>CM057456.1:107182500-109985000 GCA_016271365.2 Neoceratodus forsteri | reverse complement strand
TAGCTAGCTTTTAGACATGAGGCAGCCTTGTTAACCATCTCCAAGAGGTAGGCCAAGCAATTGCTCAGAGCCTTACTAATTTAGTCTAGTCCTCCTCTGGAAAAGAAGACAACGTCACATCTAAAGTATGGATTCTCTGGAGCTAACTGTCTACATGGGCCTGCTGTTTTTCTTATGCACAGTTGATAGCCGGATTTGATCTCACCTCTAAGTGGCCTTCAGTCCAGCCCATAGTGTATCACAAGCTGTAACTGCATTCTCATTAATGTGGATAGTGTGTTTGATATAAGATTTTAAAATGGGAAACCAGAGAGGGTCCTTCAAGAGCAAGTTATTTATTGACCATGTGTGGGGTCTGGTTTTAAAGTGCGCAATTTCCAAGGACAGAACCATGGGGGAATGGTCTGAAAGAATCCTAGCCTGGATCTTACAATCCAAGATAAAGGATAATATCTGTTTGCTCATCAAAAAGTAATCCAGTTTGGAATAAACACCATGTGGTGAAGGGTAAAAGGTAAAGTCCATAGTAACAGGATTTAGGACTCGCCAGGGGTCGGTTAGCCCCAGATGGTCAACAAATTCCCTTAGTGATCTCTGGGATGGGAGGGCCCTGCTCTGGTCCTGTATGACCTATCCAGGTCATTTGAAAAGATCAGGTTCCAGTCCCCTCCCAGTATAACTGGAAGGTAGCTAAGCGGAGCTAGCACTGAGGTTAACATGGTGAAAAAAGAGGGAGAATCTATACTGGGTCCATAGTCTGCACCTAATACAATTTTTGTATTACCCAGTTTCCCTTGCAGAAAAAAGTATCTGCCCCCAGGTCTTTAAGTTCATTTGAGGCAGTAAATGGGAAAGATTCTCCAATAAAAACTGCCACTTCCCTATGTCTGGGCCTATGTCCCACTTCAAAAGCTTGGCCCACCCATGATTTGCAAAACTGATTGACCTGAAAGTCTTAAAGATGTGTTTTCTGTAAAAGCACAATTTAAGGATAAAGTTTAGCTAAATACTTCAGACTCGAGTGTTTTTTAAGTGTTATCTCTCCCTCCCTCCCCTAATGTTCCATGTAACAATGTTAAACCCCCTAGCCATATTCATAAATATTTGAAGGCCACAAACTTCCTGCCATTAAGCTAAGCTGCAAGAGGAACCCCCCTTATATCCTTGCCCCCAACAATCCATCATAACACATTATGTATTCCCTCTAATAAACCAACATAAACAATATTCCATAAAAGTTTAAAGCAACCAGCTACCTGGGCCAACTGCCCACTTCTAAAGTTCAGATCCATGAACGGGCTGAGGCACTATCATTTCCTTCCCCATAAAAAAATATATTCCCATGTAGAGTGTTTCCCCTCCAGACCACCCTCCCTCGTCCCCTTCTCCCCTTCCCCCTGCACCAGCCACAAGACCCTTATATTTAAAATAAGGCAGTAGAATGATACATTGACTTCCTAGGTACCTCCAAACCTTTAACCATTAAATTGTGTACTTGGCAGGGTTGCTCCGCTTCCATAATATTAACACAGGTTTTATCACTGCACCTCTGGACTGTATCTTAAGGCTTACAGACTAAGTTGTGTCCTGTTAAGGAGCACCAATAACTGAATCTGAAATTCGCACAAACTACAATTTCAGTCAAACTAAGACATCAGTTTGGAATTGGCTTTGAATGGCTAATAGCCTTACAATTAGCTCATCTACTGAATGCCTGCCATCACATACTGTAGCCTCTACCGCTAAAGGAAATGGTAACTGAGAAAACCCCGCCAGTGATTCTTAAAATGAACTTAACAGTGGAACCGAAAGAAGATATTGCTTTAGTGGCATGGATCCTTTCTAATTTGTGGTGCACTCTGAGAGAAAAAAGAGAAAGGCGAGGCATATTTATTCCTTTAGTAAGCTCTCCACATCAGAGGTTACATGGGAGCTCTGATATAATTATTGAGAAGAGACAGTAAATGCCTAGAAACAGTGATTCTACTTTACACTAATGAACCAATGTACAAAAAGTCTGCAACTACTGTAGGAACTTGAACGGCAAGGAATCGGTGAACAGCTTAAACAAGAAAAGGAAATACATCATTCGGCCACAGAGATGACAATCCACTTTGCTCAATATATTAATAACCATGAAGTCCTGTATAAAAGAGACAACTAGAATATACTAGAACATTCTATTCCCCAAGGCAATTCCCTGTAGAAATTCTGACACGATGAAAGTAAAAAGAAAAAAAAAGAAAAGATCCCCATTTATATCTGTTGATTTTTTACTAAATTACCAAGAGATGTGAGACTATATTATAAACTGTGTTTTGCCCCAGAGAGACCAAATATAAGATCCCAATGCAAAACTTTACTAGTTCTTGTATAACATACCAATCTTTATAAAACCAGTCCTACATAACTACGCAAACCATATTCAAGTCTCTTTCAATTACTCATAAGGTCATAACATAAAAGGATATGCCTAAGAGCCACTGTAGAAAACAACAGCTATCAACATAATCCTTAACAGCTCTGAGGGATGTCTTCTCCAGGACTCAAGGGTGACCTTCAGCTTACTCTTTTGCTGAAAAGATCTGGAAAAAAATTAAGGACATTCCCTCGATGCTTGTTCAGCAATTTCAAAATGATGAGTGCTTGCTTTTGTCAAGACCTCCAACCATGCCAGGTAAAGCAGACAATGTTTTATCTGGGTCACCCAGAGCTTAGATGGAAGAGGTCTGTAAGCAGACCTGGCTTGATGGACTTTTAAGGTTGAGTCAGTCACCAGACAAAGTTTTCTCCCTGCCAACTGGAGAGATGCCAGTTTCTTTACTTCTCACAGAATATAGTCCCTGTCTAGATAGTGGAGTATCTTAAAAATTATTAGCCTGGGGGGACTCACCAGGAGCTGGATTAGGTCTAAGAGCCCAGTAAGCCCTCTCTATAATGTAAGTCGGACCATTCAGACACAGACCCACTATCTCACAACGAAATTTTTGAATGAAGTCCACAGTATTAGCACCTTCCTCGCCTTCTGGTAAGCCTAGGAAGACTACGTTGTTCCTTCTACTATGACCTTTGAGGTTGTCAACCTTGTCCAGTTTCACAATAGATTGCTTCAACACAAAGAGTTCAGGTTCAGTCTGATTTTGCCTATCTTCTAAGAAAGATATGGGAACCTCAGTATCTGACACCCTCATGGTGAGTTCCTTTAGAACAGGCATCAAGTCATTGATATCTTCAATGATTGCGAATACAGCCTCTTTTATCATGTTGAGCTCCATGTAAATCTGTCCTAGTGAGAGATCTTCCATTGCCTGGCCAAGGACTTGGGGAGAGGACAAGGTCAGGGTAGCGCTCCTTCTAGGCTACTTGGCTTCAAGCTTTGGAAGTGGCTTATCGTCAGTCTCTGATTGCAGCTGAGGATTATCGGCTTCAGACACTGTGATATCCATCACCAGTTCTTCCAACGGTAACTCGGACATGTTACTGCTTTCCAAAGGTAAGCTTCAAGACTTTTGTAACTGATGGAGAGGTAAAGTATTATAAATTTTGAGCAGAGAAATGGAGTTCAGCAGAATTGCTCCTACCTCGGCCCCTGCATCATGTAACCTGAGTTTTCATTGCTATGCAGATGATAGCCAGCTGTATATGTCCTTTGCCCCCTTGACATCTGATGGTCTGGAAGTGCTAAATAACTGCTTATCCAAGATCCAGGACTGGATGTCTTCTAACTGGTTGAGGCTTAAACCAGAAAAGACAGAGGTACTAGTGATTAAGCCTGGTCATCAGCAGGATGTGGCTGCCACCAGAGCAGGAACAGGCTTGTTCCTGGGGGCCACCGCACTGGTGGCAGCCACATAGGTGCAGAATCTGGGCATCATCTATGATGATGGCTTGACCCTTGAAGCTCAGGTGTCTGCCATTGTCCAGAGTGGTTTTTACCACTTAAGGAATGTTGCCCAAATTAAACCCTTAATCCCACCTGATAACCTGCCCTCATTGTTGCATGCTTTTGTTACATCCATGCTCTATTATTGTAACTCTCTATATTTCAGGGTCAGTAGAGGCAACCTCCACTGACTGCAGCTAGTGCAAAACACTGTAGCCAGGTTACTGACTTGCCTTCTAAGATCTGCTCACATACCTAGTAACACAAAATAGGCTTAGGGAGAGGGATCCCTTATACTTTGAGGACCACTTACCGTTCCAGCAAATCTGGTCCTCTAAATCGGGAGAGAAGGCCATCTGAATAATGTACAAATACCTCATTTCATTATATAAACATTTTATGGACCCAGTTAAGGAGAGCTGGGAGAAAGAATTCAATCAAGTAATAAGTATCATGGACTGGCCTAAAATATGGAAAAATACCTGGTCGGCTACCTCTCTCCTCAGTGAAGGGAATTCATATGGAAGGTTAGGGCGAGATTTTTCTTAGTGCCCACAGTGTTGGCCCGTAGGATACCAGGAACATCTGAAAGTTGCTGGAGGGAGTGTGGGGAAAATAGGGCCACCTATAAACATATATTCTTGGAATGCCCCAAAATTTGTGCATTCTGGTCTACCGTCCTGGCCCATATACTGGATATCCTGGGAGACCAGTACCAGATGTCAGGGATTAACTTGGTATTGGGTATACCACCGGAAGGAATGAGAGATAAACACATTATATATCTCTGGACCATTTTTCTGGGAGCAGCGTATAAAGCAATTACTAAAAAAGTGGCTTCAGAAAGCTGCTCCGGCTGTGGGAGAATGGGAGGCCATAATTCAGGACATTCGGCATAATGAGCAAATGACTTACGCCCTTCGCAGTAAGGTCCAACTCTACACTACAAGATGGGCCAGATGGGAATTAAATCAAAGTTTGACTCAGTAGGTAGACAAGGGAATAGCTGGTAGTAGCTGGTAATACAAGTAGAGCAGCAACAATGATAATGTGCCTGTTGGGCCCCACTCAGGAGCCCTCTATTTTCGAGAATAGAATATGTAATAAATAAATGTATTTTGATACAATTAGGTACCTTTGAAATAGGTCACAACTGATCAGAACAATTCTTTTTAAAGCCCAATGTCTGTCTTCATCTGGATTTTACCTGGTATTTATTTGAATGTTACTATTAACTCACAAATAGGTTTGTTGCTTTTTAATATCCTCTACTGTTATAAATCTGTGAAAAATAACTGAGGACTGTATGTTAATCAGATGGAACCTTGTATATGAAATGTAACACCTGGAAATATTGTAACTGAATTCAATGAAGGAGAATGAAAGTGATCATAAAATAAAGGAAGTATAAAAAAAAAAATAAGATCTGCTCACATAACCCCAGTTTTGCACAAATTGCACTGTCTGCCAGTCAGCTGGAGGATTGCTTTCAAGGTGGGCTTGCTCACCTATAAAGCCCTATATGGCTTGAGTCCTGGCTATCTGTCTGACCTCCTGATACCTGCCTGACCCATATGCTCAATATGTTCCTCTGCGAAGGGCATCCTTATGGTCCCTAGGACGTGATTATAGGCTTTGGGAGACCGCACCTTTGAAGTTGTGGGACCAGTATTGTGGAATTCCCTGCTGAGATCTTTAAGGTAGGCTTCCTCTGTGGAACTGTTTAAGCAGGGCTTTAAAGCAAATCTTTCAATCACTAAATTTTAACCAAAGCTGACTGAGTTTTTAAGATTAATATTAATTAAATGGTTATTACTTATTATATGTTTTATAATTAACTGACCTTGACTGTAAAGTGTTTACTGCGTGTGTAATTTGTTTTTTTTTTTTCCCCACTATGTAAAGCGCCCAGAGCCTCTGGGACTGGGAGCTAAAGAAATTAAATTGACTTAACTTGATATCTAGAGGATAATTAACTGCTGCAAGGGTGCCTCTGCCTAAACCCTCCCCCACACACACACAATATACAGAGGTACCAGATTTTCTTTGCCAACTGTTCATTATTATACAATGGTAAGGACATTTCCTGTATTCTGATTGGTCAGTGGGTGCCTTAGACAGTGATGTTATTACACAATAACATCACTGTATGGATTTACCTGACCATTTGGACCATTAGATTGGCCACTTTTTTCTCTTCAGAAACACAAAAAATCTACTAAAAACATTTTTAATGTTTTGTTTATTTTGTATAACATTAAGCCACTGTATAATTGCAATAAGGCACTCACAGGCTTCGCCTCATGCTTCAACCCACCCCAGGAGTGACGTTATTACATGATAACACACACCTTGTCATGCCTTACTGCTTAAATATCTCCAGCTTTTTTTTAAACACAGTCCACAGGTGTTGATTGTATTATTTCCTGAGGTAAGCTGTTCTATATGTTAACCAATTAGTGAAGTATGCTTCCCTCTTGTTAATTTAATCCAGTATGCCTTTCATTTGTTTGTTGTTTCTCCTTGTACGATGTTTGACTTCTCGCATATCAAATCCCATTTCTGCAAGTGGGTAATCATTAGTTATTATGCTAAACTTGAGTATCAAACCTCCTCTGATTCTTTTCCTTTTGCAGCTGTGTAAACCCAAGGGTTCCAGTCTTATTTATTGTCACCCATACCAGATATTATCTTTGTAAATCTCCTCTGAATTATTTCCATCTACTTGATATCACCTTTTCTATATGATGACTAGAACTTGGGACAGTAGTCTTAGTGGGGTCTATCCATCGATTGATACAGGGTATTATAACATTCTAATGGCGACTAATAAAGGTTGTTTTATACATCCTAATATTCATAATGTGTTAGTTGCTGCCAGTTTGTTAATGTTTTTAAGTGTTAAATCAGACTGTTTGATAACCCTCCGAAATTTTTTTACTTGAGGTCTTTAATTCTGATTCTCCTGAGTAGTATTTAGTCTAGGGGTTGTTGTTACTCATGTGTAACACCACACATTTGGGGGGTTAATTGCATTCCCCAGTCACTAGACCATGTATTGAATTTGTCCATGTTTAACTGAATTCTGATCTTATCAACAGTTAGAACAGGCCCACCTATTTTTGTGTCATCACTCAATTTAGTTATATGTCCAGATCATCCATTGTGGATATCTTTGAGACAGAATGTGATTTGGATAGGTCCCAACACTGAACCCTGTGGGACTCCACTAGTACAACAATTTTATCTGATAATTCACCCCAACCCTCACTCTCTGTCTCCCTTTGATTGACCAGTTTCTGACCCAAGACACCACTCTACTATCAATGGGCATATTGTCTAACTTATGAACATTTTCCCATGGTATGTTGTGCCAAAGGCATTGCTGAGATCCATATATTATTTTTTTTCAATTATTTAAGCAGAAGAGGCATACTAAGCTGAAGGCTTATTTACAGGTGAGACCTGAGAGCACAAGGAAGTTAAGTGACTTGCTCAGGGTCACACAGTATGCAAGTGGGGGCTGTGGGATTCAAACCCAGGTCTCCAGATTTGCAGCTCAGTGTCTTAAACCACTGTGCTATACTGCCAACTGTTCATTAATATCTCCAGCTTTTTGTTAAACACAGTCCACAGCCGTTGATTGTATTATTTCCTCTGGTAAGCTGTTCTATACATTCAGGTAAGGAAATTAAATTGGTGATACAGGAATGATCCTTTGTGAAACCATACTGTGTGTAATCAATAACCCTGTCTGTGCTAGTGCTATTTATAAAATAATCTTTCAAAGTGGATTCCATAACCTCATATATAATGCACATATGGCTGATACAGTAGGTCTCAAATTTTATATTATTTGTTTATTTCCCTTCTTGAAATTGGGGACATGATGACTTTTTTCCAATCTTCTGGAGCTGCATCAGATACTAGAGATGTTTTTTTAAGAGGTATCTAACTGGGGCAGCTTTTGTTTCAGTCAGATTCTTTAGAAGGTGTGGTAGATATTGCCCAGTTCTAGTGATTTGTGTGGGTCAAGCTCATACACATTATTTTTAACACTGTAGAAGATGTGGGTGGATATTATCCGGTCCTGGTGATTTGTGTGGAAGACTAGGTTTACTGGCCAAGGCACCTAGCTTCACCTGAGCTCTTTTCTTCTAGGTTGCTTGAAAGGACAGAGCAAAGAATCTTACCAGTGCAAGGATGAGGATTAAGGCTTCATTTGGCTAGGCAGATTTACTGTGTGCTATTTTTATTTTTTACTCACAGGGATTGTTACTGCTTGTTGCTAACATTTTATTGCTTTATTTTCTCTTATTCAGATTGTTTTTGCTGGATATACCTTCAGCTGCATTATTACAGGGTGTTCCTACACGTGTGTGCTTACAGATTACTGCTATAATCTTCTGATTCAAATTGTCTTTTGCAAGGTTTATCTTCTGTTACTGATTTATTTTCTCTGTAGCAAAGTGTTTCTTACAGGGTATATCTTCTCTGAAATTATTATAGGTGGTTCTTACATTTGTGTGACTTTTTATCATTAGGCTAAGCAAAATTACTGTTTGCCAGTATTTTATTTTACTTTATTTTTTGCTGAAAGTTTTTTTTTTGTTTGTCTCAGAGGTGTTGCAGTCTCCTTCTCACATTGAAGGAGCACATTGTTTTCCTCCCTCAGCTCTTCCAGGGGATTAGGTTTGTATCTGGGGGATGGAGTTGACAAACTGTCAGTAACTTCCAACAGAGGGAAGGGTTAAAAGGTCAGGTTAGTTGATATCTTGTAGGTGCAAGACTAGGTTTGCTGGCCAAGGGACCTAGCTTCACCTGAGCTCTTTTCTTCTAGGTTGCTTGAAAGGACGGAGCAAAGAACCTTACTAGATCTAGGTTAAGGATTAAGGCTTCTTTTGGCTAGGCAGATTTTCTGTGTGTTGCTATTTTTATTTTTTACTCACAGGGATGGTTACTGTTTGTTGCTAACATTTTATTGCTTTATTTTTCTCTGATTCAAATTGTTGTTGCTAGGAATACCTTCTGCTGCATTATTACAGGGTGTGCCTACAGGTGTGTGTTTACAGATTACTGCTGTAATCTTCTGATTCAAATTGGCTTTTGCAAGGTATATCTTCTGTTACTGCTTTATTTTTCTCTGTAGCAAAGTGTTTCTTACAGGGTATATCTTCTCTGAAATTATTACAGGTGGTGCTTTACAGTTTTGTCTGTCATTAGGATAAGCTTTCAGGGCTACTGCATTTGTTGCTGGCTGATTGTTTCTGCTCTTACCTCCTTGTTTCTTTTGCCCGTGGTTGTTCTTTTTTGGCAGGTGACGAGACCAGCCACCCACCCCCATCTCCAACCACCCCACACTACTCTCTTTTTATAGGGTAGCACAGTTGTGACATTTCCTGTAGCAAAGCAGGAAGGGGCGGATCAGAGGGATATCCACACAGTGACCTCATTTACAGGGGCATTAGTAATTTAACTTGTTATAACAAGTTATACAAAAAACAAACAAACAAAGCACAAAATCAAACTTTTGCTTTCATTTTCTTCCTTATAATTACTTTGACCAGGTTATAAACCCAGCAACTTATCTGGAATGGATATCATTAACTGCAGGTACTGCAGAACACTTTTCAGAAGGGCAGTTTTACAGGATTTAGGACACTGTCCTACAAGCTGGGCCATTGGAGATCTAAGGGCTCAGCTACAGGCAGCATGGGCAGAGATTGCTTGCCTCAAATTGCATATTCAATAGGAAATATATTGTAAGAACTGCCAGCCATTTCCCCAACATCCAACAGAAGCTCCTTGACCGCAGAGGGTAGTTGGTCTAGGAGGTTGGCAGGTAGTTAGGAGGGGTAAATCGGGTGCCCCATCACTCTGCACTCTCCAACATATCATCTCCACAAACCATATAAAAACTACAAACAGGTATCTGCCTCTATCTCCAAAATCAAACAAAGAGGCAGAAGACACTGTAGTACAGGAGCTAGCACAACAAAACTCACTGAAAACAGGAACCAAAACAACAACAAAAAAAAGGAAATCCAAAAAAACTTCTGATCATAGAAGATTCCATGATTCAGGGAGTTGATAAGAATATCCAGCCAGGGGTAATGGTCAGATGTCTCCCAGGTACATCAGCATGGAGAAACACTGACCACATTGCTAAAATTGTTCAGGAAGCAGGAGACAACATTGATGTCCTGGTATACATAGGGACTAACGATCTTGCCAGCCAGTCAGTTGTGGAGACCAAGAAACACCTGACCAGGCTGGGAGACAAACTATCATTCATTTCATCTGGCATCTCTTTCTCTGAGATCCTGCCAGTCGGGGAGAGGGGGGAAGATGGACAGAAGGTCAGAGAAGGGGAGATAAGGGAGCTAAACATGTGGCTCAGAAGCTGGTGCCAGGAAAAAGGACACAAATTTGTAGGGATCTGGCAACAGTTTTAGGAGCGAAAGTTCTTTAAATTTGATAGACTGCATCTGACTAAGGAGGGAGTCAGTGCATTGGGGCAGATGTTTGATGTCTTTGCAGAATATTTAAACTAGCAAATGGGGAAAGGAGTGCAGAACCGTGTACATTGAATGGGAAGAACACCCCTCCCCCCCTCAGCTAGTGGTCAAACAGGAGTTCAGCATGTTTGTAGTTCATTTGCATCACCAGGTAAGGAAAAAGGTCTGGCTCCCCATACGATACCCAGGGGAAACACCAGACCTCACCCAAGAAATAACACACCAAAATCTGGCCAATGGAAAATCATGTACACAAATGCTTGCAGTCTGGGAAACGAGATCCCAGACCTGCAGACAATAATGACAGAGGCTAAACTGGACATAGTAGCTATTAGTGAGACATGGTTTACCAGTAACCACACTTGGGAGGCTTCAGTACCTGGCTATGTACTGTTCAGAAGAGATCAAGGTGCAAAAAGGTGGGGGTTGAAGTGGCCCTTTATGTCAATGAAAATATCAAAGCTACAGAAATTCAGAATACTCATAAGCAGCCCAGAGAACTGTGGGTCACCCTGGAAACAGGAAATGGGACAGCCATATGAACTGGGGTTGTGTACAGGCCTCCAGCCCAACAGTAGGACATAGACACATCACTGTTAGAAGATATACAAAACATGACAGCTAAAGGGGAGGTTCTGATAATGGGAGACTTCAACATGCCAGATACAGATTGGTCAATACCAGCAGGGGCATCTGCCAGAACTAGACACATGGTGGATTGATTCCCTGTAGGGTGAGGGCCTCAAACAACTAGTACAACAACCCACAAGAGACATGACTATCCTAGATCTAATACTGACTAACAGGGACAGGATCACAGATCTCCAGGTAGAAGGTCATATGGGGGCCAGTGACCATCACATAGTTGGTTCAATTTGGCCACTAGAACAAAATCATCCCATTCCAAGGCAAAAATATTGGACTTCAGAGGATCTGACTTTGATAAGATGGCCAACAAAGTTAAGCTAGCCCTGGCAAAATGAAATACAGGTGAGGGGGTATAGGCAAAGTGGGCAAGAATTAAAGATGCAATACTTAAAGCAACATCCCATTGTGTTAGTGAGAAAAGGAAGTGCAAAAGAATAAGGAAACCACTTTGGTTCTCAAAAAACAGTAACAGAAAAGGTCAGAGTCAAAAGGCTGGCCTTCAGGAAATATAAGGGAAAGCAGCAGGATAAAGATAGGGAGGCATACCAAACTTCCCAAAGGAAAACAGGGAAGGCAGGAAGGCAGGCAAAGGCCCAAACTGAGGAAATACTAGCACGAACAGGAAAATAAGGTGACAAGACTTTCTATAGATAGATTAGTGAAAGGAGAAAGTCCAGAGGGGGTATTGCTAAGATCAAAAGGGATAAGGGGTCGTGTGAGGAGGAGGACCATGTAAAAGCACCTATCCTAAATAGATACTTTTGCTCAGTATTTACTGAAAATAAGGTAGAGAAGGGCCCACATCTCAGCACCATGGACAAAGGGGAGTGGGAGGTGTGCACTAGTCCCTTCACAAAAGAAAAGGTCCTACAAGATCTCAATAAGCTCATGGTGGACAAGGCAATGGGACCTGATGGCATACATCCCAGGGTACTAAAGGAGCTAAGGGTGGAACTAGCAGAGCCATTAGCAGAACTGTTTAGTGAGTCTACGAGCACAGGAGAGGTCCCAGAAGACTGGAGAAGGGCTCATGTGATCCCGCTCCACAAGAGTGGTCGCAGGGAGGAGGCAGGTAACTACAGACCAGCCAGTCTTACCTCAGTAGTTGGCAAGATTATGGAGGCACTCCTTAAGGAAAGGATAGTGCAGCACCTGGAATCCATAGGAGCACAGGATCCAAGACAGCATGGGTTTACAAAAGAAAGGTCCTTTCAAACTAATCTCATAGATTTCTTTGACTGGGTAACCAGAGTGGTGGACCAAGAGGGAGCAGATGATGTTGCCTACCTTGACTTCAGCAAAGCTTTTGATACTGTTCCACATAGAAGATTGATTAATAAGCTGGGTAGACTCGGGGTGGGTCAGACATTGGTCAATTGGGTGGCAAACTGGTTGACAAGCAGAAAACAGAGAGTGGTGGTAAATGGTATACAGTCAGAAGAGATGCAAGTCATAAGTGGGGTACCTCAGGGATCAGTCCTGGGGCCAGTCCTCTTCAATATCTTCATCAGTGCTATTGCAGATGGACTGGAGAATAAGGTCTGTCTGTTTGCAGATGACACCAAGATCTGCAAATGAGTAGATGATCCAGATGGGGGTGGGCAGAATGAGAAGAGATCTGGATAAACTAGCAAAATGGTTGGAAGAGTTGCAACTGGGGTTTAACGCAAAGAAGTGCAAGATCATGCACATAGGGAAGAGAAACCCTGAAGCCACCTATAGGCTGGGAGGGGAGTTGCTGGCAGTCACAAGGGAAAAAAGAGTCTTGGGCGTCATCATCACCGATGACCTGAAATCATCCAAGCAGACCACTAAAGCAGTAGGTAAGGCTAGAGGGGATGTTGGGGTGTATTAGTAAGGTTATCACAAGTCAGAAGAGGGAGGTAATAATACCTCTTTACAAGACACTGGTTAGGCCCCTTCTGGAGTACTGTGTGCAGTACTGGAGGCCACATCTTCACAAGGACATTAACCAAATTGAGGCAGTCCAGAGAAGGTCAACCAAAATGGCTCAGGGACTGCATTAGAAATCATATGAGGAGAGATTAATGGAGCTCAATATGTATACCCTAGAGCAAAGGAGGGAGAGAGGTGATATGATCAAAACATTCAAACACCTTAAGGGCATTAACAAGGTGAAAAAGTCTAACATGTTTCAATATAAGGCAAATAGCAGGATAAGAGGACACAGCATGATATTAGAGGGAGGCTGATTAAGGGGTCATGTGAGGAAGTTCTTTTTTCACAGAAAGGGTGGTGGATGCATGGAACGGTTTACCTCAGGAAGTGGTGGATATGAATACAGTGCAGGGCTTCAAACAGGCATGGGATAGGCATAAGGGAGCAATACAGATGAGTATGAATAGATAGGTCATTTACAGAGCAAAGGCCGATGGCACATTCATAAGATAGAAAAATAAATGGGCAGACTGGATAGGCCTTGAGGTTCTTATCTGCCATGAACTTCTATGTTTCTATGTTTCTAAGTTTAGACCCCCTTCTGTCTCGATAGGCTAGGCAAAAGGGGTGACGGCTACATAATATATATAAAAAAATCACCTTCAAGGCATAGCTCTTCCTCAATTAAAAGCTGGGAAAAATGTGCAAATACTCTCCCTGAGACTAACCCTAGGTACCCAGGGTAAGGGCGTAGCACTTATCTTAGTTTACTTTCTTCCTAAGGAGCAAACTGAGGATTTTAAAGTACTGCATGAACACATGGCCGACCTTCGATCCAACACTGAAGTCATTGTTCTAGGTGATTTCAACGTAAATTGGTTGTCACCCTACTCTGTCTCATTTAAAGATGGCGTCTTCTCTATCAACATTCACCAACTAGTGGACCTACCCACTCGAACAAACTATAGAACAGGAACCAGCACCTTACTAGACTGGGCATTAACAAACCACCCTGAGTGGATCTCGTGCTTAAAAGTGCTCCCAGATTCTTTAAGCAACCACTCCCCCATTATCTTTAACTGGACAAACAAGGCTCCTAAACCACCTGTGAATGTAATAATGTCCCACACAATAAAAAAGGGGCAATTATGGCTCCTCAAGCAGCACCTCCAACAAAAGTGATGGTCCCCTGTCCTCACTACTAAGGATGTTGATGCTGCATTTGACAAATTCATTTAAATTTTCAATGCTGCCTGTGATATTTTTTCCCCTATAACTAAAAGACTGGTTAGTGGATCTCATAGATCCTGGGTAACCCCACACCTCCTTGCCCAGATGAGCACCACAGACCACCTATGGCATACGTACAAAAGTACTCTCTTGACTAATGATCTGCAAAACTATAAGGTGGCACGGAACAAATATACCCATGCTATCTGTGAGGCTAAGGCCAATTGCTTCAAGTCCGAGTTAAACTCCTCCTGGGGAGATAGCCATACATTCTGGCAAAATATTAATGCGATTACTGGGAAACAGGATACTATGGCACCTACAATGTTGAGTCATGATGGGTCCATTACACAAGACCCCAAGACCATTGCCGACATCTTTAACAAAGCTTTTACTGATCTCAGTGCTGTGCTCCCCTCAACCACCTAAACCCTGCTAATGAGAACTTACTAAATCCACCACACACTCTGCTTACAAAACACACTCCCCCATTCTACCTCAGAGTAATATCTAAAGTAGAGGCAAACAAAATGCCTCTTGAATGTGCTGTGGTAGACCAGGCACAGTGCTGAGGGCTTGGACTTAAAACTAATCTCCCTTACACTTGATGAACTGCTGACACCCCTAACAAAAATCATTAACCTCTCTCTCACCTCAGGTAAATTCCTCAAGCTGTGGAAAGTCACAGTTGCAACCCCTGTCTACAAAACTAGTAGTAAGACAAGTCATACTAACTACAGACCAATTTATATTCTCCTCCCAATCTCCAAATCCCTCGAGAGGATAGTTTACGATCAGCTTCTAGACTACCTCGATAAATATCAACTGCAATGCCAACAGCAACATTGCTTCTGAAAACTCCACAGCACTACTACGGCAGTAGTAGAGTTCACGGGGTTCATTCATTATGCCTTTGATCATAGGCACTTGATGGGGCAACCTTTATTGACCTCACCAAGGCCTTTAATAGTGTCAACCATGACCTCCTACTGGCCCAATTAGGAGCCACAGGTCTATCCCCTGACTTGCTGTGCTGGTTCTCGAGCTATCTAACAGGATGAGTTCAATGGGTAAAAATATCAAACATTCTGTCGTATTCCCAATACGTAACTACTGGTGTTCCCCAAGGATCCATATTGGGCCCCCTACTGTTCAGCCTTTTCTTAAATCATCTTCCCATAGCTTGTCAACACAAAATCCTTCTCTAAGCAGATAATGCGGTTATCTACACTAGCCACCCCGACCCTGCCTCCCTTGAACTACAGCTACAGCAGGACTTTAATGATGTTGAGGACTGGTTTGGTAATGCAAATCTGCTCTTAAACTATAAAAAACTAAGACCATGCTTTTTGCCTCAAACCACAGTCACCTCAAGACATTCACAATTAATATTGCAAACAAACAAAATGAAGCCATCAAAATGGCCCACAACTTTAAATACCTTGGCCTCACCTTAGACAGCTCCCTCTCCTACTCTTCCTATGTTGACCATGTCACCATATCAGCTAACCAGAAGCTTGATCTATTTTATAAACACTGGCACTGCCTCACTGAAACTGCCCTCCAGCTTGCCATTAGTAGCTCAATCTTCTCAATCATTGATTATGGCCTTGCCATTTACAGTGCTGCCCCTGACAACGCCCTTAATTGGGTTGCCACTATACTGAATAAAGCCTGCAGGCTAGCTCTTGGAGCACCATGCCTAACTCATACCTGTAACCTCTACTCACAAATGGGCTGGCTAAATCTGGGTGCGAGGATCCACTACCATGTCTGTCTCCCAGCCAAAAAAGCAGCCCTAAGCCTTCTGCCTCCTGGCACCAGTTCTTTGCTCCATCAGGCTGACACAACAAGACGGACTAGGGCACCAAATAATCTCTCCTACAAGGTCCTTTTCTGATGCACCTCTCAAGGACAGAGATCCTTTGAATATCGAGCCCCACTCTGGCTCAACTCTCTCCTAACCGAGCTCCTCTCCATCATTAAAATTGGTCCATTTAAAACCGAACTCAGATTGCCCATTCAAAACCAAAGTCAGATCTCACCTGTCTAGCCAAATGAAATGCACCTGCTTCTCATGAACTGTTCTCTTGTAACTGTTATCATCAACCCTTCTAATTAAGCACTTCTCTACCCCCCCAACTAACAACTTAATACTTTCTTCCCAACCTCCTATTCTCTCACTCCCCTCACCTGCCCCATCCCTGCACTAGTCACTGTGTCAATGGCCCACCCCTCTCCATATTCCCTTCCTATCTTCTCAACTTCCTCAACCTCTTCTGCCCTCAACCTTGAAAAGGTAACCCTGATCCTATGGTTACTGGAATCTCCCTCTATAACTCTCCCCCAATCCTTTCTTTTTCCACATCCTTGACTACCATTTGTTTTTCTTTGTTATTTTTTTTCTTCAAATAACCTAGTTAATTCAGATTTATGTCTATGTTTTTACGACTATACCAATTTATTTAGTTTATCCGTACTGTAGTTCCTTGTTGCCTCTGTTGTTTTTGTACTGCCATTCTCCTTCCTGATGTGGAACCTTTGTAAATGAGCTTGTAGCCCAAAGGTTGTAATCCGAGACTACAATAAATAAAAAAAAAAATAAAATTGTTTTTAACTCTGTTACTAGTAAGCGGATCTCCTAAGTTAGTGTCTTTGGTTAATACTGCGGTAAAGAATTTATTAAATGCCTTCACCATGTCCTTAGGATGTTTACCTTCTTTACCCTCTACCTCTATGTGGTCAACCACTGTCTCTCTACCTTTCAGTGAGTTGATGTAACCAAAAAAAGGCCTTAAACATATAAACATAGAAGTTTTCAGCCAATAAGGACCTCTTAGCTCACCTAGTATGCCCTATTATTCCCTACCTACTGTGCCACCACACACTCTACTCAATCTTTAGTCTTCCCCCCCCCTTTGCCTCACTACTAAGGTCCCTTTGTGTCTATCCCATACTTACTTGAATCCTGTTACCATTTTAGCACCCACCGCCTCTGCTGGGAGGCAGTTCCAGGCATCCACCATCCTCTCAAAGAGAAGAATTTCCTCAAATCTCCTCTGAGCCTCCCTCCTCCAGCTTCATAGAATGACCCCTTGTCCTGAAGCATCTTTTTTATCACAAATGCTATCTTCCTGTACCTTTATAATATCTGTGAGGTATTTGAATGTTTTTATCATATCTCCCCTTTCCCTCTATTCTTCTATCCACCTTTTCCCTCCTTTCCTCTAGAAAGTACATATTTAGTTCCTTGAATATTTCCTCATTGGGCTTTTGATGCAGGTCCTGCACCATTTTGGTAGCCCTCCATTGTACTGCCTCCTCCCTATCTATGTCCTTCCAGAGCTGAGGCTCCAGAACTGAACATAGTACTCGAGGTGGGATCTGACCAGTGATTTATACAGGGACAATACTGCTTCCCTCTTTCTGCTGGTGATGCCCTTCCCTCTGCAGTCGAGCATCCTGCTAGCCTTTCCCACTGCCTTATCACACTGCTTGGTTACTTTCAGGCCATCAGAAATTAGTACCCCTAGGTCATCTTCCTGTTTTATGGTTGCTAATACAGTGCCTCTCTGCTCAACTGACATGTTGCCCCTTGGCTCCTATGCCCCAAGTGCATGAGTTTGCACTTTTCTGCACTGAAACCCAGCTGCCATTCCCTTGGTCATTTCTCCAGGTTTTTTCAGATCGTCCCTCATTCATTCCTATCCACCCCCTCCTTGGTGTGTCCACTATGTTGCAGATTTTTGTGTCATCCATAAACAGGCATACTTTCCCCTCCAGCCCTTCTGCAATGTTGGTAATAAAAACATTAAAGAGGACAGGGCCTATTACTGATTACTGTGGCACCCCACTTGTCACCTTTTCTCCAGAGTGGACCTCATTTACCACCACCCTCTGACTCCTATTGCTTAGCCTCTGGATTTTTTGTTTTATTGTTTACTAATTTTCTTTTACTTTTCTTTACCACAATCCTACAAGCTCCTAGGTCTTTTTATAAAGGTCCCTACATTCCTCACCCTGGTCATTTCTCCATTTCCTGTAAGAACACCTTTGCTTGTTTATTTTCCTTTTGATGTTATTAGACATCCATTTAGACCTCATTTTTGTTTACTTTTTTTCCTTAAAGGTACCCATTTTTCTTGCAATGTAATCAGTTTTTCCTAAATGTGGTTCAGTATTTCATCAGAATCTTATGTCTATATGTTGACTCTCAGTCCCATTCACTCATATTTTTTGCCATTTCTTCGCAGTTTCTGTCCTTAAAGTTGTAATACCCCTATTCATTTTCAATTTTTTTATATTTCTTGTTTACAGACATTTCCTGTTAGATCTTTTGTCTCCTCACCAGACTTCCCAACCTATCTGGTCCCCTGAGGCAGGCCTCCTAGTGGTTCCCAGGGTTTGGCTGCAATCTGCAGGTGAGAGGGCCTTTGATGTTACTGGTCTGTCCCTGTGGAACTCACTTCCCAGATCTTCGAGAGAGCCTCCCCCCTCCCACTGGAGGCCTTTAAAAGGGTTCTATGTGATAACAGCGATCTCGGAAGAGCGATCATCATTAGGCCGGTGTACATTGGCAAAAATCTATTTTGGCAATGTACACTCACAATCTGGGAACAAAGGGTGCCAACAGCAGAGTTTTTGGTTTATGCAGGGGCTGTGCCCGCACCCCTACTAAAGGATTCTCAACTCCGGGGGGGGGTGCATGTTGGGGGGGGGAAGGGAGTGAAAACAAAACAAAAAAAAAATCCTGGACCGGCGAAAAAATATTGACATGCCCCACATTGAACCCGGCAAGTTCACAACCCTAGCCTGCCATGAACCCACCATGCCACAGGGCCAGCTCAGCAGCTTACCGCCACACTACACCCCACAAACCCTTCCTTCCCTTCCACCCATCATATGGTGTGCTTGTCCATGCGTGTACATATAGTGACAGGATGTCGCTATGGTCATATTCACCCCCCCCATCCAGTAGCCCTGTCAGCAGCTGGCACTATTGAGTCACCCTTTTGTAAGGGTGCAGTAGCGGATGCCCTTATCACAGGATACCCTTCTAAAGGGATCTGAAGTTTCATCTTTTTACAGCAGCTTTTAATTTATCCTAGCATTCTGTTCATAATACTAGATTTATTTTATTACATTTATTCTGTTTTTATTTCATCTGTTTTAGCTTTTGCTTAGACAGTCTGATTGTGTTAAATGTTGATTTTATGAGTTTGGTGATGTACTGTATATGCTGTGATATTGCTC
Organism: Neoceratodus forsteri; assembly: GCA_016271365.2. Classification (NCBI taxonomy): domain Eukaryota; kingdom Metazoa; phylum Chordata; order Ceratodontiformes; family Ceratodontidae; genus Neoceratodus; species Neoceratodus forsteri. Next base: position 109,965,569 of record CM057456.1, on the reverse strand, counting down.
TATTGCTTTATTGTGTATACTGTACAGTGGTCAGAGCCCATGGTAATGATCACTTTAAAAATAAAGTTCATGGTCCCAATTATTGTAATCATTCCACCAAGTTTCAGTTATTGAAATTAGTTCACAATGTTAACACTGGTTATAGATAACCAGTGTTAGCCAGACTAGTGGGATCATCTTTGGCTCTGATAAGCACTGCCAAGGGATCTCTTATTTCTACTTGGAGAATTTCCAGAGATTGGCAGAAGTAAACTCAGTTTCAAGTCTCATCTGAAAGACAGCACCCTTAATAAAGCAGTATTCTCTCCCTGCCCCCCCCAAACAACACTGCAGTGCCAACAGTGCATCTGATCTCAAGTTTCCATTGCCTGACATTGATCCCATGTCGTTTTGCCCACAATTGAAAGTATTGCTAGCACAGCCATACTGGGACTTAAAGAGCCCCTGACAGCATCAGAAAACTTTGAAGAAAGTAAGATTTATATTCAGCTCCATCCCATTTTCTTTATTACTTCATATATTTTCAGTAAGTAATTCACCATTTTCTTTATTACTGAAGACAGTTGTATGAAAACAATATCTCTTTCCCTAGTCTATATGTATTATGGCTGCTTTTCTACACATGATATTACAATCCCCTGTTTATTTATTTATTAGTTGTTTAACCAGGAGTAGCACACTAAGCTGAAAGCTTTTTTACAGGAGCGACCCGGGAGCACAGGGAAGTTAAGTGACTTGCTCAGTGTCACACAGTATGCAAGTGGAAGCTGTGGGATTCAAACCCAGATCTGGTCTGCTGGATATCACCAGATTTGCAGCTCAGAGCTTTAAACCACTGCACCATACTGCCTCCCATAATAATAATAATAATCTTCACAGCAAAATTCTTTTTATGTCATAAACAGAATTATGATTTCAGGTACAGGTAGGCAGCCAGAGCTAAAAGAGCAGAGATACTGTATTTATGCTAAATACCCTGTACTAAGGAAATAAGGGTGATAATTACGGAATAAAACACAAAATATAAGCTCTAATTATGGCTGAATATTACATTTTTTTCCAAAGTTGTCTCATCAATGTCAGGAGCTTTTTAATGCTTCTTTGTTAATCCCTATGAAATACAACACACTCTTTGGAAAGGTTAGTGAGCAGCATTGTAGAACTTGATTCACTTTTCCTGGAGCTAGATTGGGAGGATCAGTCTCTGGTGAGCAAAATGAATGACCCCACTAAAAACAGTATCTTGTCAGACAGCCATAGAGCAACACTTACTGAGATAGCAGACCACTACACACACATGCATGCACACACACACACACATTGACTGGACAAGTGTTGCCTATATTTGGGTTGCATTCATTGCTGCTTGTGTGTCACTTTGTACTCTCCAAGATATATACCTTTCTCCTCAAGCAGTGTACATCTCCATCCAACCTAGTTCTGCCCAACAAATAGTGCTACATGGCCAGCAGTGCTAGGTTTTGTGCTGAAGGTAGGACTGCATTTTGATGCATACCTAAATGTTAACCACAGCTAACTATGCACCAGGGATGCAGAATTGATGTAAGAATAACTGTTTTTCAAATACTAGATGAAAACCTGTGCATGGAGCAAACAACATCTTTATAAATATTCTCCATCACTGGCTTGACCTCACATCACCAAGTAGCCATTATTTCTAAGTTGGGTCCCTCCTAACTCCCAATCCATGATTTAGGGGAAACAATAGAAAACATAACTAGCCCAATCACCTCCAACCTAAATCCATGACTGCTCTATCAGTCTGTGATTTAACTAACAGAGCACAAGGTGCACACACCAAGGAGGAAGGGCAGATCAGTGTGCATAATTAATATGCTAGCAGGCAAATTAGTCGGTCTACCTAGCATCATCAATATCACATGTCACTCCATCCTCTCCATCCTGGGTATGTGCACATCATGCTGTATCAGTCATATGACAGATATATAGAGATAGCACACAAGCAAATCTCAGGGATAGGGAGTTGGAAGACTGGTCTAACAAGGATTTTGAGCGTTGCTTCCCTAAATCATTGATGGGGTTAGAATGGGTGAGATCCGAGATTGAGATTATGGCTAATTAGGGATTGGATTCCAAGCAAGAGGAGGGGGATGTGGAAAGATACTATCAACTACTGTAACAGTGCTAAGTGCCAGGAAATTGTTTTTTTTTTTGCTTTTTAGATCTGTCTGGGAGGATGAAGTGGTGACTTGTGCAGACAAGGGAGTGATCGAGGGACTAGCTCTTGCTACCTGGGGAGGAATATTTTTTTTTTTTAAATGTTTTGACTCTTGAGTACTTCTCTCCAAATACCATTGAACAGGGAACATATTGAGTACTTAGACTTGAGAAGTCTACTGAATAGTGATTTATCTGTAGATTAATCCCCCTGTATGGAGTTTACTGTGATTACCCAAAAATGATCCCTTGGAGTTCTCTGGGACCACTTGCTCGGGGGTGGGTGCACTATAAATACGGGAGTTTTGGTGCCAAAAGGGGAGATCCCTTGTATGGAGCATGGATATGAAGTCGGTCTGCAGGAACAAGGTTAGGGTCCAGGGTGGGGTGATTTCCACCCCAGCCAGCTGTCCCAGTTGTCACATATCATTAAGCAATCATGGGAAGAACAATGCCAACTTTGAAATGCTGCTGTATGGACCTCCATGCTGCAGAAGAAGGAAGGAACCTGGGGCCCAAAGCATAGGAGAGCCTGCCCGGTGTCTCCCAGCACTGGGGTAGGATGATGTGGAGGGGTCCCATCCTGGGACCCAGTCCATTAGCTGCTTAAGTCTGGAGTCATGGCCAGAGGGGAGAGCCTGCCTCATTGGTGGAGCAAGGTGGTAGTCTGCATCACGGTCACCCCTCATTAGGACTGTTTTGGTGCTGAATTGGAGAATTGAGCTGGAGTAGGTGGGGACAGCCTGGAGATTTGCAAGGAGCCTGCAGCATCAGCCTTTTCAAGTGGCCACAATAATGGGTAGCCCTTGGTCCCAGACTGGTAGGCCTACTGATTGTCTGGCTCAAGTGCCCTAGCAGTTTAGGTCTGGAAAATATGGCATCCATAAGGACCCCCTAAATTGCCTAGCACTAGGAAGGGTGAGACTGCCATGAGCAGCAGGTATTCGCCTAGCTGACTTCTAGCACTGTAAGGAGTGAAGCAATGAAGCTGGAGAAGAAACTCAAGGTGTAGTGATGGAGGAGTTTTGGAGCTGCGGAGATCTGAAAGGAATTGAGTTTAGGCTATAGTGTTGCTGCCATCATCCTTTTAAGGGGTCTAAATGGCCCTGAAGGAAAGCCGTGCAGTGTGGATCTTCTGGTCAACTTAAAACACTGAACTCACACACCAAATTATTTCCCCAATGCTCCATGGAGTGGAAGTTTGTTATAAATTTTTGGACGTTAAATCCAATTCTTATGTGAAAGTACCAATAAAAAATGTAATATTAAAAAAAAATCCAAATCTGAACTTTTGAATCAGTGTGGACCTAGAAATCAATGAATGCCATCTTGATTTGTACTACCTCTTAAAAACTTTAATCTAAAAAGTGCTCACAGGAGACCCACTTCTGACTGGAGGGCATCTGCTGAATTTTTGAATTTACTGGGTGCCAAACAAAAGGCGCCAAGATTTGAATCCTCCCTTTGTTTCTGCATTGAAACACCAGAGACTAGCACTAGCCTCTTCTCAGAAGTGTCGGCAACCACAGGAGGAACTTGAGGGCCGGAGGGGGGAATTTTTGCAATAATTCACCCTCCCCCTGCATGATCTGCATCTTTAAAACTTTAGTCTAAAACCTGCTCAAAGGAGACCTGCTCCTGACTGGAGGACATCAGACAATTTTTTTGAATTTACTGGGTGCCAATCAAAGGGTGCCAAAATTTGAATCCTCCCTTTGTTTCTGCCTTGAAAGCCCAGAGGCTAACAACATCCTCTTCTCAGAAGCGACCAGAGCCACAGGAGGAACTCGAGGGCTGGAAGGGTGATTTTCTGCAACAGTTCACCCTTCCCCTGCATCTTTGAAACTTTAATCTAAAAACTGCTCACAGGAGATCCACTCCTGACTGGAGGACATTGGCCACATTTTTTGCCTGCCCTCCCTCCCCCCCACCTGCCCAATTAACCTTAAGGACTTGGAAGAGAAGTGATGTACTGGTCTTGAAATGGAAGTGACGACAGTTTTGAAATTGTAAGCATGTCTGGCCTCTCATGGTACTGTAAGTGAGTTGATAATTTCTGTGTGTTCTTGGCTACAACATCACTATATTGCTTAAATTCTTTATGATCATATGTTTCTGTATTTAGACATGAGTTACTTCTGCTAACTCTTCATCAGTTTATTTGTGTCCCCTTGGAAATAATTTTGCTGCATCATCTTTTATACCTTTAGGCTCATATGATTCTGTCTATGAAATGAGTTTAATTTTGCTATCTTTTCATCACTTTTATTGTGTCTCTCTGGACCTTAGGTGCATATGAACTGTCTAGGAAGGGTAGTGTGATTTTTGCCGGGGTTGTGTACTTCTTACTGCAATTTTCCCAAATTGTATCACTGCTACTGACTATACTGGCCCACACCCATTCTTTGAGGTAGGTTAAAAAAATGTTGAAAATCACAGAATCATAGAATCATAAAAATCTGATGGCCGAAAAGGACTCTAATGGCCCATGAAATCTGCCCCTTCCTCTGCCTACTCATTTCCTTTTCCATGGGCCCTTCCCATACCCCCACATAACAAATCCCATATATCTGCCACATGCTCTCTTGAATCCCTCCGCCATTTCAGCCCCCATCACCTCTGGTAGTTTGTTCCAGGCCTCCACCACCATCTCCATGAAGAATTGCTCCCTCACATTGCCTCTATATCATCCTCCCTCCAATCTTAGGCTATGCCCTAAAGTTTTAGCCCCCTCATTCCTTTTAAATAAGCTCCCCTTCTTCACCTTATTGATCCTCTTCACTTACTTAAAAGTTTCAATCATGTCCCCCCTCTTCCTTCTGGTCTCCAATGGGTAGAGATCCAATTCCCTACACCTCTGCTCGTATTGGCTTCGCCTGTATATATATATTGCTGTTTGAGCTGTGCTAACTCTGATGGTTGCCTCTGTAGACCACATTGTGATCCCACCAGATCACTGTGACTTTCAACCTAATTATGATGCCTCCTCCTTTGTCTTCTCAAACTTTCTTGTAGGGAATGTAAAGCACCCAAGTGGTTATCTATACCTGAGACTTGTCAGAATTGCCTGTATACTGCAATATCCTACTATGACACATGAAAATGTTTTTGCTGAAAATGTTTTGGGAAATCTGGCACCATCTAATATGTATATCCTTAACTGGAGATATCGAGTCTAACCCGGGTCCCCCCTTTGCCACAAAGCCTAATAGCATCCCTACATGGTTCTCTACAAAAGATCTTAAACCAGTGTATATGAATATTAGTAGCCTTACTGCGAACTTTGCTGACCTGGAAGCTTGGGTGTCCCACTACTCCCCAGACATACCAGGTTTAATTGAAACCTGAATCAAGCCAAACATGCATGATGCCTTATGTGCTCTGAGAGGCTATAAGATACTGAGGGCTGATTGTCCTACAGCAAAACAGGGGGTTGGGGGTGGGGTTGCTCTTTACTGTAAGAAAAACCTCACAATCACTTCCCTGCCTGACAAGCACCCCAGTGCTTATGAATTAGTTCATGCAGTACCTATCTTTAGTAACACAAAAAAGTTAAATATAACGGGCCAGATTTTCAGTCTCCTAAGAGTGATTCAAGCCTCTGGTGTGCCAAACATATGTTGCATGGGGCATGCATCATTCTCTGGCAGCGGTTTCTGATTTTAAAAAGCTTGTGCCAGATGTGGGTCCTTAGACCACAGTTGTATGGTCTAGCATGTGCCACACTCGGGAGGCTGAATTACGGGGCTTGCACCAGACATGTGGCGTAAGCTGCCGTAATGCAGGGAAACTGTTGAAATTATACCCGAGATTTGAAAATTGGGTGCAGTTGCTCCAAAGGGGGTTGGCGTAATGCCAAATCCTAAGTCCCATGGCACAGGGCTGGATGCAAGCCCTGCAACGCTGTTTGAAAATCCGACCCAATATGTCTACACAACCCTCCAAAGAATTGTCAAAATGGTCTAACAGATGTCATAAAACACCTGACCTCTTTGAAAGGTAAAAACAAACTTCTCATTGGGAATTTTAATCTTGACTGGCTCAGAAGTAATACAGGGATGTTGGAGGGTGTCCTAGGTAAGCTTCACCTTTTGCAAATGATCACATGCCCAACCACAGCTGTGGCTAATAACAATCACTAATCTCTAACATACTGGATCCTTACTAACAGAATAGATAGGATTTTAAAAGCAGGGACAATACTAGACTCGATCAGTGACCATGTGCCAATCTTCTGTACTTTGAGGGCATGCACCAAAAAGCTCCCATCCAAAGAAATTCAATTTCAAAACTTCTCCAAACTTGACTACGAGGCTCTAACCATGGATTTTTAATGAATCAACTGGTCCCCACTATTCCAGATATGTGACTTAGAGAAGGCTTTCAACTTTCTCCTATCCACTCTCCAGGCTCTACAAGATGCACATGTTCCCATCAAGAAGTGGAGAGTCAGAGGATCAATGACTAGGTAGATCCACAGTGACCTACTTGTGTTCATGAAAAGAAGGGATAAAGCCTTGGCAAAAGCTAAACTCACACAGTCATATATGGACTGGGTTGATTACAGGCACCTGAGAAAGGAGTGCAAGAAAATGACCCATGCAACCAAAAGTGCCTATTTCAAACAGCGTCTATGACAATCTATTAGTTACTCTTGCAGTTTCGGGACCTCATCAAATCTTGTATGGGGCAAGGGACCAACATGTCAATAACTGACTGACACTTGATGTCACCAACTGCAACAATTTATGCTCTATTGCTAACACCCTAAATGCTCACTTTTCAGACCTATTCAAATACACCAGCATGTCTTGCATTGAGTACACAGCACAACCACTACCCTCATAAAACTTACCTATGATATAAATATGGCTATGGACAAAGGAATGCTTACTGGAGAGGTTTTCATTGACTTAAGGCAATGGATCTGGTCGATCACGCTCTCTTGCTTGATAAATTGAATGCCTTGGGTTTTTCATCTACTACCTAGACTTGGTTTATAAGCTATCGCATGGACAGGCTGCAATTTTTTGAAATAAACAGAATAAAATATGGTCTATCTATTAATATCAGCATTCCTCAGGGATACATTCTTGGGCCCCTACTTTTCTTGCTGTTCCTAAACATTCTGCCCAAATTGGCTGGCTCTTGCGCCTCCCTACTATATGCTGACAACATGGAATTGTACACTTGTACTGCAGATACAGCTGACATCAATAGAAAGCTGAATATGGACTTTGGTATCATCCAGTCCTAGATCTCACACAATGAACTTTTCCTGAACTCCAAAAAGATACTCACGGTGCTCTTTGGCTCGGCACTTAGATGCAGAGCCTGTCCCTCAACTCTAATCATAAGTGGTGCAGGAGGCTCCCTACTTGAGGTGTTTAACTCGTTCAGGTATCTTGGAATCACTCTAGACCCTTTCCTTGATTTTAACCTCCATATATCTACTATACGCACATCTGTAAATGTAAAACTGGGCATTTCTTGTAAGATCAAGCACAATCTAACTACTGCTGTTAGGCTTGCCATTGCCCAAGATGCACTGAGGCACAGCCTCACTTATGAGCCGATATCTTACTTTGAGGCTAAAAAAGGTGTTTTAAGTAAGTGGAATACATGCTAGAACAGCATCTGTCGATTTGTACTGTCAGTGCCCAGGCATACCCATCACTTTGTCCTCTACGCTAGCCTCTGCTGGCACTCCCCATACTCTTAATGACTGTTTACTGCAGGTTGTTCTGTAGATAAGATTGTTAGAGCCGGTATACCTGAGTTGATTGCAAGAATGTTCAAGCCCACATCACAGGCTTACTCACTCAGGTTGATTGATAAATCATTCCTTGACATCCCTAAATGTGCCACAAAGAATGCGTGAACATGCTTTCTCAGTGTTTGCACCCAAGCTTTGGACCTCATTTCTAAAGGCAATTAAATGTGCACAGGCTCAACAGATTCTCAAGAATGATCTTTGAAACCTTCTGCTTGTCAGTGATAAATGCTTTTGTACCTGATACACTGCGTTTTTTGAACTTGGATCTATTATACTTATGTCTACTTAGGAACTTATTTGGTTGCTTTCTTTTACCCCAGTACTGTTTGTATATTACATATTGTGCTAGTTCTTAATGTCACGTTTGAGGACTCTGAACCACTGTATTTTGTTTGACAATTCAGTACCATGTGACAACAGCGAGTTTTTAAATATGGCTCACATAAGGGCGACTGCTAAACACCGAAAACAAAATCAGTGATCAGCACTATGCCAAATACAAAATTGGCAGCATTATGGACCTGTTTTTAAGTGAAGAGCTATGCCCCCCGCAACCCCCCTTTGTGGGGGAATGTCCCCTATGACCCCAACTAAAGATAATCAACTCCAGGGGGGGCCGAACACTAGAGGAGGGAGTAAAACATGGGAGTGGGTGACCATTGCGGGAGGGACAATCCACTGGTGGGGGAACAACCTGGGAGGAATGGGAGGTCTATAAAAAAATTAAAAAGTGCACCACAACACCCAGATGTAAAAATATTACACACCTACATACGGGCTTGAACCCTTGTCCAGGCGCACCATGGGCAGTGAGCGCAACCACCATGCCAGGTGACTAGCTGTTCAGTAGCTTGCTCACTCCATCTACTTAACCCTGTACCTCTACACATGCTAACCTCCTCAACTTTTGCTATTCTGCCCCCCCACCCTGCTTTTCAAACTCCTTGCTATCCTTTCATGGTCGCTGTCATTGCAGGCGCACAAATTGAGTCACTCATTTTGAATCACTCAATTTGCTTCACCCATATCACAGGATACTGACAACTCTGTATGTAATGTTTGAGTTTTTCACATTGTCTGTCACCCTCCAGGGCTGTGCCTGATAATAGGCAATGTTTTTGTCTAGTGCACCTCCCCTGTTAACAAATCTAAATAAATAAACTCAGTTTTGCCCCCTGCAGCTGTTAGCACCGAGAGAGAGAGAGAGAGAGAGAGAGAGAGAGAGAGAGACTGGCACACCCCAAGGTATCAACAATCTGAACCAGGTAAATGCAGTAATATTTCTGTGTACAGTATGTTTCAGGCTGTGAGTGTCCCCTCACCATGGACTTTAACATCAAGCATATCCCTGGACACCAGGGACTGGGGTGGGGCTTACAGTAGTATTCGAGAACTAATGTTTACAATGCAGTAGGCACATATACAGCCTGAATCTAAATACATTCCATACCTATTTAAGTCTTGAATACCCCTTGCACCCATGTTATACCAGAAGGCTGTCTCCATAATGACTGCATACAGATCCTTGCCACATCCTACCTGACATTCAGGTTAGCCTCTTATCAATCCTCCCAGCCCTGTTCTCTGGCTCATAAGCCTTCTCCATTTCAAAGAAGATTGGAAGGAGATAGCAGATGCCCCTCTTTTTATATTTGCCATGCAAGCTAGCACAAGTCGAACATTTTGCTATGTACAGGATTTTCAGAGGTGTGTCACCGTGGTCCAATGCAAGAAACTCTACAAGGGACTTGACCAGTAATCAGCAAGCCTGATCATGACACAGTTCAGGCATGAAAGTGCGTGGACTTCAAAACAATGTGCCAACAGACACATTCATAAATCAGTTCTTTCAGCAAGCACAGCTGATCTCATCAGTGCTCTTAGCCTGCCTGCTCCTTTCCTCCTCAACATTATAGCAATGGAAACTGAAACAACTTGTTAAACATTGGTTGTCTATTAAACTGGAGATTTGTTTTCCTCCTTCAAAATGCAATGACTTGTACATTTAAATATTTAGCATTTAAACATTGTCTTGCTACTAGCTTCAGTTAGGCAGGCATTATCTTTCAAGAAAGATTCATACCTCATAAATGTCACCCTTTCCCAGCAAAGAATCTCCTAAAAAGATTTACACTGTTTATTTAACCTCTAAATACACTATCTGAAAAGCACTGTCTCAGACATAGTTTACAATAGCAGAACACATCTGTAAAGAACTGTTATATTTCGTTACTAATTTTACTATGCTTTTTGGAAAACAAAATACTTATATTGGGCTTTAGATGGAAAACACATTATGAGACTTTTAGCCCTGAAAACAGCCACCTTTTCTGCTTTCAAATCTAAGTTCATAGCACAACAAGCAGTATCTAGAATGCATGTTAGTATAGCAGAAGACAGCTGCAATTGTAACCGCTAAGACAAGTAAGGAATGGTATAATTTGTTACTCTTTTTACTATGCTTTTTGGGAAAAAAATATTTATATTGAGTTACGGCAAGTGCACACACACACACACACACACACACACACACACATACACATATACTGTACACACCACCCTCATGGCCACAGCATCTGAAATAAATACTGCAATCTAATATGTTATAAAACAATAAAGAAAGTATTTGTTTGTCAGTCTTGGTTATGTGGAACACAGTGAAGTTCAGTTTACAGTAGATTTCCTTTAAATATTTCTTTTCCTATATTTTGTATCTTGGATAGTACAGGGGATATGCTGCATCTCATTCTCATAGGGATCTTCATTTTACATATTTTTGCACTGTATTTTCTCAGGATGTCCCAGATTAGATGCAATATCTTGTTTTCAGTGGGGTCATGATTTTACCATTTTTATAATGTATTTATTCAGGGTAGCCTAGTCCAGATGTGAAATATTGTTTTAGCGTGTTCTGATTTTATGCAATGCAGCATAATATTGTCTAGATGTAGAGCCCCACTGAAAATAAGATGTCACATCTTCTGTGACTTATCCAGGCTAAATATATAGCAATCAGCAGGTATATGCTAAGAAAACACATTGTAAAAATTTGTAAAAGGAAGACCACGTTGTAACTGCCTCTCAGCAGATCTGTATTATACAAATTCATTAGAAATAATGGGTAATGGCATGAACACATTGTAAGTGATATCTTACAGGATATGCCAGTTGAGATTCAATATACCATATATTGAATCACAACTGTCATATCCTGTAAAAATTCAATATTTAAAATGGTTTAAATGCTTTACCCAAATGAAATGAATATTTTAAGTATCAACTTGGCTAGTCTTTCCTCATAGGTCTTATCCCATATGCCCTGTGCCATTGTAGTTGCCCTCCTCTGCACCACCTCCACCTTGTCTATGTTTTTTCTCAGATGGTGCCTCCAGAACTGGATGCAGTATTCCAGGTGCAATCTCATGAGTATCTTATACAGAGGCAAGATGACCTTCCTCTTTATACTCCTGATACCCCTTCCTGTGCATCCAAGCATCTGGCTAGCCTTTCCAACCACCTTATCACACTGCCTAGTTTCTCTTAGGTCCTGCAGGATGATAACTCCCAAGTCTCATTTCTGCTTTGTGACTGTCAGTACCTCCGCATGTAGTTTGTACTTTGCCCCCTGGGTTCTTGTGCCCTATCAGCATGATTCTGCACTTCCATGCATTGAATCCCAATTGCCATTCTTCAGACCATTTCTCCAGTTTTTTAATGTGTTTATGCCCCCATGTTTCCCCATTTTCCTCCAGCTTCCCATGCCACAGCCATGCATGCACCTAGGGAGGTATGCACATGCTGTGGTTCTGCAATGTCCTCCCTTTGCTTGCCACTTGTCTGCCTGTACTACCCTCAGGCCTCCACCTGGGGGCAGTTGGACTGCTGGGGATGACAGGGTCCCTCCCCAAGAGAGGATAGCTGCCTTGTGGCTGCTCATTCCTGCTCCCTCACTCCCCATTAGCCAGCCTTCGATGACCCGGGCTTGCTCACGAACCTGGGTCACCAGCGTAGCATGAGGTGTGGCATCCAGCAGCTCAACCCTCAGTGCCACCGGGCTGGTTCTTCAGTTTTTTAAGGTCTTCCATCTTTCTTTCAACATCGCCTGGCATGTCCATCCTATTGCATCTCCAGTCCCTCTGCAATGTCCCCAACAAAGACATTGAAGAGGACTAGCCCCAAAACCAACCCTTGTGGTATCCTGCTCATCGCCTCTCCTTCTCCAGAGTACTCTCTGTTTACCACAACCCTCTGACTCCTGCTATTCAGTCAGTTCTTTACCCACATAACTATTTTAGGATCCACCACTAGGCTGTGCAGTTTCTTAATCAGCATTCTATGGGGATGGTGTCAAAGGCCTTTCTGAAGTCCAGATAGGCCACATCCTCCACACCTTCCTGGTCCTATATTAGTTATTCAGTCATGCAGTAGATTAGTACAACGAGTTAGTGCAAAACACAGTATTTATCCAAAATACAGTAAAAGTTAGGCTTAGATGTACAAGTAAATAAATGCCGTATAATGGTTCCACCAAGCCACAACGACGGAAATTTCGCTGCAATCCTTCACATCAATGCAATCCCATTAACATTGCTGATGTCTTCCAATAATGACCCCCAACATGCCAACACTGACCGCCACACTTAACTGTATCAATGTGTGTGGGTGCTGCACCCCCCACCCCCAATGTGGGGGCTGTGCCTCTGCATCCTCTCTACTTTAAATATCTAACTCCACATCAAGCAGACAGTGGAGGCAGGTGTTTACCCCCATTGACAATACATCTTCTGGTCAACACAATGTCTGTCGACATTGGGGTTTCGATATTGGGGAGTCAATGTCGAAACTTCAATGCTTGAAATGTGTACCCCATATAAGGCAGTGTATGTGTGTTTGTGTGTGTGTGTGTGTGTGTGTGTGTGTGTGTATATGTGTGTGTGTGTGTGTGTGTGTGTGTGAATGCTGTACGTGTGCAGACAGTGCACTGCTATGTTATACTGTAATATATATGCATATACAGTTTGTGTATTTGTATTAGTCAGCATGTGTGTGTCACAACAATTAGAAAGTGCAGTTAGGTGGCTCTTTGGTTAGAGCAAAACATGCTAGTCTACATTTACCCACTAACTAGATCAGTTTCAGTCTTCTTCATGTCATTGCTTATTTAACTGAGGTGTCTAGTGGCAACTCCCCACCCTCTGATGTCCCTTGAAGCCTCAAAAATAGAAAACAGTCCCTCAATGTCTTTTCTTTTAATTTGTAAACATGTGTGTAAATGGTGCACTGCTATGTCATACTCACTGGAATATATATGCATATACATGTATATGTATTAGTAAGTGTATGTGTGTATATCACAGCAATTAGAAAGTGAAGTTAAGTGGCTCAGTGGTTAGTGCAAAAATTGCTAGTCTACACTCCCCCCCTACTATCTAGATCAGTTTTAGCCTTACGCCTGTCATTTCTGATGTAAATGAGAGTTGGCTGCTTCCCCACCATAACTGTTTCCCCCATGCCCAGCCCATCCCAAGCCCAGCCGATATTAGTCTTCTTGCATGGGGATTTGCTCCTAGACCTAGTACAACATCAATACCAGTGTCAAACATCTGACACTGACAAATGCTTAGTTATTGTCTGCTAAACAGATATGGCATTCCCAGCAGTGGATTGATATATCCAATAATCTCCTATGAGTGAGAAACAAGGTATTGTAGGGCTCATCCCCACCAGCTTCTCTTCCTTTGAACATAGCACCATGTCCAGACAATTGGGTTGATGAAGCTTTGGGGCATAGATCAGCACTGGCCAGCATACATGGATCACCTTCAGTATATACTGGATCCCCTGGGGCATGGTCTTAACTATTTTGTGTCCCAGTTTATTTCTATTACAATAAGTTTACTTTGGCCAAATGGGATGTGAAGTATAATTGCATTTGCTGCCTTTTTATGGGTGCTTCTCATCTCACCCACCACTGCACCTTTTAGTCTTCCCTGTGGAGGGTTTTTCCTTCTTTAAAATGTACTTATATTATGAGCTGCTCCCTTGACAAACTGGTCAGTTCTACCCCCAACCCATCTGCTTCAACACCTTGTAGCTTACAGAATAGTCTGATGATAATTTTTGACTTCAAGGGTTTGATTTTCAAAGAGCTCTTAGATCACCACAATTTGAGGTGATCTAGGGATGCAGTGAACATCGGGTGCATCAGAGACCCTGCACCGAATTTTATAAAATTAGGAGTTCCTGTGCTAGAGACCAAAGAGTTGCCACAGCCACTGGGCTGTGCCAAACATTATGCACACTTTTGGAGTTTGAAGGAGGTATCAGTCATCCCCCCAGCACAAGCCTTCATGCCCCACAGAGGTGGGGGGGAACTCTGGGTGAAAAGTAGGGAACAGGCACTGATGTGCACTCAGGGATCCATAGCGCATGTGTGGGGCACAGCAGCAGTTACAGGGAGCAGAGAAGGCACCTGGAAGAGATGCCATGAGGCATATCTGACAGCTGAGGGGAATGGGAAGAGGGCTTGGCATGGCGAGACAATTATGACATGGCCCCAGGTGAAAGCAGCCCCGACCCCTACCTCACAAGACTGTGGGTTCATTCGGGCAGGTGCCAGCACTGCTTTCACCTGGGGCCATGTCATAATAGTCTCACCTTGCCAATCCCCCTACATGTAAGATATGCCCTATAGTACTTCTGCCAGGTGCCTCTTCCACTCCCTGTGATTGCTCCCTTATGCCCTATGGCATCCTTAGTGCCCCAGAAGTTGCCATTCCCCATCTTCCCTCTCCAACAGCTCACTTGCCACCCTGCCAAGCAGAGGCACTGGGCCCTTAGATCATCTCCTGGCTGGTCTAACATGAGTCCCCTGTTGTGGCCATGGTGGGAATTACAGAATCCCAAATAAGGGGACAGTGCAGCTCCACTGTGGTGCAATCCCCCTTATGACCTGATGCAGTTGTGGCAAAATCAAGATGCCATGTGATAAAGCGCCCCTGCACCACCTTTTGGACAAAAGTGAGGTGCTTTTGTCCAAAGGGTGGTGCAGGGGGGGCTTTGTCACATGGCATCCTGATTTTGCCACAACTGGTGTTTGGAAATTGGGATCATCACAAACTATGATTCAAGGTGCCACTTGCATCATAGCCATTTGGTGCAGGCACCTTTAGTCATAGCTTTATGTTTGAAAATCATTCCCAAGAGTCCAGATACTGCACTAGAATGGGTCAAATGGCCTCCTCTTACTCAGCTTATAGATTCTGGAATCAGCTCCCATATCAGGCCAGATGCTCTGATTCCATTCAGTAATTTTAATTATTTTTACTTCATCACTGTATAAGTCAATCAGCACATGTGTTTATTGTCCCAAGAATGCAATGGCAGAACACAAACATCCTCCGGACTCAAAGCAGGTGTAGAAATAAATTCTGTAAATTATGTTGTCACTTTGGCTCAGCTCCCACCACTTATTTGCACCCCACCCGATTCTACCACATGCACTTTGGCACTTGCATGATTCCACCACTAGCATGTTTTGATGCTATGGCCATAAACACTGGTGGGTGCACTGTTATTGACCATGCTACAAAGAAGAATGCTAAGGCAGCTTGCACAATTAAGTATGCGCTTCTATTGTATGCGCGATTAGCGCTGCGCTATTTTAATCAGATACCCAATCAGCCTGTACCTGCTCTTACAATACAATTCACATTAAACTGTCACACCAATAAGTTGCTTTAGCATTTCTCCTTATGTTGCATGAATTTTGCAGGAGCCAGCTCAAAGCATTGCAGAAACTGTAGCATGAATTGCAATTATGCTTTGCATTGCATTGTGAAAGAACTGCAGATGAATTTCTATCGAGTTGCAAAATCATTTAATAAAAGTTCCTATTGAGCTAACTGATTGCTAAAAAAAGTCAAATGTAAATTGAAAATGCACCACCAACTTGAAAAAACTGAAAAAAACAACTCATTGGTTAACCTGAATTGTACAGTTGTTTCTGCTTGCTTCCCAGAGCAAGGCATGTCAGGTTGACTTTTAGACCATTTTATAGATGGGACTTTGCAATGTATTAAAAGGGAATGTAAAGTAGTCTGAAACTCCCGGTTGTAGTAGACATGTTAACTGAAGTGTTTCATTTGGGATGTGGTATAAACCTTCTGGATTGTACATAGTTATTATGGTACTATTGTGTTTTATTTGCACTGTGCACTCTGTATTATCCAGGACATTCTTGAAAATAGGTATTTGTTGCCTATTGTACTTAACTGGTTATCAAACACCAAATAAATAAAAAAATAAATAAATACATTAGTCACTCAATCAATCAGGATACCCTTACCATGTTACATGAAATAGGAGACAAAGGGAATGTAAAACTAACAAAAAAGAAGTCTTCTTGGTATGTGGGCAGGCTTAAATTGTCTGAGCTCCTACAATTATTTAATTTTTTAAATTAACAGTGGTCAATGCTAAATGTTATCTGCTGACTAAGTATATATTATCTACAGTTATAATTATTAAAAGTATGCTGGATGTTTCTTTCCAGCTTGCTTTTTGTTCTGAAAAAACACACGCATCTGAAAAGCACAAATGAGGATTTCTTTGAAGATTTATCTTGTCAGTACCAGTGTAAAACTTTTCTGCAGATTATTAATAAGCCTACAAAAGAGCTACAGTACAGAGGGGACATTGTCCCCTTGGTTAAGGCTTGCAAATGAACTACACTCTGCTGGTTCCTCATATGTTTTCCTGCCAATCAAAGTGTATAAATCTTGATCTTGCAACATAATTAGTATTCCAAGGTGTGTGTCCCACCTGTGCCATGTTTTACAACAACGCATAACGGGAGGAAAAAAAGTCTCCCAGCAGAGCTCAGCATGACAGACTGCACAAATCAATTTTAATTAATTCTGCCTCTTTAAATCTGTCTGCTCTTTTGGAAAGATTGCTATCTGCATCAGACGGCATGCTAAGATAATTAACAAAAACACTGCAGGACGCTGATAGTACCAGCAGCCAATTTACTTGGCAAAACCTCCACTGATGAGTGCCAGTGCAAGGGGGGAAAAAAAGGGACATACACTAGCTTCATTCACAAGAAGCATGGATCTCACTAGGGAACTTCACTCAGAATTTGTTTATGCTTTTTCGCCAAATGAATTCCAACCACATACAGCAATTTAGAAATGACCTTCAACCAAGGGAGTAACCTGGCACACTTCCTACATGCACAGGTGTACATTTTCTCACATGTTTCAGATTCCCAAACTGGGCATGTGCATCAGAGAAAGACCACTTTTATTTAGAAATGCCACAGCACTAGTAATACACTTGTTTTTGCAATACACCTGTCAACTATTTATTTCCAGAGTAAAACTGTTTTAAACCATGTTTACATATAGTGGGATTCCGTTAGTCTGAAATCAATTCTGTTCAATAAGACTGTGATCCTTTTTTGTTTGCATGAAATTGAATTAATAGGAATGAATCCATTTGGTTACAAGAAGATTGATTCTCACAGCATGCAAACCTATAGTAACTGAAGATTCTGAATCTGATTGCATTCCTTGTGTTGTTGTTTAAACTGAAGGGATTAGCAAAACTGAATCACAATCACATTTGCATGCATGAAGTAACCAGTGTCAATCAATGCACTTGAATCTGGTTCAAATAAAAAAAAGAATCTAACTCCAAATAGATTTCCATGACCTTCTAATTGAGAACTGATGCATCAGTTCCATAGAAATTGGAAATACCAGTCTGATTCTAGTGTATGTATCAACAATGTAAGTTTATCATTCATAATCATTTGGAGAGCAGCATTCAAAATTCCTGATGACATCACAAAGCCTGGCACTGCATTCATAACAAACCAATAAATGCAACCATGAATAGTAAATGCCTAATAAATTGAGAGTAGTATACTATAGACAACTTACAGTATCCCATGCACTGCAGCAGGACAACCATACTGTAGGTTTCCCCATTGGTGAGGTTATGAGCTACATGGTTTGCATGATGTTTGTCACTCTTGAGTTATGGGTGCTAGTGCCCCATACAGGAATAAGAAAGGAATAACATATGGCAGTGTGTAGATTAATCTACAGTAACACCTCCTGGAAAGTTCAGCAACAAGATACCAGGGTTTGCTAGATTTAGGAGGGACAGAGTAGGAAATAAGGGAGGAGGGATTGCACTTCATGTGAGGGAAAACATAAATGCCATGGAAATACGGGGGAAAAGGAAGAGCAGAGGTAATGTGGGTCACCCTGGAGACAAGAAAGTGGGGTGCTATTTGAACAGGGATGATGTACAGCCCTTCAGCACAGGGAGAAGAGATGGATGAGGAGTTGATGATAGAAATCCAAGGGATGGCTAGTAAAGGGGAGGTATTGCTGGTAGGGGGCTTCAATCTATCAGATGTGGATTGGAGTCCCCCAGCTGCAGAAAAAAGATAGAAGCAGGGAAATCCTAGATTCCTGCAAGGGGCATTCCTCAGGCAACTAGTTAAATAACCCATTCATGTGGAGCATACTGGACCTGGTACTGTCAAACAGGGACAGTGTCCCTGATGTCACAGGGGGGACCAGTGATCAGATTATGGTACGGTTCAGTATGAGGACTGGGACAGAATCAAATCACACTAACATGAAGGTCATGAACTTCAGGAGGGTTGATTTAAAACAAAATGGTAGAATGCCTCAGGGAAGCCCTGGCAGGATAGGGAAAATGGCTGGGGTAACAGTGGCAAAAAAAAAGAAGGACATTCAGATGGCAACAAACCTCTGTATCAAACAAGTTAAAAAGAGCAGGAGGAAAAAAGAGACCACTATGTTCCTCCAAGGAAGTAGCAGAGAAAGCAAGAGAAGAGAAATAAGCATTCAAAAGGTACAAGTCAACTCAGAAGGAAGAGAATTGGGAGGGTTATTTGAAGAAACAAAGGGAGGCAGGGAAAGCAGCTAGGAGAATGAAGGCACAAACAGAGGAGAGCATTGCCAAGTTGTTAAAGAAGGGGGATAAAACATTCTTTAGGTATATCAGCAAAAATAGGAAGAAACAGGCAGGGATATTAAGACTAAAAAAGGAAGGAGGGGATTGTGTGGAAGAGGACCAGAAGAAATCAAGCATATTGGGTAAGTAAGTTTTGTTCAGTATATATGTAGGAAGGGGTAGGTCATGGACCACAGGTAGGGGTTAGGGGTTAAGGGTATTAAGGTAAGGGAGGTGGACATTAGCCCTTTTATTAAGGAGAGAGTTCTCAAGCAGCTAGCACGTCTAAAGGTGGATAAGGCAATGGGGTCAGATGTGGTTCCAGATACTGAGGGAACTTACAAATGAGCTGACTGCACCTCTGATGATCCTGTTCAACCTATCACTGGATACAGGAGAAGTTCCAGGGGACTGGAGTAGGGTCGATGTGGTCCCTCTTCACAAAAGTGGGAATAGGGAGGAGGTAGGAAACTACAGAACTGTGATCCTGACTTCTGTGGTGGGCAAGGTTATTTAAACAATACTTAAAGAAAGAACTGGGGAATATCTTGTGGCCAGAGTGGTCCAAGACAGCATGGTTTCATGGGGCGATAACTTGACAAACAAACCTAATTGAGTTGTTTTACTGGTTGACCAGGGAAGTGGATCGGGGGGATAGGTGCATGTGGCCTACCTGGATTTCAGTATGTCCTTCAACACTGGTCCATACAAAAGACTAGTATACAAGCTGGGCACCCTGGGAGTAGGTCCAAAGATAGTAAAATGGGTACATATTTGGCTAAGTAAAAAGGGTCAGAGCATGGTGATAAATGGAGTTCACCTGGAAGAAGGCACGGTAACCAGTGGGGTGCCACAGGGGTCAGTACTTGGACTGGTTCTCTTCAATGTCTTTATTAGTGATATCACAGAATGCTGCAAGAGAAAGTATGCCTGTTTCTGGATGACACAATAACTGCAACAGAGTGGACACAATGGGGGGGTGTTGAAAAAAATGACTGATGATCTGAAAAAGCTGGAAGACCGGTCAAGGGTTTGACAACTGGGCTTTAATGCCAGAAAGTGCAACATTTTGCATATGGGGCACAGAAACTCAAGGGCAGCATACCAACTGAAGGTGGAGGTATTGACAGCCACAAAACAAGAAAGGGACCGGAGGGGGGGGGTCATCATATCTGATGACCTGAAGGTGTCAAAGCAGAGTGATAAGGCACTGGGAAAGGCTAATAGAGTGCTTGGGTGCATAGGGAGGCAGGCATATCACCAGCAGAAAGAGGGAGGTAGTATTACCCCTGTACAGATTGTTGGTGAGGCCCCACCTAGAGTACCGTGTCCAGTACTGAGGCCCCATCTCTGGAAAGACATAGATCAGGTGGAGGCAGTACGGAGGAGGGCAACAACAAATTGTCCATGGTCTGCATCAGAAACCCTACAAGGAAACACTCAAAAAATTAAATATGTACTCTCTGGAGGAAAGGAGGGGGACGGTGGACATGATAGAAACTTTCAAATACCTCATAGGTAGTAGTAATAAGGTATAGGAGGGGAACATACTACAGAGAAAGGGATGCTCAGGAACAAGGGATCATGATATGAAGATGGAGGGGAGATACTCTGTGGGGATGTGAGGAAATACTTCTTGACAGAAAGGGTGGTGGACACCTGGAATAGCCTCCCAGCAGAGGTGGTGGGTACTAATATGGTAAGAGAATTCAAGCAAGCATGGGATAGATACAAGGAGACCATAGTGATAGGGCTGGGGAGGGGGGGAGTAATGCCAGAGATCGAGTAGAGTCTGCGGTAGCACAGTAGGAAGGGGAAATTGGGCAGACTAGGTGAGCCAAGAGGTCCTTATATGCTGATAACTTTTATGTTTCTGTGTAAGACTTGAGAGGAAGTTAGAGTGATTTACTGATTTCAAGTAACAAATTCAATGTTGGCAATAGCAGACTTCAGTTACACAAAATTCCCCTAATATTTGAATTTCTGAACATACCTTTTTATGTTTGCTTGCGTGCATAGTGCACAAGAAACATTTTGAGTACAGTATTGCAGAGGTGTAGCAGTGTCTGGCCAATCCAGCGAATGCTTTCAGGGGCTCACCCCTCAGCCACCAATGAACAGGGAAGCTGTCAATGATGGCAGTTTCAGAGCAAGCACCAGACTTGAAAGAAATCTGCCACTCCAGTAACAAACAGTTTAGTGATTGCAGCAGCAGATCTCTCCCTCCCCCAACCAGGCAAATTCCAGTCATGCACATTACAGTGCACAGTAATGTACACAGCTGGACTTACAAGCAACTCGTTTGCTAAGTGAGTCTTTCCTGGTGAAATAAATAAATTAATGAGCCCCGCCATGCATAACTGGTGGCTCCTGTCACCCACCACACACTCCCCCCAAAGCTGACAATGGGGTGCGCAATCCCCATGTGAGCATGCCCCCCAAAGCCCGAACATATATTTTGCAGAAAACAGGGTGCCCAATCCCCATGTCAGAATGCACCCCCCCAACACTATTCTGGCACACTGGGAGTCCACCCCAGTGTGCCAAAGTAATTATGTTTTTCCAACACCGGGATGCCCACTCCCAGTGTTGGACACATCCCCCATGCCCCCGGTTTATCAGCTGACCTCGGTGCGCCCAATCCCTGGGTGAGCATTGATCACCCCCCCACTAGTCTGGCTCACTGGGAGCCCACCGCAGTGTGCTGAAATCTGCTTTGTTTTCATCTGTAAGAATGAAAACAGTCCCATGATGGATTTTTTTTTAACCCTGAAAAAAAAAGGAAATGATCCCTTGTCATTCCCGATGGCCCCCTTCCCCCAACCCGCACTCCCTCTGCATTCCCACCCCCACCCCCTACCCATACTTACCTCCAGAGGTCAGGAGCAGCAATCTTCTGTGGACCGGGAACATGTCTGTCCTCTTCAAATGCTGACTGTAAACAAGAAAATCACGGTAAGCTCTATAATGGCAATCAATGGGGGTTCAACTTAGGTTGATATCTCAGCCATTGTTTTGAGTTTTGGCTCCAAATTTTCAACATGGTGTTCTTGTGACACCGCTTGGTGACCACTGAAACTGTCATTTTGTTTATTGGTCCCAAAAGATGATATCATGGTATCTGTGCATGATCACCTTTTGGGACCGATTAACGAAACTACAGTGCCACTGTTCAGGAGGTAGGGTCCCAAAAAGCCTATTTTGCAAGTTTAGTGAAAAAACTCAAAATAAATGACTGTGTTATGAGCATGCATTGTGTAGTTTGTACGCATGCTCGTAACTTTGCCAATTTTTAATATTTTCACTCCAAATTTCCAACATTGCCATTTTTTCACACATCCTTATGAACAGTACAGTTGTCATTTTTGCATCCTACTTGAAACATGTTTTCACACCAGTGGAGCAGATTGGCACAGTCACTGTGCAAAATCAACTTTTGGGACAGAATAATGAAATGACAGTTCCACTGTTCATGAGGGGAGGTCCCAAAAAGGCCATGCTGAATATTTGGTGAACAAATTCAAAAAAATGACTTTGTTACGAGCGTGCATTACGCAATTCATATGCATGCTCATAACCGCCACTTTTTCATATTTTCTCTCGAGATTTTCAACATTGCTATTTTTTCATACCTCCTCATGTAAAGTACAGGTGACATTTTTCACATCCTGCCCAAAATGTATTTTCAGAGTTGTTGTGCTGAATGGCGCATTCGCTGTGTGAAATCACCTTTAGGGATTGAGTAACGAAATGATAGTGCCACTGTTCATGAGGTGGGGTCCCAAAAAGCCCATGTTGAAAATTTGGAGTGAAAATACAAAAAACACCAAGGACATTAGGGTTTCCACCGATAATGCCCCACCCTGTACAGACTGGCAGTCATTGGGGGTGTGGCTTGGGATCGTCGGTCGTAATGCTCTTGGCATTCCATCCCCACCCCCACCCTGCAGCCATTGATAGGCATTGATGTGTGCATTGAGGTCTTCAGCCCTAATGTTCACCCCATTCTCTTATACTGCACCCATCTCAGCTTATTTCCTTATGGAATGTTTTGAGCACAAGGGCCGAAGACCCCAAAGCCCACCGTGACACTTGTCAGTGTCTACAGGTTGGGGTGAGGTGGAATGGCATGAGCATTATGGCTGATGGCCTAAAGGCACACCCCAATGCCTGTCAGTCTCTGCAGGATGGGGGGGGGGGTTGGTGTTAGTTCAGTACTTCACTGCCATTCCTATTATGCATCTCTCAAACTCATGCAGTACCAATGCCAATACCAGCAAGCAAACATTCAGCATTGACAAATGCTTGTTTATTACTGAAGACATTCTGAATGAAGACTGGCTCTTAGGCCTTTAGATTGTATTTGTTCTGACTACTTTCCTTTCCAATTATCAGAATAATATGACCGATGCATCAGGATCTTTTTCGAGGCAAAAGGTGGTGCTATCACAGCAAAAAAACTATGATTTCAAAGCAGGAGAAGCAGCAGGAAATGGGAACAAAGAAACACATTCCCTACTTCCTTTATCTCTTAGTAATAAAAGAACTTGCTAATAAAAAAACACTTTTAGAAACATAGACACATAGATAATGATGACAAAAAAAAGTCTAAGGGCTCAGCTAGTCTGCATATAGTCCCCTCTTGGAATGTTATGAGATATAATCTGTGCAGTGACAACTGTCGGTGTTTTGCGAAAAACTGAGAAATCACTTTAATAGAGCAATAACACATGGCAGAGTCTGTGTTTATTGTCTCATATTCTCATACCACATGCATTGATAGGCACAAGGGACATCAGATACCTTTAAACTGCCAGAAAAGTATGATTATTGGATTATACTGTTACTGCACGTGCTGAAGTGTGTTATTACACTTATAGTCCTACTATGATTATTAACAAATGAATGATTTATCTAAATGTTTTAAATGTGACATAATTAAGTTAACATTTATTATGCCATCCAAAATGCTTCCCAGAATGCTGTGGTACTTAACCCAACAGAAAAGACTTATTTATTTATTTATTGTTTATAATTTAGTATGTTTTTTACCAGCATGTTGACTTACAGCTCAGCCCCTGCCAACCATCAGCCCCCTCCTCACCCCTGGGACCTACCTCCTGTAGATGTTACCCCCTGGATTGACCCCAGGGTGGGGCCACCTCACCAGCATGAATCCTGTGGCAACAGAAGAAGGGTACCGACAGGGGCTCCCACCAGTATTGCCTCTCTGGTTTGCTCCCCAGGGTGGGGCATGGAGCCATCTGGATACAGCAGATGATGGAATAGGTTGTGTTCCCAGGATTGCCATGGTGTGCAACTGGAGCCAGGGGAAGCAGAGCATCATAGATGGTGGCCGCTATTTTTTGCAGATGCTTTCTTCTGACAGAGGAGTGATATGCAATGACGTCAGTGTCCACATGCCTCCCAAGGACTTCAGGGCACCAGTTGCACCAAAACCCTCAGCCTCTGCTAGGGGTCTGACTTCTGCTGGACACCCCCTTCCCCAGTAGAAAAGGAGAGCCAACCTTAGGATGCTCAATCCTTCTCCCCTCAGCTGGCCCTATGACTTTTCATGTCTGTTCCTAAACCCGAGACATCGGCATCGCAGATGGGCATCCTGCCGCTGCACTGGCAGGCTGGCTTAAAAAGATTTATTTATATAAGATCCACACCATCCTACTTTTAACTACCTAACAATTTAAAACTTCCCCAATGCCAACATAATATGCATAAACATTTTGAAGACATGCACTGTCTTACAGAACATGGCTGTTTACACACAAAAATGAAAAACAAAGTGCTGCATAAATTTTATTGGATTTTAAAACATACATCTCACAACTGTCACTGATCAGCTTCTCAAAACCCTCTCCCTGAATAATAGTATTGATGAAAAGTAAAATCCAATAAAAATTGTTAGCATACTGTGCTCCATCATTTCCAGTTTTTATTTTCAACTTGATCTGGAAATGTTACAAACAGTTGAGTTATATGTTAGTGCCACTAAGAGTTGTTTTTCTAGCAACACTTGCATATACAATAACTTGCCTGTAAAGCTTTCAGGTCAGGCATTTTATGTTATGAAGTCAACAATTATCAATGGTGCCGGCACGGTGTTATGCAAATGTTTACAAACTTTCATATTTTATAGGCACTGTAATAACATGAGTAGGTTTTGAGCAGTTGGTTGGTGAGGGTATGGGATTATGTTCTTTAAAACTGAACAGCTCTATATATGGTGTGTTTCTTTGTTCTATCATATCTATTTCAGGTATTCAGAACCTCACTGAGTAAAAATGATCCCTTATCTTTTAATTTCATGAACCTGAGCCAAAAATTGGAGGTTTGGCTGAATTTTGTATGTTTTTTAACTGCCACTTCCAGTGCTTCACTCTGCTTGAGAGAATTCATGCATTAGCTGATGCTGAAACTGTTCCTTCCAAGTCCCTAATCACAGCATGGCTTTTAACAGTGGGCTGATGCTGTGTGATCATCCTCCTGTCCTCCCAAATGCTCCGTTCACATGATGCCAAGACTCAGTACTGCTACAGATATTCTATGACAGTCTCCAGGAAAAAAATCGTATGATATTTTATTGTGTGATCTGAAGACCTATGTCAGTTGATATTGCATGGGTAGTTCTACTGTGTATAAGTTGAATATGCACCTTCAGGGTGCCATTGCACAGACAGCATAGCAAAGAGTGGGCCTTTGTGTTCTTTAGCATGCCATTTGGGTGTGAAGGGAGCTAGGGTTCAAATATTTGGAATGGTTTACAGGCAGTCCAAAACGTCGAGATTAACTGGACAAATATTGTAGGATGAAGGGGGATGAGCAAATGAAAAGTAGACAGGCAGGGAAGGCAGATCTGTACAAAAAAATTCAGTTTGTGTTGGAGCCATGGCCTGCATATGTGCCTTTAACAACCAGGACAACCATTAAAAAGGTTCAAGTACTTCTTTGTAGGGTATACACACACACACACACACACACACACACACACACACACACACACACACACATAAAGCATTGGCTAATGCCAACTGTTTGTTTTCTTGTACATGTTGAGCAGTTGTTCTGCATATTGTAGATAGGACAGCAGTTATAATGAACAAAACAATGACACATGCTGTAGTAGTGAAATTGCCATGACTGGGAAATGAAGCCGTTCTCAAAAATCATGTTGTTTTCTTACATTGTGACGCTAAATTTTCAAGATAGCATTTTTATATTCCCAGGATATGAATATGACACATGCCATCTATCAAATGCAACCTGAACAATGATTTTGCAGAATGACCTTAAAAAACAGGTTTTGGGTGGGGATTTGAAAATGAAACCTGAAATGTTCATGAGATGGTGTAAAAAATGAGTATGATAAAAATGTTGGGTCAAAAAAATGAAACATGACATTACGAGCAACTTAAAAAATGTCAATCTTTGTTCAGAACTTTTTTGTTTTCTAAAATTGTGATCTCAAATTTTCAACATTGTCTTTTTTTGACACCACGTTAATAACATGACAGCTGTGTTAATGAAATCCTAGCCAAATCTTCATTTTGTGACACAAGCATGAAAATACTTTTTGGGAGGGATTTGGAAAAGGACACCTGTCATATTCGTTAGATGAGGATAACAACAGGGCTATATTGATAATTAGGAGTCAAAATCTGTAAAAAAAAGCAAAGTTATGAGTACATGTTGAAAACTTGCAACATTTTTCTGAAAATCGTTGTTTGATATTATGACCCCACATTTTCAATATAGCATTTGTATGATTCCACCTTATGATCAAGACAGGTGGAGTTCTTTAAATTCTGTCCAAAAGGTGATTTTGCTGAGCAGCTGCAAAAGCATGTTTCAGAATGGACTCCAAAAATTACCATGCACTCCAAGATCAGGCACCAAAAGAGGGGAACACATGTCAATTAAGTCTAATTTCTATTTATGACTTCTGAATTTTGATTGTCTATGTCCATTAAAAAGTGAAGTCAGTAAATACAGCACTCAACAATGTAGAAATGCCTTGTACATGAGGTTGGTAAAAAAGGCTATGTTGAAAATGTAGGACAAAAATATCAAAAAAAGACAGTGTTCTGAGTAGAAGTTCAAAATGGATTAAAAAAAACATTAAACACACATACCTTGTTTCAGTCAAGTTTGGATGAGCACCATGTGGAGAAGAGCATGATCAGTCATGAGAGGATTCCTTCATGGGACACTTCTTAGGTAAGTGAGGGGTAGGATGTTTGTTGTTGGCAACTGCTGAGAGAGGTGTGGGGGTGGGCTCTGGGGAGCTAGAAGACATCACTGGAGATTTTTCTTGCTTTCAAGTTTCTTTTAATTTTATTTTTTTTAAGCAAAGAAGGTTCCAACCCTGGGGATTGGGCACTCCAGTGTTGCGTGGTTGTTTGGTGGTATCAGGGTGGGTGCCCTGTTGACACAGAGGGCGTGGCAGAGAGATGTTATCCACCAGTAGCAGTTGGGTACCCTGGTGTTGGATTAGAGATCTTGGTTGACAGTTGGTGAGGAATACCTGTGATGGGACTGAGCACCGTCCACTCTTTTTATTGAAAAGGTAGTCAACAGAAGGGGTAATACTGGCAGTGGGATCGAGCACCTGCCAACAGTTTTGATTAACAGCTGGGTCTGACAGTAGGGGGGATACCACCATTGGGGTTGAACACTCACTATCAGTTTCTTGCACTAGCTGAGTCATGCAGAAGGCTAGATACTAACAGTGGAGTTGAATACCCTCTGTTGCTTTTGTTGAATGGTTGGTGGATGTTGACATGACAGCCACAGATAGAAAACAATTGTGGCCATTGTGCAACATCTCTGCCATTCCCTAAAAAACAAAGTACTAAACAGAAGCACATATGAAAATAGTGCACAGTAGCTCATATGAGGAATGAAAATCAGGGTAAAGGTTTCAGGCAAGAACTAGAAGCTGCACTAGAAAACCTACTTCCACCTTGCATTTTCCAGCCTTGAAATTGAGCAAGGACTACTAATAGAAAAAGAGAAGAACGGTGGTGAGTGGGCAAAAGTACAGAGGCAATTCAGTATTGTAAAGCTGTGAAAGGTGGAAAATTGCTCCCCCAAAAGCCCTCTCACAGCTTAGACTGATGCCCAATATGCTTGCATGCCTTGCAAGTAAACATAAAACAGTGAACTGTTTATGTGTAGGTGTAGCAGCTGACACACCAACCATTGAGTAGTCCCTGATCTATATTCACATTAGATAGTTGTCTGCCTCATTTTCATAGTAGTCTTGCATTTTTGCATTTGAATATGTCCTGGCTTGTAATCATAATGGAGGGGGGAATAGTAGTGGGATGAAGTGTTCCAACAGTTCAGTACCACCTGGCTTTTAGTCATCGGCGTGTATGCATGTGTGTGTGTGTGTCTGTGTGTTCCAGAATCTGAGTACCTCCTGGCTAGTCTTGTAGCCATCATTTCTTCTAGATGGATCTGGTATAACATTCTGGCTTTTAAATAGTCCCTGGCTTATAGTCAGCAGTTTGGTGGGTATATCATTCTGGCACTTAAGTAGGCCATACCTTGTGGCAGTTGTATTTGTAGAGGTGTGTGGTGCTACAGACAGTTGTATAGCCACTAGTTTATAGCCCCACTCTCAAATGGTAGCTATCTTCCACATCCCAGCAAACTTAAATTGTTCCAGCCTTAGTGTAGGCTTGTTTCACATGTTAGGGACCTTTTCTACAGGTATGGGATGTACTGTAAACAGTAATTGTTCCTGCTTTTCTATTAGTTTCTTTTTTCATCACTACATATAAACATAGAAAGTGTTGACAGAAAGGTCCATCTATTCTGCCCAGTTTCCCTTGTCTTACTCTACACCCTGGACTCTTTTTGGTTACAGGTGTCCCTCCCTCCTCCCTTACCTCTATCTATTATACACAAAAGTACATGAAACAATGTTGTTGCTTGTTAACTGTCATGCCAAATACTAGCCTGATTGTTTTTCACCATTACAGTGCTTACCAGATTTGCTCTTTAAGTGTACTAATGTAAGATTGTTATATTGGCCACATACTGGCCAAGAAACCCTAACCAAAACCAAAAGCAGGGTTGACTAAGCAAAACAAAAGACAGAACCTCTTTTGACGCTATTGACTACCTCTAGTGTGTGTGTGTGGGGGGCGGGGTAGGGACTGTTGTCTCCACACTGAAATCAAGAGTCTAATTTAATGACATTCAGAATCACTGTGGTGAGACTTTGTTTGGAGCAGTTAGGTATACTGAGTAAATAACGTCTTCTAACTGCAATAATATTTATTTAAATATTATCTTTGGGGATGGGTATAGTAATTTGTTGGGAGTTAGCAGCCATATTGGCTATTGCTGGTTAGTTGTTGTATATAGGCAATGTAACTATGAGTATGAACCTGTGCATTTATGTTCACATAACTGTACAGGTAGGCATGTTCATTAGTCAGTCAGAAGAAAGGAAATTCCTTACTATGTAATGTGGTTAAGCACACTGACTCTGACGTTTGTTATTGCACTTATAAAATAATTTTAGTTTTGCTGAAAAAAAAAGATTTAATAACACTACTATCTCCATGTTGAAGACTTGTACTACACTGTAATGATATCTCAAGTTTCAGACACTTAGAAAACAGGATTGTGTAATTCCCTTTTTGTAAGTATAGCTGCCTCAATGCAATCAGTTATGAATTAAACATCCATATGTTGCAAGTTGTAAAACAAAAATATGCTTAGACTTCAGTTAAGGTGGAACAGCTTTTGTTTAATTTGTCTTTCTCATATTTCCATGTTCAATTTCTGTTATTTATTTATTGAAATTGTTTCACCAGGAAAGGCACACTGAGAAAAAAAATGATCATCTCCTGGTGCTACCTGTGGGGAAGGGAACAGCAGGAGGATAACACGCTGGTTATCAAAAATGTATATTTAGCAAGTATATAGAGGCATGTGGTTACATATTTGAACAGATTAACAGTTGCAAGAGATACATTATGTTCAAATTACAGAATACGAACACTTGATTACAATGGGGACAATATCAGTTGGGACAACTGCACAGGTTACATTATGTTCAAGTTACAGAATACAAACACTGGTACTATTGGAAGCAATAGCACATGGGACAAATTGCACACAGAAGACAGAACACTGAGGCTTTTAAACAATAGGAGCAAGGTTACTTATGCAGATTAAAACAAGGAAGATAAGTGCCAGCAGGACAGAATGGGAGAGTACAAAACTGATAAGCACAGGCGTTGGGTGAATATAAACTAGTTTCTGTAGCTTAAGCTAGGTGCCGCTGGTCAGGCATCTGGGGTGGGATATGAGCCATCACTTCTGGGTATCAAGTGCAGGTGCAATTTACTGTGAGGTAATTTGCCAGGGAGGAAGGTAGGGAGTAGGTGGAGGAGGAGTTGTGAATTTGAGGGGGGAGCTTGTTCCAGAGTTTAGGTAAGTGGTGTGAGAATGCTGCTTGGCCAACATTGGTCTTGCACCTAGGGATTAGTAATTGGTGGGAATCAAGGGACCTGACGTCATGGGAGGGGGTTGGGACTGGCAGTAGCATGGAGGAGAGGTAGGATGTGAGGGTGCCAAGCCACAATTTTGTAAAGCATTTGGTACAGTTTAGAAGGTGGTGATTTTTGAGAGATGGGAATGCTAGGGAATGGTAGAGGTCACAGTGATGGGTATGGGGGGCATCAAGAGCAAATTGACAGAAGACATTAAACAGGGGGTCCAGTCTGGCTAGTGTACACTTAGAGGTACCACCATAGACTATATCACAGCAGTCAAATGAGGGTAGGATCATCTTTTCCACTAGCACTCTCCTCACGGGGAGTGGGAGACTGTTGTGGTTCCTATAGAGGGCACCAAGCTTAGGGTGCTGTTTTTTTGAGATATTGTCAATATGGTTGGCGAAGGATAGATAGCCATCGAGCCATACCCCTAGGTACCAGAAGGTAGTGACATCCTCCAGTGTAGTCCTGTCAAGGATGTGGAAGGAGGGAAGGGGAAGGAGTCTGGACAGTCTTTGTCTTGTACTGAAGGTTATGGTGACATTTTTTTGTGTGTTGAGGGAGAGCTGGTGGGAGCGAAACTAGTGCTGAACATTGTTAAAACTGGCCTGGAGGTTAGTAGCTACTTCTTCTGAGGAGGAGCCAGATGAGAATAAGATGGTATCATTGGCATATATATGGATAGATGCAGATGAGCAGATTGGTGGCAGGTTGTGAAGAAAAATAGAGAACAGAATTGGTCCAAGTACCGAACCTTGGGGGACACTGGCTGCCATCGGGAGGGGGGGAGAATGTGACATCTGTAATACATACTAAGTTCTACCTGTCAGGTAGGCACTGAACCAGTTGGTGGCAGAATCAGATAAACCCAAGTCCAAGAGGCAAGACAACAGCAGGAGGTGGGAGACAGTGTCAAAAGATTTGGTAAGGTCGACGAAGATGGCTGAAGTGATTTGTCCCCTATCCATTCCAGAGAGGATAGAGTCAGATAGTCTTACCAGGGAGGAAACAGTAGAGTGTCCCTTCCTGAAACCAGACTGGAAAGGTGTAAATAAATTGGAGTCGGAGTGAAAGGAGGTAAGCTGGGTGAGCACAAGGTGTTCTTGTAGTTTAGCCATAGCTGGGAGGAGAGAGAGATAGGGCTGTGATTTGAGGTGGAGGTAGGGGCACCCCCTTTGGGGAGGGGAATGATGATGGTGTGCATCCATGACTGTGGAACCACTGCAGTGGCAAAAGAGAGGTTTAGAAGGTTGGTTAAGGTTGGCTAGACCTCTTGCAATTATTTCAGCTGAGTTAAAAACTGTCTAACAAAGTCCTCTGCAAAGAGGCATGACAAAGGGCTCTGGTGAGAGATAAACTCTTTGGACAGACTGGAAGAGCTGATGTAGGAAGCATTCCTGTCATGTTTATAGAGGAGTCACTCCTGTTGTGCTAGACAGAACGTGGGTCAAGAACATATGTCTATTTGTATTTGTAATGTCTGAAGTTCAGCTCAGACCAGTTTTTTTATGAGGACCAAGCTCTCCAGGCACAAAGATTGTTGACTCTATGATGCCAGAGTGACATGCTTGATGACATGTTGGGGGGGAGCAATTGGTGGGTCTTAAGGTCTGGCAGACCCTGAGACAGTCAGGTGTGAACAATAAATAAGCCACCATCCAGGGGCTTGAGTAGGACCTGATTTACCAAAGTGCCTTGTGTGGTAAGCCAGTCTAACTTATGAAAGAATGTCAGAAATGCAGAAAGATAAGATTTTCTGTGTGCAGGGAATTGTTCAAACATATTCATTTCTATTTCTGTAGAATTACTGTTCCTCATAATCTTGCTGTAATATCCTGTATTATCTGTGTAAATATCTGGAAGTATTAAAATATTAAATTTTTATATACCTCATGTTTCTGTGACTGAGTCCTGGGAGGTAGAGCTCACTGATTTATAATTGACAAAGTTGGGTTTCCACCTCTGAAGAGAAGGTTAATAGAACCATAGTCTGTTTCGAAAGTAAAGAGTGCTCAGCTGTGACATAGAGGGGTGAGTTGGTTGCCATTGAGCAGTGAGCACTGTACTGTGTGAGCAGTGGCTCTGGAGGGATCATTACTAGGAGATACCCCAGAAAAGTGTCAATGGTGAGTGGTGGCAGCTGTGGAGTACACTTTTAGGGAGTCTGCACCAGAGGACATCATCACAAACTAAAGAATTTGACCCAGGAAGCCAAAATTAATTCTAAAGTTTTTCAGGAATGGGAAGATCTTTATTTATTTTTAGGATTCTTCCAGAGACTGTGTGGAAAATTTCAGTTGGTCTGCGCTTTTTGGGTGACTAACCTATTGCCACTGCTTCCAGGCAAATTGTTAGAAACTTTTGCCAGAATGGATGATGGGGCTGCACGTATTATGATAAATTGAAAAATGCAAAACATTTTGAGTTAACCCCCGAGGCCTAGAAGAAAACATTTAGAGGGTTAAGAAAGGTGCCAGGGGACAGCTATGCTGAAATGTGTGTGCAGCTAAGCAACTCGCTGGAATGCTAGGTGGAGGTGCGAAAACTTGTTCTGTAGAAGAAATAAAATATTTTGTTCTTCTGCAACAGTTCTTAAAAACTGTGCCTGAAGAAGTGAGAATATGTTTATTAGATAGAACTCCAAGCTTCATGAGGGAGGCATCTGAGAGGCTGACCAGTTCATATCCAGATGACGATCCTCTCATCACAAAGGCAATGGGGGAGGGACATCGGGTGGTTTTAGGAGAACCTCGGGGTGTAGCCTAAAGGACGCCAGCCTGTGCCTGCACAAAAAGGGAAGACACCTAGTCTGAAAACATGGAAATGAATAAACGCTGGTGCTGTATCTGCCAGAAACTGGGGCATTTGTCTTACAATTGTTCAAAAAATGTAAAATTAAAAAAAGTGCAAGTGTAGCTGAACAAGGTAGCTCAGGAAGCTCCCTGAAGTTAGTAGCCCTTTCACAGATCATAGTGACCTCTAACTGTACTGAACACATGCACCCTGTGTGTGTAAATGGTATGGTAATTTAGGGATTGAGAGACACTGGGGCCTCCATTTCTTTGGTGCAATAGCATTTGGTTGAAGAGGAACAAATCTTGCCTGGCCAATTGTTTGGGATAAAAAAGACACACTCTGCCTTCATTCAAAAGTAGCAAAATCACATTTCAGTATCTGACTGTGAAAACTCACTGCTCAGAGCTCTCTCTCTCTCTATCTCTCTCTCCCTGGCACTTGAACTTACCCCCTGAGGAACACTTACGTTCCAGTCAAAGCACTGAGGAAAGAGCTTGCTCTTAGCATTGAGTTTTCAGAGAGTGTGTCTTTTTTATTTTGGAGGTCCTTAGCTTAACTCATTAAAAAGAATCAGTGGTCAAATTGTTTTTGTTACTGGGAGTGTTTCTCTGTGGGACCAATTGGATTTACTGGGCTGGCCAGCCCTGTTATAGTACCGAGCCCTATACTGGTATTCGTGGCACCAGTTGTGGGAGTGTTGTACCAGACCTACCCAAGGATGCAATCATGGGTAATGACTTTGATAGTAGGGCCAATATTATGTTTCAGTACCTATATGAAGCTGAGGAAACTAGCTCTTGAGGACACAGAGGGAGCAGTGCATGAGGAAGTAGCACCTACCATGGTAGGAGGAGACGTTATTACCTAAGAATGAGCTGGGAGCAGAAGTTCTGAGTTACAACTACAGACTGAGGAGACCCCAGTCATGGATGGCTATGCCACAGTGGAGTGTATTTTGTGAAAGATTTGGTGTGCAGAGTTAGGAAGAGCTCAGCAAACTGACTCATCCTTGCAAAAATTAAGGGAGTTACCCACCAGTGAGAAAGATGACTCTCTTAGTTCTGAGAAAAGTGAGGTGTACTGGGAGAAATGGTTCCTCTACTGTGAGTGGGTTCCTAAAGGAAGACCAGAGGAAGGGGTATTTTAGCAGATAGTGCTTACTAGGGAGTATAGGAAACAGCTTCCGGCCTTAGCCAATGACATTCCATTTCTGGGACACCTAGAAGTCAGCTGAACAAGCTGACCCATCCCTGCAAAAAATAATGGAGTTAGCCACAAGTGTGGAAGGTGACTGTCTGAGTTCAATGAAAGGGATGTGTACTGGGAGAATAGGCTCCTATACCCTGAGTAGGTTCCTTAGGGAGGACCACAGGAAGGGGTGCTCCAGAATATAGTGATTCCTCGGGAACTTGGGCAGTGTCTGGCATTAGCCCACAACATACTTGGATTAGCTGCACAAAAAGGCAGCAGACTAACAATTTTTACTGACACAGTATTTTTACTAATGTGATAAACTACTTCTAGTCTTCTTCACAGTGCCAGAAGGTGGAAAAGGCTGGGGACATGGATAAGGCAGGTTTTATTCCCCTATCTGTTGTCTAAGAGCCTTTTTTTTGAGTTGCTGTTAATATTGTTAACCACCTAACACCCCAAGTCACACTGGCAAGGGATATATCTTGGTTGTTGTAGATTATGCCAGAAGGTACCCAAAAGCAGTGTAATTTTCCTCCATCAAGGCTGAGAAGGTGTCTGATGAACTGCTGGGAATATTTAGCTGGTTAGGCTTCTGCTTGGAGATTCTGTCATCAACTTCCTATATGATCTGACGGTTAGCATTTGGAAGATGTGTGGGCAAAGGTAGCACAGGGCAACCACCATACCACCCACAGACAAAAGTTTTCTTCAAACAGTTCAATTGGTATATTAAGATTATGTTAAGGGCATTAATTGACCAGCATGACAGACAGTGGGACAAGTATCAGCCTCATCTCTGAATCACATATGGGGAAGTGCTACTGGAGTTTGCAGGGTTCTCACCTTTCAGACTCCTTTTTGTCCATGGTTTAAGGAGCCCCCTTGATTTGGTAAGGGATAAATGGGAGGGTGAGCTTGCTCTTCAAGGGGAATGTGTTGTGGGGCATATCCTGAATTTCAGGTCTAAGCTCAAGAAGCCCATGAGGTTTGCCCAGTAGCAGCAACAAGCTGTACAATGGATGCAGAAGACATGGTATGACTGTGGGGCCAGATTCTGGGGGTAGAAAGTTGTGCAACAGGTGATGGTGTGCATCCCCATCCTGCAGAACCAATTACAGTCAGCTTGCAAGGGGTCTTATTCAGTGGCGAGGAGGGTAAATAATGTTATTTACATGGTAGTATTATTAGACAGGAGGCACAAAGAGTGAGTCTACCATATAAACATAATGAAACCCTACCATGACAAGGATGAGATGGTCCTGGCTGTGTGTAACTATATGGAGAATGGGACAAAAGCACAACCACTGGTGGATCTCTTGGTAGAGGCTAAGGGAGACTCCGCAGTAGATTAATTCACTCTCAGAGCAGCTGACACCAGCCATCTTGCTGAAATGAGTGGGGTGCTCCATACATTTGTTGAAATAGTCACAGGAAAAGGGAGGTACGCCATGCTTACAAAATACCACATGGATACCTGGTCCAAGCCCCCTTGAGATAGCCATCCAACAGAGTCGCAGAAGGGGTAAGACATGCCATAGTGGAGGAGATTAAGAAGATGCTGGCTCTCCTGGTGATCCAGAAGTCCTAAGCCTCCCCAGTGGTAATGATTTTCAAAAAATATGGGACCATGAGGTTCTGCATCAATTACTGCAGGCTCAATAGCTGCACAACGTTGGATGAATACCCCATTCCCATGATGATGAGGTCCTAGGAAGGTTAAGAGGAGCCCTTTACCTGTCAACTGTAGACCTAACAAAAGACTGTTGGTAGCTACTCCTGACCACCAAAACCAGAGAAGGAGAGTCTTCATTGCCCTTTTTTGATTATTTGAGTTCAAGTGAATGCCACTCAGGATGAAGAATTTGCCAGCTACCTTTCAATGATTCATGGACCACATACTGGATGGGGCAGGGGACTTCACTCTGGCATACATTGATGATTTCACCCTCTAGACCTGGGATATCATGTCAGGCACATGACTGAGGTGACCATTGACTGGTGGCAGCTGAGCTGATAGACAAGGCACAGAAGTGTCAGATACGAGTAGCAGAAGGGTCATAAATTGGGCAAATGGTGGAGAGTGGGTACAGATGGCATGAGTCAGTGAAAATTGAGGTCATCCAAGGATGTGCCATACCCACTGTCAAGAGGAAAGTACTGGCCTTCCTAGGGATTGACGGGTACTACCATAAGTTTGTGCCACATTTTATCAACATGGCCAAGCCCTGTCTAATCTCACCAGGAAGGGAATGCTGGAAAAGGTTCAGTGGATGGAGGCCTGTGAAAGCACACTCCACCAGCTGAAGGACTCATTGTGTCAGAGACCTGTGCTTGCCAGCCTGGGTGTCTTTTTGGTTCACTGTGCACCTAGATGCATCTGATCATGGGCTAGGTGCAGTTCTGAGTCAGGTTACCAACTCGGGAGTAGAGTACCTCATCATGTAAATGAGCAGGAAGCTTCTGCCAAGAAAGAAGCCTAATCCACAATAGAGAATGTGTTTCTAGGCATTAGCTGGGCTTTGCAGAAGCTGCAGCCTCATCAGTACTAAAGAGAGTTCACCCAGGTTACTGATCACAACCCCCTTACATAGCTGCATAGAACTAGTGGCCAGAACACAAAATTTCTAAGGTGAAGTCTGGTGCTGCAATCCTGCAATATTGACATTTGGGTCATGGCATGGAAACACAGATGGTCTTTCCATACAATTGCTAGTGCCCATGTTTTTTTATATATTTTTTTACAAGTAGCAGAGACACTCAGAGAAACTAATTTGGGGTTGCCCATAGATTGAACTGAAGTCATAGCATTGGAAGCTAGCCAGCTTACATGATAAAGCAATAACATTTAGTGCAATTAAAATATTTGTTGTTTTTCTTTCTCTGTGAGTTGAGAGAAATTCTTATCTCATGCTTCTGTGTCTAATTTCTGTTAGCCTCAAGACCTCTAAAAAGTATTTACTATAGCTGACGTAAAGCTGTCTAACAAACGTATCTGCCAAGAGTCATGCTACAGGGATCTGGTGACAGATAACAATCTGTTTGGATAGATTGGGAGAGATGGAAGCAGAAAACATCCCTTTCATGTTTGTAGAGGAGTCACTTCTGCAGTACTAGACAGCATGTGGGACAAAAACATGCATTTGTATTCTGAAGTCCAGATCAGGACAGTTTTTTTTTTTTTTTCTGAGGACCCAGCTCTACAGACACAAATAATGGGTGTTTACTCACCTGGTAAAGGTGATTGTGTTGGTTGACATCCATGGCACTCCAGGCCTTACATCATGGGTTTTAGCCCACCTGATATGCTAACGATGCACAAGACCTAGGATCAAATTTCTAGACCGCAGGTCCCAGAAGCCCCTATTTTCCAGTTCAAATCTTCCATAGCTGAAAAGTAAGGTTAGTAACACCACAATACTCTCAAAAACAATACACGAAGATGCTGATGAGCCTTCTAACCGTGGACGGAGGCCCACTTTATTTTCCTATTGATACAATACTAGCACTCGGCCTGCTAAGTGGCTGACGGATGTATCATAAATGTTGGCATTTCTTTAAAGAAGATTTCCTTATTTTCTGTACTGTTCTGTAGATTCCCAGTCACTCTGACCACTCTGTAGGGTGAGCCGTGGAGTGCCATGGATGTCAACCAACACAATCATCTTTACCAGGTGAGTAAACACCCATTGTAATTGGTTGACCATCCACGGCACTCCAGGCATTATATCATGGGTTTCTAATCAGCAGTACTATACCCCTTTCAGGTGGGAAAGAGTGGTCTGAGAGTGAAGGGAGAGCAAGCTGGCTGCCGAGAGGACCTGAGTGGCAAAAGGGTTCTAAATGTTGTACAGTTGATCCAACCTGTAGTGTCTGGCAAATGTATGGACAGAGGTCCAAGTGGCTGCTCTACAAATGTCTTCTGTAGTTATATTGGCTCTTTCTGCTCAAGAGGTGCACACCAACCTGGTTGAATGAGCTCTAATGCCCTCTGGTGGTGTCAGACCCTTCACCTTGTAAGC
Source organism: Neoceratodus forsteri (assembly GCA_016271365.2). Lineage (NCBI taxonomy): Eukaryota > Metazoa > Chordata > Ceratodontiformes > Ceratodontidae > Neoceratodus > Neoceratodus forsteri. The sequence goes on along the minus strand of CM057456.1, from coordinate 109,927,053 downwards.
CTCTTCAATGGTCCTCCTGAGCCAGCCCGCTTTCATGGTCTTTGATACTGCTTTACCCTTTTGTTGTCCCTTTGACACTATGAACAATCTCTCATTCTGACGTATCAACTGTGTTCTAGCTATGTATTTGGCTAGTGTACCCCCGACATCTAGGTGGTGAGGGATAGTTATACCCTCTGTTTGTGAAACATCTGAGACGGTGGGTAGCTCAATGGGCTGCTCTCTTTGGAAAGGTGATGTGACCTTTGGTAAAAAATCTGGGACTGTATGCAGTTGCACCCCATGGGAGGTGAACACAGTGTAGGTCTCCCTCTATGACAGCACCCTGAGTTTGCAAATCCTTCTAGTGGAACACATGGCCACCAGGAAACAGGTCTTCAGCCCTGCCCAATATAGGTCTACTTCCTGGAATTGTTCAATGGGAGGGGTGCTGAGGGTGTCTAAGACTATCGTTAGATCCCACGGGGCGATTAGGGTTCTGGTCCTGGGGTGGAGTCCCTCTACAGCTCTGAGAAAATGTACCATGCCCGGATGTACCCTGGGCTGTGATGTCCGATATGGCTGATGGTAGCCCTGATGGCTGAGAGTTGCACCTTGAGAGAGGAATGAGAAAGTCCTTTCTCTACTCCCTGTTGCAAGTATAGTAGTATGGTAGATATATCTGCTTGCTCTGGTACTTTGTCTCTGTCCTTGCACCAGGCTGAGAAAAGGAACCACTGTCTTCCATAGGTAGTGTTGGTCAACTGCCACCTGGACTGCAGTAATGTGGTTATGATTGAGGCATGATAGCCTGTTTTCAGCAGTCTCTGCCTTTCAGGAGCCAGACCATTAGTTTCAGGGTCCCTGGAGCAGGGTGGGCTAGCAGCCCTTGGATTAGCATGTCGGGTCTGTATGGGAGCCTGCACTTGTCCACTGCCATGGCTATTACTGAAGAGAACCATGCTCTGCATGGCCAGTATGGGTCTACCAGAATAATGGTCTTCTGTGACTGGCATATCTTCACTAGGACCTGTGGTAGGACAAGGATGGGAGGAAACATGTATGCTCGATCCAGGGACTAGGTCTGGGATAGTGCGTCCACTCCTTGGGAGTGATGTTCCCTGTATCTGGAGAAGATCCATTGTACTTGAGCATTGTCCTCTGTCGACATGAGGTCCATGGAAACAGGTTCCCATGTGTCCTGCATCAGTCAAAACAGGTCAGCGTGCAGGTGCCACACTTCTAGGTGTACCTGTTTGCGGCTGAGCCAGTCTGCTTGGACATTGAGCTTGCCGGCTAGGTGGACCGCTCCAAGGTGGACGAGATGGGTCTGAGTCCAATCCAGTACCCTTGTCACTTCCCTCTGCATGGCTCTGCTCTTGGTTCCCCCCTACTTGGCAATGTAGGCCACTGCAACTTGGCTGTCGGAGCGAATCAACACTGACTGACTGGAAATGGTCTTTTAAAAGGATATGAGGGCTTGATAAACTGCTCTCATTTCTAACACATTTATGGACAGCCTGGCCTCTGATGTCCAGGTGCCTTGAGCTGATTGAGGTCCCATGCATGCCCCTCCCATCCTAGGAGACTTGCATCTGTCTCGATGGTGACATCATAGGTAGCGTCTAGTGGCACCCCTTGTATGAGGGATCAGTGGTTTGTCCACCAGATCAGGGAATGTCTCACTGTAGGGGGTAGCGATAGTTTTATTGTCAGGTTCCTGTCGTTGAGTGGCCCATGCTTTAGCTTTGTTAGGGTCTCTTATGCCACCTGGTCCAAGAAACCAGATCAATGCAAGAGACCATGCAGCCTAGCATTTGGGTGATCTGACCAACAGTCAGCATGTTGGTATCCTTTAGTTGATGTGCTAGAGACATCACCATTTGCACCCTGTTTAGTGACTGTCTGCCTTAGACCTGGGATGTGTTCATTTCTGCTCCCAGGTGTTCCAGCTGTTGTGTGGGCACAAGGTGGCTCTTGGCTTGGTTCACGACCCAGCCGTGATCTTTCAGGGCTCTTAGTGCATTCATGGTGGTGGCACGGGATTGTTCCCTGGATCATGCTTGAATTAGCCAGTCATCCAGATAGGGAACAATATCCACTCCCTGCTCTCTCATCCTGGCCACGAGGACTATGGACACCTTGGTGAATACCCTTGGCACCGAGGTAAGACCGAATGATAAGGCTTTGTATTGAAAATGTTGGCCGAGAACGTGGAAACGCAGGTACTTTCTTTTTTTTTTTTCTTTATCCCCTGGCAGGACCACCGGGTACATTCTCCACCCTGGTCACGGTCCCCGGAGACCTCTACCACCGCCTATTGCTGCAGAGGACCCTCGGTCACCCCCGGCTTGCCCCCTGGAGGGTGGGACCTGCGGGCCACCTTCGTGACCCCGGAACTGTAACTGGTTGGGATCCTGCAGTGGCGGTGGCAATGTGAGGCTCTCCAGGAAGGGCTTCATCTATCGGTGGTCCTGCCCCACCATCTTTTTTCCTCCTTTTTTCTCCCCAGAGGAGGCGGGGATGTGCAATGACGCCAGCGTCCGCCCCGCCTCCTCTCCCCCCAATGTCAAGCCTCAGCTATGTGAGAACTCCCGGCCTCCGCCAGGAGTCTCTAACCCACTGAGTGCAACCCACACCCTCCCCCGGAGAAGGAGAGCTGCCCAACGGACGCTCAATCCTACTCCCCCCAGCCAGCCCTCCGACTGACCCAGATCCGCTCCCGAACCGGGTCGCCGGCGTCAATGAAATCCCACCGCCAAGCCAATGGGCTGGCAACGCAGGTACTTTCTGTGGCAGTGATGAATGGGGATGCGAAGGTTTGCATCTTTTAAGTCTAAGGACGTGAGGTAATCGCCTGTCCAGATATTGCAGAGTGTCAACCTCAATGTCTCCATCTTGAATCTCTGGGTGACCACAAACTTGTTGAGGAATTTTAGGTCTAAGATGGGATCGAGTTCCCCAGTCTTTTTGGAGATGAGGAAGAATATGGAGTATACTCCTTGTTCTTGCTTGGAGGGGGGAGCTAATTGGATAGCATTGTTCTGCATCAGGTCCAGTAGAATCTGCTGTACCTGATGAGGCGAGGTCCTGTTCTTTGCTATGGGGGAACTCAAATTTTTCTGATATATGAGAGTTGGATAGTTCTAGAGAATACCCCCTTGACACTACCTCCAATACCCATCTGTCTGTGGTTGTGTTGCGCCACTGGTGGTGGAAGAGCATAAGTCTTTTTCCCATGGGCAGGTAGGAACCTTGAGTGGGTGACATCTTGAGGGGAGTCACGGGTCTGTAGTTATTGTTGATTGTTTCTATTTTCTCTTCCTCTTCCTCTGAACTTTGGGCTGCCTCCCCCCTGTAGTTTGAGGAGTGGTAGGTGGGGGTGAAGGGGGTATAGTGTCCGCCTTGGCTCCCTCTTCCTCGAAATGAAGTACTCTGGTAGTATGTGTCTCTGTGGGCCTGGTGCTTGTAGCCCCCCCAAAATCTCTGTCATTCAGTGGGCAGATAGTTTGGTCTGTTCTTGTGTTTGAGTAGATCTTTTCTGTCTTCTTTTTGCTTTAGATAGTCTTGCAGGCCTTTTCTGAAGATGTGATTCCTCTTCATTGGTAGGTTCTGGAGCAGTAATTTAGACTCGTTGTCTGCCTCCCATAACTTTAGCCATAACACCCATCTTGCCCAGTTAGTCAGGGTGGTAGCTCTTGCATTCAGTTTCAGGGAATCTTCTGCCATACCTGCTAGGTATCTGGCAGAATCTAGAGATCATTCCAATAGTTCAGCCTCTCTGGTATTGGGAGCTGCTTTTTCTAGGAGCTCCTCAAGCCAGCGAATCTGTGCGGGTGCCATGTATATGGTGATAGTGGATGCCTTAACAGCCATGCCCTCTATTTGGAATAACTTTTTTTAACATGTCCTCCAACTTCTTGTCTGCTGGATCCTTCAGAGATATGGCCCCACATGGGAGGACTGTCTTTTTGCTGAGTGCAGCTACTTGTGGGTCGATCGTGGGTGCACCATATGCTGGCCTTGTCTTTCTGGACCAGATACATGTGGTCTAGGTTCCTTTTATGTGACATCCTACCTGGATCTGTAGCTTCCCACTTCTTAATGAATATGTCATCAATCGCAGGACAAATTGGGAAGGTTTCCTTGGAGACTTTCCTTTGTTGAATCAGAAGATCGAGTTTTGACTCGGGTTGCTCCTCTTCTAGCTTGAAACCCATGTTGGCCTTAATTATTCTCATGAGACTGGTATTAAGTCAAAGAAGCACAGTTTGTATGTGAGAGATGGCACTGATTGTGTCTCCATCTCTTCTCTCTTCTTCTTCGGATGATATGGGCTCCTCATCCTCGAGGGGCTCCTTGTCTCCAGTGTCATCCCCATTAGTGGGTGCATTGGGGCTCAGGGTTGGACAAGTCAGTTCAGAATGGACCCCGGAGGACCCCCCCAGTTGGCAGGTATCGGTAGTGGGTTTGGGGCAGGCGTTAATCTGGATTGTGTCATGGCTTCTAGTTTTTCAATGATTTTCAACATAAAATTTTGCTGACTCTCCATCATAGCCACTGCTGCTTGTTGGTTTTGTTGGAATATGGCCCCTGGGTCCATCCAAGTGGTACCACTGATACCTGGCACATCAGAGCCCAATGTCGGGGAAGGGTCCAGGGTAGAACCCTCCTCATCATGAATGCATGTGGGGCATAAGGGACTAGAGTTGTGGGGCATCAAGCTGGTGCTACAGACCATGCATTTTCTCACTTTTGCCATCTGCTGCAACAGAAGGTAAGGCCATCAAAAAATGGAGAGCAATGAGTACCAATGCCCGTAGTCTAGGTAACAAGCTTCCTGAATTAGTGGCCTTGATGGAGGAGGAACATCTGGATATCGTGGCAGTCACAGAAACATGGTACACACAAAACCATGACTGGGACGTAAACATACCAGGATACACTATCTACAGGAGGGACAGGGAGGGTAAAAGAGGGGGAGGAGTAGTTCTTTACATAAGGGAAGGAATAAAAGCAACAGAACAAAAGGGTAAACAGGGAGGAGGAGAAGAAGCACTGTGGGTAATTTGGAGACAGGCAATGGCACCACAATCCGCACAGGGTTGTATACAGACCCCCTTCTCAGGGGAGGAAATGGACAAGAAAATGATAGAAAGTATACTTAGAATGGCAGAAAAGGGAGATATTGCTGATGGGTGATCTGAATATGCCAGATGTTAACTGAGCGCAGTTGCAGCTGCCACTAAGAGTGCAGTTATTCTAGATGCCCTATGGGGCATGCCTTGAACAACTAGTACTGGAGCCCACTCGAGGGAGCAATATTAGACTTGATACTCTCAAATGGAGATGGAGAGAGGATCACAGATGTAAGTGGGTAGCCATCTGGGAACTAGCGACCATCGAACAGTATGGTTCACAATAAACACAGCAATAGAGTCAAGCCATACAAAGACAAAAGTACAGGACTTTAGGAGGCTGACTTTTGCCAAAATGGGTGAGTGCCTAAGGAATGCACTAGCAAATGGGCAGGAAGGAGGGTGGAAGAACAATGGGGAATAATAAAACTGCCATCACAGAGGTATCGAGCCTTTGTGTGAAGCAAATAAACAAAACAAGGCGATGTAAGAAACCACTATGGTTCTCAAAGGAAGTTGCAGTGAAGGTTCAGAGAAAAGAAAGCATTCAGGAAGTACAAGGAATCGCAGCAGGAGCAGGACAGAGAACTGTATCAGTTAAACCAAAAGGAGGCTGGGAAGGCAGTCAGAACAGCAAAGGCCCAAACTGAGGAAAAGATAGCCAACTCAGTTAAGAAGGGAATAAAACCTTTTATAGATACATCCAGAACAAAGGAAGACCAAGGAGGGATAGTGAGGCTTAATAAAGGGAGAGAGGGTGGGCAGAGGAGAATGTGAAAAGGCAGAGATACTAAACAAATATTTTGCTCAGTATTTACAAAGGAAGAGGAGGTAATAAAACAAACAGTAGTAACACTCTGGATACAGAAGTTGATACCAGCCCATTTACAGAAGAAAGGGTTCTGAAAGAACTCTTAAAACTGAAGGTGGACAAAGCAATGGGGCCTGATGGGATTCATCCCAGAATTCTAAAAGAACTAGGGGTAGAACTAGTGACACCACTGACTACCCTCTTTAACAAATCATGGGAGGATGGGGTGGTACCCGAGGACTGGAGGAGGGCAGATGTGATTCCCCTTCACAAAAGTGGGAGCAAGGCAGAAGCAGGAAACTATAGACCTGTTAGTTTAACCTCAGTGATAGGGAAAATGATGGAATCACTTCTAAAGAAAAGAATTGTCGAGTATCTAGAGGCCAGAGGGGCACAGGACCCTAGGCAGCATGGATTCACAGCGGGAAGGTCATGCCAGATGAATCTGATAGATTTCTTTGACTGGGTGACCAAAGTAGTAGATCAGGGAGGGGCTGTGGACATGGCCTACCTAGACTTTAGCAAGGCATTTGACACAGTCCCACGAAAGATTAATATATAAGTTAGCCAGCCTGGGAGTGGGTCCCAAGATGACAGCCTGGGTAAAGAATTGGCTGGAGAATAGACACAGCGAGTAATATTAAATGGAGTCCACTCAGAAGAAAGGAGGTTACTAGCGGGGCACCGTGAGGTTCAGAGGACCAGTCCTCTCAATGTCTTTATAGCTACATTGCAGAAGGACTGAAGGAAAAGTATGTCTCTTTGCAGATGACACTAAGATCTGCAACAGAGTTGATGCACAGGGTGGGGTGGAAAGGATGAGAAGGGACTTGGCAAGGTTAGAGGAATGGTCAAATGTATGGCAGCTTAGATTCAATGCTAAGGTGCAAGGTAATGCACCTGGGAAACAAAACCCAGGGAAGAGTACACAATGGGGGTGAGATACTAACAACAACAAAAATGGAAAGGGACCTGGGGGTAATATATCAGATGACCCAAAGGTGGGCAAGCAATGAGAAGGCAGCAAGGAGGGTTGGGGGATACTGGGATGCATAGGGAGAGGCATCACCAGTAGAAAACAGGAAGTTATTACCCCTCTGTACAGACAGCTGGTGAGACCCCATCTGGAGTACTGTGTGCAGTTCTGGAGACCCAATCTCTGCAAAGACATAGACAGGATGGAAGCTGTCCAGAGGAGGGCAACTAAAATGGTGCAGGGTCTGCACCGGAAGACATATGAAGAGAGACTTAAGGAGCTTAATATGTATAGCCTTGAGGAAAGGAGGGAGAGGGGGGACATGATAGAAACTTTCAAGTCACCTCAAGGGAATCAACAAAGTCCAAGAGGGTAGCATCTTTCAAAAAAAGAGGTGCAAGAACAAGAGGGCACAATTTGAAGATAGAGGGGCGGCTCAGAGGTAATTTAAGGAAGTATTTTTTCTGAGAGGGTTGTGGATGCATGGAATGGCCTTCGGAGGAAGGATTGTGGAGTCAAAATCAGTGGTGGAATTCAAGCATGCAATGGGATAGTCATAAGGCAATTCTGGGGGGTGGGGTAGAAAAGTAGGCTGCTGGTTAACTAGGATCTGCAGCTTATCCAGTAGGTAGGGAAATGGGCAGACTGGGTGGGCCAAGCGGTCCTTATCTGCCGTCAAATTCTATGTTTCTATGTTTCTATGAGGAGAAAGAGAGAGAGAGAGAGAAAGTCAAAGAGAGAGAGCAGTATGTTAGGCACGGGTAAGGGCTGTCTGTCAGTAGAATATTGAAGGCTCTAAATAACAAAGCTTTTATAAATAGCAGTGTAGCGACCCATGATAAGAGGGGCTAAAATGGTTAATGGGTCCTTAGTTTGTTCCCCTTCCCTGCACAGCGAGGTGCTGGGCAGGAGGGGAATAGGTGTCCAGGAGAGGGTGTATAGAAGCCTCTGTCAAAGAGCTGCTAGGTGAGATGCACCTGAAAGAAGTAGCTCTCTTAAAGGTTTCTCCTGAACGATTGCCCAGGTTGCTCTGCTAGGGCTTAGGAGTCTCTGCATAAGAGGGGAGAGAACTGGCCCAGAAAAGGCGATTGATTTGAATTAGCTTGGGCCTGCTACCGAGAAGGGAAACCGAGGCCCAAGGAGAGAGAGGTGACTCGACTAGGCCAGCCACTGTGGGAGAAGCCTAGGCCAGATGAGGTAGCCCCAGGGAATAGCAGAGAAAAAACAAATGTGTGTGGTGCTTGAACCTGAGCCATGAGGTCTCCGCTATGGAAGTGGATCCTCCTAAGGCCCGAGGTAAACTCACATTTGCTTGATATCCTTGAAGGAGATCTCAAAGGACCCTGGTCTTTGCCAACAGTCAGTTCTGTAAATATTTCTTTAAAAGTCAGAATTCTGCACTTCTGAACACAGGAGTAAATTTTCATGTTTTTTTTTCACCCCTCCCCTCGGAAAACTGCCTGGGAGAATGCAGTGGGTCTTCTGATGGTGAGATGAATCACTGATTAGCCTGCTTTGCTGACCCTTCATAAATTACAGCGAAGTGTGGCAAGCTCTCCTGATGCACTAGTGCTCAGTGCATTCATCAGGAGCGAGTGAGAGACAGAAGCACAAGCAGAAGTCAGCAGCCAGCTCTGTGAGCTGATGAGTGAGTCACAGGCCACATGGATCGTACTGCATTGCCATGTAGGGTGGTAATACCATTGGATCCAGAGAGGTAACATCAGGGGAAGGAATCGCATGGAAGCCGTAAGAGAGGTATAAATTTTAATCTCTGAGTGGAGATGCCAGGTGGGGGAGGTGGGGGAAACACTTTTAAGACACGCGGTGGAGTGAGTGTTTGGTTCTATCTGCGGATGATTGCTAATGCTGAAAAAGGCATTAACAGGAGGCTTTCCCCAGCTTGGTAACAGTGCAGAGCCTTTGTTGGGGATAATTAGGGGTGCAGAGTTGCTCATAAGGAGTGGGAGATGCTCTGGCGTACTTGAGGCCCAGAAGGGCCTTCCCTCATAAAATTCACAGAGTAAAACAACTGAGATAATAAAAACAATTTAAAACCAGGAACATACATCATCATAAAGACTCACAACTTGTTCCAGGCAATTACATTTCAAAAATAAATCAAACAAACAATCTCTCAGGACAGCAGGGGCCTAGACAAGACAGTCTCCTAAACAGTTTTCATTTTTTTAAACTAATCTCCATTTTGACTACACTGTAGAAATTACTTAGATATAAATCTTAGGTAAGCTCAGAGGTATTTTCACATCATAAAGACAATTCTCTGTGGAATCCACTGCCTACCTTTTCTGGCATGATATAGGGACTCCTGGAGTGCTTGTTGCCTTATCAGATGCACAATTAGAACTAGAGAATAGGGGTTTCTGGGACCTGGGGTCTAGAAATTTGATCCTAGGTCTTGTGCATTGTTAGCCTATCAGGTGGGCCAAAACCCATGATGTAATGCATGGAGTGCCATGGATGGTCAACCAATTACAATGTTGTATCTATGATGTCAGAGTGACATACTGGATGATGTGACATGGGGGGGGCAGCAGGAGGGCCTTAAGAACTAGTGGAGCCTGAAAGAGACAATCAGGTTTTAGACTTATATTTAAGGGTTCATGTCTGCCATGATTCACCAAAGTGTCTTGTGTGGTAAGTCATTCTAGAAACATAGAAACAGAAGTTGTCATCTGAGAAGGACCTCTTAACCCAAAGCAACAGAACAAAAGGGTAAACTGGGAGGAGAAGAAGCACTGTGGGTCAATTTGGAGGCAGGCAAGGGCACCACAATCCGCACAGGGGTTGTATACAGACCCCCCTCTCATGGGGAGGAAATGGACAAGGAAATGATAGAAAGTATACTTAGAATGGCAGATAAAGGGGAGATATTGCTGATGGGTGATCTGAATATGCCAGATGTTAACTAGAGTGCAGTTGCAGCAGCCACTTCTAAGAGTGGGGTTATTCTAGATGCCCTACAGGGGGCATGCCTTAGACAACTAGTATTGGAACCCAATCGAGATGGAGCAATCTTAGACCTGGTCCTCTCAAATGGAGATGGAGAGAGGATCACAGATGTAGAAGTGGGTAGCCATCTGGGAACTAGCGACCATCGAACAGTATGGTTCACAATAAACACAGCAATAGAGTCAAGCCATACAAAGGCAAAAGTACTGGACTTCAGAAGGGCTGACTTTGCCAAAATGGATGAGTGCCTTAGGAATGCACTAGCAAATGGGCAGGAAGGAGGGGTGAAAGAACAATGGGGAATAATAAAAACTGCCATCACAGAGGTAACAAGCCTTTGTGTGAAGCAAATAAACAAAACAAAACAATGTAAGAAACCACTATGGTTCTCAAAGGAGGTGGCAGTGAAGGTTCAAGAGAAAAAGAAATCATTCAGAAAGTACAAGGAATCACAGAAGGAGCAGGACAGAGAATTGTATCAGTTAAAGCAAAAGGAAGCTGGGAAGGCAGTCAGAACAGCAAAGGCCCGAACTGAGGAAAAGATAGCTAACTCAGTTAAGAGGGGGGATAAAACATTTTTTAGGTACATCAGGGAGTGAAGGAAGACTAGGGGAGGCATAGTGAGGCTTAATAAAGGGGAGGGGCAGAGGGTGATGGTGCAAAGGCAGAGATACTAAACAAATATTTTTGCTCAGTATTTACAAATGAAGGGGGGAGGTACCTAAAACAAACAATAGAAACACTCTGGATACAGAAGTTGATACCAGCCCATTTACAGAAGAAAGGGTTCTGAAAGAACTCTTAAAACTGAAGGTGGACAAGCAATGGGACCTGATGGGATTCATCCCAGAATTTAAAAGAACTAAGGTAGAACTAGTGACACCACTGACTACCCTCTTTAACAAATCATGGGAGGATGGGGTGGTACCTGAGGACTGGAGGAGGGCAGATGTGATTCCCCTTCACAAAAGTGGGAGCAGGGCAGAAGCATGAAACTACAGACCTGTTAGTTTAACCTCAGTGATAGGGAAAATGATGGAATCACTTCTGAAGGAAATAATTGTCGAGTACCTAGAGGCCAGAGGGGCACAGGACCCAAGGCAGCAAGGATTCACAGCGGGAAGGTCATAAGATGAATCTAATAGATTTCTTTGACTTGGTGACCAAAGTAGTAGATCAGGGAGGTGCTGTGGACATGGCCTACCTAGACTTTAGCAAGGCATTTGACTCAGTCCCACATGAAAGTTTAATATACAAGTTAGCCAGCCTGGGAGTGGGTCCCAAGATGATAGTCTGGGTAAAGAATTGGCTGTAGAATAGGACACAGAGTGTAATAGTAAAGGTAGTGCACTCTGATGAAAGGGGGGGTTACTAGTGGGGTGCTTCAGGGTTCAGTATTAGGACCGGTCCTCTTCAATGTCTTTAAAAGCGACATTGCAGAGGGACTGGAAGGAAAAGTATGTCTCTTTGCAGATAACACAAAGATCTGCAACAGAGCTGATGCACAAGGTGGGGTGGAAAGGATGAGAAGGGACTTGGCAAGGTTAGAGGAATGGTCAAATGTATGGCAGCTTAGATTCAATGCTAAGAGGTGCAAGGTGATGCACCTGGGAAACAAAAACCCAGGAGAAGAGTACACAATGGGGTGGGATACTAACAACAACAACAAAATGGAAAGGAACCTGGGGGTAGTCATATCAGATGACTTAAAGGTGGGCAAGCAATGTGAGAGGGCAGTAAGGAGGGCTGGGGGGATACTGGGATGCATAGGGAGAGGCACCACCAGTAGAAAACAGGAAGCTGTTATCCCTCTGTACAGACAGCTGGTGAGACCCCATCTGGAGCACTATGTGCAGTTCTGGAGACCCAATCTCCACAAGGACATAGACAAGATTGAAACTGTCCAGAGGAGGGCAACTAAAATGGTGCAGGGTCTGTACCAGAAGACATATGAAGACAGACTAAAGGAGCTTAATATGTATAGCCTCGAGGAAAGGAGGGAGGGGGGAACATGATAGAAACTTTCAAGTATCTCAAGGGAATCAACAAAGTCCAAGAGGGTAGCATCTTTCAAAAAAAGAGTGCAAGAACAAGGGCACAATTTGAAGATGGGGTGGCTCAGAGGTAATGTAAGGAAGTATTTTTTCACAGAGAGGGTTGTGGATGCATGGAACGGCCTTCCGGAGGAGGTTGTGGAGTCAAAAACAGTAGTTGAATTCAAGCATGCATGGGACAGCCATAAGGCTATTCTAGGGGGGTGGGGGTATAAAGAAGTAGGCTGCTGGTTAACTAGGATCTGCAGCTTATCCATTAGGTAAGGAAATGGGCAGACTGGGTGGGCCAAGCAGTCCTTATCTGCCATCAAATTCTATGTTTCTATGGTCTGTTCTATTTTCCCTACCTACTGTGCCACCGCAGACCCTACTCAATCCTACCTTGCAAAAAAGAGAGGTAAAGAGATAGAGATTAACAAACTATTCAAAAATGTTCTTTTCCATTTCTGTAGAATTGCTAGTCCCCATAGTTTTGCTGTAATATCCCGTATTATCTGAGCAAATATTGGAAGTATTAAAATATTATATTTTTATATACTTCATGTTTCTGTGACTGAATCATTTGAGGTAGAGCTAACTGATTTTAAATGACTAAATCGTGTTTCCGTCTATGAATAAAAGAATAATATTACCATATTCTGATTCTAAAATAAAGAGTTCTTAGCTGTGACATTGAAGGGGGAGTTGATTTCCCTTTAGCAAGGAATGCTGTACTATGTGATTAGTGGCCCTGGAGGGATCAGGATTTGGAGATACACCAAAAAGAGTGTCTAAGGTGAGTGACAGCAGCTAATGGGTACCTTTGTAGGCATCTAAAGTGTTCAAGAAAACTGGTAAAAGTGATGCAGGTGGAGTCTGAGAAAGACCAGTTTGCCATAAACTGAAGGCAGTGGGTGGGCTCTGAAACAGTTTTGTTAGTATAAAGGTTATCTCTCCAGTTACAAAACAGGACATAACAAAGGAAACTGGATAGTCTACCAGCTGTTGTTGTTGTTGTTAAGCAAGAATAACTAGATAGAAGACATTATGTCTGGGCCATATGAGATGTGCAGGCTGCTACTCATAGAGGAGCTGTACTGAAAGAGAGAATTAGGCTATGAGGGGAGCCAAAATTGGTGGAACCCATAGCCATTCTTGAAAAAAGTGTCCAGGAAAGCCTTGCAAAAAGGGTCACTGCAAGCCAAAATTGTGATACGGAGGCTAAGTGAATACAGATGTGCCCTGCCTGTGACTTTGGCAACTGCCCATGGAGACTGGTTAGAGATGTTGGAGCCAGAGCTTCTCCTATTTAAGGCAAAGGCAGAAGATGAAACTGGAGACAGAAGAGTGAGGGGATAAGGAGAAGTTAAAGTCTGATGTAGAGAGGTGAAAGGCTGATGAGCAAGTGAAAGAGTGCCAGCATGTGATCCAGGTGAGTGAGAAGCAGGAAAAGCACTGCAAGCATGAGATCCAGATGAAGAAGCTTGTGCATGAAAGTCTGATGGAGATTCTGTGCCAGAGGACATTACCAGAAACTGTAAGTAATGGCATGAAGGGGTCAAGCCAAGAAGCCAAAATTAATGCTAAAATGTTTCCCAGATATTCCAAATATTCTAGCTCTGCATGATTCACACTACTAACAGCTGGCTGCTGCAAGGCACACCCCTTTTATTCAATACTGCTTGATTTAATTCCCAACCACATGGGTCTGTAATGTCCTCATGTTTTAGCACCTTGGGACAACTCACACTGTTCCTCTTTGTTTCAGAGTTTTCCTTATTCTGTTGGACTTCTCCCTGTCCACTTTGTCTGTGCTTCCTGTATTAGCATTGTGCACCTTTATAGTGTGTGGCTTCACAAACGATACTGGAACTTGTGGCAGTGGATGCTATGTTAAGGATTTTGTCAGCCCCACTGTATAATATTTCCCTGTTGTTAGTTATCAATAATAAATGACACATGAATTAATATCTCCATATCCTATATGGAACTGTAGCTTCAGGGCTACAATATGAGAAGATGAAAGGTTCAGTAACGGGGGATTTCTAGTGCATAGATTCTGACATTTCATACCTGCTATTGCAAAGTTTTTCACAATGGCTTTTCGGAGAACCCCCTGCAGGTCTTGCTGGCTATGATAATTTGAGGCATGGCAGTGAGCTGATCTGCTTCTCACTATTGTAGAGATCAAACTGGAGCAGGGGATAAGGGAAAATCAAAACATCGTCCTAGCTAATTATACACAACTTTCCTATCTCTGACTCACTAAAGCCTGCACTCAACATTCTTACATGACCCTATGCTGGACAAAGTTGAGAACTGCACCACTATATGAGTCTATGTATTTATTTCTGCCCAAGGAGCCAGGAGCTGCTGATGCTAGTAATTTTGCATCATTACCCATGTAGGATACCCTTTGCTACCAACACTTAGAATAATATATGTACTACAAAAGATCAACTTTTATTTTCTATGTTTGGCCAATCTCTAAGCCATTAAGAATACTCCAAATTTAAAAGAAGCAATAGTTACTTTTAAATCTGTATTTGGGAGCTAGGATCTGTTCACTCAGGCTTCCCTCTGCCTTTCTAACTACTTTCACAGGTTTTAATTTATTACTGATTCATTTAAATGTTTCTAGCCATCTAGAGGTCATTCAGACATGATCTGATTGCTACTACCACATGTGGCTGCGAGGAGAACCTAGGGTGCATTTCTAACCATCTCTAATCCTGGTCTCGATCTACTCATTGTACAGTGTTACTGTTCTTATACCTCATTTATTTACCCCTAATGTTTTTTTTTGTTTGTTTGTTTTTCTTTTTTTTGCTGTTTATTGTGTATATGTTATTGCTTTTTCTGAGAGGAACACTTATTGCTTCAAATTTAACATCAGGACTCATATACAGGTGGATCAGGGCAGATGAAAAGTTATCATAAATAGGGAAAGATCATCACTAGTGCAACAGATTCAGTATAAGCTTGCCATTTCCATGCTACAATATCATAACCATTCCACACTAACACACGTGGATCATGGCTGAACATAGATGTCACAGCTGGAAACTTAGGGGCCTCAACTCCTCAAATAAATGCAAGCAAACATTCAATTACCTTAATAAACTTAAATCTAGGTGATATTGTTACATGAAACCAAACTAAATCAGTTTGTATTCCAGAACCTCAAATGGGAATGGGTGGATGTGGAGGTGCATAGTGTTGCCCTATCCAAAAAAAGAGGAGTCTTTATCTTCATTCACAAAAATCTACACTGGACCATTCACAAAATCTCTTCAAGACACAGAAGGTAGCTGGATCCTGGTGCATTTCAAAACTCCTCTATGCCCCTTTATCATACTCAGTCTTTATGCCCCCAATACCAACTTTTCCCATTTCTTCCACAACCTTGTTGCCATACTCTCTAGCTTCACTGACTCACAAATCTCTGTACTAGTTGGAGGGGATTTTAAGTTAACATTAGACCAAACTCTGGACAGAAGACATATTAAACCAGATCCTGATGAACATGTAGTCCAAGCTGTCCTACTGTGGCTTAAACAACAAGCCCTGATGGATCTTTGGAGACAGCATTATCCTAGAACCAGAGATGATACCTACCAATCTCTTGTACATGGATCATTAAGTCGAAATGACATGTGTTTCACCTCTTAACATCTTACCCTGTTGATTACCTCTGTAGATGTTAACCGTCTCATCATCTATCCAACTAGACCTCCTGGTAGTGCGTTGTAATGTTCAACCAGTTGGAGGTTAGACCCCACTCTTTTACTGGACACACAATTCTACATATGACTTCAAAAAGCTACCAGCTAATACTTTGAGGACAAGGACAAGGGTTCTACCTCTGTAGTTGTACTTTGGAAGGCAATTAAGACCAATCTCAGAGGTACAGTCATAGGATACATGGCCTTTTGCCAAAAAGGGCAAGAAAAACAACTCGTTTCTTTAGAAACTGACCTAATGGCCAAATAAAAATCCCTTAAATCCAATCATCATATTAGTACCAAACGCTCACCATTACCAAAAGATAATTGCCCTCTGTTATGAAATAAATGCTATCACTGACAGGAAAGCTGAGCTTACCATTATAAACTTTAAGCACAAATACTGGGAAAGTGGTGAAAACAGTGGGAAATTATTAGCTTACTGTCTAACAAAACAGCAATCTGAAGGCTATCTACCCTCTTTTTTATCAAAACAGGATTCTAATATACCAAACCCTCAAAGATAAAAGCAGTCATGTCAGACTTTTATCAACAATTATATATAGTGCTTGCCATAGTAAAGTTGAACAGTAATGAGGTTCACCACTCAGTACTGGTCCTGCCATGCTGTTCAGAAGTGGTAGCTCATTACCGCAGTGAGTTAAGGAAGTTGTTTAAAGGCAGTTTCTCACTGACCCACGAGATGGCTCCCATGAGCCATCTATGCAAAACTGTGTGCCTACAGTGTAATTGATCCCCCAACCCCAATTAACCTGCAGTTGGCATCAGACTGTTGTTCAGGGACACAGACAGAGAATGTAAGTAATCGCAAATATATAAATGATAGAATCGCATTTGTCTCCTATTATCTGCTGTTGTTTTTTTAATAACATTTTAATTCTGCACCATTTTCTTTGTGCCCTGTGTGTATTTCTATTTATTCATTTTAATGTATTTTCATTTTGGCTCAGTAGGTTAGTACAGTGGGTGTATTTTTATTTTAATTAATTTTTAGGCTGTGCTCAAAAATGATCTTTAATGCTGCACTGTGAAATTACTGCAGTCTGCAAGGAAAAAATAATCTATCCATTTAATATTCCACCCAATGTAAGCAACTGTGGATTGTACATAGAAAACTGTCAGCTCATACAGGTATCACTGTTTAATGTGCAGTGACAGTTTGACTTGATCTTTGCTTGTTTACTGTGAAAAGTTGTCAAAAATGTTATTCCATTTGACAGATTTTATTGAAACTGAATCTGTCTGAAGGCTCCCAGCAGCTGTGTGAAATAACGGGATACTGATCAAAAGTAAATATTGTATGCATCCAGAATGCTGTTAAAATAAATACGACTGTAATCCCACTCAATCCCTTCCACCTAGTTTTCATCCTACCTCCCCAATATCCTTTCCTGTGATGCAAAATAAAAATGAATAAATCACGGTAATAGGTAGTCCTGTAGCACTCACAGTAGTATCTAATGCCCGGCACAAGTCTCACTTTAGCAATTTAGGCAGTATACAAAAGATGAGCTCAACCCTGCAGGTGTCATGTCTGCACCAGATGCTCCAAGCTCTTACTGCATATGGTAATTAGATCTTTCGCACAGTTGATGGGAATGTGTTAAATTGTTCCTGAGTTTGGTTCTTTTATTTTTTTTAGATCTTTTGGGATGGGGGTGGCAGTTTGAGAAAATAGAAAAAAAAGCACACTGCAGTTATAGAAGTGTGGAGCTGCCCTTCCGATGTCATTTCTAAAATTGTTAATAGTAACACAGGTCCATAAATCCCCCCATACCCACATTCATAGAATTCACTCCTATAATCCAACTGTCACTACACAGCGAGTTGTTCCAATGTAAAAAAAAAATAAAAAATTACAATGAAATCTGTATATCAAAGACTGCTTCACATGTTGGTATCTTATGTGCAAAATCCAAACTGCCATGTTCTGGCAAAGTCCCATCAGCTTTCTATTTAGCATAGTTCATTTTTTACTAAAATTACTATCTGCCTGACTAAAACTATTAATAAATAGCACTGATAAGCAATTCCCTTTACATTTAAAATCAGTGCAAATGTCTCAGACCTCTGCAATTTGTTCAGTGCATCCATCGGTGCAAGAAATAAAGAATGTGAATACATAAATGAAAAATATAGTATCAGTTGTGGCAGCAGTCCAGTATGGTGAACCCACTTTTTCTATGCAAATGCTCATAGTTATTGATGACAAATTAGAAGTCACAGTTCTGGGATCAACCATTAATTTTTGCAGGATAACTCCCTAGTGACCTGCATAAACTCCTTACCACTTCTAACAGAATATCATAAGGGCACTTTCACAGTTTGAGATAATTCAAATGGACCTGTAGATGAGAAGTAAGGAAATAAATGTCAGTTCACAATCAGTTTGAAAATATACTGTAGGTGTGACAGGCTATAATTAAACCTCAGATATGAACTTCAATATAGTATTATGCCATTGCACACCATTTCAGGAAAAATGAACTGCAAAAGTCAACTAAGCATCCAAAAAAGATGGGAATGAGTGGAGGCATGTAAAACTCAAGTGAAATATAGAGTTCATGCAACTGTAATTAAATTTCATTTCTGGGTATGTTTTTCTGGATTAGAGGAGAAGGTATTTAAGAAAGTAATGTGCATTATCATAGACTGTGATAGAACTCTTGTGCTATACTCTTAGAAACAGTAATGAGTTTCTACAGATCGCATGGGGATTATTCCTATACAAATTACTGGTTGATCACAGAACTGGTACTTCTAATTTGTCATTAATAACTACAGTATGTGCATTTGCATAAATAACCCTGCTGTGCTATACTGGACTACAGACAGAAATGATATTCTATTTTTATTTATGTATTCACATTTTTTATGGCTCATACTGATGAATCCAAAGAACAAATTATAGACTTGAACCCACATTTGTACGTGACTTTAAATGTAATTAATTTGTTAAGTGATAAGCTGTTAAAAAAGCATGTTTGTGTAGTAATCTATTTTCCCCCACCTCACCACACCCGAGGAACCCTTACTGGTGAAGTGCTGTGGCAGTGGTCTCTACAATGTGTTTGTCAGCACTTGTCTACTTGTTCACAGATTATCTTTTTTTTTTAATAAGCGCACTGGTGTGAAGCATTTCTTTTAGGTGTTGGCAGTGCTTCTGTGCAGTACTGGAGTGCAGCAGTTTTGGAATGTCTTTTCATGTTTGGGAGTATCCACACCATTTCTGCTGCACTCCTCCACTGACTACTGACGTGGCTGCTTTACTGGTTCTAAAGGACCATGCTCATTTTTTTTTTCATTACACAGAAAATATGATATCGTCTTTTTATGTGCTTCCTTTTGAACTGCTTGGATGAACTGCTCTGCATGATTTGGAGTGTGGGGTTGAGGTGGGTAAATAGGATAGGCAGCATATTGCACATTTTTGAACCAATGTCAGTACCATTAAAAAAAAACTATCAAATGTTTGCTTAATATTGAGTTAGTCAATCTGCATGATGTGGTCTCCCAGGAAATCCAGAAACTCTAATACACTGATCCATAACAGCAAATAATTTAACAATATGAAAATTCTACCCAGCAGTATAACCAACTGTATCACCCACCCCCAAAAAAACAAAAAGAAAAAAAAGGAAAAAGAAAATAAAAAGATGATGCATGTCCAACTGACAAAAAAAGGATACTAAAAATCTAAATTTAAGAGTACTAACCTTTTTAATTCTCCCTCTGTAGTAACCCAATCAAAATGTGCACAATATCCTTTACTTCAGACAGACATGGATGGCAGGAACACAGGATGGGTTCATATTCAACATGTTCAGAATGAGCTCTGATTGCGAAATGTACAATATATAACTAACCCACCAGCTTGCAAATTACCCACCACACACCCACCACAAACCCTGAACTGCTTACTCTTACATGGAATCATACCTCTCAACCACCTGCCTCATAAATCAGGGATGAGGCTTAAAAAAATCAGGGACAAAGGACCAAAATCAGGGACACATCTTCAAAATTGGTGATATCCTGTCAGGAAGCTGGTAGACTAAGTAAATTAGTGTAAAATGCATTTTCTAAGGAAGAACAAGTCTGTAGCTTTAATGTTTGACATTATTTTGTGCTTACAACTCTCACTGTTTGCTCAAGGAAACACATTTTTAGGATGGACAGCATAAAATTTTAAGGCAAAATCAGGGACATCCCTGAAAATCAGAGACAGTTGAGAGGTATGCATGGAATCCTTTTCTAATATCACTTTCAAAAGCTGCCCCACACCCCCACCCCCTCCCTGGGAATCATCACTGCCAACTATCTGACACTGTAACATACTGTATATAGCATGTGGATAGTAGCATCCTTCAGCACCCCCCCACACACATACATACACACAAATCAAATACCATGATTAAAATAATTTCACCACTTCCTTAGTGTTTAGTGGTCCCACACCCTATATTATGCAATATCAGATGCAAATAAATATGTTACTGTTTCCCGGTGTCTGGTAGCTCATATCTCCCTATTACCAACCTAATATTCTTCAGGTGAAGCTACCTCTGGCTGGAAGCTGCAACACTGGACTTAGGATTTGCAAGAAAGTGAGTTGCGCTCACAACAGAGGGAGGTGAACCTTACAATTTATAATTTTCTTTGGTTTGTAGCAGATTCCTTAGGAAAGTTAATATTTTTCAGGTGGAGGCTACCTCTAACTGAAAGGTGAAATAAATAACTTAGATTTATCAGAAAAGGCAGTCTTTCAATCAACAGAGGGAAGTGGACCTCACTTTACTTTTGTTACAATTGTGAAGATTTTCAGTGCAGGAAGAGTTTAAACCCAGAGGGACTGAATACTGTTTACTGTGTCTGTCCTTGTGCACAGTTGACGCATTTTGGGGCTGACTGCTTTCAGAGCACAAGTCACCAGGCTGTTTTGGGGCTGGGGAGGTTTACCTGTGTCTGACTTGGATGTTTGGATTTTTCTCTGTTTGATTAGCAGGGTATTTTCTCTGTCAAATTGTCGTGTAGGGAATCTTGCTGACAGGAAGGCATTCATTGCAGTGGTACGTCAGAGCTTTCAGCTGATTGTTTCATGATGGCACAGTTTAGGCCCAAACCCTTCCCACACCTCACCTCACCCACCCCTGGAAATAGTTCCTTTATACCTGGGGTTCTGAAATCATTTCCTCAAGAGGGCAAGGTGCATATCACTGTCACATCCTCTCTACCACACTGCACTGACAATATAAGCATACACATTATATAATATATATTTGTATATAACAAACCAATCACACACACACACAAAAAGCAAAACAAAACAAACAAACAAAAAAGATAAACAAGAAGGTAGACAGACATGTGGGGAGTACTGCAATGTAATGGCTGTGGGACAGCAGTCTTCCAGGAGTCTTTCTTGAGGCTGAGATGCTTCCATGTTTGCAGAGAACTCTGCCCTGAGGGAGGAAGTTGCCTGTCTTCAGGCCACACTAGACAGTAGTAAGGGAACCTTCCCCCAGGCTGCACTGGACAGTAGTAAGGGAACCTCCCCCATCCAGGAAGCACCGGAGCCACCACCACTACCTCAGAGGTTGTGAAGAAAGCACAGCAGTTGTACCACAGTGGGTTCAGCGAGGGTAAGGGTGGTGGAACAGAGGCACACCCAGTCAGTTGTTCCACTCCACAATCCATACACCATTCTGGGGGAGCATAGTTCACCTATGGATGCACCCACAGAGGAGACTAAGGAGGTTGCAGACAACTGTCACAAGGGAGGTCCTCAGGAAGGAGGCAGAGGACACCACAGGGAAAAGTAGCAGCTCCTGGTGGGTGACTCAATTATTAGGGGGATAGAACTGGGGGAGCAGGGAAAACTGAAGTAAGGTGCCTGCCTGGTGCAATGGTTTAGAGGGACAGGAAGTGCATCCTTAGGATCATGAGAATAGTTGCACAGGAGTCTGAGCTGGATGTCATTGTCCACCTAGAGACAAATGACTTGGCTCATCATGAGATTAGAGCAGGCAAGAAGGACTTTGTAGAGTTGGGGAGGGACCTAAGACAAGTAGCACACACAGTATCCTTCTCAGAGGTGCTGCCTGTCAGGGGCATGGGTGAGACAAGGGTACTTTGCACCATGCAGTTTAATGAATGGTTGAAAAAATGGTGTGGAACACGGGGTTTTGGCTTCATTGGGGACTGGGGTTTCACCTGGAGGGACACCAGCCTATACTGGCAGGATGGACTGCATCTGTCCAGGAAGGTACCAAGTCTTTTGGGCAATCAGTTTAAATGCTTCATTGGCAAGCTTTTAAACTAGTCAAGGGGGGAGGCACTGATAAGCAGCAGGAAAATCCCAGCATCCCCCTACAAAACAAGGTACTAAATGAGAAAAAGAATAAGGTAGAAAGGTCAGTGGGGGATGCTGCAACAGAAGGTAAAGCCATCAAAAATTAGAGAACAATGAGTACCAATGCCTGTAGTCTGGGTAACAAGCTTCCTAAATTAGTGGCCTAGATGGAGGAGGAACATCTGGATATTGTGGCAGTCACAGAAACATGGTACACACAGAACAATGACTGGGGCATAAACATACCAGGATACACAATCTACAGGAGGGACAGGGAGGGTAAAAGAGGAGGAGGAGTAGCTCTCTACATAAGGGAAGGAATCAAAGCAACAGAACAAAAGGGTAAACAGGAAGGAGGAGAAGAAGCACTGTGGGTCAATTTGGAGATGGACAATGGCACCACAATCCACAGAGGGGTTGAATACAGACCCTCCTCTCAGGGGGAGGAAATGGACAAGGAAATGATAGAAAGTATACTTAGAATGGCAGAAAAAAGGGAGATATTGCTGATGGGTGATCTGAATATGCCAGATGTTAACTGGAGTGCAGTTGCAGCAGCCACTTCTAAGAGTGGGGTTATTCTAGATGCCCTACAGGGGGCATGCCTTAGACAACTAGTATTGGAACCCACTCGAGAGAGAGCAATCTTAGACCTGGTTCTCTCAAATGGAGATGGAAAGAGGATCACAGATGTAGAAGTGCGTAGCCATCTGGGAACTAGCGACCATCAAACAGTATGGTTCATAATAAACACAGCAATAGAGTCAAGCCATTCAAAGGGAAAAGTACTGGACTTCGGGAGGGCTGACTTTGCCAAAATGAGTGAGTGCCTAAGGAATGCACTAGCAAATGAGCAGGAAGGAGGGGTGGAAGAACAATGGGGAATAATAAAAACTGCCATCACAGAGGTAACAAGCCTTTGTGTGAAGCAAATAAACAAAGCTAAAGGATGTAAGAAACCACTATGGTTCTCAAAGGAGGTGGCAGTGAAGGTTAAAGAGAAAAAGAAAGCATTCAGAAAGTACAAGGAATCACAGAAGGAGCAGGACAGAGAATTGTAACAGTTAAAGCAAAAGGAAGCAGGAAAGGCAGTCAGAACAGCAAAGGCCTGAACTGAGGAAAAGATAGCCAACTCAGATAAGAAGGGGGATAAAACATTTTTTAGATACGTCAGGGAGCAAAGGAAGACCAAGGAAGTGATAGTGAGGCTTAATAAAGGGGAGGAGTGTTGTGCAAAGGGTAACGGTGAAAAGGCAGAGATATTAAACAAATATTTTTGCTCAGTATTTACAAATGAAGGGGAAGGGTATGTAAAACAAACAATAAAACACTCTGGATACAGAACTTGATACCAGCCCATTTACAGAAGAAAGGGTTCTGAAAGAATTCTTAAAACTGAAGGTGGACAGAGCAATGGGGCCTGATGGGATTCATCCCAGAATTCTAAAAGAACTAAGGGTAGAACTAGTGACACCACTGACTACCCTCTTTAACAAATCATGGTAAGGATGGGGTGGTACCTGAGGACTGGAGGAGGGCAGATGTGATTCCCCTACACAAAAGTGGGAGCAGGGCAGAAGCAGGAAACTACAGACCTGTTAGTTTAACCTCAGTGATAGGGAAAATGATGGAATCACTTCTGAAGGAAAAGAATTGTTAAGTACCTAGAGGCCAGAGGGGCACAGGTCCCAAGGCAGCATGGATTCACAGCGGGAAGGTCATGCCAGATGAATCTAATAGATTTCTTTGACTTGGTGACCAAAGTAGTAGATCAGGGAGGGGCTGTGAACATGGCCTACCTAGACTTTAGCAAGGCATTTGACACAGTCCCACACAAAAGATTAATATACAAGTTAGCCAGCCTGGGAGTGGGTCCCAAGATGATAGCCTGTGTGAAGAATTGGCTGGAGAATAGGACACAGAGGGTAATAGTAAATGGAGTCCACTCTGAAGAAAGGGGGGTTACTAGTGGGGTACCGCAGGGTTCAGTATTAGGACCGGTCATCTTCAATGTCTTTATAAGCAACATTGCAGAGGGACTGGAAGGAAAAGTATGTCCCTTTGCAGATGACACAAAGATCTGCAACAGAGTTGATGCACAAGGTGGGGTGGAAAGGATGAGAAGGGACTTGGAAGGTTAGAGGAATGGTCAAATGTATGGCAGCTTAGATTCAGTGCTAAGAAGTGCAAGGTAATGCACCTCAGAAACAAAACCCAGGGAGAGTGTACACAATGGGGGTGAGATGCTAACAAAAAAATGGAAAGGGACTGGGGTAGTCATATCAGATGACTTAAAGGTGGGCAAGCAATGAGAGAGGGCAGTAAGGAGGGCTGGGGGATACTGTTATATAGGGAGAGGCATCACCAGTAGAAAACAGGAAGTTGTTATCCCTCTGTACAGACAGCTGGTGAGACCCCATCTGGAGTACTGTGTGCAGTTCTGGAGACCCAATCTCCGCAAGGACATAGACAGGATGGAAGCTGTCCAGAGGAGGGCAACTAAAATGGTGCTGGGTCTGCACTGGAAGACATATGAAGAGAGACTAAAGGAGCTTAACATGTACAGCGTTGAGGAAAGGAGGGAGAGGGGGGACATGACAAAAACTTTCAAGTACCTCAAGGTAATCAACAAAGTCCAAGTTTCAAAAAAAGAGATGTGCAAGAACAAGAGGTCACAATTTGAAGATGGGGGGGCAGCTCAGAGGTAATGTAATGAAGTATTTTTTCACAGAGAGGGTTGTGGATGCATGCAACAGCCTTCCAGAGGAGGTTGTGGAGTCAAAAACAGTGGTTGAATTCAAGCATGCATGGGACAGTCATAAAGCAATCCTAGGGGGTGGGGGTAGAAAGAAGTAGGCTGCTGGTTAACTAGGATCTGCAGCTTATTCATTAGGTAGGGAAATGGGAAGACTGGGTGGGCCAAGCGGTCCTTATCTGCCGTCAGATTCTATGTTTCTATGTTTACCATCTGTGTGTAAAGCTAAATGAAAATGCCACAGAAGCTTTCAGATGTCCGCCCCACCCTTTTACAGATTGCATAGTCATACATTTACTAACATTACATGGGCTTAGCAAACAGCAGCCCACACCAAACCACAGCAGGTAGCACCCAATAATGCCTTCCATCCCAGATCAGATGATCAGCAGAGCTCTATCCTCCCAATCTAGACTGATTAAATAGCAAATTAATCTGTACTGTTCAGAAAACTGAGCTGGTATCTGACTTGGGAATTGGTGAGGAATGAGTGTGGGGGAGTTGTGGGGAGCATGGATCAGCAGGTATGGGGGAGATTTCTGGGCACCACTAGACACATAGCAATTGATGGAGAATGAATGAATGAATGAATGAATGCATGAATGAATGAATGAATGACAGATGGAGGATAAGGAGGATGGAAAATCAGGCCAATTACAAAGTGACATAAGGTTTAATCCTAAGTGATAGTAATTAGCAAAATGCAAGATCACCGGACACCAGGACAATGCGAGGTGAGGTCATTAAATTTTACAAGTGATCAGTAATAGATAAATGCTGAACACAGGACATCAGCATAGTAGTGAAATTAGCTACTGAAGGGATCGGGATACGTTGGGAAGGGGGGCTCTTTAACAGTATTAGTTTATTAATTGGTAAATAGATGTATTTATGCTACTTGAAGTTTCCAGACATCTAGTACTTATTAAGGTTTTATGAGTGGTGTCTCCATTTACTGGTGTGACTTGAAGCTTAATTTATTGAAAGCATCCAAAATGTAGTTACAATACAGGATATGACCACAGAAGTGTATTTAATAATATACATTGCAGTATGTAGTAATCAATGAACAACTCCAACAGGTCTGTTGACTAAACTTATACTAAATTGATTCAAATAAACTGTTGAATACTCTTCTGTGGCCAGTCATGCATTGTAACTGCAAGTCGCACCAGTAAATGGAGCTCTCAGCCATAAAGCTATAATAACTTTAAGTACTACAGCAGGTGTGTGTGTGTGTGTGTGTGTGTGTGTGTGTGCGTGTGCGAATGTGTGTTAGTTACATAGTTAAATAAAAGATGCAATTTGTTAATAAAGATGGGATTGCTTCTTTCTAGAACTTCATAAAATCGTAACAGCATGCTGAAGGATTCATTTTTTCTAAGTTGTATATTATATTTCCAGTGTATATCATGTCCTTTGAAATGCATGTCCTGTGTGTTTTGTAAAGTACCTCGAGTGAAGCCTGTGGGACTGCCAGTGTAATCACAATCTACTCCTGCAGTGCTGTGCAGTCATGTCAAATTCTCTGCAGAACTGCACAGTATTACAGGATTAGTTTGTCATCACAACCACAGTCCCACAGACTTCACTTGGGGTACTTCGCAAAACACACAGGGCATGCATTCCGAAGACATCTCTAACTGGTTTTAAAACATACGGAAAAAAAAGATAAAACCAATTGCTTTAAAGTCTGTTTTCTTGTATACAATGTCTTCTCAGAAAGAATTGCAATGTGGTTATAAAAAGCCCTATCGGCTCTAACAACATCTGTCTTATTAATCAGTTACTTGATCAATACAGACACACACACAAACACACACACACACACACACACAATGCTGACATCCTCTCCCCCTTCAACTGTGACTGTGCTTAGTCCTTCTCCTCTTTGCCTGTGACAATAACCTTTTTGATTTCTGTATATTGTTATTGAACATGCTGGACTTACAATGATTTGACATGGGTTGGTCCATTCCACCCTTGAACTGTAACTTGTCTTCACTATAAGCCTGTTATTGTATATACTGTTTCTAAACTTGCAATGTATGTATTCTGGTGAGTTCTCTTATATTTATTATTGTATATCTTGTCATTTCTTCTAATGTATATATATCTGACATGAAGTCTTTGCAAAGGAGTCTTTGACTCAAAGTTTGTAATTCCAATTCCTTCAATAAATAAATAAATAAATGACCCTGGAAGTACTCAAGACATAAGGAGTCCACTTAAGTTGAAACCAGACACTAACCATATAGATAACACAGCTATTTCTGAGAATCTCAATAGATGGACATCAAAGCCTTTCAAGATGGAATGTAGTGTCATACAGTTCAAGCTGCATAACTTAGAATTATCTACTTACCTTTGCATGTTTTGGGCTCTTTCAAAACCAGGCATTTTTACTTCATTTAGCAAAATACACATATTTCATGGCATTATGCTACTTCAAAATTAATTGCATATGCCGGCACTGTACTACATTTTGTATTCTGTTTCTTTTACACATTTAGACAAGCACCTCATGCACATTGCAAGGTTACTCTACAATGCACAACTGCACACACTATTAGCTTTGTAATGCTGACAATTATAAAGGTTACAAGTGTACAGATATGCAAAGTAAGAAAGGTTGTAAGCATAAGGCATTTGAAACACTGTTAAGCAGACATTCTATGGTTCAATGGGTTTGCAGGGAACCAACATGTGCTTTGATCTGAAATAAATACATGTATTACCCAAGAAATAGTCATTACTATCAAGACGCTTCTCTTGTCAGACCATTGCTGGTGCCTATTTAGAACATTTCTCTACCCCCCCCCCAAAAAAAAAGGTTTTCCAGTTCCCATGTTTATCTAAATACCTGTGTACTGCTGTACAAAACACCATTCAGATGATATACCTTATTTTCAATGGTTTCCTATTTTTATTGCTGTTTATAATTTCTAAACCCCAGAAACTGCAGAGAAGATGCAATATCTTGCCCTCAGTCTGTGCACATTATATCTTTTTCAGTACTGTTCTGCTATTACATATTGTGCAATATATGTACCCAGACAGCTCAGCTGAAGGGCACTGTCTCATGTTTAAGGGAGTCCTGCTTTTACACCAATTTGTAAATGTATTAATTTCTCATAGACACAGTGTAATGCAATATGCCATGTTCCATGGAGTCAAGCTATTAGCCACCCTATGCTTATATACTGTATGGGGAACACGTATATCTTGATGTACAAGCAGCCAAGGTTCAAAATCTCATTTTCAGTACAGTCCTGCTATGACACAGTTTCATGTAACATACCACCAGCCAGTCAGTAATACTGTATGCTGTTCTCAATTAGGTTCTGTTTCTCTGTACTTAACTATGATTTCATCTGGGGTCGCCCAGACCACATGCAATTTCCCATTCTGACTACAGCCCCGATACATATAAAGCAGAAGATAGTTTCAGAATTATAACACCACAGTAATGCTTCTCCTAGAGATCACAACTGTGAGTTACCAGTGAAGAGTTGTGAATGAGCTTGTTACATTCAGCAGTTATAGGTTCCACTGCTGTAATCTCAACATACATACATACTCCGGGGACTCTGACTAAGTGTCTTACTTAACCTTTCTAGTGCTCCCGGGTCACCAAAGACTGTAATAAAAATTAAAGGTTCTCAAATGAACAAGTCTAGAAGATGCATGATGTTCACGTAGGTTGTCTATGAATTCACTCCTAGACTATTAACTGTTTTAAGAAAAGTAGCATATGAATATCTTAGTTGCTGTTACTGTTCTGCGTCAAAAGTGCATTTGTAATGCAAACATCCTGGATCATGTAGTTTGATATTTATGTAGCTTGTCTATGAATTCACTCCTAGATTATTAACTGTTTTAAGAGGGGTAGCATGTGAATATCTTAGTTGTTACTGTCCTGCATCAAAAGTGTATTTGTAATGCAAACATCCTGGATCTTGTAGCATGACATTTTTATATCTAAGCCATATGTAGGGTTCCACACAAATGTCAGTGCATGGAGCCTGCTTTATGAAATAAAGGATTGTTAAAATGCTTGCAGCACTCTAAGCCTGTCAGCTCCTTCCTCAGTCCCCCCACCCTCACACACACACACAGACACATGCACACACACACACACACACACACACACACATTTCTGCAGTGCAACATGAAATAAACAGCAGCAGTACGTCACAGTACATGCAGTTATGCCCTTTTTATGTGTTCTTTGTAGTTTGTAATATTCTGTAATGGGTAATATTTCACCATACAAGCATAGCAGGGCAATCTCGGGGTGCCAACACATGGTATGAAACATTAAAGTATCACATATTCCTGCTAATTGATAACACCACATATAAAAGATTATACTTCCATGTAATGGAGAACAAGTTCTGTGAGTGTGTGTGTGTGTGTGTGTGTGTGTGTGTGTGTGTGTGTGTGTGTGAGATGAGACTAGACATCAGGTGCAGAGAGATATGAAATGCTTATACCAGTCTCATTCAGGAAGGTGGCCCACTGCAATGAGCTGTGCATGAGACCCTACATATTTCCATACAGTGGAATGGTTGTCTTTGGTACCCAATTACAGCCACTTTCGTCTGCATTGAAATATGCAATATCTGGATTATAGCATCCCATTCCACAGTTACTCCATATGGACAGCACACACATACAGTATAAGATGGAGCACTGCATGCTTTCACCTTTTCTTTGTTCTTAAAAAAAAAAAATTCAATTCTACGGTTCAGTTTGACCAGAAGCAATACAGGTTTTCTTTTAAAAATCCTTCCAACTTCTTGGTCAATATGCTCCTCTTCACTACCTAATTACAGGCATTTCCTTCTGCCTTACAATATCCCCTATCTCGGTTGTTAGTTAACAAACCCATACTATTGCATCTGTTTTAATGAAACAGGCTGGAAGTTACAGTGGGGACTGTGAATATGATTGATACCTCTTGCAGACCTGTGTTTGATTCCAGCCACCACTACTTGTGTACTCTGTCACTCTGCTTATGTCTTACCCCCCCCCCCCATGCTCTAATCATTATGAATGGTACAACAGGATTTTCTCTTTGGAGAACACTGCTATAATTCTGATGTCAACACTAGATTTCTTTACTGTGTATCTAAAGACAGGAAATGAACCTATAGCAACATATCTAACTATGGACAAGTTTTCTGTATATATCTTGCCCAGTGTCCTATCCAGCAACACTTTCTGTGCCCCTTAATGACTGTATGTCCCACATTAAATAACTGGAAACTGGACACTTAACTGTCATACAACAGGCAATACTAACAGAAGCATGTTCCCCATTATTTGAAAGTGGCTGAAATGTTTTTTTTTTTAATGTAGCATACTTTATTAACATGTTCCAAGAAAAAGTACATAAACCAACACTATAGACATTGCAGACATTAAATAAAGCCTGAAATGTAGGTGTATGAAACACATAAAAGTGCATGTTATGTAGTCCTTTAAGGATCTGTCCTGCACCATTTGTCAATTACTATGCTTCTGGTGCACCATTTTGAAATGGGGGATTATGCTTGTAAATTGACAGTGCTGCAGCATAGCACCCAAAGGAGTTTGTAAGATTTAATTACAGTAAGAGCACAAATGTGTGCTGTACTTTCTGTGGTTCATAACATGCTGAACCATTACTACATATCCTGTTGTTGCTTCTGCTAGGGCCTTTACCAGACTGTATTGTTAAAACAAATTCTAGTCAGAACCAATAGTACCGCAGGTAATGAATGTGGGGTAAACATATTGACAATTACCAAAGGTAGGAGCCTGCACGTGCAAAATGTAATGTAGGTTCATAAATTTGTTGATTTGTAATATTTTACACCAATGTTTCAACATAGCCTTGTTATGTTCCTGGCTCATGAAGATGGGTAGAGGAAGTGTTCAGCTCCTAGTTTAAAGGTGATTTTGCACAGGGACTGAAAAACCAACTTTCAGGATGGAAAAATGCATTTTGGGCAGGAGTTGAAAGATGGCAGCTGCCATATTAATGTGGTGCTGTAAAGAGGACAGCAAGTGGGGACATGATTGATACCTATAAGTGACTTAACAAGTAAGTGTGATACAAAGATCTCACTTAGAATTATCAGCTCCATAAAACAAAGATCTCCAGACTTGCCAGATACCTGAAGACTGACAATTTATTCTTATTATCAGAAATGGGCACCTATTTAAAATAAATTCTGGTCAGAGCCAACACAAAAATGGATAAAAGCATGACCCCACTGAAAAAGAGATACTGCATCTAAGCCAGGCTATCCTGTGTCAGTACAGTGCAAAAGTAGGTAAAAATATAAGACCACTGAACGTGAGACACTGCATCTCAGCAGGGCTATCCCGTGTCAGTACATTGCATGCAGACGTAAACACTGATAAAAGTAAGACCCCACTGAAAATGAGGTACTGCATCCCAGACAAGCTATCTTTTGTCAGTTCATTTCAAAAAAGGGTAAAAGTATGACCCCACTGAAAATGAAATGCTGCATCTGAAGCATTTATTCACATATATGTATCACAAACAGGATGTAGACAGCTTATATCCAAGGGGATGCTGAGATACTGCTGAATGTTGACCCGGTGGGACTTTATTCATATGATGTGCTTCATACTTTGCAGTTGGATCAGCTATCTTCCTTGAGTATTAGCTGCAAAAATATGTGTGTGTGTGTGTGTGTGTGTGTGTGTGTGTGTATCATGTGGCAGAGGGGACTGAAAAGAGAGTGGGATTCAGTTGGAGAGTATTGTGGTGATTTGTGATGCAGTGGGTCCCTGCTATTCTGTATTTATTGCTGAACTTCTCCTACCACCACCACCACCCCTCTAACTGACCACATCAGGTGCAGTCAGATGCTTCATTGTGCTCCTCTTAGTCTCTTGCAGCTCTAGCAAATGACAAGTTTCCCTTTTGTCCCCGTTCTGTATCAGAAAAGTGAGAACAGTTTTATCTGGGTTTCTGCATTTGAGGAGAGAGAGAGGGAGTCCCTTGTTAGCTGTATGCAGGAGCCTGTACTGCAACTGAATGATTGTCAGCACTGTTCCCCTCCTCCATGCTCTGCCTCAAAGAATGTGTTACCTATGTCTGCATATATTTGAGGAATAAAAATAAATGTTTTTATCCTTTTTTTCTTTTTTTCTTTGCCAAGCTGACCCATACTATTAGAGCCAAATACTGACAAGCTTAGATTTAAAAAAAAAACAGCTGATGGGTGTGGGTGTGGGGGTGGGGTTATGCTTATAGTGTAGATGCACCAGAAATCTCAGGCTAGAGCATTACTTCTTGTAAGCCAAAAAACGTCACATAACAGACAAGAAATATAAAATGCAACTTATGCCAATGCTTGATAACTAATATACTAGAGGGCTAAGGGAGTGAAGAGAGTTTATGAAATTATGTTAATATAGTCATGCTCCATAGGCACAAGTAAGCCCTCGAACAAGTCTAAATTGATTAAGGCAAGAGCTCTTTTCTCATCTCAGGAATGTGTCTGAAACATCTCAGGACTATGTCTAAAACTCCCCAGCTCTCTGTTTACTTTTTTTTTCATTTTGCCAGACAGAGGGTATTGTTCATTTTAAAAATACTGGAGCCATGTCAACTGGTTTGGGAAAATGTATTAAGGTAGCTGCCCACTGGCATCCCCACACAGTCAATTGCTGCCAAAGAACTTGAGCTTGTTGCCCAAAAAATCTGATTTGGTTGCAAGTGCTGGAAAACAGGTAGCCAAAAGTTAACTTTTAAAAATGTTGGAGTGAGCCCCCATTACTGTGTCACTATGTTTTAGGTTTGGAGAAAACTCTGCCAGTGCAGTACATTTTAAATGTTAAGACTCCCCTCGAAACATTCATCATTGTTAAAACACAATCCAAACCTTGACCATTTTGGTCTTCTAGATACTGAAGTTGTTCCGATGGCATCTAAGCCTTGTTTTATATAAACACAATGAACATCAAAATAAGGCTGCTTTATAGCATTGCTATGACTGATAATCTGCAATATGTGCATTTGCAGCCTGTTTCAAGCAATAACAATTCCACCATAGTATAAAAGTACAACATGCCAGCTGCTGTCTTATAGCATTGTGATATACAGTATTTGCGTGAATTAATTTGTATCAACAGAACAGTATTGCTTTAAATTATGATTTACTTTAATTTCATATTTCAGAATTGTGCATGTTTTTCTTCCACGTGAGCTATTGTTTCCAAATGCTAGCCTTCATTAAATGAAACACTTTTGTGTAGTATATTGAAATTGACACAGGTTGGATTTCATTCATGGAAAGCAACATCGATAGGGTATATGAACTGTCCCTTCTGACATATTGACGTGAATGGACTGTATACAGTCCCATGTCTCTCAACTTCATTATGCAAAAGACATTATGCTTTAAAATGTCTACAACCGTTGCAGCTTGCAGATACAAAGAACAGCCCACTGGGAATGAACACCTGCAAATTATAGTAAATTGTGACTTACAGAAATTGCATTCAGTTGGTAAACATTCATTCACATAAATATATGACAAACAGGATGGAGACAGCTTGTATTAGAGGGAAAAGCTGAGGGACTGCTGAATGTTGACCTTTTCCTGTCAAATGGGAGTGTATTAATTTAATGAGCTCCATACTTTGCAACTCTGCGGCACCTATCTTTGAGTACCAGCTGCAAAAGTGTGTGTGTGTATTATGTGGGCAGAGGGGACAGGGAAAAGAGTAGGGTTCAACTACAAAGTATTTTTGTTTGTGATGCACATGGTCCCTGCTGGGTTTAACTGTCATGCGATAGTTTACAAAATGAAATAAACTGCACTCTTCTGATGATCAGACGTCCACTATTACTGTTCACGCAATGCAGACTAGTCAGATTTATGCAAAAGAATGTCACAGTACTTACAGCTAGTGATTATTCTAGTCCTAGGATTTTCTGCTCTCTGCTCTGCTTGATATGTATTTTAACCTGCACATCCTACAATAAGTAAAGTAAGAAGACTATGAGTCTAGGACTGACTGTTTAATGTAACTGAACTGGACTTTAACTGAGATATGAGAATGCCATGATGGACTTACATGTATATATTCAACAATAGAATCTGGCATAGTTTTCATCAATCATTTACTGTCAGTGATCAGTGAGATAGCTTGCTTTACACAAAGAGTAGCTCAAAATGATTGGGTGCCAGTGACAATATGAGCACTATGCAGCAACCAAAAAAAAAAGTCACAGTGTTCACACAGTTCAGTTAAAGTCCAGTTAAATGAAACAGTCCATAGGCTGGTAGCCTTCTTACTTTGCTTATTGCAGGACGGGATATGCAGGTAAAAGTACAGGACAACATGGAGCAGAAAAATCCTGAGCTGTGACTACCGTGTTTTATTTTTTTTTTTCTTTGTTTTTTGCATAGATCTAACTAGTTTCCATTGTGTGAAGACCAGTAGGGGGATGGGTGCTCATTAAAGGGTACAATTTGTCTCGCAAGTTGTAAACTATATTTCATTTATGTACAACCACAGTGAGTGTCATTCTGTCATGTAATGCAATTTGCAAAACAGCAGACTAACTGCATTATATGGCAGAATTACACTCTGGTTTTATATACACAAAATATTGTTTACAACTTGCAAGACAAATTGTGCTCTTTGATGAGCAGACTTCTCCAACTAGCTTTCACACAATGCAGACAATTCATACTCGTGCAAATAAAAGTCAGGGTACTCACAGCTCTGAATGTATCTGCTCCAGTCTGAGTTATATTTTACTGCACCCCATTTGTTACTGCTGAAACATAGACTTTAAAGATGTTTATTTTTCCAAGTGTTTTTGAAACAGTTTCATCCATCCAAACCATTGCTGACCTCTATAAATATTATGCGAGTTTTAAAGCTTAGAGTGTCATCTTCACTGTAATGAACTACCATTTGTTTTTAAGGAATATGTTTTATGGTGTTTTACCTTAGATTAGCAGGCATGCTGGATAGTCTATTGTAAAAGAAGAATGCTGGGATGGGTGCAGGACCATGGCAAGCAGCATGTATCTAAGTTCAGACTGGAGAAGGAGTGGTCACTGATAGCTCTGTCATGGATGATCTAGAGAGAGAGACAGAGATGTTGCTTCTATGCTGGGGGGGGGTGTTGCTGCTGCTGCCCTGTTTAGTTCTCCACTCCTGAGTCATATGTCCCAACAGACCACACTCCCCATGTCACTGATGACCATGGGATGATCATATTCTTAGGCAGCAGCTGCACCTGCAGCACATTCTGTCTGCACCGTGGGCATCTCTGTGTGCTTGGGGGATGAACTGCTGGCAGTGGGTGTCATGTGGCAGGAGTAACTCATAAGTGGCAGGAGTGGCTTGCTAGTTAGCTGGCAGCCCTGCTCCTCATCCACCATGGCTTTGTCTCACTGGGATATGGGGGCACCTGTGGACCTACCAGACAGGACAGAAGCAGACCTGCCCAGGGCACTTCTTCAGTCTTCACTTGTGCTATGATTGGGACAGGAGTTTGGATGGCTCAGCACTGAATGAATGTCTGGAATTGGTGGAGGTGGTGGTGGAAGGGACGAGTCCTCCACTATTCCTCTATAAGAAGCATGCCATTAAACAAAGCAAGCAAGGTAGCACTGCAGGAGCAGACAGAAGCTGCGTCTGTCCTGGCATGCAGATAATGCTTGCTTTGCTTACTTATATTTACAGTGCTTGACATGACAATAGGACTAG
Source organism: Neoceratodus forsteri (assembly GCA_016271365.2). NCBI lineage: Eukaryota > Metazoa > Chordata > Ceratodontiformes > Ceratodontidae > Neoceratodus > Neoceratodus forsteri. Next base: position 109,891,535 of record CM057456.1, on the reverse strand, counting down.
ATATTTGAACATGCTGTAACACAGCAGGAAATGATCAGCAAAGAGTGAGTGAGCTCCCGTGTATGTACCAGTAAAGTAAAAAGGTGAGAAACTCAACAGCATATTGTAGATTAATTTATTTTATTTATGCAATTTTTTTCTCAAGTTCTCAGTGGTGCAGTAAGCTATGATGAGGAGCCATCAAAGAGTGAGTGAGCATGCATGCAGCTACCGATAAAATAAAAAACACAATTGTAGCACAGTAGTGAGAGACGGTAAATCTTTCCTTCAGCACACACATAAATGAATATTTTGCTGCAACGGTGTAAGTCTTACCACACTGGCTATCTCTCATCTCATCATTCTTTGGTTGGTGTCTTAGGGGGTCATGAGATAAATAACTAACTACCTTGAGCACAATTGGTTTTGTTTGTAAATAAAAAAATGCATTCCTTCACCTTAATTGCAATGAACATTGACACAGCTAACTATGTATATGATTTGGAGGATTTTTATTGTCAGTTAATAAAAAAGGATGTTTTAGAGTCTAAAACATAATATTTTTTATTAACTGGCAATAAAACTCTTCAAAAGCATAAACCATCATAATGAAAATTGCAGTCACTTAAACACTTTACCAAATTGCAGTTGAAAGCTCCGTGGCCCAGTTGTCCAATTCAGTTGATATTCTGTGACTGCTGTTTTACTCAATTTTTTTAATGCCCACATATCCCGACCATACTCTCAATTTGTACAGAACTCACACTTTTATGTCAAAAAAGTACTCTTCTCATAGTCATAATAGTCTGTTTTGGCATATGAGCAGGTTGCAAACTGGTTGGAGATGACAGGGCCCAATGGCACTCTCAGCTCACAGTTCACAGCTATGGCTCTGCACTGTATTATGACTGCTACCTCAGTTGCTGCCTGACATGTTTGCTGGGAATTTTACCTGACCACTGAAGCACGTTCTGTTGTTTTTAAAAATAAAAAAAGGTTTTTTTATTCAAACTTTCTAACTAGTGGGTCTACTTTTTTTTTCTTCTGGGAGAGATCGGGAGACAAAACATGAGGGGCACTCAGATTTTGCAGATACTTTAGTGCTGCTTTAGTGAGGGTTTGTAAATTAATTCGCTTTTTTTTCATACTTGGCATACTAAGTGCTGTAGGGATCTGGAGACTTGTTGGCTGGTGGTATACATTAAACAATTTAGCATTCCAGCTGAAGGGTTTGTAAGTCAGTTCTGCATTTTGTTTCACACGTAAGTGTTGTGAGGTTAGGGAGATGGACCATGGGCAACTGGTAGTATACTGTAAGGTAGGTGGATCTCTAGAGCAAATACAATTGCTCCATTTCAAGTGCCATTATTATAATAAAGGTTATATAGACTGACTGTTGGGGGTGGACTGATGTCGGTGTGGGTTGATGTTTGTCCCCTGATCATGGTACATCGTGCTCCTACTACAGTCATCCCAATTGAAAAGGGTATTGGATGTCACTGCGACACCCTATTCCATAACTGCACAGTAGGAGAGGCACACAGCATTGTACCTCCTGAGAGATGTGAAGAAGTGTTACTGCAGGTGTTACATTTCCTGTTTTGTTTTACAACACTTTTTGTGTTCTATCTATTCTTTGGAATCAATATCTAAGTATTCACTTAAAAAAAAAGAAACATGAACTTCACTGTTGGCCTTTGATAATTTTGAAAAAATTCACTGTCACTGCTGATAATTTATTGGGCAGCGTGATAATTAGTCCATTATCAAACAATAAATTGAGACACACAAAAATAGATGGATCCGTTTAGAACATGTTATGTGCTGTTCACTGTTAGAGGAAGAAAGGAATGTGCAGGAGCAATTGATGAGAGAAGCCAGGAGGAGGGGAGCCAAACTGGTGGGCTAGGCATACGCAGCTTTTCCAGGAAGACAACAGAGGAGAGACAAAGAGTGAGGGAGGGTGAGACAGAGAGAGAGAGAGAGAGAGAGAGAGAGAGAATGAATCACTGTGGACTGCAAGTGAAGTACTGTTGATAGTAAATGTGGTTCTGGCAACCACAACACTCCATGAGCCTGTCTTCATCATTCAGATTTACCTACACTATGAGGGAAAGGCTGAGCAGTGGAATCGCCGTGAGCTTACTTCTGCCTCTCTCTGTCACATTTCCTGTGCCTGCAGCACTGTGCTGCACTCTAGTCATCTCTCTGTCTTATTAATGGAGCCAGTCAGCAGGTCAGCATACACTAATTTCAACTTGTCTCTAGTTGAAAATGAAAATAATTACCCAAGAATGGATATGATTATTGGGGAGGGGGAGGTCCCTCGGAGTCCTTGTTGGGGAAGGAAAGGAAATAATCATGATGACCAAAATACGTGAAGGTGGGTCGGTGGCCACAGCATGCATGCTGCTTATATTAAAAGAATGTCTATCTATCTATCTATCTATCTATCTATCTATCTATCTATCTATCTATCTATCTATTTACACTAAAACAATATTGCAGTAGCTTGCTTATTACTGTGGCCGATAGGAAAAGATGCTGTCTGAGCATCATTTTTTTTCCAAACTGGCGATTCCATTCTGTGTCACCAGAATTCTGTGGGTTTTGAATCTTGTTAGCAAAATCGGGAAACAAAAAATAAGAGCATTTCAGAATGACCACTTGTGTCTGTGTGAATACTGTCCAGAAAACTTTTTCACTCCTTACATAATTTATGAAGGAAAGGTTTGCTGGACAGTAGCCACACAGAGACAAGCAGCCCAGTGTAGTAAAATCTGCTGACTGACCTTCAAGATTTAAACTTTAGCCTATGGTAACAGAAACAGAACCATAAGAAGACATTTTTCACATATAATCAAAACTTAAACTGCTGGTTTTCAAAAAGATCTTACTGGTTTTCATCTTTTTGTTTGTTAGTCAAGTTCAACAACAAAACAAGCAGTGTCATTTCCACTATGATTCTCTAAATAAAGTACAGTAAGTCTGTGTGCTCAGGAAAGCTGCAACTCCCTCTCAAACTTTCCTGCTGTCAGCTCACGCTACCCTCTCATATCGCTGACTTTTTTTTTTGTAATCTTTATTTATGTACCCTTACCTTCGAGGCATCTCTCAGGGTCCCTTCCATCAGCCACCAAATGCAACCATCCACCTGAACTGACACCTCCTGGCTACATTGGGTAAGCAGGGTCTGGGCACTCCCCCCAGCCCAAGGAGTGACCCCAGACCCCATGGAGAACTGGAGAGACAGCCAGTATTGGGCATGAGGTTCAGACAGACTAATTTCTGATCACTGTCGCCTCACCTGAAGGAAGGGGGTATTTCCATTATTTCTGCCTGGAGCATGGACGTGCAATGATGTCCCGTCCAGCAAGCGGATGCTCCTGCACACCCTTGGAAGACGTCTGCCATGCTCCAATCCCCAAGCATCTGCCGCCGTGCACTGCAGAGCCACCAGCCTTCACCTAGGGAGAACCAGTACATTGGGAGATCCCCAGAACCCTCCCCAGGAGTAGGAGAGCTGTCTACAGATGCTCAATCCTAGTCCTCCCCTCTCGACCCCCGGCTCCCCAAGCATGCTCCTGAACTCAGGTCACCAGGTGGCATGAGGTGTGGCGTCCAGCACCTCAACCCTCAGAGCCACCGGGCCACCACATATCGCTGACTTTAACACTTAACTACCCCTTGATCATGCTCTCTCACAGGCACGCTGGTGCATGACAGCAGGAAATATTGGGCATTCCTTTTCCCCATAATATTATAAGGTGACTGTGATTTTAAAAAGGGGAGTGGGGGGGCTTGCTCCCAGTTCTCCGATGTAGAAACTGACACTGAGTAATCTGTCTACCATAGCTTAAGTGCAAGACAGCCTCCTAAAACCAGTAGGTGTGCAATGGAGTTGCCCCCTTTTGAAACATCATTCATTTTTGGACCCTTCTCAGATAAAGGGTCTTTAAAAATGTATATTTACATGATATTGTTAAACTAGACACTAAAACATGAGCAAACCTCCTTGAGTGAGTAACAATTGCCAAAATGCATCATTGGACTTCCAGAATTCTATGCAGTTTAGCGTACTGTATTATATTTTTCATTTTTAGTAAGAAAGGACTTTTGTACAAAGGGAACTGTGAGAGACTAAACTGCATTCAAACCAATTTATTCTATCATTTCAGAGTGCAGCTAAGGCAGAGAGGAGTGGGTGGAGCAGAGGCAGGGAGAAGCGGGGAAGGGAGAAGCTGGGTGGAGCAGGAGCAGGGTGAGGGTGGGGAGGAGCAGGGGAAGGGAGAAGCTGGGCAGAGCAGGGGTGTGGTGGGGAGGAGCTGGGCAGAGCTGGGGATCATTGCAGAAAAGAGTGCAGTGCTCTGGTCAGTAGGGACAACATGGGCGGACTGTTTATGGTGGAAGAGGCCACTGTGATGCAAACCAACATGTTGTGAGGATGGAAGAAATGTCCCCTTTCTCAGTGATCATTACAGTGCTGCAAGGCACCACCCCATGCAGCACTAAAAAGAAAAGGGAAATCAAAGTTGCCTTCTGAGAATTGGAATTCCACCCACCCACTAGTTGTCTTATGTCATAACGGCAATCAGGGAATAGCAATCACCGTATGGGATAGTGTACATTGCTGAAAATGAATTACAGTGATGTACACTTACAGCGACTAGAAAAACCCCACCCTCCCACCTCATAATTCTTAACTCCAAGGGGGTGCATGTCAGGGGAGGTAAAACTTAAAAACAAAACAAAAAAAAAGACAGAAAAAATGATTGTGCCTTGAATCGAACCCAGCACCCTCCCAACCCCAATCCACCACCTATCCATCATGCCACACAGCCAGCTTGGCAGCTGACCACCACACTACACCCCACATATCCTCCCTCTACATCTGCCCATCACATGGCATTGCCCCCCCCACGCAGGTGTATATACAGCGACATCCCATTGCTGTACTCACCTACCCCATATCCCGTTGCTACCCTGTCAGGTAGCCCTGTACACAGGTGCCGTTATTGAGTCGCCCTTTTTGAAACTTCTCAATTGTGGTCACCTTTGTACATGGTATACCCCCACGAGCAACCAATACCCTCTTCCCTCCCCCATCCCAAAAGGTATGATATAGCCTTCTCGGGTTATTAATATAGACATTGTTGTAAAATAAGTAAAAAATCCTGCTATAGAGGTGATCTGCATTTTCTTTTGAACCTAACATGAAGCTTATACATGATGTCACCATCCAGAAACTCATTATTACACATAATGCTGTTGCAAAATACCACATGCTGTGTATCTGCTCCCCCTTCCCTCCCCTACCTCATATTTTGAGTGTATGCTATGACATAGACAGTTCAACCCTATGCATAATTATGATCTGAACTAGAGTTAAAACACTCACTGACACTAAGAAAAAAAAAACAGCCTATGCGCTCCTACATTCAGTTACTTACGGGATTGACTGTCAGCTTCATTTTGAAATTAGTGTTTTAGCCACAGTTCAAGCCCTACTTATGCTTAGGGTTGCACTGTCTATGATTGCGGCACACACTAACATCAGGTATTTATCAGCTGCAGTACCTGTAGTCATGTGTTTCCGGACATTGACATACAGATAATAAAGATATTTAATTTCTATATATTATAGCAAATGCTGCCTGGAACAACTCTAATAACACTAGCCGTGTTAGTGGCAAAACTGTCAATGTACTGTAATCCGACAAACTGTGCGAGCAAAGCAGAGAACTGCTAAGTTAACGACTGTATGGTCTTTTTCTTCCAACAGTATCTCCTTTGGTTCCTGGACACAGCCAATTAACCCTTCCTCCACCTGCATGTCCATTGTCATGGTGACTAATGTATGTTAATGTCTGAGGCATTCCAATTTCAATAGACCCTCAGACTATGCCTCCCCCATCCTCTTGAGTTGCTAATTAACGTATATGTGTGCCACCTTACTGCTGTGTCCTAATGTGTTGGATCTGTCAATGCAAACAGAATTGACCGTAAGTATTGGATTGATTACTTACAACCTAGACAATGGAATGTAGTGGTCTGGTAATGCTTGTGCTGTATTGTCATGTCTCTTGTTGTAAAGTTAAAAAGCTTTACTAAACAGAATTAAAAAAGTTTAAAAGCTGTAATAAACAGAATATAAAAAGTTATAAAAGCTATAATAAACAGAATATAAAAAAAAGAAGAAAATAAATAAGTCCAGTGCTGAATGCCAACTCCTCAATTATTATTTTTTTTGTTTTGTTTTGGTGCAGTTTGTGGGGTAGTATCACAAATATGGAACACACACACTGACCCTGAAAGTAAACAGCAACTGCAGTAGCCCAACAAGAAAATACTTATTTTATTAAAAATAAGTTTTTTGAGAAAGCAACCTAGCAGACCCCTTGGTGTACACACTCAATGTCTAGTCTTTTTATTTTTACTTCTACTCTCAGTTTCTCCTTCATTTTTCTGCTTTAGTGTTTACTGTTTTATACCTTTTTCAAATGATCACTTTTTTTAATCTGGTCTCTTGGAAAGCCTATCCAGTTTTGGTTTTACCAAAATTCAATTATCTGTTACCATTGTTTTATTTTTATAAGCCTGGTATTTACTCTTTGCTAAAGGTTCCTCAAGTTTCTCTCAAATACTTTATTTTGTTACTTAGTGCCTACCAAACTGATATAGGAACAAATCCACACTATATACTCCTCCATAAAAAGCTAAGTGATTACTGCAGAAAACCACTAAGTAAATGTTTTACGCTTACCACGAAGTGGAGGAACTGTTCAAAAAATGAATGACAAACACAGTCTGACCTATTGTATCTTTACTTATCTGCTTTCAAATAATGAGCTTAAGGAAATGTGTTTTGTTTAAGCACAAAGACACTTTTTTAGATGAGGATGTCTTATTGTAGGTCAGTAATTATAGCCTGACTGAATCTTTGTCTTTAAAATTATTGACTGAGAGCCAAGTGTTGGAATCGCCAGAATATTTCTCTTTTAGGAGCCGCTAAAGCCAATTTCCTTTTGGCATTATTAAACTGTACATTACCTTTTACTGACAGTGTGCTCTATTCATTATATTTGAGAAAGGAGAATTGCTCTCAATATTGCCTAAGTGGATTGTAAAACTGACTAGATAATTTAAGCATCATTCAAGGCTCATCAACTAAGCTCGCAATTTTTCAGTAGTTTACCATAATGCTTAGTCCCTCTACTTTTTCTCATTGGCTGCCTTGAGTACTGTGTCTCTAATTATTAATATATTCTTTTTAAAAACATTTTTGTAATTTTTTTGTAATGAAGGAGCAATTCCGTGACTTTATGTATGTATGTATGTATTTATTTATTTAAGAGTTTAACCAGGAAAGCATGCTGAGTGGGGGTCCACTCTATTCCAGATGCGTCCTGGGGAGTAGGGTACAAGATAACACAGGCAGTACCTAAAATACAACTGATTAAAGTACAGGCCAATAAACATATTTACAATGATAAACGTGAATGCAGCAAAAATATTTCACACAGTTGACGTATTTACAATGTTAACAGGAAAACTGTATTACGTTCGCTCAAACCCCACTAGGGGCAGGCAGACATTAATGCTTTCCAGAGCACTTTATGTCTGTAGCACTGAATTTTGTGATCTGACACTATCAAATAAGTGAATTTATGACCGAAAAGCCTGTAGAGAAGTTAAATAACAAAAAGATAGCTGGAGAGGGTTAATTGACAGTGCCTCTCTTGTGAGCTGCACTGACATTTACAGTATGATGGAAATAAACAGCAAAATTACGACTTCAGTTCTCCACTACATCAAGTCATCAGAAGTCAGGAGCAACAAGGTTGCCTCACTAACTAAGCTGGTAATTTTTCAGTGGTTTGCCATAATTGCTTAGTCCCTCTTCTTTTTCTCACTGGCTGTCTTGGGCACTGCATCTCCAATTATTAGTATATTCTTCTTAAAAGCTTTTTTTTTAATTTTTTGTAATAAAGGAGCCATTCCCTGACTTTATGTCTGCAACACTGAATTTTATGATCTGACATTTTCAGATAAGTGAATCTGTGATCAAAAAGCCTGTAGGGAAGTTAAATAACAAAAAAAAAGATAGTTGGAGAGGGTAAATTGACAGTGCCTCTCTTGTGAGCTGCATTGACATTCACACTATGATGGAAATAAGCAGCAAAACTGCTACTTCAGTTCTCCACTACATGAAGTTATCTGAAGTCAGGAGTGGCAAGGCTGCCACAATATCTGAATGAACATGTGGAGACAGCTGGAATAACTAAAAAAAAATAATGTCAAATGCAGTACTCCTCCTTTAAAATAAACACAGTGATTTACACTAACTTGTCTCGGTTTCAAAAATAGAAATGATCCCAACTGTGTCAGTAGCTCTTTCAGTATTGCAGGTCTGATGCTGATGGTATTTTGGTTGTTTTAGGCACTTTAATTTATTTTATATGGACTGGTGGGACACCTACAGGACACCAGGAAATCAGAAGGAAAGTTTACTATTGAAATTGTACCACCTGGCGCATTTCAGTAGTTGTGAATGCAGACTGAATCGGATTCAGAACTGGCATACTGCTCTGCATATTGCTCAGTATACCGCATAGGGCTACCACATCAGTAATGACTTAATGACGTCTGTTGCCCACTACGGCTGCAACCACGTCATATTAAGTTACTGATCAACTTTACTATAGCATGCACTATACCTCAGTCTCCTCTCCTACACCACAGCATCTCTCTAACTTCCTTGACTGTGTGCAAATCCCTAAACTCCTACCACCCAATCAACTTCTCTTGATTAACCTATTACCCTTCAAGAACTTGAAATAGAGGTCAAAGACCTTTAACCTAGAAAGGCCCCTTGTGGTGATGGTTTCCGTACTGAAGTGTACCAAATTCTAACCCCTCTAATCAGCCCTGTATTACACCATTTGTGTACAGAAATGTCATCTTCTGGACAGTTCCATGTCTGTAGCTACTATATCTGTCCCCCCTAAACCTGGTAACAAACATTCTCTTCCCTCCAGTTCAGGCCCATCTCTTTAATTATGGCAGAAAACAAAATTTATGGCCAATCTTTTAGAATCATACCTGCCACACCTAATGCATACATCCCAAGCTGGCTTTGTGCAAGGTAGGCTTAGTTCAGATCATATATGGGCATTTGTAAATGTAATACATATTGCCTGCACCTCCACCTTACCTTCAGCAGCAGTTGCTATTGATTTCAAAAAAGCTTATTGAATGGTCTTATTTATATGTGGTCTTAGCCCATATTTGAATAGGTACTAACTTCATCTCCGTGATTAAAGCCATGTTTTTACTCTCAAAGCTCAGGTTCTAACACATTCTACACTGTCTTCCCCTTAGACCAAGACACCAGACAGGGATTTCTCCTTCCCCACTTGTGTTCATTTTAGCCATACAGCCTCTTTAAGCTGCTATAAGACAGAATTCTAATACTACAGGTAATATGGCAGGTGGCCAAATTTACAAACAGTCACTATACTCTTATTATGTCCTGGTGCTTTTGAACAAGGCAGATAACTCCATCTGCCCCTTTAATGAAACTATTACAAAATGTTATGTCTCTTTCCAGATTAAAAATAAATCAATCTAAGACTGAAGTTCTTCCCTTAAATCAATATCATGCTCCCTTAAAATTTGCTAACCTGCAACTTGGGTGAGCCATGGATTCCCTGACATATTTAGGAATTAAGATAGCATTCAAAGTGCACCAATTTTTTGATCTGAACTTTAATTCCCTGCTCCCCAAAATCAGAACTGATCTGGATTGATGGAAAGCATTATAGCTGTCTACAGCGGGCAAAATTGAAGGAATAAAATTGATCACTGCTCCCAAAAAGTTCCACTCAATCTCTAATCTACCAGTACTGATCCCCAATCACTGGTTCGATCAGATCTATAAAATGATATACCAGTTCTTATGGAAATGACAAAAAAAAAACTGTTATATCAGAACCAAACTAAAATGACAAAAAAACCCTGTTATATCAGAACCAAACTATGTTCTCACTGGCATGGGGAGGATGGAACCTCCCCTGGTTTAAAAGATACTATTGGGCCTTTAGAGTTGCACAAAGCATTAAATGGCTTAACACAGTATGACCGCCACCTCCCTTATGGAACTTTATTGATACTAGTCTCCTAGAAATGATTAATCCTTCTGATTACCACTTTTTTTTATACTTTATTTTTATTATTCAGAGAAAAAGAATAAAATTTGATCCATATTGAATAAACAAAACATTTCATATAGAAAAAAAATACTCATAAAACTTTGTTTAAGTAGAAATAGTTTTTTTGGGGGGTCACAAATGTATACTCATGTCTCATTATCTCTTGCTCTAAGCTTTTAACATCTCTTCATTGGAGTCCAGCATAAAAAAAAAAATCAGGCAAAGATTGCTTCATTAGGATATACTACACAGAAATATTGCATAAATAATTCAGGTCAGAAGTCTATCTTGTTACCCTCAGGTTGCCATTGGAATACATTGTGTATCATCCATATTTGTGTATCATCAGCAAGCTCATCATCATCATCATCATCTTCTTTATCTGAACCCAGGTCTGTTGGTAATGCTATGTTCTTTTCAAAAAATAAACTAGCAGCATCTACATCTACAAAGTAGTAGTAGTCTTTCCCTTGGAAAATCACTTTTAGTTTGACTGGGGATTGCAGCATTTCTGTTAGCCCTTCCTCAATTAACTCTGATCTGATTATAAGAAACCTCTTTCTCCTTCTCTGCATAGCCAAGCAAATATCAAGGTACAAAAGTAACTTTGCACCTTTGTACCAGAACCCCTTCTCCATTCTGGCCAACTGCAACAATTTATTTCTTTGTGAAACAGATGGGAAAGTACATATCACATACCTTGGTCTACCTTGATCTGCTGAATCTCCTTTAGCCAGAGGACAAAATGCTGAGTCCAGAACCACTGGCTGTTCAGGTGAAAGTATGAGTGTTAGAATTTTTTCAATCTCAGTTATCAGTTCATTATTTGGAATCTCTGAAGAGAGGCCAATCAGTGTGAGATTTTTCATAAGTAAAGCATTTTTGATTTTTTCAAGTTTAGCCATTGTACTTAATTGTTCACGTAAAGCTGCATTTACTGCACTCTCCATCAACACCTGGTTTGAAAGCATTTTAGTTTTGTCTTCTGCAACTTTAATTCTCTCCTCAAGTCTGACCATCTTCTCCTTGATTGTTTGGCAGCGAGAAGAAATTTCCTTTAAGTTACTAAGTGGTCAGAACTTCCTAGAGTTGATGACATCTCTGGCCTCACACAGGTTGTTTACACTGCCACTCATAATCAAGGTCACTCTCTGCACTTAGTCTTCCTCCTGGGGATTGAGGCCTTCAACTTGGAGGCAGAACCAGTTGGATGATCTGATCGTTACACTGTGGGGTTTAGTTTTAGTGCCCCCCCCTTTGTAGACCAACCCCTGTAGAGATGATTCGGTATCGCCCTTTATGAGATATAAAATCTCAAGGCTTAATGGCGGTCCTGGATCTCTCATCCTTCCCAGTGACAAACAACAACCCAGATGCCCTCATGGTGGCTTATAATTCGGCCATTATGGGGGCCCTGGATATCATTGCTCCTGTCTGTGTTCATCCAGTCTCCCTTCACCCTCGATCCCCATGGTTTGATGGGACTCTGAGGGAGATGTGGCGACTTGGATGAAGGTTAGAGCTTTGCTGGCAGAAGTCTGCTTTTGATGCCAACCACCTTAGATTGATGGACCATTATCAAGTCTATCAATCCAAAATCTCCCGTAAGAAGGCAGAGTACCTGTCTGCGGAGATTTCGGCTGCTCAAAATTGACCAGCTCAGCTATTCTGAACTGTGGACAGACTGTGCAACCCAGCCTGTCTACATGTTTGGAAAGCATTTTTGCAAGAAGTGTACAATGAATTTGCTCGATTTTTTGCAAATAAAGTTGCTGACATCAGATCAGCCTTCCATCCGGCACACTCTGTAGGTGTTGTGGTGAACCAGTGTGGGTTTGTATACCTTGGCTTTTCATGGAATATCTTTTGCCAGCCAGCTTTCTTAGATACCATGCAGATTGTCCAGAGTGTGTGCCCTACAAGCTGTAGTTTTGATCCGGGCCTACTTCCCTAATTTTGGGTTGTAATGATGTCATTGGCCTGGTCCTATCTCAGTTAGTCTGGTGCTCCTTGGAGATGGATGAGTTTCCAAGCTCCCTAAAAGAGGCGGTGGTAACACCTCTCTTGAAGAAAGCTTCTTTGGACCCAAACTGCCTTGTTAACTACAGACCAATCTCTAACTTTCCCTTGATGGGGAAGGTGATTGAGAAAGTAGTGGCCACACAGCTGGAGGACCATTTGATTATCCATGCTATCTATGAACCCTTCCAGTCCGGATTTTGAAAAAAGCATAGTACCGAGACAGTGCTGATTCGGGTGCTTAATGATCTCCTGGTGGCTAGAGATGGGAGGTGCCATTCTATCTTGGTCCTCCTAGATCTCTCATCTGCGTTTGATACTGTGGACCATGGGGTGTTGCTTGATCGCCTGAGGTTCATTTGTGGAGTATCAGGTACGGTCCTCAAGTGGATTACATCGTTCCTCACAGGAAGATCTCAGAGGGTGGTGTCAGGGTTTTTTTCCTCTGACCCGGTCTTGTTAACATGTAGAGTCCCTCAGGGATCAGTGTTATCCCCCATGTTGTTCTCAGTATACATGCTGCCCCTCAGAGACATTGTAAGCAGGTATGGGCTGAGGTTTCATTGCTATGCTGATGATACCCAGCTCTACCTTTATTTTGCTGCCAATCAGGATGGAGCTCTCTTGGTCTTTAGTAACTGTCTTTCCAAAATCCAAGAGTGGATGGATGCCAGCTGGCTAAAGTTGAACTCTGATAAGACTGAGGTATTGGTAGTGGATTCTGGTCACTGGATAGAGAGGTTGGGGGGTACCCTCTGGCAGTTTTCATGGGGATGTGCCACTTCTGACCTCCGAATGAGTGCAGAACCTGGGGGTAATTTTTGATTATGGGCGTACCCTACATTTACAGGTGTCTGCTGTTATCAGTTCCTCATTTTACATCTGAGGAATATCGCCAGGATCAGGCACCTTGTTCTGTCTGACAACCTTCCTACTCTGATTCATGCCTTTGTGACCTCATGTCTGGACTACTGCAACTCCCTTTATCTAGGGCTACCTGGGGTGAAAATCCACCACTTGCAGCTAGTGCAGAATTCTGCAGTGCAGCTGTTGACAGGATCCTCATGGTCCTACCATCTTTTGCTAGTACTGTGCAGACTGCACTGGCTGCCAGTTTAGTGGTGGATCACCTTTTAAGTCAGCTTGCTGACTTTTAAAGCCCTACTCGGACTTGACCTGGACTACCTGAAAGAGCTCCTGGTTCCTCACTGCCCCAAGTGATTACTCCGCTCAGCCAGCGAGGGGTTGCTAGAGATTCTGAGGGTATGTTTGAAATTTTCTGGGGCCAGAACATTTACGAATGTGGCCCCTGCCCTCTGGAATTCTCTACCACTTTGGTTATGTGAGCACATGACCGTGGAGGGTTTTAAACAAGCACTAAAAACTTGGTTGTGGAATCAAGCCTATGGCATTGAATAGCTGGAATGAGCCTATGATTTTATGATTATGTTATTGGTTTTAGGAGTTAAGATTAAAGCATTTAATAGATGGAATGAGTTCAGGATTTTATGATTATATTGTTGGTTTTAGGATGTGTTATTAAGTATTTTGTTATGGAATTTTAATGACGTGATTTATATTGTTAGGCATCTTGGCTTTGAAAGGCACCTTAAAAATAAAGTTTTATTATTATTTATTATTATTATAATGCACTTTCTCTAGAGACTGTTTTGTGTCAGCTTGAAATTCAAAGAGAAAAAGTCTGAATCTTTTTCAAAGTCAACTTCATGGGAACCTTTGTTTTAATGACCTGTTCGGGGCATGTGGATGTCTGGGAATCCATTGCCCCATTCAGCTGCGTAGAAGCACTCGCCCCCTCACCCATTGTGGGGCTGGTTTCCCTAATTTTGGGGAAAATAACTTCTGAAATACCTCAGCTCTAACCTCTGCTGATTCTTTGATTTTCACTAGTTTTTTTGTGGCCAGTTAGCCATGAACAAAGTTTTGTTTTAATAGTTTCAGCAGCTGCACAGCTTTCTCTTCATAACAGCAAAGAAATCAAGTATGTTGCCATGTTGTGCTCATCAGTGTCTACCTCTTTACAGAAGTACCCCCCCCACACACACACATATAGCTTCCACCAATAAAATCCTCCTTCCAGTCTTTGAATCAATCAAATAAGTGGTTCAAACATAAGCTGGCGTACCCAATCCTTACCCCCTTTAGTGTAAACCTGATATCCAAGTTGCAGGAGCTCCTTTACAATGAAAAGACTGGGAAAAGAAGGAGATTCATAACCTTTTGACCTGCTCCTACTTCAGTCTACTATCTTTGATTCCTTTCAGGAATACAGTCCCAATACAATTTACCCAGAACAGACTTATGTAGATATCTTCAAATTCATAGCTCCCTGGACCTTCTTCTAAATAAAAATCAATGATCCCACTACTAGCCATGAAAATCATTCCTTCATTCATTGGATCACTGCAAAATCTGGTAAATCTGATGTAATATATGCACAGATTAGGAATAAACAACCAGGCCAAACTGCCCAGACTAGACAGTACTGGTCCAACGTTTTAGCCATATGCATTCCTGAGGAAAAATGGCTACAGTGTTGAAACACTGCTCGTAATCCAATTAAAGACTCAAGGAGCCAGCTTATTCAAAATAAAGTGCTGCACTGCTGGTACTGTACACCGGTTGTCCTTTATGCTGCTCAGATTAAACCTTCTCATCATTATTGGAGATGTGCTCAGCCTCATGGAGATATATCATCTACTATGGAGTTGCCCAGCCATCAAACCATATTGGTCTGACATACTAACAATCCTATCCAACATATTGAAAAAAACAAATCTAATCATCTCTGTAACTTTTTCTTATTAGATTGGACTTGGACACTGCTTCTCTCACTACAAAACAACATGACCTAATAGTACAGGCCAGTGTTGTAGCTAAACAACTATGCTTATGTAATTGGTGCACACAAACTATACCTTCAAAAATGAATTTCCAAAAGAACTCAGCCAGCTAGTGACTTATAATGGTTTTTCACCAATAACTAGTAATAATGGGACCTATTCTTGAATGGCCCTGGAAGTATGCACCAAAGACATGTAACTAGGCCAAAAAGCTCCACATGCTGGGGAGAGATGCACAGCAGCTGTATTCAGGAATACTGGCCACTGTGTGGCTCCCTTCCTCAGCTCTGCCCCCAGTGCCCAGCTGCGTGTGGGGTGTCTGGCAGTCTTGGGTGGGCATCCAATGGAATGCACCAACCCAGTCCACTACTGGATTCCTTGTGCCCACAGCATGCCTCAGTAGGCAGGTGGCCATGGTGCGCATGTAGTACTGTGACAGGTGGGTGCCCGATCAGCCACCCCAGACCATCCATACAGTACCCGATGGCTGGGGTGGCATGAGGGAGGGTTCTGCCATGCTCTGCCATCCCCGCTGCAGTCACTGGCAGCAGCTGGAGTGGCACCTAAGAGTTACAGCTGCCTTCAGTTGGTGTAGCCATCATCCCCCATGCACTGCACTCCTCACCTTCATGAATGGTGTGGAGTGCAGCCACGCCCCCTAATACTACCCCCTACATGGAGCGCCAAGACAGTCCAGGGGATCAGGTGCATACAGGGGGTGTATTTGTTTCTTGCATATCACACAGAGGGCACAAGCAGGTTTGGGGTGGGCTACACACAACTGTTACTCAGGATGTTCCCACTCCACACCTTTGTGAATAGGCCTTCCTTGTGCATAAACACATCATTACTAGCTACTAGTATTACTCACATATGCACACCCTGTCTTCTGGAATTCATATTCTTAGAATGTAGTCCTTGTCTTTTCCTAGAAAGGGCAAAGGTTAGAATATGCACTGTGAAACTACCACCTTATTCATGATATCACCCACCAATTATCCTTAACTGGTTGCTCTGGTCCAGCTCATTATTTACCTTATATATACAATAATGCATGGGGTGAGTGCATAATGAGAAACTATATGCGCCCGAGTTGTGGGATGCTACATAAACCCTGAGAGCGAAGCCCAAGGGGTTTATATGAGCATTCCACACCAAGGGTGAACATTGTTTCTCATTTATGCACTCATCCCATGCACTGTTTTATGTAATTGAAAACATGTCTTTTTTGCCACATAGTAAAAGGAAGATTTGTAGCTATGGTTAAAAGGAAATATTTTTATTGAAGGAACACTTCTAAAACATTGCTGTATCTGCTATGAGACATTACAGGTGCAGAAAAATAGTCTTTGTTACTTAAAACATTGTTTTTACCTTGCGTTATAGCTGCCACTGAAAGGTAAACTCAGGAGTGCAAACTGTGGATTAAAATGAAAGGGAAACTCAGCAGTCAGAAACGCGGTTAAACAGTAAACTTTTTTAAATGTATTGTTATTTTACTACTTTAACAAGGAGCCTGGAAAAGTCCATGAAGCTGCTCACTTTTGTTTTTTGTTGTTCCTGAAATAAAAACTGTGGAAAGGTTTGTAGGGTGCTGTTTGTTTGCCCACCATGACTGTCAGCCGTGTTTTTACTTTGAGAGTGTGTGCCTATGTACAGCGTGAGTTAGGGGGAGCAGGAGATGTTGCATGCTCACCGTTTTAAGTCACAGGTTATAATAGTAAATTATGATTTGCTCTTCCTATGGATAAAAAGGTGCGTCAGTTATTACACACATTTAATGTATCCCTTATCATATTTAATACCAATCAAATGTTTCTTTCCTGTAAATAGGAATAATCAGCTTTCGACTGTATACAAATGCAGTAGCAGAGTATAACTTTCATAAGACATATTTCATACAGGTCTTTAAATAAAATGTAATTAATGTATCCAAACTATGTTCAGGTGTACTTATTTACCTTTAAGCTAATGTCTTTGAACAGTAAAAATACTTAGGTTTATGCCACAAAAAATGTTTTATTATATGTACATGTAATTTGTTTCCTCCAATTCAATACCGGAAAAAGGCATGGCTCTAGACCTGATGTTGTTGTTGTATTAACTGAAAAAGCTCAATAAAAAGTTCAACTGTAAAAATAATTGTGGTAATACTGTAAGTGATGGTTAACTACACTGTAGTTACAGTGTAACAACACTGTAACTGCATTGCAGTTGAAATATAGTTGCATGCAATAAATAATGTAACTACAGTATAATTACCCCTGTTACATGTAATTAATGATTACCTATCCAAAGTTACATTGAAACTGACACTTAAAATAAAGTATGACCATAACTATATATACAGTATAATGTTTTTTTAACTGTCTACTGCACAAAGAACTGTCACTTTAACAGTGTCAACTTATAAGCTGAGTTTGGGTCTGCATCCATGACTACAGAGGAAGCAATGACTTGCAAAACTGGTAATGTCTGTAAGTGCATCCGGAGTTGCTTTTTGCCATGCTGGTGTGATTAATATGTAACTGGGACTTATTTCGCACACTTTTAGTCACTAAATAAAATGTTTCACATGGAGCGGAGATATGGTGTCAGCCTTTTTGCGCATTTATAGTATTTGATGTGACTGTGCACATTACATATAGCGGAGCTTTTTATTTGTTTCACATTTATCCAGTGTTAAGATATGGTGAATTGATATACAGAAGAACTAATAAAACACTTTTGGCTAAGTTGGATAAAACTTATTTCCGAGTGGCCAGATATGTATTAAAGGGGAATTATCATACTCATCGTTGTTTATTGTTGAATAAATTAAATTGAATGTCTTTGGATACAAATTATATATGTCATTGGTTAATTTTAATTCATAAAATGAAATATTCTTGTTTAAATCATCCAATCTCATTATTGCTGTTTCCAGTGAAGCAACATTCTAAAAGGTTATTAACTAGATCAGTTCACTTAAATAAGATTATCATAGAAAAATCACAAAACAGATATGGGGATAGGACTTCAATTCATCAAGCTGCTAGTTTTTGGAATTTTCTTTCTGCAGATGTAAGGGAAATTACAAATCATTCTACATTTGTTCATATTATAAAGGAATTGAATACCTATGTTTGTAATTGCAGATTCTTCCTTTCAATGTACTGTAAAATTAGATAAGATTTCTGTCTTTATGTAAAGACTAAGGAAGTATTTTTATACTTTTGTTACACTAGAAATATTTATACTGATGTGCTTTGTGTACGTGTTAATATGAAACCTTATTGTATGTATTTAGATTGGGATTGCACAGGTCTGTCTTGTAAACTGGACTTTTGTCAAAATGGCATGTATTATCTGTATAAAATAAAACTTTACCTACCTACCTATCCTTAAAAGCACAGTGAGCATGCTCAGAAGCTAAATTGTAAAACATTATAACTCATTAACTGATTAATATTTTTTTCAGGTTACCTTTGAAAGGTATACCCTCTGGTGAGCGCCTTCTTCCCTAAAAATTTCAAAGCAAGCCACCAAATTGTGTTTGCTTTACTGGTGAGCAAGAAGTGGCATAAAAGTGCATTTTAAAAAAAAAATTTTAAATTTCCAGAGCCCAGAATCCATACTAGTGATGTGTAAAGTTGGAAAACTTTGCTCTGTGAATTAATTTGTGAATTCGCCTCATTCTTGAAATTAGTCCACCTTGTAAAGTCCAAATTTGTAGTAAACTAATAACTTTGCAAAAAGTGAAGTTGATCTTTTTGCCAGTGAAATTTGGTATAGAGGCAAAGTTTGCAATGTACCATGGGATTGGAGGTCACATATTGCTGAAACATGCTGTATGCCACAAGGAAGCTGTCTTCAGTACAATCTTCTGCAGAGAGAGTAGGAGAGAAGTCTAAGTGTGCTTGTCTGAGAAAAAAAAAACTGCTTTTAAAATACATCTCAAAACTGAGATTTTTGAATCCAAATTGCTCACATATTGTTCTAGAGAGTCTTGTGCTGATAGACTTGTGGCTTTTTTGTTTATGTTTTTGCTGATCGTTTGCTTTAAAGTAGTGGTTTCTGTTCTGCCAGTTTGTGAAGCAGTGGTATGGGGGAGGGTAGGTGTACCATAAAGCAAAGCAACCCAGAAAGAGCCAGAACCTTTTTTGACTAGGAAGATATGTGTTATATTTTGGTTTTAGCACTCATTCTTGTTCATCATTTTGATCTGCAGTGAGTAATTTCTCATTTTTATTTCTATGTTTTAGTTGGTGTGTTAAAGTAAAGTATTTTTTCAATATCTTTCTGTAGCAGTACTAGTAATATTTTATTTATATAAAAATGTTGTTTGCTAGTGATTTTCTAAGGCACTGTCTCATCTTGCCAATGTCAGCCATCCTGAAGTCCAGTACCCTCACTTTTGTATGGCTTGACTCTATAGCTGAGTTTATCGTGAACCACACTATTTGATGGTCACTTGTTCCATGCTGGCAATCCACTTCTAGATCTGAGATCCTCTCACTGTCCCCATTTGGGAGTATGAAGTCTAAGATTACTCCCTCATGAGTGGGTTCCAAAACTAGCTGTCTGAGGCATGCCACCTGTGGGGCATTGAGAATGTCCCTGCTCTTGGATGTAGCTGCAGCAAATGTGCTCCAGTTAACATCTGGCATATTCAGGTCTCCCATCAAAACTATCTCCCCTTTCTCTGCCATCCTAAGAATGCCTTCTATCATATGCTTGTCCATTCCCTCCCCTTGACATGGGGATCTGTATACAAACCCTGTGCAGATTGTGGTGCCATTTCCAGTCTCTAAGGTGACCCACAATGCCTCCTCTTCCCCTGTTTAATCTTTTGTTCAGTTGCTTTATCCTTCCTTTACATAGAAAGCTACTCTCCCCTTCTCCCCTCCCTGTCTCTCCTGTAGGTTATGTACCTGGTATGTTAACATCCCAGTCATGGTTCTCTGTGTGCTATGTTTCTGTGACTGCTAAATATCCAGGCATCCTCATCCATCAAGGCCACCAGTTCAGGGAGCTTGTTGCCCAGACTATGTGCATTGGTACTCATTACCCTCCATTTCCTGATGGCCTTATTCCTTTTTGCCCCATCCCTGTCCTTATTGCCTTTGTCACTTTCTCCATTTACCCCGGCCCTTCTCCCTATTGACATCTCTAGCTTGGTGTTTACCTCACTTACTACCCTGACATTTTGGGGGGGCTAGGATTTCCCTGCTCCTTTCCAGTGCCTCCCCCCTTGGCTAGTTTAAATGCTTGGCAATGAAGCATATAAACCTATCACCTAGGATCCTGGTTCCCTCCTGGACAGATGCAGCCCATCATGCCAGTATAGGCTTGCATCACTCCAGGTGGACCCCCAGTCCCCAATTAAACCAAATCCCTAACCTCTGCACCAGTGCTTCAATCACTGATTGAATCCCATGGGGTGGAGCACCCTAGTGTCACCAATGCCATAGACAGGCAGCACCTCCGAGAAGGTTACTGTGCATGTTACTTGTCTAAGGCCCTTCCCCAACTCCACAAACTCTTCCTGCACTGCTCTGATCCCTTTCTTAGCCAGGTCATTTGTCCCTAGGTGGACAATGACATCCAGCTCCCTCCCCTATGCAGCTGCTCTGGCGATCATGAGGATTAGCTCCCTGTCCCTCCAAGCCATGGTGCCAGGCAGGCACCTTACCTCCCTCTCCCCTTCCTCCCCCAGTTCTACCTACCTAACAATGGAGTATCCACCAGGAGTTGTTTCCTTCCCCTGTGGGGTCCCATGCCACCCTCCCATGGGTCTCTCTTGTGGAGGTTCCCAGCATTCTCCTTGGTCTCCACTGCAGGTGTCTCCATAGAGGAACCACAGTTTGCCAGAATGGCATAGGAATTGTGGAGAGGTACAGCTGGAGGGATGTGCCTTTGTTCTACCACCCTCACCCTCCCTGAGCCCACTGTGGTCCAACCGCTCCTCCTTCTCGGCAACTCTGAGGCAATGGCAATGGCCCTTTTGGTCCGTGGATGGAAGAGGAGGTCCCACAAATCCAGGCCAACTCAGCCTGGAGATGAGCAACCTCCTCCCTCAACCTAGAGAGGTACCTGCAGATGGGACAACACTGTATCCTCCAGAATGTATCCCAGAAGACTGCTGCTCCATAGCCACTGCACTGCACCACTCCCATCATGGCTTACTTCTAGCCCCTTCACTGTTGTTTGGAATCCTTACTCTTTCCTCTGTTTTTTTTTCTTCTCTCCCTAGTTACTTACTGCCTCTGTGCCCTTTAAGCTCCTGATCATCCTGTTCTGGGACAAGAGGATCCTATATTTCTCAATAGACCCTTTTCTTGCTCAGAGGCAGACCTCCAGCAGCTGCGGGGGGGGAGAGCTACTCTTGCCCATCTAGGATGGTGAATCTTTGGTGGCTCGGTTATCACTCACTTCCTGCTCCCTAACAGGAAGTTCCTGCTGTCAGTCAAATCCTGTGCCTATAAAAGTAGAACTAGCTTTGGGTGGGAGGGTGGAGGGGAGGGAAGGAGGATAATATAGTCCCAGTAGAGAAGCTCAGTCACACAGCACTCCTTCCTCCTGGTGTTCTCTGCCAAGCCTTTGCTAACTCCACCATTCTTTGGAGTTAAGGGACACTCTATACATCCAAACAAGAGTCCCATTGTATACTACAGTAGTAACACATAATACCCCTGGAAAAATTAATGGGGTGTGTGCACACCTTCCAACTTTACCATGGTGTCAAATCCACAATTTAAGTCCAATAATCTTTAAACAACAGTGCACCACAGATGCACCTCCTCTTGGACTACAATCATACCAAGTTTCAGACATATTCATCAAAATTCAACCTAGTTATACCTAAAAAAAGTAAACCAATGGAGTAGTTGGAGGAAATCATTTTGACCCAACATTGCCTTTGGGTACCCCATGGAGAAGTTATAGTTGAGGTTGCAAGGTGAAGTTGGCAATTTCAAATTTCCTATTAAATAGAAAAATTTCACAAAATGATCCATGGATGCATCTTTGGTGATTTCCCCTCAGTTTCATCTGCAAAATGACACTTCGCAACATCTCTCATCCAGACATATAACCATTACAAAACTGGACAGTTCTTAAGAACTTTCCACCCTGACCTGACATGCAAATTTTCATACAGTTCTCTCAAACAGTGTCAAATGTACTAAGGTTGGCAGACTTCTTGTTGAATTGGCCAGAATAGGTGCCAATTAAGTTGATTGACATTTCTGAGTTACAGTACAGTGTAATGTAGGCAAGTGAAAAACAAACAGTGCTATTTACACATTTGGTCTATAACACCATTTATTTTTCACTTGGCTCAGATGCTTGGGTAAATAATGGATTTATCAGAACAGTGAGATTCCTATCTTGATTGTATACATACAGTTCTAGAATACCAACAAAAGACCACTCAACCCAATCTGCAAGGGAAATGTCCCTAGATTTGTATTTGCACAACCCACCACTTTAAAAATCAGGAAGCATTTTCTTCCCATAGATGGATGCCTCCATAGATGTGTATATGCGTGTCACTGTGGAAGGGTCCTGCACTTTCATTTATTGGACAACAGTGAGCAAACTGTCAGCATGGCCATCTTATTACCCCACCTCATGTACCCAGTGCAGAAAATGTTTGAATCCCCACCAAAACAATTCCACACAACTGCAACGCCATTCTGTGTTACAGGTGAGAATACACATTTTGGCCAGGATTTGAAAAATGACAGCTGTGACATACATGGAGTGGAGTAATAAGAAGGCTCTATTGAAAATTTGTGGTCAAAATATTTACAATTGCTAAAGTTACAAGTTTGCATAGAAAAATAGCAATGAATGGGCATAGCTTTGCCATTTTTACATATTTTGAACCCCAAATTTTCAACATTGCCTTCTTATGTCCCCATCTTATGAACAAGGGTAGAAAAAATTTCCAAATCCCATCCAAATGGTGAATTCATCAAGTGACCATGAAATCACCTTTTGGGTGGGAGTTGCGTAATGACAGTCATATTGTTCCTAAGGTGGGGTCCCCAAAAAGTGATGTTGAAAATTTAGGGTCAAAATGTAAAAAAATGGTGGCCTGGAGGTTCTGAGGGTTGAGGTGCCAGATGTTACACCTCACAGCATGCAGGTGACCTGGGTTCAGGATCAAGCTCAGGCAGCAGGGGGGTTATGGGGGGGAGGGTGAGAGACAGATAGAGCAGCCAGCAGGAAGTGCTCATTTGTGGGGAGGGATGTGGGGTTTCCCTGGTGCTTGGCTGTCACCTGGTAGAGGCTAGGTAGCAGCACCATGTGGGGAACCTGACAATAGGCCAGGAACACAGAAGGGGTCCATCACTGGTGCTATTGTGTACATTTGTGCCTTCTCATTCATGGGCATCTGTGTTGTGGGGTCCCGGGAGAAAAAATGGATAATCAGGTACTGCAGCTAGATGAAGCCCCCCACGTTGGCTCTGGAGGTTCCACTGGGTAGAGGAGAACTTGCCCAAAAGACTGTGGGCATCCAGTGCTGGATGACCGATACAAGCCACCACCCACTGGGTGGAAAAACAAAGGATAGAAAAAAGAAAGAAAAAATGGCAAAGTTGAGCACCAAAGTTGAAACTCCCATTGAAATATATTGAACTGCATTTATCTTAGTTTCTCATTTTGCAGTCACTGGTTCCAGCTGCGAGATGTGTCTTCTATCAGACAGTGGATCTTGAACCTGGGACCTGTTCAGATGAGTGAGTATCTGTGGGGGTGTACTGGGGTATGTAGGATTGTGGGTGTTGAGTGGGAGGTGTGGGTGGGGGGATGATTAGAAAGCAACTGTTTATTTTTTTTTGCAGGCTTAAAAAAACATTGATGGACATTTGTTCTTTATTACAAGGACATCAAGGGCAGCATGGGGAGGGCAATTGGAGAATTGGGGACAGAGAAGTGAGCACTGGACTACCAATGAAAGTCTACATCATATGGGATGGCAACTGGAGAAGAGGGGACGGGGGGAGGGACCACTGGTCTACCAGGGAAATTATCTTTTCTGACAGGGATGGTGATCAGACATCGGGGGAAGGGGGAGGGACCACTGGACTACCAAGAATTTTTTTTCGTATAGGGAAGACGATTGGAGAATGGGGAAGGGAAGGTGAAAGACCACTGGACTACCTAGGAACTCATTTGTTGCCACAGGGACCAAGACTGGACATCAGGGGAGGGGTGAGGGACTGCTGAACTACCAGGAAAATGTTTTTTTCATGCAGGGATGGTGATCAGAGAATGGGAAAGGAGGCAGGACCACTAGACTAGCAGATAAATTATATTTTTACTAGGGGGACAGCAATCAGAGCACGGGGGAGAGACCACTAGACTACCAGGGACACATTTATCTTCAGAAAACAGAAATCTGTGAGGAGGGGTGCTTCTAGACACCAAGCAGCTATGACAGTTTGAACTATCATGGATCTATACTGTTCAAAGTCTTTACAGTTTGAAGAGTAAAGTTCAAGCTGTAAATAAAACTGTTAATTTTTAATTTTGGATCACTTAATACTTAATTAAGTGAATGATGGGCGACATGATTCTCACCCCAAAAAGACATACCTGCCATTAACATTTTTAAATAATAATATGATAAGGGAACTAAGCATGTGACTGAGACCTAAATGTAGGTCTTGATCTTTCCTCATCAAGTAGCATGTCTTTAGAAATCAGTCTGTAAAAGGGGAAAAAAAAACAAGATGGCAGAAGAACAAACAGTATTTCTCTGAGCACAAAGAGTAAATCCTAATCAATTAACAGTTCAAACTGTTTTCATTTACATGCCTGTCTAGTGGCCATCACAAAAACCATTATAATTCAAAAATGGTGAGAAACCGTCTTACCACACTATCCAAAGGCACACCCTTGGCACAGACCCCATCATCCCAGAAATTTTCAAGAACAAAAATTCATTCCATCAGGGCTGTAGATAAGGGCAAAAAATCTCATGTTTACCAATATGAAAATGTTTTTTTTTCCATTTTTTACCACTCCATATCTCTAAAACCATGCAAGACACCATCTCAAAACTTTCCACATCTTGAGACACTGGCAAAATGACCAGGCACGCCAAGTCTTTGGCAATTTTGTGAAAAAATGCCAAAGTTATTAAGCTACAAAATTTTGAATTTAACATAGAAATGCCGGTACAACCCCTACCTATATGGGGCAGTACCGCGCTCCTGCAATATATATATTACTCCTTGCAAAAACCTGCTTAAATGCAGCATTTAGGGTTCAGTCTAAGGTGACAAAAGGATGAAAATGTGGCTTTAGGATTTCCAACCTTTTAACTCCACTCCCACCCTTGAAGCAAATCCGGGATGCAGTCTTTCTTGGGGTTCTCAGCATTAAAGCTCACACCATTTTATACACTCCTGAAAAATACACCCCTGTTTCCATCACATCTGAGCTTTCCTGCTACCACATGGGGTGAGCTTTAGGGTTGAGGCAAAGTTATGTATGAAATCTGAAAACCCCAATAAAATACATTGAACTGCCCTTACCTTAGTTTTTCATATTGCAGTCAGTGGTTCCAAAAGCAAGAAGTGTCTTTGATCAGAGAGTGTGGATCTTCACCCTGGGAACTGTTTAGGTGAGTGAGTGTGTGTGTGTGTGGGGGGGTGCTCAGTGAGAGAGAGAAGAAGAAAAAGTATCTGCACTCCAGTGATTCTTGGGATAAATTAGCCTTTTATTATGCCAGAATATCCACAGCCAGGAACCCTGCTCTTCGGCTGAATAGCCTTCAAAGGGGTTTGGCTGTGTGTGAGAACACCAACAAATTTAAACAGTGTCTGACATAAAAAAGTGACGTGATTACCAAAATGCACATACCACTCTATTCCTAGTACATAAACATGTTTAATACAAAAAGATATACATATATACTATTATACATACTACATTTTTTACATGTTTACCACTTTCCTTTAATTCCATTCAATTTCTATTTTATTTTATTTAATTTTATTTTATTTTAATAGGAAGTGGGAATGTGAATACTCAGTGTTTGAGACAAGGGGAGGGGGAAGGGGAGAAAGCGGGTTAAGAGGTAAGGCTGTAAAGGGAACAAGTTAAAGGAAAAGCTCTGAGTGACAACAAATGGGGAGGGATAGGGAAAGGGAGGGGGAGTGTAGGGAAATGTTTAAAGGGGTAGTGATAATACTGGGACTTGGAAAATTCAAAGCATAACAACAAATCCTGTAGATACATCAAGAAAGGTAGATCAAAGGTGGACCGGGAAGACATCAAGATGTGATCACCCTTGGTCTATTTCCATGCCACTGTGTGGTTGAAAGAACCATTTATTAGGCTGGGGATCTACAGACACTCATTCACCAGGTTACCTACAAGGGAAGAGAAAAGATAGAAATAGATTAAGGTTAAAACAATATTCACAATACATTGTCAATACTTTTGAAAGTAATAATTCTATTATTTCTTTTCTTTTAGAAATGGTTTCAAGTCCCATTGTTCATTAAGCCTATCCAGTTTAACTGTCCTCAGTTTAAGGATCCACCTACTTTCTTTTTTTAATAATTCATTAGTTCTGTCACCATCAAATTTCAGGGGTTGTTGCCAGTCTATTCCCATGAATCTGAAGCTCTTTGGATCTGAGTTATGTTTCTCTGAGAAGTGCAAGCCTACCGGGGTATCTGTCTTTCTATTAATGATGTTCCTGACATGTTCTTGGATTCTCTGTTTCAAGGCCCTGGCAGTGCGTCCTAAGTATAGCTGACTGCATCCACACCATACAGCATAAACTACAAATGAAGTGTCACGGTTTATAAATTCCGTCATATATTTTTCTTTGTTCATATGATGTATGAACTCATGTCCTGTGTTATAGTAGCTGTAAACATTACATCTTTGGCATTTATAGTTTCCCTGTGGTTTCTTTCCTAACCATATTTTTTTGTCTGGTTTAGTTAATCTACTCTTGACCATTTTGCCTTTTAAATTTTGACTTCTTGAAAATGTGATTCTTGTTTTTTCTTCTACTGCCACTTTTAAATTTCTCTCTGAATGTAGTATATGCCAATTCTTATGTACAATGTTCCCTATCTGTCCTAACCAATTGTTGTACTCAGTGACAAATGTTACTGGTGTACTATCATTTTTGGCTTCCTTCTTTTTCTCGACTAATATTTCTTCCCTTCTCACATTATATGCTTTATTTAAGGCTTGAGTTAATAGATAATTTTTTTAACCCCTTTCCAAAAATATTTCTCTTAATTCTTCTGCTTGGGTCCAAAAACTCTGATCTTCAGAACAATTCCTGCGTAAAAGCAAGAATTGTCCATAAGGGATAGAGTCTTTCAAATTCTTGGGGTGTGCACTATCAGTCTTAAGTAATGTATTGCTAGCTGTGGGTTTTCTATGATTTTTAGTAATAACATCAATTCTAGGTATTGTGGGTCTTTGCAAAGTTAAATCTAGAAAATCTACACTGTCAAAATGTATTTCAGATGTAAATTTCATATTGATATTATTCTTATTTAGCCAACCAACACATGTTCTGCCTCCTGCCTGTCCCCCTTCCACACTACCAAAATGTCATCAATAAAACATGTCCACAGGACTATTTTGTCCCTAGAGCACTGTCCAATGAAAACACAGAACACCAATTGTGTGGATTCTCAGTTGGCAATTAATTTATTATATTCTCTTCCAAAAGTTCACTTCCACAATATTTTCATCCTCATATTTTACAAAATTATGTTCCTTATTATCATTACTATACACAATTTCCATAACCACATTTTCCTCATTGTTTTCCATCTTGTCCGCCAACTTAAAGCTATGGGGCTGTCACAATATTCCTAAACCACATTTTCATTCTTCTTTTCTCTCCTCACCCCCAGACGCACATCTGCGGGGGGCCACTCTCGTCATTTTTCTCTCTTTTTGGGTATGCATGTATACCCATACCACTCATCTGTCTGGTGTTGTTCTGTGGCCCTCTGAGTCAAATTCTCCCACCCCTTCTCCTCCCCCTCCCTGTTTTCTGCACCCCTTCTTCTTCTCTGCCGTCCACCTTCAGCAGTCCTGGCAGACCTGCTGTCCACCTTCAGCAGTCTGCCCATCTCATATGCACCTACACCTTTCCTTTTCCAGTAGCCCACCTCCAGCTTGCGATGGACAGTGGGCTCCCCCCCCCCAAGTAGGTGCACCTTCTCCTTCTTTTTTTTTTTTTAGACTCACCTCCTGGAAGGGCCCGAACTGCCCTCATGTCCACTGGCATCCTAAATATTCTTTTCCTGGTAGACTTAACTCAGATCCTTCTTTCCGATTTGCATAGTAAATTCCCCTGCAGGTCATCCCTCTGACCTCCTCTTCCACCTTGTGGTTCCAAAACCTCCTTTTTTTTTTTTAATACATCCTTCCCAATTTTTGTCAGCAAACCTCTGCTATTGCCTTATCCTGTTGGGGAGTGGGAGGTTACCATAGGGACCTCCCCTGGAATATACAATCCTTTCTCCACTAAGAGAACTAGGAACCCCCTGGTTAAATGTGTCCCCCACTCCCGATGTTCATTGGTGCCCTGATCCCCCTTTTTGTCACCCTTGCCTCAGCACTTGTTGGGAAAGGAATGAGTGAAGGTTGCTCAGTCTTGGCACTAATTTTATTGATTTGTTATATTTATGATAATTCACCATTTGTTCACCTTGGTACATTTTCTCTCCATATTCCACCCCATATGTACATAAACTTTACCTTTCCATTCGGTGCATACATTATATCATTTTTCTCTTGTTGTTCTCTTAATTAATAGCCAGATCTCTCTATCTCTGCTGCCCCCCCAATGTGAATCATGGGGGGTATCCTGGCCTCTTATTCTTATGTCCTGCACTGGGGGCATGGGCATACACACTGTGCCCCACTCTTCCTCCCGAGGGAACCAGCTGTCTGCTGTCTGCCCCCTTGCCTTTTCTTCCCCATTGCCCACTGGGACCGTGTCCCCCTTCTCCCATTGCCCAGCATCATCCCCTGATCATGTACTGCCAGGCCTGTGCAGGCAACTTGATATTTACACTACTGTGCTGCCCATCAGGCTGATTCCTTAACTCCGTACACAGATTCCTTTTGATCACACCCATGAGGAGGCTGTTCTTCCTGAACCACCTTCTTTCCCATTGTGTATTGTCCACTGACTACTAATTATGCTCCCTTAACTGTTTGACTCCCACTTCTCCTTTTCCTATACCATGACACCAACAATTGGACATGATTGACCTGCCCCCCCCAAGCATTTTGGCTTCTTCCCTTCCTTATATCATTCTGCCCCACTGCTGGACTTTCAACTGTAATATTCAGTCTCCACAGAAACCCCAGTCCTATTATTATGACCTTATGTGGCCTGTTATTATTCGTTAATTTGGTAGAATGAAATGGTCTAGCACGGGGCGCAGACAGGGTACTGAAGTCGCCCTGCTGTTCTGCCAGATGCATGGTATAGCTAATTGCCAGGCCCTTGTGCAAATAGAAATAACTGAATATTTGCTCTCATTTCAGTTGTACTGCCAACCCACCAGCAGCTCCGGCTAGTGAGTAGCCCAAGAATCTCCCCCTCTATTTATTTATTTTTTTTTGCTTCCGACCACCTATATCCCAGTGGATTCTAGCTTCTGACATCTCCCCTAGATGTCGCTTTCCAGCTGGAAAGGATCATTGGCCATAGTTGGTTGCTGCCTCACTTTCGCCCAACGTACAGTTATTACTTGACCCCTTCCTTCCAAT
This sequence comes from Neoceratodus forsteri, assembly GCA_016271365.2. Classification (NCBI taxonomy): domain Eukaryota; kingdom Metazoa; phylum Chordata; order Ceratodontiformes; family Ceratodontidae; genus Neoceratodus; species Neoceratodus forsteri. Next base: position 109,861,696 of record CM057456.1, on the reverse strand, counting down.
AATGCTTTCCCCCACAGCTCACCAGGTGCCTATGTCCCTTCCCTGAATGCAGCAATCTTGTCTGAATAACTGTTGCTGCCCTGTAAACATCACCCTCCTGTGCACTACCCTGTGCCACCCCGAACACCTTTTCTTGTAATGCATGTACCGTTACAAACCATTGGCCCTTCTTATCACCCTCACCTTGTCCACCTGCCTGCTGTTACTCTGCCACTTTGATCCCAGATTTTCTATCGGAACTCCCCCAGGTCACCCTTACAGAAATTACTTTCTTCCCCCATATCAAGCGTGCCCTATTCATCAACCATCCTGTAAAACCTTCTTAAAACCACCTGGGTACCTCCCTGTACACCCCAACAAACACCAAACACATTTTTTTGAATACCCCCCCCATGTGGGATAAAGGGGCCCCGCTCCCCAATTACCTTTCTTTAGCCTTCTGTCATTGATTGCTCTGTCCACCATTCTCCCCAAAGCTGTGGGCTGAAAATCCCCACCCTGGTCTAGCATCCTCCCACATCTATCCAGCTGGACCTCTCTCATATTGCCCCAGCCCTTACTTTCAACTTATGCCTGCAGGTCACCAGCCACCTCTGTGCTCCTGCTGTTCATCTAACTACCCCCTACTCAGATAATCTGACCTGTTGCTTGCCACCTGAACCTCCCAATTCTTCCCCAAGTGCTTACCAGCTGCTCTCCTCACCCTGTAGTAATAGCCTCTGGTGTGCAGCCCTTCCTTCTTGTGTTGGGGGGCCGGCCCATTCTGTGTTTGAGCTATTGGGCTCCTTGATGGCCACTACCCTGCTGCCTGGGAGTTGCTGTAGCAACTGGAGGGGCAGTTGAGGTGTCGGGGCAGACCCAACCAATGGTTCTGCGGCCAGTGCCAGAGGTGGCCATGGACCTACTGACCACCTGCCTGTAGAAGCCTTAAGAGTCCCCTGTCCACCCTTCCTACCGTGCCCCTTTTCCAGCCACTCTTTTCCACTCTTAACCCCTCTGCCATTCCTCCCCGGGTCCTCCGATGCCTTGGTTGCTCCCTCCCCACCCTGGTCCATAAGGACTCTGAACCTTCATCTTCACTGGTGGTCCCTCCTGGGTGCCAGTTGTGTGGATCTGCAACTTGAAGCTGAAAATAATCACAGAAAATTGTTAATATTGACCAACAGACTTTCTCTCAGATCTCCCCCGTGTACCCCCCCAGGTTCTTTCAAGTGTTTTTACCCTGTTCATCCCTGAAATTCCTACTCAGTTGAAACCCCTGAAGTCCACCTGGTCCTTGACCAACTTCTGTTCCCCCATCCTGTTTTCTTTTTTTTCTATTTATTTTTCTGTAGTACATCCTTTTCCATTTTTTTTTGTCCCTTTGTGATGAAAAACCCATCGCTAAGTGTTACCCACCCCCCGGTCCTGTCGCATGCTTCTACACACTCCCTACCAACAGGCCAGTACACTGCAAGCAATATTGTTCCAATCGGTTGCCCCGTCAAATACCTTGACCAATCGATAACCCCAGTACCTTCCTGTCTCTCGCCTCATAGCAAATAACACATTTCTACCCAGAAACCACCTACTGCTGTACCATGTTGGCCTCCCTCCCTTTTTTTATAGTATTATTGTAACACTCTTATGCACTAGGGCCTGCCCCATCCCCCTCACCCCCCCAGCCATACGCCCGTCTTAATAAGGTGACTGCCATGCGGCTGATGAATTCACAAAATGATGGCCAGGAAAGGGGCTCATGGCCTACTCACCATCGGCTGCTCTGCCCCTTGCTGTACTTACTGAACCATCCAATGCTTATGTCTCTATCCCTGTTCCCTTCCCGCCCTGCTTCCCTTTTTTTTTACTCTTCCTTATGCTTTTCTTTCTGCCCTTACCAATGTATGGTTCCCCCACCCTATTGCTTATTCCATGCATGCTGTGGAATGTCTGGCTTCCGTAACCTTACTTGCATACTCAGGTGCCTGTCAGCCACTCCCTTTGCTCTTGTAAGGTCACGTTGCGGGACCTAGGATCTATTCTCCCGATGCATGGCCAAAAACACATGTTCCCTCTGTGCACATACTCTATCCTTGCACTTCCTAAGTATCTATTCTTCCAGCGTATGGTCACTTCAACACTAGCCCCCTGGATACATCATTGCACCCTCATTTTCTCCAGCAAGGCTTGGATCCTGGGTCCTCTACCACAGCTTAATGCCCCTTCTAATAAACTTTTCTTCAATATTATCCTTTACCCATTCCCCTCCTGAATCTCCCTTTCTATCCCCCACCAGGAGCTAGGTCTCCCTTATTTAAAATGGTGACCCCTCGCAGTCGTCTGCCTTTCTTTAAAATGGCGTCCACCCCATCCGCCGACAAGGCTCCCTAACATGGCTGCCATGTGTCTGTCAGAACGGAGCTTAAGCAGCTAGGTCCCTCATGCCTTCCATCAGCCAGCAGAGGGATGGCAACCTCCCAGAATTGCTGTCTGCGTTGTCTCAAAGCGAGGAGATAAAAAAACCCTATTCGCAAATTTTTTTTATTGTGGCAATCTGTAATCATCCTTCCAACTCCCCCGTGCTCCCCCAGAGTCCCCAACATGGTCAGTCAGCCAAACGCGCCCCCAGACCAACCTCCATCACTCCTGTCCCAAAACCATTCCCCCCACCCCTCAGGACTTGAAAATCACATCTCCATGTGGAGATATCAAGTCAGGAACCAAACACAAATGGCAACTCCTTTTTGCTCACTTAACAGGAAAAACTTTGGGAACTGCTGCAAGTGAAGAGCTAATCTGCAGCTCTCCATCAAAACTCTTTTTTTTTTTTTTGATACTAACAGAAACAATGACACCACATAGGACCATAGAACCATGTCCCAAACCATCCCCCCAAGCCCCCAGGACTTGAAAAACCACCTCTCCCAGAGAGACTGCATTTTAGTTTCAAAAGCAAGCCATTGGCTTCTGAAATTACCTGGGCAGTCCCATCTGCTCCCAGACCCATTTCTCTCCAGTGGTCTTGCCAGGACCTGACTCTGCCCTCCTCCAATGTGTCTCCAAAGGAGTTCACCCCCAAGCCAGTGCCATAACAGACCGGTAAAAACCCTACCTGCATCTCCCCCAAGCATCTGCAAGACCGACTACCTCACCTTAGTCCACGTTGCATTCCCCACATCTCCCACTCTCCCATCTGTTGCAAGAGAGGCGCTGCAACTGATAGCTACTTCCCCCAGAATCAGTTCCCTCCATAATAAATCAAAATCAGCAGCAGCCACTACATTTGCTGTGAAACCACCTAAGCTCCGTTTGGAAGTATGCAATGTCTCCAAGTGACAAAAATCTGATTCCTAGCTTCACCAAATGCACATTGATAAGCATTCCCCTCCTGCCTGGGATCCACTCTTCCAGTTGGAAGCTCTAACATCCCCCCAGCTTTTAGGCTGTTGTAGATACGATGCTGCTACCAGCACACCCGACTTAGCTTCTGACCATGCGGTCTGCTTACCAACACCATTAGCACTCCTGTTCTAAGTTTGAACACCACGCTGTTTACAGTCAGCCTGCTCAATCCCCTGAGCCTGAATTAATGCTCTTTCATGCAATATGACCAGTGAAACTGCTGTATAGCCCAACACAAGTAAATATCCTTATATACATTTATTTAACCCTTGTAGCTAAACAACACCTCACCAACAAACTCACTGTGGACTACCTTCACATCCCCTGAATCAACAGGCTACCAAAATATCTCCCATTGGCTCCAAAGGTACCAAATTTTTAAACAAAAGAAACATTTTTTTTTTTTTAAATCGGGTGCTACCCTGAATGTAGTTATATGATGTAATTGTCAACTGATGTGCCTCATGGTAAAACTGAATTTTCCAAAAGCAAAATTGTGAGCTTCCACTGCCTTGTCTGCCTCTTTTAAACCCCCCTTTGCTCACTCCTCTCTCTCTTCCCTTAACCAATCAACTTCTCTTCTCCTTTTGTGATGTCAAGAGGCTCCACCCTTTCTGAAGTCCCCTTGCCCATCTCTCTCCTTGATTGGCATGTCCTCAGCTCAGCTCCCCATCCCCCAACCCCTTCCCCTTCTCTGCCTCTTTATTTCTTTTGCCTACATCCACTCCATTGTCCACGGCCAGAGACAACTGAGTCTGACTTTTTAGGAGGCAAACCTATTTATCTAGATATGGGTTTAAGTTCTGGAAGACTGTAATCTCTTCCCATTTTCCTAAAAGTAGGATTGCATAAGATGGGTCCATGCAGGCACCCATAACTGTTCCCCTTATCTGCCTATAATGGTCTCCTAAGAATTCAAAATGGTTGTGGGTCAAAATGAAGTGGGTTGCTGACAGGATAAAGTCTACTGGAATTTCCTCTATGCTTTCCCTTTTCTCTACAAAGTATTTGCAGGCATTAAGTCCCTGCTCATGCAGTATATGGGTATATAGGGATTCTGCATCAGTAGTTAGCCATAACATATCATCTGTCCATTGTACTTTTTTAAGTTTTATTAAGGACATGTGTAGTGTCCTTAGTGTAAGACGGAAATTGTATTACCTCTATTTGTAAAAAGAAGTCCACAAACATTCCAAGTTTCTCTGTAATGGAGCCTATGGAGGAAATAATAGGTCTTCCAGGAGGGTCATTCATATTTTTATGAATTTTGGGCAGTATTTAATAACAAGGTAAGATGGGATTCTCATTCTACATATACTGTAACTCTTTCTCTGTTATTTCCCCTTTTCCCACTGCTTCCTGTAATAGCAGACTTAATTCGGTTCTATACTGAAACATAGGATTACTTTTAAGTTTTTTATAATTTGATGCATCTTTCAGCAAGTTAAGTACAATAGTAATATAGTGATTTATGTCTAAAATGACAATATCTCCACCCTTATCTGCTGATTTTACTACATTATTTTCTTCTGTCTTAAATTCCTTAAGTGCTTGTATCTCTAATACTGATAAATTTCTATTCTTTGGCTGTTCTGCTTTTTCTATAATTTTTTCTAATTCACTTAGTACAACTCTTTCAAAGGTAGAAATTGCTGATTTCAATATGTATGGTATGAAGTCAGAAGGTGTAGTAAAGAGTTTCTTCCTTTGTAACTATATCAGAGTCTATACTTACAGAAGTGGGACTCAAACCCATTGATACCTCAGAATCTCCTTCCAACATGTTAATAATAAAATCAATGTCCTCCATGGTGTTCTGAGTCCCAGTATTCATTTCCTCATTGGAGTCAGGTGTTGAAAAAAATGTTCTGGTCTAATGAAGTTTCCAAAAAGCCCATATTTTCTACTTGATCTTCTGTTACTGATTTCCTAGAAAAAATGCTTTTAATCTCAGCTTCTGAAAAACTTTAAACAAATTGACTTGAACTTGAAATGGATTTAGAGCTGATGTTGGAACAAAGGATAAACCGTGTTGTAATAACTTTATTTGTGCTTCTGTCAAATCTTGACTTGATAAATTCACTGGAGAGCTCATACTTTTTCTTCATTTGTTGATTTTGAGGTTTGCCACCTCTGTAGAAGCACCCACCTCATTGCTATGTGCTGCTTTTTCTTGTCTTTGTTTTGGATACCTGCATCTGTTAGCAGCAGCACACGGAGAAGCCGAAAAGCTGAAAAACAAAAGCTTTTATTTCGCTTTAATCTCCAGAGGTTATTTGACTTAATTGTGACTGTGTATTTTCCAGAAACAGACCGGGGGGCTTTTGTTCAATACTTGTGGTGTCTTAAAGAATTACTCTTTCAGCGAGTGTAACACGCAAAATGAATGAAGGGACTGCAGAAGACACAAGATCGAGTTTTGAATGGGAACATACAGACACCTGGGCTACGCAGAGAAACAAAGCAAGCAACAAACTCTTTGTAGAGGAACTGACTGATATATCAGGTGATATAAAAACAAGTTTTGTTAAATTTGAGAAACTACTCAAAAAATAATTGGATATTGCTTATATTATTATAACCCTTGAATGATATCTTGCTAAGGAACAAGCACCCAGAGGACTTAGAATTAATATATTACCCTCCTCTGGTTATAAGAACTTTTTCTTAAAAGAAGAATGGTTAGCAGCTGCATTATTCTGCTATAAAACCTTCATTTAATTACTAATCAAAGCTGATATACAGAAGCATATAGAATTAGAAATAGAAATTGAACAAGCTAAAAAAGAAGTTTTAGCATTTAAAGAGACAGTGATTTTCAAAGAATTGGATACATCTATAAAGGACAGATTGACAAAACATGAAAACAACCTCATAATTTAAAAACAAAAGAAATTAGTGTGTGTTCAGAATGATTATGAAAATGACAAAGTGTTAAATTGGAAGATGGGTAATTACAGAAACAAGAGCAGAAGCAGGAGCAGAACCAAAGTGCACTTTCAGAAAGAAGAGGGAATGAAAACAGCAGGGATAGGAGTCCTTTTTAGATCAGGAACAGGATATTCAGGAACAAAGAAAAGAAGATCAAGGAAGACAAGGAGAGGAACGAGGGGAAGAAAATGCAACTACAAACAAAAGGAAACCCAGGGGTCGAGGGAGAGGCCGAGGCAAGAATTCCAAATAGTGAATTTATCAAGTCAAGATTTGACAGAAGCACAAATAAAGTTATTACAACACGATATATCCTTTGTTCCAACATCAGCTCTAAATCCATTTCAAGTTCAAGTCAATTTGTTTAAACTTTTTCGGAAGCTGAGATTAAAAGCATTTTTTCTAGGAAATCAGTAACAGAAGATCAAGTAGAAAATATGGGCTTTTTGGAAACTTCATTAGAACAGAACATTTTTTCAACACCTGACTCCAATGAGGAAATGAATACTGGGACTCAGAACACCATGGAGGAAATTGATTATATTATTAACATGTTGGAAGGAGATTCTGATTGATCAATGTGTTCAAGTCCCACTACTGTAAGTATAGACTCTGATATAAAGTTACAAAGGAAAAAAACTCTTTACTCCACCTTCTGACTTTATACCATACATATTGAAACCAGCAATTTCTACCTTTGAAAGAATTGTCCAAAGTGAAGTAGGAAAAAATAATAGAAAAAGCAGGATAGCCAAAGGACAGAAATGTATCTGTATTAGAGATACACGCTCTTAAGGAATTACAGACAGAAGAAAATATTGTATGAAAATCAGCAGATAAGGGTGGAAATATTGTCATTTTAGACAGAAATCACTATATTACTATTGTACTTAACTTGTTGAATGATGCATCAAATTATGAAAAACTTAAAAGTAATCCTATGTTTCAGTACAGAACCGAATTAAGTCTACTATTACAGGAAGCAGTAGGAAAAGGGGAAATAACAGAGAAAGAGTTACAGTATATGTGGAATGAGAATCCCATCTTGCCTTGGTATTATATACTGCCCAAAATTCATAGAAATATGAATGACCCTCCTGGAAGACCTATTATTTCCTCCATAGGCTCCATTAAAGAGAAACTTGGAATGTTTGTGGACTTCTTTTTACAAAGAGAGGTAATACAACTTCCATCTTACACTAAGAACACTACACATGTCCTTAATAAAACTTATAAAGTACAATGGACAGATGATATTTTATGGCTAACTATTGATGCAGAATCCCTATATACCTGTATACCACATGAGCAGGGACTTAATGCCTGCATATACTTTGTAGAGAAAAGGGAAAGTATAGAGGAAATTCCGGTAGACTTTATCCTGTCAGCAACCCACTTCATTTTGACCCACAACTATTTTGAATACTTAGGAGACCATTATAGGCAGATAATGGGGACAGCTATGGGTGCCTGCATGGCCCCATCCTATACAAACCTATTTTTAGGAAAATGGGAAGAGATTACAATCTTCCAGAACTTAAACCCTTATCTAGATAAAATAGTCCTATGGACACATTTTATTCATGACATTTTGGTAGTGGGGAAGGGGGACAGGTAGGAGGCAAAGCAATTTGTTGGTTGGCTAAATAACAATAATATCAATATGAAATTTACATCTAAAATAAATTTTGACAGTAGAGATTTTCTAGATTTAACTTTACAAAGACCCACACTACCTAGAATTTCTGTTATTCCTAAAAATCAAAGAAAACCCACAGCCGCCAATACATTAGATAGGGCTGATAGTGCACACCCTAAGAATTTGAAAGACTCTATCCCCTATTGACAGTTCTTGCATTTACACAGGAATTGTTCTGAAGATCAGAGTTTTTGGACCCAAGAAGAAGAAGAATTAAGAGAAAGATTTTTGGAAAGGGGTTAAAAAAAATATCTATTAACTCAAGCCTTAAATAAAGCATATAATGTGAGAAGGGAAGAAATATTAGTAGAGAAAAAGAAGGAAGCCAAAAATGATAGTACACCAGTAACATTTGTCACTGAGTACAACTGGTCAGGACAGATAGGGAACATTGTACATAAGATTTTGCATATACTACATTCAGATAGAAATTTAAAAGCAGCAGTAGGAGAAAAAACAAGAATCACATTTTCAAGAAGTCAAAATTTAAAAGACAAAATTGTCAATAGTAGATTAACTAAACCAGACAAAAAATATGGTTAGGAAAGAAACCACAGGGAAACTACAAATGCCAAAGATGTAACGTTTTCTGCTACTATAACACAGGACATGAGTTCATATATCCTATGAACAAAGAAAAATATATAATTAAGGAATTTATAAACTGTGACACTTCATTTGTAGTTTATGTTGTATGGTGTGGACGCAATCAGCTATACATAGGACGCACTACCAAGGCCTTGAAACAGAGAATCCAAGAACATATCAGGAACATTATTAATAGAAAGACAGATACCCCGGTAGGCTTGCACTTCTCAAAGAAACATAACTCAGATCCAAAGAGCTTCAGATTCATGGGGATAGACTGGCAACAACCCCTGAAATTTGGTGGTGACATAACTAATGAATTATTAAAAAAAGAAAGTAGGTGGATCTTTAAACTGAGGACAGTTAAACTGGATGGGCTTAATGAACAATGGGACTTGAAACCATTTCTAAAAGAAAAGAAATAATAGAATTATTACTTTCGACAGGATTGACTATGTATTGTGAATATTGTTTTAACCTTAATCTATTTCTATCTTTTCTCTTCCCTTGCAGGTAACCTGGTGAATGAATGTCTGTGGAACCCCAGCCTAATAAATGGTTCTTTCAAACATACAGTGACATGGAAGTAGACTAAGGATGATCACATCTTGACATCTTCCCAGTCCACCTTTGATCTACTTTTCTTGATCTATCTATAGGATTTGTTGTTATGCTTTGAATTTTCCAAGTCCCAGTATTATCACTACCCTTTTAAATATTTCCTTACACTCCTCCTCCCTTTCCCTATCCCTCCCCAATCCTTATCACTCAGTGCTTTTCCTTTAACTTGTTCCCTTTACACCCTTACCTCTTCCTCCCCCCTTCCTCCTCCCCTTGTCTCAAACACTGGGTATTCGCATTACCACTTCCTATTAAAATAAAATGAAATTAAATAAACTAAAATAGAAATTGAATGAAATTAAAGGAAAGTGGTAAAAATGTAAAAAATGTATTATGTATAATAGTATATATGTATATCTTTTTGTATTAAATATGTTTATTTATTAGGAATAGAGTGGTATGTGCATTTTGGTAATCACATCACTTTTTTATGACGTCAGACACTGTTTATATATGCTGGTGTTCTCACACATATCCAAACCCCTTTGAAGGCTATTCAGTCAAAGCACAGGGTTCCTGGCCATGGAAATTCTAGCATAATAAAAGGCTAATTTAGCCCAAGAATCACTGGAGTGCTTGTACATTTGCTTTTGTTGATTTTGAGGTTTGCCACCTCCATAGGAGCATCCACCTCATTGCTGTGTGCTGCTTTTTCTTGTCTTTGTTTTGGATACCTGCTCAGTTTGAGGCCTGGGTAGGGGGGTCAGATCAGTGAGGGACTCTTTTCTTTTTTACAGATTAAAAAATGCACCAAGGGATGATTTTCCTTATTTCAGATGGGGACAGGGATTGGGGTGGGGTTCCACTAGACACCAGGGAGATTAAAAAGGATGTAATGGAGACAGTAATTATAGGGTGGGTGGGTGTCACTATACACCAAGGAAATGCATAACATTATATGGATGGGGATCAGAGAGATGTACCACTAGATAAAAGGGAAATAAACATCACAGGGATGGGGATCAGAGGGTGGGGAAGTGCCACTAGACGCTAGGAAAATAAACATTACGGGGATGGGGTTTAGAGGGAGGGTGCCACTAGACATCAGGAAATAAAAAAACAGAGTGGTAATTGCACAAAACTTAACCATCAGTGCAGTATGTGCAGTAGTGCAATATATGTTATTAAGTGGCTACCATGCTAACACACTGCGTGGTATACTGTGCTAACAGTCATCTTTTGTGTGACTACCACTGTATAATAGAGATGGCAGTTAGAGGATGGGGGCCACTAGACACCAGGAAAAGAAAAATGTATTATAAGGATGGCAATCAGAGGGTGGGGGTGTACTAGATACCAGAGAAAAACAGGGAGTTATGATGTTTTACATGTCCTATGTTATCCTAAAGGATTTTGCAACAATTAATATTTTTTGCTGTTTTATATAACCATTACATTTTTTTTGGGGGGGTGAGGTGATGTGTTGTTCTAGCAGTACTCAATAAGACCTTTAGTGTGATATATAGATTGTTCCTTAAGAGTAAATGTTGAGCAATTTATGGCTTATTAAAGTGTAAATGTGTGGAAAAAAATTAAGTTCAAAATCATTTTCTGTATGATGGGATCATTTTTCGTATGAAAGAAAAGGGGCATTCAAAACAAGTGGAAATAATTCATGAAAAAGGATGTGAAAATTGAAATAAAAAACACACATTTGGGGGTCATTTTTACAAAAAAGGAATGCAGAATCCACCTAACGGGGTCCCAACGAGCCAGATACATGTTTTGGTCTCTCTCTGCAGCATGTCATTTTTATGGGTTATGAAATTACTTTTTTAGGGGAAAAAACAGAAAAACAAGATGGTGACAAATGAAATGGATTTTTCCTCATGAAGAAGGACTGGCCTCATATGAAATAGAATTCTTTTTCGTATGAGCCAATTCTTTTTTTGTTCCGAGCAGCTATCCTGAAGTGCACACTGAGCATGCTGAGAACCAAAATGTTAAACTTTAATAACCTTGTAACAGATTAATATTTTTTTTTCACCAAACCAGCAAAAGGCACATCTGTGGGCCAAGCCCTTTCTACTCTGAGAATTTCACACCAAAATTACAAACCATCTGGGCACAAGGCAATGACAAAAAAGGTCCATCCAAAATTAGCAATTGTTCTTGTTTTTTCACTATCCACATCTCAAAATCCACACATCCGACCTGAAAAAAACTTTGCATTTCAACTGAACTACTCCACATGGCCATGCATGCAAAATTTAATACAAATCTTTTAAATGGTTCTGAAGATATTAAAGTGTGAAATGTAACATGTAACATAGAAACCACTGCTGAATCTTAAATATAGTGGTATGACTGCACCACTATAAATATTTTTGTAATTCTCACAATTTGTGCAAAAAATTATGCTTTTTTTTATCTGAGCCACCACAATGTAGGAAGCTGTTGCAAATGCCTTTTATCATTTGACTCCTCTATTACTGCACCATTGCGTTTGTGTTTATATACTTATTTACATGTATGCATATGTTTTTATGATGGATGTTACCCAACCCTGTTCTAACCAGGTCCATCTTGTAAAAGAGTTCTGCTCAGTGATGTTCACCTGGATAAATAAAGATATTGATTGATTAATTGAAATGCATCGCAAACCTTTGAAATTAACACTAAAACTTCCTGGCATGTTTCAGATGATACGGGTGCAGCCCAAACTCAAAAACTGCCTCTGTGTCATCACTTCTGTAAATCCAGTACCAATTATTAAACATTACTTTCTTGTGAATAAGGTGAACTTTCTTGCTAATGATTTTGCATTTAATATTGCACTGCCAACGTTTTTATCAGTATACTCTGTTATTTTTGAAAACATATCTCTTGACTGAAATAAACTATTGTGCAGCATGCAGTGTTTCCTGACCTTTTGGACAATGTGGGTGTTCAAAAGCCTCTTGGCATACTAAGTAAAACCTGGGTATAGCCATAATGAAAGCAACACTAATTTTAATTATATAAAAAAATAATAACAGATTCAAAATGGGAAAAAGTACCATCTTAAAAGTATTTATGATGTTTTGTGTTAAATATTTTATGCAATGTGTTTCAAAGTTGCTTTCATCTGTAATGAACATTGGCCTTTTGTGAAGTTGTCCTCTAGAAATAAAAGTGCCTTGCCTTATCATATACATCATACATTAAAATGCATGCACAATATGATAAAATTATTTAATCATTAAATGGAACAAATACTGTCAGTATATGGTGAGATGTATTCATCATATACTGAAATGCACACTGTATTTAGTGTCACATATACTAGAGATTGTGGTTAGTTATCTCTCACATACAGTACATATGGCCCCCTTCCTTGGAATGCACTTCCACTGCATTCATTTCTTGCTCTCTCACTTTGAAACAGTTAGCCTGCTGAAGTGATCTCTCTGTAGCTGTCGAAAGTAAGAAAACAGAGCTAAAGAACCCAACTTTTGCATTTACTTTTTTGTCTTACTTTCTTGTGAAACTCTAATCTGCTTTCAGTATATGCTATGACAAAAAACACATTTTCAGAGCTGCATCAACATACAATTTCTTCCTTTAGCTGAGTATGGCTGGTGCTGCTTCTATTTACTGTTGAAAAGCTAATTTCTTCTGGAAGCTGGAATCTAGGATATCCCTTATGTATCATAGTCATACCATATCAACTTCAGGGGCTGTATATATATATATATATATATATATATATATATATATATATATATATTTCTGTTGTAGGCCAAATAGTTGTTCAGGTTTTCTGTTGCTTAGAAGTTCAGTACAATCAATATTACTTTGTGAGTCCAGTCACGTATTGGAGCTGCATGGCTGAGAAACATGACATGAACAGTAATAGTGTGAGCATATAGCTTTGTAGATTCTAGTCTGTATAGTACTTTTCAATTTAGTTTATTTTTAAATTTATTTTACTTTTGTTGAAGGAAAGTCCTTGGTTGGAAAATAAAGTTATTTGAAATAAAAAATATGTAGGGCTCAGTTCTCATTGAGGATTACTACAGTACAGTATATGTTCAACTTGAGTGTTTTTGATCTGCATAGCCTTGCATCATGATGATCTTCTGGTGGCATTTGTGGTCCTCAGCCACCTCAATGCACATTAATAAGTACTGCAATGGAGAAGAGCTGTGATAGACATCTGGATTCCAATAGCAAGACTGTTTCAGCCACACAATGGATCCCCTTTATTACAGCAACAGAGTATTATGTGGGCATAGGGTATAGTTGCTACCTCTAGTGTTCATTCCAACCCTTACTGTTTGGTACTATAGCAACAGTGATAACTATGTGATTTAGTGATATTAAAAGTCTTCTGTAGATCACCAGATTATTTCTGGCTTTTATTGCAACTGACCATAGTTATTATACAGTAGAGGTGGGCAAAATGTCAAAAAAATTACAAATTTCATCATCACTTTGCCAAAGACTGCAGTTTTCATAGTTATTCATCTCATGAATCTGCCAAATTTGCATGATGAATCTAACTGAATTGCCAATTTGTGTGCAAATTAGGTATTTTGCTCAGCAATCAGGGGAAGTCTGAAAAATATGCTCTGTGAAATATTTTGCAAATTTTGCACAATTTGCAGAGTGCAATATACAAAACTTGCGCTCTGCAAATTGTGTGAATTTCACAAATTGTGCTCCAGGAATTGTGCAAAATTCAGGAACATAATTAACAGGACATATTTTTCAGACTTCACCCATCTCTACTAGGAGACATATAATCTCTCTTTAATGTGCTGCAGTAAGAGACATGTGATGGATTTTTTCATGAAACAGTTATGCACTTCTGCTAACACACATTCTAAAGAGACATTAAAAAAGTTTTTTCTTTCAATATTAAGTATGTATCAACAGTAATTCATCTGTATATTAAAAGTATCTTAACAGAAGCATGCTGGAGGAGGAGGAAAGAAAGGAATTTGATTTTACTGTATACAGTGCCTCTTAAATAAATCTGTATCCCAAAGCAGTTTAAAATTCAAGACAGGGAGGGGAAAGAATGCTACTCCTTGAAACTGGTGCACATGGGGAGGTTCTAAGAGTGCAGAGATAGATTACACAGAATATAGAAAGGTCAAGCACTAGGAGGTTACAGTAGGTGACTTTATCAGGGTTGCACAGTAAGTGGTGGTTTCCAACCCAGGTTTCAAGAATCAGAACTCCATGCCCTAAACACAATGCCAAGCTGCCTCCATATTGACATATTACAGGTTTAGCCCTTTATCTCATTCTGAGTATAATACAGATACAGTTCAAATAGGACTGATCCTTGATCAAGTGTTCACCTCAACCAGATCATTCCCATTGCCAGAAAGTATATTAATAGTGTACTGTATACAGAATATAGAGGTTTATGACATTTACACATTTCCATTTTGCAAATTTCACATAAATGTGTCCAAAACCTCTGCAAAGTTCACAACTATTTGTAAATTTGGTGAAAAGAATGAAATCTGCAATCTCAATAGTTTGGCATAAAAAGTGCCAAAATCATGCCATGTTTTCAGAAAGTGCAAGAAAAGTAATCGGAAGCAGAATGGAAGATTTAATTTCCATTCTTACAAAATTCCAGAAATTGAATTTATAGCAATTTATTTCATGGAGGTCATCTAATCAGTTGGAAGAAGTTCCCATGAAGTTTACATTCTGAGCAGCAAATTGTTTTCTATGTGTTTTTCATGGAATTTTGGAATGGCAGCATTGGCAACTTATCATAAATTTCATCTGCAAAATACAAATTCTTCACATTTTTATCTAAATCATAATTAAAAAGGATGGAGTTTTTTATGATGTCATAAATCATGGACAAGCAATAAAGTGGATTAATGACATCATATGGCACAACTTGCTTGTTTGATTTTACTTGCATATATAACATTCTTTAAGGAAATTCGATCTTAAGAAATGTGTGGTACGAGGAAACACACTACAGCACTACATATGGCAGATTTGTTCCCAAAGAATCATTAACACACTGTGAATTTTTCTGGTTTGCTTCTGTAGGACTTTGAGAATCAGGACACAGGAATAGGCAGAGACTGCAAGAAGACAAGTGGAGAAATGGGTTATGTCAGAGATTGTAACATTCAAGAGGAGGAGTAAGGGCTGCGGGAGTGGGCTGATCTTAAATTTGTGAGCTTGGTGAGTCAGCAGTGACTTCTGAAGGTAGGAAGGAAGTATGGATCATTCTCTTTGTGTTGATGTTGGCCAGTATTAGAAGTAGAAGTACATGTGATTCAAGAGCTCCTTTATCAACTGTTGCAGTTCTCCCCTGAAACACACATGGATTTACCATGAAGGAGACTCCAATGCTAGAAACAACAGACAGACCGATTTTACTAAAGTAGTAGAGTAGTATGCATAGATGGTTAACAATGTAGCTGGAACTTGTCTCTAGAAAAGGGCAGTCATACCTTTTCTGCAGCTGGATATAAAACCAGGAGGGGTTTTGTTTGAAATCATTCTGTCTGTGCTGGACAGATACATGTACAAGATTATTGCAGGTTGGGTTTTCCTATGGGACAAGTTCTCGGAGCTCTCCCCTTGGAAATGGTGACTGCTCTAGATTTATGCTGCAGTATACATTAAAGTAATTTTCTAATCTACACCATATCATGCATGAATACCTGTGATTTCTAAAAGTAAAAATGTTTGTCTGCAGTGTTTGTAATGTTTTTAAAAGGTTGATGGGAATATAATGTCTACTACATGCATTGCAGGGAGCACCACATGATAGTTCAGTGGGATTACAGATCTTGTAGAGATATGGTTTTAGTCAGTATTCAAAAACATTGTGTTTTTCATTGTCTGATATATTAGTAGTGAACAATAAGTTAAATGCATGCATTTAACAATGGAGCAAAGTTTCTCTTTTGTGAAGAAACTTTGTGAAGCTCTGTGGAGCATGAATCTCGGTACTTCATCAGAAATTATCAGGTGAAGTTTTACATCAGCACATCTCTAAATTTGTGCAATTCATCAGCACAAAATTACACAAATTGCATCTATAAAAAAGAAATACCTCTCCCAATACACTGTACTTTGTAATGCCATCCCTTCCCACTTCCCAAAAACTTCCTAGTCATATACACCCCATCCCCTGCTGGCACCTTCCTTCCTCCCCTCCTCTCCCTTCCCCTTTGCCTTGGTGAATTTCAAAGTAAAGTAAACTAGAGTCAAGACAAAAAAGGTAACAAATCAAAGTTCAATAACATTCCCCCACCCATGCATGAAACACACTCCCCCTGTCTCATCTCAGCTGACTCCAACAACCAGGTCATGTAAGTCATAAGGCCACCAGCTCAAGCCTCCACTGGTCCCCACCACCATCTTCTCCTGAAAGCACCCTGAGTAAATGTGACCTCTAATAAAGTAAATGGTCCCTTGGTGCTGATCATCTGCTGTGTTTAGTGTCTATCTAGGTAATGGCTCTCATGTATAAATGAATGATGACATCATTGTGTCTTAGTGAGTAGGGAGATGTTAAGGTATATCAGTGGAGTATAGACTCTTGAGTTACTTTTTCTCATCTCCCCTTAATTCTCTGTCACTTCATGAGTCATGCAGCACTGTGGCATGTTCATGTGTATTATGTGGGCATCTTAAAATCATCAAAAACTACTTTGAGTCATCATAGTTAGCTTCCAGTGGTGGTTGCATCACAATATCATCTGTCATGCATGTGTCATCAATGTGTGCAGAAACTATTAGGAAAAGAACAAGATTAGAAAAGGATACAAGGGGGAGGAAAGAAGCAGGTAAAGGTTTCACCATGCCAGTTCCACCAAGTACAAGTTCTGCAACAGTGCTGGTGGACCAGGAGCTGGCCATGCTGCAGGAGTGCAACCACAACTAAAAGGTTTTGGGGGGCATGGCTTTACCAAGTCATTTGTGCCAACATCAATGCCACTGGCTATGAAGCACAGAGATTGACAGAAGACTTCATTATTTTTATAATTAGTTAATTGCAAGACAAAGGATAAATTGAGAAAAGTCGTGTGAGCCATAAAGTTATTACTGTCTATTTTACAAAAACATATCATTTAAAATAATAGCAAGAAATGTATGACATAGTCATCATCTTCCTCCTTCTCCATCTCTAATATCAGCAAAAACTTAATTGTTTGGATAAAATGCATTAAAAATAAATACAGCACGTTGCAAAAGAAAGATAGAATTAAAGAAAATAAATTGGTTTAAACAAAACATTCCAATTGATATACTCAAATATTTAGTTTTGCTATTAAATGTTGAATATTTCATATGTTTACCCCACATACACATAGTTCATAAGGAAATTCATCAACTTGCGCTTAGAGATGCCCAAATACTGCTCGGTGTGTACTGCACTTTTGTACAAATTCCCTTGCTTTCTCAAGGTTATCATGAAGGTCTAGTCTTTCCTGATGAAGATGAAGGACAGCTAAATGATTTAGTCTTTCTTGTTTCATGTAGCGGCATAAACAGGTTTTTAATCGGCGTAGGCATGAAAATGTCCTTTCAGCTTCTGCGATGCTGCAGGGAACCGTTAGTAACAGTCGGGTGAGAGTTTCATTTTCATTAAATATTTTCATTACTGCAGGGTCTAAAGACAAAAGTTTGCTGGCAATCCCTTCAACAGAACTTTGCATCCACCCTTACTGCTGGAACATGACCAACTAAATATTCAGGTTCTCCATTGTTACCTCCAGATAGTTACTAACTGTGGCAATAATGTCCTGCTTTTCCACATTCTTTAGCAAAATGTCCTCCAGGCATGAGTACTAATGAAGACCAGGCTGATCGTAGTGCTCCTTCAATGCATTCACCATCATATCTTTAAACATGAAATACACTGCTCGATAATATTCTTCTGCTGTACTCCAGTTGGTGGCATCTGCAGGTCCTAGGTATTGCTGTGGTGGTCTACACTGCCGAGGCAGTTGTGGTGGTTGGATGTCAAGATCTGTACACATCTGTATTGTTTCACTGTATATCTCAGCAAGTTTCTGATCCGTACGAAGTTTTGATAAGTTTTGTGTCAGGATTATCATGGCAGTCATCATGCCAAATACAGAACTTTGCCTCGACTGTACTGTTTGATTCAAAGTTTCTAAATGAACCAGGACATCAAATGACATCTTAACACCTATCACAAACTCTTCCTGTCACAGACTTTTTATGAAGTCACGAGCTTTAACTGACGATTCACCATGGGTAGAGTTGTGTGAAACTATGAAATTTTGTGCCGCTAAATATTTTGCAAAATGCACACATTTTGTGAAATATTTCACAGATGCAAAATACAAAATTCTACTGGGGAAATGCAGAATTTTGGCACACACAGGTTAAATTCTGCTGCTCGGGTGGGGTGAAATTCCACATTCTGCTGGTGAAATTCTGCATTTTACAAATGCAAAATATCTTGTGGAATGTACAGAATTTCAAGAAATATTTCATGGAAAAGGGCAGACTGGGTGGAACAAGCGGTCCTTATCTGCCATCAAATTCTATGTTTCTATGTTTCTATATGTGCTGAAATTCACCAAAATTTCACTGGTGAAATAAAATTTCGCTGCATCTCTAACCATGGGATATTTTTGGTACAACATCATGGCTTCAACTAGGTCTTCCAGTTTATTTAATACAGTTCACAAGGCAGGACCACAACAGAAACAGGGTAGGTCACAGAGGGCGCAGATGAATAGCAAAATAATTTGTATAATTGCTTAGTCTGGTCAAATACTGGCTAGCTTGGTTGACTGCCTGCAAAATGTATGACATTATTGACAAGTCCAGCAGCATCACAGATTTCAGATGAGGCTTCTATTGCTTCCTGGTCCACTAGATTTCCTTACTGCATCAAACTGTGAACAAGCATTGCAAGTGGTTAGATGTAACAATATCCGCATGTGCCTCACTGTACTTCCCAGACATATTACTGGCACCATTATAAATTTACCATCTTAGGTTTGAAAGTGTCAGATTCATCCGGAGCAGCATGTCATAGACCATGCCTGCAACTGCTTGTCCAGTGATGCCATTTGACATATGGTAGAATCCTATAAATGTTTCTTGAGAACACAGTTGTTCATCCACATATCATACAGTGGTAGCCATAGACATGGTCAGATATTTCAAGATATTTTGCAAAATTTCTAAAGAGTTTCTCTCTGCTGCCCCACTGTGGAAATGCAGAAAACAGGACATGTCTAGAAATATCACAGAAATTTCAGGAGATATCTGACCAAGTTTTTGGCTATGACTATATAGCCACACACTGCTGCTCTTGACAAGAAATGTTAATTGTTCCATGCACAACCACTGCAAACAAATCTCTCTCTTTGGGCTCTATGCATGAAGTAGGTGGTGCTAGGTGGTAAAGTTGTGTACCCCACCCATGACCCTGTGTCTCATGGACAGGTGAGCCCATACAGGCATTCACTAATGCTGGCCACCCATCTGTGGCTCCTCCACCTGGCACACATGACTCTGCAGTGTGGCCAGGGGTGCAGTCGCAGACCTGGGTGGGCATCCAATGGGATGCCTGTCCTATGTCCAAAAGTGGATCCTTGAGCTGCGATGTGTGGGTCAGGGTTGTACATGCTGCCTATGTACCACGGCTTGTGCTGCATGGCTTCATGACTGGTCAGTTCACCAACCCAACCTCAGTGAATAGCACTTTCCCAGCACACTACAGGACCCTGGCATTGGAACCTTCCTCTGGCCTGCACGCCCACAACAACGGCTGTGCCCCAATGCAATTATAGAACCCCATACCCTGAGCCCCCCTTGGGAGTCATGTACCACAGTCTGTCTCCCCCCACAACATCCCTGTGCCACCACAAAGCTGGTGTTATGGGCACTTGCCTGTACCACTGCCCCTGCCCTCACCAGCTGCCTAGTAGTCAGGAGCAGCTTGGAGAGCACTGGACATGTCCCCCAGTGTCCAGAGGATGGGGACTACTGGGTTGCACAGAGGGTTATGGCAGGGTTTACACTGGTGTACTCTTTACCACCCTCTGCACCCATATGGCCAGCACTATGCAGTTCAGTGAATACCGTGTAGTACTGGCACACCCCCAGAATGCCCCCAGTGCAGTGCAGTACTCAGACTTGGGGGAATGGGTGTGGTGGGACTGTGCTCCCTCCTTTGTGCATGCCACACAGGGGGGCACAATGGGTGTGGAATGGCTATGTGCCCCAGATTTGTGCATGTAGCCACTCTGCACCATTCATGCATAGCGCCTATTGATAGTGGAACAAATACTTCTTAAAACCTTATGTGCCATAATGTGTAGCAGTTCATTTTGAATTGACCAAGACATGTATTGGTTATGATGACCACTGAGCCAAAACTTTAGATTTGTGCAGTCTTCCTCACATAGATGAAGCAGGCTCATTAAATTTCCTTCAGCATGATCATGTCCTTTAAAAGCCAAGCCTTGACAAGCCAAGTGGTGTACACTGCTTATAATCTTCATAAGAACCATCAGTGCTGTCTGTTGCTGGTTCAAAGCCTTCTGAGAGAGCTGGGTACTGATATTAGAGGCATTATGTTGCTGCATTAGCTGACTCAAGGCAAATGTGTGTGCTTTACTGCCAGCATGTGCCTGCAACTTTTCAAGTGCTTTTTTCCAGTCTTTGAATCCAGTGCTGACAAATGTATCTTCTGAGCAGTCATCAGCTATAGAAAACAGATTTTGCTCATGGTCTGCAACACAGATCTCACACAGGACTCCAGGTGTTTCAGGACTAATTAAAATTCAGAGATATTTCTCTCTCTAAGACTGCTGGAAATGCAGAAGTCTTTTACCACAGGTTTGAGTTGACAAAGGACTTCATGAATGATCTGATTTACCAATATCAGAGGAAGGTAAGCTATTATTGTCATGTTCCCCTTCATCTTGGTTATCATTTTCAGGTTGTCATTGTAGTACAGGTGTTCAGCTGTGGTAAAGCTCCAACTTCATTCTGCTGTTCTGTTGTTTCGAAGAAGGTTGGCTAGTTTCTTTGTCTTCTATGGTTTCTGAATGTTGACCCATGTTCTGTCTTCTTAGCAAGTCCACTAACATGGTCATGTTAAACTTCTGACTTAAGTTGGGTAATCTGTTTTCCAGAAGTGTGGCAAATCTTTGCCTTCTTTCCTGTTGGTTCAGCAGACATTTGAAGAAGTTGCAGAAACACACAATAAGGAGCAACAGTCACCACAGCAGCAACTAAATAAAAAGTGCAGTACATTACAAAAACAATACAACTGTTACAGGGCTATAGGGAAACTGTGGACAACTTGGGGCTGGCAGTACAGCCTAGAGGTTAGAGTAATGAACTGTGAATGATACTGGTACATCCTGCAGGCCTGGGTTTGATTCCCACAACCGCCACTTACATACTGAGTGACTCTGAATAAGTCAATTAACCTCCCCAGTGCTTCCGGGTTATCCCTGAAAACATTCACTTCTGCTGAGTGGGCCTTGCCCAGTTACCAAAAGAATAAGATTAAAATAAAATAAAATACATGTGACGAGTCACAGCACATCAAAAAAGGAAAATACAGATGTCACGGATATGCACTATGAAGAATAATAGTGAACACTAAGTAAAACCAATTCAAAAGCTAGGAGAAGAGAAGTCATGGACACTCACTATGGGGAATCAACACAGGGATAAAGGAAAACACAGAGGTCACGGACATGCACAAGAAGGAATCATTTATATTCCTATAATTATTGTAATTCCCCAAAAGCTACTTCATCACTAAAAGTTAGCAACCAGTTTCAATGTCAATAAGAGAAACAAACTGGTTAACTGCTAGTCTATCACCTGCCCATTTTTTTGGGGGTACTACACAGTACTAACAGTTCTGGGGTTTGCAAACTCCAAGGCACTTTCTTATTTAACTTTTTTTAATAGATTCATTAGTCCAACAAAATCACTAAATATTTAAATTTACAGTCCATTATCTGTGATCAAGTTTCCATGCAAACTATAGCTGGTAAAGAAAGTGGAGTGATCATATGTTCTCACAACATGAACTAGCAGGGCACGTAACAGTCAATCTTTTTATGTATTACACATTCCTATAATTGAATGCTATGGAGCCAGAAATAGACTTCATTCATAGATATAAACACACACACACACACACACACACACACACACATATATGAATGCTAAATAAAAGTGATTGCTAGGAGCAAACTTATACATGACCAAAGCAACATAACACTGTAAATAGCGTGAATAGCTGTAACCCATTCAGAAATAGCCATGAGGATATATAGGGGGCAAGGCTCAGATTCCATATTGATGGTTTGTAGAGATTGCCTCGCAGTCTTAAATAAATACAACTATTCACTGAATTTACAGATTCCTGGAGATATGTAAACATTGCACATCATAGCATCTGCCTGCTCCCCAGGTGAAAACAATTCCCTGTAAACATCCAGATCCAGCTAAGCAAGTCAATACAGTACTATGCAATATAAGATTTAGTTTATGCAGGGGCTTTTCATTAGTACAAGCCAGGGTCTATCAATCCTTGAAAATTTCACCTAATACTGATAACATTTTGTAATTTGTAGTCTCTCTCTCTCTCTCTCTCTCTCTCATCATTCATGCATAGTGCAAAGTGCTTTAGTAGGCCTGTGCATAGACTGGAAATTAGTTAAATGGTCAAAAGACCAGCCAATTAGGCCAGGCCACTGATTTAAGGTGATTAAAATAATGGAGTTTGCCCTTTGAAGGGACAGACCAAGTTGTCCTGGTGAACTCCGACCAGGCAGACATTTGGTATGGCTCAGAGAGATGCAGGAGTGGGGGGGTTAGGGAAGAGCCCAGGAACAATAGTCAGAGACAGGAAGGGGAGGAGCACAAAGAGGAACAGGACAACCATAGGTGGTTTTGGAAAGGGTGCAGGGATGGAAGGCAGGGTACATAACAGGCAGCACAGAGACATTCTACCTCTTTTGCTGGACAATTTTGTTGGCTTAGTTTCAACAGGACCAGCATGTCAGAATCGGCTATCAATTAGTTGGTTGAATCTTGGGAAGATTCAACTTGAGGTAAAAATTTTGGTCATTATAAGGTAAACATAAAAAAAAAAAAGCATATATATACAGAGGTAACAACTTTGGTCATTTATAAGGTAAAATATGTAAGAGAATTCAAAAGCATATATATAGGGGATATGACATGGCCTGAGTGAAGATATCATATTTATCTTCACTAGATGCCAATGATATCATGATATCTCACGAGTGGCGAAGCCACGAGTGAGATATCTTGATGTCATTAGCCTCAAGTGAAGATAAATATGATATCTTCACTCAGGCCATGACATATTCTGTTTATACAAACATATGTTTGGGCTGAATTGTAATAGAACCCCTCCCTGAACACAAATCAAAACACACCCACAACCCAGAACACAAGGGATAATGTTCTCAAAAATAAAAACATATGTATGGTAGATTCTACCAGTTTCAAAATATAAATAATGTTATTTGGTTGATCCTGCCAATTATTTTTCTAAAATGTAATTTATGCACTTATCTGGTTGATCCTGCCACTGTGATAGTCAGCGGAGCATATTACTTTTTCCCCCTTCCAAGTAGGCGTGACGAGCGATGTGAAGATCGACCCCTTAGGACATTACAGTAGTTAATAATAAGAGCTCTGCACCCATTTAGTTAAAAACTGTGCAATTCTATTTTACTTTGAAATTGCGACTATGTTCAGAAGACGAGTGTGATTCGGCGGTAAGTATGGAAGCAGAAGGAGGCGGCGGGCGTGTGTTGCTGCGGGGACGCTCATGAGTCCTCTGCTACTACTCCATGCCAACACTGAATGCTGAGTCGGAGTTAACAAAGCTCAAAAACTACTGAAAACTGCTGTGCTCTGGGCGAACTTCACGTCACTGATCAGCTGGAGAGTAATAACTCAGCCACTACCTACAGCGAGATCAACAGATGGTGACATTTTTTAGAAAAAGATGACAGGATCAACAAATAAACAGGGTGTGTGTGTGTGGGGGAGTTTGGGGGGACAAGTTTTAAACAGAGGAGACTGGGCAATGTACAGTGACAGACTTTCAGTTTCGATTCAATGATGTAGGAATGTGGAGATATCACTATGACGATAGGAACATGGAGATATCAATGATATCTTCATGGTCATAGTGATATCTCCATGACTGCCTCAGATACTACTTTTTATCCATGAATTTATTCCCAAATATATGTTGTATAAATATATATATATATATATATATATATTTATTTATTTATTATATATGTGTGTGCCTAGATGGCTAGAAGAATGTTTCAAATTACTTGAAAGGAGAGTTTTGCTTATGGTGTTTTAGCTGCTGTTGAGTAAGAACCTTTTGAGTAAGAAAGGTTTGAATCACAGGTGGGGAGATATTCCAAAAGAAAAACAAAATTGTTTATGGTGGACAGGAGGGAGAGTTAATCCTAGTAGTCCTCTGTTCCTAAGCTGGTGTCATGCTCGTATGTCCAAAATGCTGTGTAGCTAGAACCGGGGACTGGGTGTACCAAAAGGAAGGGGCAATGGGAGAGATGCAGCTGGTTTTTGAGGAGGGGAGATCGGAGAGAGAAGCTTGCGCAAAGCGCTACAAATGAATGGTTTTAAAAGCGAAAGCGGAGAAGCAGACTGAACGCATTAGAGCTCCCG
This sequence comes from Neoceratodus forsteri, assembly GCA_016271365.2. NCBI lineage: Eukaryota > Metazoa > Chordata > Ceratodontiformes > Ceratodontidae > Neoceratodus > Neoceratodus forsteri. Next base: position 109,836,798 of record CM057456.1, on the reverse strand, counting down.
ATTTGCAGGTGAATGCAGCGGCAGGGCCTCGAGGCCTTTTGAGGAGAGAAACTGGTTGCATGGCCACTCCGACAACTAGGCCAGTTTGGTTGAAGACATGCGGCTGGCAGTGGTGGCATCTGACATCACACTGCATGGTGGGGGGAGGAAGGGTAGAGGAGCGAGTGAGGTAAGTGGATCTGAGCAGTTCAACAGGAGAGCTGAGCACAGAAATGTGGTGATCAGGACTTACAGTCCAGGGAAAGTAGGCATGAGTAGCCTAATGGATGGTGTTTTTTTTGACTTGGGGAACAGTCAGTACAGGGATGCGCCAACCACGAGGCTGGGCTGGAGCCATGCAGCTGGTGGTGGTGGTGTCTGACGTAACACCACGTGGGAAGGGGTGTTTAGAGGATTGAGCGATGTGAGTAGATCTGTGGCCAGATGAATGGGCAGGTGGCTTGGGTTACAGTCAAAGCAGGGGAGGCAAGGGGCCTTTGGTTTCATTTGTTTTCAACTTCCAGCAATGAAATTTGCAAAAGACTGGAGAAGGAGCTAATTTAAAGTTACAATTTTCTGAGCCAAGAAAACGAAAGCAGCTAAACTGCTTACAGGCAACATCGAGTTGGTCAACCCTTGGCACCCGAAAAGCCACGATGTGGTTGGCGGGTGGCATCTGATGTTACTCCACGTGGGGGGGTGTTCGAGTAAGGTACCATTGTGGGGGTACGAAAGGCTTGCTCATTTTAGAGAGGAGGCCATGTTGATAACTGCATGGAGTACACAGATAAATATATTATCCTGCAATATGGCACTGTAAGGGGAAGGAAGAGCTGGGGAGCCAGGAGTCCCCACGTGGTTTATGAGCAGCGGATACTTGTATTGAGGAGTAGCCTTGGTGTTTGGGAGATCACAGTTTTTGAAAGCAGAGTTTATGGCTTGCTGGGCTAGGTCCCTTCCCCTAGAGTCAAGGGTGTAGGTTATTTGGTTTCTCTCCTTGGTGAAAAGGGGGGTACAAAAAAAAAGGGGAGAGAGAGAAAAAGGAGGACATGAGTGGGGGGGAATCTTGGGTGAACCTTAACTTATAATTTGTAAAGGGAGCCCGAGGCATTCACAAAGGTTTTTTAGTGTTGCAACAACTGGAATTGCAGTGTGTGAAGGGGCCAGATGTGTCAAAGATGTATCATTGGGAGATAATGAATGATATTTTTCAGTTTTCTTGCAGTGGTGGTGGGTAACACGATCGGAAAGATGGCACTGAAGAAAAGTAAACCATCCAGAGCAGAGGAATACAAGGCAATGAAAGAAATGGTGGAGAAGGCCAACATGATGTGGCAGCTGGTTTAAGGGAATGAGCCAGGGAGGACGGGGAAAAATGGAAAGCAGAGAAGGGGAGAAGGGACGATGTAAAGAGGCTGATGGGGTGGACAGATAGTACAGCAAGGCCACAGCAGCAAGAGATGGTGTAGCCCCCTTCCCGAGCAGCCAGCCCAGTACCGTCACCACCTTGTGACCTGGAACCTTTAGTAAAGCCCCCAGAACCAGTGGTCATACCTCCGGTGGAGCCCAGGGCAGAACCAACCCCAGTCTGCAGCTGCCCTCATACCTCTGTCAACAGCAAGCCCAGCACAAGAAAAGGGACCAATGCAGCCCACAGAAAACAGGCCTCAAGGAATGGACAGGCCAACAGGTAGTGTATCCGGTTCTGTGGGAGAAAGTATCAAGTATTATATTGGTCAAATCATTGCGACTTTGGGGGCAGGGGGCTAGGCCAGATGGAGACTTAACTGGCAGAGATCAGGTCAGAAAAGGGGGGGTCAGAAGGAGAGAAGAAGAAGCAGGGAGCATGGGGAAAGGTACTAGAGAAATTGAAACACCTGCCATGAGGATAGGTGAGCATGGGCCATTGGCCACGAAGGAAAAGATTTGGAAAGGAGAATATGTGGACATATTTGCACTGATAAGTAGGGAAGCGGCTGCCAAGTATGAGGAGTTGGAGATTATAGGCAAGAGCGAAATGGCAGCTGCTGTAGTGTCACAAGGAAAGAAACAGGAAGACAAATTCACCAAGGGGAAGACGTGGGATGGTTGGTTTGTGGGCTTTGCCACCTATTTAGCCATTGTGCTGGAGAAAAAAACAGAGATGGGGATTCCGTTGATCACATATTCTCTGATCATAAGGCAGGCAAAAGCAAAAGGGGATGTGGGGTGGATATACTATGATGAGTTTTGTCTCCAAAGAATGGCCACTTACGGGGATGTCAGATGGGACACAAAACAGTTGGATTTATGGATGGACTATGTGACCGACCAATCCACCCCAGAGGGTGAGATGGGTAAGAGAGTGGGGATACTTCAAAAATGTTGCTGGGGCTACAACAGAGCTTTCTATTCATGGCCACATTGTCAGTTTAGACATGCATGTTCAAAGTGTGGGGGTACTCATCCTGCGGCATGCTGCAGCAACCAGTGGCCCCAGGGGAGTCAAGTGGGGGGTAGTCAAGTGGCCAACCAGCAGCCCTTTCAGGAGGGGTAGAGTTATAAGGGTCAGACCTGAAATAGAGGTACGAGAGGCAGAGGATACAGAAATAGGGGAGCCCAATCTTACTGAAGTAATGGGAGGAGGGGAGGGGAGGAAGGGGGCAGACAAGGAACACAGGGGTTAGGACAGGTACAGCACATTTTTGGGTAGCCAAGGCTCCCATCAAGAGGGAGGCCTGGGAAGGGTGGCTTGCAGAGTATCCAGGCAAGAAGGCAGTAAAAACCTTAAGAAAGGGTTTTAAGTCAGGTTTTTCCCTACAGTGCATAATGCCAAGGCAAGCGAAAGCGGCAAATAATCTGGGTTCAGGCAAGGGAAAAGAGGACATCCTGAGACAGAAGATAGAAAGTAGAGGGCAGCAGGGAGGGTAGAAGGCCCATACCCTTTCCCTCTTATAGCTAACTTGAGGATCTCCCCGCTGGGTTTGGTCCCAAAAAAACAGGAAGGAGAATAAAGGGTTATCCATCACCTGTCATTCCCAGTAGAAGATTCAGTTAATGATTTCATAGGGGAAGAGCACAGTCAGGTATCTTATGCCACGCTGGAGGAGGCAGTGCAGATTATTCGGGCTACCCCAGATGCGTGGCTAGCAAAGACAGACATTGAGTCCGCCTTTTGTCTGCTGCCTGTTAGAAAAGAGGACTGGGACCTGTTGGGCTTTAAAATAGGGGAGCAGTATTATTTTGATAAAGTATTGCCAATGGGTTGTTAGATAGCATGTGCTACGTTTGAGACATTCAGCCCCTGCCTGCAATGGATCTTTCAAAAGAAAACAGGGCATAAGATGGTCATACATTATTTGGATGAATTTTTGTTGATAGGCAGAGGATGAGTGGAAGCTGAGGAGATGCTAGCCAGCTTTCAACACTTGTGTGGAGAGCTGGGTGTACCATTGGTACCAGAGAAAATGGAAACCCCTAGTAGAGTGCTGGAGTTTTTAGGAATTGATGCGGATGCACAGGAAGAGGTATTTAGGCTGTCAGACAAAAAAGTGAAATAGCTAAGGGAGTTGATTCAACATCACATGAGCCAGAGGTGCATACAGTTAAGACAAGTGCAGCAAATCTTGGGACATCTGAATTTTGTGTGCAGGGCAATAGGGCCGGGAAGGACTTTCACAAGGTGCCTAGCAAAAGCAACAGCAAGGGTGATGAGGCCGTACCATTGGGTTGATATAACACAGGAGGTAAAAGATGACTTTAAGGTCTGGGAGTAGTTCTGGAGTAGCTACAATGGCATATCCTTTTGGCAGGAAGAATGGGTTTATAACACCAATTTAGACTTGTATACGGATGCGTCAGAGGAGGAAGTGCACAGGGGTTACTTGAGGGGAAAGTGGTTTGCAAAGCCATGGCCTGATGAATGGGTGAAAGATGACAGGGTAAAGGAAATCACACTTTCGGAAATAATGCTGATATGGGCCTGCACCCTAGTTTGGGGAGAGGAATTGAAAAACCAGAAGGTTACATTCTGGTGTGATAGTAGGGTGGTGGTAGATGTCCTGAATAAAAAAGGGATGGTCAGTGCTGGTAACGCAGGTGTTGAGGCAGCTAGTGCTAAGGGGTTTGTAGTTGAATATGTAATTTAGGGAAAAACACATAGTCGGGGTGAGGAATATACTGGCTGACAGCCTTTCTTGTCTGCAGCTGGACTGTTTTCAGGCACTGGCCCCAGAGGTGGAGGAACAGAAAACACCCATTCCACCGAACATTTGGGACGTTGGCAAGATGAAGCAGAGACACTGTTTTGCAGCTTATGGGCACCATGGATCTTGAGGGCCTATGAAGGGGCTTGGATGGCGTTGCAGGCTTTCAGGGCTGCACAACACATGGGGTAAGTGGGCCAGTTATAGTAGAGCAGCTAGGAAATTTTACAGCTGAGCAATGGCAGAAGGGACTGACATACACCAAGATAGAGGCGTACTTATTAGGGATCAGTGTGGTATGCAGCCTGAAGAGGTGGCAGGATCCCACAAAATCAATGCTGATTCGAAGGATGATGCAAGGGTGGAGTAGGTTGAGACAGAAGGACAGGGATGGCCAGCAACCAATAGCGGAGCACTGGTTAGCCAGACTGCGGGACATATTGCCAAGGGTGTGTAAATCCATAGATGAAGCACAGCTATTTTTTACAATTTACATGCAGGGGCACTGAGAGTGAGCGAGGCAGTGGGGCTTGACAAAAAAGATGAGAACTGGGGTCTGGAATGGGGAGATGTAGTATGGGGGCAAACAGCAATACAGCTGGTAATCAAGAGGTCAAAAACAAACCAGGTGGGAAAGGGTTGTATCATAATCTTAAAACCACATACTGAGGGGTCATTATGTCCAGTGAAGGCTCTGTGGGCTTACAACATGGAGTGCTACAATAAAGAGGGGAGGTTGTTTATCCATGGGGATGGGAGGAAAGTGACCACTTATCAGGTAACAGTGGTACTTAAAAAAGGCATGGAGTTTCTGGGTGAGGACCTGGCAAGTTATTACTCTCATTACTTTCGGATAGAGGACGCATCAAAATGGGCGGTGGAAGGAGAGTCATTGGACAAAATGTTGGAAATGGGGCGATGGTGGTCTGCCAGCTATAAAAGATATATCCGCCCATTTAAAGATTAACATGCCATCTTGTTTTGTCTTGCAGGAACAGATCAGTGAAATGGGATAGGTTAAAAAAAATATATAAGGGAATCAGGAAGTAAGGCATTAAACAATATTTGTCTAATTTATAGGTAGAGGGATGATCACAGAAAGTATGGATCTGCGGGCATTCCTACATTTATTGGGCAGAAAAGAGAGCAGAGAAGAAGGCTGGGGGAAAGCAGCTCTACCAGGATGTCAGACACTGTAGATTGACATGGCGTGGCATTCGAGGGATGAAGTGGGCATAGTTACTCCTGACATTGCTGGAGATGAAGCAACGAAGACCCACTCCAGACTTGATTATCGTACACTTGGGGGGAATAACATAGGAGAAAAACCATGGGTGGATACATATCTAAGAGTAAAAAGTGACTTTGAAAAAGTAAAACAATGGTGGCTGGGCATCACTGTGATGTGGTCCAACATGATACCATGAAGAGTATGGAGACACACACACACAGACACGTAGCGGTAGAAAGAGCAAGGAGAATGATGAATTGGAGAGTGGGGACTCTAGTAAGGAACATGGGTGAGCGAGTAATACTGAGAGGAGTGGAAGAATGGGTGGATGCATTCTATAGGTCAGATGGAGTACATTTATCAGACCTAGCAATAGATATGTTCAACACAGAGATGATGGGTTGCATTGAGGCATGGACGAGACAGCAAGGCAAGTAAACTGGGGGAGGGTTGGGGGAAGGCTAGTCATCCAACTCAAGCTGGAGACAGGCTATGGGAAAAATGAGGGGTAGAGAAAATGGGAGGGGGGAAGAAAAAAAATGAGGAGAAGCAGAAGTAAGAGCAGGAGAAGAAAGCGGTCTCAGTTTTCACTGTTACCTATAAGAAAGAGAAGAAAAAGAAGAAGAAAGCTCCCAGGTTTTCACCTAGGGAGGCAAGAACAGGCAGAGGAGGATATTGAACCTATATGGACTATGTAATACAATACAATTAAAGAGGTGTAATAAGACAATAAAAGATGATGATGATAATGTAAACAAAAGAAAATGTCATTTTAATAAATTGGTTGCTGATCTGAGCACAACACACAGGTGATCTGTGTTTTGTGGGAAAGGGGGAATCCGGGACAATGGAATTTGCCCTTTGAAGGGGCAGACCAAGTTGTCCTGGGGACTCCCCCAAGCAAAAATTTGGTATGGCAGAGAGGTGCAGGAGTGGTGGGATGGGGGGGGTTAGGGAGGAGCCCAGCGACAATATTCGGAGACAAGAAGGGGCGGAGCACAAAAAGGAACAGGACAACCATAGGTGTTTTTGGAAAGGGAGTGGGGAGGGAAGGCAGGGTACACAATAGGAAGCACAGAGACATTCTGCCTCTTTTGCTGGACAATTTTGTTGCCTCCCACCAACTCAACAATGTGTCAAGAGGGGCTGTTTCACAGGTGGATGACAGCAGGTGTCCGGTCGGACGTGGTGGCCTGCCAAAGGTGAATGGCAGAGAGACAGAGAAAGAGAGAATGAAAAGGAAAAAAAATGAGGGGTGGGGAAAATGGGACGGGGAGGAAAGAAAGAAAAAAAGGAGGAGAAGGAGAAGTAACAGCAGGAGAAGAAATCAGTCTCGGTTTTCACTGTTACCTATAAGAAAGAGAAGAAGAAGAAAGTTCCCAGGTTTTCACCTGGGGAGATGAGAACAAGCAGAGGAGGATATTGAACCAATATGGACTATGTAATTCAATATAATTAAAGAGGTGTACTACGACAATAAAAGATGATGATGATGATAATGTCAACAAAAGAAAATGTGGTTTTAATAAATTGATTGCCGAATAGAGCACAACACACAGGTGGTCTGTCTTTTGTGGGAAAGGGGGAATCCGGGACAATGAAATCCTTATTTTAAGACTTGAAATTCCCGGAATTGCACCAGTGATTGTTAGTCTAGTTTCCAGATTTTACCGGGATTCTATGGTCAGTCTTTTAATATGTGAATAAATAATCAGAATCAAAGAAGGCTTAATATGTACACCATTAAATGAAGCAAACTGTAAATAGCACTGTAAGCAATTATAAGAAAAACACAAGTTCTGTAGGTTTACTGATCTTGTCCAAAATGCCAAAATCCCTGAAATTGTTTGATTTTACTGGTGTAAAGGCAGTCCAAATTCTGGATTTTTTTCCATTTTTTCCTGTAAAAAATGAAAAACAGTAGCCTTGCAGATAGGCAATCAAAACATAAACTCAACTCAGCAATCTGATTGCCAAAATAAAGGCTTCAAGAGTGGAACTGCACAACAAGGCATAGTTCCATGCCACAGAAGCACTCAGAGAGAAATGGATCTCATTAACACAGGAAAGAAGGACTGGTTGTAAAATGTTTTACAAGAAAGCCATCTGTCTCCCCTTTTACTCCTAATATACACTATGTATTCCTTGTTCCGCAATAAGTTAAATGAGGAGTTCTGACATGTACTGTGTGATATAATATGTTAAATGCTCCATCTCCTTAATTAAGGTCTATGCTGTCACTGGCTTACAATAGAGCAATGCAGAGTGCCATAGTTTTATTGTACTGTAAGGCAGTAAAGGACCAGGTAGCTTTAGGTAAACATCGGTGGTATGTCAAACGTATTTTCAAAAAAACAATAGTCTGTTGCAATATTTTATGTTTCAAGAATTGATGGTGTTATGCTGTAGAGAGACTATGCTAATTACCCCCCAACTAGTTAAATATCTATATTGCATTACATTATTTAAGAGGAAGTCAAACATTTTTTAAGCTGCTTTAATGTTGCTTAATGACTGTTATTTTTTGATGTTACTGGCTGATAGTGAGTACTCCAGTGTGACTCATGTTAGTTGACTGAGTCCTCGTGACTGGTGCTTCAGTTCATGCTGCAGTAAGGTGGGTCAGCTGTGGCAGAGAACTCCTCCAAAGGTACTTTTTCTCCTCTGGCCAGCTGGTGATATGATGGAAGAATCAATGGCAGGGGGTCTCAGTTCCCTCAATGACTGATTGATTAATAAACAGGAGGTGGATCAATTGATTGATAGTAAAACCAAGGCCAAGGAAGTGAAGAAACTCCAAGAAACTTGCTAAAACCTTGATTTAAACACATACATACAGAAGACCCCCTCACTTTCCCTTGATGCAGACCAGCTGTGCTTAACTGCTCTGCAGAGACAGTCACATAATTCACAAATTTTTGCCGGCCTTGAGAGCTTTGATAGACTTAGACAGGTTAAGACACTAGCTGGTGCTGGGGGAGATGTCAGCTTCAATGATTTACTGTTTTACATTTTTTTTTTTGAGAAAGGTAAACTGTATCTCAATCTATTCCAAATGATTTAATTACAGCTGCCAGAATGTTGCAAGGGATATTAGTGGCCACTTAAAAAATTGAGGAGGATGTGTCCCCCTCCCCCCCCAGTAGATGTGCCCATGGGCCATGGTAATACAGAGACTTGGAGTCATGGAGTATGAGGATTAGGGCTGGATATGTTATAGTACTGTACTGTCAAATAAACCATGATTAATTTGTCCCAAGAAGTCCACTGGTTCCAGTTCTGCTCCAATCAGCCTTCCCTGCTGCTTGTCCAGTGCATCTGATAATGAAATCACCCTTTGAAATACAGAAGTATACTGGTTTCCCCTTCTTCCTCCTTTTAGTGCTGTCATTTCCAGTTCCCCTACCTGGAATAAAAGCGATACCTTCAGAAATGTAAATGGAAGCCTTTCACTTGTCCATCTCATACATCTATCTAATAAATGGACCAGTGTTGCAAAGGAAAATTGGTGTGTGGAAATGGGGGTGGGGAAATGGAAGGGGTGATCACTGAGGTCAGGGTTTTAAAGGGCCTCAGAGCCCTTTGAATGAATAAAGCACCAGGGCAATATGGAGTGCATCCAAGAGTCCTAAGGGAGCAAGTGGAAACACTATCTAGCCCCTTGGCAGACCTATTTAATGCCTCACTCAAGACAGGGTGTTTGCCAAGGGACTGGAGAATGGCACATGTGGTGCCTCTCCACAAGCGTAGACCCAGAGATGGACCAGGTAACTATAGACCAGTCAGATTCACCTCCATTATAGGTAAGCTGATGGTGACCATACTAAAGGAGAGACTGGTGGACTTTCTGGATGTAAATGGTGTTCAGGATGATAGACAACATGGGTTTGTCTTGGGAAGATCCTGTCAGACAAACTTGATAGATTTTTTTGACTGGGTGAACAAAACTGTGGACAGCAGCCAGATGGTTGATATCCTGTACCTGAATTTCAACAATGCATTCAACCCACTGCTGCATAAAAGGCTACTCAGTAAGTTGGAAGGTATAGGAGCAGGAGTGAAGCTTGTAGGGTGCATCTGGGTCTGGCTTCATGGTAGAACTCAAAGAGTGGTAGTTGGGGGTGAAATCTCGAAGCCAAGAGCTGTAAACAGTGGGGTCCCACAAGGCTCAGTTCTTGGCCATGTGTTGTTCAAGATCTTTATTAGTGACATAGTGGATGGGATAAAAGGCAACATCTGTATTTTTGTGGATGATACCAAGCTCTGTGGGAGAGTGGAAATGGAAGAAGGGAAAAAGGAACTCAGGGAGAATCTGGCTAGGTTCCAAAAGTGGTCAGGTACTGTATCTGGCAGCTGGTCTTTAATGCCAAAAAGTGTAAGGTTATGCACCTGGGAGCAAAGAACCCAGGGACAGCTTGGACTGGGGAGGGAAATGATCTAGGGGTGGTCATCACTAAGGACCTGAAGCACTCTTCCCAGTGCAGTAAAGCAGCAACAGAAGTCACCAGAATGCTCAAGATTCATCACAAGAGAAGGGAGATCCTACTGCCACTATTTAGATTGCTGGTGAGATTGCAGCTGGACTACGGTGTGCAGTTCTGGCACTCTTACCTGAAAAGGGACATCAATTTATGGGAGGGGGTGCCTCGAAGAGCAACAAAGATGATACAGGGCATGCAGGACAAACTTTATCAAGAAACTATGAGGGAGCCCAACAAGTATTCCCTAGAGGAGAGAAGAGAGAGAGAGGGGACTTGATTGAAACCTTTACATTCCTCAAAGGCATAAATATGGTTAACACAGAAGGCATCTTCAACATCAGGAGAAATGGGAAAATAAGGGGACAGTCTCTCAAATTGGAGGGAGGAAAATTTAAAAGGGAGATATGGAGGAACTTCCTCACTGAAAGAGTGGTGCCTGAGTGGTATGAGCTCTTGGAGGCATTAGTGGCGTCAATAACAGTGGACAGCTTTACGAGAGGGAGGGGTAGGGTGAAAGGGAGGATCATAATATGGAGAAGGACTAGTGAAGGGGGAGAGAGGAGGAGGGATGTAGAATCTAGGGGGATGGAGGCAGCTGTAATATACATGACACAAAGCTGCATACTCAAGCACACTTGATAGACCAAAGTGGCCTTTACCTGCTGGTATTGTCATATGTTTATATGTATATAGCACAAGAATTCACAGCCATCTGTGTTGGGCAGTTATGATTGCCAGTCTGCCTTGAACCACTACATGAGGCCCCAGGCCATCCATAAAATGCAGCAGCATCACACACTTCCATGAGGGAGGTGACTATGTGTAGGTCTGGTATTGACACTACCATTATCTTGTTACCAGAGAAAAAGCATACAGCTATTGATGGAGTACGGCAGGGCAAAGTACTGTATACCAACTCCACAGTTCCACAAAAGCAAGCAAGTAGTACTACCATAACATGAGACTATGTAGGAGAGTGCCAGTAAGGAGGATAAGATATGGACTGGACAGAGAAGGGGCATGTGACTGAGGTGGCAGAAGAGAGGGAAGTATGAGAATAGAAGGAGAAAGAGCAGGGAAAAGTACATGATCCATGCAAGGAAGTGTATGTGTAGTGGGAAGAAGGAGCACAAAAGAATAAGGAAGAGAGGTATGAAGTACAAGAGAAGAGGCATTGGGAAGAAGCAGGTGAGGAGAATGAGCATGAAGAAGCACACACAGAAGAGGAATATGATGAATTAAAGTAATCACCTGTATTTACTACAAAAACACTTTCATTCTTGAAGACAGTAACTGGCTAGTGTGATGAGAGGAAGGTCTCCATCAGGCATGTCCCTGCATCACTAAACTGTATCCGTTTCTTGGGTGATATGGGGTGGAGGTTGGGGTGGGTGCTGAGAAAGTCGGTTGGGTTGGGTGTCTGCCTGTTTTTGGCTGGGTCTGGGGGAAGGGGGATTATTGGGTGCTGAACAGGTGGAGGAAAGGTTTTTTTACCTGTAATGAGTTTGAATGCACTGGGGAAGGAGGATTAGGAGGAGCTGCTAAGTTGGTGGGGATGGGGGTTTCATTTTCAGTTATCACTGTTACTAGACAGAGCTTGGATAAAAGGGAAGAATAGAATGTTACAAGGTGGTAGGAGAAAAGGAAATTCATATATTGGTTTTAACTTTTATTTTAAAAACAGAAGCTTCAAACTGAGAATTGTTGGTGGTGTCATTTTTAGGAGTGCAGTGGGCATAGCCCTGCTGACTTCTTGCTATGAGAAAAGGACTCCTGCTTTCCTTCCAACCAAACAACATGTTGGAGTTACAACACAGTCAACTCCGCATCTGTGAAGTACTCTGTTTGCTGTCTCTATACACAGTTGCACTGCACTATCTATTTTTATTTTCAGTGGCACACAGCACAATCCACCATGTCCAAGATGGCCACCAAACCATATTTCGCATGCACAACTACTAGCGCATTCTCAGTACACTGTGGCAGCTACCTTGTTCATGGCAGACATTGCTGTATTCTACCATGACCACTGATTTATTTTGTTTTAAAATTGTAAATAACCCCCCACCTGACCCTCCCTCTCAGCACCCCCCCGGGCTGGATTAACCATAGGGCACAAGGGGCAGTTGCCCTGGGCCCCCTTGTTTGAGGGGCCACCTGAGTTTCTTTTTCTTTTTGTTTCATTCTTCCCTGATCCCTGTACTTTCTCACTCACTCTGTGATTAATCCTCGGGGGGGGGGGTCTCGATCATCCATGGCTGACAGTTTGCCCCACTGCCACCATCCTGAAGCAGCTCACCATTTGCTACAGCTTTGTTTCTCCATGGATGTTCACTGCATCTGAAGCACAACATGCACCCTTCTAGCCAATTACAGGGCTCCAATGTGGTCCATTGTTGATGTTTGCCCCCCTGCACACCTAGACCTGAACTTTTCTGTCCCCCCGGCCCTCAGATCCGTGCATGATCCCATCATGTTATGTGATGTAACTGTCCCGGATCATAGAAAATTGCCGCCATGCCACCAGACTCATTCCCTCTCGAGCGAGCCACTGAATCCTGTCATCATCGCTAGACCAGCTGCATCACTTGCTGTGCCTGTGGCCTACCAGGCAGGCCCACTGTCTGGCCATCGACTCAGTCTCAAAAATCTGTAATTTAAGCAGAAACATAAAAAAAAAGGCAACTTCAGTCAGCCAAGCTCAATGAAGTGCAGAATGCGGGAGGCCCTCCGCTGGACTCAGTCTGAGTTGGAGAGACTTAGAGGCTCATCATTGACCACCATTGCCTAGTTGTCATCATAATCCTGACTTTAGCAGGTAAAAAAATTATGGATCTGGTGAACAACTGAATGTTTTTATTTTTGTTATTTTAAAAAAAATGTAAATGATGTGACTAGAGATCATAGAAGTCCACTATATACAAGTGTATATTATATACTACTATATATACTGTAGTATAAACTCAACAGTAATATGCTGTTTAGAAATTGTAGCAGCAGTCATGATTTCAAATCCCTGAGAGTTGGGCCAAATTAATTCTAAAGAAGGGAAATAGATAATTTTAGAGGATGAGAGCCTTAACAGTGTATCTGACCATGGAGCCTATCACATGAGGAGTAATAATAGCAAAAAAAAAAAAAAAAAAATATATATATATATATATATGTATTGCAAGTGGGTACTATGGGATCATGAATTGTGGATTAATGTTTTGTACCACCACTCTCTGGGTCCTACACCATAGCCACTTTTTCACTCATTCTGCCAAATTCTCTAAAACCCTGAGATCCATCAGCTTACTGCTTAAACTCTTGTAGGGCACAGAGTCAAAGGCTTTGCTGATGTCCAGGTAAATAATGTCCACCACTTCTACCTCATCCACTGTTTTAGTGACCCAGAAAAGAAGTCAATCAGACTCATCTGAAACAGCCTTCTTCCAATGAACCCCTGCTGCCTCACATGCTGCAGACCATGTTCATCTAAATACACTACCAACCTTTTATTTAGTATGGTCTCCATGAGTTTGCACATTAATAAGGCCAGACTTACTGGTCTGTAATTCCCTAAGTCATCATTGGGACCGCTCTTATGGAGGGGCAGTACATGCGCTGTTCTGCAGTCCTGTGATACCATGTCTGACTCCAGTGACTATCGAACAGGCCAGTCAATAGATCTGTAAGGTCCTCTGCCAGTTCCCTCAGCACCCTTGGGTGTATGCCGATTGAGCCTGGGTATTTATAGAAATATAGAAATATAGAAACATAGAAGCTGTCAGTAGAAAAGGATCTCCTGGTCAACGTAGTCTGCCCTAAAGTCACTACCTACTATGCTACCGTAGACCCTAATTGATTTCTGGCCTTAACCTCCCCCCCATCCTGTTACCAAGATCCCATTGTGTCTATCCTATGCAAGTTTGAAACCTGTTACTCGCCCCCAATGCTAGCAGCACTGTCATCACACTATCCACCTCTATCACTACATTTGTGCTCAAGAACTGGTACTAAAGGTACATGCTAGTGTACTTAGCTGTTTATGTTGATGTGCCCCCCCACCCCAGGTTGGAGACTTTGGGAGTCACACAATAGTGACACTGGGGATGCCCAATTCCCCAGTGTCTCGATCACTAATCATCTGACTGCCCCCCATCCACTATCAAGCATGCACTGTTATTTGTGCTTTTTAAAAATATTTATAGTTTCCTCCCCCTGCCTGACCCTCCCTCTTAGTGCCCAACACCTCCCCTTCCAGAAACATAATAGTGACACTGGGGGTGCCCCCTCCCCCCGTGTCCCGATCACAAATCCTCTGACTGCCCTCCCACCAATCCACTACCGCTTATGCACTGCTATTTGTGTTTTTTTTAATTTTTTATATTTATAAGTTTCTTTCCACCACCCAACACTCCATCTCAGCATCCACACACCCCAGAAACATAACAGTGGCACTGGGGGGGTGCCCAATCCACCCAGTGCAGGAATCCTCATGCGTTTATTTTCTTAAACTTGTAACAAAAAAGTCCATAAATGTATTTTGCATCATTACACCATCCTCCACCCAACCCTCCCACTCAGCCCATAACACCCCACACCCCCAAACCCTTACTTACCCATGGGGGGGTGTCAGTGCCATAATCCTCTCTGGATCACAGACACAGCTTCACTCTTCAAAGTGACCACAAACTGAAGAAACAGGAAGGCAGATCAATATATTTCAATGATGTTTTGAACTTAGTGGTATAATTTGGCCATTTTTTCATATTTATGGCCCAAAATTTTAGCATGCTTTTTTTGGACCACACCTCATGGATAATTGCACTGCCATTGGGCAAATCTCTCCCAAAAGGAGATCTTGTGGCTCCTACATGAAATCACCTTTTGGTCAGGAGCTAAACATTTTCTCTCTGTCCTTGTTCATGAGGTGGGGGTCATAAGAAGGCTATGTTGAAAATTTGGTGTTAAAATATAAAAAAAAACAGTTATGAGGCTATGTTGAATTTTGTGAATGCAGGCTCATAACTATGGCAATTTTCAGTATTTTTACCCCAAATTTACAACATAGCCATTTCTTTATAGCACCTCATGAATGTGACAGTTGATATTTTTCAGATCCTAGCTAAAATGTTTTTTCACATCCCAAAAGCAGATTTTGTGGTCCCTGTATGAAATCACCTTTTGGGAAGGAGTTGAAAATTTACTCTGTCCTTGTTCATGAGGTGGGGTCATAAGAAGGCTGTGTTGAAAATTTGGTGTAAAAATATCTAAAAAACAACAACGTTATGAGCCTTTATTGAATTTTGCAAATGCAGGCTCGTAACTGGTAATTTTCAATATTTTTAATCCCAGATTTATAACACAGGCATTTCTTTACAGCTCCTCATGAATGTGACAGTTAACATTTTTCAACTTCAGCCCAAAATGTGTTTTTGCATCCTGAAAGTTGATTTCTCTGTCCCTGCTCGAAATCATCTTTTGGGCTGGAGTTGAACATTTGTTCTGCCCTTCTTCATGAGGCAGAGTCATAACAAGGCTATTGTTGAAAATTTGGTGTACAAATACTACAAAACATCAAATTTATGAACCAACATTACGTTTTGCTATTGCAGGCTCGTAACTTTAAGAATTTCCACTATGTAGCCCTATTGGCTCTGGCTGGAGTTTGTTTTAAGTTAGTTGTCCATGATGTGAAGTTTTGCACTTCACCAAAAATGTGCCACTGAAGGTAAACTTTGCAAAACTTCTGTGACATTAGGGTATGTAGGAATAAAGGTTTCAGACAGTTGTCAAGTTTCTAATGCTAGAATGTTTACTTTTTTATCACAGAAATGTATTGTTTGCAAGTTAGCTGCAAATTCCCTTGATAGGTTTGTGCAATACATACTGTTTCATGCTTATAACAAATGGGAAATATTGTCTTGAAAGGATTACCAGTGTCTGTCACCCATCTCTCCCTCACTGGAGGTCCTCACTCTTCAGTGGTTACTTGTAGACTGAACTCAGAACTCCAACACCTTCCTCCCTGTCTTCCCACAGAGCCCACTTTATATTCATACCTCTTTTGTTCAACATAACCTTATCACATCACCGCATGCACCCAGTACAGAAAATGTTCAAATACCTGTTGAAATATAATTCTGCACAACTGTAATGCTGTTTTGTGCCACAGGTATAGAAAAACATGTCTACAGGATTTGAACAATTATTGCTGTACTGTTAATGAGATGGTGTGAAAAATGGTAATATTGAAAATCTGGAGTGAAAACATGAAACAATTGGTGAAGTGACGAGCGTGCATAGAAACTGCACAATGCACTCTCATAACTCTGTCATTTTGTGAACTTTTGTTACCAAATTGTCAACATGGATTTTTTGGGACCTCCCCTCATGAACAGTTGCACTATGATTTTGTTATTCCATCCAGATAGTTGATTTTGCACAGCGACCACACCATCCTGCGCCACAGGAGCAAAAACACATTTCAGGCAGGATATGAAAAATGACAGCTGTTCTGTTCATGAGGAGATGTGACACAATGGCAATGTTGAAACTATGGGGTGAAATTATTAGAAAATGGTTAAGGTACGAGCGTACGTAGACACTGTGCAACACATGCTCATAATGCAGTCATTATTTGGAATTATTTCTCCAAATTTGCAACATGGGCTTTTTGGGATCCCATCTCTTGAACAGTGGCACTGTTGTTTAATTAATCAGTCCCAAAAGGTGATTCCACACAGCAACTGCAAAATTACCTTTCAGGACTAAGTAACAAAATGACAGTGACAGTGTTCATGAGGTGGGGTTCTAAGAACCCCATGTTGAAAATTTGGTGTCAAAATCTCTTATAATGGCTGAGATATCATCATAAGTTGAAACCTCCAATGACAACCATTATATGGTGCTTACCTTTAATTCTTTATTTTGTGGTTCGACTTTGAAGAGTGCAGACATGTCCTGGTCCTCAGAAGATGACAGTGCTGACCTCCGGATGTAAGTATGGGGTAAGGTGGGGTGCGGGGAAGTGGGTGCTCAGTTGGAGTGTGGGGATGGGGAAGGGGAGAATGGGAAGATGAAGAGGGACTGTTCTTTATTCCAGGTTAAGTAACAAACAAATAACACATTGGGGGATGGATTTCTTTTTTTACAGGAACTAACATTGCTTAAATATATGTGGGCACACTGAAGTGGACTCCTAGTGTGCCACATAACTTGGGGGGGGGAATACATGCTGCCAAAAGGAGGATTGGGCACCCCCATCGGCAGGGCATTATTTTAAAATTAATATGTCATTTGGGCACACTGGGGTGTGCTCCCAGAGTACCCCATGAGTTGGAGGGTATACATGTTGCCAACAGGGGGATTTGGCACCCCCGTTGGCAAGGCATAATTGAAATAGTAATATGACATTTAGGAACACTGGACCAGGCTCCCAGTGTGCCACATGAGTTGGTGGGGGATACATGCTGCCGACAGGGGTATTGGGCACCCCCTTCAGCAATACAAGCAGAATGGGAGACACTAGACTACCAGGATTGGATCTTGTGGTAATTAGAAGTCACACTTTAAATTACTAAAGTAATAATTCAAAGTGTCACTTCTAATTACTTTGGGTTCCATTGCCACTTACCGCATGATTTTTTCAGGCAGCATTTAGTGCCGCACTACCCGTGGTGCAACGACTGACAACACTGCACTACTATTTTGGCGATGCACCGGCATTCATGGCCACTCCCCTACCTCCCTCCCCTGCATAGATTAACTTTTATCATTGGCGCTATCACACAGCACCGGTGTTAAAAGGGCTTTTGAATATTGCAGTCCAGCACAACTTCAGCACAAATTCAGCACTATTCCAGTGCTATGGATTTGTGCTGGGTGCAAAGCTTTGAATATCTTGCCCCAGCTCACGTACATAGAACAATAGTAGTAGTAGTAGTCTTTATTTGTTGATGGCGCCCTTCCCCAGAGTCCAAGGGTGCCATTACAATACAACACAACTTAAAACCAGCAAACAATCAAACACATGAAATAATAAATAATGATAAATAACTATATGGATTTCATCCAAGATGAAATAATAGAACTGATCAATGATTTGCGATGTGCTAGGAAAATATGTTAGGAAAGATCCCAAAATGCTGGTTGGAACAAATAGGTTTTTAGGCCCTTCTTAAAGTCTCAGCCAAGAGGGCCTCCCTCAAGATTCTGGGCAAAGAATTCCAAAGGATCAGGCCTGCTACTTCAAATGTCCAGTTCTCTGAGGTCTTCATCCTGGCCCTAGGAACCGCCAGGAGGTCCTCTCTGTCTGATTAGATCAGGTGGAAAGGAATGTGTGGAGGCAGGATCTCAACCAGGCAGTCTGGGCCCAGTCCATGTAGGGCTTTGTAGGTTAACAAACATACCTTAAATAAGATACACCTCTTTGTTGGCAGCCAGTGCAGATCTCGCAGTGGTGGAGAAATATGGCACAATCCAGAGAAGCCCTTAAGTACCCAAGCAGCTTTGTTCTGCAGCAGCTGCAGGCATCACACAGTACCCCCACTAACCTCAAAGTAGGGAGTGTTACAGTAGTCTAACCTGGAGGTCATAAATGCAAGAATCGGTGTGGCCAGGTCCTCAGGTGGAATGAGGCTTCAGTTTTGGTAGATATTCTGAAGACGGAAAAAGCTATTCCAGACTATGGTAGACACCTGGACCTCCATAGTCAAGCCCCTGTCTAGTATGACTCCCAGATTCCTTAACCTAGGGTAGCGAGCAGTGCAAAGTTTTCAAGCACAAGAAGCTTACCAAGCTGAAGCCCAGTGTTTCTTTCACCAGCTGCCCCCCAATCCAGCTCAATCATTAAAATGTCAGTTTTCTCAGGGTTGAGTCTCAGCCAACTTGATGCCATCTAGTTCTGGATCTCAGCCAGGCACTTATTTAGCATATCAAAAGCACCTCACATCCCAGGAGTAAAACACATATTGAGCTAGATATCATCTGCATAGTAGTAAAACCCAAGTCCTTAACATCTAATAACGTTACCCATGGGGAGCATATAGACCATGAAAAAGGAAAGAACAACTGAGTGCAAGGAAAAACCTCCTAACCCTACACTCTGGGTTCTATTGTGGAGATAGGACTCAAACCAGTGAATGACAGTGCTGGTGTGTCCAGTGTACTCCTGAGTTGGTCCAAAACTAAACCATGGTGCACAGTATCAAATGCAGATGAGAGATAAAGACTGACAGGAAGTCACCATTCTCTTTTATCCATTGCCCTGAGCAGGTCATTGTGCTCCCTGATTAGTGCTGTGTCTGTGCTGTGCTTGGCTTTAAAACCAGACTGGAGAACCTTGAAGATGTCAAAGGTCACCAAGTGTTCCTCAATCAACAATACCACAACTTTCTTGATAACCTTTCCCAAAAAGGGAAGGTTAGAGACTGGATGGTAGTTTACAAAGACATCAGGGTTCAAATATGTTTTTTTCAAACGTAGTTTCACCACTGCACATTTAAGTGCTCTGGAAGGAGCTCCTCCAACAAAGAACACCAGACGATCTCGACAAACACCAGGCCCCGATGCCTGACACAACTCACTTAATACTGGGAAAATTATGGAGTTTAGGGACTGTAGAAATTCTGCTGGAAATCCATCTCTACTGGGAGCTTTAGCAGGGTTCAGGGAAAGTATGGCCTGTGAGAACTATATCGTGGACAAGGGGGTGTCCAACATTGCAGACCGTTGAGGGGATAAGCAAGGCAGGTCGACAGCATTTTAAAATGCCTATATAACTGTATGGTTCAGAGAGTGGGAGGAGGAGTAGAGAGTAGCATAATATTGTTTCATAACATCATTGACCTTTTGGGATTATGGACCTACCCTGTGGGATCCTTAAGGCCTGCTATAAATCATTTGGATTGTTGTTTCCAAAGCTGATAAGCTAGGAGATTCCCTTCCTTTTCTCCTCCTTCCCAGTACTTATGCTTAAGGTGAAGAATGGAGATTTCCACCCTCCTGGAAAGTAAGGCATTAATCTCCATTCAGAGCCCTAGAAGAGTACGACCCAAAGGAGAAAGGAGTTTGGGATGGGAAATTGCTTTAAATTTAGCCTCTGCTGGCTGTAAGTCTGACTCCAGCAGGTGGAGCTGTTGCTTCCTTTTTTCCATCCGACTGCCAAGTAACCAATAATCTTCTCTGTAAAGGTGGCCTTAAATGCTTCCCTTGTATTCCCAGCTGAGGTGTCTGTTATGTGATTGTCCTTAAAGAATGAAGTAGCCTCCTGTTTAGCCCAGGGGATAAAGTCTGAGTCATGAAGCAGAAGAGGGTTCAGCCTTTAGGACAGGGAAGCAGGCAGTGGAGAGCCCCATGTAAAAAGAAGTTGTAGAGGGGTGTGATCTGAAATGGCCATAGGTTGGATCGTGGAGTGGTATTTCATGAAGTGGGCAACTCTATTTGAGTGACTCAACATGAGTGACTAAAATTGAACACCTGTCACAATACTGACAGCTGCATAATAGCTACTGTAATGTCAGCAACTGGGTGCATTGAGGGTGACTTTTGCCAGGATTAGTATTGCATATATAGTGGCATTCAGCATGGTCTCGGAGTTGGATATATATATATAGTTAGAGGGGTCTGGGGTCAAAGCCCCAGCATAAAATGTGTTTTACAGTACATATAATGTTAGCTAATCTGTGTTTTGCTGGCTTGCTTGTGGGTTTGTGGTGCTATCTTGGCTGTGTTTGGAGCATGATGCTGTTGTGGCATAGCGGGTAGAGTGGGGTGTTAGTTAAGCAGTGTATGTGTGTGAGCCTGCGTTGAGGTTAGTGCTGTGGGTTCGAGACTAGCTGAATATGATGTTTACTCATTATGATTGTCTTAAGGGGCTTGCCATAATTTCCAATTACAAGTTTGATGTGTGGATATTGTTTGCATTGGGTGTTATTTGTAGTGTTCTTTAGTCTTTTTTTTTGCTCAAAAAGTCACTGTTTTGATGTGCGTTATAACTGGTATGGGCTGTGGTTGTTGTAGCTATTGTGTGTTAGCTTATGTGTTCGGCGCTGTTTTACTTTTGCTGTTATAACACAGAACCTAGTGCAGTCCAAGGAAAACAGTTATTAGAGATCAGGACAGCCAGAAATCCAAGGAAACTGTTGGAGTCAGGGACATGAGATTAATATGAGTAGATCCAGTCACGGAGATGGAAGGTTCACCCATGTGTTCACCAGTCCCTGATCCTGTATTAGTCGATAGGTTGCCTGTACCCCCCCCCCCAGGGATGGGATTCGGTGCCTTTAGAACTTCTGTCTAGGAGGGGTTCTGGTATGAGATTAAAATCACCCCCAAAGCATAGGAGTGTCCCCAGTAGCTACCTATTTTATCTGACCAGCTATAGCATGGAAAAAAACAGGATCGTCCTCATTGGGTGTATAAATCTTCCCCACGAGAATAGATCCTGTTGTGGTGTCCATTACTATAAAAATCCAGTGACCTTGAGGATCACTAACAGTGTGGGTGGTGGTCCATTGAAGGGATTTGTGCACGGGATCACTAATCCATGTTTATGGGTAGCAGCGGAACCATGGAACTCTTGCCCTACCCAGTCTCTAACTAAATTAGCATGACCAGTTGGGGTCCATTTAGTCCTCCTGTAGGAAGGATAGGTTAGGTTTAAGCTTTTTTAAATGAGATAGTACTTTTTCCCATTTTACTGGGGTATTAAGGACCTGCACTTCCCACGAGTGGCAAGTAATCTCACCGTGTTCTAGAATAAGAGTTCGAAGTACATGGTAAGTATAGAGCAACCTACAAGAAACTAAGACTAATGAATCCCCCAGCTGTGGCCACAGGGGCCATATAAAAAGGAAATAGTTTGTAAAAAGGGTAGATTATCATATCTGACATTGCTGTGTAGCATATAATAGATTAGCCTGACAGACATATCACTGTAGCTACCTAAGCAAACTCTAACAAACTGAATGAAAGAACAATTTCCATACAGATGAACACAATACCAGTAAGAGCAAGAAAGGCTCAGGGTCTCCAGCAAATAGTTGAGCATGGCCCTCCTTTCCACTCTGGAGAGCATGATAAGTGCAAGCCAGCTTATTGGATAGGTGTGGTTATCTGGAAATGGCATATCCAGCTAAAACCTAAAAAAACAGCTGGTGCCAGACAAAGCCACTGCCCCTCAAGGTAGATGGAAATTATAAAGAATATGCTCTAGTCGTATATATAGCCGTGGAACTATGGCCATGGAGAACTAAAACATCCCCTGGGAGCATGCAAAGAATGCCATAACATATGTAGCCATTGCCTGTAAGATTCTGGAGAAGGGGCACTATTGGTACTTGAGAGAGACACAAATAGGCCAGATGATGGTGTAGACACATACACACCTGACATGTACCTCATGGTCCCTCTTCCCAACCAACCTACCTGTGTTAAATGAGGGGCCAGAGGTAACTGGAGCTAGTCCTGAGTAATGGACCAAGCTAACAGGGGCAAGACACCCCACTGAGGGGGGAGAAGTGTTTGCGGAACACTAAATAAATAGAAAGACAGTTGAAACAGTGGCACATTACGGCATATGCACAAGCAACTCTAGCCAATAACATGCAAACAGTAAACTGCATTGTAAAAATGACTTAGAAGCCAAACATAGAAATACAAGCAGTCTCGGGTACAACCATAAGGCTTTGTCCTATGGACTGTGAAGGATGCAGGTATCCTGGCATCCTGATAAACACCAGTGCTGTTATACTGCATCGCTGCAGTGAATCCCCCCATTAGTCAGCAGGATAGCATCCAAAAGAGATGGTGATAGAGGGATAAACATTCCATAATTTATTTATTTATTTAGTAATTATTATCTTGGAATTACAACCCTTGAGCTACAAGCTCATTTGCAAAGGCTACAAGTCATAGACAGAGCAAAGCAGGAAGGTACAAGAATACAGAGCAAGAACAGTAACATGTTAGACACTACTTACAGGTTATTTATAAGAGAAAAATAACAGAGCATATAAAGATGGCATATATACATATACTGTGAAAGCAATATGGCAATAATATACAAACAAGTAAAGTGCAGGAGGGAGAGGAAGATGGCAGCAGGAAGGGAGTGGTAAGGGAGGTAAATAAGCTGCCAGAGAGTAGCTTTCTTAGAGCAGAGCATCTGAGGGAGTGGGGCAAAAACCAGGGGGTGACAGAACAGAGGTGGGAGAAGTTGGGTGCCACAGGAAGATACTAGGAAGGTACTTCATAGAAAGAAATTAATGGCAGTCAGGGAAAAAGTAAGAGGGAGAGAACATAAGATGGAAAAAGGAGGGGAGCAATGGGAGAGGGAAAAAGGAAGGGAGACATGTGAAAGAGGAGGGGGGATGAGGAAAAAACATAGAAACATAGAAAGTGCCTGAGTTGGGTGCAGGGAGAGGGTAGGTGGAGGTAGGTAGAGGGGGGCTAGAATGTAAATAAGCTGTGAGGATAGGGAGTGAGGATATGAGGGAGTGAAGAGCAGAGGAGGAAAATAAAATGCCGGGGGGGTGGTAATCTGAGCTGTTGCATTTCCCTCAGTCATGAAGGTGTCATTAGAGATCTCATTTGAACAGTCCCAGTCTGGGGTAATTTACGATGCTAGTCAGGAGCTCATGGAGCCATAGTAGGGCCTTATAGGAGAAAGTACTTTGAGCAAGTGTAGTGTGATGAAATGGGATGTGCAAGTGATTCCTTGCCTTTCTTCTGGTTGAGTGAGAATTGTGTGCTAGCTTGACTATCCTCTTGATGGATTTTGGGGTCAGTCCTAGTAGGGCTTTTTTTCCAAGAAGGCAAACTTGGTACTGAATTCTTCCTTGTAGATTTAGCCACTTTGTTTAGGCATAGAGATCACAGGTACGCTTTAGGGCATCTGCACCTAGCACCAGCCTACAGGCATTGTTTAGCACCAGTCTTACTCATTTAAGTGCGGTGTTTGTGGCTGTGCATACACTACAAAGCCATAGTCAACAATGGAGAGAAAAGCACTATTAACTGCTAGGGCGAGGGCCTCATTAGTCAAATAGGAGCAGTGTCTGTAGAGTAGGCCTATTCTAGTGTTCACCATTTTTACAGTGTGGTCAATATGCTGTGTGTAAGACAGGGAACTGTCGAGGGTAACACCAGTTATTTAAAGGTGTTAACTTGTTCCAGTGGTTCATGTATACTGTTTAGGATTGTGAAAATACTATTTTTCTTCTTGCTCTGGTGGTTGGAGAACATCATTGTTTTTGTTTTTTTTTTCATAATTTAGGAGTTTATTTTGAGTGAACCACACCTCAACCCTGGAAAAACTCTCTTGCAAATTGTTTATTAAAGAATTTGAATGGGGGGCTGCTTGTAAAGATGACAGCATCATCCACATAGAGAAGAAGGATGGCCAGACAGAACTCAGGGAGGGAGTTAAGGAAAAGGTTGGCCGGACAAAAACAGGGTGTTATTGTAAATAGCAAGTTTGCATGGTACATCCACAAGCAGAGCAAGAATGAAAGCAAACTGTTATAGTCAGGCATCGGTGAAGCCTGAAAAAGGAAAGGTGTCCACCACTTATTTGGAGCAGATTGTTTGGAGTAGGCATAGAGGAGTGAAGGAGGGAGATGAAACTCCCATCAAATGGTCACTGGGGCAACTAGGAGGAGGAGGGCTAATGGTGCCCTGTGGTAGGATCGTGGGATTCAGACTCAGACACCAGTATGAATGAACCAAAATACATCAGCTTTATTCAGCCAGAGGAAAAAAATAACAAAATATATGCAAACTGTTCAACAAAGAAAATAAAAGAGGATAGCTTCTCCCATTAAATAAACAATGTTTCCTTAAGTCCATAAAATACACAAGCGACTTTCCACTAGTAAACACCAGGGATAGGGTTAGCTCCCTGCTGAGCCCTGCAAGACGAACTGACTACAGATAGTCAAATCCTTACATATATAGTACTATATCATCATGTGACAAGGGAAGACCCTCCCCTTGTGCATATTTACAAGACAAACTCTTTATTAATTGAACTTTATTGCACTCTGTCATATTTAAAGACAAGTTTAAGTATCTACAAAAAACTGAGAACATTTAGATATGAAAATTGTCATACCTTAAACAGTTTTTAAATGAAAATGAGGGCTGTCTCCATGATCTACAGGCTCATCCCACACATTCTCTGTATAAAGTTAGCTTTGATTCAGCCGGCCGGCTCTTAGGACAAACAGAGAATGCACTAAGGGAGTTCTGAAGTCGAGGGTCAGAACGCTATAACAAGGAACACAGAGAAAGCTGTGGAGGTAAAACAAAAATAAATCATTCTTACATATCTACTGTCATCTCTCAATAAATGGATTCACCTATAAAAAGTAGGTTTCAACATGTTTAACTTAATTTCTTTATGAGCATTGGAACAGGGCTGGAGCGCTACACAGTGTTTACTAAACCCCACTCGCTGCAGTATAAAACTTTATTTTACACATCCTTCATTTATTTTTAAAGCACATATGTATCACAAAAGGGGGGGGGGTCTATTTTATTTGCCTAATTTTCTCTGGGGCTACCGCTTAACTTTTCGCAGTACTTAGATATGGAGCTTAGGCTGGGGGGGTTAACAAGCGCATACCAGGAGGTTGCATTCCAAAAGTGGGCGTATTTTCATCCGAAGGGCAGAACTACCTTTACTGACTCTGCTTTAGATTTCAGCTTGCTTCTTGCTATTTTGGATTTTCCTCATTTTGACTTGTAAGGGTTTACTTCTATTTTCTTCTTTGTCCACTGCAGACTCGCTATCACAACGTTCACACACTCGTGCTGGATGTAGTGCTAGCATTCGAAAAGGCAAGTGCACACTGTCGGGAAGCAAAATAAATGGGTGGATTGCAGCCTTTTAAGTTAGAGACCACAAAAAAGGTTTCAGAGACAGATAGAACATTAAACAGGTGGCCTTCCTGTTTAATGGGGAAAAGAATGGATGAGAGAAGTGTAGAAAGGAAAGGATAAATAAATGTGCTGTTGAACAGACTTGTAGGACAGAGAAAAGTAAAAGGAGTCTCTATTATTAGCCATGTAACCCTGTTACATATTCCTCTCCACCTAAGTGGAAACCCCCATATTAGGGTTTTCAGAAAACTAGAGAAAAATTCCCTAAGCAGGTAGTAGGCAAATAGATCTCTCAGAAGAGAGATGGAGCTGCAGCCCTCCCACTCTCTGAAACTCCACCCCGGGGTCCCTACTCAAAATCAAAAATCAGAAAATAATGTGGTATCAAAGATTATACTCTGATACCTATATCTTCATTACCCCGAGGTCTGTTTCTACCTGATTAGGTTCATTTAGTACTGCTTCATACCAGGACATGAAATCTGAATTCTTATTAGCAGAACTGGATCTGTGTTTGATGATGAATTTGTACGGCTATAATGCCAAGTACCATCGCACGATCCGAAGATTCTTTTCCTTCATAGCTTGAAGCCAACATAGAGGGTTATGGTCTGTCCATACTTCGAAATCTACCCCAAAAATAACATTTTAAGGCTTCTATCACCCATTTTAGGGACAGGCCTTCCTTTTCAATAGTTGAATACTTGGTTTCCCTTGTATGCAACTTCCTATTAATGTAAATTACACGATGCTCCTCCTCCTCGACTATTTGAGTTAATACGGCTCCTATTCCTGTGTTGGAGGCATCAGTCTATACAACAAAAGGTAGGCTAAAGTCAGGGCTCCTAAGTACAGGGGAGGCACATAAGTATCCTTTTATGGTGCAGAAAGTCTCTTCACAAGCTGGTGTCCATTTCACCTTAGTTGGATTATTTTTCTTTGTCAGATCTATCAGAGGGCTTGCTATGATTGAAAAATTAGGTACAAAACACCTACAAAATCCAGCAAGGCCTAAGAAAGATCTTACATGATGTTTGGTAAAAGGACGGGGGCTATTGGCCATGGCATCCACCTTGCCCACGTCTGGTTTTACCTGCCCGTATCCTATCCTAAACCCCAAAAACTTAACTTCCCTCATGGCCAGAGCACATTTTGCAGGATTTATTGTTACTCCTGCCCGAGCAATGGCTTCCAGGACCTGGTTCAGATGATGTAAATGATCTTCCCAACTGGGACTGAACACTATCACATCATTCAGGTATCCAGCACTGTAGTCCATATGTGGTTTGAGTATAGTGTCCATAAACCTTTGGAACTTGGCCGGTGCCCCATGGAGCCCAAAAGGCATGATCTTAAACTGAAAATGTCCTAGGGGGTGCTGAAGGCTGTTTTGTCTTTGGCTAGGGGGTCAAGGGGTATTTGCCAGTACCCCTTTGTAAGGTCCAGGGTATTAATATATTGGGCCTTCCCTAGATGATCAATAATGTCATCAATTCGAGGAATAGGGTATGCATCGAATTCTGAGATAGTATTCAGACGGCGGAAGTCTAGGCATAACCTTATGCCTCCTTCCTTCTTTTTGACCACAACCATTGGTGACCCCCATTCACTAGTGGATAGTTCTATTACTCCAAGTGCCTGCATTTTCTCCAGTTCTTTGATAACCTCACCCTGTACCTTCTCTGGTAGGCGATAGGGTTTTGGCCTGATAGGTGTCCCCTGATTTAGGTAGATATGATGTTCTACTCCCAAGGCCTTCCTGAGTTGACAGAAGAACAGCCCCTTATAAGAATCTAAGATATTATTTAGTGCCCTCTGTTTTGGAGAGTCCAATTCTAGGTTTATATTCACTGTCTCATATCCCTTGTTGCCTTCTAACCTTTGATAGACTTGTTCTAGCTCAGAATGAATTTGTTCGGGATATACAAATAATACAGGGGACGGTTTTCTCTCCTGCTATTTCTTTAATAGGTTGGCATGGTAAATCTGCAACATTTTCTTTCTTTCAGGAACATCAACTTCAAAGTTTACAGGCCCAACCTGCCTTTGAATTACATAAGGACCTTGCCATTTCATGGCTAGTTTTTTGTCTGTAGAGGGTAATAGTAACATTGTCCCCAGGTCGTAAGTCTTTTTGGCCCACCACCTCCATCATAAGATTGTTTTTGGGCTACTTGTTTTCCTTGGTTATACTGATGTGCTAAATCAATGTATTTTTTCAATCTCTCCCTTAATTGAGTAACGTACTTTAATGGGGGTGTGCCCTCCGTGCCCTTCATTCCTTCACACTGTTCCTTAATAATATCCAAGGACCCCCTGGGATTTTTCCCATAGAGTAATTTCAACTGAGAGAACCCAGTAGAGGATTGTGGTACCTCCCTGTAGGCAAACATTAAAAAAGGCAGCTGTACATCCCATGGCCTTCCTTACTCTTTCACAAATTTTCATTAACATTTTTTTCATTGTTTTATTGAACCTCTCCACCAACCCATTGGTTTGAGGGTGATATGGAGATGTGTATAAAGTTCCAATACCCAGAGACTGGTGGAGGCGGGCCAATAAGCATGACTGGAAATTACTACCTCTGTCTGTCAATATTTCTTTGGGCACCCCCTTCTACTAAAGATCTTTAATAATTCATCTACTATCACGGTCATAACATTTTGTAAGGAATAAGCCTCAGGGTAGTGGGCGGTGTAATCACATATTACCAGGATGAATCGGTTCCCTTTACTGCTTCTAGGTAATGGACCTACAATGTCCATAGCCACAAGTTCAAATGGTCTGGTGATCAATGGAAGTGGCTGTAGGGGTACTTAGTCCATCTTGGCAATATCTGCTACCTTTTGACACTCAGAACAACTGCTGCAATATGTCGAGACTTGTTCATGGATTCCTGGCCAGAAGTACCTGTATAACAATCTACTTAGAGTTTTATCCCTACCCAAATGGCCTGCCATAGGAACATCATGGGCTAAGAATATTAATTGCTCCCTGTATTGAGACAGTACCACCAATTGTTCTATTACCAGCCCTGTCTTAGGATGTTTACATTCTCTATACAACAGGTGTTCATGTATTACATATCTAGGATACTCTGTCATGCTATCTGCTTTCACCACCTGTGAAAAACAAGAATGCAATGTCATATCTTTACTTTGTTCAGTTTTAAACATTTCATGTATATTCTGTTTATCCATATTGGATACACTGTCCTTCTTACAGTTCCACAATGATTTTTCTCTTCTTCTTGCCAGTTTTGACTTTCTGTCTTTTCCAGGGCTATGAAAAATATCATCATCAAAGGGGAACATTTGAGTCAATGATGAGGCCTGCTGGCTTTGTGCCCTAGTGGTGACAACAACTACTTTACAGTTTTTAGGCATAAGGGTGTCAAATTCTGGATAGTCATGTCTGATTACCAGAGGCACAGGAAGGTTGGGTACCAATCCGAATTCCAGTTATTGTACCTGTCCATGTACCCCCAGAGTGACACGCTGCACCGGATAGGTATGAATATCCTCATGAATGCATGTGACCCTGGTTGTGCTCTCATTCTTTTCCTTAGGCATCAAAAATGATTGCACCAGTGTCTGTTTACTGCCATAGTCTAAGAGTGCAGGCATTTCTTTTCCATTTAAATGTACCACAATCACATTTTGACCCCAGTTGGCCAGAGCTAGATGGGAATACTCTTTCTTTTTGCAGGGGCAATATCTAACAATGTGCCCTTTTCCCTGGCATTCATGGCAGATAATGTCAGGGTTCTGCCTCTTCCCTGATCTGACAGACCCTGTAGTAGTATTATTTATAGTTCCCCCAGTTTTAGTAGCAGTGTCAGAAGTAGTAGAAGAAAAGGGTCTTACCGTGGGTGAGGGTCCTTGTATTCCGTTGTGGCCTTTTGTTCTAGACAATCTAGCAGTTATATAATCTTCTGCTAAACTGATGGCCTTCTGTGACATCTCTGGGCGATGTTTCCTCACCCACATTTGGGCTTCTTGAGGTAATATCTTCATAAATTGTTCCAATATAATAGCTTCCATCACTTGTTCTATGGTCTTTGACATTGGCTGTAACCATCTGTAACACAAATCCTGCAGCCGGGTATAAGCTTCTTGGGGTGAATCTGCATTATGATATCTGTAGGTTCGAAATCTCTGCCGATAAGTCTCCACGCTAATATAACATTTAAGTATTGCCTGTTTCAGATATTCATAACCATTAACATGTCTGCTATTGATATAGCTTTAAGCAAGTTGAGCTCTTCCAGACTAATATGGAGCTAATCTCACTACCCATTGTTCCTTAGGCCATTTGCAGGCTTCTCTACCCTCTTAAAAGTTGTTATATAGGCCTCGATGTCATCAACTTCCGTCAGTTTAGAGGTTAATGTCTTTTGGTCCCTCCACCTCTCTTGATACCAGTGTTCTAGCCATACCTATTGATTGGATGGCCTCGTAGCTTATCTGTCCATTGTGCTTCATTTTGTACATGATCATATTCCCGTTGCCTCTCTAAATCCAGCTGTTAGGTACATAACCACTTCAGAAGATCCGCTCCTCAGGAGTCTCTTCAGGCACATGGCTCTCTGCAGCTGTAGCACCTTCCTCTTTGTCCTTATCCTCTCTCTTTGTCTCCCGTCTCTTCACATCTGGCAAACCAGTCCACAAAGGTTCTTGTGTTATCTCAGTCATCTTGCGAGTCTGCACACCCTCAGATGTAGGTTGGCTGGTAACTGAGGAACCGGTAGCTGTTTGCTTCATCTTCAGGTGTCCTGAATACCTTGTCCAATATTCTGGTCCCCAAGACCACTAGACACAGTCTTGGAGAATCCCACTTTTGACACCAGTGTGGTAGGATCGTGGGATTCAGACTCAGACACCAGTTTAAATGAACCAAAATAAATCAACTTTATTCAGTCAGAGGAAAAAAAAAACAAAATATATGCGACCTGTTCAACAAAAAAAGTAAAAGAGGATAGCTTCTCCCATTAAATAAACAATGTTTCCTTAAGTCCATAAAATACACAAGCTACTTTCCACTAGTAAACACTAGGGCTAGGGTCAGCTCCCTGCTGAGCCCTGTAAGACGATCTAACTACAGATAGTCAAATCCTTACATATATAGTACTATATCATCATGTGACAAGGGAAGACCCTCCCCTTGTGCATATTTACAAGACAAACTCTTTATTAATTGAGCTTTATTGCACTCTGTCATATTTAAAGACAAGTTTAAGTATCTACAAAAAAACTGAGAACCTTTAGATATGAGAATTGTCATACCTTAACAGTTTTTAAAGAAAATGAGGGCTGTATCCATGATCTACAGGCTCATCCCACACATTCTCTGTATAAAGTTAGCTTTGATTCGGCTGTCCGGCTCTTAGGACAAACAGAGAACGCACTGAGGGAGACTTGAAGTCGAGGGCCAGAACGCTACAACAAGGAACACAGAGAAAGTTGTGGAGGTAAAACAAAAAGAAATCATTCTTACATATCTACTGTCATCTCTCAATAAATGGGTTCACCTATACAAAGTAGGTTTCAACATGTTTAACATAATTTGTTTTCTACGAGCATTTGAGCAGGGCTGGAGCACTACACAGCGTTTACTAAACCCCACTAGCTGCAGTACAAAACTTTATTTGACACCTCCTTCATTGTTTTTTTAAGGCACATATGTATCACAAAAAGGGGGTTTCTATTTTATTTGCTTAATTTTCTCTGGGGCTACTGCTTAACTTTTCACAGTACTTAGATATGGAGCTTAGGCTGGGGGTTAACAAGTGCATACCAGGAGGTTACATTCCAAAAGCGGGAGTATTTTCATCCGAAGGGCAGAACTACCTTTAATGACTATGCTTTAGATTTCAGCTTGCTTCCTGCTATTTTGGATATTCCTCATTTTGACTTGTTAGGGTTTATTTCTATTTTCTTCTTTGTCCACTGCAGACTGGCTACCGCAACGTTCTCACACTCGTGCTGGAAGTAGTGCGAGCATTCGAGAAGGCGAGTGCGCACTGTCAGAAAGTGAAATAAATGGGGGGATTACAGCCTTTTAAATTAGAGACCACAATAAAGGTTTCAGAGACAGATAGAACATTAAACAGGTGGCCTTCCTGTTTAATGGGGAAAAGAAAGGGTGAGAGAAGTATAGAATGGAAAGAATAAATAAATGTGCTGTTGCAACAGACTTGTAGAACAGAGAAAAGTAAAAGGGCCTCTGTTATTAGCCATGTAACCCTGTTACATGCCCTAGCATCTAGTCCCTGAGCATCGCTTCCCATTGAGGTGTACCAACACATGTATCACCTGGGTATAATCCTTCCCACCCAACTCCATTCCCCCACCCACCCACCTCAAAAGACAGAAACAGCACTTATCTGAAGACATGTTCAGTCCTGATCCAGAGCACATCTGTCAGAAGCCAGAGTGTGATGGGTGTCCATTGAAGTTCCCGTCAGATGCAGAGAGTCAAAGGATGATGAAATATGGAGCTGTTAGGTGGATTGCTGGGGTCATTCAACACTATAGCAGCCCAGGATTTAAGATGGCTGAGTATTTGCCATGTTGCTTGATCTGAAGAATCCCCAGTAAGAGAGAGATCAGGGCAGTGTGATTAAGGTGAATCAGGCTTGATTGCAGCATAGCAGTTCTCCAAGAAGAAGGGCCTTAAAGCACCAGGGGAAGCTGCATGTCCCAGTCCCAGCTGTGACTTCTGGATCAGGTCCGATCAGAGGGGTGATTCCTTTTACTTTGTGTATGCGTAGATGTCTCTTTCAGTTGCAAGGATGGAGAGTCCAGTTTCCATCCATATCTGCCTGGTGCTCGCAGTTGGCAGTATGGTGAGTGGCTCCCTTCATGTCCATTTTGTCTGGCAGGAAATCTCTCAACGTTCTTGCCACTGTCACTGACTCAGCTCCCTGGCTGTTTGCATAATAGCTTCTTTAGTGCTGATGTTTAAGAAACAAGCCAGCATAGGTCGTGGTTTGTCCCCAGTCTTGGGTATGGGTGCCAGAGAGTGATGTGCCTTGTCGATGTCCATATCTGGTATGCTGTCCAGTTTAAAAACTGTGGGGAGAGTTTGTTGCAGGAAAGAAATGGTGTTCTGGGCTCAACTCCCTCTGGGAAGCCCAAAAACCATGTATTGTTGCAGCAAGTATGGTTTTCTAAATTGTTTACTTTATCTTGTAGCTGTAGTATGTACACCCCTGTTCCTGGACAATGGCTGTAAGGCCCTGGCTCACTGCATCATGCGAGACCACTCTCACTCTGTTTGGAACATTCTGATCTCAATGAGCTGGATGGCTAATGTAGTTTGATTAGAGGCAGTGGCCACCTCTGATATTTGTTGTAATAATTTGGCAAACATGTTTTCTATCACTGTCTGGTCCCATTTGTGCTTACCTCTTGTGGCTATGCTGGTGGATTAGGGGAAAGTTGGTCCAGGAGCAGGAGTAGTCATACAGTCTTGAGAGTTCTTTTTTTTTGCAAAAAATTAAAACACCTTAATATAGCTCTCTGCTACTGCTACCAGATGATGTAAATGGTGTTGGTAAAGTTGCTGTCTATTATAGATGATGCAGGATATAAAACCTTGAGAGCTGGAAAATTAAAGGTCTAAGCAGTCATTTTGACTGATGCCAAGCTGTGCTTCCCCCCCACCGATACTATTTGTTACATTGGGGATCTGGAGTTATTTCATATCTATACTTCAGAGAGGGCCAGGCAGGAAAGGTTGCTTCCAGTGAGTGGACAACAGTGCTGCAAGGAAGTTGCCTTGACAGTAAATTGGCTTTGCAATCACAATTTCCATATCAGTTTTTTTCTTTATCTGCTCAGAAACAGAGTGCATAGTAAAATGCTACTCTGGAGTTTTCTGTTTTGGGATTTATATTAAGGCTGCTCTATTAAACCAAGAATGAAAGAAAATGCTATGTTCCCAAACTTTCTTTTTCCTTTTTTATTTAAGAGCAAATGTATTGAATTCTGTGGGTGAAACCCATCTGACTAAGGCACCAAACCTACCCAGAATACTAAATATGGTTTTGATAAAAATCAGAACATAGAATAAAACAGAATATAATAGAACAGAACAGAACAGAATAGTATACAGTGTTAATGCTGAAGGAAAGAGGGATATAAGGAACATGAGAGGAGGTATTAAAAGTATTAATAATTTTGAAAGGGATTGATATGGTAGAAAGGATAGGTTCCCAACAGACATTGTACAAGGCAATAGAACAAGAGATACAAACTGAAACTGCAAAGGTGCAGAATAAAGGGAAACATCAAAAACATTTTCTTTAATTCAAAAGGTAATTATTCTGTGAAAATTGTTGTCTAATGGGGCTGTAGTCACAGGGAACGTGGATCCATTCTAAAATTAGGCTTGAAATGAGTCCATTGAAGTTAAATGTAACTGATTATGAATGCTGTGTGAGATAGGGGCATAGAAACATAGAAGCAAATTAAAAGATGGCAGATGTATACCAGCACTCCATCCAGTCTGCTTCAGCCTGTCTAATTCTGGGACTGTGCCCCTGCCAGTCCTCCCTACCTCCCCATGCTATCTGCCCCTTATGTACTATTCTCAACCGCACATCCCATTCACTTTTGAACCCTCTCTCTGTCAGCCCTGAGGATCTCCTGTGGAAGCTCATTCCAGTCCATGACTAATCTTTCTGTAAAACAGAACTTTACCACATCCTTCTTGAGGAATGAATTCCGGAATACTGCAAATCATGGAATAGTCAATATTATGGTCTGAATAACATTCACTGCAAAGTGCACTATTTGAGATATTCATCTTTGCAAATGAGTGACATCAGCAGACTGCATCCCCCTAAGCATGTTCAGCTATGTGCAAATGGGCTAGGACAGCTGCTGTGGTGCTGTTGGGAGGCTGGAGCTGACAGCATGGCTAGGATATTCTTATTACCCTCCAACATCACAGATCAGGTGTTAAGAAACACTATTGCCAGTACTGAACTTTTTTAAATATATTTTTTCTGCCTTTGGCCACCTAGCCCCCATCCCCTGATCTGTCAAGCCCTACCACCCTGCCATCCTCTGGGACTTACCTGTCTGGCTCTGTCCCCCAGGGCTTGCCTCCCTGGTGGGGTTGGAGGTGTCCCCTCTGTAGCCCTACTGAAACAGGATCCAGATGGCTTGGACATGCCCAAATGGCCAGGTGCCAGGCCTGTAAGAGATTTGCAGTGGGCAGCATGGTGCAGCAGCCTCAAATGTGGAGCAGAAGGCATATGGCTTGTGGGGCAAGAGAAAGGTGAATGAACAAAATTTATATTTATTTTATATTCATTAAACAACCCTCTGTTATATAGTTAGAGAAAATCAGTTTTGTTAAGAAAGAAGTGAGAGCTATGATACAGGCAATCTGATCTCTCACAGAGAAAGATTTCTACTACTTTAATTCAGCATTAAAACTCAAATGATCAACTTTTGTAAGAAGAGAATGATATATTTTTAATTAATCTATCAAAACACAAACCATAGACTGAGTTGATAAGAAACCTGGAGGGCAAACCATTAGCTCCATAGCCAGCTGTGACTGGCAATTGGAAGCAGCAAACTACAATACTCCAAGATGGTGTCATTGCTGTCCAAGCCTGACTGAGAGAAACAGAAATCTCTTCAGTTTTCAGCCGCTGTAGAGCAAGCTAATAAATGAAGATTTAAAGAAAACCACAAAATCAAACAGTATGACATTTTCAGAAAACACTAATCATGACACAGTGACTTGAATTCAAGCTTTATAAATATGCAAAGACTTTTGCACATGATCATTAACTAGGTTTGCCTATGTTATTGGTCTTACACCGAAGACGTCATTTGCAATTGATGGAAGCATGAAGGAGTCAATTCTAAACATAAATCCCAGCTGCTGATTTCTTACCTGATGTATATCATGGTAATTTTTAACTTGAAATGTCATATACTTGTGATTGGAAAATTAGAGCGCAGCAGATAGTCTTTGCTGGCACTTACTAGATATAACTACAATATCTCCAGAAATAAAATGTGGATATAATAATATAACATATTTGACTTGCAGTTTTTGCTGTTTAAATTTTATGAGTAATCCAGGATAGCCCAAATGTCAAGTAATAGTTTTTTAGAGCGATGTCTCGCTGCTACCGACCTTTACAGATGGGTAGACAGAAACCCAGTGAGCTAAAGAGACTTAACCTGCCTCTTGCATTAAGTGTCATAAGTGGGATTTGAACCTTGATCTCCTACTTCCAAAACCTACTGCATGTCTAGAGAAACAGCATGGTTTAGTGATTACAGCACAGGCACCGAAACCTGGAAACCCATGTTTGTATC
Organism: Neoceratodus forsteri; assembly: GCA_016271365.2. Lineage (NCBI taxonomy): Eukaryota > Metazoa > Chordata > Ceratodontiformes > Ceratodontidae > Neoceratodus > Neoceratodus forsteri. Next base: position 109,800,701 of record CM057456.1, on the reverse strand, counting down.
CAACTAAAGAAATTTATAGACTGTGTGACCATAGTCAAATCACTTAACCTCCCAGTGCCTTAGTCCACTCAGCTTTAAAATTACTGAAAGAACGACTCTGCTGAAAGTAAGACACTTTATCTCAGTTATGTTATGATATCTTAGGTAGGTAAACTGTAAATAAAATTGTTCTGTAGACCACACATATCCATCCAGCATCCACAGAATATCATTTAGAGACTGAACCTCTTCCTCATATTTATAAACTGGGGGAATGCATTACATATGAGGTACTCTAATTCTGTAAAGAGCATCTCATGTGCAGGTCGCCTGATACATCGGCCTATCTAGGGGAGTTTTTTTTTTTTTAATTCTCTTCATGTTATTGGTCAACCTCATTATAGGGTATATGCAATGAGCCGACTCAAAATATGCAATTTATCTTCAAGTGTGATGGGGCAGGACCATAACTCACTAGTGGCAGAGTCAAAACTGAGTTATGAAAGTCCTGCTCACTCACAAGTGATGATGAATTGCCCATTCTGAGTCAGGTTAGTGTATATTTTCATATATACAACTGTATTGTACAAGTTATGGCTTTTAAATCTGCAGATGTTTGAAGATTTTGTTGTTTTTCTTTGATTTTAACAGCTGGCTTCAGTGCTGCTCTAGGTACTATGAAGTCACCAGCACTGTGAAAGCTGTTCTCCTGTATTCCTCTGTGATGACAGTCACCTTCAAATATCTATTAAGGCAACAGAAACAACAATATTATTCTGATACTTTTCTGTTACTGATGTCGCTAAGATCTTTTATCTTGTTATTTTTACCCCAACTTGTTATATATAAATGTATTTTAATTTGGCCACAAAGGCACCTCTTACATTTATGTTCTCACTTATATTCTTAAGGTATCAGAACTGCTCAGCCTCAGTTCATGGTTCTTGTACCCTATGAATACATCTGAGACCACTTTCATAACCATAAGAGTGACCTCTGTGACTTTTTTAACTTATGCATATAGTGTATATACATACATACAAACATATAGAAGACAGCACAATAACATTGATTGTTGCATCTCATGTTAACTCTAAACTAGCTAGCAAACACTCTTTCTGCACCAGCATATGGTTCACTTTAGTTCTGAGATTTAAGGTTCTTGCAGTTTTAACTGCTTTAGGCAGTTCAGTTGTAGTGACTGGGCACTTCAGAGTTAACACGAAGTGCAATTAACAAAATCAAAGAGGACAGCTTAATGACACCATGTTGCCTTCCTCTTGGCAGGCATCTCTGTCTATAGATGATTTGTAGCAGTTTAATCAATGTTACGGTTCAGGTATCCCTGAACTTTGCTGCCATCTGCCCTGATGTAACCACTTTAGGAAAACAAGGAAAATTGGTACATTAATCATGGAGCTCAATGTGAAGTTGGTTTGGCAAGACAGTGGCTGCACAATTGGTCTGGATTAACAAACAAAGTGTTTAAGAAATTAGGTTGTGTGCTACCTCTTTAAATCATTGTCTGGAGAAAGTAAGCACTGCAATAGTAGAGGTTTATACTATAGGTGGCCTTTAGTGTGTCATACAAAAGAAAAAAAAAGCATACATTTCAAAATCTCCTCTAAAACACCTATGATTAAATGTTATTTGTCTGTATTGCTGTCTTAGAGACAGAAGCATAGATTTTGTTGGCAGAAAAGACCTGCTTGGCTCACCCAGTCTATCCATATATTTCTTGCCTAATTTGCCTGTGCAGACCCTATCTGGTCTCTGACAACTCTCTCACTTCCCAGCTTCCTTTCTAGTATAGCTTATGTCTATCCAATGCATGCTTGAAGCACTTCACTGTTTTAGCCTCTACCAGATCTGGTGGCAGTCTGTTTGAAGTGTAAACCACCCTTTGAGAAAATAAACACTTCCTCACATCTGTCTTGAACTCCCCTCCAGCTTCTTCACAAGCCCCCCGGTCCTGGTATGTTTTCTTATTTGAAAAACCACCCCCAACCGCACCTTGTTCACCCCTGTGATATACTTGTAGGTCTCTATCATGTCACCTATCTCTCCTCGCTTACAGGGTGTACATGTTGAAATCCAAAATTCTCTTCTCAGAGGGATTCTCATGCAGATCCTGCACCATTTTAGTTGTCCTCCTATACACTGCCTCTACACTATGTCATTTCTGAGCTACACTCTCCAAAACTGAACACAGTACTCCAGGTGGAATCTCACCAGTGAGTGATACAGTGGCAACAACATCTCGCTCCTTCCGATGGAAGAATCTCTTCCTATGCAACCCAGCATTCCATTAGCATACCAACTGCCTTATCACACTGACTTGCCACCCTGAGGTCCTGAGATATGATAACTCTACGGTCCCGTTTTAGTCTGGTGACTGTCATACTCTGCTCCCATTCTATATTCAGCTCCTGGGTTTATTTGCTATAGTTGCACGATTTTGCACTTTTCATCACTGAACCCCAACTGCAATGTTTTGGACTACTCCTCTAGCTTTTCCCAGGTCCCTGCACATTCTCTCTACCCCCTCAAGAATGTCCACCTTATTGTAGATTTTGGTATCATCTGCAAAAAAGGCCTACTTCACCTTCCAGTTCTTCTGCAATATCCCATACGAAGATATCAAAGAGGGTTGGTCCCAGTACTAAGCCCTGTGATAACTCAGTTGTCACTTCCCCATCACTAGAGTGAGTGCCATTAACCACTACCTTCTGTCTCCTATCCATTAACAAATTTCTAACCCAGTTCACCACTTGGGATCCCACTCCTAGGCTGTTCAACATCCTTATCAGCGTTCTGTGCAGCACAGTGTTGAAGGCCTTGCTAATGTCCAGAAAGGCCATGCCCACTGACCTCCATGATCTGTTACCCTGGTCTAGTACAGTTATTTGTCATGACCTGCCTACAATTAATTCATGTTGCTTGCAGTCTTGCAGCCCATGATATTCAAGATGTAGCACTCTACAAGTCTTTCCTTCTGTAGGATTTCCATTTATTCTCCCCAATTGAAGTAAGACTAACCTTCCTATAGTTGCTAGCCTCATTCCTGCTGCTGCTTTTATGCAGAAGGACCACATCATCCTTTTGCCAGTGCTCTACAACCATGCCTGTTTCCAGTGAGCTGTTGCTTAAGACTTTCTGTGGGGCAGCTGGCACCTTCCTGAGTTCTCATAATACCATGTTATGTATCCATCCAGTCTCATAGCCTTGTCCACCTTCAAGGCTACAAGTTCCATCAGGACTTTTTCCTCTGAAAATGAACTTGTGTCCAAATCCCCTTCCTTCTTGCTCCCCTTGTATCACTAGCTCTCTACCACCACTTTCTGTTTGTCTCTCTTGCACTGTCTTTCTCTTCTACTCCCACTCTTCTTCTCCCCTGCCTCTCTCTCTCCCTCTACCTCTCATTCTCTCTCTCTACCTCTCTCTTACTCTCTCTACCTCTTCCTTCCTTCATTCCTTCCTTCTCTCTCTCTCAAGCTTTGTTGATTGTGAAAGGGAGATGGATTGGTAATAGCGGAGCATGTAAACCAAAACCACCATCTTATTTCTATTGTCTTCTAGCAATTGGACCTGAATTCCAAAGATCACTGAGAATTGTATGCTATGTGTGACTTGGTAATATCTTGAACAATATTTATTCCTAAAAGAAATGCCATATGTATACTTTCAGGGATGCTACCATAATTTGCAACTGGTGATTGTGTCCTTTACAGTAGTTATCATGCACGGTATATAAATTTTGTATGAAAACAGTACTAAATGTATAAACATTGAGGTTACCTCAGATCTTCTTGAAAATCTCCTTCAGTGTATCCTGAAACTTCATCAACTATAATCTGACAGTGCACCTCCGAAGCACCCTCTACTGTTAATGTTCTTATGGAGTTCAAACATTCTTCTGAAGCATTCAGTCTTTGAAAACTGTAGCCTTCTCAAGTTTTTATTGGCAGTTTGTTTGCCATGACACATGCAATCATATTGTTAATCTCTTGCATTACAAATACAGATTGATAGTGAAGTAATTTAAAATGACCATCAAATAGTTACATTTTGCTACTCTTTTTTTATACACTAGAAGAGTTGTTATTTAATCTTTGAACAGCAAAAAGCTATGCTTTCTCTCTTTAAGATAACTTTGACATTACCTTCTCTGACTTTGGTTTACATAAGAGAAAATGGTTAAATGTAATCACATTAAAAATATATGGATAAGAGACTGCAGTCAATTATTATTTGATTCTTTTGATATTTTTAAGCAAACTTCTAACATATGCATTGAATCAAAAGCTCAGTGTGAAATGCAACCCTGACTTGAGGCTGTAATTTCCTTTTTTTTATCATATTTCTTTTTGTGAAGTTGGTTCACTTACGTACTTTAGAAGCAGAAAGGTTTTATAAGCAGATAAACCATCCTGATAGCTGTTTTGTAAAGTATTCTAACTAGCTGTATTATAAGGATGAAAAGTCAGGTGAATGTATCTCTGCATCATTAAGCTCAGTTGATTAGTGAAAATTGTAATGTAATATATTGCATAATGTATATTTGTTTCACCTTTGCTGTCATCTGATCCCTCTCGCCCCATGTCACAACTAAAAATGAGCCTTGTGGGCTCTGTGTGCTTGCTTAGTAAAATAATCTTTAAATAAAAAATAAATCAATATTTTAATAAGAGGTTTATACCACAAGAAGAGTTTATAAACCTGACCAGTTTCAGCCTGTGTAATGACAACTGAATCAAACTATTTACCATATACTGGAGGTCTGTGTATGTGTTGACTCAGGAGGAGTTGTATCTCATGGAACATGGAAAGATTAATAAACTATATAAAGATGCATATTTATCTATCTGTCTGTCTGTCTTGCTGTCTGTCTGTCCACCCGCCCATCCATCTATATTGTGCTGTCTTCTATACATTTGCATGTATGTATATACAGTATATGTACATGTTAAAAAAGTCACAGAGGTCACTCTTATGGTTATGAAAGTGGTCTCAGATGTATTCATAGGGTACAAGAACCATGAACTGAGGCTGAGCAGTTCTGATAATTTAAGAATATAAGTAAGAACACAAATTTAAGAATATAAGTAAGAACACAAATGTAAGAGGTGCCTTCATGGCCAAATTAATATACATTTATATACAACGAGTTGGGGTAAAAATGACAAGATAAATAAAGATATCTTAGTGACATCAGTAACAGAAAAATATCAGAAAAATATTGTTGTTACTGTTGTCACAATAAATATTTTTAAGGTTAATGTCATCACAGAGGAATACAGAAGAACAGCTTTCACAGTACTGATAACATCATAGTACCTAGAGTTGCACTGAAGCCAGCTGTTAAAATTAAAGAAAAACAACACAATCTTCAAACATCTGCAGATTTAAAAGCCACAACTTGGAGATCACGTGATGGTCTGGGTCTGCTAGCTGCTGCTTCCCTTGGCTCCCGCTTCCCCGACTGATAATCTAACTTCATCTAGTGCTTTGTAAGTGGTAAATCGGGGTATCCTCTACATCACTATATTCCTGCTCACTTAATGGATCTTGTTGGCCATTTCTCCGTTAGCATCTATTGTTTTAACACGCACAGATGGAAGCCGAGATGAAAACAGCCTTACCCAGACACACACCCCTGGTCTCGCCTGACAAACAGGCAAAGAAGATAAAACCTCTCCAGCAACTATCGGCTAAACAACCGACTACCTTGGCGGCATCCACCCCATTTTCAGAAGAGCGTTTTTGCAAGAGCTGCAACCATTTAAGAAGACGCTCCTGGATATCGCTGCTGATCTAAAAAATATTTGTACTGAAATGGTCAAACTCAGAACTCGCACGGCAGACACGGAGGCTCGCACCTACTCTCTAGAGGCCTGGAGGGACAGGACGGATCCAGAAATCACTAAGTTAAGGCAACAAATCTGTAAACTACAACTCAAAACTGAGGATCTAGAGGGGCACAGCAGGAGGAACAATATTTTGATCTTTGGCTTACCAGAAGGAGCAGAAGCAATTTTATTTACCCAGAAACTTTTTACCAAGATTGTGAGCCCTTCCCCACACAATCCTACCTACTTAATAGAAAGGGCGCACAGGTCTCTATGTACAAAACTGGAGGAGAATGCCTCCCCTTGCCCGATGATCATTCATTTTCTCAACTATCTTGAAAAACAGCACATTTTGGCCAAAGTCAGAGATCTACAATCTATACAATGGGAGGGCAAGCGCCTAAGAATTACTCAGGATTTGCAATTAGAAACCTGAAGGAAAAGAGCCTCCTTTCACTCCATAGTCAGCAAGTTGATAGCTGCCAGTATTAAGTTTCACATGGCATACCCAGCAAGTCTGCAGGTTTTAGTGGATGGAGCATGGCTATCATATGACTCGGCCGAACAGGCCCAAGCCGATCTCTGCAAGAAGTTGCCGGCATTATTTCAATCTTAGGATGGATTTTTCACCTTCTTGCTATCAAAGATCTATTTGCTCTGACTGTACCTTCTGTTGTTTGGCTGGCTTACCAATGAGGAGCTTGTTCTGAGAGACGTCTTTGGGAGGGGGGTTCTTCTCTGGTGTGGTGAGGACGGCAGCGACCGAGGAGAGAGGCCGAGGTTGACCTGTGGACCCGGTGGACTCTGCGTGGCAATGAGGCACCATTTTCCCTAGGATCCCGTTTTCCTGGTGCCATTTGTTTCCAGTGGGGACTCTTTCTGACCAGACAGTTTGGCCTGTTTCCAATATGGTTCCCCAGGGGAACACCTGCATATTCGAGAAGCTGCCTGTTATGCTTTTACCTTTTGGCAATGATTCTGTCATTATGATATGCATATAATTCTAGAAAGATTCATGTTACCTATTCTCCTGTTCACTACCCAAACTATTCTCACGGGCTGTCTCAGTTTCTCTCTCTCTATATCTTGATTTCTGGTATTTAGGGAGACAATTCTGTTATGATTAATATATTGGGGTTTGTCTCTTCTCGAACTCTCTCTCTCTATAGGACTTCAGTCCTTTTATCTTCCTTTATTGTTCAGGTCTCTTTCATTATCTCAACACTCCTCTTGATACGCCTATCTCTGGAACTTTTTCTCTGCACTCTCGATAATCTTGTTTACCATATGCTCATATAGCTTACTTATTAATCTGGTTGGAGAATGTGGAGCTGAATTTACTTCATTTCTGGTTCTTATGGAAATAAGAATAATATGGAGCTTGTATGTAGCTTACATATTGTTGGGGTATTCCAGTTTGATTCATAGATTAAACCCAATATACCTTTTTTTCCTTCAGAGGGTGGGGGGTGGGAGGGGACGATTTTGGCTGAAAGTAACCCACCACACGTCCTGAAGTATGGGGGGGGTAGTTCTCTAATTACTCTTGTTCTTTGCTTTATTTGGTTTGGTATTCTGGGGACTCCTTTTGGCATGTTAAGCTGGTTTGCATTAATACTTAAGTTGGGGTCGGAAGGGTAGCCAGTGCGGGCAGTTATTACATTTATTATCATCTATCAGGTTAGTAGTATCGGGGGTAGTTATAATGGGGTACTTGTGGGCTCTCTACCATTGAACAAAAGGTAGCTTCCTTAATGGTGTCAAAGCTAGGTGGAGATATTTGTAAATAGTTATTTGGGGGTTGGGGGTTGGTAACTATGGTACTCCATTGTTCTCTATTGTTGGTGATGGGGTTTCCCTGTATCCTGTAGTTGTCATCATGGTCGATAGTATGCTCTGGGTTTCCTCTTGGGTTTTGTGGGAATACCTATTTAATAAACTGTATGTAAGATTGGTGGGGGTGGGTTTAGTGGTGCACTCTCATAGTACATTGTTTTGGTTATGTTTTGTTTGGTATAATATCCAATGGCTACAGGTTTGAAAAAATTTATATCTTGGAATGTAAGAGGGGTTCGTGATCTCAACAAGAGAATTCAGATCTTAAAACACATATCATTGCTGAAGGCCCATATCTCTTTCATTCAGGAAACTCATCTGTTCCCTGGGGAAATGGGGGTTTGCGCAGACTTGGGATTGGGCAAGTTTTTGCTGCTGGTAACTCATCTGTCAGTGGTGGCACTGCTATCTTAATTCACAAGGCGATAGCCTTTCAACCCAAAATAACAATCGCTGATCCACAGGGGAGATATGTTTTAGTGCAAGGATTGTTGAACTGCACTGAATTGGTCCTGTGGAGTGTGTGTGGGCCTGTGGGGGAAAATCCTATATTTTTTCAGGAATTATCGACAGAACTACAGAAGTTCTCGATGTTCCCCTTAATCCTGGGAGGGGACTGGAACCTGACACCCACACAAGATTTGGATAAATCTAATTCATTGTCTAAGCCCCTTACTCAAACCCAAAGGGCTCTTGCCGAATTTCTGGATACTAACAGATTGTGCGATCCCTGGCATCTCTTAAACCCTGAGACCCGCGCTTTCTCATTTCACTCTATGGTGCACTCCACTTGGTCTCGGCTGGATTATACCTTACTTAGTCATTCTCTCATACACAGTCTTAATGACTCCACCCTAGAACCGATTGTCATATCGGACCATGCTGTAACTTGGGTCACAGTTATGTTAAATTAAAACCTCCAAAGGGACTCAGTATGGCGGTTAAATACACAGCTTCTAAAGGAAGATTATGTCATTACCAGGATCTCAGACATGATTCAACATTTCATTGCAAATAACCAGGGTTCGGTCACCAGGATGAACCATGAATGGTGTGCCCTAAAATGTTTTTTGCGAGGCGAGTTTATTAGGCTCTCCTCCACTAGTAAACGAAAGAGAGAGGCAGCTGCTATTTCCCTTCTGGGTCAGATTTGCACACTTGAGCATTCTCTTACCTCTTCCTCTTCTCCTGTTGTGCTAAAATTTTTATTGAATTTAAGGAATCAGTATTCTCGTCTGGTACAGGAAAAAGCAGAGTTTCTTATTTTAAGAACTAAGGCAAAATACATAGAGCAGGGGGAAAGGCAAGTCATCTTCTTTCACTGCATCTGAGGAAACTAGAGGCATCCAGATTTATTCCGTCGATCAATGATTTGGATGGAACCATTAAAACACACCCAAGAGACATAACTGCCGTTTTTAGGCAGTTTTATCTTTCCCTTTATAGTCAGCATCTTGTATCCCCATCTCAGGTTGAATTATTTGAGTATTTATCTGCCTTACCATTACCTACTCTCTCTCTCTCCCTCAAAACAAGCTGATTTATCAGCTCCTATATCTCTTCAGGAAATCTTGTCTGCTATCCATAAACTTGCCTCAGATAAGGTCCTCGGTCTGGATGGTTTCCCTTCGAACTTTTACAAAGCTTGCACTAAAGATCTTGCTCTCTACTTATTACGTTTATATCAATATATGCTCCCAGGTCATGCTATAGATCCATCCCTATTAGAAGCCTCTATTATCCTTCTTCTCAAACCAGATAAACTACCCCAATCTCCTGCGAGTTATTGGCCCCATCTCTTTGTTAAACTGTGACATTAAAATCATGGCTAAGATACTTGCTAGCAGAATTGAAAAGGTTTGGACTCTGCTTCTTAGCCCAGAGCAAATTGGGTTTGTGTCAGGTAGAACACCCGCTGACCATCTTCGTAAATTAGCGTATCTGGTCCAGGTGGCTAAGACCTCTCCTTCTCCAATGGCTCTTAAAACCCTCGATGCTAAAAAAGCATTTGATAGAATGGATTGGAACTTCCTGTGGGCTATGTTGCAGACAATGGGCTTTCCTGAAATCTTTATCAAATGGATTCAGACTCTATATTCCTCCTCTCAGGCAAAAATAAACTGTAATGGAGTCTTGTCCGAGGCTTTCCCTCTTTTTTCGGGCACAAGACAGGGCTGCCCACTATCCCCTTTTCTCTTTAACATATATCTTGAACCCCTGATTAGGAGATTACACTCCTCCCCCTTAATGACTGGTATTCCAATAGGTGATAGGACTCTCGCTCTTTCGGTTTATGCGGATGACATATTGCTTCACCTTTCGGATCCGGTCTCCTCTTTAACAGAAGCATTACATATTATTGATACTTTTGGGAAATTTTCAAATTATAATCTCAATATTACTAAAACTGAAATGTTCCCCTTAATTCATTAACATATAGCTCAGTTTTCAGTGATTTTGGCATGAAATGGACTCCCAAGTCCATTAAATACTTGGGCATTTATATTACCTCGAATTTATCATTACTCCGCAAACTTAATTTAGAAGATCTATGGTCCAACATTCAACAGGACTTATCAAGATGGAAGAAGCTCCCTCTCTCGCTTTGGGGTAGAATTAATACCGTCAAGATGAACGTCCTCCCTAGACTGTTTTACCCATTAAATCTGTTGGATGTCTGGTTACCCCTGTCCTTCTTCCAACGTATCCACTCTGAAGTTAGTTCCTTTATTTGGCAGGACAAGGTGATCAGAAGATCCTACAGACTCTTTCTTTACCCAAGGAGATGGGGGGCTTACGTCTCCCTAACTTCTTGTTCTACTACTGGGCTTGTCACCTCAATAAGTGTGGGAAATGGCTTTTGTTAACTGATCTCTGTGCTCACCACGACTATGTTCCTATTTGGCTACTTATGGAGGCTGACATTCTCGCTACCCATAATGTAGCCCCCTCGTCGCTCTTTTATACGCCCTTTAAAAAATGGCCAAAATCCCTGCAGCCCTTCCCGCTAGGTACCTCGCTAAGAGTTCTCGCTCGAATATTCAGATTCTATAAGGTACGTTCGAGTTCAGATCCTTCTCAGCCACTATATGCCAATTTGAATCTTAAAATAGGGGGAATCTCCATAACCAGGCGTTGGCTACCTCTTCCCCCTGAGCTTACAGTGGTAGAGTTCTACTCAAATGGTGTTATACTATCTACTGAGGAGATTCTCATTAAGCTGGGCCTTAAGTCACGGGCTGTCTTTCAAAAATTTTACAGCTTAAACACCTACTAATTAAGGTAATGGGGAAAGAGTGTAACCCCTCTAGTATTGAAGCTTTTCTCAAACAAATAAAGACTCTGGCTTGTACATCCCATGGCATTTCCACAGTATACAAGCTGATTCTCACTTTCTCTCAGTCTCATTCGATTGCCGGTTCTCGGGTCTGGCAAGTTTCATTCCCTGATGAAGTTATTAACTGGCATACAATATGGACAGGCCTATACACATATCTCACTCAGGACTGATACAGACTTACACAATACTGTATACTAAATAATTTGTATTATACTCCGGTAAAATTGGCCCGAATGAAGAGGCTTACCTCCAATATGTGCTCTATGTGCAATAAAGAGGAAGGCTCACTCTTTCATATATTGTGGTCCTGTGAAAGGATATCCCCATTGTGGAACCAAATTGAATCTGCTCTGGATCCTTTGTTGGGCCTACAAGGCCTTTTCTCCCCTGTCATATGTATCTTGGGAGATTACTCCAGACTTCCGGTGAAAGAGAGACGGTTTCACATGGCTTTAATTTCTATGGTGGTCAAAAAATGAGTGCTTAGACACTGGACGGATCAAGTTACCATCTCCTATGCCGAATGGTTGCATGAAATATCATTTGCACTCCGTCTTGAACACTTAATTGTGAGTGTGCACCATCGCCTCTCATCTTTTCACAAAAAATTGGGGAAGTTATATGCTCTGTATTTATCTTGATATGATCTCTCATGTTGTCTTCACGAACCTCTCCTCCTTCTCTAACTATATCTCAATGACTGCTCTTGCTGTTCCTTTGTTACCTTTAGGACAATAAAGATAGGAGAGTGCACAGTGAGGGGGAGGCGGGAGGGTGAGGGGGGGAGTTTTTGGGGGAGGGGAGAGATATTTTAGGGCTTTCTTGGCAGTGTACATGGATGGTACAACATTCAATCCTTAAATGTTGTTGCACTGTGATATGCCTAATAAAATATGTTGAATTAAAAAAAAATAAATAAAAGCCATAACTTGTACAATACAGATGTATATATGAAAATATACACTAACTGGACTCAGAATGGGCAATTCATCATCACTTATGAGTGAGCAGGACTTTCATAACTCAGCTGTGGCTCTGCCACTCGTGAGTTATGGTCCTGCCCCATCACACTTGAAGATAAATTGCATATTGGGACAAGCTTGCCTCTGGTAGATGGAGAGGCAACAAGCTGGGTTTAAAGTTCACAGAAGAAAATGTACTTTTATTGCTCCAAATGTAAGCCATTGCACCAGAAAAGCATAATCAGGCAATTCAACTTCTCCAGCTCGGCCAGGTAACATAAAGGTTAACACAAAACAGTTATTTCAGGCTGACTTGACAAAAGGAATCTTTGAACCACCTATGTGGGCCAGCAGTTTTTCAATATACAATCTCCAACAAAACATAAATGGTTTGTGAACCAGCAGTTTGAATGCACAATCTCAAATAAAACACAGACAGTTTTCCCTTTTAGCCTTATCTGCAGGCTATAATTAGTAATACATTCCACTCACTGTTTTTTTGGCCCAGCTGGCTAGAGACTCTCTTTCAGCAGCAGGTTTCAACTTCTAACGCCAAAGACACTCTCCAGAAATTAATATTTCTCCTTGGTTTTCTGCTCTGGTTCCTGTTTTAGATTCCACCCTCCATCTTGCAGGTTTCCCTGCTTAGGAGTTTCTGCTCCATGCAGCAGTTTCCAGCTTCTCCCCCCCAATTATTTAACCAGGTGAGACATACTAAGCTGAAAGTTTGTTTACAGGTGCAACCTGGGAGCACAAGGAAGTTAAATGACTTGCACAGGGTTGCAAAGTATGCAAGTGGGGGCTGTGGGATTCAAACCCAGGTCTCCAGCTTTGCAGCTCTGAGCCGTAAACCACTGCGCCATACTGCCTCCTAAAGTTTCTAACTCCTTGCTGGATCCTCTCTGCCTTTCAGCAATCTCTCTAATGAACAACACCTGGGAAGGTATCCCCCCTTGCCTGTTCATGTTGCATTCCCTGCATTTCCTCAGCCTCACACAAGAGGTTAACCTCTTGTTTCCCAGTGTAGTGTTTCCACTGTCACACATATTTGGAGTCAGCCCATTGCATATACCCTATAATGAGGTTGACCAATAATATGAAGAGAATTAAAAAATAAAACTCCCCTGAATATGCCTATTTATAAAGGCCACCTGCACATGAGATGCTCTTTACAGAATTAGAGTACCTCATATGTAATGCGTTCCCCTATAAGTATGAGGAAGATGCTCAGTCTCTAAGGCCCCATCCACACTGCACCCAACAGGGCTGAAAATGTTTCCAAACTGTTACAGGCTGCAAACGTAACAGTGTGTCCACACTACCAGGGAACAGGTGTGAAAACGGTCATGAACTGGTGCAGTCTGTCCACATTGAGATGTGAACAGTGTGTGCACCCAACCCCTGTAATGTGGAGTGCATCCCATGGTGCACCTGGGGGAGACAGCAGTGAAGACAGAAACCCACTCAAATGAACACCCAGCTGCCAGCCTACACAGGGCACAGTGAGTGCGGCACAACATGCCTCGGTATCCCACAGTGATGTGTGCCCATGTGCACCTGTGGGGGACCAAGGATGGGCAGGAGGTGAAGGCATGGAACTGTAAGGAGGGGATGCCCCTACAAATGGCATGAAGGCATGCAGTGATGCACCAACACATGCTGGGTACAGGGAACCCACTGTGTCCCACAGACATGCATGCGGTGCACCACCAGGAAATGGCAAACCAAGGCCCACTGTCACTGGAAACAAGCTGCGTGCACCAGCATACACTGTGCAGCCAGGCCACACATCCAGGACCCCCACACCAGCAACCCATGGAATTGGAAGCCCCACTGTGCCCCACAAAGCAATGTGCACATGCATGCACACTGCCCAAGCAAACCAGCAACACAGTATGGTGACACAAGACAGCCTTTAATCCAACGCTGCCATGACTTCTGGTGGCAGAAACACAAGTAATCAATGTGCAGCGGCAGCATGGCCATGCAGTGGACCATGTGCATTGCTGCATAACACCACATATCCCCAAAGCAAAAATGACACTATCATGTGAACTAACAATGCAATACACAATAGCGGGCCACCATATTGGCGGCACCATGCACCAACCTTACAAAGGAACCTACATGTGGGTCACTGTACCGTCATCTGAAACAAAGAAAAACAAAACTATGCACAGGTGGTGCCCTAACCTAGGCACCCGTGTGGCCATACTGCATTGGAACCCCTGACACAGCATGTTGTAGATACACCACGCAACAGTGCATGCAACCCATGAATTGCACTGTTCAACTGAGTGCCACAGCCAGCACATACCTCTGTGCCAACATGAACCAGGCACTGTTGTCACTGGGCGGACCCCAGCGGTGTCATCAAGGTGGGGGGGATAAGAAACACGGATTACCGTGTGGCAACAGACAGGATGCACCTGTCAGCCAACCCCTGCATGCTGCATGGGTTATCACAGGGCCATCCACTGGAACTCATTGCTGTACAGGTCCTGTGTGAAGCTGGGCATGCCTGCTGCAGGATCCAAGGGGGTAGCACTGTGCCGAGCACCGGTACCATGCATCGGGAGTTGGGGTGCTGTGTGCATGCCAGCGGTGGCTGGCGTGACACCTGTGGGGTACAGCTGTGCCATGCTGGCACCAGCTGGTGTTGCCTTGGATGTGGGCAGCTGGGTGGTGGAGGCAGTGACACCACCCATGTACACCGCACCCTGTAGGGGGGTCACACCTGCGGGGCACTGGCACAGCCGGGGGATGCATCCTGGTGGAGGCCGCTTGTACCACACAGTCTGTGTGTCCACCAGCAGTGGACAGGTGGGCAATGGTAGGGTCTGCTATCACACTGTGGTATGCAGTGACCACTGGCATGGTGGCACACCCACGGGGGAACAGGCCACAGGGGGATGGGACTGCGGTGGTGTGTGCCATGGGAATGGCACCTGGCCATTGTGGTGGGGCTGCAGGTGGTGGCTTCTGGCATTGCATGGCCAGTAACTGGACCATCTGTGTGAAGAACCGCTCTGTCTGCTCTGCCTCTTGTCTCTGTAAGCGCTCCTCCAATGCCCTCTCCTCCCATGCCCGCTCCCTCTCCATGTCCATCAGCTCCTTGTGGTGCTCTTGCATCATCCTATGTGTAGGTTCCATCACCACCCCAAGGACCTCTGCCAACCGTGCTGTCTTCGACTTCCTCTTCCTGAGGTTCACCAGGGGTGCCTGGTTGCCCTGCTGCTTCGTATGGTGGCCTTCCCCCGCAGTGGAGCCATCACTGGAAGTTCCTGGCATCACGTCCTGCAGGACCAAGGACACTGGGGAGACCTCCACTGAGTCAGTGTCCACCGATGTTCCCTCACGGGGTCTAGCCTGGAATGGCAGAACACACCTGTCACCATTACACAGGTCGTGCCCCACCCCTACCCCCACCGCCAAACACAGCCCCATGCCCATGTCCCCCACTCACCTGTGTGCCTATGCACACCTCAGGTTCCACATGCAACCTCCTTCACTCGAGTGAACCAGCGCCACCACCCATGCCATGCCTATCACCTTGTGCTGCATGCCCAGGATACACCCCCACTGGCATGCAAAAACCCAGCATACACATTGCACAATGCACTCACCTGTGTTGGGGCACTTCTGCTGCACACCATCGATGTCTTCATTCCCCAGGTGCTGGCACGCATTCCTGGTGGTGTCCCCGCCATCCTCCGTGTCTGGTTCAGGGCTGTCCACCTGTGAGCTCTCAAGGATGAATGCTGGTTTGGTGGTAGGCCGTGTTCCCAGTATGGTATCCAATGTGTCATAGAAGGGGCACACCACATGTGCACCCCCCTGAGCATCTATTGCTGTCTCTGGTTTTATGGTAACGCACCTTCAGTTGCTTTATCTTATCACTGCACTGCTTTGCCGTCCGCTCCACCCCATTCGCATACAGGTACTCCAAGACCTTCTGGTACACCTTTGTGTTGTGCCTTGCACTGGCTAGCCCTGCCTGCACCTTCTCCTGTGTTCAGAACTCCACCAGGAGTTTTGTGGCCTCATCCTACCAGATGGTGCCACGATCTGACATGGTCCTGCAGGTGGGCAGTGTGGCATGTGGATGTGGTCACTGTTTGGCACAGTCCTTTCTAACCTCCACCAGTCACAGGCAGTGCTTGGGGGCTGGGGTCGCTCTGCAGTGGTGCTGTTGTGTTATGCTCTGGCACTGCTGTCCTCTTGGGGCTGGTCTTGGGTTTTAGCAGTTGTTGAGGACCCTTCACACCTGTGCCACACAGTGCTGGCATCTGCTGTTGGCTCCCTATTGCTTGTGCCCACTGTTTGCCCTAGGCACCAGTGCTCTTCCCCCCTCACAGTCCTTGGCCAGCTGCAGCAGGCAGCACCCCTTATTGCCACACTATGCCTCCTGGCTGCAACTCTTTCAGGTGTGTGCACCTGGCTGCTGTGGTCTCCCTGCCTCAGACCTTGTGCAGGTGCTGCCCTGCACCATTTCCACCTCGCTGCACTGGTTACTGTACTCCCGTGCCTCTCTGCCTTCCCAGTGCTTCCTTCTTCTTCTGCCTCCCAAGTGCCCCTCTGAGGTGCACTGCCTGCTGGTCTAGCGGAGGACTGGGGGCTAAACGGTGGTGCATTTAGACAGCAGGCTGTAACGTTACAGCCTTGGGAACCATTTCTGTAACCATTGTAGAAACCACCTCCTGACAGGTTTCTACAGCAGTTCTGGCATACTGCTGTAGCATTACCAGTGTAAACCCATGCCATTACCAATGCGGTTAACACCCTCTGTAACGTTACAGAAGGGTTTTCGGGCTGCAGTGTGGACAGGGCCTTTATGATATTCTATGGATGCTGGATGGATATGTGGTCTACAGAACATTTTTATTTACAGTTTACTGTTTACTTACCTAAGATAACATAACATAACTGAGATGAAGTATCTCAAAAAGGGTCTGTTGAAAACGTGGTGTCAAAAGTGAGAAAGTTATTCACCGAAGTTGAAAACCCCTTATAAATACGTTGAACCGCATTTACCTTACTTTGTCATATTGAAGTCAGTGGTTCCAGCAGCAAGATGTGTCTCCCATATCAGTGTGAATCTTCACTAGGTGACATATTAGGTGAGTGAGGGTGTATGTGTGGGCTATGGGGGGTGTGAGGTGGTGGGTGATGAGTGGGAGATCCGGGGGGGCGGTACAATTGGTGAAGGACTGATTTTTTTTCAAGTAAGAAAAACTGAGGGACAGTTTTCTTTATTATAGGTAAACATGTACATTTGAGGGAGCCACCAGATCACCAGGGATACCTCACCCACTTACAGAAATGGCCATCAGAGAGTGGGGGTGCCATTAGATACTAGGGATGAATTATACATTGGAAATGGAGGGTGGGGGACACCACTAGGCAGCGGGGATAAACATTATAATTATGGGGGTGGCACTGGAAGGGTAGAGGGTACCCCTAGACACCAGGGAAACTGTGTTTAATAAAAATGTAGATTGAAAAAATTACAGCAGCAATGACCAGAGGGTGGGGGATACCATTAGACAACAGTGACAAATACTAAGAAATAAAGGGACAGTGACTTGAGGGTGATGGTGCCACTAGACACAAGGGAAAAGATGCCAGCAAAGGGATCATGAGTCACAAAAAAAATTCATAATCTTAAAAAAAAAAAATATTTAAGGTCATTCCTCCAACACTTAAGTACATAATCCAGTCAAGGGAGTACTAATAGGCAATCTAAATGTGTTGGTCTTGGTGTACTGTGAAATTTTTGTGGGTTTTCAAATTTGTCTTGTGAAAAAAAAGATGGCGGCATACAAAAAACCTCACGAAAAGGATTCCTCATATGAAAACTTCGTAGAGCTATTTATTTAGGTGGACTGAGCATGCGCAGAACCTGAAATTTTCAAATTGAATTACTTTGGATGGATTAATATTTTTTCACCAAACTACCAAAAGAAATCCTTCTGATGCAAGCCTGTCTACCTTGAAAATTTCAGACCAAAATTCCAAACCATTTGGGTGCTGCACGGTAAAACAAACTGCAAAAAAACAGCACTTTTTTGTGTTATTTTGCTAACCACAGCTTGGAATCCACACATCCAACTGATTAGAAACTTGACACATCAAGAGATTTTCCCCACGAGAACTTGAGATATACATACTGGCCGGGATATTCAAAGCAGCTGCGCATGGCACAAGCGAGTTGTGCCGGTGCAAGTGCGGACTTGCGCAAGGAGCAATATTCAGTGGGAGCCATTGCGCAGCACAAAACACATTGCACCAATGCACAACTATAATGAATGCATGCGCAAGAGCAGGGGTCGAGCCCATGAATATTTGGCACAGTGCGATATTCCACCGTGGGACCATGGCGCAAGTGCGGAGCAAAACCTGGATGCGCTGAGCAGACTTGAGCCTATAAATACAGGGCGCAAGCACAGAGACAGCACTTGCACCAGGTGAGAGAGGGAGAGAGAGAGAGAGAGAGTGGCAAGAGATGGTGGAGAGACAGAGAAAGAGACAAAGCAAGGGAGACAGAGCCAGTGAGGGACAGAGTGACTGTCACAAGCAGCCACAGGAGTACAGGGACAAAGGTGGCAGTGGAGAGTGAGCCAGGGGCTGAGAGAGCGAGAGGGATAGGCAGGCATAGTGCCACGCAGTGCACCAGGGTGGCATACAGCTCACAGCAGCTGACCGCCTATGGGGAGACAGGATATCAAGGGCCATGGATAGTGTGCCCTTCCTAATTTAGGCCGTAATGAGGGGTGTGAGGGTGCAGGAGGAACAGCGATGTGGCTGTGGAAGGGCCCATCGGCGGTACACCCTGAACAGGTGGTACCATGCCCACACCACCTTCGAGAATTACACAGATACGGAGATTGTGGGATGGTATCGCCTGAACCGGGCCATTCTGAGGCAGCTCTGTGAGCTGTGCAGTGAGGAGATGCAGGCACCCACAAGAAGGAGCCAGGCAATGTTTGCGGAGATAAAGGTGACAGCTGTCATATGCCTGCTCACCACAGGCACCTTCCAGGGACCAACAGGGGACACCACAGGCATAACCCAGTTGGCTACATCACGCATCCTCACACAGTTCCTCAATGCTCTGCTGCCACATACTTCAGAATACATCCATTTCTCCAGCATACAAGAGGAGCATACAGCAACCATGCAGGACTTCCACAGGGTAGCACGCATGCCTGGCATGCTTGGGGCCATTGACTGCACCCACTTATGCATCCACATGCCACCTGACCCTGAGGGTATGGCCTATGTGAACAGGAAGGGGTTCCCAAGTGTGAACTGCCAGGTGGTGTGCAATGCCAAGGGGTGCATCACCAATGTCTGTGCCACACATCCTGGGAGTGCACATGATGCATTCATCTGCCACAGCTCTGAGCTGTGCCACAGTTTCAAGCATGGGGACATCTTCACAGGCCATCTAGTGGGTGAGTATGGGATGGGCAAAGGGTGCTGGGCAGATCAGGCCATGGGATGGGGAGGGCAGGGTGGATGTGCTGGTGTGGGCACCAGGGACAGGCAAGGGGCACAGCAATGGAAGGCACAGGGCTAACCATGTCATTATCCACACAGGAGACAGCACCTATCCACTGAAGCCCTGACTGCTCACCCCTATCGACGCCCATCGTCCCCAGCAGAGGAACACTACAATGAGGGACATGCCAGCAAGCGAAATATCAATGATCATGTATTTGGGATGCTGAAGGCATGGCTCTGTTACCTAGACAGGTCTGGCAGTGCCCTACAGTACAGCCCCTTGAAAGTCTGTGGCCTATTCCTGGCCTGCTGCATACTGCACAACATGGGCATTGACCATGGGATAGCGGTCGAGGCTGATGAGGGCAACAGTAGTGGGGACAATGAGGGCAATGGCCTGGAGGGTGGTGGACATCCCCCATGGGCAGAGGGATCCCTGGCTGCAGAAGATGGCATGGCAGCATCAGGACACCATTGCACAGGAGCACTATGGTACACACAGATAGGTGGCACCAAACCCATGCACTGGCAACACACACGGGTACAGCACACAGGCAGGAACATGCATGGCAGTGTGCATGCACACACAGAGGTATGATGCAGGGGTGGGGAAGTCAATGGCACACATCCACACATAGTTGCACACAGCAGCAAACAGCAACACACACATGCACTCACGAGGCCAGGCGATGGCAAGTGGTGGGGATCAGATGCATTGCACCAGTGCACAGGCACAGCTGGTGCAAAACTGCCCTCATTATGCTCACGCCACAAGGGCCAGCAGCCAGGCAGGCACACACTTAGGCAGCGTGCGGCGCGACACACAGGCACCACACCAGTGGTATGCACATACACGCACCTCCCATGCACACACAGGGCAGCAGCATCAGAGTGTGATCAGGGCGGCACCCACATCAGGGACACTGTACAGAACCATGGCCACTACGGCCATAGAGTGGCTGCACCGGGACCGATCATCAGCCACAGGGGGTGTTGGCAACAGCCCCCCAAGGGTTGTACTGTGGGACCATGACCGGGTCCACGCAGGGGTGTGTAAGCACCCAAACAGGCCTACCGCAGGCATGCCTGGGATGCCAACAGCAGAGCCTGGCTTTGACAGGGAGGGTGTTGCCTGATGCAGGGATCGTGGGGTGGATAGTACACTAAGTGGTATCTGTGGTGGCTAACTATGCCCTGTGGCAGCCAGCAGTGCAAAGACATCCATGATTGCATTGGCTGTGCAATCCTGGGAAACAGATGTGTCCTCCCCCAAGCACTGTATAGCCACCAGGAGCTGTGCAGTGCCCATCTTGTGCTGCTCAGCTGCCTGGTGCACCTCCATGCACAGTGCACGCACCCCAGTGGCAAGCAGCACCTGATGCTCTGTGGAGGCCCACAGCAAATGGGCATGCTCTGCCAATGGGTTGGTGCCCAGGGGAACCTGGGTAGGTCACTGACCCTCCTGCAGTGAACGCCCCTGTTGCGTATCCACCCACACAGGTGGACGCTGCACAGTGGGATCCCCATGGAGTAAGCCTCTATCAGGTGCCCCGGCAGCAGACCATACTTCCAGCTGCCCTCTGGCCCCTGATCCTTGCTGCTGCTGCTCATCCAGCTGCTGAATGCTGCCCAGCACCTATGCAACCGCACCACCACCACCACATGCCACTGCTGTGGCAGTGCACACAGCAGCACCCACAGTGGCAGTGGGCAGCTGTCACACCACTGTCAGGCCACTGGGCATGCTGCCTGTGATGGTATCTGGTATGGGTGTCTCCCCCACAACACCACCCATGCTGTCCAGGATTATGGTCAGGTCATCATCGGTGTCAGTCCCCATCCTGATCTGTTTCTTCATACAGAGGACGCTGAGACTGGCATTCTTTAGAAACACATCCAGGGCCTCATCTGACCCCATGCCCAGGACATCCAGCTGGACAGTGGTGGTGTGCTACAGCCGATCAGGCCCCTGGATGCCCATGGAGGTGGATGGCTAGTCCTCCGGGGCTGGGCTTGCCTCCATGGCTGTTGCTGGTGCCCCATCCTCTGCATGAAGGCATGCTGGTGTGGAAAGAGAAAACAGATGTGTCAGTGATGAAAGGCCCACCCCATTCCTCCACAAGGCACCCTACCTGCCCAACACAGCCACTGCATGCTGTGCATGCCCAACATATGTACCATGCAGTGATGGGCTGCTACCCATCTGGAATCGTCCACCTGGCACACCCTCCACAGTGCTGCGGTGCATGGTGGCTGCCACCAACTCCTCCTGTGCCATGAGCTGTAGCACATCAGCAGGCCCCCTTCTGGTAGTTTTCTGGGCTACATGGATGGCAGCCTCCTTCTCTTTGAAGCGCCGCTTATTGGCACCCACCATCATGTGGCACTCCAGCACTGACAGCTGGTGGCTGCCCTGCTGGTTGACACATGCCACCACCTCCTCCCAGGCTGCAGCCCTGGCCAGTGGTGTGCCCGTAGCACCACTCAGCAGTGGCTCCCTGTTGAGGTAGGCCTCAAACAGGGGCTCTGCCTCTGCCTTTGTGAAGTTGGGCCTGTGTTTGCGAGCAGGCCCATGCTCCTCACCTTCCTCATGTTCCAGCATGTTGCTACCTGTGGACATGGACAGCACAGTGTGTCAGTGTCAGCAGCACCCTACTCCGTCCCCCCTGCTGTTCTGGATGGGCTCAGCAGCATGTGCAACTTACCTCAGATGGTTGTAATACCAGTACATGGCCTGTGACGTTCCGTGGCACTTTTATAGTGCAAAGCATGCAAATGAGCATTGGCACAATGGTAATGACATGCTAATTTCCGCAGTGCACCACGCATTGGCCGATGAGCTAATTAGCATGTGGTGGCTGAATATCATGAATTTGCTCTGTGCGCAATGAGATTGCTCCAGAGCAAGTTGCAGCACAATGTCCAGGCATGCACAATGCACAGGACTGCAGTACGCATGTGCTGATCGGTCTGCTCCCACCTATTGGGCACTGTGCACCCACTGCACAATAGGGACCATGGGGTATGGTGCGCCGTGCCTGCTATTGTGCATGTGCGCACTGTGCGGTGGATGACCCCTGACCCCTGCTGTGATCTCTACCCCTGGGTGTACCCCTACCCATGACCCCACCTTGCCACGCCCATGCAGTACATCTCTATGACTGACTGCATGATGGGCTGACACAGCGCATGTCCCCTTGGCCCTCGCATCTGGCTCATGCACTGGCCATGTGTGCCCCATGTCTCCATTTTGCTCAGTGGTTCATACCACAGAGATGGCATGGCAACAGCAGCAACATGGATGGGTGGTCAACTGGACCCAGGTGGAGCTTGCCAACCTCATGGCCTGTGTATAGCCACATGCACCACAGCTGTTTGGGCAGGTGCCACTGCAGCAGCCTCTGGTGGCTGTGTGGCAGACGATTGCTGACACCCTCATGCACAGCACAGGGTGGCCAGAAGTGGGGAGCAGTGTCACCACCAGTATGAGGACCTGTTAGAGAGGGACCCAGAGTGCCTCCAGAGGCTTGAGGCACACATCCGGCATGGGGTTGTGCCACAGCCAGGTGAGTAGGCCCATCATGTATGTGTGCCATGGTGATGTACTGTGGTGTTGGCTAGGCTGCCTGCAAGCCCTGCAGGATGGTGTACTGCCATCATGCACAATGCAGTGTGGCATTGCCCTCTGCCACTTGCGTTGCCCTTCCACTCTGTGGGATGTGTCAGGCAGTGGCTCACCCTGTGCAAAGGGGTGGGGAGGTGGGCAGCTGCCATGGTTGGTTACCGATGTGTACCTGTTTCTGTTCCATTGCCAGGACCTGAGAACAGACACTGGGCAGCACTGGAGGGTCACCAGACCGCAGCATCCCAGGGAGGAGGAGTGGCTCCTGCACCAGTGGGGCCACAGAGGGCAGGTAAGAAATGACATTGTTCTGCACACTGTCAATGCGGGGAATCAGCGGCATGGGTGTGGGTATGGCTGCCTATGCTGTGTGCCATGGTGGCTGTCTGTGTCGCACTGTGCGTGGTGCTCACCAATGTGGCACATCCATCAGTCATGTGCGCCTGCTGCAGGTGGGGTGGGTGTGCGCACTGACACCACTGATGTTGCTGTGGTGCAGTCAGGGCACTAAGCCATGTGACTGCCATGGCGCAGTCAGATGACCACTGTGTGGAGAGGCCCACTGCTGTGCACTGCTGTGGTGTGCCACCTTGCCAGCAGGCATTGGCCCATGCCCCTGAAGGTGGCCTGTATGGGCCCTCCGGGGGTGTGTGTTCCCCCTGCCTGGTACGCACTGTGGTTGGGCCGTGTTCCTTGGGTTATTGCACTGATCACCTGTTCTCTCCTTTGTCCTAGGTGTCCATCGACAATGAAGGAGGCCACTTTCCTGCAGGCTCCTGAGGCAGCTAATCCTCGTTAGCTCAGCTACAATGGAGGCTGTCTTCCAAGTCTGGAGACTGCTCCTGGTGGTCAGGAGGCACCAACGGCAGCAAAGGGTGGCAGAACATGGCTGCCACTAGCCCTACATTGTGTTTCCCAGTTTCCACAGCCATACCTCCTCCTCCAATCCCTTGCCCATTGTACAGTCCCTGTTCCCTGTCCCCTTCCCTCGCTAACCTACCCTTTCCCACCCCTTGTTACTGTATACAATTGTTTTCAATACATATCTATTTTGACTTATCTGCCTGTGTCTGTGTCTGCTTTGCAGGTGGCATGAGGAGCCATGCTGCAGTGGCCCAATGCCTATCTGTGTGGTGTGCGTGTGTTGGGGTGCATGTTGTGCTTCTGTGGATCACTGCTGTGTGCTGCTGTGTGTTCCATGGTGGTGGTGGCTTCCCCTCAGTTGCTGGCTGTGCCTTGGGGTGCCCTTGGGGTGGCTGTCAGGGTTGTGTGGTGGGTGTGTCTGCTTGGCTGCATGGTCCTGGGTGTGGCATGGCCTGGTCTGGTCTGGGTGTGTAGAGTGACATGGCCTGCTGCCTGCTGGGGCCCCTTGGTGGCCCTCCATCCCCCACTGGCACCCCCCATTTCCTTCTGTCTGTGCCACTGTTGTGTTCTGGGGTGGGGGTCTGGGTGCCTGTGTGCACCATACTATGCCCTGCTGGTGGTGGCCTCCTGTGGCCTGTCGCTCCACTGTCTGGCTCTGTCCTTGGGTATCTGCTCTGAGCCATGCCCCCCCTTGATTGCTCTGGTGCTCTGCTCCCACAGTTGCCCTGGGGCTTCTGTGTCTGCCCATGGTGCACCTGTGGTTGCCCCATGGTGCAGCTGTGGTTGAGACATGGTGCATCCACAGTTGCACCACAGCACACCTGTGCCATATTCAGCCGTGTTGCAGTGGCGCAGTTTGGCATGCACAAACTCTGAATATGGCACCCATTGCACCATGGCACATTGGATTTGTGCTGCACTGGACTTGCACCAGCCTTTGATGCATTTCTGAATATCTGGCCCACTGTATATTAAGACTGTGTAAGCACTTCTATGTTAAACCCAAATTTTTGCAGCTTAAAAACTTTGCCCCTTTTCAACCGATGTAGATGAAATTTAGATTGCACAGCCTCTGTTCCAGGATCTCTCCATCCTGCAAATTTCATGAAGATCGGTTTAGAGGAAGCAAAGTTAATGAGGTGAAAAGAAATGCAAAAGTGTCAGTTTTTGAAAATGTTAAGATTTTTTGCCGCCCTATAACTTAAAAACTAGGAGCCTTTGAAACCTGAAACGTTCAGGTTTGATTGAGGTTGGTCAAAGGTGTGTGCTTTTGTGCTTTTTAGGTTACTCAAGTAAGTAGTTTTTGAAATATTTAATAAAAAGTTCCATTGTTAAGTATCCGCAATTCAAAAAATAGCATTCCCTTCACAACTGAATTTTTCCGAAAGCAGCAGTTTGCACTATATGGCACAGCTGTCTTTAAAATACAACAGCTGCGTCATATAGTGCAACCCCTGCTGCTGCCACCACTCATAGATCAGGGATGGGGCTACTGTCATTGTAGCCTTCATCCTGACTGTGCCTTAGTTGAACAGTTCTCTGCACACTGGGGGCCCCAATCCCCAGTGGCAGTACATTTCTTTATTTATTAGTCCTACTGTTATCTGACACTGGAATGGCCACCTCTGGTGTCAGATGCTTCCCCCTTTGCAGCCCCTTGATTATTTCCACTGCCAACATCGAGGGGCCCAATCCCCATGTCAGCATTTTCACCCCCCCAGCAGTTTGAGACACTGGGGAGACCACCCCCAATGTCAGATGAGAAGTTCCCTGAAAAGAAAAAAACATCCTTGGACATCTCTGTTTTTTAAAACTAGAAAAAAGAAAACAGTTCTTCGTCATTGCCACCAACTTCCTACCCCCAACCCTAGCATCACACTGAGCACCCACCACACCAACCCCCCCTTACCCTATACTTACCTCCCGAGTTTGAAACACATAGAACACAGATGTCTTTAATGAATGACAGTTGTGTCATATAGTTCAAGTACTATATGACACTGCTGTCTTTAATAAATGACAGTTGTGTCATATAGTGCAAGTACTGAATGACACAGCAATAGTTTATTAAAGACAGCAGTGTCATGCAGTACGTGCACCATACAACACAACTAGCGTTCATTAAAGACAGCTGTGTTGTGTAGTACTTGCAGTATACAACACAGCTGACATTTACGAAAGACAGCTGTATCGTGTAGTGCTGGCCACTGCTGTCATGTCTCGTGGGTCAGGGAAGGGGCTACTGCCATTGTAGCCTCGACAGCCTCAGTGTCCCATATTGCAATGGTAATATGCACACTGGCGGCCCCAGTCCCTGGTAGCAGTGCAGGTAAATATCTATTTTTTGTTTTTAGATTTTTTGTATTATACTTATTCAACACTGATATGCCCACCCGCCGGTGTCAGATGTCCCCCCTGTGAAGCCCCTTGTATTATTATTACAGCTGACATCAGGGGCCCAATCCTTGTATCAGCATTTCCACCCCCATCAGTGTGGTACTCTAAGGAGCCCACCCCAATGTATAAAAATACTTTTATTTTAGTGAAAAATGTATCTGAAAAGAAAACAAACATCCCATAATGTCTTTTTTTGATACCTGTAAAAAGAAAATGGTCCCTCATTGTCTCTGCTAGCTCCCACACCCCAACCCTACCATCCCCTGAGCACCAACCACCCTACACACCCCCTTACCCTATACTTACCTCCGAAGGTCAGCCGCTGCCATCTTCTGTGGACCAGGATGTGTCTCCACTCTTCAAAGCTGAACTGCAAACTGAAGATTCAAGGTAAGTGTTGTGTATCGTATTTCAATGGTGTTTTCAACTTATGTTGCTATCTTAGCCATTTTTTGATATTTTTTCACCAAAATTTCAACATGTGCTTTTGGGGACCCCTACTCATGAACACTGGAACTGTCATTTCATTAACTGATCTTGAAAGGTAATTTCATGCAGTGACTGAAAAATCACCTTTCAGGATTGATTAATGAAATGACAGTGCCAGAGTTCATGAGGTGGGTCCTAAAAACCCATGTTAAAAATTTGGTGGAAAAAGTTAAAAAAAATGACTGTGTTACAAACGTGCATTGTGCAATTTTTACGTAGGGGCATAACTTTGGTAATTTATAATATATTGAGTCCAGATTTTCAGCATGTCCATTTTTTCACTCCACCTCGCCATGAACAGTACAGCTGTCATTTCTCACATCCAGCCAAAATTGTGTTTTCGCACCTGTGGCAAGGAATGGCATGGTCACAGTGTGGAATCACCTTTCAGGACCAATTATCAAAATAACAATTCCAGTGTTCATGAGGTGGGGTCCCAAAAAGGCCGTGCTGAAAATCTTGCAAACAAATTCCTAAAAATGGTCAAGTTACGAGCATGCATTTTGCAGTTTCTACGCAGGTGCATAACTTTGGTAATTTACAATATTCTGACTCCAGATTTTCAACATACTCATTTTTTAACACCACCTCATGAACAGTACAGCTTTCATTTTTCACATCCTGTCCAAAATGTGTTTTCACACCTGTGGAGCGAAATGGTTTTTTCAGCACAGATTGGAAACATTTCATTTATAGTTTTTATGCGGTGGGGTCATAAGAAGAATATGTTGAATGTTTGGGGTTAAAATGTTAAAAAACAAATAATCTGCTAAATAACACTGATTGATGTGATGTCCATTGCACCTCTGGGGAACAAAAAGCTGCCTTACTGTGCCAGTGAGCTGAGTTCACATGTGAATTCAGTGAGCTGGTTTACTGGGACAAGGCTGATAGGAAAGGTGCTGCAGCATTTTACACTAGTCATGGCCTTGGTAGGGAAGAAGCAGTGTTTTGGCACAGATGTCACACTCTGTGATGTGTCAGGGAACCTCACTGGCAGAGTATTGAGATGTGTGCCGGGGTCTGCTGGCCCCATGCACTGCATCATGACTGTCTCCGATATTGTAGTTAGCTCATTTTGCGCAGGTCCCAAAGGGACCTGTGCAAATGAAGATACATTTCCAGGACTGTATTCAATACTGTATTTTTCTCATTTTGCACAAATGAGGATACACTTCCACTATCACAAAAAGAAGAAAAATTAGTTTAAAAAAATATATTAATGCAGAGATTAGGGTTGTAAAAATGCAAAGTGTACAAAGATGGGAAATGAAAAGACATTAGTTATTTGGATCTCTGGAGTATTGGTGAATCAGTGTTTGGGTCTTATTTGGGGCTGTCAACCATAATGCCCACCCCTAGCCCATAGCTTCCTGTCCAAAGCACAATATACAGCTAGTGCCACATAGTGATACAGTATGGCCAACATAATCTGTCAAAGCTTTCTTCACGTAGGGCCCTATGGACCCTGCCTGAAGACATCAAGTTTGACCTTGTCTGAGCCAGGGTCGGGGTGAGCATTAGGGTTGAAAGCCCCAAATAAGACCCCACCACTAATTTACCAATACTCTGGAGACCCAAATCCCTAATGTCTTTTTATTTCCCGTCTTTGTACAACTTTATTAATGCATCAGTTAGGGTTGCTATTAAAGCAGCAAAGTTGGGAAATATGGCATTAGGGTTTCCAACCCTAACGCCACATCCCCCCAACAACACACACACAAGTGCAAGCAGGAGAACAGGCAAGGCAACACATCCAATCAGAAACAGCCATCATCAGGTAAGAGAAGGAACATACAATTCTGTGAGTATACCACAAGAGACATCTGTCATCATGGTTCAGCAACTGTATCAGCTCTTCTGCCATCCCAGTGTCTTGGGGAGTACACTCACATGCTGTGCAACCATGCAGGGGGGGCACTGCATGCACTGCATCCAAAAGTTCTCAGTACAGACATATATATATATAGATATTATTGTTAAAATATATACACATGTGCAGAAAAATAATGTATATAAGGTGTCAGTACAAGATCATCTGGACTCTGTCTTCCACTGTGACATAATTGTTCCCATACTATACCATGTGGCTTACTCTCTACAATGTGGTTTCAGTCTTTTAGCATATTCATATTTTATGTGATTGAACCATAATCTGTCCTGTTCTTTGCAAAAAAACTATGTTAATACAGATATTAGGGTTTTAAAAATGCAGCACACACAAAGATGGGTCTCTGGAGTATTGACAAATCAGTGGTGGGGTCTTACTTGGGGTTGTAAACCCTAATGCCCAACCTTTCCCTGATGAGATGAGGTCAAATGTGTTGTATATGGACCCTGCATGAAGAAAACTCTGACAGATTATGTTGGCCATACTTTAGCTAGAGTTGTGTCTTATGCTTCAGACAGCAGGCTTTGGGCTGGGAGAATGGGGTGGGCATTAGGTTTGACAATTTCAAGTAAGACCCCACCACTGATTTACAAATACTCCCGAGTCCAAAATCCCTAATGTTTTTCATTTCCCATCTTTGTGAACTTTGTATTTTTACAACCCTAATGTCTGCATTAATGTACTTTTTTGCAAAGAATTTCCCTACCTTTTGTGATAGTTGAACTGTATCCTTTTTTTTTGCACAGGTCCCTTTTGGACCTGCACAAAATGAGATAAATACAATATTGGAGGCAGTTCTGAAGCAGTGTATGGGCCTAACGGACCCTGGCACACATGTCAATACCTTGTGGGTGAGGTTCCCTGACCCACCACAAGGTATGGTGTCTGTGTCAAAACACTGCTTTGTCCATACCCAGGGTGGGACTGCTGCTGCATGCTTCAACACCTGCCCCATCAGCCTTGTCCCAGTAAAGTAGCTCACTGAGTTCACATCTGAACTAAGCTCACTGGCACGATTAGGCAGCCTGTTCCCCAAGGGTGCACTTTACATCCCTGCAAACAATGTTACTTAATAAATTCTTTGTTTTTTTAATACTTTGACACCAAGCTTTTAACATAGTCTTCTTATGGCCCACCTCATAAACCCTGTAAGTGAAATTGTTCAATTCTGTGCTGAAATGCCATTCAGCGCTACAGGTGCAAAAACACATTTCAGACAGGATGCAAAAAATGAGAGCTGTACTGCTCATGGGTGGTCTGAGAAAATGGGTATGCTGAAGATCTGGAGTCAAAATATGGTAAATTACCAAAGTTACGCTCCTGTGTAGAAAATTTTAAACACATTCAAGTAATTCAACCATTTTTAGGAATTTGTTCACCAAATTTTCAGCATGGCCTTTTTGGGACCACACCTCATGAACACTGGTCTGTCCTTTTGTTAATTGGACCCAAAAGGTGATTCCTAGCAGCAACTGTGACATCTTCTTCTGGAATCAATTTATGAAATGACAGTGACAGTTTTAATGAGGTGGGGTCCCAAAAAGGCCATTTTGAAAATCTGGTAAAAAAATTCAAAAAAATTGACAAAGATATCAACATAAATTCAAAACACCTTTAGAAATGCATTTTACAGCATTTATCTGTATTCCTCAGTTTGCAGTTTGGCTTTGAAGAGTGCAGATGTGTCCAGAGGTATGTATAGGGTAAGAGGCTGTGTGGGGTGGTGCTTGCTCGGTGGGAGGGTAGGGTTGGGGGTAGTAAGATGATGAGGGAACGTTTTCTTTTTTTCAGGTAAAAAAGATGTGTTTTTCATTGCAGGGAAAACACAAAAAATTAAAGGTATTTTAGGACACTGGGGGGTGGGATCCGCAGTGTCCCACACTATTGGGGGAGTGTAAATGCTGACACAGGGTTTGGGTCCCCTGATTTCAGCAGTGGTTATAAATCAGTGGGCTACAAAGGGGTGGAGGCTAAATTATTTAACCATTAGAGGTGCACTAAGCCACAGCTTGTTTTCACATGGGACCTGGGAGCACAAGGAAGTTAAGTGACTTGCTCAGGGTCACACAGTATGCAAAAGGGGGCTGTGGGATTCAATCCCAGATCAACAGATTTTCAGCTCAGTCCCTTTAACCACTATGCTATGCTGCCTCCTAAAAGGGGGAATCATCCACCATGGGTGGGTATCTCGGTGTCAGATAAGGACACAAAATAATAGTAATTTAAATAAATAAATAAAAACACTGCCACCAGGGATTGGGGCCTCCAGTGTTCAGATAACCATTTAACTAAGCCACAGTCAAGCTGGTGGGGCTACAATGAAAGTAGCCCCATCACTGACCTACTGCACTAAACATGACAGCAGCAGACTGCAGTATACGACATAGATGTCTTTAATAAATGACAGCTGTGTCATATATTGCAAGTACTATATGACACAGCTGTCATTTATTAATGACATCTGTGTCATATAGTATTTGCACTATAGAACACAGTTGTCATTTTATTAGAGACAGCTGTGTCTTATAGTACTTGTAGTATATGACACAGCTGTTGCTTATTAAAAACAGCTGTGTTATATATGCCTCAACCTCTGGAGGCTAATGGGGGGGTTGAGGGTACTCATTGGGAGCGTCGGGTTGGGGAAGGGAGATGGAGGGAGATGACTAGGGACCATTTTCTTTTTTCAGATAAAAAAATGCTTTGTGGGATGCTTTTTTCTTTTCAGAGAACACTACTTCTGGACACTCTGGGTCTGTTTCCCAGCATCCCACACTGCTGGGGGGTGTAAATGCCAACATGGGCATTGGGCCCCCTGAAGTCAACAGTGTTACTTAATCAATGGACTGCACATGGGGAGAAGTATCTGACATCAGGGGTGGGCATCCTGGTGTCGTCCAACAACAATAAATAAAAAATAAAATAAATAATTACATAAATACACTGCCACCGGGGATCGGGGCCCTTGGTGTGCAGATAACCATCCAATTAAGGTGGAGCCAGGATGGTTATGAGTGACAACAGCTGCCGGGGTTGCACTATATGACACAGCTGTCTTTTATTAAAGACAGCTGTGTTGTATACTACAAGCTGCTGCTTTTGCAAAAATTCAATTATGACTAGAATGCTGGTTTTTTGAACTGTGAATGCTCAGAAACAGAACATTTTTATTAAATATTTTAAAAACTACTTAACAGTGTGACTTAAAAACCACAAAAGCACAAACATTGAACCAATATCTGTCAAACCTGCAAGTTTCAGGTTTCAAAGCCTCCTATTTTTTTCATTTATCAGGTGGCAAAAAAAGTCTTAACAATTTTGAAAAATGGAGACCTTTGTGTTTTTTTGCACCTTTTTTTCTGTGCCTCCCCTGAACCAATCTACATGAAATTTGCAGAATCAAGAGCCCCTGGTACAGAGCCTGTGCTTTCCACATTTTATGTAAATCAGTTAAAAGCAGAGAAAGTTATTAAGGTGCAAACATTTGAGTTTAACATGGAAGTGCTTACTCAACCCTAATATATGGTCGCTATCATGGATATATACATACATATATATATATATATATCTTCATTGCAAAAAACTACATTAATGCATCAGTTAGAGTTCAGCTTAATGCCACAAAAGCATGGAAATGTGGCCTTAGAGTTTCTGACCCTAACTTCCATCCCCAACCCCCAAGCAGCAAAAGTGCAAAACCACACAACCAACCACAGACAGCCATCATCAGGTAAGACAAACCTCATACAACTTATTCCAGATGACACAAACGCAGTAGAACTTATATGCTTCCTTTGTGGATTTATATATTCAACTGCATGAGCACTGGCCCCACAAGGCCTCTGCTTCTGCAGTCACAACTTTGTGTGTATGTCATACAGCATGCATGAGTACATGTGGCAGAAGAAGCACAGATCCCATGGGGCCTGCCTTTCTGCAGACAGATATCCCAAGGGGCCTGTGCCGCTATGGCCAGAAGTACTCATGCACAGGGTATGAGGGTCCCCACTAGATAGTATAATCCACTACTGCATGGTTTTCTATTTGCAACTGCACAACTCAAAAACTGCTACCCCCTTGAAAAATGTCTGAATCCGCTGCTGAAACTATGATACCCACATTACAACTGTACCTCTGTCTGAATAACTGTAGGCCCTACAGGGGCCTGCTCTTCTGGAGCCAAAAGTTGGTGCATGTCTTACACCTCTGGCTGATGAGATGCAGAACCCTCAGGGGACTTTGATTCTGTAAACAGAAGTACTGCTGCAATTTTTGTATCATGGATTTTGTGGTATCTGCACTTCTGCACCCAAAGGTTGCTGTATATGTCTTACACCTGCAGCTGCAGAAGTGCAAGCCTATCAATTGTGTGTATGTTTTATGGTGTCCATGGCTATGTGAGACTACAGAAAGGCTGGCCACAGTGAGTCATAGACAAAAGAAGTGTTGAAATTTGGGTATCATGGGTTTTTATCTTGCTAGAGGGACTTGTGCTTTGGTATAATGGAGTTTGACCTTTGAAGGGGCAGACCAAGTTGTCATGGTGAACCCCCCCCCTTGGCAGAAATTTGGTATGGCTCAGAGAGGTGCAGGAATGCGGAGGGTAGGGAGAAGCCCAGGGTAACCATAGGTGGTTTTGGGAAGGGGGCGTGAGGGCAGGCAGAGTACATAACAGGCAGCACAGAGATATTCTGCCTCTTTTGCTGGACAATTTTATTGGCTTAGTTTCAACAAGACCAGCTTGTCAGAATTGGCTATCATTTAGTTGGTGGAATTTTGGGAAGAATCAGACTGAGGTAACAATTTTGGCCATTATAAGAAAAAAAAAAAAGAGAGGTGTATATATATATATATATATGTATATGTATATATATATATTATGGTAGCACGGTAGTGCTACCATAGTTAGGGTTGA
Source organism: Neoceratodus forsteri (assembly GCA_016271365.2). Classification (NCBI taxonomy): domain Eukaryota; kingdom Metazoa; phylum Chordata; order Ceratodontiformes; family Ceratodontidae; genus Neoceratodus; species Neoceratodus forsteri. Next base: position 109,767,051 of record CM057456.1, on the reverse strand, counting down.
GGAGCCATTTCTATGTTAAACCCCAAAACTTTGCACCTTAATAACTTTGCAACCGTTTGATGGACTTGCCTGAAATTTGGAATTTATGATCAAGAAACATAGGCATTGGGATCTACCAAGCTTTATACTGGTCGGATATATGGCTGCGGAGTTATTAAGTGTGATCTGTGCACGCTTTTACGCTTTTCTGGAATTCTGTGGTCGTGCCTACAGGTCGTACGGTTTGTGTGACCGGCCCAAAATCTTCAGGGAACATGCAGCCAGGGTCCCCGATGTGCCTTTCCAAGATTTCGTGAAAAAATATTAAACGGTCCAAAAGTTATTCAAAAAACAGTTTCCCATTATAAGTCAATGGGAAAAGTTAACAAAAAGTTCAACACTTTCGCAAATGCATTTTTACTTTCGCAAATGGGCCTGTTACTTTCGCAAATCGGCCATTTTGTTTTCAGTTGGTGATCAGAAAAATGGTTGGCATTTAAATTTGGGACCCTCTAGCAACCTAATTTTTTTTGTATTCACCTAGTCAGGCCCTGAGGATGCTTGCCATGTCTTTATTTTGTGGTAAAACACCCCAGAAATATGTTTTTCAAATTTCTGGAAAAAGTACTTTCACAAATTACTTTCGTGCTCACGAAAGTGTCGCAATTTTTTGCGAAAGCTTTCAAATTGCGACAGTAATTTTCTAGTCTGTGGGAAAATGACAGCAATTCTTTGGCACTGCACTGCAAAATAACTGTTGGGAGTTTTGGGCTGAAATTTGGACGGAACGCAGCCGACATCTCACAGATGTGCCTTTCAGTGTTGCATTGAAAAAATATTACACGGCGGCAAAGTTATGGCACTCCAAATTTGACAGTTTTTTCCATAGGATAACATTACGGTGCCCGAAGCATTACAGGAATCCTTTGGCACCCTGCTGCAAAATAATGGTTTGGTCTTTTTTCCTGAAATTTGGAGGGAAGACAGCCAACAGTACACAGATGTGCCTTTCAGTAGTTTGGTGAAAAAATATCACATGGCGGCAAAGTTACAACACTCCAAAATTGACAGTTTTTCCCGTAGGATAACATTACGGCGCCCGACACTTAACAGAAATCATTTGGAGCCCTGCTGCAAAATAACGGTTTGGTCTTTTTTCCTGAAATTTGGAGGGAAGACAGCCAACAGCCCACAGATGTGCCTTTCAGTAGTTTGGTGAAAAAACATTACAGGGAGGCAAAGTTATTGTGCTCCGAACTTTTCTTTTTTTCCCATAGGATAACATTACGGCATTCGCTGCGCCTTTCAGGGCCCGTATCTCGGAAACGGTGCGAGATACGGACTTTTCGTCTGAAAACTTCTTAGCCCCTTGATGGGGCTAAGACTTAAATTAGCCAGGACAGTTGTAAATAATATGACTTTTAAATTTTTTTTCCACGTCATACGGTTGCTGAGATATAATGTATTTAGTATTCCAAGATCTCATTTTCTGCGCCGATACTCAATATTTTGCATACATTATTTGTACTCACTGTCTTTCTCAATGCAGGTTTTGAGGAAAACCAGCCTGTGCGCTTACATTACTGTTACTGTTGCCCTTTCCGCTTGCAGATCCATACCCGTTTCACTTACCATTGACGTCCTGCGCCACCATGTGCGTTATCCTTTGCGTTTTCATTTGCGCTTGCGTTTCTGTTATTTTTTGCCATTTCTGTCTACAGTATGTTTATCTTACTGTTTCACTTTACATCACCATGCCCATTGACATTTCTGTTTGCAGGCACCATGTTACTATGTGACAACACATCACGTGGCAGACCATTCCCGTCTATGCCACCATGTCCGTTACCCTTTCTGTTCTCATTCGTGCTAGTGTTACCATGTGCGCCACTGTTAGCATTTCTGTTTGCGTTGCTGTCCCTGTTAGTATGCCACATCACATCATGTGGCGGGAGCGCGGGGCCCGAAGGGGCCCTCCCGCCGCTGCATTACAGTCACTATTTCTCGTTATCATTCTCAAAAAGAAGGGAAATTAGAGGCAAAAAACTCCGTTTAATGCATTAGTTAGGGTTGTTCCACAGTGACAAAAGTGAGGAAATTCACTGTTAGGGTTGAAAACCCCCCTTGGACCCCACTTGGAGTACTGAATGGGGAAGAGATACAGCTGTTTTCTGAGGAATAGAGTCCAGAGATAGAAGCTGGTGGCTTGTGCAAGGTGTTGAAAATCAGTGACTGAATGCATTAGGGCTCCTGATTTATGGATGAATGCATGGCAGGGCCAAGAGGCATTTTGAAGAGAGAAACTGGTAGCATGGCACTCCGACAATTAGGCCGGTTGAGGACATGCAGTCGGCGGTAGTGGCATCTGACATCATGCCACATGGGGGGGTGAGGGTAGAAGTTCGAGTGAGGCAAGCAGATCTGTGCATGTTACAGGAGAGCTGGGCATGAAGAATGTGGTGACCAGACCTTACAGGCTGGGGAACTATGGCTGAGTAAGCTAATGAATAGCGTACTGTTTGACTTGGGGAACAGTCAGTACAGGGGGTGTGCCGACAACTAGATCAGGCTGAAGCCATGCCGGGCACAAAAATGAGGGAAAATAGGCCTGTGAAGCCTAATGGATGGTGGGTTTTTTTTGACTAGGGGAGCCAGTACGGGGATGGTCCGACAACTAGGCTGGGCTGAAGCCATGAGGCTGGCAGTGGTGTCATCTGACATCACACCACGTGGAAAAGGGGGAGCGAGCGATTCGAGTAGGCCTGGGGCCTGATAGATGGGCAGGTGGCCTGGCTCACAGTCAGTGCGGGAGATGAAATGGGCCTTTGGTTTTTTGTTTGTTTCAACCCCAGTAATGGAATTCTGAAAGGTTTGGAGAAAGGGATATTTTACTGTAAAAACTTATTGCGCCACGAGAAGGAGAGGCAACAATGTTATTGTTTGGTCAGGCAGCAAGCTGGCTCAAAGGCAACATAGGTTTTGGGAAAGTCTTAGCAGCCGAATAGCTAAGAAGCAGCTGGCAAGTGGCGTCTGACATCACGTCGCGTGGGGGGGGCTCTCGAGTGAGGTATCATGGGGGGTGGGGTACGGAAGACTTGCTCGTTTTGGAAGGACACCATGGCAATGACCGCATGGGGCACACAGGAGGATATATGATCATATGATATGACACTGTAAGGGGAAGGAAGGGCTGGGAGCCAGGAGCCCTCATGGGTTTCATGAGCAGGGGATGCTCATTTTGTGGAGAAGCCTCAGGTTTTGGGGAGATCACAGTTGCAAGTGGAGTTTATGGCTTGCCAGGGCTAGGTCCCTGCAGTTTTTTGGGGTTTCACCCCCATGTGAAAATGGGGTATATAAAAAAATGTGTTTTTCTCTGTTTTAAAAAGGGGGGGAGAGAGAGGAAGGAGGATGGGTATTGGGAGAATCTTGGGTGAACCCTAACTTATAATGAGAGAAGGGAGTCCCAGACATTTGCAAAGGTTTTTAGGGTTACAATAACTGTAATTGCTGTGTGTGAAGGGGCCGGATGTGTAACAGATGTATCACAGAGAGATAATGAACAATATTTTTCAGTTTTCTTGCAGTAGTGGTGGGCAAATCGAGTGGAGAGATGGCACTGAAGAAAAGCAAACCTTCCAGAGCAGAGGCATACGAGGCAATAATAGAACTGGAAGAGAAGGCCAACATGATCTGGCAGCTGGTGGAGGGGAACGAACCAGGGAGGTTGGGGGAAAAACAAAAGTGGAGAAGAGGCGATGGAAAGAGGCCGATGGAGTGGGCAGATAGTCCAGCAAGGTCACAGCAGCAAGGAATGGTGGAGCCTCCTCCCCGAGCTGCCAGGCCAGTACTGTCACCTCCTTGTTACTCGGAACCGTTAGTACAGCCCCCAGAACCAGGGGTCATAACTCCGGTGGAGCCCAGGGCAGAACCCCAGTCCACAGCTGCCCTCATACCCCTATCAACAGCAAGTCCAGCACAAGAAAAGGGACCAATGCAGCTCACGGACAACAGGCTTCAAGAAAAGAACAGGCCAACAGGTAGTGTATCAGGTTCTGTGGGGGAAAGTATCACGGATTACATTGGTCAAATTATTTTGACTTTTGGGGCAGGGGGGCTAGGCCAGATGGAGACTGCATTGGCAGAGATAGGGACCGAAAAGGGGGGGGGGCAGAAGGAGAAATGAAAGAAGCAGAGAACATGGGAAAAGGCACTAGAGAAATTGGAACACCTGCCATGAGGATAGGTGAGCACGTGCCGTTGACCACGAAAGAAAAGATTTGGAAAGAAGAATACGTGGACATATTTACACTGGTAACTAGGGAAGCAGCTGCCGAATATGAGGAGTCGGAGAGTATAGGCAAGAGCAAAATGGCAGCCACAGTAGTGTTACTAGGCAAGAAAAAGGAAGACAAATTCACCAAGGGGAAGATGTGGGATGGTTGATTTGTGGGCTTTGCCACCAATTCAGCCATTGTGCTGGAGAAAAAAACAGAGATGGGGGTTCCATTTATCACATATTCTCTGATCATAAGGTGGGCAAAAGCAAAAAGGGGAGTGGGGTGGATATACTATGACTAATTTTTTTCTCCAAAGAATGGCCACTTACGGGGATGTCAGATGGGACATGAAACAGTTGGATTTATGGATGGACTACATGACCGACCAATCCACCCCAGAGGGTGAGACGGGCAGGAGAGTGGGTGTCCTTCAAAAATGTTGCTGGTACTACAGCAGAGCTTTCGGTTCATGGCCACATTGTCGGTTTAGACATGAATGTTCGAAGTGTGGGGGGACTCACCCTTCGGTGTGCTGCAGGAACCACTGGCCCCAGGGGAGTCAAGCAGGGGGTAGTCAAGTGGCCAACCAGCAGCCTTTTTGGGAGGGGCAGGGTTATAAAGGTCAGACCTGGAACAGAGGCATGAGAGGCAGAGGATACGGAAATAGGGGGGCCCAATCTTACTGAAGTAATGGGAGGGAGGGTGAGGGCAAGGGAAGGGGGACAGACAGGGAACACAGAGGGTAGGACAGGTACAGCACAATTTCAGGTAGCCAAGACTCCCATCAAGTGGGATGCCTGGGAAGAGTGGCTTGCAGAGTATCTAGACAAGACAACGGCGGAAACCTTAAGAAAAGGTTTTAGGTCAGGTTTTTCCCTGCAGTGCAGAATGCCAAAACAAGTGAGAGAGGCAAATAATCTGGCATCAGTCAGGGGAAAAGAGGACAACCTGAGACAGAAGATAAAAAGGAGAGGGCAGCAGGGAAGGTAGAAGGCCCGTACCCTTTCCCCCTCGATAGCTAACTTGAGGATCTCCCAGCTGGATTTGGTCCCCTAGAAACAAGAAGGGGAATATAGGGTGATCCCTCACCTATCATTCCCAGTGGGAGATTCAGTCAATGATTTCATAGGGGAAGAGCACAGTCGGGTGTCTTATGCCATGCTGGAAGAGGCAGTGCATATCATTTGGGCTACCCCAGACGCATGGCTAGCAAAGAAAGATATTGAAGCAGCTTTTCATCTACTGCCAGTTAGAAAAGAGGACTGGGACCTGCTGGGTTTTAAAATTGGGCAGCAGTATTATTTTGATAAAGCAATGCCAATGGGTTGTTCGATAGCATGCGCTACGTTTGAAACATTCAGCACCTGTCAGCAATGGATCTTTCAAAAGAAAACAGGGCATAAGATGGTCATACATTATTTGGATGATTTTTTGTTGATAGGCAGAGGACGAGGGGAAGCAGAAGAGATGCTAGCCAGTTATCAACACTTGTGTGGTGAGCTGGGTGTGCCATTGGCACCAGAAAAAAATGGAAGGCCCTAGAAGAGTGCTGGAGTTTTTAGAAATTGAGGTGGATGCATGGGAAGAGGTATTTGGGCTGCCAGACAAAAAAGTGACTAAGCTGAGGGAATTGATTCACCATCACACGAGCCAGAGGCACGTACAGTTAAGGCAAGTGCAGCAAATCTTGGGACATCTGAATTTTGCGTTCAGGGCAATAGGGCCAGGAAGGACTTTCACAAGATGACTAGCAGGAGCAATAGCAAGGGTAATGAGGCCGCACCATTGGGTTGATATAACACAAGAGGTAAAGGAGGACTTTAAGATCTGGGAGGATTTCCTGAGCAGCTACAATGGCATATCCTTTTGGCAGGAAGAATGGGTTTATAACACCGCTTTAGACTTGTACACGGATGCGGCAGGGGGGAAGGGCATGGGGGGGTATTTGAGGGGAAAGTGGTTTGCAGAGCCATGGCCTGACAAATGGGTAAAAGATGACAGGGTAAAGGACATCACACTATTGGAAATCATGCCCATATGGGCCTGCACCCTAGTTTGGGGAGAGGAATTGAAAAACCAGAAGGTTACATTCTGGTGTCATAATAGGGCGGTGGAGGATGTCCTGAATAACAAGGGTGGATGGTCGGCGCTGGTAATGCAGGTATTGAGACAGCTAGTGCTAAGGGGTTTGCAGTTGAATATGTCATTCAGGGCAAAACACATAGATGGGGTAAGGAATATACTGGCTGATAGCCTTTCCCGTCTGCAGCTGGACCATTTTCGGGCACTGGCCCCATCGGCAGAGGAACAGAAAACACCCATTCCAATGAATATCTGGGACATTGGCAAGAGGGAGCAGAGACACTATTTTGCAGCTCATGGGCACCACGGACCCTGAGGGCCTATGAAGGGGCTTGGAGGGCATTGCAGGCTTTCAGGACTGCACACCACATGGAGGTAAGTGGGCCAGTTATAGTAGAGCAGCTAGGAAAGTTTACAGTTGAGCAATGGCAGAAAGGACTGGCATACACCAAGATGGGGGTGCACTTATTGGGGATCAGTGTGGTATGCAGCCTAAAGAGGTGGCATAATCCCACAAAATCAATGCTGATTCGAAGGATGATGCAAGGGTGGAGTAGGCTGAGACAGAAGGACAGGGATTGCCGGCAACCAATAGCGGAACACTGGTTAGCCAAACTGCGAGACATACTGCCAGGGATTCGTAAATCCAAAGATGAAGCACAGCTATTCTTTACAATTTATGTGATGATGTTTGCAGGGGCGCTGAGAGTGAGCGAGGCAGTGGGGCATGGCAAAAGACGAGGACGGGGGTCTTGAATGGGGAGATATAGTATGGGGCAAACAACAATACAGCTGGTAATCGAAAGGTCAAAAACAGACCAGGTGGGAAAGGGTTGTATCATAACCTTAAAACCGCATGCTGAGGGGTCATTATGTCCAGTGAAGGCCCTGTGGGCATACGCCGCAGAGTGCTACAACAAACAGGGGAGGTTGTTTGTCCATGAGGATGGGAGGAAAGTGACCAGTTATCAGGTAACAGCGGTACTTAAAAAAGGCATGGAGTTTCTGGACGAGGACCCAGCAAGTTATTCCTCCCATTCTTTTTGGATAGGAGCTGCATCAAAATGGGCAGCGGAAGGAGAGTCAGTGGACAAAATGTTGGAAATGGGGCTATGGTGGTCTGCCAGCTATAAAATATATATATCCACCCTTTTAAAGATTAACATGCCATCTTGTTTTGTCTTGTAGGAACAGATCAGTGAAATGGGATAAAAAATATAAAAAAAATATAGGGAAATCAGGAAGTAAGGCATTAAACAATATTTGTCTAATTTATAGGTAGAGGGAGGATCACAGAAGTATGGATCTGCAGGCATTCCTATATTTATTGAGTGGAAAAAAGAGCAGAGAAGAAGGCTGGGGGAAAGCAGCTCTACCAGGATGTCAGACACTGTAGATTGACATGGCATGGTATCCGAGGGATGAAGTGGGCACAGTTATTCCTGACATTGCTGTTGATGAAGCCGCGAAGATCCACACCAGATGTGATTATTGTACACTTAGGAGGGAAATGACATAGAAGAAAACACATGGGTGGACACATATCTAAGAGTAAAAAGTGACTTTGAAAAAGTAAAACAATGGTGGCCGGGTGTCACTTTGGTGTGGTCCAACATGATACCATGGAGAATATGGAGACACGCACGCAGACACGTAGTGATAGAGATGGCCAGGAGAAAGATGAAAAGGAGAGTGGGGACTTTTCTAAGGAACATGGGGGAGGCGAGTAATACTGAGAAGAGTGGAAGAATGGGCGGGTGCATTTTATAGGTCAGATGTAGTACATTTATCAGCCCTAGTGATAGCTATGTTCAACACAGAGATGATGGGTTGCATTGAGGCATGGAGGAGAAAGCAAGGCAAGTAGACTGGAGGAGGAATAAAAAAGGGGGTTGGGAAGGCCAGTCATCCAGTGCAAGCTGGAGACAGGCTATGGGAAAAAGGAGGGGGTGGGAAAATGGGAGGGAGAAAGAAAGAAAAAGAGGAGAAGGAGAAGTAACAGCAGGAGAAGAAAGCAGTCTCAGTTTTCATCGTTACCTATAAGAAAGAGAAGAAGAAGAAAGCTCCCAGGTTTTCACCTGGGGAGGTGAGAACAAGCAGAGGAGGAGATTGAACCAATGTGGACTATGTAATGCAATATAATTAAAGAGGTGTAATACGACAATAAAAGATGATGATGATGATGATGTAAACAAATAAAATGTGGTTTTAATAAATTGATTGCTGATCTGAGCACAAGAACACACAGGTGGTCTTTCTTTTGTGGGAAAAGGGGAATCCAGGACAATGGAGTTTGCCCTTTGAAGCAGCAGAACAAATTGTCCTGGTGAACCCCCCCCCCGGCAGAAATTTGGTATGGCTCAGAGAGGTGCAGGATTAGGTGGGGGGGGAAGGAGGAGCCCAGGGACACTAGTCAGATACAGGAAGGGGAGGAGCACAAAGAGGAACAGGGTAATCATATGTGGTTTTGGGAAGGGGTTGGGGAGGGAAGGGAGAGTACATAACAGGCAGCACCAAGATATTCTGTCCCTTTTGAGGGACAATTTTGTTGCCTCCCACCTACCCAACAATGTTTTAAGAAGGGCTGTTTCACAGGTGGATGACAGCAGGTGTCCGGTCAGATGTGGTGGCTTGCCAAAGGTGGATGGCAGATAGAGAGAGAGAATTAAAAGGGAAAAAGGAGGGGTGGGGAAATGGGAGGGGTAGAAAAGAAAGAAAGAAAAAAGGAGCAGAAGAAGTAACAGCAGAAGAAAGCGGTCTCGGTTTTCACCGTTTTCTATAAGAAAGAGAAGAAGAAGAAAGCTCCCAGGTTTTCACCTGGGGAGGCGAGAACAAGCAGAGGAGGAGGAGACTGAACCTATGTGGACTATGTAATACAATATAATTAAAGAGGTGTAATATGTCAATAAAAGATGACGATGATGATAATGTAAACAAAGAAAATGTGGTTTTAATAAATTGATTGCCGACCTGAGCACAAGAACACACAGGTGGTCTGTCTTTTGTGGGAAAGGGGGAATCCGGGACAATGAAGTAGTGTGGTGATTTCAGTATAGAAACACAGAAACATAGAATGTGACAGCAGATAAGGACAATTTTGCCCTCCTAGTCTGCCATTTTTCTACCTACTGTAACAGCTCAGACCCTACTTGATCACCAGCTCCCCAATTTCCTTACTACTATGGTTCCATTATGCCTACTCAATGAATTCTTGAATCCTGGTAACAGTTTTACTTGTTCACCCATATCAGCATGTCATTATTTGTTGACACTGCTATGGGCAAAGGCAATATGCCACCTGGCTTTTCTGTGCCAGGGATTGCAGGCCCTGGGATGTGCAGTGCCAAAGCTCTGTGCTGGGAAACAGTCATGTTTTGCGGGGTTACTTTAACCCCTGAACCACCCAATCCAGGGGCTTCACCCCCTGTACTCTCCACAACTAAATATAATCTCCTCTTGTGCTTGAATGTCCCAGAAGTGGCAGAAGTTGTGTGAGCACAAATAGTAGCATGACTGAGGGGCAATCTAAATTCAAGATCTACCTGTCATCATTGCCCTTGTTGTGGCATCCTAATTGCAGCAATAAAATTCAGTCACCTTTCTGACTGTATATGTTTTTTGGCCCCTTCACCTATGCTGGGAGAATGTTCCAGAATGCAACAGTATCATAGATTTCTATCTGCAGTGACAAGTGAGTGTGTATATTTTGCAGTTTGCATGCTGCAGACACAAAGCCATGAAGCTGGTATATCAGTGCTACCACGTTTGTGACATCTGAAAACAGCTGTATGTTGTTTGTCTTACCTGATGATGGTTGTCTGTAGTTGCTTGTTTGCTCTTGTCCTTTTGCTGCTTGGGGGAGTGGGGAGTTAGGGTTGGTTGTGGCACTAAGCTGAGCCCTAACTAATGCATTAACATAGTTTTTTGCAATGAATTTCATTATTTTTTGAAATGGTGTAATTGTAGCCTTATTTGCCTGTGGAAGTGCAGGGCCCTCCAGTACCTGCAGTCCCACCCTTGTACTGTGTAGTTTTTGAATAGCGTAATTGTACCCTTATTTTCCTGAGGGAGTGTAGGGCCCTTTGGGTGCAGAGCTCCCATCCCTACATAGATGCATATATGTATGTAGCTGTGGAAGGGCCCTGTGCTTCCATTTATAGAAAAACAGTGACTAAATTGTCAGCATAAACATCTTATTACCCCAACTCATGTACCCGATATGGAAAATTTTTGAATCCCCTCCAAAACATATTTGCACGCACCTGCAACTCCATTCCACACCACAGGTGCAAAAATACATTTTGAGAAGGATTTGAAAAATGACAGCTGTGACAAACATGAGATGGGATAATAAGAAGTCTATGCTGATAATTTGGGATCAGAATAGTTAATATTTCCAAAATTATGAGCGTGTGTACTGAAATTGCAACAAACAGTGATAACTCTGCCATTTTTACATATATCGATCACAGATATTCAACATAGCCTTCTTATGACCCCACCTCATGAACAAGGGCATGAAAATGATTCAAATCCTACCTTAAAGGTGAATTCACCAAGCAACCACATAATCACCTTTTGGGCAGGAGTTGCGTAACAACAGCCATATTGTTAATGTGTCCCCAAAAGGCCATGTTGAAAATTTGGGGTCAAAATATACAAAAAAAAAAAAAAGGCTGAGCTTTGCATTAAAGTTGAAACCCCTTTGAAGTAATCTGAACATTTACCTTTGTTTCTTATATTGCAGTCTCCAGTTCCAGAAACAATATGTGATTGAGAGACAAGATCTCAAAAATGAGACCTGTTCAGTTGAGTGAAGGTGTACTGGGGGGTGTCGGGTGATGGTTGATGAGTGGGAGGTAGGGGTTGGGGGGGCTGATCGGTGATGGACTGTTTTTCTTTTTGCAGGCACAAAAAAAAACAACATCAAGGAACAGTTTTATTTTTGTAGAAATGGACTGGGGGATGCCACTAGATACCAGGGACATAAATTCTACTATATTCAGGATGACAGTCAGGCAATGGAGAGGGCAGAGGGACCACTGGACTACAATGAAATAGAAAACAAAATAAAAAAAATAATAAAATATGGGGACAGCTATCGTAGAACAGGGGAGAGGGTAGGGACCACTTCACTACAAGGGCTTTATTTATCATACTTGATATTATCAGAGTTAGCGATCAGAGAACAGAGGAGGGGGTGGGGAAGGGACCACTAGACTACCATGTCTTTGGTTGTATTATGGGGGATGGCACCCCAGGACTAATCTTAGGATTGGAGATGGTGATCAGAGAATGGGGGACAGAGGAGGGACTAATGGAGTACTAGGGCTTTATTTATACTTCATATTACCAGAGTCGGCAATTGGAGATCAGCGGAGGGGACAGGGACCACTAGACTACCAGGGCTTTGTTTTTGCATTACCGGGGCAGCGATTGGAGAACAGGGGAGGGTGAGGGACCACTACATTACCAGGGCTAATCTTGAAATTGGGGACAGCGATGGAAGAATGGGGGAGAGAGAGGTGGGACTATCATTGTCCATAAATCACTGGTCTTGTTTTTCAGGCTTCAGACATTTAAGTAGACTGTCTTCTGTGCTCCCGCCTTATTCACTTTTCCCTTACCAACTCCCCAGTTACTGCCTGCTGCACCCTTCCTACTCCATCAGTTCCCAGCCTGCTAGCTAACTTGTCATGACCCCCAACATCCCCTTCCTTTCCAGATCCTATTGGTTACCTGACTTTGCCATCACTAGCACCTGCTTATCCTCTTTCTGTTTCTAGTGAAGTCCCTGCTCTATTCTCCATTTCCCCTTTCATACTAGGGAATTCCCAGCATCTGCTTCCCCCTCATTTAGTTTAAATGATGATCCCCATCAATGTCATGTGTCTGCCCAAGTACAGTTGTTTCCTTCCTTGTGAGATGAAGCCCGTCTCACTTAAATAGCATTCTATCCCAAGCATTCTTCCAGTCTGCACAAATCTATTCCCTTCATCTTTACACCATCCTTTAACCATGCATTTGATAGCTCATTTTTCTCCAGCTTCACTCTTCTCTCCCCCTCCATCCTCTTTGTCTCACACTGGTGCACCTCTGAAAAGGTCAGTGAGGCTACCTTCTATTTCAGCTCCCCTCTTTGACTTGGGATGTTGGATTTAACTTCCTCCATACTTTGGTTTCAGGATGTTTCTAGCCATGTGCAAGAACAAGTGGCACCTTCCCTATCCTGTTTATCATTCTCTCTTTGTTGTTATTATCTTTTCATGGCCAATAAGCCTGGTAGGCATCTGACCTCACCCATGTTGTCCCATCTCAACTCACCAACCTGTCCATGCCCCTTACCATGGATTCCCCAACTATAAGTTCTGTACTCTCTACCTTCTTAATTGCCTTTACCCTGATGGCTTCCTTCTTATTTCCCACTATATGTTGGATATTTTACTCCCTTACTGGGTCTTCTCAGTGACTGGATCATAGACCCCCTTGGTGGGTTCAGGTAACTGCTCTTCCTCCAGGGGTGTAAAACAATTTGCTACCACAACCAAAGGACAATACTTTACACCCACAGACTGCTTCCTTCCTCCCTTTCCACTATTTTCCATCCTCTTGGGCCTCTGAGTCTTTGTAGGAGGAGGAGGAGTGGGTAGCATTTGTGGAATCAACTCTTTTACCAAGCTTATTGTCCAAGCATTAGAAAAGGGTCTCAGAAATGCTGCAATCTGATTGGCTGGATGTTTTACTCCCTTTTTAGTTCTTCTCAGTGACTGCATCATAGCCACCTTGGTGGGTTCAGGTAACTGTGTTTCCTCCAGGGGTGTAAAACAATTTGCTACCACCACCAAAGGACAATGCTTTACAGCCACAGACTTCTTCCTTCTTCCCTTCCCACCATTTTATATCCCCCTGAGCCTGTGAGCCTTTGTAGGAGGGGGAGTGGGTAGTGTTTGTGGAATCCAACTCTTTTACCAAGCTTATTGTCCAAACATTATAAAAAAAGTGTCTCAGAAATGCTGCAATCTGATTGGCTGTTAGGATTCCAACAGCCTTACAGAAATCCCTGTTACACTGTCATGTACAGCCTGATCACAATGGCACATTTATTTATTTTATTTATTTGTACAAGTTGGATTTACAACCTTTGAGTCAGAGGCTCATTGCAAAGGCACCTCATCACAGGGAGGGCAGACAATAGTACATTGTGCAAGATATAACAGAGGACAACATTACAGGTGCTGTAGGGACATAGAAACATTGAACATAGAATACACTCAGTTACATATTGTTATGTATCACAGGTTACATACATTGAATGTACTAATTCTTCAGGTGTTATAGAGTGGTACATCATAGCAGAAACCTAGTGGGGCAAGAAAGTGGGGGGGAGGTGGGTAGGCTGTCCAGGGGACATTGTCAGGTCAGGGGGTCATGGTGTGTGGATCCTGTAGAGTGGGAATTAGGAGGGGGCAGAGGTTAGTTGTATCTACAACAAGAGATGGTTCCAAAGGGTGGTTTAGAAGAGGCCAATTTTGGCAGTGCTGGAGATGCAGAGTGGGACGGAGTTGAACCATATGGGAGCTCAGTAGGAGAAAGACCTCTGAGCTAGGAAGGTCTTGGTTCTCGGTACCAAGAAGGTGGCTTTAACAGAGCTGTGGGTGGTAATGGACGAGGATGTGCACCATAGGGAGGCAGAGACCCCGTGGGGAGGAGAGTCCAAGCAGAGATTTCTTGGCGAGTAGGCAGGTCTGATAATGCAAGCAGTCCTCAAAGTTTAGCAGGTTGGCGGAGGAGTAGATTAGACAGGTGTACATATGGCTGGAGGCTCTGGTCAGGAGCCTACAGGCCTTATTGATGGAGAGCTGGATTTCAGAGAGAGTGGTGTTGTCCGCTGTAGTGTAGATGGGCAAGCCATAGTCCACTAGAGACAAGACAGAGGAGGTGATGGCCAGCCAGAGGGCAACTTGTGGAAGGCAATCCCTGTGGTGGTATAGTAGGCCAATCCGAGAGTTTATTGTGGAGGAAAGGGCATTGATGTGGGTGTGGAAGGTGAGGGCAGTATCGAAGGTGATTCCTAGATATTTGAATATGGACACTTGTTCTAACAGGTGCAGAGTGCTGGGGATAATCAGGAGGGGGCATTTTTAGCTTTATTTTGGTGGTGGGAGAAGAGCATTGACTTGGTCTTCTTTAGGTTTATGACTAGTCTGTGGTTGAGAAACCACCTTTCAGCTTGGTTGTAAGCATGCTGGATGGATGATTGGAGAGTGGGAGATCATGGTGCAAGGCAAAGAGAACTGTATCATCAGCACAGAGGAGCATTTTGCCAGTGCAGGAGCTGAGGAGAGTGTTTAGGTAGAGGCTGAAATGTACGGGACCCCGGATGGAGCCCTGAGGTACCCTGGAGTGAACCGTGTGAGTGTTAGAGAGGGAGCCGTTGATCTTTACACACTGGGATCAAGTGGAAAGGTAGCTGGAAAACCAGGCAAGGGGGCCAGTAGAAAAAACAAGTAAGTGAAGAGAGTCAAGTGGGGGGGGGTGACTGTGTCAAAGGCCTTGGAGAGGTCAATGAACACTGCTCCAGCAAGGATGCCAGAGTCTAGAGCAGCGTGCAGGTATTGGGAGAACTCCAGGAGAGCTGAGGTTGTTCTGTGTCCTGTGTGGAAGCCGTGTTGCTGTGAGCACATAATGTTGTACTTGGCCAGCTATTCAGACAATTGGATGGATACCACTTTTTCAAGGACTTTGGAGAGCGGAGGGAGGATGGAGGTAGGCTGACAGTTGTTAGGGATGGGACAATCTCCACTCTTGTGGACAGGAGTGATTTCTTCAGTTTTCCAAGTGCTGGGGAACTGACCAAGGGATAGGGACCGGTTAAGTAGGTCCATCAGGGGGACTAGGACAACATTCAGGACCAAGCTGAGGATCCTGAAGTCGAGGGGGTTATTGCTACTAAGGGCTTTTAGCAGGTGTGGCCTGGCTTCATGAGGGGATAGAGTGCATAGATAGAAAGGGGGGTGATGCAGGACAGAGGGGATAGGATCAGAAAAGCTGCTGAGGAGGACAGAGTTTGAGTTGGAGAAGGCGGTATTGAGGCAATCAGCTATATGTAGTGGATCTGTGGTAGCAGAGTCATCAGATTAGAGCTGTGAGGGTGGGGAGTGGGTCTTCCCATTTGACTCTTTCATGCTATCCCAGAAAGTCCAGTCCGAACCCCAGGTTGAAACGAGAGTGGCCTGGTAGTGATCTGCCTTGGCCTGTCTAATGGCCCAGGCGCACTTATTGCACTCCGCATTATAGACTTGTCTATCAGATGCCTTGCCAGATTCAGCAGCAATGTGCCAGAGATGGACCCTTTTCTTAAGTTTCTGGATGAGGGATGGGGTGATCCAGGGTGCATTGCGTTTTTTAGAGTGGACTCTGGTGGGGGGAGCAAAGAGGTCACAAGCCTTGCAGAAGGCACTTGTGAAGAGGTCTAGGGCAGAGTCACTATCTGAAGCATGATGGATAGGGGACCAGTCTAGCTGGGCTAGATACTGTTTTAGTTTTCTAAAGCCACCAGGGCATAGGCGCTGGTGCAGAGTGGCATAGAATACTGGTTTCAGTGAGGAAGATGACCAGAGACAGATGACCGGGGAGTGATCACTAAGAGAGTGGGGGAGGACAATGATATCTCAGAGCTTATAGGGATGGTTTGATAGTATAACAGTGAGGAGGGTGTTGGTGCCATTAGAATGGTTGAATCTGGTGGGCTGGGAGACTAACTGGGACATGTCCAGAGCACAAAGGTGTCCCTGGTTTGGGAGGAGGTGGAAGCAAGCCAATTAACATTAAGATCACCTATGATGACTTGCTTAACTTTGTGTGGGAGGGATGAGAGGTAGTGTGTGAGGGACTGGACTGCTGGGTTCTGATTCCTTGGTGGTATGTAAGAGACCGTGAGGAGAAGAGGGCCTCTGGCATGGTCGGGAATAATTTTTAGCTTGAGGGCTTGGGCTTCATTGTCAAGCTTGGGAGCAGGGAGTGCATGACCTATAAGGGTGTCCCTCAAGAATATTGTGCACCCACCTCCACGTTAGCCTACTCGGTCATCCCTGAAAAGGATGTATCCAGGGAAGGAAATAGCAAAGTCAGGGATGGAATTAGAGAGCCAGGTCTCTACCAATGCAATGAAGTCAGGTTGGTGTTGAACTACACAGCACTGGAGAGCAGCAGTTTTCTTCAGGAGGCTGCAAATGTTCACAGATGCAAAGCGGAAGGCAGATACGGTACAGGATTTGGGACAGCTGGCAGACATGGGTCCAGGGTTGAGGTCTACATTCCCTGATAGTAGTAGTAGCAATGTGAAAATTCTAAATAGGTGACGGTGGTGACAGAGATCCATGGTTCGGTGCCCGGATGAGGACCTGATAGTGAGGGTGCAGGGGATAGATAAACCATGAAGGGTGGGTATGGCAAAGGAGAGGTGGATCCAGGGCTGGCCTGGGAGGGCAGAGGGAGAAGGGGTGGTGCTGAGGAGTTGGGGGTGCATCCAAGGTGAGGGGGCTGGGTCATTGTAGGGTAACCTAGGTATGAGGTGCCTGGTGCAGAGGGGGGCGTGCTCAAGTCAGGGAGAGGTCTGAACCAGAAGGACAAAGGTGAGAAGACCTAGTAGCAGTGTGCAGGTGCCCATTGTTCATTGCTATAGTAAGAGATAAGAGCAATAGCTGACCTTCTGTGAGGGTGACTGTCACCGTGGAGTAGTGGTAGTGCTACTGACTTTGGTGCAGATGGTACCAGGTTCAAATACCCTGGGAGGGGTGTATGTTAGAGCCCTGTGAAGAGGCTATGGGAGGTTGCCAGGGGGCTGGATAAGGTTGGGTTTGATGCCAAAAAAGGGGGAGAAATAGTGACTCCTAGTGGTCACAGTGGGAATAGTTGGGGGCTTGAAGACCAATATAGGGGGTTAGGCAGGCAGGAGATGGGATAAGGAGGTGGTGTGCAGGGAAAAGTAGGGCAGCAGAAGGATTTGCAGTGAGGTGTTCTAGACAGAGGGCTGAGCAGTTAAGCAGCAGAGTAAGCAAGAGTGTCAGAGTAGGGGAGAGAGAGAGTAGAGAGGTATGGAGCAGCTTGGCACACTGAAAGGGAAAACTCCCTCTAGTGAGTAATGAATATAAGCTGCAAATGAGGAAGTGGGGTACTTAGCTCCAGTAGTAGCAGGAAGCCACATGACAGGGAAAGGCAATATATTGAGGGTTGAGCTTGGGTGGGGCAGTAGGCGCACAGTGCTGAGGGGCCAACACCCCTCACAAAAGCTGTACAGGGGAAGATGATTCCATACCTATTGGTGCCTCACAGAATGCCACCGTGACCCTGGATGGAGCTGCTTCAGGCAGCGTTGCTGCGAATGGATTCTTCCTGTCAGTGAATGGATTCTTCCTATTAGCTTTCCATCCTCTAGCACTGCTGAAGGACTGGAATGATATATTCTGATTTTGAACCAACATTCTTAAACTGTTGGTGGAACTATTTTATTAAAAATCTCCCTCTGAATGAAGAAAACATTCTATTAGTATACTTTTATCACTTTTCTTTTGGAATCATTTTTTATAGTATCAATAAGGCACTCCCAGCAGTTAGATTAACTGTCAGTAAATCACCCTGTAGGGGCAATATGGCACTCAGCTGCACCTTGTGCTGCATTACACCACTAGGGGTAATTAACAGACTGTTAACCTAACCCCTGGTCATGTCTTATTGCTTAAAAATTCTCCAGTGAAGCAGTAGGGATATATTTGCTCTCAGGACATTCTCAAATGGCATTTACAGTACTTGCTGTGACCCCAGACATCATCCTCAAAGGCTGTTATAGAATATCAAGGGATCCTCATCTTCTTTCCCTTTGTTTGTTGTCACAGAGGCATGATGCTAATGAGTAATCCTGGTAAGAGCATTACTGTTATGCTCTAGTCTCAGTCACTGGCTACCCAGTTAATCAAGCTACAGTATATGTGAGCATCCCAGGCAACCATGACAATCTTGCTGTACAGTACTTGGCAGACTTGTGTGACCTCCAATGGATCATGCAGAGTCAACAGATATGGGAGGAGTTCTCCTAGACTTTTCCCACTGTATGGTTGTACTGGTCCCTATAGAACATTCTCAACAATCACCTGGTATCATCTTTGTGTAATTTTTTTCCTCTAGGCCATTCTTTTTTATGTTAACTTTATTTTCAGAAGATCCATTAGGAAGTTATTCAGTGGTTAGTCACCTGGGCGGTAACAATGGTGACCATAGTTATTACTTCAAAGGCTATCAACTAAGTGAGGTAAATAGCGAAAATAGCTTAGGTATGCTGATTAAAAAGGATCTTAGCATTGTAACAAAGTAATTGGAAAAGCCAACAAAATTCTGGGATGCATTAAAAGAGCCTTTGTGTCCAGAGACTAGGTCTGTATTCTGTCTTTAAATAAGACATATATAAGACCACATCTTGATTATTGCTCCACAGAATAGAGTCCATATCTGAGAAGAGGTATCAATTATATTGAGAGAAGGCAGCACAGAGCTACAAAAATAATCACTAAATTAAACGACAGGCCATATTTTATTTTTTATTTATTGAGAATATCGGATTACAACCTTTGAGTCAGGGACTCATTTACAAAGACTCCTCATCAGAGTACAATACATCAATTGATTGACAGTATGTAATATTACAGTGAGGTTAGAGAAAAGAAAACAACAGGGACTGAGCAGTGCTATCAGTCCTAAACAGTTGTGTAGCTATACAAGTCCTGAGGGCAGCTTGTGAACATCAGGGAACAGTAGAATCAAAGTGATGGTGAGACCTGTACACTTGCAAGTGGTGCGAGCAGTTGGGCTACCAACATTGTCATTAACACAGTCATTACAATAGTAGCAGTGGAACAAAAACACACAGTCATTACGTATATGAACATGAACATATGAACAGAGACTGGGGGAGGTGAGATTATTCACACTTGAGAAACAAAGAGAGAGAGGTGATATGCAAATAATGTACAACATTAGAGGGGATAGAGATCTGATGAACAGTCTGGGGTTAAGATTTACAGTAATATAAGGGAGTAAACCTATGAGACCATAAGATGCAAATAGTATTGGAACCTTCATAAAATAGCAATCAGAGGGGTTACTTCAAGTATAGGGTGGTAACATTATGAAACATCTTATTGAGTGATGTGGTTGCTGCAGACATAATGGACATCTATAAAAAACAAACTGGATACATTTCTGCTATATGATATCTGAAATGTGGCCCCACTACAGTAGGAGACAGGCTTGATGGGCTCACGCCTTCTTCTGTCTACTGAGTATAGAACCAAGTATAGAACAAAAAGTATTCAAAAGCAAATTCTCTACTCTCAGGCTCATCATTGGAATGTTAACTAATTCCATCACAGCTCTCTGTCTCACACACACACACACACACACACACACACACACACACACTCCTCTCTCTCTCTCTATTCCATGTTGTGTGTGTCTCTCTCTCTCTCTCTCTCTGTTTCATGTTGTGGGTAAAAGTCCTCTCCAGGTCCTTAGGCAAGGACACATATATCAGCTCTATACCTCACTCCCCTGGTTCAGCTTTATCTTTTTAGGCTGCTTTATGTATCATGCTGCCAGTAACCCTTTCGGGACTCGAACCTTGCAGGCAATCTGTGCCACCTGTCAGTCCTGGACCCTTGCCTCCACTCCAGACCCTTCAGGTCCACCCTAATCCAGTGGACCCAGAGGCCTGAGTTCAAGCCCTAAGTTTTTGTTTTAATGTCTGCATAGTAAGCGCTATACTGACATAGGAGGAAAGAAAAAAATAGGTCTCTAAAAGGGCATGGCCAGATACCTAACGCATCACTTAATTGCGATAATGTTTGATCCACAAGCAATGGAGTTGAGGCACATCATTAGTTGGCATGAATCAGTCCACATGGTGTATGTACCCTAGTGTTGGGGAGAAACTCTTTTACTCACTCTCTCTCTCTCTCTCTCTCTCTCTAGCTCCCGCCCGGTTCACAAATATATATAATATCTCCCCCTCTCCTGCTTTTTGCTTCTCCTTCAGCCCCTGCCTAGTGCCTGATCCCACCCACTCAGTTAATCCCTCACTTAAATCATGCTCGTTCCAGCTTGTTCTCTGCACCTGTCAGCTCCATGACACATTCACAACAACAATAACAACAAATTCATCATGCAATTGTTCAACACCAGCAGGCTGTTTTGGGATAGAGGATGGGGATAGAATCAGGATAATAACGAGCAATGAGAGCTAAAAAATAATTTTGAGGAGTGCTTTATGGATGCAAAATTGGAACTGGGAGTTCAGTTCACATTAAGTCAGTGGTAAGCAGAGACAGAGTTTTGAGAGCAGTTAATTCAGCATTTTGTTAATTTACTTTTCATTTTTTATTTTGCTTAAGAGCTTAAAAAAAGTCTTGTTGCGCCAGTATATTTCATTCACTTGCAGGTAGGGACTAAGAGGAACAACTCCAATGCTGTAGCCCACTGTGTACTGGATTGCATACCTTTAATAGCAGAAGACATTATTACTGCAAGTTATGTTGTTAGATGTTTGAAATCAATAAGAAATGGGAAAATGCACACACGCTAAAAAGGATTTAATACTACTTTCTGACTTCTGGTTGATGTTCGTGTTCTTCTGGCAGTCTGTGTTGGTATGTATGCGATGTTTGTTTCAGCGATGCCACATGCTGCTGTTAATTACATTTAAATGTCCTGCGAACACAGTATCAGTCATTATCCTTTTACCAATCAGAGCCCTTCCATTACTCATTCATCTAAATCACCCTTCTTCCAGTCTGCTCTCATACCTGTCAGCTCTATGGCACAAAAAAAAATTCTTCATGCTGCAGTTGAACACCAGCAGGTTTTTTTATGACAAAAGATAGGGGATCGAATCAGGATAATAATGAGCAATCAGAGCAAAAAAGACATTAATAAAGAAATAATTTGAAGAATGTTTCATAGCTGCAAAATCAGGACCAGGAGTTGTGTAGTGCAGTACTGGCAGTTCTCCAGTGGTAATAGTAATCACAACCCTCTGATCATCCAGTTGAGCCACTGTTTACCCTACTGAGCTTCATTCACGTGAAAATAGAGGGAGTATGTATCTTTCAACAGTCATTTTAAAATCTCAGGACTGTAATAGTGATCAGAGAACAGGGGAGTGGGAGGGACCACTAGACTACGAGTACTTTATTTTTGTATTACCAGGGATGGCAATTTGGAGAATGGGTGAGGGACCACTAGACTACTAGGGCTAATCTTGACATTGGGGACAGCGATGGAAGAATGAGGGAGAGGGGAGGGACCACTGGACTACCAGGGGGCTAATTGTATAACATGGGAGACAGCGATCGGAGAACGGGGAAGGGGAGGAGCCACTGTACTACCAATGATAAATATGGGACTACCAGAAATTGGAATGGAATTTTACTGTTCAAACAGTAAAGTTACAGCTATTAATGAGTGTTAATGGTTATTTACCATTCAAACAGTAAAGTTCAAGCAGTAAATAACAAATCAAGCTGTAATTACTTAATAAGTGACAGGGAACATGATTGTCAGTGAAAAAACACACCTGCCATGGAGATATACTAATTTTAAGACACACATGGCACTAAGCATATCAATGAGACCTAACTACTGCACAGGTAGTATGAGGAGCAGTTGGACCACAGTGGGCTCTGGGAGGGTGAGGGTGGTGGAACGGAGAAACATCCCTCTAGTTGTACTTCTACACAATTCATATGCTGTTCTGGCAGAGCAAGGTTCCTCAATGATGACACCCACAGTGGAGACCAAGAAGAATGCTGGGGACATCCACAAGGGTGACCCACAAAAGGGAGGCAAGGGACACCTCAGGGGAAGGAAACAGCTTCTGGTAGGGGACTCAATTGTTAGGGGGGTAGAAGTGGGGAAGGAGGGGAAGGGGAGGTAAGGTGCTTGACTGGTGCCATGGCTTGGAGGGACAGGAAGCGAATCCTCAGGATTGCAGGAGCAGCATCACAGTAGAGGGAACTAGATATCATTCTCCACTTTGGGACAAATTACCTAGCTGGACAGTTGCTAGAGTAAGACTCGCTCTGTCCTGCGTTACCTCTCTGACGCTGCCGACAGCCTCGCTCTGCACTAGCTCTCCACTTGCTTCAGGCGGCAGTTTTTTTACAGGATTCTAAATTAAAATAACATGAAGAGCACAGTTTGTTTGCATTTCTAGTAGAGAGTGACTTAATTTCAGTTTTTGGCAGCATATTATTTATCACTTTTGACCACGCTCAGTCACAATACATGTCACTAATAAAAGTGAAAGTGCTGTCTACTCGATCTTCACTCGCTTCAGCTGGTATCTTCTTTTAGAGCATTCTAAATAAAAATAACATAAAATACACAGTTACTTTGTTTTCTTAAGAGCAAGGGACTTGCTTTCAGTGTCTGCCTGCATATTATGTACCATTATTGACCACGCTCGGTCACGGTACATATCACTGATAAAAGTGAAAGTGCTCACCACTCATTTTCCTCCCTGTAAACAGGATGACTTTATTCTAAGAATAGTAAAGGAAAATAAATAGAAATATAGACCTCTTTTTTTTAATTCTTCAAGACAGTCAGTCTTACTTTGAACTTTTGGCAGCAATTCATTTACCAGGGGCATTTGTAATTTATGTTGGTAGCAGTCTGAATGTACCACTTGTACGTATGTATGTATGTATGTGGCTGCCTATCTGTGGTAGGTGTAGAATGATCTCAATACTGGTGAGAAGGGTTTGAAGGCTAAAAAGTAGTCCAAGTGTGTGGTCATACTGGGAGGCGTGTGATCATTGTGGAATAATGCACGGCCATGTGACCTGTTTCATCCAATCAGCATACTGTATTTTCAGTGATTTTCCTTACCCATTTTATAAATATCAATATAAACTATATATATATATATATATATATATATATATATATATATATATGAGATATGCAGGGGGCCACTGTGATACATGATTTGTCTATACTAGTGGTGTTTGACTTCTGGTAACCTCACTAGCAGTGTAAGCCATGAGTGTGGTGGCAGAGGTCAAACACCACGAGTATAGATAAATTATGTATCACATAAGGCTCTCCCCTGCATATTTAATTTATGCAATAGGAGAGGAAATGTGCAATGTTTGATTTTCCCATATATTTAGTTTTAATTTTTGTAAATGTATCTTAGTTTGTGGGTTTATTTTAAGTAACAGTGACAGTGCACTTTTTTGTGCCAGATGTTAAGGGTGTTGCTATGGATGGAGTGTGGAGATGTGCAGTCAAGATGCCAATGTGCTGAATGATTGATGAAGTTTCACTGTTTTGGAAAAAGTGAGGAGAAAATGGCAGCAACTCTAAGTGAGAGTCTATGGTTGAATCAGGGAGAAGACATGGTAGTACTGAGCTTTTTTTTTTAATTGCCGAGAATTTTCAAAAATAGTTGTGGTTTATTTACAATTCATTTTGTAAGTTGAAGCAGTGCATTAGAAGCATGATCAGAGTGGGCCTATGAGGACAATAGCATGGAGTGGGACTACAGTCAGCAAGGATGGTTTGAAAGTAGTACAGCAGCTCTTTTTAAATGTTTTATTCATTTAAGGTTTGGAAAGGTAATTTGTAAGTTTGATTTTTGGAGGCATTGTTAGGAAATTGAAAGCACCATGTCAGAAAGTAAGTATTGAGTGACAGTGAGGTAATGTGTGGTTTGCCATTGATCATTTCCATGACTGCTTCCAAACACAAAGTACTGAGGTAGAGTGTTAGTCGAAATATGGATTCAGTGGTGCTTTTTTTTGTTGTTTGTTGAAGGAGAACCTGCAAATGATGGGCTGTGGTAGAGCTGAGTGAAACGAGGGACAAAAGTTGTTTAAATTGAGCAAGTGGGACCCAAGGGTTGGCAGCTGTAGCATGCAAAGGAGAGGTAGTTTCAATAATTTGTGGATATAGAGAGGTATTGTTGACATGTGAGGGGATTTAAAAACATAGAAAAATATATTTTTGAGCAGTTTGGGTGATTAACTGTGATTTGGTAAAAGCTTGAGGGGGGCTGGCTGGCTGTGCTGTTGCTGACAAGGTGGTATCTCAGGTCAGAGTGGTGACTGTGAGTGAAGCTTTTTTTTTTGTTTAAGGCTGGGAGTTTAGGAAGTAGTCCAGCACTGTATGTATAAATGGTCACTGTATGTATAAATTTATTTAAACGATTAAGAACCTTGTATTTTTAATAATGGACCATATCTATTATTCAGTCTGAACATAGAGTAAAATGAGAATTGAATGGATATTATGTCTGGGGAACTAGAACATAAACCCCTCGCCCCCCCTCTTCCTCCCTTTTTTACCATATGTGCATATTGTATTCTTTATTCATATTAAGGAACAAAATGCAAACATAACATAAATAACAGGACCTGTAGCCTTAAACTAAAGAAAGTGAAGTTGCTAATAGAGCTAACTGTGTGATTCTGGCTAGATACATGAAGTTTCCATGGCGTGAAAAATTTTATGATGGTGGGATTTTTGAGGAGTTTGCATTCAAATCGTTGCATATTATTTCAAGTATTGAAATGCTTATACGAATCTCAAAAGGTTAGATGGACATTATGTGAGCATAGTATTGGATTATCAAAGTAGATTATTAACAAAATTCTGACAATAGTCCCGTAATATGGTACAGCTCATTAGGGACTATGCAGTAATTGAGATGCAATTTAAGTTTAGCGATAGCAGATATATTGGAATCCTATTAGAACTAAGAACTAGTATTCCAACCAAAATCCATTATATTTGGTTATCTGGTTTCTGTCTGATTTAATCCTTTCTTTCTAGAGGGCTATTAACTTAGTATTTTATTAATGGATCACACTCACAATCTGGTCTGATAAAAAATACTTTTCAGAGCACTGAATGAGAAGTGCCAAGAATAGGCATCATGTTTGGGAATTAGAACATATCCCTCTTTTTGTATATGTGTATATTGTATGCTCTATTCATATGAGGAAAGGGTAAAGGCAAGAAATGTAAACATAACATAAATGATTGAACTTGTCACTTTAAATTAAAGAAGATGATGTTCAGGGTTTAGAGAATGAAACCTGTAGCTTTAAAGGTAGATGATGTAGTCAACAGAGCACCTTTTAGGATTAGAGAGCGACAGTCCATACACATCCACTAGGAAGAATAAGTCGGTGTCTTACTCAGAATGACAGGACCACACAAATGGGCTAAAGATCTCTAACAGTATTCTCTTTAAATGTCTTTTTGGATAACAATGAGTTTGATAAGTTAAAATATAAGAACTTAACATGAAACTGGTTTATATGGTACTTCTGATTTACAAAATGATTCTTTGTTTTGTCTTATTTTTACCTTTAAATCTGTGAAAATAAAAAAAAAAACAATAAATGTATTAAAGAAAGAGGTAGACTATTCGAAGCAAACAATTACTATATGTCACACACATCAGAAGATGCAGGTATAACAAAATAGTCATACTAAGCATTTTGATTCACTTCGTTTGGTGTTTGGTGTTGGATTCCCCTATTTCTGGTATAATTATTTTATGATATTATGTTAGTAATTTGAGACTATTTTATCATATTTCATATTTTACAGAATAGCCTACTTTGAGAACTTATGTATTGGTTACAGAAATCTTAGATATTTATTAGATATTTCAAGTAAGTAGCACCACTTATGGAGAGATTGTGTTTGGTTGTGGACAGTGTTTTTAATTATGTATATTTATGTATTTATTTAGAAAGGCATCTCTTGAAAAAAGCCTACATATTAGGTGAAACGTTGAGGTTTGCCATATTCAAAAATAAATAGAGCATTTGGAAATGAAAAAGACTGTCTGCAGACATATTTGTTCAGCACCCCCCATCTTCTGCTTCAGAATCATTTGTACTATATCTATACATCGGTGGTGGCAGCTTCAAAGTATAAATGAAGATTGCTCATTTCCTGTGGATTTCCCTTCTTCCCCCTTTTTTCCCCTTTATATACAAATATTAGTTGCTTGAGCAATATGTGCTGCCATGGCATATGTGCAGTCATCCCTTTGGATGGCACACAAATGTTTCTCTACCCTTGTTTTAGAGCACCTTGTGGTTTTACCCACATAAAATGTTGAGTGGGAACATGTGGCTAAATAAATAATGCCAGTGGAATCACAGGTCATTAATTGTTTTATTTCAAACTTTTTTTTTTGTGAATCAATACTAGAAAACACTACTGTTTAAAACATGTTTTCAGTACATACATCTTTTGCATTGAATCTTCTGTCCTGGTTCTCTTCTCTAGTTTGATTTTGCAGCAAATGTTCTCTGTTTTGCTCTCTGGAATGTATTCTTGCTTGTTATATGGTTTGTTGGCCATACCCCATTTCCCTAAATCTATTGGTCATATCATTCATACTTGCTTCCATTTGATGTTGTGTGTTACAATTTCTCCTAGCCCTCAAAAACTGCCCTTTTGGTATATTCTGAATAGTATGTTTCAGGTGGCAGCTAGAGGCTAGGAGTAATGTGTTGGCCATCAGTAGTTTATATTACATCCTAGTGTGAATATGATCTTCATTAGTTAATGAAATAGTGAGATGAATTAAGCCTTTCTCTATATGTTGCATAAGTAAACTTGAAATGCTCATTGGTGGTATGTAAGTAATGAACAAAGTCCTGGAGTAATGCTTTCCCACCTGTCCATATCAACAAAATATCATCAACAAAGTGCTTAAACATAACAGTGTGGATAAAAAATTATTATGTCATTCAAAACATTTTTATTTTCCCAAGCAACAACACAGAGATTTGCTATGGTGAGAGCCCAAGTGGTCACCGTAGCAGTACCTTTCATTTGCAGATACAGCTTCCTACCAAACAGAAACACATTAAACTTTAATACAAACTCCAAAAGTTTGATCAGGAACTCTTTTGGTGGAAGTTCAGTGTGAGATTGATGATTTAGAAATTCTACTGCCACATTTTAAGCCTCTTCATGGGAACTATTTATGTACAGTACTTCTATGTCTAATGTTGCCAGGATGACGTCAGGGGGCAATGGTATATCTTTCAACACATTTAAAGTGTCTTTGGTGATTTTAAATTAGTAGACAGTGTCTGTAGAAAAGGTTGAAGATGAAAATCAATACAGTAAACTGTGACAGCAGCTCAGTTAACAATCCCAGTCCACTGATAATAGGATGTCCTGTGGACCTTGTTAAAGTTTCATGAATTTTGGTGAGTGTGTAGAAGGTAGAACAGGCAGGCTTATCTGCACTTAGAAATTCTATTGTTTCATTGTCAATGGACTCCTGTTCAAATGCTGCCTGTTAAGTCACATCTATAGATGTTTTGAATTCTGCTGTTGGACCTGTAATTAATTTTGTGTAAAAATTCTCATCATTCAACTGTGAATTTCTTTAACATAATCTCCTCAATTTTGAAGCACCTCACAGCCCCCTTTATCAGACTCTTTTATTTTTAAATTTGCATCTTTCTTTAATGTTTCTAATGCTGCCCATTCTAGAGGTGTCAGATTATTGAAATCTGGCTGTGTCATATTGTTAACGTTTCTAGATCCTGTTTGACCAGTTGTTTAAACACATGAATTGTGGGTAAATAAGCTGAACAAAAATTCGATTTAGGTTGAAAGTTTCTGATGTCAGTTGGCTGCCATTTCAGTTGATAAAGATTTATTAATAAAGAATTAAGTTAGACTGAAATTCCTGCAGGCTATATTCAAATACAGTTTGGTTCCATTTGGATATGAGAGAGCAGAGATACGGAGTGTCCAACAATGTGAAAATGACCATGTTTTGCCAAATTCTTTATCACTGTCGCAGCACAAAAATGGCTTGGGATTTTGGTCTGAAATTTTTCCGGTGTAAAGGTCTTGGATCACAGGTGTCTTTGGAAGATTTGGTGAAGAAATATGAATGCATTCCAAAATAAAATTTCCCTTTATTTTTAAAGTGAGCACAAATTGCCACAAATGGTTAATCCTTTGTTAAAAATGGGAAATTCTTTTCCTTGTGGCTGCCATTTCATCTTACAATTAGAGAGGAAAACAAAATAAAATAACTCAAAAAAATGATGTATTTCTTTTAAACCAACATATGTACAGTAATTTGGTCAACGGGACTCCCTCAGCTGGATTCTGCAGTTAACTGTTGAACAAATACCTTTGGATGTTTATTTTCACATTATAAAACCTTTTTTTGTGACTCATAATAAGAAAAAAGATTATTTTTTCTATCATGAGTCATGATAAAAGGATCCTTTTTCATTCTCAGAAAATCCTTTCCCTGGTAATCACAGATTTAGAAGTGAGTAACCATCTGGGAACAAGTGACCACCATATAGTGTGGTTCACAATAAGCACAACTATGGAGAGAAGCCATACAATAACTGGGATATTGGACTTTAGAAGGACTGACTTTGACAAAATGGGCAAATACCTAAGGAATGCACTAGCAAATGGCCAGAAAGGAGGGGTGGAAAAACAAAAAAAATTTAAACTGCCATCATGGAGGCAAAAAGCCTTTGTGTGAAACAAATAATGAAAACTAAGTGGAGTAAAAAAGCACTTTGGTTCACAAAAGAGGTGGCCCGTAAGGTTAGGGAGAAAAAGGTAGCATTGAAAAAGAATAAGGAATCACAGAAGGAGTATGGCAGGCAACTGTATCAGTTAAAGTAGAAAGAAGTGGGGAAGGCAGTCAGAATAGCAAAGGCCCAAACCAAGGAAAAGATAGCAAACTCAGTTAAGAAGGGGGATAAAACCTTTACATGTATATTAGGGAGCATAGAAAGGTTAAGGGAGGGGTAGTGAAGATTAATAAAGGAGAAGGCAAGTGGGCAGAGGGAGACAGGGTAAAGACAGAGGTACTAAATGAATAGTTTTGCTCAGCATTCACAAAAGAAGAAGAAGAGGAGTTATCTAAACCAAACAATAGAAGCACTCTGGGCAGGGGGGTTATAACTAGTCCATTTACATAAGAGAGAGTCCTGAAAGAACTCCTAAAACTCAAGGTGGACAAATCAATGGGGCCTGATGAGATTCACCCCAGAATCCTAAAAGAACTAAGGGGGGACCTAGTGACACCACTGACCACACTTTTTAACAAATCATGGGAGAATGGAGTGGTACCTAAGGATTGGAGGAGGACGGATGTGATTCCCCTCCACAATAGTGGGAGCAAGGCAGAAGCAGAAGACTAAAGACCTGTTAGTATGACCTCAATGGTAGGGAAAATGATGGAATCACTTCTGAAAGAAAGAATTGTTGAGTACCTAGGGGCCAGTGGGCACATGACCCAAAGCAGCATGGATTCACAGCATGAAGGTCATGTCAGTTGAAACTAATCAAGTTCTTTGACTGGGTGACCAAAGTAATAGACCAGGGAGGGGCTGTGGATATGGTCTACCTAGACTTTAGCAAGGCATTTGACACAGTCCCACATAAAAGATTAATAATTAAGTTAGCCAGCCTGGGAGTGGATCCCAGGGTGGTAGCCTTGGTAGCAAATTGGCTGCACAACAGGACACAGAAGATAACAGTAAATGGAACTCACTCAGAAGAAAGGGGGGTTACTAGTGGAGTACCTCAGGGTTCAGTAGTAGGTCCAGTCCTTTTTAATGTCTTTATAGGTGACATTGCAGATGGTCTGGAAGGAAAAGTATGTCTCTTCGCAGATGACACGAAGATCTGTAACAGAGTTTATACACAAAGGGGGTGGAAAAGATGAGAAGGGACTTGGCAAGGCTGGAGGAATAATCATACGTGTAGCAACTTAGATTCAGTGTAAAGAAGTGGCCTTGCAGGAGGACCTGGAGGCTCTGAAAAGGTGGTCGGAAAAAAATAAACTAAAATTCAATGCGTGGAAGTGCAAAGTTCTGCACCTGGGAGTCAGAAATACAGGCCGGGGTATACCCTGGGAGGAGACATGATTCAAGTCACAGAGGGTGAGGGGGACCTGGGGGGTAGTGGTAGATATCAAAATTAACAACTCAAAATCCTGTAGGAGGGCAGCAGCAGGGGTAAATAGGATGCTGGGATGCATCGCCAAGGGGGATTACCTCCAGAAAGGTGAAAGTGATCCTTCCACTCTAAAACTGCTTGGTTAGGCCACACCTCGAGTATTGTGTACAGTTTTGGAGACCACATTTAAAGAGGGATATAACACTCCAAGAGAGGGTCCAAAGGAGGGCATCCAAAATGATCTGGGGCCTGGGGGAGAGACCCTATGTGAAGAGGCTCAAGGAGCTCGACATGTACACCCTGGAGGAGAGGAGGGACATGGGGTACATGATAGAGGTCTATAAGTACATGAAAGGGATCAATAAAGGAGGCCCAGTCAGGTGTTCCAAAGAGAGGAGGATGGGACAACAAGAGGGCATGCATGTAAGTTGGAAAGGGGTAGGCTCAGAGGGGAGAAGAAGAGATGTTATTTCACTGAATGGGTGGTGGAGCCATGGAATGCACTGCCTAGGGGGCTGATAGAGGTTGAGGCTGTGGACGAGTTTAAGAGGGGATGGGACAGGTACAGGGGGAGGGTAAATCTGACCAGGCCCAATACAGGTGGAATGACTGGAGGAAGGTATAACCCAAGGGGGAGGGGGGAACACAAAAGTCAGCCCTCAGTGCAGGTGCTGAAAATCGAGCAGATTCAAGAGACCATTAGGCCTATTCTGCTGGCATTTTAATATGTTAGTATATTAAGTGCAAAATAATGCACCTGGGAAACAAAAGCCCAGGAGAAGAGTACACAATGACATGGGAGGTACTAACAAGAACAATAATGGAAAGGGACCTGGGGGTAGTCATATCAGGAGACCTAAAGGTGGGCAAGCAATGTAAGAGGTCATTAAGCCGAGGGGTACTGGGATGCATAGGGAGAGGCATCACATGTAGAAAAATGGAAGTGGTTATCCCTCTGTGCAGACAGTTGGTGAGACCCCTTCTGGAGTACTGCATGCAGTTTTGGAGACCCTATCTCTTCAAGAACACAGACAAGATAGAGGCAGCCCAGAGGAGAACAACTAAAATGGTGCAGGGTCTGCATCAGAAACCATATGAAGAGAGACTGAGAGAGCTCAATATGTATACCCTTGAGGAAAGGAGGGACGGGGGGACATGATAGAAACTTTCAAGTACCTCAAGGGAATCAACAAAGTCCAGGAGGGTATCATCTTTCAGAAAAAGAGATGTACAAGAACAAGGGGGCACTATGTAAAGATAGAGGGGGGACAGCTCAGGGGCAATGTGAGGATTTTTTTTTTCACAGAGAGAGTGGTGGACACATGGAACCGCCTTTCTGGGGAGGTTGTGGGGTCTAAAACAGAGGGGGAATTCAAACATGCATGGGACAGACATAAGACAATTATAGTGGGGGGTAGGAGTAAGTAGGCTGCTAGTTAACTAGAATCTGCAGATTATCCAATAGGTAGGAAAATGAGGAGACTGGGTGAGCCAAGCAGTCCATATCTGCCATCAAAGTCCATGTTTCTATGTTTCTAGGTGTTGTGCTGTCCTTAGCAAGCAGTAGTTGTGTAAAATGCTATTTCATAAATTGTTAGAAAAACAGATGGCTGGCAGCACGAACAGTATTTTCACTGAGCATGACCAGAAAAGTTCAGTTCAAACAGTAAATTTACAGTTCAAACTGTTTTCATTTACCTGCCTATCTTGAAGCTATCACAAAAATAATTATAATTAAAAAAATGCTAATACATTTTCACACCAAACCAGCCAAAGGCACACTCATGGTACAAATCCCATCATCCATAAAAATGACTGAAAACATTTTCATTCTGTGTGGGCTGTAGATGATGGCAAAAAATTACATGCTAACCTTTGGGAAAACATTTTTTTATCTGTTTTTCACTGTTTTATATCTTAAAAGCCATACAAGATGCCATCACAAAACTTTTCAAATCTTGCAGCACTGGCAGAATGACCATGCATTCCATATTTTGGGCTATTTTGTCAAAAAATGCCAAAGATATTAATGTGCAAAAATTGAGATTTAACAATGAAGTGCTGTAGCAACCTAACTAGGGGTGCGATCATGCCCCTATGATATATATATAAATATATATATATATATATATATATTATAGGGGCACGGTTGTGCCCCTAGTTAGAGTTATGAAGGCACTTTAATGTTAAACTTGAAAGTTTGTGTGTAATAATTTTGGACCCATTAAACAGATTTGCATGAGATTTGGCATACACAGTGGGGCATGGTAGATCTCATGATTTCCCAAATTGCATTTCAGTCAGACTTACGGTTTTTGCACAGTGTATCACTGCAAAATGCACTTTTCACCAGTTTTGTGGGCAGTATTTTGGATTTTTTCTGTGGCACTGAACAGCCACCATTTGGTGTGCCAATCTGAAACTTGGCACATAAAAAGAGCTTGGGTCAAGGAACATACCACTTTTTGTTTGATGAAAAAAAAATCCATTCAAAAGTTATTAAACTTTTTAGTACCCATTATAAGTCTATGGAAAAATGTATATGGTTGTTTTGTGAAAGAAGAATGCTGTTTTAGCCATGTGGTCACTCCTCATGATCAAAGAATTTGCAGGCTCATGATCAAAGATTCTTTGATCATAAGAAATTTATTGATCACAGCCTCCATCTTGTTTTCAGTTTAGGTTTGGAAAAAAATCTCAGCCCAGGGGTGACTTCTGAAGTAAAACTTGAATGGGTTTTGCTCAGGGGGCTTTCCTCTATTGAGCTATGCCTGTGGTTTAATGTACTTGTGTCAAAAAATTGAGTTTTAAACTTTTAAATTCTTTGATTGCAGTTCGCTAGTAATCTTTGATTGTGTGCCTGCACATTCTTTGATTATGAGATTCTTTGATCATGATCTTCGTTTGTGAGAGAGGGAGGGATGAGATAGCCAGATTTTTGGGTTGAGAAAAAAAAAACTCAACCCAGGGGTGACTTGTGAAGTAAAACTAGGATTGGTTTTGCTCAGGGGGCTTCCCTCTATTGAGCCATGCCTGTGGTTTAATGTAGTTGTGTCAAAAAATTGAGTTTTAACATTTTTAAATTTTTTTGATCGCGAGCCTGCAAATTCTTTAGTTGTGAGATTTATTTGATCGAGAGCTTCATTCATGAGGGTGGGATGAGATGGTCAGATTTTTGCTGGACCAGATGTCTCTGGGAGAGACCAGCTAGCCCAAATTTCATGACCAGATGTCTCCTTATGATAAAGATGATCTTTGATTGTGAGATTGCGGCCGATTCTCGCGATCAAAGAATTTTTAAAGGTGCAAAAACTTTAAAATTAAATATCTTGGAAACAGTTTGGTCTTTTAATTTGAAATTTGGAGGGTGTTAAGGGGATGTCTTGTAGATCTGAATTTTAGTGTTTTGGTGTCGGAAAAGTAATGTACTGTGGAAATATTGCATGACTCAGTTTACATTTTGCAGATAGTGTTCTGCATTGTGGTGGTGGCTTGAAATTTATAGGGAAGCTTGCCTTACTGCCACAGAGGTACTTTTCAGTAGTTAGGTGTGTAAAATGTAAACAGGTGCAGAATTATGCCACTCTGATGAATGAAAATCTAAAACTTTAAAATTACATATCTCAGAAACAGTTTGGTCTTTTAACTTGAAATTTAGAGGGTCTTGAGGGGATGTCCTGTAGATGTGAATTATGGTGTTTGGATGTCAGAAAATTAATTTATTGTGGAGATATTGCATAATTCAGTTTACATTTTGCTGATAGAATTCTTCATTGTGGTAGTGGCTTGACATTTATAGGGTAGCAAGACTTAGTGCCACTGAGGTAATTTTCAGTGGCTAGGTGTGTAAAATGTAAACAGGTGTGGAATTATGCCATTCTGAAGAATGACAATTTTGTTTGTTTCAAATTGATGGGAGTGTGGGGACCAAAAGGCCCCGTGCTTCCACCAATATGCGCTCCCACCAATACATATGATATTCAGTGCTTGTACTGTTATGTTAAGCAGCGGGCCCTGTGCTCTCACCAACTTGCACAACATTGTACTTTACTGTGCTTTCTCAAAAAGTAGGGAAATTCTTTCCAAAAAACTGCATTAATGCAACAGTTAGAGTGTTTTTACAGTGACAAAAGTGAGCAAATTTGACATTACGGTTACAACCAATTGGATACCATGACCATCCCGCCCCCACCAACAGGCATCAGGGTCTGCATTGGGGTCATCAGTCTTAACTCTCACCCCATTCTCCTATACTGCATCATCTCAGTTTATTTACATATGTAATGGGGTGAGAGTAAGGGCAGAGGACCCCAATGCACACCCCAGTACCTGTTGGTGGGAGCAGAGTGGTCATGGGGTGCAAGGAGTGGTAACCCAAATGGAGAATTTCCTTGCTTTTGTCATTGTAAGAAAACCTGATGCATTAATGCATTTTTTTTGCAAAGAATATATATCAGTCAATCAATCAATTAATCAAAATCTTTATTTATCTAGGTGAACATCATTGAGCAGAGCTCTTTTACAAGATGGACCTGGTTAGAACAGGGTCGGGTAACATCCAACATAAAAACATATAAATACATTTAAATAAGTATATACACAGAATCACAATGGTGAAGTAATAGGGGAGTCAAATGATAAAAGGAAGACAAGGCAACCCATAACAGAGGAGGATTCAAATACAAGGGGGGGGGGCAGGTCCACCACTGAACCATGCAACTGTATATAAACCATGTTCTCTGTATAAAAGTACCAGTTAGTTCATTTACCAGGGGCAGTCACTAGTACTAGCCATGAAAATGGCTTGGAAAACCACCAACTATTGGCAGATGGGGTACCTGGAGGGGTATGTAATATGTAAGCGAACGATAAACATTGTGAGAAGTGAAGTCCCAAGGATAGGTTGGTAGAACTGATGCAGCAGTGGGGGCCTATGGGGAGAGGGAAAGGGGAGTTAGGACTTTTGTAGTATGACTGCATGTAGATTGTGGATGAGTGCAGTATAGAGTTGTGAAAAGAAGGCTGGAGAAAGCAGGAAGATAGACCAGTATCAAAGGGAGGACAGAGGCATCAAGGTGTTACATGAAAGCATGATGACAGACCAGGGCCAAGGAGGAGACAAGCACTAGAAGTAATTTGTTCATGGTTAAGTGGTACAGGGTAGCATGATGACAATTCATGGTCATGGGAAACAATTGCACTGATCATTTCTGAGACGTGAATATAAGAGCTTGAAAGATGAGATGCCGATGGATGACCTCAGTTTCATTTTTTTTTTGCAATTTATTCCACAAGGAGGACAGTGTAAAGCTTATAGCAGCCCTGCCAAAGTGAGAGTTAACGTTGGAAACCATCAGTAGGAGAAATTTGCAACGTCTCAGGGTGTAATTGCCTATTGGTTTTATAGGAAGACAGTCTGTAGTGTATTGGGGCAGTTTTTTGGAGATGGTTCTCAGGGTCCATAAGGCTACATTTTTATCATGCCTGAACTGAAGACAACTCCACCCCACTTATTGATAAAGGGAGCAGTGGTGAGTGGAATAAGGCAGGCCTGTGATGAACCTCAGAGCTTTATGATATAATGTGTCAATTTTGGTGAGGTAGGAAATGGGACAGTGAGTGCAGAGGATGTCAACATAATCTATCAAGGATAGAAAGGTTGATTGTACCAGCTGTAGTTTGGCATCTCTAGTTAAGAAACGGGCTATCCTAAACAACTGGCCAAGTCTCTGTCATAATTTTTTGAGCAATTCTTCAATGTGCTCTATAAAGGAGAGCCTACAGTCGAGCCATACTCCCAGGTATTTGAATTTAGGGACAAATTCCAACTTCCTCACCAAGAATTGTAGTAATCTGCAGCACAGGATCTGATAGGACTGAATTTACTATTTGGGCAGAGGGAGAAAAGAGCACTGCTTTTGTTTTCTTGACATTAAGTAATAGTTTTTTGTTTAGGAGTTGGTGTTGCAGCAGGTTGAACTCAGATTGAAGGTCATTACATGCAGATTGTAATGATGGGTGGCTTACATAAAGAACTGTGTCATCTGCAAACAGATGAATGTTGGCCTTAATTATGCTTTCATCAATATTGTTGATGTATTTTGCAAATAAGATTGGTCCTAAGATAGAACCCTGGGGAACACCCCATAGGAGAGGTTTGAGAGTTGAGAGCTCTCCTTCTGCTTTCACTTGCTGAAAATGATCAGAGAGGTAGTTGTTGAACCACTGTAAAGATAATGGGTCAGTAGCTAGTGAGGTCAGGTAAGAGAGTAGCAGAGAATGGTCGACAGTGTCAAAGGCCTTGCTCAGGTCCAAGAATATGGCGCAGGTGTAATTCCTGTTGTCTAGCTCTCTTTGCCAGTCATTAGTCACTTTGGCAAGTGCTGTGATGGTGCTGTGTTTAGCTCTAAACCCTGATTGGACTGGATTAAGCAGGTTATTAGCTTCTAGATACTGCCTCAGCTGGTTACTTATGACTTTTCCAGTAATTTTGACAAGACCGGTAGAATCAAAATTAGTCTGTAATTATTTAGATCACAGGGATTTCCGGACTTGAACAGGGGTATGATGTGCGCTGTTTTCCCTATTGAAGGAATGGATCCTTGAGTTAATGATAGGTTAAATAAATGGGTTATGGGCACAACTAACACATGGATGGCCACCTTCAAGAAATATGGGTCGAGGGTATCTGCACCAGCACTTTTCTTTACATCCAGTTTTAACAATAGGTCTTCAACTTCTTTCAGAGTAGTAGGACGCAAGGAGAAGACTGAATCGGTGATGCTAGGATCTGCACCTTGATTATCCACCTGACAGCGTATCAAATTTGCAGAGGAATTGTCAAAGGCTAAGCCTGTAGTCGCAAAGTGATTATTGAAGGCATCCAGAATTTCTAGTCTGTCACTAATGGTGTTATTGTTTAAGGAGATTTAATCCGGTAGTGAGCCACCGGACATGTGACCAGACAAGTCCTTGACAGTTTTCCAAAATTTTGTAGGATTTTTGGAGGCAGAGAGAAATTCAGAATGATAGTATGCAGCTTTTGTATCTCTAACCATTCTAGTACATGAGTTTCATGCCCTTTTGAACTTGCACCAATCTGCAGCAGACTGGTTTTGCATGCTTTTTTCCATAGTTATCTCTTTCAGTCAATGCAGATTTTAATAATGGTGTGAACCATCTACGTGCATTTTTTGCTATTTGTACCTTAACTATAGGGGTATATTTATTTAGGGCGTCTAGGATAATTTTGATGAATATGTCGAATGCTGATTGTGTGTTTTTTGCCAAATAGAACTCTTGCCAATACAAGGAGTGTTTCAGTTCATTTATGTAGGCAGTGAGATCAAAGTTCCGTCTAGATTTCTTGGCAGCAAACTTCGGGGAAGTAGTAGGTTTGTTGCTTGATCTTATGTAAGCAATAAATGAGTGATCACTGATATCACTGAAGAAGGTGCCAGCAAAGGAGAAGAGATGTGGTTTATTCATTAGGATAACACCTAGCAGGGAGCTGTTATCCACATTCTTTTTATTTACTCATGTTGGTTTGACAATGAGTTGTGATAATCCATGGATGTCACAGAAAGCTACGAGAGGAGTTGTGGTTTTAGATAGCCAGTTTAAATTAAGATCCCCAAAAATAATAATTTCTGAGGATTGTTGTTCAATGATATTACTCAGCTGAGGTAACAATTGTAGATCGGCAGAAGGAGATCTATAGCACCCTATGATACATAATGTTGAAGTGTGCGAGATGGTGACTTGAAGAGACAGACATTCAAAAGCATTTGCAACAGATAAAGCACTCAGACAGGATGCTGTATACCTATCCTTGACATAGATGGCAATCCCTCCACCCCTGGAGTGTCTGTCTGCTCTAAATACTAAATAGTTAGGGATATTGACTTCCCTGTCAGAGGTGGCCAGTCTAAGCCAGGTTTCTGAAACCACTAGGATGTCTGGTCGAATATGGAGAACCCAGGCCTGGATCATGGAGAACTTTTTTAAAAGACTGTATACATTAATGTGGAGGAAACTCATGCCTTTCAGTATGGCAAGGTCAGAGGGCAATGTGATTGCAGCTGATGGCCCTGGATTGAGAGCCACATTTCCTGAGCACAGGAGAAGAAGGAGTAACAGTTTTCTTAGAGTGGCAATAGTAAGCTTCATACTGGTAACCCCTTTACGTCGTTGTGGGACATCGTCCTGGTGGAGCACACCCCAACATTTTTTTACCTTCCCACTAAGGGTGGCAGAGGTGAGTACTCAGACTGCTATCTGTAGAGGTGACCCTTCTATGATGTTGGCTGAAGTCATAAGCTGAGGTGGTAGTTCATTTCGTGTACCAGCATTAAAGGTAATATGAAAATAGTGTTGAAGAATTGGGGAGTTGAAAAGGCATATATCTACGTAGGGACAGGAACTAGTTACAGAGCAGATCAGATTAGTATCCACAGTAATAAAAGCTTGAAGTGGCATATATAGGGCATGTGATAGGAGATAGAAGAAGGACCAGAACAGGATCCATGATTTAACACACATAGTGGAATAAGGATGGGGGGGGGGCTAGAGAGGAGTGAGCTAGAAAGCTGGAGCAGAGTTTATGTGTATTTAATCAGGAC
This sequence comes from Neoceratodus forsteri, assembly GCA_016271365.2. Classification (NCBI taxonomy): domain Eukaryota; kingdom Metazoa; phylum Chordata; order Ceratodontiformes; family Ceratodontidae; genus Neoceratodus; species Neoceratodus forsteri. Next base: position 109,728,056 of record CM057456.1, on the reverse strand, counting down.
CGGTGGGGTGGCTGGGTGGGTGAAAAAATTGGCAGATAGGCCTCCCTTCCTGGATATAATCAGTCCCTGAGGGCAAGTCCGTACCTGCATTTCTGTAAGGGGCTGGTGGCTTCAGATCTGGACTGCGGGTGGCTGTCTGGCAGGTCAGGTTCATCAGAGAACCACAGCTGTGGCTCTCAGACTACCTGGAAGGAGAAGGCAGAGGAGAATTAAATAAGAAAGTCAGAGGGGTGGGGGCTGCTCATGGAGCTAAAAAGAAATGCAGACTGGCTTAAAGCGGGGTGCTACAGACAAAGATGTTAGTCAAGGTGCCTCCAAGTCTAAGTGAGCAATAACAGGGCTATTTAAAATACAATACTAGTGTAAAAAGATGAAGGGGGGGGGTTCAAAGGCCTGAGCTGAGATCGCTACTGGTCTTATGAGGGACACAATACAGGCATTTACATTAAATCAGAAACATTCAGCTATAAAATACAAACAAGACAGTTTTAACAGAAAACGTATTCTAGCACAATATAATCAAACATTAACAGTGCAGAGCTATATGGAGCTATATGAAGCCAATCAGAGTGCTCCTACGGCTGACTGCAGCCAGTGGGCCACAGCAGTAAAAGACTCTGGATTTAAACCCAGAGACAACTGTTCTCATGTAAAGAAAGCAAAAATGGGAAGATAGTGCTCCCTTTGTGGAGGTAATCAGTCCCTGAGGGCAAGTCCGTACCTGCATTTCTGTGAAAGGCTGGTGGCTTCAGACCTGAACTGCGGGTGGCAGTCTGGCAGGTCGAGTTCATCAGAGACTCGCTCTGTCCTGCGTTACCTCTCTGACTCTGCTGACACCCTCGCTCTATGCTAGCTGTCCACTTGCTTCAGGCAGCAGCTTTTTTACAGGATTCTAAATTAAAATAACATCAAGTGCACAGTTTGTTTGCTGTTCTAGTAGACAGTGACTTAGTTTCAGTGTTTGGCTGCATATTATTTATCACTTTTGACCACGCTCGGTCACGCTACATGTCACTAATAAAAGTGAAAGTGCTGTCTACTCAATTTTCACTCGCTTCAGCTGGCATCTACTTTTAGAGCATTCTAAATAAAAATAACATAAAATACACAGTTACTTTTGTTTTTTTAACAGTGAGGGATTTGCTTTCAGTGTCTGCCTGCATATTACATACCATTATTGACCACGCTCGGTCACGGTACATATCACTGATAAAAGTGAAAGTGCTCACCACTCATTTTCCTCCCTGTTAAGAGGACAACTTTATTCTAAGAATAGTAAAGGAAAATAAATAGAAATATAAACCTTTTTTTTTTAATTCTTCAAGACAGTCAGTCTTACTTTGAACTTTTAGCAGCAATTCATTTTCCAGGGGCAGTTGTAATTTGTGTTGGTTGCAGTCTGAATGTACAACTTGTAGGTATGTGGCTGCCTATTTGTGGTAGGTGTGGAATGATCTCACAACTGGTTAGAAGGTTTTGAAGGACAAAAAGCAGTTCAGGTTTGAGGTCATACTGGGAGGCATTCGGTCATTGTGGAATAATGCATGGCCATGTGACCTGTTTCATCCAATCAGCATACTAGATTTTCAGTGATTTTCCTTACACATTTTATAAATATAATATATATATATATATATATATATATATATATATATGATATGCAGGGCAGTGTGATACATGATTTATGTATACTGGTGGTGTTTGATCTCTGGTAACTTCACAAGTGGCATAAGCCACAAGTGTGGTGGCAGAGGTCAAACACCATGAGTATTTATAAATTATGTATCACACAAGGCTCTACCCTGCATATTTCATTTATGCAATAGGAGAGGAAATGTGCAATGTGCGATTTTCCAATATATTTAGTTTTATTTTTTTTAAATGTAGCTTAGTTTGTGGGTTTATTTTAAGTAACAATGATGGTGCACTTTTTTTGTGCTAGATGTTAAGGGTGTTGCTATGGATGGAGTGTGGAGACATGCAGTGAAGATGGCAATGTGCTGAATGATTGGTGGAGTTTCACTGTTTCAGAAAAAGTGAGGAAAAAATGGCCATGACTCTAATTGAGAGTCTGTGGTTGAATTGGGGAGAAGACATGGTAGTACTGAGATTTTTTTTTATTGCCAAAAAATTTCAAAAATAGTTAAGGTTTATTTATGGTTCATTTTGTAAGTTGAAGCAGTGTATTAGAAGCATGACCACAGTGGAGCTATGAGGACAACAGCATGGAGTGGGACTGCAGTCGGCAAGGATGGTTTCAAAGAGGTACAGCAGCTCTTTTTAAATGTTTTATTTGTTGGAGGTTTGGAAAGGTAATTTGTAAGTTTGATTTTTGGAGCCATTGTTAAGAAATTGAAAGCGCCATGTCAGAAAGTAAGTATTGAGTGACAGTGAGGTAATGTGTGGTTTGCCATTGATCATTTCCATGACTGCTTCTGAACACAAAGTACTGAGGTAGAGTGTTAGTCAAAATATGGATTCAGTGGTGTTTTTTGTTGTTGTTTGTTGAAGGAGAACCTGCAAATGATGGGCAGTGGTAGAGCTGAGTGCAACGAGGGACACAAGCTGTTTAAATTGAGCAAGTGGGACCCAAGGGTTGGCAGCTGCAGCATGCGGAGGGGAGGTAGTTTTGGGAATTTGTGGATATAGAGAGGTATTGTTGACATGTGAGGGGATTTAAAAATATGTTTTTGAGCAGTTTTGGCAATTAATTGTGATTTGCTAAAAGCTGGAGGGGGGGCTGGCTGGCTGTGCATTTGCTGATAAGATGGTATCTCAGGTCAGAGTGGTGACTGTGAGTGAAGCTGTTTTTTTTTTTCTTTTAAGGCTGGGGGTTTAAGAAGTAGTCTGGCACTGTATGTCTAAATGGTCACTGTATGTATAAATTAATTTATACATACAGTGACTCAGAAAATGGGTTTATCAAACTGGATATATGTCCACCCCTATTGAATAAATAAATAAAAAATATATATATATATATACAGCTAGATAGTTATAGAAAAAGCTGAACACTCACCACCTCAAATTACATAGACATCAGGAGTCAAATAAAATTCATTTTATTGTTTAAAATAGCACACGCAGACAACTCGCATGATGTGTTTCAGATCTGTTTGGATCTTTTATAAAGGCTAAATATTTGAAATACAAACCACAAGTTATACACTCTTGAAAAAAACATGACATCACAGTGACATCACTATTAAGCTTAAATCCATTGGTTAAACAGTAACAACTTGCAGCGTAGCTGATAAATGGACCACAGAAACCTTGGTGCAATAGTGAAAACACACAAAATACAAAATATAGGATAAATGCATACATACATGATGGAATACAAGTTTTTAAATCTATGATTAACTGTATCAGTTCTAATTTCTTTGTTTACAGTGCATTTGGTAGCTAGAAGGAAGAGGGAGTGGAGTGGGGGCTGGGTTTGGAAGAAATGGGAAAAAAAGATTAAAAAAGGGGTAACTTCCTACAGGGAACATAACATATTTTCATTTATTTCCTTTTCTTAATATAGGGTCTTATATCAAGTCTAGTATTTAATTCTGGCTTTTTGTTTGCTCCTAACATGACTATCCAAAACCTTTCTCTCATTAAAACCAAGTCATTTAAGTTAAACCCTCTTTCTGATTGCAATACTTTTTCAATAGCCTGATAGTGGAAGGTATGTTCCTGTCTAGTAGTTGCTTGCACAATATGTGCTGCCGTGGCATATGTGCAGTCATCCCTTGGATGGCACACAAATGTTTCTCTACCCTTGTTTTATAGCACCTTGTGGTTTTACACATATAAAATGTTGAGTGGGAACATGTGGCTAAATAAATAATGCTAGTGAAATCACAGGTCATTAAATGCCTTATTTCAAACTTTTTTGTGAATTAACACTAGAAAATGCTGCTATTTAAAACATGTTTGCAGTACATACAGCTTCTGCATTGTATACACCCTTTAACATCCTTATTGAGCCACATGTTTGGTGAATTAGATTCCTTGTAGTGGTTATGAGCCAGTGGATCTTTTATGTTTCTGGACCTTCTCTAGGCCATTATTAAAGGTTGCTGTTTTCTAAGTGCATGGCTTGCACAGAAAAGGTAGTTACAAAATTGAATCTCCTGTCCTGGTTCTTTTCTCTAGTTTGATTTTGCAACAAAAATTCTCTGTTTTGCTCACTGGAATATATTCTTGCTTGCTTTGTGGTTTGTTGGCCATACCCCATTTCCCTAAATATATTGGTCATATCATTCATACTTGCTTCCATTTGGTCTTGTGTACTACAATTTCTCCAACCTTCAAAAACTGCCATTTTGGTATATTCTGAATGGTATGTTTCAAGTGGCAGCTAGAGGCTGCAAGTAATGTGTTTCCATCAGTAGTTTACAGTACATCCCAGTGTGAATATGACCTTCATTAGTTAATGAAATAGTGATATCTAAAAAAGTAATCCTTTCTCTGTATGTTGTATAAGTAAACTTAAGATGCTCATTGGTGGTATGTAAGTAATGAACAAAGTCCTGAAGTAATGCTTCCCAACCTGTCCATATCAACAAAATATCATCAATAAAGTGCTTGGACATAACAATATGGATAAAAAAAATGATTATTTCATTCAAAACAAAAGAAAAAGCAACAACAACACAGAGATTTGCTGTAGTGAGAGCCCAAGTAGCCCCCATAGCAGTTCCTTTGGTTTGCAGATACAGCTTCTTATCAACCAGAAAAACATGAAATTTTAATACAAACTCCAAAAGTTTTATCAGGAACTCTATTGGTGGAAGTTCAGTGTGAGATTGATGGTTTAGAAATTCTGCTGCCACATTTAAAGCCCCTTCATGGGAGATATTTATGTACAGTACTTCTATGTCTAATGTTGCCAGGATGGTGTCAGGGGGGCAACTGTACAACTTTCAACACATTTAAAGTGTATTTGGTGATTTTAAATGAGTAGAGAGTGTCTGTACAGAAGGCTGAAGACGAAAATCAATAAACTGTAACAGCAGCTCAGTTAACAATCCCAGTCCATTGACAATAGGATGTCCTGGGGACCGTGTTAAAGTTTTATGAATGTTGGTGAGTATGTAGAAGGTAGAATGGACAGGTTTATCTGCACTTAGAAATTCTTTTGTTTTAGTGTCAATGGACCCCTGTTCCAATGCTGCCTGTTAAGTCACATTTATAGATGTTTTGAATTCTGCTGTTGGATCTCTAATTAAGTTCGTATAAAAATTCTCATCATTCAGCTGTGAATTTCTTTAACATAATCGCCTCGATTTTGAAGCACCTCAGAGCCCCCTTTATCAGACTATTTTATTTTCAATTTATCATCTTTCTTTAATGTTTCTAATGTTGCCCATTCTAGAGATGTCAGATTATTGAAAACTGGCTGTGTCATATTGTTAAAGTTTCTAGATCCTGTTTGACCAGTTCTTTAAACACATGAATTGTGGGTGAATAAACTGGACAAAAATCAGATTTAGGTTGAATGTTTCTGATATCAGTTGGCTGCCATTTCAGTTGATAAAGATTTATTAATAAATAATGAAGTTAGACTGAAATTCTTTCAGGCTATATTCAAATTCATTAGAGTTCCAAATTTACTGACAGAGCTAGTGGGTGCAAACCCCAATCCTTGGCTCAAAACATTTGTTTCACTGGGTGTTAATACATGAGCAGATTGATTCTTTTTAAGAATAGTGGTGTGTCCTCCCTTGATAGTTGTTCTGCTCCTGTTGCTGAAATTGCCCTGATGGTTGCCCCTGTATATGTTTGGGACTCCATCTCCATCCCCTCCTTGTGCTTGTTCAGAAAAGGAAATAAATGAAAATAGGTTGTGTTCCATGTAGTCAGTTACCCCTTTTTTAATCTTTCTTTTCCCATTTCTTCCCTCTACAGCCCCTACTTCCCTTCCCTCTTTTCTGCTCCCTCACCACCAATTTTGAAGAAAAGCAACCAAATGAAGTATAAATAAACAAATTAGAATTGATATAGTTAAGCATAGATTTGAACTTGAATTCCATCATGTATTTGTGTATTTATCTTATATCATATATTAACAATACAATTGGTTTTATTTGACTCTTGGCATCCATGTAATTTGAGGTGATGAGTGCTTGGCTTTTTTTGTATCTGTATTGCCATTTAGTTGCCTGGAGCACCTTTGTCCCACTGTGAGACTTCCCTGCTTTAATCAGATATATATGCTGTATATATATATATCTCTATATACATATATATATATATATATATATATATATATATATATATAGGTTGCACCTTTATAGTTAGGGTTCGACAATCACGTCTATGATAAACTCAAAATTATGCACTACAATAACATAGCAACCATTCAAGCGATTCACTTAAAATTTCGCATGCACCATTAAGGAATTACAATCTCTTTATCTGGCAAGTTTGGCTCAAGTTGGATGCAAGAGACCAGAGATATGGAGTGTCCAAATATGTGAAAATGACCATGTTTTGCCAAATTCTTTATCACCATCGCAGCACAAAAATGGCTTGGGATTTTGGTCTGAAATTTTTAGCGTGTAAAAGTCTTGGATCACAGGTGTGTCTTTTGAAGAGTTGGTGAAGAAATACTAATCCATTCCAAAATAAAATTTCCCTTTATTTTCAAAGGGAGCACAAATTGCCACAAATGGTTAATCCTTTGTTACAAATGGGAAATTCTTTTCCATGTGGCCACCATTTCATCTCACAGTTAGAGAGGAAAACAAAATGAAATAACTCAAAAAATTATGTATTTCTTTTAAACCAACACATGTATAGTAGCTTGGTCAGCGGAACTCCCTCAGCTGGATTCTGCAGTTAACTGTTGAACAAATACCTTTGGATGTTTATTTTCACATTATAAAACTTTTTTTTGTGACTCATAATAAGAAAAAGGATTATTTTTTTTCTGTCATGAGACATGATAAAGGGATACTTTTTCATTCTCAGAAAATCCTTTCCCTGGTAATGGAGTGGCCCATCTTCCTCCCCAGATGTATGATCACCATCCTGTTATTTCTACAAATATTCCCTGGTAGTCTACTGATCATACCCTCCTCCCTAATTGCTGTCATGTTATTGAAAAAAATATTGCCTGATAGTCAAGTGGTCCCACCCCCTCCCCGATTGCCAATCACCCTCCTGGTATTGACCAAATATATCCCCTGTAAGTATGGTGGTTCCACCCAACTCCCTGATTGCCAGTAGCCCTTCCAGTATTAATTAAAGCAGTCCCATGTATTCTAGTGGTCCCATTTCCCCTCCCTGATCCCCATCACCCTCCCAGTATTTTTTTAATAAACTTTCTTGATAGTCAAGTGGCCCTTCCCCATCCCTGATCCCTGTCCCTTGAAATAGCAAAAAAAAAAAAATAAAGATAACCCTGGTGGTCTTTTGGACAGGAAATATTTTTAGAAATAACAGGATGGTGATCAGACATTGGGGGAGGGGAACCACTAGACTACCAGAAAAATACATTGCTCAAATGGGTATGAGGATAAGTGAACTGGGAGGGGTGTGGACCATCAGACCACCAGGGAAAGGATATTCTGATCACAATAAAAGATCCTTTTTCATAAGTCGTGTTACGAAAAAGAAACTTTTTTCATATTCTGAGTAACAAAAAAGATTTGGGACAAGTAGACTACAAGTCAATATTTTTAGAAATAATGGTATGGTGATTGGACATCGGGGGGGGGGACCACTAGACCTACCAGGGAGTTGACAAACTATGATAAATGTGGTTCAATGTATTTCAGTGGGGATTTTCAACTTTGGCACAAAACGTTGTCATTTTGAAAGATTTTGACAAAAAATTGTCAACATACCCTTTTTGTGACCCCCTCCTCATGAACTAAGTTGGTGTCATTTTCCAAATCCTGCCCAAAAGGTGCTTTTGTGATCTGTTGGCAAAATCATCTTTTATGACAAATTTAAATATTTTTACCATACCGCACTTGTTCATGAGGTGGGGTCATAAGAAGGGTATGTTGAAAATTTGGCTTCAAAATGTGTTAAAATTGCAAAGTTGTGTGCTGGTTACCTGTTAGATTTTCATTAGGGGCTAGAAGGAGAAGGAATCAGTTCATTTCAGGGAAGTGGCTGCTGTTTTTTGCTGATTTTATTGCAATTGTTGCTTCTTTTGCAGCTTATTGTTGCTTTCAATTGGTACCAGGTTGCTTTCCGACTTCATTTGGAAAGTTACCTGTTTGGGGGATTTTACTGATGCAGCTGAGTGTTTCTGGGGGTTTGCTGGTATAGCTGATTGTCTCTGGTTGTCAGCAGGGAGTAATCAGTCTCATTTCAGTGCAGAACCTACTCATTGCTGGTTTTAGTTCTTTTAGAAACATAGAAACATATAATTTGATGGCAGATAAGGACCACTTGGCCCATGCAGTCTGCCCATTTCCCTACCTAATGGATAAGCTGCAGATCCTAGTTAACCAGCAGCCTACTTCTTCCTACCCTCACCCCTAGAATTGCCTTATGACTGTCCCATGCATGCTTGAATTCCAGCACTTTTTTTGACTCCACAACCTCCTCTGGAAGGCCATTCCATGCATCCACAACCATCTCTGTGAAAAAAATACTTCCTTAAATTACCTCTGAGCCGCCCCCCCATCTTCAAATTGTGCCCGCTTGTTCTTGCACACCTCTTTTTTTGAAAGATGCTACCCTCTTGGACTTTGTTGATTCCCTTGAGGTACTTGAAAGTTTCTATCATGTCTTCCCTCACCCTCCTTTCCTCAAGGCTATACATATTAAGCTCCTTACGTCTCTCTTTATTTGTCTTCCGGTGCAGACCCTGGAAATACTGCTTATTTCACTTGGGCTATGGTTCTGCTTATCTTGTGCTTTTTTTAAGCCATTAACTTTATAGTGCAGGAACTGGTTTTTATCTAGCCCTGTAGCTTGGGGAGGGGTGCTAATTGTCTGGCCTGGGGCCTCAGCAAAGCTACTGCTAACTGGAGGTGGGGCTGAGACAGAGTTGTGAAGCTGATTACCTGCTGGATTCTCATAAGGGGCTGGAAGGAGAAAGAATCAGTTCATGTCAGGGTAGTGACTGTTGTTTTTTGCTGATTTTATTGCAATTGTTATTGATTCTTTTACAGCTTATTCTTGCTTTCAATTGGTACCAGGTTGTGTACTGACTTCAGTTGGAAAGTTACCTGTTTGGGAGATTTTGCTGGTGCATCTGAGTGTATCTGGGGTTTTTGCTGGTGTAGCTGATTGTCTCTAGTGGTCAGGAAGGAGTAAATAATATGACAATATGAAATAAAAACTATAACAGTGTTGTTCTTGTTGGAGTGGGGAGCAGTGAAATAAAAAACAAAACACTGTTGTTCTTGCTGAAGTAGGGAGCAGAAAAATAAAATGAAAATGCTGAGGGAACTGGGAAATGTACCGGGAGCCAAATGGGATTGATTGACTCTAGAGAGAGAGAGAGTCTGGTAGGCCCGACCCTCCTTCCCCATCCCTCCCTCCAAGCTTATCAGCCTTTGTGGGGGAGGTGCTGGACCAGGATTGGTAGTCAGGAGATGGTGGATGAAGACTGGCAGTCAGTACGCACTGGAGAACCCTTGGGGCTGACTGAACATTCCAGACCAGTTTAAAGGGAGGACAAGGGGCAACAAATAACATGGTTTGCCCTAGTAAGAGGGAACATCCCAAGGGATGGGGCAGGCAGTATGAAGCAGGGACAGACTGGAAGGGTGGTAGGGGTCAGTTAGGGGTATGGGAAGGGTAGTAGGCAGCAACAACTGTGTGGCAGCCATCTTTTTAGTGGTTGCATAGAAAGCAGGGGGATTCCTGTTGTACAGGCAACCTAAGCAGCTTGAGGAAGAGATTAGGTGATTAAGGGTGGAATTAAGATGAGGGAAATATACAGATTGGTGGATCAATCCAGGACTGAGGGCACATTGCAGTGTCCCAGAAGAATGCAGGCAATCCAGGCCAAGGGGGAGAGGGGGGTGTAAATGGACCACTATTGCCACATCTGGAACCACTGGGTACAGATAAGGGGGTGGAGGATGATAGGGAACAGGGCCATGAAAGGCCTAAGAGCAGGCAGCAAATGCAGTCCTCCCAATAGTATGCCAAGGAGGACTCAGGGCAGGGGGTAGGAGTCACGTAACAGGTTCTCAGTGCTGTCTACAGTGGAGAAGATGAAGAGGGAGGACCTTGTACACAAAGCTGATGAATAAGAGATTAACCAAAATCCAGAGGGAAATGGTAGGGTGACTGAAAGGGGAAGGGCTTCAATGGGTAACGATAAGGGGGCAAGAGCAAGGAGACTGGACGGGGAGAGTAGATAAGGTGGGGAAGGAGGGGAGGTATGAGGACCTAAAGGGAGGGATGCAGCAGGGGGAAGTGGCACAAGGAGCCCAGTGGAGAGGGGTGGTGAAATTGTGGGGAAGGGAGGGCAGGGCAGAGATAGGGGTGGAAGGGGGAACAGTGGCAATGCATTTGGGAAGTGAAAACCTGGTAGGAGGCGATAAGGGATGGAGAAGGTGAGCAGAACAAGGAAAAATGAGAGTGGGATCCTAGTGCTGGGGGATTCAATTCTGAAGGGGATCAGATGGGGGAGCAAGGGGGAGAGGCATAGTCGAAAGTGGGTGAAGGCCATAGCAGGCATGACAGTGGAAAGGGTGGGGAAATCCACTCTGAAGTATGCTAGGAGGAGTAGGGAGAAACCTCACATCATTCTGCATTTGGGAACTAATGACCTAGTGGGTAATACAGTAGATGTAGTCCAGGAGAGGTTTGAGGAGCTGGGGTTGATTTGTGAGAATACAGGAAGATCAGTAACCTTCTTGCAGGTGTGTCCTGTACCCTTGGCAAGCACCACAAGGAAGCAGAGGGTAGAGGAATTTGACACATGGCTTAGGGAATGGTGTCCATCTAAAGGGCATGGGCTGGTGGGGGGGTGGGAAAGGACTTGGGAGGGAAAGGATCTCTACACAAAGGACAGGTTTCACTTAAGTGAGGAGGGAAGGAGGCTCTTGAAACAGAAACTGGAGGGATGCTTAGCAAACAATGAGAATTTAAACTAGTAGTGGGGGGTGGCAACTGGGAAGGAGTCTGGCAGGATCCTCAGCAGGGAAGCTAAATGCACTTACCCACCATGCTGGTAGCAGGGGACTTAGGGAGAGGTCAGCAGAAGGCATTAAAAAGGGAAAGCAGGTAGGGGGAGGGGGGGAAGGATGCAGGGTGGAGGGTGGTAACCCTGAACTCTGGGAGCCTAGGGAACAAAACAGCAGAGTTACAGGCTCTCATGGTGGTTCAGGAGGTGGCAATGGTGGCCATAACCAAAACCGGGACTGGGACTTGGTAGAACCAGGATATATGATAGTTTGGAGGGATAGGATAAAGGGGAAAGGAGGGATAGTGGTGCTGCATGTGAGGGAAAGTCTGAAGTGTGTCAGAGAGGAAGGGGAAGAAGGCAACACAAAGTCACTATGGGTGCAGCTCCAGGACTCCAAAAATGGGTTCCTGAGAATGGGAGTGGTGTACAGGCCACCCTCTCTGACTGAGGAGCTAGATAGGATTCTAGCAGGACAGATTAGAAGTACCTGTGGGAAGGGCAGAATAGTGATTTTGGAGGACATCAATCTGCCAGAAGTAGATTGGGGTGCCCCAGCTACCACAAATCGGAGGGAGCAGGTACTTCTGGATGTCTTCCAGGACAGCTTCCTATTGCAGATGGTCAATAAGCCTAGCAGGTTAAGGAACACCATTGAACTCTTGCTGGTGAATGGCCAATTTGTGAGGGAGCTGATGGTGGAGGAACCGCTGGTGGGGAGAGACCACCACTCAGTGTGGTTCAAAACAGACATAGGGAAAGAGAGAGTAGGATCGGGCACAAGGGTGATAGACTTCAGAAAGTCTGATTACAGGATGATAAGGAAAATAGTACAGGGGTATCTGGCCAAGATCAATCCAGATATGGACAGAGGTGGGAGGTCATTCAACGGGGTATAGGGGAGGCAACCGCAGCATGTGCAAGGGTCTAGAGTAAGAGGACTAAGGCCAAGAAGCCTAGCTGGGTGAGCAGGAAGGTCATGGAGAAAGTAAGAAAGAAAAGAGCTGCCTTTAGAAGGTACAAAAGAACAGGGATGGGGTGGACAGAGAGGAATTCCTGAAGGAATCAAGGGAGGTGACAAGGGCAGTTAGGGAAGCCAAGGCATCTTGGGAACTCAGGCTGACACAGGGCATTAAAGTAGGGGAGAAGGACTTCTTCAGGTACATCAAGGAGAAAAGGAGCTGCAAATACCAAATAGTGAGGATTAAAAGGGAGGGGGGTGGATACTAGGACAGAACAGGTGGAAGCATTAAATGAGTACTTCTGCTCAGTATTTACAGAAGAGAAAGAGGGAGCAACACCAGGGGGGCTGGGGATGTGGACACAGGCAGGGAACAGGTGACAGATAGTGAAATCCCAGTGGACAGGGTACTGGAGGGACTGAGGGCACTGAGGGTGGACAAGGCACTGAAGCCAGAAGGCATAGACCCTGGGGTGCTAAAGGAGCTAACAGAAGTCCTGCCAGAACCCCTGGCAGACCTGTTTAATGCCTCCTGGACTCGGAAAGTGTACTGCAGGACTGGAGAATGGTGCACATGGTGCCCCTCCACAAGAATGGCCCCAAGGGGGAGCCGGAGAACTACAGACCAGTAAGCCTCACATCCATCATGGGAAAGCTGATGGAGACAATCCAGAAGGAGAGGCTGGTTTCCCTCCTAAAGCCTAATGGGGTTCAGAACAGCAGGCAACATGGGTTTGTCTCAAGCAGATCCTGTCAGATCAACCTGGTGGAGTACTATGACTGGGTAATCAGGTAATTAGACAGGGATCATGCTGTGGATGTCCTGTACCTAGACTTCAGTAAGGCATTTGATTCGATGCCACATAGGAGGCTTGGTAGTAAGCTGAAAGGCACAGGAGCTGGGGTGAAGATGCTGGGATGGGTAATGAACTGGCTGCAAGGGAGACAGCAGAGGGTGGTGGTGGTGGGAGGAGAGCCGTCATCGCCCAGGCCAGTAACAAGTGTGGTGCCACAGGGCTCTGTACTGGGGCCAATGTTGTTTTGGATCTTCATAGCAGACATCTCAATAGGCATCAAGAGTAAGATCAGTCTGTTTGCAGGTGACAACAAGATGGTAGTGGTTGTGGATGAGTTAGAGGGGTGGCAGAAATTACAGGATAATCTGGCAAATCTGGAGGCCTGGTTGGACACTTGGCAGCTGGGGTTCAAAGCCAAGAAATGTACGATGTTACATTTCAGAGCAAAATACCCAAGGAAGAGCTACCAGCTTGGGGGAAGGGGTTCAGCTGGCCAAGATGGAGAAGGAGAAGGAGCTAAGGATGTTCATAATGGGAGCAATGAACAACTCCAAACAGTGTAGAAAGGCAGCTGCAAAGGCTAACCGGATGCTGGGTTGTTTTGCCAGAGGCATATCCTCCAGGAGGGGGAAGGTGATCCTGCCACTGTATTGGTCACTGGTTAGACCACACTTGGAGTACTGTGTTCAATTTTGGCAGCCGTACCTGAAGAAGGACATGAGGTTACCGAAGATGGTGCAGCGCAGGGCGAAAAAAATGATCCTGGGGCTAGGGGACTTGCTTTATGAGAGTAGACTGAGGGAGCTGAACATGTTCTCAATTTTTATCAACAGCATCACCTCAAATCTCCCCAACACCTCATCTCTACTCTATGCGGACAACATAGTCCTGTATGCCAGTGCGCAAAATGTATCCGATATCAACCTACATCTCACCTCCCACTTCCAACGCACACAAACCTGGCCACTGGACCACAAACTTGTACCAAACAAGGCAAAACCACAGTCCATGCTATTTGGAACCCTTACTAAACTTAGGACATACCAAGATAAGTTCATGGTCTCCTGCTTAGATGGTTCACATATAACTGCTGTAACATTGTTTAAATACCTAGGGGTCACCCATTACCAATCTTTAAATTTTGAACCCCACATCCTTAACACGTACAGATCAGTCAGTTCCAAACTAGGCATGGCATATCATACCAGCTACATACTATCCTCTACTGCTAGAGTCACCATAGCTTGGGGCATACTTCTACCTACCCTGACCTAAGGAGCTGCCACCTATAACAACATCTGCTGGTTCTCATCAGCCTCCCACACACTGAAACACCATTGCCTCCTATATTCAAATCTCAATTGGTTATCCCCCAGGAATACCAGACTTTACTCCCGTAGCTCCACTGTCGATAGCATCTTGAGGTCTTGTACCCCCTCAAATCTGGCTGAGCTGCTCACTTACCAGACCTCCAGTTATGGCCTATGCTCTGCTGACAAATCCTTTCTGTGTCCCAAAGTGCAATACCACTAAAGGTTCTAGAACTTTTGCCCGCCATGTCCCTCAGCAATGTAACTCACTCCCACTTGATGTCCGGCTTGCTTCTACACACAATGCCTTTAAAAAAGTGCTGCACCAGCATCTTAGCTCTACCAACCAATGCTCCTGTTTCAAACCTCCTTAGTCCCTGGTTTTCCTGCCTGTCCTGAAGTACTTAGCTGATTTTCTGCAAAGTTCCCCTTGCGATATAGCCTATCGCTGCTTTTCTGTCCTGTCAAAAGCCCCCTGCATCTATCCCTCTCTCTTTGCCAGCTCTTATCCTCTTACCTGACCTTGTCTCTGATCCCAAACTTCTCTTACCCCTACTGTCACCACTTCCCATCCCCTGCCTTTTATCTCTCTGCTCTTACCAGTTATCGACCACACTGTTATTTTTATTTTACTTTTATTTTTAATAGTCTTTTTTCAGGGCTAAAACTGCATTACTCCTGTTCTTGAATGTTTTGCCTAATGTTTTCTATATACCTCCTGCAAGTTGTCTGATTATTATTGCTATCCTTGCTCATTAAGTTGATCTGTCTTGATGCTATGACTGCAATAACTCCTATGATCCTACTAGGAGCACCTTGTATATTACCTGTGCTGCATAACTTATTGTATAATCTTTTACAACACCTTGTTTATGTGTCTTGCTATAACCTGTTGTTTGTTATACCTGTCGTGCTGACATGTTTACTCTGTAACCTCCGTATCATGCCTGAAAATAGTAATCTGTATGGCTAGCACACCCACACGGTTAACAAAAATGAAATAAATAAATGTACACCATGGAGGAGATGAGGGAAAGGGGGGGACATGATTGAAACATTCAAGTACATGAAGGGAATGAATAAGGCAGACACAGAGGGGCTTTTCCTGTTAAGGAGAGGTAGGCACACCTGAGGCACAAGCTGAGATTGGAAGGGGAAAGTTCCGGAGGGAAATGAGGAGACACTTTTTTATGGAGAGGGTAGTGTCGGGATGGAATGCATTACCAGAGGAAGTGGTAGCCTGTAATACAGTGGGCTGCTTCAAAAGGGGATGGGAGAGGGTAAGGGCGAGAGTCATTGGAAGGGGAGGGGAATGAGGAGGATCTGCAGAATAAAGACTGCTAGCTGCACAATCAAGCAGACTCTATAGACTGAAAGACCTTTATCTGCTGGCAAGTTTGTATGTTGGTATGTTCATCTGCTGACATTTCACTTTGCTTGCTCATAACTTTTTTTCAGTATTTGCACCCCAGATTTTCTGCATAGACATTTCTTTACATCACCTAATGAATGTGACAGCTTTAATATTTCAGTTCCTAACTTAAATGTGTTTTGTCACCAGTGACATGAAATGATGTTGTGGTTACATGGTATGATGTTTTCGTGGACATTTGAAAATTCTCAGCCTAGCATTCATCAAGTGGGGTAACAACATGGCTATGCTGGCAATTTGGTTGCTCTTTTGGCTCAAATGCTTGCACGGCAACATACATATATGCACCTATGGACACATGGGAACACAGGGCCCTCCCACAAACAAAGAAGGCTATGATCATACTCTCTCAAACAGTAAGAAAATTCTTGGCATGAAACTTAATTAATGCATCATTTAGGGTTGCAGTGACAAAAGTTTGGAAATGTGCTTTTAGGGTTTCCAACCCTAACACTCCACCCCCACTGTGCAGGCAGAAACAGGTGTGGCAGCTGTGTCTGGGGGTTCTCAACTCTAACTCTCAACCCATTCTCCTATACTGTAATCATCTCAGCTTACATACACATGGAATAGGGTGGGTGTTAGGGTTGTGCATGGTGGGATGGTTTATTAGGGTTGGAAACCCCAGTGTCATATTTCCCTCCTTTTTACAGTTTGATATCAACTCTAACTGATTAATTAATGTAGTTTTTGCAAAGGATTCCCTTACTTTTTGAGATAATATAATCATAGCCTTATTTGCCTGTTGAAGCACTGGGCCCTCTGGGCCCTGTGATCATACCCATCTATAATTTTTGAGATAGAGTAATCAAATCCTTATTTGCTTGTGTGAGTACAATGCCCTTTGGGCTCTGCACTCCCATCCCTCTGTAGATTGGTATATCTATGTTGCTGTGGATGTGCCCTATGCTTCCATTTATAGGACAGCAGCAAACAAATTGTCAGAATAGCCATCTTATTACCCCACATCATGTACCTGGTACAGAACATTTCTGAATCCCTGCCAAAACATAATTTCATGCAACTGCAGCACTATTCTGCACCACAGGTCCAAAACACATTTTGAGTAGGATTTGAAAAATGACATATATGATATACGTGAGGTGGGGTAATAAGAAGTCTATGCTAACAATTTAGGATCAAACTGTTAAAAATTTCCAAAGTTACAAGCATGCATAGTGAAATTTCAACAAATGGTCATAACTTTGTCATTTTTTCGTATGTTAACCCCAAATGTTTAACATAGCCTTCTTATGACCCAACCTCATGAAAAATATGACTGTCACTAGACAAATCCCACCTGAAAGGTGAATTGGCCAAGCTACCACTAAAACACCTTTTAGGTGGGAGTTGCATAATGACAGTCATATAGTTCCTGAGAAGGGGGCCAAAAAAGTCTATGTTGAAAATTTGGGGTCAAAATGTCCAAAAATTGTTCAGTTATAAATAAAAATTGACCCCCCCCATTGAAATACATTGAACCACATTAACATTAGTTTCTCATGGGATCTTTTCAGGTGAGTGAGGGTATGTGGTGGTGTACTGGGGAGTATTGGGTGGTGGTGGGTGCTAAGTGGGGGGTGGGAGCTGATCAGCCAGTGACTGTTTATGGCAAAAAAACTAAAAAACACAGATAATAGTTTTCTTTATTTCAGGTTAATTCAACCTCATCTGTGGGTGGTGGGATTAAACTAGACACAGGGCAATATATTTAATGAAGGGGACAGCGATTGCTGCTGGGGTGCCACTAGACACCAAGGAAATAATCTGATGTAATGGGGACTATTATCAGGGGTGGGGGGGTACCTCTAGAAACCAGGGAAAGACAATATCTTTTGAGAAGACGTAGGAGGGTGGGGGTACCACAAAACACCAAAGAAATGAAGGGGTATGGGTATTCAAAAATTGGGGGTGCCACAAGACACCAGGGAAAACATTACAGTATGGGAGATGGCAATACAAAAAGCAGGTAAGGATTCTTGAATCATGAAAAAGGTTCCTTTTTCATGATTCATGATACATAGAAACACAGAAACATAAACTTTGATGGCAGATAAGGACCACTTGGCTCAACCAGTCTGCTCATTTCCCTACCTATTGTATAGGCTGCAGATCCTAGTTAACCAACAGCCTATTTCCTCCTACCCTCCCCATTAGAATTGCCTTATGGCTGTCCCATGGATTATTGAATTCCTCCTTTGTGTTTGCCACCTTGATCTCCTTAGAAAGGCAGTTCCATCCATCCACCACCATCTCCATGAAAATATACTTCCTTACATTACCCCTGAGTCATCCACCCTCTATCTTCAAATTGTGCCCCCTTATTCTATCACATCTCTTTTTCTGAAAGATTCTACCCACTTGGACTTTGTTGATTCCCTTGAGGTACTTGAAAGTTTCTATCTTGTCCCCGATCTTCCTCCTTTCCTCGAGAGTATACACATCAAGCTCTTTTAGTCTTTCTTCATATGGCTTCTGGTTCAGACCATGCACCATTTTAGTTGCCCTCCTCTGGACTGTCTCCATCCTGTCTATGTCTTTGCGGAGGTGGGGTCTCCAAGACTGCACACAGTACTCCAGATGGAGTCTCACCAACTGTATGTACTGTACTGTACATACAAAAAACAGTTATTTTTTTGTATCATACAGTCACAAAAAAGGAATAATAACAGTAAATAAAACAGATTTCTAGGGTATACGTCTAACCCTGAAGTGCAGATTTCACCTAATGGTGTCCCAATCAGCCAGCTAGGTGTGATTGTTTCTCTCCAGGATGTCATTTTTGTGGCTTTTGAAAAATAAATTAAGAAAAAACAGAAACAAGATGCAGCAAATGAAAAAGGAATTTTCCCATATGAAACAGGATTCCTTTCTTTGTTTCATACAACTTTTAATGCTTACTGAGCATGCTCAGAATTTTTTTTTTAATTTTTAAAATGCAATAACCTACAAACAGCTTGTTATTTTTTCACCGGCCTAGCAAAAAGCACATTTGTGTGCTAGTCCCTTTCTGCCCTGAAGATTTCAGACCAAAATTCCAAACCGTCTGGGCTGAAGGCAAGTTCAAAGAAAAATCTCAGCAAAATCATAGAGCAAAAAAATCCTTTCTTCACCTCTCTGCAACTCGGAAACTGCACATCTGGCTGAAATATAACTTGCCACATCCAGAGGTCTACCCTGGGTGAAGGTGCATGCAAATTTGCATGCCAATTTGTTGAACAGTTTGAAAAGTTATTATAATGCAAAATTTTGAGTTTAACATTAAAGTGCCTACTCAACCCTTAGTATAGGGGCACGACCATGTCCCTGTAAGAAATTTTATAGTCAGGGTTGTATAGACAGTTCTATGTTAAATTCAAAATGTTGTACCTTAATAACTTTGGCATTTCTTGATGAAATACCCTGATGTTTGACATGCGTGGTCACCCTGTAAATATATCAAGATGTGCACATTTTGTTATGGCATCTTGTATGGTTTTTGAGACATAAAGCGGTAAAAAAAAAAGAAAAGAAAAACCCTTTCTTCCACATTGGTTAATATAGAATCTTTTTGCTCTCATCTACAGATCAGATGAAATAAAACTTTTACCTGAAATTTTCTGGGATGATGGGGGCAGTGCTAATGGTGAACGGTATGCCTTTGGATAGTTTGGTGAAAAGAAATGTCACCATTTTTGAATTGTAATGAATTTTGCAATAGCTGCCAGACAGACAGGTTATTGAAAACCTTTTGAACTGTTAATTGTGAGGAATTTACTGGTCGAATTTCAGAGAAATACTGTTTGTGCTTCCGCCATCTTGTTTTGTTTTTTCCTCTTTTGAAAATTGGATTTTTAAAGAAATCCTTCTTGGTGTGGGATGACCAAAACTTGTATTTAGGTCTTGGTCACATGCTTAGCAACATTATTTTATTATTTAAAAATGTGCAGATTAAGTATGTGTTTTGTGGGAGAGATTCATATCACCCATCACTTCCTTTGTAGAAATCAATCAATCAGAATATAACATTGCAAAGTCCTTTATAGTTCAAATGTTACTGTTCCAACTGTGAAGACTTTGAACAGTAAAGGTTGCGGCAGTTCTACAGTGACTGTCATATCTCCCTGGTAGTCTAGTGGCCCCTCCCCTGTTCTCTGATCACCCTCCATTAAATATGTATTTTTTTTATTTGTTTTGTTGTTATTATCCCTAATAGTCTAGTGGTTCCTCCCCCTCCCTTGTTTGCCACATTATGTTGCCTTGGTGTCTTGTGGTAACCCCCACTTGAACCTAATGTTTCCTTGATGCTAGGAGCACCCCCAACCTGAACCCAATGTTTCCCTGTTATCTAGTGGCATTGCCCCATTCTCCATTGCAAAAAAAGGACCTTAAATAAAGAAAATGGTCCCTCAATGTTTTTTAAACACATTCTGTAAAAAAAAAATCCATCACCAATCACCCCCACACCCCCTACCTGACCTCTCACTGTTCAGCTACCTTTCTACATCCCCCTTGATACCCCCACACACCCTCACTTATCTGAAGAGGTCCCAGGTTCAAGATTAGCTCTCCTAATCGAAGACATCTTGCTACTGGAACCAGTGACTGCAAAATGAGAAAATAAGGTAAATGCAGTTAATTTTTCTTTTAGCCTCCATTCTCCATCTGCTTTGGCATGCCTTGATGACACAACCCTATACCTAGGACATCACTATTTACTATCATGGAAAAAGATTGGAGTTACTATTGCATTACCAAGCAGCTAGGAATGGTAAGTTTCGAGGAAAAAAACAACATTTATTTATATGGACATTACTATTCTAATTATTTAAACAATATCTATACAGGGCAAACAACTCTCTCCTTTGCCTTCCCTCTCTCAGGAATAATCTACCCTTTTAGCTTCCCTTCTCCTTTTGCCACTTACTCAAAAAGCTCCTAACTGCTCCATTTACTATGAACATAAGAATGTTGCAGCAGAAACAGACCACCTGGTATATCTAAGTCTGCATGAGTGTGCAGCTAGCACCCCTAGTTTGCAGCTGCCCCACCCCCATTCCCCTTTGTCATCCCACTGCTACCCCCACCTTCCACACCCTCACTCTCCCCTGTTCCCTGTCTCATGCCCTTTTGAAGCTGTTCACAGATTTACATGATACCACACTTTCTGGTAGTGCATTCCATTTTGCTACCACCCTCTCTATGAAATAATGTCTTCTCATTTCCCTCCTAAATCTTCCCCACTCTATACTTAGCCCATGCCCCCCTGGTGTCCCTCCCCCTCCTTAGCTTAAAGACTCCATCTGCCTTATCCTTATTGATTCCCCTCAGATACTTGAAAGTCTCTATCATGTCTCCCGTTCCTTCTATCTCCAGAGTGTACATACTTAAGTCTCCCAGTCTGCTCCCATAGTCTCTCCCCTCCATTCCACATGTCATCTTTGTTGCCGTCCTCTGCATCCCCTCCAGTAGTTTGATATCACGTTTTAGGTATGGCCTCTAAAACTGCACACAACACTCTAAGTGCGACCTTGCCAGTGACCTGTAGAGGGGCAAGATCACCTCTCTTTGCCTGGATGAAAACCCCCTCGCTATGCACCCAAGCATTTTGTTCACTTTTGTAGCCTCTCTCCTGCACTGGGCACTGTTGTTCATGGTCTCTGTTATCATTACCCCTAGGTCCTTCTCCTCATCAGTGATCCCCAGCTTACCCCCCCCCGCCAGTATTCTCTCCTTGGGTTTGTTGCCCCAAAGTTCATAACCTTACACTTCTTTGCATTGAACACCAGCTGCCACCTCTCTGACCACTGCTCTAGCTTGTCTAGGTCCCTCTGCAGCTGCTTCCATTCCCCCTCCATCCACCACTGTTCCAGTTTTGGTGTCATCAGCGAACAGACTTACCTTGCTCACCACCCTGTTTGCAATGTCTGATATGAAGAGCCCAAATAAAACTGGCCCCAACACAGATCCTTGTTGCACCCCACTCATCACCGTCCTTGGAGTTGAGAGCTCCCCTCTCACCACCACCCATTGTAGCCTCCCACTCAGTCAGCTTGTAATCCAGTTCATCATTTTTGCCCCTGCCCCTACACCAGTTAGCTTCCCCCCAAGCCACCCATGAGGCACTGAATCAAAGGCCTTGCTGAAGTCCAAGTAAAAAACATCCACCACATGACCCTTATCCAGCTCACCTGTCACCCAGTCATAATATTGTATCAAGTTGGTTTGACAAGACTTCTCTGAAATGAGCCCATGCTGCCTCACATCTTGGAGGCCATTGTCCTCCAGGTACAACACCAGTCTTTCCTTTAGTATTATTTCCATGAGTTTGCACACTACGGAGGTGAGACTTACCAGATGATAATTACCCAGTTCATCCCTTGGCCCACTCTTGTGTAATGGTTCTACATGTGCTGTCCTCCAGTCCAGTGGAACACATCCCAGCTCCAGTGAGGTGCTGTACAGATCCACCACTGGCTCTGCCAACACCTCTGCCATCTCCCTCAGCATCCTGGGGTGGATACCATCCAGCCCTGGTGCCTTGTCTACTTTCAGTGCCCTCGGTCCCTCTAGGACTCTACTTGCCTCAATTCTTCCATCTGTCACCTCCTTTACTCCTGTCCCCACCCTCCCAGCCCATGGTGGTAGCAGTCCCCCCTTTTCTTCCATGAACACTTAGCGAAAGTATTCATTCAGTGCTTCTGCCTGCTCTTCCCACTTTTCCGTCCACTCCCCACCCCTTTTTATCCTGACTATTGTCTCCTTGTACTTCCTTTTCTCCCTGATGTATCTGAAAAAGTCCCCCCCCCACATTAATGCCCGGCGCTAATCTCAGATCCCTCTTGGCATTGGCTTCTCTCACTTTTCTGGTCACCTCCCTGGACCATCTTGCATATTCCTCCCTGTCTACTTCCTTCCCTGTCCTCCTATACCTCTGGTGCACCACTCATTTTGCCCTCACCTACTCCACAACCTTGCTGTTCAACCAGCATAGTTTTCTTGCTCTGCTCCTCTAGCTCTATGTCTTGGTGCATGCTTCTGTTGCATCTGTAATCCCCCATTTAATAATATCCCATTTCTGCTCCATGTCCATCTCCTGCCTTATGCCCTCCAGTTTCCATTCCAGTACTTCCTACATCATCTCAAAGTCCACCCCCATAAAGTTTACCACCCGAGTAACTGCTTTCTCTGGCTCCTTGCACATCATGATATTAAACCACACCATTTGGTGATTGCTGTCGGCTAGTGGGTCCTCCACCTTTATTTCCCTTACTGACTCCTCATTTCACAATACCAGATCTAAGGTGTTCTTTAGCCTACTAGGTACACTAACCAACTGTGTCAGGAGACCATCCTGGATCACATCCAGGAGCACTTGCTCCCTAGCACTGTAGATGACTGGAATGCTCCAGTCAACCTCTGACAAGTTGAAATTCCCCATGATAACCACTTTCCCTTTTCTACATACCTTTCTGATTTGTCCCACTGATTCCCTGTCAAGCTTCTCAGACTGGGATGGTGGCCTGTATACCACTCCAAACCTCAATCTCTTACCCCTTGAGTCTAGAAGATGCAGCCAGATTGCCTCTGTTCTCCTTTCTTCCCCCTCATCC
The DNA here is from genome assembly GCA_016271365.2 of Neoceratodus forsteri. Lineage (NCBI taxonomy): Eukaryota > Metazoa > Chordata > Ceratodontiformes > Ceratodontidae > Neoceratodus > Neoceratodus forsteri. The sequence continues at coordinate 109,704,866 of CM057456.1, read as the reverse complement.
ATTGTGCATTTGATCCCATCCCTCACATAGACTTCCAGCCCACCCCACCCTCTCCTTCTTATGGTCCTTATTGTATAATTTGTATTCTGGGATTGCCAGATCCCAGTCTCAGTACTCTTCCTACTTCTAGTTTCTGTATGGCCACCCAGTACTCTTTTTAAAGGCTGATTGGTCATGTAGTCATTTGCACTTCCTTTGTTATGCCTATATAATGTATTATTCTCCCATGTACCCTTCCCCTGGTCAGACCAGAAATTGAGCCTTGCTTCGGAGTGATTTTGCCAGTCGCTGGTTTCTAAATACATCTAATTATGCATTTATTTATATTAATGTTTCATTGGAAAACCCTGGATTGAAATCTGATATCTCATTTACCATAGTGCCATAATGTCCTAGTGAGGGACAATTAAGGACAATAAATATTTTATATATTATATAAGCAGGTGGTGAGAGCATTAGTTGATATTTGGAATGGTTGATAATTTGACTTAGAAAATCTCTACAATCTGATACACGGTACCTAGAGTACGGCATGCTTTTCTTTCTATGATGATCTTTCTCAAAGAAAGCAAATTATTTTTTTTTATTTTTTTTGCTGTGAAACATAGAAACATAGAATCTATTGCAGATAAGGGCCTACTGGCCCATCTAGTCTGCCCATTTCCCTGCTTATTTCCACTATCCTCACTCTCCATTTTTCTATGCTAACCTTTACTCCTTAGTTGATATCACCCCTTTATGTCTGTCCCATGCTCTCTTGAATCCTTCTACCATATTTATCTCCACCATCCCTTCAGAAAAGTTGTTCCATTTGTCCATTACCCTTTCTGTGAAGAAATACTTCCTCACATTACTTCTGAGCCTGCCTCCCTCCAACTTTCTATCATGCCCACTCAGTCTTGAACCCTGTTTTGTTTTGAAAAGGTGTCCCCCTTGTACCTTGTTGATACCTTTCAGGTATTTGAAAGTTTCTATGATATACCCCTCTCTCTTCATTCCTCCAGTGAATACATACTGAGGTCCCTAAGCCTTTCCTTATATGATAAATGAAGTAAGCCATGCACCATCTTTGTTGCCCTTCTCTGAACCACTTCCAGTTTTTCTACATCCTTTCTGAGATAAGGTCCCCAGAATTAAACACAGTATTGCAGGTATGGCTTTAGTAGCTGTTTGTATAGTGGCATTACTACCTCTCTTTTCTTGCTAGTCATGCCTCTCCTTATGCAGTCAAGCATCTGGCTGGCTTTTCCTGTTGCCTTCTCACACTCCTTGGTCCTCTTCATATCATCTGTTATGATTACCACTAGGTCTCTTTTCTGCTTCATGGTTTCCAGGACTTGGCACACCATCATGTAGTTCTCCTTCAAGTTTCTGTGCCCTAGATGCATGATCTTGCATTTCTTAGTATTGGAACTTAGCTGCCACACCCTTGACCACTCTTCAAGCTTACTTATGTCCCTTTTCATTTTTTCCACCCCTTGGAAGTGTCCACACTATTGTAGATCTTAGCATCATCAATGAAGAGACACACTTTTCCCCTCTACCACCTCTGTAATGTCTCCTATGAAGATATTAAACAGAACCATCCCTAGAACCGATCACTGTGGAACTCCGCTGGTCATTTGCCTCTCAGTAGGCTGGACCCCATTTACTACTACTACCTGTCTTCTACCACTCAACCAGTTTCCAAATCCATTTTACTCTCTTGGACCCTATTCTTAGACTTTTAAGCTTGTTTAGTGGCCTTCTGTGTGGGATGGTGTTAAATGTCTTACTAAAGTCAAGGTATGCTACATCCACCACCCTTCCTTGTTCCAGTTCCTTTGTCACCCAGTCAAATAAATCAAACAGATTAGTTTGACATGATTTTCCTGTAGTGAAGTTATGCTGCTTTGAGTCCAGCATCCCACTCTGCTCTTTATATTCCACAATTCATTATCTCAGTAGTGTCTCCACCAGCTTACCCACCACCAAGGTCAGACTATCCAGCCCATAGTTGCCCTCCTGTTCCCTACTCCCCCACTTGTGTATTGGGACTACAGTTACTCTCCTCCAGTCTTCTGGCACCTCAACTGTTTCCATCCTCTAGCACTGCTGAAGGACTGGAATTATGCATTCTTATTTCCTCTTTGCCTTGTTCACTAGTCTAATGCATAGGCTTGTTGCTTCAGTTATGGCCCTCTTGAAGGCCACTGCTCCTCTACTGTTCACCCTTTTCCTTTTGCTGCCATGACTTCCCTAAGACATTCCCTCATCTTCTCAAAGTCTGCCCTTCTGAAATCCAGAATTCTGTTTCATGTGGCTGTTTTTTTCCACAGTTCTTACCTTGAACCATATTGTTTGGTAGTCACTGGACCCCAAGGGGTCTCCTATCTCCACATCTATGACCCTTTCCCCATTGGTAAGCACAAGGTCCAATATTTTATTTATTTGAATTTTGATGACTGGGTAGGCCCAACTGACATAAGACAGTCCCTTTTTCAGTGGTGACTCAGGGAACCTAAGAATTCCACAAGTAGTGGTCATTAAACACTGTACTGGCAGTGGTACCATCAGTACTAACAATAACAAGTTGAGATATTAGCAATAAGATACAAAGTAGAACATAAGATAGGGAACAAGCATACATTCTATGATATAATTACTTTCCATCTCAAATTTATACTGGGTACATAGACTGGAACATAAGATAGGTAACAGATAGGTACTGTAATATTATACATTCTAGGACAATAACAACTTTCCATCTCATATTTCACTGTGTACATAAAATGAGAGCAAGACATATTGCCCTCTCTCTGGTGGGTTCCTGTACCAATTGTCTGAGCTCTGCCACATGGAGGGCATCCAAGAAGCCCCTACCCTTTGTTGCAGCTGCAGTATTGGAGTCCCAATTTATATCTGGTAAATTTAAGTCTCCCGTGAATAGTACTTCTCCCTGATACTCCCTGCATTACAATATTTGCTATTTAGAAAAGCACATTCCCCTGTTTAGCATATTTGATCACAGAATATTTAATGTGAAATTCAAAATGCAAATGCTAAAGTGAGAAGAATGCTTAGCAGCCCTTGACTGAGAGAATAAAAAGACATTCATGTCATAGGACTGCTGCAACTTTCATACAGACACAACAAATCTAAAGTCCCTCTGTGTTATGGGGCTAGGATGTGTCAGGCACACAGCTTTTCTTCCAGGTAAAGTACTGTATGTGTTTTGGGGGTGAGATTCATATCATTCATCTCTTACTTTTCAGGGATCAATTGATCAGAAAATAACCATTCGAAGTCCTTTACAGTTCGAACCTTATTCTTCCAGCTGTAAAGACTTCAAACAGTAAAAGTTATGACAGTTCTAACTGTCGTATTTCCCTGGTAGTCTAGTGGCCCCTCCCCTGTTCTCTGATCACCCTCCTATAAATATGTATTTTCATTTATTTTATTGTTATTATCCCTGGTAGTCTAGTGGCCCCTCCCCTGTTCTCTGATCACCCTCCTATAAATACGTATTTTCATTTATTCTATTGTTATTATCCCTGGTAGTCTAGTGGCCCCTCCCCTGTTCTCTGATCACCCTCCTATAAATATATATTTTCATTTATTTTATTGTTATTATCCCTGGTAGTCTAGTGGCCCCTCCCTGTTCTCTGATCACCCTCCTATAAATATGTATTTTCATTTATTTTATTGTTATTATCCCTGGTAGTCTAGTGGTCCCTTCCCCTCCTTGTTCACCACTTTAAGTTGCCTTGGTGTCTAGTGGCACCCCCACACATCTGAAACAGATGTTTCTCTGGTGTCTAGTGGCACCCCCCATCCTCCATTTACAAAAAAAAGGATGTGAAATAAACAAAACAGTCCCTCAATGTTTTTTTAAACCCAGCATGTAAAAAAAAGTCCTTCATGGATCACATCCACATCCCCCGAACAACCTCCCACTGTGCAACCACCTACCCACACCACCCTTGACACCCTACACACAATCACTCAACTGAAGAGATCCCAAGTTAGAGATCAGCTCTCCTGATCGAAAACATGTCTTGCTGCTGGAACCAGTGACTGCAATATGAGAAACTAAGGTAAATGTGATTCAATGTATTTCGATGGTGGTTTCAACTTTTGTGCATGATTTCTCATTTTTTTTACATTTTGACCCCACATTTTCAACATGGACTTTTGAGGTCCCCACCTCATAAACAATGCAACTGTCATTACACAACTCCCACCCAAAAGATGATTTCATGGTCGCTTTGTGAATTCAACTCTTGGGCTGGATTTGTGTAATGACAGTCCTATTGTTTATGAGGTGTGGTCATATGGAGGCTATGTTAAAAATCTGGGGTCAAAATATGTAAACAATGGCAAAGCTATGACCATTTGTTATAATTACTCTATGCACACTCATAACTTTGGGAAATGTTTAATATTTTGACACCACATTTTCAAAATAGGCAGCATATTAACCCACCTCATGGTTGTTATAGCTGTCATTTTTCAAATCCTGGCCAAAATGTGTTTTCACACATGTGGCACAGAATGGCATTGAAGTTGCACACAGTAATGTTTTGGTGGGGATTTGAACATTTTTCTGTACTGGGTACATGAGGTGGGGTAATAAGATGACAATGTTGAAAATTTGGGGTCAAAATATATAAAAATGCCAAGGTTATGCCAATTCATTGCAATTTTGCTATGCACACTGACAACTTTGGAAATTTTAAATATGCTGACCCCAGATTTTTAACATAGCCTTCTTATTACCTCGCCTCATGCATGTCACAGGTGTCATTTTTCAAATTCTGCCCAAAATGTGTTTTTACAGTTGTGGCACGGAAAACGGTGTTGCAGTTGCGCAGAATTATATTTTGACGGGGACTTGAAAATGTCCTGTAATGGGTACATGAGGTGGGGTAATAAGATAGGTATACTGACAATTTGTTCACTGTTGTTCTATTAATGGAACTGCAGGGCCCTTCCACAGTGACATGCATATATGCATCCATGGATGAATGGGACAACTATGATTACACTATCACAAAAAGTAAGGAAAGTCTTTATAAAAGACTGTTAATGCATAAATTATGGCTCAGGATAAAGCAAGAAAAGTAGGGAAATAGGACATTAGGGTTTCCAGTCATAACACCATACTCTTATCCTTGAGTCAGAAAATCAGGTATAAGGTGTGCCATGAGGGTCTCAAGCAGAATGCTCACCCCATTCCTTTTGTAAATAAGCATAGATGTGTACAGTAAATGATAGTGGGGTGAGGATTAGGCCCTCATTGTCACTGCTGTCTCCCTATCACCCAACCCAACCATCCCACTGAGCACCCACCACTCCACACTCCCCCCTTATCCTATACTTATCTCCGAAGGTCATACAATGTCATCTTCTGTGGACTGAGACATGAATGACACAGTTGTCTTTAATAAACAACAGCTGTGTTGTATAGTACTTGCATTATATGACCCAGCTGTCATTTATTAAAGAGATCTGTGACATATAGTGCAGGCTGCTGCTGTCATGACTCGTAGGTCAGCGAGGAGGGCTACTGTCATTGTAGCCCTGTCAGCCTGCTTGTGCCTTAATTACAGTGTTACCTGCACACCAAGGGCCCCAATCCTTGATGTTAGTGTATCTATTTATTTATTTATTAATTAAATTAATTTATTTGTCTAATTTATTTATTCTTGTTATTTGTTATTCTTATCTGACACCAGAATGCCCACTACCAGTGTCAGATGCTTCCTCCCTGCGCAGCCCCCTGATTTATACAGCCTTGATTTATTAACAGTGGTTGCTGTGTGAAATCACTTTTCAGGACAGATTAACAAAATGAAAGTGCCAGTGTTCATGAGTTGGGGTCTCGAAAAGCCCATGTTGAAAATGTGGTGAAAAAAGTTCTAAAAATGGCCGAGTTATGAGCCTACTTTGAAAGGCACTTAACTTTTTTAATGTGCAATATTTTGACTCCAGATTTTTTTCACTATACCCATTTTTTCACACCACCTTTTGAACAGTATAGCTGTCATTTTTCACATCCTGTCCAAAATGTGTTTTCACACCTGTGGCACAGAATGTTGTTTCAGCATGGATTTGAACATTTTCACCTACAGGGTTTATGTGGTGTGGTCATAAGAAGACTATGTTGAAAGTTTGAGGTCAAAATATTGAAAAGCAAAGAATTTATTAAGTAATTGTTTGCAGGGATGTCCTTTGTACTGCTGGGGAGTACACTGCCTTACAATGCCAGTGAGCTGAGTTTAGGTGTGAACTCAATGAGCCGATTTACTGGGACAAGGCTGATGAGGAAGGTGCTATAGCATGCTGCACCATTCACAGCCTAGGTAGGGATGGGGCAATGTTTTGGCACAGATGCAACACCCAGTGAAAGGTCAGAGAATCTTACCCACAAGGTATTGTCATGCATGCTGGGGACTGTTGGGTCCATGTGCTACATCAGGACTGTCTCCAATATTGTATTTATTTCATTCTGTGCAGGTCCCTTGAGGATACAGTTCCAGGACTGTCTCCAATATTGTATTTGTCATGTTTTGCATAGGTTTTGAATAAGGATACAATTCCACTATCATAAAGAGGAAGAATATTCTTTGCAAGAAACTACGTTAATGAAGACATTAGGGTTGTAAAACGCAAAATGCACAAAGACGGGAAATGAAAAAAGCATTAGGGATTCATGTCTCCAGAGTAATGGTGAATCAGTGGTGGGGTCTTAATTTAGGTTATCAACCCTAATGCACACTCCTACCCTGGATCAGATAAGATCAAATGTGATGTTTTCACATAGGATGTGTAGGGCCCTGTGTGAAGAAAGCTCTGACAGATTATGTTAGCCATACTGTATCACTATGAGGCTCTAGGTTGTAGCTGTATCTTGTGCTTCAGACAGGAGGCTATGGGCTGGGGGTTGGTGAGCATTAGGTTTGACAACTACAAGTAAGACCCCACCACTGATTCACCAATACTTCAGAGACCCAAATCCCTAATGTTTGTTTTCATTTCTCGTCTTTTTGCGTTTTGCATTTTACAACCCTAATGTCTGCATTTACGTAATTTTTTGCAAAGAATATATACATATACATGCATATTCTGTCTCCTGACACTGTGCCAGTTGCTGACTGAGTTATTAAATCTGACTCAAAGAACAGGAGAGGGTGAAAGAGGCTAGGACTGATAGCAGTGGGCATGAGGTAGCTAAGGGGTGTCATCTCTATTTGTAGCTAGCTAAGTCCTAATAGCAGGGACCCAGAGTGTCTTTGGATGAAGTGTCAAATCTGAACTGAAGACAGGGATCCAAATGAAACCTGAACTGATTTTGCTAATTTTCTCATTCACTCATCCTGAGGTGAGCACTTCTCTGAGTGGAGAGGAGTTCTCAGCAGTATAGCAGGAATAGGTGCTGTGGCCACTACATTTCAGCATGTTCGTTAATGGTCTGGAAAGTGGGGCCTGGAATGGGCTGCTTAAAATCATGGATGACACTAATCTGGCCAGGGTTGTAAACTCTGCTGAGGATGTGAAAACCTTCAGGAAGACATAAACAAGGGGAGACTGATCTGACTCCAGGATCTTTAAGATGCTTTTATATTCATTACCTACTAGAGCATTGCTGTCTGTTTTGGCTTCCTTTCTCCATTTGCACCTCTGCCTTCTTCATCTTCATACTGTGGCTGTGCAGCATTCCTGGTGGCCTACCCATGTTTTGGGGGCACAGGTTCCTGTGCAGTGATTTGAAAATGGGTGTAGCACTGGTGCAGGTAAAGCAGCATTTTCACTCCCTTGCAAAAAAACACCTGCTCCAGTGCACTCCACTGTGTCATTCTGATAAACCAGGGAATATGTTTTGCTGCAGTGCAGCACAACAGAGTGGCTTGCAATGCTCCAGCAGCTTTTTACTCTTCTGGATCTGCACCAGTGTAACTGATCTGTGCCGCCGGCACTGGTGCAGATCCGGCAGTGTAAAAGCCCCCTTTGATTCAATGTAACCAAATGCAAGATACTACACTAGAGGAGGAAAAACAGATGCATGCCCTACATACAGTGTGAGGATCCTTGTGCTGCAGTGAAACAGAAAAAAAGACCTGGGGGGTCATAATGAATGAGGAGCTGCAGCAGGAGAGGCAGCATGTTGCAGCTGTCAGGAGGGTAAGCAAAATTCTGGTTTGCATCAAAAGGCTGTTGACCATTCCTGCACCCCTTTAATGTACTCTCACTTCTTAAAATCACTACATATAATTTGGTACAGTGGTTGGCTTATGAAAGAGGTAATAAAAGCATACAGTAGTATTCCTGTTTCGTTTACATACAGTGTGCGTGCTACAGTATGATGGTACTGTACAGCAACCACAATAAGTTAGCAGTTATTTGGCTATGAAAGAGTTAATTCTGCAAGGACACAAGACATTCTGACTGTATATGCTGTAGGGACCTAGATGATACTCTCCTGATGAAGGGAATGAGTACTAAAGGAAATGAGTAAAATGCTCTAGAAAGGGTGATTTTTTTCTCCATTCATTTAAACAGACCTTCACTTGGGATCAGCAACAGACATAACAAGGTGGTCGCCAGAGTTCCCTATGCATTTTCTTCCCACAGACTCATGCACGGGCATATGTGGTATACACTATAGACCTCCTTTAAACTTTTTTTTTTACTTTTAAGAAAAAAGGGACTTTCTTTTGTTCAACCCTCTTGTGCTAGCATGTTACGTGTTCAGCACTATCCACAGCAGCTTCCCCAGTTCGCATTGACTCCACCCCGCTCTACCCAAGAACAAAACACAGTCATTCTCTTGCTAAAAAACTTTTTTTTTCTACTTTTTAGAAAAATGGGACTTCTTTTGATCAGCCCTGTAGCACTATTATGTCACATGCTCAACCCTGTGGGTGACAGCTTTCTCAGTTTGCCTTGACTGCACCTCGTTTTGCCCAAGAATAAAACACAGTAATTTCTTGCCAAAAAATATGTCATTTTCTTTTTTACACTGCGTAACCACTCCCTAACCCGATACCTTGATATTCTTTCTTCTTGACCTCCAGTCCTTTCTGACTGCACACACAAGTCAGTGCGAACCTTTCACCTACAGGCAGCTGAGATTCAGGAAGGGGATCTCCCAGATGAGAAATCTTGCATTTCCCCAGCTGTAACCTCAAACACATGCAACTACCATACCTATAAAAAAAACCTCTGCAATGGTGGTACAGCTGGGGAAGAACATGAAGGGACATGAAGGGACATAAAGGGAAATAGCCTTCAACTACCTGTAGATTGTGACCCACAACAGCACCCTCTACAGCCAGTTACAACAGTGGAGTGACTACTTTACATAAATGCTTTTTCTCTTTTCTTATTTTTTCTTTACTTTTCTCATTTTACAGTATTTTAAAAATCCAATTTAAAATGTGACAAAACTCCCATTTTCTAAGCATATCCTCTAGGGTGGACAATATTGGGGAATATCAGACATTTCAGAGGCTATAAGGCCCTCTAACTGTGGCATTGGGTCTCATTGAACCCATGGTTGGTCTGGTATTCCCCATACCAACCACCCTGTCAGGTATTATTGCTTACTTAAACTACACATGTCACTTAGTGTCTCTCACACTAAATGACAGTTCTTTTTTTTTTCTCCAAGTCAGCTCTGCTCATGGCAGCTTGTGATATCACTGAAGGAGTGACCTTCTACATTTCACTTTATGACAGTTCCAAGAATAAGCAGCAAGTCGGTACCCAAGAACTGTCATGTAATACCCAGGACATTTTGATTGACTCAGCTAAACAAGTTATCTACAATCAGACATTTCTCATTTTAAGGAGTTTCAATTAAAAAAAAAACTGGTGGTTTCAAAAACAACTGATTCCTAACATTTCTAACAGCTGTTCGTCATAGTTTAGACAGAATTTCCATTTTTTTAGTTTGTTTCCACAGGTTACCATTCAGCCAGATAATTTAACCTACTGTTAATAGCTATTATTTAGATGAATTGAGTTTTTCAAAACAGATACTTATTTATAGGGAAAACACATTTTCACCAATAAGGTGTTTGTCTCTGTTGCCTGTGAACTGAAATCTGCACCTGCTGGATCACCTTTTACACAGTGGTTGTATGAAAAAAAAAGAACAGATTATGTATGTGTTTGTGGGAGCTGTGATAATGGCAGTGATAGTTGTGTGTGGAGGGGTAGCTAGCAAGCTGAATGGGTCAGTTTAGGACACAGCAATTGTTTAAATAGCTACAGTACCTGGCACCTATGAAATACAGCCTTATGTCTTCTTGCTCATTTGGAACCCAATCCTATTCATCCTGACACAGAATTTCAAGCAATGACACACCAAGGAAGGATTATTTACAGCATCGCATGCAGTCCAGTACAGTCACCTGGCAGGGTCCAGTATGCATTCAATGTTGGTTTCATGCTGACAAGTCTAGTAGCAACACCTTGCTGACTCAATGAGTCAGCATGCTGAGTGAGTGGGTTTGGTATACTGAAATTAGTTCAAATTAAATAATTGGGCGCTAGAATGCATGCATGCATGTATGTCTTCAACACATTTCATGCCCTTAAGATTGGTCCCTGGGGCCGGAGGAATACAGAATTATGTTTTACCAGTTTCACAGTACATTTGTCTACTGTAGGTTTGTTACCAGGAGCTGTTGAAATACTTCATTATGTTAAGCTGAGTCTGTATTTTGACATTCTGTACCCAACCATATCATTCTGGACTAAGAATTACTCACACAGGTACCCAGCAATGACAGTGTATACAGCATATACATGTTTGTGAAAGTGTTTGTGGAAGAGGCAATGGTGGTGGTTAGGGGTATATAAATGGTATACTTATGGTTTAGGTTCAGGATACTGAAACATTCTAAAATAATGCAAACGTGAGCTAGAATTCATACATTTATATCTGCTATGCATATTATCTCACTTGGATCAGTGTCATGCACTGGTGAAATAACAGCCTTATGTCATGCTTAAACTATATGCACACTTTATGCTATTAATGGAAGACTTTTTTAAGGTTTTTAAATAAGCTGAGGTCTCACTTTCGAATATCATTGGCTGCAAGCAGTATCTGATCTGTAAATATTATAACTGCAGTTCATAGTTGATTTTTAAAACCAATTTTTTTTTTAACTACTCATTTTCCTTGTTTACCTGTTTACCTGTTTACATTGCTTTTTGGCATTTGAATATAAGGAAAAATTGCTCTTCTCACAGCTGATTGTCATTTATGAGAAACAGCTCCTCATTACTCCGAATTGTGTCTCTGGTCATGGATAAATACTCTAGACAGGGTCACATGATTGCTGTACTACTTTAGCGAATATATTACTGAATATGATGGTGCATGTGGGAACAGGGTACAGGGATGTTGGGTATTCTATGTAAAGAACAAGTAATGGAATCTTCAACCTTACAACTCAAAATCTCTAAACTTCATTTGAATAATCAAATATTTGTCTAGTAGAGTAGCAGGTAACAAATAACTATGAGTTTGACATAATGTGCATACCAATTGAATTAGAGTGTGATGGGCTGCGAGGAACAGGAGCTGATTTATTATTATACATATTGTGATTGGCAGTGAAAGTGTGTTCAGGGAGTGAGTCATCAAAACATAAATTCAGAATGCACCTAATATGCAGTCCCTTCTGTTGAAACAGACTGCATTTAATGTTCAGAGATTTTTGAGATAAGAGTACTTTATGGAAACAAAATCTCCCCTCAGTAATACCTTGCTGCCTTTGCTGATGTACACCCATTTCTCATCTTTGCTTTAAATTAATGCATGATACCAAATTCTCTCCTATACTGACATGTCAGGAAATAATATTGTGCAGTCTGTGCTATGAGATCAATATTGCAATATTCATATTGTCTCTTACACATTTCAGCTGGCATATACTGTAGATTGAATTTGATGGGGAGGGGGCTCATAAAAGGGGAGATGACAAATCATCTCCCTCACCAACATTTCCAAACTAATTGGCACCAGGTATCAGTCCAAGGGACATAATGTACATAACATACAGTACATAAATGCATGCATATGGTACCAAATCCCCTCATCTAATGACATGTGCTAAAAAGGAATAGCAGATTTTCAGTCAGCATGTACATGGTGTATGTTTCTGAACAACTTTGTGTTAATTCAGTCTATAAAATCCCCAGCCCTTCATCCAAAACATGCACTCATACAGTGCCATATCAGCCAATACACTAAGTGTGGAGCAAAGCGACAGACACACAAGAATGAAAATTTAATGAATCCCAAGTTCACATTGTAGAAAGAAATTTGTCACATAGAATGTCAAATATCCCCGTTACTGTCATGTTTCAAATCTTGTCACTGCTGTCACTGATGCACGTACCTGTTTCCTCAGTAAATATTACTGCAGCTTATGTATAAATAACAATCCAGTAAACTGGTGCAGTTGTGAGTTCACAGAGGATCAGAAACCAGTACAGTAGCTTTTTAATAAAAATGTGTTTTTTTCACAAATATTCATCTGGTTTCATAAGCACAGTTTTTCTGAAACATAGCAGTTAACATTAGGTTAAAAATACTGCCTTGATGGTAAACTGTGGAAACAAATCAAAAAGTGGAAATTCTGTTTGAGCTACGATTGACAAACAGCTGTCAGAAATGTTAGGGTTCAGCTGTTTTGAAGCTGCCACTATTTGGCAGTGTTATCAGAAGACATAATAAAAACAACAAAAAGAAAAGGAGGAATATCTCACTGTAGAACACTTATTTAGTTGAGTCAATCAAAATGTCCTGGGTACTATACATGGCAGCTCTCGATTACAGACTTGCTGCTTATTGTTGAGACTGTCACAAGCTGATATGTCAGATGTCACTCCTTGAATGATGTCAGAAGCTGCCATGGGCAGAGCTGACTAAGAGGAAAAAGACTTAAATGTCATTTAGCATGAGAGACACTAACTGACAAATGAATAGCTTAAACAGAAACAGGAGAAAAACAGGAGATTTATACATTTGTTTAAATTTCATTTTTTATTGCATTGCCATTGGTTACAGGTTTAGATGAAGAATTTTAAATCAATATTTGCCATTGATCTTTGTTCAGCTAGGGGGAATATTTTTCCAGATACAGTAGCTAACTATGTTATGTGACATCAAATGACACTGTGTGATTATTTTTAGGAAACAAAACTGAGTCTTGGTAGGACGAAACACATGTCTGTGTCTTTCTGTTGGCACCCTTTGCAAACTGTGTGAGAGGCCTTTCAGCACCATGCATTTCTGCTTAAAGTTGAACCAGCATAATATTCTGTGGTGATTTGCATATACAGCCCATGATGCTTTGCATTATGGGGGGTATGTGTGAATTTGTATTTCTTTGAAACTTGACTTCCAGGCCAATGCCCTTTGGGGTAACCATTGCCCCAGTGTTTGTGCACTGAGGTTCTTTGTCTCTTAGAACATTTGATTTTTAATGAAAATCATAATGGGTGCCATTGTTGTGTTGCCACACCAACAACATAGACTCCTTTACATTTTTCAATGCTTGCAGTTGGACTGCATGGACAATGAAAATAGGAGCACTCCCCTGAGACTGTGCACTGTTGGCAATTACCATGGAAGTGCACGCATATCATGACCTTGCATGCATGACCGCACATGCAGAGCCAGTGTATGTCACCTTTTTAACTAGCTGCACTTTATATTTTTGATGATGCTATGATAAAATGGGCCATCAGAAATAGGCACTCCAGGGAGCCATCCATACAGAATGGTGCTCACAAAACACCTACTAAGATAAAAAATCAAAAATATAGAGCATCATAATCATAATAACAAAACAGTGCAAAATGTAAGTTCAGGTATTTGGCAAGACTATCTTAGCGATAAAATCAGCAAAACAACTTTTTTGCTGCATGACTGTATCATTATACAAAGAGAAAAATAAATAAGAGCACAGAGAGACAGAAATTCATAATGCTACAGCAAACACCCTCGCGGGTGAAAAGACCTTACGTTTCGCTCTGTCTGGGCACTGTTTTGTCATTATGATGAATATCATGTGTTTTTTTATTGTATCGGAGTGAAATAAAAACTTTTTTTTTTTACAAAACATTACGCATGATTTGATTTAATATACAGTGCTAATCTAACTATCCAGAATGGGTGCTCTATATTTTTGATTTTTTATCTGCAATGATAAAATGAATTATATGTCTGCTTTTCATGCATTTGTAAAGTTAAGTTCTTCAACAAATGCTGTTCGAAATGTCAGTGTCCAGTGCTTTATTTCTGAGTTTAATTTTTAAGCTGCTGTCTTATACTATACATAAAAGTCTCCCATTTACTAATGTAGCAAGAAGTGCACGTGTTTTAGTTGCAGGAACAATACATTTTATACATATAGTAGTAGCGAGTGATATGAATGTCTTATTCATCTTAACTTGATACGTAGTAATCATTTAATTTTTTATCCATTGTATGGATTTGCTGTCATTCTCGTGTATTGTCATTACCACACACCCCCACCAACATCACATCAGCACATAGAAACATAGAATTTGACGGCAGATAAGGACTGCTTGGCCCACCCAGTCTGCTCATTTCCTACCTATTGGATAAGCTGTAGATCCTAGTAAACCAACAGCCTACTTCCTTCTACCCTGACCAGAATTGCCTTAGAAGTTCCATGCATTCTTGAATTCTCCCACTGTTTTTCACCCCACAACCTCCTCAGGAAGGCCACTACATGTGTCTACCACCCTGTCCATGAAAAAATACTTTCTCACATTACCTCTGAGATGTTCCCCCTCTATCTTCAAATTGTGCCCCTTTGTTCTTGCACATCTCTTTTTCTGAATTATGCTACCCTCTTGTACTTTGTTGATTCCTTTGAGGAACTTGAAAGTTTCTATCATGTTCACCCTCTCCCTTCTTTCCTTAAGGGTATACATATTTAGCTCTGTTAGTCTCTCTTTGTATTGCTTCTGGTGCAGATCCTGCACCATGTTAGCTGTCCTCCTCCAGACTGCCTCCATCCTGTCTATGCCCTTGTGGAGATAAGGTCTCTAGAAAAATGGACAACAACCTCCTGTTTTCTACTGGTGATGCCTTTCCCTATACATCCCAGTATCCCCCAACCCTCCCTGCCTTTTCACATTGCTTCCTACCTTTAGGTCATCTGACATGGCTACTCCAAGTCTCCTTCCAATTTTGTTGTTATTGTTGTTAGTACCCCCCCCCCCATTGCTTAGTCTTCCCCTGGTGTTTTGTTTCCCAGGTGCATTATTTTGAACATCTTTTCCTTGAATCTAAACTGCCAAACTTTTGACCATTACTCCAACCTTGCCAAGTCCCTTTTCATCCTTTCCACCCCCTCTTGTGTATCAGCCCTGTTGCAGATCTTTGTTTCATCTGAACAGTGTTATACTTTTCCTTCCAGTCCCTCCACCATGTCACTCATAAAGACATTGAAGAGGACCAGTCCCAGTACTGAACCCTGTGGTAACCCACTAGTAACCTCCCTTTCTTCAGAGTGGACTTTGTTTACTATTACCCTCTGTGTTCTGTTGTCCAGCCAATTATTTACCAAGGTTACCATGCTAGGACTCACTCCCAGGCTGGCTAACTTGTTTATTAATCTTTTGTGTGGGGCTGTGTCAAATACCTTGCTAATGTTTAGGTAGGCCGTGTCCACAGCCCCTCCCTGGTCTACTACTTTGATCACACAGTCAAAAAAAATCTATGAAATCCATCTGATATGACCTTCCTGCTGTGAATCCATGTTGCCTTGGGTCCTGTGCCCAGCTGGCCTCTAGATACTCAACAATTCATTCTTTCAGAAGTGATTCCATCATTTCCCCTACCACTGGGGTTAAACTAACAGGTCCATAGTTCTCTGCATCTGCCTTGCTCCCACTTATGTGAAGGGGAATTACATCCACCCTCCCCCAGTCCTCAGGTACCACACCATCCTCCCATGATTTGTTAAAAATGGTAGTCAGTGGTGTCACTAGTTCTCCCCTTAGTATTTTTAGAATTCTGGGGTGAATCCCATCAGACCCCATTGCCTTGTCCACTTTCAGTTTTAGTTCTTTCAGGACCCCTTCTGCTGTGAATGGGCTGGTATTGATCCCCTATGCAGAGTGCTTCTACTGATTGATTTAGGTACCTCTCCCTCCTCTTCTTTTGTGACTACTGAGCATAGGTATTCATTCAACATCCTTGCTTTTTCACTGTCACTGTCTGCCCACTCCTTTCTGCTTTATTAAGCCTCACTGTCCTTCCATTGATCTTTCTTCACTGCCTAATGTACCTATAAAAGGCTTTATCCAACTTCTTAACTGAGTTGGCTATCCTTTCCTCAGTTTCGGCCTTTGCTATTCTGTCTGTCTTCCCCACTTCCTTCTGCTTTAACTGGTACAGTTGTCTGTCCTGCACCTTCTGTGTTTTCTTATACTTCATGAATGCTAACTTTTTCTCCCTTACCTTCCCCACCATGTTTTGTGAGAACCATAGTGTTTTTTTTCCTATGTTTTGATTTGTTTATTTGCTTCATATAAAGGCTTGTTTTATCTGTGATGACAGTTTTGATTTTTCCCCATTGTTCCTCCACCTCTCCTTCTTGCCTGTTTGATAGTGGTTTTCTGGGACACTCTCCCATTTTGCCAAAGTCAGCCCTCCTAAAGTCCAGTACCCTCACTTTTGTCTGGCTAGACTCTGCAGCTGTGTTTATCATGCACTACACTGTTTGGCGATCACTTGTTGCTAGATGGCTACCCAATTGTAAATCTGAGGTCTTCTCTTTGTCCCCGTTTGAGAGTTCTGGGTCTAAGATTGGTCTCTCATGAGTGGGTTCCAACTCTAGCCATACACAGTATATGTTTACTTCTGTACATTACTGTTTGTCATGTGTTGTCATGTAACACTTTTCTATTTTTTACTGTTAGTTTTCATCCACATGATGTTGTCATATAATGTCATCCAAACTATGATAGTGTCAGACAGGATCTGTCAGTTCATTAGTATGCATCTGAAGTGATCCACTTAGAGTGTGATACAGCTAATATCAATTTAAAATGATAGTTGTACATTCACTATTTTTGTTTATTTTACTTTCTTCATTTGCAATCAGTGCTCATGAATTACTGATATAGCTTATCCATTAGTTTTCTTCATTTAGTGAAAGTTTTATTCCCTGTCACAGTTGCATTATTGTTCAAATCCCACCTGTGGTACCTGACAAGTTCTGATTCAAATGAGTCTCCTTTAACATCTCATTATGAAGTTACAATAAGACAGTATTAATCAATCTGTGATTTTTTTTTAAAAATTAGTTTTCACAATACCTTTCACTGTCAGTTGTTTTATAATTGTTTTATTCTATGATGTACCTTATGCAGCAAGCACATGCATGATTTTTTTGGCAGGTGATTGGATTCAAACCGAAAGAACAAGTAACAAATATAATGTCAGAAAATGTAAATGTTAGTAATGTATATAATAGCAGGACTCTAAAAGAACATTATAACACACATATTTGCTGAACAGTGATGTACTGAGTCGCTTGAAACTCAAGTTGAATATCTCCAATCACATATCTGTATGGATTTTAAAACATAAAAAAAAGAGTCGGAGCAAACAGTTTAGGGTAAAAAATAAAACCTGATGAAAAAAAGAGACACACAACATAACAGTATTTGAATATGTCTTTCTAACATATATATATATATATATATATATATATATATATATATAGATATATATATATCTATATATATAGATATATATATATATTATATATATATATGTTCTAGTGTATGATAACATGCCTGTGTGTGGTTGGTGGGGGAACATTTAATCTTTTAGCTAATAGTCTGATACATTTCATTAGAATTTGTAATAAAAACAGGAATGCTGTTTTCAAACAAATTTTTCATTAGTACCAGGACACAACAAACAATACCAATGTTATGTAAACTGAACTGCATACATGTAGATGCAGTATTCTCATTTACAAAGGTGCCCTGGTAGAATTCATACAAGGGCACTCATGTTCAGCGATAACACTTTAAATCGGTGTGTATTCATATGTTGTAAAATACCATCTGCATATTAAATAAGATATGTGAAATAGAGATTATCTAAAGACACAGTACATCATATCATGAATTTAGCAAGTTGAGTGCTCTAGCTACAGTATTGTCTGTGATGTGACTCACTTTTGCATCATTGTGAGAGCCCAAATATATAGCAAATATGAAATACTTGTCTTTTCATGTGAGCTGAGTAAAATAACATAGCCCATTGTCATTACACTTGTGCTACTACATTTTTTTAACTTAGAAGATGACATGCTGCTGGAGATCAAGATGAGAGGACAGGGGACAAAATGACAACACATGTAAAAATGCAGATACACATGCATGAGACTCGCATTTGTGAAGTGCTTGTGTACATCAAGAAAGTGAATATCATCAGGTTACTTGCAGATACTAGGAGTCTTGTTGCTAGAGACCAGACAGTCAATGATAAAACGCAATAATAAACAAGGCATAATATTTATTTTTTTAACCTTGTGTTTGTACTCCTTCTGACCTCCTCTCTTCACTCTCTCAGACATCCTTGCTACTGCCCTCCAATCCGGTCATAGTCTGCCCCTACAGTGCATGTACCACTAATCTTAGGTAACAGGTAGCCCCCGGGTGGGTGAGGAGGGACCCCCAATTCTACCGCTGATTCAATCCATCTCTTGTTGTGGTCCCAGCACAGTGGAGTCTGCCACAGCCGTCTGAAAATGCAGTGTGAGGTGTCGTCGCCTAGGAGAGAGCGAGGGATGTTTTCCTTTTACGTCCATCCCCTGAAGTCAGTGTGCAATGGGGACCAATGAGCTTGCACCTCCTGCTCCACCCCCTGCTGACTGCTACCCAATGCTCTCGCTGCTTCTCCCATCTACCGTACCTTCCACCAAAGCTCCCAGGTGGTGGTATTGCAGCGGGAGTGTGCAGTAATCACCCCAGGGAAGGAGAGCTGCCATTGGGCACTCAATCCTTCTCCTCCCTGGCCGACCCCCAGCAACCCATGCTTGATCCCTAAAATGGGTCACCAGTGTGGAGCGAGGTAAGGCATCCAGCACCTCAGCCCTCAGTGCCACCGGGCCGGCTAGGGCATAATATTTCTGAAATTAATTTTACTCATAATAGAGTAGGGAAAAAAACACTGAGCGTGGAGACACATTATATAATAAAACAACTGGAAGTGAACAGAATAAATAAACCCATCAACATGGTTGGCAGTATCCCTTTTTAAATGAGTTGATGCCCAAGATTTCTTTACTTGATCAATATCTCTCAGTTTCATGACTGAAAGGTATCATAGACCCCCATTTAAATGAAAGATCTTCCCTATTACTTCTGTCTGGTTGCAGAGAGAAAAAGAGAATGAAAAAACTACTCTCATCAGTCTTTTTTGCAGTGGTAGAAGAACAAACAAAAGTTGCACTAAGTCCATCATCCTGGCCTTGCTCAGTGACCACTTAAGCAGCAAGTCAAAAGTGATAGGGGGTCATCTGTCTGATATAAAAAATAAATAAAAGTGCTCTTTAGAGCTGACACACTGCTGTACAAAAATAATACATTTTGCAGGATGAACACAATTGTCCTCCACCTCTGGTACAACAAAGCAAGGTAATTGTGTTTTACCTGTTCCTTAGGTTCGGTTGCCACACACAGAGTCATGGGGGCAAAAGAAAAAGGCACCATCTTCCTTGGTGGCATACTAAACCCCCATCGTGAGCAACTGCATAACATCAAAAATGTATTATAAAACAATGTGATCTCTGCCCCCCCACACCAACCAGAAAAAACAAAGGAAATTAATGTTGCTGTAGAAATGTATTGCCTCACACGTCAGGGGCAAAAGAAAAAAAGACAAATGTCCCTGCTTGGTCTGTACCTTCAATTTACTTTTTTTTATTGCTAAGAAATCTTAATCTCACTTCTTTTTATTCAACACTCAAGCACAGCACGCAACATTAAAAGTAGGTAAGGGTTCTCAAGTTACAAAAAAGGATTCCTTCTCGTGACTCATGATATGAAAAAAGGATTCTTTTTTCATATCATGCAGTCACAAAAAAGGAATAATACTAGTAATTAAAATACATTTCTAGGGCTCATCACTAATATTGAAGTGCAGATGGCACCTAAGGTGGTCCCAATAAGCCAGCTAGGTGTGGTGGTCTCTCTCTCTCTCTCCAAAATATAATTTTTGTGCCTTTTGAAAAAAATTTTGAAAGAAAAATATGGAAATAAGATGGCAGCAAAGGAAAAAATAATTTTCCCATATGAAACAGGATTATTTTTTCCTTTCAAACAGCTATCTTTTAGTGCTTTCTGAGAATGCTCAGAAATGACTTTTTTCAAATTTTTTAAATACAGTAACTTACAAATGGCTTATTATTTTTTCACCAGACTAGCAAAAGAGCTCTGTAAGCTAGTCCCTTTCTGCCCTGAAAATTTCAGACCAAAATTCCAAACCGTCTGGGCTGTAGGCAAGTTCAAAGACAAATCACAGCAAAGTAAATGAGTGAAAGAAATGCTTTTTTTCTCCTCTCTGGAACTCACAACTGACTGGAATGTAACTTGCCACATCCAGAGATCTACCCCGGTGACAGTGCATGCCAATCCATTGATGTAATCCATATATTATATACAAAGATAGATATATTCTTTACAAAAACTACATTTCCAACCCTAACACCCCAACCCCACCTTGCACACACTAACAGGCATTGGAGGTGTGCCTTGGGATCATGAGCCACAATGCTCACCCCATTCCAAAAGTAGATAAACTGAGATGGATACAGTATAGGAGAATGGGGTGATCGTTATGGCTGATGGCCCCAAGACACACCTCGACACCTATTGGTGTGTGCAGAGGGGGTGGAGTATTAGGGTTTGAAACCCTAATGTTGTATTTCCCTCCTTTTATGGATTTATATCAACCCTCTGTAATGCTTTAAAATAGTTTTTTGCAAATAATTTCCTTACTTTTTGACATAGCGTAATTGTAGCCTTATTTGCATGTGGGAGTGTAGTGCCCTTTGTGCCCTGCATGCCCATCCCTCCAAAGGTGCATATATGTATGTCACTGTGAAAGGACTTTGCACTCCAATTTATAGTACAACCATGACCAAATTGCCAGCATAACCATCTTATTACCCCACCTCATGCACCTGATACAGAAAATGTTCAAATCCCCGCTAAAATGATTCCATGCAACTACAATCATGTTCCATGCCACAGGTGCAAAAACACATTTTGGCAAGGATTTGAAAAGTGACAGCTGTGACATACAGTACATGAGGTGTGATAATAAGAAGTGTATGTTGAAAATCTGAGGTCAAAGTCTTTATAATTTCCAAAGTTATGAGCTTACATAGTAAAATTGCAACAAATGGTCATAACTTTGCATTTTTACATATTTTGACCCCACATTTTCAACACAGCCTTCTTATGACCCCACCTCATGAAATGTATGACTGTCATTATATAAATCCTGCCCAAAAGGAGAATTTGCCAGCCAACCATGAAATCACCTTTCAGGCAGGATTTGTGAAATGATATTCCCATTGTTGATGAAGAGGGGTCTCAAAGAGGGTAAGTTGAAAATTTGGCATCAGAATATGCAAACATGGCAAAGTTATGCACAAAAATTAAAAATCCCTTTGAAATACATTGATTTCCCATACAAAAAAAAGAATGTTTTTTGCTTGAGTCATCATACAGAACAAGATCTTGTTCTGTATGATGTCAGTACAAAAAATAATTTCAATGTTAAATAAAACATGTTTTAAGAGCATTTCTCAAGCAGTAAAAAGCATGATGCACATAAGGGGTCCCAATAAGCAAGCTACATGTGTTGGTTCGTCTTCAGAATATCATTTTTGGGGGATTCCAAATTTAGATTTTTCAGGTAAAACTGAAAACTTTAAAAATGTTCCCATAAGAAACAGGATTCCCGTTTCATACAGCTATCTTTTAATGCTTACTGAGCATGCTCAGAAATTATTTTTTCAAAATTTTAAAATGCAATAACCTACAAATGGCTTATTATTTTTCCCCCAGACTACAAAAAGGCACATCTGTGAGCTAATCCTTTTCTGTCCTGAAAATTGCAGACCAAAATTCCAAACCATCTGGGCTGTAGGCAAATTCTAAGATGAATAAAAAAAATGTCTTTTTCACCTCTCCAGAATTCAGAAACTGCACATCCCACAGAATGTAGCTTGCTACATGCAGAGCTCTACACTAGATGACAGTCCATGCCAATTTGCATGCACATTTGTTGAATGGTAGCAGAGCTATTAAAGTGCTAAATTTTGAGTTTAATATTGAAGTGCCTACTCAACCCTAACTATACGGGTGCGACTGCACCATTATAATATAAACTTTGTGTGTATTGCCAGCCTTCACTTTGTGATCCCATGCTGGTTAGCTGATTTCTAGGGTGAGGTTAGTGATTTAGCTTGATGGGGTAAGGGTGGGGGATGGTGCCACTATGTGACACCACCCCAGTCAGGGAATGACAGTTGCAGGGTTGTCTGCATGGGCCCATACAGCATATAGTGAATACAACTGGCATCTTGGCATAGGGCTCTGCACTTCTGCACCTGCAGGTTGCAGAGGGCCCTGTGCATTGGCTGACAGCTTAATTCCTTGCCCTGTGCATCTGTATCTGCAGCCACATGGAAGTGCAGGGACCAGTGGACCTGAACCTCTGCAGCCCACCAGAAAGCCCTGTGGATACTTGGCATCCATCACTGCACTTTGTGTTGGCAGACAGAGTCTTTCTTTGGCACATGGCCCAAAAAGTTGTGCACCACTGCACCTGTCAGGACTTGTGTGAATGATCCACTGTATCAAATAGAAAGGAAATTCTTTGCAAAAAACTTTGTTAATGCACCAGTTGGGGTTCAGGTTAATGGTACACAAATAGGAAAATGTAGCATTAGGATTTGCAGCCTAACTCCCTATCCCTACCCCCATCAGCAAAAGGAAAACTCATTAGGGTTTTGGGTCTCTGGAGTCTTGATGAATCAGTAGTGGGGACTTCCTTGGGCTCCAATGCCCATCCTATTCCCTGAACAAACAACATCAGGCATGATCTGCTTTCTTCATGAGGGCCCTGCATCAAGAAAGCCACAACAGATTCTGTTGGCAACATCTTGCAAGACATAGTTCTCTACTTTTGGAGAGTGCATCACTATGAGGCACTGTCTTGTAACAGTGCCCTCTGATTTGGATAGGAGTCTATGGGCTGGGGGATGGGTCAGCATTATGGTTGACATCCCCAAGAAAGACCCCAGCACTAATTCACCAAGACTCTGGAGACCCAAAACACTAATTTTTTTTTTTTTTTGCTGCTTGGGAATGGGGGAGTTATGATTGGAAATCCTTACCCTGCATTTCCCAACTTCTGTGTCATTAATTTGAACCCTATCTTATGCATTAACAAAGTTTTTTGTAAAGAATATATATGTATTTTTTGTGTGTGTGTTGACCAGGAAAGAAAGATTAGGCAGCTCTGCCTATTTTCAGCCTCATCCCGTGGGGAGGGGGAAGATTCAGATGCAACTGACTTACAGAACCAGATTAAAAAGTTGATGGTATTTTAGTGAATTGTAGTGGTGTGGTGGCACCACTATGTTAAGGGTTGAGCAGGGCTTTCTATTTTGCATTTTAATAACTTTGCAACTGTTTAACTGATTTACAAAAAATGTTTTTCATGTGCAATCTAATGGTATAGATCTCTTGATCTGCCAAGTTTCATTCTTGTCAGATGTGCAGAATCCAAGCTGCAGATAGTGAAAAAAAAACATTAAAAAAATCACCATTTTTTGCAGGTTTTTTTTTTTGCCATCGTGTAGCACCAAGACAATTTGGAATTTTGGTCTGACATTTTCAGGGTAGAAAAGGCTTGGTTGAGAAGGATTTCCTTTGCTGGTTTGGTGAAAAATATGTTAATCTGTTCCATTATTAAATTTCAACATTTCAGTTCTGAGCATGCTCAGTAAGCATTTAAAAATAGCTGCATGTAGTTTTTGTACGGTGAATTCTTTTTGTGAGGTTTTTTGTATGCCACAATCTTCTTTTCCTTTTTTTTCCCCAAAGAAACATAAAACTGAAAAGCTACAAAATGTATTGTACATGGAGTTCAATTCATGTATGTTGGTCACTGGGACCCCGTTAGGCGGATTCACCTCTTAATTGTTGAAGAAATGCCTTGAAATGTAAATTTTTTAAGATTATAAATTTTGGGGGTGGTGACTCATTATATGAAAAAAGATTCTTTTTTTGTATCATGAGTCACAAAAAAAACATTTGCAATCTTAAAAAAAAAGAACAGTTCAAAGGCATTTCTCCAGCTCTTAAGTGCTGAATCTGAATGGAGGAAGGAATCATGCAACTGTTTCAGACACCAATGATCCCTAAGCCACGGGTGCCACTCTCAAATCCTACGCCTAAGTATCTTATCCACCCCACATTCCTAACAACAGAAACCTAGGACCTACAAGCCTAGTTCCCTTAATCCAAGATGGCCCTGCCTATTCTCTACCTTTTACCTATTCTGGACTCCCTTTTGGCTGCCTACTCTTTCACCCCAATTTCTACCCTATTCCTTAATACCTCTTTATTTTTTATCATTTAGGTATGAGCTCTTACTTAGCGGAGACTAAATGGGATTGTTGTCTCTTCTCATTTCAGTAAAGCTTATCATTATGTACCTTTGCATGTTAATTATGTTGACCAGTATGTAGAGGCCCATCTTGACCGGCACCTTCACAATGATGTTTTCTTTTTTTTACTTTTTTTTTTGCACCGTTGTCCACAGTAATTGTAATCTTATGAAGTGTACTGTATTGTATTAATGCCCAGGACCACCTTGAAAATGAGCTTGCTCAATGGTGCTTATGCCTGGTTAAATAAAGTGATTGATTGATTGGTTGATTGAATCTAGCTACAAGGGTTCCAAGGACCAACATGTATGGGTTGGTCTCCCTGTACTATGACATCTTTGTGGCTAATTGTAATGTTTTCCTGGTGTCTAGAGGCACCCCCTAACCTCTGATCCTCATCCCTATATCTTTTCCTGTTTTCCTGGTGTCTACTGTATGGATCTTTGGTCTTTATTTGCCATTGTTGTTCTGTTTCTATGTTTCTCTGAATGTCTTCTTTTTTCAGTAGTCTAAAATGAGCTCATAAGCTTTTAAAAATGCAACTCATTTTTCAGTACTGCTCTCATACTTCCTCAGCAGCCTAGGCATGGAAGTAATGTTAAAGGGTATGTATCAACTAAAACAATATGCACCCAACCACTCTGTTTATAGTACTTGTACTTAGGTTTAGTGTTTTCAAGGTTTTGCCTTAATACCATGTTTAGTCTTTTCAGTGTTTCACATGAAAAGAGCAAAACATAACAAAACAAAAAAAACATATATTCTTCTCCCCATTTCAAACATATCTGACTGTCCCCTGAACTCATAAATGTGGTTTTGGTCACTTCTCAATCTGTTGTCACTGTGAGTGCTGTGATGAAGACCGTGAAGTCAGAAACTATTGATGGGGCCTATTTTTGCAGACTTCATGGAAAAGTTCAAATTGTATTGCAACATGGAAGGCAGGTAAAATTTATAAATAAGGGTTCACCAATAAATTGTAATTGCTAACTAGAGCATGTTTATCAAATGATATAGCACATGAATACATGCCCTATAAAACCAGTAGTTGCATGTCAAAGAATCTTTACACCTTTAAGGTAATTTGGGGAAGGGGCACTACAGGGAGTAGAACATGTAGCCACCTTAAATTTCAAACATTGGCCTTGTATACAGATGTATATTGCTGATGATTTTCTTGTTCCATTTCTGAAGTAATTTGCATGCCCTAGTATCCACACTTTGGTTTTAGTGAATACTGGTTTATGTTCATAATAAGGGTATTCTGCTTTTAAACATAAGAATGTTAACACAGGGTATTTTGGCATTTCTTGTTCATTTACATGTACCTGTTGTGGTCAAGTTATTTGTTATTACGGTTTCATGACCGGGCCATATCGCCTCTCCTGCATGCACTTAAAACCAACTCCAGCTCTGTGTGCCTTTATGATAATAATCATCACATTTTAAAGGCAACAGTAAACAATAAAATCAACCTATAAACAAAAAAATAAATAGATAATAAATAAATAAATGGCTTTATTGTGAATAATCAATGATTTTTAGATTAACATTTCTATTATGTGACATTTGCATTTTTGGGGTGTAGCAAGACCAATGGCACCCCTCACAACTCTGGTCGCCATACCCGCAGAAATTATGTATTTCCCTGGTGTCAAGTGACACCTCCCCCCCTCCACTGATCACTGTGCTGTCTGTAATAATGAAAACCATCCCTCAATGTCTTTTTTTTTTTTTTTGCAACCTGTAGAAAAGAAAATGGTCCATCACCGATCCAACCCCCACAACCTCCCAGTGAGCACCTATCACCCACTCCCCCCAACACACACCTTCACTCTCCTGAAGGGGTGTCAGACTGAAGATACACTCTCCTGTCAAAGACACATCTTGCTGCTGGAACCACATACTGCAATAAGAGAAGTATGGTAAACATGATTCCATGTACTTCAATGGGGTTTTCAACTTTGGTGCATAACTTTGACATTTTTAAAGATGTTGACACCAGATTTTTAACATGCCCTTTTTGAGACCCTGCCTCATGAACAATGTTGGTGGCATTTCACAAATCCTGCCAGAAAGGTGATTTCATGGTCAGTTTGCAAAATTAACTTTTGGGCTGGATTTCAAATGTTCACTGTACTTGTTCATGAGGTGGGGTTATAATAAGGGTATGTAGAAAATATGGGTCAGAATATGTTAAAATGGAAAAGCTGTGTGCATGTGTTAACATTTTGCTATGCTCACTCATAACTTCAGTAATTTTCTTTTTTATATTTGCTGTTTATGCCCCATCTGTCTCCCCACTGAACTCCCTCTTCAGGGATCCCTATGCAGTGCATGCTTCCCATAGTTCTGCCATGGGTAACTCCCAGGGAGGACTGGAGAATTGACATCCATACTGCCATGGCTTGCCCCTCATGTGGGGATGGAGGAGACCCTACATTATCCCCTCCCAGTCCATAAGTCTGTATCAGGTGGACCTACCAGCCCCCCAAGGAGCTCAGTTACGGAATCTCAGCACTGCTGAGTCCCATCTAGTGGAGTCTGGTGCAGGGTTTTCTTCTTTTTTTTCTGTTCCACCTCCTAGACCTCAACATGCAATAGGAGCCAAGGGGTGGAGCACACTGAGATGTGCTACCATTCCAGATCCCTGACAACATCCTTACTCCCTCAATTCTGCCATCCTGCTACACCTCCACCAGTGGGCACCAAGGTGGTGATAAAGTGGCAGAATGAGCAACCCACCCTCCCTGGAGAAGGAGAGCAGCCTGTCAGGTGTTCAGTTCTTCTCCCCCTGGCTGGCCGTCCAGCAACCCAAGATCACTTCTGATCCCTGATCACCAGCATCACAAATGGTAGAACTATGGCTGCACCAGTGGGCCAGCAACTTTTGTAATTTTCAATATTTTTTCCCCAAAATGTTCGAAATAGCCATTGCTTTATAACAGCTCATTAATGTGACAGCTGACATTTTTCAAATCTTGGCCAACATTTATTTTTGCCCCTGTGATGCAGCATGACACTGCAATGGTACAGAATGACTTTTTTGGCAGGGAGTTGACCATTTTTAGCACCAGATTCATGAGGTGGGGTAATAAGAAGCATATGTTAACAATTTGGCTGGTGTTGCCTTACAAATAGAAGTGCAGGGCTCTCTGGGCCCTGCACTTCCACATAAGCATATATATATATATATATATATATATATATATATATATATATATATATATATATATGCATCTATCGAGGGATGGGAGTGCAGGGCACTCCTGATTACAAAATCTAAAAAAGTATGCATCCAGGGGAATGCAAGGCCCAGAGGGCCCTGTGCTCTCACAGGCAAATAAGGATACAATTCTACTATATCAAAAAGCAAGGACATTCTTTGCAAAAAACTGCATTAATGCAACATTTATGGTTCAGACTAAAGCAACAAAAGTAGGGAAATGTGGCTTTAGAGTTTCCAATCTTAAACATCAACCCCTTCCCCTAGAGCAAATCAGGGCAGACTCTTCGTAGGTGTTGTCAACCCTAAAGCTCACCCCTTTATGTGTGTATGTTTCTGAAGTGTATAGAATGGGGTGAGCTTTAAGGTAGACATCCCCTGGGAAGAGTCGGTGCATGATTTGCTTTAAGAGAGAGGTTAGGGTTTTAGGATTGGAAACCCTAAAGACACATTTCCATACTTCAGTCACTAACCTGAACACTAAATGTTGCATGCACATAGTTTTTTTGCAATGAATATAATAAATATGATATATGTATATACCCGTGCACAGTACTTGAGAGACTTGCATCACCTGTAAAATAATGGCATGTAACTTCTTAATTAACCAATAAAATGTTTTCATTCTAACACTCCCTAGTATTGTACTCAATAAGGACATACTGTAAATAACATCACTCTCTGTTGTGTTGCTATTTTGGTGTGGACCCACCTGGAGTGCCATATTTCAACCCTTAAGAAAGATGCCATTTTGTGACATTGTTCCATGTTACTCATAGAGTGCCTCATTGCTATCTCAACATTTACATTTTAAAGAAAAAAAACTGCATGCTAGTATCACATAGTTAGTGCTTGTGTTTCTTAAAATGTTTTTATTTCTAAATGTATCATTTATTTAGCTTTATATACCCTTTCCACTGGTAACTTACTAACCAGTGGTGTCCCCTACAGTACATTCAGGACTTGTACAGCCCCGATTTTCAAATAGCTTTTTTCTAATAAACTGCTCAATTGGAGTGCCTCTGACTATCCTCAACATCATTTCTTCTTGTTTCTTCTTCTTTACTGTGCCATATTTATGATGCTTTATTTAAATATTTGGTTCCCCCTTCCTTGGCATGCCCCTGTTATGCACAAAACTATGGGTCAAAAAATCCTCCACAATGCCAGCAGTCCATTTGAAGAACTAAAAGTACTTGTCTGTTTCATTAGTGTACCTTTGAAGGTCTTAAAAGCCCTATACCTGCCCGAGGAGCTTCTTTTCTGCTTCTCATCCAGGTGAGTGTTTTTCTTGGTGTCTATTCCTCTCATTGTTATGCACATGATTTGTTGTGGTGTTACTGTTATGTAAATGACTTCTTATGAAAAAACAGCTTTTAAATAAATTATACCAAATAATTAGGAAAATAAATGGTGTCTAACTTTTCAGCCAAGGTTCACATAGCTGATTAAGAAAAAAAGAGCTGTAAAACAAACAAATACAGTCAGCAGGTAAACTTTGACACCTCTGGTTAAAATGCATTCAAAAGTAAATGTTTAAACATAACTATGGTTGCATTACATACATTAACACAAGTATTTCTTGTAGAAGGACTATATCAGATAGTTACACATATTGTTGTTATTGGGTCCCTGTCAACCACATGACTTACTGCGATGTCAATGTTAAGTACTTGATTTGTTGTAGTGTCACTGTCACTTACATGACTCTTTATGAAAAAACATTTTTTTAAATAAATTACACAGAATAATTAGGAAGTTCAGTGGTGTACAACTTATCCACCAAGGTTCACAAAGCTGATTAAAAAAAAGAGCTTTAAAAACAAACAGATACATTCAGCAGGTAAACTCACACACGTCCAGTGAAAATACACTCAAAACTAAATGTTTAAACATAACTATGGTTGCATTACTACATTAATGAAAGTATTTCTTGTAGTAGGACTATGTTGGATAGTTAGACACTTATACTGTTGCGATTGTTGGGTCCCTTTTGACCACATGATTTGATGTGGTGTCAGTGTTACGCAAATGACTTGTGGTGTCACTGTTACGCATATGATTTGTTGTGGTGTCACTGTTACACACATGACTTCTTATGAAAAATCAGATTAAAAATATAGTACACTATAAAAATTAAGAAATTCAGTGTTGTCTAACTTATCCACCGAGGTTCACATAGCAGATTTATAGAAAAAGGCTGTAAAACAAATGGATACAATCTGCAGCAAAACTTTGACATGTCCTGTTTTCACAACAGTGGTGCCCAAAGATGAATTGTGGTGTAATTACTGTCTGGTAATGCTTAGAATAAAATAGTGAGAGGTTGTATACTATGATACCTAAATAGCTTAAATAACCATACTAATTTGGAAAAAAAGAAAACAAGTTTTAACTGAAAACTCAACAGAAGGGACACCGTGTTGCACACATTACCTAATCTAAGTGCTAACTTAAAGACTTATTTTCTTATGCTTCCAGTTGGTGAACTATCTTTATAGTTGGTATTACATTCTCTCCATATACACTGACCTGGTGGCACTGAGGGTTGAGACACTGGATGACACATCTTGAGCCACACCAGTGACCTGGGTTTGGGAACAGACTTGGGTCCTTTGGGGTCAGCCAGGGAGGTAAGGATTGAGCATCTGTAGGACTGCTCTCCTTCCTCATGGTGGGGGGTTTGTGCTGCATGCATCAGCACAAGAGGGGTTCTGCCCATGCTCAGGGTGTTTGGCTGCCTCTGCAGTGGTGGAGATGACTGCTGTACCCATTGCATGGGCGTGGGCACAGGGGAGAAAAACAGAGGAAAAAATACCATGACCCGGCAGGACCCATGATGGCCAAATTGGGCTGGATGAAGTACCCCTAGCCTCTGTCAGATCCGTGGGTTGCTCCACAGTGACAAAAGTGAGGAAATATGGTGTTAGGGTTGAAAGCCCCCTTGCACCTCCCCAGCCCACCCCCACCGGCATCAGGGTGTGCATTGGGATCATCAGTCCTAACGCTCACCCATCACATGTGTAAACAAGCTAAGGTATAGGAGAATGGGGTAAGAGTTAGGACTGATGACCCCAATGCACACCCCGTTGCAGGTTGGAGGGCAGGCTGGGGGGGTGCTAGGGGTACTTTCAATCCTAACACTGAATTTCCACACATTTATCACTATGGAACAGCCCTAACTGATGCATTAAACAGGGTTTTTTGCCATGAATTTCCCTTCTTTTTGAGAATGAGGACTATAAAATTTAATGTGGTGGTGGGATCGTGGCCCTTCACAAAGTAACGGTAACTGCAACAGAAACACAAGCACTAACGGTTATGCACACGGTGACGCAAACATAAATAGTAAAGCAAACATTAATAGAAACGTAAGCGCAAAGTGATGCCAAAGCAAACAGTGACACAAATGGAGACAGAAGTGAGTATGGAAAAGCAACTGGTAATGCACATGGTCACAGTACCGGTATTGTGAATGCAAATGGTAACTGTAACATCAACAATAATGCCAAAAGAAACAGAAACACAAACACAAATGCAAGAGCATCCAGAAACACAAACCATAATGCACGTGGTCATGGTACCACAATTGGAAACACAAATGATAACAGTAACAGCAAAAATAATGCCAAAGGAAACAGAAACAGAAACGCACATATGGAAACACAAATCATAATGCGCATGGTCACAGTACTGCAATTTTAAATGCAACTAATAATGGTAAAAGCAATGTTGATGCCAAATGAAAGACAAATGCAAATGCAAACAGAAGGGCGGCCGCAAACACAAATGAAAATGTGCACAGTGACGCAAATGTAAACACAAAGACAAACAGAAGTGGAAATGCAAATGGTAATACTAACACAAGCGCAAATGAAAACGCAAAGGGTAACACATGGTGGTACAGTGAATGGTAATGCAAACGGGTACGGAAGTGCAAGCGGAACACAGTAAGGGTAACAGTAATAAGTGCAGGCCCTGGTTTTCCCCAACAGCTGCATAGAAAAACACAGTGAGTACAAAGAATGTATGCACAATAATGAGGCTTGGAGCAGAAAATGAGGAGTTGGAATATTAAATTGCTTATATCTCAGGAATTGTATGACGAAGAAAATAAATAAAAATTTCATATGAATTATTACTTTCTTGGTTAGTTTTGTACTTCGACACCACTTGGGGGACTAAGCATTTTTCTGACAAAAAGTCTGTATCTTGCACCATTTCCAAGATACGGGCTCTGAAAGAAGCGGCAGACACTGTAATGTTATCCTATGGGAAAAAATGTGAACTTCGGAGTGCTGTAACTTTGCCGCCTTGTAATATTTTTTGTAATATTTTTTCACCAAACCACAAAAAGGCACAGGATCTCTTCCCTCCAAATTGCAGCCCAAAAGATCAAACCATTCTTTTGCAGCAGGGTAGCAAATAATTCCTGTCAGATTGGCCATAGTGTTGCAAAGTAGTGTTGTGATTTGTGACACTTTCGCAAAAAAAATCACGTAAGTGTCGTGCACAACTTTGCGACACTACTTTTCCCAAAAATTTGAAAAACATATTTCTGGGGTGTTTAACCTCAAAATAAAGACATGCCAAGCATCCTCAGGGCTCGACTAGGTAAACACAAAAATAATTGTTTCCCTAGATGGTCCCAATTTTAAATGCCAAGCATTTCTTGGACCACTAACTGAAAAAAAAATGGCTGACTCATGACACTACATTGGTAATTTATAACACTAAAAACTGCATTTGCGACACTGTTGAACTTTTTGTTAACTTTTCCCATTGACTATAATGGGAAACTTGTTTTTTTGAAAAACTTTTGAACCATTCAATATTTTTTCACAAAATCTTCAAAAGGCACATCGGGCAGACCAGTCACGCAAACTGTGTGACCTGTAGGCATGAGCAAAGAATGCACAAAAAAAGCAAATGTCCCTCAGAATGTTGCTTAATAACTCCACAGCCATATATTTGACAGGTACAAAAGTTGGCATATCCCAAGATTTATGGTTATGCCCCGAACCTGCCAAATTTCTGGCAAATCTATTGAACAGTAGCAAAGCTATTAAGGTGCAAAATTTCACTATTTAACATTAAATGGGGTACTCAACCCTAACTATGGTAGCACTACTGTGCTACCATAATATATATATATATATATATATATATATATATATATATATATATATATATATATATTATAGTGGCAAGGTAACGCCACTATAGTTAGGGTTGAGCGGCCACTTACATACTAAAGTCAAAAGTTTGGATATTAATAACTTTGGACTCGTTACATGGATTTGCCTGAAATTTTGTACACACATTGGGGCACTCCTGATCTCTTGATATGCCAAATTGCATTTGTGTTGGAGTGCTAGTCTTCGTGTACGAAAGCTCTGAAAAATGCAAAAGTATCCATTTTTGGAGGCACCTTTTGGCATTCTTAATGTGGTCCTGCATGGCCATTGTGTGGTGTACTGCTCTGCAAGATGGCTCATTTGAAAGAGCCTTGGGGGCTGAACATGCCACTTTTTGTTTGGTGAAAAAATATTATGGCATTCAAAAGTTATGGCACTTTTAAATTCCCATTATAAGTCAATGGGAAAACTTATATGTATATCTTGCGATCAAAGAATGGGGGTTCTGGCCATCTGTTCTCGCCTGCCGATCAAAGAATTTGCAGCCTCGCAGTTCAAGAATCTTTGTTCCTGAGGAATTTTCAAAATTCTTTGACCACGAGGTCCGCCGTTTTGTTTTCAGTTTTCCAATCACACAAACACAAATATCTCGGCTCAGGGGTCACTTCTGAAGTAAAATTTTGATGGGTTTTACTCAGGGGAACCTGATCTATCAAGCCATGGCTTTGATTCCATCCAAATTGATCAAAAAATACAGTTATAAGATTTTAAAATCTTAATTCGAGGCTCGCTAACGATCTTTGATCGCGAGCCTGCAAATTCTTTGATCTTGAGATTCTTTGATCGTGATCTTGCATTGTGACCTAAAA
This sequence comes from Neoceratodus forsteri, assembly GCA_016271365.2. Lineage (NCBI taxonomy): Eukaryota > Metazoa > Chordata > Ceratodontiformes > Ceratodontidae > Neoceratodus > Neoceratodus forsteri. Next base: position 109,670,884 of record CM057456.1, on the reverse strand, counting down.
CACTAATATCTTGGCTCAGGGGTGGGCTAGGAACACAGATGAGGGCTTGTTTTGCTCAGGAGGATCCGTTCTGTTGAACCATGCCATTGGTTTGGTTCAAGTCAGTGAATAAATCGCATTTCACCCTTTTTTATTCTTTGATCATGAGCCTGCAAATTCTATGCTCATGAGGCTGCAAATTCTTTGTGAGATTCTTTGATCGTAATCTTGCATCATGAGTGAGGGACGAGATGGCCGAATTTAAAAATAATTTTTCTCAGCCCATGGGTGCCCTAGGAAGTCAAATGAGGATGGGTTTTACTCAGGGGGCTTCATTCTGTCAAACCATGGTGGTGGTTTACTGCAATTCCTCCAATTTTTTGATTTATTACAGTTTTTATTCTTTGTTCATGAGCTTGCAAATTCTTTGATCGTGAGGCTGCAAATTCTTTGATCATGAGATTCTTTGACTGTGATCTTGCATCGCGAGTGAGGGACAAGATGGTCCAATTTAAAATTCAATTTTCTTAACCCAGGGGTGTCCTAGGAAGTCAAATGAGGATGGGTTTTACTCAGGGGGCTTCGTTCTGTTGAACCATGGCAGTGGTTTACTGCAATTGCTTCTATTTTTTGAATTACTAAATTTTTTATTCTTTGTTTGTGAGCCTGCAAATTCTTTGATTGTGAGGCTGCAAATTCTTTGATCGTGAGATTCTTTAATCGTGATCTTTGATCGCAAAATAGGGACAAGATGGCCAGATTTCTTATAATGGAATATATAGGGAAATGTTGCCAATCTTTGACATTGAATATCTCAGAAATGGTTTGATCTTTTTACTTGAAATTTAGAGGGAAGAAAGGCAACATCCCACAGATGTGCGTTTTCATGGATTGGTCAAAAATATTACAGGGTGGCAAAATTACAGCACTATGAAGTTGGCATTTTTCCCCATAGGATAACATTACGGCGTCTGCCATATTACAGGAATTCTTTGTCGCTCTACCCGAAAATAACGGTTTGGTCTTTTGGGCTGAAATTTGGAGGAAGAAAGCCAACATCCTACAAATGTGCCTTTTGGTGGTTTGGAGAAAAAATATTACAGAGTGGCAAAGTGACAGCACTCCGAAGTTGACGATTTGTCCCATAGGATAACATTATGGCATCAGTCGCGTCTTTCAGGTCCCGTATCTCAGAAATGGTGCGAGATATGGACTTTTTGTCAAAAAATGCTGAGCCCCCCAGTCAGGGCCCAACTGGGGGGCTAAGCAAAAAACTAGCCAGGAAAGCAATAATTCATACATTTTAATTTTTTTCCTACGTCATACAGTTCCTGAGATATAAGCAATTTAGTATTCTAAGTTGTACTCTTCTGCTCTGAAGTCAATTATAATGCATACATTCTTTGTTTTCAATTAGTTTTTTCAATGTAGTTTTTGGAGAAAAGAAGAGTGTGCCCTTTTGTTACTGTGACAGCTAACATTTCCAGCTGTGCTTCTGCTACCATTCGAATCACCGTTCCCCGTCTACTCTGCCATGTGCATAACTGTTTGTGTTTTCATTTGCACTTGCATTTCTATTTCTGCTGTCTTTACTGTTTCTGTTACTGTTACCATTTATGTTTACTATTGCGGTACCATGACCTTATGTGTAACAGTTTGCGTTTTCATATGCGCTTGCGTTTCTGTTTTTATTGACTTTATTGTTGCTGTTACCATAACCATTTGCATTTACAACTGTGGTTCCGTGAGTATATGTGTATGTGTTATGGTTTGCATTTTTGTACGTGCTTGCGTTTCTGTTTACTTGGGTGTTATTGTTGGTGTTACTGTTACAATTTGCATTTACAATTGTGGTACAGTGAATGTGTGTGTTACCAGTTGTGTTCTGTATGCACTTCTGTTTGATGTCTCCATTTACTTAACTGTTTGGTTCGGCATCACTTTGCACTTGTGTTTCTATTAACATTTGCTTTGCCATTTACATTTGCCATGTGCATCACTATTGATGCTTACATTTGCTTTGCAGTTCCTGTTACTGTGTAACAAGACATCACGTGGTGGGAGCGCGGGGCCCAAAAGGCCCTGTGCTGCTGCCGCTGCATTATTTTCTTTATTTATCATCCTCATTCTCAAAAACAAGGAAATTAGATGCAAAAGCTCATTTAATGCTTCAGTTAGGGTTGTTCCACAGCACAAAAGCTAGGAAATATGGGGTTGGGGTTGAAAGCCCCACTTGACTCACAGCCTCACTTTCAACCAGCATCGGGTGTGCATGGGGTCATTGTTCCTAACTCTCACCCCATTCTCCTATACCTCAGCTTCTTTACACATGTGATGGGGTGAGAGTTAGAGCCGTCGACCCCAAAGCATACCCCGATGCCGGTTGGGGAGTGGGCTGGGGGTCCAAGGGAGGGGCTTTCAACCCTAACCCCGAATTTACTAGCTTTTTTTTTGCTGTGGAACAACCCTAACTGATGCATTAAATGGATTTTTTTGGCTCTAATATATATATATGTATATATATTCAGTGCAAAAAACATTGTTAATGCATCATTTATGGTTAAAGTACAAAAAGTCAGGAAATTAGACCTTTAGGGTTGCCCCATCCCCCCCTTGTGGACCCGCCTATCATCCTGAGATTGACAGCTGATGGGGTGTGTCATTGGGGTTGTGAGGCCTAAATGTCACCCCATTCCATCTGTTATCATATTCACAAGCTGCAGTAAAGAAGAATGGGGTGACATTTAGGCCTCACAACCAACTTGTCAGTGTCAGGCCACATTACACACCCAATGACTAAAAAGGACATTCACAACAGCAAGACCAGCCACCAAACAAATGTTAATCTAGTAGAACAATAGAAAATGCTGTCCACAAAATGTAAACTGTGCCACACAATATCTCTGCAAAAAATATATTGTCTGACACCTAAACACCTCTATTAACATCTACAGGACATGCCGTCAGCACCCACCAAATTTCAAGTAAAAAGACCAAACCAAGATATGACACGTCAAAATTTGTAATTTTCATTCATCTGAGTGGCACAGTTCCACACCTGTTGACATTTAACACACACAATGACAGAAAACTACATCCATGACACTAAGGCTAGGTGTCCTATCAATTTCAAGCCACCACCACAAGCAAAACGCTGTCCACAGAAAGTAAACTGCGCCACGCCATATCTCAGCCAAAAAAAATATTTTTCGACACAGAAACACTGTAATTTGCATCCACATGACATGCCGTCAACACCCTCCAAATTTCAAGTGAAAAGATTAAACCATGTCCGAGATATAACATTTTAACATATGACTTTTTCATTCATTCGTCAGACTGGCACAGTTCTTCACCTGTTGACATTTAACACGCACAATGACTAAAAACTACATCCATGACACAAAGGCTAGGTATCCTATCAATTTCAAGCTACCACCACAAGCAAAACACTTAACCTGAACCATCTGTATAAAACCCTCTGGTAACCCAAATCGGAGTGAACGGCAAATAGGAAATCCCATGAGACCCTATCAAACGCCTTTCTGGCATCTATTGCTAAAGGCTATCAATAACGCCTCTTGTGCTCATTTTATTAGATAGTGCACTTACGTAGGTGATCACTTGATGCTCTGTCACTCAAGAAGCTGACTTAGCACATCACTAATCATTTTGGGCATAAATGGTCCTAGTCTGCCAGCCAGAATTTATGCTAAAATTTTAATATCTGTGTTTAGTAGGGAGATTGGTCTGTAACCCCGGAAGGGTTGGGTCCTGACCAGGTTTGGGGATGAGTGTCACGAGGGCCTGCTGGAAAACATTCCCGAGGTTCTTCACGGTACCAGTGGTTATATACCTTAGTCAGAATAGGAAAATTATGTCTGTGAAGGCTTTGTATATGTTGGTAGTTAGCCATCTGGACCAGGAGATTTGCCTGGGCAAAGCTGAGTTATCGCTGCTTCATTTCCTGTACTTGAATAGGCGTATCCAGTACAGTCACCTCCATGCGTCCATATTTCCTAAGTCTCACCGTGTTTAGATAATTTTTAATCTCACATATGCTAGCCCTGTCCTCCAACGGGATGGAGTAAACTTCACTGAGGTGGTCTTAAACACTTCTGCGATTTTGGGGTCTGTAGCAACAGGGTCACCAATTTTACTTTAGGCATGCTAACATGTGTGTTGGAGTCAAGTTGCCTGATCCTAATCGCTAAAAGTTTTCCCAGCCCTATCTCCAGCCTCCAGGTATTTAATCTGGTTCTCCGAGTGCTAGTTCGACCTTCTGTAGCATAATGGAGAAATGTTGGGGTAACTGTGCAGCTTAACCCAATCTGCTGCAGATGCTTGTTTAGTAATGGTAATGCTCCGCTTTTGATGGCCTTAATGATTTCTCTCAACCTCGAGTTTTCTTCATTTTTGCAGATGTGATTCTGATATATCTCCCCTTAAAGCACACTTCAGAGTTGCCCAGACAATATCAATCTTATTGGACTGAACCCAAATTATGTTTAAGAAACTGAGAATGAAATTGTTTAGTGGATCAAGTGCGTATGCGAATCCTGTAGTAGCTGGTTATTAAATCTCCATCTGAAAGCCATCTCATAGCTCGGGTTTGCATATTTATTTTATTGACACTGGGAGAGGTCCAAATTAACCTGGTATGAATTTGTGCATCCAGGATTGAGGGAAGTACCCTACTACTTACTAGCCAGTAATCTATTCTAGAGCAGGTTTTGTGTGGCATTGAAAAGAAAGTATATTGCCTCCCCCCTGGATTATTGAGTCTCCAGACATCCACTAGGTTCAATCCTTCCATCAACTCTCTCAAGGCTCTCTAAGCCAGGGATAGCCCAGATCTTCTGTTGTCCGACCTGTCCCCTACCAGCTGGGGAGTTATATTCCAATCCCCACCTAGCAGTATACCCCTGGTGAATTGTGGGTCTAACTTGTCCAACAGCTATACAAAAAATTGCTGGGAATCAATATTGGGGCTGTATACTGAGCCTATAGTGATCTGTTGAGTCACTAAGATTCCAGTTATCAAAATATATCGCCTTGTAAGTCCCATATTTCCTTTCTAGTTTAAAATTTAACTTTATGAAGTAAGATAATGACCCCCTTTGTTGGTTGAGAAGCCCGCCCATATCTGCCCCACCCAATGCTTCCTAAACAAATGAGCATCTTTCTTCAAGATGTGTTTCTGAAGGCATGCCACATCACAATTAAGGCCTAAAGGTGTTTTAAATAATTTGCCTTGCACCTTTCCCAGCCCTCTTTAACATTCCAACTTACAATGTGATTAACATTCGACATCATGATTTATCTGAAAAGAGAAAACAGATGAAAATATAATTTGAAATGTTCTTGCTACATTCTGGCTTATCTAAACTGCCATTTCTCCATGAGGGCTCGCTCTTTTCTTTCCCATAAAGTAGATGCCATCCCTCCCCCATCACCCCCCTACCGTACAAATAACCCCCACCAGATGAAAAACAACCCCAGTTCTACACAACTGCTCTACTATAAGCAACGCTGCAGTGATCTATATCAACCCAGCAGAGCCTATCTGCTATCCAACTCAGAGATCATCACCAATTATTTCATGATTCTTTATATTCATGTTCCTCGTGGGTGGTCTGTTCGAGAAATACTATGCTAAGAAAGGAAGAAGAAGAAGAAGAGAAAAAGGGGGGGAATAATCTGCTATATTGTTAAGCTAAAACAGTAATTACTACTCTACAAGGCTGAAATCTCTATTAGTAAAGAGCAGTTAGATTTTGCCTTTGTGGTCTCATTATACTAGCGTTTTATACTGATGCTAGTTAGCTCTATTTCTGTATAATGATGAATTTTCTTTAGAAATTATCCGTGCTATCTCTCAGTCATGGGGGGGCAGGTATAATGCATCACCATTTCAAGAATCAATACCCAGATTCCAAATTAGCCAGCATGTTGGTGCAACTGATACTTGGATTGGGAGACGTTTTTATTCATCTGTATAACCACTATACATAACTCTATCTAAAGAGATCCAAGTAGCCCTGGTTTAAATCCAGCCATTGAGTTAGTAAAGTAAAAATCAGTCCTCCATTGTCTATTCTAATCCTTCCTAAGGGGACAAGATGTTTCCAGTGCATCTTAAGGACTTCCCCAGATTGAGTACATCACTGTTAGAAATTACAGTCTCAGTATTTTTAAATTAAGTCAGAAGTCCCCAATGCTGCGAAGTTCTCCTCTGGTGGCTGACTTAGAATTACAAAGCTCACTGCAATCATAGTTACCCCTTATCTTGCACCGAGCATCATTCACAGGAAGCAAGGATCCTCTCGCCATAATTCTTCCATCGCAACCGCCTGATTCCTCGGACTCTTGAGACCCCTCCACTGATTGTCTCCCTCTCGTTGTGTAAGACCCAGGCATCAAGTCATGCTTGCTAAATGCTCCAAGGATGCCTCCCCCCCCCTTCTGGGGTACCTCTTGCATCTCCAGAGCACTAGAACATGCTGTTGGGTTACCATCTAGGGCACCATCTGCGTGCCCCCATCCCGTCGGCGATAGCCTTGAGCTCACAGTATGATGCCAACTGGCAAGTACACTCAGCCACGTTCGTAGATCAGCCTCCACTTTCACTGTCCACTGATGATGGAGAGTTCAGATATCAGCCTTTCTCTCACAGGGTAGCGTCTCCAATCTTGGCACTACTAGGCTGACCGCATTCCTGTGCATCGTCCAGACCACGGAGCATTCCCTCTGCAACTATGCCAGTTTCTTGGGAATTGCGATCAGCAGTCAGCCCACCACTGCCATATGCTTCAATATTCAGCCCTGTATTGCCTCCTGCATGAACCGACATACAAGTCATCTTTGCCTCCTCGTCAGTTATCAAGAAAAAAACGTGTTCTCCAAATCTATTCCCACTGGAAGGAGAAATGGCCAAACCATCTCAGACATTTCATTTCATGGGCTTAGATCAGAAGGAAAATAGAGGTGTCAGCTCAACTTCCATAAGAACATGGACACTTGTTCAAGTCCCGCTTAGAGCCCCGCGTTATAGAGACTGCAGAGTTTGGAAGAAACCCAGGAGGCCACTGAAAGATGCCTGGATTCAGATACCACTTGTCCCATTAAAAGAGGGAGTCTCATGATTGTGGAAGTGTTTCAAGAATTTTCACCAGTACAATGCAATAGTTTAATTTGTGATTTCTCTGTGCTTATTTAATCAATGGATCCTGAACGTCTTGCTTAACTTCTGTAGGTACGTTATGACAACTCATTATTTAAACAGTTGGGAGAGATTTAGTGAGGTTCTGCCACATTGTTTCAGCTCCTTCCAAAAGATTGCCATTTGTCGCTTTATTTTGACATGCAAAACTGCAGGGTATTTGACTCGAATTGATTCCAGCTGCAATTAGTTTTGAAACAGTTGAATGGAGTCTTGGCCTTCAGTCTCACAGAGAGTAAGGTAGGTCGGGTTACCCTTATTCGATTGCCTTCCCAGGAAATTTCTTGTGTTGTTTTAACTTTCATGAGTATGTGCTGTTTGTCCAGGTAATTTAAAAGCTTGCAGATGATGGATCTAGGCTGCACACCCATAGCTGGAGAGGGACGGAGGGACCTGTGCGCTCGTTCCACTATGTAGCTAGGGCCATTCGGAGAAGGACCCGCTATTTTTTCGAGGAGCTTTTGGGTGAACAAAACTGGTGCTGACCCTTCTTCTTTTCCGGGAATACCGAAGATAATTAAATTGCTTCTTCTTCTTCTCCCCTCCAAGTCCTCTAATTTGTCTTCCAGCTTCTTGTTTTTCCTGCCCAAGGTAACTCTCTCTAAATCACATTTATCCATTCTTGCTTCTGTTGATTTAATTCTGATTTCGTTATCACCAACTTTAGTAGCCAGAGATTCTAAGGATGATCTGAAACTGCGAACTTCTGCTGAGATTTCTTCTATCGAGCTTTGTAATGGGGCAATTATCTCTAGAAAACGTTCTTCTGTTAATGCTGAGGCCTCGGATGTTGGTTTAGCAGTTCCCTGCTGAGGACGCTTTGCTGCCTGCTCTTTTTCTGGTGAGGGAGGCAGGGTATGTTTTGAGGCTTGTTTCTTGACAAAAGCATCCATTTTTGAAGTTTTTATGGATCGGAATATTTCTTGCAGTATTAGAGTAGCAGAGTTATCCACAAAAATAATCTGTGATGATTCAATTCGAGGATTATACTCTAGATTGGTAGCAGATCTGGACTCAAGCTGCTCTCTCCTAGGCTGCCATCACGTGACCCCCGTGGGAGTGAATTTCTGTAGGAATTGTAGTTTCGAGACTTTGGCACCTAGATGATCCTGAAGGGGGATCCCTTGCTTTGACAGACAGATGGATCAGCCAGTCAGAACCTTTTGGACCAAATGGAAATTATTAAGCTGCCTGCTGCAGTGAGTCAGCCTGAAATTAGAGTTTGAAGGGTAAACAGCTTGAGTGATTCGAGCAGCAGCCCCTGTGTAGTTCACACAGGAGATTGCTGGAAAGGCTGAGTTTGACTTGTCTGCCGACAGTCCCTTGAGAGGGAATCCATTGAAAGGCTTAGCAATTGGACTGTATCAGAATTGGAGTGTGACAAAGCCACTAAAGAGTGACCAGATTTGAAAATGAAGAAGAACGATGATTTGCTATACACAATCAGTCTGTCAGGACATCCATTTACCACAGAATTCCCAGTTTTGCTCAGAGACACTAATATTGCGGCCGGACTGCCTTCCTCATTGTGGTATGGTGATTGCTTTACTATAAATGTGCTGTGTGCTGTTAGTGGGTTGCAGTTTGGTTCCCCACTCCGTAAATGTGCCATGCTTGCTGGAAGCTGCATCCAGCACTACTGGACTCAAACTCTGAAATGTTCCACCCAGCCTGGGCCTTGCCACCTGACCCAGCCAGCTACTTCCAGCACAGAAACCATCATCGATGAGAGACTCACCCGGGGATCAGACCCCTGCTCAACCATCTCGAACAGGAACAACACCTTGGTGATTCATGTGGGCCATGCTTCTCCTGACAAACCAGTCATCAATCTGCAGTCTCCATTTCATCTAGTCTGTGTCTCATATTGGGTAGCATGAGTAACAATCAAGGTATCTCCCTTCAACAACAGCTAAATATCAAGTGTTGTCACCTGATTGCAATATTGTTTTTCCTTTCACAAACTGAACCTTTGGGCTCTGAATTGCAAATTGTGTGTGGTTGTGCATGCCTTTTCTTTTCATCGCAGGATCCCAACCAGCTGCGACACCGGCCTACCCCTGGTGACATTCCAGGCTATCCGACCTTACTTCCACCTGGGTACCCAGAGTGTATGACTGTGCAGGGACTAAAAGTGCATGCAGTATTGCTTGACAAGATCAGTTTTAGAATTAATCAACCTGATTACACCCCTCCCTTGTTCAATTCCCCTGAATAAATCAGATCTAACTCTTTTTGCATTTAAAGGGGACAGGAACTTTGTGCTAACTGGCAGCTGTTTATAAGGTTTTTAATCTCAGAAATGATATGCAGTCCCCTAAATTATCTCTGATGACCGTACCTGAATAAAACTGATAAAACTGTATTTTGCATTGTTTTAATTTTAGTGGGCAGCATTCTGCTACAGTTCTCACGTGGAACCTGTGATTTGGAGTTTTACTAAAGTATGTCATGGTTGTGCATGGAATGCCACTATGAACTGTTGGCCTATCAGAACTACACTAATAGTTCTGTGCACAAATCATGGCATAGTTAAAACTCTAAATTACTGGTCCCATGAAGAGAATTATAATGGAATGCTGCCCATAAAAACAAAACAATGCAAAATACAGTTTTTCATATCACCTTTTATTCAGGTACAGTTAATTGTGGATTATTTAGAGTAATGCATATCATTTCTGAGAATAAGAACTTTATAAACTGCTGCCAATTAGAAATGATTTCCTGTCCTCTTTAATCTGACTGTGGTTCCAGTTTGTGTTAAAAGCACTGTACTGTTGTTATTTACTGTGCCTAACCTTGTTTTACAGGGGGTCTCCAAGGCTGAACTGGTGGAACCAGACCTGGTGGTAAGTGCAAACAGTGTGGGGAATTGTATGCTGAATAGGGGCTAATGTGAAAGTGTTGCATATTGTTTAGGCCACTAGAAGAGAAAAAGGGGATTACAATGTCCCAGAGAGCTGTACCCAGGTTAGCCTTGTTACTAACAACCCTGTCCTCCAGGTGGAGGCACCCGTGTCAGTACACAGGCCCCTTAACCTGCAACTAGCCACACAGGCAGGGGTAGTAGCCCTTGGGATAGCACCACCTAGGGGATACACAAGTGTGGTATGACATGGGAACACTGAACAACATGTAATGCTTTATTCATGCTAGGTCATCAGATATGACTACTCCAAAATCTCTTTCCCATTTGGTGACCATCAGTTTCTCAAACCCCAATCATGTAATGTTTCATGGGATCTTGTGCATAAATGCATAATTTTGTCTGAAAAGACCACTAATAATCACTCTAAATGTTTTTATTTCCTGGAAGATACCAGACATGTTGTCTTTTGCCAGCAAATGTCAGGAATCGAGTACTATTACCTGTCATAGATTGATACACCCGATGCTATAATATGTATGTTTTCTTAATTCAGATATGCAGTGTCCAGAGAAGATGGTATGGATCTGTGGACACTCCTTCATGCATTGGGCAGGGATTCGTGAGTGGTCTCAAACTGGGGGACCAGTTTTGACCTTTGATACTCCAGTAAATGTGCGTTGGTTAGGTGAGAGGGGTATGCGTTGGGATCAACTGTTGCCAATGTTGCGACAGGAGTGCCTGAGGGGATCTGAACCAGATGTCATTATCATCCACCTGGGAGGCAATGATTTAGGATTGAAGATGTCAGTGATGCTGCTACAGAAGATGGAGGACATCGCCTTGATCAAGTGCCGAATGCTGAGGACCATGATCCTTTGGTCCCACATCATCCAGCGTCCACAATGGAGGAATGTTTCTGATATGAAGGCAATTGACAGAACAAGGAGAAAGATCAACACAGAGATGGGGGCTTTCATGAGAGGATTGTCAGCTGGCATGGTCAAGCATGATGGCATCATGTCTGTCTTCCCAGAACTGTATCGGCAGGATGGTATCCACTTAATGGATCAGGGAAGTGATATGTTCTGCAGTGACATCAAGAGGGCTGTAGCTCCAATCCTAGAGAGGTATGCAATTTTTAGGGTCAGTGGTGGGGGAACCAGCGTTGGGCATGTGGCACTGGCACTGGCAGGGCAGTTGTCTATCCAGGGCTGGAGGGGTGTTTCTTGTAGTGAACCCAAGATCCCCACTCCCACCTGCGTGGGCACATCTGACGCTGGTGCATGGCAACCCTGCCTATGTCAGCCATTCTCTTACGTGCAGCCTGGTGGCTTGATGGTGCCCCCAGTCTCCACTGGGGGTCGCCAGAGCATGGTCATCCCTAACCCTCCCACCCAGAGAGGAGAGCTGCCCAGAGGGCACTCAATCTGTCTCCTTCCCCTTCCAACCCCCTACTCCCAAGCTCACTTCCAATCTTGGGTCATTGGCACAGCACGAGGTGTGGCGTCCAGTGCCTCAACCCTCAGTGCCACCGGGCAGATGATAAAATAAATCTTTGACAATGCCATTCAGACGGGGAGGAGAGAGAGAGACAAAGAGAGACAGACTACTGGGGAACAAAAATACCATTTACAGTAACAGAAATCATTAATAAAGTTTTCTGGTGCAGCAGTGCTTGAGTGGAATGGAGGAGGGGAGTGAACTTATTTGCAAGGGGATGACTGTACAGGTAGTCTTTGGAATGATACACTAGTAGGGAGGACTCTGTTTCTGCTCCTGCCCTCTACAGCCTATGTCCTGGTTCAGCTACACTTGAGTGGAACGGAGGAGGGGTGAGAGCTTGTTTAATTGGTGATATTTGACCATGGAGTCAAGGAGGAAAGACAACAGCAGGGAGGTCTCTGTTTCTGCTCCTTCCCTCAGCAACCCTTTTTCTGATGCAGCTGTGTTTCAGTGGGATGGAGGAGGGGTGAGAGCTTATTTGCTAGAGGATGTCTGTCCAGGAAGTCAAGGGCTAGATATGTCAGCAGGGAAAGCTCCATCTCTGCTTCTGCCCTCAGCAACCCATTTTTATGTGCAGCAGCACTTAAGATGGATGGAGGATGGGTGCAAGCATTTTTGCTAGGTGACGTCTGACCAGGTAGTCAAGGGTGAGAGATGTCAGTAGGGAAGTCTCCATTTCTGCTCCTTCACTCAGCAACCCATTATCTGGTGCAGCAGTGATTTTTTTTTTCAAAATTAATAAACTTTATTAGAAGAAAGGTTGATTTTTCTTTCCAAACATACCAAAAAGGTCTCTGAGTAAAACGTAACAAAATACTATACATTATCAAAGTAAGGAAACTACATATCATCTTACATTTGTGGTTGACAACATACTTAATCAGACATAGAACTGCAACTTAGGAATGTTTGCAGTAAAGCTAATAATCCTACTAATACTTATCAACCCTCCTTCACACCCCTCCTTTTACCCTTCCCTTCTTTTCTTCCCCCTCGCCCCTCTCTTGCCATATGCAGGGTCTTTAGTCTGCAGACAGTTAGATATCCGTTGTAATTGTTGAGAGTTACAATTTCAAGAATATAATTTTTAACTTTTTCCTTTTGAAATATGCTATTTCTTATTTCCATTTATTTGATGGTTAGCAGGGTGTACAAGGGTGCCCATACCTTTGGTAGTGGCCTGGTCTTTTAGCTATATGGGCAATAGTGTTCTCTGCTTGAAGAGCGAAATCTCTCTAAACTACTCTGTAAAACAGGGATTGTGTTTAAGAGGGACAGAGGAGGGGTGTGAGCTTGTTTGCTAAGTGATGTCTATACAGTGAATCAAGGGGGAGAGATTCCAGCAGAGAGGTCTCCATTTCAGCTCCTACCCTGCGCAACACATTTTCTGGGGCAGCAGTGATTAAGTGTGATAGAGGAGGGATGAGTGTTTGTTTGCTAGGTGATGTCTGTCCAGGTAATCAAGGAGTAGTGACACCAGCAGGGAGGTCTCCATTTCTGATCCAGCTCTCAGCAACCTATTTGCATGTGCAGCAATGCTTAAGAGGGACAGAGGAAGGGTGTGAGCTTGCTTGCTAGGTGATGTCGGTCCAGGTAGTTGAGGGGGAGAGATGCCATCAGGGAGGTCTCTGTTTCTGCTCCTACACTCAGCAACCCATTGTCTGGTGCTGCAGCACTTAAGAGGGGTAAGAGTTTGTTTGCTAGGTGAAGCCTGTCCAGCCTGGTTGTTAGTGGGTAGAGACACACCAGCAGGGAGTTCTCCATTTCTGATCCTACACTTAGCAACTCATTTTCTGGTGCAGCAGAGCTTAAGAGGGACAAAGGAGGAGTTTGAGCTTCTTTGATAGGTGATGTTTGTCCAGGTAGTCAAGGGGGAGAGATGCCAACAGGGAGGTCTCCATTTCTGCTCCTGCCCTAAGCAACCTGTTTTCTAGTGCAGCAGTTCTTAAGAGGGAAGGAGGAGGGGTGTGAGGTTGTTTGCTAGGTGATGTCTGTCCAAGGGGTCAAGGGAGAGAAAAGCCAGAAGGTTTCTGCTCCTGCACCCAGCAACTTGTTTTCTGGTGCAGCAGTGCTTTAGTGGGTCAGAGGAGGGAGAGATAGCTTAATTGCCTAGTTACTGTATGTCTGTATAGTGAGTAAAGGGGTATATATGCCAGCAGTGAAGGCTTCATTTCTGCTCCTGATGTTACCAACCTGAGTCCTGGTTCAGCAGGCCTTGGGTGGAAAGGAGGATGTATGAGTGCTTGTTTGATAGGGGAAGACTGAGATCAAGGCAAGGCCTACCTGTCACCAGACAAGACAGGCCACTTGCAGGTGCATGACCAGCTGGTACTGTATCTGCATCTCACTAAATCTCAGCCAGAAAATCCTTAGTAAGGCACATGGCTAAGGCCATATCTCTGGTACCATTGAATGTGATGGTGATCATGGATGTTTGTTATGCCATGACTTTAATGTTTTGGTATATTAATTTGTGCTTAGGATACATAATGGGATGAATGACCATTTGATATAGTGGAATGGAATGTATGTAATCCAATCGACTATAACTTTCTGATCACCATTGCTATAATGACTTTAAATTTTATTTTTCAGATCGGAGTATAAGGGTCAATTGGCTTTAAAACTAACCATGTATAAGGATTTACGTGTCAAATGCCCTATCGCCTGTTGTCGGGGTCGTCTTCCATATGATGATCATTGTAATCTATATACACAGTGTGTTGTATGAAAGATGTCCCCCGGCTTCAGAAATACTCATGCAACAGTCAGACTGGGAAATAAGAACCTGCAAATAATAAAGTTCATAAGGTAGGTTACTACGTGATGTCACTAATGGTAAATTACAGTTTAGCTTGGGGTTTGATATTTGTGTAATGATGTATGTGTTCATGTTTCAAAGTTCAGTCAGGGTATGACCTCATGAAAATTGCTAACAATGTTAGTCCATTGGGAACCTCAGATATACTAGGTTGAAAAGGCAAGCACATTTTGGCAATCTGTGAGTGGTTGAAACATTTTCTTACTGCAAAAGGTGCACTTTTTGGGCTATGTTAAAGCTTGTTGAAGATGCATTTTGGTGGTGCTGGGGTGGGAGTACAGGGAGGGTCTATTACGGCTCCTATTTCCTCTACCATTGCTATTTGTTCATCATTTGTCTCAAGACTGAAATCAATGGATTTTGTTGCTTGTATTTTGTAGGAATGTTACGTTACATATAATATGGTGAGAATGAGATTCTAGTGGACTTTACACCTGTCAGTGATAAAACATTCCTTACATCATATAGTCAAACTATGCTCAGGGGAGTATCAGTGATATTTCCAGTCACCACACTGCATATCATATGTGTGTGTGTGTTTAACTTTTTATCAGGGTGACTTGGTTAATCAAGGGGAGCATGTCATAATTACACAAGCAATAGATAATAAATTTTGCATGAGACCTCAGGATCCAGCTCTCATTTGGGTGGTGGCATTACCTGACTGGGACTGCACAAGTGCCTATGATAGAAACCTCTGATTGGTTGTTGTCAGGGAGGTGTAACAGTAATGAGTATGGATTCAGTTTTGGTTTTGGCTGTGACCTGAGGATCCAGCACACGGTGAATGGGGGGGAGATGGCATTCACTTGGTGGGACCGTGCAAGGTCCAAAGGTTGAAGCCTATGTGTGGTTGGTGTCAGGAATGTGACTGAGGCATTTTAGCAAAAGCAGCCATTTTTAATTTATTTATCAAAGGTGACAATTTTGAAGCATTTCAGTAAAGACAAACATTTTGAAGTGCTCACCAGTGATTCACACTTGATGCCCGGATGTGGCAAAAGTGGTGCAGTACCATGTCTGGTAGTGGTCACATGACTGATTGCTTCCATACCACATCAACCCTAACTCATTGAGAAAACTTTTTAGCAAAAGTGCCCATTTAGAGGCATTTTATCAAAGGTGGACATTTTGAGGAATTTTGTCAAAGGTGGCCATTTTAAGATATTTTATTAAAGGTGGCCATTTTGAGGCATTTTAACAAAGGTGGCCATTTGGAGATGCTCACCAGTAATTTTATTTATTTATTTGCTTTTGGTAACCGGGTAGGTGCACTAGGCATAGGGATGCCTATTTTCAGGCACGACCCGGGAGAATACAGTTTTAGGAATACAAAATCATATATGTGATGCAGCACATGAAACAGTACAATACATAGTCAAGTAAAAACTCACAGATGTGGGGAGATACATTCAGCAACAAGCGCGAGGAAGTTTAAAAAGTATGATAAAATTGCAGAACAGTATGACAGGTAACACAATAAATAAGAACATAAGTATTACAATAAGGGCATACATATAGAACAATATGTAAAGTTACAAAGAGGTGGTTGAAAAGGGAGGGGAGAAAGGGAGTGTGATAGGAGGGGAGAGAGAGAGACAGAGGAAGAGGGAGAGGGAGAGGGAGCGGGAGAGATAAAGAGAGAAGATACGGGAGCGAGGAAGAGAGGATAGAGAGAAGAAGGGAGATGACCTGGAGGAGGGTGTAAGAGAGGTGGGGAAGAGAAACAACTAGAGAAGAAGACTAAAGCAGTGCAGGGGAAGGAGAGTGGAACCAAGGTGGGTTAAAGCAAGGGCAGGAGTTTATAGAGTGAAGGTGCTTTTTTCGAAGTTTCTTAAAGGTGTCATGGGTAGTTGTTTGTCAAATAGTTTAGGGTATGGAATTCCAGTATTTAGGAGCTACGTGAGAAAAAGCGTGTGAACCCAAATTAGTTCTGTGTCTGGGAAGGTGAAAAAGGACTTGGTTAGTCGATCACAGTCCATAGGAGAGAGGCTGCGTGACCAATAGGGATGAGAGGGATGGTGGGAGGCCCGATCTGACAATGGAGTCAATTAATGAGCCAAAAGCCTGTAGCCTGTGAGCAGAGGGGCACAGCCAATTTAGGTCACTGTCGAGCTGGCAATGATGTTTGAAATGAAGAGATGCGGAGGCATAGTGGCAGATGCTGTTGTAGGTGGTATCCCACTTATGGAGGGATGATTTGGAGGCAGAGAGGTAAGTGACTGAGCCATATATAAGAGCTGGGAGAAGAAAGCCTTGGGCCACAGCAAGTCTAGCAGATGGGGTCAGGGCATATCTAGTTTGGCAGGCACTACCTATTTTGGCGTTTACTGATTTACAGGTGGTTGTAATATGTAGATCAAAGTCTAGAGATTGATCGAGAGTGACACCCAGATATTTAAAGGAATTTGTGCTGTTCAGTGAGGAGCCATCTGCACACGAGATAATTAGGGCAGTTTGATTTGCTTTAAGTCTGGCAGATGAGCCAAAGAGCATGGAGAAGGTTTTACTAGAGTTGAGAATAAGTCTGTTTTCAGTGAGCCATGATTGAATATTAGCAAAATCTATGGCAAGAGGATGGTTTTAGTCGATAACAGTTTTAGCACTGTGGTAAATAACTAGATTGTCCGCGTATAGCAGAGATGAACAGCTGGGTGCAAGAAGTGGGATGTCTTTAATAAAGATTGAGAAAAGTAAGGGCCCAAGGATAGAGTCCTGGGGCACTCCGACTTGAATAGTGGAAAGGTCAGATATGGCTGAGTTGAAAACTACAGCTTGCTTTCTGTCGGACAGGTAGTTTACAAACCAGGCCACTGTATCATTGGAGAAGCCTAGGGAGCGTAGTTTTGTAAGAAGAATTGTATGGTTGACCAGGTCAAATGCCTTAGTAAGGTCAATGAAGACTGCACCTGTTAGGAGGCCTGAGTCCATAGAGGCATATATGTCATTGGTGAGTTTGAGGAGGGCAGTGAAGGTGCTATGTCCTTTGCGAAAGCCATGCTGTGAGCTAGATAGAAGGTTATATCTTTGGAGGTATTCAATGGTTTGGGTGGACACTAGTTTTTCCAAAAATTTACTAAGTACAAAGAGGATTGCAATGGGACGGTAGTTCTGTATCTCTTTGGGGTTACCCTTTTTAGGGATAGGTGTGACTTTAGCTGATTTCCAAATATTAGGTATTTTGCCATGGCATCGAGACAGGTTGAAAATTTTTGTTAGGGGAGAAGCAATGAGTGGAGCGGCGGCTTTTAGGAGCCGAGGTTCTAGTCCATCAGACCCTGTGCTGGTGCTGTCAGGAATAGTGCGTAGCAGTTTTAACACTTTTCCTCTTGTAATACTCTGATACCTAAAGGGTGGGTGTGAGATTGTTGGACTAGTGTCATTAGGGGTACAGAGTTGTGGACAGGAGGGAAAGACATGAGGTAGTTTGAGAGATCTGCGAAATAGTATTAAAAGAGTTTGCTATGGTTGTAGGATTGTTGCAGTGAATGCCATTTAACAGCATGTCACTAGTATGAGCCCTATGATTAGCTCCAAGGAGTGACTTTATGGTTGACCAAAATTTCCTAGAGTCACCTGAGGCTTTTATTAGGAGGTCCTTGCAGAACGAGCTTTTGGCTAAGCGTATATTTTTCTTGCATGAGTTTCTCAGAGATCGATATAGATTATGGTCAGTCTGCATCCCAGTGATCTTGAAACACCGCCATGCCTTATCCCTGGCTTTTATTTGGGTAAGCAGGGCTTTTGTTAACTACTTAGTCTGAGCACCACAAATCCGTCGGGTGACTCAGGGAGCATGGGTGTCTTGTAGAGGGCTAAAGTGGGCCAAGAAGTAGTCAAGGGCTGTCTGAGTACAAGTTGAGGTGTAGATCGGGGACCAGTCAATCAATGATAGATCATAAGTAAACTGCCCTAGGTTAAGGTTGGCCAGATTGCAGAAAGTAATGAGTTTTGGGGGAGAAGATGGTTTACTGGTAGACCAGATACAGTAGATGTGGGAGTGGTCAGTGATTGCATCAGCTAGGGTGCCTGCACCCATTATGCTGTCAGGGTGATTTGTAAGGATCCAGTCAATCAGGGTACTGGTCCGAGGAGGAGCTATAACCCTAGTTGGGTCTGCGATCATTTGGTGAAGGCTGTGACTTTGCACCAGGGAGTGATAGGACTGGATTGCATTGCCAATCCAGTTTAGGTTTAAGTCTCCCAGTATAAGGACTTCATTACGACTAATGGTGCTGTCTAATAGGGAGAGGAGTTCTTCGAGACCCTTGTTGCCACAAGCGGGGGGGTGGTTGTAGGTGCAGACTATGTGTAATTTTTTTGAGCCTAGCTGTAGTGTGGTGTGAAGTGCTTCACAGTGAGACAGTGTAGGCAGTACATTATGGGATAGCAGCAGGTGCTGCTTATAGAAGATGGCAACTCCACCTCTGTGTTTTGATGAGGGTCTGTCTTGTCTGATGAGATTGTAATTGGGCAGGGAGCAGAGAGCATCAGGGGTGGAGGGTTTTAGCCAAGTTTCAGATAGGCACAGTATATCAGGGTGGTGTTGTGCAGCTCAGGCTTCAAGTTCTGCAATGTTATGAAGGAGGCTCCTGATGTTCATGTGTGCAATACGGAGGTCCTTGGTGTCATCCCAGAGTGTGTTATTTAGAAGAGGGTTATCAACTGGTCCCGGGTTTAGTTCAACATCCCCAGCTAGTAACAGGGCCAGCAGTAAAAGGTACCATAGTTTATGATGGACAAAAGGGGAGGGCAGGATGCTGCCAGGCACTGGGGATTTATGCAGGGTGTAGGATAGGTGATAGATGAGTTTTTTAGAGATGAGAAGAGGAGAGGTGTCACATGGCCAGTATGAAGGCATTCCCAGTATGTAGAGTTTGTAGTCATCTGGGTGGGTGCAATGTTGATTAAAGCTTGGAGGGTAGTATAGAATAGGTAGCCATATAAGGTTAAAGAGAAAAGAGATTAGTAAAAATGCTCTGAGTGAGCTTAGAGTAATGTTGAAATAAGTTAAGTGAGTCATTGGTGCGTAGGATGTCGGGGGAAAATAGAAATCTTTGAACTGCGAAAATCAGGACTTAGAAATTTGACCCAGCGTAAAAGGAGCAAGGCTTTAGGTGCTCACTGGAAAAGGTTGGTTAAATGGTAATATGGTAGTGCTATAGATATTTGCAGTGACTAGCTCCCTTCTAGGAGGTACTCGAAGAGAGAGCTCTATTTGATTTTAGCGAGGTAGAAAGCAGCAGATGTTCAGATTACCACCTAAGATAATACAGAAGGAGAGAGCTCTATTTGGTATCAGCGAGGTAGAAAGCAGCAGAAGTTCAGACTTCCACCTAACATAATAGAGTAATCGCAGCAGGGAGAGAGCTCAATTTGGTATCAGCAAGGTAAAGAGCAACAGAAATTCCGATATCCACCTAGACTAATAGAACAATAGCTAATAGAACACCTAGGCTAATAGAACAATAGCAGGAAGTCCGATTTCACCTTAGCTTCAGGATTTGCAAAAACTGCATGGAAGAGGGAGCAGCTAATTAGCAAGGTCTCCGTTGTCTACCACGGTAGCTAATAAGGGAAATTAAATTAATTAACACAGCTACTTGGCACTTTTGTGGAGCAACGAAAGACAGCCTCTCTTGGATTGCAAAGGGAGTTAGGCTACCAGGCAGAGCAAAAGCAGGAGGGGCTGTCCAGATTGAACTACAGGCTGCTGGATTTGTTAATCAAAGCTTATAGTTAGTAGGATCCTTTTGTAGGTGTACAGTAGGTTTAGGACTAAGCAGGCAGAGCTGAAAAGAGATACACGGGAGCTATATCCAACCTGCACTACAGGTTGATGATTAAAGTTAGATGCATGAGGTTGCTTGCGTGAAGTTGCCGAGAGCACAGCATATAAGGTAGAATAGGGGAAAGTGTGGTGCTGCCTCTAGTGGAAGAAGAATATAAACTGCGGGTGGGAAAGTGAGCTGATTGGTTAAAACGCCCTTCACAGCCCCTATATAAGGGAGACTGCTGGCGTCCTACAGCAGCTCGCGGCTCTGCGTACCTGTCTCAGGGGCTCCGATCCACCAGTTGGAGGGAGGGATTCAGGAGCCTGGCCCTCGTGACCATCAACTGCCCGCTGCTTCGGGGGGACGCCGTCTCGCAAATCTGTGGGAAGAGAAGATAGCTTTATGTGAGTCAGGGTCTATTGTTCAGAAAAAGGGGGAGGGAGGGAGGTGACAGAAAAGGGAAGACTTAAGCTTTTACTGCACTAAGGTTAGGTAAGGTGCAAGGTTAAATGTACAGGAATTGCAATTTGGAGCTGGGTCTGTAGATGCAATCAGTACTGCCACACAGCCCGAGTCACCACGGACCTACTGCTATGCTTGCTTGCAATAATAAAAGGCACCAGCTTTAAACATTCATGCGCCAAAATTCACTTCAGCAACTAAAATCAAATTAATCACACTGAAATTGCCACTGGTTGGAGATCAAAATTTAAACACAAGTAGCAAAAAACTTGTCCAACTAGCAGTACGTGGTCAGACAAGGCAAGATCTGTTCATTCAGAGTCCAGGCAAATTTAAAAGGAAAAAGGGCGCCAAAGGCAAAATCCCCTTTCAGCTTCCTAGCACTGCTGGCATCCTACAGCAGCTCACGGCTCTGCGTACCTGTTTCAGGGGCTCCGATCCACCTGTTGGTGGGAGGGCTTCAGGAGCCTGGCCCTCGCGACTATCAACCGCCCGCTGCTTTGGGGGGGTGCCATCTCGCAAATCTGTCTCAGGGGCTCCGATCCACCGGTTGGAGGGAGGGCTTCAGGAGCCTGGCCCTCGTAACCATCAACCGCCCGCTGCTTCGGGGGGGGGCACCGTCTCGCAAATCTGTCTCAGGGGCTCCGATCCATCATTTACACTTGGTACAAAGATCTAGCAAAAGTGGTGGTGAGCACAAGGAAGTTAAGTGACTTTGTGTCTGGTAGTGGTCACATGATTGATTACCACCATACCTCATCAACACAGACCCATTCAGAGAACTTTTTAGCAAAGGTGGCCATTTTGAGGCACTTTAGAAATGGCAGCCATTTTGAGGCACTCACCAGAGATTCACACTTGGTTTCTGGATTTAGCAAAAGTGGCACAGTAGTGAGTCCAGAAGTGATCCCATGACCAATTACCAGCATATTGCATCAACCATGACCAATTCAGATAGTTATTTTTAGCAAAGGCAGCCATTTTGAGGCATTTGAGCAAAGGCAGCCATTTTGAGGCACTCACCAGTGATTCATAATTGGTGCCCGGATGTTGTAAAAGTGTTGCAGTAGTGTGTCTGGAAGTGGTCACTTGACTGATTACCACCATACTGCATCAACTCTGACCCATCCATTCAGAAAGCTTTTTAAACAAATGTGGCTGTTTTGAAGCATTTTAGCAAAGGCAGACAATTTGAAGCAGTTTAGGAAAGGTGGCCATTTTGAGGTGCTCATGAGTAATTCACACTTGGTGCTTGGATGTGGTAAAAGTGGTGCAGCAGTGTGTCCAGAAGTCATCACATTGATTGATTGCATATCTCTTATTTCTCAGAGAATGTGTTCTCTACAAATCTACAGAAGTCACAAAATTACCCTTTTTGAACAACACTGAAGATCAAGACACTGCAATGATGACACATTACAACATTTTGCTTCTCGACTTCATATGATACTACTCAACTAATACTTTCTGGGATTAAGGTAAGAGAAAAACTAGTTTGTCTAACAGGCTATGGAAACCTTGTGGTGTTAACATAAATCAGCCTTGTAGACCTACTAGTATGCATTGCACCACACCAAACTTCACCTTCACCGTCTCATCAGTTGGAGTGAATTATAATGCTTAGACTAGGTTGAACACTCCATGTGATGACTTCACATGAGGATGTGATACATTACTTTGGTTACATTAAATATTACAGACTGTACATCAACAGTTGATGAAATGGTGTAGCATAGGGTAAGCGCAGATAGTTTTTTCCCCTACAGGTCACAAGCATGAAGATGATATATATATATATATATATATATATATATATATATATATAAAACACAAAAACATGTGAACAACAACAATTTGTCAGTGTCAGTGGTTCAGTAGGTTGCACACTCACCTCTGAGGCTGGGAGATCAGTAGGCTGTGGGTTCTGTCCCCACACCAGGCACTTGGGTTAATATCCCAATACTGACACTGTAGTGCAGCATGAGGGTGCTGCTGCACTCCTGAGGTGCCGTCTTTCAGATGAGATGTTGAACCGAGGTCCCAACTGCCTGTTGTGGTGGTTGTTCAGGTGGACATTAAAGATCCCATGGCACTTCTTGAAAAGAGTAGTGGAATTTCCCCAGTGTCCTGGCCAAATTTCCCCCATTCACTAGAAATACCACCTACAGCTTAATCTTCTAGTCTCAGTGGGCCTACCAGAACAACAAAATTCAATAAATAAATTAGAGAATAGTAGCATAGGGTGAATTAGGAAAAAATAGTTCCTTTTCCAGACCAGTACAGTGATCTGAGATAAAACTAATACTAAATGGTAGTAATAGTCAGGTATTTTTTTCCACAGATCACTGTCAGGAAGGTGGTAGATAGATACAGGGATAGATAGTTTTTTTTTTTCATACAGGATCGGAAATGGTGTGTTAGAATTGAATAGAAAACAAAGTGTGGACTACATGCCACGTTATATAATAGGGGAAAGTATAGGCTTTTTCTCCACAGATTTTAGAATAGGGAAAGGATAGGGCATTTCTCCACAGGTTTTAGAATGGGGAAAAAGT
This sequence comes from Neoceratodus forsteri, assembly GCA_016271365.2. Taxonomy (NCBI): domain Eukaryota; kingdom Metazoa; phylum Chordata; order Ceratodontiformes; family Ceratodontidae; genus Neoceratodus; species Neoceratodus forsteri. The sequence goes on along the minus strand of CM057456.1, from coordinate 109,647,699 downwards.
ATGGCTTTTCTCCACGTGTTTTAGAATAGGGAAACAATAGGGCTTTTCTCCACAGGTTTCAGAATAAGGAAAGGATAGGGCTGACGTATGACACCAGATTTCATCCCATTTCCTCTCTTGAGTACCTAGTTGGCATAGCCAGTATCTGGGTTTATTGTCAAGATCCACATATGCTTGATTAAATGCCTTATATAAGTTGGAGATCACATGTGGTTCCCAAACCATCTTGGCCAGAGACTCAAAAAAAATTCCCCGTCATTCATCCATTTCTGAATTTGTTCCTTGATTGTTCAAGTAAATGCTTGACCTGATACACCTTAAATATTTGTTTGGGTCCCATGTGATACTTGCTTAATATCTTCGCTTTTGGAGGACATCTATCTCCCTGTAAAATATCTTCAATCCTTAAACCCTTTAACAGGGGAAGCCAGGAATCTATAATCATGTTCCCCCCAATCTTCAGATTAGGGTTGTGGCATATTGGTTGGTGTCTATCTGCATTGTGAAAAAATCTTAAGAAAGCACAGAGCTGAATATGAATTCATAAAGAGTCTTTTATTGAGGTATCCACTGGTTTAGGGGGAAGAGTAGAGTAGGGGAATTTTTATTGCAAGTGAAATAAATAAAAATTAACCTATCTTATTTAACCCTATGACAAATCATTGTTTCACTCCACCAGATCAATCAATCATCCAATAGTAGCGTTACATGGTACTTATCGAAAAGAGTTGGGGAATTTCCCCAGTGTCCTGGCCAAATTTCCCACATCCACTAGAAATTCCACCCACAGATGGTAACCAACCAAATCTTGTTCAATTTCTGTTGGTTACCATCTGCATCCTCCTCCCAGTCACCCCTGAAAAAGGGACTTCTAGTCTCAGTGGGCCTACCGGGTCAACAAAATTCAATCAATAAATTAGGGCATAGTAGCATAGAGTGAATTAGGAAAAAACTGTTTCTTTTCCAGACCAGTATAGTGATCTAAAATAAAACTAACAGTATATGGCAATAGTAGTCAGGTAATTTTTTTTCCACTAGTCACTGGCAGGAAGATGGCAGATAGATATAGGGATAGATAGTTTGTTTTTCCATACAGGATTTGAAATGGTGTGTTAGGAATGAAAAGAAAACAAAGAGTAGACTACATGACATGTTATACAGTAGGGAAAGGATAGAATTTTTCTCCACAGGTTTTAGAATAGGGAAAGGGTGGGTTTTTTTCTCCACAGGTTTTAGAATAGGGAAAGGAGAGGGTTTTTCTCCATATGTTTTAGAATAGGGAAAGGATAGGGCTTTTCTCCACAGGTTTTAGAATAGGGAAAGCATAGGGTTTTTCTCTGCAGGTTTTAGAATCAGACAAAGATAAGGTTTTTATCTGCAGGTTTTAGAATAGGGAAAGGATTTTCTCCACAGATTTCTGGCATTACCATGTCTGATGGAATGCTCTTTGTGTATGATGATCCATACACTTGAAAAAGTGTTGCATTGGCAAAATACCAAAGGTGAAATGTGGACCACTGATGGTAAATGGTAACGGTAATAAAAAAAACGTAAACTATTTTGGTTTCTTTCCTTCTGTATAGTACACTATATAAGATACTGTACGGAGGCCTAAATACACAACGCTTTTGTTAAAACTTTTCTTAATTCGCTGTCCTCACTGTAACCGTGAGAGACTGAAGAAACTAGGTCTATTTTCTATTAATTATATAAGACTCAGGGGTGACTTATATCTAACTTTTAGAGTGATCCAGGAAGACTTTACTCTAGAAACAATTGGTCTGGAAGACATACATATAAAAACAATAATAGCACCAGATCACAGAACTTAAATTGATTGGGGAAACAAAATCTGTCAAAGAATAATTACAACCTGGCATACTCTGCCTAAGACTACATTTGAGAGTCAAAATATGAATACATTCAAAAAGACACTTGATGAACATATGAGTTACAAAAAATTCTCCTTCCACCAATAGAACACTGAATGGTGACAAGTTCACAAAAGACCAATGGTCTACATAACTTGTATTTCATCTATGAACCTTAGGGTGAAGGTGTATCGTTGCTGTGTATTGACAACCACCAACTATTCTATATAATGTATGGGGAAAAAAACATAAAAAAACATGGGACTAAGGCATAGTAGGATAGGGTAACATAAGAAAAATGTGTTCCTTTTCCAGGGGCAGTACAGTGATCTAAAACATAATAGTATAGGGTAATAGTAGACAGGTATTTCCACTGTTCACATGCATAAAGGCGGGAGATAGATATAGGGAAAGAGAGATCTTACTTCGAGAGGGTTCCTTCAGTAGGTCATCGCATATAGGACTGGTGCCACCTGGCGTCGGGCCACATGGCAGACTTTTCTAGCAATACCTGATGGAGGACCATCCACCCAATATCACATGACCAACAGATCCCCTTCCAGTGCCAGATTGGGTTGCGCTGGTGCCGATGTTGGTGACCCTGACGTGGGCTGTCTTGACACCGGACCCTCCCCAATCTACACTACAGCGGGTCTGATGTGGATTCCTCTGATGCCAGGTCTGACATCGGGGGGCATATAATTGACCCTGAACTGTCCTGCATTACCCTTTTGGGTATCCAAGGGATCCCTACCCAGCAGGTTCCACTCCAGATTGGAGTCATTTGGGGCAATTCTACCCTGGATTTCACTCTTACTCCCACTACATGGGGTTTCAAGGGTATTATCCTCCACCAGTTGACCCTCCTCCTCCTCCCCCCCCAGTCTCAACCGGCTCCAACTCCCCCTTCCCTGGCTACTCCGGATTTCAAGACCCTGATTCAGTCTTGGTGGCAGGGGGGCCAGGACAGAACTGGTTTCAGATACGGAAACTAGGCTCCTGCAACCGCAGCTTCCTAGGTCTCCTTTCCTGAGCAGCTCTCTTGCAGCTGTCCATGTCTTGGGGAAGACTCACCCGGACGTTTCCCTACCGGACTTTAGACACTGTCCTGCTGAGGAGAGTGGACTTCATGATGTGTTATATAATAGGGAAAGGATAGGCTTTTTCTTCACAGGTTTTAGAATAGGGAAAGGGTATGGTTTTTATCCACAGGTTTTAGAATAGGGAAAGGGTAGGGTTTTTCTCCACAGGTTTTAGAATAGGGAAAGGATAGGGCTTTTCTCCACAGGTTTTTTGAATAGGGAAAGGGTAGGGCTTTTCTCCACAGGTTTTAGAATAGGGAAAGGATAGAGTTTTTCTCCACATGTTTTAGAATAGGGAAAGGATAGGACTTTTCTCCACATGTTTTAGAATAGGGAAAGGATAGGACTTTTCTCCACAGGTTTTAGAATAGGGAAATGATAGGGTTTTTCTCCACAGGTTTTAGAATAGGGAAAGGATAGGACTTTTCTCCACAGGTTTTAGAATAGGGAAATGATAGGGTTTTTCTCCACAGGTTTTAGAATAGGGAAAGGATAGAGTTTTTCTCCACAGGTTTTAGAATAGGGAAAGGGTAGGGGTTTTCTCCACAGGTTTTAGAATAGGAAAAGGGTAGGGGTTTTCTCCACAGATTTTAGAATAGGGAAAGGATAGAGCTTTTCTCCACAGGTTTTTTGAATAGGGAAAGGGTAGTATTTTTCTCCACAGGTTTTAGAATAGGGAAAGGGTAGAGTTTTCCTCCACAGGTTTTAGAATAGGGAAAGGATAGGACTTTTCTCCACAGGTTTTAGAATCAGGAAAGGATAGGGATTTTCTCCACAGGTTTTAGAACAGGGAAAGGTTAGGGTTTTTCTCCACAGGTTTCTGGTATTATTTTGTCTGATGGGAACGCTCTTTGTGTATGATGACCCATACACTTTAAAAAGTCATTCTACTTCAACAGTGACTTTGATACTAAAGCAGAATGACCTCCCACTCTGCTTTAGTATATACATCACACTACAAGTGACCCTAACATCACGGTACATGGTACGTCAGGCTGTTGAAGTGTCACGTCGGCAAAATACTGAAGGCGAAATGTGGACCACTAATGGTAAATGCTAATGGCAATCAAAAAAAGTAAGCCATTTCAGTTTCTTTCCTATTATGCACTATATAAAATACTGTATCGTAGCCTAAATACACAACAACGCTTTTCTTAAAATCTTTACTTGCTGTCATCACTATAACCTTGTGGTGAAGGTGTATCGTTGTTATGTATTGATGACCTCCAACTATTCTATATAATGTATGGGGAGAAAAAACATGGGAATAATAACAATCAAGGCATAGTAGGATAGGGTAAATTAAGAAAAATGTGTTCTGTCTCCAGGGGAAGTATAGTGATCTAAAAAATAATAGTATAGGGTAATAGTAGACAGGTATTTGTTTCCACAGGTCACAGGCATGAAGATGGTAGCTAGATATAGGGAAAGACATTTTTTTTTTCATATAGGACTGGCAATCATGGGTTTGAAATAAATATAAAACAAAAAGTAGACTACATGACGTGTTTTAGAAAAGGGAAAGGATAGGGTTTTTCTCCATAGATTTATGCTCTTCTAGCATCTGATGGAACACTATTGTGTATAATGATACATACAAGTCATGAAAAAGTCATTCTGCTGCAATAATGATGTCACTACTAAAACAGAAAGACTTCACATTCTGCTTTAGTATGTACATCACAATGAAAATGTTATAGTAGATGGGACTTTTTTCCACCACAGGTGACAGGCATGATAGTTATAAGGTAAGATAGTTTTTTTTCCAAACAGATACAGAAACAGCTTGCTTGATTTGAATGTAAAACCAAGAGTTGAATAATAGACATGTTCTAGAATGGGGAAAGGATAGGGTTTTTGGCCACATGATAATGATTTCATAGCTTATGATGGAACGCTATTTTGTTGGCAGTGCATACACTTGAAAGTGTTATTCAGCAGCAATAGTGACATTACTAATAAAACAGAATGACTTTTCATTTTGCTTTAGTAGAGAAGTCACAATGCAAGTGACCCCCTCATCTACGTACAATAGGATGGCGAATGGTTTAAGTGACGCATGCGCGAGCTGACCAGAGTTGAAATGCAAATGATTAATGATAACTGAAATGTACACAACTCACCTTATATGTAATCGGGTCCATTTCTGACCTTTTCTTCATGGTCTGTAATGTAAAATTAGTCATCAGAAATATAATGAAGACCCCTGCAGCTGTAAGAAAGGTGTAATCCATAGACATTGAAAACTTGTATAGTCTAGTTAGCCCAAGAAATGTGTACCTGAGGCAGTTTGATGCAGAAAATGACTGAACGGTGTAAGCCATCTTGTTTTTGGTCATGTGACACAGGGGATGTATATATGGATACAATCTGGGCCTTAATTTACTGATTTTCTTCCCTGTCATGTAAAACAGGCTACCTCTTACTTGTCTGTCCTTTATGGATTTATTGATGTATCCCACAATGCAATAGGTGGACACCTCATGGGCCAGCATGGGCATACCATGGGTGGTTTGGTATGGCACCTCGACTATATGCAGGTGGGTCTGTAATGTGAAATTAGTGATCAGAAATTTCATCCAAGCCCCTGCAGCTGTAAGAAAAGGAGTAATCTATTGACATTTTCCACTTTTATAATCTAGTTATCCCAACAAATGTGTAACAGAAGTAGTTTGACATAGACAATGACTGACCAATAGCCACCATCTTGTTTTCAGTCATGTGACCCAGGGGATGTAGATATGGGTACAGTCTGGGCCTTGATTTGCTCATTAAATTTCCTGTCATGTAAAACAGGATACTTCTTACTTTTCCTTTTTGAATTTATTGGCATGCACCCTATAATGCAATAGGTGGACACCACGTTAGCCAGCATGGGCATACAATGGGTGGTTGGGTATGGAAGCCCAGCTATCTGCAAGTGGAGTGTAATGTGAAATTAGGGATCAGAAATTTCATCCAAGCCACGTAGTTGTAAGAAAAGGTGTAATCCATTAACATGTACCTCATTTATAATGTAGTTATCACAATAAATGTGTAATACGAGCAGCTTGACAGAGAAAATGGCCGAACAAAGATAGCCATCTTGTTTTTGGTCATGTGATCCAGTGCATGTAGCGATGGGTACAATCTGGGCCTTGATTTATTCATTCACTTCTGCGTCATGTAAAACAAGCTATGTCTTACTTTTCCTTTCTCAATTTATTGGGATGTACCCCATAATGCAATAGGTGGGCCCCTCATGGGCCAGCATGGCCCTACCTTTGGCGGTTAGGTATGGCACCCCAGCAATATGCTGGTGGGTCTATAATGTGAAATTAGTGATCATAAATTTCATCCAAGCCACCGAAGATGTAAGAAAAGGTGTAATCCATTGAATTTACTACTTTTATAATGTAGTTATCCCTACAAACATGTAACAGAAGCAGTTTGATAAAGAAAATAATCGAATGTTAGCTGCCATCTTATTTTTGGACATGTGAACCAGGAGATGTAGATATGGGTACAGTCTGGGCCTTGATTTATTCAGTCACTTCCCTGTCATGTAAAACAGGCTACTTTTTACTTTTCCTTTTTGAATTTATTGGCATGCACCCCATAATGCAATATGTGGACACCACATTGGCCAGCATGGGCATACCATGGGTGGTTGCGTATGGCACCCCCGCTATCTGCAGGTGGGTCTGTAATGTAAAATTAGGGATCAGAAATTTCAACCAAGCCCCTGCAGATGTAAGAAAAGGTGGAATCCATTGACATATACCACTTTTATAATGTAGTTATCACTACAAACATGTAACAGAAGCTGTTTGATATAGAAAATAATCGAATGGTGGCTGCCATCTTGTTTTTGGTAATGTGACCCAGGGGATGTTGCTATGGGTACAGTCTGGGCCTTGATTTACTCAATAACTTCCCTGTCATGTAAAACAGGCTACTTCTTACTTTTCCCATTTGAATTTATTGGTATGCACCCCCATAATGCAATAGGTGGACACCCCATTGGCCAGTTGGGGCATACCATGGGTGGCTGGGTATGGAAGCCCAGCTATCTGCAAGTGGGGTGTAATGTGAAATTAGGGACCAGAAATTTCATCCAAACCACTGTAGTTGTAAGAAAAGGTGTAATCCATTAACATTTACCACATTTATAATGTAATTATCACAATAAATGTGTAATACGAGCAGCTTGACAGAGAAAATGGCCGAACAAAGGTAGCCATCTTGTTTTCGGTCATGTGATCTAGTGCATGTAGCGATGGGTACAATCTGGGCCTTGATTTACTCATTCACTTCCGCGTCATGTAAAACAAGCTATGTCTTACTTTTCCTTTCTCAATTTATTGGGATGTATCCCATAATGCAATAGGTGTTCCCCCATGGGCCAGCATGGCCCTTCCTTGGGCGTCTGGGTATGGCACCTCAGCTATATGCTGCTGGGTCTATAAAGTGTAACAGAAGCAGTTTCATATAGAAAATGATTGAACCATAGCCGCCATCTTATTTTTGGTCATGTGATCCAGGGGATGTAGATATCGTACAGTCTGGGCCTTGATTTACTCATTCACTTCCCTGTCATGTAAAACAGCTACTTTTTACTTTTACTTTTAGAATTTATTGGCTTGCACCCCATAATGCAATAGGTGGACACCCCTGGCCAACATGGGCATACCATGGGTGGTTGGGTATTTCACCCTGGCTATATGCAGATGGGTCTGTAATGAGAAATTAAGGATCAGAAATGTCATCCAAGCCCCTGCAGATGTAAGAAAATGTGTAATCCATTGACATTTAACACTTTTATAATATAGTTATCCCTGCAAAAGTGTAACAGAAGCTGTTTGATACAGAAAATGATTGAACAGTAGCCACCATCTTATTTTTGGTCATGTGACCCGGGGGATGTAGATACGGGTACAGTCTGGTCCTTGATTTACTTATTCTCTTCCCTGTCATGTAAAACAGGCTACTTATTACTTTTCCTTTTTGAATTTATTAGCATGCACCCCATAATGCAATAGGTGGACACCCCATTGAGCAGCATGGGCATATCATGGGTGGTTTGGTATGGCACCCTGGCTATCTGCAAGTGGGTTGTAATGTGAAATTAGGGATCAGAAATGTCATCCAAGCCCCTGTAGATGTAAGAAAAGGTGTAATCCATTAACATTTACCATTTTTATAATGTGGTTATCACAATAAATGTGTAACACAAGCAGCTTGACACAGAAAATGGAAGAACAAAGGTAGCCATCTTATTTTTGGTCATATGATCCAGTGCATGCAGCGATGGGTACAATCTGGGCCTTGATTTACTCATTCACTTCCCCGTCATGTAAAACTGGCTACATCTTACTTTTCCTTTTTCAATTTATTGGGATGTATCCCATAATGCAATAAGTTGGCCCCTCATGTTCCAGCATGGTCCTACCTTGGACAGTTGTGTATGGCACCCCAGCTATATGCTGGTGGGTCTATAATGTGAAATTAGTTATCAGAAATTTCATCCAAGCCCCTGCGTATGTAAGAAAAGGTGTAATCCATTGACATTTATCATTTTTATAATGTAGTTATCCCTACAAATGTGTAACAGAAGTAGTTTGATATAGTAAATGATCGAATAGTAGCTGCCATCTTATTTTTGGTCATGTGACCTAGGGGATGTACATATGGGTACATTCTGGGCCTCAGTTTACTCATATGCTTCCCTATCATGTGAACCAGGCTACTTTTTATTTTTCATTATTGAATTTTTTTGGTATGCGTCCCATAACACAATACATGGGCACTCCATTGGCCAGCATGGGCATACCATGGGTGATTGGCTATGGCAGCCTGGCTATCTGCAGGTGGGGCTGTAATGTGAAATTAGAGACCAGAAATTTCATCCAAGCCCTGCAGATGAAAGAAAAGGTGTAATCCATGGACATTTACCACTTTTATAATGTAGTTATCGCTACAAATGTGTAACAGAAGCAGTTTGATACAGAAAATGATCGAACAGTAGCCACCATTTTATTTTTGGTCATATGACCCAGGGTATATAGATATGGGTACAGTCTGGTGCTTGATTTACTTATTCACTTCCCTGTCATGTAAAACAGGCTACTTCTTACTTTTCCTTTTTGAATTTATTAGCATGCACCCCATAATGCAATAGGTAGACACCCCATTGAGCAACACGGGCATACCATGGGTGGTTTGGTATGGCACCCCTCCTATCTGCAAGTGGGTTGTAATGTGAAATTAGGGATCAGAAATTTCATCCAAGCCCCTGTAGATGTAAGAAAAGGTGTAATCCATTAACATTTACCATTTTTATAATGTAGTTATCACAATAAATGTGTAACACAGGCAGCTTGACACTGAAAATAGCTGAACAAAGGTAGCCATCTTGTTTTTGGTCATGGGATCCAGTCCATGTAGCGATGGGTACAATCTGGGCCTTGATTTACTAATTCACTTCCCCGTCATGTAAAACTGGCTACACCTTTCTTTTTCTTTCTCAATTTATTGGGATGTACCCCATAATGCAATAAGTTGGCCCCTCATGTTCCAGCATGGTCCTACCTTGGACAGTTGTGTATGGCACCCCAGCTATATGCTGGTGGGTCTATAATGTGAAATTAGTGATCAGAAATTTCATCCAAGCCCCTGCATATGTAAGAAAAGGTGTAATCCATTGACATTTATCACTTTTATAATGTAGTTATCCCTACAAATATGTAACAGAAGTAGTTTGATATAGTAAATGATCGAATGGTAGCTGCCATCTTATTTTTGGTCATGTGACCCAGGGGATGTAGATATGGGTACATTCTGGGCCTTGATTTGCTCATACACTTCCCTATCATGTGAACCAGACTACTTTTTACTTTTCCTTTTTGAATTTATTAGTATGCACCCCATAATGCAATAGGTGGACACCCCATTGGCCAGCATTGGCATACCATGGGTGGTTGGGTATGGCACTCTGGCTATCTGCAAGTGGGCCTGTAATGTGAAATTAGGGATCTGAAATTTCATTCAAGCCCCTGTAGATGCAAGAATAGGTGTAATCCATTGACATTTACCACTTTTATAATGTAGTTATCACAATAAATGTGTGACACAAGCAGCTTGACAGAGAAAATGACCGAACAATGGTAGCCATCTTGTTTTTGGTCATGTGATCCAAGCAATGTAGCTATGGGTACAATCTGTCCTTGATTTATTCATTCACTTCCCCGTCATGTAAAACAGGCTACATCTTACTTTTCCTTTCTCAATTTATTAGGATGTACCCCATAATGGAATAGGGTGGGCCCTTCATGGGCCAGCATGGCCCTACCTTGGGTGGTTGAGAATGGCACCACAGCTTTATGCTGGTGGTTCTCTAATGTGAAATTAGTGATCAGAAATTTCATCCAAGCCTCTGCAGATGTAAGAAAAGATGTAATCCATTGGCATTTACCACTCTTATAATGTAGTTATCCCTACAAATGTGTAACAGAAGCAGTTTGATACAGAAAATGATTGAACGGTAGCCTCCATCTTATTTTTGATCCTGTGACCCAGGAGATGTAGATATGGGTACAGTCTGGCCCTTGATTTACTCATTCACTTCCCTGTCATGTAAAACAGGATACTTCTTACTTTTCCTTTTGGAATTTATTGGCATGCTCCCCATAATGCAATAGGTGGACACCCCATTGGCCAGCATGGGCATACAATGGGTGGTTGGATATGGCACTCCGGCTGTCTGCAAGTGGGTCTTTAATGTGAAATTAGGGATCAGAAATGTCATCCAAGCCACTGCTGCCATAAGAAAAGGTGTAATCCATTGACATTTACCACATTTATAATCTTTTTATCTCAATAAATGAGTCACAAGCAGTTTGACACAGAAAATTACTGAACGGTGTCAGCCATCTTGTTTTTTGTCATGTGACCCTTGGGGTGTATTTATGGGTACAATCTGGGCCTTGATTTAGTCATTCACTTCCCTGTCATGTGAAACAGGCTGCTTCTTACTTTTTCTTAATGGATTTAGTGATGTGTACCCCATAATCCAATAGATACCCCCCCATAGGCCAGCATGGCCCTTCCATAGATGGTCTGTTCTGGTCACTCTCATAATCTGTAGCTGAGAAACCGATGTGAAATTTGTGTTTATATAAAGAATTTGTAACCTGAAAGTGAAAATTAGTTACATTTTATCAACAATTTTTATCAGTGATGCAACCGATTTTAATGTATTTACAAACTTCAAGATTTATTGCGAATACAAATTCGCAAAAACAATTGAAATTTCACTAAATAAACATATATATCTCCAAATGTCTTATTTGGAAAAGTTATAATTTCACTTTAAATTATAGTTGTGTTAGGTTCTTACTACCCTGACAAAAAAGTTTTCCAGGGAATTAAGAAAAATTATGTAATAACATCATAACCGATAGATGTACAAACTCAGTGAAAAAAACCTCTGGAAGCAGGGATATGCAATTTACAGAAAAACCTTGGCAGTGTAAGGGTTAAAACCCCTTCCTTGCAATTGAAGGGGATGGCCTCTAATATTGAAGGCATTTATTTTTAAATCTATACCCATGTTATACATCAGATGGTCATCAAGAATAACATCAAACATGAATAACAGGTCACCCCTCATGCGTCTGGTGGGTAGTGACATTAAATTAAGAGAAGTAAGTCTTTGGTTATATTGCATATTAGTATACCGTTTAATGTATTTGGTAAATTGCCTCTGAAATTTTTCAATTTGTAGAATTTCTTGCTTCTTAAAGGGACACCAAAACTGGGAGGTAAAATTCAAATGAAGAAGAACATAAGCTCTATATAGAGGCATCAAAACCCTCTCATCTTGAGATTTTATGTTCCTAAGAATAGACCGCACAGCACCATTAGCTTTTCATATAGTTTTGTTAACCTGCATTTTAAATGAGAAATCATTTGTGATATACACACCTAAGTCTTTTTCCACTACAGTACCAGCAAGGGGCTAGTTATCCAAACAATATATATTGCTAGGATTTTGAGCACCTAAGTGCATTACTTTGCATTTCTCATGATTGAATCTCATATCCCAAATCTTAATCCAATCTGTTTTGAGATCCAAATATTTCTGAATGATGTTGATACTGTCATAATCAGAACAAGGTCCGCCAATTTTATTATCATCAGCATATTTTAAAGACTTAGAACAACAATTCTGGGATATATCAGCAATAAAAACTTGGAATAAACAAGGACTCAAGATGGACCCCTGTGGCACCCCACTAAGAACTTGATCTATATTTGAAAGTTGACCATTAATCAATACTTGCTGAGATTGACCAACCAGCCAACTTCCTGGATTCTACTGTGAGAAAAGGCTTGATTCTAAATAAGCAGCCAAGTCCTTGGTGTATCTTTTTAGTGATGTATGTAACATGATGTTAAAAGGTGAGATTGGTATCAAGTGCAAGCCCTAAATATTTAAAAGTATCAACCAGTTCAATGGTATTCCCCTTGATGTCATAAACAGATAATAACTCATGTATGGTATTCTTTTTATTAGAGAACAGCATAATTTTAGTTTTAGCAGAATTAAGCACTAAAGAATTAGAAATCAGCCAATTCTGGAAAGAATTAAAATTAGCCTGAGTCTTACGAAGGGCTTCGTTTGGTGTTTGACTTGCCTCATAAATGACTGCATCAGCTGCATACATTATAATAGAACTTGAAGTACATGAACTGGCAGCAGCATTCATGTAAAGGGAAAAAATGAGTATCCCCAGGATAGACCCTTGGGGCATACCACATTTAATTAACTTAGGGGAGGAGTAGTGACCATCAATACTGGTCATGAGTGTAATGTTCATGAGGTACTGGGAAAATCATTTAATAGCTTTACAAGAGAATTGCAATTTGTCTAAGATACCAGGGAGAAAATTATGCTTCACAAGACCAAAGTCCTTGTTGAGGTCAACAAAAAGTGCTACAACAGAGTGCCCCTTATCAAGTGCACTCTGTATGCCTCCAGTGAACCTCAAAAAGGCCATTTCCATGTTATCCCCTGCCTTGAAACCATGCTGACAGTCTGTTATCAAGCTGTGTTTACAAAGATAGTCGAGGTCTGGTCTAATATAATTCTTTCTAAAATCTGAGACAATGGTGGGAGAAGGGAAATTGGATGGTAATTAGAAATGAGAGCTGGGTTATGACGTTCATGTATAGGTCTGATGAATGCGTACTTCCAAAGCTTTGGAAACTCCCCATTAAGAGGTAAGAAGTTACAAATAATAGTGCAAATAGAGGGTAGGCAAAAGTGTCAATACCCAATTTAATAATCTGGTAATCAATACCATTGGATTTCAAGTGAGGTTTGGGATCATTGTTAAGTATACACTTTTTAACTATATCAGGAGTAACTTCATGAAATTTGAATTTAGAATGGGAAACATTTTTGGTAGTGAGATTAGCATTGGGATTAGGTAAATCAAAAGCAATAAACTGTGTTTTTTATGTATTTTTGATGCTTCTCAAATTCTGGTTAATTGCCTATCATGAAACTTTACACATCTTGAGCAAGGACCCTGGTTTTCTATTTTTACTGGTAACAATGGTAAAAATCACAGAATCCTGCTTGGTTTGAGGATTTTGAATTCTTGTACCAGTGCCTCATGGAAATTGCATGTTACTGCACAGAATCCCTAAGAATTCAGCATCTTTTAAATGTTTTAATTTTCTTTCTCTATGCTTCCTTCTCAAAGCATCTCCACTTTTTATGGATACCTAGGCTGTGTATTCCCTAGCTTCACCCCAGGTAATGCTTGGGAACTCTTGCGGGCCTGCCCCTATCCTAACTCAGCTGTACCCCCAGGCATTGATGGAGGGGATCTCTGCTCATCCTCCCCACAGTCCCTTATTATGCATCAGGCAGCCCCGCAGGTGCCCTGTGGAGCCTGATTATGAAGTCTGGGGTACCAGGTCCCTTCTACCAGTAGCAGATGCAGGGTGTTTGTTCCTGGTTTTCTGGTCTCTGTCCCTGAGAGCACTGTCACTCAAGGGGATTCAAGGAGGTAGGGCACTTAGAGACATGCCACCACTCCAGATCCTGGTCAGCATCCTCCCCTTCTGATCACTCTGCATCCCCATTGCACCACCACCTGTGTTCACCCTGGTGGTGGTAAAGCAGCATGCCCTGCAGTCCACCCTCCCTGGAGGAGAAGAGCAGCCCCCAAGGTGCTCTAGCCTACTCCCCCAGCCAGTCCTCCAGCAACCTGAGTTCACTTCTGACCCTGAGTTGCTGGTATTGCAAACAGTAGCATTACCGCAGCACCTGTGAGCCAGCTCAGATTTCAGCATCTTTAAATGAATACTGCTCTGCTGCACATTCTTTTTGCTTTGTTGCTTATAGAATCAATAAGGAAACCACCCACACTGCTTTGTTGCAACCAGCCATGCTTCATTTTAACCACCCATGCTTCCCACCAACCTCTCCATCAGCTGAGGACTGCTTTTCTTCCTGAAAGCACAGTTTTCATTTAGTATGTTCCTAAACATCTTATATTATTTATATTACACTGGGTAAAAAAAATGCAAGTATCAGCACACATGGGCAGGGCCATTGGAAAATTACAGAAAAAGTAACCTGAAATTGCAGAGAATTTTTGCAAAAATTGCAGTAGTTCTATTATAGACCCTGAGTGTTTCACAACAAACCCTTTATGTTTTCTGCAGCATGTATTAGTCAGCATAACATGATAAATGAATACACTACCACTTGAATATGTTTTAAATGTGGAGAAACTTTATGTTCCTAAAATGAATCATAAACAGATAAGATGTGTTGCCTCTTCCAAAATTTAAAAACATCTGCCTCATACAGTACTAAATATATTCTATTTAGTGAGCCATAGAAAATCAATATTAAATCAATCCAGAATAAACACATTTTAACTATTTCTGGATATAGAATAATGAAGCCTGATACAATGCTATTTACAGTGCCCTGTCAGCTATTCAACCACTTTGGTGTATGAAAAAATAAGCAAAAGGAGTGGCGATTAAGTCAGTTTCAGTAAAATGTTGTAAAGTGTTTAATGTTCAGAATTTGCACTGTAGGTACTGTACACTATTAATGAACTCACATATTAAAACATTAAATCTGGGGGCTATTGTGGCTGGCAGTATAGCTTAGTGGGTAGAGTAACAAACAATGAATGAACTGGATACATCCAGCAGAAAGAGTTTGATTTCTACAACCTCCACTTGCATACTGCGGATGCTGAGCAAGTCACTTAACCTCCCCAGTGCTTCTGGGTCATCAGTGAAAACAGGCACTTCTGCCTAGTGGGCCTTACCTGATTTACAAAGAATATAAAACAATGCCAATATATGTTTACTGCATCATACAATAGTCAGGGTACCTTGCAATTTACTTGAGTTTAATTCAAATGGCAATTATTTGTTTAGGTAAAGACAAATTGTTCAGATAAATGTTATGTGTTTCATAAGCTTGTTTTTAGACTTTAGTTAGGTTTTTATGATATTCTTTGCAAATGATTATCTAGGCTGTGAACACAGGATCACTGTTCCCAACTAGCTCATTCAAGTTCATAATCAGCAGGGCCATCCAAAATCCTCAGTTGTTTGAAAACTAGTCTGAATGAAAGTATGTTCACAAGGAAGAAACTGCCTACCATGTATAAAAAGGCTTCACAGTTAGCACTCCATTTAGGTAAATGGTATCATTTGCACTTTTTCTCCCACCTGAGGTTTCAGTCTCTGTGGCAACAAAAAGTTTTCTGATAGACTGCTTCAACACAAATTACATGTTAAGTGTTTAAAGCCCTGTTTACACAGCAGCAGTGCTTCACTTACCAATCCATTGCCTTCCTGTTGCACTGTGGTTACTTTGCATTTTTTCAGTTTACAACTCCCGAACTTGAAGTGCCGCAAACTGTGCTGAGCAGAGTGTCTGGAGGCTTGTGGGAAAATGATATCCCAGTGACTCATGGCTGGGAAATGGGATTGAAGTGGATCGAGCACATCGGTCATTCACACCACAGTGTAATGCACTTGATCCTCTTTTTCATCGGTTTAAAAACCAGACCTGGAGCACACATACAGCAATGCAGTGAGTGTCCACACCACCATCTTTCTAGTGCATCAACCGGAGCACATGAGTTGAAGCACTACAAAGACAGTGGTGTAAACAGGGCATCTGTGTATTAATGCTTGACCAGTGGATTTTGAAACCAAACCAGACAAGGATTCAAAAGAAAGCAGGGTAACAAAAACCCATTTCCCCACCTTGCACTGCATTGTTTCAGCCAAACCCAAGTCTGCATGCAAAATTGTCGATATATTTGAGAGTATTGTATTGAAAGTGTTAACACTTTTTACACAAATCAAAGTGAAAACTTTCTGGTGCAGTTTTTCAGTCGGTCCGCACATGGGGAATCAGACTAATCAGCAGGGGTGGTGGTGTCAGATTTACAGTTTAACTGCTCCTACAGCTAATCCTTCATTCCCTCAGCTGATGTGACTGCTCACTAACCTGAAAGTAATGTTTTTCAGTATAAAGAGTATATGCCTAAACATTTTTCACAGTAGATGATTTAAAACAACATTAAAAGCTACATACAGCTGGGCTGGGCAGGAGTGTTAGGTTTAAAGTTTAACTGTTGTGCATATAACCCTTTGATCAGCTGATGCAGCTGCTCTCTCATTACATGATTAACCCTCCCCCCCAAATAGCTTAGTATCAGCACAGTTGGAGAATCAGGTGTGTGTGTGGGGGGGGGGGTTCAGTCTGGTGTCTTTAACTTCTGCATTTATTTAAATGTGTCTATCAGGGAAGTTGAACTGGTAGTCTTGCTGACCTAGGAGTCTCAAGGGATGCTTGCTGATCTGGGTGTCTTTGTATAGGATCAACCAATCTGCTGGGCTCTTACAACACTGTATGGTCACCCACATTATCAAGGCAACTCCCCAACCTGCTGAAATATGCATCCCACTCTAAACCTCACCAGCCCAGGGCATGGGAGTCTGGAGCAGATCAGCTCACAAACCCAGATCTCCCACTTGTTAGTGTTGCAGACCACAAGCCTGCACCATTATTTTGTCTTTCATTTTGGGGGTGTTCTTTTTAAGCTGGGTGGGCAAGCTGGGCTGCTGACTGTGTAAGAACTGGCAGTACTCCATGCTGTTTATTTGTTAGTTGTGCACCTTTGAGTAAGGGGCGCTTAGGTTCTGAGTACCTCTGAATTGCTGCATGACTGGGTTTTGTTGTTACCCTACCTGCCAGAGCCTTATACTAGTGTGGGAGTGTGGGGTGCTGCAACAACACCCAGGTGAGACTGTACACTCAGAGGAGCAGGGCAGGTGAGGTGCCAGATACTGTGTGATGCCCATTGGCAGAGTGGGGCTGCTACTGTTTTCCCTAAATGAGTTGGGGGCCTTAGCATCTGTATGGCCTTGAATTTGCTATATGGCTCAATTGCTGTTGACACTCTACCTGCCACTGTATAATGCAATTAAGGGTGAGTGGGTTGCTACAAACACACTCAAGCTAGAAAGCATACTCAAGGACACACAGTAGTTAAGACCCCAGGGGCTGTAGGATGCTGGTGGGCAGAGTGGTGCTCAATTCACTTCTGAGCTCAGACATGAAAAATGAGAGACACCCTTTTCATGGGGACCAAGTAAAAAAAAGGCATCCACATGTTTGGGAGATGAATGATTTTCCATAAGAAGGTCCTCCACTAATCACTTGTGGATTTCTTAGGTGAAGACACTTAATTTCAAAGGGGCAAATTCAGGTTTTTTTTTTTTTTTGCTCTTCTGACCCCCTGGCCATCCTTTCCTTCAGGTCTGCCAAGGCCCCCTACCACTGCTGCTGAATCCTGTCCACTATCCACCACCACTTATTGCCGTGTTAGTGGGTAAGCCAAAGTAACCCTTTGTCGGGTGAGCCCCACCCCTGTGGGAGGCTACCAGGGGAGGAGAATTGCCCTGAAGAGCATCCTGTGTATACCAGACACAGCTGGGGTCAGCATGAACATGCATGTCTGAGGCTTCTGGTGTATGGAGTAACCTGCAGCCATCATCCTGTTGACCAAGCGAGTGTTTTTCCATTTGAGTGTGGGACGACATGTTGCTGTGCCTCTGGCCTCCACTAGGGGCCAGCAAACTCTGAGCTGCATACCCCCTCTCCCACCCAGAAGAAGGTGAGTGATCATTGGATCCTTAAGCTTTCTCCCCCTGGCCAGCCCTCCGACACCAAAGTATATTCCCAAACCCGGGTCAGCAGCATCACAGGCAGAAATCCAATTAAGGCAGTTAAATGAGAGATAAGAAAAAGCAAATGTGGTCCACCTTAGCGATCGTGGTTCAGATTCATTCACATCTGAGTTCTAAAAAGCAAAGACACCCAGTAATTTGTAACTTGTGCATGTGGGGTGTGGGTGTTGAAGGAAGGGGATCACAGTGCTGTCACTAATGCCATTACCCCTGAGGGATGTGGACTACATTATTGCTACTGCCATCAATCCTGAGGGGCGGGGCCGTAGTGCTTCTCCCATCAGCACTGGTGGATGCTGAACATACTACTGCTGCCATTCCACCTGAGGAATGGGGGCCATAGTGCTGATACTACCATCACACCTGAGGGATGGGAAACATAGCACTGGTGCTGTCACACCTGAGGGATGGGTCTGCAGTGCTGCTGCTGCTTTCATCGCACCTGAAGGAGGGGGGCCATAGTGCTGCTTCTATCACAGCTTAGGAATGGGGGCCATAGTGCTGCTGCTGCCATCACATTTTGTACCTAAAATAACTTTAAATTGGTACAAGAATGAATTGGATGTACAAAAGTGGAGATCAAAACTGCTAAAATGCATGATAGAGTTAAAAATTGTTAAATAATGTACACAAAATCAAACACCGGTAAAAATGGATTTTGGCTTAGACACCATTGACAATACCATTTTTTACAATGTGCAAAATGGAATTTGCTATTTTTCAATCCCAGTAAATTAGTGTCCCTGAGAACTTGCTACGCAGACACATGTCAAATTTTGTGCAATTATGTTGAACACCACTAAAATTATTAAGATGTAAAGACTGTGCTTTAACACTGAACATTCCAATCAACCCAAACTAATTGTGTTCTATGATGAGTGTGCATTTATTTATTTATATATGTTTTGGGTAACCGGGTAGGCAAACTAATCCAAAGGACCATTTTCAGTTATGACCCGGGCAACACAGTGCCAGACAATACGGAGTCAAGCAATAGGTACAAGTTGCAGACAATAGGTACAAGTTACAATACAGTGGGTGTATATAATACATTGAGAAGAATGGAAATCAAAAACAGTGATACATAAACATCATATTTAAGAAAGAAAAAGTACAAATTCATAACAAACTCAACAATGCATATCTGATTAGGAGATAACTTGGTCATTTACACGTATAGCGAGTCAAAGACATCATTTAACCAGTCAAGGGTATAGAGTAAAGTGCATAATGCATTTAATTACAGCAGTCAATGTTTTCTCAAAGAAGACCAAAAAGTGCCAAATAGTTTATTTAGTAGTCAGTGCATGGAAATTAAGGCATGTGATACAGTTTTGTCTCTAAGGCTGATTTCTGGTGAGGGTGTTACCCAGTGAGCATATACAGGTGGCCTGAGACTTTAACCAATCTCTTAGTTTTTATATATATATATATATCTATATCTATCTATCTATATATATATATATATATATATATATATATATATATATATATATGTATATATATATCTTATGGTAGCACGGTAGTGCTAATATAGTTAGGGTTGAGTAGTCCTTTTAAGGTTAAAGGGTGAAACTTTGTACCTTAATAACTTTGCCACCATTCAGCGGATTTGCCTGAAATTTGGCAGGCACAGACTGGCTGCATAGATCTTGGGATCTGCTAACGTTTGTACCAGTTGGATATATGGCTGCAAAGTTATTAAGTGAAATTTGTGTACACAATTATGTTTTTTTGCTAATTCTTTGCTCGCACCTACAGTTCACATGGTTTGCACGATCGGTTGAAAAAATTCAGGGAACATGCAGCCGGGGTCCCCGATGTGCCTTTTGAAGATTTCATAAAAAAGTATGAAACAGGTCAAAAGTTATTCAAAAAACAATTTCTGATTATAAGTCAATGGGAAAAGTTAACAAAATGTTCAAAAGTTTGCAAATCCACTTTTTAGTGTCATAAATGGCCCTAGTAGTGTCACAAATCCACCATTTTGTTTTCAGTTGGTGTTCTGAAAAATGCTTGGCATTTAAAATTGGGACCATCTAGGGACACAATTCTTTTTGTGTTTACCTAGTCGAGCCCTGAGGATGCTAGGCATGTCTTTATTTTGGGGTTAAACACCCCAGAAATATATTTTTCAAATTTCTGGAAAAAATAATGTTGCAAAGTGGTGTCACACCCATGACACTTTCGTAAATTTTGTGAAAGCTTTCACAAATTGCTACACTACTTTTCCAGACTATGGCCAAAATGACAGGAGTTCCTTGCCACCCTGCTGCAAAAGAAAGGATTGGTCTTTTGGGCTGAGATTTGGAGGGAAGGCAGCCAACATCTCTCAGATGTGCCTTTTGGTGGTTTGGTGACAAAATATTGCATGAAGTCTAAGTTATGGTACTCGGAAGTTGACAATTTTTTACCATAGACTAACATGGTGGTGTCTGCCATGCATTTCGGGGCTTGTATCTCGGAAACGGTGCGAGATACGGAATTTTGTCGCAACAATGCATAGCCCTGTTTTTTTCTGCATCACACGGTTCCTGAGATATAAGCAATTTAGTATTCCAACAGCTCATATTCTGCTCCGAGACCCATTATTATGCATACATTCTTTGTACACACTGTGTTTCTGCATGCAGCTCCACCCTCCAAATTTCAATGTAAAACAACCCCAATGACACACCCCATCATCTGTCAATCTGGGGATGATTGGCGGGTGAGGGAAGGGGCAATCCTAAAGATTTTTTATTTCCTGACTTTTTTTGTTTTAACCCTAAATGAAGCAAGCATTTATATATATATATATATATATATATATATATATATATATATATATATATATATATATATATATATATATATATATATATAATATATATATATATATATATATATATAGTCATGCCCTATAGTTAGGGTTAAAACTTCATTTCTAACTGGCCCAGTGGTATGGAGGATTGAGGCATCGGTGCCTTACCTCCTGCACACTGGCAACCCATGTTTGCGGTACAAGAGGGCCACTGGGTGTCAACCAGGAAGGGAGAGGATCGACCATCCAGAGGATAGCTCTCCTCCCCCAGGGAGGATGGACTAGCAGTCCTGCTGAATGACTGCCCCCAGGTGGAGGACTGTGGGCAGAATGGGTTGGGGATGCCAGAGGAAAGAAGGGTTCTGCAAGACTTAACAGTGTGCTCAAGCCTCCACATATGGTGAATATGAACAATGCAGAGCAGTGCAGAAGGGTGACAATGAAGGCCAACAGGATGCTGGGTTGTACAGCGAGGGGCATCCCCTCCAGAAGCAGGGATGTCATTCTGCCACACTTGAAGTCACTGGACAGAACACGCCTGGAATACTGTGTGCAATTCTAGCACTGTTAACTGAATAGAAATGTGAGATTGTTGAAGGGGTACAATGAAGGGTGACAAAGCTGATTCAGGGATTACAGGATATGGCCTACAAGGAGAGATTAAGAGAATTGAGCATGTATTCCCTGGAGGTGAGAAGGGATCAGGGGGATATGATTGAGACCTTTGAGTACTTAAAGGGAATAAACAAGTCTGGTACTGAAGGGATATTCAAGCTCTGGAAGGGGAAGGACAAGACAGGGCATAGACACAGATTGGAAGGAGGTAGGTATAAAAGGCAATAAGGATGCACTTTTTCACAGAGAGAGAGTAGTGGCAGTTTGGAATGCTTTGCAGGAGGAGATAGCATCCTATAGGATGGTGGGTAGTTTCAAGAGGGAATGGGTCAGGGTGAGAGAGGGGGTATTTGGGAGGGTGAAGGAGGGGGGAAGGGCAGCTGCAAAGTAGTGTGACAGATTCACACTTGAACAGACTAGATAGACCTAAAGGACTAATTTCTGCTGCCAATTTTCATATGTTAATATATGTGCCACTGCTGCGGCAGGGAACCAATAAAGAACAAGGAAAATAAAGTACATGCTGGCAGGCTTTGTGTAGCCCGGACAATGCTTCTGACCCCTAGCTCAGTCCCCGCCAGCCAGATTTGTGTGTACCAGGGGAATGGCCCTCACCTTCCTGGCCCTGCCATAGAAGAGAAATCAACTGGGGACTCATCAGAGGGAGGGAGCTGGGAGATTGCAACATAGCTGCAGGTGGAGGGAGAGCTTCCCAAGGGGAGGGCTGAAGCCTCCTGCAAAGCCGGCCCCAGGGGAGAAACAGAATACAAAACAAAAACTTCACTTCTGTGTTAAACTCAGATGTTTGTATTTTAATAACATCATAACCATTCAATCAATTTGCATGAAGTTTACATACTCCATTAGGGGCTGGAGATCTCCTGATGTGCCAAGATTCGTTCTGCTCAGTTGTGTAGGTGCATAAAAAATGGAGTGTCAAAAAATGTGAAAATGACCATTTTTAAAAAATAATTATTTGTCATGCCTCTGCACAAAAATAGCTTGGCATTTTGATTGGACATTTTCAGAGTAAAAAGGATCACAGATATGAAATTTGAAGATTTGGTGAACAAAATAATAATCCATTCAAATGTTATAAAATTAAAACATTCCCATTATTTTCAATGGAAAAAGCTAGGTGTGAGTCTTGAAACAGGATTCTGGGTTAAAATTGGGGAAATTTTCTTCGTGTTGCCACCATTGTATTTCTCAGTTGGTGAAGCAAACAAAAGTAAATAATTCGAACAATAATGTGTTGAGTAAAAAACAATACATGTGTTCTGCTAATAGGGACCCCCTCAGTTGGATTCTGCACTATGTGTTAAAGAAATGCCATTGAATTTATTTTTTTAACATTATAAATCTTTTTTTGTGACTTGTGATACGAAGAAAGATTATTTTTCTTATCATGATTCATGAAAAAGAATCCTTATTCATGATGTCAAATTCTTTCCCTGGTCTCTAGTGGCACCCCCATCATCAGAGTGCAGTTCCCATTGTTTTAATGCTGTCTACTGGTAACCCCCACCTTTCGACTGCTGTCTCCATTGTTGCCCTGCAGTGTAATTGTACCTCCCCCCCCCACTGTTTGATCACTGGCCACATTTACATCTTATTCACACAGCCAACAGTTGCATATTGTGTGACCCTGAGCAAGTCACTTAACTCCTTGTGCTCCCAGGTGGGACCTCAAAACAAGCTTCAGCTTATGTGCCTTTCCTGGTTAAACATAGTCCACTTTCACCCTTTCCTTAGTTTCTGCCGGCACCCTCACCACCAATAACCATCCCTGTTGCTTACCTAGAGTCTAGTGGCACCCCCACTCCCTCCGATCCCAGTCCCCATTGTTTACATAGTGTCTAGTGGACCCTCCCCATCCAATCACTGCACTGTTCCCATTCTTTTCCTGATGTCTAGTGGCTCCCCCACTCTAAACATAGAAACATAGAATTTGACAGCAGATAAGGCCCGCTTGGCCCACCCAGTCTGCCCATTTCCCTACCTGATGGATAAGCTGCAGATCCTAGTTAACCAGCAGCCTACTTCTTCCTACCCCCACCACCTAGATTGACTTATGACTGTCCCATGCATGCTTGAATTCCACCACTGTTTTTGACTCCACAACCTCCTCTGGAAGGCCATTCCATACATCCACAACCCTCTCTGTGAAAAAATGCTTCCTTAAATTACCTCTGAGCCGCCCCTCCCTTCTATCTTCAAATTGTGCCTCCTTGTTTTTGCACACCTCTTTTTTTGAAAGATGCTACCTCTTGGACTTTGTTGATTCCCTTGAGGTACTTGAAAGTTTCTATCATGTCCCCCCTCTCCCTCCTTTCCTCGAGGCTATACATATTAAGCTCCTTAAGTCTCTCTTCATATCTCTTCTGGTGCAGACCCTGCACCATTTTAGTTGCCCTCCTCTGGACAGCTTCCATCCTGTCTATGTCTTTGCAGAGATTGGGTCTCCAGAACTGCACACAGTACTCCAGATGTGGTCTCGCCAGCTGTCTGTACAGAGGATAATAACGCCTTGTTTTCTACTGTGATGCCTCCCTATGCATCCCAGTATTCCCCCAGCCCTCCTTGCTGCCATCTCACATTGCTTGCCCACCTTTAGGTCATCTGATATGACTACCCCCAGGTCCCTTTCCATTTTTGTTGTTGTTAGTATCTCACCCCCAATGTGTACTCTTCCACTGGGTTTTGTTTCCCAGGTGCATTACCTTGCACTTCTTGGCATTGAATCTAAGCTGCCCACATTTGACCATTCCTCTAACCTTGCCAAGTCCTTCTCATCCTTTCCACCCACCTTGTGCATCAACTCTGTTGCAGATCTTTGTGTCATCTGCAAAGAGACATACTTTTCCTTTCAGTCCCTCTGCAATGTCAGCTTATAAAGACATTGAAGAGGACCAGTCCTAATACTGAACCTCCTGCGTACCCCACTACTAACCCCCTTTTTTCAGAGTGACCCATTTACTATTACTGTCTGTGTCCTATTCTCCAGCCAATTTTTACCCAGGCTGTCATTTGGGACCCACTCCCAGGCTGGCTAACTTGTATATTAATCTTTTGTGTGGGACTGTGTCAAATGCCTGTTAAAGTCTAGGTAGGCCATGTCCACAGCCCTCCCTGATCAACTACTTTGGTCACCCAGTCAAATAAATCTATCAGATTTGTCTGGCATGAGCTTCCCACTGTGAATCCATGCTGCCTTGGGTCCTGTGCCCCTCTGGCCTCTAGATACTCAACAATTCTTTCCTTCAGAAGTGATTCCTTCATTTTCTCTACCACTGAGGTTAAACTAACAGGTCTGTAGTTTCCTGCTTCTGCCTTGCTCCCACTTTTGTGAAGGGGAATCACATCTGCCCTCCTCCAGTCCTCTAGGTACCACCCCATCCTCCCATGATTTGTTAAAGAGGGTAGTCAGTGGTGTCACTAGTTCTACCTTAGTTCTTTAGAATTCTGGATGAATCCCATCAGGCACCATTGCTTTGTCCACCTTCAGTTTTAAGAGCTCTTTCAGAACCCTTTCTTCTGTAAATGGGCTGGTATCAACTTCTGTATCCAGAGTGTTTCTACTGTTTGTTTTAGGTACCTCCCCTCTTCCTTTGTAAATACTGAGCAAAAATATTTGTTTAGTATCTCTGCCTTTCACAGTCACCTCTGCCCACCCTCCCTCCCCTTTATTAAGCCTCACTATCCCTCCTTTGGTCTTCCTTCACTCCTGATGTACCTATAAAAGGTTTTATCCTTCTTAAGTGAGTTGGCTATCTTTTCTCAGTTTGGGCTTTTGCTGTTCTGACTGCCTTTCCAGCTTCCTTTGCTTTAACTGATACAGTTCTCTGTCCTGTTCCTTCTGTGATTTCTTGTACTTCCTGAACGTTTTTTTTTCTTGAACCTTCACTGCCACTTCCTTTGAGAACCATAGTGGTTTCTTACCTCGTCTTTTGTTTATTTGCTTACACAACGGCTTATTACCTCTGTGATGGCAGTTTTATTATTCCTCATTGTTCTTCCACCCTCCTTCCCTGCCCATTTGCTAGTGCATTCCTTAGGCACTCACCCATTTTGGCAAAGTCAGCCCTCCTAAAATCCAGTACTTTTGTCTTTGTGTGGCTTGACTCTATTGCTGTGTTTATTGTGAACCATACTGTTCGATGGTTGCTAGTTCCCAGATAGCTACCCACTTCTACATCTGTGATCCTCTCTTCATCTCCATTTGAGAGAACCAGGTCTAAGATTGCTCCCTCTCGAGTGGGCTCCAATACTAGTTGTCTAAGGCATGCCCCCTGTAGGGCATTTAGAATAACCCCACTCTTAGAAGTGGCTGCTGCAACTGCACTCCAGTTAACATCTGGCATATTCAGATCACCCATCAGCAATATCTCCCCTTTATCTGCCATTCTAAGTATACTTTCTATCATTTCCTTGTCCATTTCCTCCCCCTGAGAAGGGGGTCTGTATACAACCCCTGTGCGGATTGTGGTGCCATTGCCTGCCTCCAAATTGACCCACAGTGCTTCTTCCTCCCTGTTTACCCTTTTGTTCTGTTGCTTTGATTTTTCTCTTATGTAGAGAGCTACTCCTCCTCCTCTTTTACCCTCCCTGTCCCTCCTGTAGATAGTGTATCCTGGTATGTTTACGTCCCAGTCATGGTTCTGTGTGTACCATGTTTCTGTGACTGCCACGATATCCAGATCTTCCTCCTCCATCAAGGCCACTAATTCAGGAAGCTTGTTACCCAGACTACGGGCATTGGTACTCATTGCTCTCCATTTTTTGATGGCTTTACCTTCTGTAGCGCATCCCACACTGACCTTTCTACCTTGGTCTTTTTCTCATTTAGTACCCTGTTTTGTGGAGGAGGCTGGGATTTTCCTGCTGCTTATCAGTGCCTCCCTTTGACTAGTTTAAAGGCTTGCCAATGAAGCATTTAAACCAATTGCCCAAAAGACTTGTTCCCTTCCTGGACAGATGCAGACCATCCTGCCAGTATAGGCTGGTGTCCCTCCAGGTGGAACCCCAGTCCCCAATGAAGCCAAACCCCTGTGCTCCACACCATTTTTTCAACCATTTGTTAAACTGAATGGTGCAAAGTACCCTTGTCTCACCCATACCACTGACAGGAAGCACCTCTGAGAAGGATACTGTGTGTGCTACTTGTCTTTAGCCCCTCCCCAACTCTACAAAGTCCTTCTGCACTGCTCTAATCTCATGATGAGCTAAGTCATTTGTCCCTAGGTGGACAATGACATCCAGCTCAGACTCCCGTGCAACTGTTCTCGTGATCCTAAGGATGTGCTTCTTGTCCCTCCAAGCCATGGCACCAGGCAGGCACCTTACTTCAGTTTTCTCTGGTCCCCCAGTTCTATCCCCCTAATAATTGAGTCCCCCACCAGGAGCTGCTTTCTTTCCCTGTGGTGCCCTCTGCCTCCTTCTTGAGGGCCTCCCTTGTGACAGTTGTCTGCACCCTCCTTAGTCTCCACTGTGGGTGCAGCCATAGGGGAACTATGCTCCCCCAGAATGGTGTATGGATTGTGGAGTGGAACAACTGACTGGGTGTGCCTCTGTTCCACCACTCTTACCCTCCCTGAGCCCACTGTGGTCCAACTGCTGTGCTTTCTTCACAACCTCTGATGTAGTGGTGGTGACTCTGGTGCTCCCTGGAGGGGGGAGGTTCCCTTGCCACTATCCAGTGTGGCCTGAAGATGGGCAACTTCCTCCCTCAGGACAGATAGTTGTCTGCAAACAGGACAGCATCTCAGCCTCCAGAAAGACTCCCGGAAGACTGCTGCCCCACAGCCATTACATTCTACTACTCCCCACATAACTGTCTACCTTGTTTAGTTTTTTTTTTGTGTGTGTGTGTGTGTGATTGGTGCATTATATAGAAATATATGTATTTATATAATGTGTATGCTTATATTGTCAGTGCAGTGTGCTAGACAGGATATGACAGTGATATGTACCTTGCCCTCTTGAGGAAATGATGTCAGAACCCCAGGTATAAATGAACTATTTCCAGGGGTGGGTGGGGTGAGGGTGGAAGGTTGGGCCTAAACTGTGCCCTCACGAAACAATCAGCTAAATGCTCTGACCTACTGATGCGATGAGTGCCTTCCTGTCAGCAAGATGCCATTCACGACAATTTGTAATACTGCTTCAAACCAATTTGACAGAGAAAATACCCTGCTAATCAAACAGAGAAAAATCCAAACATCCAAGTCAGACACATGTAAACCTCCCCAGCCCCAAAAGAGCCTGGTGACTTGTGCTCTGAAAACAGTCAGCCCCAAAACACGTCAGCTGTGCAGAAGGGCAGACACAGAAAACAGTATTCAGCCTATTTGGGTTTAAACTCTTCCTGCACTGAAAACCTTAACACTTGTAACAAAAGTAAAGCAAACTCCACCTCCCTCTGTTGATTGAAAGACTGCCTTTTCTGATAATTCTAAGTTCCTTATTTCACCCTTCAGTTAGAAGTATCCTCCACCTGAAGAATATTAACTTTCCTAAGGAATTTGCTTCAAACCAAAGACAATTGTAAATTGTTAGGTTCACCTCCCTCTGTTGTGAGCACTACTCGCTTTCTTGCAAATCTTAAGTCCAGTGTTGCAGCTTGCAGCCAGAGGTAGCTTCACCTGAAGACTATGAGGTTACTCTCCAATTGCCATCCCTGTAAGTTTCTAGTTTTCCCTGGTGTCCAGTGGAACCCCCACCCTCTGATTGATGCCTCTGTTGAGTGTTCACTTTCCCTGGCTAACCCCTCCCTTCGATAGGCATCCAGGCTGTAATAAAGGAAATGGTCCCTCTATGTCTTTTTTTTTTCATAAAACCTGTAAAAATTAAAAGGTCTATTGGCAAGCCCACACACCTCCACCCTGACCTCCATCTCAGCAGCCTCCACCCCACAACCCCCCCATACCGCCCACACAACCTCACCCACCTGAACAGGACCTGGAGTGAAGATCCACTCTGTGATCAAAGACAAGTCTTCCTGCTGGAACCGAAGAATGCAATTTGAGAATATATTTTAATGAGGTTATCAACTTTGATGCATATCTTAGCTATTTTTGCATATTTTCACACAAATTTTCAACATGGCCTTTGGGGACACCACCTCATGGACAATGTCACTACAATTTCACTAATCCATCTCAAAAGGTGATGTAGTGGTCCCTTGGTGAAATCACCTTTCAGAAGTTATTTGAAAATGTTCACTGCCTTTGCTCATGAGGTGGGGTCATAAGACAGCTATGTTGAACATTTGGGGTCAAAAGTTATGCATGTCCTTTTAAATTTCACTACACTCACTCATACCTTCAGTAATTGTAAATATTTTCACCCCACATTTTCAACAAAAACTTTTTTTACATCAGCTCATGAATGTGTGAACTCTCATATTTCAGATCTTGGCCAAAATGTGTTTTCTCCCCTGCGGTGTGGAATGATGTTGTTGTAGTGCAGAATGATGTTTCGGTATGGATTTGAACATTTTCAGCCCAGCATTCATGAAATGAGGTAATAATAAGGCTATGCTGACAATTTGGTTGCTGTTTTGGCTGAAATGCTTCCACAGCAACATGTATGCATCTATGGAGGGACTGGAGTGCAGGGCCCAGAAGGCACTGCACTTCCACAGCCAAATGAGGATACGATTATACTATCTTAAAAAGAACATTATTTTCAAAATACTCAGATAATGCATCAGTTTGGGTTAAAGTGACATAAGAAGGGAAATGTAGCATTAGGGTTTCCAACCTCGCACTTACACTTCAAAGAGGTGAATTGCTTTCATAATCACAATTTCTGTTTTGAGTGTAAACAAAGCCAAAGCAAAGAAGACAGACCTCTGTGGACTGTAGCAGATGGGAAGACAAAGGGTTGGACCTTACAATACACAAAACCAGAGGTCTTGAAAATCTGCCCAGTTTCAACCATTGCCCAGATGAGAGGTTTCAAAGGGACACAATGGACACAGAGGAAAATGTTGAATCTATGATGTCAGAGTTACATACCGGATGATGTGTCATGGGGGGCTGGCAGCTAAAAGGTTTTGAGGACTTGCCAGACTGTAAGAAAGTTAATAAGGTTCAAGTTTTCCCTGGTTCATTAAGGTGTCCTATGTGTTAAGCCTTTTCTACTTTGGGGAGTTAAGAAGTATAGTATGATTTGTCTGTGTGTTTTCACTGCTATTCAAATTATTTTCACTTTATCTCTTTAGAGGTACTGTTCCCATAGTCTTAGTGTAGTACCCTGTATTATATTTGTAAATATCTTGAAGTATTAAAATAATAATTTTATATACTTCATTTTTGTTTGACCAATTCCTGTTAGGTACAGATAACTGAGTTAAAACTGACAAAAAACTGTGTTTCTGTCTCTGAAGAGATGGTCACTGTTACCATGTTTTGCTTCTAAAGTGAGGTGCTCTGAACTGTGACAAAGAGGGGTGGATAATTTGCCTTTCATAAGGAGTGGTGTTCTGTGTGAGCAGTGGTTCTGGCTGGATTTAGACTTAGAGATACCCTGAGAGTGTGTCTATGCTAAGTACTGACAGACACTGAGGAACCCTTACAGGCATCAGGAGGGTTTGAGAATGCTGGTAACAGTGTACAGACTAAGTCTGGGAGAGACCAGGCTGTCATAAACTGGTGGCAGCATGTGGTCTCTGAATCAGTTTTATTAGTATAAATGCAATCTGTCCAGTCAACTAACATGATATACAGAAGGGGACTGTATATTCTACCTGTTTAATTTTGATATAAGCAATAGTAGATAGATAGATAGATAGATAGATAGATAGATAGATAGATAGATGATGTAATGTCTGGTACATCTGAGAAATGCAAACTGCCAGATCTGCAGGAGCTTCACAGAATGACAGAACTGGGCCATGAGGAAATCAAACACAGTCAGAACTCTCAGACATCCTCAAGA
Source organism: Neoceratodus forsteri (assembly GCA_016271365.2). Classification (NCBI taxonomy): domain Eukaryota; kingdom Metazoa; phylum Chordata; order Ceratodontiformes; family Ceratodontidae; genus Neoceratodus; species Neoceratodus forsteri. The sequence goes on along the minus strand of CM057456.1, from coordinate 109,617,097 downwards.
AAAATCAACAAGAAATCCATGGAAAAGTCATCACTGCTAGTCAAAGTCTTGAGACATAGGCAAAGTATAATGCAGTTGAGTCATAGCCTATAACTAGGGCCAAACACATGCAGATCAGGTAGAAATGTTGGAATTGAAGCTCGCCTTGGTAAGGGAGAAGGCAGAAACTGAGAGGCAAAAGGAAAATGCAGAGCTGCAGAGGACAAAGCTTAAAGCTGAGGACCAAGAAAAGCAGCCCCAGCATGAACAAGAGGAATGGGAAAGGCAGCACCAGCAAGAGTGAGAGGAATGAGAAAGGCTGTGCCTGCACAAGAACCAGATGAAGGAACTTGAGCATGAAAGACAAATGGAGATACTTCACCAGAGGACAACTCCACAAACTGTGAGAAATGGCATGAGGAGTTTGACCAGGAAGCCAAACTGAATTCTAAAATGTTTTCCATATATCAGGAGGGGAATTATCTTGATTTGTTTTTAAGATCTTTCAAGGGGAATATGTGGGCATTTTGAATTGATCAGTGATTCTTGGGTGACTCCACTATTGCCACTCCTTACAGCAAGGCATTAGAAGCTTTTGCCAGAATGGACAACAAGAACTGCATGGACTATGATAAAGTGAAAAATACCTTGTTAAAGATTTTGAATAAACTCTCAAGACCTATAGGCAAAGATTTACAGGGTTAAGAAAGGCACTGGGAGATAGCTACACTGAAATTTGTGTGTAGCTAAGTAATTTTTTAGGACACTGGATTGAGACGGCAAAATCTCATTTTTTAGAGGAAATAAAAGATTGATTTCTTCTAGAAGAGTTCCTAAAACTGCACATGAGGAACAGAGAATACAGTTGTTGGATAAAACTCCAAGTTCCATGTGTAAGGCTGCTGAGAGGGTTGATCAGTTGACATCCAGCTGATCATCCTCTCATCACAAAGGTAATGGGTGAGGGACATCAGGTGGTTTTATGGGATCCCAGTCAGCAACCTAAGGGAAGCCAGCCTGTGCCTGAAGAAAAAGGGAAGCTATCTAGTTTCAAAAGCAAGGGGAAAGGTGAATGCATGTCTTATATATGTGTCAGAAACTGGGGCATTTGTCTTATGACTGTGTGAAAAAATGTGAAAAAGTGCAAGTGCAGCAGGAGAGGGTAGCTTAGGGAGTTCACAGCTAACATTGACCTGTTTACAGAGTGCAGTGCCCCCTAACACCATAGTACACATGTACCCTGGGTTTGTAAAAGGGATGGTGACCCAGGGAGTGGGGCCAGTGGGGTCTCCATTTCTATGGTGAGCAGAATTTGATTCAGGAGGAACAGATCCTGCCTGACCAGTTTTCTAGGATTAGAGGAGTGGCAGGTTCTGTGGCCTCACTGCCAGTGGCAAGATCTTCCTAAGCTTGGAAGAAATCTGAGGTTTAAAGGAGGTGGCTGTTGTACCAGACCTGCCCATAGATGTAATCAAGGGTAATGACTTCTGCAGTAGGACCAATATTGTGTGTGTGTCACTATCCATAGGCAAGGCAAGAGAACTGGCTCATAAGGACAGAGGGGACAGTGGTTGAGGAAGCAACCCCTACCTCAGGAGCAGGAGACGTTGTAGCCGAAGAAAGAGCTGTGAGCAGCAGTTGTGAGCTACAGTTACAGACTGAGGAAAGCACAGTCATGGGCAGCTTTCCCACATCAGAGTGTGTTTTGAGAAATGTTAGAGGTGCAGAGCTAGGGAGAGCTCAGCTGGTTAACTCATCCCAACAAAAATTAAGGGAGTTAGCCACCAGTGTGAAAGATGACTCTCTGAGTTCTCGGGAAAGGGTGGTGTAGTGGGAGAATGAGCTCATGTACTCTGTTTGGGTTCCTATGGGGGGACCAGAGGAAGGGGTACTGAAAACAGAAAGCAGTTCCTAGGGAGTATAGGAAGCAGCTTCTAGCCTTAGCCCACAACATACCCTTTTCTGGACACATGGGGTCAGCCATACAAAAAGGTGACTGTCTAACAATTTTTACTGACCCAACATATTTGTAGACACGGCAACTACTGTCAGACTTCATTGCAGTGCCGGAGAGTGGAAGAGGTTGGGGACAAGACTAAGATGATTTTGACTCTCCTGCTTATTATTAAAGAGTCACTGGGACATTGTGGGGCCACTCAGAACCCAAAGTCACACTGGGAAGTGATATATTTGGTGGTTGTAGTTTATGCCACAAGGTACCCAGAGGAAGTGTCCTTGTTCTCCATCGAGGCTGAGAAGTTGGCTGATGATCTGCTTGGGATATTTAGCCAAGTGGGTTTTCCCCAGGAGAACCAACTTTATGTCTGATCTAATGGTTAGTCTTTGTAAGATGTGTGAGGTAAGGCAGCTCAGGGTCATGCTATACCACCTCCAGATTAACTGTCTGGTTGAGTAATTCAATGGGTCCCTTAAGACTATGTTAAGTATTTTCACTGACCAGCATGTGAGAGAGTGGGGCAAGTACCTACCTCATCTATTATTCACTTATAAGGAAGTCCCCCACGAGTCCACAGGGTTCTCACCCTTTGAGCTCCTCTTTGGCCATAGGGTAAGGGGTCCCCTTGGTTTGGTTAGGGTTAAAAGGGAGGTTGGGCTTGCTCTCCAAGTAGAATCTGTTGTGGAGTAAATGCTGAATTTTGGGTCACAGCTAAAGGAGCTCATGGGGATTGCTCAGGAGCACCTAGCGACTGCACAATAGAGGCAGAAGATGTGGTATGACTCTGGGGACAGAGTCTGGGAGGATGAAGTCAGGCAATTAGTGAAGATACTCATCCACGTCCAACAGAAATAAATTACATGTGGCTTGGAAGGAGCCTTACTAGGTGGTCAGCAGGGTGAGTGTTGTTAAATATGTGGCAGAGTTAACAGACAGGAGGCATAAATAGTGAGTCTAGCATGTGAAAATGATGAAGTCCTACCATGACCAGGACAAGATGATCCTTGCTGTGTGCAGCTATTCATAGAAGGACACATAAGCAGACCCACTGGTGGATCACCTAGGAGAAGTTAAGGGAGAACACTTAGTGGATGCTGTCACCCTACTGGAGCAGCTGACACTGGCCCAAGCTGACATAATAGATGGGGTGCTACATACCTTTGGGAAATACTCAAGGAGAAGCCTGGATAAAACATACTGTCAATCCACCATGTACACACAGGATCCCAAACTCATTGAGACAGCCACCCTGCAAAGTCCAAGAAGCTTTTTAGAAATGCCATGGGGAAAGATCAAGGAGATGCTGGATCTCTGGGTGATCCAGGATTCCAGTAGTCTTTGGGCCTCCCAAGTGGTGCTGATCCCCAAATAGAATGTGACCACAATGCTCTGGATTGACTACAGAAAGCTCAACAGCTGAATTGGGTTGGATGCATACCCCATGCCTAGGACAGACGAGGTCCTAGAGAGGTTAGGGGGAGCCCTTTAGCTTTCCACCATAGACCTGACAAAGGGCTATTGACAGGTTCCCCTGAGCCCCAAAATCAGAGTGGGCTCAGCCTTTGTCACCCTGTTTGCATTATTCAAGTTCAGAGTAATGCCATTCCTGATGAAGAATGCACTGGTTACCTTTCAAAGGCTCATAGACTGCATTTTGAATGAGGCAGGAGACTTTGCTCTGGTATACATCGATGACATCTCCACCTATAACTAGATTTGGGAGGATCACATCAGGCAAGTGACATGTGTTCTGCCAAAGGCAGGTCAGTGGGCTGACAATCAGGGTGCAGAAGTGCTAGATAAGAATGGCAAAAGTGTCATACCATAAGCACATTGTGTGGAATAGGTAAATCTGACCTGAGCCAGTGACAATTGTGGCCATACAGGCATGGTTCATATCAATGACCAAGAGAAAAGTGTGGGCCTTTCTAGGGACAGAAGGTACTACCATAATTGCGTGCCAAATTTCAGCAGCATGGCCAAACCCCTGTCTGATCTCACTAGCAAGAAAATGTCAGAAAAAGTTCAATGGATGGAAACCTGCAATACCAAGTTCCACCAGCTGAAGACAGCATTATGTCAGTCAACTGTGTTCAATGGCCCAGACCATTCTCTTATGTTTATTGTGCACATAGACAGAGCTGATCAAGGGCTCAGTGTGGTTCTGAGTCAGGTTATGTACTTATGAGAGGAACACTCAGTCATGTACTTGAGAAGGTATAGTATCTGCAACCTTGAAAGGAGACTTATACCACAGGAAAGAAGCAGTATCTAGGTATTGTTTGAGCTTTGAAGAAGTTTCAAAATTATTTTTATGGGAAGGAGTTCACCCTGGTCACTGACCACTACTTCCTTACATTGTTGCATAGGATCAGTGCACAGAACTCAAAATTGGCAAACTGGAGCCTGGTGATGCAGTCCTACATTATGGACATTAGATACTGCAGCAGGGCAGAGCATGGCAATGCAAATGGTCTGTCAATATAATACTTAGTGCCTCATATTTAAGCAGGAAATGTGCTATTGGAAACTAATGTGGGGTTTGCCCAGAGAGTGAACTGAGAGCATAGCAGATGTGTATTTTTTCAAGCTTCTATGTTTAATGTTTATTATCAGGATTTTTTATTTTTAGGTAGACATCTTGCAAGTATTTCAGCTGAGATAAAAAGTGTATGATACATCTAAAATGTCATGCCATTGAAGTACATGCCTGAGGCAGTCAGAAAGGGGATTGTTTTAGCTAACAATTGTGTTCCCGTTAGCTAAAGGGTACTTACACTTCAAAAAAGTGAATTGGTTTCATAATCACAGTCTCTGGTTTGAGTACAAACAAAGCCAAAGCAAGGAAGACAAACCCCCATGGACTGTAGCAGACCAGAAGACAAAAGATTGGACCTGGCAATGCACAAAACCAGGGTCTGAAATATCTGTCTAGTGTGGACTAGTTTTACAGATGGGAGGTTTCCCAGGACACAAAGGAAGTGTCAAATCTATGATGTCAGAATTACATAGTGGATGATGTGTCATGGGGTGCTGGCAGCTGAAGGATTTTAGGACTTTCCAGAACCTAAAAAAGTTATTCAGGTTTGGGGATCCTGATCAGTTAATATCTAAGTTTCAAGTCTTCCCTAATTCACCAAGTTGTCCTATATAATAATCCTTTTCTACTTTGGGATAGGAAGTGTAGAAAGATTTTTCTGTTGTGTGTTTTTCTACTGTTCACAACATTTTCATTTTATCTCTGTAAAAGTACTGTTCCCCATACTATTAGTGTAGTATCCTGTATTATATGTGTAAATATCTTGAAGTAATAAAATACTGCTGTGCCTGAGTCTATTGAGGTACAGATAACTGGGTTAATGTTGACAAAAACTGTGTTTCTGTTTCCAAAGAGAAGACTACAGTTACTATATTTTGTTTCTAAAGTGAGGTGTTCTCAGCTGTGACAAAGAGGCGTGGGTTGTTCGCCCTTTAGAAAGGAGTGCTATACTGTGTGAGCACTGGTTCTGGTGGGATTCAGACCTAGAGAGAACTCGAAAGAGTGTTTATTCTCATTGGTGGCAGCTACTGAGGAACTATTACAGGCATCTGTAGGGTCTGAGAAATCTGGTAACAGTTTGCAGGCTAATTCTGGGAGAGACCAGATACGCAGACAGTAAGACAGATAGATTAAATGATTATAGACAGATATTAATTACATGACTGAGCTGTGTTCTCCATAGAAAATAAATTATAAATTACTTCACCATATACCCATCAATTAAATTTATATACTCATAAAATGCCCTCCAATAAAATCTGTATACCACAGTAAATAAATCCATATACACACAATTAAAAAATAACACATTAAATTGAAATGACGAATTAAATCAGTTAGCACTTAATTAGTAATTAACACATTACCATCTATTTAAAAGTTAAGGCTAATGCAATTATGCATGAAATAAAATTTCTTTCCTGCAAACTTTGTCACATCAATTATTTATATATGATACAGAACAAACACTAGGAAATCCTGTGTACTCATATGAAATAACACACTCTTACAAGGTTACTCAAGTCTTAATATCACTTTACTATGTATTACCTCTTCATCTCCCGTCAATGGTATTATTTCCTTGCCTTCCCCCCAGAACTTAACTAATTCTGGGGAGTAGGAATTTGGGAATGGGGAGAAACTCAAGATAGGGGAAGTTTGTTTTTTTTTTAAACCAAAAAAAAAAATTGCCTGCAAAAGTTTTAGGAGGGGAGACCTAGGGGGGAACTGAACCACAGGCCCAGGTCTTCCAACTGTGCTATGTGCTTGTGCCCTAGCCACTTCTCCAGGGGATTGGCTTGACCAGGCACCCAGCACACTACAACTTCTCGACTCTTCCAATTAGTATACAGTGACAGGGGTAGCGGTACACTGTTTTATCCCTGTCGCTGTAATCCCAGGTGCTACCTATTCAGTGCAGTTAATACTGCACTGTCATTCATGTGTAGTATTGACCCTGTACCTCTAAACAGTATTCTGTAAGAACTATATTTTTCTGTACCATGAGGGATTGTTTATTTTATTGATAAACACTTTAATATCAGTGTTTCAAATAGGAAAGTATATCGTTTTGTTGTTTAAGACAACCCTCACTTTTATTGTTTCCCCCTTATTTTGCCAATCTAAAAGCAACTGCCACTGTAGTATAAAGCAGAGTGGGTTTTCACTCAGAGTTAAGATCTGCATCTGCACACATAATTCAGATCCATAGCCACTATCAGTGGTTTGGTCAAGAGTCAAGAATTAGTACCACTGGTGAGTATCTTTGCTAATCCCAGCATACAAGGCAAGAGGGACACTTGTAAGAGTAGATTCTCTCTCCAGAGATGGGGAAACATAAACTGGGAGAAGGGTATTGGGAGGAGGCTGGGGCAATTTAATTTTTTTTAGAAAAGGGTTTGGGAAAATCCTGCTTCCTTTTTGGCTAAATCATTCTACTGCACATATTTATTCCCCAAAACCACACTGTTAAAAAAATTCCTGGTGCCAGCCCCCATATGAATCCCACCATATCACTGAGCGTCATGTGAATTCTCAATATAAAAAAATAGTCAATTTTTGTTCACTGTTACTCCAACCTGTGTCTTACTTTTTCAAGGTCCAAGGCATACCATTAAAACATTCCATAGTTCACCAAATAAAAAACACTCTCAAATAGAAGACACCCTCAATACAGGCTGCAGGTCATGAAGAACACTTTTAATAAAATGTTCCCTCAAATACAAGCCACAGCTTCTAATAAGGTTGCAAGTTATGTCAACCATAAATTAAGATGGTACTTTCTCAGATTGTTATCCCTGTAAATATGATAACTATTGTATTTTGTAAATATTTTAGTTGATGTTTGCTATGTTTATTTTGAGATGAAATAGACCAATAGCAATAGACTTATACAAATCCAGGATGTCTAATCTTTTGTAGTATATGGTTGACACTTATTGTGCAAAGAAATCAGTGGCTTCAAAGTATAGTGTACATTCTAAGTTGCTGTGCACATTCTAGAAATGTTGTTGTGCATGTTCTATAATCAATGCAGCTGTGCCCTGCTTGTGCTGACTCCTGCTGCACTATAGCACTTCACTCTAAAAACAAAGTAAAACTAATGGCACCCGGTATGTATAAAAAAACATAAACAGTACACACATTTCCCTCATACAAAACCATATACTATAAATAGAATAGTAGATAGAGGAGTATGTATTATAAGGCAGTAAGACCATCGAGATGTTTTTGGGACTTGGAACCTCTAGAGTGAAGCTCGAGAGGTTCCCAAAGTCCCCCAAACCTCAAGATGGTCTGATTGCCTTATAATACACACTCCTTTATTTATTTTTTGTAATATATGGATCCCATTATGAAAACTCCTTTTTTTCATGTGGATTTTGTGAAATGGGCTGGCCGGCTGCCGGATTGAGCACACGCTGTCTCTGAGCTGCCCGCAGCAGTAACGAGTGTTCCATCTCTGGTTTTGAATAAGATGTTGTTTCTTTTAATTTAGTAGGAAGTCATACCTTTTAGGTTTTTTTCGTTGTTCAGCAAATGCAAGATGAGCAACATAGTCCATTATTTGTTTAAAATATAATAAAAATTGAAGCAACAAACTGAACACATTCCTCTCACTAAATGAGAGGAAAAAGACACCATGTTTTTCAGGCTGTTGTGCCCGTCTACTATAGAAAAGCTGCCAATGGAGATGTACGCCATCAGCATGATTGTGCAGGAAGGAATGTGGCACCATGGCAACTGGGTTTGTTGGCTGGCAGATTTGGACATGTGCTGTGGGATTGTAGTGATAATACTATTGTTGAGAGCTGAAACTATAGTATTATCAGCTCTGAACAATAGTATTATCAGGAAGGAATGATGGTATTATCTCTTGTTGTATCTCAGTGTTGTATTACTGGGATTTTTTTGTATGAGACAGGAGAGTATTATTTGACCATGTCCATGTATTACAAACAAATAAACTGTGGGCAGCCTACATAACTCACCCTGTTTTTCTATCTCAAGGGTCAGATATCAGCATGGACCCCTGGAGCTTTGCTCTCAAGGTCTGTATGCTGTTATTTAAACCCTCGATAGAAACAGAGGCATGTTTTGTATGGCTGACCACACATTATTCCTTATATTGTTAGCCCCAAAAAGTTTGATTTTGCAGTACAAGCCACCCTCAAATGCAAGCCGGAATTGATTACAAACTGCACAAAAATATAAAATTTTAACAGATTCCACTGAATAAAAAAGTAACTCTTGTGTAAATCATAATTATTTGTTTTAATTTGTTCATTACCTGAGCTCCACCGTTGTCACTTTTGTTGCATTTCTTTACTGTGCCATTATTCCAGGTATATGTACTGATTGGTGCTTTACTCTTCTGATTTAATCTATGCATGTTCCAGTCTTTACATCAAACATATCACCAGCCTAAAAACTGCAGCTCATATGTGTAGAAAAGCAGGACCACAAATCAAAGTGTAGTAAATCTGGAAGAAGCAAATACAGTATAGAATATAAAGCTAGCTGTCACACAACAACAGTACACAGTACTGCTGTCAATAGTGCACTCCAGTCACAGTCTACAAACAGAAGGACTATTTAACCCCCAAAAAGTTTTTTTTATTATTTTTCAATATTTTATTTATGTTTAATGAAAAACATTATATAAACCCCATTTTCTAACTGCAATAAGCAATCCAGTCTGGGCATTGTTAGGTGATCAGAGTATTTCCGGAGGTGGTAAGGCCCTCCTCCCACATAATTGACCTAACTCTGCCCCTGGGCATGTAGATATTGTCTAGTACAATCTACCTTTTCAAGTCTTATTGTTCACTTCCCTGGCTAAATTCCCATGATCATTCAATTATGCATTACAGAAATCCACAAAAAACTATAGAAAGGCACTTGTACCTAATCTTGTGGAAGCTGTACTGTTGAGAATTGTCAGGAAGTATTTCTCATGGAGAGGTAGGTGGAGGAGTGTTATAATCTGCTGGTGGATATGGTACATGCAAAAACAGTGGGGAAATCAAATGAAGGAGCTGCAGCAATAGTAGTAGAATTCTTCTTTATTTTTAGTCAGGTAAACCATGGTTCAAAACAGCATTAGCACAGCAATGTCCTGTCAACAAGGTGATACTGTTTACAGGGAAACAAGTTTGGATTAAGTACTCAAAAGCAAAATCTAAATATTAGTAATATTTTACATAAAACACAAATAACATATTACATTCAAAAACAAGCTTCTCTAGATGAACTGTCATATCTTGTGAAGTTAATGTAGTTAATTCATCAAAAACAGTTACAATGTACTATCAGTTCCTAATAAATGAATGTACTGAATCTCCCAAGTTTTGCTGCTAGACTTTTTATACTTTTGTCAATATTATTCCATAACTTGTAACAGAATGTAAAAAAAATCCTTGTATCTGTATTTTGGCATAGATTCAATTCATTCTCTTTGTTTGTTGAATCTTAAACTGTATCTATGTTCAATTTGATCACTGTGGGACAGTTACAAGGGCTAGTTAATGATAGCAATAGAAAGGGATGAGGAGGGGAGAATGAAGACCCTCTAGGGTTCATTCATTCAACATTGACTAGTTAAGAATGGGCAGATTTGATGGGCCAACAGGCATTTTTCTGCCAACAGATTCCATGTTTCTATGTTCTCCAAACTGAATTGCCTGTATATTTCTTTCAACTTATAAAACTGATATTTTTTTTCCTTCCGATCAGATCCATAATTTCCATTCCTAATAAAGTATGCTTAAGATACAGAAATGGTACATGTTTCCCCTCAGATTAGAAAGCAAAGGAGAAATGGAGTAACATGGACTTTCTATGTTATTTTGAACCTAGAACCTTGTGGGTTTTAGCATTCATTTTGTAAGCACTCTTCTTGAACACCCAGAGTGCTTTACAATGTAAATGGACAGTAAGCAAATAAAAGAAAAATATATACTTTATGTAATAAATTATTTGTAATAAAATCATCTGAAAAAGATATATCTCATTACTAGGCAGTGAAATTTCAGGTGATGTGGCCAGAGTATGCAGAAAAATCCCCAGAACAATAAATATCCCATCACCATGCAGAAAAATCTTCAGATGATTATTCCAGAGTAGGCAGTATTGAGGAGTCACTTTTTATTCACCTTTGCAAGGAAATAGTTCTCTCATGATATTATGCTTCTTGTAGCCAGGGCAGTTACCAGAGGACAGGGGCATCCATGGAAAAAGCCTTGTAACTGTGGATTTGAACTGAGAGCATGGGGCAGTCTGCAGCCCATGTCCCTGGAACAGAGAGTTCTACTTTGTGGTGGTGGTGGTCAGAAGCTCATAAATATAGAATGGACCCTAGCCGCTGAAGGCAATGACTGTCAACAAAAGAACCATTTGATCAATTCATTGCCTGATAGGCAGCAAGGACAGCTCATGTAATATCTGAATAATCTGGTCTAACTGCCAAGAGAAACTCAGTACAGGTGTTTCCATTTTCTGAACCATCTGTGGCCACTGAATCTGACCTTGGAGGGTACAGTTCCAGGATTAACTGTTTGTCAGCTGTTACTACTAGGATTTGATACACCCTTCTTGCCTCTAGCTAGCCAAAACCCATCAAAGATGGGTCACATTAGGCTGCTCTGTGGTGTAGAAACCTGTTGATTTTATCCCACTAGCAACAGCTCCATCTTACTTAAATTCAGTGGCAATCAGTTGGAGGCAACAGTCTATCACATCCTGCATGCACTATTCTATTATTCAAACATGCTTAGCCCCTTGGGCTTGGTCATGTATGAAGGAGAGATACATTTGTGTATCATGTACAAAACATTGATACATAACACTGTACATCACCCCAAAATTTCTTATATACAGTATATGGTGAAAAGCACATGGAGTGAATTGACTCTTGAGAAACATAACCATTATATTTTTTAACTATCACTTTATACTTCTTTTTGCTTGTAGCCCCACCAGCTCTGGAGAGATCCCCAGCCCCATCCTTTGATGTTCACCAGCCAGTGCTGATCAATACCCCCAGTGCTACCCCCCCTGTGGGGCTGGCGGGGCCAGTGGGGCACCCCAAACCGCACTGAAGACCGGATCCAGTGTGGCGATGCCATGGCTATTTGGGGGTGGAACCTGTGTGGTGCCCTCTTTCATCCTGCCAGAGCATCTTTTCTCCTCCAATGTGCAGCCACCTCAAAGGCGAAGCATGCAATGATACCAGCACTGGTAGCTCACACACTCCCATTCGTGTCCCATCAGGTGTCTGCCCCAATTCTGTCCCCACTTCAGCAGCATTAGTGAGTGACCCCCATCTTCCACTAGGGGCCACACATGTGCCAACCACTGAAGACCCCCCTCCCTGGAGAAGGGCAGCAGTCCTTGGGATGCTCGATCCTTCTCCCTCCTTGCTGACCCCCAGCAGCCTGCACTCATTCCCCGAACATAGGTAACTAGCATGGCATGAGGTGTGGCATCCAGTGCCTCAACCCTGAACCTGATATAAAAGGGGACTCATAGCCACTGTCTTCACCCAGTCTTCTAGGAAAAAACTGGAACAATTCAAGGAAAGAATGGAGCAAACCTATGTATTCAAGGGATCTGTTAATCAGAACCCCATGATCCACCATGTCAAAACCAAATGGGACAACAAATTGGATCACTACAGTCCCCTCCTACTGAGCTTTCATTTGGAAGTTATTATTGCACACCCTAACCAGAGCCATCTCTACCATACTTGAAGGGCTTAATGATGTTTCATTGTTTCAGATGGTTCCAGAGTTGCACTGCCACCACCTCCTTAATTGTTTAACAGTGAAAATTTACCATTGTACCTGGGACCAGGACTGTGCCTTGGGTCAGTAAAGTTCATGTGCAAAATCTGAGGCTTGAAAGGCTTCAGGGATCTGGCACCAGCTAAGGAAATATAATTTTTTCAAACTGATTATTTACTTTGTTTGAGTAGGTGGTAAAAGCAGTAAGAACTCACTGAAGGACCACAGCATTTGTAGCATACACATGTAATTCTTTATTTGTAAAGGGCTAAAAAGTTCTCCATACACTGCACACCAAACACACCATTCTTTGCTTCCTGGTTCCCACTCCCATACATAATATCTGATGTTACATCTCATATCACCAAGCACCTGACATGTTTCGCTCTACAAAAACCTTTCTCACAGGTACAGACTGGTGGTCAAAGCACTCCTTATAAGGGAGAAGAATTAAAGTGCCAAAACACAAAATTTGCAATTTTTAAATGTACACAGTTAAAATTACACATGTTGGAGAATTAATTAATTTATGCAAGGGGATGTATATACAATCGTTCTATATTTATTAAAGACAAACTACTATTTCTATGCTGTCCAAATTTGAAAAAAAACATAAGCGCTAGATACAGTTTGCAAACCTGCACATAAAGAAAGAATCAGGGATTGTATCATTTACAGCCATTTGTTGTAACATCAGTGCAAAACCAGAAAAGAAAAAGAAATAGATAGAGAAAAGGTTAATGAATAAGATGTACAGAATCCATATTAAATCAGAGAGGTGGAGATTATGATAATCTTTTACTCAAGTGAGAACAGTATTGGAGAGTTGCCTATAAGGGAATGGAGGAAAAAGGTTTGAATGGAAGATTAAAAATAAAACCATTCCTGAAAAGAACCTTAAGGCAGCTACTGTTTGATGATGTCATTTTAATTTGTTTTACACATAGTTGGCTCAGAACAGATTTGATTCATTGTGAGTCAGTTTGTTAGTGGCCATTTTAAAAAAGCTTTTTCATTTGATTTCTGCATCCATGGTGATGGGTCCAGATGCGGTCCTTGTTTCTCTAGATGCAGAAAAAATGTTTGACAGAGTTTCATGGTCCTATCTTTTTTCTTTTCTACCCTTTTATGGTATTCCTGCTCCATATCTTAATTGATTGCGTTTTGTATATTCTTCACCCACTGCTAAGATCTTTTGTACTGGGTCCTTTCTGATCCTTTTTCTATGACACAGGGCACTTGCCAGGGCTGCCCCCTTTCTCCATTGCTAAAGTCTTGGCTACCCAGTTGGGTAAGATATGGACTAGGCTATTTGGCACAGAACAGATTAGGTGCTGTACTGTTGGGGTGTGCTGTCCTTCAGATGAGATGTTAAACTGAGACCCCTTCTACCCATCCTGGTGCTGTCCTAGTGGGTGTCTAGGTGGAAGTAAAAGAACCAGGATATTCTTCAGAAAAATTAGGGGCCATTCCTGGTGTCCTGGCCAACATTCCCCTTCCCATAAAACCAATTAATGCAATTGTCCAGGCTGTGTGTGGGTGTTGATGTGTGATATGGCTGTCACTACACATTCAGTCACTTCACTACCAGTCTAGCATTGCTTGTAAAGCACTTTGGGATACAGTGTATATGAAAAGCACTATATAAATGCTGATTCTTCTTCTTCTTCTTCTTTTTCTCCCATTCTGTTGAATTTATATATGGAACCATTTTCCCATAAAATAATTTCTTCTAAAATTTTAGGCATTCCATTTGGGGGTCAGCACTGGAAAATCTCTAAGTTTGAAGATGACATTTTGCTTCATTTTTCTAACCCTTTGGTCTCTATTCCTGCAGTGTTTAATATGATTAAAACCTTTGGTATGTTTTCGGGTTATAAATTAAACTTACATAAAAAATGGTGGTTTACCCGCTTTCTCCCCATTTCTCTAGACAGAATTTTTCTGACTTAGGTTTTCAGTGGGTTTCCCATTTGTTTAAGTATTTAGGTATTCAAATCAATAAAGACATTAGTCTTCTGAAATCCCTTAATCTTAACCCTCTCCTACAGTGGATTGAACAGGACGTGCAATGGTGGAAATCCTTGCCTTTGACGTTTAGGAGGAGGCCAATATTATTAAAATGAATATATTACCCAGATTACTTTACCCCCTCAATATGTTGAATATTTTTCTCCCCAATTCTTGGTTTCAGAAACTACATGCTGTATTGTCCACATTTTTATGGTTGGCCAAACCTCCCAGGAGAGCGTACTCTAAATTAGCGAGGCCTAGAAATTTGGGTGATCTGTCTCTTCCACAGTTTTAAAGATATTATTTTTCTCTCCATACTGCCAAATAGTTTCATTGGAATATTTATTTATTGAACTGTTTCACCAGGAAAGGCATACTGAGCAAAAAGATGCTCGTCTCATGGTGCGACCTGGAGGAGGGGATACAGAGGAGAGCAACAGTATACAGCTGTACATAGAAACGAATTACACAAAGTGATTACACATCAGAACATAAGCATAACACCTCGGAACATGAAGCAGGAGTAACATAGGAATCATTGGAACAAGGAATTATATATATTGTTACATGGAGTAGAGAAAATCAAACTATGATGTGAATGACAAGGGTGTAAAGATATAACTACATACATGTCAGCAACTACTCTATGGTAACACGGTGGGCAGAGAATAAAGGCTGGAAGTGCAGTAGGGAGTAAGTGCGGAGGTTGGTTGATATATGCCAGCATTTATAGCAGTAGCTAAAGCCACTGGTCTGGCCACATGGGATCTAGGATAGGACAGTAGAGAGAGGGAGAAGATGTGGGGGGAATGGAGAAGGAAGACAAGAGGAAAAGGAGGGGAGGAGGAGGTCAGCAACACTGGCAGTTTACCGCATAGTAATTTGTCAGTGCAGAGGAGATGGAATGCCTAGAGGAGGAGTGGTAGATTTGTGCCAGCAGGTCATTCCAGAGCCTCAGGAGGTGGTAGGAGAAGGCTGATTGGCCAGCTGTGGTCCGATGGTGAGGGATTACCAACAGCTGAGTGTCTGTAGATCTAAGGTAGTGAGAGGGAGCAGGGGTGGGAGATAAGGAGGAGGTGAGGTGGGGGGAAGGGACCCGAGCCAGAGGTTGGAAGCAAATTTAGCGCAGGTCATTTAAGAGAATGGAAAAGAGGATTGGGCTGAGTACTGAGCCTTGGAGGACACCAGTAACTATTGGGAGAGGTGGAGAGGTGGAATCAGCAATTTTTACTGATTGAGTTCTCCCTTCTAGGTATGCTCTGAACTAGTTTGTGCATCTTACAATTTTTAAGTCACCCCTCTTGGGCAAATGAAGTTGGGACACTTTTTGACAGCTTGTCTATCCTTGCTTAGCAATCCCACTCTATTTACCAGATAAATCTACTTTTGGCAGCAGTAGATTTATCTGGTGTGAGTACTGCATGAGCAATTGGCATGGGCAAGGTTGTGACTATGTATAATAAGGCCATCTCAGAAGAGCTCAATGCCATCGCATCAGTCTGTACATGACCAAGATTTTCTCACTTGAGAACCCTTGGTTTGATGGGACTCTCAAGGAGATAAAGAGCAAGGGTCAGAAGTAGGAGCATTGCTGGCAGAGGACCCACTCTGAAGAGGACAAACTGGCCTTGCAAGCTCACTACCATGCGAACCAAGGGGCAATTAATTGTAAAAAGGCAGAGTTCACATCCAGGGAGATTGCTGCTTGGAGGAAAGGACCAGCTCAGCTTTTTCAGACTGTGGACAGACTACTTCATCTGGTGTATCTGTAGCTGCAAAAAGCATTTTCAATTGCACTGTGCAATGAGTTTGCTCAGTTCTTCTCTGACAGAGTGTCCTCTATCAGGCCTGGGATCTCCCCAGTGGGGTAAGACTTGTCGCATGGTGGCCAGTCTGGTATGAGAATGGGCACTCCTATTGTCTGGGAGGAGTTTAGGCCAGTGGAGGTGGCTGAGGTTGTTGGGGTGATCTCAAAGCTGCGGCCCATCTTTTGTGAGATGGACCCAGCCCCGACTCATCTCCTAGTGGGTTGTGCCAAGACTGTTGGTCCAGTGTTCACCAGGATAATCCAGTGTTTGCTTTCAGAGGGGCTCTTCTCTGATGCTTTGAAGGAGGCTCTGGTGAGGCATCTCCTGAAGAAACCATCACTCAACTCTGATATACTGGTGAATTATCGACCTATCTCGTACCTCGCATTGATAGGGAAGGTTGTTGAGAAAACAGTGTCACTACAGCTTGGGGCACACCTCATGGCCTATGCCATCTATAAAACATTCCAGTCCAGTTTCAGGGCTAGGAATAACATGGAAATGGTGTTGGTAAGGGTGCAAAATGGCCTTTTCAAAGAGAGAGGTAGAGGATACCAGTCAATTCTCTTTCTCCTTGATCTCTCCTCAGCATTTGACACCATGGACCACATTTTGCTTTTGGATTGTCTTACAGAATATTGTGGACTCACAGGTACTTTCATCATCTGGTATGAGTCCTATATTTTGGGCAGGAAGCAGTGGGTGGTGATGTGGAATTGCTCCTCCTCCCTGAACCTCCTGCAATGGGAAGTTCCTCAAAGGTCGATCCTGTCATCAGTGCTGTTCGTGTTATGCATGCTACCCCTGGGTGAGCTCATTAGATAGTACAGTTTAGTTTTTCACTGCTATGCAGATGATACCCAGCTGTACATGTCCTTTGCCCCTGGAAAAAATGATTCAGTGGAAGTGCTAAAAAATTGCCTGGCTGAAATTCAAGACTGAATGGCCTCCAACTGACTGAGGCTAAATCACGACAAGATGGAGGTCCTGAGGATTGAGCCTGGTCATGGGTGTGATGGGTGTGCCTCCTGAGTGGCAACAGGACTGGTCCTGGGAACCACTCTGTTGATGGCTTCCCCTACGGTGAGAAGTCTGGGCATCTTCATGAATGACAGATTGACACTTGATGCTCAATAGGAGGCAGTATAGCACAGTGGTTTAAAGCTCTGTGCTACAAACCTGGAGACCTGGGTTTGAATCCCACAGCCCCCACTTGCATACTGTGTGACCCTGAGCAAGTCACTTAACTTCCTTGTGCTCCCAGACCACACCTGTAAACAAGCTTTCAACTTAGTGTGTCTCTCCTGGTAAAAAAATATAAAATAATATCATCTATTTTTCAAAGTGGTTTCTACCACTTAAGGAATGTCGCCCGGGTTAAATCCCTAGTTCTGCCTGAGGACCTGCCATCACTAGTTCATGCCTTTATGACTTCCAGGCAAGACTACTGTAACACTCTGTACTTTGGGGTCTGTGTAGAGACCCTCCACCAACTGCAGTTCATGCAGAATGCAACAGCCAGGCTATTGACAGGCATGTCTATTTCATGTCATGTAATGCCAGTCCTGTGAGATCTGCACTGGCTGCCTATGATGTGGAGGATCCCCTTAAAGGTGGGCTTGCTCATCTATAAGGCCATGTATAGTTCTGATCCTGGCTATATGACAGGTCTTCTTACCCCTGCCACTTTGATTTGCTCCCTCCACTCCTCCACCTGGGGCCTTCTTGCAGTTCAGAGGGCCAGGCTGAAATCCTCTGGTGATCTAGCATTTGAGGTGGCTAGCCCGGCCCTCTGGAACTTGCTTCAAATCCCTGTAACGGAGGTCCCATCAATGGAGGCATTCAACAGGAGTCTAAAGACCCATCTTTTTAAAAAGGCCTTTCTGGATTTTCCAGCGTTTTAAGCTCATGTTTTATTTATTAAGTATTTTGTCAGTTACAGTGGCTCAGTAGGTAGCACACTCACCTCTGAGGCTGGGAGATCAGAGGGCTGTGGGTTCAGTTCCCACTTCTGGCACTTGGGTTAATATCCCAGTACTGACACTGTAGTGCAGCATGAGAGGGGTGCTGCACTTCTGAGGTGCCGTCTTTTGGATGAGACATTAAATCGAGGTCCCATCTGCCTGGATTGGTGGTAGTTCAGGTGGATGTTAAAGATCCCATGGCACTTGTCGAAAAGAGCATGAGAATTTTATTAAGAAAATTGGTCTTCATTACAGAAAATTAAACAGCATCTCAAACAAAATAAAACTAAATTCACAATACAGAAAAGACAAATAATGATATATACACAACATTCAACTTTCTATAAATGAAAAAGTACAATTATGCCACAAGAGATGAAATTGAGAGCTTGTAGAGGTATGAAAATTGCGCAATTTAACTAAATTCAAAGCATGATAGATGTTACAAATTATTTCTTGTTTAGGTATCACTTTTTGATGCAGGACTAACATACATCTAGCTTGCCATATATAGTATCTAATAAAAACAAAAATAACATACAAAGTATCAACATGATATTTGGTGTTTAAAACATCATTAGTACAAAACATAATCTGATCATAAGTGAGATGGAGGAATAAAGGTTCAGACCATAAATCTGCTAAACTGGACCAAAGATCTAAAGAAAATGGGCAATCAAGAAACAAATGTTGTTGTGTTTCTAAACCTCATGGCAAAGCTCTCTAGGGCAAAAGCGTGCATTTAAAGCTTTATGTTTATGATTACTCTTAACACCCAATCTACCGTAATTACTCAACCATAACATGTCCCAAACATAAGGGGTAAACGGGATTGCAAAGCTGATGAAGAATCCAAGAAAAACGGTTTTACTGACAAACTAGGAAAACAATAGATTTCTGGGTCTCACCTCTCCAGATCTTATCATATATCATTTTCTAGATAAAATGCAAAATCTTGAGGGAAAGACCCCAGGTTAAGGCCATCTTATATCCTTCTTTACCATACAGGAACAACTAGTGAATGGGAAATAATATTATTTTGTCCTGAGTTCCAATTAACTAAACAAGAAGAAAACCATAACATTAAATACAGTTTCAAATTACTTCCCAGGTTTTAAAGCCTTACAAAATTATAACTAAAAATAACCTATAAAAGAAAGCAATGGGATAGGTCATATTTACCCCACCCTCTCGGATCAGTCTATCGTAAAATTCTTTTAATAGGGTTAGCCTGACCCTCAAAACCTTGAAAAAAAACCCCATATAATTTAGTAAAAAGCACAAAGGGAGGTGGAAACACATAACTAAGATACAAAAATATTGGAATAACTAATGTTTTGATCAGAACTACCCTCTTTTTTTTCCCAATCAAAGCTGATTTCCATCTTGCTATCAAACCTTCAGCCTTTTTTAAAGCAATAAGCCAGTTATAAGATAACATGTCACCAGATCCGAAAAATATCCCTAAATTTTTAAAAGAATCAATCTTTATAGGGATTCCTGCATAAGTGCCATTTGTCGGGAGAGAAGTGTGACCTAATAGAACACCAACACTTTTTCTGAAATTAATTTTAGATCCAGAAACTGACGAGAAGGTACGTAAAACCTGAACCAGGGCCTCTTCCTTAGTAGTTTTGTCCACCACCAGAACCAAATCATCAGCATAAGCTAACAACTTAATTGTGGGAAGGAAGGGAATTCCCTTTAGCCCTATAATATGAGGGCAAAGTAATATAGCCTTTATCAAGGTGTCAATATAAAAATTATAAAGTATCAGGCTCAAAGGGCATCCCTGCCTGACCCCACGAACAAGGGAAACAGGGTTTCCTAACCAACCATTAACATTGGGGATGATAAGGGCATCCTTGTATAAAGTCTCAATCCCAAAAATGATTTTATCAGGAAATTTGAAAGCTCGTAAAACCGAGAACAAAAAACTATGACAAACTCTATCGAATGCTTTTTCTTGATCGAGACCTAAAACCCATCCAGACAAAATTTTCCTATCACCCAGAGCAAATAATTCCCGTAACAAAATTAAATTATCACATTGATACCTCCCAGGAATACCACATGTTTGAACCGAACTTAGATGAAAAGCAACTTTATTTAATCTAGCTAACAGAATTTTAGCCAATATTTTGTAATCTACATTTAATAAACTAATTGGTCTCCAATTATCTAAATCAGTAGCATCACCCTTTTTAAATACTAAGAGTAAAATAGCTTCTTTCATTGTTTTAGTCAAAGAACCCGAAGCCAGTATCTCCTTATATAACAAAGCTAGGGCCGGAGCTAATTTGGACAAAAAGGTTTTGAAAAATCTAGCCGTAAGGCCATCAGAGCCTGGAGCAGATTGAGAACATAATTTAGCAGTAGCCTGTACAACTTTCTCTTCCGAAATATCAGCCTTCAACATCTCCTGATCCTGGCAAGAGAGCTGAGGGAGATTTAAAGAATCCAGAAAAGTCTCAGCAGACTCACATTTTAGCTCACTCCCCAACATGTTACAAACATGCTGTTCAACAATTTTAACTAAAATTTCTGGTGTTGTGACCAAGTCACCAGAGGGAGACCTTAGACACTGAATTAGTTTAGAATCTACCTGGTTTTTACACGCCTTAAAGGGATCCAACCCTCCTTTGTCCGTTTTTGTCCCAAATCTAGCTTCTTGCCCCAATGAGCTAGCCCTATCGTATTGTAATTTTCTCATCTGATCACTAATGACAGCAATTTGAGTACTATAATCATGACAAGTCGTATTAGCTAGAGAAATCAAATGTTGTAACTGCTGCCTCAAAGACAGATATTTTAAATATTTCTTATTCTGAGAAGTTGCAGCCTTTTTCTGGAAAATCTTTTTCCATCGCAATTTTGTATCTTCCCACCAGTCACCAACCGTATCATAAAACTCCACAACTGATAATCTAGCTGCCCATTCTTTCTGCCACAATTTCAAATTTGTGGGATCCTCCAAAAGGGAGTCATTAAAACGCCATCGGTTTTTCCTACAACGGGGAGCTGTGTCCCAAGAAAATGATACCTGAAGAGCTGTATGATCAGAAAACTCTACCCATACAGTTTGGCAAAAATGAATTTTTAAAATTTTAGACAAAAACAAAAAATCTATTCATGTTCATAAGGGACCTTTAAAGAAAGTAAAACCACCTGTGGCATGACAATACCTATAAGCATCTATAAGCTGAGCTGTAGTAACAATCTCCTTCAAAGCAACAGAATCACAAAACATTTTGGAAGTTTTTAAACCTCTATCATTTTGTTGCAAACCACAGTTAAAGTCACCAACCCAGAGAAGTAACCTAGAAGTATATAAAAAAGGCCTAATTGATTTAAAAAAGAGAAACCCGTTGAGCTTTGGACTGTGGAGCATAAACCACAACGATACGAAACCTCTCAAAACCATAGGTGAAGTCTAATAACAATGCTCTCCCTGGTGAAATAGCAACCAATCTAGAAACATTTAATGCTGGATTCGAAAATAAAATACCAATCCCGTCACAAGTATCAGGACCTGATGACCAAAAAGAGGGACCACTAGTCCAGGCCCTAGAGGCCTGCTGTAATTCCTGATGGGTTTTAAGCCTGGTGTCCACAAGGCAAACAATATCACAGTTAAAATCTTTAATCGTCAAAAAAAAACATTCACTAATCTCCTTTGACCTTTAATGCTATTCACATTCAAGGAGCAGAGAAAGAGGCCATTTAAGTACCTACAGGAGATTTGCTCCTTTGACTTTGTCGGGTTCGTTTAGCAATAGGGTCTAAATCTTTGGTACCTTCTACATCTGGGCAAGACCGAATGGAGGAGGTATCAGTATCATCCTCTCCAGAGTCTTTATCTGAGAGGTCTGTGGCTAATATGGCAAATTTATTATGTGACTGCCAGGTACGAGCTGCTACGTCCTTACCTCGACTAACTACTGCCTGACCTTTCCTAGTCCTCTTGTGAGTGACTGAAATAAACACAGAAGAATCTAAATCAGATGCTGGTTGCAAAGGAGGGGGAGGAGGGGGCATCTTAACATCTGGCCTATTATTCACATCAAGCTTTGGTGATGTATCCGAACAGAAGGAGGAACTCCTGTTGAAGGGAGCTGTTTCAGGGGCAAAACAAGAATATCATGCCCTAACTCCAAAGGTTCATTTTGTGCTGCAACTGGAGTGTCAGCTTCCAAATCTCGAGCAGCAGACTTTTGTGCTTGTATTTTCTGTGCTATGGTAATGAGACCATCATGTGAGGGACAGTCTTCCCTATTATGGGAAGCCCAAGGACAAAGGCCATATGCATGACCGATGCCTTCACATAGGTTACATTTAAAAGGGTTAGAGCAAGCACTTGAAGTGTGGCCAAATTCAAAACAATGGCTACATTTCACATTGTCACAAGCAGAACTAAGGTGAGTATGTGAACCACACTTAAAACAAGATTTAGGTTGACCAGCATAATAAATGAGCCCTTTATCTTTACCTAAATAAAAAACACTAGGTAAATGTTTAGGTCCAGTATTAGTTGAAAATAGTTTAACTCTAACTCTCCAGCTACCATCCCAGATTTGTTCACTATCCAACATGGGAATCGGCTTATTGAGTACCTCATATCTTTTATTTAACTGAAATAGTATATCTTCCACATTAACCCCTTCATTTTTAAAAATAATCGTGATATTCCTAACAGTGGGTTTGGTCAATGGAATAGCTTGAAAAGGTGACCAAATAGGAGAAGTCTGACAGGTTGCATATTGGGTCCAAAATCTATCTAAACCTGAAACCTGTTTGAAACTAATATCATAATTAGAATTACCAATACTAATTAAGGCAAAAATTTCTGAAGAAAAAAATTTCATAGACCCTTTAAGTAATTTTTTTGCAATATATACCTGATCTGGAGGTTCCTCTAACCCTCCCTTATAGAGCAAGCGAACAGCATTCCGCCTGGGAGCTGGTTCTCCTTTGGAATTAAATAAATCAGCCAGCTTAAAGCCACCAGGGTGACCTGTGTGTGTTTTAACAGGGTCTTGCACTACTGGGTGGGTTTAGAGCTTAAAGGAATAGTAGATCCATGGGGTAGAACAGGAGATAATATATCAGTATCATTAGCTTGAGGTAACAGAGGTTTAAAAGAAACCTTCCCCACATTAGTACCAGTACATAATTCAGTGGAAGTAGTATGCAAAGGTCCACAATTGAAATCATTACCCCGGGGTTCATTGGAGCTCAATATATTGCCAGATGGAACAGTGGAAGCAGCCTTCTGTAACATTTTTAAATAGGAGGGGTCTTGGGAGTCCGGAGTCCACACACCTCCTTCCCCTTTCTCCCAACCAGCGCTTTCCAAAGCGTTCACAGTTAACCATAATGTCTTTGTGTCACTAAAGTCAGAACTATTCTTTAAGGAAGCCTTTCTCCCTTTTGTTGAAACCCCACCACGCTTGCTCCACCCAGGGGCTTTATTAGCCAAAAAAAAAATACCTCGGGGTATGTATGCTGCTGCTCAGTCGTCGCTTGCTGATTTGAAGGAATCCTGCTAGCCTTCTGTTCTGAACTTTGCTTCCTTCTGTCCGAGAAGTGTAGAGTCTGTTGCAGAGCCGGCGCAGGCTGTAGGCACACCGAGACATCCTTCGGAACACTGCCAGCCTCCTCCGAAACAGCCGGCAATGGGGAAGTGTGACAGAGTTAGTCGGGACCTTCGACGCCAGCAGGGGGCTTTCCAATAGCAGCGTCACACGGCAGTACTGTCTGCTTAGCAGCCTGATCATATGCCTCTATTCTGGAGTCTAACTGTTGCATTTGCCGCATAAGAGCCGAACGTTGTTTTTCCATTACGGAACGGAAAGAGGCATCAGTCAAAGAAACGGTGACCATATTTTTTTCAAATTCGTTCAAATCGTCCTGAGCCATAGACTCAACGATAGTATCAGCACACTTCTCAGAAATGACAAGTTCCTCATCAATGACCTCTGGAGTTACAAGCACAGGAGAGGAGGCCCACTCTCCTGTACTTCCGACGTCCATCTCCACCGAGGGTTTGTGCACACTGGCCGTCTTGCAGCCAGTAGCAAAGGCTCCTCCTACCAAGAGTAGGGAATTTCCCCGGTGTCCTGGCCAAATTTCCCTCATTCAGTAAATACGACCAACAGCTTAATCTGGTTCAAGGTCAGTTGGCATTCATCTGTATCCCCCTCCCCCGGGTCATGCCTGAAAATAGGCAGGATTTGTCTAGTGCACTTACCCAGTCAACAACAACTAAATAAATAAATAAATAAAATAATATAATTGTCTTTATATTCAATTTTAAATTTTCTTTATAATCCTTTAGAGCTGTTATTTTATTATGGTTTACCATTCCTGTTTTTAACTTTGCAAGGCTCCCAGAGCCTCTGGATTGGGCACCATATAAATAGTTTACCTTACTTTACCTATTTCAAACATTTATAAAGGTATTAATCAGCTTTTCTGGGAAAATACTTTTCCTGTTGCCTTTTATTTGAAAAGTGTTTTCAGCCTTGATAAACCGGACTCCTATTGGTTTAAGATTTGGTCAGACATCTATAGGTACATAAAGCAGGATCATTTGTGCCTCATTCAGTTTAATATCCTTCACCACTTGTATTATGCTCCTGTGCATCTTTTTACCATTAGAAATGTTCCCTTGCCCACTTGACCAAGGTGTAATTGTGCAGAGGGTACTTTATTCCACCTTTTTTGGCAATCCTCCAGGATATGTCATTTTTGGGATTCCATCTGGAATACTTTGGACCCCATTCTAAGCTTTTCTGAGTTTTTTACTCCTGAAATCTGTATATTGGGGGACTATGAACCACCTTTTTGGGGAGGTAGGAAGGTATATATGGCTTTGATTTCAGCAGTGGCTAAGTTATTAATTTTTTGACACTGGAAAGATGAGTCCCCTCCTACAAGACTTGACTAGGTCCAAGAAATGTTATTCAACAAATACATAATTGCAAATCAGAAACAGGTTACAAAAATGACTGGGTTAGAGGCAGGTACATATAACAAGGTACAGGTTGTCAAACAGTGTAACAGCAGTGCAAATGAACAAGATATAAAAATATTGCCTCAGAAGAGGCAAGTGCATGGTACAGGTTTTCATACAGTGAAACAGTAATGCAAACGAGCAGGTAACCACCAAATTAGGTGGCTCAAAAAAGTGCAGTGCAACTGAGCAAGGTACTACAAACTATATGGGCTCACACAAAATGCAGGAATTAGAGAAGTTGTAGTTTGGGTCTTTGGAGTTGCAGGACTCTTGCAGAGGGTTAGTCAGATTGGGGGCTTCTTCCCTTTCAGGTTGTTCCCATATTTGCTGTTTTTTTTGTTATTTCAATCTTTTGTACCCATGAGTGATTTTTTTTTTTCTATGTCTATTAGCACTATATTATTTTATTTTGCATGTCCAACTAGGGGGTATTTTTTTTTTTCTTGGGGGGGGAGGTAATGGGATTGTATTTTAGATTTGTTATTATTGGTGTTACCTTTTTATTTTCCATTATTTATTACCGACCTTGTTATCTCATTTATATTGTTGTTCCTGTTACGTTGTAAGTTATGTTTCTTGTTGTATTGTTGATTTGTATTCTGCAAAATTCATTAAAGTTTACAAAATTACAAAAAACATATGATTTTTTTCTTCTAGATACAAACACACAAAAAAACTTAATAAATACAGCATATCTACCTATTTATTAAAGTTCACCATCATGGTTCAAAATGAATATTAGAGCTTGATAATTCTCTAAATTAAACACATATGTGAATCTTTTAAGATGGGTAAATTACTGGATTTTGTATAAGACTACTTGGTATAAAGTTCAAAAGATTTAATCTATGGATTGGACCAACCTGAGGTAAATAAGAAGAGAGTAGTATGCTCTATTTTTCTCTAATATCAATTTTCCAACCACAATAATGGTGGAATTAAGTCAATAGGTATGAATATTTATAACAGTTGTTGATGTCTGTGAATAGAAGAAACCATGCATTTAATATGTACTTGTTTTATTTTATAAAATCCTGCATAGCACAAGACATCTTCAAAACCCTTATCAATTTCTTTTAGGTTTGCCAGGTTAGTTCTACCTATCAATCTAATATACATTATAAAAATAAAATAATCATAAGTATAATATCAAAATATTTATTTTCTCATCTTATGACAATTCTTAGCCATAGGCTCTGAAGAAAAAACAGCATTGTTCTGAATCCTTGGCCATTTTTACCTATTGAGTGGCAAGACACTATATGAGATTGTCCTATAATGGTTAAAAGGCAAACTAATACTTTATTTCCAGAAAACCACCAGGATGTTTAAGGTGCAAAGACTACTGAGTGTTATAAGAGTATCAGAGTGAATATCTGAGAGATTTTTACACGTAACAAACTATTGTTGAAATACATTCTGTTTGAAATCCCAAGAGTAGCATTACAACACCTTCTTTGTTGAGAAAGACATCAATATGCCAATTTTATGTTTCATTTTCTAGCATTCTGAACTGAAATTCATAATTTTGAGGTTCTTGCTCCCTTCCAATTGCACCCATAAAAATATACATCTTACTGTCGTGTGAGTTAGTTTCTTACCTTCAGAAACATAAGCTAGGACCATCATAATGCATCCACAGTATAAATGCAGCATGTACAGTACAAATGTTCCCTCAATAGAAAAGACTGTCCATTATTAAGAGTGGCAACCATCTTTAATGACTTTGGTAATTAAATACAAAATTACAGTTGTTATGAAACCTGCTTGTTTATATCTATGGAGATGTTAAAATGTACCAATTATAAATCTAAGGATGCCAGAAATACATTTCTTTTTTTCAAAAAATCGATATGGTAAAAATGTTTGCAGATTAACCAATTCTACTGCTTTAAGCAAATAACCAAAGTAGTTTCCCATTAAGGAGAAAATATGCCTGGCCATCCTGATTGGGATGCAACATTTGCTTTACAGTATGTTCTTCCACCCCTCATCTGAACAAAATAGCCTGCTTCTCTGTACTTGCTTCTCCTAATGTTAAAACAAAAACAAGGTGCTGCATCAGCGTGTGGTCTAAAAGCAAAACAAAATGGTTATAATAAATGCACACTGAAAAATAGAAAATAGAGTTAAAAATTTATGTTTCAACATTAAGTCTTCTTCAGGAAATATCTAAAAGAGAAAAAAAAAAGTTAGTGTAGAGGGGAGGTAAAATGAGAGATTGGGGACTTCTCTAACTGTTTTGTTCCTATTTTGTTTTGTCTTTCCCATCATCACCTGTTTGTTTCACAGATTCTTTCTTAATCTTGCCATTTATGACTTCTTCTCCCTGATCCTTCACTTTTTCATTCCTCACATTTATATACCCCTCATTTTACCTCCCCTTTACACTAACTTTGTTTTTTTCTCTTTTAGATATTTCCTGAAGAAGACCTAAGGTTGAAACGTAGATTTTTAACTCTATTTTCTATTTTCAGCATGCATTTAATGTAACCATTTTGATTTTCTCCTAATGCTGACCCACCTGCCTCAACCTGACCCACTCTCCCTCCACTCCTGTCCAGCTCTCCAACAGCACTTCCTCTTATCCATTTTCCCCTCTCCCTAGTTCCTACTCCTCACACACACCCCAGCACCCTTAACAAAGTGTACCCTTGCTGATCCTACCACTTCCCATCTGCCCAAGCCCCCTCTCCCTTCCCAGCCTCTATGCTCCCCCCACTGCCTGCCTCTCCTTGAACCCACCCCTGACAAAGCCTACTCTGGCTGCTTTCTTCACTCCTCCCCTAATGGACCCACCCCTGATAAATCATACTCTGGCTGCTGATCTCACTACCCTCAGTAGTGAACCTGCAAGGCAATCTCAAAGCACTGTACCTTACTCAATGAGTGACGACACTGCTAGCACTTCCATGCTGTAACTATTTCCCTATTCGCTGGACAACATCACCTGTGTGTAGTGTGTGATCTCTGTTATGTCATGTTATATTATGCTACGTCTTGAACTGTACTGTATTGACTGACTTGAAACCTATATAAATGAGCCCTTGGCTCAAAGGTATTAATCATAAACATAAATAAATAATTACATAACAAAAATACAGTAAAGTTGCAGAATACTTTAGGAATTTTAATCAGCTACAAAGTGTTTTAAATCCCTTCTCGAAAGCCATGTTATATATATATATATATATATATATATATATATATATATATATACACACATAGATATATATATATTTAACAATTTGGCTATGATTATGGAATGAATATCTTTGAATTATTATTGGGGTATTGTGTTTTCATTCTGAGCATTCCCTTGTGTATGTTTACATCACATATATGATTTCAATCTGTGCTTTTTAAAAATGGTGCTGTCTAGAGACCCTAATTTGTATTTGTACCTCTGCCAGAATCCTAAGCCTTTAAAAATTACTCTATTTTGTGTACTGCACATACTGCTCTGTATTTAGTGCTGTAAATGTGGTTGTCCTAACCAGAAATACCTTGTGTATCAGTATTGCTTAGTAAAGCCTCTTCCTAGTAAAACAAATAAATGCAAATACTTAGCAAATTAAATGACTTTCTAAGGCTCTCATTGAGACAGTGCCTATAATGGGATAACAAGCTAGAATGTCTAAGTTTAAAGATTTGAGTCCTAACCCCTCGACCTTACTGCCTCCACAAATTATAAAAAAAATATGATTTCCATGCTGACATTGGATGCATGTGGAAGAAGCTCTGCTTTTTTTCTCATCCAGTGTTTATGCTTCTCTCCACGGTGACCCCCTTCTGACTGACCCACCCAACCATCATCACCCTGCTCCTCCAGGGCTTACCTTGTTGCTGTTATCCTCTGCCACAGGACTGTGGTGGGTGCCCAGCCACTGGTGTGAGGCCTGCGATGGGTTGGTCTTCACCTTGACACCAATGAATTTTCCTTCATTGTCTCCCATTATCTCCAAGGTCATGGTACCATGGTCATGCATGCATGTGGAGGCACACATGTGCCCCGAGGCCCAAAAGACCCTGATCCTCCAACCTGGCCTAGTGCCAATCTTCCCAACATTATCATCGAGCCTCCACCCAGTGGCAGTCATAGGTGGGAAGGGCTTACCTCACCAATGACAGAGAGGAGAGCTTCCTGGAAGCCACTCAATCCTCTCTCAGTGCTCCTCCTGCCAATCCCCATCAGCCCAAGCTTGATCCTGTGCATGGGTCATGGCTTGGGAGAGGTGAGACACTAGGCACCTATGCCTTCTGTGCCACTGGGCCATCAAGCAACTCTGTTTTTTATATTAGTAGTGTGAAAATCACACAGCAGTAGGTACATAGGGTATCAAAAAATCAAACCATTTAACTCTAAAGATGAAGAAATGTTCTGCATTCAAAACTATGGGCTTTTCATTTTACAAGAGCTGTTTGTCTCTAAATGCTTGTAAATATTGTATGACTTTTGTTCCTTTTTCTGGCTCAAACACTACATTTTGTTATACTGTGAGCTGCCCAGTCACTTTTTTATGTCCCCTTCTTAGTCTGACCTGTTACCTTTGCCCCCACGACTTCACCAACCCCATCAACCACCTTATCCCTGACTCCCTCATGTCTCTATTCCTTGTGGCTTACCCCAAAAGTGGGATGGGGGTTTTCACAGGTTCACCCTCAAGAAACTGGATCCTCATAGAGATTGCAGGGTTCATGTGTTCGTGGTGAATGGCCTGTGTACCAGCCAGAGAGGGTTGTTCTACTACAGTCAGGGCTGGTTTCCCTTTTCAGTCCATCTCCAGGATGTCAGCAGGAGGGTGTGAGCATGCGTGACCATGCAAGCATGCTACACATAACTGGCTGAAGTCCTCTCACACCTTTCAATGTTGCTCATAATTCCACCTGTGTCAACCCAGGTAGCACTGTTGGAGCAACAGCTGAATCCCTCCCTACAGGAGGGGAGCATCATCTGGAATGCTTGATCCTTCTCCCCCTGACTTGGCTCTGATGATTAGGGCTCACTATTGAACCCAGGTCACATAACAGTAGCGCTACTGCTGCACCAATGGGCTGGCCTCTACCCAGTACTTTTATACGGATATGAACAGTAGTCTACCCCTGCCATGTCCCATGTGTTACTTGATTGTTGGGGTGTGAGAGAGTGACCTATTGAGGATCTTTCTCCATTGAAAATGAACATGTGATCTCCACAAGCTGCCAGCCTTTCACCAACACAGAGGGCAAGAAGTTTGAGGTAGGAAATTAGACACATATCTAGGTAGAAACCCCATCCATTGAAAAATGGTGAATCCTCTTGGTGAAAGCTATAGATTTGTAACTCAGCCTGTGAAACCTATTCCCAAGCACAGGCTTCTGCAATGATGAAAATGCACTACACCTATCTAAAGCCAGACATAACTGAGATGTGCAAACTAAACACAAGTGCAACTCTCAGCTCAGTGTGTCTGTAGGAAGGCAATTCCAAATGTCCTTTGGACAAATGTAGATACCCAGTGAACGTTCAGCAAGAAAACAGAACTTTGGTAAACATAAGCTGTTCGGTGCTCTTGGTGTCATTTTCACAAATTTCAGAACCTGTTGATCGGGCAAGGTGGAGGAGTTTTGAATTATCACGCTTTGAGTTGACAAGTAAGATATCACTAGATGACATTTTTCAGGAGCTGGGCATCACCTTATGACAGAGTACTTTGGACCAGCTTTCAAGTTACACTTTTCATCGTAGCATTGTTTTATTTAGACAAGAAAAGCTTGAACAAATAGGGTGGTCATTCATAAGTGTTAAAACATGTCAACCATCTCCAGTTCATCTGATGAATTATTTGTTTAAGGTAATCCTAGCATTATACCACTGTATACACCTTCATCAGCACCATTTTGATGCAGTGTGGTTCTAGATTACTGGAGAAAGGGTGTTGTCTACTGCATTTACATTCAATGCTAATGTAATTTATGAAGATGAACATTTCTTTACAAGTCATGCAGACCACTAAAAAAGCTACCATATAGTATGTAAAGCAAGGCAAGGCAACTTTTATTTTTCAGGTGCCCAATCTCAGAGGCTCTGGGCACTGTACAATAAAAAACATAAAAATTTAAACATTATAAATAATCAACATTCAAATTAAAACTTCATATAACATCATTAAAAGGGTTTCGATTGTCAGCAGAATTCAATTATAGCAGTTAGATAACCCATACATTAACTACAGAAGTGTATGGGAATGCCCAGCTAAACAAGAAAGCCTTGAGGAAGGCCTTGAATGCCTCAACTGAAGTTGCCTCCCATAAGCAAATTCCACAGGATGGGGCCGGTGACATTAAAAGCTCTCTTGTCGGCAGTTCTTATCCTCATTCTGGGAATCACCAGGAGACCTCTAGTGGAGAATCAGAGGGAGTAGACCGAGGCAGTGTGTGTTAGAAGGTCCGACAGGTAGCCAGGGCCCAGTCCATGTAGGTACTTAAAGGTGGGTAAGCCCATCTTAAAGAGAACCCTCCATCGAACAGACAGCTAGTGCAGATCATGCAGCATTGGGCTGCTGTGACAGTATCTAGATTGTCCCATCAACAACCTGGCAGCTGCATTCTGTACCAGCTGCAGTCAATGGAGGGTACCTCCAGAAACCCTAAGGTAGAGCGCATTGCAGTAGTCAAGCCTAGATGTCATGAATGCATGCACTAAGGTGGGGCAGTCCAAAGGCGGAACCAGGTGCCTGATCCTCATGATATTCCTCAGATGAAAAAGCTGGACCAGACAATGGACAACACCTCTGATTCAAATGTCAATCTGCTGTTGAGAATAACACTGAGGTTGTGCACCCAAGAGGAGGCCTTCAATGGCACAGATCCCAGGAACAATCCAGTCTCTGCACCTGAGGCCATCCTATAGTGCTTCCTGTTTGACTCCACCACTTGTACCTCCATCTTATCAGGGTTCAGTTGCAACCAGCTGGAGGCCATTCAGTCATTAATCTTGGCCAGGCAGTTATTAAGTACATCCCCCACACTGGATGTCCAAGGGACAAAGGATAGATACAGCTGGGTATCATTGGCATAGCAATGAAACTCCAAACTGTACTTCCTAATAACTCCCCCCGGGGCAGCATGTACACAGCAAACAACATCATTGACATGACAGAACCCTGAGATACTCCACAAGATGGAAGGTTCAAGGATGAGTTGAAATTCTCCATCACCATCCTTTGGCTCTTATTTATGAGATAGGACTCAAACCAGCAGATGACCATGCCATTAAGTCCACAAAATTCCCTCAGGTGGTTGAGTAACTCACAATGGTCTACTGTGTCAAAAGCTGAGGAGAGATCAAGAAGAATGAGAATTGTCCCCTCACCTGGATCCCTTACCCTGAAGAGATCATTGTGCACCCAAACTAATGTGGTTTCTGTACAATGCCGGGCACGAACCCCAGACTGGAGCAGCTTGTAGATGTCTAAGGCCTCAAGGTGTTCTCCAAGCTGCTGCACCATAATCTTCTCTACAACCTTACCCAAATATGGCAGGTTGGAGACAGGATGGTAATTTGCCTTGATGTCAGGGTCTAAAGATGGC
The DNA here is from genome assembly GCA_016271365.2 of Neoceratodus forsteri. Taxonomy (NCBI): domain Eukaryota; kingdom Metazoa; phylum Chordata; order Ceratodontiformes; family Ceratodontidae; genus Neoceratodus; species Neoceratodus forsteri. The sequence goes on along the minus strand of CM057456.1, from coordinate 109,584,463 downwards.
TTCTTCAGAAGGGGTCTCACCAGTGCCTCCTTCAAGGCATCTGGGAAGACACCCTCCAACAAAGAACACTGGACAATCAAGGTGAACACTGGGCCAACAGCATCAACACATCCCATTAAGAAACACGTTGCCTCTGGGTCCAGTTCACAATATTTGTGCTTTAGCCTCAAGACCACCTCAATGACCTCAGCCACCTCCACTGGTTTGAAACCCCCTCCAATAAGGTGGTGTGCACTTTGGACAATCCAGACGACCACTGTCGGCTACCCTGTGGCTCACTGGCATCCTGAATCCCCTGCCTGATGGCGGACACTCTGTCCAAGAAGAACTAAGGAAACTCTTTGCATAAAGCATCAGAAAATGCTTTTTTTGGATGCAGACAAGATGGATGTAACAGCCTGTCCACAGTCTGAAAAAGCATAACTGGTCAGTTCTTCCCATCAGCAATCTCCCTGTACAGGAACACTGCCTTCTTATGGTTGATTGCCCCCCCCCCGGTATACTAGGTAGTGTGCACGCAGCGCCAACCTGTCTGTCTCCAGACCAGTCCTCTGCCAGCAGTGCTCTAACCTCCAACCCTTGACATTCATTGCCTTTAGCGCCCCATCAATCCAAGGGGACTTCAAGTGAGAGGATCTGGGTCATACACAGACCAGTTCAAGGGAGTTGAGTGCCCCAGACACTGCCTCATTGTGACTGCTTCACCCACACCCCTATGCATGTATAGCCCACACTAGATAAGTTGACTACCACCAGAAAACCCTCCGGGGTCAAACCCCTCAAAGGGAAGTAGCTTATCATCTCTGCAGAGTGTGAACTCATGGGGGGGCCCAGAACAAGAACTCCACCATGCAATGATTGGACCAAATGACTCGATCAGTCTTGAGATTATTAATCTTAAGCCCCAGTGAGAAGGTCAAGTCCAGCATGTGGCCACTCTGGTGAGTCATGGTTGAAACCTCTTGTGACAGGCCCAGAGATGCCATCATCTGGAGGAAGTGATAACCCAATCTAGACTATTCATCATCAGCCCAAACATTGAAGTCCCTCACGCCCAAACATTGGGGGCCTCCAATGTTTCACCGGTGACAAAATCATCTACTTCCTGCATGAATTCTCCTGTCACCCAAGGGGGGGCTGGTAAATCAGGAGAATCCTACAACCTACACCCGGACCACCATGGATGGCCACACAGTGAAGCCCAGCTCAGATCTAAAACAGATGGCCACACCCCCGCCCCTGCATTCCACTCTGGGGCAGTGCGCAACAAAGTACAGGAGGGAACGGCAGCCTCTAACACTGGGCCAGCATCCGTAATGCATGCCAGATTGACTGACAAAACCAGATCTGCAATAATTGCAGTCTTATTTCTGATCGATCTGGCATTGCGCAGCACTGCCTTCAGGGGATTGGTGCACATTGCAGCCCCTCTGGCTGCCTGCCTACTTGATCTCATGGAACCCCTAGGAACAGGAACCAAACATGTCTGGCCTCTCTCTAGGTCCCATCAAAGCCAAGGGCACCTTCTGCACCTCACCACCTATATTGTACCCCCTTCTGATGTGCACAGGGTGCCCTGCCAACTCTGGCCAGTGCGGCCCCTTCTAATCCTGACTTCTAAACAGTAACACATTGTGTTGTTAGAGATGGGAAGGATGGTGAAGGGCCACAGGTCCTGGAGCTGGGATGCCCCCATACACAATTCTTACCCTCCCCGGCTCTCTGGGCAACCCCAGACACATGCCAGCAATAAGGCCCTCAGACCAACAAAACCTAACTAAATAAATAAATAACCCCACACAAATCACTCATACACATACAATCAAACCATAAATCACACACACCACATACACACCACTAACCCCCCCACCCAATCACCCTTACCAAGCAAGAAAATTAAAATAACTCCAAATGGGGAAATCACAGGTAAATAGTGTGACACAGCTCAGAGTGGAGAGCAAGAAAGAGAAAGAGACAGGTAGACAGAGAGAGAGAGAGAGAGAAAGACTGAGAGACAGAGACCATAACAGATTTGAGATGTTTTCTATGCACAAATAAAATGTATATAAACTAAAAAAAGCTAGTTACTTCATTCCAGACCAGAAACTTAAAATATATTTTTTACAGTGCCCCTTGCCTACATGATGCCATCAATACATATTTAGTAAATGCACTTTTCATATAAAAAATATGCAGTTACTAGGGATCATTAAAACCAGAACTATTCAATTCATAGTTTTCCATAAATATACCATGATGGAGAGAAAAACATATGCCAGAATTGGTTTCACTTAAGAAGCATCAAGCAGTTTTCAGTGGAGATTTTCTAATCATTCTGTTGGGCTATGGCAGTTGGAAGTAAAACTGCCATTACAGTGCTTTCCTGTTATTATCTCTAATCACATGAGTTGACTCTTTCTCTGTATTATAAATAGAGCGAGGGAGCATCAGGGACTCCTTACAGATGGTAATGAAATCTTCCCTTAGAATGTAATATGACAGGCAGTCTCAAACTATTACTGCCAGCAGAATTCCATCCTCACAGTCTACTGTGGTACACTGATACCAGCAGCATAAACAATGGATTATTCATGGAATGGGAGTCTTTAGCTTAGTCCAAATGGTGGCTGAGCAGCCTAACTCTCCAAACAAGCTACTCAATTAGTTAACCTTTTGGGATAAGCTGCAGCAAGACTGTGAGATCCTTGCAACAGAAAAATAATGTGACAGCAGTCAAAAATGGTCAATAAGTGACTGCACAGGTGGAACTGACTAGCTTAGCTCCATAGTGAATATACAGAAGTCCTTTTGTGTCCCACTGGCTCAAAGTGCAGCTCCAGAGATTTTTTGTGTGTGTGTGTGTGTTTGTATCACAAATCCAATTTGGTCCCTGAGTTTGGTATAAAGGGTTCATGTGAAGCTTCCTAGGGAAAAAGAGTTGTGGATGCTCCTGGACAAAGGGGTGTCTAGGAAAGAAAGTCAGGTGAGTTTGCCGAGACATACTGGCCAGGATAACAGGTAATAAAATAAGACTTAAAACTAGAAAAAGAGGCAAAGGAAAAAAAAAAGAGATGGAGATTGAGAGAAGAGAAGCAATGCAGGCAAACAAATTGGGGTTAGCAAAATATTTTTATTTTCTTAAGATTTGTTCCCATAGATGCCATATGATGTCAGAACCATCCATTGATGGAATGGACCAAAAATGGCCTCCAGGAGCAAACGAGTGACACAAGTGATGAATTTAAAATTACATTAAAGTTTACATTATATATAATTTGTATATCAGAATCTATTCAGAACCTGGACAGTCCAACAATAACTCAGTTTCTTAGATGTTACTGAAATCTAGCTCCAACCAAAAATACCTAACGAACTCCTACTTTCAGGATATTCAGCAGTCTGACAAGACCAACTACTGGGGAAAGGAGGAGGCATAGCATACTACTGTATATCAGGAACAAGCTAAAATACTGTATGTCATCTGCATGTGTTAGACACACTGCCAGGTGGACCAAACAACTGAAATACTCATGCCTGAAATAGTTCTGTTTGATAAACACATGCACCTCAGGTGCATTAACAAGCTTTCATTCATTCCGAAATTCTTTCTGATTTACATTACAGAGCATTTACATAACTGTTCCCTTAATGCTGTGATCGTAATACTAGGCAATGTCAACATAGGCTAGCTGCATTCCTCTGATGACACAGACAACTTTAGGGCAGTAGAAAACCACTGTATCCAACTGATCAACACAACTACAAAGCTTCAGAACAGATCATGGAAAGGAACAGGTACTGTACAGACTAGATTCCATTGAATACACCAGATCAGAATCGTTAAGTCAGGTATTCATTGTGACTCCCTGAGGTTTGAATTCTGAGAGTGTTTTGCAGTGTGAAAGTACATAAGCCCTACACACCATAAAGCATGTGAAATACAGTCACGCTACATTCTGGTATGCAGCAGTGCACAGTGGAAAAGTGGGTAGGCATGCAGCAGCAGTACAGATGAAAACTATGTGCATCGCTGAATATGAGACACAGGCATTTTCCATGCCTGCAGATTCATAGAATAAAATTAACTTATGCAGACATGTATCCCACAACTACCCACTATGCCAGTAGAGTGGCAGCACTAGGCAATGGGACAATACCAATAGGATAAATAATGTAATATTTCCAATACATGGTGAAATATTATATCCTTAACATAGGGCAAAATGTACTATTCACAACATAGGCATGGCACCACTAGCACCCCACCTGTAAAGCAGTAGCTTCCACTCCCATCCAGCTACACATGACCCATCCAGTAAATAAAGACATATACAGTAAACGGGATGTCATTGCACACAGTTCCCCAAAACACAGCACGATGCAGGATGTGTACAGTATATTGGGCAGTAGAGGCATCACATTCTCTACAAAATTAAATAAAAACAGAATTTTTGTGAAGGATAGACCCATTTGAGCACACCACCATATAGTATAAGATAAATGAAAAAGGCAACTGCATCACATCAAGTATTACTTTCATACCCATTGTGCAGTGCGTGTGGCCTAGTGGGTAAAGCACTGCACTACAATCTAAATTACTTTGGAGGCAGTATAGAGCAGTGGTTTAAGGCTCTGAGCTGCAAGTCTGGTAACATCCACCAGACCAGACCTGGGTTTGAATCCCACAGATTCCACTTACATACTGTGTGACCCCGAGCAAGTCACTTAACTTCCCTGTGCTCCCAGGATGCACTTGTAAAAATGTTTTCAGCTTAGTGTGCTACTCCTGGTTAAAAAAAATAAAAAATACATGCTCAAATGGCATAATATAACAAGAAGAGCATAGTATGTCAAACAAAACATGTAGAGCTCTGCATATGTCACTCAGTGTTAGTGTACATATTTCCAAATGCCATTTCACAAAAATTACAGTACTCAGTTGTCCCAAAGTCACAGACTCATGTTAGCCTATTATTTTTTTCCCGTGACAAATGTAACCTCTTCTTCCTCCTCCTCTACCGTACGAGCAGTAGCAAGCTCCATGCTATGGTACTGAAAGCAGGCATAGCCCCCTGTTAGGAAATGGTACTACAGCCATCCTGCTGTGTGACAAAATCATGTTCTGCTCCCTGTCCATGTGGCCAGTGTGCTCCAGGAATAAATAGTGATGCAAACACCATAAATACAACGTCCAGTTAGTACATCCATCACAAATCAATCACAGGAAACCTACTTCTGTTTTACAGGACATACAAGTTTTGAGACAAGAAAAGTCCATGCTGTCTGTTGTTGATCAACATAGGCAAATCCTGCCCCCTGCAAGGCCTGTAGCAGTTGAACCCTGATGGTGCAAAACCTGCCTTACAATTTTGGAGCAAAGGATGATGATGTGCGCTCCTCTGAACAATGACAATAACATCTAATGCCTACTGGGAGTATTTAGTAATTGCAACATGCCCAGCCTAAGGTTGTACAAACATATTGACAATGAACAGGGTAGAGCAACCAATCAGAGATGGCAGTACATGCACAGCTGGGGTGTCACTTGTAGTGAGGGCCCATGTGAAATGAAATTTACATATAAAACAGGTGCCTACAACAATGTGGCTGACCCGATGTGTTATATATCATATTATTTGCAAAAAACTGTGTTAATGCACCAGCTGGGGTAACTTAAAATCACAAAAGTAGGGAAATGTGGCATTTGTGTTTCCAACCCTAACACCTCACCCACAAGCAGCAAAAGGAAAACCCACTAGGCTTTTGGGTCTCCAGAGTCTTGGCAAATCAGTGATTGGGTCTTCCCTGGGGGTTGTCAGTGCTAATGACCACCCCATTCCATGAGCAAACAATGTCACACACATGATCTACTTTCTTCATGCAGGGTGGACAGTGCCCTGTGTGATTAAAGGTACAACAAAATCTGTTGGCAGACTTTGGTGAGAAATGTTTCTCTACATTTGAAGAATGCATCATTATGAAGCAGTGGCTTGGAGCTGTACCTTGTGCTTTGGATTGGATGCTTGGGGCTGGCAGGGAGGTGTGAGCATTAGGGCTGACAACCCCCAGGAATGACCCCACTACTGATTTTCCAAGGCTCCGGAGACCCCAAACCCTAATTTTTTTTCATTTTGCTTCTTGGGGGTGGGGGTGGGGGCATTAGGGTTGGAAACACTAACATAACATTTTCTTACTTTTGTGGCATTGAGTTACCCTAACTGGTGCATTAACACGTTTTTTTGTAACAAGATATTCTTTTAGATAGTGAAATTGTATCCTCATTAACGTGGGTCTGTATAAAATATATATCTATATATAAGGAATATGCCATGCCCAATACAGAAATTTTGGTGATATCTCTCCTGACTATACTTTGATCTTATGACATCATGAGTAGAGAAGCCATGAGTGATGTCATAGATCAAAGTACACGAAGGAGAGATGTCACCGATATTTCTGTATTGGGCATGGCATTTTCAATTTATCTGACACCTGGTTCCTGTTTGTGAGGGTTTTTTTTTAAATGTATCTTTATTTTATCGAGAGATGTGCAGAGCAGTGTTCTGGATGACTGAGCAGTTGTTTCCATCTACTGACTCACACAATATTATTGCATGCATCCATGCATCAGCCTGCAAGGTTGTTGTACTGTCAGTGCTCCATCGGAGGTGGTTCAGGTATCGGGTACAGGCTGCCATTCTGTGGCATACAGAACAGTGGCTGATGGCTAAGACTGAAGGAGAGTGGTGGTCCTGGAGATGGGATTCACAGTTCGGCGATGGAGGGAAGTAAGCTGCAGGGGAAATGTTTTGGGTACAGAGAAGTAACATTTCTCTTGGTGGCAAGTTGACTAGGGAGAAACTGTTTTCTTTGTTTTTTATAATGCAGGATTTCTTGTGGTGTTATGAAGGGGCCAGAAGGAGCTTAAAAGTGAAAGTGTTCTCTGGAGATAACTGTGAACTGAAACCAGCAGTTCACATTTTTTTGTGGTGGTGCTCATGCTGGTCAGACAGACCAATCAGGAGCTGCAGTGAGAATATTTTATGACTTTTGGACCTAGAGTGAGGATATTCCAACATCCTCACTCTATGTCCAGATGTCACAAAGACATTTTGTTGCAAATATCTTCACAAGTGTTGGATAGAGAATACTAATATGTATCTGGCTAGAATTTTGTCCTAGCAAATCAGATTCCTTTACTGTCTTTACTGATTTATAGCTGTTTGTGTACAGACCCAAAAATAGATGTTCAACACCTCATCAGAAAGAGTGCATTATTTTAAAGTTCATAAGGGCAGTTGCTCCTCTGTTAAGCATAGTTGGGATAAAGAGAATCTTCAGCATCCAACCATTACAGTTAAGAATAAAGCACGCACTGAAAGCTTCTTGTTCACTGACCCTGCCCTTTCATTAAAAGGAATGAGCAGAACTGAAGAGTGAAGCTCATGTGCCATGCTGACCTGGACCAGTTGCTCTCAGCACAATGAAAAGCACCCTTTGGTCCTGATGATAATCCACCTTTGATAATGCATGCTTCTTGCTCTCACAGTATTTGGAATACTAGAATCTATAAACAGTTTGCACTGAAACACCAATCCATCCTTATACTACTGCTCTGTCTCACTGCCTAATGGAATACAAGTTCAATCAATCACTCACTCAGTACTCACACATCCTTCATAGAAGTTCTTCATAATTTAAAGATATGGCTTGCACTATATTATTTGTTTTCCCTTCTTTTTCCCTCTAGTCACCACTATCTGTGAACTCCATCAGAAGTCCCCTCGGCATGCTTCCGCTCAGCCTGAAACCCCCATCATGAGTCCCCCTTGGTACTCTGAGTTCCCCTCTCCCTTATCTGTGGCTGGCTCCCTGGCTTGCACACCCAAGGGCAGAGCCAGCTCTGCGTATTTGGTGCTCCATTCAATATTTGAGATGCAGGCAGGGGGAAGGTCGGAGGATATCAGGGACTCCAATTGGCTGGGGTTCCAACAATGAGTATGGGGTGTTTCGGTGCATCATTCTCCTCTCAGATAATGGGGTATTCAGTAGCATAACAAATTCTCAGAGGACCTGGGTGCAAGGCAATGTTACAGGGCCCCTCCCCAGGTTTGAATAAACATCAAAATTATGATTTGGACCCCTCAAATCTCATGGGCCTGTGTGCCACTGCACCCTCTGCACCCTTGTAGCTACACTCCTGGGGGTATTTCTTGTTTGTGGTGCGTTATCATGACCCCCTCAGAGGCGTGGACATGCAATGATGCCCAGCATGAGCCAGGCATGCTCAACACTCTTTTTGCAGGCATCTGCTGATGTCTCCACCCCATGCATGCATGACCCCGGCTGTTGCACCCCCAGTCTCCACTGGGAGTTGCTGCTAACAGGGAATCACAGGCACACCTTCCCCAGGAGACGAGAGCTGTCCTCCGGATGCTTAATTCTCTCCTCCCTGGCTGCTCCTCAGCAACCTGAGCTCATTCCCAAACTCAGGTCTCTGGTGTGGTGCAAGGTGTGGCATCCAGTGTCTCAACCCTTGGTGCCATTGCACCGGCCCAACTTGAACAGTAGCATCCTAGTGCAGAATGTTGAGAGGTACAGGCGACATTTATTGCCAGTTTGCTATCATCATACTCCAAATCAGTTCCTGTTGCTATCTACTGACCTTTTGCTATAGAAAGCTCTTGCTACAGCATATTTCTTCTTTTATTACTGGTGTCCCAATCAAGTTACTTTTGTCTCAGGGCAAAAAGGTAACAAACTCAAACTCGAAGGCATAGTACATGTGCTCTGCCTAAACAGTCCCTCAGCCTCAGTGAGCGAGAAAATCCTACATAATAATATGCCAAGCAAAAAAGAATAGAACCACTTGAGAACCATGGTTACTTCATAATGGTGTAATAATATAGTTTTTTTCTTCAGACAAAATAAAATATAAAAACAAAACCCTTTCTTAATTACTGTTGTTCATCTAAAAAAAGTCTTCATTAAGACCAGCCTGTGAGTGGGTCCCAGGGTGGTAGCCTGGCTAAAACATTGTCTGGATAACAGGAAACAGAAGGTAATACTAAACAGAGTCCACTCTGAAAGGGGGGTTACTAGTGGGGTACTGCAGGGTTCGGTACTGGGTACAGTCCTTTTTAAAGTCTTTATAAGTGACATTGCAGCGGGACTGGAAGGAAAAGTATGCCTATTTGCAGACGACACAAAGAAATGCAACAGCGTTGATACACAAGGGGGAGTGAAAAGGATGAGAAGGGACTTTGCAAAGTTGGAGGAATGGTCAGAAGCATGGCTGCTTCAATTAAATGCAAAGAAGTGAAAAGTAATCCACCTGGCAAACAAAAACCCAGGGAAAGAGTACACAATGGGGGGGGTATTAACAATGATAAAAATGGAAAGGGACCTGGTAGTAATCATATCACATGATCTAAAGGTTAGCAAGCAATTTGAGAAGGCAGTAGTGATGGCTGCGGATACTGGGATGTATAGGGAGAGGCATCAACAGTAGAAAACAGGAAATTGTTATCCCTCTGTATAGACAGTTGGTGAGACCCCATCTGGAGTGCTGCATCCAGTTCTGGAGACCCCATCTCTGCAAGGACTTAGACAGGATGGAGGCAGTCCAGAGGAGGGCAACTGAAATGGTGCAGGGTATGCAACAGAAGCCATAGGAGGAGAGACTAAAGGAGCTTAATATGTGTACCCTTAAGGAAAGGCTGGGGGGGCATGATAGAAACTTTTAAGTACCTCAAGGAAATCAACAAAGTCCAAGATGGTAGCATCTTTCAGAAAAAGAGATCTGTAAGAACAAGTGAACACAATTTGAACATAGAGGGGGATGGCTCAGGGGCAATGTGAGGAAATATTTTGTCACAGAGAGGGTGGTGGACACATGGAACAGCCTTCCTGAGGAGGTTGTGGGGGTCAAAAACAGTGGGGGAATTCTATAATGCATTGGACAGACATACAGCAATCCTTGTGGGGGTAGGAAGCAATAGGCTGTTGGTTAACTAGGCTCTGCAGCATATCCAGTAGGTAGGGAAATGGGCAGACTAGGTGGGACAAACAGTCCTTATCTGCCATCAAAGTCTATGATTCTTTGCTTCTAAAACAAACTACACAAACAGTTGATAGTACTGAGGTGAAGAATGAATGATGCGCCTTTGACTTTAAGACCCAGATTCTTAACCCAGCTTTAAATGTTTACCTTCTGCAACTGCTTGCCGTGCCTATCTGCAAACATTTTGCATGCTAACATGTGAAGTTGTATGCCCTTTACAACTGTTGACACAAAACACAGTAAAAGCAGTTTGAACCTAACCCCACTCTGTCGTCAACTCTTAAATACTGCAGCAGCTCAGGATGTGTTCATGAGCAGCAGTCTCTGAGAGGTCCTCCTCTCCATCTTTCTCCCAACTACTGTCCCAAAACCGCTGACAGACAAATGATGAATTACTTATGATGGACTTCTCTTCTTCAGCCTGTGGCATCACTACTAATGGGAGGTACTTATGATGGACTTCTCTTCTTCAGCCTGTGGCATCACTACTAATGGGAGGTCTTTCTAATTTGGGTTAAAAGAAAGAGTTAAAAAAATGTAAAGGCATACACCAACTCTAATCCAGGTGGAGAGTTGTTTGTTACCCCCATCCATTTAGAGTCTGGCTCCCCTATACAAGCCAATCCTTGGCATGCTGCTGTGCCAAAGTGATGAGACCTGCAAGAGTACCATCACAGCTTTTACTACAAATAAACAAAACAAATTACAGGGGACAAAACAAAAGAATGACAACAAGCAACAGAGAGATCAGAATTCAGGTGAAGGGAATTATGCAGAAAAAAATATGAAATTTCACCTGCATCTTTTCTTACCTAAGTGATGAACTTTGCTATTAAATGCCATGTCCAATTTTTGTGTATGTGTGTTTTTTGTAATTAAATCATTATTTTGAGGTATGATATGGGACGGAGCTTGTGAACTTATGATGTTTATACAGTAGGAGATCCTTTTCTAGTGTCCTACAGGGATTTTATGGCTGAAGTAATTTGGAATGTCACAAACTGTTCAAAGCAATATCTGTAAAGAGGTCAGGTGCTAAATATTGATTAAAAGAAATGTAAATAAACTCAACAAGATGCAGTCTACTGTACCTCCAGTTGTCTGAAACTAAAATGGCTATACAGTGTAAAGAGGGGGTTATCTATAGAAAGTATGATGTGTTCAGCAAATGAACTTCAAAGCAGTATCATGGGATCGTGATCAGAGGATGCGGGGTGCCACTAGACACCGGGGAAATGGCAGCTCACAGCTCACACTGCAGCGTGCAACACAAGTGCCAGCTGTAACTACAGAAGTCAAATAAAAATCTGCTGTTCTCATACAGAGAACACGGGTCAACAGCTCCCCTCACTAAGCTGGACACCCTGGATTTTGGGTGCCCAGAAAACATATTTCTGTCAACTTATAAAACAAACAAACACTAGAATCTAAGTAAATGGTTCCCATTTAGCTAGATTCCGATGTTTGCTTTTAAAAAAATTCATAATTTGTATGTATTTTTGATGTTTGTAAGTTTAAACAGGAAAAAGAAATTGGTGGCCCTCTCGAATGTTTTTTTTTTTTCCAGCATGACAAGTAAATCATACAAAAAAAAAAAATCAGGTTATTTTTTTTTTATGTTTTACCATTTTTTTTTTTTACCTTTTATAATAGTTTTTTTACCATTCACATTAGAACATTAACTCAGAAATCATTATAATTTTAGAACTGTTGAATATTTTTTTACCAAACTTTCCAAAGGCACACCATTGGCATTGGCCTTTTCTACCCTGAAAATGTTATGAAAAAAATTCCACAAGGTCTAGCCAATAGGTGAGAGCACAAAATTTCCAATGTTAAGTATAGGAAACCAAACTTGTCTTTTTTCTGTATTTTGGCACTCTGTAATTGAAAATTGCAAAGATGCCATCACAAATCTTTCCTTGCCTTGAGATTCTGGCAGCCTGACCATGCATGTCAAAAAATGGGTTATTTCATCCAAGAATGCAAAAGTTATTAAGGTGTAATAAATGGGGTTTAACATTAAATCAGTTACTCAACCCTAACTATAGGGGCACTACTGCACCCCTATAATATATATTCTTTGCAAAAACTGTGTTAATGCACCAGTAAGGGTAACTTAATGCTGCAAAAGTAGGAAAATGTGGCATTAGGGTTTCCCATCTTAATGCCCCCCACCCCCAGCAGCAAAAGGAAAAAACATTAGGGTTTGGGGTCTCTGGAGTCTTCTTTGGGGGTTGTCAACCTTAATGCACAGCTCATTCCATGAGCAAGCAATATCACACATGAACTCCTTTCTGCCCACATGGCCCACAGGGGGAGGTGGTAGAATTTGGGTTAACAACCCCCAAGGAAGATCCCTGCCACTGATTCCCCAAGATTCCAGAGACCCCAAACCCTAATGTTTTTCCTTTTGTTGCTTGGAGGGTGGTGGGCATTAGAGTGGGACACCCTAATGCCACTTTTCCTTAATTTTGTGGCATTAAGTTTCCTAACTGGTGCATTAACAGTTTTTTTGAAAATAATTTCTTTACTTTTTGAGATAGTATAATCCTATTCTCATTTCCCCTTTGGGAGTGCAGTGCCTTCTGGGACCTGCTGTCCAGCACCTTCATAGAAGCATACATGTATGTTGCCATGGAAGCACACTTCCTTTCTTGGCACTGCACTTGCATTTCAGCCAAAACAGCAATGAAATTGTCAGCATAGGCTTGTCATTACTCCACCTCATGAACACTATGCTGAGAATTTTCAAATTCCAGCAGAAACATCATTCCGCAGCACCGCCATGTCATTCTATGACGCATGTGAGAAAACACATTTAGGCCAGGGTATGAAAAATGACAGCTGTCAGGTTCATAAGGTGATGTGGAAAAATGACCTTGTTGAAAATTTGGGGTGACAATATTTAAAATTACTAAAGTTATGAAAGAGTGTAGTACAATTTCAATGCATGCACTGAACTTTGCCATTTCTACATATTTTGGCACACATTTTCAACATACCCTTCTAATGACCCCACATCAAGAACAAGGGAAGTGAAAATGTTCAAATCCTGCCCAATAGGGATTTTGCCAAGAGACTGTAAAATCAACTTTTGCACCAGATTTGTGGAATTCCAATGACATTGTTCATGAGGTGGGGTGCCCAAAAGACCATTATTGAAAATGTAGTGTCAAAATATGCAAAAATGGTCAAGTTATGCATCAAAGTTGAAAACTCCATTGAAATACACTGAACTGCATTTACCTTAGTTTCTCATATTGCAGTCACGGGTTCTAGTGGCAACATGTGTCTTCAATCAGAAAAGGGATCTTCACCCTGTGACTTGTTCAGTTGAGTGAGGGCATGTGGGGGTAGGGGTTTGGGGTGTTTGGTGCTCAGTGTGAGGTCAAGGTGGGGGTCAGATCAGCAAGGGACTATTTTTTCCAAATGAGAAACAATAAGATAGAAAACAACCAAGTGTGTGAACACTTCATGCTGCAGGCAGTGGGCCATGGAGGTGGATGGGTTTGTGCCAGTCACCTTAGTTCATTAAAATATTTGAATTGGTGCTGGGGGAGGGTTAGTGGGTGCTGTTGGAGGGATTGGTGAAATTCCTTACATTCTGCAGGTGGCCAGCTGTGAAGGAGGGTGGGTTTGTGCTGGTCACCTTAATTCAGACTGTTGTTACTAATGCTATGTGGAATGCAGAATTCTTTTGTCAAAATTAGCAAGAAATGACCATTCCTCCAGTGGAATTCACACCAGAATGTCTCTGGTTCTTCTGCAAAATTCCACCTGCTGTGATCCATTGAATAATATTCCACGGAACAACATCTTTTCACTGGAAAATCATTCCACAACCATTTCCACAGAAAATATTTAGATCTGTGGAATAATATTTTGCGAAACAGTATTTTTTCCACAGTAATCATTCCACAACCATTTCTGTGGAAAATATAGAAATCCATGGAATAAACTTCCATGGAAATGTTGCAGAAAATCTCATTCAACATTCTTCTGTCACAGAATTCTGCCATTCCATTTCTGATGAAATTCGGCATTCAGCACAATTTTGAAAATTCTTCTAAATTTTGTTACACAGTAATTTGAAAATTCTGCAAAGCACTAGTCATTACCAAAGCAATTCTTTGGAGTGTGGAATGATTATTTATTCAAGGGCTTGTGTGAGTTAAGTTACTGGACCCTTTTGGAGGAATTAGATCATTGCTGTTTCTGGCCATTTTTGCAACTAGAGATGGTGTCTTTTTCCTTTAGGGTGCAATTTCTGAAAACTGAGTCTTTTTCTCATTCTCACAGCACAATCTTGGTTTCTTTTTATGGGCCACACTGCCAAATGGTTTAAAGTTTTATTTGCTTCACAACCGCATTTGCTGTTTTAAGGAAATCAGTATTGATGCAGTAACGAAGAACACAGCTGGTACATTTGCACCAGCTGCTGCATTTTTGAAAACTCAGGAAACATTAGGGTCATTTCATGCTATCCTATGTGATATTGTTATTTTCTTAGCAGGAAAGTATGTGAGTTAGGAACCTTGAAGCTGTCTGAGTGACAAGTCTGATATATGGTCCAAGCTTTGAGTCTTTAGAGGTACTGTATTTACTTCTGTAACAGAAAGTGAAGCCTGCAGCATGCTGGATTCTGCTGTAACCTTGCGTGGCACATAGTTAAATCTGAGCTCTGATCAGACTGGCAGAAAGCACAAGGCTGACCCATTTAGAAGGCTGGGTTTTGTTTTAATTTTTGTCCATGTTTTTCTTTCTCGGTCACTTGGTCTGCTTCTTTTCCCTGCAGATAGTGTTTGTGCTGTTTTTGCTATGTATATGAATTGGATGCTGCTGGGGGGGGCAGCTCACTGCTCTCACTGCAGCCTGCAATATGAGTTCCAACTGCAGCAGCAGAAATCAAGAGAGTTCTGTTCATATTCAAAGAATGCAAGTGAAGGGCTCCTCTCGATAAGGTAGGCAGCTTGGATTTTGGGTGCCCAGAAAAGGTATTTGTGGCCATTATGTTAAAAAACAAACATCAGAATCTAGCTAAATGAGTTCCATATAGCTAGATTCTGAAGTTTGTTTTCTTAAAATACCAGCCTTTTTATGTATTTTCCACACTTGTTAGTTTATGGGAAAAAAATCAACAAGTTGGTGGTTGTCACTGCACAAAAAATGTTTGGTGCTGTGCCAAGCATGTGATGCATAACCAGAAAAGGGTGCTACAACACAAAGTTTTTAATTTTGCACGAATACGTTATCTCAAAAATCCTACTCTGCATGTGAAGAATGGAAAAATGAAGCTTTACAGCCTTATAACTCTGTAGCCATTTATTATTTTTTCACCAGACCTTTCAAAGGCACTAACTTAGGGCATCCCACATGTGCCCTGTTAGTTTGAGGAA
This sequence comes from Neoceratodus forsteri, assembly GCA_016271365.2. NCBI lineage: Eukaryota > Metazoa > Chordata > Ceratodontiformes > Ceratodontidae > Neoceratodus > Neoceratodus forsteri. The sequence goes on along the minus strand of CM057456.1, from coordinate 109,569,001 downwards.
AAAAATCCATTCCATGCAGCAAAAAAAAAAACAGCACATTAAGCATACGGAAAAAAATTGAATTGTTTTGAAATTGACATACGCGGATCTCTGAAACCACATATGCTTCCATCACAAAACTTTCCACAGATCAAGACTTTGCATACTACACTACTGTACACATGCAAAATGTCTGCTAATTTCATCAAATGGTGCCAAAAATATTAATGAACAAAGCTTTTGTTTTACATTGAACAGGCTACTTGACCCCAACTATAAGAACGCTATTGTACCATTATAATATTATTGTGGTGCAGTCACCCCACTATAGTTAGGGTTGAGCAGGGATTTCTATGTTAAACCTAACATTTTGTACTTTAATAACTTCATAACCATTCAACAGATTTGCAGAAAAGTTTGTCTGCATGGTCTCTTGGTGTATATCTCTTGATATGCCAAGTTTCGTTCTGGTCAGATGTGAGAATTCATAGATGTGAACAGTGAAAAAAGTTTAAAAAAATCACCATTTTTTTTTTTTGCTTTGTTGTCATCACCTTGCATCCAGATGGTTTGGAATTTTGTTCTGAAATTTTCAGGGTAGAAAGTATTTGGCCCACTGTAGTGCATTTTGCTGGTTTGGTGAAATCATATTCAGCTGTTTCAAAGATATTAAATTTTAACATTTTGGTTCTGAGCACTCTCAGTACAGTCTTTGGGATAGCTGCTTGGGCCCCAAAAAAGAATTTGATCCATACAAAAAATAATCTTTTTTATTATTGGGGTCCAATCCATTTCATGAGCAAAAAATCCTGTTTTGTTTGGCCGCCGTCTTGTTTCTCTTTAAAAAAAAAAAGTCAAAACCCACAAAAATTACATGCTCCAGAGATACCAGAACATGTATCTTGATCATTGGGACCCCATTAGGAGAATTCTGCACTTAACTGTTAGAAAAATTACCACAAAGTTATTGTTTTTTTTTTACATCCTTTTTTGTGTCTAGCTTCCATTTCTTTTCGTACGGCCATACAAAAAATAGAATTCAGCCATACATAAAAGGATCCCTTAATACGGAAAAAAAAATTGAACTTAGGTTTTTTTCTGATCTTTTGCCAAATGAAATAATCCATTTTCACATTTTTTTTCCATTCATATGAAAAAGTATCCCTTCATATGGCAAAAGATTTAGGACTTATTCTAGTTTTTTTTTTATTTTCTTCTTTTGCTGTATGAAGGGATCTACCATATGAAGGGATCCTTATTCATATGCTTTTTTCATTAATATGAAAAAAAGGATCCCTTCATATTGCCAAAGAATTTGAACTTGTTTTTTTTTCCAATTCTTTTGCCATATGAAGGGATCCTTTTTGTATGCTTTTTTTGTTCATACATAAAAGGATCCTTTCATATGGCAAAATACTTTGGACTTAGTTTTTTTCCTGATTCTTTTGCTGCAGTATGTGAAGGGATCTTTTTTTTCTTTTAATTCAAAAAAGGATCCCTTCATATAAAAAAAAAAGATTTTTGACTTTTTTTCACAGAATTGAACTTAAATAAGCTATAACTCCCTCAATTTGTGGAGTTAAGGGACAATGTATATATCAAGCAAAAGGTCTTAAGTACTAGTACAAGATTAAGACACATAGGCCCAGATATTCAAACTGCACCCAAAAAGTGTGCAACAGCAGGAGCATGCACAAGTCCATTGCGCCCATACGTAAGAAGTGCGATATTCAAAAACTGCGCAGGACAAGATGCGCCTACAGCCGATGACTGAATATTGCACCACCTGCACCATAGTGCAACTAGGGAGATGAAGATGAGCATATCTGATGTGCCATAGCACAAGAAGGGATGTTCAGCTGAGCAGTCCAGATGCACCATAGTGCAACCAGGGATGCCCCCCAGCAGCAGGGCAGCAATGCAATAGCACAACCAGGGATGCAGGGGCCCACCACCCATGCCACAGATGGGCAGAGGAACACACAGCAGAACAGACATCGTCCGCCCACACCCCATGCACTGCACAACTGGGGAAGGGATGGAATAACCACTGGCCCATGGAGACTAGCAACCAACCCACAGCTGGGCCATGGTGCCCCATCACACCCCCTGGCAAGCTGTGACTGGCACACAAGGAGGGCCGACCACCCCATGCCACACCATCCCACCAATGCAGAGCACACTCTGCACCATGACCCCCAGACACCCTGCTCAGGAGGAGTGTCCACCAGTGCAGGATACCCCATGCATGCCACCACCCCCACTGTGACAATGCAACCCTGTGCACCACAGAACCATGCAAGGCAGCCCCACCATGAGCACCCATCAGCGGGTGGCAGCACACAGTGATGAAATGACTGCATATACAGTGCCACCATGAACATCTCCCCAAGGTACAGCTGAGAGACTGACCATGCGTCGGCACACGATGTACCCCACACATGACAGGGCATGCCCCAGACCCCACCACCAGTGGTACAGCACCCTGCACACCCTCCCAAGGACACACCCCGATCCAGCACTGGCCACAACAGCCAGCGCAGACTCCCACAGTGGTGCATGGAAGCATGCACCACACAGGATGCAACACAGTGCATGGACAAATACCCACCCATACCCAAGGGCACACCAACACAGGGACACAGTAGTGGGGCAACAAACCCTCAGCGTGTGTGGCCGCCAGAGCAACACATGGCCAGCCTCCTCCATGGCACAGGAGTGTCAGCCACCCCCGCAGGCACTGTGGAGCTGCACGTCACCAGCATTTTCCCAGAGCACAAGTGACAGACAGTGATGCACATCCCCTGTGACACACACAAGCAACAGCATGGAGGTGGGACAACAACAACGGAGGCCACAGTGTCACCCGAGGCAGACATGCACCACACCAGTGACAGGCAGGAACCCGGCATTGTGCCGGGTACAGTGGCTGCCCTGCATGGACAGCCACCACTGACATGCCAGTGGACCGTGCATGTCAGAGACATGCATGGGTGTCAGCTGCACAGGCCATGGACAGTCTGACAGATGTGCCATGGACACAGAGCATGCACCATGGACCACTGCACACAGTCTTCCAGTGCACAGGGAACAACACACATGCCACAGACAGTAACTGATAGCCACTCCCACACCATTCTCACATCCCCACAGACACACACACATGCACATGACTGTACCACCCCTGATGCCATGCACACCACTGCAGCTGAGCACCTATAGGCTGCTGCAAATCAGAGACCACCACAGTAGGCATATCAAAAGAAATGTATTTAAAACAGCAAACAAAACTATGTACAAATATTTACAAAAGTTTGGGGGGAGGGCCACAAACAAGGTGGGGGTGGGTAAGGGGCAGGGGTGAACAAATGGTAGAGGGAAGGAGGGGTGTGAGGGTGGGTCTAGGGGGGTAGGGGAAATCAGGGACATTGGTAAGCTCAGTGGGAGCCCTGGTCCCTGCTCCGGCTGCTCCTCCCACCATGACGCCGTCTGACACCCAGCTTGTCGTTCCTGTCAAGGATTTCCAGTGACACCCTGGCAACATGTAGGATCTCCCACAGTGCCTCCCTGAGTGCCTGCAGCTGCTGTCCACCTAGGACAAGGGAGCAGAGTAAATAGGTGTGAATGCACAGCCCCATGCAGCCCACCCACTGTGCATGGCATACGGCCATGGGACATGCCTCTGTGATGGTGTGTGATCACCCAGAGTGATCACGTCCACAAGACCTGCCCACCCAGGCACACACAGCCATGCGGACCACTGCACACACCCACCGGCCAAGTCCTGCACAGCACCACCGTGGCTGTTCAATGACATGACTATGTGGTGCGAAGGCAGTGGCACAGCCATGTACCTGGTGCATGCATGCACCACCATTTATGCACTCCCAGACATGCAGTGCCACTGGACAGTGCTGAATGTAGCAAGTTGCATGCATGGCAGTGGTGTCAATGGATGGTGGCCATGCCCCGCTGCCCGCCCTGTTACACAGCATGCAATAGTAATCATGGATGTAAGGCACTCACCATCATCAGGCTAGTCCCTGCACCTCTGCAGACCTTCGACCCTCCCAGACTGATGGTCCTCCTGCTGGCACCTCCTCTCCCTTGCCAGCCTGCGCTCATCTGGGCCTAAGGCACAAACATGGAAAGAGGAACATCAGTACAATCCTGTAGAAAAGTTCCCCCACCCCCATGTGTGTGCAATCCCACACAGCCAGACCCACCCACCCCACACCCTGATAACACCACCACGGCCAACACCGGACATCCCTCCCCATGTGCCGGACACATGCAACAGTGATACCCGTATGGAAGATAAAAGTGTATGGATGTTGCACCTACCTAGCTGTGGCACCATGCCCCTCCTGGCATGTGCCTACAGGTGGGTGAGCAGGTCTGGGTCCCTCTGCCTCAGGTCCCCATATCTGTGGCGGCATTGCTCCACCATCCGCCCCATACCAGTGGACTCCTCCAGGGAGTTGGCCACTTCCTGCCACACCTGACTCCTGGCCCTGTCCAGGGGTGCCTCACCAAATAGTGGGCCAACATGTGGCCCACAATGGCAACCAAGTTTGCCATCTCCACCTGACTTGACTGTACTGCTCTCCTCTGTGCCATCTCTACTGCTCAGTTAAGTCAAAATGGCACTCTGCAGCACAGTTTTGCCACGTGCAGATGCTGCGTGGTACAGCACTGCCATTCCCTATTGCGCTGTCACCGAACAGTGTGATAGTGGTTCACCCATGCCTGATGCATGGCATCTAGGGGGCAAAGGTCGGGCACAGGGTCAAGGGTCTCTGGTGCACGGACAGCCACAGTGCGATTGGAACCCAGTGTGTCTCACTCGATTGGGTGCCTGTGTGCCACCTCCTGTAGAGGCCTACAGCCCCAGTGCCACAGCGCCATATAGGTGACCAGTGCTGTAGCACCACTGGCACAATGGTGGCCGTGCCCTGCATTGCCTCCCAAGCACAACACGTCAGCAGCACAGCAGGCGCCTGTGTCATCAACCCGGGCATGCGCAGTTAGGTGTGTACTGCGCATGTTATAGAACTGCGCCCTTGGCTCAGCACATTCAACACAATTGCATAAAGCGCAACAGTACAATATTCAGCCGTCATATGCAAATCAGCTAATCAGCCATTCAATGGTGCAGTCACTGCATTTGCATCCACTTAAAGATGCGCCTCACCTCATTTGCATGGGTTGCGCTATAAAAGTGTGACATTGGGCTGCACTGGCCATAGTGGATTACTGCAGTCTATTGGTGAGTTGCATGCTGTTTGGGAGTATGGACTGTGGATTTTGGGACATGCATGGGACTGCACAGTCACAGGTAACACCTGTCATTCTCACAGGCTGAATCATGACCGAGCAAGTAGTGGAGGAAGAGGAACAGAGTTGTGGGAGGAGTAGGAGGCCAAATTTCTTGAAGGCCGAGAAGGATGCCCTGTTCGAGGCCTACCTAGACCAGGAGCCGCTTCTCAGTGGATGCCAGGAAACACCACAGGCCCATGCTGCTGCATGGGAGGAGGTGGTGCATGCTGTAAACCTGCATGGCAGCCACGAGCACTCCATGCAGGAGTGCAAGAAGAAGATGGGTACAGACAGGAGGAGGATTAAGGAGAAGATGGCTGCCATCAGGGCTATATGGACTGCGACAGGTGGGGGACAGCCTGAGGTGCTACACCTGACCCCACAGGAGGAGAGGGCTGCTGGTAGCATGCAGTGTTGTGCCATTGAGGGTGTTCTGGGTGGTGGATTCCAGATGGGTGGTAGCCCGTCACTGCATGGTAGGTCATGGTCTGTCTATTGGGGGAAACAGGGTAGGTCATATGCAGTAACATGACTTTGATTTCCCTTACAGCTCCTGAGCATCTGCATGGGTCAGCAGTGGTGGGCTTCTCCACTGAGGCCGGTCAGATGGAGATGGAGGAGGGTCCATCCACTTCCACAGGAAATGAGGCTCACTGTAACAGTGGGCCTGCCTGGATGTCCAGACTGATGTTGTTGGAGCAGGTGCAGAGGAGGCCCTGTCCATGTCCCAGTGTGCCAGCATCCATGGATGATAGCATGCTGGGACTCAGGCTGGTGCCGGGTCCGTCACCGATGATGATGTTGCTAACGTCATGGGCAGTGACACATGTGTGCCACAGGATGGCCACACAGCAGGTAACATCACAGCCATGGCTGTGGGTGGTGCTGCAATGGAGGCCTGCATGTCATCACAGTCCCAGCCTGTGCCTGTCAGCACCAGTGGGGCAGCACTGGTGTGTGTACAGGACAGTGGGACTGTTGCGGCCACTGCGGTGGCACCATTGAGCCCTGGGGAGTGGCAGCCAGAGGGGCAGCATCAGCAGTCGGCCAATGGGCTTGGGGATGCAGTGTCAGGGGGCTGTGTCAGTGCACTGCCTGTGGACATGCCCAGGCCTGGCCCTGGTTTGCAGCACCCACCCTCAAGGGGTGATGAGCATCAGAGCCACGAACACCCTGAGGGACAGCATGCTGATCAGGCAGATGACCTCTTGGATGAGCACACCCGCATACTGCAAACATCAGTCAATCAGCAGATGCGGCTTGTGGCGGCGGTGGATGCACTGAGTGTGGCTCTGCAGTGAGCAGAGGAGCGTCGCAGCAGAGAAACTGCTCTACTCCTGGCAGGGATGGACTGGATGCGGGAGGATGTGACCGCTGCCATTGACAGGCTGACACATACAATCACAGCTGCCATGGCCACAGGGGGCACACAGTTATTTGCCCATGCATCGCAGACACCGTGCAGTGCAATGTCCACCCCCCATTCCCGGTGTCATGCGACACCATCCTTGTTGACACCGGGTTCAGCTGTGGGCATCCCACGCATGCCTGGCGCAGGCATGTTCGGTGTGCTGCAGACCCCTGCGCGAGCATGGTCATGTTCACGCAGTAGAACTCCTGGGGGGCCATCGGTGCCACCCCATGAGGCCAGTGGTCAGCCTGTCACTGCTGGCGGGTCTCAGCTTGGCCGCCCATGCATCTGTGACAGGCGGGGCACTGTGGCATGTGACTGACCTGTCTCCCAGTGCAGCTACTGTCTGATGCTGCCCTGTGTGTATTTTGTCATTCAGCGGGCAATGCACGGGTGGGTACTCGGCCCTGCATGCACACACACAGTCCATCTGCACACCCTCCTGGCTGCTGTCTGCAGTTGTGTGTGCATGATGATGCCTGCATTGCGCTGTACACCAATGTGCAATGGTGCCCAGTGTCTGACACACGCACAATGACAGGCAGTGAGCTTGGTTGTCTATGGACATGTGTGTGGCTGGGGTAGCATTCTGGGTCAGCATGCCTCCTACCCTTTGTGCATGTCTGGTGAGTTGTGTGTGTGTGTGTGTGTGTGTGTGTGCATGTGTGTCTGTCCATGTGCCATGTTAGACCTCACCCATCCCTGGTGGTGTGTGTGGTTCCATGCCCGGCCACTTCCCTTGATGGCATGCACCCCTGGTATGTGTCCATGCGTGTTTGTGGGTTGTGCCTTTGCCACTGGCGGTTGCACATGGCCCCATAACTTACCTGGGTAGGCTGAAGTGCTCCTCTGTGATGGTGTCCCGGTGCAGCTGTGCCAGCCGGAGCAGTCGGGGTCCCATCACCCAAGTTGGGGGCTGCCCATCACCATTGTCACCAGAGTCCTCATCGTCCCCATCGCTGTCCCCCTCTTCAACCTATATGGCTATCCCACATTTGTTGGCTATGTTGTGCAGGATGCAACAGGCCAGGAATAGCCCACAGACCTTTGAGGGGCTGTACTGTAGGGCACCTGCAGGAGGTGTCCAGGCAATGGAAATGTGCATTCAGCATACTGAACACCCACTAGATGACATTACGTGTGGTGGCATGTGCCTTATTGTAGCGTTGCTGCAATGGTGTCGTGGGCCATCGGTGTGGTGTGAGCAGCCAAGGACGGAGTGGGTATCCACTATCACCTGTGTGTAGAGGGTGGAGGTTAGTTTGGTGATCAGCATCTCCCTGCCCCGGGCCAAGTAGGCTACTACCCATGTCACCTCTGACCATGCCCCTCCCAAGCCCTATATTTGTCCATGTGGTTTGCATACTCACCCACTAAGTGGCCAGTGGGGATGTCCCCACTCTCGAATCTGTGGCACAGTGCCAACTGGTGCCAGATGAAGGTATCGTGTGCTCCCCCAGGGTGTGTGGCACAGACATTGATTATGCACCCCCTGGCATCGCACACCACCTGGCAGTTGATGCTAGCATAGCCCTTGGGATTAATGTATGTGGCCCCCTCAGGGCCAGGTGGTGTGCAGATGGCCACATGGGTGCAGTCTATTGCCCCTAGCTTGCCAGGCATATGTGCTACCCTGTGGAACTCCTGTATGTTTGCTGTGTGCTCCACCGGTGTGCTAGGGAAATGGATGTACTCCACAACATGTGGCAGCAGTGCGCTGAGGAATTGGGTGAGGTGGCATGACACGGCCGACTGGGTTATGCCTGTGGTGTCCTCTGCTGGTCTCTGGAAGGTACCCGTGGTGAGCAAGCACATGCAAGCTGTCCCTTTAGTCTCCACTGACAGAGCATGGCTCCATCATGTGGGTGCCTGCATCACATCACTGCACAGCTCACAGAGCTGCCTCAGAATTGCCTGATTCAGGTGGTACCGGCCCATGATCTCAGTATCACTCTACAGCTCGAAGCTGGTGCGGGCTCGGTACTGCCTGTTGGGGGCATACCACCGACGGGCCCTTCCACGGCCATTCCCCCCTGCTGCCTGCCTTCTCACCCCCTCATTACTGCCTCCATCTGGATGGTGGCACTCGCCATGTCCCTGGCTTGTGTTCAACCCCCTGGCAGCTGTTTCTGTGTTCCCCCCACTGTCCTGGCTGCTACTTTCCCTGCACCGGGAACACCTAGCTGTGCTGGCCTCAGTGCTGTGTGGCACTTCCCCCTTCTGCACTGTGGCTCCCCACACCTTCCCTGAGCCTGTGGGTTCCAGGTGCCCTTTCTCTGTCCTGCCCTTTGTGTGTGTGTGTGTTGTCTGTGTGGCTGGCTATAGTTCAGCAACATGTGCCTTCCCTGTAGTGTTCTTGTGCCTCTCCCTTGTTCCTTTTTATTTTGGCTCATTTCCACTATGGCGCAACTTCTGCTTGCTCCCTATTGCGTATGGTGCATGTTGTTGAATATCTCACTACGCCATTTATGCATGGTTCCTCCCCCTTCAGATGCGCATACATTCATTATCATTGTGCTATTGCTCAGCATGATTTGGGGGGGTGCAACTGCCTCCCGCTGAATATTGCAGAATGGCACATTTTCGGACTTGTGCTGGCGCAACCCTATTGTGCATGGCGCAACCCTTTTGAATATCTGGGCCATACTGTCACCTAAACATTTTGGGACAGTATTAAAAAGATAATTTAAGAAAGAAGAAAATTCCAATAGGATAACATTGGAACTTTAAGAAGCTATAACTCCCTCAATACTTAGTTAATGGACAATGTCTATTTCAATAAAAAAGCATTAAATAATCAAAAATGCAAATTCCTTCCTGACCTAGCTGACATAGTAATGTCTTTAACTTGGTTTTTTTTGTACTTTTATTTATCTTGCCTTTGATGCCTCGAGGATGTCTTACTTCATCACTATGTCTCCTCTACCCTCTTATATTCTGCACCTCTGGCAAGTTATCACTAACTAGTTGTCTCAAGGTATTAAATGTTCTAAATTCAAGTGGTTTGGTTCTTGATTCTGGGTTGGTGGTCCTGACAGTGAATTCAAATCATATGGCTTTGTGGTCTATCTTCTCTAATGGCTCTGTAGTTACACAACATCTACTATCTGTGAGTTGGTTACCACCACATCAAGGACTGTGTTCTACCTGTAAGGCTCCTTGACAAGTTCCATCAGTAGACAGTCTCAGAAGGTGTCAGTAATGTCTGACTTCTGTCACTCTTGGCTACATAGACATCCCAATTGATGTGCGGCAGGTTGAAGTCACCCAACACCACTACTTTCCTCCTTTGCTGACCCTCTTTCTGTGGGAGAGTGAGGGTGTAGCACATGATCTCCATCTGAGCTGAGTGCACAGGTGAGCTCAAAAGAAAGGCATAAAGTACTACCACAAGAATAAGTCATGTTCCCCTCTAAGTATTTAGAGGCAATACAAAAATAACCTTGTAAATTGCAAGTGCATTTGTAAAAACCATGCAAAACAGAAAGTACATTACTATGAAGGGGTCTTTTTTTTGGCATGTGTTTTTTTCTTCCTACAAGAAAAGGATGCTTTCATATGAAAAAGATAATTTTGGAATTTGTTTTTTCCAGAATTCTATTTCTATGTATGAAGAACACCTTTTTCATAGGGCATTTTCATTCATACGAAAGATCTTTGCAGATGAAAAAAAATTTTGGAGTTTTTTTTTATTTATTTCAGCTACAGCAATGCATAATTTTCTGGAGTTGATTCAGGCATAAATACACAGCCAATACTCTGAGTTTCATTATGAAAAGTAATCTTTTTTATGATTTTGAAAATACACAATTAAGAGAATGAAAAACACAAAATATGGTGAACTGAAATTTCTATGTGAAATGTGGCTTATTGGCATGAAAATAAAGTACAATATTTACTTCATATTTAATAAAACAAAATAAAGCCTTTTATTTTAAAAGGAAAAATTTATTAAAATTATGTTTTTTGCTTTTTATGTTTTAATTAGAGTCTTTTATTTCAATTTTTTGTTGTTGTTACTTTTGCATGGATGAGAAGTTACCCGCTCTTCGACATCATGATCCGGGGCTGTCAGTACCTTCCTGAGTGAGACAGCAAGTGGAAGCAGCTGCTCACTGGCAGTGTCTGTGCTGAGGACTGCAGTTAGGTGGCTCACACACCCTCCTCTTTAGGGATGAATTGAGGAGGGGCTGTAACAGAGGATCTTCTGGCTTCTGACAAGGTCACACAGAAAGGGCCTGGTCTTCACGCTCTAGCAGTATGTGGTTGGTTTCATATACTGCCTCCTTCATCTCACACAGTTCCTCTGTCACTCCATGCCGCAGCATGCGTGTGGTCTTCTGAGCTGCTATACTGTCTTAATGGCTCTGAGTGAGCTCTCCAATGCTGTGAGCAGGGACAGCATTGCTACTCTGGAGACCACAGAGGGCCTCGTAAGTCTAGTGCTCGAATCTGGTGCGATGGTACATCCTGTTTATTATATTTTGATGGTGGTTTGCATTACCATCGCGACAGACTTGATTATACTCTTGAAGCCCTTGGATATGGTACTGGTGAAGTGACAGAGGTCCTCCCTCAGTGCCTCAATTATGGTATGAGATGCTATGATAAAAAGGAAAAGAGAATTCATTAGTACACTTGGTATGTTGTGGTGTGTGTAATGAAAAGAACTGTTAGAAGTTCTTGTTCTTGTATGCATTGCACTGAGTAGAGAATGAGTAGTACTAAGGTTGTGATGGCGCTTCTAAACCTGGAAGTGAAGAAGTTATTGCATTTTGTTGCTTTAGTTCTTGATTCTGAATGCACTATCCGGTGATTTTGTTTAACCTGCGACAATAAAGATTTCTGTGGATGGAATGCAGTGTGTTATACACCTGTAATTCAGAAGAATATATTAGCAAAGAAAAAAAATGATATTGTCTCTTCTACTGTAGAAGAGAAGTAGTAATACAAAGCCATGGTGTAGTATTGTTCAGCAACAATTGATAAGCAACTTTTGAGGACACCTACAGTATAATGTTTTCTTCAAATAAGAATTTCGGTTATGGTGTGTCATACATATCTAATCCAGCTTGTCCAAGGGAGTACAGTTGAATACACTAATACATTTTTCTATGGACAATTGCCATACTTGACAGAATGCTACAAAGGACTACAATTACTGTGTGGTTTGTTAGCAGTTATGAAGGTAGAAGTTTGGAAATATTTTTACTTTCTGTGAATGACCTTGTCACCACTGCTTTTTCATGCAGTATATACAGTAATGTTGTTTAGGTGCAGGCCATGCAGAGTGGTGGTTGTAGCAGTACAAGATAGTGATAGCAGTCAAAGGCTCTGGTGATGGGGTTTTGGTACAAAAATGAACATGCAAGCTACATTGTGAGAGGGTTGGGGGAAGAAAATGAAAGCTGTTGTAGTATAGTGTCAGCAGCACTGATACAGTGATGTCTGTGGCACACAGAGCCAGATACATACCATGCTGTTGGGATTTCAACTGCGAAACGATCTTCAGTTTTAAAATCAAACACCTGTTTATCATATGAAATAGTGAAACACGAAGAAAATAATACACAAAACATGAAATAACGTTATTGTACGGTCTTAGTGTTACAATATGTATATATGTTGTAAGAATAGCACATGATGGGGTGTGGATAGTGGTGTGATCACTGCATGCCGAAGTGTGTAATGAGGTATTTGGTAATATGCCCAGTGTCTGTGGAAGTGCACTAAATGCACTAGTACCCAGGGCAGTAGCAAATCACAATACAGTATTATTCTTTGATACAGGATGGAGAGTAAATTTACTCTGAAAAGAAATTCATATTTGTACATACATGTACTACCGTTAAAATGCTTATGTGCACCTTAGTATTCTTTAGCTATGATGTATCTATAGTATTGTATTTGTACATACTGTTTAATAAGACAGATGTTTTACCTGTCTCAGCAGCAATCGTATGGTGGCACTGGGGTGGTAGATCCATGGAAAGGGAAATGAAAGTATGTAGATAGGAACATGTTCTGCATTTGTGGCTGTAATATATTATTTCAATTAAAATTGCCAGTGCTAACTTTATGTAACATCTTGAGTCTCTTATCGGAGAAGAATTCTTCACTTGCAGTTGTTTCCAAAGCTCATAACCATTTGGACATTTTCTGAGACAGGTGGTTTAGTACATTATGTGTGATTGTACCCTGATATTGACAGGACCATCTGTATTGTACAATCACATAATAAATTGGTATAGTATGACTTCTGTGCAGAACAAGTAACATTTTACCTTCTGGAGGAAAAGAGTACTGCACATACACCACTTTTGAATGATTGTTATAAATCTAGGATCTGGTGCTCTTATATCTATGATGGATGAGACTGTGTGATTTTGGATGCAAGAACTTGATGATATTGGACATGCCAGTGTGGTACTGTACCATAACATAATGGTTACAATGTCTTGCTCTGCTGTGTATCTGTGTTGCTGCTGGCATAAAGGATGTTGCAGGATAGTGTCTGCAGGGATGACCATAACTGTATTTTGTAGGTAGCTGCAATGGGGTATCATGGGGTGGGGTTGGTGGGGCCATGTTGGGATATGGAATCCCTCCGCCATGATGCTTTGGCCACCTAGCTGCATGGTAGAGCTGTGGTATACCTGTGGGTGGTATGCTGCCTCATAATCTACACTGACAGCTAGAAAGATACATGATAGTAGTGCATACTGAAAGAAGTAACTCCTAGTATGGTAACAGGCAGATGTGTCCAATATTGTAGTGTGATGGCAGTCTTGATAGTTGGGTTTCAGAGCCCTGTTGCAGTACTAACATTTCTACTGGAGAATCTATCCTGCTGTGTCTGTATGCAGTGTGTGTGTGTGTCCTGCTGTGCAGAGATAGTGTGTATGTTTGTTGGAGGGGTGCAATATAGCTATGGTAGGCTTGCTGCTGGTGCAAGGTGGACAGTGTTGTGGTATGCACTGCATGCCTTTTTGAATGCTGAGCAGTGTGGACATGGATCTTACCATCGCCCTACACCACTTATGCATGTATGTGTATAGATGGCAGGGGAGGTCATGTGCTCAGTTAGCTTGTGCACAGCTTGTGAATATCACTGGGTGTCTACTGGACCCCCACTGTGTGGTACTGCAATGTAGAGTTGCCTATGTGTCTGTGTGTGGGCAACTTGAACATTACTGGATATGAATCATTGATTCTTGTAGCTCCTTACTAAAAGAAGTAGTGATGAAAATAAAAACAACATATGTAATGGAGAAAGACAACTGATTATTATATTATAATATTTCAATAAGGAATTTTGTTTTAACTTCCATTGTTCAGTGAGAGATTTGCTTCCCGCTGCAGCAGTGTATACACCATACGGACCAGGCTGGGGATCCTCCTTGGGCTGGTATTCTGCCCTGGAGCCATGATCATGCAGTGGTACCTCAGTTTTGAACACAGAGGGCACTTGGTGTTTCTGGCTACCTCCCTCTGTGCCTTGTTCGGTGGGACCACTAGTGCCCTCTCTGTGGATTGCTTGATCTGTAATACACAAATAAAAGAAAAGGACATCTTTTACTATTATGTTAATACATAGATATTGTATTATTCCTAGGTAACCTACTGCCATGTTGAATATCACACTGTACTGTACTTCACCAGGTATTGTCTGATAATGAATAATATTAACACCTAGTAATGCATATACTTATAGTGAAGAATGGCAAAAAAGTATTTCTGTAGTTTTCTATTATATGACAGCTCAGTTAGTGTTGTTATATCAGACCCATACACTTTGATGTTTTGCAATATGTAAACAATATCATATACTGAAACTTTAAAAGTATATGAAAAACATAAATATTGTTTGCTTGTTATTAAGCCAATGGTCGTATGGGTTACTGTGGTGGATACGTGTTATATGAGACATGTATTATGTTCTGATTTTTCATAATATAGCAAAAAGAAAAGCGAAAAACAGAAGAACAAATCCAGACACTAATACACACAGCCTTTAGCACTATGATAATAAAGACTATTGTTTGTTAGGTATTGAGCAAACATGGTCCTTTCACAAAAGGGTTTCCTATTAAAACCTTTGTGCTGCATGTTACTGGACTTCATTGGTTCTATTGCCTAGCTAGCTTATAAAAAACACAATGCTACTTGCCATCCTACCCTTTGCCACCTCCTCATCAAATGCATCTATCTGAACTGCATCATGGATTAGCTACTTCCCGAGTTCCAAGCATATGAACTTCTAATGTAAGCCATGATAGCACTGTAAATGTACGTATGCAAGATGTCTAATGTGTTATTCTTCAGTTATTACATACCATCATGCCCGATGGGCTGCATCTCCTCATCCTCAGCAAGAGCCTTAGGATTCTCCTCAATCTGATCTGCTGGAACTGGTACCAGATGGACCCTCTGTGCTGGTGTTGCAGGAAAACCTTGATGTTCTGCAAAAACAGAGATGATATAAAGAAATATTATGAGGTAAGTTTGTTGCAAGAAAAGATCTTTTCATCCACGCAATATATTTAAGAGAGAAGAAGTTTTTATTATGTTCCACTGCACTTCAATAACATGGTAGTAGTGTTTAAAGACTTGCAAATGTGGCATACAAACATTTTTTGTCCTGTTGTTACATTGGGGAGGGAGTTATGAAAAGCTGTGTATGAATAGCTTTTAATGTTAAGAAATGTATGAGCACTGAAAAGAACTTGGTTGTGACTGCAGCACTGTAACTCACTCATACTGCATAGGTGAAATGCTGCACTTTCTATAGCCCTGAAACTTGTTCATGGGTTATAGGTGAACTGCTGAAGTGTTGCTAATTGGGTGAATTGTGATCTGCTTCTCTACCTTTACTAAGACTATGTACCTTGCTTGTGAACAGCAGAAGTATTAATGCAAGACATCAATGAGATTTTTTTTTTCATTCTATTTGTCTGGCTATAAAATGTTATGAACAAACAGCTAAGTGCTCTATATCACCTTATGCTTGTGACAATTATTGGAGGATCAAGCACATGATTTTAAAGAAGCAGTAGGCTGTGTGACACAGAGTCCTTTTTTGGCACCTCAATGTACAGACATTGATGGTCAGCTTATAAGCGAGGCAATGCAATACAGGGTTTGTGGGATACTTTGTTATAGTTATATCTTGGATGATCTAATGCACAGTAATGCACAGAGCACCACATGCTCTGTAGAGCATTATTTTATCAGGTAATGGACTGCACTGGACTGTAATATAAGTCATTATTTGGACTTGTGTCTGACTACGTGCATGGGGCATGCATTAATAAAGCAATTACACTTTAGATGATTTGCAGGAATGGCAAATTATAACATTGCCCATGTATGTCGTAAGGTATGGCATGCACATCAGTGACTTCAATGAACTGTAGAGTGGAATAATTTATGGCAGTATTGCACATACCTCAGCTTCTTATTGTTATTTCAAGTAAGTAGTATGTCTTAACAAAGTGTGCATTAAAGGATTCTAATGTAGATGTGAAGGAACAGTGAGGTACGAGGCCACAGCATCTGTTCTATACTTCACAGATGGCTGAAGGCACTTGGACATGCCTTGTACCTCCAAATGGACTTTGAACGTGATAATTTACCATTGCCATGCACCCTCTCATTTGTTAGCCATCACTTGCTAGTATATTGTTACTTAATAGTTACTGTAGTGACAATTGTCATATTACAGTATATTAAATGTTACTAATGCTTGCACACTACATATTGTGCAGTACTGTTAATCAAATTGAAACTACTTTTTAAATACTTTCTGATTATTTCTAATACATTGTTTTACTTATTCATAAAGTTATTCTCTTATTATTGAACAGGAATAATATTGACAGCAGAAATATTTTCTCATTGTTTCCTGATACCATTAGATAGGCATACAGTACTTTAATTGTGTCTGTCATTAAATTAATGCTTCCCTTTCTGTTTCCACATTTCATGGGCCCACTTGAACCAGTCCCCTACTCAGACACTGCCAGATTTCTTGATCTAGTAAAATGTTTGCTGCACCTGTTTCTGCTTATGGCAATAAGCATCTTTGTCCTTCTGTATGCCTTTGTCACTCAGGAAGTGACTGACATTTTTCCACTTTTGTTGTGGTAAATTGGTGCCCTGCATCATGATGTTGGGCCATCCATGTTTCTGGATGGCCTCAACCAGGGCGAGTACCTTCTCATCCTTTCCATTCTTCGACATCTTATCTGTTTCAAAAGAAAAACAGACACACACACACAAAATACATACTTAATATGTGACTGTCTGGTCATCTATGAAGTATAACTGCTAACTTCTGACTTTATCATTTTTTTTGTTATTCTTTTTTTCCTGGTCTTCTATCTTTCCTGTCACATAATTGTCTAAAGTGTAACAGCACCCATTACTGCACCAATAACACAATACAATATAGAAAGAACAACAATTATCAGGTGCGACTGTGCTGCCCAGTCCCCTTCTATGGTGGCACTGATCTGTACATGTCTCCCTTAAGCCATGAACTGTGTGAACAGGTCATAGTCAGGGCCAGTTGCCACCCCTGCTCAAGGCTGAGCCATTGCAGCTCTCAGTAAGGCACTGCTCCTGTGTGACTTGTTCTAAATCTGCACCCACTAATCAGTGTCCTCACCCTTCATTCACCCAGTTTTCAGGGTCCCCACCCTCCCTGCACCCAGCAATCAGAGTACCCAACCATTGTTCACCCACCAATCAGGGAACACACCCACCCTGCACCTAGTAATCAGGGTCACCACCTTCCTGTACCCAGTAGTCAAGGTCCCCAGCCTTACTTCACCAAGCAATCAGGGTCCCCACCCTTCTTGCACCCATCTTTCAAGGTCTGCACCCTCCCTTCATACAGTAATCAAGATCCCCTCCTTCCTTCACAAAGCAATCAGGGTCTGCCACTCCCTTTACCCAGCAATGAGGGTCCCCAACTGACTGTATCTAGCAATCAGTGAACACACCTTCTTTGCACCCAGTAATCAGGGTCCACACCTCCCTGCATGCAGTAGTCAGGGTTCCCACTCTTTCTGCACCAAGCAATGAGGCTCCCAACACTTTCTGCTCCAAGCAGTGAAGGTCCCCACCCTCCCTGCAGACATCAATCAAGGTCATCTCTTCCCAGCACTGAGCAATCATGGTCCCCCACTCCCTGCACCCACCAATCAGGGTCTCAAACCTCCCAGCACCCAGTAATCATGGTCCTCACTCTCTCTACACCCAGCAATGATGGTTACCACCATTACTACATCCAGCAGTCTGGGTTCTATACCTTAGTGTACCCAGCAATTATGGTCCTCATGCTCCCTGCACCAAGCAATCAGGGTCCACACCCTCACTGCTCCCAATAATAAGGGTGCTCACCCTCCCTGCACCCAGGAATCAGGTCCTCTACTCCTAGTGTGCATGCAGCAACAGGGTCATTTGTCCCATCTCCGCAGTCCCCAAGCCCCAACACTGCCCCAGTCCATACTAGCAGAGGTATAACCAAAAAAAAAGATAGAAAATGACAGGTGTGTCCTCCCTGCACCCAACAATCAGGGTCCACAGCCCCTGCAAACAGTAAACATGGGCCTCACATTCCTACAGCCAGGAATGAGGGTTCCCTCCTCCCAGTCTTCACCCAGCAACAAAGTAATTCCCCTCTGCAGCCCTCAAGCCCCCATCCCTGCCCAAAGACCATACTAGAACAGGTATCCCCAAAAATAGAAAAAAAAGAGACATAAAATATCAGGTGTATGTTATGTAGGTGTATCTCTTTGATTTTTTTGACCAAGGTATATTTGGGAAAGCATGATGATACTGCTTATAAATGTGATGACACATCACAGCACTATTTGAATTCCATGTCAGAAGTCCCTCAGGAAAACTGTGTTGCCAGTTGAGCTGGACAAAGTCAGCAAAATTCACTCCACAAATTCATCCACTAATTTGTCACAGTTCACAGAGCATGGATCCATTTTCAAAGTGTGAAGTGTCACCATGAAGTATAGAATTTTGCCCATGAAATGTAGAATTCTCAGGTGAAATTCCACACTTCAAGATGAAAACTTCATAGTCTATGGTGAAAGCTTCACAATTTGGCTGAAGTTGAAGTTGGTGAGGTCTGGAAAAACATCATGAAGCTCCACAAATGCAAATGTTCACCACATTGCAGCAACTTCACCAGCGAATAAAAATGTCACTGTATCTCTAGTTGCCAGTGCTGTGAGATGCACAGTATTGTTTAGATAAAGCACATGTTTCTAATGTTTAATTTCATGGTATCATACATTGTGCATATCCAGATCACTAAAGAAGCCAGATAATTGAATGTCCACCTTTCTACATGATCTGTCAAGTCCTGGTGCATGCTGCTGTCCTCTCCAGATCATCCACTCTGTAATATCTGAATATAGAACATTACAGGCAAGTAACATTGCTGTATGCACAGTGAAATCAGATTTACCTGTTTTACCTAAGACTGTATCCCTTTTGTGACACAAATCATTATGTCCAAGATGTATAAGAAGTATGTCTGGCTGAGTGTGACTATCTAAAAGTCGGTACATATTTGGAACAAGCTGTTCCCACCTCATGCCACCCTTACCAAACCAGTAGACATTACAGAATGGCAGTCAGAAATCATTACCAAAATAACTCCTTCTGGCACACTGTGCAGTACACCTCACAACTGAATTTCCCACAATCCAAATAGTAGTTCTGTAGCTTTTAGCAATGCTCAGTCTTTTCAGAGAGAGTGCAAATAACAGCAAGGTCTAAAATGTGTGCATCTCTCTCAACAGCCTGTGCCAAGTAACTGTCTCATTTTCAGTATCTCATTATTATGAGGCAGACTGGTGAATGGAGTAGCAACAACTTTTTTTTTTACATTTGAATGGATGTTGCCAATGTCTACATACCAATCCAAACAGTTTTTATTGTGGCTACTGTGTATATTGCCATTGGTCAACTATTTTCAAAAATTGCACTGTTTTGGAGGGAAATTATAACTATCTGATAGTGCAGTTAATTAACTAATTAATGAAGTGTTGACAAGACAGTTTTCTACTTCTAAGATTACAATTCATATTCTGTAGTAAAAACCATGGAATAGTGTATTAAGAAATACATTTTTGTAAACTGCCTTTTTTTCTGCTGCATGACTATTTCCTTAACAGTAAAAAAGTTATTAAATTAATTATGTACTGATAATAAAGTTATTTGCTTCTAACTTTACAACTGACAGTCAGTGGTAAAAAACATGCAATACTGCATTTACCTACCAGGTCCTAATGTTGCATGCTTAATAGCATACGACATTATGTCTAAATGGCTATAGCATAGTCCATAACCACTACTGGTGCAATACCTCATATACTGCTGTACACAGTATTGCACCAGTAGTACTCTCCCATGCAGAGGATATGACCTCTGCTGGGAGTCAGTTTTGCTGAGCAGATGCCATGATTCACAGGACTGAGCCACAGCAGCAGGAACCCAAGCAATGTGTCTGGGACCAGGTTTGATTCCGAGTCCCAGAATCTTTTATTTTTCACACTTTTGTTGAGACTCTTCAGTGGGGGATTGGGTGCAGCCCCCATGAAGTGTGTAGGGCAGAGCCCCCTACAGAAAAAAAGACTTATGCCTCATGGCAGAAATCATGTTGTATTGGCAGCGTGATTTTGCCATGAAGCACAATGTCTTGCAACATTATGACCCCATGCCCTGCATTTATATACATTCTGTATGTGGCTGTAGATTATAAAATCTGTTTTTGTTAACTGCCTTTTTTAGTGTTGCATAACTATTTCTTTTATAGTTAAAAGTTGATTTATTAATTAAACACTTACAATGCTTCTTTTAGCTGGCAGCAGTTTGAATTGCAATGAAATCTAATATGGAAGACTTCCTGTGGTCCTCAGATGTGTGATGTGCTATCTATTGGTTATTTGCAGGAATTTCCTGTTTTGATTCAAACTTTTTTCATTTGCTGAGATTCTTTTTTCATATGCAGCATATGAAACAAAATCTCGGCATATAAAAAAAGAAATCATCATAGAAAAAACAGATTCTTTTACATATGAAAATGAATGCATTTCAATTGGCATTTTTAATTTTATGACATAACTTTGCCATTTTCTGCTCTTTTAACTCAAACTTTTCAACATACCTTCATTGCAACCTCACCTCATGACCACTGCTGATGAAGGGATACAAATAAGTGTTTGGAGATGTTTTGGGGGTTGTTTGTTGAAATTGCATTTTCAGTGATAGTTTAATGTTGAGAAATTATGGTATTGTACAAGTGAAATCTTTAGAATGCTGTGTTAACAGTTTCAGGCTGCAATATGAGGAGATATTAGTTTTATTAGCATTTTCCTGTAAGGATGGGACATCCTAGCTGTGATACATTTTCATGTTTTTTATGTAGAATATTTCTATAATGGTTCATAATGGCATACATCATGAATGTGTGGTGTTTGCATATTATGTTGTTTAAATTTACTGATCAGCATGTGCTTCATTGCTTATGTGAACATTTGTTGTTCCTATAGGACCCACATTGTGCTGGGTGTTCTGTACAGTAGTCTTTATAATACTTTTATAAGTGTTTATGTTATATTATTTGTGGTTCTACATGCAAAGTTTGTTTATCTTACAGAATGGGTAAAACAGACCCTGAATTATGATTACCTGATATACTTCTTTACTTGCCCATGTAACCATCAACAATAGCCATGTAAAACAATGTCATGTATTGACCTGCATCATTGTTAAAATCATGGTGGGCATTAGATTTATTTAAATTTCATACCTTGCTGCTTTTTTATCTTGCTTCATGGGTGGTAGAGATTGGTCCATTTTCTTCCTCTCCCCCTTCCCCATTAGTTAAAGTATTGTGTACCAAGCTTGAAACACACACACCTTTTTACCACAAACTAACATTTATAGTTAAGCATCACTATATGGATATTGGAATTTTTGAGCAATGATATTTGGATTCTGATTTATAATGATTATAGGATGTCTTGTGATTTTGAACAAACTGTGTGTCAACTAGAACAAAATTTCCTTATTCTATATAAACGTTTTAAGAATTTAGAAATGTTCAGTAATCATGTATGAGATAGATACATATCCAGATAGGAATTTAAGTGATGCATAATGTTTTTATCTAAAAATGTTAGAAGTTGGTGTTAACTTGGAATTTGATGATTGTATAATTATCAACATATGTGGTGTGGGGGTATTTAAGTAAGGTATTGTGTCTATGTCAGCCTCCCTTAGGAAGTGCGCATGCATGAAACCGGTCAGGGCTTGTGAGTCTGCTTTTAATTGCCACTGCTCCTTCACAGGCATGTAATACAATACATTTTGTTCTTTCTTTATAAACTGAGATGGATGCTGGTGCTGCTTTTTTGGATTTGGTTTTATGAGGTAGACAAGATTTTGAAAGTATTTCTCACCACAAGGAGGAGTGAGAAATACAAACTCATTCTAAACATTGACAAATGTGAGATTAGGGCCCACCATGGATTGATGGCATTTCTCTGGCATGTTTGGGAACTGGAGCTTTTGGCAGTGTATTTCGTCACTTCTGTATGATTGTTGTACACAGTTCAGGAATGAGAAAATTTGTGGTAACATTGTATCTCATGTCAGAAGTGCTCTTAAGAATGTCACACAATTGGATTCCTTATTGTCTGAAGGTGAATGGAAGTGGCACATCATTTTATTACGCAGCAGAAAGATTGTAAAGAAACTTCTAATGAAGTTTTGGGACACAATCCAGATCATATATATCAATATGTGACAGTAAAAGAATCACAGATTTTGTAATGAAATCGCCACAATTGAACTGACTAAGAGACACAAATTTGAATATGAATGCATCTGATGCAACTGCTTATTGTACCAAGAGCAAACGGTAAACATTGGCTTGCCTAAAATTCCAAGGTGGAATGAAATGTGGAGTTACTTGGTTTCTTATCCATTATTAAAGAGTGACTTTCATCCACAGCAATTGGTGGACGTGTGTTCATACTGTTTCTGAAAAATAAAATCAATCACTTTGCTTCCTAGATCTGTGCTAAAGAACATGGAAGCAGATGTTACCTCTCCTGAGATAGCCAACCTGACTTTGAGCAGATTCCAATCCAGACAATGAAACTGTTTCAAACAATATTGAGACTAAATACAGAAATGAAAAACATGCACCAAAAATAACTCAATAAATCACTGAAGGGTTTTATTATGTATCTTCCACTCCCACTGTAGGAAAATTTTAAGAAAATAACTGGGGACAACAGTATTGTCATTTTGGTGAATGGTGTTCCAAAAAAGACCAAAACAATTTGGCAAGATGTTGTCAATGTTGAGAAAGTAAAAATGTTGTACCAATGGAAACCTGTGCCCAGTAAAGGCTTTGTGGGCTTATGTTGCAGAGCATTACAATAAGAAAGGGCGTTTATTTGTGCATGGAGATGGGAAGAAGGTGACGAGTTACCAGGTGACAGCCATACTCAAAAAAGCTATGGAGTTTCTTGGGGAGGACCCAGATAGGTATTCCTCCCATTCCTTTAGAATAGGTTTAAAGCACAGAAACCTCGATGCATGAGGAAATAAATGTTGATCACCTTACTAACACTGATGCTCAGTTTGGAATACTAGACACTAAAAAAGCAATGACTGAGAAGGTCTCAGTGAATACAAATGAGAATATGTTTGAACAGAACACAATACATCCACTGCATGGCAAGGATCCAGTAGTTGATAATATTAACTTGTACCAGATGAAGCAGTTGAAGGAACTCCTGTTAGTATCTGGTAGAGTACATTGGAAGCACAATGTTGTCCTGATCTGTTTCCAAATTGCACTGTTGGTTGCTTGAATGAACATGAGGTACGCATTACTGGGGCCATGTACTGAGCATCCAGAGTGTTGCATTCTTAGGGTAAGTTCAGATGAAATATTCAGTATTTATTTCACCTGCTCTGAGAGAGTGAGCAAAGTATACTCTCTTACTCCATTGCACATACTCTGCAGCTGACTACAGATTTACATGGTATGACAGCTGTGGAGTTGTTCCAAAAGTTACAAAAAAGGATGAAACCCTGCAGGTGAATTTGTACTCCATCATTTCTAATAAGTGTGGCACCAAAGAATATTGGCACCAAAGGCACTCTGAAGTCATGTGCATTTTAAGATAATATGGTGCAGACACTTGGTTTGTTACCCTAAGCAGTGCAGAGTACAGCTGGAAAGAGTTGGCAGACATTCTCAAGTGGGGAAATGCAAATGTAGATGGCATATCATTTATGACCCTCAATGAGTTGCACTCTCTAGACCCTGTGTCTCTGTCACAACACTTTCACCATTGTTTTCATGCACTGCTGAGATTCATTCTCTCTAACACAAATCCACCTCTTGGTATTGTTGATTACTGCTTTTGGAGAGTGGACTATCAGGCATGTGTGGCTCATCTTATTCACATGCTGCTGTGGGTAAAGGATGCTTCCCACATTGGAGACAATGAGGACGGTGAGATCCTCAAGTTTATCATGCAGTGCATTACATGTCATATCCCTGACAAGTACAACAGTCCAACGCTATGGAAATGGGTGAAAAAAATTCCAGCATTATTTGTGTTGTAAATACTATTGTAAAAAGGTAAAAAACCTTGACAGCTAGTACACAAGGTGTCATTTTGGATTTCTGAGTTGTGTTTGCAAAAAGGATAATGTCAACAATTTGTTCTCCACCATGTTCCGTTATCTGAAAACAAACTCTACAAAGAAACTGTACAAATTGCCCAGAAATCAATCTGAGGCATTCATAAATGATTACGGTCCACCTTTGTTGTTGATGTGGAGGGCTAATATTGATGTGCAATTTG
Organism: Neoceratodus forsteri; assembly: GCA_016271365.2. Classification (NCBI taxonomy): domain Eukaryota; kingdom Metazoa; phylum Chordata; order Ceratodontiformes; family Ceratodontidae; genus Neoceratodus; species Neoceratodus forsteri. The sequence goes on along the minus strand of CM057456.1, from coordinate 109,544,371 downwards.
TTGCAGACAATTCCATGACCCTGGTACAATATGTCACTTCGTACGTTACCAAAAACAAACAAACCTGCTTGAAGGCGCTTTGGGAAGATTTGTGCAACAGCAGCCTATCTGTCTCTTCATGGATGTGGTCACTAGGGTTAAAACCTCTTTCACATTGTGAATGTGGAGCCCATGAAGCCAGTGACAGGCTGATCAGCACATGCCTGTATGGAAAATCCAAGTCAATACAGTACTTGGATGTCAACAGTACCGGGTCAATCTACCATATGAAATGCAGTGTAGTCAAACTGCGCACCAAACACAGCACAATGTAAAGGAGTGACAGGGTACAAAACACTGCATGAAGAAATGTTGCAAGCATGGTTTTGTACCCTGTCATGCATTGTTGGTAAGCAGTGACACAAAGGATAATACCTTTGCTGGGGAGGTGATCTGCTGAGCAGTTGCCTGTGCTCAGAGGGATGAACCACTGGCAGTGGAGGGAAGCTGTGCACCTGTAGACCAGGGCTTGAATCCTGGTACCAGACCACTGGTGCTGTTTGATATTTTTTGTATTTACTTTGTGCCACTTAATTTCCCCCCACCCATGCTTCTCCCCATCCCCATGTTGTACACCTCCTGGAGTGAGGGACGGAGCCCCAATTAAAAACTAAAGATTTGACTGTCATTTTTACCAATTTTACTATTTGGCTTTATGAGCGAGCACTTACAATGTACTCACTGTAATGTACATTGCTGCATTGTTTTTGTTTTCAGCATGATGACCCCGTGCCAATGTCAGCTACAAAGAAAAGAGATATTGTGTGCTGAAACCTCATGAAGAAATTGAAGAGCTTGCAGGAAACAGGCCATCTTTATCAAATATCTTGAAGAACAATTTGACACATACTATCCACAACACCACAACACAATTGAAAACATGTGTCTCTTTGAAGTCACATAGTGGTACGACTACAGGTACAGAGTTGAGTCAGATCCTGCAAGAGAGATATACCAAATGATAGGCTTGCAGGGCAGTTTCGCCAAAAGGCAGAGACCTTGGTTGATTGATAATTGCAAGCTCAATCTGAAAACTGCAGAGAAGAGGGAGCTTTACTACTTTGCTCTCCTGTTCTTGTTCAGTACATGGAAGGAAGAAAGCTCACTGAAAGGTGATTGTGAGACATTTGAGGAGCAGTTCCATTTGACTTAGGAGACCTTTAAGAGTGAAGCAACAGTTGCTTATATTAACAGATTGGATTTAGAAAAAAAGCAACAGGAAAAGGCTAGAGAGCTAGACTGCAACTGGAGGAAGATACTCCAGTAATTTCACAAGAACTGTGTGAGCCAGAGGGAGAAGCGCTCTGGGACCACCCATCCTTGTTAATGATCTTTGTTAATGATCCAGAAGTACTATTTCAGAGGTTTAAAGTGCTATGCAGCAGGCATGCCAATTCAACACAGACAGCTGCATGATCCACCAGCAATTGAACTCACATCAATAAATCATCTATACTACTATGATGTATGCTGTGAAGCATGATATTCAGCATCATAACAAGGAGTGTACTTGTGACAACCACAGACCACTGCATATGTTTGTGAGTGGGGCTGCTGGGACAGACAAGAGTTTCATTATTGAGACCATTAGTGCTAAAATATGGAAATATACTTGACCAGCAATGTCTATTATTGTGACAGCTCCAACTGGACTAGCAGCATGAAACATAGGTGGAGTAACACTACACCGAGTTTTTATGCTGTCTGTTGAAAACGGCAAGACATATGACTACTGTAAATTGTCATTTGAAGTTGCAAGTGAGCTAGAGACCATGTTTGACAAGGTGTATTACTGACAAGATCAGTGTGGTTTCCAGTGTTCTTCTTGCCTTCATTCACCTATATCTGCAAGAGATTGTTGGCACAGATGATGATGTTCACTTTGAGGGGAAAACAGTTTTGTTTTGGAGACTTTCAACTAGCACCCGTGAATGGTCAGCCATTCAATGCTGGTTATAAAACACTTTCATCGACCAGCATCACAGCGATGGGATTTATGTCAACCGCAAGTTGCGATTGACATAAATCCCAATTGTCTCCAAGTCCATTTTTTTATTGGAGGAGTTGTCCTCAACTCCTCCATTTGGGAGCTCTTCCCCCACACCACCTGTACCAATGATTATCAACTCTGAGTTGGACTTGATTCAGGGGAGGGGGTGCAGGAATGGGAGACAGTGTGCCTCTGTCTCAGGGGACCAACACAGTGACGTATTGGTGAACTGTCAGTTTTGTCAACAGTGATGTAGGTTGCTGTGTTAATGTTGCTGTAGGTGGGGTTTACCTGAATGATCAGCATGTCTTCTCTGCACTTTCTGGCGAGGAAGCTATAAATACTATAGGGTGCGCTGGTGAAATAAACCTGTGGGAGTTTTTCACCTATGTTGAACTGTTTCAGAATATGAGACAGGGTGCTGATCTTCAATATAAAACTCTGCTTGATGAGGCTTACATTGGAACCTTGTCACCTTCCAGTGCAGAACTCTTGAAGACACATGTCACAAACAAAAGGAATAATTCTACGCTTGCAGCATGCAATCTCTTTTTAAAGCTATTCACTGATGGGACATGGATTGTCTGTTTGATGCCAAGACTTAAGCAGTGTGTGGAAGTCAACCAAATTATGCTGGAGAGACAGCAGCAACCAATTCTGATGCTGACATCACCTGATTCAATCGATGGTGTCTCCTTAAGTCCCAAAATGGTATTGAAGATGGTTGAATGTCTGAAAGAACTGACATCAGATGTGTCTCAAACAGCTAGTTTGGAGGGTGCTTTGACAGTGTGTATGAATGCACATGCCATGCTACATGTTGATGTGGATTGGGGACTTGTCAATGGTACAATGGGTCACACAGTTGACTTTCAATATAATGTTCAGAGAACCTTTATTGAGATGTTTCTAGTGAAATTTAACAATCTTGAGTACCCACAGAGCATCTAGAGGTGTTCAGTGAAATTCCACCTTGTAAAAGACATTTATGTAACAAGAACAAAATTTCCACTCTGTGTTTCATATGCTGTCTAAATTCACAAGTCTCAAGGTTTGAGTATGAATGCAGCAATGGTTGACATAGGCAATGCTATCTTCAAAGATGGCATGAGCTATGTTGTCTTGTGTCAGAAGTCTTGCAGGACTGTACATCATAAACATTGCACAAAACAAACGTTGTGCTGATTTAAAGTGCATTGTTCAGTACAATCAGCTGCAGACTCTGTACCAACCCAACTAATCCCTGATCCTGGTACCTAGTGATATAATGATTTGAGATGTCTCTCTAGTTGTAGCACACACATTGAAGAGGAAAAAGCCTACTGTGCATCATTCTTCAGCATTTAAAGGTGATGGGTGATCTAGTGTTGTTGATCAAACCAGATTACTGCAAGCAAAGAAGTGTCTCGGTCTGTCCATGATGGTAACATTTGACAACGGTACTGGAGTGAACTGCTATGCTAACTCTGCAATGCAAGAATTCATGCATATGCCATAGTTTGTTAGCATGATTAGTGCTTCTCAATTGACAATGTTGTCTAATTCAGTGAAGCAAGTTGTAAATGCCTGTCAACAGCAAGTAACCAGCTTGCAAACACTAACACCACTGCATGTAGCTCTGGCAGCTTATTGTGGAGATAGAACATTTGCTGATAATGCTCAGCAAGATGATATTGAGTTCATGATGGCTATTATCAATACTTTGGAATATGAACACATTCCAGTAAGGCAGTACTTCATGTTAGCTATCCCTTTAAGTATATATGCCTGTCCTGATGTAAGATAGAGAGAGGAGTGACAGAAGACATGCCGTGGATTTCTCTGTATATCCCAGATGACCCATCTGTGAAATTCAGAAAGTTGTTTAGCCTTGTTAAATTTGGGTGGAAGTGACAGAGTTGTGGCAGGAACACCATGTGGTCTCTGAGAGTTACTCATTCTGCAAACTACCTCATCCTTGTACTACAATGATTTGATTCGCTGGGAGTCAAAGTATTGACACCAATAGCAAACCTTATCAAATGGCAGGGTAAAATCATGTAATCTGATTGGCTCTTATTCATGTGTAAAATATGGTTTACACATGGGTAAAAAAAAGACTGCTCAGCAGTGAAGAGTCTGCAACACAGATCAAGCGGCATTTGGAACAGAGGCATTTCAGTTAGCACTCTACTGCAAGAGCTGATCTTCCACCAAAAACATGGGCTGCTACCTTTACACTGTGAAAAAACTTCATCTGGGCTCTAAATATAAAACTACCTTAAATAAAAAATAAAACAAATGAATGAAATGCTGCTTCCCTGATTGTCACACTCTCCTTACATATATAAACACATTAGAAACAATAAGTATTGTTCATAGTTTTCACTAGAACTGTTTCTTTACTGGCAGTCAAAAATCCCCCTTCTATCTTTAACTGCTTATCAAGGAACTCTCTTCTTCTTGCCCTGACAGTGAGATAACTGAGTCTCTGGCTTTGTTGTCTATGTGAGCAGTGTGTTGGGAGAGAAATATTCTGCCAGTGGAACTGAGCAGAATTTTGAATCCATGTATTCTGTGGTAAACATTCCATGATCAACATTCCCTATCTTGAATGTGGGGAACTACAAAGAAAAAAAGGAAAAAGGAATAAAAAAGTAGTCAATAATACAACAGCATCATCAATGACATCACTTGCAGTGGGTGGAAGGATTATTTTGTCACAAATGCACAAAGTAAATCCATTTTTCTACATATAAACATGCTTTTCCCAATAGTCAAAAGTAAAAAAAGGAGTCCATTTTATAAGCACAATAAGGCACTCACGGGTGTGTGTAAACCATATTTTACAGCACAGCCAGCAGCTGAAGTCACTTGGCCATTGGCCTCATACCTTACTACACCCCTGGCCATGCTGTAAAACATGGTTTAAATACACCCCTTTGTGCATTATTACTTACATACTGCAGGTGGAATCATGTTTGGACACATGCATTTTGACACTCATGCAATAATTTTCCACCATGGACCTTCTGTACAATCTGGTTATTATATGACCTGGTGCAGATACAGGACTGGGTGAATATAGTTTAATGCTGCTATATGCACCTTCAAAGACAGACTCTGAAGAATTTCAAGGATGCATATGTCCTGGTACTCAAATATATGGAGTTTGTACAAGCTGCAGAACACTAGCTCCTCACAGTATGCCTCTGAGTTATATTCCACTACTCACATCTATGACACCTGCATAGTATCCAGCCATAAGGACAGTGAAAATTATAATTTATTTTTTGTTTCCTTTTACATGTAATACCTTGATTGCTGTACTGATTAAAATGAACTGGTTACAGTTCAAGTATGCTCTTATGAGCATACTGGGCTATATGAACAATTAAGGTAACATATCATGGACCATGTAGACCTCAATCAATCAATCAACATTTTATTTGTAAAGCACTTTTCAATAAATCAAAGCGCTGGTACATAACAAAAATAAAACATCAACAATAATAAATAATAACATAAAACAATAAAATGACCTTAAAATAATCTATCCGAATGCTAGTGTAAATAAGTGGCTTTTCAGAGACCTCTTAAATGATTCCATGGACAGGCACTCTCTAATCTGATGAGGTGGAGAATTCCACAGGGTCGGGGACATAAAAGAAAAGCCCTTGCCCCAGATGATTGAAGACGAACCCTGGGAATCTCTAGCAATCCGTCGCCAGTAGAGTGGAGTGGGCGGAAAGGGTGGTAGAGACAAAGGATATCTTGCAGATAGCCCAGTCCCTGACCATATAGGGTCTTATAGGTCAGCAATGCAACCTTGAAGGTGATTCTACACCACACTGGCAGCCAGTGCAGTTCACACAGCACAGGTGTGATATGGCAAGTTCTTGATAACCCAGTCAACAACCTGGCTGCTGCTTTCTGCACCAGCTGCAGGTGATGGAGATCCACCACTGGCAACCCTAGATATAGAGCATTACAGTAATCAAGGCAAGAAGACACAAAAGCATGGACCAACACAGGAAGGTCATCATGCAGAACAAGGTGTTTTATCTGGGCGATATTCCTCAGATGGTAAAAGGATGACTTGACAGTGGCTGATACCTGTGTCTTCAGCATCAGTGCACTGTCAAAGATTACGCCCAGATTTCGCTCCTGTTCATAAGGTCTCAACTGGGTATCCCCTAATAAAAAACCAGAGGGGAACCCCAGGAGTCAACTTCTCTACATAATGACCTGAGTCCACAACCAACACCTCAGTCTTATCCGGATTTAACTTCAACCAGTTCGCACTCATCCAGTCCTGAATCTCAGCTTGGCAGTTGTTAAAAACTGACACTGCATCATTTTGTTCAGGTACAAAGGACATATAGAGCTGAGTATCATATGCATAGCAGTGAAAAAGCCCATAACGCCTTATAATGTTTCCCAATGGCAGCATATACACCGTGAACAACATGGGAGAAAGCACAGAGCCTTGCGGCACTCCACAGGACAGAGCAAAGGGAGTGGAAGAGAAAATTCCTGAAACTACCCTTTGACTTCTGCCTGTGAGGAAAGCATGGAACCATCTGAGGACTGTCCCTGACAGTCTGTAGAGTAGCTACAGATGACCCAGCAATGTCCCATGGTCCACAGTGTCAAACGCTGTAGAGAGATGAAGAAGAACCAAGATCAAACGGCTCTTCCGATCTGTCTCTATTAGGAGATCATTATGTACCTGAACTAATGCTGTCTCGGTACTGTGCCTCTTCCTGAAACCAGACTGGAGAGGATCATAGAATTCATGGGTGGTAAGAAAGTCATTGAGCTGCAACGCAACTACTTTCTCAATAACCTTTCCCAAGAAGGGCAGGTTAGAGATCAGTCTGTATGAGCGAGACAGTCAGTGTCAAGGGAAGGTTTCTTCTAAAGGGGTGTCACGACAGCCTCCTTCAAGGACTCTGGGAATACCCCTTGATCCAAAGAACTCCAGACTATCCTCGCAAAAACTGGTCTGATCACATCCATGCACCCCACAAGGAGGCACGTAGGACCCGGATCCAAGCTACAGCAAGTCGGTCGTAAGCCCTGGACAATCTTCATGATATCCATGATCACTGGCTGGTCAAAATCTAGCTAGGTAGACTGAGGACATGTAACCCCGCATCGGTCGCTGCAATGCTCATTTGAACGTATGCTGTGGATCTCCGACCTGATTGATGACACCTTATCCTCAAAGAACCGAGGAAACTCATCACACTGTATTTGTGAAAAGGCTCTCTGACCCCACAGACAGGCTGGATTGCACAGTCTGTTGATGGTCCAGAAGAGCTGAGCAGGTCGGTTTCTTGATGCAGTTATCTCCCTGGACAGGAAGAAAAAAATTACTCCCCTTAGTTATTGCTTTTCTTCTCATGGAGTCTTGCTGTATTAGGACTTAATGCAGTTAGCCACTGCACTCGAACTGCCCTGGAGAGGATAGGGTTAACTCCAGAGCAGTCTGGAGTTCCACAGCCCGAGGGTGCTGTTCAAAGCTCTGTCTGGCTAGTTTCAAATGAAACTGCCAGGTTCTTTATGAAGCTAAATTAATATAGCAAGTCTGTGTGGAAAAGCTCTACACTAGCCATTGGCTACCTACCAGTAGTAGGACAACAAAAACACAACAACAATCATAGAATAATAACAAAATCACCTGTTATTGTTAGAATCACCCATGACAAGCACTAATAGGCCGCCTATCCCCAAAGACTCAAGTCCAGAGAGGAGCCACCTATCATAACAAAAACAGAATCACCTAGTTCCTAACCCAAATGAACAAAGGAGGGAACTAGAGAGAAATGAAATGGCATGACAGTGCTTGCGCAATTTGACAACCCCATACTCAATTAGGAGTTCTGAGGCGGGGTAGGAGGAGGGTTGTCCTAATACAGCAAGACTTCATGAGAAGAAAAGCAATTACTAAGGTGAGTAATTTTTTCTTCAAACACCATGAAGCCTTGCTGCTATTAGGACTTAATGCAGATTATACAGCAGTACTTCCATGGAGGAGGGTCAGAACCTACTTGGGGAATAGGCTCTGAAGCACAGCTGTGCCAAACCGAGCATCTCTCCTGGACTGGACATCCAGGGAATAATGCTTGGTAAAGGTGTGGACTGTTTTCCAGGTAGCAGCTTGGCAAATTTCCAAAATGGGAATATCTCTAGCAGCCACTAGAGATGCAGCTGTACCCCTGGTGGAATGAGCCCTCAGTCCTGAGGGAGGTTCTCTACCTAGTTTTTGGTAACAGAACTGGATACAAGAGACAATCCACCTCGCAATTGTCCTCTTAGTTTCAGGTCTCCCTTTTCCAACTTCTCCATAGGTAAGGAAGAGTTGGAGGGATTCGAACCTGTGACCCTTGGTGCGTTCCAAATAGCAGCTTAGGGCTCTTTTGATGTCCAGACTGTGCAATCTCCTCTCCCCTGAGGAGGAATGCTCAGTGAAAAATACTGGAAGAGAGATGGATTGGTTGAGATGAAAATCTGAAACCACTTTAGGTAAAAACTTTCTGTTAGTCCTAAGGACTACCTTATCTCTGTGAAAAGAAATAAAATCTTCTTCTACTGACAAGGCCTGTAATTCACTTATACGTCTAGCAGAAGTGATAGCCACTAGAAAAACAGTCTTCCAAGTCAAAAACTTGAGGTCTGCCGAGGATAGAGGCTCAAAGGGGGGTTGCATTAGCTGAGCAATGCAAACATTCAGGTCCCATGCAGGAGCTGGTTCCAGAAAGGGGGGGTTAGTGTGAAGTAACCCCTTAAAAAACTTGGAAAATACAGGGTGAGAAGAAAGGGAAGCAGGCTTCCCCACTGACACAAAAGCAGAGACAGCTGCCAGATGAACCTTTAAGGTAGCTGGCCTAAGGCCTAAGGAATTTAAATGGACCAAATAGTCCAGTAAAATGGGCAGATTAGCAGATTCTGGAATAATCTGCTTCTCAGAACACCAAATGGAAAACCTCTTCCACTTAGAATTGTAAGTGGCTCTACTAGAAGGTTTCCTAGAAGCCTTTAAAATATCCAGGACACCTTGAGAAAGGTGTAAATCAGCAAATTCTAACTCCTCAAGAACCACGCCTTGAGGTGGAGGAATTTGAGGTTTGGATACCACACTCTCCCCTGTGCACAGGTCAACAGGTCGTGGGTCCTGGACAAGCTCAGGGGAGGGTGGAATGTCAGGGACAGGAGGAGAGGGTACCAGGGCTGTCTGGCCCAGTCTGGAGCAATCAGAATCACTCTGCAGGGCTGAGTTCTGATTTTACTAGTACCCTGAAGAGGAGAGGAAAGGGGGGAAAAGCATACAAGAACTTCCCTTTCCAATCCAACTGAAAGGCGTCCAGTGGGACTGATCCCAGAACTGGAGGTCTGCAACAAAACAGGGGAAGTTGGTGGTTGTCTGGGGCTGCGAAAAGATCTGTCTGAGGGGTGCCCCATCTGGCAAAGACTGACCCAACACCAGAGAATTCAGAGCCCATTCGTGATGGCCTGAGAAATTCTGCTGAGGGCATCCGCCAGGACATTGTCCTTCCCTGGAAGGTGAACTGCTATCAAGGAGGTGTTCAAGGGTAAGCCAGAGACCACAACTTCATTGCTCGGTGCACAAGGCTGATGACCGAGTGCCCCCTTGTTGATGTACCACATTGTTGTGGTGTTGTCTGTCTGACTTGGACTACCTTGTTCTGGACAGTAGTCGAAAAACCTGGAGAGCTAAGAGAACAGCTCTGAGTTCCAAAGGTTGATTTGGAGCAGAGATTCCTGAGGGGACCACACTCCCTGAGTGGAAAATTATTCAAATGTGCCCCCACCTAACAGGAGGCATCCGTGGTGAGGGTGAGGGAATGAAGAACGGGTAAGAAGGGACCCCTGAGTTAAATTGCTTTGATCCTGCCACCACTGAAGGGCTAGGATCAGGGTTTTAGTCACTGGGATTAACTTGGATGGGGTCCTTCCTTTGAGACCAGTAGGACCTCAAGTGGAACTGGATGTCTCTCATCTGAAATCTTGCTCCCTGCACGACAGCTGTGGGAAGCAGCCATGTGTCCTAGGAGTTGCAAAAGTGCCTTGCTGGTCAGAGAGACCCGCAGGGTAAGGAGGATGCCAGGGCAATGAGTCTGTCCACTCTTTCAGAGGGAAGAAATGCCCTGGCTGACTTTGTGTTCAATTCTGCACCTATGAAAGTTAGTACCTGAACTGGTTCCAGAACTGACTTTGGAAAATTCAACAGGAATCCCAGAGAAGTGAAGATTTGCTGGGAGACTTGCAAGTGGGATTTACCTGATCTGGAGACTGACCCACTATGAGCCAGTCGTCCAGGTAGGGAAACACAGCAACCCCTTGCCTTCTTAAATGAGCCACTACTACAGCTAAACATTTGTGAAAACCCTTGGAGCAGAGGTAAGGCTGAAGGGCATTGCTCTGAACTGGTAGTGGCCAGAGGTGAGTTCGAACCTGAGGTACTTTCGGTGAGAAGGCCTGATCAAAATATGAAAATAAGCGTCCTTGAGGTCCAGGAAGCTAGCCAGTCCCTGGCCTTAGGGAAGCAGAATCATTGCCAGAGTTAACATTTTGAACTTTGGTTTCAAAAGATGATTGTTCAGGAACCTTAAATCTAAGATGGGACACCACTCTCCTGTCTTTTTTGGGGTAAGGAAATACCTCGAGTACAGACCCTTGCCCTGATGGCAAGGAGGAACTCTTTCCACTGCCTTGCAGCCCAGCAGAGAAGAAACCTCTGCTTCCAAAGCAAGGGCTTCTGAAGGATTTGCAGGTGGAAAATGTCTGGCTCTCATCTTTGGGAACTGTTTGAAACTGAGAACCAGACCTTGGCTTACCACCTCCAGAACCCATTTGTCGAAGTTAGGGACAACCAGTTCTGGCTGAAATAAGCCAACCTTCCCCCACCAGTACAGGATAATCGGCCCTGGGCACCCCATCAGGGTGCCTGCGCAACAGCTTTAGGCTGAGGAGAGGAGATGGTCTGCCTGTGCCCCGTCTACCCTGCCTCTGAAAAAACCCTCTGTGCAAAGGCTGAAGAGGCCTGAACTTGATAAAAGGGCCTGTGGTAAGGCCTGCCCTACCCCTGGGCATGCCTTGTGGAGTGGCATGCCTCTCCTTAGCTTGGGCACTTTTTGTAGGTAGTTCTGTATTCATCCATTTTCTTCATGTAATTTTCTGTTTGATCCCCAAACAGAGATTTCCTACTACAGGAAAATCTATAGCCTTTGCCAGAGTATCTTGGGACAGATTAGTGCATCTAAGCCATGCCAACCTACGGAGAGCTACAGAAGTGGCCATGACCCTAGAGGAAATATCATTAACATCAACGGCAGTATGAAATTGAACTTTAGAGGCTTCAATGCCATCAGCAGCCACTTGTTCCAACTCACTAGCCAGCTGGCCCTGGGCCTGCTTGGCTAACTGAAATATAGTGTCCCATCTAGATTTCTGATATCTAGCCACATAAGCCATATAATTAGCCTGCCTGAGTCCCAATGAAGCTGCCATATATTGCTTTTCGTCATGGCATCAATCTTCCTGGAATCCTTATCAGGAGGATGTGATGCCAGGAATATAGCCTTGTCACAGGCTGCAGCTTGAACAACACCTACATGACTACACTGCTCGGTGAGGAAGTCTGTATCAGGGCCTGATAAAGTATACCTTCTGTCCATTTTCTTATTTACAGGAGGAACGGAATGAGGATTTTTTAAAATCTTTGTTGTTTGCTTCCTAAATGACTTATGGAAAGGAATAGACAACCTTCTAGACTCTGGAATATCCATCATTTCTACATAATCAGGCTCCTCTTGCTCATCCACAGCCTCCTCTAAAGGGAACTGGAGGGTTTCTGCCACCTTTTTATAAAACATAAAATGAGAAGGGGACTTAGACAGCAAAGGGGGAGATTCTAAGTGTCTATCTGGAGAAATGCCCGGTTCAATGGGCACGTCCAGACCTTCCCAGTCACAAATACACTGATCAAATTCCTCCTCCCCCTCCTGTGGTTCATAAAAATCCTCAACATCATAATCCTGAACCACTGGACCTGAACGAGCCACCCTTTTCCCAATTGTAGGGGCTCGACAAGTCCCGAGACAAAGTCTGAACAATCTGAATGGCTTTTGCTATTTCTGCAGCAGTTGGAGAGACAATTTTGGACTCAGACCTGCTGATTTCTTTGTCTTTTCTGGAGCTGGTTTCTCTGAACCAGCTTTTCTTTTGCCTGAGGAAGTCTCGCCCTGGTCAGAGGGCACTCCCTCTGGTCCAGTGGGTACTGGATCGGGCTGGCCATCCGGGTCAGCGGACTTTTTGGCCTCTCGTTCCCTGAGCCGGCCCAATCTCTTTTTCAGGGTGGCTGCAGGGAAATTTTTACACACCTGGCAGTCTGACAGGAGGTGGTCAGCCCCCAGACAATAGACACAAGTGGTGTGTGGATCAGCCTTGGCAAAGGCTTCCCCACAGACATCACAGTGTTGAAACCCAGTGGGCCGGTTTTTCTTTTGGGTTTCTCAGACATAATGCCAGCCTAACCAACAAACTTGCCTTTAAGCGGCGTGCCGAGCAGAACACCACTTATCGAGTTCTAACCGTATACGGGTATTGGAAAAACCCAAATAAAATTAAGGTTTTTAGAACTGATAAGAACCGGTACCGCACTTCTAAAGCCCAAAAATCGTAAAATAAGCCAACCGATCGGTTCAGACTGAACCGATAATGTATTTCCACGCAGACTTTATTTTTAGTACTTACGGTTACCAGATAGAGCTTTTGACCGAAAATGCAGTAATTTTTAAACACTTGCCAGTTCAAATGAACCGAGTAAACTCGCTTGAACCGCGAAATGAACCGAGCTGAAGGAGCTGATCTCCGGAGCGACTGTTCAGTGAAGCGGAGTAAAGAATCTGGCAGTTTCATTTGAAACTAGCCAGATAGAGCTTTGAACAGCGCCCTCGCTCTGTGGAACTCCAGACTGCTCTGGAGTTAACCCTATCCTCTCCGGGGCAGTTCGAGTGCAGTGGCTAACTGCATTAAGTCCTAATAGCAGCAAGACTTCATGGTGTTTGAACTGTGCCTTCTTATGGAAGATTACTGATTGATAGTCCACATAATGGGCCATCAATCTAAGTCTGTCATCCTCCAGGCCAGATTTCTGCCAACAACACTCTAATCTTTGCCCCACTCTCCTCAGCTCCCTTAATGTCCCATCAAACCAAGGGGACCGAGGGCGGAGGGAGAGGGGGGCAAACGCGGACAGGTGTAATGGAATCCAGTGCCCTCAGCACCATATTATTATAGTGCACTACAAAGGCATCTGGTTCCATGCACTCCATAGGCCAACTCGATACGTCCAGTACCGCCATCAGACCCTCAGGGGTAACTCCCCTCAAAGGGCGATACTGGACCATCTCCAAAGGGGTGGGTCTCATAAGGGGGGCCATGAAACTGAACCTTATGGAGTGATGGTCAGACCACTCAACTGGTTCCACCACCAGTCCCGTGATCTCCATCCCCAGGGTGAACACCAGATCCAAAGAGTGACCTTGAATATGGGTAGCCACGTTAACCACGTGTGTGAAGCCCAACAAACTCATTAATTGGAGAAAGTCTTGACCAAAATGGGAGAGTTCATCATCAACCCAGGCATTGAAGTCCCCCAGGACCAACCACCTGGAGGGCTCCAGCACCAGGTTGACAATGAAGTCAGCGACTTCTTTCATAAAAACGTTCTCATTACTAGGTGGACGGAAAATGAGCAGGATTCTGCAGCCCACACCTGCTCCCATAATACACTCAAAGGATCTAGGGGATGCCACTGGAACCTCCACAAGGCCCAATTCAGATTTAAAACAAATAGCGACCCCCCCACCCCTACGATCCAACCCCGGGCGATGTATTACCGAGTACCTGGTTGGAACAGCTGACTCCAAAATGGGACCAGCATTTCCATCCAGCCAGGTCTCGGTAATGCAAGCCAGGTCAGATGATTCAACAAGATCAGCAATAACTGCTGTCTTGTTTTTTATAGACCTGGCATTGCATAACAATGCCCAGGCTGGATGATAGCCCTGGAGGAGTAGGCTACTTGCCCACTCTCAGTGTAGCCCTTGAGTATGGGAACCAGGCATTGCACTCCCCTTTCCTGGGCCCATTTCACCCCAGGGCATCTCCCTGACCTTTGTCATGGCATAATCCTCTGCAAAAAATAAATTACATAGCATCTCGCCATAAGCACAGTGCAAAGTATTATTTCTTCTGTTATTTCTTTCTACATGTAATGCCTTTATTGCTCAGTTCCACCATGTCATGGTGAAGAACATTTTGCCAACATTGATTACAGCACTGGCAAAATGCCACCTGGCATTACAGCACAAGGAATTGCTCTCCCAGTAGGTAAAGCACCAAAGGGCACCCTCTTGAGAAGTGATTTTTTTTTGAGTGGAGCTGCTTTGCCCCTCTCACCCTTAATGTGGGAGGGGGCTCTGCCCCAGCACCCCCTGGACTTTTAATAACTAACTCTGGGGAGGCATGACCATGGGGCTAAAAATGACACTGAAAGCGGAAAACTAGAAATCACAGTCATCCCCCTCTCTGTTGGCAACTGGGAGTCACTCTAATTGTGGCAACAAATTTATGTTGCCCTTCTAACGGGATACCCAATTGCTCTACTGATTAAAATTAAATGTTTACAGTTTGAGTGGGCTCTTATGAGGGTGCCAGGCTGTATGTACAATCAGTGAGCATAAAATAACCTGGTCCAAGTAGACATTTGTGATAGCATACTAGTCTGAAAAAGTGGATGCTACTTTGAATTCAGATACATGCCTAATATAACTCGATGATGCATGAGAAACCATGTTATTGCAAATATATCATACTTGACTGGCTTTATACCACCTATCAAATTATGACTCAGACTTGCAAATATGTACATATGGCTGAAAATGTCCTTCTCTGTAAATATACTGCATTGGCTACAGAAGTGGTGAACCATGATGATGGATGTCTCTTTGTGTTATATGCAGAGAGTTATAAGTTGTTTGTCTTACCTGATGGTGACTGTCTGTAGTTGATTGTGTTGCCTTGCCCCTTCTGCTGCTTGTTGAGGGGGGATTCAGAGTTTGGGTTGGAAACCATAACATAGGGTCTGCATATATATCTATATCTACACTGGAGAAAGCTACTATGAAGTGCAGTAACGTGCAGTAATAATGTCACAAAATCCTGCATGACAAAAGGGATTAATTGTCATTGACTTACAAAGGCTCCTTCTAAACTGCAACATTCTGTGATATTCTGCAGCATTTCATCATTGCATCCTGGCTGTTGTATCTGTGTGTATATATACTGTATATATATATATATATATATATATCACACATATACATTTTCTATGCAAAAAAACTTCGTTAATGCATCAGTTAGGGTTCTTCTACAGTGAAAAAAGCAAGGAAATTTGATATTAGAATTCCCACCCCTTGCACCCCACCCACCTCCACTAACAGGCATTGAGGTGTGTGTTAGGGTCATCAGCCCTAACTCTCACCCCATCCCATGTGTAAACAAGCTGAAGTGGTGCAGTGTGGGAGAATGGGTTGAAAGGGCTGATGACCCCAACTCACACCCTGATGCCTGTTGGTGGGGGAAGGGTGGGGGTGTGGTGCAAGGGGTGGGAACCCTAAAATCTAATTTCCTTACTTTTTTACTGTAGAAGAACTCTATCTGATGCATAACAAAGGTTTTTGCATAGTATTTCCTTACTTTTTAAGGAAGAATAGAAAAGTAGAAAGTTGCACAAGTTGGTGGGAGCAGGACCCCACGTTCCCACCAACTTGTAAGTGCCAAGCCACTTTACACACCCAATGACTAAAAAGTACAGTCACAACAACAAAGGCAGCCACCAAACAAATGTTTATCTTGTAGAACAATAGAAAATGCTGTCCACAAAAAGTAAACTGCACCATACAATATCTCCAGAAAAAAATATATTGTCCAACATGTAAACACCTCTATTACCATCTACAGAACATGCCATCAACACCCTCCAAATTTCAAATAAAAAGACCTAACCGTGTCCAAGATATGACATGTCAAAATTTGAAATTTGCATTCATCAGAGTGGCACAGTCCTGTACCTGTTGACATTTAACACACACAACTGAAAACTATATCCATGACACTAAGGCTAAGTATCCTATCAATTTCAAGCCACCACCACAAGCAAAATGCTGTCCACAGAATGTAAACTATGCCATGCCATATCTATGCCCCAAAAATATTTTCTGACATAGAAATACTGTAATTTACATCCACAGGACATGCCATCAACACCCTCCAAATTTCAAGCGAAAAGACCAAACCGTGTCCCAGATATAAAATTTAAACGTATGAGATTTTCATTCATCAGACTGACACATTTCCACATCAGTTGACATTTAACACACACAACGACTGAAAACTACATCCATAACACTAAAACTAGGTATCCTATCAGTCTGAAGCCACCATCACAAGCAAAACACTGTCCACAACAAGTAAAGTGCGTCACACAATATCTCCACAAAAACATTTTATCTGACACATAAACACCATATTTAACATCTACAAGACATGCCATAAACACTCTCCAAATGTCAAGTAAAAAGAACAAACCGTTTCCGAGATATTCAATGTTAAATATTGGTAAACTTTCCTATCTATTCCATGAAAAAAAAATCTGGCCATCTTGTCCTTCCTTCGCGATCAAAGATGGCGATCAAAGAATCTCATGATCAAAGAATTTGCAGGCTTGTGATCAAAGAATTTGCAGGCTCATGAACAAAGAATTAAAAATCTTATAAATCAAAAAAGTGATGGAACTGCGGTATACCACTACCATGGTTGAATAGAACGATGCCCCCTGAGTAAAACCAACCCTCATTTGACTTCCTAGGACACCCCTGGGCTGAGAAAATTGATTTTTAAATTGGGCCATCTTGTCTCTTGCTCACGATGCACGATTGCAATCAAAGAATTTCATGATCAAAGAATTTGCAGGCTAATGAACAAAGAATTAAAAATGGTGAAATGCAAAATTTTCACTGATTTGAACTGAACCAATGGCATGCCATGATAGAACAGACCCTCCTGAGCAAAACCCACCCTCACTTGTGTCCCTAGCCCACCCCTGAGCTGAGAAATTAGTGTTTTAGGTCTCAATGCAAGATCACGATCAAAGAATCTCACGATCAAAGAATTTGCAAACTCGCTATGAAAGATCATTAGCGAGCTGCAAATTAAGATATTAAAAGCTTATAACTCTATTTTGTGACAGATTTGGATGAAACCAAAGGCATGGCTTAATAGATCAGAACCCCCTGACTAAAATCCATCCAAGTTTTCCTTCAGAAGTGATCCCTGAACCAAGATATTTGTGTTTTTCCAATCAGAAATAAAAAACAAGATGGCGGACCTCACGATTAAAGAATTTTGAAAATTCTCTGGGACAAAGATTCTTGAACCACGAGGCTGCAAATTCTTTGATGTCCAGGTGGGACGAGATGGCCAGAACCCCATTCTTTTTCACAAAACATACATATAAATTTTCCCTTTGACTTATAATGGGAACTTAAAAGTGGCATAACTTTTGAATGCCTCAATATGTTTTCACCAAATGAAAAGCGGCATGTTCGGCCACCAAAGCTCTTTCAAACAAGCCATCTCACAGAGTGGCATGCCACATGATGGATGCACAGGGCAGCATCCAAAATCCCAAAAGCTGCCTCCAAAAATGGATACTTTGCATTTTTCAGCTTTTTCGTACACAAAGACCATAAGTCCAACCAAAACAGAATTTGGCAAATCAAGAGATCTACCTTTCCCCACCATGCATTCCAAATTTCTGGCAAATCTGTTGAATGAGTCTAAAGCTATTAACAGCCAAACTTTTGAATTTAGTATGTAAGTGACTGCTGAACCCTAACTATAGTGGCGCGAATGTGCCACTATAATACATACATACATATATACATAGATAGCTATAGATATATAGGGGATACATGATGGGCATGAACGTGTTATGGAAAATATTCTCAATCCTGCATAGTAAGCTCTGGATATCTCACAAGTTTCAAAGGCACGAGTAAGATTATTCAGAACTCATGGTTCAGGACTAAGACTATTTTCCATAGCACGTGATCTGTGCATCATGTGTGCTATTTATACAATGGGGTAAGAAATTCAGAAGAATAGCTATGTTTTCCTATTTGCTCTTTTATTTTAGTGCTTGGTAACTGGGTAAGTTTTTAGGGGTGACTAAGGAGCACTGTGCAATTAAGTGACTTGTTCAGAGTCACACAGTGTGAAAGTGAAGGTTATGAGAGTCAAACTCAGATCTGGTGTGCTGGATGTACCAAGGTTGCTTAAAGCTCATTACTCTAACCACTAGGATATACTAAGAACACTGTTTGTGTGTGCTCTGAGTGTGTGTGAGTGTTTCTGAATGGGCTCGGAGTGTTAGAAACACTATGGGAAACAAGCGAACATGTTTGGCAATGTTAACTGATTTAGTTTAAGCTAGCAGTGAGAAAGAGAAACTGTGTGGTGCAGCACTGTTATTTAGAATGCAGTCTTTCTTGAATTTGACAGTAGCATACTAATGAGTTGTGAGTTGTTGAAACACTATTGGAAACAGGTTGGTGTCCTTTGCAATGTTAATTGAGTTACTTGTAAGTAGCAGTGAGAAACAGATTTGTGAAGCAGTTCAATTTAGAATGCATGCTATAGTTAGTGAGTGGTGACATCTGCACAGTATGTATAAATTTCATTTATTATCACAGTTGTGATGTCATCATCATTTATCACTCTCCAGTGGAAAGGATCTGCATTTATCACACTCTAGAAGCTGTCACCTATATTGTATAAATATATATATATATATATATATATAGAGAGAGAGAGAGAGAGAGAGAGAGAGAGAGCTACAAATGCTACAGAATTGGTTTCATCTCGCGGATGCCACTATAAACAGGTATATATATATATATATATATATATATATATATATACATATAGATATATATATACATATGATACATGATGGGCAAGAGAGGAATATGGAAAATATTCTCATGAGTGCTGATTGAAGGCACAAGTGAAAAAGCACAGCTCACCCTGCAGAAGTGAGAATATTTTCCATATCCCATACTCTGCACATCATGTGTGTGGTTTATGCCATGGAGGTCAGAGCTTTAGGTATTTTGTTTTTGTTTCTGTGTGTTTTCTGTTCATCCTGAGTGTGGTGTGAGTGGGTATGTGTGTGTGAGTTGTTCTGAATGGACTGAAAGTCAGATACACATTGGGATACAGGTGAGTGTGTTTTGCAAAGCTAATTGAGTAAGTTGTAGGTTTCAGTGGGAAAGAGAAACTGTTGCAGGTAGCACTGAGAAAGAGAATCTGCTTTGTGAAGGATTTTCATTTAGAATGCAGGTTGTTTTGAAGCTGTGATCAGCACAGTAATTGGCTAGGAGTGTTAGAGACACAATGGGACACAGGTGAGAGTGTTTTGCAAAGTTAACTGAGTAAGTTACAGCTTCAGTGAGAAAGAGAAACTGTTTTCTGAAGCAGTTTCATTTAGAATGCAAGCTTCAGTGAAGATATCTTCACTCTGGTGACATCAGCAGAGAGTGGATAAATTACATTTATCTTCACTCTGCTGATGTCATCAGAATTTATCCTCACTGCAGTGGAAATAACACAGGATAGTCTACTGAGAATTCTCTCACCCCCATGATGTGTGTGTGTGTGTGTGTGTGTGTGTGTGTGTGTGTGTGTGTGTGTATATATATATATCTATCTATCTATCTATATCTATGTATATATATAGGGGATATGACATGGCCTGACTGAAGATATCATATTTATCTTCACGAGAGGCCAGTGATATCATGATATCTCACGTGTGGCGCCACGAGTGGAGATATCTTGATGTCACTGGCCTTGAGTGAAGATAAATATATCTTCAGTCAGGCCATGTCATATTCTGTTTATACAATGTATGTTTTGCCCCAAATGCAACCCACCCATATCTTCTCAATGCAATGGCCACATAAAGGTGATGGCCTCTATAATACAACTCCTTACAGGAATGCTGGCAAAACAACAGATGTCATATGTTGTTTAAAACATTCTGATGGAGCTTGCTATTTATAGTTATTTTTAAAAACTTATCTGGTTTATCCTGCCATGCCCCACCAACACAGCCCCCACCCCAAGACAACAAATGAGATAAGGTATTGAAATATCTGGTTGATCCTGTCGGTTTAAAGTTATTTAAAAAAATTATCTGGTTGATCCTGCCATTATTTTCGACGAAATTCATATTTTAAATGCTTATCTGGTTGATCCTGCCATTATTTTCCATGAAATTCATGTTTTAAATCCTTATCTGGTTGATCCTGCCACTCTGAGCACTTTCACTTTCTGTGTAATGTACCGAGGTCGAGCACTATTCTCACTGATGAGAGCGCTGTATTCTCTGAGGTGTTCTAGTAGTTGGAAAGTCAGAAAACGCTGTGCTTTATGCACAGGTTAGTGTTCTTTCTTCAGTGAGTAAAAGCTGCTGACACAGGCTGAAGCGAGTGAATTTGCGGCTTTGGAACACTAGAGGGAAGCTCGAGTGTCTGTTGCCCAGCAAAAAATATTTCATCACATTGCCTCTGAGCCATCCCCCCATCTTCAAATTGTGTCCCCTAGTTCTTGCACATCTCCTTTTCTGAAAGATGCTACCCTCTTGCACTTTTTTGATTCCACTGAGGTACTTCATGTCCCCCCTCTCCCTCCTTTCTTCAAGGGTATACATATTAAGCTCCTTTAGTCTCTTCTTGCATGGCTTCTCTTGCAAACCCTGCACCATTTTTAGTAGTCCTCCTCTGGACTGCCTCCATCCTGTCTATGTCCCTGCAGAGAAGGGATCTCCAGAACTGGATGCAGTACTCTAGATGCAGTATCACCAACTATCTGTAAAGAGGGATAACACCTTCCTGTTTTCTGCTGGTATTGCCTCTCCCTATACATCCCAGTATTCCCCCAGCCCTCCCTTCTGCCTTCTCACATTGCTTGCCAACCTTAAGGTCATCTGATATGATTACCCCAAGGTCTCTTTCCATTTTTGTTTCTGTTACTACCTCCCCCTCAATTGTGTACTCTTCCCCTGGGTTTTTTATTTCCCTGGTGCATTATTTTGCACTTCTTTGCATCGAATCCAAGCTGCCATACTCCGGACCATTCCTCCAACCTTTCCAATTCCCTTCTCATCCTTTCCACACCTCCTTGTGAATCAACCTGGTTGCAGATCTTTGTGTCATCTGCAAAGAAGAATACTTTTCCTTCCAGTCCCTCTGCAATGTCTCTTATAAAGACATTAAAAAAGACTTGGCCCAGTACTGAACCCTGCGGTATCCCACTAATAACACCTCTTTCTTCAGAGTGGACTCCATTTACAATTACCTTCTCTGTCCTGTTGTCCAGCCGATGTTTAACCCAGGATTACACCCTGGGACCAATTCCCAGGCTGGTTAATTTGATTATTAATCCTTTGTGTGGGTCCATGTCAAATGCCTTGCTAAAGTCTAGGTAGGCCAGGTCCACAGCCCCTCCCTGGTCTACTACTTTGGCATTTATTTCTGGGGTGTTTTACCACAAAATAAAGACATGGCAAGCATCCTCAGGGTCCGACTAGGTGAATACAAAAAGAATTAGGTTGCTACAGGGTCCCAAATTTAAATGCCAACCATTCTCTGATCACCAACTGAAAACAAAATGGCCGATTTGTGAAAGTAACAGGCTCATTTGTGAAAGTAAAAATGCATTTACGGCACTGTCAAACTTTTTGTTAACTTTTCCCATTGACTTATAATGGGAAACTGGTTTTTGAATAACTTTTGAACCGTTTAATATTTTTTCATGAAATCTTTGAAAGGCACATTGAGGACCCCGGCTACATGTTCCCTGAAGATTTTGGGCCAGTCACGCAAACCTACAACCTGTAGGCGCGACCGTAGAATTCCAGAAAAATGTAAATGTGTGCACAGATCATGCTTAATAACTCTGCAGCCGTATATCTGACTGGAACAAGACTTGGCAGATCCCAAGATCTATGTTTCTTGATTGTATATTCCAAATTTCAGGCAAATCCGTCAAATGGTTGCAAAGTTATTAAGGTGCAAAGTTTTGGGGTTTAACATAGAAATGGCTCCTCAACCCTAACTATAGTGGCACTACCGTGCCACTATAATATATATGTATATATATATATATAGAGAGAGAGAGAGAGAGAGATTTATATATAGAGTGAAACCTACCAGGAGGAAGTGCAGAGTCACAGGTTTCCTGCATGACAAAAGGGATTAATTCCCATTGAAACTGCATTGTTTGCTGCAGTAACTCTACTGCAGAATTCTGCAGAGTTGGTCTTCATCCTGGTGGGCTTTGCTGAAGTTTTTGCCATGAATATATATATTCATGGCAAAAGACTCCATTAATGCATCAGTTAGGGTTGGTGTTGTCAGTCCTAACTCTCACCCCATTCTCCTACACTGCACCACCTCAGCTTGTTTACACATGGGATGAGGTGAGAGTTAGGACCAACTACCCCAATGCACACCCCAATGCCTGTTGGTGGGGGTAGGGTGGAGGTGGGGTGCAAGGGGGGTGGCAGCCCTAACATCGATTTTCCTCACTTTTGTCGCTGTGGAACAACCCTAACTGATGCATTAAACAGAGTTTTTTGCAATGAATTTCCCTACTTTTTGAGAATGAGGACTATAAATAGTGAATGGAATGTGGTGGTGATTTTTTGTCACAAAGTAATGGTAACTGTAAAGCAAATGCAAGCACAAATGGTAATGCAGATGGTGACGCAAACATAAATGGTAATGCAAACGAAAAGAGAAACGCAAGTGCAAACAATAATGAAAACAGAAATGGTAATGCCAACGGAAATGCAAACAGTAAAAGAAATACAAATGGTAACAGAAAGGCCAACAGAAATTAAAACAGTTAAGGCTATGGCACCGAAGAAGGAAACAGTAATGCAATCAACAATGGAAATGCAACCGAAAAACGCAAACACTAAGGGCAACAGAAACACAAAAGATGATGAAGATGCAAACAGTAATGGTAACACAATTGGAAATGTAAACACTTACAGTAACAGTAACAATGACAGCAAAGTGAACAGTAACGAAAATGGAAAGAGAAATGCAAGCATGTACAGAAACACAAATGGTAAAGCGCAAGGTCACAGTACCACAATTGGAAATGCAAATGCTAACGATAACAGCAACAATAATGACAAAGTAAACAGAAACGGAAATGCAAATGCAAGAGAGTACAGAAATGCAAACTGTAATGCACACAGTGATGGTAACGCAATTGGAAATGCAAATGGTAACAGCAACAATGATGCCAAATGAAAGAGAAACTCAAACACAAATGGAAATGCACACGGTGATGCAAATCGAAATGCAAACAGAAACAGTAGTGGAAATGCAAATAGTAACAGTAACGAAATGCAAGAGCAAATGAAAGCACAAAGGGTAACGAACATGGTGGCATTAAAGGGAACTCTAATGCAATTGGGTACGGAAACGCAAGTGGAAACACTAACTGTAACAATAATGGAAGCGCACACCCTGGTTTTCCCCAACAGCTCCATAGAGAAACACAGTGAGAACAAAGAATGTATGCATAATAATGGGCCTCGGACCAGAAAATGAGCACTTGGAATACTAAATTGCTTATATCTCAGGAACCGTATGATGTTGAAAAAAAAAATCTTAATACTTACTACTTTCCTGGCTAGTTTTGCACTTAGCCCCTTTGCACCTTAGCAAGGGGCTAAGCATTTTTCTGATGAAAAGACCATATCTTGAACCATTTCCAAGATACGGGCCCAGAAAGGCATGGTGGACACCACAATGTTAGTCTATGGGAAAAAGCATCAACTTCAGAGTACCATAACATTGCTTCCCTACAATATTTAGTCACCAAACCACCAAAAGGCACATTTGTGGCATGTTGGCTTTCTTTCCTTCAAATTTTAGCCCAACAGAGCAAAGCAGCATTTTGCAGCAGGGTGGCAAAGAATTCCTGTTATTTTGGCCATAGTGTCGCAAAGTGGTGTCGCAAAACACGACACTTTTGCAAAAACTTTGCAACACTACTTTTCCCAAAAATTTCAAAAACATATTTCTGGGGTGTTTAACCTCCCAAAAAAAGACATGGCTAGCATCTTCAGGGCTTGATTAGGTAAGCACAAAAATAATTGTGTCCCTAGCAGGATGTAATTTTAATTGCCAAGCATTTCTGTGATCAGTAACTGAACTAAAATGGCTAACTCATGACACTACAAGGGTCATTTGGGACACTAAAAACTGCATTTGTGACACTATCAAACTTTTTGTTAACTTTTCCCATTGACTATAATGGGAAAATTGTTTTTTGAATAACTTTTGAATTGTGCTTCTTTACACATGTGATGGGGTGAGAGTTAAGGCCGACAACCCAAATGCGCACCCTGATGCCAGTTGGGGGGGTGGGCTGGAGGGTCCAAGGGTGGTTTTCAACCCTAACACTGAATTTCCTCACTTTTGTCGCTTTGGAACAACCCGAACTGATGCATTAAATCGATTTTTTTGCACTAATTTCCCTTCTTTTTGAGAATGATGAAGACAAATAACCCGCGCTCTTGCCATGTGATGTCTTGTGACATAGTAACAGGAACAGCAACACAAACAGAAGTGCTAAATGTGGCACACATGGTAACAAAAACGTAAATGGTAAAGGAAACTTTAATAGAAATGCAAAAGCAAAATGACACCAAAGTGAACAGTGACGCAAACAGACATTGAAGCAAGTAAGAAAACACAACTGGTAATGTGAACAGTGACGGCAGCGGCATTTTAAATGGAAATGTTAAGTGTCACAGCAAAAAGAATGCGAAAGGGAACAGAAACGGAAACACGAACGAAAGTGCACACGTAAACGCAAACAGTAATGTGCACAGCCACGGTACCACAATAGTAAACACAAATAGTAAAGTTAACATGAAGAATAATGCCAAAGGAAAGAGAAATAGAAATAGGAATGGAGGCTTGTATGGAAACGCAAACCATAACCTGCACGGTCATGGAACCGCAATTGTTAACGCAAATGGTAATGGTAACAGCAACAATAACACCAAAGGAAAGAGAAATGCAAATGCAAGCGAGTACAGAAACACAAACCATTACACGCATGGTCATGGTACCGCAATTGTAAATGCAAATGGAAAGAGTAACAGCAAAAATAATGTCAAAGGAAACAGAAACGAAACAAAAATGCAAGCACATGTGAAAACGCAAACCATAACGCATGTGGATGGTACTGCAATCACAAATAAAACTGGTAATGGTAACATCAACAATAACACCAAACGACACAGAAACACAAATGCAAGTGAAAATGCAAACCATAACGCACATGGTGGCATAGACAGTAATGGTGCCACAAACAGTAATGGAAACGCAACTGGAAATGCTAACTGACACAGTAATGAAAGGGCACACCCTTCTTTTCCCCAAACAATGCATTGGAAAACACAGTGAAAACAAAGAACGTATACATAACAATGGGCCTCGGAGCAGAAAATGAGGAGTTGGAATATTAAATTGTTTATATCTCAGAAACCGTATGATGTAGAAAAAAATGTAAATTTCATATGAATTATGACTTTCCTGGCTAGTTTTGCACCTAATTAGGGGGCTAAGCATTTTTGCAATGAAAAGTCTGTATCTCACACTGTTTCCGAGATACGGGCCTTGAAAGGCGCGACGGGCGCCGTAATGTTATCCAATAGGAAAAACATTAACTTCAGAGTGCCGTCACTGTGCAGCCCTGTAATATTTTTCCACCAAACCACCAAAGCCACATCAGTGGGATATTGTCATTCTTCCCTCCAAATTTCAGCGCAAAAGGCCAAAGCGTTATTTTGCAGCAGGGCAGCAAAGGATTCCTGTAATGCGGCAGATGTCATAATGTTATCCTATGGGAAAAAGTGTCAAATTTGGAGTGCTGTAATTTTGATGCCTGTAATATTTTTTTACCAGAATACTTAAAGGCACATCTATGAGATGTTGGCTGCATTCCCACAAAATTTCAGCCCAAAAGACCAAACCGTTCTTTTGTAGCAGGGTGGCAAAGAATTGCTGTCATTTTGCCATAGCTTGGAAAAGTAATGTCGCAATTTGAGAAAGCTTTCGCAAAAATTTGTGACTTTTTCATGAGTGTGACACTACTTTGTGAAAGTACTTTTTCCAGAAACATGAAAAACATATTTCTAGGGTGTTTAATCTCAAAATAAAGACATGCCTAGCATCCTCAGGGTCCAACTAGGTAAACACAAAAATAACTGTATTGCTAGAGGGTCCTAAATTTAAAAGCCAAGCATTTTTCTGATCACCAACTGAAAACAAAATGGTGGATTTGCGAAAGTAAAAGGGCCATTTACGAAAGTAAAAACTGCATTTGCGAAAGTGTTGAACTTTTTAACTTTTCCCATTGACTTATAATGGGAATTTGTTTTTTGAATAACTTTTGAACCGTTCAATATTTTTCATGAACTCTTCAAAAGGCACATTGGGGACCCTGGCTGCATGTTCCCTGATGTTTTTGAACCAGTCACACAAACTGTGCAACCTGTAGGTGAGAGCAAAGAAATTGCAAAAAAGTGTAATTATGCAATTGGTTGTCGCTTAATAACTCTACAGCTGTATATCTGACTAGTACAAACTTGGTGGATCCCAAGATCTACCATGCCCAATTGTGCATACCAAATTTCAGGCACATCTGTTGAACAGTGGCAAAGTTATTAAGGTGCAAAATCTGACCCTTTAACCTTAAAAGTGCTACTCAACCCTAACTATGGTAGCACTACCGTGCTACCATAATATATCTATATATATATTCTTTGCAAAAAACTGCATTAATGCAACAGTTAGGGTTTTTTACAGCGACAAAAGAAAGGAAATTCGACATTAGGGTTTTCAACCATTACTCTGACTTCAGCCCCCAATGCCACACATAAACGCACACACAGACACATCCATAGACACACACACACATAACACACAACTATGGGGATGGTACAAGGCAAGACAACCAATCACAGACACACACCATAACACAACAGAAATAACATACAACTTCTTAAACATACCACAACAGGCATCCATCATCATGTTTCATCATCTGCATCACTTCTGCTGCCATCCCAGTCTCTTGGGTGTGAACACCCTTCTACATAACAGCATACTGTAAGTAGTAAACCACATGTATTGCTGGAAATGCGGCGCCCTTTGGCCCCTCCCTGTGGTCTCACCAACGTGCCCATTTCTGCATAACAGCATAGCCCTATGCTACTACCAACTTGGGCATTTCTGCATAACAGCATAGCCCCATGCCACTACTAACTTGCCCATTTGTGCATAAGAGCATAGCACCATGCTATCATCAACTTGGCCATTTCTGTATAACAGCATAGCCCCATGCCCCCACCAACTTGCCCATTTCTGCATAACACCATTGTAGAGGAGGTAAAAAAATTACAATTAAGTAAATTATCTATTACTGATACTTAGAAAGGAGACGAACGGAGATGGTACTGATGGCGGAAGAATTTAATGATTATAATAATAATCATAGTAAGAGATTACAGGTGGTGCATTTTTCATTCTTTATTCTTAATTCTTCATTCTTCATTCTTCAAACTAACAGTGTGTAGTGGCTTGCTTATATAGTGGAAGACAGTACTATGGTTGTCTATGATTGGTCCAAGACAAATATAAACATTAACTTAAAAGGCAATTATCTTTTTAGTTCTTGCATGAGCTAATCCTTACTTAGCACAAATGTATTGATAGTGTAAATTATATTACTGTATAAGGCTAGCAATAGTAGTCATTACCAGTTATCAAGGTCTTAGGAGGAAGAAATAGGTTTGCACTTAGAAATGTGCTTACAAGCTTTTTAGCCTGCCCTCCTGATAATAATAGTCAAAAGGGTAACTTGAACTCTATCCCTGTGTTTCTATTTTTGCAGACACTTAAAACACCTGTTTTCTATTACTCACATGGTCAATACAAATATCAAAAGACATTTTAATATTACAACTTGTGGTTTAGTTAAACCTGTAGCTTTTACAAGTTTTAATATGATCCTGCTTCATAGATCAATATTAGTTACACAAACACATTATGTTTTAGACCAAAATGCGGTTTAGGCTGGAATATTGGGACACACTTCTTTATCCCCTATTACAAGCCCCCCCTTGGACCAATATTGCCTAATTATTATTTATGCAACAATGCAGCTCCTCTGAGCATGTACATCTCACGATGTACTTATAGTAAGTCTTAAGCGACACAGGCTTATAATTACCAAGAACACTAAGACAACTTGCAACACAAGTAAAGCTTTAAAAGACAGGACTCAGAATGGTCCCCCTGCATAGCTATAAATTAAGTGCTCATTATCACTCTCACTGAGCAATCTATTTACAACTACTTGTGCCTTATGAATTTGTATCAAATGAGTATATTTTTCGATTTAAAAGTGACTGTACATTAAGAAACAGGAGAGGTACCACAGCTCCAAATGATGACACTTAACATGTCAATTAACATAGTGGCATAAAACTTTGACACACCAGTATCTGCACAACTACTGTTAACATTCATATTCCAACCAGAGAAAATCTAGACTTATATGTACTCTACTGTACTTCACATTATTCACAATCACTTGATCAATAAGTGTTGATTAAATCCACTCTCTGGCCCTTTTGTCACATTTGGACATTCAGTTGGTGTTACAGTTATGTATATGGCATTTAAGACTACAAAACATAATGAATTGTTTAAACTAGCATAGTTACAAACACTATTATTACCCCAAAAACAGTAGGACAGAGTTAACACATAAACATTATTGTCCTTTGGTGTGGCTCTGTTTATAACAAGAGACACATTTTTTTGTTTTTAGTCCTTGTAGCTTTGCTGTGATCCAGACTTGAGCTTTGAGGCACACCTGCTAGACCAGCTGTTAAGTATGTCCACACACCAATTTAGAAAAGTCAGTGTTCATATTGCTGGCTGCTGGATGGCTGATTAGCAGACACACTGGCCATGGGTGCTTTAGATTGTGCATTGAGTATTACACCCTGGCACACAGATTAACAGTCCATAAACAGTCCATAGTAAAGCAATAGGTTTGCATAAAGTATCAGCCATGTTTGGAATAAACAACAGTGAAGAAAATGGATGTCTTGCTTGAAGATCAATTGAAGAAGAAAATCTTCTTGCTGAAGTTAGGGGATTGCCCCTACTCCAGACTTAACTTCATAGTAAGTAGAAACAATAAGCTTGATTGTAGAGTTTAAACTGACTAAACCTTTTCAGTTGATTTAAAGTTGTACAAATAAATGTAATTTTGCTAAAACATTACACTTGCAGAGGTAATGATGACTTGATTTTTGCAATAGAACTTATGTGGAACCAATTAGGAAACATAAGCATTTTTGCAATAGAACAATTTTAGTATTGAGCATGATGTATAAAATACATTTTAAGCATGAAACAAATATAGCTTGTAAACAGGCTAAGAAAGCTGAAAAGACAATCAAAAGTATGAATATGTGGAAGTACATACACAACTCCCACTCCAGCATAACTAATTCTTGAAGCATATGTTTTTGAAGAAGAATCAAATACACATTTTTTAGTTTTTACCCCTATGGGGAGATAGCAATGTACCTTGCAACCTTTGTGGACATTACACTGGAAGGAAGGAAGGGGTAGCTTACCCCCTCCCCCGAGCTTCTACTGGCAGAAGAGAAAGTTCAACTACTGTAATACAAGATTATTTTCATAGGATAAAAGAAGCCAAGCGTCCCTGGGTTTTCTTATCCTAAGCATGAAAAAATGTCAGCTGAGTTTATAAAAGAAGTTTTGCTTACAGTTAAATGTTGATTGTGTTGGCTGCAACACAAGAAGGTCAAATAAAATGCAAAAGGTCACAGTGTGCATGCAAGGGTCGCTCAAACCCAGTTATTTTTGTAGGATTCTTGAACACTACTGATCTTTAAAAATATCTTAAAGTTACATTGCACAGGAAATAAAAACCTTTTTATGTAATTAACTTAAACATTTTTTATCCAAGGACACTTGAATACCACATTTAAAAATATGCCAACATCATTTTTAATGAAAATCATTTGTCCTTTAGAAACTCTAGTGTTACTGATAACATTATTAATCATGCCAAACTGTGGTTTGTTTGGTTATGGTAGCAATCACAGAAGAACAAGTGGCTAGCTTTTGCTCTAGTCCACCCCACAGCATACTAAGAGTATCTAGAATCAAACTCTTTAACATTAGAAGAGGCAAGGTCTTTGGGCATTAAGTTAGTATGACTTGCCAATACCTTGTCCTTTTACTCCTACATTTTACCTGCTCCTATACAGGAGTTAGCACACTGTAAAGTGTTTTTTTTTTTTTTTAGATTTTGAGACATTTGCATCTTACAAACGTGCTACAGAAGCTGTGTTATAGTTTATATTGCAATCAATAAAAGAGAATTATCCCTATCTAAAAAAAAACAAAGGTCTCCCTGTACCTTTACAAACTAACTTTAGTTATTAGTTTTTCTCTTGCAGGGATTTTGGCTCTTGACTTATTTTTCATTTCTAAACTATCTATTTCTGACTGTAGCTGGATTATTACATCTTACTGTTCATGCAGCTTTCCCTTTTTTAAAGTCTCATGTGTTAACAAATTACCACCTGGCTATATTATCACAGACTTTGTACAGTATTTGCTAGTTCCTCTTTTTTTATTTTTAATCAAAATACTGCTGTGCTTGCTGATCATGGTTTGTATGCCCCCCCTTAGGTGTTTCCCCTAGAAACAACCTATTATTGTTTCCATACTCATTTTCCTTATCTTTTTCTTGCCTGCCTAGCCTTTATAGCTGGGTGCACCCGTGCACTGGTGCCCTGGTCTGTCTAGTTATGTCTTATGGCTCCCTTGTGCGGTCCGGCTTGCAAGTCCCAGCACCTTCACTTACCTACTCTGCCCCATGAGTTCCTACAGAGTTAAGCATTACTTTAAATTTAAAAAAATTTGAAAAGCATACAAAGTATACATCACCTGATTAGCAAGTGGCTAAAACTGTCTGTGTGCACCATTTTCTCTTGCTTTAAGCCATTAGCACCTTCTCTGAGCGTCGTCACCTTCTTATTAAGGCTCGCAGACTAACCAACCAATAGTTAGGCAGCCTCCTCAGCATGCAGCACCAGCGATCCGAGTCTTTAAGGCACCAAATGTAGAGGAGGTAAAAAATATTACCATTAGTAAATTACCTATTACAAATACTTAGAAAGGAGATGAACGGAGATGAGGCTGAAGGTGGAAGAATTTAATGATTATAACAATAATCACAGTGAGAGATTACAAGTGGTAGATCCTTCATTCTTCATTCTTAATTCTTAATTCTTCATTCTTCATTCTTCAAACTAACAGTGTATAGTGGCTTGCTTATATAGTGGAAGACAGTACTATGGTTGTCTATGATTGGTCCAAGACAAATATAAACATTAACTTAAAAGTCAATTCTCTTTTTAGTTCTTGCATGAGCTAATCCTTACTTAGCACAAATGTACTGATAGTGTAAATTATATTACTGTATAAGGCTAGCAATAGTAGTCATTACCAGTTATCAAGGTCTTAGGAGGAAGAAATAGGTTTGCACTTAGGAATGTGCTTACAAGCTTTTTAGCCTGTCCTCCTGATAATAATAGTCAAAAGGGTAACTTGAACTCTATCCCTGTGTTTCTATTTTTGCAGACACTTAAAACACCTGTTTTCTATTACTCACATGGTCAATACAAATATCAAAAGACATTTTAATATTACAACTTGTGGTTTAGTTAAACCTGTAGCTTTTACAAGTTTTAATATGATCCTGCTTCATAGATCAATATTAGTTACACAAACACATTATGTTTTAGACCAAAATGCGGTTTAGGCTGGAATATTGGGACACACTTCTTTATCCCCTATTACAACCATAATATAGCTAGTAAAATACATGTATTGGTAGGAGCACAGGACCCAGTCCCCACTAACTTGCCAATTTCTGCATAACAACATAGCCCCATGCCTCCACCAACTTGCCCGTTTCTGCATAACATCATAACATAACTAGTAAAACACATGTATTGGTGGGACCGCAGGCCCCAGCCCCACCACCTTGCCCATTTCTGCATAACAACATAGCCCCATGTTCCAACCAAATTCTTTGATTCTGCATAACTCCATAATATAAGTAGGAAAACACATGTGTTGGTGAGATCCTGGGACCCTTCGGGCCACTGCGCTTCAGCCAACTTTCTCAAAATTACACATTTCTGCATAGCAGCATAATATAAGAAGTAAAATACATGTATTAGTGAGAATGTGGGGCACTTTGGTTCCTGCGTCCCACCAACTTGCCCATTTCTGCATAACAGCATAGCCCCATGTTCCCACCAACTTGCCCGTTCTGCACACCACCATAATATAAGTAGCAAAACACACAAATTCCTAACAACTTCCCATTTCTCCATAACAACATAGTCCCATGTTCCCACCAACTTACCCATTCCTGTATAACAGCATAACATGAGTACTAAAACACATGTATTGGTAGCACCATCTCAGATGCTTCTAACGGATGTCGGTGTACACACCCAAGAGACTGGGATGGTAGCAGAAGCAATACAGTTGGTAAAACATGATGATAGATGCCTGTTGTGGTATGTTTAAGAAGTTGTATGTTATTTCTGTTGAGTTATGGTGTGTGTTTGTGATCGTTTGTCTTGCCTTGTACAACCCCCATAGCTGTATGTTCAGGTGTGTGTCTATATGTGTGTGTGTGTGTGTGTGTACGTGTGGAAGTGGGGGGGGAGTCAGAGTTAGGGTTGAAAACCCTAACGTTGAATTTTCTTACTTTTGTCCCAGTAAAAAAAACCTAACTGTTGCATTAATGCAGTTCGTTTTCAAAAAAATGTCCTTACTTTTTGAGAAAGAAATAAAAATGAGTAGGTTCTCTTACCACAGTACATGTAAACAAAATTATGAAACCTGTATAAAAAACAGATTTGCAACAATGCCTCAGCCAGACAATGTCCACACCCCCGCAGACCAGGTACTGCACCCAGAGCGCAGAGCCACAGCCCAACTAAAGCCATGGAAATCAATGGTATACCTCCCTGATACCAGCTGTACACATGTTAGAACACTGAGGAGTTGCACAGCCTCAGCCAGACAATGTTCTCTCCAACCAGATACTGGATCCTCAGTGCAGAGCCACAGCCCAACTAAAGCCATGAACATCTATGGTATACCTCCATGATACCAACTGCACACTACTTATGACATTGTTAACTTGCACTGCCTCAGTCAGGCAACCCCCAGACCAGGTACTGAATCTTGAGTGTAGAACCACAGCCCAAGTAAAGCAATAGACATCAATGGTATACCTCCCTGATATCAGCTGCACACATGTTAGGACACTGAGGAGTTGCAAAGCATCAGCCAGGCAATGTCTCTGCCCAGACCAGGTACTGGATCCTGACTACAGAGCCACAGCCTAGCTAAAGCAATGGACAGCAACTGTATACCTCCCTGATACCAGCTGCACACATGTTAGGACACTGAGGAGTTGCACAGCCTCAGTCAGGCAATGTCCCCCCAGTCAGGTACTGGATCCTGAGTGCAGAGCCACAGCACAACTAAAGCCATGAGCATCAACGGTATACCTCTGTGATACCAACTGCATATTAGTTATGACACTGATCAATTGCACAGCCTCACGCAGGCAATACTCCCACCCCCCAGACCAGGTACTGTATCCTGAGAGTACGGCACAGCCCAAGTAAAGCCATGGATATCAATGGCAAACCTCCCTGATACCAGCTGCACATATGTTAGGACACTAAGGAGTTGCATGGCCTCGGTCATCAGATGTTAACTATGCACCATATACCAGACAGTCCACCATAAAGTTCTTTTCTGGAAACTAAACAACTTCTAAAGTGAAAGTCTCACTGTATCCTCTCTTTAACAATAAATTTTTACATTGCGAATGATCCTCACAATGAATGTCACACACAATCAAAAAAGTTCCATGTTCATGGTCAAAGATCAAAAAAACAAGGAAATACAAAACCACATGTAAAATGATATATATTTGTGGACTATACACTTGGGATGTCAAATAAAAGTACATCTTTACACAAAATCCATGAAAAACTATCTCAGATATCTATTTTTCCAAAAGTAAACAAGTTCTGCATTCAAAATCTCTCGTTATTCTCGTGATCAAAGAATTTCTTATCCCTCATGAACGATCCTCGTGATCAATGTGAGTTGCGATCAAAGAAATTGCAGGCTCGCAATCAAAGATCGAAAAAAACAAGAAAAAAATAGAAAAGATATGCAAGCCACAATAATTTTGCCCAATCCACATGTGATAGCCAATAAAACCACATTCAGCCACAAACTACATGGAAGAATAAAAAAAACAAAACATTTTTTTCAAAGGTAAATAACATCTACATGCTAAACCTCGTGTCATTCTCACGATCAAAGATTTTGTAACCTCGTAAACGATGTTCTCGATCAAAGTGAGTCGTGATCAATAAATTTGCACGCTCGCAATCAAAGATTGCAAAACATGATAAAATGTAAGAAAACTTTCAAAAATCATTATAACTGTAAATTCCAGGTCTCATAAGCAATAAAAACACATATAGCTACATACTGTGTTTAAAACTGTTAAGAAAA
Organism: Neoceratodus forsteri; assembly: GCA_016271365.2. Classification (NCBI taxonomy): domain Eukaryota; kingdom Metazoa; phylum Chordata; order Ceratodontiformes; family Ceratodontidae; genus Neoceratodus; species Neoceratodus forsteri. The sequence continues at coordinate 109,509,433 of CM057456.1, read as the reverse complement.
ATTTATTTTTTAAACTACACATGTTCCACAATCGAAAACTAGTGTTACTGTCATGATCAAAGAATTTGCAAGCTCGTGAATGATCCTCGCGATCAATGCGAGTCATGATCAAAGATTTTTCATCCTCGCGAAAGAAGAAATGGCAAACTTCACCTTGTGACTTCTTTCAACCAATAGAACAATATAATAACAATTGAGTGGACGTTTTGAGACTCTTAAACCAGCAGTACTCACTCCAGGACTGAAAAGTAAGTAAAAATTAATCTACTATGTACAAATTACCTAATTAACTAAAAAAATGCTGAAAAAATTACCATTTCTGAAAATCAGATGTTATGCACTTTTGAATGATTTATGCAGTATATTGACAGTATGTCCCTATCTCTTAGAACAACAATATTTATTTAAACTGTGACAGAGCATCTCTATGGCAGTTTCTGTTCCTTATATAGCCACACTGCTCAGGAGAAATATGTTTTAGGAAATAAGCATCACTCCAAACATATAACACCCCACTAACTTTTTTTTGCAAATATTTTCCATGAAAACAACAGATCTAGCAATATTTTTGTCTTCTTGCGCACACACACCAGATCTACTATCTGCTATCCAGTAAGTAAATTGTAATGTGGAAGTATACCACCACATAACTTAGTTCTGATTAACCTCTTTACTTCATTCTACATACAATATGAACTACCACTTAGATTTTCTCCTTACTATGTAAAGCTTGTTAACAAAAACCTTTTCCAGCATCACTGACCAAAATGACTACAAACTGTATGCAATAGAAATGGTTATTCTTGTCAAGTTACTTAGTGTGACCAATGGACAGACAGTATTCACCCGCCAAAACAAAAAGAATGTTTGATAAACAAAATACCAATGGAAACATGCTTTATAGACAAAACAATTACTTTTTGCCTGTTTTAGCCAATCTTAAATCAGAATTTTAGATGTGATTGTTTCTCACTGCATTTATTTTAGACATGCAACTCAACACTAGTCATGCTGCTGATTAGCCTTGGTAATGCTCAAAGACAGAGAGATACACATTTCTGATATTTCTTCATCTGAGTTACTAGAGCTTTATATTCAGCATTGTAGAAACATCCAGAGTCAGTGTATGGATTGTGGGGTCAAGCCTGGTCAGAAGGGCAGCAGTTTACAGTAGAGCTAGTCATTTTGGTAATGACTTGCACCTACCTCACTGATCAATGTCTTGGTTTGGGAAGGATGGTATGAGATGGGAGCAACTCATGCTAACCATGTACCACTTGCTGGAGACACACCCAGAACCAGACATACTCCTTATCCATCTCAGAGGTAATGATTTAGGGGAACAAAAGTGCAATTGATTTAATAGAAGCTGCACAGTCTGACTTGTAGCATCTGATCAGTATGTTACCTGCTTGTAAAATTCTGTATTCAGATATTACACAGTGAATGATCTGGAAAGGTGAGGATTACTGTCCTGCATTTGAAAGGTCACGTAGAAAGGTGAACATACAAATATCTGGATTCCTCTGTGCTATAGGAATGTACACCATACATCACCCCAAATTACATATCGCAAACATTGGCTTTATCTAAAAGATGGTGTGCACTTCTCAAGCACAGCTAACAACATTTTTATTGGGGACCTTCAAAATGGCATCCTTGCACTTCTGTAATTGTGTATGTCTATAACTATGTCTTGCAAGTACATTCTATAGATTGGGAAAAAACAGCTCTTGTAAGAGTCAATCAAACTGGTCAAAAAATAAAATAAAATACACACTACATACAGATACCTTGTGTGCAGCTGGTATCAGGGAGTTATAGCGCTGATGTCCATGGGTTTAGTTAGGCTGTGGATCTGCACTCAGGATCCAGTTCCTGGTCTCGGGAGGAGGGGGCATTGCTTCACTGAGGTTGTGCAACTCCTCAGTGTCCTAACTTGTGTGCAGCTGGTGTCACAAAGGTATACCATTCATATCCATGGCTTTAGTTTGGCTGTGGTTCTGCACTCAGATTCCAGTACCTAATCTGTGGGGGGATAGTAGCATTGCCTGGCTGAGGCTGTGCAACTCCTCTATGGCCTAACATGTGTGCAGTTGGTATCAGGGATGTATACCATTGATGTCCATGGCTTTAGTTGGACTGTGGCTCTTCACTCAGGATCCAGTACCTGGTCTAGACAGTTGAAGACTGTCCCTGGATGTGGCTGTGCAACTCATCAATGTCCTAACTTATGTGAACCTGGTATTAGGGAGGTATACCATTGATGTCCATGGCTTTAGTTGCACTGTGGCTCTGCACTCAGGATCCACTACCTGGTCTGGGGGGTGGGGAGCATTGCCTGGCTCAAGCAGTGCAACTCTTCAGTGTCCTAACTTGTGTACAGCTGGCATCAGGGAGGTATACCATTGATGTCTATCAGTGTAGTTGGGCTGTTGTTCTGTAATCAAGACCACCACCTGCTCTGGGGGGGCATTGCTTGCCTGAGACCATGCAACTACTCAGTGTCCTGACCTGTGTCACCTACTATCAGAAAGGTACACCATTGATATCCATAGCTTTATTTGGGATGTGGCACTCAACTAAGGATACAGTATCTCATCTGGGGTGAGGTGTGGGCATTATCTGCCCGAGGCTGTCCAGCTCCTCAGTGTCCTAACTTGTGTGCACCTACTATCTTAATGCTGTACCCTCCCACATATTCACCCAATCCTTACCTGATTAGCAATACACAACCACAACAACCATGGTTACCATGTACTTTGTAGTTCTGTATTAGTGGTACTTGTCATCGTAAAAGTGGTATACATGTAAATAAGACACAAAATCTGAAAAATATCAATCTTTTGAACACAATAATACAACAGGTCAGCTTTTTCTCATAGTCAATTTCTATTTTTTTCTAACAGATCACCAAACAACAGAAAAGTACTTACATTCATTTTCAAACAACAAAAAAGTAAGTAATCAAATATTCATTTTCCTTTTAATTGTCTACACCTCAGAATGCAAGGATGCTAAATACAATAATAATGTGAGGAGCATTACAATTGTCTCTTTAGCATCCTAATTTTTTGGGGCAGTTCTACCACAGGTGGAGACGGTGGGGGGTGGGGACAACTGAACTCAAACAGTGATGTGTTAAATATTTTGGGGGCTTGAGCTCCAACAGGTGACAAGGAGGACCACTATCACACCACAGCTTTGCTTCATACTCTGTTTTGGTCACAGCAGATATGGGCAAAGCAGACCACAAACCACCAGGAGCCACAGTGGGTGACAGGTGGTATAGTGCCATGGGCTAACTGGGTGTGGTGCAGGGACTTGCAGGGTGTGCAAGCTGTGGTCCTGCTGTCTACAGTATGACAGCCAGCCTGTGGGTGGCCACCTAGATAAGTCTAGTGGAACTACACTTATCTTTTGGAGGTGCATCCCCAGACTAGCCTTGGTAATGCATCTTTGACTTGGGCTGTGAATGGGACTATGTGGGATATGCATAGGCACACCCTCTTCTCTGCCACTCCAGATGCACCACATATCATTAGTGGGATTAAGTGGTGCATCTAAAATGCACTGGCACATCAAGTTTGCACTGCCGCATGACAGACCTACCTAAATTGCTTTCAACACAAGCTAGGAATGTGCCAACGCATCTCAGATGCGCTGGGTACATATCCTTTGTGAGTCCTGCTCAAACAGCTAAAGTACAATAAATCTTATGTTCTATGATTCTAAACAAAAAAATGTCTTTTTCACAGAATTAAACATGCCAAAATCCTGGAGTGAAAGGAAGTGCTGGCCCTAGTTCAGGCTGTGTGCTGCCATGGCAACCCCAGGTTTGTCATGAGGGACACAAACCTTATTCTAGCACACACCTGTGGTAAGGTAAGTCACATTTTAAATTTACAATATGGAAATATTTTTTTCTTATGTATTAAGTATAGTAGAATAATAATATCTGCAGAGCAACAGCATAGCAGTACACTGTATTGACAAATAGCAGACTGCTTAGAGATGTAATAATTTCAAGAATTACAAGCACAAGGTGTTATAGACAAGGGCAATGTTTCAGTTGAGCTGCGGTTAAAAAAAAAAAGTATGCAGTTTTCCCAAGGGTTGTCAGCAGCCACAGCCGCATGTTTCAGTTCACTCAGTGAAGGCTACTACCAGTAAGAGGTCTAAGAGTGGAAAAACCATGAATTTCCAATACCACAGATTTGTGCCCGCTTAGCAGCTATTCAAAATGGCGATTTCTGGCCACTAATGTTCAGTCTCAAATTTATTTTACAAAGGCAGCTGACTGGCACCTTTTTCCATTGGCAATGCTAGAATTTACAACATCTGAAAGGTACCACTTAGCCAATCAGAGTGTCCACTTGTTGAAGCCATTGTATAATACTGCATAATAAACTGTTGTTTTTGTGACTTAGACATTCCATGAGTACAAGCTGAGTAAAAAAAAAAAGTTTTATTTCTCAGAGAAACACTTTCTACAGTACCTGATGTCTTAGCACTAATACTTAAAATTTAATATTTTAACATTTTTCAATGAAAGCAATTAAATAATTTGCAAAGAGGATGCACTAGATGAGATGAGGGTGCCACAGAGCTCCAAAACCTCACTTGCTAAACATAAAATATGTGTTGAATCCCAAAGCAATACACATAAAGTTCCACTTGTAATACAGTAATGTATAAATTCACCACATTCAAAACCATTACTAAATCATTCATTGCTTGTTTCTTTTGTATCTTTTTATACAGGTTGGCTGTGCCTTAGGGAAAGAAGAAATAGAAAGGTCGGCGGATGACTGTAGGAGGAAGTGGAAACTCACCCACCAGACCTTCTATAGAGTGAAGGCATCAGCGGGTGAGATGCGAAGGAGTATCAGAGAGTGATATGACATAGCGTTTGCTATGTGGGAGGAAGCAGGAAAGCCAGATTTTTGTGAACGCCATCATAGCTGTAAGTGCATCTTTTTAATGGTGTCCAACGTTTAAAATGTTATAACTTCAACAGATCTGTCCAAACAGTTAAATTAATCCAATGACAGTCTCAGTATCTCAGTAAGCTGGTGTCAGAATCTTATTAACTAATGTCATATATGACACATGACTAATTGTACTCCAATACAGTATTCCATTAAAAAAGAAGTGTGATTGTCACCTAACAAGATAGTAATATTAGAATGTTTTAGCATTAGGCAACTCTTATTTACTTTGCCAATGTCTATGTCCCATACATACATTTTTCTCACATTTTGAAACGTGAAACAATTTGTTAATCCTGTTGATGTTTAGTCACAAACATAAACCGCCCAAACTGTTATTCAAGCAATATACCTCAAAGAGGTTCTGGCTGATGTCAGGATTTACCCACAGCTGATGGGTTGTTTGGTACCAAGGCGCAGCCAAGGGACCAGCAACATACCAGCCATGGGTAAATCCTGGCATCACCCACACCATCAAGTGGGATACTGCTATTATACAATTAGGATTTTTTTTTTATTAAATGTTAGTATTAGAGGTGTTATTAATTGTTAGCAGAAAGTGATTGATATAGTAATTTATTGCTCTGAAACAAATAAAATAGTTGGTCATAGAACTCTAGAAATTGGTATCAGTTCTGAAACACTCGCAGAGGCTGGCTGGTCAAATGCTCAAACTGTGATGTGAGGTAAGTGCTAAGCAGAGTTGTGAGACATTGTTTTTACTATAAAGTTTTCAGAATGTTACAAAAAATTGTGTCAAGCTCAGACTGATCTATCAATTCAAAGGAACATTCTATGCTTTTTGTGTTTTTTAAATTTACCACAGTCGGTAACGACGGTATGCAAGATGGCAGCAGATGACTTTGATGTTGCATATCAGTGGGATTCTGATAGGGCATAGGGCAAGGGAGTGCAGCTGAGACTTTTTCCTGTTGGTTCCTAGCTGGATTAACACATTGTTAAACCTGTTCAGTAACAAATCAGGAGGCAGATTTTGTGTTGCCTATTGTACTATTAAGCATATAATTCTTTAAAACCAATAAGACATCATAGTACATGTGTCATAGTGAAATACAATATCTTACATATGTTCTACATGAAACCACAGTACCTCACAAACAGTGTTATCCCACTATGACTCACCATCTGAATTGCCTTATCTCAGTTATGCTATATCTAATCTTTACCTGGTGTACCTGCTTTTTCCTATTTATGGTTACTTCTAGCTGTCACACTCAGCTAAGATGACAGGTGACATAAAACATACTGTTCCTAGACTATAAGCTAACAGTTTAAAAGCAAGCAATGATGTATAGTACCATATGTAAAACTGTGTGTTAGTTATTACTGTGTTACATCAACATGTACCACGTGCTAATGTAGTGTAACAGAATATTTAAATAATAATACAAACACACTTTTGAGTACTAGTAAAGTGAAATTGCACAGTATACACACATATGAAAAAGCATTTGATATTTGTTTCTTTCTCCCTCAGCCACCACAGCCACCTACCCTGCCTCCTTTCAATGTGTGCAGCTCGTACCACTCCCGGGAGGCGAGGACCAAGGGGCTCCAGTCAAACAGCTACTAGTGCTCTACTCTGTGATGTGGCGTTGTACTCAGGATGTTATAACTGGTCTTGGGGAGGTGGGGGCCACTGTCTGCTGAGCTCATCCAACTACTCAGTGTCCTAACTTGAGTTCAGCTGGTATCAGGGAGGCATAACATTGATGTCCATAGCTTTAGTTAGGCTCTGGGTCTACACTAAGGATCCAGTACCTGGTCTGAGGAGGTGGGGGCATTGCTTGGCTGAGGCCGTGCAACTCCTCGGTGTCCTACCTTGTGTGCATCAGGTATCAGGGAAGTATACCATTGATGTTCATGGCTTTAGTTAGGCCGTGGCTGTGCACTCAGTATCCAGTACCTGGTCTGGGGGTGGGGGAATTGCCTGGCTGAGGCCGTGCAACTCGTCAGTCTCCTAACTTGTGTGCAGCTGGTATCAGGGATGTATATCATTGATATCCATTGCTTTATTTGGGCTGTGGCTCTGCACTCACGATCCACTACCTGGTCTGGGTGGGGTGGGGACATTGCCTGACTCAGGCCATGCAACTGCTCAGTGTCCTACCTTGTATGCAGTTGGTATAATGGAGGTATTCGATTGACATCCATGTCTTTAGTTAGGCTGTGGCTGTGCACTCAAGATCCAGTACCTGGTCTGGGGGAGGGGCATTGCCTGGCTGAGGCCCTGCAACTCCTTAGTGCCCTAACTTGTGTGGAACTGGTATCAGGAAGGTATACCAATGATGTCCATGGCTTTAGTTGGCCTGTGGCTCTGCACTCAGAATCCAGTACCTGATCTGTGGTAGGTAGGAACATTGCCTGGCTGAGGCTGTGCAACTCCTCAGTGTCCTAACATCTGTGCAGCTGATATCAGGGAGGCATGCCATTGATGTCCATGGCTTTAGTTGGGCTGTGTCTCTGCACTCAAGATCGAGTACCTAGTCTAGGGAGGTGGGGACATTCCCTGAATGAGGCTGTGAAACTCCTCAGTGTCCTAACTTGTGTGCAGCTGGTATCAGGGAGGTAAACCATTTATATTCATGGCTTTACTTGGACTGTAGCGCTGCATTCAGGATCCACTACCTGGTCTGGGCGGGGGCATTGCCTGGCTGAGGCCGTGCAACCCCTCAGTGTTCAAATATGTGTGAAGCTAGTATCAGGGAGGTAAACCATCCATATCCACTGCTTTACTTGGTCTGTGGCTCTGCACTCATCACCCAGTGCATGGTCTGAGGAGGTGGGGGTATTGCCTGGCTGAGGCCGTGTAACTCCTCAGTGTCCTAACTTGTGTGGAGCTTGTATCATGGAGGTATACTGTTGATGTCTATGGCTTTATTTGGACTGTGACTTTGCTCCATATCTAATACCTGGTCTGGGTGGAAGGGGGCATTGCCTGACTGAGGCCATGCGACTCCTTAGTGTCCTGACTTGTGTGCAGCTGATATCAGGGAGGTATGCTGTTGATGTCCACAGCTTTAATTGGGCTGTGGCTTTGCACTCAGTATCTCATACCTGGTTTGGGTGGGCAGGGGCATTGCCTGGCTGAGGCCATGTGACTCCTCAGTGTCCTAAGTAGTGTGCACCTGGTATCAGGGAGATATACAGTTGGTGTCCATGGTTTTAGTTAGGCTGTGGCTGTGCATGCAGGATCCATTACCTGGTCTAGAAGAAGAAGAAGAAGAAGAAGAATCAGCATTTATATAGTGCTTTTCATACTCATTATCCCAAAGCGTTTTACAAGCAATGCTAGACTGGTAGTGAAGTGACTAAATGTGTGGTGGTGGCCATATCGCACATCATCACCCACACACAGCCTGGATAATTGCATGAACCAGTTTATGGGAAAGGGAATGTTGGCCAGGACACCAGGAATGTTCCCTGCTCTTTACGAAGAGTACCCTGGGTTCTTTTACTTCCATTTGGACACCCACCAGGACAACACCAGGATGGGCAGAAGGGACCTCAGTTTAACTTCTCATCCAAAGAACGGCACACCCCAGAAGTACAGCACCCTCCAATACTGCACACGGATGCCAGCAATTTTTAGATGCAAGTTCATCCCGGTGTGGGATGAGAACCCATGACCTTCTGGTCCACAGGCAGATATGATACCAACTGAGCCACGCTGAGATGGGAACATTCCCTGGATGAGCCTGTGCAACTCTTCAGTTTCCTAAGTTGTGTACAGCTGGTATCAGGGAGGTATATCATTGATTTCTATGGCTTAATTGGGCTGTGGCTCTGCACTCAGGATCAACTACCTGTTCTGCGTGGGTGGGGGCATTGCCTGGCTAAAGCCATGCTACTCCTCAGTGTCCTACCTTGTGTGGAACTCATATCAGGGAGGTATATCATTCATGTGTATGTCTTTAGTTAGGCTGTGGCTCTGCACTCAGGATCCAGTACCTGGTCTGGGGGAATTGTGGCATTGCCTGGCTGAGGCCATGCAACTCCTCAGTGTCCTAACTTCTGTGGAGCTGGTATCAGTAAGCTATACCACTGATGTCCATGGCTTTAGTTGCCCTGTGACTATGTACTCAGAATCCACTACCTGATCTTTGGGGGGGTAGGGACAATGTCTGGTTGAAGCTGTGCAACTCCTCAGTGTCCTAACATGTGTGCAGCTGGTATCAGGGAGGTATACTGTTGATGTCCATGGCTTTAGTTGGGCTGTGGCTCTGCATTCAAGATGCAATACCTGGTCTAGGGAGGTGACAACATTCCCTGGATGAGGCTGTGCAACTCCTCAATGTCCTAACCTGTATGCAGCTGGTCTCAGGTACTTATACCATTGATGTCGATGCCTTTAGTTAGGCTGTGGCTGTGTACTCAGTATACAGTACCTGTTCGGGAGATGAATTGCCTGCCTGAGGCCATGCAACTCCCTAGTCTCCTAGCATGGATGCAGCTGGTATTAGACAGGTATACTGTCCATATCCATGGCTTTACTTCTTCTGTGTCTCTGCTCTCAGCATCCAGTACCTGGTCTGGGGAGGTGGAGGCATTCCCTGGCTGAGGCCATGCAACTCCTCCGTGTCCTAACTTGTGTACAGCTGGTGTCAGGGAGGTATGCCATTGATGTGCACAGCTTTAACTGGGCTGTGGCTCTGCATTCACAATTAAGTACCTGGTCTGTAGGGATGGTGGCATTGTCTAGCTGAGGCCATGCGACTCCTCAGTGTCCTAAATTGTGTGCACTTGGAATCAGGGAACTATACCGTTGATGTCCATGTCTTTAGTTAGGTTGTTTCTGTGCACTCAGGATCAGTACTTTGTCTACTGTGGTGGGGACATTCTCTGGATGAGGCTGTGCAACTCCTCAGTGTCCTAACATGTCTGCAGCTGGGATAAGGGAGGTATATCATTGATATCCACAGCTTTAGTTAGGCTGTAACTCTGCACTCAGGATCCACTACCTGGTCTGGGTTGGTGTGAGCATTGCCTGGCTGAGCCCATGCAACTCCTCAGTGTCCTACCTTGTATGCAGTTGGTATCAGAGAGGTATACCATTGATGTCCACGTCTTTAGTTAGGCTGTGGCTGTACAGTCAGGATACGGTACCTGTTGTAGGGGGGGTGGGGGCATTGCCTGCCCGAGGCTGTGCAACTCCTCAGTGTCCTAACATGTGTGCAGTTGGTATCAGAGAGGTATACCATCCATATCCATGGCTTTACTTGGTCAGTGTCTCTGCACTCAGCATCCAGTACCTGGTCTGGGGAGGTGGGGGCATTCCCTTCCTGAGGCCATGCAATTCTGCAGTGTCATAACTTGTGTGCAGCTGGTATTAAGGGAGGTATACCATTGATGTCTATCACTGTAGTTCTGCTGTGGCTCTGAACTCAGTATCCAATACCTGATCTTGGTGGGTAGGGGCATTGCCTGGATGTGGCCATGCAACTCCTCAGTGTCCTAACTTGTGTGCAGCTGGTATCAGGCAGGTATTCCATTGATGTGCATGGCTTTAATTGGGCTGTGGCTCTGCATTCACAGTTAAGTACTTGGTCTTCAGGGATGAGGGCATTGCCTGGCTGAAGCCATGCAACTCCTCAGTCTTCTAAGTTGTGTGCACCTGGTATCAGGGAGCTATATCATTGATGTTCATGGCTTTAGTTAAGCTGTGGTTGTGCACTCAGGATCCAGTACCTGGTCTAGGAAGGTGGGTACATTCAACTGAGCTGTGGCTCTCCTCTAACATTCGCTACTTGATCTGGGCAGTTAGGGCCATTGCCTGACTGATGCCATGCAACTCCTCAGTCTTTCAAATTCACAACAACTCATACTACAGAGGTACACATACACATAACAACATCTACAGACAAATAATTTTTTCCCTTTTTCTATATTTTCACAGAGGACAAACCATCAACAGAGGGAGCTGCTGGAACAGAACAGCCCACATAGTAGGTGAAAATACTAACAATTGACCCCTCTTTGGAGAAAACAACTACGGCTCCAGCAGCGGGACATCCAACAGCTGCTGCAGGTCTGTCTGGGCCTCCAGCTGAGGAACGTAAGTAACTTCAATTATACCATGGATATAACTGAATAGCCATTGAAATAATCAGCCTGTCAGTTTCCCACTATTGTAGATCCTCTGATAACCAATGTTTGTTGATGATTATATCATCTATTACATCTGCAACATATGAATAAAAAAAAACACAGCAATTTCTTTAATATTTGTATTTTATTATAACAAAAAAAATCTACATTGCTCTAATCATAATAAGTGACCCAGAACATATGAGTTATCAGGGGATTTACAATGGATTTACATTCAGCTGCACCTTGTAGGAAAACCACTGCAGCCATGGTGAATATCCTGATATCTTATGATATGAGAGACACTACAGTATATTGTGCCAATCTGAAAATAACATTGAAGTGTTTGTGACTAGCAAATACTGCTTCACTGTGGTTTGTTACAGACTGTACAAGGAATAAGTAAACAAATGATGACCCAGAATGTGTTGTTTCTTGTGCTTTATTGCTTAACTAACGTAGCCATTAGAAAGAGTATTACTCTGTTTAACACTTAAATAACATGGCACAAGAAGCTGAGACCTATAGAAAGAATCCAAACCAAAACATTCTGCTTACTTGGACATTTACCCATTCCTTGTATGTTCTGTAACAAACCACAGTCAAGCAAAATCCCTATTCACAAACACTTGAATGATATTTTAAAATGAGCACAATGTACTCCACCATCTCTCACACCATCAGATATCATTACTTCTTCACTGTATGAAGTACTTTACCTAACAAATTCCACCTAAGAACAGAGGTCACACATTACAGATTAAAATATTAACCACCGATACAATCTTGCAACAGCAACAGATACCCAGTTAACGCTATGATGCCAGCCGTATTGCATTTCTTGAATCACCCACTTGGCATAATGGTATGCTACAGAGTGTAAACATCAAAACTGTTTTTCCAGGTCTACAAATCTGTAACAAGTTGTTTCACAATAACATTTGTTTCTTCCCAATAATTAGACATCATCATGTGAGTGCCTGATTTCAACAGTTACACATCTAATTACATCTATTTAATTTGTTCTATTTTCTTGAACTATTTTTTCCACAGGTATAACACATAGTAATTGCAGCAGATAGCACCATTGTACAGAAGTACTGTTCATTTTCTAAAATGAAAAAGTCAAAGCAGTCTTTCTCTGTATATACAAGGGATATGCATGCTATGCCTGTGTGACAACCAACTTATTTGAACAGTAGCCTGTCACCTTGAGTAACCTCATAAGTGATGAAACCACAAGTGAGGTTTCCATGAGATCACAGGCTACTGGATAAATAACTTCATTATCCCACAAGCACACCATGCATATGTAATTTATGCAGCTGCACTTTTTGAGTTCACTTTTGTTATATATTGTTTTTCTCTGAAGTTCGTCTCCATGTTTGTTTCTTTGTCCCTAGTTCCTGACTTTGGTTTTTAGGTTTGTTGTGGTGAGAAAGAGGTAAAAAATGTTTTTTTGTTAACAGTGTTTTAATTTAAAATGTGTTTCTGTTTTGGGAGAGAGTTGATTAACCGCTGCATTTTCTGAGTCTGTGGGACCGTGATAGCTTTCTTTATAAACAGCACTTTGAGAAGGTAAAAGTGAAACAGGGAGGCAGTAGTACTGAGCATACAGCACACATGGTGATGCTTAGTGATGAAGTCAGTATGGAGATAAATGGGTGATGATGTCATCACTATGTAGATATCTTGAAGTTATACAGATAGTGATTATATCACCAATCATTCCTGCACATAGTCACTCACACATAGAGGATAATGCCTGATCTACAGTTGATAACCATGGTACATTTACCTTGAATGATTGCTAGGGCATCAGTAAACCTCAAGAGCACAGCTCAAGAGGTTTACCATTGCCCTTGCAACTACAAGAGATGATAACACCATGCTATCACCTGTACAACAGGCATTGTCATTCATAGTATATAGGATTTGATATGGGAAGTTACACCCCCATCCCAAACACTATCACATGATACCTGAATATATTCACTTACAAGTATTGTTCATCCTTTTCAGTAATATATTATTTTTGTCCTTTATTCACAAACATGAAACCATCTTAAAAAATTAACGTGATTACAGTAAGGAACCTTGCATCTTTTTTAACTACAAACACTTGCTTTTGCTACTAGTTTACCATTATCATCACCTGCATGTCTTTGTAGAGCACACATGCTATTGCTACCTACCTACAAAATTTCATCTCCTCAATGGTAATGCATGGAAAATGTTCTAAAATGTGCTTCTATGATATCCTGCATGGTAATCAACACGTGAAGTAGAACAGAAAAACAACAAAGTTTCACTTGTTGCTTCAACTTTCCCCTTCTCAACAGGGACAGCAGGTGTGCACCCCCACACCACTTCTCCTGTTTTTCACCCACTTTGTAATCACTTGCAAAGTCTGGCTGCTTACTGGGTGTGGTCGATGCCAACTCAACCCACCCCAAAGCAGTTTTGAATTGCAAGCTTACAAGTGCACAGTAGTCAGACTGTGAACAAGTGCACCTGTTGTGGATCAATAAACAGCAGGGTGCCTTTTCACAGTTTGATTTTTCATTCCCTCCCACACAATCAAATATTTGCACAGAACTGAGACTCATTGTCTCAAACTTTCTTGCCTCCAATGGAGGATGGTCTGACTTTGTGAGGGATGCAAGTCAATCCAAAAATCCTATACTGGGGATTTCAACCCAGTACACCAAGATAAGACAAACAGCCAGAAAGTGAGAAGCTAAAGGGCTGTTGGTTGTGGCTCTCTATGCTGCTCTGGAAGCCTCTGAAATGAGGATTCGATCCCTTGAACAGCAAATCTCATCTTTTTAGCAAGAGATAGGATTGCAGTAAAAAAAAATGTGTGAGACGAGAGCAGGATTTGGAGTCTGAGCTCCAACCTCTGCGAAAAGAAAAGGATTCCCTTTTGCATCATTCTGCTCAGCAGGTGAGCAGGAACTTTTTATGTTAAAGTTGGAGTGTGAAAGTTTGAGACAAGATAAGGGGCAGGCTTTGCAAATGAATGACTTGTTAAGTAGAATGAATGATCAGATGCATGAGGAGTTGGTAGTGTTACAGGACAAGATATACCAGGTAAGTAATGGCTTAGGGATCGCTACTAAGGACAATCACAAATTGAGCACCAAGTATAGAGTGTTACAGAAGCAGATGCAGGATGATGTGGCTCAAAATGTGAGTCATGAGGAATGTGAATCTAAAATGGTGAAAATGTGCCATCAGTGGGAGGTTTTGGCTGGTCACGTCAAGGCAATGGGAGGTGTAGCTCCTGCCTTGTCAATGTCATCTGAAGGTTAGGAGTCAGATGATGACATCTCCAAGTACCTCACCCAGTCACACCCCTACTACGGCCCAGACACCCCTCTCCACCATCCACAACATGGCAGACCCTGTCATATGACACCACTTCACTACGTCATCAACGGCATGATGCACATCATCGGCGATGCCAACATGGTGACCCCCATGATGGGGTGGGAAAAGGCCTAGGCCTAGTCCCAATGGCACCACCTATAGCTGTTATTAATGTGGAAGATAGGCAGGAGATAGAGAAAATGATTGAAAGTGCCTTAGGCACCATGCCCATATCTGAGAAAAACATATGATTTCTTAAGACCCAGGTTAGGCAACTTCTACACGAGGCTGGTATACAGGAGGGCATGGCTCATTCTGTGGCTGAAGCCATTGCTCAGGCAGCCCTGGGGGGCACCTGAGGTAATCTACCTCTGCTTGATCATCCCAATAATCCCCTACAAATGGCCTACTGTGTTCAGCAAATAGCTGACAGTATTAGTCAGATGAGCCCATCCAGCAACCTCAGTTGCCACTTGGAAAAGCTGTGTGCTACATGTGAAATGCTTAGTCACCCTGCAGACTACCAGGTTCAGATCCTATGCCAGACCATCGATCATGGCCTGTGCGCAAAACTCCCCAATGTTGACCGCCAGGTCAGCCACGCCACCTTTGATGAAGTAGCATCTGAGCTCATCTCTGCATACAACCCAGATGTGGTAGGAGTGATGCTCGCATACCCTGTGAAACAGAATGCAAAGGAAAGTCCAGTGACTTTCCACCAGAGGCTCTGGATGGCCTATAGAGCAGGGAAGCACCTTGCAGGAGAAGCTGCAGATGTGGACCTCATTGAGTAAAAGACTTTGTTCCTCAGGAACATGATCCCTGCTGTAAGAGAAAAGATAGAACTAACCACCTATCCCAACATGTAGAGATTTGCCGACATTCTTCAGAAAACAGAGGGAGTTTATCAATGCTACATCCATGATTCAGGCTCCAGTTCCAAGAAAGTAGCTGCCATGGAAACCATTCCAGGGCCATGACACACTACACAGTGAAGGGGCAGGCCCAAGAGAAACAGCCCCTCACCACAGACAACCAACACCCTCAGCAGGCCCAACAGCAACAATAACAATCCTGGGGTGGGAACTGGAACTACCATAAAAATAAGAAACACCATAAGAACAGTAAGGGTAAACAACAAAGACCAGGCCCTTCATATAGGGAAATAGCCAATGAGAATTGGAGTCTTCGAGACCTCCTTGGGAAAGTGCGCTCTGTAGCAGATGCTGTGCTGTACGGGCCTTTGCTGCAATACAGCCAGGGGAGCAGGTCTCCACAGGATGCGTGGACACATGAAGTCCAGGCTCTCAGGCACTTACAGGCCTGAACCAGGAAACGGCTCTCTATATAGCATCAGTACAGCATGGTGAGATGGTTCAAAGGAACCAGGCCCAGGTCCTCTTTCAGGAGCTCCCCCATGCTTCCACTGGTACAGATTGACAATTACAGGCCCCAGATATTATTGTAAACAAGCTGGACTTGGATACAAATGGAAGGCCCTACACAGAGGCCGTGGTCTGGGGCTGCCTACTGAAAGTACTAATGGATACAGGTACGGCTATGTCTGTATTACAGGATAATAACCCAGTCACATCACCTTAGTCTACCAGACAGAGGAACAACATGTCTGGGATAGACGGAATGAGATTTCCTGCATACTGCTCCCTGCCACTACTTGTGACACTGGGACTCCTGATGGCGTATCACACCTTTCAGTTAATGGTACTGCATGATCACCCTAGTATAATCGGAATTGACTTTTTGGCACCACACGGCTGTGTGGTAGACCTAGCCAACATGCTACTGATACAAACTCAGGGACAATATCACACCATTATGATCCCTGACTCACATGTGGTTGCAATAATTTCTGTGAACAACAAAGAGTATGACATCATACATTTGTTTAAGAATCATGATCTTTTCCTAAAGCTCCTCCCCATTCTACAAAAACAACTGGAGGTATTTGCCACCAACAAGCATGATTGTGGCAGGATGCACACTGTCATTGAAGTGACAGGCCCAGCCCATGAGAGGCAATGGCAATACCCCTTTCCACCTGAGGCCTTGTCTTCTCTTAGGGAAACAATCTAATCACTCCTCAAGCAAGGTGTAATCAGGACATATGCCTCCACTGCAAATTCCTCAGTGTGGCCTGTGAAAAAACCCACAGGTGCCTGGAGACTTACTTTTGACTACAGGAGACTAAACCAGGTCACCCCAGTTGTGCCCCAACTGTGGCATCAGCACCAGATGTGCTACGACTATTGACCCCTGACCAACAATGGTTTAGTGCCCTGGACATCTCTAATGGCTTCTGGTCATTGCCATTGGCCCCAAAAAGTCAATATAAGTTTGTCTTCACCTTTGAGGGCAGGCAGTATACGTGAACCTACTTACCACAGGGGTTCCACAACAGCCCCCCTTTCCATTTGCACATGATGGATGCCCTTGAGGGTTTCTCTACACCCCAGTGTCTCTTGCAGTATGTGAATGACCTGTTGTTGGCACAGCCACACAGGAACAACATCTGGATCTCTTAGATGAACTACTGACCCTCATCCAGAGGGCAGGCCTCAAATGTAACCCTGCAAAGGCACAACTATGTCAGAAAGAGGTACTCTTTCTGGGCCTGAGGATAACAGATCCAGGCTGAAGCCCTACCTGGAAAAAGATACAGGGATTGCAAGATCTGCCACTGCCCACCAGTGTGGCCATCCTTAGAAGGTTTCTAGGTATGGTGAACTATTATAGAGATTTTATTTGTGATTTTGTTTAGAAGGCCACCCCTCTGTATAAACTACTGAAAAAGGATGTCCCCTGGGCTTGGGGTCCCATTCACACCCAAACTGTGATATCAGGGAAGCAGGCCTTGGCCTCAGCTCCAGCTTTGGTTAACCCCAATCCAGCCCTGGCATTCCATCTGCAATGTGCCACCTCTGACATTACTATGTCTGCAGTGTTGGCCCCGAAGCTCCATGGCACACTGAGACCCATTGCATATGCATCACAGCTCTTGACCCCAGTGGAACAGAAGTACAGCCTTTGTGAAAGGAAACTTCTGGCCACCTAATGGACTGTCAAACACTTTCTATATATCATTGGGTACTCCCCCTGATCATCAATACAAACCACACCCCAACAAACTTTTTGCTATCAGACAGAGTAAAGGATGGGTCAGTCTCCAATACCAGACTTACACATTGGTCCCTCCTTCTTTGGTACAGAGATATCAAGGTCCACCCAACCAAAATGCCATCCATGCTGGTACATGGTCTCCTTTTCAAAGGAGATCCCCATGACTGTAAACTGCAGCCACCTGATCTACCAGAGCCAGGTCCTTTCCTTCCTACTACACCACAACTACTTGAGAACACCTCATTGTGTTGTGTCTTCACAGACAGCTCAGCTTCCTATTACCAGTGAGAACAGATTGCAGGAATGGGCATATTAGTAATTTATCCTTTTGGTAATACTGTTAAGATTTCTAAGTGTTGCAATGTGGCATCATCACAGTATGTGGAGATGGCTGCAGTGGCCTGCACCCTTGAGTTCATCCAGCATGGAACCGAGGATACCATCATTTTTACATACTCTAACTGGGTTTGTTGATCCCTTTCAGAATTTCTTCCTTTATGGCAGAACTCCTTTACCTCTTCTGATGGCACACCGGTGAAACACAAGGAACTGGTAATATACATTCATTCACTGGCACAGAAATTTGCACGCAAACTCTATGTACACAAAGTTAAGGCCCACTCCATACATGACCGCTATCATGCTTTCAATGACACTGCTGACACCGTTGCAAAGAAAGGGGCCTGAGGGGGGGACACCTGGATGATGGACCATCTGGAGACCAGAGCAGCCATACACATTGCAGCAGTCAGGAAGAAACCTGAACTCTTATCCCCCTTGGATTTGTCAGAAGCCCAACACACTGGCTCTAAACTCAAAGATGTGTTCAGATTCCTGGATTAAGGTACTGAGAATAATCTACCTACCCACAACTCCTACCGAATTCATGAAGGTAAGATACACCTGTCCCCTGATGACAAGCTCATCTGGTATCAACCAGATGACACCCCCACCAAATTGTGGGTGGTCCCTCGTCATCTTAGGTCTGAATTTCTGCACCAAGTGCATGACACCCACACTGGTGGACACCAAGGAGTGGAAAACACACTCCAAAGGATCAAGACCACAGCCTGGTGGCCTGGTGTTACTAAGGATGTCAAACAGTACACAGATAACTGCCTTGTTTGTGTGCAAAACAATCCCATCCCTACCAAACATAATGCCAAGCTGCTAGCACAAAGGCATTCTTACCCTTTGCATGCCATACAGATCAATTTTATTGATCCCCTGACCAATTCCAGCAGAAACAACAAATACGCCCTTGTAGTAACTGATCTTTTCTCTAAGTGGGTTGAAGATTTCTTCACTAAGACATGCACTGCTAAAGCCACTGCCAAAATCCTGGTGGAACAGATTTTCTCCAGGTGGGGCCTACCTCTTAAGGTAGACTCTGACAAAGGAACCAGTTTTACAGGTGAGTTGATAAAAGAAGACCTTGAACTTCTTGGAGTTCATCAGAAGTTCCACATACCTTGCCATCCACAATCCTCATGTCAAGTAGAGAGAGAGAGCCAACAGACAGATTAAGCAAATGCTTTCCAAATTCATTGAGGACAATTTCAAGGACTGAGATTCCCTGCTGCCATTACTCCTTATGGTAATTAGAGGCACACCCTCAGCCACCACCCAATTGACACCCTTTGAGGTGATGACTGGTAGACAAATGAGATTACCTGAACACCTGTTGTTTGACCTGCACACCCCCACTGCAGATCGTGTCTCAGTGGACCAATATGTGGAAAAACTCAGACAAGACCTCATACACACTCATTTGTATGCTGCTAACTGCATGGACAAGGCCCAGCAACAGTCCAAAATTCAGTTTTAACAAACTTGCACAAGAAGTGGATTGGCAAGTTGGGGATCAGGTAATGGTTCTCAGATTTGCACATCCCACAGATTCATTCTTCAATAAGTGGGAAGGACACTACCCCATTGTCAACAAGCCCAGTCCAGAAGTCTGTCAAGTTAGACTCATGCAAAACAACAAACTGACTGACAAATGGTTACATGCAAACCAGCTGACACTGTATAAGGGAGTGCAATTACTTTTCCTCACCCCATTGGGTGGAATAGTACTAATCTACTAATGTTTGATTTTCCTTTTCAGATACACTGACAAGTTAACTATCTTGTTCCATTTTCTCCTCATCTCAGGAGTTATCCCCTGCATTCAAGGCATGGCAAAACATCTCCTTCCTCACCTTGATCCACCTGCAACTACCCCAGAGGGAGTCTCCATCAATATTCCCAACAATTTGATTACTGTCCAGGAAGGTTCAGCTGCCTACCTCACTGCCTCAGTTGTTGCTCCTGATAAATCTACCCTACAAATTGAGTGGCAAACCAAGTCTCAAGGACAGACACTCCCCGTGGCCAAACTTTCCAAGGGAACTTTCCATGGATGGCCCAATGCAACATTATCCCCAAATGGTACTTTGTCCTTGCTACAAACCTCTCTTAGACATTCTGGTTTATACAATATCACTGCCTTAATTGACATCTCATGTTGTGATTGTCTAAAGATTCTGCCAGGAAATTTTGTGCTGTACACAACATGGCCTCAGCTGCCATGTATTTATTTGTGTTACCCATACTGAGAAACAGCTTTTGGAGTGTCCAAAACAAACCCCTGGTCCTCGTAGTGGTCTCACAGCCACTGCTTTACCTGGCTCACTTACTAACAACTTACAATTGATGCATATGCCTGTTTTGTTTAATTTGACTTAGTGGAATATGAAAGAATTTTGTATGCGTCATACTATTAATGCATCATTGTTTTATAGTACCTTGTTACTTGATAGTTTAGCAGATTTTCAGATTCATAACCAAGACCCTATTGCTGGGGTACACACCACAGAGCATAGAGGCAATTTTAGCAGAAAACCTTAAACAGATTATCAAAGTCATAAAAGAAATACCCATGACACATCTGATCTCACTGGTACCACAGGCACCGTTACTGGTGTTTTTGGTACAGCAATGTCTATTTGGTATAAAGCCAGCATTGCTGCTATCAAATCACATTCACAGAAGTTTCAAACTGGTCTGGTGAATGATATTATACCCCCATTATTGCATGGTGTGGATGGTCTTATTCAGGAAGAAAGATACACTGTATACAATATGCATGACATTGCTAAGGCATTTTCAAACTCTAAAGACAAGATTAATGCCCTAGTTGCACAAAACAATAAAGAAACAGATAAACAATACATTGCCTGTGAAATCTTATGTTCAGCCTATGGCTCTTATATAATCACTACCATCAACAATCTATTCCATGATCTAGAATACGGAGGAATCCCTGATATCATACATGATAGACTTATCTCTAAATGGTATTGTCCTCAATGCAAATCCCCTAACTGTGTTGCCATGTGTATGCTACAGTCTTTAACAATTCATATTTCTACCACTAGAAATTTGGGTTTTGTGACCAGGCACTCTAATACTGGTCCTTATTTTACTTCTAAGAAATGTTCAATTAAGAATACTATGTTTCTGTCTTTTACTGTTTCTTAACCACATTTTGATCCTGCTACAGCAATATTTGATAAACTTGCATCTGTTCACTCCATTGGGCACCTTGATGAAGATGTCTACAGAGAATGCCTCAACTTGCCTCTTCTACTGGTTTTCCATCCTCTTCTGGATGTGTGGGTCTCGCTGCACATGGACTGCTGTATGTAGAAAGGGTATATTTATTTGTGTTAATGTGACATATTTGATGTTATTAAACCTGTATGTGGCTATTCCCCAGACAGTATTGATTGGTCATTTTCCATGGACAATGACATCACCACTAATGGCACAGAATACCAGGACTCAACATCTGCTCCAGATAATTCCAAGTTGTACCATTCTTATCTGAAGGAGGTTCACCACCTGTCAACAAGGATTTCCAAACAGACATATACTTGTCCAGTTCAATTACAGAAATGGAGACTGCCTACTGTAAAAATGCAAAATAATTTGGATGGCGAATTTTGTGTGGTAACTAATTTTTAAATTTTTAAATATGGAGAACAGACATGTTCTATTGAAGCTCCCAATTTCTGCTTTGTCCCGCATCAAACAACTGTTACTGTGCACACAGTTATTACCCACTGTCCCCATTATGGATCCCGATATCATTGATGGTAACCCTGATTATCTGCTTACTCTCTCAAGAGTATTCACCTTACTTCAATGTACACATTGATCCTTTAACTTTGACATTAAAATCACTTTTAGACAGGAAAGAAAACCCTCTCATCCACATCAGCAATAATATCTCCAAAGCAGATGAGGCCATACTTGCCTTCATTAATGATGGTGATTTGAAAAGTGCACTTACTAACACTTGGTTGAAACATAGAAACATAGAATTTGATGGCATATAAGGACTGCTTGGCTCACCTAGCCTGCCCATTTCCCTACCTGATGAATAAGCTGCAGATTCTAGTTAATCAACAGCTTACTTCCTCCTGCCCCCCACTAGAATTGCCTTATGCCTGTCCCATGCATTCTTGAATTCTCCCATTGTTTCTGACTTCACAACCTCCTCAGAAAGGCTGGTCCATGCATTCACAATCCTCTCTGTGAAAAAATACTTTCTAACATTACCTCTGAGCCGTCCCCCCTCTATCTTTAAATTGTGCCCGCTTGTTCTTGCACATATCTTCTTCTGAAAGATACTACTTTCTTGTACTTTGTTAATTCCCTTGAGATACTTGAATGTTTCTATAATGTCCCCCTTCTCCCTCCTTTCCTCAAAAGTATACATATTAAGCTGCTTTAGTCTCTCCTCGTATGTCTTCCGGTGCAGACCATGTACCATTTTGGCTGCCCTCCTCTGAACAGCCTCCACTCTGTCTAAATCTTTGCGATGATGGGGTCTCCAGAACTGCAGGTTGGAAATTACCTTTAAAGGTTTTGTTATTATACAAGCATTTTTGATATTTTTTCTTATTATTATGCTTTGCTGCCTATGGTGCACATTACACCAACAGCATGCAGCTGGAGTTCCTTTACAAGACTCACACTTCGCGTCTGTAAACGACCCCTGCTCCCTATCCATTTCCTTACTCTTTCTTGTGTTGCTCTTGAGAGGCAACAAGGGGGGAATGGTACACAAGGTCCCTGCACCCTAATTGGTACCCCCACAGGTACACTGCAGACAGCTAGCAATTAGGTATATGTCATACTAACATATAGGGCTGAGGGAATCTACTGTACAAGAGTAGGATGTCAGGATATGAATGCATATTATTGCTATACACTTTGCGTTCTAATATACACAGGTATTTCTTGTTTGCAAGATGTTAGGACATCTGTATCCTTGTAATGATTATGATATATGAGTCAGCATTGCCATCTTCTGATGATTTGTATTATTACATGGCTATGTACAAACTGTACCTCATTTTTTCTACAAAGTGATGACTATAACAAAATTGTATACTGTTATCTTGGACTGTGGAGCCACCTCTAATTTAGCCAATAGGGCTCATCTCTGTAACAAGAAATGTTTCTATCTTACAGTAACCATGATAATTATCTTAGGCATATAATGTAAGACATTATGTCTTCTACCTCGGAGACCCCAGGAGACACGGAGATTCCTCGAGATATAGGGAACACTTAGCATTGGCTCCCAGTTCTTACTGGTAAGAAATGCTTAGGGCAACTGTGATTTTCCTTTTGGTAGTAATAAACATGTTTTATTAATCTTATGCAATTTGTCTCTGATTCCTTGCATGCCCATTACTGCCAAGAACCTGAAAATGAGGTTTAGAGGTTTAGATCTTCTGACAAGTACATTAACAAAAGAGTACAGAGCAGTTCAGTTTACTCATAGGTCTCTTGTTCTCATTGATTTCTCCACATTGTCTCTGGCTGTTCTACATGAGAGCAACAACAATCTCAGCGAGCTGCTTGAGGCCATTGAAGATGGCAACAGAGCTGCAGCCCAGCATGCCCATCTCACTGCAGCCAAATTAGACCAAGTAATTGATCAAAATGCAGAAATGACTGATTTGCTGCAGTGACGTGAGTGTAGGGCATGCAGCCTTAATTGCCACCTGTGGTCTTGAGAACAGCAACAGGGGCTTCACTCAAGCCATCAGATCACTCCAAGAAATGGAGGAGGCCTCAGTTGCATATCTTGAGACCACCCATGGCCTCATGGTACAGCTGGCTGAGAACCAGCAGGAGGCCACAGAGGCAATCCACCACCTTTTACACCAGGGCCTGCAGCATCTTCAAGATGGCACACCCTCCACAGTTCCTCAGCAGCAAGAGCCCCTCAAAGGTGCCCCTCCCACAAAACCACCAACAACTACTGATGAGGGCACCAAGTCCCACCACCTCCTGCGCAGTCTTCCTCTTCCTCCTCATCTCCTACTCCCCAAGACACAACAGCCTGAATGGCCAGCACTTCCCTATCACTCCTGGCCATTATTTTTAGTTTTTCACCAAATAATGTTATTTTTATTATCACTCACATCCCCTCACCCTGTGTGAAGAAACACTTTTATTTATTTTACAGCTTTTATTTTATGTAACTAATATTTATTATCCCTTTCATCCCCCAACCCTGTGTGAATAAACACTTTTATTTATTTTACAGTTTTAGTTGAAAATTTATTTTATTTATTATCCCTTTGACCCCCACCCTGTGTAAAGAAACACTATTATTTATTTTCACAAGTTTTTATTAAATGATTTTGAAAAAAAAGTATTTTTCTAAAAAATAACTAAACAATCATGCATTTTTCTCCTTCTTATAAATACAATAAGTTGTGTGCACCTGATATCAAAAAGGTACACCATTCATGTTTACAGCCTTGGTTGCAATCTACCTCTGCACTCAGGATCCTGTACCTAGTGTTGGCAGGAGAGGGGCACAGACTCCATATAACTACTCAGTCTCATAACTTGTGTTCACCTAGTATCAAAGAGGTTTAATGTCAATATTTATGCCTTTAGTTGCCATGTGGCTGCACACTCAGGGTCTAATAACTGTTATTGGGAGATAAGGGCATTGCATCACTGAGGCTGTGCACCTCCTCAGTGTCCTAACTTGTGTGTGGCTGGCATCAGGGAGGTATGCCATTGATGTCCCTTGCTTTAGTTGGGATGTGGCTTTGCACTCTGGATCCAGTACCTCATCTGGGGTAGATTGCCTGGCTGATGGCATGCAACCCCTCGGTGTCCTAACTTCTGTGCACCTAGTATCAGGGAGGTATACCATTGATGTACATGGCTTTAGTTGAGCTGTGCCTCTGCACTCAGGATCCAGTACCTGATCAGGGGAGGTAGAGACATTGCCTGGCTGAGGTCGTGCAACTCCTCAGTATCCTTACTTTTGTGCAGCTGATATCACAGAGATCTATCATTGATGTCCATGACTTTAGTTGGGCTGTGGCTCTGCACTCAGAATCCAGTACCTGGTCTGACAGGGTAGGGGCATTGCCTGGCTGAGGCTGTACAACTCTTCAGTGTCTTAACTTGTGTGCAACTGCTATCAGGGAGGTATACCATTCATGTCCATAGCTTTAGTTTGGCTGTGGCTCTCCACTCAGGATCTAGTACCTGCTCTAGGGGTGGAGGCATTACATGGCTGAGGCCGTGCAACTCCTCAGTGTCCTAACAGTGTGAGATGATATCAGGGAGCTATACTACTGATGTCCATGGTTTTATTTGGGCTGTAGCTCTGTACTCAGAATCCATACCTGCTCTAGCAGGGTGGGGGCATTTCCTGGCTGAGGCCATGTGACTCCTCAGTGTCCTAACTTGTCTGCAGCTGGTATCAGGGAGGTATACCATTTATGTCAATGGCTTTAGTTGTGCTGTACCTCTGCACTCAGGATCCAGTACCTGGTCTGGGAGGAGGCTGGAGCATTGCCTGGCTGAGACTGTACAACTCCACAGTGTCCTAACTTGTCTGTAGCTGGTATCAGGGAGGTATACCATTGATGCCTATAGCTTTAATTGGGCTCTGGCTCTGTACTGAGTATCCAGTACCTGTCCCAGGGGATGGGGCCATTGCCTGGCTGAAGTCGTGCAACTCTGCAGTGTCCTAACTTGTATGCAGCTAGTATCAGGGAGGTATATCATTGATGTCCATGGCTTTAGTTATGCTGTGCTTCTGCACACAGGATCCACTACCTGGTCTAGGAAGGTGAGTGAATTCACTGGCTGACACTGCACAACTCCTCAGTGTTCTAACTTGTATGCAGCTGGTATCAGGGAGGAATACCATTGATGTCCATTGCTTTAGTTGGGCTGTGGCTTTTCACTCAGTATCCATAACCTGCTCTTCATCCCCATGATCCCACCAACTTGTCCATTTATGCCTAACATCACAGTACAAGTACTAAATATTGTATGTATTGCTGAGTGTGCATACTCTTGGGAGCATGGGGCCCTTCGCACCCCACACTCACACCAAATTGTGCACTTCCCACTAACATTGCACTGCAACTACTGAAACTCATGCGTATTGGTGAGAGTACATAATGGTGGGAGCACAGGGCCCTTTGGCCCCCCTGCTCCCACCAACTTTTCCAGTTATCCCTAATATCACAATACAAGTACTAAATATAATATGTGTTGTTGAGAGCTCATAGTGCTGGGAGTGCAGGGCCCTTCAAGATCCATGGTCCCATCAACTTGTTCACTTCTGCCTAATATCACACTGCAACTACTAATTATCAAACATATTATTGGGAGCACATATTGGTGAGAGTGCAGGGCCTTTCAGGCCCCACAGTCCTACCAACTTGTCCATTAATCCCTAAGATAATAGTACAAGAACTAAATCTCATGTATATTGTTGGGGGCACATATTGTTGGGAGCGCAGGGCCCTTCAGGCCCCACACACACACCATCGTATGCACTTCCCACTAACATTGCACAGCAACTACTGAAAATCATATGTATTTGCGAGAGTGCATATTGGTGGGAGTGTGGGGGCTCTTCTGGCCTGATGCTCCCTCCAACTTGTCCATTAACCCAAACATCAAAGTACGAGTACTAAATATCATATGTATTGCTGACAGTACTTAGTGCTGGGAGCGCAGGGCTCTTCGAGCCCCTCACTCCCACCAACTTGTCCATTTCTACACTGTTTTACATTTCACAGACCTAACCACTGAAAATTCCCTCTGTGGCAGTAAAGCTAGCTACCCTATACATTTCAAGCCACTCGGACAATGCAGAACACTATCCACAAAATGTAAACAGTTTCAAGCAAACTCTCTGCAGCAATTCATTTTCCAACACCTAAGCACACTAATTCAGATCTATAGGACATCCCCTTGACACCCTCCAAATTTCAAGTCAGAAGTCCAAACCTTTTACGAGATATTTAATTTAAAAGTTTTCGCACCTTTAAAAATTCTTTGATTTCAAGAATCAATCTCAAATTCATGATCATAGATCATCTTTGATTGTGAGGGGATGTCTGATCATGAAATCTGGGTTATCTGGTCCATCCAAATCCGGCCATCTCATCCCATCCTCACGAACAAAGATCGCGATCAAAGAATCTTGCGATCAAAGAATTTGCAGGCTGTCAATCAAAGATCTTAAGTGAGCCATGATCAAAGAATTCAAAACTTTAAAACTGTATTTTACCACAATTACATTAAACCACAGACATGCCTCGATAAAGGGAAGCCCACTGAGCAAAACCCATCCTAGTTTGACTTCACAAGTCACCCATGTGCTGAGATATTTGATTTTTTCCAACCTAAAAATCTGGCAATCTCGTCCCTCCCTCATGAACTAAGATCACCATCAAAGAATCTCCTGATCAAAGAATTTGCAGGTTCACAACAAAAGCATTTTCAGGCTCGTGATTAATGAATAAGTAATGTTAAAACTCAATTTTTTTCACAGAACTACATAAAACCACAGGCATAACTTGATAGAATGAAGCCCACTGAGCAAAACCCATCCTAGCTTGACTTCATAAGTCACCCCTGCACTGAGATATTTGATTTTTAAATCAGGCCATCTTGTCCCTAAATTGCAAATGAAGATCACGATCAAAGAATGTCACAGATCAAGGAATTTGCAGGCTCACGATCAAAGATCATTAGAGAGCCGAGATCAAAAAATAAAAAATTTAAAAACTCTAATTTTTTAACATAACTACATAAAACCACAGCCATGGCTCGATAGAGGGAAGACCCCTGAAACAAACCCATCATAGTTTTACTTCAGAAATCACCTCTGAGCTGAGATTTTTTTTTTCGACTGCAAACTGAAAACAAGATGGTGGCAGTTGCGATCAAATAATTTCTCACGATTAAAGATTCTTTGATCATGAGTCTGCAATTTCCTTGATCATGAGGAGTGACCAGATGGTGAAAACCCCATTCTTCTTTTGCAAAATAATCATATAAATTTTCCAATAGACTTATAATGGGAGCTAAGCTGTTTAATAACTTTTGAATGGATTAATATTTTTTCACTAAACAAAAAGTGGCGTGTTCCTTGACCCAAGTTTTTCTATGTTCCAAGATACAGACCAGCACACCACACAATGGCTGTGCAGCAGCATGGACAAAATTTGAAAAACCGCCCACAAAACTGATGAAAAGTGCATTTTTCAGCATTTTGGTGTGCAAAATAAGTCCAACCAAAACAAAATTTGGCAAATCTAGAGACCTACCATGCCGCACTATGCATACTAAATTTCATGCAAATCCATTGAACAGGTTCAAAGTTATTAACGTGCAAAATTTTGAGTTTAACATAGAAGGGGCTTCATAACCCTAACTATAGGGATGCGACTGTGTCCCTATAATATATGGTTTCCAACCCTAACACTATCTAAAATTTTGAGTTTCCTAAGGTTCCTTTTATAAATATATTTTATTTAGGAAAGGGGAGATAGAAATAGGAGAATCAACAAGTTTATATGAGTAATCTATCTCAACCCTTATGAGATAATATGATTCAATAAGACTCCAAAATAATGATTACATGTTTTAATAATTCATGAAAACATTTCAAAAAGATTTTTTATATATATATTATTATAACAACACTCCAAATAAAATTGTTAACAACACTCCAAATATAATTGTAATGTTTCAGAACTCAAGTTCCTTCATCAGACTTGGAGCTAATTCTGTGAACAAAAATGTGAAAATTAAAAAAAACTTATATTAGAATTTTTGTTTTTCAATATAACAAAACTAGCAAATTTATCATATTATCATTAAATCAAATAACAATTATATTATTCTATTACTGATAGGTGGAACAGACCTATTAACACATACAAATGTCCTAAAGGCGATTGCTGTAATGTCCGCGGCTTGCTCCTTTAAATGGGGGGGGGGCTTTTGCATACACATCAATAGCCAAATGTCCCCTGTGAAAAAATGAAAATATCTAAATGAATCTAAGCAATTTTTAATGAATTTAATAATATTAATGCTCAAAAAGGCTGTTTACTTGTAAATGAAGCCCTTATGTTTAAGCGCTCATCAAATGGTGTTTGAAACTTAGGTGTACTGACTCTGCTTGAAATAAACATATTTAAAACATTATAGACAAATGTTTATATATATTAAAGTAATTTAGAAGAAAATTCATTCAGTAGATAGAAGTTTTACATTTAGAGGATCATATAGACCATTTTTTTATCTCGTTTGTTCTCAACATTTAACCATGAAAAAAAGTTTGAGATATCCTTTTACAATATTATTCTTAAAGTTTAAAACAAATGTTGAGTCAGTTGTAATAGTCCTTACCAGTATTCCCATATTCTAAATTTGAAGCACTTGAAGATTCAAAAAAGAACCAAATTGCAAGCCGCTGCCATTAAGCACAAATGCCGTGTTACTTACAACGCACCAAACTGGCTTCACAGGTGTGCACTTAGAGAAGAAAGGGGGCCAGACCACACAGGTATACATGCTAGCGTGTACACGTCATGATGTGACATTTAACTGGGTGGTCCGGTTATATAAATGAAAACTCCAATATAATGATGGAGTTTCCCCCTTTCTAAGTACTTGACTCAGTACATAAGTTCATTGCTTCATATGGTGAAATCAAACACTTAGTACAAATTCATCACAATGGCAAAATGAAGAAACAACGAATAACCAAAAGGCAACACTAGGAAATAGGTGAAATGTACATTCATTAATCATGAACCATCTAGTTTAATGTTTCATTAGATCTTATTCTGGTAGATGGGTTAAATAATAAAAAAATGTTTTTATTTAAGGAAAACCAACCTATTAACATATGAAGATATCTAAAAGGCGATTATTATTAGTGGCAGCAGCTAACTCCTTAAATGGGGGGGAGAGAGGATATAAGATATGTGTACTTCATTAGCAAACTATTTCAAATCTTTTATCTATGGGACAATATAGAATGTTTTCATAAGTCTCAACAAGTTTATTAGTGGAATGAAATAATACCAATGCACAAAACGTGCTTACTTTTAAATAAAGCCCTTATATATGGGCATTGAGTTAGTGAAGTCCTTGCCAATATACAATATAATGGACTTACAGCGTTTAAAAATATAGTGAAGGGAGTCAAATTGTAATCTGCCATCATTAAGCACAAATGGCGTTTAACTTTCAGCACACAAACTAACTTTCACAAGTGTGTACTTAAAGAGGGAAGGGGGCCAGACAACACAGATATATACATGAGCATGTATTCATCATAAAATGACGTTTTACTGGGAGGTCTGGTCATGTAAATGGAAGCTCCAGAAAAATAATGAAGTTTCCCCCATCTAAGTATCTAACTTAGTACTAATATTCAGTGCTTCATATAAAGAAAAAAAACAATAAATATAAACCCATCATAATAACAAAACATAAAAATTAACAAATGTCAAAATATATGTATAAAGAAAGTACATGGAAATAAATAATGCAAATATGCATTCATTAATCATAAACAGTCCAGTTAAGTGTTTTGTTTAGTCCATATCTAGGTAGATGGGTTTTCAGGTGAAAGCTCTACCATGCTTCCCGTTTGAGTAAAATCCTATTCTGTCACCACCTCTTTGTAAGTCAGGTATTTTTTCAATACCAAAAAATTTTAAACTTGACACTTGATGTTGTCTCTCAGTAAAATGTCGAGCTAGTGGAGAACATAAATCTTGTCTGCGGATGGTCCTTTTATGTTCTGTGATTCTTATTTTTAATGGTCTAGTGGTCTCACCAATATAATATAATGAGCAAGGACAAATAATGCAATAAACAACATATTTCGTATTACACGTAATAAAATCCTTAATATTGTATATTTGATCATCCCAAGAGCACTTAATGGTTTTCATTTTAATACCATTATTACAATGCATGCAATTTCCACAAGGGAAACAACCTTTCACATCACTCTTCAACCATCCCATCCCATCTTTTTTCTGTTTCCAATGTTGTGTTTTGATAATTTTATTACATATAGTAGTTGTTCTCCCAGCTGTCACCCAAGGTTTATGTTCAAAAATCTTTTGTCCAGACTCAGAGCTTTGTAAAATGTTCCAATTAGACAATATTATGTGTTTTATTTTCCCAAAATGTACTTAAAATGTAGTGGACATGTTAATCTTTTCAGTGGTGGGACACAAACTTGATACCCCTTCTAATAATAAACTGCTGCGTTCTTTGGAATTAACCCTCACTCTTGCTTGATTCAAAATGTCTTTTGTATAGCCTCGATTGGTAAATCTATCAATCAGTTCATCTAAATTTCTTT
The DNA here is from genome assembly GCA_016271365.2 of Neoceratodus forsteri. Taxonomy (NCBI): domain Eukaryota; kingdom Metazoa; phylum Chordata; order Ceratodontiformes; family Ceratodontidae; genus Neoceratodus; species Neoceratodus forsteri. The sequence goes on along the minus strand of CM057456.1, from coordinate 109,478,089 downwards.
GGTAGTTATCTGGATTACTGGTATTACGTTTTACCCTCAGCATCTGACTATATGGAATATTTTGTTTCAAGTTTTTGGGATGAAAACTTTTAGAGTGTAATACAGTATTCTTGATTATCTCTTTTCTGAATAAGTCAGTATGACATTTACCATTTCTTTTTATGATTTTTAAATCGAAATAAGCTATTTCATTGAAACCATAATTTAAAGTAAATTCCAGATTATTATTACATTGTTCCAAATACATTTTAAACTGATGAATTTCCTCTATGGTTCCATCCAAAATGATCAATATGTCATCAATAAAATGTTTGTATAAAACAATATTGGGTGTATATTGATTTTCATCTGATTGAATATGTTGTTTTTCAACATATACCATGTATAAATTAGCATAAGTGGGTGCCACTGTTGCACCCATGGTTATTCCTACTTTCTGTAGAAATTTTTGATCTTCAAATTGGAAATAGTTGTTTTCTAATATCAGTTTGGTCAATTGTAATAAAAATTCCTTATCAGGTTCATTATTATTTCTAGTAGACAAAAAATAATCTCGGGCTTGTAAACCTTCTAAATGAGGAATGCTGGTATATAGAGTTTTAACATCCAAAGCAACTAAGAGACACTGTGCAAACATAGTATTTGTCTCATTCAATTCTTCTAATATTTGAATACAATGTTTTGTATCTTTTAAATGAGACCATGTATTAAGAACACAGTAGTTTATTATTAGAAGGGGTATCAAGTTCGAGTTCCACCACTGAAAAGATTAACATGTACACTAAATTTCAGTACATTTTGGGAAAATAAAACACATAATATTATCTAATTGGAACATTTTACAAAGCTCTGAGTCTGGACAAAAGATTTTTGAACATAAACCTTGGGTGACAGCTAGGAGAACAACCACTATATATAATAAAATTATCAAAACACAACATTAAAAACAGAAAAAAGAAGGGATGGGATGGTTGAAGAGTGATGTGAAAGGCTTTTTCCCTTGTGGAAATTGCATGCATTGTAATAATGGCATTAAAATGAAAACCATTTAGAGCACTTGGGATGAATAAATATACAATATTAAGGATTTTATTACTTGTAATACGAAATATGTTGTTCATTGCATTATTTGTCCTTGCTCATTATATTATATTGGTGAGACCACTAGACCATTAAAAATAAGAATCACAGAACATAAAAGCACCATCCGCAGACAAGATTTACATTCTCCACTAGTTTGACATTTTACTGAGAGACAACATCAAGTGTCAAGTTTAAATTTTTTTGGTATTGAAAAAAATACATGACTTACAAAGGGGTAGTGACAGAGAAAGGATTTTACTCAAACGGGAAGCGTGGTGGATCTTTCACCTGAAAACCCATCTACCTAGATATGGACTAAATTAAACACTTATCTGGACTGTTTATGATTAATGAATGCATATTTGCATTATTTATTTCCATGTACTTTCTTTTTACATATATTTTGACATTTGTTAATTATTATGTTTTGTTATTATGATGGGTTTATATTTATTGTTTTTTTCTTTATATGAAGCACTGAATATTAGTACTAAGTTAAATATTTAGATAGGGGGAATCTCCATTATTTTTCTGGAGCTTCCATTTACATGACCAGACCTCCCAGTAAAACATCATTTTATGATGAATATATGCTCATGTGTATATCTCTGTGGTCTGGCCCCCTTCCCTCTTTAAGTACACACTTGTGAAAGTTGGTTGGTGTGCTGAAAGTTAAATGGCGTTTGTGCTTAATGATGGCAGCTTACAATTTGACTCCCTTCACTATATTTTTAAACGCTGTAAGTCCATTATATTGTATATTGGCAAGGACTTCACTAACTCAATGCCCATATATAAGGGCTTTATTTAAAAGTAAGTACGTTTTGTGCATTGGTATTATTTAATTCCATTAATAAACTTGTTGAAACTTATGAAAACATTCTATATTGTCCCATAGATAAAAGATTTGGAATAGTTTACTAATGAAGTACACATATGTTGTATCCTCTCCCTCCCCCCCAATCTAAGGAGCTAGCTGCTGCCACAAATAATAATCACCTTTTAGACATCTTCATATGTTAATAGGTTGGTTTTCCCTTAAATAGAAACAATTTTTTTATTGTTTACCCCATCTATTAGAATAAGATCTAATGAAACATTAAACTAGATGGTTCATGATTAATGGTTGTATATTTCACCTATTTCTTAGTATTGCCTTTTGGATATTCGTTGTTTCTTCATTTTGCCATTGTGATAAATTTGTACTAAGTGTTTCTTTTCAGCATATGAAGCAATGAACTTATGTACTGAGTCAAGTACTTAGAAAGGGGAAACTCCATCATTATATTGCAGTTTTCATTTATATGACCGGACCACCCAATTAAACGTCACATCATGACATGTACACACTAGCGTGTATACCTGTGTGGTCTGGCCCCCCTTTCTTCTCTAAGTGCACACCTGTGAAGCCAGTTTGGTGCCTTGTAAGTAACATGGCATTTGTGCTTAATGGTGGTGGCTTGCAATTCGGTTCTTTTTTGAATCTTCAAGTGCTTCAAATTTAGAATATGGGAATACTGGTAAGGACTATTACAACTGACTCAACATTTGTTTTAAACTTTAAGAATAATATTGTAAAAGGATATCTCAAACTTTTTTCAGGGTTAAATGTTGAGAACAAATGAGCTATAAAAATGGTCTATATGATCCTCTAAAGGTAGAATTTCTATCTACTGAATACATTTTCTTCTAAACTACTTTAATATATATAAACATTTGTCTATAATGTTTTAAATATGCTTATTTCAAGCTGAGTCAGTATGCCTAAGTTTCAAACACCGTATGATGAGCGCTTAAACATAAGGGCTTCATTTACAAGTAAACAACCCTTTTGAGCATTAATATGATTAAATTTGTTAAAAATTGCTTAGATTCATTTAGATATTTTAATTTTTTCACAGGGGACATTTAGCTATTGAAGTGTATGCAAAAAGGCTTCCCCCCCATTTAAAGGAGCAAGCAGCGGACATTACAGCAATCGCCTTTAGGGCATTTGTATGTGTTAATAGGTCTGTTCCACTAATCAATAATACAATAATATAATTTTTATTTGTTTTATTGATAATATGATATATTTACTAGTTTTTTTATATTGAAAAACAAAAATTCTAATGTAAGTTTTTTTTATTTTTCACATTTTTGTTCACAGAATTAGCTCCAAGTCTGATGAAGGAACTTGAGTTCTGAAACATTACAATTATATTTGGAGTGTTGTTAACAATTATATTTGGAGTGTTTTTATAATGATATATATAAAAAAATATTTTTGAAATGTTTTCATGAATTATTAAAACATGTAATCATTGTTTTGGAGTCATATTAAATCATATTATCCCATAAGGGTTGAGATAGATTACTCATATAAACTTCCAACCCTAACACCCCACTCCCACACTGCAGGCAGCAACAGGAAAATCCATTACAGTGTCACCTCTCTTGCCTCTTCACAAACCAGGCTTGAGGTGTGCCTTGGGGTTGTCATCCCTAAAGCTCCCCCCATTCTATCAGTAAATAAGCTGAGATGGGTACAGTATATGAGATTGGGATGAGTGTTAGGGATGACAACCCCAAGGCACATCCCATGCCATATTTATGAATAGGCAAGAGAGATGAAACTCTAATGGATTTTCCTGTTGCTGCCTGCAGGGTGAGGTGGTGTGGGGTGTTATGGTTGGAAACCCAAATATCCCATTTCCCTACTTTTGTCATTTTAACCTATCTATTTCATTAACAAAGTTTTTTGCAAAGAATTTCTTTAGTTTTTGAGATAGTATAATTGTATCTTCCTTGTAACATTATTACTAATCATTGTGCCTTTACAAGGGGCTCTATTTTTGTCACTTTCTTCTCTAACACTTTTACATGGGGCCTAGTTATGAAATATCTAGTAAGTATGCTACTGTATTCTCAGTTAATATAATATGAATGAAGGAATATTAAGCAATGACATTAACAAGCTACTGACAACTCAAAAAAAATAAAAAAAAACATAATTAGGCACAATTTTGCTTGCATTCCATTTGTATTTTATATATTTAGGAAATGTGTATGCATATATAATCATTGTTCCTTAGAGTTCATTCTGAGTCTATCTGCCTCTATTGCTTACTCCCTACTTCAGGTCATAATCCTCTGCTGTGACATGACCATCTGTTGCCATAGGAGTAACCATGAGGACACAAGCAGTGCTCTATGACTTCAGGTTGGGAGAAAGAAGCAGGGATAGATTAACTATTCAGGAGCAGAACTTCTGTTTTCATACAAATGACCTCAGTAACAAATAATGGGGGGGGAGGTACAGAACTAATGGGAAATACAAGCTGGACTGTGACTAAATTTAGGTTTTGTTAAAGTTCACCTGAACTTGTCACCAGCTCTTTAACATGGATAAAACTGTTGAGAGACCTGGATTATGGAAAACCAAGAAGGCTGACTTGCTAGCCACTGAATGACAGCTCTCTAAGCCAGGGAGTACTCTTTTACATCTGATCACAAAATGCTCTCATATTTTATCAAAGGTGCAATTTTGTTATTCAGTCATTATGAAGGTTAGAATAAACAAGGTGGACAAATTATGAAGGTCTGAATCACTGGTAAAGGTACCCCCCTGACATGTCCCAAAAATTGAGAAGGGTGAAAAAAGCAAAAGACTTAAAACAGGCAAGACTTTTACTCGGACTATTTTACCAGATAGAAATATCAGAGCTACCAGGAGGACTGCATTTTTGGAAACTGCTCCTAAATCTTCAGAGAAAGATCCCCTTGTGGTACCAGAGGTTAAACTCCCGGGTCCATAGGGCACTGCAGACAGTGTTTGCCCTGGCTCTTTCAAAGTACACAATACCTCTAGCATAGAGCACTCACCAGTGCCAACACAAAAACAATTAATTTCAAGTCAGATTAATTCATCTACATCATATCTGAAAACCTCTCATGCTGGAAACACACCAATTAAGAAAGCTGACTCAGCACCTGTGACACCAATACAGAATATGGTGCAAAAAGTTGAAAAAATGAACAGCACTGTGTTTAAAAAAAAATTCACAAATACTAGGATATATTTTACTGTATCTAAAGCCTCCCATGCTTGCTTTAAAAATAAATAATTTAGCTGGTCAGCCTAGAGAGTGTGCCAACAACAGAAACTTCAGATTGCTGTAGCAGCAACTCCAACCATCAGATTCAGCTAAACACTCTACTGCTAAGCTGAATAATGATGACAGAGCTCAGAAACTACAAAGTGTAACATTAACAACAGAAAAATCAGCAAGAACTACACTAAATCATTGTGAAGGAGTGAATTCTGTGGTGATAAAGGGTAGTGACACCTATGAAGCGAATACAGCAGCAATGCCTTTAATTGCCCTAAATCCAAAATAAGAAATAATAAAGTAAATAGCAACACTTGGGAGGCAGATGTAAGAAAGCTGAGCACACTGTATTTCCAAAACATTCCATCTCAGCAACTTCAACAAATTTGTGCATCATTAAAAGCATTAATGGCTACTAGAAAGTCTGGAACAGGCAGCAAGATAACCAGCATAGAAGATAACTAGTAGGGGTCATTTACAAGGCCACTGATTTACGGTGATTAAAACAATGAAATTCTGTTTCCATGACTTCAGATTCCAGAATTGCACTGGTAATTGTTACTCTGATTTCAGATTTTACTGGGATTCTGCTATCATTCTTTTAGTATGTGCATTGAAAGAAGGCTTAATATAAAGAGCATCAAATAAAGCAAATTGAAAATAGTACAGGAAGGAATTAAAGAAAAACACAAGTTTTGTAGATTTACTGCTCTGATATAAAATGGCAGATTCCATGAAATCTTTGTTTTTACCAGTCTTCAGGCAGCCCTAATTCTGGAATTTTACCAGATTTTCCAGTAAAAACTGAAAAACCTTGGCCTTGGTCTTTTATTGTTGCTCACAGTATATAGATGGATGCAGAAATAAATAAGACTGATAATGGCAAAGGAAAAAGGATTTCCCCTCATGAAAAAAGATCTTTTTTCGTGACTCATAATACAAAAACAAAATCCTGTTTTGCATCACGAGTCACAAAAAACATTTACAATGTTAACAAACACACATTTCAAGAGCATTTCTCCAACACTTCACTGCAGAATCCAGCTAAGGGGGTCCCAATAAGCAAGGTACATGTATTGGGAACTCCCCACAATGAACTTTTCGCAGTTTTCTAAATTTGAATATTTAGGGACAAATGGAAAACTAGACAGTGGCAAACAAAATCCTTTCATGAAAAAGGATGACATCAAAAGGAAAAAAAATATTATTTTTTCATTTCATATAGCTGTTTTAAGTGCTTACTGAGCATGCTCAGAACTAATTATTCAAAATTTCATAATTAAAATAACTTTTGAAATGGATTTAAATGTATTCACCAAACCAGCAACAGGCATATCTATGGGCCAGTCCCTTTCTATCCAGAACATTTCAGGCCAAAATTACAAGCTATCTGGGTGCCAGACAAGTTAACAGTCATCCTATCAAAATCAGTAGGAAAAGATCCCCAAAAGTACACTTGTTGCACTATCCATATCTCAGAATCCACATATCTGACCCAAAAAACATGTTGCACATCAAGAGATCTTTCCCATGAAAATGCATATGTAAAACTTCATGCAAATCCATTTAATAGTTGTGAAGTTATAGTTATTAAACTGTTAGGGTTGAGTAGGCTATTTAATGTTAAACCCCAATTTTTGCACTTTAATCCCTTCACAGACTTTCAAGGGATTTGCACAAATGTTTTCATGCACTCTCAGAAACCCAAGGACTCTTGAAATGCCAAATTTCATACTGATCAAATGTGCTGATTCTGAGATTGAGACAGTGCCAAATGTATAAAAATCATCTTGGGGGGCTGTTTTGGGGCTTTTTTTTTTGGTGGCTCCTATTGCCCAGATGTTTTGGAATTTGGGCCAGAAAATTTCTAGGTAGAAATGGCTTGGCCCAGAGTAGTGCCTTTCACTGGTTTAGTGAAATAATAATAATACCTTCCCAAGTTATAAGGATTTGACATTTTTATTCTGAGCATGCATAGTAGGCAATTTAGGATAGATGTTTGAAACAGAATTTGACCATATGAAAAATAATTATTTTTCTTATGGTGGCTAAGCCCTTTTCGTATGAAAAAATATTTTTTTTATGCCCATCATCCTGTTTTCATTTTTTTTAAATAAAAAATTTAAAGTCCATAGAAATGATGTCTTAGTTGTCAACAAACACATGTCTCTTGCTCATCAGGACTTCGTAAAATGGACTCTGATTTTAGTTTTTTGGAAAAAGAGTCAGAATTTTATTTATTTTCTTTACATTTAAGAATCATTTTCTATGGGTCACTATTCTTTTTTTGTATTTTTTTTCATTCATAAGAACAAAATGCCTTCATATGAAAAATAATTTGGACTTAGTTTTTTTTCCTGATTCCTTTTTTTTTTTTTTGCATAAGGGCATCCTTTTTCATATGGGTTTTTCATTTCATATGAGAAAGGATTCCTTCATATGAAAAAAGATTTTGCACTTGCTTTTTTTCCAACATTTGAACTTCAAGAATCCTTAACTCCCTCATTTGGACTTGAGATAATCTATATATCAAAAGAAAGGTCTTAATGAGTACTATATGAATAATAAACAACCCCCTCAAAGCATGTAGGGCCTTTGTAAAACAACTTACCAATTAAAAATGTCAAATACCCATAGGATAACACTGCAACTTTAAGAAGCTGTAACTTCTTCAATATTTGGACTTAAGGGACAATCTATATCAAAACAAAGGTTCTAGTGAGTACTACAAGAACAGTACATATTCCCCTCTAAACATTTAGAGGCAACATACAAAATGCATAAAAATAAAAAAAATGCAAATTCCTACGGGATAGCACTGAAATATTAACAAGGCATAAAATGAAGGCAATAAATTGCAGTTTTAGCAGGTCCTGCACTTCAACTTCAAAATATATGCATCTGTGGAAAGATGGAAGTGCAGGGTCAAGAGTGCCCTGCAGTGTCACAGGCAAATGAGCTTCTATGGAGGGATGGAAGACCTGAGATCCCACAGGCAAATGAGGATATGATTATATTATCTCAAAATGAAAGTAAATTAATTGCAGACTTCATTAATTCACTAGTTAGGGTTAACATGATAAAAGCAGGGAAATGTGGTGTTAGTGTTCCAACCCTAACACCACACCCCCGCATTGCAGGCAACAAGAGGAAAAAGCATTACAGTTTTACCTCTAGTACATATTCACAAATTAGGCACGGGGTGTGACTTAGGGTTGTTAGCCCTAATGCTCACCATATTCTAATATACTGTACACATCTCAGCTTATTTACTAAAGGTCTGGGGTGAGGCAAAGAACTACCCACTTGCTTGTGTTCAATAAGTTTCTTTTAAGTATATATGGTAACTAATACAGCCAACAGCCTCAATCATGAACAGTAAAGGTTTCCTGCTTCCACTGTGTGTGCACTCACCCCTGCTCTAATACTTTCATTCATCTCATTTCCAAAGAACTAACCTGTTACCATTGCCACTGCTCCTCATTATCTTCCCCTAGTGCCTTCTATCATGGATCCTCATGCTTCTGACTGTGGCTCATTACATCTTTTCCCTAATCAGAATAACAAGTGTGAGATATCATCAACATACAGTATTTTATTTTTAATTCCCAAAATTCCTGACATGCAAAGTTGAAGAAGATGCTTTCACACTTGCCCTCACATATTTCCCTATGGTAGTAGGGCTTTGTATAGTAATCGGAGCGCCACCTACTGTACTTGCAAATATAAACTGTAAAACAAAACAAATGGGATGATTTTAAATCATGTATTTTACTTATGTTATCAATATTAGTGATTTAACTTATAATTTTTTAAATAAAAAATATCACACATTTTTTGACACATTTCATGATTACAAAAAGGAAATCCACAGTGTGTGTTGTTGTAAGATAATGGCACTTCTTGTGTGGTTAAAGCACTCCACCGTCGGTGTCATGCTTAAAGCCACCTGATGCATGCCATTATCTCATTACAGTGTACACCCTGTCATGCTTTACTGCTTCAGTAAAGACTACAATTGTGCACAGCTCTACTGGGTCATTCCAAAGAATCACTGGGGATATGATTGTCATCAGCCAACCGGCATTGTCACTGTGTATAACTCTTGTGACAACTGCTATTTTGCCACATATAATGAAGATCACAGTGCTCTCACACACAGAACAGGCCCTGAGAAATACCAAGCAACACTTCTACCAAGCTGTAGGTTTTGTAATATGGTGGGAGCCATTGATTGCACACACATACACACATAATACTGACAAGAGATGGCTAATTTGTTTGAATAAATACATGTTGCATGTTTCAATCACACATATGTAACATTCTGTTATACTGATGACTTTTACACCCTATTGCTGGTGACAGTGTCTATTCACACTAGCCCCACCTGTTGAAATGTTTACTACATACTGTGGAGAAGGCACAATGTGCATTGAAGGAAGCGTACAGGCAGACCAGGTGTTGTGGAAAGAACATTCAGAATGTTAAAGATGAGATTCAGGTGCCTGGACAAGTTAGGTTGAACATTGCTTGTAAAACCTAAAAAAAATGTACACATTTTTAAGTATCAGTGCAATGAAATTGTGGAAAAATGTTGACTCTACCTTTTTTTAACAGTAAAAGATTCCAGTCATGTTCCAATTTTATTCAATGGTACAATTTTCTAATTCCACCAAAATCTGCTGCCCATTATTTTTGCTTTTCTCTACAATTATTGCTTGAGTTGGAACCCTTGCAGTGCCACTGCTAGTGGTTTTTAGAGTGGGTGATACTTTACTGACTGCTGGAGCAGTTTACACATTTTCACCTTTCTGCTGAGGCTGCTGGTATCAGGATAACTCTACTCCCTGTCTGACCAAAAATGAAAAAGAGTATTCTATTCAGAGGGATGGAGCTTGGAACAGACACTTCTCTCACTGCCTCAGCCAGCCAGCATTTGAATGAACGAAAACATGTGGTCATAGCAATATGCTGTTTTTACTATGAGCATATGTTCCTATTCATTTAGATGGTGGACAGTGGAGAAACTGAGAAAGTGCCAGTGCCTGTCATATCCCTCTGAATAGGATATCCTTTTTCTGTTGATATGGGGTCAGTCAGGGTGGCATGGGGTTGAGGCTGGATGGATGCAGCAGTGGGTGGGTGAGTATTTTATAATTTTAACACACTGACTGTATGTGAAAATGTTGGGAGGGTGTTGGGTGCTTCAAGAATGAGGAGAAAAGGGAATCTAACTTTGCACTATGAATTGATGGTGAAATGCCACCACTAGCATGAAATATGCCACTTTGCCAAACTTTGCCAGCGAAGTTATAATTCTCATCAATCCTATTTTGAATATCCTGGATAACTGGGTGATTGGCACTCACATTGGATACAGAGTAATTCCCTACTCTTGAGATATTTGTCCTTTGGGGAAAATGAAAAATGGTAAAAAATGTATGTAGGGTGTTTAATGTTAACCCCCAAAGTTTTAAACTTAAAAGCATTTCCCCTGTTGAATGAAATGACATGAAAGTTTGCATGTGCTGTCCTGTGCTGTCCTGTTGGGTAGATCTCTTGATGTGCAAACTTTCATTCCAATCGAATATATGGATTCTAAGATTCAGATAGTGGAAAATGTGATTTTTCAGGGTTTTTTTCTGTTTTCTTTGTCCACCTCTAGCACCAAGATGGTTTGGAAATTTGGGTTGACATTTTCAGGACAGAAAGAGATAGGCCTGCAGATGTGTGTTTTGCTAGTGTGGTGAAAAAATATTAATCCATTCCAAAGTTGTTGATATTTAAAATGTTGGTTCTGAGCATGCTCAGCAGACCGTTTCAAGTTAGCTGCAGAGAACAAAGCAATATTTGGATCATATGAAAAAGGATATTTTTTCATATTGGTTAATCACTTACATGTGAAAAAATCTTCTTTCGTGTGCCACCATCTTTTTTTCCATTTTTGACAAAAAAATTCAAAACCCACAAAAAATGACAAGCTGTAGATAGGGCCACCCATGTATCTTGCTTATCAGGATCTCTTTAGGTGTATTCTGCAATAAACTGTTCGAAAAGTGACTCAAAGGTGTTTTCATTTAAAACATTTTTAATCGATTTTTGTGACTCATTTCTACTTCTCCATATGGCATTTTTGGTTCATATGAAAAAGGATCCAGACATATGGAAAAATATTTTGCTTGTTTTCTGTTTCTTTGACCACCTTGGAGCTCAGGCAGTTTGGAATCTTGGTCTGAGATTTTCAGTGTAGGAAGTGGTTGGCTGGGAGATGTGCCTTTTTTGTCTGGTTGGTAAAAAAATTATGACACCCCTTCAAAGAGTTTTTTTTTAAATCATGGTTCTGAGCATGTTCAGTAAGTACTTGTGAATCTACCATACATCAATCGATATCAACACAAGCTACATACTGTTTTATGTATTTATTCAGAGGCAAGATGCTACTTTTCATTGTTTGTATCATTGGTGAATAAATGTTTGTTTTATCGCGAGCATATGCAGTATTCTAATTAGTAATTAAATGAAATGGGAACCTAAATTGCATTGTATACCTGTGATGCACAGATCGTGACATTTTTCCACCTGACAGCAATGAGATTTTCAATCAAATCTGGGGAGGTTAAGTGACTGGCTCAGAGCCACACCGTGTTCAAGTGGAGGCTGTGGGAATCAAACCCAGGCCTTTTGGATGTACCAAGCTCATTCACAGCTTGTTACTCTAATCTCTAGGCTATACTACCAGCCCTATTAGGCTATACATGCATGAGCATTGACCTATGCCCAACACCCCAATATCATTGCTCTGTATATAGTGGCACCATCACCACTTTGATTGGCATACCCATAATTCTTTCCATTTCCCTAGTGTCTAGTGCCCCTCTGATCTCCATAACCATATTTATTTAAGTATTCCTGGTTTCCACAGGTCTTCCCTCTAATCTCCATCCCTGAATTTTGTTAATTATCCCAGGAGGCTATTTGGACCCACCACACCCATCTGGTTATGGTTTTGTATTTATTTTAGTTTCCCTGGTGTCTAGTGGCAACCCCTCCCTTCGATCTCTATACCCAAATTATATAAGGTATCCTGTTACCTAGTGATACCCCCTCCCTCTAAAGTTGCCATCCCCATATTTCATTCACTTTCCCTAGTTTCTAGTGCCTCACCTCCTCCCATCACCATTCCCATATTTTACTACTCAGTATTAAAGAAAACTATCCCTTGATGTCTTTTAAACCTGTTAAAAAAAGGTCCCTCCCAGATTTCACCTCCAACTGAGCACCCACAACCCCGCAACCCCCCCATAATACCCTCACTCACCTGAACAGGTTCCAGGGTGAAGATCCACTCTCTGGTCAAAGACACGTCTTGCTGCTGGAACCATTGACTGCAATATGAGAAACTAAGGTAAATGTGGTTCAGTGTATTCCAAAGGGGTTTTCAACTTTGATGTAAAACTTTGTCATTTTGGCATGTTTTGAGCCCAAATTTTCAACATGGCCTTTTTACGACCACACATCATAAACAATGCTGGTGGAATTAGGTAGATCCCACTGAAAAGAAAATTTTGTGGTTGACTGGTGAAACCACCTTTTGGGCAGGATTTGAAAATTTTCACCAGTCTTGTTCATGAGGTGAGTTCATACGAAGGCTAAAGTGGTTGAATATGTGTGGTAAAAATGGCAAAGTTATGAGCATCCATTGAAATTTTGCTATGTACACTTGTAACTTATACATTTTAATTATTTTGACCCCGAATTTTCAACATAACCTTCTTTTGTTCCCACTTCAAAAACATGACAGCTGTCATTTTTGAAATACTGGCTAAAGTGTGTTTTTATACCTGTGGCATGGAATGAGATTGTGGCTGTGCTAGATCAGGTTTTGGTGGGGATTTGAAAATTTTCAGTAACTGGTACATGAGGTGGGATAATAGGAAGGCTGCGCTGCCAATGTGGTTGCTGTTGTCCTATAAAATGAACTGTAGGGCCTGGAACGATGGAAGCACAGGGACCTCTGGGCCCTGTGCTCCCTCAAGCAAACAAGGGTATGATTAGACTATCTCAAGAAAGTAAGGACATTGTTTGCAAAAACTGTGTTAATGCATCAGTTAGGGTTCAGGATAAAGCTACAAAAGTAGGGAAATGGGATATTAGGGTTTCCAACCCTAACACCCATGCCCCACTGCTGAAACAAATGAGGGGAGCAGTCTTCCTTGGGGTTGTCAACCCTAATGCTCATTCCATTCCATGCACTCATGAAACATACACACCTGTCTCCATCACATCTCAGCATTTTTGTTTCTGTGATGGGGAGAGCATTAGGGTTGACAACTCCAAAAGAGCCTCCACCCCTCATTCCCTTCAGCAGTGGAACAAGGGGCTTGGGGTTGGAAATCTTAACATTACATTTCCATACTTTTGTGGCTTTATCTTAAACCCTAACTGATGAATTACTGCAGTATTTCATAAAGAATATTAATTATACAGACATGGTTGTGCCTGTATATTAGGGTTGATGAGACACTTTAATGTTAAACTTCAGTTTTTTCACCATAATAACTTTGCCCCATTCAGCTGATACATATGAAATTTTGAAAGCAAGGATCTCTAGAGCTTACAAATGTCATGTAGATTGGTTCAGTTGAAGCAAAGTTACAGAGGTGCAAAAACCATAAACATCTCCATTTTTAAAACTTTTTTTTTGCTCTCTAATAACTGGAAAAATATAAAGATTTGAAATCTGAAACTTTATGGTTTGATTCATTTTTGCCCAAGGTACATGCTTTTGTGCTTTTTACCTCACACATTTCAGTAGTTTTTAAATTATTTAGGAAAAAATTCCATTTGTGAGCATGCACAGTTTCAAACATCAACGTTCTATGAATAGCTGAGTTTTTTTGGCGACAAATGCATATTGCACCATGTGACATAGCTGTCTTAACAAATGAAAGATGTGTCATTTAGTGCAAAACCCCTGCTGTGCCATGACTCATGCATGCCAGGGAAAGGGCTACTGACATTATAGCCAAGCCATCCTGACTGTGCTTTCCTTGAATAAACTATTATCTGCATTCCGGGGCCCCAATCCCTGGTGGCAGTATGTTCATTCATTTATTTTTTAATTTATTTTATTTAATCCGACATTGGGATGCCAACACCAAGTGTCAGATGCCCCCACCGTGCATCCAATTGTTTTATTAATTGCACTGACATGGGGGGGGCAATCCTCGTGTCAGCATTTACAACCCCCTCCAGCAGTGTGGGACACTGGGGAGCCCACCCGCAGTGTCCTGAAATAGACTTATTCAATAATTAGGTGCCTGCAAAAAAGTAAATTGTCCCTGACATTGAGCAACAACAAGATGGAGGTTGCCCTATATGCCACTGCTGCCTTAGCAAACAACAGCTCTGTCATGTAGTGCAAAACCTCTGCTGTGTTGTGACTCGTGCATGTCAGGGAAAGGGCAACTGTCATTATAGCCCCATAATCTTGACTTTGCTGCCCTTGAATTAATTTTCATCTGCACAACGGGGGCCCCAATCCCAGGTGGCAGTGTGTTCATTTATTTATTTATTTATTTATTTATTTTGCTTAATCCAACACTGGGATGCCCACCCCAGTGTCGGATGCCCCCCACAGTCTGTTGTCCTATTAATTGAACAACATCAGGGCCCAATCCCAGTGTCAGTATTTTCAAGACCCCCCCCCACAGTGTGGGACACTAGGGAGCCCACTCCCATTGTTCTGAAATACACTTATTCAGCCTGCAAAAAAAACCATACCCAACCTTTTTTTTTACATGAAAAAAAGAAAAACATCCCTCGTCATCCTCACTGTCCTCCTCCCCCATCTTTTCCTTCCCACTGAGTGCCCATCACCCCACACTCATCCTTACCCTATACTTATCTCTGGAGATCATATGTTGTCATCCTCTGTGGACTGAACACATCTTCTCTCTTCAAAGCTGAACTGTGAACTGAGGTATAAAGGTAGGTGCCATATAATGTATTTCAATGGTGTTTTGAACTTGTGTTCATAACTTAGAAATTATTTGGAATTTTTTAATCAGATTTTCCATAGGGCCTTTTTGGAACCCCACCTCATGAAAACTGCAACTGCCATTTTGTTAATCAGGTCTGGAAGGTGATTTTGAGATTGCAGTGAGAAATCACCTTTTAGAACTGAATAATGAAATTTCACCACCAGTGTTCATGAGGTGGGGTCCCAAAAAGGCAATGTTGAACATTTGGTGAAACAATTCCTAACAAGCATTTGTCAATGCCGAATGTTGCTTGCTTCTATGTGCTGTTTAGGTATTTGGAAGTCATTGGAGTGCAAATATTGAAAATTTGCGAACTTACGAGCGTGCGTAGGAACTGCGCAATGCACGCTCGTAAAACAGTCATTTTTAGGAATTTTTTCACCAAATTTTCAACATAGCCATTTTAAGACCTCTGCTCATCAACAGTGTCACTGTGATTTTGTTAATGTCCCATACATTGAGTTTGCACACAGACTACGCCATTATGCGCCATATGGCAGAAACACGTTTGGGCAGGATGTGAAAATGACAGCTGTACTGCTCATAAGGAGGTGTGTAAAATGGCAATGTTGAAAATCTGGAGTGAAAATATTGAAAATTGAAACTACGGTAGCGCATGAGAATCGCGCAACCACGCCGTAAAACAGTCATTTTAAGGAATTTTTTCACCAAATTTTCAACATAGCCATTTTAAGACCTCTGCTCATGAACAGTATCACTGTGATTTTCTTAATTTGTCCCGTACATTGATTTTGCACACCTACTGCACCATTCTGCGCTACATGGGTGGAAACACATTTTGGGTGAGATGTGAAAAATGACAGCTGTACTACTCATATGAAGGTCTGGTAAAATGGCAATGTTGAAAATCTGGAGTGAAAATATTGAAATTTCGTGAACTTACGCGCCTGCGTAGGAACTGCGCAACGTACGCTCATGAAACAGTCATTGTTTGGAATTTTGGCACCAAATTTTCAACATGGGGTGTTTGGGACCCCTTCTCATGAATGATGCCACTGTCATGGTGGTATTCAGGCCGGAAGGGTGATTTTGCAGTCACTGCACAGTCACTGCGCGAAATCACCCTTTGGGCCTGAATAATGCCATTACAGTGACACCATTCATGAGAAGGGGTCCCAAAAACCCCATGTTGAATATTTGGTGCAAAAATTCCCAAAAATGCCTTAGATATGCAACAAAGTTGAAACCCCCCTATCTAGCCCATTATACAGCTTACCGGCATTTCCTCAGTTTGCGGTCAGCTTTGAAGAGTGCAGACGTGTTCCTGGTCCACCGAAGATCGTTGCACCGCAGTCCGGAGGTAAGTATGGGGTGGGGGGTGTGGGGAGGCTGGGTGCGCAGTGGGTGGGTGTGGGTTGTGGGAGGAGGGTTGGGAGACGCGCCGCGGGACCGTTTTCGGTTTTCAGGTATTTTAAAAAAAAAAAAGAAAGACGACGTGGGACCCTTTGCCACACTGGGGTGGGCTTCCAGCATGGCATGAGGACGTTGGGGGGGCGTTCAGCCAACGGGGGATTAGGCACCCTGGTCGGCCATAGAATTTGTTGCCACGCTGGGGTGGGCTCCCTGCATGGCAAAAGGAGGGGGGGCGTTCAGCTGATGGGGGATTGGGCACCCCCGTCAGCCATGGAATTTGTGGAGGAGGCGTTCAGCCGACGGGGATTGGGCACCCCGTTGGCAAAGGACCACTTGCCACGCTTGGGTGGGCTCCCAGCGTGGCAACTACTACTGAGGGGAGGGGACGCAGCTCAGCCGGCGAGGATTGGGCCCGTCGGCTATACAGTCTTGGTCATACACCTGCAGGTGGGGAGCTGCAGTGAGAAGCCTCTTATTGGTGCTCACTAGCCGTAGCTCCTCTTTCAACTGTATGCCACTGCATTTTGGAGCGTGTCATAGACAGCTCCAAAATGCATTGGCTTACAGGGGCCGTGCCTGCCAGCACACTGACTGAATTGGAGGAGGAGGTGACACACCTCCGAAATGTCCATGATGGCACTATGTTTCTTGCACATGCGTGCAAGCAACATAAAAATGGCTGAGTCATGCACATCTGTTTAAATCTTTATATACACAAGCATAACTTTGGTAATTTTCAATATTTTGACTCCAAATTTTTAACATAATTTCTATGGCGCCTTTCAAAAAACCAGGGCACCGTACAAAATTTTAAAACAAGCCAAATATTTCAAATCTTAAAGTTAAAAACAGCTATACAAATAAACCAATAAAATCAGACTCTGAATGCTTGGGTCCATAAATACATTTTCAGGGCTTTTTTAAATCCCTCCATGGTTGCACACTCCTATAACTGATGGGCTAGAGAATTCTAGAGGGTAGGGGCCACATACATAAATGTACGGGCCCCAGAAGATTTCAAGCACACCCTCGAGATCTCTAGCTGAGTGGAGCGATTGCCCAGGGCAATAAGGGACTAGGAGCTCTTTCAGGTGGTCTGGGCCAAGTCCATGTCGGGCTTTGAAAGTCAGAATACTGACTTTAAAGGTGATCCACCACTGCCCTGGCAGCCAATGCAGTCTGCACAGCACTGGCAAAATATGGCTGGACTGGGAGGTACTAGTCAGATGCCGGGACGCTGCATTCTGCACCAGCTGCAGGAGATGGATTTCAACCCCAGGAAGCCCTAGATAAAGGGAATTGCAATAGTCCAGACATGAGGACAGAAAGGCATGGACCAGCATAGGAAGATCACCAGACGGAACAAGGTGCCTAATCCTGGAGATATTCCTCAGATGGTAAAATGAGGATTTGACGATGGCAGACACCTGAGAATGCAGAGTCAGTCCTTCATCAAAAATTGCCCCCAGGTTACGAACCTGTTCAGAGGTTGGAGTGAAAAACCCCCCAGATAAAGTCCAGAAGGTGAACCAGTCCCGGGCCCCCTATCCTGCAAGCTGGATCAACTACCAACACCTCTGTCTTTTCCGAATTCAACTTCAACCAACTCAAATCCATCCACTCCTGGATTTCTTTTCCACACCACTTAATGAAAAGTACAGCTGTCATTTTTCACATCCGGTCTGAAATGTGTTTTTGCACTTGTGACTCAGAATGGTGTTTCAGCATACATTTAAAAATGTTCACCTACGGGGTTTATGAGTTGGGGTCATAAGAAGACTATGTTGAAAGTTTGGGGTCAAAATATTAAAAAACAAAGATTTTATTAAGTCATGGTGTTTACAGGGATGTCTGTTGCATCACTGGGGAACACACTGCCTTACCATGTCGGTGAGATGAGTTCAGGTGTGAAGTCAGTGAACCAGTTTACTGGGACAAGGCTGATGGGGAAGGTGCTGCAGCATGCAGCACCAGCCCTGGCCTGTGTAGGGATGGAGCAGTGTTTTGGTGCATACGCCACACCCCATGGTGGGTCAGGGAACCTCACCCATAGGGTAACAACATGTGTGCCATGGTCTGCTGGCCTCATGCACTGGATCAGAACTGTCTTTAATATAGTATTCATCTCCTTTTGTCCAGGTCCCAAATGAACTGAGCATGTGCAGTTAAAAAATCAATGTTCTACTGATAGCTGAATTTTTGTGAAAGTGTGATGTCCTGTTGTGGTATTTTGCTATGTGTGTCATATCATATACTGTGGTGTGTCATATATCACAAAAACAAAGTATATGATATGACACACATACTGTAACAGAAAAAGCAACCCCAAGATATAAGAACCTTCTTCTGGTGGCTAGCAGTCCCTCTTCCCACCAAATCACCCCTCCCCATGTACATTAATGCTTTCCTTGGTGTCCAGTGGTCCTTACCCCACCCGATCACCTGCACAATATGTAAGAAAGTTTTCTGCCATGGTTACTGAACCCACCCTCCACCCGATCACTGTCCCGTTATGTCCTGTTATCTTATTTTGTTATGCGTGTCATATCATATACTGTGGTGTTTCGTAAAGCAGAACAACACATTATATGATAAGACACAAGTGTTTTTTAAGTTTTACATGGTGTCTAGTGGCCTCCAACCCTCCAATTGTTGTCCTCATTTTGTTTCCCATTTTCTTGGCATCTCATGGCACCCCCCCACCCTCCAATGGCTGTCCCCATTGTAATTCTCATTTTCCTGTTGTCTAGTGGCATCCCCACCCTCTGATTGCTGTCCCTGTTTTGTTTCCTGTTTCCTTGATGACTAGTGGCACCCCCCACCCTGTGATTGCTGTCCTTGTTATAATTCCCATTTCCCTGTTGTCCTGGGATGTATTTTTAATTTTTTTTACCTGATTTACCTGAAAGAAAGAAAATGGTCCCTTGTCATTGCCGCCATCCCTCACCCACTGCCCCACACACCCTTACCCTATACTTACCTTCAGAAGTCAAGCAGTGTAATCCTTTGTGGATTGAGACACATCCACACTCTTCAATGCTGAACTGTGTACTGAGATATACATGTAAGAAACGTATAATGTATTTCAGTGGCGTTTTGAACCTATGTACATAAATTGGTCATTTTTTTGAATGTTTTCACAAAATTTTCAGCATGGCCTTTTTGGAACCCCACCCCATGAACACTGTCAGTGAAATGTTGTTATTCAGGCCTGGAAGTTGATTTTGCATTCACTGTGTGAAGTCACCTTTTGGGCCTGAGTACTGAATTTACACCATCAGTGTTCATCAGGTGGGGTCCCAAAAAGGCCATGTTAAAAAAATTAGTGAAAAAATTCATAAAAATGCTCAAGTTGTGACTGTACATTGAAATATTTTACCGCACCTGCATAACTTTGGTAACTTTCAATATTTTGACTCCAAGTTTTAAACATACGGTAGACATTTTTTTCATACTACCTTACGAATTTTAAGGCTGTCATTTTTAACATCCTGCCCAAAATGTGTTTTCATACCTGTGGCATGGAATGGCATTTCAGTGGGGATTTGAACATTTTCAAATACCTGGTTCAAGAGGTGGGGTCATAAGAATACTATGTTGAAAGTTTATGGTCAAAATAAAAAAAAAAAAAAGAATTTCATAAGAAACATTGTTTGCACAGATGTCCATTGAATCATTTGGCTATAGGATTGCAGCAAAATTTTATTTTGCGGGCACAATTCCAGCAAAACCATCAATTTTACAACATGAAACATTTCACGAAATTGTGCCCTTACTGCAAAATTTCGCCATCAATTTTGCCTGTCAATTTTGCTTTTGCAGGTATGTTTTCACCTTACATTAGTATCAGGTGAAACTGGGAAAAAATGAGTGTCACATGACTTACTCTCTTTATCAGACTGCTGGTGACATGGGTGACTGTACATAGGCAGGACGTCAGACTAAATCTACTTCCTTTAGAGCTTTTGCAGCCTAGGAGAGACTAGAGATAGAGTGAGCAGGAGAGCTTGGTTTTCCAAAAATAGTGCGTGTGTGTGTTTGTTTGTAATCTCTTCCCCACTTTATTTTGAAAAGTAAATATTTTCTGTTAGGGCTTTTTCTTTAGTGTTATATTTTACTATCTTCATAGTGCGTGTGTATGTGTGTGTATGTGTTTGACTCCTTCCCTGTATCTTTCTTTCTTTTTCATTTATTATCTTTAGTTTTCTATTAAGAAAACATTTTTATTTTATGATTAAAAGGACCTGGGACTGGGACTGGGAGCAGGACAGCAAGAGGGAGAATGGCAGGAGTGCCAACAGCATGATCAACTGTCTGCCTTAACAGGTGTGTGTTTTCCAAGCAGCCCTTCCCCAAGAGGAGCATGTGCCCATTGCCCCCCCAGCAGCAACAGGACCACCTTGCATCTCCCCAGCAGCATGTGCTCACCACCCAGAAAGAGCAGCAGGAGCCCATTCCCACCCCAGGAGCATGTGCAGCCTGTGCCCACCCCCCCCAGCAAGAGCAGCAGCAGAAGATCTCAGTCCCAGATGAGGCGGCCCTTGCCGGGACATCAGATGAAGATGCCCCCCACAGGTTTCCTTAGTGTGGTCCTTATTTTCACAAAGGTTTCAGATGACATGGTTATCATCTGCAACCTTTGTGGAAAAGAAGTAAGAAGGGGGAAAAAATAGACCCACTTTGGGACAGGTGGGCAAAGGATCCACTTGCAGCATCACCTGGTTGGGTGGCTGTCCAAGCAGCAAAAAGATGCAGCTGGAGGCATCGATGGGGCTGACCAGGAGAAAGGCATTCAGTAGCCCAGGGGGTGCCACAGTAGTTCCAGCAGGAGACAGCAGCTGGAGTCCAGGAGTGATTTACCCCCTACCCATCAGCAGTGGCACCGACATACTGTACCTGATTCTGTAGCAGCATCCTCACAGCCTGCACTAGCTCATCCAGCAGGTCAGGTTGTCAGGATGGACAACATACAGGTCATGCACCAAGAGGTGGTGGCAGTGAACACAAAGGTGCAGGGACTCCGGCAACAGTTGGACGAGTTCCACCAGGACATCGGAGAGACCTAGATAAAATAAAGGAGGACCAAAAGAAGGTCTTGAACCTCCTAGTGGAGCTGCATCATGGTGGTGGTTGTGGTGGCAGCAGTGGCACATTTGGTGAAAGTGTGTAGTGCACATAATCTTTTTTTTCTTTCATTTGTCTTCTCTAAGTCTTGGTCTTCTTCCTCCTCCCCAAAAAATTAAAAACTCCAAAAAAAGAAATAAAGTAATATATGTATATCTATATATATATATATATATATATATATATATATATATTCTGTCCTCTTTTTCTTCTATATCCTCTTTGTTGTTTTTCTTATCTTGTTCAGTGGTTTTCTATATCATTTGTGATGCTTTATGTAATGTTCATGCTCCCTCCCTTCCCCCCTCTATCTCATATGAATACCCTTACCCTGATTGAGTCTGACCCTGCATGTCCCCCCAGCCCCAACTTGTAGTACTGCACCCATAAACTGTGTACCTTTCTGCTTCTTTTATGTTATTCCTTATTTATATTTTCTGCTAGCCATAAATGTCAAGTATAGTAATTTGTTCATCTGAACAAACATTTTTTCTGAAAGCAATGTGATGCTATTCTCTGTCTGTTGTGTATGGTAAGAGTTGGTAGCAGTTGCTTTGGCTCTGTGCAACTGCTGGTGCCAGCATCAGTCCAAATACATACACAACAGTCATAGAAACAGTTACATAAGCACATAACTTATAAGTACATAACTTACATGAGTACAGGAAAAACGGCACATAAAGTGGAGACTGAAATCTGATCTGAGTCATGATGTGAATGGTGCCCCCACCACCACCACCCAGACATTATACTGCTGTTTTAGGCCCTGTTAACCAATGATTTCAGCCTGAAACGTGGTGCTGCTGGTGCCAAATGTTACAAGAAATTGAGACTGAAATCTGGTGTCGGTTCTGATGTTACATGCTGTGCCACCACCTCAGGGACTTGAAAAGGGGTGCCAACCCATGCAGAGAAAATGAATTCCTCCTGCAAAATGCTACTGCTACTTGCAATTGTTTCCTCCTGCTTCTGCTTTTTCAAATGATTGAGATAGAAATGTACAATTATCATTTCCCTAAGCTGCTGTCCAGATTGGCTGGCTGTGTTGACTGACTCTTTGGTTGTAACTTGCCTGGAGGTAGGGAGGCGATTGCTGTTAGGGCAAATGTACATTGGCAAAAATCCATTTTGCCTATGTACACATCTGGCACATGGCAAAAGGGTGCCAGAAACTTGGATGTGCCCCCGTACCACTCCCACTAAAGACTCTCAACTCCAGAGGGTTGCACACTGGGGGGGGGTGAAAAAAAAATTCTTGGACAAATGCAAAAATCCCGACATGCCCAGCACCAAATCTGGCACCC
The DNA here is from genome assembly GCA_016271365.2 of Neoceratodus forsteri. NCBI lineage: Eukaryota > Metazoa > Chordata > Ceratodontiformes > Ceratodontidae > Neoceratodus > Neoceratodus forsteri. The sequence goes on along the minus strand of CM057456.1, from coordinate 109,455,067 downwards.
TCCTAACCATAACCTGCCACAAACCCACCATGGCCAGCTCAGCAAACTACCTTCGCACTACACCTCACAAATCCTCCTTCCCCGTCTACCTGTCACATGGCTCGCTTGCTCCACCCCTGTGCGCACTTATATATATAGCGACAGAATGTCGCTATTACCAGCATTCACCCTCCATCCACTAGCCCTTAGAACAGGTGCCGCTATTGAGTTGCCCTTTTTGTAGGTGCTTAATAGCAATCACCCTTCTCACAGGATACTGGTGGGGAGTGAATGATATTTTGGGGCATTGTAGCTTGCTGCCTGCTGCTGTCTCTGACTACTACTTGCCAAGTTGCCACAAGAAGTACTGTTCTGGTTGGTTGATGGTGGATCATCTTCATACAGTCCATACTGCTGCTGCAGAACACATAAGTATCTGTCTTTATTTTTTTTTCCTGTGCAAGATAAGGGTGTTGGTGGATTAGTATTATGACGTCTTGAGTTGTAATATGTGTGTACTACTTTTATATTATTTTTCAGGTGCTGTGAATGACATTACCATGCCAGGCCAGGATTAGGATCTAGGAATGTTCGAATGCATCACATTTCCCAACATAGAAGGTAAGTATTAAAATTTCATTACTAGTGTGGAATGTCTGTTACTGCCATCTGAATGTCTGAGTTTGATAGTAATTGTGTTCTTTTTTACTTTTGTCAACATCAGGAATTCTGGCAAAGTTACAGTAACTCTCATTCCTGCTGCCACTGCTGCTCAACCAGAGCTGGGGGATTTATTTGTGTAATGGTTCCACTTTCACAGTCCCTGAGGTAAGTATTTCTTCATTTTTTATGGTCTTCTGTGAGGGGGGGGGGTGTTGGTGGTGGGGGCTGGAACTTTTTGCGATCCTCAAAATTTGTTCTTCTTTTTATCTTATTTCCAGGTACACAGTACTGATAGGGGAAGGAGAATGCCTGCTGCTGTGCTTCATCGTGGTCTGGAATCATGTGCCCCATCCAGCATCTTCCTTCTGGGGCAATTTTTGCAATTTAATGACATTACGGGGTATGATAAGTATACATTTTTTTTCTCTGCTTGTTCCAATTTGCTTTCTAAAACCAGGTATGCAGATTGATGAGTATTTGTCCTTTTTTCTTATCTTTGGTCTTGCTTGGGTCATTTTCCTCTGTTGAGGTTTCATTGTATCTCTATGTGATGACTACATCCATCCAGGCCCTGCAGGAGCTATGTTGTGTGGAAGACAGGAGGTGTTGCTGGAACTGTGATGTTGGCTACTGGTGTCCAAATGATTAGTGAGTAAACACCACCCACATACAGGGAGGAACTATATGCAGAAATGGATGGTTGAGATGGTGTTTAGTAAATAATTAGGTGGAGGGGGCTAATGTCTTGTTTAATCATTTGAGGTGGCACAGCTACAGTAATCATGAGAGTTTGGAATCCAAACTGAGAACAGCACGCACCTCCCCTTGCCTTGACACCCCTCCCTGGATCCATCACAGTTTCAGTACAAGAACTTTAACCTGGTAGTATAGCATAAGTAACCTTTAGGGGGAATTTGATTTTGTAAGTTGTTAAGCCTTTTCATGATTACTTTTGTAATTAATGACTCAAATCATTAAAGATGGCCACCATTCACCATTTTTCAAAATGTGTTCAACTTGTGCTGTTAACGGTTATATTCATATGCTACTTGTACTAGGAGCCAGGGTTCTTGTACATGTCACCGATAGTAAGTGGCAGAAAATATTTTTTTGATTGCATGGTATGCATGGGTGTATCAGGTGGCAGGAGGGGGTGGGTGGACAGTGTGGCATTTTCCAGCATGGGCACTTTTAAGGACAACAACACAACATATCTTGCTGTAAGATGGGGTTGATAGTCGACATGAAAAGTAAGATATTTTTGGCAGCAAAACATTATAACCATAATCATGCAAAATCTTTATGGTTACGGTGGTTACATTGCTGCTGCTTTATATAGGCTGGGGGACTGGTAGTGACCAAACAATGGGTTAAAGCAAAGGGTGATCAAATGAAACTTATACACACACTGCTGCAGATATCGCATTACCATAATCAATCCAATGGTACATAGCTAAAAATAAGATATAACACCATACTGAATTGAAAGTGTTTGGGGGGGTGGCCTTCAAGTCACCTTAGCCTTTTTCCACTTCCACATCATTTAAGAAGCACTCCTCACAAACTGGAGTTCTCACCAGTTGGAAATTTTCTCACCATTGCTACTTCATCCACCTCGCTGCTGGTGGATGGCTTAGTCAAGGGATTGTTATCATCTTCATCACCGAGACACAGTTCTATGTAGGCCTCCACCATTCATTCTGCTGCCCAGAGTCCAGCTGCCTCATCTGTCTCCTCCTTTTCCTCCATATCTTCCACTCCTACCTGAAAAGGAACATCCCAAATGGGATTGCTTGCTGTTTTCTGCTGTGCCTTGCACAGTTTCTCTGATTGGGTTGCCTGTGAGCCGCTGGTGGTGGTAGCAACATCCGTTTTTGCTCCAGTGCATGCCTTTTTCATGTGTGCATCATATATCATTGTAAAGAGTTTCTCTTTCAACTTTTATATTTGCTGATGACCTCTTTCAGTTACATTTGTAGCGTGGATGCGGCATGGTGGCAATTGCAAAGTCAGTCAAATTTAAAATGCCAGATACATGGGTATTTGTGTCCAGCACATGGCGCATGTGATCCATTAGATCACAACTGACATGATCCCCACTTGCCTCCATCTGGTGTCGCACATTAACTAGTGTCTGCCTCAGCACACGTATGAGGGGTATGGATTGACTTATATAATCACTGTCCTTACTCACTGCCTGTGTAGCATGCTTGAATGTATGGAGAATGTGTATTAGCCCATTCATTTGGTGCCACTGCTCTGTTGTTAGAGCAATGGAGACTCCAGCACTGTCATGGGTGGTGTGCAGAAGCACGTATTCTGACTCAGTCTTACACTGTTCATACAGCCTGTCAAACATGTACAGTGTGGAGCTCCACCTGGTCACAACATCAGGCTTCATTCAGTGCTGAGGTAGATGGTTATTGTGCTCTAACTCATGTAGATGGTCATGGCCTTTGCAGAATGGGTGAAGTGGACACAGACGTGATGGGTGACAGTAACTATTTCCTTAATATCCGCATGATTGAGAAACTGCTGAACAACAAGATTAAGGCAGTATGCCAGGCAGGACACCGTAAAAAAAACCACCATCGCTAATGCACTTCACTACATTAGAGCCATTATCACTTGTGATGAATCCTGCTATGAGTGACTGTGTGTGTAGCCACCCATCAATCTTGTCCAGCAGAACATTAAGCATGTTCGCAGCCATATGAGTACCAATAACACTTGTCACCCTTGGGGTTGCATGCTGCCGAATACCAGGTGTGTTGCTACCAGCACAATTTTGCTTCATGCAGGTTTTGCCAGGCCCAAAATCAAGTCCTGTCCCAGACAACTGTGCCCAGTGTACTGTTATGCATAGATACAAGCTTACTGCCATTTGCCCACTGGTCCACACGTCCATGCTAAGATGGATATATTGTGATGCACTATGCTTCAGTGCATGTCTAATGGAATCAGCCATTCTACTGCTCAGCTCTGGCATGGCATGCTTAGTAAAATAGGTTCTCAATGGAACTTACCATTTGTGATGTGCATGGGCCATCAACCTGCAGAAACCAGCACTCTCCACAAATGAGAATGGCAACAGACTGATGGCCAGCATTTCAGCAGCGGCAGCATTTAACTTTTGCACAGCAGCATGATTGGGGGGGTACTTTGTCTGCCACTCAAGGATTGTCTTCAGAGTGGGCTGCTTCTTTGGGGCTGTTCGACCAGAATGCTGTACTTGTGCCAACAATTATGTTCTTTTAGGGGTGACACTTGACTCTTGAGTCTCTGTAGACTGCATAAAACTGGTTATTTTGGTTGCTTTTGGGTGTGGTGGTGTAATTTACTGACTCAAGGGACTGGGACAGGCACCTCCACTGCTATGTCCACTACCTGGGAGAGCAAATGATTGCTCACCCTCCTCATCCACCACCGACCCACTCTGTCCACCCTCCTGTTCTTCTTGCTCTACTACATTTCACTTGCTGAGGGAGATGCCACCAATAGATCTGGCATCCTTTTGGTGTTGCTGCCATCTCAGCAAGTGCTTGTTTTTCTAGTGGGTGTGTTGGCCACAGATGCCTATGTGGCTTCCCTTCCCCCCCGAATAACACATGCTTGACAAAGTTGGCATATCACTATGGTCTCACTATGGTCTCATCAGCAGGATCAAGCACATAAAAGTCCCAATCTAGGGACTTTTGACCTCTGGACTTTAGATGCCTCTGGGACTGGGATAGTTCAGAAACAAGTGTGGAAGTGTGTTTTTTGGGCTGCTCTTATCACTTCCATAAGAGTAGTTTTGTGAGGGTGGGTGACTTGACTGCTTGGAGGTTTGCTAATAGGCTTGCTGACAGACTGACCCATGGGCTGTGCATATAAATGGCCTACATTACCCTTGACCTTTTTTAACTCAGGCTCCCATGTGGGATCATCCCAGTCATCATCATCACCACCAATAGCAATGATGTCCTTGTCCTCCTCCTCCTCCTCCTCCCTATCACTGTCTTCTTGTAGCACATCACCTTTTCCTTTTGCTACAACCATCTCAGGGGGATGACTATTCCTATCTCCAGGATTATCACACTCTGGTTGAACACTACCATCACCAAATTCCTGCAGAAACAAGGACAGTCACACCAATAAACTTATCACCCTCCTCCTGGACCACTGTCCTTGTGCTGGTGTCAGTGCCTCCCTTCTTCTCACTGTTATCATCCCCCACTAGCATTGATGCAACAGTTTGCACCTTAAAAAGGTAAGACACAGGTATGCCAGTACTGCCAACAACTCCTTTGCTGGTACCTGCCGCACCACCAGAGCCCACAACAGAAGGCACTGATGCAGACATACATGTACTTTCACTGCTATGGGGAATGGGAACTGAAGTTGTACTCTTTTTAGCAGACTTCTTAGCTTCCTCATCCTCCTATCATATTTCCCCCCTGTACTGGGCCGTCTCTTAGCAGGCATTTTTGCTGGCTGCTGCTTCACAAGTTTTTCCTTTCTCTGGGAGTATACCAAGAGAGGAAGAAGATGTATTACTAACTGTGTTAATAACACCTCACACTGTCACACATCACACTTAAAGTACTGGCTTCCTTACAATTACAAGTCCAAACACAATCAGGACTGTTAGCAGCACTTACGAGTACAACTAATACCATATATGGTAGGTAGCCTATTCTAGTAAAAACAAAAAGATAACTTTTTTCTTTCCCAAAATAGGAATTAAAGCAACACACACAAGGAAAAAGGGCACACGTGACAGACTTTAAATACAGATCACCTGTGTCTGGACAACTAAATCACTGTAATGAATTATTACTTAGTTAATACCACAATATTTTATTATATAACAGCAGGGACAACCATAAAACATCAACAAAGGCGAGTACCACAATATGGTAGTGGTCTAGGTGGGAGGGATCAGCAAGCAATCTCTTGAAAATGACTGTATTAATATATAGTTTTTTATACCGCACACTTTAGGCGTTAAACAATACTGTAACTGTGACAGAGAAAGGGCGAGGTAAGTCATCCAAAACAGGAACACCACACAATGTGCAGAGGCAAGCTCTAGCAATAAAATACAGGGGATCAATTCAACAAAGCAGTGAAACTGTAAATGAACAAGTTCAAGTGATCAAGTAAAAGTACTTAAGTTTCCATACCAAAAAAAATATAAAACTATTGATTTTCACAGTTTAAGTGACACAAGTTAACACTCCAGCAAACAGAACTAACCACAAACAAATAAAAATAAAACAACGGATCAACTCTGTTTGGTTAAAACTCTAGATTTCACAATCACAAATAAAAGTGGAAGAATGTTATATATAACTTAGGCTAACAGTGGCACAAGCTCTCAGACAGGACAGAGTAACTTTTCAGAGAAAAAAATTCTCAAGATATAACAAAATTAATAAGAAATAAAAGTAAAAAATAACTCACAATCTGTGAGTAATCTATTTATAGAAGGCTAGAAATAGCCTGCACTGCTTTACACTCCTACCCTACCGCCACTCAACTCCTTCAAAGACACAAACAAAAGTAAAACCTAATTAAACTAAGTATTATGAAAAAATCCACAAAATTAGAAAATGTTCCCTAGCAGCACTAGGAACAAATTGTATATTTTGGAGCAATTAGCTCTCAAAAACAAGTTTTAAAGAGGCTTTAAAAGGCTTTATTGGCTCACACACGCCACAACAGACTGCTCTCCAACTCAATACAGCAGAAAGAGCTGTAAACAAGCTGCATGTGATATTTTACCTATTTACCCACGATGCATTGTAAGTTTTGCTTTTGGAGCAAAATTTCGCCTGCAAAATCAAAAGTTATGCCAGCGCAATTGTGCCACAAGGCAACATTTTAAGCATTAATTGGTGAAACTGACTGATCAAAGCATTTTATGTGAAATTTTGCCATTACGCGAATTTGGAAAACCAGGTGAAATTTTGTTTTGCCTAGGCAAAAAATTTTGCGTAATTGCAGAACTATGTGAAATATTTTGCCAGGTGAAATATTTCAGTTTCACACAACACTACTTGGCAACCACGTTGCCTTACCGTGCCAATGACCTGAGTTCAGGTTTGAACTCAGTGAACTGGTTTAATGGGACAAGGCTGATGGGGAAGGTACTGTAGCATCAACAGCAGCCCCAGCCTGGGTAAGGATGGAGTAGTATTTTGGCAGATACAACACCCTGTGTTGGATCAGGGAGCATTCCCCACAAGATATTGACATGAGTGCCAAGACCTGCTGGGTCAATGTACTGGGTCAGGGCTGTCTTAAATATTGTATTTATCTCATTTTGTGCAGGTCTCAAAGGGACTTGCACAAATGAGGATAGAATTCCACTATCACAAAAAGAAGGGAAATTCATTGCAAAAAACTAGGGTCTCCATATTCAAAAGTCCCCTGCAAACACATGCAAGTGCCTGCACTGCACATCTGGGATGTGCCAGCCCATAATAATGAGATATTCAGAAGATGCATGATGAGATACACTCGTGCATCTCCGACTAAATATCCCAAAGATGTGTGATCACGCAGAGAGAAATGAGCTGTGCAGCAAGTGACCTGAGCCCCATGTGCAGCATGAGGAAATGCATGATGCAAAGCCACTTGAGTGGTGCGCAAAGTTATACTATTCAGCCTGGATATGACCACATTGCGTATTCCAAGCCCATGTGCCACATGTGCAGCTCATTACTGGAATGTATTCAAGCCATTTGCATTCCAACTGTGCAGGGCTGCTCCACCACTCCACAAAGGTGACTAGGAGGTACTGCAGCCTATTATGCAGGTGTGATGGACTGTTTGTGTGTGACTGGGTGGACTGCATTGCCCTGGGTACAGTGCTATTACCTACAGCCATGCACAGGGTCAGACTGGCATGTAAGGGGCCCACCCTGGACAGTGGCCACAGGGGCCTACCTGCACATGCAATAGGGGAGGGCACAGGGTGACACACAGTCTGACTGGTATACCACATGCATGTGATACACCAGCTCCACAGGCAGTGTACAGTCACCTGCAGTGCCCAACACATCTCCACTTGTATGAGTGGAACTTGGTAATGGCTACAAGGAATGGCAGTGTGCAGAGGGTGCATGGGTACACAAGTGGGTGGGTCCAACATGTGTCCACCTATCATGTACCACTGTGGGTGTGTGCCACAGGTCAGTCCCAGGCCTGTGCCAGGCTGCCACCTGTCCTCCAGGCTACCTGAGCACCATTGCCCCAGACAGCATGCTGTGTGCATGCCACAGCCAGGTGGCATCCTGCAGGCCACATGGGTGCAGGCCATGGCCCTTGGTACATTTGCTGCATTGTGGCTGTCTGCTTCACTGGTGTGTCTAGGGTGCATCCAACACCACTGGCATATGGCTGCTGGGTGTCCACATCCAGGGTACAGTATGGAGGGTTGCTCCCTGGATGGTGCCGGTGGTCAGTCAGCACCTGTGACTCAGGGTTCATCCATCCTGGCATGACTGCTGTGTGTGGGTGCCTGTAGCATGTCCTGGTGCCCCTCCAAGAGCTGTCTTTGGATGGCTTGCCTGCAATTCTGTGGCCTGCCTGTTAGTGGCTGGCCATTTAGGCTTGCTTTTTCCTTCCCTAACTTTGGGCGGCTCAACTCTGAGATGTGCAGCAGATGCACTGTACATTTTGGCTTAACAATGGGATGTGAAGCACATTCATGGAAACACCCCCTCTACATGTGCTGCATACATTATAGATGTGCAATGGCGCATCCAGAGATGTGTGATGTATCTCTTCCTTTTGAATATCATGGTTCTGTTCATTTTCTGAGATGTGCGATGCATCTTCATTTTGCTTTGTGCATCTCCTTTAAAAATGTGTGCCTAAGTTAATGTAGACATTAGGGTTCAAGAACGCAAAGTGCACAAAGAAGGGAAATGAAAACATTAGGGATTTGGGTCTCTGGAATATTGGTAAATCAGTGGTGGGGTCTTTCTTGTGGTTGTTAGTCCTAATGCTCACCCCTTCCCCTGATCAAATGAGCTCAGATGTCATCTCTTCATACAGGGCCCATAGGGTCCTGCTTGAAGAAAATTATGGTAGGTTATGTTGGCTATACTGTATCACTATGAGGCTTTAGCTCAAAGCTGTACCTTTTGCTATGGGCAGGATGGTATGGGCTGGGGAAGGGGGTGGGCATTAGGGTTGACAACCCCAAGGAAGACCCCACCACTGATTCACAAATACTCTAGAGACCCAAATCCCTAATGTTTTTTTTATTTTCTTTCTTTGTGCACATTATGTTCTTGAACCCTAATGTCTGCATTAACAACATTTTTTGTAATGAATATAATGGCCGCAATATTCAGAACTGTGCTTGGCAATGGCGCATGTGGTGGTGCAGCATAACTGAGTTGAGCTGATGCAACTCAGGGACGTATTCAAAAGAGGTGAGCCATGGCATGTCTCCTATTAATACAGCAGGTAATGTGCATTGCTCAAGTGCAATGCACTGATGCATCCACTCCAGACAGGGCTGAATACCAGAAATGGGAACTGCACCAGTGCAACAGAGTTACGCTGTGTGCAAATTCCTGTTATTCAGCCAGCAGTATGCAAATGGGGCCATTATACATGCAAGGCACAAATGGGACCATTTGTATGTCATTATGGCCCCATTTGCATGGGTTGTGCAGGACAGGCCAGCAAAATGCTCCTTAAGCCCTGCACAGCATGCACAGCTGCCAAAGGGGATCCAGTGGTACCCCTTCCTTCCCAGTAGCCTTGAACATGGTAAAAGCAATCTACTAAATGCCCTGGTAGTCTAGTGGTGCTCCCTCCCTCCCCATAGCCCTGATCATGGCAAAAGCCATCTGCCAGACTGCCCTGGTAGTCTAGTGGTACCCCCCTCCCTCCCCGTAGTCCTGATCATGGCAAAAGCCATCTGCCAAATGCCCTGGTAGTCTAGTGGTAACCCCACCATAGCCCCAATCATGGCAAAAGCTGTCTGTCAATTGCCCTGGTAGTCTAGTGGTTCCTCCCTCCCTGCCCATAACCCAAGCTCATGGAAATCCAGGTTCAAACAGTTGTGGCAGTCTAATGATTCACCCCTCCCTGCAAACAACCTGATCACACTATAATCCTTGCACATGACAATTCATGTTGATCTTTCCTGGTGGTCTAGTGACACCCCCCACCCAACCCATATTCTTGATTGCCAGTAATATCAAAGTACAACGTCCCCTGGTGGTCCAGTGGCACTTCCCACCCACACAGGACTTCCTGCCCAACCAGCTCCCCCATCATCAGTGGGCAGCAGCACACCCACCCGCATATCACCATGGCTGCTGTAAGCCCTTTGGTCCACACTGTGGACCTATCGGGGCTTGCAGTGCATACTGTAACAGCACATTTAGAAAGTACTATTAGTGAGTGACTGCAGCCCATTGGTCCACAGTGGGACCAATGGGCTTACAGCTGCTACTGTAAGCTGTAATTCAGTGGGCAGCCACGGTGGTATGCAGGTGGTGCTGCTGCCCACCAATGATGGGGTGGGGAGATGGGTGGGCAGGGGGTCCTGTGTGGGTGGGGGGGTGCCACTGGACTACCAGGGGATGTTGTGCTTCAATATTACTGGTGATCGAGGATACAGGTGGGGTGGGGAGTGCCACTAGGCCACCAGGAATGATCGACATTGATTGTCATATGCGCGGGTTATGGGCAGGGAGGGGGGCAGCACAAGACCACCAGGGAATGTTCGATCAAGGATTATAGTGCGATTGGGTTATGGGTGGGGGGACCACTAGACTGCAAGGTTATTTGGCAGATGGCTTTTGCCTTGATCGAGTTTACAGGGAAGGAGGGGGTAGCATTAGACTATCAGGGAATTAAAATACATTTATTTATTGGTGATTAAAGCTACAAGGAGGGAGGGGGTACCACTAGACTACAAGGGCCATTTAGGGTGCTTGTGCAGAGTGTATTGGGGGGTGGTCACCCATGGCCGGTGGCTGCTGTGTTGCACCTTGCATTACAGAAGCTCGCCTATGGGTGGCCACCATTTGAACCATAAGTTTCAGGCTCAACTTTGTGTATCAGTATGCTGCACATCCCAGGGCTGTGCAGCCATATGCGCTGCACATTCCGGCTGTATATCGGGATGTGCTGTATATGCATGTGCACGCCCCCTAGAGATGCATCACATACATTATCTTTGTAGCCTATGCATTGGGAAGTGTGCTGCTCAGTTCCCTCTTTTTAATATTGCCCCAGGGTGCATTTCTGAGGTTGCAATGGAGCAACTCAATTGTGCAAGGTGCAACCCCTTTGAATATCTAGGTCAATATCTTCATTTGCAAAAACCTGTGTTAATGCTTCAGTTAGGGTTCAACTTAATGCCACAAATGTAGAGAAATATGGCATTACAGTTTCCATCTCTAACTCCCCACCCACCTAAGCGGCAGAAGTACAAGACCATACAAGCAAACACAGACGGCCATCATCAGGTAAGACAAGCAACATACTGTACAATTGTTTCAAGATGACACAAATGCAGTAGCACTGATGTGCTGGCTTCATGGACTTGCATCTATGGCATGCACACTGTAATACATACCCACTCATCTGTGGCTGCAGGTAGAAATCAATGATACTTAAATCACAACAGTACTTCTGTGTTCAGAAATACCAACCCATGCAGCTACTGATAGAAAACAGGATACCAAAATTACAGGAGTTCTTTTGTAAGCAGAAAATGCAGGCCCCAGTAAGGCAAGCAATTCTGTAGCCCCAGGTACTCAGCCACACAGTAAAACATACAGTACATACAGTTCTGTCTGCAGTAGTGCAAGTCTCTGACTTGCAAGTGTGAAACAGGCACACTCACCTCTGGCTGCAGAAGCATCGATGCCACAAAATTCATGGTACCACAATTGTACAGCACTTCTGTCTGAAGAAGCACAAGACCCTGAGGGGTCCTGCACCTTTTCAGCCACAGCAGGTGTAAATGATACACACTGATGTCTGGCTGTTGAAACACAGTTCCCTGTGACTCTTGCACTTACATTGCTGCATACAGAAAACCACAGAGTAGCAGATCTAGCTATGTAGCAAGGGACCAAACGCTACCCCCTCAAGACAGTAAAAAGTGGCTTTTTTACCCTAATCTGAGCATTAGAAGGTACAATTTTACTTATTCATTAAAAGTGCCACCCTATACAAAACTGTTATCCCCTTGAAAAATTTCTAGCTAAGCTGCTGAAACCATGATACCCACATTGCAAAAGTACTTATTTCCATGGGGCCTGTGCCTCTGCAACCAGAGGTACTCATAGATGGTGTACAACATACACACACAGTTGTTGCCACAGAAGCACAGACCTTGCAGCCTCTAATACAAATCCACAAAAGTAGCACATCAGTGCTACTGTATTTGTGTCATCTGAAAACAGTTTTATGTTGTTTGTCTTACCTGATGATGGCTGTCTGTTGTTGCTTGTGTGGTCTTGTCCTTTTGCTGCTTGGTAGGGGAAGGGGGTTGGGGAGTTAAAGTTGGACACCCTAATGCAACATTTCTTTATTTTTGTGAATTTAAGCTGAGCCTTAAGTGGCGCATTAATGCAGTTTTTTGCAACGAATATCCTGGGTCTGGGGGAGTTAACATATGAGGTTAGACTGAGGGAGTTGAACATGTACTCTCTGGAGGAGAGGAGGGACAGGGGGGATATGATTGAGACCTTTAAGTACATGAGAGGAATAAACAGGACAGGCACTGAGGGACTGCTCAAGGGGAGGGTGGAGAGAGACACCCGGGTTCATAACATAAGATTGGAAGGTCGTAGGTTTAGGAGGGAAATGATGAGGCATTTCTGTGCAGAAAAGGTCGTAGCAGAGTGGAACACACTACCGCCAGAGGTGGTGGCCTGTAAAACAGTGGGCTGCTTCAAAAAGGTCTGGGATAGGGAAAAAGGGAGAGTCATGAGATGGGGTAGGGGAGAAGGGGCAGCTGCAGAGTAGGGGTGCTAGCTACAAAATCAAGCAGACTCAATAGACCAAATGGCCTTTTTCTGCTGGCAGTTTCATATCTTTGTATCCTTTCTTTTAGATAGTTGAAGTGTATCTTCATTCATGCAGGTCCCTTTGGGATCTGTGTGAACAGATGCAGATGTGCAGGGACCTTTGGGCTCTGCAACAATGAAAGATTTGCTATGTATACATCCATGCAGTGACAGATGTTTAGAATTCATGGGTTTGTCTGGTGGGTTGTGTAACCACAGGTCTCTCTGGGTTCTGCACTTCCATGTGGCCACAGATACCGATGGAAAGGGCCCTTTGCCACCCATTGTGCTTGGGTCTTCCTTAAGGTTGTCATCCCTATTGCCAACCTCGTTCCCTCAGCAAACAAAGTTACACATGATCTCCTTTCTTCACACAGGGTGAAGAAAGTTACAACAAACTGTGATGGCAACATGTGGAGAGACATACTTTTTTTTTAATTCAAACTTTATTCACAAGCTTTTTCACAATACAGGAGACAGTAATGCAAACATGAATAGCCAGTTTGTAATACAATCCGACACTGCTCCCCAACCCTCCCTGCCCTCCCCGACACAGCAGTTCCTTCGTATGTTGTAGTAACAAGCTCTCCATAATAACCGAATTCATGTTAAAGATAACAGGTAACCTACTGCACTTTAAACCCTAGCAGTGATGATTAAGGTGTGAAGGGATCCCATATATGCTTATACCTTTGTAACCTGTTAAGGAGGCTTGCTATAGCCTTCTCTGCGCAAAGATTTGCAAGGATTTCATGTATCCATTCCTGGTATGATGGGCAAATCCCATCTTTCCAGTGCCTAAGAATAATTTGTTTAACTGAGAGTGCGATCATAGATATATGAAATCTCCGAGTTTTGACCTTAATGGAAGACAGATCTCCCAGGAGGCACATATCCGGTGTGAAGAAATCCTGTAATCCCAATAAGGGATCTAGATTGGTTTTAATTAAATCCCATAATGGAGCTATCCTGGGGCACGACCAGAATATGTGAAAAAGTGCCCCAGCTTCCTGGGAACATCTAGTGCACCTATCTGTTTTGAGAAGGCCCCATTTCACCAATTAGACTGGAGTATAGTACATATTGTGCAAAATGTGAAATTGCATAAAACATAATCTATCTTGGGACACATATTTATGACAAAACATCCAGAGAGCCGGTCAGTTGAAAGTAAATTGAGGAAAAAGTAAGTTCCAAAAGCTAGTTGAGGAAGGAAGGAAACATATTCAATTCAGTGCTTTAGAGTAACTGGTAATTGCTATTTTTCTTTTAAACTTAGATTGTGGGCTTTTGGTGACACTGTACTTTCTTTGTTGTCTTTACTTAGAATTGTTTTGGGCTGTTGAAAATTTAAAACGTAGTGGTGGTGTAATTCTGTGCTGTCTTTAATTGCTGCAAATTTTATCTTGGCTTGTCTGACTGCCCTGTAGTTGGGTGAAGGGTGTTAATTGTCTGGCCTCTGACCACAGCTACGAGATAACTGGAGGTGGGGCTTAGTCAGAGCTGAGGTAGCAAGTAGTTTTATTTTCTCAGAAGAAGCCAGAAGGGGAAGGAAGGAAACATATTCAATTCAGTGCTTTAGAGTAACTGGTAATTGCTATTTTTCTTTTAAACTTAGATTGTGGGCTTTTAGTGACACTGTACTTTCTTTGTTGTCTTTACTTAGAATTGTTTTTGGGCTGTTGAAAATTTAAAACGTAGTGGTGGTGTAATTCTGTGCTGTCTTTAATTGCTGCAAATTTTCTCACCTCCCCTTCCCCCAACTCTTAATTATATGCCCTGTTAAATCTGACAGGAGCTAAACACAGGGTATAGTAAGGGGTGTGAAGTAGGAGGGGCATAAGGGGGAAGAAGCCCACCCTCAGCACAAGTGTTTTGACTCATTTATTTATTTATTGGTTTCTTTTTTAAGAAAATTATCTGAGGATCAGTGGCAGGATTTTTAGGACAGTAAATTAATAAAAAGGGAACTAGGAGAGCTTCAGTAGCAGACAAGTAGTTGAATAGCAGTATAATTGCAGTATAATGTGGGGAGTGGTGCAATGCAGTGGCTGTGGGGCAGCCATATTCAGGCAGACCTTCTGGACACTGAGGTGCTGCCCTATCTGCACGCATCTCTCTGGACTGTGGGATGAGGAAGCCAGACTCAGAGTGGAAGTAAACTGGGTCAGGAGTACCATCACCCCTATCCAGAGACCACCCATTCCAATGCAACTGCCTCAAAGGATGCCAAGAATGAGGAGCACTTGGATGACAGTGGGCTCAGGGAGGGTTAGAGCGGTCAGGCAGAGGCACATCCCAGATCCTATTCCACTCAAGAACTCATATGCCACACTGGCAAATGAGGACAACCAAATAGAGGTACCCAGAGAAGTGCAAGGAAAGGATGTGGAGGTTAGCCAAGGAGGTGACCTCAGCGGGGAAAGCAGTGGACCCCAGAGGAGGAGGAAGTGAATCCTGGTGGGGGACTCCATCATAAGAGGGATCCAGCTAGGAACACAGGAGGGGGAGGACAGGGAGGTGAGGTGCCTACCAGGTGTCATGGCATGGAGGGATGGAAGGAAGATCCTGGGGATCACTGGAAAGGCAAGACGGGAGGGTGAGCTGAATGTCATTATCCACCTAGGTACTAATGACCTGGCAAATGGGAGCCAAAGGACGTTCAGGAAGAGTTTAGGAAATTGGAGGGTCTAGCAGTAGCTACTTCTGTCACTTTCTCAGAAGTACTACCTGCGAGAGGCAAGGGAGCGATAGGAGTGCATGAACCAGGAACTTTAACTCATGGTTGAAGAACTGGTGCTGTGAGGAAGGGTTTGATTCATTGGTGACTGGGGACCCACCTGGAGGGATGGAGGTTTGTTCAAGCCTGATGGCTTGCATCCATCCTGGAGGGAATCCAAGACTCAATGATAAGTTTAATGCTACATTGACAAGCATTTAAACTAGCAAAGGGGGTGGCAGCAAAGGAGGGTACCCATTGCTCACCCCCACAGCTAGCAGTGGAACCAGTGAACCAGAGGAGTGGCTATCTCTGCAAAGCAGTGCAAAAGATGGAGATTAGTGCCCAAGAGGTGGATAGGGCAGAAAAGGGCAAAATTCAGCAGAAGGGCAGACAGCAAGGAGAACCAGGGATAAAGGACAACCAAGGAAGGGGCTGGAGAGAACAGTGAAACAGTCTAGGAGGTCAAATCATGGAAAGCCATGTGTGCAAATGCCAGGAGCCTTAGCAACAAAGATGGAAGATCTGGAGGCTGTCATGGTGCAGTCAGACCTGGACATTGTGGCCATCACTGAAACCTGGTGTAATGATAACCACGACTGGGAGATGGCCATACCTGGCTACAACATATTCAGAAGAGACAGAGCCAGCAGGAAGGGAGGAGGAGTGGCACTGTATGTGAAAATGACATAAGGACCACAGAGATCCAGGAGGAACAAAATGGGGAGAGATACTGTGGGTTAAGCTGGAAAGGAAAATGGGGACAGCTATCCAGACAGGTGTGGTCTAGACCACCAGCCCAGGAGGAAGAAACAGATAGGGAGTTGATGCTAGCCATCCAAAGGATGGCAGACAAGGGTGAGGTAGTACTGGTTGGAGACTTCAATATTCCAGATGTGGACTGGAGCATCCCAGCAGCAGCATCAACTAGAGCAGATTTATCCTGGACTCCTTCAGGGTGCCTTCCTCAAGCAACTGGTCATGGAACCAATTCGCAGAAGGCAATACTGGACCTTGTGCTCACAAACAGGGACAGTGTGATGGGGGTAACAGTGGGGAGCACCTAGGAACAGTGACCACCAGTCATTGTGGTTTGAAATCACAGAAAGAGCAGAACCAAACCACACAAAACACGTATCCTGGATTTTGGGGTCTGACTTTGGGAAAATGGGGAGATACTTGAAAGAGGCATTAAGGGGAATGGGACAGGAATCAGGGGTTGAGGAACAGTGGGCAGTATTTAAATGGGATTACAAGAACAACAGAATTATGCACTAAGCAGGTTAGCAAAAGGAAAAGGAAGAGGAGACCATTATGGTTTTCCAAAGAGGTAGCAAAGAAAGTGAAAGCCAAAAAGATTGCATTCAGGCAATACAAAAAGACACAGGCAGAAGGGGATAGGGAGAAGTACCAGGAGAAGAAAAGGGAGGCAGGGAGGTCAGTAAGGGAAGCCAAAGTTCAGACAGAAGAACACATTGCAAAATCAGTGGGTAGAGGGGACAAACCTTTATAGGTACATAAGGAAAAAGAAAGACAAAGGAGGGATAGTGAGACTGAAGGGGAGGATGGGGGCACGTGAGGATAACAACAGTAAAGCTGACATATTGAACAGGTATTTCTGCTCAGTCTTTACTGAGGAAGAGGAGGGTAATGGGTCTGAAGGGAGTACAAGGGGTGAGAATGGTGCAGAAATGGACACAAGTCCCTTTACACGAGAAAGGGTCCTGAAAGAACTGGAAGTAATAAGAGTTGATAAAGCAATGGGGCCATATGGGTGCACCCTAGGTCCTTAAAGAACTAAAAGAGGTGGTGGCTGAACCTCTGGCTATCCTGTTTAGCCGATCACTGGAAACAGGGAGGTACCCAAAGACTGGAGGACAGCAGATGTAGCCCTTATACAAAAAATGGGAACAAAGAGAAGCAGGAACTACAGACCAGTCAGCCTCACCTCGGTAGTGGGGAAGATCATGGAAGCACTACTGAAGGAGAGATTGGTGGAACATCTGGTTGTCAATGGACTACAGGACCCAAGGCAGCATGGTTTCACCAGGGGGAGGTCATGTCAGACCAACCTCATTGAATTTTTTGACTGGGTGACTATGGAGGTGGATCAGGGGAAGGCAGTGGACATGACCTATCTGGACTTCAGCAAGGCCTTTGACACTGTGCCGCATAGAAGACTATCACACAAACTGGGGAATATGGGTGTGGGCAGGACAGTAGTGTGGTGGGTAGGTAACTGGCTGGGCGGCAGGACACAGAGGGTGGTGGTAAATGGCTGTTACTCCACAGAGGGAAGAGTGACCGGTGGGGTACCACAGGGATCAGTGCTGGGACCAGTCCTATTCAACATCTTCATCAGTGACATTGCACAGGACCTAGAAGGCAGAATTTCACTGTTCACTGATGACACAAAGCTCTGTAACACAGTAGACACACCAGAGGGTGTAGACAGAATGAGAAGGGACCTGCAGAAACTTGAAGAATGGTCAGGGGTTTGGCAGTTGAAATTCAATGCAAAGAAGTGCAAGATAATGCATATGGAGCACAAAAACCCTGGCACAATATATCAGTTGGGGGGTGAGAATATAGCATGCACCAAGCAGGAAAGGGATCTTGGGGTTATCATCTCTGATGACCTCAAGGTAGGGAAACAGTGTGACAAGGCAGAAGGTAAAGCAAATAGGATGCTGGGATGTATAGGCAGGGGCATCACCAGCAGGAAAAGGGAGATCATAATTTCACTACACAAGACACAAGTGAGGTCCCACCTGGAGTACAGTGTACAGTTCTGGAGACCATACCTATGTAAGGACATAGACAGAGTAGAGAAGGTTCAGAGGATAGCAACAAAGATGGTGCATGGATTGCATCTCAAGTCCTATGAAGACAGGTTGAAGGAACTGAACATGTACTCCCTGGAGGAGAGGAGGGAGAGAGGGGATATGTTAGAGACATACAAGTATCTCACAGGGAGGAACAGGGTGCAGGAATATACTATTTTTAAGTGAAAAAGATGTTCCAGGACTAGAGGGCATGGGATGAAGTTGGAGGGAGGACAATTCAGAGGAAACATGAGGAAGAATTTCTTCACAGAATGGGTGGTGGACAAGTGGAACACCCTGCCAGAGGAAGTGGTGGGGGCTGAAACAATCATGGGATTTAAGAATGCATGGGATAGACATAAAGTAATTCTGGAGGTCAGGGGTAAGGGGCAACAGACTTCTAGGAAAACATAAACTGAACTTACAAGCTCAAATGGGCAGACTGGGTGGGCCATAGGCCCTTATCTGCCGACATTGTCTATGTATCTATGTATCTATGTATTACCACTCCCAAACCGCCAATGGTACAGTACTTGATATATCTTAGAGATGACACCTGAGGATTCAAGGAGAGAGGAAAGTTCAGGTACCAATGCAAAAGCCATTGAGCGGGGAGGGACGTTACCAAAAACCATAGTTAACAGGTGTTTTAATTGAAAAACCCTAAATAACTGGGAATCTGGAATATCGAACTTTTGGATAATTTTGGTAACCGGGAGCCAAGCCCTCGCATAATCCAGAAACGAGGATGCTATCCCCTCTTCTAACTGGGGCAACCATGTACTAGAAACATTCTGCTTATTTGTGGTAAAGGCCAGAGGATTCCAGATAGACTGAGACAGGTCTATACTCGAGTTGTATCTCAGAAAAGAGCACAGCTGCAAATGCACTTTTAATGAAGTCATGAGATTGGGACATTTACTAGCATTCTGTAAAAGGGACACTTTAACATAGAGCATGGTCGAGGAGTCCATGTTCATAGCCTGGATAAAGTCTAGTTCAGTGTTGAGCCAGCCTGGTCTCAAATTTTCCTGACCCGGTCTTACCCATTTCAGGTACTTAGCAAGATGGCTAGCCCAGTAATAAATTGCCAAATGAGGAACACAGTCCCCCCCCCTCGTTTTTAGGGGCAGCTAACTTGTGGTACGCCAACCTGGAATGTTTACTAGACCAAATAAAATTGGAGAAGATTTTATGCATTTTCTGAAACCAGGATAGAGGGACAAATGAGTTAAGATGTGAAAGGGGATAAAAAGGGCGGGGAAATACATTCATCTTAATTATGTTAATACGGCCCCATAATGAAATTGGAAGCTTATCCCATCTCTCTAGGTCCTGCACAATCAGCTGAGAAAGAAGCTCTAAATTTTCTTTAAACCATAGGGAAATATTGCGTGTTAACTTGATACCTAAGTATTTAAGGAGATGGGGTGACTAACACAATCTCAAAGGGACAATGTCTGTCTTGAAAACCTGGTGATTAAGAGGAAAAAAGGACATCTTGTTTGCACTCAGTTTATAATTCAAAAAAAGGCTAAATTTGGCAATCTCTCCTAACATAATCGGAATTGATGTTACCGGGTGGGCCAGATGGAAGAGGAGATCATCGGCATATGCTGTTATCTTCACCACATTGTTCCTGATTGGAATACCTTGTATTCCCATGTTGTTAAGAATATTTTGAATAAGGCGCTCCAAATAAAGATTAAATAATAAGGGAGAAACGGGACAGCCCTGTCTCGTACCTGAATGTAAAAGGAAAGGTTTGGAAAATGCCCCATTGCCTGAGATCCTCGCAGAGGGAGACCGATATGGCGCCCTGATCCAGTCTATGAACATGGAAGGAAACTCAAATGATCTGAGGACTTGGAATAAAAAATTCCAATTCACACTGTCAAATGCCTTCTCGGTGTCCAGGGACACCAACCCCGCGGGAAAGGTGGCATCCCTGAACTCCGAGAAGACATGCGAAAGGGTACGCAAATGGTCTAAGGATGAGCGTTCCTTCATAAACCCGACTTGAGACATGTCAATCAGATCCGGGAGGACCAGAGTTAGCCTATCAGCCAATATCTTCGAAATAATTTTGATATCCTGATTCAACAGAGATGTTAGCCTGCAGCTCTGAAATGATTCAGGATCCTTATCTGGTTTAGGTAATAGGACTATCAGGGCTTCTAACAAATGGGCATCTACTGCTGCCCCAGAGAAAATATGGAGGTAAAGCCGGTGAAGCACAGGCAATAACTGTTCTCTAAAAACTTTATAAAATAGAGCAGAAAACCCATCCGGCCCTGTAACTTTATCCGAGGGCAAGGCCTTTATAACTGCCAAAATTTCCTCCTGAGATAAAGGAGAGGATAAGAAATTCTTTTGGGAATTTGACAAGGAAGGAAGGCAAGAATCCCTGAGGTATGCCTCCAACTCCTCTAAGGAAAGAGGGCTATCCATGTCCCTATATAGCTGCTCATAGTATGTAGCAAATTCCTGTACTATCTCTGAGGGGGTTACCTTCAGGGACCCATCCGCCTGTGCCCTGATTGGAGGTATAAATCTTGCAGACTCTTGCTGCTTTAAACATAGAACAAGCATGCGCCCTGCTTTTTCTCCTTGGTTCGTGAAACTTGCTTTGGTACAGATAATGGCTAACTCTGCCTTTTTCCTTAACAATTCTAAATATCTATCCTTAACTACTAAAAGTTTCTGCCATTCCTCCTTAGGAGTGTTGTTTGATAGGTTAGATTCTAGTACCTGCATTTGGGACAGTAATGAAAATAGCTCTGCCTCCTGAGCCTTCTTCCTTTTTGTAGCTAAACTAATGAGAATACCCCTCATGTAGGCCTTAAAAGCGCCCCATAAAATATCCGGTGTAGTTCTTTCTATTGGGTTAGTGAAAAAAAAGACATCAATCTGGTCCTTCACCCAGCTACAGTACCTCTCATCTTTTAATAACTGTTCATTTAGATTCCATCGGGTCTCTTTCTTGGGAATATTAAGAAAAGCCAGGTTGCATAACACCAGAGAATGATCAGATATGGGACCAGGCTGAATCGAAGTGGACAGCACACCTGGCAAGAGCACCTGAGAGATTAATAAGTAGTCAATGTGAGATTGCGAGCCGTGTACTGGCGAACTAAAAGTATATTCCCTGGAGTTGGGATGCAAGACTCGCCATACGTCACACAGTCTGTACTGATCCAGCAAATCCCTAAAAGCTCTTTGCCCAGGAGACAATCCTCTTGACCCATTGCCGGACCTGTCTATGTTAGGGTCTGAGACCAAATTAAAGTCTCCCCCCATAATAATGGGAATAGGGAGTATAGGAAGAATTGTGGTAATCAGCTTCATAAAAAAGGTGAGATCATCCACGTTTGGCCCGTAGATGCTACCAAGCAATAGTGGCATGACCCAAAGAGTACCCTGAACCAGGACGTACCTGCCCTCTGGATCTTTGAAGACCTGAGTAGGGATAAATGGGACATCCCTATTAACAAGCAACATGACCCCACAGCTGTTAGTAGATCCTGAGGCATTAAAGGCCTGTCCCACCTGTTGTCTCCTGAGTTTCAATGCCTCAGTATCTAGCAGATGGGATTCTTGCAAAAACGTTATCTGGGCATGCAGCAAACTCAGGTGTTTAAGAACCTGCTATTGCTTAGATTTTTTCCTAACCCCCTTCACATTCCACGTAGCTAGGTTAATATTGCTAGCCATCTATATTGACAAAAGTAAGCCCAGAGTTGACCTTTGGCAATTACTACAACTGTGATCCAGATACCCCGGTACCACTAAATCTGCTGTGCCATTCTCCCACACCCAGACCCTCCCAACCCTACCCGAACTATCCCACTCCCCCCTGTTTAACACCCAACCATAGCGTAACATTAATGAACCGAAAAATTTACCTTTAACCCAGCCCTCCCCATCCCCCCAACTGTCACCAACAATGTTCAACAACATACCGTTTCCTTTCTCCTCCCCCCAGCTCCCCAACATTACACCCCTAAACCCGAAGTAAAACTATAAGCCCCCTGTATGGAAACAAGAAGGTGGTAAATAACCTGAAATACGTTGATTTCAATATAAAGTCACCTGCTGATCGGATCCTGATAACCAGTGGGAGTAACACAGTATTAATAAGGCATAGGCACTGGGAGTATCCAAAATAGCCAAACCAGCACTCCTTGCCTACTGAGATGAACACAGCTCCATGGATGTTATTAGAGCCAGGCCAAAGGCGATGTAACCAGTCCACCATGGGGGTCGCAGTCACAACAGGACTCGCTTGCCCCGAGGATGTGGATCACGCCACTCCCCATACACCTATAAAACAATTGTGCCAAGAAAAACCCCATCCCGGGTTGTAAAGACCGCTGGCCCCTAATACTTAAGTCTCGAGTTCCCTCTGGTGATACAAGAGCGAAAGCGCATCACGGCACGCTATTATGAAAAAAACTTCAGCACACCCCCTAAACAACCGACTGCATGGTTGGTATTGAAACTCTGCAGGGTACAGACCTTAAACCTTAATAAAATCATTCCCCCTCACATACCTGCTGGGAGGTACTAAACAAAACCCTGCATAAATTGCTCTCCCCCAAACCGGTAAATATAGAAATTAAGCAGTCTGTTTAAAAGAAGCATCAGTCCCAGACAAATTCAGGGCACAGGCAACCATGCAGAGTCCGGTTAATTTTAAAGAATTGTGTCCCTTCAGCCCTCTAATCAGGCTTACACAGGAATCCAACTATTATTTATGCTCATCCCCGAAGTATCCTTCAAATAACAGCCACCTCACTTTGAACCAGAACTCTCCCATTTAGATAGCGAAAGGCCTCTCATGTATCCCTGAAGAGATCAGGCAAGGACAGCTTTAAGCCAGTGAGTGCAGCATCAGGATCCTCGTAAGAAACCCATGTACTGGCCACTTGCACCTGTAACCTGGCTGGGTACCCCATTAGAAACTTAAGTCCTGCAGCAATAATCTTGGAGACTACTGGATGAAATGCTATACGTTTCAAGCGGACAGAGCCCGGTAAGTCTTGCGCTATCCTAAGCTTGACTTGTTCCCATCTGACTTCCTGGATTTCTCTGACTTTATACAGAAAGTGCTGCCACTCAAGAAAATTTAAGAAGCAACATATTATAGGGCGAGGTGTTGCTCCTGAGGGGGCTTCAGCCAAAGGGATCTGTGGGCTCTCTCAATTATACATTTAGACCCAAAGGGAGAGGGGCCAGCGATTTTCTCCACCAACTTCTGGACGAATGCTATGGCATTCTGGTCCTCTTCTCCCTCCGGCAGTCCAAGGATCACAATGTTATTCCTATGACTACGACCTTCGAGGTCCTCAAATTTTGATTCAAAACATGCAAGCTTCTGCCACATAGCCGCCAGCCCAGGATCAAACCTTTCTACTCATTTTTCCAAGGAAGAAATATGGGCTGTGTTATCCGTAGTCGAGACCGAAACCTCCTCAAGCTTCCTGGTTAGAGATTTAAACTCTGATGCAGTTTCTTTGATTTCTTCATGAAAGGACTTAAACTCCTCTAAGAATCTGCTCAGCGTAAGCAGTTCCTGATCCTTGCCCTTACTCTCAACCTCTGGCTTTTCAACTCCACTCGAGGATGTGTTTTTGTGGCGCCTTCTTCATGTACACTTCCATTGTTTCTCTAAATCACCCAGCAAGAGCACCTGATGATAGGAAGGCAGTATACCATAAAATTGTAGGGTTTTAGGCAGGATAAATGCTCCAAAAAAACATTTTTAATGAGTCGGGAGGCTGGAGCTGCACAGAGGAGCTTCTACCTGGTACCTTGCATCATGTGGTCCCCCCGAGACATACTTTTCTATCTTTGAAGAGTGTATCAATATGAAGCAGTGGATTGGAGCTGTACCTTGTGGTTTGGACTGGAGGATATGGGCTGGGAGGAAGGGTGAGCATTAGGGTCGACAACCCCAAGGATGACCCCACCAGTGATTTGTCAAGACTCCAGAGACCCAAAATGCTAATGTTTTTCTTTCCATTTGCTGCTTGAGGTGTGGGATAGGGAGTTAGGGTTGGAAACTAATGGCACATTTCCCTAGTTTTGCAGCATCAAGCTACCCTAACTGGTGAATTAACAAAGTTTTTTTGCAATATATTTCCTTCCTTTTTGAAATAGTGGAAACATATTCTCATTTGTGACCTGTGTGAACACATCTATCTGGTTCATTTGGACCCTGCATCACATGTGGAGTCCATCAGGCTGTAGAAGCACAGGACAATCTGGGTGATGCACTTCCGTGCAGCTGTAGATGCAGACACACAGGGCCCTGCGGATCATGTGGCAAGTGACAAGTCCAGTGGGCATGGAAACACAGGGTCTTCTGGACTTTGCAGTTCCATGTTGCTACAGATAGAGATATGTAGGAGTCTGCCTGATTGGAGAAGGGGCCCTGCAATTCTGTGCAGCTACAGATGCACTTTTCTATCATGTGTCAAGTATGTTTCCACAGTGGTTCATGAGGTAGGGTCATAAAAAACACATTGACAATTTGGCTTCGAAATCTTTAAAAAAGCCACAGTTATGAGCAACGGTCTTGCTTCTTAGAATATAGAGAAATTCTTGTTTCATGAGCCCTGTTTTGTAAGCCAGCAGTCCAGTTTCCTGATGTCTCAGGAAAGAAGATTGCTGGATAACAAAACAAGATTCTGAAAATAAACTCAGTCCCAAATCATTTTTCTTGAGCCCACCTTCATGTTTGATAAGATATGTGTAGTCGTGGCTCCTTTACAATGTTTACAGCACTTGCATGGTTCCTGAAGTCAATCTTGTGTCATTGACTAATTCAATTTTTATTAGTCAGTATTTGTCCCATAAGAGTGTAGCAGATATTATTTTACTGGCATGGGTTAGCTTGATACTTGGCAGCACTGCTGCAAGAGTGAACCCCCTCACTCTTTAGGCATTTATGTATTTGTTTCATTTTCTTGGCATTTATTCTGTGTCATGTATGTATTCATCTTTATAAAGTCTCTTTGTGTGTGTTTTAATTAATCAGCAGCTAGACAGACCTTTTTTTCCCCATTGTTCAAAAAGAAAAGTGAACCACATGACATGCATTGCTTGGGGGAGGTGCTCACCTATTAAGAATCTTCCCATTCCCAGGATTCCCACCAGACTGAGTGGGCAGGCAGCTGCTGGACAAGGCAGCCTCCACTTTTCCCCTTCGGATAGTGCTGTGCAATGCCAAGCTGATAAGAAACAAGACAGTCATTATGGCTGACTTGATTTCTTAAGTTGACCTGGCATTCGTTATGGAGACTTGGTTGGGGGATGATGCTGGGCCGGTGTTGGAGGCATCTACACCACCAGGATACTCAGTTGTGCACTGTCTGAGGAGGTAACGTCGGGGTGGGAGACTGGCCATCTGCTCTAGATCTGGCTTGAAGTTCTGTGTGCACCCAGTGGAATCTACTTCATCATTTGAATGTGTGGCTGTGCGAGGGGTTCTGTATGCAGGTTGCAGAATCCTCCTCATTTATCACTGTCTGGGGCTCAAGGGGGATTTCCTGTAGGACGCTGTGGACTTCAACGCCGATTGGGTGTTGGAGTCCCCCAGGGATTAATTCTGGGGGATTTCAATGCCTGGATTGATGATGAACTCTCATGTTTTGGTAAAGACTTCTCCAGATGATGGCATCTCTGGGCCTCACATAACCGGTTGCTTCCGTGACCCACTGCCATGACCATGCCTTGGATTTAGGATTTTCACTGGGGCTTGAGATTACCAATCTCAGGTTTGATCTGGTAGTTTGGTAGTATCACTGCACAGTGAAATT
Source organism: Neoceratodus forsteri (assembly GCA_016271365.2). NCBI lineage: Eukaryota > Metazoa > Chordata > Ceratodontiformes > Ceratodontidae > Neoceratodus > Neoceratodus forsteri. Next base: position 109,429,020 of record CM057456.1, on the reverse strand, counting down.
CTTGTTTGAAGCCCACTTATTAGTCCCTCCCCCATTGAGGTGGTCCTTTATCACCCTTTAAGGGGATTGACCCCAAAGAGACTGCTGGCAGTGATGGACTTCTCTGATGTGAGTGCTGCATATGCAATGGGGTGGAATGAGATGGTGGCAGCATTTAATATTGTTGTTGCCAAGGCATTCGACACCATTGCACCAACCCATATATGAACCAAGTCTTCTCACTTGAGACCCCCTTGGTTTGATGGGGCTCTCAGGAGATGAAGACCAGGGGTCTGAAGTTGGAGCATTGCTGGAGGAGGACTGGGGCTGTGGATGACAAACTGGCTTTGAGAGTTCACTGTGGGTACTATCAAAAGGGCAATCAACTATAAGAAGGCAGAGTTTCTGTCCAGGGAAATTGATGCAGGAAGGAACAGATCAGCTCTGCTCTTTCAGACTGTGAACAGGCTTCTTTATCTGGCCTGTCTAAAGCCGAAAAGAGCAACTTCAGTTATGCAGTGCAAAGAGTTTGCTCTGTTCTTTTCTGACAGGGTGTCCTCCATTAGGTCCAGGATCTCACTAGTGGAGCATGAACTGTCCTACAGTGTTGAGCCGGGTAGTGACAGAGGCACTCCATCTGTCTGGGATGATTTTGAACTAGTTGGGGTGTCTAAGGTCTTTGAGGTGATTTTGAAGCTGCGGCCTACTTTTTGTGAACTGGACCCAGGCCTGACGCATCTACTAGTGGGATGTGTGGAGTCCTTCGGTCCAGTGTTTGCCAAGATTGTCAGGTGTTCACTTTCAGTGGGGCTTTTTCTTGATGCCTTGAAGAATGCGTAGATGAGGCCCTTAAGAAGAAACCATTACTCGACCCTGACTTCTTGGAGAATTACAGAGCTGTTGTCAATCTTCCATTCTTGGGGAAGGTACTAGAGAAAGTGGTGTCACTGCAGCTGGAGGCTCACCTGGCAGCCTTTGGCATCTACGAGCCACTCCAGTCTGGCTTTAGGAGAAAGCATAGCACTTAAACAGCATTAATTCAGGTACAGAATGATCTTTTTAGGGCGATAGATAGAGGAGAGTGGTCTATTTTCATGCTCCTCAATTTCTCCTCAGTGTCTGATACTGTAGACCACATGGTGCTGCTGGGTCACCTGTGAGAGCATTGTGGACTCGCTGGCATGGTTATAAGCTGGTTTGAGTCCTTTCTAACAGGCAGAAAGTAGCAGATAATAATGGAACATTTTTCCTCCTGCCCAAAGCCCCTGACCTGTGGAGTGCCTCAAGGGTTGATCCTGTCACCCATGTTGTTTGCCGTATACATGTTACCCCCAGGAGATTTCATTAGGCATTATGGTCTGGGTTTTCACTGCAATGCAGATGATACCCAGCTGTTTATGTCCTTTGCCCCAGGAACATCGGAAGCTGTGGAGGTGCTAAACAATTGCTTATCTGAAATCCAGACTTAGATGTCCTCTAACTGGCTGAGGCTCAACCCAGACAAGACAGAGGTACTGGTGATTGAACTGGATTGACAGTGAGATGTGATTGCCTCCACAACAGGAACAGGTTTGTTCCTGGGTACCACCACTTTGGATGCAGCCACCAATGTGTGCAATCTGGGCATCATTTTCAATGACTGCTTGTCACTAGAATATCAGGTGTCTGCTGTCATCTAGAGTGGTTCTTACCACCTACAAAATGTCCCCCCAGATTAAACTCTTAATCCCATCAGGGGACCTACCATCATTGGCACATGCTTTCGATACATCTGGGCTTGATTACTGTAATGCTCTTAACTTTGGGGTTAGTGGAGGTAACCTTCACTGGCTACAGCTGGTGCAAAACACTGCAGCCAGGTTATTGAAGGGGGCCTTCTGAGGTCCACTCATATAACCCCTGTTTTGAGCGAACTACACTGGCTACCGGTCAAGTAGAGGATTGCCTTCAAGGTGGGCTTGCTCACCTATAAGGCCTTTTACAGCTCTGGTCCAGGCTTTCTAACTGACCTAACACCTATCTGCCATGTACACTTACTCTGGTCAGCTATGGAGGACCTCCTGGTGGTCTCAAGGACATGGCTAAAAACATCTGGGGGACTATGCCCTTTGAGTAGCTGGACCTGTTTTGTGGAACTCTTTGCTGAGAGCTCTGAGGGAGGCACACTCCATGGATGCATTCAAGCGTGGCCTGAAAACACATCTTTTTAATCTGGCATTTGACGTCCACTGATTTTTATGGTTTTATGACTGTTATTAATATTTATGGGTAGCATTCTGGTATTATTTATTGCCTGACTAATTCTGATTCTAACTGTTTAATTGTATGTTCCCATTGTTACCTTTTTGTAAAGCGCCTAGATCCCCAGGGATTGGGCACTGTAAAAAATAAAGTTTGACTAGACTTGACTTCCTCATGGTACAGTATTTATACACAATTGGTAGCAGCTGAGATATGGACTCAGATAACAGCACATTTTACGTAAGTTATTGAAAATTGCATTTTACAGCTACTGTATAATGTAGTAGAGCTCATATACTGCAGTATCATTTGTACCAGTCCCACAACTCAGAGCCGATTTCATGGTGTAAAAATTAATGTATTTTATATCGGATCATTAATTATGTGAGGCTGCAGCAGTTCACAAACCATGCAATAGTGGCACACTTTTGAAAAGGAGCCAGTTTTGTATAGCTATATCTACATGTCCATGATAAAGAAGTATATTTAAAAAGAGCAGCTTACATCTGCAGCTCCCTGCCTCTATAAATGATTGCATTCTTATCCTGTACATGACACTGGTACCCCCCCAAACATTTCTCATGCAAACCCAAGCAATATACCATGCTTCATAATAAATCATTATTCTATATCTTCATTTCGAAAAAGGCACTCTGAGTATTATCATAATTTCAGGGTCAATATGACAGAAATACAGTTTGCTGTTTTATTACGTGATTTCACTTGCATGATTTATCATCAAGCATGGGATAGTGAGTGTTTGGGTATGTATGAGAAATGGGGGGGGGTTACCAATAGCAGGTTCAGGATAACAGTGTTATGATTTAGAGAGACAGGACACTGTAGATGTAAGCTGTTGCTTTTCTCATGCTTTTTTTTTATTAGCATGGAAAGAGATCTCTCTGCAGACCTTCATCCCTTATAAAACTTATTACACCTGCGTGGTTCCTGAACTTGAGCTTGTGTCACTGACTAATTCACTTTTTACTGTTGTCAGTATTTGTTCCATAAGAGTGCAGCAGATTTGCTTTTGTTGGTATGAGTTTGCTTGAAGCTTGGCAGCACTGTTGCAAGATCAGACTCCCTCCACCTCTATGCATTCACGTATTTATTTCATTTTCACTGAATTTATTCTGTGTCATGTATGTACTTATCTTTATGAAATCCCTTTTTGTGTTTTTTAATTTATGAGCAGCTTGTCGACCTGAGTTCAGTAGTCATAGCAAGATGATTATAATTATTTTAACCAACAATGACCAGCACAGATTTATGGCTACAAGTGTGACACAGGAACCACTTCATTAAACATACCTATGTGTGCAAGTTGTTACTAAAAGATTGGGGGCTTGTTATGAAACATAGAAACATAGAATGTGTAATAAAAAAGGACCGCCAGACCCACCCAGTCTGCCCAGTATGCCTATCCAGCTGCTAGAACTTTGCTATTTACTATCCCCCAGATCCAAAAGACTCTTGTATCTATACCATGCTCTCTTGAATGCCCCAGTTTCTGCCCTAACACCTCCCCTGGGAGTTTGTTCCAGTTATACACCACCATCTCTGTGAAGTAGAATTTTTTAACATTTCCTCTGAACCTCCCCCCGACTATCTGCATATCATGCCCCCTTGTTTTTGATTGCTTCTTTAGTTGAAAGATGTCCCCTACTGGCACCGTGTTAATGCCCTTAATGTATTTGAAGGTCTCAGTCATGTCTCCCCTTTCCCTTCTTTGTTCTAGGGAGTACATGTTTAGGTACTTCTGCCATTCCTCATATGACAATTGACTGAGGTCCTACACCATTTTTGTTGCCCTCCTTTCTACACGCTCCACTCTATCCACTTCTTTCTTGAGGTAAGGCCTCCATACCTGTACTTCATACTCAAGATGTGGCCTGACCAGCTGTATGTATAAGACCATTGTGACCTGCCTCTTCCTGCTAGTTATTCCCCTACCGATAGAACCCAGCATTCTACTGGCCCTTGTCACCACCTTCTAACATTGCCTTGTCACCTTCAGTTCCTGAGAAATAATTATAACAAGGTCCCTTTCCAGCTTGGTAACCTCCATGGCATGCCCCCATCCCCTATACCTGGTATTGCACTCCCTGGTTTTTCCTGTGTATGTGCATAATCTTACACCTTTTTGAATGGAAGGACAATTGCCACTCCTGGGAGCATTCCTCCAGCTTCTCTCCAGATTCCTGCACATAATCTGAACCCCCTTAGGCATATCCAGTCTATTGTAGACCTTTGTGTCATCCATGAATAGACATACTCTTCCCTCTAGCCCCTCCGCTATGTCCCCTATGAATAAATTATAAAAGAGTGTCCCCAACACTGACCCCTGAGGTACCCCACTGATGATCATACCCTCCTTTGAGGGTACCTCATTAGCAATTATCATCTGCTTCTGCCCCTCAACCAGTTCTGCACACACCATACCACTACTGGCCCCAGCCAAAGACATCTCATTTTGTGCAGCAGTCTTTTATACGGCACAGAATCAAACACCTTCTTGAAGCTGAGGCACACAACTTCTACAGAACCCCCCGATCCAATACCCTGGTGACCCAGTCAAAGAACTCAATCAAGTTTGTTTGATGCTTTGTTTTGTTTTTTATTATGCACTTGACCATCAAAGTCAGTGTTATTAAACAGATTATGGAAAATGCAACTATAATTTGGTTTGGGGTACAGGGTATATTTTAACAATAAGCTCATGTCTGAAGAGGACAGGAAAAGAAAAGGCCAGTTTATGCAACTTAAGCAATAATGTCCAGGGATAATGTGTCGTGCAGGGATAATGTCATGCCTCAGGTGGTTGGGCATGAGGCCGCAGGCCGAGTGCATCCAACAACTGAGGCGTGACATTATTCCAAACAAAACACACCTTGGAGGGCATTATTGTTATTATACAATGGCTTGTTGTTATACATAAAACAAAAAAAATAATTTTAAAGATGTTTTTATTAGTGTAGAAAAATATTTTTGTTTCTTAAGAGGAGATGGAAAAAAGGGATAATCAATAGTAGCCATCAGGAAGATCAGTCATAAAGAAGAGCAGCCATCATGATGAGAGTAGACCCGTGATGTTGTGCTGGGATAACTTCATGGGTCCAGCCCAAGACTGACCAATCAGAGTCCAGGATGTTTTCTTGTCATTGTATAATTGATGTTAGGTATACTCTCATCACCGTTTATATGATGAGAACCTTATCATAGTAGAAATAGTACATTTTATGTGCCTGATCTTAAAACTCAACAAAGTATTGATTTGTCTTGCCATGGCTGACACTAGAGTTACCCAATGATCTTTTTGGCTGCTGCCTAAGTGAACTAAGCCTGCTGTGTTTTTTTAATGACATTTACATTTGTGCTTTGGTGCCAGTGTCTTCGCAACTTGCATTTCAAGACTTCTCTTAGGTGTCACTGATCTATACTTCACAAAGTGTCTGAAGCCTTTACACATCAGTCAAGCATGTCCACAGTTTCAATGATTGATTAATTTATTGCTCTAATTAAAAAAAAAACATTTTTTAAGTTTCAATCTGGTCATTTTTAGGGCTGCAGTGGGCAGAGCTCTGCAGATTTGTTATGATCATTGAAAAAAGACTCCACATTCCTTTCTAATGAAAAACATGTTGGGTTGCACCACAATTGCCTCTGAGTCTGTGAAGCAGTCTGCCCATGTTCTCCCTACCAACCACAGCACTGCACTAAATCACAGTGTAAGTGGTCACAGCGGAACACAGCACACATTGTCATGTTTAAGATGGCTGCCGCACTGTACTGCACATGCGCTAGCAGTTGTGCATGCATAGTAGCATGTGCAGGCCATCTTGGTCACAGTGGAGTGGGCCATTTTCTGCCATGACCGATAGCACTTATTTATTTTTTATATTATAGAAATTCCCACCACCTGACCCACTCTCTGAGCACACACTCTCCCACCCCCCCCCCAGAAACATAGAAATGACATTGGGGTGCCCAGTCCCCCAGTGTCGTGATTGGCCTCCAGAAACATAATTGTGGAATGGGGGGTGCCCAATCCATCTGTGTCAAGATCAGAGATCCTCTGTCCTTTTTTACCCCCTCCCCCGAAACATAGAAATGACACTGGGATGCCCAGTCCCCCAGAGTCGCGAGTGGGGATAGTTGGTCTTTTTTCTGACACTGGGGGTGCCCAATCCCCCAGTGTCATGAACGGGGATCATCTGCCTTTTTTTTTTCACCTGTAAAGAAAATAGTCCATCAATGTTTTCCCTCCATAATGGTGACGCTGGGGTACCCAATCCCCAGTGTCATGATCGTGGATCAATGGGCTCTTTTTTTTTACTTGTAAAAACAAAGCAGTCCATCAATGTCTTTTGCATGTGTTCCTTATCCCCCATCTGACCATCCCACTGAGATCAACCATTCTGCACTCACCAAGCTCTTACTTATCAATCAGGGGCCCAATGCTGTACTTCTCTGTGGACCGCAGACACTTCTTCACTCTTTAATGCTGGACCATGAACTGAAGACACAGATATGCAGCTCAATGTATTTCAATGGGGTTTTGAATTTAGTGCCATAACTTGCACATTTCTACATATTTTTGGCCAGATTTTAACCATGTCTTCTTTGGGAACCCACCTCATGAAAAATTTCACTGTTGTTAGGCAGATCTTTTATGAAAGGTGATTTTGTGGTCCCTGCCTAAAATCATCTTGTGGGCAGGAGATGAACATTTTATCTGCCCTTGTTCATGAGGTGTGGTTATAAGAAGGCTATCTTAAAAATTTGGTGTAAAAATATTGACAAATAACAACGTTATGAGCCTACATTGAATTTTGCAAATGCATGCTCATAACTTTGATACTTTTCAATATTTTACCCCAAATTTAAAACATAGCCATATCTTTACAGCATCTAATAACTGTCATAGCTGACATTTTTCAAATCCTGTCCAAAATGTATTTTTATATCCCAAATGTTGGTTTTGCTATCCCTGTAAGAAATCAACTTTTGGGCACCAGTTGAAAATTGAATATTTAAGAGGTGTGGTCATAAAAAGGCTATGATGAAAATGTAGTGCAAAAATATATAAAAAAAAAAATGTTATGAGTCCACATAGAATTTTGCGAACGCAGGCTTGAAACTGGTTATTTTCAATATTTTTATCCCAAATTTACAACATAGCCATATCATTACAGCACCTCATGAATGTGACAGCTGTCATTTTTCAAATTCTGGTCAATATTTTTTTTTTACATCCAGAAAGGAGATTTCATAGTCCCTGCTCAAAATCACATTTTTTCTAGCAGTTGAAAATATTCTCTGCCCTAATGGGGTGTGGTCTTAGAAAGTTCTGCTGGAAATTTGGTGTAAAAACATTAAAAAGCAAAAAGGTTATGAGCCTATGTTGATTTTTGAGCATGGAGACTCATACGTTTGGTAACATTCAACATTTTTACCACAAATTTTCAACATAGCCAATTCTTTACAGCACCTCATGAATGTGACAGCTGTCATTTTTCAACTCCTGCCCAAAACGTGTTTTTGCATCCTAAAAGTTGATTTCGCAGTCCCTGCGAAAAAACACCTTTAAGCCAGGAGTTAAACATTTTGTCTGCCCATCTTCATGAGGCAGGGTCATTACAAGCCTATGATGAAAATTTGGTGTAAGACTATTACAGACCAACACATTTATGTGCCTATGTTACATTTTGAAATTCACACTTCTAACTTTGGTCATTTGCAATATTTGTACCCCAAATTACCCTGCTGCAGCCCTGTCAACTCTGGCCAGCATTTGTTTTAATTGGGATAGAACTGTCAGTAGTTCAGTTATGTGGTGTTGTATCTGTTAGTTTAGGTGCATTATTAAAATGCTGGTGTCTCTGATGTTGTTTAATGAATGACTTTGTTGTGTAGTTGTTTGAATCACCTTTATCAATCCATCTTATCATTGCAATTGTATTTTTTTGTTAATTTAATAGGGCAACTGTATTGTCTTATATGTGCAGCTGTGTAAGATGAAATTCCCTTTGAAAATAATGGGACATTAAAAATGCAATAACTTTGGAACAAATTAATATTTTTTCACCAAACAAGCACAAGCCTGTTCTGTGAGGCAAGCTCTTTCTACCATACAAAGTTCACACTAACATTCCACACTGTCTGTGTGCAGGGGTGATGAGAAAATAAGTGTAAAAAAGGGCAGACTTTAAGGTTTTTGCACTATCTGCATCTTAGAATCTGCACATCTGACTGGAACAAAACTTTGCTCATCAAGAAATTTGTCCCACGAGACAGTGTATGCCAAATTTTTTGCAAATCCATTGAACATTTGCAAAGCTATTAAAGTGCAAAATTTGAGGTTAAACATTAAAGTGCCTATTCAACTCTAACTATAAGGGCATGACCGTGCTTCTATGATAGATGGATAGATAGATAGATAGATAGATAGATAGATAGATAGATAGATAGATAGATAGATAGATAGATAGATAGACAGACAGACAGACAGGCAGATGGATAGATAGATTGATAGGGATATAAAAAAAAGTTATCCCTCACCAGGTGGATAGATTTACTTATGTAGCTACCCTCTACCCAGCCCAGTCATCTACCACTCACTACCCCTCCCTCCAATTCTGCTGCATGCAGATGTTAAAACCTCCCCCCTGTACCCCCCCACTTCCACACCTGCCACCTCTTACTTCCCACTCATACCTTGGTCTCTTCTCCTCAAGGCTTTTCCCACCCTTGTACTCTACCCACCCCTTGCACCCCAGCACCCAGCCCTGTGTCCAGTCACAAGGGGAGATGCCATAATCACTACCAAGCTTTGGTGTGCTTAATCACCTTCCTGTTGCTTCTATCAGGTAACATTCAGCCAAACCCTGGCTCCGTGCCCAACCTTATGAACAAGCCTGCCCAAGCTCAAGGACTCCGCATAGCTTCTATGAATATTTGCAGCCTCCTTAAGAAGGCTGCTGCATTCCAATGATGGGTTACTCAGCACCAACCAGACATTATCTCACTAGTGGAAACCTGGTTATCCAAATCCACCACTGACTCATTTGTCTCCCTCCCTCCCTGGTTGCACCCTTTTCAGGGAAGATCGGGTGGGTAAGCGTGGAGGTGGTTGTGCTGTCTATATGTGTGACTTCCTCCTTGGATGTGCACTTTCACCACCCAAGCTTGATAACGGGGCACAAGCCCTCACACTAAAAATATCCCCCAACCCTGGTAAGGGCCCACTCTTTCTCACCATTGCCTATATTCCCCCCAGAAAGCAAGACCTCACCATTCAGGTGCTTGCTGACTACAGTGGTAGCCGCAGACATTGCCAGCTATTTCCAGATATTTCGTGAAATTTATGAAGCGTTTCTCTCTGCTGCCTCTACTGTGGAAATGCAGAAAGCAGGAGATATTTCTTTAAATATCACAGAAATTTGGGGAAATAGCTGGCAGTGTCTGTAGCTGCTACTGTACCTCTCTGGCCTACCGCCCAAAATGGCCCAGACAATTGTTGGTGACCTGAATCTCAACTGACTCTCTGCCATGGCCTCCCAAGCCAGAGATATCTTTGCTGCCCTTGACATGTCTCAGCTTGTCACCACCCCAACTAGATTCAACCCCTCTACTGGCTTCAGTACACTCCTGGATATCACCATTACCAACCACCCCAGAGGGTGCTTGATATCAGTGTACTTCCCAACTCACTTAGTACAACTCCCCGGTCATAGTCTCTTGGTCCACTGCAAACAGCAAACCTGCACCACAAACCACCCAGTGACATCACCTACTCCCAGGCAGCCTGTGTCACCTTAAACTGTACCTCTCACAACTGGATTAGTCCTCAATCAGGCTTGCACCATGCATAGATGAGGCATTGGATTTTTTCACTCGCACTTTTAACACTGCCTGTGACCTCTATGCCCCCTTCACTTGAAATCGCACCAAAAAGTGAAACATGTCCTGGGTTACCTACTCCCTTCTTCACAAACTTTAAATGAGAGACAACCTATGGCACATTGCCATGGAATCTTGCAAGCCAGCTGATAGGTAAGCATACAGTGTTGAACGCAATAAGTGTGCTTGGGCCATTCGACAGGCCAAAGCCCAGTACTACCAATCCACCCTTGTGTCCTCCTGGGGGTCGACAAGAAACTTTTGGGATAATGTAAAGGAGCTGAATGGGAAATCCCAATCTCCACCCCCCAACTCTCCATTAATGGAACTGCTCTGACCCCCTTGGCATTGTAGACTGCCTAAACCACACTTTCTCAGACCTGAGTTCAGTCCTGCCCAGTAACTTATTTGACCTCATCCCAATAGCACCCCTGCCCACTCTCCAGAGACCTTCTTTCTACCTATGTACCGTCTCCCCATTGGAGGCTAGACCCCTTCTGCAAAAAGTCATTAGTAGTAACAACCCCGGCACCAACCTACTGGACATTACGCTATTTTGTCTGACATTGGATGCTATCCTGGTCCCACTCACTGAGCTGCTCAACTGCTCTCTGTGCCTGAGGCAGTTCCCCAGCACATGGAAAATGACCATCACCACTCCCATTCTAAAGAGCGGTGATCGAGTGACCCTGGGTAACTATCAACCTATCTCCATCTTCCCCCAACTCTCTAAGGCCCTTGAAAAAGTGATTGCCAACCAGTTTGCTGAATACCTAGCCATGCACAATATCCTGTGCCCTGAACAGCATGGCTTTTGTGCAGGTTACAGCACCACAACCATGTTACTTCAATTCTCCAACTTCCTGCACTCTGCTCTTGATGCTGGAAGTCCTGCCTGTGCCGTGTTCATTGACCTCTCCAAGGCCTTTGACATGGTTTGCCATCCTCTCCTGCTTGACTCCCTCAGATGCTTTGGTTTCTTCCCCCAGCCCCCTTGCATGGTTCACCAGCTACCTCTCTGTGAGAACTCAGTGTGCAAAAATCAATAGCACCCTATCTGACACACAACCTGTCTGCTCTGGGGTTCCCCAGGGCTTCATTTTTGGCCCTCTCCTCTTCAATCTCTACCTCAACCTCCCTCCCTATGGCTTGCCCAGGTAAGATCCTCCTCTGCACGGATGCCGCTGTGCTCTTCGCCACTGATCCCAACCCCAACACACTCCAGGCCACCTACCAACAAACTTTTGATAGAGCTGAGCATTGCTTCACATCATGAAGGCTAGTCTTGAACCAAAAAGACCAAAGCTATGCTCTTCTCACATCGCCAAAGCAAGGTGAGTGGTGCCCCTCTCGTGATACTGCCTAGCACACTAAACTCCATTAAGCAGGTTTCCTCCTACAAGTATCTGGGCATTACCTTTGATTTGGCACTCTCCTTCCATTCTCATATCAATGCCCTTTCTGTTGCCACCAATGTCAGGATTGGATTGTTATACCACCATAGGGACTGCCTACCACAAGAGGCCCTTAGATTGGCAATCACCTCCTCTGTCCTGTCACTAAATGACTATGGGCTGACCATCTATGCTGCAGCTGATAACACTGCACTTGCAAGAATCCAGCTCTCTATAAACAAGGCCTGCAGGCTAATGCTGGGAGCCCATAGGCACACCCATATGTGCCTGCTGTACTCCACCACTAATTTGTTCAACCTTGAAGAAAGACTCCACTTCCAAACCTGCCTCCTTATAAAAAAGACCCGACTAGGGCTTGACCCCCCTTAGGGTTGCCACCTCCCTGCAGCATTCCTCCCCCTCAGTCTCCACCCACAGCACTGTCAAAACCTCCCTTATTGTCCCCAGGGTAAGTACCTCTATGGCCCAGAGATCCTTTTGCTATCGGGCTCCCTCCTGGTTCAATTTCCTCCCAGCCAATATAGCTGACTCCACTAAGCTTGGTTCTTTCAAGGTATCCCTCAGAAGCCATCTGACAAGCACTCGCTGGGCAACTGCACATGATCCACCACCTGCCCCTTACCTTTACCCCTAAGCTGGGTCTGCTCTGTCTACTTTTGTTGTATATACCTGGGGTCTCAGGCAACATCTGCTGACTAATGTAATAAAATATCTCTGGTTGCTATCTGATGTGGTACTTGTGTACCTATATTATGACTATTGTGATCGACCTATTACCAAGCTTGTACCACCAGTGAATGCCTGTAACACTGGTTGCTTTTTTAATCTAAGCATTATGTACTGTACTGTTTTGTTTGCTGTGATGTACTGCTGTCTTGACAAGCTGCCTTTGTAAATTAGTCTATGACTCAAAGGTCTGTAAACCAATGACCTAATAAATACATAAATAAATAAAAAGATGCCAGTTTCCTTTCATTGTAACAAGAGCTGTCATCTTGAGTGTATATAATCCCCTATCTTAGCCAGACCCCCCGCCCCCAGTCCCAAACAGCAATTTCTTTAAAGTGATCCCCATTCTGACGCCCAGAAATTGATTTAAGATGGCTGATAGTAGTAAAATTCAAGGCTAACACAGTCACTCTTCCCCTTGTTCACCTAGCCTGTACTTCTCCATGTTACCAGACTGTCATCTGAATGCCAGTAGGGGCTGACTGTGCCATTTATGATGTTAGGTAGACTGATCGGGCACTTTGTCTAGCAGTCTTATCAGCTTTGTGGATCATCCCTCACTCATGCGTGTCTGCTACTGCCACCAGATGACTGTAGCGTTGAAATAATCAAGCTGCAGGTTAGGATGGACTGCCTACTACTGGATTCTATATAATTTTTGGGGAAAAAAAGCAACACAGCTACAGTACAATTGACTTTGTGCCACAAACCTTCCATATATGTCAGGTAAGAATACCCCAGCCACAATTGTACTGTGTACTTGGATAACCACTGCACGCCTACAAGTGTACAAATATTCATATCTATACTTTTATCTGGATAAAGCCACCATCCATGCTATCTATAAGTGATATCCATTTACCTACCCAACACTAATTCTCTCATAAACTAGTTAGGGGCTGTTTACACACACATCCCTAGCAGGTGTACCGAATTCTTTTTTTAAGCATTTTCTGTGGCCAAGATGTTTGCATTCTATTTGTTCAGAGTTGAGGCCTGACTGAGACATGTTACACTGTAGTAGACACAAGTGGTTGTAATGCAAAATGAGAGTGACAGAAATTGTGGAAACAGTTGAAAGGAAAAGACCTCAGTGGTTAACATACACTCTTTCCACTAACATCCCAGTCTTGGTAGAGTACCTGCAATGTAATTAATACTAAACCATTCCCTATCACTTGGCCTATATAACATATAGACACTCTTTCCCTGCAAGCACTGCTGCATTCTTCTACATGGAATACACAAGCAGCAATCTCACAGAGCCTTGATTGTAAATAATCTACCAGAACATTTAAGGTCAGCCAACCCAAAAAAGATCTGGTTTCCTCTAATGGCCAGCCCTTCTGTTCAGCCAGATGCCCAAGTAGAACTACAAGAGACAAGTGTTGCAGTTACTGAGAAACCTGACCTTTTGTCTACTGCACACTGTAAACAATATTATACAATTTCAGCAGCCAGTGGAGACCACAGGCTTTGCAGACTCGCTCACTAGTTTCCAGTAATCATTGAAGTATCTGCAGGAGTAGGGCACAACATAAGTCATTACTTGGATGTGATAACACAACCCGCAGAAGCATTAAGAGATAATAGTCAGGCCTGCAAATTGAATCATTCTATGATCCATCATTAACCTATGTGGACCTGAGCTTTATTGAAGTAGCCCTCTAAATGAATAGGTCACAGTCTATTTAAAGCTCTAAGACTTGGTCAATGCTCTTGGGACATTGATTCAATTTAAATGTGAGGCCTGCAAATAAGCAGTTTTTGAGCATTTTTGTGACACAAATACCTTTTGGAGTATCGTTAGTCTCTTACTTAAATATATTTTCCAGGCCTTAAAGGATAAGATCAGTTTGCAATTTCACCTGTTAATTGAATAAACATATCATTCAGGCTTTTTAATTGTTCACTTTATAGCTTGCATAATGACTTAATGTCCCCACATGTGCCATTTTGACATGTGTCTGAGACAACTGAATATCCCTTAGAAGTGACTACACAGATGGCATTTTGATAGTATGGGTATTCCCTGCATACCTAAGGGATCTTTGCTGTCCTGCACATTTCAACCATCTGGTTCACTGCTACTGTGAACCTGCCTAGGGTGTTTGGAACAGAGGATGTGAATGCCGCTCAGATTGTGCAAGTGAGCATAGTTACAGTGTGCCCTAGACATAATTTCCAGTAGATACTAAAAACAGTAGCTGTCTTTTTGAGTTACAGAAAAGCATTAAACTACATGGGTGAGTATATATGATCACATATTACAACGCACACTATACATGCATCAGGAGAATCTCTGCTATTGCCATCTGCAGGCAATTTGCAGTACTATTGAGAAAAAGGATTTTTTTTAATCCCTTATCACCAATGGTTTGAAAAAAAATGTGAAGTCAATATTTATGTGTTTATTGAAAATGTATAACTGGGAAAAGAACACATTTTATTTCCAGGTGTGACCCAGGGAAAAGGAGTAGGGAGCTAATATACAGCAGTGCAGCCAGGATGGAACACAGAAATGCTGCAGTTTGTCTCAACATGCTGCAATAATTCTGCAGGGAACCTTATAAGTCAATGGCAATTAAACCCTTTTTACTGCAGTATTTTCTGAATATGTAATTTACTGAAAGTTATTGTGTTCCATACTAGCTGGCTGTGCTGGACAAGATATTCAAAATTTGTAAATGAAAAACAACTATAATAAAGCACAGCAATACAAATGCTGACTCTCTACTAGCTGGCATCAAATGTTATGAAATACAATACACCAGCTATATATATATTCTGCAATGAAAAGAAATGTTCCTTCTCTCTGATTGGTCAGTCACCACCATGAACAGTGATGTTAACCTAGTACAACATCACTGTATCAAGTTCCTGCACACATCTAATCGCACAACAAAAAAGAATCACTCCTTCGCCATCATGCAGCAACTGTGCCACTGTTTAAACTTAAAGTGAAAATTCACACCAGATATCATCCCACTTTCCCCAAATACATATACTACTTTAGGTCAACTCAGGTTTTTCAAAAATACTTACTTTCAAATAAACCTGTAGTGCTGGATGGAAGTTGCAAATTCTGCTTTCGTGGAACACAAAATTTTGTAAATTTTGCTAACTTTTCCACTCTTCCACCTTTGGTGAAATCAGATTCTTCTGAATGTGGTTGGTAAATGTTTATCCTGTTCCACTGAATTTTCTTCCTGAACTGAGGAATAATGCAAAAGAACTGCAGAATGACAGTTCTTGGTAAAGCCATTCTGCAGTTTAATACAATAATCCACAATGCATGTAATAATCCTGCAGTTCAGTGATCAGTTCTGCTGGATTTCTTTGTGCAGTTTAATATATTAATGCACAATTAATGCATCCATTCTGCACTTCAGCAACTCACTGAAATGTGGAATGAATTTATTAATTGTGGATTAATGTATTAAACTGTGTGATGAAATTCTGCAGACAGGACCACAGACAGTGATCCATTAATATGAGCATTTCTTCCATTCGGAGTCAGAATTTCCATGGAAGTTGTCAAAGTGATTTCTGAAATGTCATGAAAGTGAAATTCCAACTTTGACCAAAATTCCACTGGCAGAAGGTTAATTTCACACAGTCCTACAAACCCATCATCCGCATTATTTATTTATTAATTTCATTATTCAGATGTAACCTTGGAGCAAAATGCTCTTTTTCAAAGGTTCCATGTCTTGACAGGAGGACAACACAGAAATGTAGTTACAGAGTATGGGTGCACAGGTACAGAGACACAAAATACAAGAAATAACAGCAATTGGTTTGACTATTTACAGTTGTAAGCTATCTCGTATAGCGGTACAACATATTGCAGTTAGTACAGCCCAAGGTACATGGTTAGTGCTGTGGGTTTAAGAAACTAATTTAGCAGGAGGTAAAGCAGCCAGGGGAGGCACTGTCATTATTTCATATAAAGTCCGGGGGGGACTCAACATAGGCTTTCACACCCTATATGTTAATGCAGCCAAGAGGAGGCTTTGTCATGAATTCTAGTGAAGGGTGGGTGGGGGATAATTTTCTGTGCAGGATTGACCTAGCAGGAACATACTAGACAGCAATGTGAGGGAGGACCATACACAGAATAAGCTGGGGGAAGACAAGTGCTTTGAGACAATCACATTTGTGTAGGGTCAATGGCAGGGGAGGGACTGAAAACAGAGTGCGAGTTAATGACAGTAGATAGAAGGTTCATCGACAGGCTGTGGCTATGGAAGGCTCAAGTTTGAGGGCTGGCAAGTAGTAGGAGGAAGTAAGAGTTTAAACTCAGGGTTACTGGGCAGCTTTAGTGTAGGTACGAACACAGTGAGTTCACACTGAATGTTGTCAACATGTGTGCTTTTCAAAAGCAGAGCCTGTTAATGTGCTATCTAATTATTGCTGCCATGATGTTGCCGAAGGAATGATGTTGCACACTTCTTCTGCAACTTAGATTTTTTCCATCTTGCACTGTTGCCAGTATGCTGTTCTTCCTGGTTTCCACCATGGGGTGACCTGAAGTTTGTTACATAAATAACTGAGGGTGGTGGAGGTGGCATAGCCCTCCACAATGGAGGTTGCTCCTACTGTCTGACAGCAAATTATCGAAGCACGGTGGCTAGTGTTGGTGGATTGCTTGAGCTGTAGTTTACACTGCCAACTTATCTGTCACTACAGCATGGGTGAATCTTTTAAAATCACGTCACACTCAATTTACCAATTGCTGGCTTCCACTTTGTTTCATTAATATGATTTTGTTCTCCCAGTACATAGCCAGCTGTACCAGAAGAAAAATACTGACAGTGAATGGTAAAAACTGTCCACACTGAACTGTGCTAACCACTGCTTTCACTAGCGGCAAGGCAGACAGCTTGCACTAACAAGTGGGCAGGTGAGCTCATGGTGGAAAACTGAACAGGCAATTGGGCAAGGGAGAAGAAAACCTCAACACAACCCTGGTGGATGGATTGGAGGGATAGGTAGGAATATGTATGAATGTCCAGAAGACACACTGGCAGAGAGAGACAACTGCTGAGTGAGAGGGAGCAGACATCATGAAGCAGCAACACCAGGAGTACAGGTAGTTTCCAGTAGTACCATGTAGTGGAGAAACCACATATTGTGGACATTTTTTAGAGCTGCAGTGGGTGAAGCGCTGCAGTCCTCTTGCAATAAAAAAAAGGACTCAGAGCCGGCCCACTGGCGCAGGGGCAGGATGCTGACCTGCAACACTGGCGACCTGGATTCAGGAATGGACCGGAGACATCGGAGGGCAGGTCAGGGGCAGAAGGCTTGAGCATCCAGTGACTGCTGTCCTTCTCTGGGGGAAGGAGGATAAAGTGTTCAGTGCTATGAGGTCACCTAGTGGAGACTGGGTGTACCGCATGCACTAATGCCGACACTTCCAGAGGGCAGGGCAGATGCAGGCTGCCATTACACATCCCCACCCCAATACACAGGGGGAGAAAACTACCACCACCTTCCACCTTGATGACGTCCACCTCACTGCTTTGATTGCTCCCAGGCCAGCTCCCTGACCTATCCTGATGTTCGTGGAACTTAGGCTCAGGGTGTCATGACCCTGCCCTGGGGAGTAAGCCAGGGGGTATCGGGGAGTGTGGCTCATGTGGGAATAGAGTGGCAAGGTCTGTGACCAGACCAAGGAACCGGCACAGGTGGCAGACCAAAAAGAAGTAAATAAAAAAAAAAAGGACTCAGCATTCTTTCCAACCAAACAACATGTTGGAGCTGCACTAGTTACCTCCACATCTGTGGAGCACTGCAGTCATGCTGCACTATTGTTTATCTAAAAGCACTGGGGGATTGGGCACCGCCAGTTTCACTGTGATTTATGTAGAGGGGAAAAATACCACTGACATACAAAATAAATTACAAGAGGCTTTTTATCAGCTGCAGATCTTTTTTAGAGAACATAAACTATGCTTAAATACAAAAAAAACAAAACAATCAATGTTATTCACTCATAATGGAAATAAGAAAGATGAGTTAAAGATTTATTCTTTAGAAGGAGTCCAGATACAACAAGTTAGTAAGTGTAAGTATCATGAAGTTATTGTAGATGAAAATTTGAATTGGAAATTACATTTGGAAGCCTTAATATTGAATACAGGTAAAAAACTGGGTATGTTGTATAAACTGAAATATTTTATGTTCAGTGCTACAAGGCGGAGGGTAGTAGGCACCGTGGTGTTTCCAGTATTGGACTATGGAGATATGTTCTATGTGGGGGCCTCGGGGGTGGAACTAGTCAAACTGGACATTGTGTATAACAGGATGGCTTGTTTCATCCTCAAAGCCCCCAGGTTAACTCATCATTGTGAACCGTATAAATCATTAAACTGGATGAGATTAAGGGATAGGAGAGAGTGGCACCTCCTGACATTTATATTTAAAGTGCAGAAAGGAAAAGTGCCTCCCTATATTCAGGAATATTTTACAGTAAGGAAAACAAGAGAAAGCTTAAGGTCTGCTTATGGTTTAGAATATATAATTCCCAAATATGGTTTAAATATAGGTAGGTCAGTAGTTTAGTACAGGGGACCAGTGTTGTGGAACTCTGTGCCTATTTCTCTGTGCAATGCAAATTGCATCATAGATATGGCACCAATAAAAAGATGGTATTACAAGAAATCAGCAATGCCTTTGCATTGCTGCAGGGAGTAGCACTGTGTTTAAAGACATATATTTTATATTTTAAATTTGCTGAATTTGTACATTTTGATTGTCTTGTAGGTTGTATGTACGATGTATTTGCAGTAAGTAAGTTTGTGATATATGTTGAATTTTGTATGTATTGTACTTATTGTAACTTATATGTGCAATATTATGTATGTAAAAATAGGACCTCCTTGGAAATGAGCCTTAGCTCAATGGAGCTTGTACCACCTATCCTTTTCATATACATCTTATGAATAAAAATTATTTTTACATACTACTACTACTACTAAAACATTTGTGTGTGTGTGTGGGGAGGGGTGAGTGCTGAGAGGGAGGGTCGAGTGGGGGAAATCTCTAATTTTAAAGAAAAAAACAAATAGCAGGTATGCCAGAACATGGCACAATCCACTGTGTGCAAGATGGCTACTGCACTCCACTGCACATGCAATAGTAGTTATGCATGCACATTAGAGTGCGGTGGCCATCTTGCACTTGGTAGAGTGTGCTGCGTTCTACTGTGTTAGCCATTTGTTTTTTTCTTAAAAATTAGAGATATCACTCCACCCGACCCTCCCTCTCAGCACCCACCACCTTCCCACAAACATAAAAGTGACACTGGGGGTGCCCAATCCGTCAGTGTCCTGATGTGGAATCCTCAATGTTTTGTTTTTTTTAAAGTGACCCCCCACTACTATGCATGCACGGTTATTTCTACTTTTTAAAACATTTATTGATATCCCCAACCTGAAGATCCTCTCAGTAGCCACCACCACCACCCACAAACATAAGAGTGACACTGGTGCTGCCCTTATTCCCAGTGTCTGATGTGGAATCCTCAATTTTTTAGAGATCCCCACCACCATTGCACATGCATGGTTATTTCTTCTTTTTAAATTTATATACATATATATATATATATATATATATATATATATATATATGATTATCCCCCACCAACCCTCCCTCTCAGCACCCACCACCCACACCCTCCCATAAATATGAGTGACATTGGGGTACCTAATCCCCCAGTGTCCCAATGAGAAATCCTCCATGCATTGTTGTTTAAAACCCTGCAGAAAGAAAACCATCCATTGATGTCTTTTGTGGCCATCGCGGCCCCCAATCTGAACCTCCCTCTCAGCGCCCATCACCCTGCACCCCCTCAAGCCCTTACTTACCCATTGGGGGTCCAATGCCATAATTCTCTCTGGCTACAGGCATGTCTTCTCTCTTCAAAGCCAGACCATGAACTGAAGAAACAGGTATGTGGTTCAGTAGATTTCAATGAACTTAGTGGCATGGCTTTGGAATATTTGCACATTTTTGGCCCAAATTTTCAACATGCCATCTTTGGGACCCTACCTTGTGAACAATTGCACTATCATTAGGTAGATCTGTCTTGAAAGGTGATTTAATGGTTCCTCTGTGAAATCACATTTTGGGCAGGAGTTGAAAAGATTCTCTGCCCCTGTTCGTGATGTGGAGTGATAGAAGGCTATGTTGAAAATTTGTTGTAAAAATATTAAAAAAACAACAAAGTTATGAGCATATATGGAATTTTGCAAACACAAGCTCGTAACTTTGGTAATTTTCAATATTTTTACAGAAAATTTACAACATAGCCTTATCTTTACAGCACCTCATGAATTTGGCAGCTGTCAGTTTTCAAATCCTGGCCAAAATATTTTTTTTTTACATCACAAAAGGAGATTTCGCAGTCCCTGCACAAAATCACCTTTTGGACAGGAGTTGAAAATTTTCTCTGACCTCATTCATGGGGCAGGGTCATAAGAAGGCTATGTTTCAAATTTGTGGTAAAAATATTTACAAAAACAAAACAAAGTTGTGAGGCTATGTTGAATTTTGCAAATGCATGCTCATAATTTTGGTAATTTTCAATATTGTTGTATGTCTTTATTCATCACATTTTGGTTCTGCATCTCTTTGACTATTATATTGTTTTTCTCTGAGTTCTGCCTTTTCTATTTTTTTACCTATATCTCACATCCTCCCTGCTTCTCCTATTAACTCCTGAGCTCAGTCCCAACCACTCCCTCTTGTATTCACACCTCTGTTCATCTAGGCATTTGTTCTTTTGTTTCTCCTAATTTCTTGATTTCCTTGCATCTCTAGGCATCTCCTGTCCATTCTACCCTTTCAGCAAGCCTCTGATTTCAGATCCTAACTGCACGCTTTTGTCTTCCCTTTAGCTTCCTTTGATCTTCTATTGACCTGTTCCTACTATGCCCCCCTCCCCATTTCTTCTCATGTTTTTATTTTTCACATCTTAGACTTTCATCTCTAGTCTCCTTTATCACCTTCCTACTTCACTTCCAGATTTTTAATTGCTCCACAGTGGATATAAATACTGCTTGCTGCTCAGTTTTGCTATTCACCTGAAGAAGGGACCTGTGTGGCCCTGAAAGCTTATGTATAATTCCATCTTTGTACAAGACACTTGTTGGTCCAATAAAAGGTATCAAACCTTCCATCTTCTCCTGTTTTGCAAGGACCAATACGGCTGAAATCTCTTTTTACAAAATATTATTACCCCAAATTTTCAACATAGCCATTTCTTTACAGCACCTCATGAATCCAATCCAATCCAATGCAATCAGCTTTATGTATAAAAAGGTGCTATTCCAAAGATCAAAGTGCCCTAACAATAAATACATAACTACTCAGATAAAAACATCCATCGTCACAATACAGTATGATTCTTAAATATTATGACAAAAGGCCAGCTCAAACATATATGTTTTTAATGCGGTCTTGAAGTTCTCCACTGTCAGGTACTCGTATCTGATGAGTTAGAGAATTCCATAGGGTAGGGGGCACAAACATAAATGCCCTCAACCCAGATTACTTCAGCCAAACCCTGGGAACCTCTAACAATCCCTCGCTGGCAGAGTGGAGTGGTCGGAGGGGGCAATAAGGATGCAGAAGCTCTTGTAGCTGACTCAGACCCTGTCTGTGTAAGGCATTGTAGCCGACCTTGAAGGTGATCTGCCATTGAATTGACAGCAAGTGCAGTTCGTGCAGAACAGGTGTAATATGACTTGACCAAGACAGCCCAGACAACAATCTGGCCACTACATTCTGCACCATCTGCAAGTGATGGATATCAACCCCCCAGAAGTCTTAGGTACAGGGAGTTACAGTAGTCAAGGTGAGAAGTCACAAGGGTGGGGATCAGGGCCAGGAAGTCACCAGATGGAACAAGGTGCTTAATCGGTGCAATATTCCTAAAACGGTAAAAGGAAGACTTGACGACAGTGGACACCTGTGAACGAAGCATCAGATCGACATCAAATATTATCCCCAGATTCTGCAGCCATTCAGAGGTCAGCAGCTGACCTCCACAAGCCAAAGCCCAGAAGGATGCCCAGTTGCCAGCCTCTCTGTCCTGCAACCTGGATCTACCACCAACACCTCAGTCTTGTCAGGATTCAACTTCAACCAGCTAGCATTCAGCTAGTCCTGTATCTCGTTAAGGCAGTTGTTAAACAATGAGATCACACTATTCTTATCGGGCACAAAGAACAGGTATAGCTGCGTATCATCTGCATAGCAGTGAAATCCCAGCCCATACCTCCTTACAATGTCCCCCAGTGGAAGCATGTACGCTGCAAATAACATGGGGGACAGCACAGAGCCCTGTGGTAGCCCACATGTTAGACAGAATGAGTCAGAGGAATAAATCCCTGACACCACCCTCTGAAATCTGACATTGAGGAAAGAGTTGAACCACCTGAGGACTGTCCCAGACAGGCCACAGATGAACCACAGATGCTCCAGAAGCACCCCATGATCCATGTTGTCAAAAGCCACTGAGACATCAGGAAGAACAAAGATGGAATGGCTCTTCCAGTCTCTCTTAACTAAGAGGTCATTGAGGACCCAGACAAGAGCAGTCTCAGTGCTGTGCCTCTCCAGAAATCCAGACTGGAGATGATCATAGATATCATGGATGGTAAGATGATTCTCCAGTTGCAGTGCAACCACCTTCTCAATAATCTTCCTACAAAGGGGAGATTAAAGACAGGTCTATAGTTAACAAGGCAGTCCGAGTCGAGAGGTTTTCTTAAGGTGTGGCATCACCACAGCCTCCTTCAGGGAGTCCAGGAACTCACCTGAATCTAACAAACTCCAGACTATCTCCACTGGGACTGTGCAGATGACATCAATATACCCTAAAAAGAGCTGCATTGGGCCAGGGTCCAAACTACAGCAGGTCATCCACAAACTCCAGACAATCTGCATGAAATCCACAATTTCCAGCCAGTCAAAGTGCGACCAACTACACAAAGGAGTAGCAACCTCACACTGACCGCTGCTACCCCATAGAGAATGAAGTGATTGGATCTCAGACCTGATGACGGCAACCTTATCAGCAAAGAAGGAAGCAAACTCCTCACACTTTTCTTGTTGCAACAGTCTTTGAACTTGCAGAGAGGCCAGACTGCACAGTCTGTCCACAGTTAGAAAGAGCTGAGCTGGTTGATTCTGAGCTGCTGCAATCTCCTCAGACAGGAACTCTGCCTTCTTTCAAGTGATTGCCAATTGATAGCCCCTATAATGGTACATTGATCAAAGTCTGTTGGCATCAAGGTGTGATTTCCACTGGCACCGCTCCAACCTTTGTCCTACTCATCTCAACTCCCTCAATGTCCCATCAGATCAAGGGGACTGAGGGTGAAGGGTGAGAGGATGAACCCAGACAGGAGCTATGACATCTAGAGCCCTTGCCACAGCCCTATTATAAGCTTATATCAGGTTCTCCAGACCTTTGTTTGCACCCAGTAATCCTGATAGGTCCAACTCCACCAATAGGCCATCTGGGGTCATACCCCTGAAAGGGTGGTACAGGACCATCACAGGACCATCTCCACATGGGGAGGTCTATGGGTGGACCCAAAAATTGAATCTTATAGTGTGGTGGTAGACCATCCCACTGGTTCCACCACCAAGTCAGAGGTCTCCATCCCCAGAAGGAAGACCAGGTCCAGAGAGTGGCCATGATTATGGGTTGCAGAGGCAATTGCCTGTGTGAAGTCCAACGAGTTCATAAGTTGGAGGAAGTCCTTACCAAACAGCAAGAGTTTGTCATTGATCAAGGCATTGAAGTTGCCCTGCACCATCAATCTGAGAGACTCCAATACCATGTCGATAACAAAGTCCATGCCTTCCTGCACGAAATGCTTCTCACCACCTGGTGGATGGTAGACAAGAATAATCCTGCACCCTGCACCTGCAACCACCATGCACTCAAAAGACCATGTCTCCTCAACAGGCACAACTACATGGCCTAATTCTGACCTAAAACAGATTACTACCCCCTCCCACCCTGCCATCCAATGTCGATTAGTGTATCACCGAGAACACAGCTGGAATCACTGCCACTAAAATAAAGCCAGAATTTTCATTCAGTCAGGTTTTGGTGATGCAAACCATGTCCATTGACCTGACAAGATTGGCAGTAATAGCCATCTCATTTTTAATTGATCTGGCATTGCACAACACTGCTGAAGTAGAATGAGATACCGGGGCCAGCCGAGCTACCAACCCACCGATGGCAGAGCCTTTGGGTGTGAGTAACAGGCAAGATGAACCTTGTTCTGGGACTCATTTCACCCCAGGACATCTCCTGGTCTTCACTACCCCAATCTGACCACTCAGTTCTCCCCCAGTGTCTAGGACCCCTTCCCCTGCACCTTCTACCCACTATCCCCAGAGCTCTGCAGTGACCATAAAGCACTGCGGGCAATGGAGGGCAACTAAAATAGTGGAGGACTTGGAGCTCAGAGAGGATTAGCACCTAACAGGGAGAGCAGCCTGCAAACTCATACTGATGAAAGTCAGAACTCCAGCCCCCAATTATCCCAAAGTAATACTCACACACACAAACCATTATACAGCTAAAGTAATAAATAAAACCCCAACATCATCTCATTTAAATAAACTGAGATATAAATAAAGACTCCAATACCACTCCAACCTCAACTAAAAATAACCCCTCAAACAACTGAAAAGGACAGTTGTCATTTTTCAACTCCTGCCCAAAATGTGTTTCTGCATCCTGAGAGTTGATTTCACTGTCCCTGCACAAAACTACCTTTAGGTAATGATTTGAATGTTTTCTCTGCCCTGCTTGATGAGACAGGGTCATAACAAGGCTATGTTGAAATTTTGGAGTAAAAATATTGAAAAAAGAAAGTTCAATATTTTTACCCCAAATTCCTCACTGCAGCCCTATTGGCTCAGGACAGAGTTTGTTTATAATAGGTATACCTTCACATTGGAAAAGTAAGTAAAAATATATTTAAAACATTATTTTTATCTTTTTTTTTAGATTAATGAACCATAGTATAATAGCAATAATGCACATTTGGGTGTGGGTTGTGCTGGGATAATGTCACTTCTAAGGTGTTGGATGCATGATGCCCTAACCAGCCAAGATGTGATGTTATCCAACCATTGCAAACACCCTGTCATGCATTACTGCTTAAATAGACAGGACTGTAATGTACAAGAAATTCAAATGGTGACAGTGTTCAGATCGAATTCAAATCTATGGCACTGGGGCAGGTGAGGTAAGGCTAATCAAGGTGTCAGGAAAAAAAAAAGTAATGCAATAGATTATGGGGCTGGTCAGACACCAACCCCATTCAGTCACTTGCCATCTCATGTGAGACTGCCAGCAAATATGCTAGTTATTTCTAGTGTACAATAAAACAACTGACTGAAACCTCATCAGGGCTTCCTTCAACCTGAAATGTGCCTGATAAAAGGAGCAGCTCTAGTGTAATTGTTTTTCTCAGAATATATATCTGATTACAGTTATTGTCAGCCATGAGTTTCTGTGCATAATGTGTGTGTATATATATATATATATATATATATATATATCTATATATATCTATCTATCTATCTATCTATCTATCTATCTATCTATCTATCTATCTATATATAGATCTCTCTCTCTCTCTCTCTCTCTCTCTCTATATATATATATATAATAACTGGTCAGCAATTTCTCTCAATGTACTGACCAGGTTGATATTTTCCATAACAACCGGCTGGTTGTTATGACATTCATGAGCCATGCCAATCAAACTATGCTGCCTCCTCATTGGCCAACATTCTGTATGTGGGCAGGGCCAAACAGTTTCACAAAGTGCTGGAGAAAAATTGCTGGCTAGTATAAAAATAAAGATGGGAGGGTATTTGATGAGGAATTTAATGCACACCCTCATTGTAGGGATGCTTTGATAAACCCCTGGACTTTGCCCTCGGGATTTATGTAGCATCCCACACCTCGGGTGTGCATTAAATTCTCATATCAAACCCTTCCCATCCATTATTCTCTATATATATAGATAGATACATCTATATATATACATATATATATATATATATATATATATATATATATAGATATAGATATATATATATATATATATATATGTTTGTCTGGGTAGTGCAGCCCACCATCAAATTTTATGAGTAGTGTTATAGCAAAAGAGTTTTCCGTCTAAACTCTATAACAGTATATAATAGGGCATTGTGAACAATAGCAGCACAATGTTGTTGTGCATGGTTTATAGCTATTGGCCATTTATTATGTATGGGAGTGGTCTGCATTGGCACATTAGTAAACCATAATCATGCAGCATGCAATTAATTAAGTACTGCAGTAGTATCTCCATCCTCAAAGCACTACACAAATTGACAGAACATCAGCATTCTGCAGCATTCCATACATTCTAACAGTGTACATTTACATTTACCACTTTGTTTCCCCCCATGTGTTTTACTTTATTTAGTTTGAATGTGTTACAGTTTAATAATTAGAAATATTTTTCCCTTATGGTTGGTGCACAAATATGGTAACTGAATAATGTTTAACATTAGTTTTAGTTCAAAGCATAGCCCTCGTCATTATACATTATAAAAATAGTGTCTGGGAAAAAGGCCCATAGCAGAACAATGATTTCATCTCAGGATTCTGATGATATCAGACCACACATGCCTCACTCTTGTGGTCCCTGATGACATCAGACTTCCTTGATGTAATTACAGCAGTTCCACGCTGTTTTTATAGAACACCCTGCCTGCCAGAAATTGCATGCATCCCTTCCCTGCCATGTGATTAAATCGTTTTCCAGATCAGGCTTTTTTTAAGAAAGCTTTTAAATGATGAGTTAAGTCATTTTTGTACATAGTTGCTATATTGTTTCATTACTCTACTGTGTGCAACACATTAAATATCATGGAAAGGGACTCAAAACAAACAAAAAAAAAATTAATTGTTATACCCAGAGTAGGCCCAGTGAGACTAAAAATGAAGCAGCTATCTGGCATTTTTGTATACTGTACATACAGTATACAAGCAGAGATAATAATAAAGTGTACTATGTACAGCTACAGGTAGATAATTACTCAGAAACATTATCTCTGATCAAGAATAAATTTAAAGGGACACACACACATATAAAAAGAAATGGTCAACTGCTAATTATACAATGGGGGTCCAGTGAAGCTGTAATCTGATTGGTGGACTAGTACCTTTCACCTGTAGTAAATCTTAGCATTACCCATGGGAAAAGGTGCCAGTCAGCCACATCTAAATAGATTGCTCTGACCCTGAACATCAAAAACAAAACACATTGAAAACATGAACTGTAGCTTCTAGTACTCTCAGCCCACATGATAATTACCCACTAAAGCTCCACAGAAAAATGAAGACAGAGATACAAACAACTTTCCTGTTCCAGAAAGAAAGCTATAAATCAACTGTAGTGACACAACTCCACTTTTTTCCCTTCCTTTTTCACCAGTACCTCAAATATTTTCAATATGTTGACACTCACCTTGGCTCTCCTGATGTTTACATTCCATTCTCTCCACTATCCGTGTGTGTGTGTGTGTGTGTGTGTGTCTCTCTCTCTCTCTCTCTCTCCCCCCCAGCCAAATGGGGGTAAACCTCTCCCGCAGAGATCCAGTCTATAAAAAAAGGCCAGTTTAAACAGCGGCTTGCACTTACACAGCAACAAAACTTGAACCAGATCTCTTGACACTTACCAGTCCCTCTCCAGGTGTGAAAGTGCCAACTTCAAAATTGGATGTAGTTTTGAATTAATACTGTCCATTAACAGGTCATCCTCCAGAAAAAAAAAAAAAACAGAAAACATGTAGAATGCCACAATACCTGCCACTCACTCTTCCTGAGACTGTCTGCTGCTAAGAGCTTGAGGCCATACTAAAACCATAGCTCTCTCCCCAGTCCACCCCACTTATCAACAACTGCCCACTGTGCTCCAATCCTAAGGACCCTGATACCAGCCTGACAAATGCAGCACACAAAGATTACTGGGGGAGAAGAAAAGAAAAAAAAGTCCAACCATGTACTAAAATAACAAATGTAAAGTGTGTTATTAGCACAGTTTTCCTGGAAAAAGTTTCACAATAAAAAGGAATGCATACAAAAATCAGCCCTTCCTCTCGGCCGTTCACACCATATGGCAATCACCATTTCCTCTCAGTCATTTGCACCACGGTCACAATAAAAGTAAACGTTCCTGTGTTAGTATTTTCAAAAAATAAAGGTATTAATTGTTAAAAAAAGTAGAATATTTCCTTACAAGTTCAAAAGCTGCACTGACTTCTGGACCACACCATGAATGGCCACTGTCAGCACTCACAGCCACACGGTATATTTTACACAACAAATTATAGAGGCAATCAGAACACTCACTAGGCACAAAAAAAAAGAATACCTTTGTATGTGTGTGTGTCTGTGGGGGGGAGGGGTTGGCAGATGACTCTCAGCAGCAGAAAAAAAAAATTTAAATAACTAGTCCAGAAAAGCTTACACTGTGACAACCGCGGACAATTTTTATGTTTGCTTGCACGCATGTGCAAGAAACATAGTGCCATCATCAGAGATTTTGGAAGTGTGTCACCTCCTCCTCCAATTCAGGCACTGTGCTGGCAGGTGCGGCCCCTGTAAGCCAATGCATTTTGGAGCTGCCTATGACATGCTCCAAAATGCAGTGGCACATAGTTGAAAGGGGGAGCTACGCTTGAGTGAACAGTGATAGGAAGCTGCCCACGTGCAGTTTCCCCAGTCAGTAGGGCGGCGCGCCTTGGCATGCAGTGTATAGCTGATGGGGTGCCCAATCCTTGCCGGCTGAGTTGCATCGCTTCCTCCCCCACCCTCCCAGTAGTTGGTGCCACGCTGGGAGCCCACCCAAGCATGGCAATCAGTCATTTTGCCGACGGGGTGCCCAATCCTGTCGGCTGAATGCCCTCAAAGTCCTTGTGCATGCTGGGAGCCCACCCCAGCATGGCAAATGGTCCCACGGCATCTTTTTAATTTTTTTTACCTGTAAGAAAAACGGTCCAGCGGTGCGGCCTCCCGACCCCTCCCACAACCCGCACTCCACCCACTGCTCACCCAGCCTCCCACACCCCTCACCCCATACTTACCTCCGGACTCTGGTGCAACGATCTTGGTGGACGGGAACACGTCTGCACTCTTCAAAGCCGACCGCGAACTGAGAAATGCCGGTAAGCTGTATAATGGGCTAGATAGAGATTTCAACTTTGCCATATCTCAGCCATTTTGGGATTTTTGCGCAAATTTTCAACATGGGGTTTTGGGACCCTTCTCACTGAATGATATCACATGTCATGGCGTTATTCGGGCCTGAAGGGTGATTTAAGCGCGGTGACTGCGCGGTGCCTGTAAATCACCCGCCGGGCCTAGATCACCATGACAGTGACTATCATTCGTGAAGAAGTCGCCCATGTTGGTGATGCAATCAAAAATGACTGTTCTGGCGTCGTTCGCAGTTCTACAAAAGCTCATAAGTTCGCAAAATTTCAATATTTTCACTCCATATTTTCAACATTGCCATTTCACCACACCTTCTTATGAGTAGTATAGCTGTCATTTTTCACATCTCACCCAAAATGTGTTTCCGCCCATGTAACGCAGAATGGCGCAGTCAGTGTGCGAAATCAATGTACGGGACAAATTAAGAAAATCACAGTGACACTGTTCATGAGCAGACATCTTAAAATAGCAATGTTGAAAATTTGGTGACAGAATTCCTAAAAATGACTGTTTTACGAGTGTGCGTTGCACAGTTCCCACGCATGCTCGTAGGTTTGCGAATTTTCAATATTTCCACTCCAGATTTCCAACATTGCCATTTTTCCACACCTCCTTATGAGCAGTACAGCTGTCATTTTTCACATCATGCCCAAAATGTGTTTCCGTCCATGTAGCGCACAATGGCGCAGTCGGTGTGCAAACTCAATGTATGGGACACATTAACAAAACCACAGTGACACTGTTCATGAGCAGAGGTCTTAAAATGGCTATGTTGAAAATTTGGTGAAAAAATTCCTAAAAATGACTTTTACGAGCGTGCGTCGCACAGTTACTATGCATGCTCGTAAGTTTGTGAATTTTCAATATTTCCACTCCAGATTTTCAACATTGCCATTTTTCCACACCTTCTTATGAGTAGTACAGCTGTAATTTTTCACATCTCACCCAAAATGTGTTTCTGCCCATGGAGTGCACAATGGCGCAGTCGTTGTGCGAACTCAGTGTATGGGACACATTAAGAAAATCACAGTGTCACTGTTCATGAGCAGACATCTTAAAATAGCAATGTTGAAAATTTGGTGACAGAATTCCTAAAAATGACTGTTTTACGAGTGTGCGTTGCACAGTTCCCACGCATGCTCGTAGGTTTGCGAATTTTCAATATTTCCACTCCAGATTTCCAACATTGCCATTTTTCCACACCTCCTTATGAGCAGTACAGCTGTCATTTTTCACATCATGCCCAAAATGTGTTTCCGTCCATGTAGCGCACAATGGCGCAGTCGGTGTGCAAACTCAATGTATGGGACACATTAACAAAACCACAGTGACACTGTTCATGAGCAGAGGTCTTAAAATGGCTATGTTGAAAATTTGGTGAAAAAATTCCTAAAAATGACTTTTACGAGCGTGCGTCGCACAGTTACTATGCATGCTCGTAAGTTTGCAAATTTAATATTTTCACTCTAGATTTTCAACATGTCCATTTTATTAGACTTCCTTATGAACAGTACAGCTGCAATTTTTCATATGTCACCCAAAATGTGTTATCACACATGTAGCACTCAATGGTGCTGTTGGTGTGCGAAAGCAATGTTTGGGACAGATTAAGAAAATCACAGTTACACTGTTCATGAGCAGAGGTCTTAAAATGGCTATGTTGAAAATTTGGTGACAAAAGTCCATAAAATGACTGTGTTATGAGTGAGCATTGTGCAGTTTCCACGCATCCTCGTTAGTTCATGACTTTGTAATATTTTCAGTCCAGATTTTCACTAGTGGCATTTTTCAACACTTCCTTATGAACAGTACAGCTGCCATTTTTCACAACATGGCGGAAGTGTGTTTTCACACTTTCAGTGCAGAGATGCGTGGTCGCTGTGGGAAATCATTGTTCGGCACAGATAAAGAAAATCACAGTGACACTGATCATGATCGGAGGCACCAAAATGCCTGAGTTGACAATCTGCTATAAAAAATCCCCAACCTAATTATATAACGGGTGTGCGTTGCACAGTTTCTATGTATGCTCGTGACTTCACCATTTTTTTAAATATTTTTACTACACATTTGCAACATAGCCATTTTTACACCTCCCCATGAAAGAGTACAGCTGTCATTTTTTACATCCTGTTCAGAATATTTTTGCACCTGTGGTGCTAAATGCCGTAGTCACTGTGCATAAGCAGCTTTCGGCTACCAAACTGATATTCCCCCTGTTCATGAGGTGGGGTCACAAAACAAACATGTTGAAAATTTGGAGTTAAAGTACCAACGAATGCCTGAGTATTAGACTTTTCAACTAAATCGCCCAACCTTATAGAGAATGACAGGAATCAGGGGTGTGACTTGGGATTCTTGCCTGTGATGCTCATACCATTCCACACCCTGCAGTCACTGAGAGGCATCGAGGTATGCCTTGGACTCTTGACCCAAATTTCCCCATTCTCTATATGCACCCATCTCACCGTATTTCCTAATGAAATGGGGTGCGCATAGGGCCAAAGACCCCAAAGAACACATGACACTTGTCAGTCTCTGCAGAGTGGGTGTGGTGAAATGGCGTGGCCGTTATGCCTGATGACCCAAATGCACACCCCAATGCCTGTCACTCTCTGCAGGGTGGTGGTGGGGTTGGCTTCAGTTCAATACTTCACTGCCATTCCTATTACGCAGCTCTGTAACTTCTACACTACCACTGCCAATGCCAGCAAGCAAACATTCGGCATTGACAAATGCTTGTTTTTTTTGCTGGTGTAGGAATACGATAAACAAAAATCATTTAAAAATGCCAAGAACTGTGTTTCTTTTATATATTTTTATTCAAAACTGAAGGTGGACATTGTATAATCACAATAAATCACTCCAGGGTGTGGGTTATGCTAGGTTTCACCCACACCTGGCATGGTTTTCTCACTTAGCCTGCGGCCTCATGACCGTACAACACCAGGCATGGGTAGAATCCCAGCATAACCCACACCCTGGAGTGGTTTATTGTTTAAAAGAAAGTTCCAGTAGAAAGAACATGGAGTCTGATTTTGTTTTTTAACCCTGGCAGGGCCGTGGACTGATATATAAGTCCAAAAGTCCTATACTTTCTAATTCTGTCGGCAGCCTAAGGGTTAATATATGATGGCGTATTTATATCTTTTCACTAAATTTAGTTTCATTGACTTTGTAGGAGTTAAAAAGGCCATAGTCCAAGACTTAGCTCCTGTTTAGGAAAGAATATAATAATTTAAGTTAGCACCTGATGGCAGGCCCATCGGCACAGCAGTTGGATTTCCGCGACTGACGCCAGCAACCCGGGTTCAGGAACACAGCCAGGGAGTTGGAGGACCAGCCAGGGAGAAGGACTGATCATCCCATGGACAATTCTCCTTCTCTGGGGGGGGAGGGAGGGGTAAGCATTTGGCACCCAAGGGACCCCTGGCACATGCTGAGGGAACCACAGATCACTGGTACCAGCATGCAAGAGGGGTGGGGCAGATGCTGGATGTCATTGTACATCCCTGCCCTTGGGGCAGTCTAGAAAATGCACTACTGGCTGCCCTTGATGAAGCCTGCCCTCGGCTTGAATCAACTCTCAGGCTGGCTTCCTGACCTATCCCATCAAATGCGGCACTTGGGGCCAGGGCCATGACCCCACCCTGGGGATGAGCCAGGGTATCAGGGAGTCATGGCCAATGTGAGAGTGGGAGTCGTAGTGTCTGTGACTGGGCTGAAGTACTGGGTGGTTTGTAGCGAGGAAAAAGTGTAGTTAATAAAAAAAAAGTTAGCACCTGTTGCAATATGCTTGCCTAAGTTATTCATGAATTGTTCTTTGAGCTACATATAACATTAATGGGAAGGCTGTTCCATAGGTTGGCCGCACATGTCGTGCAATAATATTTTCTTCTAGTCACTTTGAATCTACTAGTTTTTATTTGTAAAAGATGCCTTCTTACTCCAAACAAACTTTACCCCAGATCCAACCCCACCAGCCCTCTTATCCAGTTTCTCATGGACTTACAGTACCTTGTATCCCACATCTTCCACTATGGTTAACCCCATCTTGGGGTCAAGTGGACACCTTTCCTGCTGTGTACAAGATCTGGATTGTAGAAGAAGGCATGTTACCAGTCCAGGGCACTTGTGGGTTTGGACCCCTCATACTGCACTGATCATTTTTTTCTCCAGTTTTACCCTGTGGGACAACAACACTGAAGGCTGGATTTTCAAATAGCCATGACTGCAGCAAGCCTGGGTGCACAAAATATATGGTTCACTGGGCTTGAAACAGTTCAAAGGGATTTTCAATCCCTTGTGGAAATTGACACATTATAGACCATCTTTTTGTGGTCTAGCTTGCATCAATAATGGGGACTGTTTTCATGGAGCATGTGTCCGAGATTTGGTGAAAGCTGCAGTAAAGCAAGAAAACTGTTGCAACTGTACCCAAGATTGAAAAATCAGGCACAGTTTTGGCAAATGTGAATGGTGTAGCTTTGGAAACGAAGTGGCATGGCACAGGGCTTGACACTAGCCATGCACTACTTTTGGAAAATCCTGCCTTGGGTGAGCAAAAGCCCGAGCTATGCAAGCACGTGGAGCGCATCACTATCGATGTGCCTCCATCCTGAAATGTGCTTCAGGTACACCTCCCCACCCATCCAGAAAATGGTTTGCT
The DNA here is from genome assembly GCA_016271365.2 of Neoceratodus forsteri. Lineage (NCBI taxonomy): Eukaryota > Metazoa > Chordata > Ceratodontiformes > Ceratodontidae > Neoceratodus > Neoceratodus forsteri. Next base: position 109,394,771 of record CM057456.1, on the reverse strand, counting down.
GCCTGTTTATGTAAATCAATCTATCTATCTATCTATCTATCTATCTATCTATCTATCTATCTATCTATCTATCTATCTATCTATCTCTATATCTATATTCTATATCTATATAGATATAGATATATATATATATATATATATGTAGCTACATCAACATCTACATCTACTTCTTCTTCTACATCTACATCTACATCTACATCTACATCTACATCTACATCTGTGTAATAGATAATCCACTATAGGTCGTACGACCGTGTTCTGAGATACGCGTGCCTTGGTGTGTGTTGCAGCTTCATGCATTCAACCGCACAAGGTGTACGTATATCACAGCATGACCACATGCCCTGTAGTGGATTATCTATCTTATAAAATGGCCACAAATATTTGGGCGGGGGAGTTACAAAAAGTAGTCCCTGTCTGGCATGGGCACAAATTTGTGTTTTTGTACAGTTGGTGATTTGTTTGGTCCTGGAATGATCCTAATAACTTTAATCTGATATCTGACAGTTATCTGGTTGATTCTGCCATGATGTTATGGGTAAATAGAAGAAATGATGGTCACACTTTATTTTAAGAGTCCATAACTATAACTATGCTGTAACTGCACTATAACTACTGTTTAGTTTCATGTAACTACTATGTAGTTTTTAACTAGTTTCATATTTGCATGTGTTGTAGCTACACACAATTTGCATGAAGTAACTACACTGTAACTGTACTCTAACTACTGTGTAGTTACATTTAACCACTATGTACATTAGTTGTTAACTAGTTTCACATTTGTGTATTGTGTAGTTATGCAACTTGCATACATCTGCAAATACTACTGTCTCCCTTTTGGCACAAATCATTTAATTCTGACAAGTGCAATTACACATGCAATAGCTGTTGCAAAGTGTAACAGAAAATCTATTGTGCAGCTATCACGCTAGCTCTTCTGTCATTATGTTATTTGCTAATATAAGGGCAACTATAGATGTAATAGCTACTGCAAATTGTAACAGCAAATCTATTGTGTATCTACTATGTTACTACTTTTGGCATTATTAAATCTGTTCTTACAAGTGTAACTACATATAAATGCAGGTCCTGTGCACTGTTTCAACTGTCTATGCCTGTCTGGCATTTATTTAAAGGGTAATCACACAGAAAAATGTTAAAGTGTAATCAGAATGGTAACTAAAATATGAATACAGTGCAACTTCAGTCTGCTACAGTTAAATGCACTTACTGTCAACCCTTTAGATGATGTCCCATGTTTGTATTCCAGTTTTTCACAAACTTACAGGTTAGTAAACATGCAGTCTAATATTGTGAATTGAAATTAACTGTACAAAAACATTTCATTTACATAATTACTAATTGGCACTACAACAATGTCATGGCTAAGAAATAATGGTACTGTTTCAACAGTTAATGCCTAGGTAATGTGTATTTGCAGTTGTATACACTTGCATTTATCAAATGCCAGTACCGTAGCTGTGATGTAAGTTCTCATTCAGAAACCAGTGCCTTGTGAACTTACTGCTTACTAAACTTGCAATCTAATACTGGACCCTATTCATATAGATGGTAGGGAATGTGTCAAATGTGCACTCTCAAGGCTGGTGATCAATAGCAGCCATCCAATCAGATGGACTAACCAGTAGAAGACTGGATCCTGCACTGTGTGTGGAGTGAGGAATTGTGGGTTATGGGTGGTCTTCACATTACTGCTGTTTTCCAGTAAGGGGACCTACTGATTTGCCTATGTTTACTGCCTTGCCACCAGCCCTCATGGTATAGTCAGAGGACTGGGGTAGCTTGATGTGAAGGATAGTGCTACGGCAGCCACATCATTCAGCCAGTGGGAACGGTATATCATGGTTAAAGAAATGCCCCTGCCTGGGTATCCGGTGTCATCCACCATTACCCACACAGCAGATTGGTGATAAAGTATGGTATGTAGCCATGCCCCACCCCCAGCCCCAGCCACCACCTGTGCAGTAGCAGGCTAGGAGTGGTATACTTACATTTGTTAGAAACTGCAGGTCCCGACACCTACAATCATGGTCAGCTTTGCCTGACGCTTACACATCTGATGCTATTTCTCCTGACGGGGTAAGGTAGCAGATGTGACAGAATGCTACCTTACCCCATGTGATGCATGAGAAAGGACAGCTGGATGGGGTTACTTGCTGAGCTGCCCCAGTGGTGTGGAGGGGAATACCACTGGTAGCTTGGCCAGCATACTGTGCATTACCCCAATTGTGGTCCGGGTCATGGCATTTTACACACTGCACCCCTCATAACACTTAACCCCTCATAACACTTAATATTTTACCCCTGGATCCACTCCCCCTCAAAGTAGGATAATTTAGTTATGGGACAATGTAAACTTTGTTTCCTGACAAGCCCAATTTTCATATGTCGGGCATGTCAGTGATTCAGACTGGTAGATTACGAGACATTTTACTCGGTATGCCAAGTGTCAGCATACTGACTTATGGGATATCATAGTATATTCCTAGGAGTGTGGGTGTAGAAGAGGTGTGGGTTAATGCCACAGAAGCAGCACATTTCTTAGTAAGTACAGTGCTGTAGAACTACAGCACTGACATTCAATGTAAGTGTATAGTAGTTACACCCTTCTTATGCTTTCTTTTAAGTGTCAGTTTCTGTGTACTTACTTTGCAAATACATGTTAGTTAGGAATTAACTGTGGAAACAATACCACAGAAGCAGCACATTCCTTAGTCACTACAGTACTGTTACAACATTTGTCTTACACTTTATTTTAAGTGTCAGTTTTTGTGTACTTACTTTTTAAATACATGTTAGTTAGGCAATAACTGTGGAAACTATGTCACAGAAGCAGCGCATTCCTTAGCAACTACAGCACTGTTAAAAGCCAGTAAGTAATTATGCAAATCAATGATTTTTTTTTAGTGTATAGCAATGTACAATATTAGATTGCATGTTTATTTTATTTCTTTTGGGGGGGTTGCACAGTATACAAGTGGTGGCTCTGGGATTTAAACCCAGTTTTCCCCATTTGCAAGTCATTGCTTTTAACCACTATGCTATACTGTGGTATGTTCATGAGGAAATGATTTCTGAAGAATAATTTTAAATGTCACTAACTACACTGTAACTACTGTAGAACCACATTTTAACTGCACTAATATGTAGTTGTTAGCTATTTTCACAATGCGCGTTGTGTACTTACATAACTTTCAATGTGCTGCTTCAGTGAGACTGATCCACAAATCTTCTGCACCCACACCCCTGTCCTGCTGCTGCCCATGTGGGTGGCTGGGGGTGGGGCATGGCTACCATTAGATGACATTCCTAATTCTTCTGTACCTAAGACTAAACTGTCCTGTTGTACAATGCTGAACAGTCATAAGACTGACTGATTGTACATCTTGTATATTGCACCTGCACTTTAGTTACTACTCTATTGTGTTTCAACTGTATTCTTGCACTTAATTGTACCTAACTGTACTCAATATATTCAATGTATTCTCTTTCCTATACCTTTCTCTGTTAATGTAAGTGTATTGTCTGTATTACCTATGTACCATCTTTATGGCCTGGGTCATCCCTGAAAATGCTCCATTTGATCAGTGAGCCTACCCGGTAAACAAACAAGCATGTATATGTGTGTGTGTGAGTGTGTGTGTGTGTGTGTGTGTGTGTGTGTGTGTGTGTGTGCGTGTATGTGCATGCATGTGTGTGTCTCTATATATTACTGTGCCCTATCTGCTGTGTGGAGTGATGGTGGGTGGTGCCAGATACACATGCAGGAACTCTTTCTTAGCAATTGCATGGCCTTCCCACTAGCTGAATGAATTGTCAGCCATGGAACCATCCTTTACACGAAACTATGACAGCTCTCTGACTATGTCATGAGGGCTTGGGGCATGGTGGTGAACACGTGCATGTAACAACTAAGGAAGAGTCCCTGCATGTGTATCTGGCACCACCCACCATCACTCTACACAGCTGATTAATATATATATATATATATATATATATATATATATATATTTATTTATTTATTTAACTGTAGGAGAGTGAAGTTGCAATGTATTCATATTTTAGTTACCATTCTTATTACACTTTCACATTTTTCTGTGTGATTACCTTTTAAATAAATGTCAGATAGACACAGAGAGTTGGAACAGTGCACAAGACCTGTGTTTATATGGACCGGTAGTTATACTTGTAAGAACAGATTTAATAATGCCAAAAGTAGTAACATAGTAGTTACACAATAGATTTGCTGTTACAATTTGCAATAGCTATTATATGTGTAGTTGCCCTTATATGAACAAATAACATAATGCCAGAAGAGATAGAGTTGTAGTTGCACAATAGATTTTCTGTTACACTTTGCAACATCTATTACATGTGTAGTTACACTTGTCTGAATGAAATGATTTGTGCCAAAAGGGAGACAGTAGTAGTTACACATATAAGCAAGTTGAGTAACTACACAACGTGCAAATGTGAGTGAAACTAGTTAACAACTACATAGTAGTCATATATAACTACACAGTAGTTAAAGTGCAGTTAGACTGCAGTTACTTCATAGTTTTACAGTAGTTAGAATTGTAGTTAGGGATACCTAAAATAAAGTATTACCAAAATTATTAAAAAAAGAACTTGTCTGGTTGATCATGCTATAGTCAGACTGTGTTCCAATAAATTACTTTCAGTTTGATGTACTAATGTAGTGTAACTGAATGGTGTTTACTGCAGTAAAGGACATGCTGATAAATGTCTTAAATATGGCACGTTCGGAGAAAACTCATCTAACGTCTGTTTTTTTTCTATGTTAACATAAGAGGTTTTGCTAGAGAAGCTCCCGATTGATTAAATCACTTTCAGTTCCACATATTAATGTAGCTTGACCAAGTGGTGTTCACTGCAGTAAAGCTCTCTAGCCAAACTCCAAATCTATTGACTACTCTGGGATTACCTGGAAGGAAACCAGCTAGTGTCGCCCACCCAACACAGCTTCTGACAAAAGCAAGGGTCTGACACTGCACTCATTAGATTCACCTCTGATGCCCTTTCTGCATTGGATGATGGCTCCCCAATGGGGGCTATCTTCATTAACCTAACAAAGGTCTTTGATCTGGTAGATCATTAGCTTCTGTTAACAAAGCTGAGAAAGTTCGGACTTGACCAGCAATCCCTAAACTGGGTCAGCAACTGCTTGTCTGACAGCTCCCAACAAGTCAAGTGGAAAGGTGTCACCTCTGGAACACTTCCTACTGTATCAATGAGGGGGTACCGCAAGGCTCAATACTGGGTCCCCTCTTATTCTCTCTGTTTGTCAATGACCTCTACTATCATTGCGGGAGCAACTCCATGGTACAGTATGCTGATGATGTGGTACTCTACAGAACTATGACTAACAGGGATGAATTAGGGCCTCAACTCCAATCAGACTTTGCTAAGACCAAAACCTGAGTAATAGAAAATCACCTGGTACTAAACTCTAAAAAAACTAAAGCACTCCTGTTCGGACCAAGATCCCTGGGCCCTTACTGTGCTCATATGCTCTTGCTTGTCACAACATCAGGTGATACAATTAAAGTGGTGCAGTCATTCAGGTATCTTGGCCTGGTGCTGGATCAAGGGCTCACCCTAAAACCCCATGTTGAGCTAATATCCAAAAGTATCCACCAAAAGCTTGGCCTGCTATACCACCTAAGCACTGACATGATACCCGAAACCAGATTGGCAGTCGCAAAGAGTATCCTCCTCCCAGCCTTAACCTATACTGTTCTAATCCTACATGGAATGTCTAAACTGGATCACTGTAGACTTCAAACCCTTTACCATAAAATAGCCACTTTGCCACTAATTCTCCCATGAGAATGCACCATTGCAATGTCCTTGCCTCCCTCATGTGGCTTTCCTTCAGCCACAGATTTTAACTCCCTCTACTATGTCACAAACACAAGCTCCTTGGTGACCACCCTTCAGTCGGGTTAACAGTGCTGCTTGCCCCAGAGAGGTCCAGCAGATTGCTTCGCTTCACAGATAAAAAAGTCTTGTAAGTACAGTACCAAGAGTCAACTCTGCAGCAGGCAGCAAATCCTACACCCATGCTGCCCCTGCCCTCTGGAATAAGCTCCCTGGTCACTTACAGGAAGCAGCCTCCCTAGATAATTTCCATAAGGGTCTATACATGCACTTTCTGACCAGTAGCCTCTGATCCTGTCCCAAAGAATAACTGTTCCTTGCACCTTCTTCCCCATGTCTCCCACTGATCCCTCCCCTGGTTATCTCCCTGCCAACCAGTTAAATGGGACCTGCACTATCTTTTACCTGAACTATCCCCTTAATCTCATGTCTGTGATTGCAATTATATGATATTGACTTACTCTATTACCTGCTGTACATAACTTCGGTGTACTATTTAACACTGTACTCTGTCTCAACCTGTTATCCTGTATGATCTGTCCAGAAATGTACCTTTCCAATTCTTTGTATCCTGACTATCTGTAACTAATCCCAGCTCACCTCTGAAAAAGGGATCTTTGGGGCCCAGAGGGCCTACCCAAGTAACAAAATTTAATAAATAAATAAATAAATAAAAGCATGTCCTATTACACCTTTTAAATAATGCACCTTTTGCTAAAAATCTGTGTAAAGTTCCTTTTTTATGATAAGCAAACTGAGTTTTTTCTTAAAGAAGCCACTGACTGAAGAGGGAAGAAAGCAAGTGAGTCAGCAGCTTCAAAAGAGTACATGCAAGTGTGAGACACTGTTGCTACAGCAACGCTCACTCAGGCTTTCATCTACTCTTCTGAAGCTGCTGACTTGCTTGCTCTCCTCGCTCTACAGTTGGCGGCTTCTTTAAGAAAGAATTCAGTTAGCTTAACCCCCATCCTGCCACCGACGAGTTATCTCGTCCTTGTAAAATGCAGTCACTGGTGCCGCTGATGAGTTATCTTGTCCATCTGTACACTTTTTTTCCCGAGCTCTATAACATTTGCAGAAATGCCTGTGTGAGAAATCTGCCCAGTGATATTCAAGGTAGGGAGTAGTGGCTTACTTGCACTGGCAAGCAAATCATCCAATCAATGATCCTGTTCGTTCGGGAGGCATTTTTTATACAACATCCTGCTGTTCCTGCTGCGACTTGCTAGTTTCCTGTGTAGACTGCAGTTCTTGCTAGAAGCGCCCTCTATTGTTTCTCAGTGCACAGAAATCTACCAGATCTGAGAGAAGCTCTGAAATCGACCACAGCTTTGAAGTCAGCAATCAAGCTTTGTTTGATCAGTTAGTATTTATTTATGATTTAGACAAAAAGGCATCCTCAGATTTTTTTTTCAAAGGTCTACTATGGGCACTCGTAACTACAGCAAAATACCTTATTCAGAACATCAATTTTTTAGAAACTGGACCCTGGTCTTGTTCATTTTCTACTGTTTATGATGTCAATAGATAAGGAAAGGGCCACTGTGTATTGGGATAATTTTTTTCAGTCACGTCAATTCATGTTGAGTTTTGCCGCGTCTTTTTCTCCTCAAGTGAAGTATATGATGAGTTAGATCTGAACATAAGACAATGAAAGATTGTGCTCTCCCTGATCAAGTTTGATTTTTTTTCATCGCTATTTACTGCAGGAGTCTTTGGTTTCCTTATTTTTTATATCAAATTCGATCTATGTAATTAAACAATTTGGGTGTACTCATGGATGCAGGATTTCATTTTTTTGATCGTCATAAATATCTTACTTTATTTTTTTTATTATTGTATGCAGTTTAGTATAGTTTTTCATGCATTTTCTTGATTGGTTGGCTTTTACTTATTTGAATAATTTGAATTGTGCTACTGTAATGCAGTCAATCGGTACAGGCATGGGCTAAAAGTAAGAACCAAAAAGGAGCCTTCACCCTTTTAGATGGTAAAGTTGGTAAGATTAGTCAAAGTTGTGTAAAAAAGTTTGACCTTTGCTGTAATTTCCTAGTTGATCGTTTCCAAGTACAACCTCCTTTATCCGAACACAGCAAGAGACAGTGATAGTGTTCGGGTAAACAGGTGATTGCATTGAAGGGGATCAAAAGCAAAAATGTGCCGAAGTAAAGAAAGATGATTTGCTAATTCTTTGTTTATAAAGGCACGAATGCTGCATACTAAGCGATGCCATAAAAAAGGCACAATTTGGCAAAGGCTGTATTGGTTCCACCCAAGCTTGTCAAAGTCTGTAGCTTGGATGCTCGGATGCTAGAAAAGGACAGCTGAACTTCTGAAGCCAAACCCTTTGCCTTTGTAGTTGTATGTCAAGTGACTGCAGCTCGCCTAACGTGCCAAGAAAGTTAGAAAAGACGGAGAACAGTTTGCACTCTCTTAGTCTCTGCTGGATGAATAGTTATGAGTTTGAGCAAAATCTCAGCCATTCCAGGAGGTAGCTTGAGACATTTGATTCCTCTTGAGTCTGTTTTCGGTCCCCAAAAACAGAAGTAGGAGTTAGGACTCCATACCGTACATCCAGTGAGTAGCGACCAGTCCCGGAAAGAGTGAGAGGCTCGATTGATTACCTCGAGTCCCAGCCACAGCCGATGCCGGGATGAGTGAGGTGTTGAGGCAGCAGATCCGAGGAGGAATAGTGACCCAACGGAATCTTCGGTCGGTCCCGGGGGGAGCTTGAGTTTCTATTCCCTTTGTACACCAGCTAAGACTGGGAGAAGTGTCCTGAGTCAAAACCGGTCCCAGGAAGCCAGTGTCCCTCCCTTTCTGCCTGCTCTGCTCTCACCTGGGTCTCTACTGCACACCGACCCTCCAGAACAAAGTATTCCTAGTGGATTGGTGCATCTAGCGACGTCTTCAATCTTCACGGGCAAGATCAGCAGTGCACAGAACAGCGAACAGAGTAAGGAGGATGTGAGCAGGACAGTCGACTGAGAGTAACGGGTGGTGTGTGTGTGTTGGGGGGGATGGGAAGGTGGTGAGGGCCAGGGTAACTTGGTAAGAAAGGTCGAAGGTGAGTGGGATCTCGCTAATCATGGGGGAATGTGAGTGAAGTAAAGATGGCTAAGGCTGAGGGGATCTGGCAAGGATGCTAGAGGTAAAAGCAAAAGAGGAAGGAGTAAATGGAAGGAAGGAAGCATGGTAATGACAGCATAGAGGAAGGGTGAACAGTAATGACAGCTGAAATCAATAGAGGATGAAATAAGGCTGAGGTGAGTGGAAGAGGATGCAGGTTAAGGACAGGACTAGGTGAAGAATCATTAGGGTGATGGGGAGTGAGCCAGGAGTGGCACAGAGATATGAGGCCAATGGACAATGACAGCAAGGTGGTATGAAAAGCAATAAAGCTGCAGAAGGGATTAGAACAGCAGTGTGAGAGGTGTGAGAGACCTGGGAAAGCACCAAGTTAGCAAAGTACGGGCAACACACTGGTGAAGTAGGCGATGCAGGACACAGATAAGGCTAAATGCGAGGGTGAAAGTACTATAAAGGATTGGTTAAAGGATAGAGAGAAAGAGCAAGGTGGGTATAGAAACAGGGTAAAAAAAGCACTGAGGTAAAAATGGAGTAGGAGCAAGAGGGAGAATGGGGCTAGAATAATGGGTGATCAGTGTAAGAATGAGGCTAGAGTAAAGATGTTTATGATTTAGGCAAGTGTGTAGAGTTGAACAGGGTAAAGATGGGACAAAAGACACAGGTGGAGTGCGGTATGTGCAGGGCAAACTGTAAGTACAGTTAGGGTGATGGCAGCCCCCACACACACACAAGTTACCCTGCACCCCCCCAATGTGTTTTATTAAAAAGAAATACCCTCCACTTCCTGGTGTCTAGTGTTCCCACCACCCCGGCAGTCATTGAATGAATGAGAATGAATGAGCGCTATACCGCTCATTCATTCTCATTCATCTCAACACTCAGTAAGCACTCAGTCAGGCTGCTGGCCATGGAGGTGAGTGAAGGGCTGTGCCAGTGGCCTGATCGGGTTACTGGGGGGCGGGGTGGGTGCTGATATCTATTGATGGGGTGGGGGTGGGGGTCCACTAGACACCAGGAGTAGAGGGTGATTTTTATTTTTTATAAAACAGGCGGAGGTGCAGGGTAACTTGGAGGGTACTTATTTAATATTATAAAGGCCAGTGATGGCTGGGGGGGGACCACTAGACACCAGGGAGTGGAGGGTATTTTTTTTTTTTAATTAAATCAGGGGGTGCAGGGTAACTTTGGGGGGAGTTCTTATTTAATATTATTATGGCCAGTGATGGTCGGGGGGGACCACTGGACACCATGGAGAATTTTGGCCAGTGAACAGTGGCCACGACATTTCACCACAGGAGGTGAAATTACTCCCTCAGGTGGTGAAATTACGCCACGGATGGCAAAATTTCACCCATGGGTGCAAAATTTTGCCCACGTGTGAAATTTCACTGGCTTGGGGGTGAAATTTTGCGTCCAACTGCAAGAAAAATTTCCCAGTTTCGCACATCCCTACAAGGGAGTACATATTCAAGTCCTTCATCCTGTCCTCATAGGACTTGTAATGCAATCCCTGTACCATCTTTGTCACCCCCTCTGAACTTTCTCCACTGCCTCCACCTCCATTACATTTTAAAATAGGAACTGTTGAGAGTTCACTGTCATGCACTCTCATGAAATCTGAAGAAACTGGAGTCTACGCATTGGCTGAATGAAATGATTCAGCTCTCTGTCATACAGAACAGCTTCACACAGAAAAGCTTATTGGATTTTACTATCATTATAGTATGTGGGGAGTATGTAGAATCACAGTAAAAAATACATTAATTACATTTCAAATCAGGAACTGATGTGAGCTGAAACCTCATGTCAGACCACACAGCTCTCTTATCTGACAGCTAGGACTGACAGCTCAGATGAGAGGCTATGACGTGTGCTCACACAGTCAGAAAATTGAGCTAAGGAGCTACCGGCAGGACTGTCTGAAAAGTGGCAGTTTTCAATTGGCACATTACTGTGTTCAGCTGGTATGAAAATAGTAAATGCATGTAATATACTAATTTAATCAAACGCTCACCTAACAAATAAGAAACATGACAGTAACATTGTTAAAGCATTTGTATTACATTTCACCTTCAAATAAATATGGGGCTGGCGATTAGAGGGTGAGGGTTCCACTAGATACCAGGGAAACATTAAATAAACCAATGAGCAGAGCATGGGGGTGCCACTGGACACCAAGGAAACATTAAATACAGGGCCAGTGATCGGTGGGTGGGGGGTGCCACTAGACACCAGGGAAACATTAATCCTGAACTCATTCACTCACTGGTCTGTAGAATGAATGAATAAATTGCAGATTAATGTTATAAACTGTGGAATGGAATTCTGCAGAACTGTCATTCCAGAGTTCATGTGTATTATTCCTTAGTTCAGTGAGAACATTTCACAGAACAGGGTGAAAATTTGCCAGACACTTTCAAAAGGTTTCTGATTTCACCAAAGGTGAAAGTTTGGAAAATTTCATAAAATGTGCAAAATTATCACAAAAATTCCACAAAAGCAGAATTCCCAACTTCTGCCCAGTTATAGTGGTGTCACATACTGATTGGTCTTTTCTGCATGAAATCTTTGATGTAAACTTGGCTATGTCATTCTTCATCTCGCTTCAATCGGAAATGCAGGATACATTTGCTCCTACTACTAGGAGATGGGCTTGAGGTTCAGTCACTAAAGTGCTGGATCTTGGCTTACTTGCCAAGCTGACTGAACAGGACAAGAGATGGGAATTATATAAGGCTTTCATCTCATTCCATGACTGGGTGGCTTATAGGGAACTTTGAAATGTATGTAAACATGAAATTAGACAGAAGAAAAGCCTTCATTTCAAGCAGCTCTTTGACTCCACTGCTCATAATCCCTGGCTCTTCTGGAAATATATCAAATGGATGCTGAGCCTGAGTGGTGATCATCAGTTTCTGATATGGTGATCAATGGAATACTCTGTAATCACAGTTCCACTATTGCTGATGCTTTTTTTTTTTTTTTAATTTCTTTCCTTCTGATCGTGGCACCATGGAACCTCTCTCAGGCAACCTAGTCCTTTATCCTGCCCAGCCTGAAGCCCCCCCCCCAAATTGAACCTCTTCTCTCCTCCCCCTCCCCGCAGCCAGCACCCCCGGTTTGACCCGCCCTCTCCTCTTGGGCGTGCTTACAAGTCAGACTCTGGCTACAGGGTAGGGCTGGGGAACGGAGGACCTGGAAGGTCAGTTGGGGTTGGCCCGGCAGGGGGCATGGGGACAGGTGCCGTTGCCTGCCCATGACACCGGTGGTTTCCCTGTTCTGTGGACTACCCCCTCCCACTCCCTCCCTGCATGGTGCACATTGATGCTCTGGTGCACGGCAACCCTACTAGTGTCATTCACGCTGGATACATGCATATCTTGGCTGCTTTAGTTCCTCCGGCCTCCACCAGGGTCACCAGCACACGGGACAACCCACCCCATTCTGCCCGGTGAGAGAACACCACAAGGGCACTCATCCTCAACCCTCCTTGGCGAACCCGATGGCCGGCTCGTTCCTGAACCCAGGTCACCAGCGTGGTGTGAGGTGTGGCATCCAGTGCCTCAGCACCACCAGGCCAGCATTTGCTGATGCTTTAAACAACCACTTCTTTGACTACACTAAGATCTTCTCCCTTCAGCAGGTGGTGTCAATCACATCGTTCCTCCTATATTACCTGGTCACCCTCCCTTTTTACTTCAAAAGGACTAATACTTCTGAAGTTTATAGGTTGCCACAACAGGTCTTTGAATCCAAATCTGCAGGCATTGATTGTACAGAACCTAGTCTCCTCAAGACTGCTGCCTATGAGCAGGCTTCACCTATAGCCAGACTTTTCAACCTGTCCCTGAATAATGGCATTAGGAACATAGAAACATAGAAATTGACAGCAGATAATGGCTGATAGGCCCATTCAGTCTGTCATTTCCCTCCTACTGCAAAAAGCCACAGACCCTGCTTGATCTTGGCTTTACCTTCTCGTTCCTGTTGATAGGGTTCCTCTATGCCTATCCCATGCATTTATGAATTTCCCCACTGTGTTGGCCCCCACCACCTCTGCTTGGAGTCTGTTCCATTCATCCACCACCCTTTCTGCGAAGAAATACTTCCTCACATTACCCCTTAGTCTAATCCCTTCCAACCTCATGTCATGCTATCGTGTTCCCGAACATTTCCTTTTCTAGAAGATGCTACCCTCTGGTACCTATTTATGCCCTTTAAATATTTGTAGATTTCTATCATATCTCCCTTTCTCCTCTCCTCTCCTCTCCTCTCCTCTCCTCTCCTCTCCTCCAGGGTATACATATTGAGGTCTCCCAGTCTATACTTATATGACTTTTGGTGCAGGCCCTGCACCATCTTTGTTGCCCTTCTTTGAACTGCTTCCTCACTGTCTATGTCCTTACGGAGATGCGTCCTACAGAACTGGACACAGAACTCCAAATGAGGCCTCACCAGTGATCTGTACAGTGGCATCACCACCTCTTTTCTTCTGCTGGTGACACCTTTTCCTGTGCAACCCAGCATCCCACTGGCTCTCCCCCACAGCCTTGGCACATTGTCTGGCTGCCATTAGGTCATCAGATATGATTAGCCCCAAATCTCTTTCCTGTTTGGTGACCATCAGTATCTCCCCCCCCCCATAGTGTAATCATCCCCTGGGTTCTTTTGCCCCAAATGCAGGATTTTGCACCTTTTCACATTGATTCTCATCTGCCACACTTTTGACCACTCCTCCAATTTAGCTAAGTCCCTACTCATTTTTTCCACCCATCCCGGAGTGTTCACCCTGTTGCAGGTCTTAGAGTCATCTGCAAAGAGGCACACATTCCCTTTCAGTCCCTCTGCAATGTTGTTTATGAAGACATTAAACAGGACTGGCCCCAGAACCGACCCCTGCGGCACCTTACTGATCACCCTCCTTTCCTCAGATTGAGCTCCATTTAGCTCCACCATCTGTCCTCTATCATTGAAGCAGTTCCTAACCCAGTTTACCACCTTGTGACACACTCCCAGGCAGCCCAGCTTTTTCATAAGCCTTCTATGTGGAATGATATTGAAGGCCTTACTGAAATCCAGGTAAACCACATCCATAGCTCCCCCAGATCCACTTCCCATGTCTCACAGTCAAAGAAATCAATTAGATTTGTTTGACATGACCTTCCCACTGTGAAGCCATGCTGTCTTGAATCCAGTGCTCTGCTGGATTCAAGGTGTTCCACAATCATTTCTAAGTAGTGATTCCATCATTTTCCCCACTATTGAGGTGAGGCTAACTGGTCTATAGTTTCCAGCCTCATCACTACTCCCACTTTTGTGAAGAAGGACTACATCTGTCCTCCTCCAGTCCTCTGGAACCGCTTCTGTATAGACTGATTCTTTGAACAGGGCTTCCAGTAGTGCTGTCAGCACCTCCCATAGTTCCCTTAATATTCAAGGATGAATCCCATCAGGTCCCATTGCCTTGCCACTTTCAGTTTTGTGAGTTCTTTTAGGACTCTTCTATAAATGGACTGGTATCCACCTCCCTCACATATCTGCTCATGTTACCTATCTGTGGTCTCGCACCTTCTTCTATGAATACTGAGCAAAAATTTTTGTTCAGTATTGATGTTTTTTCTAGGTTCCCTTCCTCACACTCCCCTTTTTCCCCTTTAAGCCTTACAATCCCACTCCTGGTTTTCCTCCTTTTCCTAATGTACTTATAAAAAGTATTGTCCCAGCTGGCCCAGTGGTGCTGAGTGTCGAGGTGCTGGATGCCACACCTCATGCCATGCCGGTGACCAGAGTTCAGGAACGAGCTCAGGCCCCAGGTGTTGGCAGGGTTGGGGTGAGGACTGAGTGCCACAGGGCTGCTGTCCTTCCCCGGGGGGAGGGCAGGGGATAGCTCAGAGCTCCAGTGGCTCCCAATTGAAATTGGAGGTGCTGCAGTGCATCGGCTGCACATCAGGCAGTGTGGATGGCACGAGCAGGGTTGTCATGTGCCAGTGCCTCATGGGTGCACCACGCAGGGGGAGGGGCATCAAGAACATGGGAAAATCTTGCTCTGCAGGGCAGGCAATGGCACCTGACCCCCATGTCCACCACCGGATCCACTCTGCCTGGCCTTCCAGGCTCTCCACCTAGGCCCCACTCCCACAGCCAGAGTCTACATGTAAGAGCACCCAAAGAGGAGGAGTGGCCCCACCCCAGAGGGGGTTAAGCTGGGGGTGCTGGCTGTTGGGGAGGAGAGGAGGCACAGGATCAGTGGGGCCTCAGGTGGGCAGGATCAGACAGGATGCCTGACAGAGGTTCCATGGGCTTTGACTGGAGAGAAAAAAAAAGTCTTGACCCTTTTTTTTTCCCTTACTGTGCTATTTTTTTCCTCCGTTTGGGCCTTTGCACTCCTGACTGCTTTCCATGCCTCCTACTGTTTATCCAGGTACACTACCCTGTCCTTTACCTTTTTCTATATACTGTTTCCTGAAAGCCATCTCTTTCACCCTTACCTTCACAGCCACTTCCTTTGCGAACCAGAGTGGTGTTCTCTTTCTCCTTCCCATTTACTGTCCTAATACAAAGGTTTGTTGCCTCTACTATGGTTCTTTTCAGATGGGCCCACTGCTCTTCAACTGTCCCTCATTCATTCCACCCTGCCAGGGCCTTCTTGAGCCATATCCCCATCTTAGAAAAGTCCACCCTCCTAAAATCCAGGGCTCTCACCTCTGTGTGGCTTAAATCTATTCATACTGAATCGCACCGTGTGATAATCACTGGACCTAGGTGTCTGCCCACCCTGGCTTCCACAATTCTGTCTCCATTGGTGAGTTCCAGGTCCAAAACTGCACCCTACTGGGTGGGCTCTAGCACTAGCTGCCTAAGGCCTGCCCCTTGCATGGAGTAAAGGATGTCCCTGCTCCTGGCTGAGGCAGCAGCTGGGATGCTCCAATCCACATCTGTCTGGTGTTGGGTGATATATACTTTGCAGCTGTATGGGTGAAAGCGATTGTTTGCTCCTATTTGCTCCTATTTGCTCCTATTGTTTGCATCCGTTTCTTCTGGGATTTACTTTATTTTTGCACATTTTAGCCCGTGAGTGGATGACATGACCTGGATAACAGTGACTGTGACTGCTAGCCGCTGGAAAAACCAGATATAGACTGTGGAGGTGAGTGTGGAAAATGATAATGGGTTCGGCAAAAAGGAGAAGCTGCTTCATTTTATCTGATGAATGCTTCTCGGGAGCACTAGCATCTCAAACCCTAGAATATAATGTACACTCGTGAGGCTGGCACTAAGTTGCAGCTGGGTACTTACAAGGACGAGGTGTCACGTGCTGAAAGATTTACATAAAGTCAAATGTGATATAGATGCGCGTAAAATGCAAAGGCTCCTGTAAACCAGTTGCTGACAGACAGTCGTTTGACTTTATCATTGAAGTGCATTGCCATTGTAAACTCTCTCTAAGTTGTTATGGGGCCGTTATTTCGAATGGGACAATTACAGTATATATACTGTAGTCAAGACGGATGTCATCCTCAAATCTGTGAGCAGTAAGTTGTTTTCCCTTTGCTGTGCCACTTGCCTCTGCATGCGTCTAAAATTCCTATATGTTTTACATCTACTGGCAGACAAGGTATTTAATCGCTCCATTTAACACTCATAGTAAAAAGAAGTTGTTATTAAAAAGCTGATTTTTTTAAATAAATCCATCAGCAATAAAAATACCCTTTCATAAGTTTATAAATGCCAAGAGTGGTAGGTACATTTTGACTGTACTGTAGAAGAGGTACGCAAAAGTCCCACTTTTTTAAACTATTGATCAGAATCAAATTACTTTTTGTTAAAGTATTCCCCTGTGAAATGGTTGTTTAGCAAAACTGAGGAAGTTATTCTATTTTATTTATTCATTGTTAACTGGGCAATGTCCACTAGGCACTATCAAAAAATGGTAGGGTTTACTGTGTAAAATGATATGGGGTAAAGGGATAAGTCTAAACTGGAACCAGCAGGTGTAAAGGCATAGGTAATGGGAAAAAAGGTAGATTATTAAACTGGAACCTGTTGGGGGGAGATGTAACATGCTGAGGATGGGATGAGATGAAAGGCAGTGTACAGTTGGGGTATACCTTGTGCTAATTTCAAGCCATCTCTGCTTTCAGTTACTCTGCATGTCTGTATTCCCCGATGCCACAATGGCACCTTAGTTAAGCTTCCTAACAGACAGTCCACAGTCCACTCCCAACCACTACTTCTGCTATGATTGGCAGGGTTGGGGAGAGTAAGCAATGAATCATCTCTCCACAAGTTGGGTAAACGTTAGGACAGGATCACTACGCCTTTTTAGGTCCATTGTATGTTGTAATGGAGATATGAACATACGAAGCAGCAGCAGAAGAAGGCCATTCTGCTCGTATTGCAGGGACAACAGCTTGAGCTACTGTCACTGCCCTCCTTCCCAAATCCTCCTTACCAACGATCCCTGCCTTCCCCCTTTGCCTATCCCAGCTTCTCTTAAAGCTGCCCTCTGTCTTCAACGAGATGACCTCTTCTGGCAGTGCATTCCCAGTGTCCACCACCCTCTCCGTGAAGAAGTGCTTCCTGACCTACCTCGGCTAAACCTTCCACCCTCCAGCTTAAGACTGTGCCCCCTGGTGTTGTGGTTGCCACTCAGCTTAAAGAGACTCTGCTTATCAACCTTATTTATCCCTTTCTACTGATACTGTGATATTTATAACCCAATAAATTACAAGCTGCCGTGGATTGATAATGTATTTTCCGACATTGCCATGGCATGTATTTGTCTATTTGAATCATATTTTACCAAGTAAGCAACAGAATCCTAACTGACTCGTGTCCAGCTGAGACCGGGGGGCAGGAATATATTGTAACAATGTGATATAAAAGCACAAGGATATACATTTTAATATTGAATTAATGTTGGCATAAATGTATTAACTATGAAATAATCAAATCCTATGTACAGTATATATTGTATATAATGTGGGATATACTTCTAATGTAAATTCCTTTATTGTAAAGTATAATTAGGATTCGTATGTCCTGTTGAATATATGTTATTTGTCACATGTTTTTCAGCTTGATATTCTAAAGTTACAAGGCACTGTGGGACCTCACTGGAAATGAGCTATGGCTCAACTGAATTTTGTATCCCTGTTTATATATTATGAATAAAATGTTCCTACTATTACTACATTGTGGAATGGCTGCTTTGTAATGCTCTTTGCCATCCAAGTCCCCCAAGATCTGGATTTGCTTTTGACGTGTAAACATAAAAAAGATGTAAAGCAGTGAGAGGAGAGTTACATATCCTTACAGATTATTTTCTGAAAAGCGGCCAGTGCCTTTCAGGCTGTGGGTGTGTGAGCTGACTGTATGGGCAGTTGGTTAGTTAGCAAACAGCATTATCGAGCAGGCAGATAATGTCTGATTCTTAATTGTATTGACTGATAAGCTGCTGTGTTACACCAAGATAGCCACACCTCATGGAGGTCAACCCAGAGTTAACGTACACCTGATCTATGTTACTGTTGCATGAGCTCTGCTAGATTCGTCCTGGAGGGAATGCTGTAAATACAGTTGAAGGAGATTTTAGATATTTGCCTTTGTGGAGCACTGACTCACTGTGTAGACAAAGTAGGGGTTAAATGAGGAAAGAAAAAAAACAAAAAAAAAACACAATAATGGTTCATATTGATCTGTGGGGCCCAGGTTCTTAAGGCAGCAGTGTAAAACTGTTAGAACAGTGAGTCACGTTATTCCCCAAGGGAGGAAAAAAAGGTGAGTAAACATTTAGAATTGTGTGACAGTATTTATTCACCCCCACTATGAAATTAGTAGTATGGCAGAGGGTTGCTGAAGCTTGCTTAACATCTGTGTGAGTTAGAAGTACTTGTATTTAAACCGTCATATGAAGGGTCTTTAGGACAGTAAGAGGGATGGTAAAAAATAAAGACATTGAGCTTTGCCTTGGCCTCATTGGTGGCAACAACGTGGCTTGCATTTCCATCTGGTGACCTGGGTTCGCTCTCAGCCTTGTCCACCTGCCCTGGGCAAGTGGAGCTGTGAGAGCTCAGGCTTCTGGTAGAGGGTAGCAATGTTCTTGTTAATGCAGCACCACCTAATGATTAATATGGGCTACCTAGGATGTCATGGGTAAGTGCGTGATGCCCCCCCCAACCAATCAGGCAACAGCAAAGACCTTGGCAGCAGTGTGGAAGGTTGGTGGGGAAAATGAGGAAAATCACCTGCCAGGAGCATGATGGTACTGCACACCACCAGACGACTAGCCCTGAAAGTCAACCTGGCCTCCTCATCCTTGGAGATAAAGTTCTGTGTTGTCTGGAGTCACTGCCGCCCACCAGGACCAGTCAGTCAGGGAGGTGTCTTCCACTAGGCTGTCGGGGGGGCAGCTCTGAAACAGAGGTAAAGGTTGCACTTTGAGTCCAGCAGCTGCATGTGTGCAGACAGCTTGAAGGAGAATGAGGACTAGATAGATGAGAACAGCTAATAATTTTCTAGTCAAACTACCTCTTGCTGGGAGCTGCAATACTGAACATGAAACTGCTAACAGTGTTAGTCCAGCTGGGTACCTCAACAGTGATTCACACTTGCTACCCATATCTAGCATAAGGGGTGGTGTACTTTGTTTTTTTACCTTTATTTATTTATTTATTTATTTATTTTTACCTTTGTCATACCAGGAGAGAAACACTGCAATGATGCTACATTACAACATTTTACATCTTGACTTCCTATGATACTACTCAACTGATACTTTCTGGGATTACGGTAAGAGACAAACTAGTTTGTCTAACAGGCTGTGGAAACCTTGCGGTGTTAACATAAATAGCCTTGTAGACCTACTATTACGCATTGCACCACAACAAACTTCACCTTCACCGTCTCATCAGTTGGAATGAATTATAATGCATGGACTAGTTCTGAACACTCAAGAGATGACTTCATGTGAGGGTGAGCTACATTACTTTGGTTAAATTAAATATCACAGAGTATGTAAAATGTTGATGCAATGGTGTAGCATAGGGTAAGATCAGATAGTTTTTTATCTACAGGTCACAAGCCTGAAGACGATATATAGAATTTAGAATAGGGAAAGGATAGGGCTTTTCTCCACAGGTTTTAGAATAGGGAAAGGATAGGGTTTTTCTCCACAGGTTTTAGAATAGAGAAAGGGTATGGTTTTTCTACACAGGTTTTAGAACAGGGAAAGTATAGGGTTTTTCTCCACAGGTTTTTTGAATAGGTAAATGGTAGGGTTTTTCTCCACAGGTTTTTGAAAAGGGAAAGAATAGGATTTTTCTCCACAGGTTTTAGAACAGGGAAAGGTTAGAGTTTTTCTCCACAGGTTTTTTGAATAGGGAAATGTTAGGGTTTTCCTCCACAGGTTTTAGAATAGGGAAAGGATAGGGTTTTTCTCCACAGGTTTTTTGAATAGGGAAATGTTAGGGTTTTCCTCCACAGGTTTTAGAATAGGGAAAGGATAGGGTTTTTCTCCACAGCTTTTAGAATAGGGAAAGGATAGGGTTTTTCTCCACAGGTTTTTGAATAGGAATAGTTAGGGTTTTTCTCCACAGGTTTTAGAATATAGAAAAAATAGGGTTTTTCTCCACAGCTTTTTGAAGAGGGAAAGGATAGGATTTTTCTCCACAGGTTTTTGAAGAGGGAAAGGATAAGATTTTTCTCCACAGCTTTTTGAAGAGGGAAAGGATAGGATTTTTCTCCACAGGTTTTTGAAGAGGGAAAGGATAAGATTTTTCTCCACAGGTTTTAGAATAGGGAAAGGATAGGGTTTTTCTCCACAGGATTTTTGAATAGGGAAAGGGTAGGGTTTTTCTTCACATGTTTTAGAATAGGGAAAGGATAGGGTTTTTCTCCACAGGTTTTTGAAAGGAGAAAGGATAGGATTTTTCTACACAGGTTTTAGAATAGAGAAAGGGTAGGGTTTTTCTACACAGGTTTTAGAACAGGGAAAGGATAAGGTTTTTCTCCACAGGTTTTTTGAATAGGGAAATGTTTAGGGTTTTTCACCACAGGTTTTAGAATAGGGAAAGGATAGGGTTTTTCTCCAAAGGTTTTTGAAAAGGGAAAGGATTGGATTTTTCTCCACAGGTTTTAGTACAGGGAAAGGATAGGGGTGTTCTCCACACATTTTTGAATAGGGAAAGGATAGGGTTTTTCTCCACAGGTTTTAGAATAGGGAAAGAATAGGGATTTTCTCCGCAGGTTTTAGAATAGGGAATTGAGAGGGTTTTTTGCCATATGTTTCTGGCATTACCATGTCTGATGGAATGCTCTTTGTGTATGATGATCCATACACTTGAAAAAGTGTCGCATTGGTGAAATGTGGACAACAGATGGTAAATGTTAATGGTAATAAAAAATCGTAAACTATTTTGGTTTCTTTCCTACTGTATAGTACACTATATAAGATACTGTATGGTGGCCTAAATACACACCACTTTCATTAACACCTTACTTAATTTGCCATTCTCACTGTAACCGTGAGATACTGAAGAAACAAGGTCCATTTTCTATTAATTGTATAAAACTCATGGGTGATGTATATCTTGTATTTCATCTGTGAACTTTAGGGTGAAGGTGTATCATTGCTGTGTATTGACAACCACCAACTATTTTATATGATGTATGGTGTAAAAATATCGCAAAACATGGGACTAAGGCATAGTAGGATAGGGTAACATAAAAAAAATGTGTTAATTTTCCAAGGTCAATACAGTGACCTAAAACATAATAGTATGAGGTAATACTAGATAGGTTTTTGCACTGTTCACATGCATAAAGGCTGGAGATAGATATAGGAAAAGATAGATCTTACTTCGAGAGGGTTCCATCAGTAGGTCATCACATATTGGACTTGCACCACCTGGCATTAGGCCGCACGGCAGACTTTTCTAGCAATACCTGAAGGGGGACCACCCGCCCAACATC
Organism: Neoceratodus forsteri; assembly: GCA_016271365.2. Taxonomy (NCBI): domain Eukaryota; kingdom Metazoa; phylum Chordata; order Ceratodontiformes; family Ceratodontidae; genus Neoceratodus; species Neoceratodus forsteri. Next base: position 109,372,787 of record CM057456.1, on the reverse strand, counting down.
ACATGACCAACAGAACACCTTCCAGTGCCAGGTTAGGTTGTGCAGTTCACGGCGGTGACCCTGCGTGGGCTGTCTCGATGCCGGACCCTCCCCCATCTACACAACGGGGGGTCCAACGTGGATTCATCTGATGCCAGGTCTGACATTGGGGGGCTTATAATCGACCCTGAACTGTCCCACATTACCCTTTTGGGTATCCAAGGGATCCCTACCAAGGGTGCTTCACTCCAGAATGGAGTCATTTGGGGCAGTTCTACCCTGGATTTCACCCTTACTCCAACTACATGGGGTTTCAAGGGTATTATCCTCCATCAGATGCCCCTCCTCCTCCTCCCCCCAGTCTAATCAGGATCCACCTCCCAAACCCCTGGCTACTTCAGATTTCAAGACCCTGATTCACTCTTGGTGGCAGGGGGCCAGGTCAGAACTGGTTTCAGATCTGGAAACTAGGCTCCTGCAACCACAGATTCCTATGTCTCCTTCCCTGATCAGCTATCTTGCAACTGTCAATGTCTCAGAAGACTCGGCAGGATGTTTCCCTACCGGACTTTAGAACCGTCCTGTCAAGGATAGTGGATTTCATGATGTGTTATATAATAGGGAAAGGATAGGATTTTAGTCCACAGATTTTAGAACAGGGAAAGGGTAGGGTTTTTCACCACAGGTATTTTGAATAGGGAAAGGGTAGGGTTTTTCTCCACAGGTTTTAGAATAGAAGCAGTTTGATACAGAAAATGATTGAACGGTAGCCACCATCTTATTTTTGGTCATGTGACCCAGGGGATGTAGATATTGGTACAGTCTGGGCCTTCATTTACTTATTCACTTCCCTAACATGTAAAACAAGCTGCTTTTTACTTTTCCTTTTTGAATTTATTGGCTTGCACCTCATAATGCAATAGGTGGACACCCCATTGACATGAATGGGCATACCATGGGTGGTTGGATATGGCACCCCTTCTATCTGCAGTTGGGTCTGTAATGAGAAATTAGGGATCAGAAATTTCATCCAAGCCCCTGCAGATGTAAGAAAAGGTGTAATGCCTTGACATTTAGCCCTTTTATAATATAGTTATCCCTACAAATGTGTAACAGAAGCAGTTTGACAGAAAATGATTGAACGGTAGCAGCCATCTTATTTTTGGTCATATGATCAAGGGGATGTAGATATGGGTACAGTCTGGGCCTTGATTTACTCATTCACTTCCCCATCATGTAAAACAGGCTACATCTTACTTTTACTTTCTGAATTTATTTGTATGTAACCCATAATGCAATAGGTGTGCCCCTCATGTGCCAGCATGGCCTTCCTTAGGTGGTTGGGTATGGCACCCCAGCTATATGGTGGTGGGTCTATAATGTTAAATTAGTGATCATAAATTTCATCCAAGCCCCTGCAGATGTAAGAAAATGTGTAATCCATTGACATTTACCACTTTTATAATGTAGTTCTCACAATAAATGTGTAACAGAAGCAGTTTGATACAGAAAATGATCAAATGGTAGCCACCATCTTGTTTTTGGTCTTGTGACGCAGGAGATGTAGCTATGGGTACAGTCTCGGCCTTAATTTACTCATTCTCTTCCCTGTCATGTAAAACGGGCTACTTTTTACTCTTAATTTTTTAATTTATTGGCATGCACCCCATAATGCAATAAGTGGACACCCCATTGGCCAGCATGGGCATACCATGGGTGGTTGGGTATGGCACCCTGGCTATCTGCAGGTGGGTCTGTAATGTGAAATTAGGGATCAGAAAATTCATCCAAGCCCTGACAGATGTAAGAAAAGGTGTAATCCATTGATATTTACCACTTTTATAATGTAGCTATCCCTACAAACATGTAACAGAAGCAGTTTGATACAGAAAATGATTGAACAGTAGCCACCGTCTTGTTTTTGGTCATGTGACCCAGGGGATGTAGCTTTGGGTACATTCTGGGCATTGATTTACTCATTCACTTCCCTGTCATGTAAAGCAGGCTACTTTTTACTTTTACTTTTTGAATTTATTGGCATCCGCCCCATAATGCAATATGTGGACACCCCGATGGCCAGCATGGACATACCATGGGAGGTTGGGTATAGCACCTCGGCTATCTGCATGTGGGTCTGTAATGAAAAATTAAGGATCAGAAAAATCATCCAAGCCCCTGCAGATGTAAGAAAAGTTGTAATCCATTGAGATTTACCTCTTTTATAATGTAGTTATCACAATACATGTGTAACAGAAGCAGTTTGATACAGAAAATGATGGAACAGAAGCAGCCATCTGATTTTTTGTCATGTGACCCAGGGGATGTAGATATGGGTACAGTCTGATTCTTGATTTACTCATTCACTTCCCTGTCACGTAAAATGGGCTACTTTTTACTTTTACTTTTTGAATTTATTGGCATGCACCCCATAATGCAATAGGTGGACACCCTGTTGGCCAGCATGGACATACCATGGGTGGTTGGGTATGGCACCCCGGCTATCTGCAGTTGGGTCTGTAATGAAAAATTAAGGATCAGAAATTTCATCCAAGCCCCTGCAGATGTAAGAAAAGTTGTAATCCACCGAGATTTACCACTTTTAGAATGTAGTTATCCCTACAAACATGTAACAGAAGCAGTTTGATACAGAAAATGATCAAATGGTTGTCACCATCTTGTTTTTGGTCTTGTGACCCAGGGGATGTAGATATGGGTACAGTCTGAGCCTTGATTTACTCATTCACTTCCCTGTCATGTAAAATGGGTTACTTTTTACTTTTACTTTTTGAATTTATTGGCATGCACCCCATAATGCAATAGGTGGACATCCCATTGGCCAGCATGGACATACCAGGGGTGGTTGGGTATGGCACCCTCGCTATTTGCAAATGGGTCTGTAATGTGAAATTAGGGATCAGAAAATTCATCCAAGCCCCTGCAGATGTAAGAAAAGGTGTAATTCATTGACATTTACCACTTTTATAATGTAGTTATCACAATAAATGTGTAGCAGAAGCAGTTTGATACAGAAAATGATTGAACGTATCCACCATCTTGTTTTTGGTCATGTGACCCAGGGGATGTAGCTATGGGTACAGTCTGGTCTTTGATTTTCTCATTCACTTCCCCTTCATGTAAAACAGGATACATCTTACTTTTACTTTCTCAGTTTATTGGTATGTAACTCATAATGCAATAGGTGGACACCCCGTTGGCCAGCATGGACATTCCAGGGGTGGTTGGGTATGGCACCCCAGCTATATGCTGGTGGGTCTATAATTTGAAATTAGTGATCATAAATTTCATCCAAGCCCCTGCAGATGTAGAAAAGTTGTAATACATTGACATTTACCACTTTTATAATGTAGTTATCACAATAAATGTGTAACAGAAGCAGTTTGATACAGAAAATGATGGAACGGTAGCCGCCATCTTGTTTTTGGTCCTGTGACCCAGGGGTTGTAGCTATGGGTACAATCTGGGCCTTGATTTACTCATTCACTTCCCTGTCATGTAAAACAGACTACTTTTTACTTTTACTTTTTGAATTTATTGGCATGCACCCCATAATGCAATAGGTGGACATCCCATTGGCCAGCATGGGCATACCATGGGTGGTTGGGTATGGCAACCCGGCTATCTGCAGGTGGGTCTGTAATGTGAAATTAGGGATCAGAAAATTCATCCAAGCCCCAACAGATGTAAGAAAAGGTGTAATCCTTTGACATTTATCACTTTTATAATGTAGTTATCCCTACAAACGTGTAACAGAAGCAGTTTGATACAGAAAATTTTCAAATAGTAGCTGCCATTTTGTTTTTGGTCATGTGACCCAGGGGATGTAGATATGGTTACAGTCTGGGCCTTAATTTACTCATTCACTTCTCTGTCATGTAAAACAGGCTACTTTTTACTTTTACTTTTTGAATTTATTGGCATGCACCCCATAATGCAATAGGTGGACACCCCATTGGCCAGCATGGGCATACCAGGGTGGTTGGTTATGGCACCCCGGCTATCTGCAAGTGGGTCTGTAATGTGAAATTAGGGATCAGAAAATTCATCCAAGCACCTGCAGATGTACGAAAATGTGTAATCCATTGACATTTACCAATTTTATAATGTTGTTATCCCTACAAACGTGTAACAGAAGCAGTTTGATACAGAAAATGTTTGAATGGTGTCAGCCATCTTGTTTTTGGTCATGTGACCCAGGGGATGTAGCTATGGGTACAGTCTGTGCCTTGATTTACTCATCCACTTCCCCGTCAAGTAAAACAGGCTATGTCTTACTTTTCCTTTCTCAATTTATTGGAATGTAACCCATAAAGCAATAGGTGGACACCCCATTGGTCAACATGGGTATACCAGGGGTGGTTGGGTATTTCACCCTAGCTATATGCTGGTGGGTCTATAAAGTAAAATTAGTGATCATAAATTTCATCCAAGCCCCGGCAGATGTAAGAAAAGGTGTAATCCATTGACATTTACCACTTTTATAATGTAGTTATCACAATAAACGTGTAACAGAAGCAGTTTGATATAGAAAATGTTTGAATGGTGTCAGCCATCTTGTTTTTGGTCATGTGACCCAGGGGATGTAGCTATGGGTACAGTCTGTACCCTGATTTACTCATTCACTTCCCCATCATGTAAAACAGGCTACATCTTATTTTTCCTTTCTCAATTTATTGGTATGTAACCCATAATGCAATAGGTGGACACTCCATTGGTCAGCATGGGTATACCAGGGGTGGTTGGGTATTTCACCCCAGCTATATGCTGATGAGTCTATAAAGTAAAATTAGTGATCATAAATTTCATCCAAGCCCCTGCAGATGTAAGAAAAGGTGTAATCCACTGACATTTTCCACTTTTATAATGTAGTTATCACAATAAATGTGTAAGATAGGCAGTTTGATACAGAAAATGATGAAACGGTAGCTGCCATCTTGTTTTTGGTCCTGTGACACAGGGGATGTAGCTATGGGTACAATCTGGGCTTTGATTTACTCATTCACTTCCCTGTCATATAAAACGGACTACTTTTTACTTTTACTTTTTGAATTTATTGGCATGCACCCCATAATGCAATAGGTTGACACCCCATTGGCCAGCATGGGCATACCAGGGGTGGTTGGGTATGGCAACCCGGCTATCTGCAGGTGGGTCTGTAATGTGAAATTAGGGATCAGAAAATTCATCCAAGCCCCAACAGATGTAAGAAAAGGTGTAATCCATTGACATTTATCACTTTTATAATGTAGTTATCCCTACAAATGTGTAACAGAAGCAGTTTGATACAGAAAATGATTGAAAGGTAGCTGCCATCTTGTTTTTGGTCATGTGATCCAGGGGATGTAGCTATGGGTACAGTCTGGGCCTTGATTTACTCATTCACTTCCCCGTCATGTAAAACAATCTACTTTTTACTTTTCCTTTTTGAATTTATTGGCAGGCACCCCATAATGTAATAGCTGGTCACCCCATTGGCCAGCATGGACATACCAGGGGTGGTTGGGTATGGCACCCCGGCTATCTGCAAGTGGGTCTGTAATGTGAAAATAGGGATCAGAAAATTCATCCAAGCCCCAGCAGATGTAAGAAAATGAGTAATCCATTGACATTTACCAATTTTATAATGTTGTTATCCCTACAAACGTGTAACAGAAGCAGTTTGATACAGAAAATGTTTGAATGGTGTCAGCCATCTTGTTTTTGGTCATGTGACCCAGGGGATGTAGCTATGGGTACAGTCTGTGCCTTGATTTACTCATTCACTTCCCCGTCATGTAAAACAGGCTACATCTTACTTTTCCTTTCTCAGTTTATTGGTATGTAACCGATAATGCAATAGGTGGACACCCCATTGGTCAGCATGGGTATACCAGGGATGGTTGGGTATGGCACCCCAGCTATATGCTGGTGGGTCTATAAAGTAAAATTAGTGATCATAAATTTCATCCAAGCCCCAGCAGATGTAAGAAAAGGTGTAATCCATTGACATTTACCACTTTTATAATGAAGTTATCACAATAAATGTGTAAGATAGGCAGTTTGATACAGAAAGTGATGAAACGATAGCTGTCATCTTGTTTTTGGTCTTGTGACCCAGGGGATGTAGCTATGGGTACAATCTGGGCTTTGATTTACTCATTCACTTCCCTGTCATATAAAACGGACTACTTTTTACTTTTACTTTTTGAATTTATTGGCATGCACCCCATAATGCAATAGGTTGACACCCCATTGGCCACCATGGGCATACCAGGGGTGGTTGGGTATGGCAACCCGGCTATCTGCAGGTGGGTCTGTAATGTGAAATTAGGGATCAGAAAATTCATCCAAGCCCCAACAGATGTAAGAAAAGGTGTAATCCATTGACATTTATCACTTGTATAATGTAGTTATCCCTACAAATGTGTAACAGAAGCAGTTTGATACAGAAAATGATTGAACGGTAGCCGCCATCTTGGTTTTGGTCATGTGACCTAGGGGATGTAGCTAAGGGTACAGTCTGGTCCTTGATTTACTCATTCCCTTCCCTGCCATGTAAAACAAGCTACTTTTTACTTTTCCTTTTTGAATTTATTGGCAGGCACCCCATAATGTAATAGGTGGCCACCCCATTGGCCAGCATGGACATACCAGGGGTGGTTGGGTATGGCACCCCGGCTATCTGCAAGTGGGTCTATAATGTGAAATTAGGGATCAGAAATTTTATCCAAACCACTGCTGCCATAAGAAAGGGTGTAATCCATTGACATTTACCACTTTTATGATCTAATGATCTCAATAAATGAGTCACAAGCATTTTGACACAGAAAATGGCTGAATGGTGTCAGCCATCTTGTTTTTGGTCATGTGACCCTAGGTAGGTAGCTATAAGTGCAATCTGGCCCTTGATTTACTCATTCACTTCCCTATCATGTGAAACAGGCTACTTCTTACTTTTTCTTAATGGATTTTGTGATGTGTACCCCATAATCCAATAGGTACCCCTCATAGGCCAGCATGGCCCTACCATTGGTGGTCCGTTCTGGTCACTCTCATAATCTGTAGGTGAGAAACCAATGTGAAATTTGTGTTTATATAAAGAATTTGTAGCCTGAAAGTGAAAATTAGTTACATTTTAGACAACAATTTTTACCAGTGATGCAACCGATGTTAACGTTTTTACAAACTTCAATATTTTTTGCGAATACAATTTCGCAAAAACAATCGAAATTTCAATAAATAGACATATATATCTCCAAATGTCTTTGTTGGAAAAGTTATATTTTCACTTTGAATTATAGTTGTGTTAGTTTCTCACTACCCTGACAAAAAAAGTTTACCAGGGAATTAAGAAAAATTATGTAATAACGTCATAACCGATAAGTGTACAAACCCAGTGAAAAAACCTCTGGCAGCAGGGATATGCAATTTTCAAAAAACCTTGGCAGTGTAAGGGTTAACATAAAAGAGGAACTTTACATAGATTTTTAGCAAAAGATGCCATATTTAAAAGGTTTAACAGGATGTGCTTTGTTGAAGTGAACACTGCTCAGTCGCGCTACTGTACATTAGTATGTGAAAGTGAAAGTGATTTAATCATGTGGTGGCTTCTCTGACAAAACCTTAAAAAAAAAAAAAGAGTGCCTTATTTAAAAAGCTTGCCAGAATGTCCTTTACTACAGTGAAGTCTGTTCGGTCATGCCACATTACTACATGAAAGTGAAACTGCACTTAAATCATGTAAGACAGTCTGAAAATGGCAGGATCAACCAGATATACTGTTTTGCTGTTACTTCTGAGCTAAAAAAATATGGCAGCATCAACCTGGTAATTGTGCTTATTGTGGGAAAGCAATATTGATTTACTTATGGCTGTGGGTGGCAGGCTTTGTGAGTCAACTGTGTGTGTGTATGGCAGTCAGTCTGTACCAAATGTGGAGTGATTTCACTACTGGTGAGAAGGTTTTGAGGGTTGGAAAGTAGTTCAGGCATATGGTCATACTGGGGGATGTGCGGTCATTGTGGAATGATGCAAAGTCATGTGACATGTTTCATTCAATCAGCATACTGGCTTTTCAGTGAATTTTTCTTACCTGATATATATATATATATATATATATATATATATATATATATATATTTATAAAATGGTGTGGTAAAATCATAGAAATTCCAGTAACATGATTGGACAGAATGCATCACATGACCGTGCATTATTTCCCAACGACCGTGACGCCTCCCAGTGTCGACCACACGCCCAAACTACTTTCCAGCCCTCAAACCTTTCCTCACCAGGTGATCACCCACGCCTAATGCATTTAAGCAGCCACATACAAACACACACACACACTGTTACTACTGCACACTGTCTCACCACCCTAAATTCTAAAAACAACATAATACAGCCCATTTAACAGAAACCTAACTGTGTATAAAAAACAAGAGAAACTACAGTTCTCTTACATCCTACTCTCACTTTCTGTTAAAAATCTCCCTTTCTACACAGACTTGCCCGATCGTTTACCACTTTCACTTTTCCTACCTGAAGTATAACGTGACGGCGGTGCTCATTCGAAAGTAACAAGCTGTTACCAGTTGAAACTAAGTCCTTTTGTGTTAAAAAATATAAAGTCCTTTCCCTCTGTTACTTTCTCTTAATTTCAGTAATACAAGGTGCAGAGTGTATTTGGATGGAGGCGAGGAGGCGCGGTGAGTCGAGCAGCTACGAGGCAGGCGCAAGCCGAGGCGGTGTTGCTGTGACAGCTCTGGCTCTGGCTGCGTCTACCTCGCAACCCTGCCGTCTCCTAGCGTCTAAATACACTCTGCTACCTAATACTGAAATTAAGACAAACTAACTGAGAGAAGCACGCTATATCTTTTAAACACAAAACGACACTATCAATTCGTAACAGCTTGCAATGCGCTACCCTTCGATCACGCTTATCTTAATCACTGCCTCTCACTCGGACTACTTTCTAAACTCTGCCAACATATAATTTACTACATACAAAGAGCCATTACAATAAACCAACACAACCTAACAGGAGGCACACACGTTTCATCCTTTTTAAACACAGGACTTACTTTCAACTCTGCCAGCATATCATTTCCCACCTAGACAAAGGGATTATTTTTCCACCACCCCCAAAACATGTGTGGCCATTTTATAAATAGATATACCACTCTAGGGGTGTGTGGTGGCGCTCTGATATACATCGCCTTGGGTGGTTGAATACCTAGCCTGCGGCCTCATGCATCTAGCACACACCAAGGCATGCGATATCAGAGCGTGATCACGACACCTAAATGGTATATCTATTACATATATATATATATATATATATATATATATATATATATATATAGTAGCACAATAGTACTACTATAGTTATGGTTGAGTACCCCATTTAAGGTTAATGTCTGAAATTTTGCAGGTTAATAACTTTGCTACTGTATGTTGGATTTGCCTGAACTTTGGTAAGCTTGGAGTGGAACCATAGATCTCTGGATCTACCAAGTTTAGTAATGGTCAGATATACAGTTGCAGAGCTATATAGCACTGTAGAAAGCAATATTTACACTCATTTGCACATTCTTTGCTCATGCCTACAGGATGAACGGTTTGCATGACCAGTCCAAAACCTTCAGGGAACATGCAGCCAGGGTCCCCAATGTACCTTTAGAAGATTTCATGAAAAATATAAAACGGTTCAAGAGTTATTCAAAACTCAAGTTTCCCATTATGATCAATGGGAAAAGTTAACAAAAAGTTAGACAGTGTCACAAATGTAGTTTTTAGTGTCACAAATGACCTTTGTAATGTTGTAAATCCACCATTTTGTTTTCAGCTGCTGGTCACAGAAATGCTTGGCATTTAAAATTGGGACCCTCTAGGGACACCATTGTTTTGTGTTTACCTAGTCGAGCCCTGAGGATGCTAGCCATGTCTTTTTTGAGGGGTTAAACACCCAAGAAATATGTTTTTAAAACTTTTGTAAACTGTAGTGTCACAAAGTAGTCTCACACCTGTGACATTTTTGTAATTTTTTTTGCGAAATTGTCGCAAATCACAACACTACTTTGTGACACTATGGCCAAAATAACAGGAATTCTTTGCCACCCTGCTACAAAAGGACGGTTTGGTCTTTTGGGCTGAATTTTTGAGGGAAGAAAGCCAGCATCTCACAGATGTGCCTTTTGGTGGGCTGGTGGCAAAATATTACAGGGCTGCAAAGTTACAGCAGTCTGAAGTTGACTATTTTCCCATAGGCTAACAATATGGTGTCCGCTGCATCTTTCAGGGCCCGTATCTCAGAAACGCTTTGAGATACGGACTTTTCATTGAAAAAATGAAAAACTAGCCAGGAAAGTCACAAATAATATGACATTTTAATTTTTTTTTCTATGTCATACGGTTCCTGAGTTATAAGCAATTTAGTATTCCAAGTGATCATTTTCTGCTCCAAGGGCCATTATTCTGCATACATTCTTTATATTCACTGTGCTTCTGAATGCACTTTTTGGGGACAAAAGGTGGGTGCATTTGCGTTACTGTTACAGTTGGTGTTTCCACTTGTGTTTCCATGACTGTTTGTGTTAGTGTTTCCGTTTATGTCGCCCTGTGCATTACCCTTTGCATTTGCATTTGCACTTGCGTTTGCGTTACTGTCACTATTTGCATTTCCATTACTGTTTTTGCTTGTATTTGTGTTTCCTTTTGCAGCAATGTGTGCACTGCTGTTTGCGTACGCGCTTCCATTTGTGTTTCTGTTTCCTATGGCGTCATCGTTGCTGTTACCGTATGCATCTGCATTTCCAATTACATTACTGCGTTACTGTGACTGTGTGCATTACAATTTGCATTTGCTTATGCACTTGCATTTAAGCTTCCATTTCTGTTACTGTACCCTTTGTAGTTCTTGCTTTTACCATTACTTTTTCTGTTTCCAATTGCATTACCATTACCGAGGGGCCCCGCGCTCACACCATCACATTCCATTTACTATTTATACTGCACATTCTCAAAAAGAAGGGAAATTCATGGCAAAAAACTCTGTTTAATGCATCAGTTAGGGTTGTTCCACAGCGACAAAAGCAAGGAAATTCGGTGTTAGGGTTGCCATCCCTTGCACCTCATGCCCACCCTGCCCCCACTAAATGGAGTTTTTAGCCATGAATATATATAAACCCCTATAGTTAGGGTTCAGTAGGCACATTAATGTTAAACCTGAAATTTTGCACTTTAATAACTTTGCAATCGTTCAACATATTTGCATGAAATTTAGTGTGCCCTGTACCATGGAGTAGATATCTTGGCAGACTAAATTTCTTGTCAGTTGGATTGGTGGATTTCATGTTGCACATTGTAAAACAAAATGCTAAAATTCACCTTTCTTGGTTAGTTTTTACTCATTGTGATGTGGCTAAACCATTTGGAAATTTGGTCTGAAATTTTCATAGTAAAATGTATTAATCTGTTCCAAAGTTATTACATTTTGAAATTTTGAGTTGTGAGCATGCTCATTTCAGTCTTTTGGATAGCTGCATGAAACAAAAAAAGGATTTTTGTACGAAGAAAAAAGATTTTGACAACTCTTGAAAAAGGATCTTTAAAATCCTTTTTCATGAGAAATACATTCCTTTCTCGTCAGCCACCATTTTTATTTTTTTTAGCCCAAACAAACTGGGTAGTCGGTGACCATAGCGACCAAGATTGAGTGCCTAGAACAATAGTGACTCAATCTTGGTGACTGTGATCATGACTACCTAGGGATGAGGGCAATTGGATACTGGAGATAGTGATTATAGTGACAGGAACTTGTGGGTATATGTGCATGCGCATGCTTAAGGAGGGGAGATGCGGGGAGGGATGGGATGTGGGAAGGATTGCAGTGGGCAGCTGCTATTATGGGGAGGGTGGTCAGCTGGGAGGCATGGGTTAGCGGGTTCGGGTCCGGCTTGGTGTGGCTGTTTTTTTTTTTCCCTGGCGGCATGTACAGCCCCAAGTTTTTGCTCCCCTGACATGCAGCCCCCTGGAGTTGAGAATTCATAAGTAGGAGGGTGTGGCGGGCTGTGGTTGGCACAACCCCCTATTAAAAGTTAGACATATGGGTCTCAGTTTCCGTTTTTTCATGTGCTGCAGTACGCATTGCAGAAATTATTTTCCGGCGATGTGCACTTGCCATAATAACAATCGCTGTTTTGTGACCACTATTATGACATGGAGCCAACAAACTGTCATAACTCTGCCCAGGGATGTCTTCTGCAGATATCCAAGTATGTATCCTGTTCATCAGGACATCCTTTACTGTTGTGTGCCTTTACTTTAATTTCATGTGGCCTCAGAATGCTTATTTTTTAAGATCTTTTTTCATGACTCACTTCCAATCCTTTTTTGTCATGACGAAAAAGGATTTTGACAGCTCCCGAACAAAGACTGTGTCTGATGAAAGATGATTAGCAGCAGGCATTCTGGTCAGAGAATCCTAATCCTTTTTCATGATGATGACAAAAGATTTTTTCATCTCGCAAAAATGGAATCATCTTATGAAAAGAGATTTTGACAATTCACAAACAAGGATAACAAAACTAATCATTTTTCATGAGCTGTCAAAATCCTTTTTCATGAGACTATTCCTTTTTCATGAGGTGACGAAATCCTTTGTCATCATCATGAAAGAGGATTAGTGGCTGAGTCATCTTGTCAGAGAACCCCAATCCTTGTTCATAATGACAACAAACAATTTTTTCATCTTACAAAATAGGAATCATCTCACTAAAAAGGATTTTGACAGCTCACATAAAAATATTTTTAAGTCCTTTTTCGTGAGCTATCAAAATCCTTTTTCATCAGATGATTCCTTTTTTGTGAGATTACAAAATCCTTTTATTTTTTGCACAAATGATACTTTGTGCAAAATACAGTCCCTTTTTTTGAAAGAAGGGAGGTATTTTGTGCAAAGTATTTGGTTTGACCACAGGAGCTGTGTAGTGTCTGTTATTTTGTTTTCCTCTTAGCAAGGACCAACAGGTGTTGAAAATATGTGAAAAAGTAATGTAAGATAAAGAAACATTAGAATTTAGCTAAAAGGGACATATTTAGCTAGATTCTCATGTTTTTTATTGTTTAGCTGGCCAAAAACAAGTTTATTGAGCTCCTAAAATATTGGGTGCTAGATTAGCAAGAGGATCACTTGTCTCCCATTCTATGTATGAGAACAGTGGTATTTTCATTACTTCTGCAGTCGCACCTGGAACTTGTGCTGCCAGCTGCAGAGTCAGCTTTCAGCCACTCATTCTCATGGTGTTTACCGACACCTTACATTTTTGTTGCTCTGGTGTTGAGTGGTACTCCTCCCTTGTTAGTTAGTTAGTTAGTTAGTTAGTTAGAAGCCCCCCTCCATCGACAGTGTGGGGCATTGTGTAGCCCACTCCCAGTGTCTCCAGTTGTGTCCTTTAGGCAACTATTGTGGGACACTGGGTAGCTCACACTCCCAGTATCCCCAGTATGGGGTCCCCCAGCAGTGTGCCCTTTTGTTCTATTGTTTTGCCAACAGCTGGGTGCCCAATCCCTGTGTTGGCAGTAGCCCCCCCCCACAGTGTGGGACTCTGGGGAGCCCACTCCCAGAGTTCACAAATGATACATTTAGCTGAAAAAAGAAAACAGTCACCCAACATTTTTTTAAATCCTGAAAAGAAAATGGTCCCTTGTCGCCTCACCCTCCCCCATCCCCACCCACCCTCTGCACACCCACCTCCCCGCACCCCCACTTACACGATACTTATATATGGAGGTCTGTGGCTGCAATCTTCTGGGGACTGGGACATGTCTGCACTCTTCAAAGCTGAACCACAACCTGGAGGAATCAAGGTAAACACTGAAAAATGGCTGTCATTGGGGTTTTCAACTTATGTTGCTATCTCAGCCATTTTCAAGAATTCTGACCCCATATTTTCAACATGGTGTTCTTGGGACTCACCTCAGGAACACTGGCAATTCCATCTTGTTACTCAGTCCCAAAAAGCAATTTCGTGATCACTGCGCAGAATCACCTTTCAAGACTGATTAACAAAGTGAAAGTGCCAGTGTTCATGAGAGGAGGTCCCAAAAGGCCCATGTTGAAAATGTGGTGCTCAAAACCAAAAAAATGGTTACGTTATGAGTGTGCATTGCCCAGTTCTTATGCATGCTCATAACTTCACCAATTTTTAATATTTTCACTCCAGATTATCAAAATTGCCATTTTTTCACACCTCCTCATGAACTGTACAGCTGTCATTTTTTACATCCTGCCCAAAACATGTTTTCACACCTGTGGTGTAGAATGACACGGTTGCTGTGCAAAATCAACTTTCAGGATGCTGTAACAAAACCACAGTGCCTATGTCCCTGAGGCAGAGCCCCCAAAAAGCCATGTTGAAAATCTGGTGAGAAAATTCCTGAAAAATTCCTGAGTTACATGTGTCCATTGAATTTATTCTATGCACATGTACTTTTCAATATTTGCCTCAAAATTTTCAGCATAGCCATTTTATCACACCACCTTATGAACAGTACAGTTGCCATTTTTTGCTTCCTGCCCCAAATGTGTTTTTGCACCTCTGACCCAGAATGGCATTGCAGTTGTGCATAATTATATTTTGCCTTGCATTTCATAATTTCTCTGTAGCAGGGTACATGAGGTTGTGTAATAAGATGACAATTCTGACAATTGGGGCACTGCTGTTTGACACATTGAAGCTTGGGGCCCAGAGGACTATGCGTTTTCACACCTACATACATATGTGTATCTATGGTGGAACTGGACTGCTGGGTCTGAAGGACCCTTCACTCCCACAGTAAACTAAGAATAATATCATACTAGCTCAAAAAGAAGGGAAATTCACTGCAAAAACCTATGTTAATGCATCAGTTATGGTGAATGCTATAGTGACCAAAGCAGGGAAATTAGGTGTTAGAGTTTGCAACTGTAACGCCATGCCCCAAACATGCAGATACGGACAGGCATTGGGGGGTGTCTTTGGGTCATGGACCCTAACGCTTACCCCATTGCATAAGTAAATTAGCTCAGATGGGTACAATATATGAGAATGGAGTGAGTGTTTGGGTCCATGACCCCAAGGCACCCCCAATGCCTGTCAGTGTCTGCAAGATGGGGGTGGGGCATTAGAGTTGAAAACCCTAACACCTCATTTCCCTTTTTTGTCACTGTAGTATTCACTCTAACTGATGCATTAACAAAGTATTTTGCAATGAATATAAATATATATATATACACACACATATATGTTTGTCACTTTATCATCAACCCTAACTGTTGCAGTAAGATAGCTTTTTGCAAAGTATATATATATATTAGAGGCAAAAATATCCATTTAATGCATCAGTTAGGGTTGTTCCACAGTGACAAAAGTGAGGAAATTAGATGTTAGGGTTGAAATCCCCTTTGCACCCCTCCAGACCACCCCCCCAACTGGAATCAGGGTGCGCATTGGGGTTGTTGGTCCTAAATGTCACCCCATCTCATGTGGAAAGAAGCTGAGAAATAGGAGAAAGGGGTGACAGTTAGGACCGATGATTCTAATGCACTCGATTGCAGTTGGGGGTGGGCTGAGGGTGCAAGGGGTTTCAACCCCAACATTGAATTTCCTCGCTTTGTCACTGTGGAACAACCCTAACTGATGCATTAAATGGAGTTTTTTGCCTCTAATTTCCCTTCTTTTTGAGAATGATAATGAGAAATAGTGAATGTAATGCGGTGGCGGGAGCGCGGGGACGCAAATTGTAATGCGCATGGTGACGCAAAGCGAAACAGAAAGAGACACAGTACTGTAGACAGAAATGTTAAAAGCAATGCAAATGCAACTGCAAATGAAAACGCAAAGGGTAACACACATGGTGGCGTAAATGTGAACGGTAAGTGAAACGGGTATGGAACCGCAAGCAGAAACGGTAATGATAACAGTAATGTAAGTGCACAGGCTGGTTTTCCCCAAAAGCTGTATAGAGAAAGACAGTGAGTACAAAGAATGTATGCAAAATAATGACTCTCGGAACACAAAAATGAGGACTTGGAATAGTAAATTGCTTATATCTCAGTAACCGTATGATAGAAAAAAAAGTTTAAAAGTCATATGAATTATCAGTTTCCTGGCTAGTTTTGTGCTTAGCCCCTTAAGGGGGCTAAGGATTTTTCAACAAAACGTCCATATCTCGCACTGTTTTTGAGATACAGGCCCTGAAAGGTGCAGCGAATGCCGTAATGTTATCCTATGGGAAAAAACAGAAGTTCAGACTGCCATAACTTTGCCTCCCTATAATATTTTTTCACCAAACCACTGAAAGGCACATATGTGAGATGTTGGCTGTGTTCCCTGCAAATTTCATCCCAAAGGACCGAACCGTTATTTTGTAGCAGGGTGCCAAATGATTGCTGCAATGCGTGGTACACCGTAATGTTATCCTATGGGAAAAAGTGTCAACTTTGGAGTACCGTAACTTTGCTGCTGTGTAATATTTTTCCAAAAAAATACTGAAAGGCACATCTGTCAGATGTCAGCTGTGTTCCCTCCAAATTTCAGCCCAAAACTGCAAACCGTTCTTTTGCAGCAGGGTGCCAAAGAATTACTGTTATTTTGGGCATAAAGTCGCAAAGTAATGTTGTGATTTGCGAAAGCTTTCACAAAAATTTGCAACACTTTCATGAGTGCGACACTACTTTATGAAAGTACTTTCTCCAGAAATCTGAAAAACATATTTCTGGGGTGTTTTACCCCAAAATAAAGACATGGCTAGCATCCTCAGGGCCTGACTAGGTGAATACAAAAAGAATTAGATTGCTAGAGGGTCTCAATTTTAAATGCCAAGCATTTTTCTGATCACTAATTGAAAACAAAATGATGGATGTGTGACAGTGAAAGGGCCATTTGCAACAGAAAAAAGTGCATTTGCGACACTGTTGAACTTTTTGTTAACTTTTTCCATTGAATTATAATGGGAAATTGTTTTTTGAATAACTTTTGAACCGTTTAATATTTTTTCATGAAATCTTCAAAAGGCACATTGGGGACCCGAGCCACATGTTCTCTGAAGATTTTGGGACAGTCGCACAAGCCGTGAGACCTGTAGGCACGACTGTAGAATTCCAGAAAAAGCATAAACGCATGTGCAGATCACGCTTAATAACTCTGCAGCTGTGTATCAGACCAGAACGAAACTTGTGAGATCCCAAGGCGTATGAGTCTTGATTGTGCATTCCAAATTTCTGTCAAATCCGTCAAATGGTTGCAAAGTTATTAAGGTGCAAAATTTGGGGTTTAACATGTAAATGGCTCCTCAACCCTAACTAAAGTGGCACTACCGTGCCACTATAATATATATATATATATATTTACACAACTTATGTGCTGGGATACACGTCAGTATAAAAAGTGATATCTCAAGAAGCCAGTGAAGATAACATTGATATCTTCATGTTCCTATATGTCATCATGATATCTTTAACACTCCTATACGTCATCCTGTTCTGTAGTCATCTCCAATAAATCCTATTGGCCCCTCATAAAACTCAGCTGTTCTAAAGCTCTGCCTCTCAATCACCTGAACCCCACCATGACTCTTACATTTACTATCAGTTTCACACAATCGGTAATCAAAAAAAACACACTTATCTGGTTGATCCTGCGTTTTATCCTTGTCTCACTAAAAGTGTTTAATTTCTGATGTGCTACATTTTCAGCGTGACCGAGCGCTAGCGAGAACATTGACTACCTCAGGAGACATTTAAAATAAGATATTGCACTGGTTTTATTTACTTTGCTGGCCTTTGTTAGAAAAAAGCTACAGAGAGAGACTAGAGAGAGGCGACATGTCGGCAGCTTCAGAAGTGAAGTGAGTGTGGGCGGTGTTGCTATAGCAGCGCGCCGTGCTCACTTCGCTATGGCTTCGCGCGTGCTCTCTGCGGCTCGGCCTTTTTCTAGCAAAACCAGCAAAATCAACAAAAACTGTGAATATCTATTTTAAACTGTCTCTGAGCGGTCAATGTGCTCTTGCTAGCGCTCCAGTCACGCTGAAAATGTAGCATATCAGAAATTAAACACTTTTGGTGAGACAAGGATAAAACGCCAGGATCTCTCTCTTTCTACTGTCAGCAACTTCTTTCTAAACAAAGCCCAGCAACATCAGTAAAAACCAAGGGGATTTGTAACAGTTTCTACTGACAGCACCTTATTTTAAATGTCTGTAAGTTAGTCAAGGTACTATATTAAAGCACTCGGTCACGCTGCATTCCATGTCTAGGACATCACAAATGAAACTCTTTCGCTGAGACAAGGGGGAAACTGCAGGATCAACCCGATAAGTTTTGTAATGACTTAAATACAATAAATGTCAAAAAGCCACAGACATTTCTGTCAGTGTACAGATAGATTGTAATATTTTAAATGTCTGCCAGATCCTTATTTTAAACCGCTGAAAACCCTCAGTCATGCTACACATTAATAACATCAAAGGTGAAACTCCTTCAGTAAGACTGGGGGAAATGGCAGGATCAACTAGATAACTTTTAATAACTATGTTTTTGCCACTTATGGCAGGACAAGAGCCATGGGGAGGGTGGGGCATTGCTAGTTCTACGTAATAAATATCTAGAGTATTGTTTTAAGTCCCAGATTTGGTACATTGTCTTGGGATGGAAGGAGCTCCAAAGCATATCTAGGGGTCGTGTTGAGGGCCCAGCTCATAAGTTGTATAAACAGAATATGACATGGCCTGACTGAAGATATCATATTTATCTTCACTCGAGTTAATATCATGATAGTTCTCACCGTGGCTTCGCCACTCATGAGATATCATGATATCATTGGCCTCTCATGAAGATAAATATGATATCTTCAGTCAGGCCATGTCATATCCCATATATATATATATATATATATATATATATATAGATATATATATATATATATATATTTTTTTTTTTTTCGTTGCAAACAACTCCATTAATGCATCAGTTAGGATTGATAGCACAGTGACAAAAGTTTGGAAATGTGATGTTAGGGTTATAACCTACCACCCCACCTCCACCATCCACACACCGAAAGGCATTGGGGTGTGTGTTGGGGTTGTTGGCCTAACTCTCACCCCATTCCATGTGTAAACAAGCTAAGATGGTGCAGTGTAGGAGAATGGGGTGAGAGTAAGGCCAATGACCCCAATGCACACCCCAATGCCTTTTGGTGTGTAGAGGGTGGGGGTTGGGATTGAGATGGAAGGGGTGTAACCCTAACATTACATTTCCAAGCTTTTGTCACTGTGCTATCAACCCTAACAGATGCATTAACTGAGTTTTTTTGCATTGAATTTCCATTCTTTTTGAGAAAGTTTAGTGTAACTGGTAACTGGTATGTGTTAGTGGGAGCTCAGGCCCTCTGGGCCCTGGGCACCCTTCACATTGCCCACTTTTAGCATAATGGTATGCATATGCAAGAGCACAGGTCCTTTGTGTCCTGCTTTCCCACTTACAAATTAGTACGACGCCATACAGCAGCACCATCATAGTACTCCAAAGGAACCCTTGTAATATGTTGTTGCCAATATCTCCATAACCATAGGAAGTAGGTAAAAAAAATTGCACTGCAGGTGTAATCTGTGACTTCAAAACTTGTTTTTTGACTTAGTGCATTAAGCTGTGTATAGCAAAAAATCTGTATCTTGCACCGTTTCTGAGATACAGGTCCCAAAAGTCACCATGGGCACCACAATGTTAACCTATAGGAAATTTTTCAACTTCGGGGCACTGTAACTATGGGCCCATTGAATGTTTTGGGACCAAACCACCAAAAGGCACATATGTGGGAACAGGGCTTGCCACCCTGAAAATTTCAGCCCAACAGCCCCAACTGTTTTGCTGCAGAGGGGTGGCTAATATTTGCTGTTTTGGGACAAAGTACTGTTGCAAATTGTGACAGTTTTGCAAGAATAGCACAACACTTTTGTAATTTGAGAAAGTGTCATGGCAATTTGTGACAGTACTGTGGCTCCAATTTTTAAAACGCCATTTCTTTTTTTTCCCCCAAAAGATGATAGGGTTGTCATCCTCAGGACACAACTAGATAAAAACAACAGTCAGTGTTTTCCTAGGAGGTCACAAATTTAAATGCTAGGCATTTTTCTCTCTCGCTAACTGAAAACAAGTTGGCCACTGCACGGCAGTAAAAGGGCCATTTGTAACAGTAAAATGTAGTGGTGTCAGCTTTCAAGAGACACATATATTTTTTTCTTTGATTATAATGGGAAATTTGAGTTTTGAATAACTTTTGAACGGTTTAATACTTTTTCACCATATCTTCAAAAAGCACATCAGTGACCCAGACTATATCTTCCCTGAAGATTTCAGACCAAATGGACAAATTCTGCAGGCTATAACCACAAGCAAAGAAATGTGCAAAACTCCATTTTGGGGCATTTTTGGCTGCTCCACACTTCCATTACTGCTTATCCAACCATAACTCAACTTGCCAGATCCAGAGATCTATGGTACCAGACCATGCATGCATATTTTCAGGTAAATCCATTGTATGGTGGCAAAATTACTAAAGTACAAAATCTGGGGTTTAACATAGAAGTGGCTGTGCAACCCTAACTATACTGCCACTACCGTGGCAGTATACAATCATATATATATATATATATATATATATATATATAACTGTTAGATTAATTGTGGATTATAAATTAAGCTACTATAAAAACTGTTTGTGGCAGTCAAATGTTTTTGTGAAATATATTTGTACAATGAATTATGCTAGCTATTCAACTGGCTTCTACAGACAGACTGTGGAGATATTTGTCATATGAACTTAGAAAAATGAACCTGAGATGTACAATATGATATATCTACATTGGTATATTGTTAATGCAAACCTATGCTGCGAATGTAAAACTAGTCTTGCATTTTTATATGTGTCTAAAGTTTATGATATCTTTCTCTTTTGTAATGGCAATTTTAAGCTGATCAATAAATTTATTGAATACTGCATAATGGAGGGCCCTGCAGTCCTATTACTGCTTAATGGTATCCATATGTGGGAACGCAAGACCTGAATCTCGCTGTGAAGGACCTGCACTCCCATTACACTGCCATCACTCCATGGTGGTATCCATTTGTAAGAGGACAGAGCCCATAGGGCCCTGCACACTAATCTATCCATAAGTGTGGTTACATTGCAATCATCTGTCATCTACTTGTGGAAGAGCAGGGCCTTTTGGGCCCTGTACTCTCACTACTGCATAATGGAGGACCCTGCAGTTCCATTACTTCATAATGGTATCCATATGTGGGCTCCCATCTACCTATAATTGTAGAGACACTGTGCAGGCCTAGAGACATTCCAGGTAACCCTTGTGCTGCAAATAGCGCAATATCTCAGTAACCATAGGAATACCAGAAAAAAATCCACTGCAGTTGTAATCATGCACTGGCAGCCTTCATCTCTGATTAGTACACCTAAAGATGTACTAAGTGGAACCATGTCATAAGAGCTAAAACAAAAATATTGAGTGTCACAACAGCGACCACAAATCATCAAAAACATTTTCGGTGATCAACACAATAGCTACAGAAATGAAACAGACAGAAATCACAAAAATAAAAATAAACATATTAAATCACAGCAAGCCTCCCACACCCTCCATTATTAAATAACCAACTGCAGGGGAGGTGGACACTTGGGAAAAGAGGCAAACATGGGAAGGGACTATTCAATGGGATGGCAGTGAGCAGAGGGAGAATGAAGGGGGAGCATCCTGTGGATGGGGGTACACACACTCAGGGTATAAAAACCACCACCTGAAAAAAACCAAAAAAAAAATGACAAACCAATGATCATGAAAGTAAACCCCACACCAGTACTGAACAGCAGACCACTATCATCGCAGACCACAGATCTACCCACCACACCAGACAGCAAGCTCAACTGGCTTTGTCAAACAAACCCCCTATTACCTTCTTCCATGTTATCCCATGTAACTTCCCTGGATATGCCATACCTAGCTTTCTTCTCCATTCACTTTCCTTCCTCTTCATTATTCTGTAACTGTTGCTATTAATCCAGATGCTCAAACTGAGTCACTCAAATTGAGTCGCTCAATTTGAGTCAACTATTTGATGGGTTACCATACTAAGCTGCGTTTAGCAAAAAATCCATATGTTGCACCATTTTTGACAAATAGGCGCCGAAAGGTACTGCGACCACCAAAATGTTATCATATGGGAAATTTCTAAATTTTGAAATGTTTTAAGTATGGAAGTGATGTAAATTTTATCACCAGCCAGCATAAGTCATATCTGTGAGGCAAGCCCTTTCTATCCTGAAAATTTCCAGCCTGAAAGTCCTGTTTCTTTGCAGTGAAGTGACAAAGAAACAGTAAACCTTAAAAATTCCTTTTTGTGAGCTGTCAAAATCCCTTTTCCCAAGTGAGATATCCATTTTGTGAACTGTCAGAATTTATTTTTGTGACCCCCAAATCCCTTTGTGTACCATGCAGCTATGCAAAAGGATCAACTGATCATGTTCAGAACCCAAAATTTCAAAATGTAATAACTTTGGAATGGATCAATATTTTTTCACCAGTGCTGGCTTGTTCTTTTGGGGCAAGCTCTTTCTACTCTGAAAAGTTTAGACCAGCATCCCAAACAGTGAGACTGCAGCGCGATGAGGAATAAACAGCCAAAAAATGTTTAAAAAAATTGACTTTTACTGTTTCTTTCACTATTTGCAGCATAAAATCCACAAATCCTATCAAAACAAAACATGGTACATCAAGAGATCTACCCCCACGGGGCTGGCCCACCAGTGCAGCGGTTGGATTTCTGCTTGTGATGCCGGCAACCTGGGTTCATGAATGGACTTGGGCCATTGGAGGGCTGGCCAAGGGCAGAAGGATTGAACGTCCCATGACTGCTCTCCTTCTCCGGGAGATGGTGCGGGATGCCGCCGGTACAAATTTTGAATTATAATGAATTTTGTGATAACCACCTGAGAGGCCAGTAAAAACAAACAGAAAACCGTGTGATCCATGAAAAGAAGCTTGCAAGTGTTAACAAGTTGTACTTTACTGTTCATGTGTAGAGAACAAGTGACAGAGAAAGGCTAAAAAAACACACACATGGTGCCTGGTTATTTGCATGATTTACTTGTCATGCTGGAACAAAACACTCAAGATGGCAGCCAATATCTTTTTACTGCTTCAAATTTACAAATAGTAAATTACAATCAAATCATGTATTTAAAAAAAAAATGCCTGAACCTAACTAAACAGGACCAGTTTAGCCAGATATTGTTGCTTGTTTATTTATTTATTTATTTATTGAACATCAGTTTCTGTATAAACTTACCAGAAAGACTTTTTCTTGGCTCCCCAAAATCAGGATGCCCAGCTTAGCAAGTGAAGCCTTTTATCCACGTTCCCTGTATGAGAACTCCAGGATTTTCTTGACTTCTGCAGGTGCAGCTAGAACTTATGCTATGGGCTGCAGTTAGAACAGTGAGCCACAGTTTCACTGGTGTCTAGTAGTGTCCACCTCCCCATGCTGCCCTCTAGGAGTGTAATGTTGCCCTGGTGTCTAGGGGCACCCCCGTTCTTAACTTGCCATCCTCCTTGTAAATTCATCTTTCCCTGGTGTCTTGTGGGACCCCACCCCTCGATCACCATCTCTTTTGTAAATTACTCATTCCCTGGTATATAATGGATCCCCCACTACCCTCTGATTGCTGTTCCCATTGCTTCAATGTCTTCCCTGGTGTCTAGTGGCACCCCAGATCACTGTCCATGTCTGAAATAAAGACAATGGTCCCTCAATGTTTCTTTTTTCAAACCTGCAAAAAAGAAATGGTCCCTTGACAATCAGAGCCCCCACCCACATCTCCTGCACAGCACCCACCACACCACACTCCCCAGTGTACCCCCACACACTGTCACTCACCTGAGCAGGTCACAGGGCAAATATCCAATCTCCAATCAAAGACACATCTTGCTGGTGGAACCAGAGACTGCAATATGAGATACTAAGGTAAATGCGGTTCAATGTATTTCAATGGGGGTCACAACTTTGTTGCATAACTTGGCCATTTGTGCATATTATGACACCAAATTTTCCACAAGGCCTTTTGGGGACCCCACCTCATGAACAATGCTAGCTGAATTGGGGAAATCCCAACAGAAAGGTGATTTTGAGGTCACTTGAAGAAATCACCTTTCAGGCAGGATTTGAACATTTTCACCACCCTTGTTTATGAGGTGAGGTCATAAGAAGACTATGTTGAAAATTTGTGATCAAAATATGTAAAAATGGCAAAGTTATTAGCATCCATTGAACTTTTGCTATGCATGCTCATAACTTTGGACAACCCTAACATCACTGTTCCCTACTTTTTAGCTTTATACTGAACCCTACCTGATGCATTAACACAGTTTTTTGCAAAGAATATAGACATAGCTATAGATACAGATATTTGTAGATAAAAAATGTTTATTTGGTTGCAATAAGAATTTACATGACATACTAATGGACACTTAAATGGACATCTGACTTTAAAAACAGAATAATAGTTAGATTAGTGAGCAATACAAGGGAGTAATACCATCGAGAGGTTCCCATGTCCCTAGAATCTTGAGATTGGATTACTCCCTTGTGATGCACACTAACCTATTTGTTATTTTTTATTTAGTGTAGGGATCTGAGATGAATTGACTCACCTCCGGTACACTGATTGAGTCACTCGGTTCATGTGCATGTCGGCAGTTCATCAGTGAAACGTGGTTCCTGTGTGCATCAGCCTTCAGTGTACTGCTGTGGTGTTATAAAGGTAAGGATCCAGAGGCAGTGTGGGCTCTGTTTAGAACTGTTTTTATTTCTGTATTTGAAAGATAACTGTGGTCCCTCAGCTGTGGCATCAGTTGGGCCACGGTGGCGAGAAGATGAGCTGGGTTGAGGGCAATGTAGCATGGCCATGGTGGTAAGGCCAGGAAATAGCTTGTGTTCTATTTTATTTTTTCTTGTTGAGAGAGCCATTGTATCAGAGGGTTCCTGTCAGTGCTGCTGCTCGATGACCACATGGTCGGCTTTTGCTGTAAGTGGTGGTTACAGTAAAAGCTGGCTTGTGGTCTGTGCAAGCCATTCCTTGTCACTTGCGTTATTGAGGCTCTGTGTTAATACCTTCATTCAGACCTCTAAACAATAATATTACAGGCTCTGAATGATAGTATTATCACTTCCCAAGTGTACTATTATGGTGAATTTTTTGTATGCTTTAAGATAGTATTATCTTCAAAATCCAAACTATTGAAATACAATTTATGCTGCATCAATAATTTACATGAAACATATAAGATCACATAAATATATAATACCTTGCACTCATATTTTGCAGATGCTATTTATCAAAGAGACTGCATCACTCCCATTTTAATTGTAAGTACAGTACATACCAGTGCTCTGTTTATGGAGGACATGCCAGCTGGCATTTTTATTGTAGTTTTTAGTATATAATGGAACAATAGTTACCTTATTAACGCAAGTTTAATTATTTTAGGTAGCCAAGAGGTATTCCTTTGACCAAACTGATATATCTTTGATATATAGCTCCAGAATCAATCACCATTCTGAAAGAACTCTGCATTGTATAATATACTTAGAAAAAAGCTGTTTACATTCATGAATTGGAAACATTTCTGTTTTTTTTTTTTTTTTTGGTTAAGATCAGGCTTTCGACTGCTATGTTATGAGCTTTTTAAATATTCCATTCTCATTCTTCATATGCTTTTTTGTTATTCATTTCCAAAATAACTAACTGCTCATTAGTCTTGTCTTGAGTTTGGATATCTATCCTGTTCAGCACTTCAAAGAAATGAAACCACCAATTTTTGGTTAGACTACAGTCCCACACTTCATAAATCATGTCTGAATCTGGTTGGTCTCAATGGCAACAATATGGATCTGATGTAAGTTTCATTTTAGATAATCTATAACGAGTGTAATGAGCCAACTGTTGATTTTAAATTGTACTATATCAGTTTGTCCCTTGATGATCTATTTTTATAGAGCTTTTTAGCCTTGAGAACAATCACCTTACACCTTCTTCAGAAACATAGAAACATAGAAACATAGACTTTGACGGCAGATGAGGACTGCTTGGCCCATCTAGTCTGCCCATTTCCCTACCTACAGGATAGGCTGCAGATCCTAGTTAACCAACAGCCTATTTCTTCCTACCCCCAACAAGAATTGCCTTATGTCTGTCCCATGCATTCTTGAATTCTTCCACAGTTTTAAACCCCACAACCTCCTCATGAAGGCTGTTCCATGCATCCACTACCCTCTCTGTGAAATAATACTTCTTCACATTGCCCCTGAGCTGCCCCCTCTATCTTTAAATTGTGTCCCCTTGTTCTTGCGCGTCTCTTTTTCTGAAAGATGCTACCCTCTTGGACTTTGTTGATTCCACTGAGGTACTTAAAAGTTTCTATCATGTCCCCCTCTCCCTTCTTTCCTCAAGGGTATACATATTAAGCTCCTTTAGTCTCTCCTCATACGGCTTCTCTTGCAGACCCTGCACCATTTTAGTTGCCCTCCTCTGGACTGCCTCTATCCTGTCTATGTCCTTGTGGAGATGGGGTCTCCAGAACTGGACACAGTACTCCAGATGGGTCTCACCAACTTTCTGTACAGAGGGATAACAAATTCTGTTTTCTGCTGCTGATGCCTCTCCTATGCATCCCAGTATACCCCAGCCCTCCCTACTGCCTTCTCACATTGCTTGCTAATCTTAAGGTCATCTGATATGATTATCCCCAGGTCCCTTTCCTTTTTGTTGTTGTTACTACCTCCTCCCCATTGTGTATTCTTCCCTGGGTTCTTGTTTCCCAGGTGCATTATTGCACTTCTTTGCATTGAATCCTAGCTGCCATATTTCTGACCATTCCTCCAACCTTGTCAAGTCCCTTCTCATCCTTTCCACGCCTCCTGTGTATCAACCCTGTTGCAGATCTTTATGTCATCTGCAAAAGGCATACGTTCCTTCCAGTCCCTCTGCAATGTCACTTATGAAGACATTAAAAAGGACTGGACCCAGTACTGAACCCTGTGGTGCCCCACTAGTAACCCCTCTTTCTTCAGAGTGGACTCCATTTACAATTACCTTCTGTGTCCTGTTGTCCAGCCAATGTTTCACCCAGGCTACCACCCTGGGACCCACTTCCAGGCTGGTTAATTTGACTGTTAATCTTTTGTGTGGGACTGTATCAAATGCCTTGCTAAAGTCTAGGTAGACCATATCCACAGCCCCTCTCTGGTCTACTCCTTTGGTATCCCAGTCAAAGAAATCTATTAGATTCGTCTGACATGACCTTCCCACTGTGAACCCATGATGCCTTGCGTCCTGTGCCCCACTGGCCTCTAGGTACTCAACTATTCTTTCCTTCAGAGAAGTGACTCCATCACTTTCCCTACAACAGAGGTCAGACTGACAGGTCTGTAGTTTCCTGCCTCTGTCATGGTCCCACTTTTGTGAAGGGGAATCACATTCACCTTCCTCCAGTCCTTGGGTACCACACCATCCTCCCATGATTTATTAAAAAGAGTTGCCAGTGGTTTCACTAGTTCCCCCTTTAATTCTCTTAGAATTCTGGGGTGAATTTCCATCAGGTCCCATTGCTTTGTCCACCTTCAGTTTTAGGAGTTCTTGCAGAACCCTTTCTTCTGTGAAAGGACTGGGATCGACCCCCCGATCAAGAGTGCTTCTGTTAATTGGATTAGGCACTTTCCCTCCTCTTTTGTGAATACTGAGCAGAAATATTCATTCAGTATCCCTGCTTTTTCACTGCCCCCCTCTGCCCACCCACCATTTATTCTATTCAGCCTCACTATCCCTCCCTTTGTCTTTCTACACTCGCTGATGTACCTATAAAAGATTTTATCCCCCTTCTTAATTGAGTTGGCTATCTTTTCCTCAGTTTGGGCCTTTGCTATTCTGACTTCCTTCCCTGCTTCCTTCTGCCTTAACTGGTTCAGATCTCTGTCCTGCTCCTTCTGTATTTCCTTATACTTCCGGAATGCTATCTTTTTCTTCCTGACTTTCATAGCCACCTCTTTTGAGAACCATAGTGGCTTTTTCTTTCATTTTGATTTGTTTATTTGCTTCACACAAAGGCTTGTTGCCTCTGAGATGGCAGTTTTGATGATTCCCCATTGTTGCTCCACACCTCCTTCTAGCCTGTTTGCTAGTGCTTTTCTGAGGCACTCTCCCATCTTGCCAAAGTCAGCCCTCCTGAAGTCCAGTACTCTCACTTTTGTATTGCTTGATTCTGTAGCTAAGTTTAACATGAACCAAACTGTTTGATGGTCATTTTTTCCCAGATGGCAACCCACTTCAGGTTCTCTGTATGTCCCCATCTCTGACAGCTGCTTCCCCTGTCATGTTGGTCAGCAGGGATCCAAATGGAGAGGGGCCCAAGGACACATGAATGTCATTTAGAAACCTCTAGGCACATGTTTTTTGTTTCTCCTATTTCCCTGTTCCTACCACCTTCCTGTACATAAAAGTCAGCCTCTAGCAACCTCTGCTGCAGCAATTTGCACTGAGCTGATACCACCTCCTGCAAATGAACAAGCTCACTGGCTCACCCTGGTGGGGGGATGCTGCTGAATCAATGCCCAGACACCCAGACATCCTCTTCCCCTGCTGGCTTGTGCTCTCCTCAGGAGCATTCCTCAGCCCTGCCATCCCAATCCAGGTTCCTTGATTCACTTCTGAATCCATGTCACCAGTATTGAAGTGCAACATGCTTCCACTGAGCCATTGGGTTGCCCATATCCCTTGACAATCTATAATCATTAATCAGTTGGTAGAACAGTTGCCATTGTTGTCTTGTAATATTTGTTTTAAGCTGGTTTTGGGCAGGCAGTATAGCCTAGAGGTTAGAGGAATGAGGTGTGAATGAGCTTGGTACATTCAGCAGACCAGACCTGAGTTTGATTCTCACAACCTCTACTTGCATACTGTGTGACTCTGAGAAAGTCAACTTAACTGCCCAGTGCTCCCAGGTCACCCCTGAAAACAGGCACTTGTGCCTAGTGGGCCTTATCCGGTTACCAAAGACTAAAATAAAAAAAATATATATTCAATTTTCTAATGGTATCTTTGAAACTTTTATCTGAATGTTGGTGAAATTAATTTATAATCTATGAAAAAAGTGCTTTAATTTGCTGGACAGGATGGCCACAATGGCCACAATTCACAAGACTTTGCCTCAAAACAAACCCAGTTTTGCATGAATAAATGGGTTTGCCCTAAGTAGGTATTCACCAAAACCCAGTTTGCATGCTCAGACCAGGTTTGTACTGGTGCAAAGTGTGGAGGGGATATAATGCAAATGAGCACGAGGGGGACATTAATATTGGCACTGTCTAATTCACAGGGCATTTGTTCTGCATTGGGACCTCTTGCGTGGTCCCCTTGCATAAAGGAAATACTGCCTTGGTCTTAATCTCACACAGCCTTGCTGGTTGGTGGAGGCAGTGTGCCCCCAATTGCTGGCTGAATATATATAAATATATATATATATATATATATATATAGTTATGATTCCCTGGTGCTAGTGGTCCCCCCATGATTGCTGGCCTGATTGTACAAATATAAGGTTTCCCTGGTGACCAGTGGTCACCCCCCATGATTGCTGGTCCCAATTGTACAAATATAAAATATTTCTGGTGGCCAGTGATTCCTCTCCCCATGATCGCAGACCTGATTGTAAACATACAGTTTCTGTGGTGGCCAGCAGTGCCTCCCTCTACCCAAACACTTGTCTAACCTGCAGGACATTTTCCTCCTGTATCTAGTGGACCGTACTCCCATCTGATAACCCTCCCTGGTGTGATGAGCCCCCCCACCAAAACACAGCCTTGGTCCCATTCTGTGATTTCTGCCCCCACCCTTCCAAACACATCCATCATTGGTGGCCAGTGGCCCCCTCTCCCTGATCTGCATGCATATATATATATATATATATATATATATATATATACACACACACATACACACACACACACATATATATTCTTTGCAAAAACAAAACTACATTAATGCATCAGTTAGGGTTGTTATCAAACCATAAAAAGGAGGGAAATATGATGTTAAGGTTTACAACCCTAGCCACCACCGCCCTGTACACAACAACAGGCATTGGGGGAGTGCCTTGGGGTCATCAGCCATAAAATTAACCCCTTTACATAAGTAAATAAACTGAGATGGGTACAATTTAGGAGAATGGGGTGAGTGTTTTGGCTGATGACCCCAAGGCACATCCCCGATGCCTGTTGGTGTGTGCAGTGTGGGGTGAGGAGTTAGGGTTTGAAACCCTAACATTGTATTCCCCTCCTTTTTATGGTTTGACAGCAACCCTAACTGATGCATTTATGTATTTTTTTGCAAAGAATTTCCTTAATTTTTGAAATAGGGTAATCATAGCCTTAGTTGCCTGTGAGAACACAGGGCCCTCTGGGCCCTGCACTTCCACCCATCTATAGTTTTTGAGATAAAGTAATCATATACTCATTTGCCAGTGGGAGAGCAGAGCCCTTCAGGTCTGCTGTCCCATCCCTCCATAGAGGCATATATGTGTGTCACTGTGGAAGGGCCATGTGCTTCCATTTATAGGACAGCAGTGAACAAATTGCCAGCATAGCCATCTTATTACCCCACCTCATGTATCTAGTACAGAACATTTTTGAATCCTCAACAAAACATAATTCCACACAACTACAATGGCATTCCATGCCACAGGTGCAAAAACACGTTTTGGCCAGGATTTGAAAAATTACAGTTGTTACATACAGGAGGTGAGGTCATAAGAAATGTATAAAGTTTTGAGCGTGTGTAGCTAAATTGCAACAAATGGTCATAACATGGATTTTTTTCATATTTTGACACCAAATTTTCAACATAGCTTTCTTATGACTGCACCTCATAAACAATATGACAGTCATTATGCAAATCCCACATGAAAGGAAAATTTGCCATGTGACCGCAATATCACCTTTTGGGAAAGAGTTGCATAATGACAGTTAAATTGTTCATGAGGAGGAGTCCCCAAAGGGCCATGTTGAAAATCTGGGGTCAAAATATCTGAGTTATGAATATACTGTAAGTTGAAACCATTGTTGAAATGCACTGAACTGCATTTACATTAGTCTCTCAGATTGTATTTCCCAGTTCCAGCAGCAAGACATGACTTTGATCGGAGAGTGGATCCTGAACCTGGAACCTGTTCAGGTGAATAAGGGGGTGTGTGTGGGTGTACTGGAGGGTGTGGGGTGGTAGGTGCAGAGTGGGAGCTGGAGGTGAGGGGCTGACAGGTAATGGACCATTCTTTGTGCAAAACAAAATAAAAAAATATTGAGGATGGTTTTCTTTATTTCAGGTTCATTAAAGAGCATCTGTGGGTGGGTGTATACTATTAGACACCAGGGCTGTATATGTACTGAAGGGGGACAGCAATTGGTGGGTGTGAGGTGCCACTAGACACCAGAGAAATTTCTCTTATTTAATGGGGATCACAATTGGTGGGTAGGGTGTGTGTGAGACTGGACACCATTAAATAAAAAAATCAGGAAAAACAAATTAGAGGGTGAGGGGTACCACTACACACCCAGGAAATGAAGGGGTATGGTATTGGAGGGTGGGAGATGCCAAAAGACTCCAGGGAAAAACATTACAGTACCAGGACAGCAATGGAAAAGAAAGGCAAGAACACTTAAGTCATGAAAAAGTATCTTTTTTTATGACTTGTAATATTAATAATATTTCTTTTTTCATATCACGTGGTCACAAAAAAGGATGCATTATATTTAAAAAGAACACATTTCTGAGCTGGCCCAGTGATGCTGTGGATTGAGGCACTGGATGCCACACCTTGCACTTTGCCGGCAATCTGTGTTTGGGAATGGGCCCAGATTGCCAGGGGTCAGCCAGGAGGTGGAGGAGGAGGAGTGAGCATCTCAGAGACAGCTCTCCTCCTCTGGGGAGGGTGGGGGGTCATGACCACCAAGCTGCCGGCTCACAGCAGTGGCTGGGGGCTGTGCAGCTTCAAGGCCAATGGAATGTGATGGCATTGGTGGCCTCTGATGTGCAACATATGGAAGCGTGCAATACAGCCTCATTGATGCCACTGCATGCCAGTGCCAAGGGGGGGCTACCTACAAGTAAAAATTCCTTAGCAGCATGATGGCTGCCCCGATGATGCCACCATGGTTGCACCCAAGTGAGCTCCCTCCTGGGCCCGCCATTCAGGTCTCCGCAGTCATGGGATAAGTACCCACTGCAATGTGGTCTGGAAAGGGCTGTGGCAGGGAGGCATAGCTCTGGACATGTCAGGGGCAGGGGCCATGAAGGCTGGCTGGAAGGGGAGGGAACCAAAGGTACAACCCCAACCCCCCAGATGAGAACAGAAAGAAATGAAAAAAAACATTTATAGGGCATGTCTGCAACTGATAAGTGCAGATTACACCTTAGTTGCTCCTGATCACCCAGATAGATGAGTTGGTGTCTTTAAATTATGCCAGTTGTATAGCTTTTAAAATTTTTTTGTTTGGAAATGAAAAAAAAACAGACACAATATGGCAGCAAACAAAAAAAGGAATATTCCAATACAAAACAGCATTCCTGTTTTATTTCGTACAGCTATCTTTAAGTGCCTACTAAGCATGCTCAGAAATGATTTGTTTAAATTTTTAAAATACAATAACTTACAAATGGCTTCTTATTTTTTCACCAGATTAGCAAAAGGCAACTCTTTGGGCTAGTACCTTTCTGCCCTGAAAATTTCAGACCATGATTCCAAACCATCTGAGCTGTAAGCAAGTTCAAAGAAAAATCCCAGCAAAGTTATTGAGCAAAAACATGCTTTTATCATCTCTCTGGAACTTGGAAAATACAAATCAGAACATTACAAACCACATCCAGAGATCTACCTTGGGTGTTGGTACCAGAAGATTTGCATTCAAATCCATTGAACTGTTGCAAGGTTATTAAAGTGCAAAATTTCAATTTTAACATTGAAGTGCCTACTAAAATACACACAATATACACACACACACACATATATATATATATATATATATACACACACACACACTGTATATGCATATATATATATATATATATATATATATAATACATATGTGTGTAATAATATATATATATATATATATATATATACACACTTAGTGTGTGTGTGTGTGTGTGTGTGTGTGTGTATATAAAGGGATATGCAGGGGACCTGTGGATATATGATTTATGCACACGAAAGTGCTGTTTGTCTCCTTGCAACTCCTTACGAGTGGCGTAAGCCACAATTGTGGTGGCCAAGGGCAAATAGCACAAGTGTGCATAAATCATATACCACACAAGGTCCCCCCCGCTGCATATTGCATTTATGTAATAGGAAAGGACATTGTGCATATGTGTAGTTTTTAAAGAATATTTTTTTGAATAAAGAAATGTTGAAATGTGTGTGTGTTTATTTTGTGCTTTGCCAGGTTGGTGCGCCATCCTCTGTGGTCTGTTACAGCTGATTGGCTGAAAGTAGGGCTTGAGAGTTTTTTAAACAAAAGAATGGTGTCTGAGTTTAGTGAGTGCTGATGAGGAGAATACAGGAAAACACCGGATGAGTTTAGTGAGCGCTCGCCGAGAGAATAGTACACTATCTGCTATTAAGTGCTTTTTTTGTATGTTGAAGTTATTTTTGTATGAGAGCTGGAAATTCACAGTGCAGCGAGTAGCATCGGGAAGAAGAAGGGACCAAGCTAATGGACCCATAGTGGCAATATGAGTCAGTGAGCTGGGCAGAAAGGAAAAATAAAACAGCGGTTTTGGAGAGAAAACATTTTTATTTCAGGTCAGCAGTGCTGTTGTTTGCAAGTTATGGATGCAGGGGAGAGAGATTTAAAAAGAGTTTTGGTTTGGCTATTTGGCAGTTGTTTAGAATATGAGGTGCAGAGGCAGTGTGGAATGTGGTTAGGAAGGAGATCATGCTGAGAAGAGCTCGAGTGAGATATGCTGCTTCATGGTCTGTCATTGTACCATTTTTTTTTGTGTGAGGAAGAAATTTAGGTGGATGATGCTGTGGAGAGATTTAAAAAAAAACAAAAAAAAAACAGATTTTTAAACTGGATGCGTTACTGTGGATGGGGCAAGATCTGTAGACAGCAGTACTGGGTGTGTGTGAATGTGAGACAGTGAAACTGTCTGAAAGTAGGAAGTAGTCCGGCACTATATGTATAAATGGTCACTCTATGTATAAATTTATTTATACATACAGTGACTCAGATAAATGTATTTATCACACTCAATATATGTCCACCCCATTGCATATATATATATATATATATATAACTGTATGTATGTGTGTATATATATATATATATATATATATATATATATATATATATATATATTTTCATTGAAATAAATTGTGTTAATGCTTCATTTAGGGTTTTTTATTAAAGCATAAAAGCTAGGAATTTGATGTTAGGTTGCAACCCCTACCACCACCCTCCACACACCAGCAGAAGTCAAGGTGTGCCTTGGAGTCATTGGTCTAACTCTCATCCCATTCCATGTGTAAACAAGATGAGATGGTACAGTATAGTATAGGAGAATGGGGTGAGAGTTAGGCCCAATGACTCCAAGGCACACCCTGATACCTGTTGGTGTGTGGATGGTGGGGGTGGTGGGGTGGTGGTAGAGTTGGTAACCCTAACATCAAATTTTTCAGCTTTTTATGCTCTAATAAAAACCCTGTCTGATGCATTAACGTAGTTTTTTTGCAATGCATTTCCCTTCTTTTTGAGAAAGTATAATGTAACTTGTATGTGGTTGTGGGAGTGCAGTTCCTCCAGGTACTGGGTCTCAATCTGCTACCCATTGTTGCATAATGATATGCATAAATGGGAGCAACAGCCCTCTGGACCTTGTGCTCCCACTTACAAATAAGTACGTACACACCACAGCCCTATAGTCATAAGAAGTAACCCTTGTAACACTAATTTGGCAATATCTCAGTAACCATAGCAACTATGGAAAAATTCCACTGCAGTTGTAATCATGACTTCAAAACTTCCACCGGTGCTTAAAAGTGGACTAAGCTGTGGAGAGTGAAAAATCTGTATCCCTCCACAGATGTACATATGTATGTAGCTGTGGAAATACAGGGCTCAATGGCTTCTGTGCTTCCACACATTAAGTTTCTAGCAGCTGTAGTGACATTGCAATGAAAAGTCATAACTGTGCCATCTTAAATAATTTTCACCCCAGCTGTTCAACATAAACTTTTTATCACCTCAACACATGTACCCAGTGAAGAAAACTTTCAAATCCCTGTCAAAATGTAATTCTACACAACTGTAATGCGATTTTTAAGCCACAGGCACAGAAAAATTTTTTTGACAGGATTAGAAAAATGACAGCTGTACTGTTCATGAGGTGGTGTTCAAAAATAGTAATTTTAAAAATCTGGAGTGAAAATATGAGAAATTGGCAAAGTTACAAGCGTGCGCAGAAACTGCACAATGAATGCTCATAATGCAGCCATGTTTTTGAATTATTTCACCAAATTTTCTACATCGGCTGTTTGGAATTTGCCCTTATGAACAGTGCAACAGTGATTTTGTTAGTCATTCCCAAAAGTTGATTTCATACAGTGACTGCACCATTCTCTGCCATAGGTGCTAAAACACAGTCTGGGCAGGATGTGCAAAATTACTGCTGTACTGTCCATAAGGATGTGAGAAAGTATGGCAATACTGAAATTCTGAATTGAAAATATTAAAAACTGGCAAAGTTATGAGAGTGTGTAGAAACTGCACAAAACACATGTGAAACAAAATTAGTTGGGGGGAATTTTTCACCAAATTTGCAACATGGGCTTTTTGGGACCCCACCTCATGAACAGTGGTATTGTCCAAATCCTAAACAAGAACCATGCACTCAGAACCTGTGGTGCTATCAGCCAATACTTTTGCGATATCTTCTTGGACCATAATAAACTTTTTCAATACCCAAAAACTTAAATTCATGATTTCATGATTGCTGGAACACATTCGTGCAATAAATAAACAAGATTTGTCATATGCCACATCGGTACATATGGTGGAAAATCAAAACAAAGAAGAAAATCATGAATTTAAGTTTTTGGGTATTGAAAAAGTTTATTATGGTCCAAGAGGGGGTAATTATCGGAATAAAATTTTAAAGAAAGAAAATGAATGGATTTTGCGATTAAAAGCTTACCAAAAACCTGGCATTAATGCTCATTTAGAATTAAAACCTTACTTAGAATATAGATGAAGATGTATAAGAGAAATATATGGTTGTAAAAAGAGTTTTCCCATATAAGTTAATTAATTCTGTTTTTGCTAGATAGACATAATATAAGTGTTTGGTTTTATGTTCACTTTAA
Organism: Neoceratodus forsteri; assembly: GCA_016271365.2. Lineage (NCBI taxonomy): Eukaryota > Metazoa > Chordata > Ceratodontiformes > Ceratodontidae > Neoceratodus > Neoceratodus forsteri. Next base: position 109,336,298 of record CM057456.1, on the reverse strand, counting down.
GGTTTAGATGTTTGTAATTAGATGGTAGAGGATCTTGATTGTTGTACCAATGAGTTGTAATATGTTATTATGATGTCATATATATACCAGTATTTAAATCAAGTTTGTTCTTGTGTTTTTAGCTTTTGATAAAGGACCATTGTCCGAAACACGTCAAGTGAATTTGGGTGCAATAAATAGGATTTTAAAAAGAAGCTCCATGTCCGGTCTCTTATGGGTGTGTGAGTGCATCAGCTTTTTGGAAGATATCGCAACAGTGGTATTGTCAATCATAAATCAGTCCAAAAAGGTAATTCCATAAAGCAACCATGAAATCACCTTTTCTGACTGAGCAATGAAATGACAATGCCATTGTTCATGAACTGGGGTCCCAAGAAACCCATGCAGAAAATTTGGTGCAAAAATTGCTAAAATTGGCCGAGATATCAACATAAGTTGAACATCCCCATTGATTCTTCAGTTTGCAGTTGGGCTTTGAAGAGTGCAGATGAGTTCCCAGTCCAAAGAAGATGACAGAGCTGACCTCCGGAGGTAAGTATAGGGTAAGGGGTGTGTGGGAAGGTGGGTGCACAGAGGGAGGGTAGGGTGTGGAAGGGGGACTGGGGAGATGATGAGAGACCATTTCTATTACAGGTTTGTTAAAAAAAACATTGTGGATGGTTTTCTTTATTCAGAGGTAAAAAAAAATAATATATGCACAATGGGGTGGGCTCCCAATGTGCCACATAAGTTGAGGGACTCATGATGCTGACAAGGATATTGGGCTCCCCATTGGCAATAAAAGTGGGCTGGGGGCATCTGACACCTGAAGTGGGCAACCCAGTGTCAGAAAGTTTTAAAAAAAGAAACTTTATCTCAGCACACTGGGATGGGCTCCCAGTGTGCCACAATACTAGGAGGGGTACACACAAACATGGGGATTGGGCACCCCAATGTCGGTGAGAAACATAGGAATGTGGGAAGGGGGAAGACTAGTTTGATGCAGAATTCTGCATCAAAATTATCTCAAATGTTGTTATAGAATTTTGCATCGAAGGATAGACGTTGGAGGAGATTTTTTTTTTTTCATAGGCTTTAAATAATGTAAGGTACACTGGGGTGTGTTCCCTATTTGCCAAATAAGTGTGTGTGTCTGCGGGAAATACATCCAGACATGGGGATTGGGAAGCCCGTGTCAGTGCAAACAAAGTGGGTCACTGTTCGCTGACGACACAAAGCTCTGTAACAGAGTAGACACACCAGAGGGTGTAGACAGAATGAGAAGGGACCTGCAGAAACTTGAAGAATGGTCAAGGGTTTGGCAGTTGAAATTCAATGCAAAGAAGTGCAAGATAATGCATATGGGGCACAAAACCCTGGCACAATATATCAGTTGGGGGTGAGGATATAGCATGCACCAAGCAGGAAAGGGATCTTGGGGTTGTCATCTCTGATGACCTCAAGGTGAGGAAACAGTGTGACAAGGCATCAGGTAAAGCAAATAGGATGCTGGGATGTATAGGCAGGGGCATCACCAGCAGGAAAAGGGAGGTCATAATTCCGCTATACAAGACACTAGCGAGGCCCCACCTGGAGTACAGTGTACAGTTCTGGAGACCATCCCTACGTAGGACATAGACAGGGTAGAGAAGGTTCAGAGGAGGGCAACAAAGATGGTGCATGGGTTGCATCACAAGTCCTATGAAGACAGGTTGAAGGAACTGAGCATGTACTCCCTGGAGGAGAGGAGGAGAGGGATATGATAGAGACATACAAGTATCTTACAGGAGGAACAGGGTGCAGGAAAACCATATTTTTAAGCGAAAAGATGTTTCAGGACTAGAGGGCATGGGATGAAGTTGGAGGGAGGACGATTCAGAGAAAACATGAGAAAAGATTTCTTCACAGAACGGGTGGTGGACAAGTGGAACACCCTGCCAGAGGAAGTGGTGGGGGCTGAAACAATCACGGGATTTAAGAATGCATGGGATAGACATAAAGGAATTCTAGAGGTCAGGGGTAAGGGGAAATAGACTTCTAGGAAAACAAACTGAACTTACAAGCTCAAATGGGCAGACTAGGTGGGCCATAGGCCCTTATCTGCCGACACTGTCTATGTATCTATGTATCTATGTATTTATGTTCCTTGACTCAGCAGCTATCATCATGACTTCCAGCTGAGGCTGCAGAAGTCAAGAAAACATTGCTCTTCTTATACAGAGAATGGCATACAACCCATTCTCTGTATAAGCTGGCATGCGACAAAAAACTTGTTTTGGTTCAGCTGAAACAAAAAAAAGACACCAGAATACAGCTCTTTAACAGTGTTCTGAAGTCTTTTGTTTATAAAATGTTTTGTACTTCAGCATCCTCGCTAAGCGGCAAACAAGATGATGGATGCAACACAGTTCAATAGATCGAACTTCTGTGAACTGTGCACACAATACCAGCCTTCTTTAGGAAAGAAGCTGGTATTGTGTGCACAGTACATGTATTGTGTGCACAATACCAGTCTTCTTTGCAAAAAAAGCTGGTATTTTGCACACAGTACTGTATTGCGCAAAAAATAGTATTTTTCATGCCTGACATATAGATTTTCCAATAGAAAATAATGGGGAAATTTAAAATGTCATAACTTTTGAATTGATAAATACTTGTTCACAAAACCTTCAAAAGGCACATCTGTGTCCCAACGGCTTTCAACCCTGAAAACCTCAGACCACAACATAAATCCATTTCTGAGATACAGCTGTAGAAAGAAACATAAAAAATAACAGATTTTGCTGTTTTTTCAACACTTTATATCTCAGAAACCACGCAACAGATTCCCACATAATTTGGCAGGTCAAGAGACCTACCCTAGTCGCTACGTATGCCAAATTTCATGCAAATCCATGAAAGGCTCCAAAGTTATTAAGCTTCAAAATTTGGACTTTAATATTGAAGTGCAGTTTCACCCTAACTATACTGGTGTAATCGTGTCAGATTTGCATATGCAGCCCATGATGCTTTGCATTGTGTGGGCATGTGTGATTTTGTATTTTCTTGAAACTTGGCTTCCCAGCCAAATGCCCTTTGGGGTAACCCTTGCCTCACTGTTTGCGCACAGAGGTTCTTTGTCTTTTAAATGGTTTTTTGTTTTAATGGGTTCACCACAACATATCCAAGACACACTGTCTTAGGGTAGCTGGTCCATTCCACTGGGGTGTCAGACAGACGAGGCATACTGATGAGTCCTGGTAGGACAAAACACGTGTCTATGCCTTCTGTTGGCACCCTTTGCAAACTGTGTGAGAGGCCTTTTGGCACCATGCAATTCTGCTTAAAGTTGGACCAGCATAGCATTCTGTGGTGATTTGCATATGCAGCCCATGATGCTTTGTATTGTGTGGGCATGTGTGATTTTGTATTTTCTTGAAACTTGGCTTCCCAGTCAAATGCCCTTTGGGGTAACCCTTGCCTCAGTGTTTGTGCACAGAGGTTCTTTGTCTTCTATATATATATATCTATATATATATATATATATATATAGATATATATATATATATATATTTGTATATATACAGTAATGGTGGCACAGTAGTGCTACCATAGTTAGGCTTGAGTAGCACTTTTAAGGTTAAAGGGTCAAACTTTGCACCTTAATAATTTTGCCACCATTCAACAGATTTGCCTGAAATTTGGAATGTGTAATCAAGATCCATACATCTTGGGATCAGCCAACTTTTGTACTGGTTGGATTTACAGCTGTGGAGTTATTAAGTGTGATCTGCACATGCATTTATGATTTCTGGTGAATTCTTTGCTCGCACCTACAGGTCGCACAGATTGTGCGACTGATCCGAAAACTTCAGGGAACGTGCGGACACGGTCCCTGATGTGTCTTTTCAAGATTTTGTGACAAAATATTAAACAGTTCAAAAGTTATTCAAAAAACAAGTTCCCATTATAAGTCAATGGGAAAATAGTTAAAAAATTCGACAGTGTCGCAAATGCACTTTTTAGTGTCATGAATGGCCCTAGTAGTGTCGCAAATCTGCCATTTTGATCAGAAAAATGCTTGGCATTTAAAATTAGGACCATCTAGGGACACAATTCTTTTTGTGTTTACCAAGTCAAGCCCTGAGGATGCTAGGCATGTCTTTATTTTGGGGTTAAACACCCTAGAAATATGTTTTTCAAATTTCTTGAAAAAGTAGAGTCATAAAGTTGTGTTGCACTCATGACACTTTCACGAATGTTTGTGAAAGCTATTGCAAAATCATGGCACTACTTTTTCAGACTGTGGCCAAAATGACAGCAGTTCTTTGCCACCCTGCTGCAAAAGAATGATTTGGTCTTTTGAGCTGAAATTTGGAGGGAACGCAGCCAGCATCTCACAGATGTGACTTCTGGTGGTTTTGTGAAAAAATATTGCATCACTGTAAAGTTATGGTACTCCAAAGTTAGCATTTTTCCCCACAGACTAACATGGTGGCATACGCCGCGCCTTTCGGGGCTCGTATCTCAAAAACAATGAGAAATACAGATTTTTTGTTGTGAGTTGCATGGCCCTTTTGGGCTATGTAATAGCAAAAACCTAGCCAGGAAAATCATGATTTTTATGAAATGTAAACTTTTTTTCTACGTCGTGTGGTTGCTGAGATATTAGCAATTAAGTACTTCCAATGCTAGTTTTAAGCTTCGATGCCCATTACAATGCATACATTCTTTTTACACACTGTGTTTCTCTATGTACCTGTTCAGCAAAAACAGGGTATCCGCTTCCGTTACTGTTACAGTTACTGTTTCCACTTGCGTTTATGTCCCCATTTGTGTTACCGTTCCCATGTACGCCACCGTGTTCGTTACCCTTTGTGTTGTCATTTGTGCTTGCATTTTCATTACTGTTACCATTTGTGTTTCCACTACTGTTTCTGTCTGCATTTTTGTTTGCGTCACTGTGTGCATTGCCATTTGTGTTTCCAGCAGCCCTTTCATTTGCATTTGCGTTTCTCTTTCATTTTGCGTCTTCCTTGCTGTTACTGTTACCATTTGCATTCGAAATTGCATTACTGTGCCTGTGCACATTATGGTTTGTGTTTCCATATGCACTTGCATTTCCTTTTGTGTTTCTGTTTCCTTTGCTGTTATTGTTGCTGTTACCATTACTATTTGCATTTTCAATTGCAGTACTGTGCCCGTGTGCGTTTCAGTTTGCATTCCCATACACGCTTCTGTTCCCATGTCCATTTCTGTTTCCTTTGTCATTATTCTTCATGTTAACTTTACCATTTGCATTTACAATTGCGGTACCGTGCCTGTGCGTGTTACAGTTTGCGATTACATGTGCTCTTGCATTCACGTTTCCGTTTCTCTTCCTTTTTGCATTCTTTTTGATGTGACACTTAACATTTCCATTTAAAATACCACTGCCATCACTGTTTGCATTATCAGTTGCGTTTTTTGTATGTGCTTCAATGTCCGTTTGAGTCACTGTTCACTTCGGCATCACTTTGTGCTTACGTTTCTATTAACATTTCCTTTACCATTTACATTCGTGGTACAATGTGGGACACTGTTTTGCACTTCTGTTTGCAGTGCTGTTCCTGTTACTATGTCACAAGACATCACTTGGTGGGAGCGTGGGGCCCGAAGGGCCCCGTGCTCCCACCATTGCATTACATTCACTATTTCTCATCATCATTCTCAAAAAGAAGGGAAATTAGAGGCAACAAATTCCATTTAATACATCAGTTAGGGTTGTTCCACAGTGACAAAAGTGAGAAAATTTGGTGGTAGGGTTGAAAGCCCCCCTTGGACCCCTCCAGCCCACCCCCAACCTGCATCAGGATGTGCATTAGGGTCATCAGTCCTAACTCTCCCCCATTCTCCTATTCCTCAGCTTCTTTACACATGTGATGGGTGAGAGTTGGGCTGATGACCTCAACACCTGATGCTGGTTGAGGAGTGGGCTGAAGGGTTCCAAGGTGGGCTTTCATCCCTAAAACAAATTTCCTCACTTTTGTCACTGTGGAACAACTCTAACTGATCATTAAATGGAGTTTTTACCTCTATATATATATATATATATATATATATATATATATATATTTATAGATATAGATATAGATATATATTAGAGAAAAACTTCCATTTAATGCATCAGTTAGGGTTGTTCCACAGTGACAAAAGTGAGAAAATTCTGATTTAGGGTTGAAAACCCCCCTTGCACCACCTCAGCCCACTCCAGCCAACTGGTATTGGGGTGTGCGTTGGGGTTGTCAGCTCTGTCACCCCATCACATGCATGAACATGCTGAGGCATAGGAGAATGGAGACAGAGTAAGTATCAGACGACCCCAACGCACACTCCGATGCAGGTTGGGTGGGGCGGACTGAGGGGGTTCAAGGGGGGTTTTCAACCCTAACACTGAATTTCCTCACTTTTGTCACTGTGGAACAACCCTAACTGATGCATTAAACATAGTTTTTTGCCTCTAATTTCCCTTCTTTTTGATAATAAGGATTATAAATAGTGAATGGAATGTGGTGGAGGGAGCGCGGGGCCCTTTGGGCCCCACGCCCCCACCCCATGATTTTTTGTGACACAGTAATGGTAACAGCAATGCAAACACAAGCAGTAATGGTTACACACATGGTGACGCAAATGTAAATTGTAAAGCAAGCGTTAATAGAAACACAGGTGCAAAGTGATGCCAAAGCGAGAAGTAATGCAAACGGAGACACAAGCACATACAGAAATGCAACTGGTATCATGCATGGTCATGGTACCACTATTGTAAATGCAAATGATGACTGTGACAGCAACAATAACACACAAGGAAACAGAAATGCAAATGCAAGAGCATACAGAAATGTAAATCATAATGCGCACGGTCATGGTACTGCAATTCCAAACAGAAATGGTAATGGTAACAGCAGCAATAATGCCAAAGGAAACAGAAACACAAATGCAAATGCAAGCATGTATGGAAACACAAACCATAACATGCATGGGCATGGGAATGCAATTGGACATGCCAATAGTAATGGTAAGAACAATGATGATGCAAAATGAAAGACAAATGCAAATGGAAACAGAAGGGCGGCCGCCAACAGAAAGGGTAATGTGCACAGTGATGCTAAGCAAAACACAAACAATACATGAGACAGATATGGTAACAACAATGCAAATGCAAGCGCAAGCAGAAATGCAGAGGGTAATGTACACAGTGGCGTACATGGGAACGCTAACTCAAACGGGCATGGAAACACAAGTGTAAAGCCTACGTGTAGCAGTAAATGGAGTGCAGACTGTTTTTTTCCACAAAAGCTTCATTGAGAAACACAGTGAAAACAAAGAATGTATGCATAATAATGGGCCTCGGAGCAGAAAACGAGCAGTTGTAATACTTAAATGGTACTATCTCAGTAACTGTACAACGTAGAAAAACAATTAAAATTTAACATGATTCATTAGTTTCCTGGCTTGGGCTATGCATCATCACAATGAAAATTCCATATCTCGCACCGTTTCCAAGATACGAGCCCCGAAAGGCACGGTGGATGCCACCATGTTAGTGTATGGGAAAAAAAGTCAACTTCAGAGTACCATAACTTTGCATCCGTGCAATATTTTGTCACCAAACCACCAAAAGGCACATCTGTGAGTTGTTGGCTGCCTTCCTTCCAAATTTCAGCCAAAAGACGAAACCATTTTTTTGCAGTAGGGTGGCAAAGAATTCCTGTCATTTTGGCATTAGTCTAGAAAAGTAGTGTCGTGATTTGAGACACTTTTCGCAAAAATTTGCGAAACTGTCACAAGTGCGACACTACTTTACGACACTACTTTTCCCAGAAATTTGAAAAAATATTTTTCTGAGTTGTTTAACCCCAAAATAAAGACATGGCTAGCATATTCAAGGCTCAAATAGGTAAACACAAAAATAATTATGTCCCTAGATGGTTCCAATTTTAAATGCCAAGTATTTCTGTGATCAGAACTGAAAACAAAATGGTGGATTTGTGACTACTAAGGCCATTTGAGAGACTAAAAAGTGCATTTGTGACACTATAAAACTTTTTGTTAACTTTTCCCTTTGACTTATAATGGGAACTTGTTTTTTGAATAACTTTTGAACCATTTCATATTTTTTCACGGAATCTTCAAAAGGCACATTGGAGACCCCGGCCACACATTCTTGAAAAAGTTTTTGGACCAGTCGCATAAACTGTGCGACCTGTAGGTGCAAGCAAAGAATGCGCAATAAAACGTAATTGCACTCAAGAATGTCACTTAATAACTCCACAGCCGTATATCCGACCGGTACAAAAGTTGCCAGATCCCAAGATCTATGGTTACGCCCCATGCTTCCCAACTTTCAGGCAAATCCATTGAAGGGTGTCAAAGTTATTAAGGTGTAAACTTTCACCATTTAACCATAAATGGGGTACTCAACCTTAACTATGGTAGCACTACTGTGCTACCATTACCTATATATATATATATACCTATATCTATATCTATATCTATATCTGTATATATAGATATAGACAGATATATATCTATATCTATATCTATATCTATATCTATATCTATATATATATATATATATAGATATAGATATCTATATATATATATATATATATATATATATATATATATATATATATATATATATATATATATATATATATATATATATATATATATATATATATATATATATATATATATATATATATATATATAGTGTAACAGTAGTGCCACTATAATTAAGTTGAGGAACCATTTACTTGTTAAACCCAAAATTTTGTACCTTAATAACTTTGCAACCATTTGACAGATTTGCCTGAAATTTGGAGTACATGATCAATACCCATACACCTTGGGATGTGCCAAGTATCGTACCAGTCAGATACACGGCTGCAGAGTTATTAAGCATGATCTGCGCCCACATTTATGCTTTTTCTGGAATTCTACAGTCGCGCCTAGAGGTCGCATGGTTTGCGTGTCAGGCCCAAAATCTTCAGGGAACATGCAGCCAGGGACCCCATGTGTGTCTTTGAAAATTTCATGAAAAAATATTAAATGGTTCAAAAGTTACTCAAAAAACAATTTACCATTATAAGTCAATAAAAAAAGTTTAAAAGTTCAACAGTGTCGCAAATGCACTTTTTACTGTCGCAAATGGCCCTTTTACTGTCGCAGATCTGCCATTTTGTTTTCAGTTAGTGATCAGAAAAATACTTGGCATTTAAAATTGAGACCCTCTAGCAACCTCATTCTTTTTTATTCATCTAGTCAGGCCCTGAGGATGCTGGCCATGTCTTTATTTTGGGGTAAAACACCCCAGAAATATGTTTTTCAGATTTCTGGAAAAAGTACTTTCGCAAAGTAGTGTCGCACTCACGAAAGTGTTGCAAATTTTTGTGAAAGCTTTCACAAATCATGACACTACTTTGCGACACTATGCCCAAAATAACAGTAATTATTTGGCACCCTGCTGCATAAGAACAGTTTGGAGTTTTGGGCTGAAATTTGGAGGGAACACAGCAGACATCTCATAGATGTGTCTTTCAGTGTTTCATTGAAAAAATATTACACGGCGGTAAAGTTACGGTACTCCAAAGTTGACGCTTTTCCCCATAGGATAACATTATGGCATACGACGCATTTCAGCAATCCTTTGGCGCCCTGCTGCAAAACAATGGTTTGGTCATTTGGGCTGAAATTTGCAGGGAACACAGCCAACATCCCATAGATGTGCCTTTCAGTGGTTTGGTGAAACAAATTACAGGGAGGCAAAGTTATGGCAGTCCAAACCTTTGTTTTTTTCTCATAGGATAACATTATGGCATTCGCCGCGCCTTTCAGGGCCTGTATCTAGAAAACGGTGAGAGATACAGACTTTTCGTCAAAAAACTCTTAGCCCCCTCATGGGGGATAAGTACAAAACTAGCCAGGATAGTGATAATTCATATGACTTTTAAATTTTTTTTCTATGTCGTACGGTTACTGAGATATAAGCAATTTACTATTCCAAGTCCTCATTTTTGTGTTCCGAGAGTCATTATTTTGCATACATTCTTTGTACTCACTGTCTTTCTCTATACAGCTTTTGGGGAAAACCAGCCTGTGCGCTTACATTACTGTTACCATTACTGTTTCTGCTTGCGGTTCCATACCCTTTTCACTTACCATTCACGTTTACGCTACCATGTGTGTTACCCTTTGCGTTTTCATTTGCGGTTGCGTTTGCGTTGTTTTTAACATTTCTGTCTACAGTACTGTTTCTCTTTCTGTTTTGCTTTGCATCACCATGTGTATTACGATTTGCGTTTGCAGGCACAATGTTACTATGTGACAAGACATCACGTGGCTGGAGCGCTGGGCCCTAAAGAAGGGAAATTAGAGGCAAAAAACTCTGTTTAATGCATCAGTTAGGGTTGTTCCACAGTGACAAAAGCGAGGAAATTCAATGTTAGGGTTGAAACCCCCTTTGCACCCTTCCAGTCCACCCCCCCAACTGGAATCGGGGTGCGCATTGGTCATCGGTCCTAACTGTCACCCCATTCTCCTATTCCTCAGCTTCTTTCCACATGGGTGACAGTTAGGGCTGACGACCCCAATGCACACCCAATTCCAGTTGGGGGTGGGCTGAGGTGCAAAGGGGTTTCAACCCTAACATTGAATTTCCTCGCTTTTGTCGCTGTGGAACAACCCTAACTGATGCATTAAATGGAGTTTTTTGCCTCTAATATATATATATATATATATATATATATATATATATATATATCATAGTGGCATGATAACACCACTATAGTTAGGATTGAGTAGGCAGTTTAATGTTAAACACCAAATTTTGAACTTTAATAACTTTGCAACAGTTCAATGGATTTGCAAGTAATTTGGTATACATGGCGACATGGGGTAGATCTCTTGACATGGCACTTTTCATTTTGATCAACTGTGGATTTTGTGCAGCTCATAGTGAAAAAAGTGTTGTGGCCACATGATTTGGAATTTTGGCCTGATGTTTTAAGGGTAGAAAAAGCTTGTCCCAAAGATCATGACAGTGTTGGTTCGGTGAAAAAATATTAATTCCAATGTTATTCAATTTTTAAATTGTGGGTTCTGAGCATGCTCAGTTCATTATTTTGGATAGCTGCACGGTATGAAAAGGGATTTACGTCTCATGCAAATGGATTTTGACAGCTCACAAACAGGGATTCTTTAAATCCCTGTTTGTATGAAAAAAATCCCTGTTCATGAGCTGCCATCTTGTTTTCAATTTTCTTCAAAAACAAAACCTTGTAACTTGTCCCAGGGATGTCTTCTGCACACATTGAAGTATGTGTTTTGTTCAGGGTAGCACCCTCTACAAACCAATGGCTTCAGTTCCATTTACTTTAGTCAAAAAACAGCAGCTTTTACATTTCAAAATCCTAGTTCGTGACTCGCTTCTGACCCCTGTTCGTGAACTGTCTAAATCCCTGTTTGTATAGGGACAATCAGATGGACCTATCTCGCTAAAAGGGATTGGTTCATGAACAGGGATTTTGACACTTCACGAACAGAGATTTGGCTCATGAACAAGGATTTTGACAGTTCACGAAAAGGGATTCTAAAAAGAAATCCCTGTTCATGAGCTGTCAGAATCCCTGCTTGTGAGCTGTCAAAATCCTTGTTCATGAGAAATCCTCCTTCGTGAGCTGTCAAATTCCCTTTTTGTGAGGAGAAGACCAGATGGCCCTAAAAATCCCTGTTAATAAGGCATCAATATCCTTGTTTGTGAGGTGTCAATATCTTTGTTCATGAGGTGTCAAAATCCATATTCATGAGCCAATCCCTGTTCTTGAGCTGTCAATATCCTTGTTCATCAGGCAATGACTAGATGGCCCTATCTCACAAACAGAGATTGGCTCATAAACAGGGATTTTTACACCTCACAAACAGGGATTCAGCTCACAAACAAGGATTTTGACAACTCTCAAACAGTGATTTTTAAAGGTTGCTGTTTCTTTGCCACTTCACTGCAAAGAAATGGCTGGGATTTTTGTCTTGAAATTTGCAGGGTAGAAAGTGGGTGTCTCAAAGTTATGACATATGCTGGTCTGGAGTGCATCAATTACATAGCTATGGCATTCCAAAGTTGAAAAATTTCCCATAGGATAACAATGTGGTGACTATAGTGCTTTTTGGTGCCTACATCTCTAAAATGGTTTGAGGTACGTATTTTATGCTAAGTACAGCTTAGTATACCTGTGTACTAACCATGCATGCAGTTACCAGTCCATCATTACAACTGCAGTGGAATTTGTTTCAAAGTTGCTGTGGTAACTGAGATATTGCACCATTTGCAGCACAAGGCTTTCTTGGAATGTGTGTAGGGCTACGCTGCAGCTCTACAATTATAGGTAGGTGGGCCAGGACCTGCTCTCCCACATATGGATACTATTGTGCAGTAATAGAACTGCTGGGCCATCCATTATGCAATACTGGGAGTACAGGGCCCTAATGAGATGACAGTTCATTACAATGTATATGCACTTCTGTCTAGATGGGGGTCCTGCATTCCCAAAAACTGATACCATGGGTCCTGCGCTCCCAAAACCATATAAGAGTAAGACTGCACTTTCTCAAAAACTAAGGAAATTCATTGCAAAAAATGTCATTTATGCATCAGTTAGGATTGAAGCAATAAAAGTAGGAAGAGAGGCATTAGGGTTGACACCCTAACACCCCACACCCTACCACCCCACCTCATGCTACCACCCCACCCACCCACCCCACACACTCCACAGACCAACAGGTGACAGGGTGTGCCTTAGGGTCATCGGGCCTAACTTTCACCCCATTATTCTATAATGTACCATGTCAGCTTTCTTAAACATGGAATGGGGTGATAGTGCCAATGACAGAAGCACACCCATCACCTGCTGGTCTGTGGAGGATAGGTGGGGTGAAAAAAGGGGTGCTAGGGTGTCAACCCTAATGCCTCATTTCCCTACTTTTGTCACTTCAACCCTAACTGATGTATCAACAAAGTTTTTTGCAATATGTGCTGTATATACATAATTTATACAATGGGGGTGAGGTATTAATGAGTGAGATAAAGTGTCATTTTCACTGTAGTGGAACAACCACTGTGATGATATCACCACTGTGAGAATATTTATGGATATACACATAGTGCCTACATCACTAGCACATATTCTTAAAGTGGTGATGTCACCAGAGTGAGAATATATTCACTGCATCCTGCATGTAATAGCTTCACAGTTTCTCTTTCTCACTGAATCCTGCAACTAACTCAGTTAGCATTACAAAAGACAATAACCTATCCTATAGTTTTTCTGACACGCCTAGCCCATTACTTTGCTGATCTAGTCTTCAAAACAGCCTCCTTCATAAAGTAGTTTCTCTTTCAGAGTGCTGCCTGAAACAGTTTCTCTGTCTCACTGAAGCCTGCAACTTACCCAATTAATTAACAGTTTCTGTTTCTCACTCCTAGCTGCAGGTAACTAAATTATCATTGCAAAACACATTCACCTGTTTCCCATAGTGTCAAACACTCCCAGCCCATTCAGAAACACTTACACACACTCAGACCACCCACAAACAGTGCTGTAGTATAGCCTAGAGGTTACAGTAACAAGCTGGGAAATACCTTGCTGCAGACCAGATCAGAGTTTGATTTTCACAACCTCCACTTGCATACTGTGTGACTCTGAATAAGTCACTAAATTGCTCAGTGCTCCCAGGTCACCCCTAAAACCTACCCAGTTACCAAACACTGAAGTAGAAAAACAGGAAGAGAACACAGAAACAAATGTTCCTAAAGGTCCTAGCCCCACTGTATAAATCGCACATATGATGTCCAGATTGTGGGATATGGAAAATATTCTCACTCCTGCAGATTTAGCTGTGCATTCTTACTCATGCCTGTGGCACTCATAAGAATACACAGCTCACTCTGCAGAAGTGAGAATATTTTCCATATCCCACTCCTGCCCATCATGTATCCCCTATAAATATATATACAGTCGTACCTCAATTATCTGGACCAGACAGGGATATGGAATTTGTCTGGATAATTGAGGTTTGACTGTATGAGGTAATATTGTCTGGGATAAGGTCGTTATTCTGTATGAATGAATAATCCAGATAATCAGTGTCTGGATAATCGAGGTTTTATTGTGTATATATATATATATATATATATATATATATATTTATATACATGATACCAACGATAGGCAGGAGTGGCAGTGGTGATGTCATCACTGTGGTTATACACTGCAGTAAAAATAAAACATTATCTCACTCATTTATCCTTCACCCCATTGTATAAAGATATATATATATATATATCTATATATATATAGATATATATATATGTGTGTGTATAGATATAGATATGTATATATTTTTTTTTACATCCCCATGTGTGTAGCAGATTCCTTTCCCTAAATATGGTATGCTCTCATTGACAGTTCACTCTGTGGACTGCTGTAGTGGTGAGTGGAGGGCTGTGCTGGTCACTGGCTCGAGGTCACAATGGGGGAGTGGGGTTGTGGGGCAAGAGCTGCCATAGTGGGGGTTGAGGGGTCCACTGGACACCAAGGAATGAAGTGTATTTATTAATCATTCTCCAGATTGGGGTTGGGGGGGGGTCACCTAGACAATGAGCCAGATTTTCAAATGCTTTGCAGTTGCCACAATGGACTTGTAGCCGAGAGTTTGACACAAGTGGAAAATTGCATCAAACTATGCTGCAAGTGCCATTTTGCTTGCTGCAGCCCGCCTGCCGCAAGTCCATTGAGGTGCTACAGCAAATTTAGACCAACTGCCCCAGTCTAATTTTGCATCTGTGGGGAACCCATTTTACCAGGCTTGCACCACAGTTTTGCTGCAAGCTGCCATAAAATGAGGGCAGTGTTGCAACTTGCTTCCCAGGTTATAAAATCAGGTGCAGGTTGTGACAAACCATTGGCCACAGGAGCAGCAAACTTTGCGAGGACACAGTGCTTGGCCACAAGACCTGCATCCCCATTTGAAAATCAGTCCCAGTATCTACAAGTAGATTGAAGAACAGGGCCACTGGCCACCAATGAGAGATAGGCTTGGGGAGGCAGAGATTGCAAGACTGGACCAGAATTGGAGCTGTGTTTCAGGGGGGATTTTAACACTGGGTATGGTGATAGTATGGTGAGAGGGTTCAGTAGACACCAGGGAAAATGGTATACAGATCAGGTGAGGGATTGGGCAGGGGAGGGACCACTAGCCACAAAGGGAACTGCATGTTTACAATGGATGAGGGATCGGGCATTGGGAGGGACCACTGGCCATCAGGGAAAACCTATGGTTTACATTCAGGCCAGTGATCAAGAGGGGGGATCACTGGCCAACAGGGATACATTATATTAGACAATTGGGCCAGCAATTTTGGGAGGCATCCACTAGCACCAAGGAATATTAAATATATATACTCGGGCCATTGATCTGTGGGTTGGGACCACTAGATGCCAGGGACTGCGGCTATGTATCAGGCATGGGCTAGGGTCCCCCACTCAGCTTCATGCAGCCTATGCAAATGGGCCCATAATGGGCATGCAAATGGCCATCTAGTATCTTGCATGCCAAATGGACTCATTTGCATGGTTGATTTTGTGAACTGGAGATAGCACACCTGTGCTATTCATTGCTGGGCCATACTTCTGGCTGCAGGTAAAGGTGGCACTACAGGAGTTAGTGTTAGCATTAATATGGTTAATGCTGACTCAGCCTAGTCCTATTCAAAGTTGGACAGCACAGTGCACTATCTGACTGTGTGTAGCAAACTTAGACACCTGGGCAAACACAAAGCACAACACAAACTTTTGTGCTGTGCACTGCATCTTTTTGTGAATCTAGCCTCAGATTTTTCTCTGTTTACCATCAGGATCACTTTCCCAGCATTTAAGAACTATTTTTGTATACACTGGCGAGCTGGTAAAAGTAATAGTAGTGCTGATTCTCCAGTTAAACTTTCCCTACACCTTGGCCACTCCATAAAATTATTGTTTTTCATTAGATCCTTCCACCTGTAAATATCTTGTACTGGCAAAGATTTTTTTAATGTAATATTGTCCCATTTAGTTTGAAATCTGGATTATTTCAGATAGCATTAGGTGGTGAGAAATTGGTTGACCATTACATGTTATTCATGTGCTTTTAACTGAGTAATGTTTTTGACTATACCACCTGTTAAACTCCATAAATGTAGCATACCATATTTTCCTAATGTTACCCTGCTCAGTCTGAAATTCTCATAAAACTGAGTTCTCAACTTTAAATTATATATCTCCATGTTTGTCCATAATACAGTATGGCTCATTTTAAATGTAGATGTATCATAGATGTTATTAGTATATTCTACAAAGATCCAGAAAAAAATTTAAAGAATAAATATTTCCATTCAAGCGTATCAAATGCTTTGCAATATTGAGGGATAGCAACAACGCTTTTTGGGGAGCCAATTAGAGATACTCCATGCTATACTGAATCCCATGGGGACTAAGGAAATGAATCTTTGGGGTATGAAACCACTTTGATCTAGATGTATCATGTTACCTAGCAACAGTAAAATTCTGTTATTCAATAATTTTCTGTAAATGTTGTAAGCTGCATTCATAATAGCCATCGGTCTATAGTTTTCCACATACTTAGAGTCTTTCTCCTTCTTAGAGACTAGTTAAATATAGACCATTTTAAATGTTTTGATAATTTAAGTTTCTTCTGGACTTGTTTAGGGGCATTTCTAGCAGAGGTAATAGGAAAGGCATAAGAGCTGTATAAAATGTTATAGTAAATCTGTCCACACCTAGACATTTACCCATTGCAATATTCAGAATTGTGGTTTGATTTCATGTCAGGTTATTTTTTATAAGGCTTTCTGCTTCTGATTTATTTTGTTGTATCCTCTCATAATATAGAAGTTCCTCTTCAGAAGGATCACATTCTGATTTGTAAAGATTTGTAAAAAAAATCAAGAAATTCTTGGGCTATCTTTTTGTTGTTCCATTTGTACAGAACGTTTTTTTTTTCCAAGAATAGCTGTTATTTCAGTTTTCTGTTCTACAATTTAGAGCTTTTAGCAAAGATTTTATGTGCTTGTTTACTTGTAACCTGCCATTTTTTTCTTTCCTTTTAACCAACTGCTTTTAACATGATATATAATTTGTTTAATCAAATCTTTTTTATATTCGATTGATATATATATATATAGTCATATACCCTCACAGTAGCCTCATTTTGTAAATACTCTACTTCTAAAATCTTTTTTCTCTTTTTGTTTTTCCAACATGTTTCCGAGGTCAAGGCTCCTGTTAATGTAGCTTTCAGTGCATCTCATGAATTTATGATGTTTTCTTCACTGACCTAATTATCATTACAGAACTTTTGTTCATATTATTTGTTTTTTGAAAAATGTTCTTATCTATAAGTAAACTATTATTTATTCTCAATATATTATTGAATGTTGTTCCTGTGTCTATAACTATATTGCCTATATAAAACAATATTGTCATCAGATAGTATCATTGGTTACACATTTGCAATAAAGCTTAAACACCATGTCTTTGGATAATAATATGCAATTGAGCCTGAATGACATTTAGGCCCGGATATTCAAACTGCGCCACAAAGCAGCGCAATAGCAGGAGCAGGCACAAGTGCAGTGAGCCCATGCGCAGCACGTGCGATATTCACACACAGTGCAGGCCAAGGTGCACTTGAGCAATACAACTGAATATCGTGCCAACTGCACCATGGTGTAACCAGGGATGCGCAGTGGCACAGGGCTGATGCACAGTAGCACAACCAGGGATGTGTAGGGACAGGATTCAGGGGTGCACCACCCATGGAAGACATGGGCAGAGGAGCACGCAGCAGACCAGACAGTGCCCCTCACACCCCATGAACTGCAAAACCCTGTGGTGAGCTGGATGAACCACCAGCCCATGAACACCAGCACTGAATCCACAGCTGGGGCATGGTGCCCCAGCACATCCCGTGGCAAGCAGTGACAGCAACACATGGAGGGCCGGCCACACAGTGCCGCTCCATCCCACCAATACAGAGCACACCCTGCACAGTGATCTCCAGACACCCTGCCTAGGAGCAGCGCCAAACAGTGCATGGCACTGAATGCATGCCACCACCCCCACTGAGACAATGCAACCCTGTGCACCATGGAGCCATGCATGGCATCCCCACCATGAGTACCATACAGCAGGCGGCACCAGCCACTGACACAACTACTGCAGACACAGTGCTGCCCTGCATGGCCCCCTCATGGCACAACAGGGAGGTCAACCCTGCATCAGTACCCAAGGTACCCCGCATGTGACAGGACCTGCCCTGGACCCCACCACCAGCAGGGCAGCACCCCACACACCCACTCAAGCACACACCCTGTCCCAAAACTTGCCCCTACAGCCAGCACAGATGCCCAAAGTGGTACATGGAGGCATACGCCACACAGGATGCAACACAGGGCATGGACAAACACCCACCCAAACCCAAGAGCACCCCAACACAGGGACACAATAGCGGGGCAACAAATCCCACTGGCGTGTGACCACTGATGCTGTGTACCCACAGCCAGCACCCCACCATGGCACAGGTGTATCAGTCAACCTGCGCATGCACCATGAAGCTGTCCACCACCAGAATGCGGCAGGAGCACAAGTGACAGACATTAGAGCACAGACCCCAAAACAGACACCAGCGACAGCATGGAGGGGGGACAACAACAGCAGAGGCCACAGTGCCACCCAAGGCAGATGTGCACCATACCAGTGACAGGAGGTAAGCTGCCATTACGCCGGGGACAGAGGGTGGCCAGCATGGACAGTCACCACTGACATGCCAACAGACCGTGCATACTACAGACATGCAATGGTGTCAGCTGCATGGGCCATGGACATACTGACAGGGGGACCATGGACACAGTGCATGCACCAGGGACCACTGCACACAGACATCCAGTGCACAGGGAAAAACACACATACCACAGACAGGGACCGAGTGCCCCACCCACACCATAGGTGGGTTCCTGCCGGACACACACACACACACCTAGGCCTGCACCACCCTGACACCATGCACACCACTGCAGCCATTAGCCCACTGCAAATTAGAGACCACCACAGTTGTCATAACAAAATGTATATAATAAAGGTGTGTGAAATGCAAAACATATATACAACTATATACAATGGGGGAGAAGGGCCACAAACCAGGTGGGAGTGGGCATGGGGCAAGGGTGAACAATTGGGAGAGTGATGAAGGGGTGTGAGGGTTAGTCCAGGGGGAATACAAAACAGGGGCATAGTGGGCCTATCGCCGGCCCCTCTCCCCATTTCTGTCCCTGTGCCGTCTTCTGTGCTGCTGTCCTCCATCCTGCTCCAGTCTCTGCAGGAGCTCAAGAGTGGCCCTTGTGAGCTGCAGCAGCTCCTGCACTCTCCTTTCTAGTGCTGTCCAGCATTGTTCACCTAGGACAAGGGAGCAGAGTCATTACACATGACTGGATAGACCTCTACAGCCCACCCATTGTGCACGGCATACAGCCATGGCCCACACCCCTGTGATGGCATGTGACCACCCACAGTGACTGCATCCACATGACCCACCTACCCAGGCACCCACAGCCATGCAGACCATTGCATGCACCCACCGCCCATGTCCCGCACAGCACCACCATGACTGTACAGTGACATGGCCATGCAGTACGAAGGCAGTGGCACAACCATGTACCCAGTGCATGCATGGACCACCTGTGATGCCCACCCACACATGCAGTGCCACAGGACAGTGCTGAGTGCACCGTGTGATGTGCACGGCAGTGGGGTCAAGTGCCGGTGGCCATGCCCTGCTGCCAACCCTGCAACACAGCATATACAGATGTAAGGGGAAAATGGCACTCACCTGCATCCAGGCCAGCTGGGCGCTGCCGGCCCATGGCCCCTCCACCACACCCTTGCTATTACTGCGGTACACCAACCCTGTCCTGCTCCTGCTGGGAATGGTCCTGCCTCGCCCTATGGAACTTCTCTGGGCCTAGGGTGCAAACATGGAGAGGGGAACATCTGTACAAACCAGTAGCAAAGCCCCCCTGGTGTGTACATGCCCACACAGCCCAGCCATGCCACACCCCCACCACCACCGCCTCCACTTGATGGACCCCACCCCCCTGCGGGGTGAACACATGCACACCGCGATACCCGGATGGATGGACACTACCAGTTTATGGATGGAGCACCTACCTGGCTTGGGTACGGTGCCTCGCTGGGTGAGTGCTTGCAGATGCCCAGTCTGTCAGGGTCCCTCCACCATAGGTCGCCAGACCTGTGGTGACACTGCTCACCAGATCTGGTGATCCCGATGGCCTCCTCCAGGCCATCAGCCACCTCCTCCCACACAGCACTGCTTTGCCTGTCTAGTGGATCCTGGCCAAACAGGGCCCCAGCATGGGGCTCAACAAGGCCCACCAGGTTCACCAGCTCTGTGGTGCTCCACTGCTGTGCTCACCTCCGTGCCATCCTGCAGTAAGTATAGCAATCAAAATGGCACTCTGTAGCGCACATGCCCCACGTGTGGAGGCTGCATGGTACTGCGCTGCCAGTCCCCATCACACTGTCACCAAACTGCATAATAGGGGTGCACCCATGTGGATGCATGGTGCCTATGTGGCAAAGGTCGACCACAGGGTCAAGGGTCTGTCTGTGCATGGAGCGCCACAGCGCTATTGGGACACCCTGCATGTAGCATGGTAGGGTGCCTGTGTGTGATGCCCAGCAGTGCCCTACCTCGCTGTGGCTCCATGGCACCTATGGCGCACCAGGGCATGAGCGCCACATGGGTAAACAGCACACTAGCACCACGGGCACAGTGGTGGCCATGCCCTGCACTGCCTCCCATGCACAGTACATTAGCAGCATCGCAGGCATCGGCATCAGCACCCCGGGCATGCGCCGTGCGGTGCCTATTGCGCACATCACAGAGCTGCGCTATAGCCTGAGCATGCTCAACAACATTGTGCAAGGTGCAACAGTGTGATATTCAGTTAGCATATGAAAATCAGTTAATCAGCCATTCCATAGTGCAATCACTGCATTAGCATCCACTTACAGTTGCGCCTCGCCTCATTTGCATGTGTTGCACTGTATAAATGTGACAAGGGGCTACAGAGGAAATAGTGTGGTATTGCAGTCTATTGTGGTGAGTTGCATGCTGTTGGAATGTGGGGACTGTGATTTGTGAGGGCTGAATAGGACTGCACAGTCAGAGGTAGCACCTGTCTTTCCCACAGGCTCAATCATGACCAAATGTGAGGATGAGGAGGAACAGGGACGGGGAGAAGGAGGAGGCCCAGCTTCACCCGGGCTGAATCAAATGCCCTGTTCGAGGCATATCTCAACAGGGAACCACTGCTCAGTGGACAGTGGAGAACGCCACAGGCCCGTGCTGTGGCATGGGGTGAGGTGGTCACG
The DNA here is from genome assembly GCA_016271365.2 of Neoceratodus forsteri. Taxonomy (NCBI): domain Eukaryota; kingdom Metazoa; phylum Chordata; order Ceratodontiformes; family Ceratodontidae; genus Neoceratodus; species Neoceratodus forsteri. The sequence goes on along the minus strand of CM057456.1, from coordinate 109,314,795 downwards.
TGCCATGAACCAGCATGGCAGCGACCAGCGGTTAGTGCAGGAGTATAAGAAGAAGGTCAGCACAGACAGGAGGAGGATCAAGGATAAGGTGGCTGCCATCAGGGCAGCATGTGCTACCACTTGTGGAGGACAGCCGGATGTGCCACGCCTGATGCCACAGGAGGAGCAGGTGGCTGGCAGCATGTGGCGTTGTGCCATGGAGGGTGTTCCTGGTTGTGGCTTCCAGATGGGTTACAGCCCATCACTGCATGGTAGGTCCTGTGGTGTCACTGTGTGGGTGGTGGGGGGAATGCCACAGGGCAGGGCGGAGCCACTAATGCTAATGTGTTCCCTTACAGCTCCTGAGCGTCTACATGGGTCAGTGGTGGTGGGTGTGTTCACCGAGGGTGAAGCCCTGGACATGAAGGATTGCCTATCCACATCCACAGGTGTCCGAGGGACCGGACCAGTGCATACCTGCATGTCTGTCCGGACTGAAGAGGGTGGTGCGGGTGCGGATGAGGCCCTGCCTGTGTCCAAGTGTGACATTGCCCACAGTCTCCAGCATGCTGGGACATGGATTGGTGCTGGATCCAGCACTGATGATGATGGATCACACGTCCCAGACAGTGATATGTGTGGGACGCAGGATGGTCCCACAGCAGGCAATGGCATGGGCATTGTTGTGGGAGGTGCTGCTGTGAAGGCCTGCATAACATCACAGTCCCAGCCTGTGCCTGTATGCCCCAGTGGGGCAACACTGGTGTGCATCCAGGGTGCTGGGGATGTTGCAGCCACAGCAGCAGCGCCGGTGAGCCCTGGCGATCAGCAGCCGGAGGGGAAGTGCCAGCAGTCAGCCAATGGCGACAGGGGACAGTGTCAGGAGGTGGTAGCAGTGCACCATGTGTGGACATGCCCTGGCATGGCTCTGGTGTGCAGCACCCTTCATCAAGGGGTGCTGGCCAGCAGGGCCAGGAACACCAGAGGACAGCATGCCGGACTGGCAGATGACCTCATTGATGAGCACAGCCATATACTACAGGCTTCAGTAGATCAGCAGTTGTGGCTTGTGACTGCGGTGGAGGCCAGTGGTCAGCCTGGCATGGCTGGCAGGTCTCAGCAGGGCCGCCCTCACATCTGTGGTGGCCATGGCACTGTGACGTGTGACTGACCTGTCTCCCACCATGGCCACTGTCTGCCGCTGCCCTATGTGCAGTGTGGTGTGCATTGTGTGATGCACGGGTGGGGTACCTGGTTCTGCACACAAACGGTCCCTGTGCACACCCTCCCAGCTGCTGGCCACTGTGGCGTGTGCATGAAGATGCATGCGGTGCGCTGTCCGCTAGTGTGCAATGGTGCCCAGTGTCTGAGGCACTCACAGAGACAGCCACTGGGCGTGGTCATGTGTGTACCTGTGTGGGGGTAGGGGTGGCAATTGGGGTTGTCATGCCATCTACCCCTTGTGCATGTCTTGTGGTGTGTGTGTGTGCATGTGTGTGTGTTTTTGTGCATGTGTTGTGTTCGGCTCTGCCCATCCCTCACACCGTGTGCAGTGCCACACTCAGACCCATTCCCTTACCACTGTCTGTCCCTGGTGTTCTTCCCTGCCTGCCTGTCTGTGGGCTGTGCCCTTGCCATTGGTGGCTGCGCATGGCCCTGTGACCTACCTGTGTTGACCAAAGTGCTCTTCTGTAATGGTGACCCAGTGCAGCTGTGACATCCGGATCAGGCGGGGGTCCCTTCACCCAGGGGGTGGCTGCCCATCACAGTCTGGATCAGCGTCCTCATTGTCCCCACTGCTGTCCCCCTTCTTGACCTCTATGGCTATCCCACAGTCGTTGGCCATGTTGTGCAGGATGCAGCAGGCCAGGAATAGCCCACAGGCCTTCGAGGGGCTGTACTGTAGGCACCGCCAGATGTGTTCAGGCACCGGAAATGTGTCTTCAGCATCCCAAACACCCACTTGATGACATTCCATGTTGTGGCATGTGCCTCATTGTACCATAGCTGCGATGGGGTCATGGGGTGTCGGTATGTTATGAGCAGCCAGAGACGGAGTGGGTAGCCACTATCACCTGTGCGTAGAGGGGGGACATTAGTATGGTGGTCTGTGTCGCTTTGCCATGGGACAACAAGGCCGGTACCCATGGCACCTCTGAATATGCACCCCCCACATCTTCTTATGTCGTCCTGCGTGATATGCATACTCACCCACTAGGTGGCCAATGGGGATGTCCCCACTCTCAAACCTGTGGCACAGTGTGGACTGGTGCCAGATGAAGGCATTGTGTGCTCCCCCAGGGTGCATGGTACAGACATTGGTAGTACCCCTGGCATCGCACATCACCTGGCAGTTGATGCATGCATACCCCTTCCGGTTGATGTATAACACACCGTCCGGGCCAGGTGGCTTGCGGATGGCCACATGGGTGCAGTCAATGGCCCCAAGCAGGCCAGGCAACCATGCTACCCTGTGGATCTCTTGTATGTGTGCTGTGCACTCCACCTGTGTGCTGGGGAAGCAGATGTACTCTGCATCATGTGGCAGCAGTGTGTTGAGGAATTGTGTGAGTAGGTGTGAAGCGGCTGACTGGGTTATGCCTGTCATGTCCCTGTTGGTCTCTGGAAGGTGCCTGTGGTGAGCAGGCACATGGCAGCTGTCACCTTCATCTCCACTGACAGAGCATGGCTCTGTCGTGTGGATGCCTTCATCTCATCACTGCACAGCTCACAGAGCTGCCTCAGGATCGCCCGGTTCAGGTGGTACTGGCCCACAATCTCTGTGTCTGAATAGTGTTCAAAGCTGGTGCGGGCTCGGTACTGCCTGTTCTGGGTGTACCACCAATGGACCCTTCCACAGCCGTGCTTCCCTGCTGTTTGCCTTCTCACACCCCTCATTACCGCCTCCATCTGGAAGGTGGTGCTGGCCATGTCCCTGGCTGGTGTTCCCCCCTGGTGGCTGTTACCTGGTTCCCCACGCTGTCCATTTCTGATGCTCCCCCTGCACTGGGTACACCTTCAGCCTTTGGCTGTGGCTGTCCTGCCTCCTGCCACTGCCCTCAGTCCAAAGTGGCACTCCACTGACTATCCTGCACAGTGTTACAGGTTCCCCACTCCTATCCAGTTCCTGGCTCAGTTCAGGTGTGCCCTGTCCTACTCTTGCCCAGTCCTGCTCACTGCTACCCTCTGTACTGCCCTTGTGCCTGTCACCATGCTCCCACCTGTGGCTTCCCTTTGGCATTATTGCATCCCTGTCTTGCTCCCTTTTATTTTGGATCATTTGTACTGTCATGCAATTTCCACTAGCTCCTCTACTGAGCACGGCACATGCTGTTGAATATCGCACGGTGCATGTTATTCATGGTTTCGCCCCCTAAGGTTCCACATTCATTCATTACTGTTGCGCTCTTGCGCATTGCTACTTGTGCTGTGCAGCTACCTCCCACTGAATATTGCACAATGGCGCAGTTCCGTACATGGGCTGGCACATCCCTGTTGCGCATGGCGCAACCCTTTTGAATATCAGGGCAATTGTGTCTTGATGAGAAAAAGTAAAAGTTTTCTCTCTCCTCTCCCATCCTGAACCATCCCACCCCCTGTGAGCCATGTCCTGTCCAACATGACTCACCACCCACCTAGAAGACCAGTTGGCAGGTCACCATCACAGGTTGCTGCAGCTGCAAGCCCATCCCACATCTTGTGGCATTCCCCTCCTGTGTGCCATTTGTTCATTGTACAGGTTGGCATGTGGTAAACTTGAGAACTTTGGCACTGGGACCCCTTTTCCTTTAAAATCCAGCACAGGATCACTGGTACACTTGAGTTCACCACAGGCATCAGTTCAGTACATGGTAAGCCGACCTAAGGGGGGGGGTTAAAATTAGCCTTACTGTCTTCTGAAAATGAATGAAAGAAAGCTTAGAGAGCACTGCAGTAAACATTGTAGGAAGACAAATGTTCAAGTCAATGTTACGAGGAAGTATAGCACAGTGGTTCAAGGCTCTGAATTGCAAACTTGGAGACCTGGGTTTGAATCCTACAGCCCCCACTTACATAGTGCGTGACCCTGAGCAAGTCACTTATCATTTTGTGCTCCCAGGTCACACCAGTAAACAAGCTTCAGCTTAGTGTGTTTCTCCTGGTTAAAAAAAAGTCCTTAATTCTTATGCAAAATTATGACTACTGTTTGACTGTTCAACAGGACTTTAAGTTTGGCAGGATATGTAATACAGGCCTTAATCCATTCTTTCCACATAATCTTCTGAAATGGCCCATTCTACTTTCTTAAGGACCAAAGTTCCTTAGAAAGTCTTGTTTGATGAACAGATGTTGCTGTCTAAATGTAACGGTTTTTTTAGCTTTATAATAGGCCTGTAAAGCATTAGACTTGACATTAAATGTAAGGAATACGATTTCATCCTTCTTTTGTGTGGCTAGCCAGTGAGCCCTGTAAATATTGACAAATTTTTATCAGATTTTAGAAACACTGCAAAAGGATCAGCTAGTATTTCATGCAAATAGCCTGTTTTTCCTACATTGGTAGCATCCCTCACATTTTTTTTTTCTCTTCTGGATCTATTCTCCTGATCCTCTAATTTCAGTTTTATTGTGTCTTGTTGTTTATTAGTTTTTGTTAATTCTTATACTAAGACATTATCCATATCTTCTAAGTTGGACTTCTTTTGTTCTAATAATTCATTTATTCTTGGATCTCTTTTTCACATTTTGTGTCAGTACTACTCATTGTGTTTTTTTATTTTTTTGAAACTGTAAGGAATCTGTTGAAGATCGTTTTATAGTTTTTTTTAAGTCATTCATGTTTTTATTATAACGCTGTCTCCACCTATCGAATTGCATTGCTGCTGTACCTGTTATGGAGTACACAGTTGTTGCCTTGTATTGCTCTGCACACCTGATTCCTACCAGTGGTGATGCTACCGTTTGACACTCATCCTGACAGTACTGACATGGCAGCATCAGCTATGAGATATGAATCAGCTGTAGTAAAATTGATGTACTTAGTTTTGAAGCTGAATGGCAGCCTATCTGCATATCAGAATGAAGTAGTGCCTGGCAATCGGAAAGATGAAACTAGTAATTTTCAACATTTCCCTTGAAACACAATATTTTTTCCATCTCAGTAATGAGAATCTACATGAAATCTGAGAAACATAGGCAGAAGCTTTAGAACAACAGTACAGTGAATAGGTAGCGTCTCAACTCAGTCAAAAGAAGATATAGCCAGTTTAGAAAGCCAGACAACCCAAAACAATATCTAGTATAAGGAAAATGGGGCAAGCAAAATCTTGAAAGATTTCTGTGAAGCTGGAATATGCAGGGGTGGGTACTAAGATGGTCAAATTGATCCCTAACTAGCTTAAGGGCAGGCAGCAAAGGGTGGTGGTGGAGGGGAAACTCTTATCACCAAAAGCAGTAACAAGTGGGGCACCACAAGGATCTGTACTGGGACCAGTGCTGTTTGGCATATTCATAGCAGATATCTCACATGGGACCTAAAGTAAGATCAGTCTGTTTGCAGATGATACCAAGATGGGAGCTGTTGGGAATGACATCAAGGAGTGGTCAGAAACATGGAAAATGGGGTTCAGTGCCAAGAAGTGCAAAGTGCTGCACTTTGGAGCCAAGAACCACAGGAGGAGCTATCAGCTGGGAGGGGTACAGTTAGAGAGCACAGAGGAGGAAAAGGACCTGGGGGTGATTATAATGGGAATATGAACAACTTGGCTCAGTACAGGAAGGCAGCAGTGAAAGCCAATAAGATGCTGAGCTGAATAGTGAGGGGAATCTCCTCTAGAAGTAGTGAGGTGATCCTTCCCCCGTACAGGTCACTGGTCAGGCTGTACCTGGAATACTGCATGCAGTACTGCCACCTGTTCCCGAAAAAGGACATCAGATTGTTGGAGTGGGTGCAGTTCAGAGTGACTAAGATGATTCAGGGTTTGGATGGGAAATCCTATGAGGAAAGGTTGGAACATGCTTAATATGTATTCCCTGGAGGAAAGAAGGGATGGGGAGATATGATCGAGACCTTTAAGTACCTGAAGGGGATAAACAAAAATAATATAGGAGAGATATTCCAGATCAGAAGAGAGAGGGTCACAAGAGGGCATCAACTGAGATTGGAGGGGGGGAATAAAATAAAGAACTCAGGAGACAGTTTTTCACTGAGCGGGTGGTAGGCAAGTGGAACACTATACCTGAGCAGGTGGTTTCCTGTAGGAATGTTGGCTGTTTCAAGAGGGGGCTGGGACAGAGTGGGGGGATAACTGAGGGAGGAAGGGTGGGGCAGCTGCAAGTTGAGGGGCTAGCTGTACAATCGAGCAGACTCGATAGACCATAAGGCCTGTTTCTGCTGGCATTTTTGTAAGTTCACACACAAAAGATTAATACACAAGTTAGCTAGCCTTAGAGTGGGTCCCAAGGTGGTAGCCTGGATAAAAAATTGTCTAGACAACAGGACGCAAAGGGTAGTAGTAAATGGAGTCCACAGTGAAGAAAGGAGGGTTACTAGCGGCATACCGCAGGGTTCAGTACTGGGACCGGTCCTTTTTAATGTCTTTATAAGTGACATTACAGAGGAACTGAAGGGAAAAGTATGTCTCTTTGCATATGACACAAAGATCTGCAACAGGGTTGATACACCAGATGGAGTGGAAAGGATGAGAAGGGACTTGGCAAGGTTGGAGGAATGGTCAAATATATGGCACCTCAGATTCAATGCAAAGAAGTGCAAGGTAATGCACCTGGGAAACAAAAACCCAGAAGAAGAGAACACAATGAGGGGTGAGATACTGACAACAGTAAAAATGGAAAGGGACCTGGGGGTAATTATACCAGATGACCTAAAGGTGGGCAAGCAATGTGAGAAGGCAGTAAGGAAGGCTGGGGAGATACTGAGATGCATAGGGAGAGGCACCACCAGTAGAAAACAGGAAGTTGTTATCCCTCTGTACAGACAGTTGGTGAGACCCCATCTGGAGTACTGTGTGCAGTTCTGGAGACCCCATCTCCGCAAAGACATAGACAGAGTGGAGGCTGTCCAGAGGAGGGCAACCAAAATGGTGCAGGGTCTGCACCAGAAGACATATGAAGAAAGACTAAAGGAGCTTAATATGTATACCCTTGAGGAAAGGAGGGAGAGAGGGGACATGATAGAAACTTTCAAGTACCTCAAGGGAATCAACAAAGTCCAAGAGGGTGCCATCTTTCAGAAAAAGAGATGTGCAAGAACAAGGGGGCACAATTTGAAGATAGAGGGGGGACGGCTCAGAGGTAATGTGAGGAAGTATTTTTTCACAGAGAGGGTTGTGGATGCATGGAACAGCCTCCCTGAGGAAGTCGTGGAGTCAAGAACAGTGGGGGAATTCAAGAATGCATGGGACAGACATAAGGCAGTCCTAGTGGTGGGTAGAAGGAAGTAAGCTGTTGGTTAACCAGGATCTGCAGCTTATCTGTTAGGTAGGAAAATGGGCAGACTAGGTGGGCCAAGCGGTCCTTATCTGCCATCAAATTCTATGTTTCTATGTTTCGTATTTTCATGTAGAAAAGGAGATATCACCAGAGTTTGAGCATCCCCCTGTAACTGAACTTGCAGATCTATTAAAAACCTTCTTCCTGTCAATAAGGCAGCATAACTGCACCCTCTATAAATTGGTTAGCTTAATAAATATTAGGAGTGGCGTAAACAGGTACCTATAGCAGCACCCATGGGAGCACAATGTTGACATTAGTAACAACACCTAGTTTCATCAAGCAAACAGGTATTTAAATCTACAAGCCAAAATGCAGCATGTTGTGGACTTAGTCATCTAGTTCATAAGCAGCCAGTATCAAGAGATGACCTTAAAAAAATTTACCAGAGTGACAGTTAAAGCTGCTCAAATTCCCTGATGTTACTCTACAAAGTTTAGATCGAACTCTATTCTTTTTGTGTGACATGGAATGAAAACATGACAAACTTACTGAAGAGTGACTTTGCCCTCATGACATACAGCAGTGGAGCAAAATAAATCACTATGACTACAGCACTGCAGACAAAAAATTACCAAGGGGGATTACTTGACAGCACAGCAGTGACAGACATTCTCATGCATGAGCAGCCTGGGTATGAGAATTGCCCTGTACATAGCTTCCTGCTGAATGCCAGCAAACTACATTCAGAAAACCCCAGATTTTTCCAGATCCCAAGGAAAACACAAGAACCAATGGGCATCTGGTATGGGAAAAATCTTTTGGGGGAATGATACATTGCTGGCTTCATGAAAGAAATCTGTAAAACAGCAAGCCTTTCAAGGATGAATACAAACCACTTCACCAGAGCTACTTGCTGCCAACTATTTAACAATGCAGGAGTAAAAACATGCAACGCCACTGCAATATCCGGAAATAAATCTGAACTAAGCCTAAAACATAATGCCAACCAATCGGATGACACACAGAAATTACACTTCAATGGAATTCTTCTAACCAGCCTGACAATTGAAAAGTACCAGGTGACACATCCACTGTAATCAAGCCTCTCACAAGGAAGATTTCAGCACTACAAATTAGCCAACACTTCATCTTCTGCTCCTAAATGGTGACCATCACAGCAATCAGCATTGCAGCATATGCCTGCACTTTCCACCATGGTAACTCTAGTACATCCACTACAGCACTGGATACTCCAATGCCACACATTCAAGCTTTAGTTCCTGAACCTTAATTTTCAACAAGTAAACAGACTTTTGTTCATGAACTGTTCTTTACCTGCTGTTTTGGAATGATGATATCCATCCTCCACCCCCCAAAAAGGACTGTTGACGTCCATGTGCATTTGCAGGTAATTACATGAGTTAGTTCCATTAAGTTGCTCAGCAGTTAAATGCAATTTTTTTTCAGTTCTTTTCCAGACAACACACTAAATATCCATATAAATAGAAGGTTAAGTTCACCATTTTAATTTAGTCAGACATCCTGCATTTTTGCTTAGCTGGATGTACACATTTCATGTGGTTTAATCTGTTCGGAATTTGCTTAGTTATAGTCACATTTACACATTTTAGGAGGTTTAATCTATGAGAAATGTTCTGTGTATTTTAATGAAAATGTTAAAAATCATTATTTACCCCACAATTTGATTTGTTTAAAAAATAATCCAACTTAATCCAGTTGCACTTTATTCCTTGCCAACATTAAATGCTGTGTAAGTGACATCAGTACGTAATGTGAGCTATTTGAATGTACCACAATGGCATGTAACCAGCAGGGGGGAAGAACAACATGAAGATAAATAAATTCCATCAGTTCAGTCAGCATTGTGTTGTGTATTTTTCCCCCTCCACTGGAGGCAATTATGCTGCTTCATAATGTATTAATATATATAATTGACCTGTGTCTTTTACAGGAAAAAAACCTTATCTTGTGCTCTTTTGGGCTGACACAACTGCTCAGCTTTGATTCGGGGTCCTCTTGCCCAAAACTGCATTAAATAAGGTTCTTATCCTGGAAGAGACACAGGTCAGTTTAAATATTAATAATATATAATCTACTGCAGCACCCATTTTAGGAGTGGCTCATCATCCTGCTCTCCCTGATCCTCCTTCATGCCTTTATTATGTACTAACATACTAACATGCCAGCAGAGTAGGCCCTATGGTCTGTGGAGTCTGCTTGAGAGTCAGTGCATTAAATGGGCACTGTAACCTTCCTCCTGACTTCTACCTTGACCCCCCCCCTTCCCCAGGCCTGGGTTCCCCCCTCCCAGATAAGCATTCCTCCTCTGCATCCCCCTCTTGTACCTGTCCCATCCCTTCTTGAACCTCTCCACCATAGACACCTCCACCAGTTCCACAGGCAGTGCATTCCATGGTTCCACCACCCTCTCTGTGAAGTATCGCCTCCTCCTTTCTCCCCTAAGTCTCCCACCCTCCAGTCTCCAACTGTGCCCCCTAATGTACAACATTACATTCTAAGGGTTCAAACATGTTTTTTTGTTTGAGAAGATAAAGCTGCTGTTCCTTTTAAATGATCAGGTTTTACTGATTTATCGGCATTTATATTTTCATTATCAAATGTAGTGAAATTTTGACTTTACTTTTCATCTTCTTGATTTGGTGCCAGAATTTAGATTTTCTTTTCCTCTTTTTTATCTTTATTTTTTCAGTCTGCTTTGGCCATTTTAGAGTAGATACGGCAACTTTTACTTCTAATGGAAACCTGCATCTGGGTTAGTTTTTTTGAAGAGAGAATGTTGTTGTGTTGTTGTTTTTTTTTTAGTTTGGTGTGCTACCAGTTGAATGACTTGCAACTTCTTCACTGTTATATTGCTTTTTATTTGAGAATTTAGATAATTTACTGAACCTTTTGTTTTCTAAAACTTGGAGATTGTGTGATCTTGTATCAACCTTGATCAGTGTTCCATTTGTTCCATGCAGGAAGAATTCACAGACCTTAAAATACAACATTTATCACTTTAGCCCCAACTTTTTACTCCATTTATGACTTTAAATTAAATATATTGATGACAGTTTTGTTTTGGTTTTTTTGATACTGCATGGGATTTCTTAGGTTTCAAAGCCTCTTTGTTGCACAATCTCAAAAACTTTCTAGCCTCAGTATAAGCATCCATGTAAGTCCTAGAAGGAGTCACATTAATTTTATTTAAGCCACTCTCTTTGTACCTTTATGTGGCTTTTGCTACTTTCAAAGCCATTACATGCCACGAGCAGTTCACATTGGCCAATGAAAACCATTGCTTTCCAAGCAGCATTCCAAAGAGTATTCAAGCAATTTTCAAATAAGGAGGAAAGGAGACTCTGGAACTCCAAAGAAATGTGGGACAAAACAAAATATTTGTATTTTTACAAGTGTCTGAAAGCTGTCTTAATGATTACAGCCAATGTTCTGTGGCAGTTGGGGCCACTTCCTCAGGTCCTGAAGTAGTCTAAAATGATGTAACTACACCATGCTTGGTGTTATCTTTGCCCTTAAAGGAAGTGAAACAAAGGGACTTGTGAGGAACCTAGGAAGAAAATATTTTTGAATATGGAAGTGGAATAAGAAGTACCATGAGAAACAACTGTCCCAATAAGAAAAAAATACTTGTCTGAACAAAGATAACTCCAAATGTGGTATATATAGAGGCATTATAGAACACGTCAAGCGCTGAGGAAATGGCCCCAACAACAATGAAACATTGACTGTAATCATTTAGGTGGCTTTCAAACACTTGTAAAAATAAAGATATTTTGATTTTTATCACATTTCTTTGGATTTCTAGAGTCATCCTTCCTCCTTTTTTGAACATTGATAACTCAGCATTTTTTAGGAAGACTTCTCCACATTAACCTGGCTTCAGACAATAAGGTTAAACATTCTGGATCCAACCTCCCTTCTTTTGTATGAGTATTCAAGCAATAGACAGGTATAGTTTGCTTTGTCTTCAATTCTCAGAAATTTCTGTAAAAACCTGTTCAGCCTATAAATCTTGCAGGCTCATTGTGTATGTCATTAATAGAGCATTACATTTTTTTCAAAATTTAAATATCTTTATTATGCACTAGACACCCCTTGTTTCTCCGTCTTGTTCCTTCAGAATACAGTTGGCTTACTGTTCCAGGATACACCTTTCTGTGCCCTTTTCTTGCCTGTTGCAATATGTCTTGGGTGTTAGGATAGCTTTTTGGCTCAATAGATCTCAGTAGGATTGGCCAAGGACACACGTTTCCATCTTCTGCCTCCCTTTTGCAGCTGATGCTGTTGCTGATAATGCTAACTTGAGGTCCAGAGACACGAGACACCATCTTTATAACAGGTTTTTTTTCAGCTTCTTGATCTACTTGTGATGGAGGTAATTATAGAAACACAACTTGTTCAAGCTTATACTGAAAGTATAAAAAGGGGGATTCAAAGCCAAAAGCTCTTCTAATGCTTTTAACAGATGGTGGTCTGCCAATTGAAGACCTTTAAACAACAGTTCAGATTGAATATGCTGAGACAGCATGGGTGAGGGAAAAGTAGCCTTCAGAGAAATGTATAATAAGCAGTGCTCTCATGGCTCCCATATAAGCAAAGAGCACTGGTCACCATTCCAATAATTTTGCTTCATTTTAGGCAGTTGTTAGAGGGGTTTTGAGCATGGTTTTTCAACATTTCAGCACTTTCAGCTTGAACAGTGCAACATTCAGGTGAAGAGATGCCACAACCCTGCCTCTGAATGCAAGGTGACTGCCAGGCAGGACAACTGTGTGGGAGAACTCTGTTGAACTCCAGATTCTCTACCCTCTTTTTGCTACTATTATTTATGTTTTTAAGGAGAACCCAGCAATTTGGTTAAATCTTTTAAGTTCTAAGTTTAATGTTACCAAGTTCTAAATCTGTGGCAATTGAGTGATTCTTGCACTCTTTGTAGCTGATAGTTAAGCAGAAGGTTAATGTAGTTAGGGAAGCTAAATGAGCTAGTAACTATTTTGATCAGGAAAGTACAGTTATGTAAGAACTTACTGAAACAATAGATCTTCAAAGGGATCTCTTATAGCAGGCTATCACAGGTAGGACTCTGCCATCAGGCACTAGGATCACACAGAAATGTTTCTAGCTAGCAGTCTACCAAAGGGGACTGCCTACCTCTGACATCAATCACTGATGTCAGCCATTCTATATAGGTGAGTGGCCCCAATATCCTCCCCAGTTCTCCCACTGGAGACCCAGAATGTCTGACTGAATGAACCAAAGAGGAATCCAAGTTTCCAACGAAAAAGGAAATAAAAATAAGGGAAGGCTGAAGGTCTTCTCTTGGAGAGGAAGCTTATGCAGGGTAAACAGGCATAGGAGGAAGGAGGGAGAGAAAAGCAAGACTCGCTGCAAGAGATCCCCTTGAAGATCTACTATTATGGTAAGTAGAAATGTGCGAAATCCATGAAATTCACTCCACAAGGTATTGCGCAATTTCACGAAATTCACGGCCACGAATTTCATGAATTCCATCACAAAATGTGAAGCTTTGCATGCAAATTTTTCACTTCACCCATGAATTTTGTTCTTCACAGGAAAGAAAAGTGAATTTCACCAAAAAGTTTGCAGAAATTGAGCAAATTGAAGTTTTAATGGCCATCCAAAACTCTGCAAATTCTGTGAGCATAAAATTCACAGACGAAGTTTAACATCGCAGCATCTGTAATGGTAAGTTCTTACATAACTGTACTATCATAAATCCGAGGAATCTCTTACAGCAGACCATCACAGGTAGGACAAGTAGCAAGCAGTTTCACAACTGATAACACTATGAGACTGGCAAAGGTGAAAGAACACCTAGGAAAGAAGGCCCTGTAACACAGCCAGGTCAAAGCTGGCTCGACACCTAGAGGCAATGTCCAGGCTGTGGTGATTAGTAAAAGTGTGAATGGAACTCTAAGTGGCTGCTGTGAAGATTTATGCAGCTGACACATTATGGAAACAGGCTACCAAGGCAGCCACCCCCCTGCTGGAATGGCCATGAACAACACCTGAAAGCTCCTTACCATACTTCTAGTAACAAAAAAATAATGCAGTTGGCCAAGCATTTGGACAGACACTGCTTAGAAATGGGTGCACCCTCTTTGCCTGGGTGAGCAAAACAAATGACAGAGAGGACTGCCTGACCTCTGTAGTTCTGTGCATATAATGATACGAACGTCTATGTACAGTATGGAGCAGCACTTCCCCTGGATTGATATGTTCCAGAAAATAAACAGGAAGATGAATAGATTGGTTCAGAGTACACTAGGATACCACCTTAGGGAGAAACTGAGGATTAGTAAGTAAAGACACCCTGTCTTTGTAAAAAAACAAATAAGGCTCCTTGCACATGAGGACCTGAAGCTCAGAAATCCTTTGAGCAGAAGTAGCAGCAACTTAAAGCATAGCTTTCTATGACAGATAGCATAGCTCAAACGATGAGGCAGGTTTGAAAGGAGGCAGGGTGAGCTTTTCCACTCAAATCTGAGATCCCACATCATGACAGGGTTATGGATCTAGGGTTTCAGATGCACAATACCTCTCTAAAAAGGTATGGTCCACATCCAGCTGGGCCACAGCTCATTCATCAACAGGTACATTATATGCAGAGATGGCAAAAAGATGTACCTTAAAAGACAAGTAGTTAGGGCCTGTGTCAAAATGAGAGAGCAGGTACTCCATGGTCTGGTTAACTGGGCATGTAAAGGGATTCAGGCAGTGTGAAGCAGTCCAAATGGCACAACACTTCCATTTTATGGAGTAAGTGGCTCTGGTGGAAGGCTTGTGCGTCACCACCAGGATCCCAGCCACCTTAGGGGAGGCCACAAAGAGAGAAATGGCTAAGTCTTCAGGAGCCATGCATGAAGGTGAAGTGACCTGAGGTCTGGATGGACCAGGGTGCTCTGTTCCTGGGAGAGAAAGCCTGTGCATAGCAGAAGAGGGACTGAGGGTTCCACTGCCAGTTGTTGAAGCAGAGGAAACCAAATCTGGCAAGGCCAAAATGGGGTGATGAGAATCACAATCAACCCTCCACCTGCAGTTTAATGAGAACCCACTGTAGAAGAAGGAAGGAAGGGAGGAAAGGCATACAGAACCCTCTCTTTCCAGGAGAGGGACAATGCATCTAGCCAGAAAACTCCAGGCCCTGGAGTAAGCAAGCAGAAAATTTACAGTTTTGCATTAAGTGGGGACGCAAAAAGGTCCAACTCTAGGTGACCCCAGTGGTCGAACAGATTCACCAAGACAAAGGGCATAAGTTTCCACTTGTGTGTTTGATATTGGGCCCAGATTAAATTGTCTGCTAAGATGTTTTGCATGTCTAGGACATGGACAGCCAAAAGATGGAGGCCATAGTCTAGAGAGCCCTATACCAAACCTGCATTGCCTCCCAACATAGGGGATATGAGTGGGTCCCCCCACTTGTTGATGTAATGTAGTATGCTGGTGTTGTCTGTTTGAACCAGCAGCAGACCTGGGGACAGATGAGTCTGGAAAGCCTGAAGGGACATGCTGTGTGGCTCGTATCTCCAGAACATTTACTGTATATGCAGATGGCTCTTGGCCACTGATCACAGCCCTTGGGTTTGGCGAACCCCAGATGGGCCCCCCATCCTGAGTTGAAAGTGTCCATAATCATGATTGCTGAGCAGGGGGAATAAGGAAAAGGACCCCTTGGAGGAGGTTGCTGGGCTCCAGCCACTACAGCAGAATCCTCTTTGCTGAGTCCGAGACCATGACCACCTGGTAGAGATCATATGTACACTGCTCCCATTGAACTCTGAGTGTCCACTGGGGTACTCAAATGCATAGCCTGGACAGAGGGACAGTGACTATGACAGCAACAATATGACCCAACAGGCATAGGAAAAAGTGGGCCGGGACATGATGAGAGGAGTATAGAAGACTGGCCAGCTCCATCAAGTGGTCTGCCCAGTCCTGGGGAAGGACGGACATGACCTGGGCCATGTCAAGAACTACCCCAATGTACTGAAGGCACTGGAAGGGAGAATGAAAGGACTTGGCCAGATTTATGGTCACCCTAAGGCCCTGGAAAAGGCTGCAGGTATGCTGGAGGGTTAAGCAGTAGCTGCTTCCTGGACAGAGCCGCTAGGAGCCAATTGTCTAAGTAAGGAAAGACATAGAACCCCTGGCACTGGTGGTCAACCACTACCACTGCTAAGCACATGGTAAAGATCCGGGGGCTGAAGACAAACCAAAGGGGAGCATCTGGAACTGGTAGTGAGCTCCCTGGAAAAGAAAGTGCAGATAGCGCTTGTGAGATGTGCATATTTTGATGTGGAGGTACGCATCCTGCATGTCCAGCGAACAGATCCAGTCCCCCTGATGTAATGGGGGAGAAGGCCTTATAGCATGACCATTCTGAAAATTTTGTACTGAATGGAAAGATTTCATTCGCTGGGGTCCAGGATGGGCCTGAGGTCTCTGGTGCACTTGGAAGCTAGGAACCAATGGGAGTTGTACCCTGCCCCCTGCCAGGGTAATGGCACCAGCTCTATGGCTCACTTTCACAGAAGGGCATGGATTTCCTTCCATATAAGGGGAACATGATGTGGGGGATAGTGGGGCAAAGATGGGGGTTATCTGGAGGCCATTACATAAAGTCTAGAGATTAACCGTGCTTGATTATATGAAGTGCCAAGCTGTCTGTTGTGATCTACCTCCACTTATGCAGGTGGAGGGAGAAACAACCACCTAACACCACCTCCTGCTCTGCCCAAGGAAGGACGTCAGGCAAGGAATCAATGGGGAGTGGAGGCACAGGGAGCCATTGGTCCCCCTCAGGGAATTTTGCTAGCGTAGGTGGTTGGGTGGGCAGGGTAGGTGCTGTGGTTTTGCACTTACTCTGGATTCTAGCTGGCTGCTGGTCCTGGTGAGGAGGCTGGCAATGAAAGGAGCTGTTTCTGAGCAGGTTTAGACTGGGTATGGTGGAGGAAATGGACTAAGTGTATGGCCCTCCCTGAGGCCTGGAGCTTAGTAAGAATGTCCTCCATATCACCTCTGAAATTCAGGTACCTCTGAAGGGGTCATTTAGTATAGACTGTTCCACATCCTGGGCAAACCCCGAGACTCTAATCCAGGAATATGGGTGAAGGCATATATTGGTGGGAGCAGCCCTGGTCGACGCATCTACAGTGTTGTTGTTGTAAGTAGTCTTGAGTAGGTGGTCACCTATGTTTAGAGATTGGTGAAAGTTGCAAATTCTGCTTCTGCTGAACATTTGTGGAAATTCAGAAAGTTAGAGGAATTTTCAAAACTTCCACCTTTGGCGAGGTCAGAATCTTCCAAATGTGTTTGGCAGATTTTTACCCTGTTCTGAGGAATTTTGTGGCTGAACTGCAGAATATTACATATGAGCTGTGAAATAACAATTCTGAGGAATATATTTTCTGCAGTTTAATGAATTATTCCTTAGTACATGTAATTATTCCGCAGTTCAGTGATCAGTTCTGCAGACTTTTTTCTCTGCAGTGTAATACAAAAATCTGCAATTTATACATTTATTCTGCTGTTCTAAGCTGGAATTTCTTTTTTTTTTTTTTATTATTTCTTTTTCTCCCTTCTGGTATTTCTTACCCTCTTGGTCCTACTCCTTCGGGCCTCTCAATTCTCTTTTGCCGTCCCCTAGATCTGCCCTTAGAGTGCCTCCTCTCCATCCTCCTGCACAGTGGGGTCTTGTCTGGTGTGGCAGTCTGAGCGGAGGGGCTGTCATCCAGGACCGTGAGGGTGATTTTTTCCCCTTAACTTTAGGCCACATCCCCTGGGGATGACGGAGCTTGGGACTACGTCCAGAGAGGTAACGTGCTGACGCCACAGACCTCTCATGCGCCGTGTGACGTCCCCCCTCCCTGACCCCTAAGAAGGAGTTGCCCGTCCCTTTCAGGAATCGGTGCTTCCACCAAATTCCTTTATGGGAATGACAGACGCTTGCGTGTCCTGGGTATCCCAACCTGAGGGAGGAGAGCATCCGTAGGGATGCTCAATCCTCCCTCCCCCCCCGCCAGCCCCCATCTCCACAGGTCCATTACCAAACCCGGGTCACCAGCGTAGCGCAAGGTGTGGCATCCAGCGCTTCAACCCTCAGCGCCACCAGGCCGGAAGCTGTAATTTCTGCGAAAGTTACCAGTTTGATTTCTGCACATTCCCAGAAGCTAAAATCTGACTTTTGTGGAAATTCCACAAGCGGAAGTTTTTTTTTCACACACCTCTACCCATGTCAGAGACTCTCTTGGGATGGTCCTGCAACTCTGACTTAGAAGCCCCCTCAGTGAGGGAGAAGATGGCTTCCTGATCTTGTCCCGCAGGGAGTTCTGATATTGTAGCATGTGAATGAGGTAACTAAGGGCCTGGATTGTAAGGGTGGAAGAAATGAACATCCTTTTACCAAAGAGGCCCCGACGGCAGGATTCCCTGTGTGGGGGCAGGGAACTAAGGTTTTTGAGCCATTTGGTATGGTCATGGGTGTCATTCATGACCTCCGAATCTGCCAGTGCCTATTCCCCCAAGAATGGTCTGCCCTTTGGGCTGTGGTAAAAGACTTTCTGCCTTGTGGGACATGGCAGGGAGGAGATGAGGCTGACACCAGGCCACCATTGTAACATCTTCATAAGCATCAATTAGTGGGAGAACCACGAATGGTGGGGCATCAGGCTTGCACTGGTATATGTCCAGATGCCTATGCTCAGGGTCTTCTTCCTCTAAGCCAAAGTCTATCACCACCTGGATGCGGCACATGACAACTGAAAAGAAGGGATCATCCACGGGGAACTGTGGAATGTCCTTGTGGCAGAGACCCCCACGGAGAACCCTGAAGAGTAAATGGGGGGGGCCCAAATCATCTTCTCCTTCATCAGAAGCACCCTCATCCCCTGAATCTGGGAAAATCAGGTTAGGATGGTATTCATCCCCTTGATCAGCTGGGGAGAAGGGGAGAAAAGAAAATGGTGCAAAAATGGCGACTGAAGCTGCAGCTGTTTCCAGCAGATCTGTTGTGACTATGTCAAAAACGGGAAAGAAATGGAGAAGATGCGGGGGGGGCTGCCCATCTATAAAGTGTGGCTGACATCAGTGAGTGACGTTGGAGGTGGGCAGCCCCTTTGGTAGACTGCTAGTTTGAAAACTTTCTGTGTGGTCGTAGTGCCTGATGGCAGAGTCCTACCTGTGATGGCCTGCTGCAGTAGATTTCCCCGATGTAAGTTCTGCTTCTATAAAATTGTCATACTACTCCAGTTATTAGAGCCGAGGAATGGTGTCAGGCTAGTGATTGACCCAATTTGGCCAAACCGAGCATTTTGGATCCCAACCTATGTTATCTCCTAGGGTTGCTTCCTGACCCCTTTCCCTTTGGTGGTGTGAATTAGGAGCCAATAGACAGTAGACAGTCTGGCATGATTTTCTTTCCCATTGGGATTACACCTTTTGGGGTGCCTTTTATTGAGCATACCCTAGTGGGAGGGGTGCCCTTTTCCACCTAGTACTCTGTTCCACGTAGAATTGAATTGTTCTTTATTTTTTACTTCTTCAATGTTCATTGTTTCTTGAATATGATTACATGGTATAGTTTTCTTTTATACAGTTCGTATCGATATCTTATTCTAGTATATAAGGTTTGGTTCTGTTAGAGGGCTGCAACAATGTATCTTATGTAGCAAGAAGGGACTTGTACTTTGTATTAGGTAGACTTAGTGATATATTTCTACTGTTTGTACTACATGTTGTCTTGTGTAGTCTGATTCACTTTGTATCTTATTATATCATGATATGTCTTGGTCCAGAGGTCTGTGATGGAATCAATGGTCTCTTGCATATATTGTCATTTATACTATAAAACCTCAATAAAAAGTAAATTGCAAAAAAAAGACAGTATACAGAACAGCTGACAGAGTGCTGAGGATTCATTTTCCATCTGGAGTCTCTGTCACAGCAAATTCAAATGGCAATTGTGGCCACCACTGTGCTGGTAGGAGTTTGGGCTGTACCCAGGTACTGTGTCATGGTGGCAACTGCTGCTCATGCTTTGGACTAATTATGGCTTGTTAATGTTTATAATTACACTGCTGCTGCTGCCAATGGATCATCTGGCTCCCTTAGACTCAATTGACTTGGAACTGTGAGTAAGTTCAGATGTAATTTTATCCGAGGGTAGTAAGAGAACTCTCACGTTTAAAGCTGGAACATCTCTGTGACTGTTAATTTAGCACTACTCTGTGATTAAATTTTGAGTTGGAAAGATATTCCCTCTATGGTAAATTGTGACTATTTCTGAGGGTGGTGAGCTAACCCTCAGAATTCAAAGCAATTTGCACTCGGATGGACTATTAAGCACTACCCTAGACACAAGTCTGGTTGAAATATTGCATGCAGTAGTGAGAGTACTGCATTTCTTCTGTACAGTTTGCTGTTGGTCCATCTGGTGAGGGTAGAGAGAAATACTATGTCTCACAAGCTAGTTTGTTGAAAAGCTTGGTTTTCTTTGCTGCCTTACACCAGCTTGGATTTGGAACTACTTGCACTACAGTCTGTTGTTTTTTAATGTGGTTGTCCTTTGTACTTGCTGATAATTTGTGGATAAATTTGGTTTTAGGTTGGTGTGGGTGGGTTCATTGGGTTTTAGATAGTGGTATGAAAGATGGAGTGTGTGTACTAGTTATCTGATACTGAATGTTTGGTGGTATGAATATTTTAGATAGGGTCTAGTTTAAAAAAAATGGAGTTAGGCTACAGCAATTGCTTTAGATTAGACAGAGTATTGATCAGGTGTGTAAACTGCAAGCTAGGATGTGCAGGACAGACAGGTCCTTTTGGCTTAGCTACTCCTTGGCCCAGCTGCTAGACCTTCACCCCTTTGTGGACTGCCCCCTGTTGGCTACCGCATATGGTCCGTAGGGCAGAGGCATTGAGAGGAGGTTAACGATTAGGCGATGGGGCTTGGGGGGTATGAACAATGGGGGTGGTATCAGAGTGGTGAGGTTCAGTAAATGTCCCAGGATGAAATGGGCTGTAGAGAGGGATTTGTTATTGTTGGTATCCATAATCAGGGCTTCTAGCAGATTAAGTGGGCAGGCAGCATATGGGCTGGCAGCCACCTCTTATCCCACCCATGCAGTGCTTTTTAATGGCAGGTTGATGAGAAATAAGACTGTGATCATGGCAGAATTGATTTAATCAGTTGACCTGGCTTGAATTATGGAGACGTGGCTGAGTGACAAACCTAGACCAATATTGCAGGCATTGGTCCCAGCCGAGTTCTCCATTGCACACTGCCCATGGAGGGACCACAGGGGAGGTGGAGTGGCTATCTGATTCAGATCCAGCTTGAAATTCTCTGTGTTCCCAGTAGAGTCTACCTCATCATTTGAATGTGTGGCCATTTGAAGGGGTGCAGGTGCAGGCTTCAGGGTTTTTCTTGTATATCAGCCTCCTAGCCAGAGAGGGATTTCGTGTGGGAAGTAGTAGACTATGTCACAGAACAGGTGTCGGAGTCACCTAGAAGGCTGACTTGGGGCAATTTCAATGCCTGGGTTAATGATGTACTCTCACATTTTGGATATGACTTCCTCCAGATTATGGAATCACTGGGCTTGTCTCAAGTCAATTCAATTCAATTCAATTCACGTTTATTTTTAAAGCGCCTTTCAAAATCAAGGCGCTGTACAAATTAAATAAAACAGAGAAATCCAACACTAAACAATCATAACTATAAAGAATAAGCCAAAGTAAAAAGATATGTTTTTAGAGCAATTTTAAAACTGTCAACGGTCGGGCATTCTCTTAACCAGTGAGGTAGAGAATTCCACAAGGTAGGAGCTGAAAAGGCAAAGGCACGAGATCCCGACAACTTCAAATGAACCCTGGGAATCTCTAGCAATCCCTCACTGGCTGAGCGGAGAGGGCAGAGGGGGCAATAGGGAACCAGAAGATCTTTCAGGTAACCAGGTCCCTGATCGTGTAGGGCTTTGAAGGTTAGTAAACCAACCTTAAAGGTGATCCGCCACCGAACAGGCAGCCAGTGCAGTTCACGAAGCACAGGCGTAATATGACTGGTTCTAAGAGTCCCAGTCAAAAGCCTGGCTGCAGCGTTTCTGCACCAGCTGGAAGGCAGTGGATATCAACCCCTGGTAGCCCTAGGTAGAGGGAATTACAGTAGTCCAGCAGTGGTAACAAAGGCGTGGACCAAAGTGGAAGGTCCTCCGGGAATCAGATGTTTCACCAGGCGATATTCCTCAGATGGTAAAAAGAGGATTTGACAACAGCTGACACTTGTGATTTCAGGGTCAGACCATATTCAAAAATAAGGCCCAGATTTCGCACCTGTCGAGAGCTAGAGAGCGGTACACCACCAAGTAATAAACCCGATGGCTGTCCAACACTCAAACCCCTCCCAGGATGACCTGGATCCACAACCAATACCTCAGTCTTATCCGGATTAAGTCTTAACCAGCTCGAACTCATCCAAATTCTGATCTCATCCAGGCAGTTATTAAGTACGGAGAGTGCATCACTCTGATCAGGGAGAAAGGATAGGTACAGCTGAGTATCATCTGCATAGCAGTGAAAACTCAAACTGTATCTCCTGATGATTTCTCCCAATGGCAGCATATACACTGCAAACAACATGGGAGCTAAAATGGAGCCCTGTGGTACCCCATACGGTAGGGAGAAGGCGTCAGAGGAATAAATTCCGGTGACAACTCTCTGAGACCTACCAGTGAGGTAGGAACAAAACCATTTATGGACTGTACCAGACAGCCCACAAAAAACCCGCAGTCGCTCCAGTAGCACCCCATGGTCTACAGTGTCAAATGCAGCAGAAAGATCAAGAAGGACCAGGATGGTACAAGCCTTTCGATCTCTGGCCATTAGGAGGTCGCTCAATACCCGAACCAGGGCAGTCTCAGTACTATGCCTTTTCCTGAAGCCAGATTGGAGAGTATCATAGACATTATGAGAGGTAAGATGATCATCCAATTGCAGTGCAACTGCCTTTTCAATAACCTTACCAACAAATGGCAGGTTAGAGATAGGCCGGTAGTTAGCTAGACAGTCTGGGTCCAAGGAGGATTTTTTTAGGAGTGGTCGAACTACTGCCTCCTTAAGGGGGTTAGGAAAACCCCCCCTCTCCAAGGATTTCCAGACAATGTCAGCAAGGATTGGGTAGATAACTTCTACACAACCTACTAACAGCGGCGAGGGACCCGGATCCAAACTACAACTATTTGGTCGCATTGTTGGATGATCTTCACAATGTCAATGAATTCCGGGCGGTGAAAATCCAACCAGACAGGCCGAGGACTAGATACCACCAGTCGTCCACCACAATCCCCCGAAGGAGAGGTCGGACCGATGCCGGACCTGATGCTGGCAACCTTATCTGCAAAGAAGCGAGCGAACTCCTCGCATCTAAGCTGAGAAAAGGCTTCTCTAGGCTGAAGACAGACTGGATTGCACAGTCTGTCCACAGTCCGGAAAAGCTGAGCTGGTCGATTCTTTGCAGCAGAAATCTCTCTGGACAGGAATTCTGCCTTCTTACGAGTGATTTCTGATTGGTAGCAATCATAAAGTCATTACTTCCACGACCCATACTTACGGCCATACCTTGGACTTAATATTCTCAATGGGACTCGAGATTAATAACCTTGAGATTGATCCAGTCATTTGGTTGAATCACTGCACAGTGAAATTTTCATTTGGGGCCCCCTGAAAGTCCTCCATCTGTGGAGATGGTCCACTTCTGCCTTTTACAGAGCATGACCCCAAGAGGTCTGCTAGCAGAGCTGGACATATAATGTATGCTGAATGCTTGTGCCAAAGGACTGGAGGTGGTGGTGATGGCCCATAACAAGGTTGTCACCGCAACCCTTGATTCTGTTGCACTGGTCTGTGTATGGCACCTGCTGTCATGCTTGATGTCCCCATGGCTCAGTAGGGAACTCAGGGAGATGAAGATCATGGGTCAGAGGTTGGAGTGATACTGGCAGAGATCCAGCATTAGGGAGGACAAATTGGCTTTTAAAACTCATTATACAGAGTATCAAAGGGCAATCTCCATAAGAAGCCAGAGTTCTTGTCCAGAAAGACTGCTACAGCAAGGAACAGACCAGCCCAGCTCTTCTGGACAGTGGTCAGTCTTGTCCACCCTCCCTGTCTCCAGCCAGTAAGAGCATTGTCTACATTAAAATGTGACAAGTTTGCTCTGTACTTTGTTGACAAAGTGTCTTTCATCAGAGCGGGTATCTTCCCAGCAGGGTTCCATCAGGCAATCCTCATGCCTGCAGCGAATTTATTCCAGTGGGGGTGGAAGAGGTTTAAGAGATAATCTCGAAGCTTCAGCCTACATGTTGTGAACGGATCCGGGCCTAACACACCTCTTAGTGAGTTGTGGGGGGTGTCTCTGGGCCCAGTGTTCACAGAGATAGTTAGGTGCTCCCTTTCAAGGAGGGTGTTCCCCACTGGTCTTAAAAAGGCATTCACGAAACCCCTCTTGAAGAAACCATTTCTGGACCCAGTCTGTCTTGCAAATCATAGACTTATCTCTAATCTTCCCTTTTTAAGGAAGATTATCAAGAAAGTTTTGGCCAATAAGATCAAGGCATATCTCACTGTCTTTGACATCTACAGTACTAGCCACTCCAGTCTGGTTTCCCATCCAGGCACAGTACGCAGACAGCACTATTTAAGATGCAGAATGATCTCCTTAGGGTGGTGGATTGAGGTGAATGGTCATTTCTCATTCCTCCTTGATCTGTCCTCAGCGTTTGACACCTTGGATTATGAGATATTGTTAGATCATCTATGGAAGCTCTGTGGACTCAATGGTACTGTCATCAGCTGGTTTCAATCCTAAGATGCAAAGGGTGGTGACGGAAACCTTTTCTTCCCACCCTACGCCCCTGTCCTGAGGAGTTCCACGGGGCTTGATTCTTTCACCAATGTTATTTGTGGTGTACATGATACCCCTGGGTGATATCATTGGACATTATAGGTTTAGTTTTCATAGCTATACATACGATACCTACCTGCATATATTGTTTTCCCTGGGGCACAGGATGCACTCTCTGTTGTGAATTCCTGCCCAGCTGAGACACAGGACTGGATTTCCATCAACTGGCTGAGGCTCAATCCAGACAAGATTTAAGTATTACTGATTGATTCCTGGTTGCCAGCAAAAAGACTGGAGTTTGGTGGGAGAGACCAGTCTAGTACTTAATTCTTCTTCTCTTACCACCTCAGTTAGTGTGAAGAATCTGGGCATTATTTTGGACAGCAAATTGGGAGGCAGTATAGCGCAGTGGTTTAAGGCTCTGAGCTATAAATCTGGTGACATCCAGCAGATCAGACCTGGGTTTGAATCCCACAGCTGCCACTTGCATACTGTGTGACCATGAGCAAGTCACTTAACTGCTCTGTGCTCCCAGGTCACTCCTGTAAAAAAGCTTTCAGCTTAGTTTGCTACTCCTGATTAAACAACTAAATAAATTAAAAAAAAATGATGCTGGAGGCTCAGGTGTTTTCTGTTGTCTGAAATGGTTTCTGTCATCTCAGAAATATCCCCCAGACCAAACCTTTTATCCCACCCAGCAACCTGCCCTCATTGAGACATGCCTTTGTTACATCCAGACTCAATTACTGCAATGCCCTTTACCTGGGGCTGAATGGAAGGGCCCTACTATGCCTGCAGCTGATGCAGAATGCTGTGGCCAAGTTGTTGACAGGTCACCCAAGATCTTGTCATATAACCCCGGTTCTAAGTGGACTGCACTGACAGCCAGTGAGATGGTGGACTGCCTTCTTGGTCAGCTTGCTGGCCTATAAAACTCTACATAGGCTGGGCCCTAGCTACCTGCAAGACCTTTTGTCTCCTCACCAGAGCTCCCAACCTTACCAGTCCTCTGAGGTGGCCTCCTGTCTATTCCCAGGCTGTGGTTAAACTCTTCAGGTGAGTGAGCTCTTGATGTTGCTGTACCAACCATGTGAAATTCACTCTCCAGATCTCTGAGGTAGGCCCCCTCACTACAGGCTTTTAAAAGGATTGTAAGCTGGCCCGGTGGTGCTGTGGGTTGAGGCATTGAATGCCACACATCATGCCATGCTGGTGACCCGAGTTCGTGAGCGAATTTGGGCCACCAGTGGTCGGCCAGGGTGGCAAGGTGTGGAGCTGGATCGAGTGGCTGCAAGGCAGCTCTCCTCTGCAGGAAGAGATGCATAGGTTCCCTGGCACTTTGCTGCCTCATGGTGGAGACTAGGTGGCAGCGCCAAGCCACAGAAACCCTTGCTGTTGGCCAGGGGTGGGAAGAGGGGATCATTAGTGAGGCAGCAGAGTTCATGCATGCCTCCACGCACATGCGAGACCACAATTCAGTGTCTCAGGATAGAAGGGAGTAAAAACCAAGAAACAAATGTTTCCCCTATTACCAAGTAATGTGTAGGTGGTAATGAGGAGCAAAAAGCTAAGTATAAAAAAAAAAGGTGCCTGAAGGCCAGTCTCTTTACAGAAACGTTTCGCCTGGTCTAGTGACTTGAATGATTTTATACTTTTATCAGTGTGACCAGGGTCTGAGTTGGGTACTTTGATGTTTGTTTATGAGCCCAGTGCCTCCAATTTGTAACCCATTAACTGGTTAGCCTGGGTTCAGGGAGAAAACATTCGCTCGGCATCAGGGCTAGGTTTATACTTCTGAACAGGGGCACCCAAGTAACTCCGGACACAGAAAGCAAGAACTGTGAATGTCCAAACCAGGAGTGGGATTCTAAAGTGGGGCTTTTATTCACTTACACACAGGAATACAAAGCAGGATGGACCCCCACGGGGCTACACTCACTGGTTATACAGAACTATAGAGGTCATAACACATCTTCTTCATCATCACTACAACTTTTACCCTCAGGTTCTGAACACACTGGGCTATCAGCCTGAAGTGGTACTCTCTCTCTCTCCTCTCTCTCTCTCTCTCTCTCTCCTGGATTCCCTTGCATGGTCCTCGGCTGGCACTGGTACAAACTTTCCATATGGCATGGACATTTCTGCTGGTGGCTCCCTCTACCACCCATGAGCACTTTCTAGCTCTAAGGGAAAAACACACATCCTTAATCCCACGTCTGGGTACTTTCTGCAGACACTGGCCAAATGCCTGGGAGAAAGCTATAGGTGCCCAAAGTGAATCCATGGAGGTAAATCTGGTTTCTCCAGATGAGGGGGTTCTTCCACATCTTGTCCCCAAATCCATACCCGGCCATTCATTTGGAGTCAACACCTTTCCTTTGAAACTCTCTTTTTGTAGAATGCTATCTCAAAATGTATATCACATTTAACAATCTACTGTCTCTGGTAACTGGTGTCCTGACTTGCAGCATTCTTTAAGTGGCTATGTCCATCCCTGTAGACCTCCACTGATTAGATGCATTTCAAGCCATACACATAACTTTAAAGCACTGTACTTGGCTGTCTTTTCCTGACCCATAGTAGCAGATACTTTACACTACAGTCTCGGTGAAAACATGGGCTCTCTGGCAGAGCAGACTCACCATGGTTTGCAGGTGCCCCAGAGCTTCTCTCAAAGGACAAAAACATACTTCTCGGTGCCTCAGCACAAATCTTCTCCACAGGCAGCTTTTCTTCCTCCAGCAGGGCCAGGAGAATTTCCCCTGAAGAGCTGGTCTGGTTCTCCCCATCCCTCTCAGGGATGGGGCACTGGAACAAACTGTGGAACAGTCTCAACCGCTTCAGCAGGAATTTTTCTGTGCCTTCTCTTGGGCAAGAACACACACCCTCTTCTGTGGTAGCCCTGAACAGAGCTGGGGGCTCTGAGGGACTGCCAACTACAGTGCACCTCCTCCCTCTACTGAGCCTCCCACTACACTACTACAGACTCCTACTGACTTTGAAAACCCCAATGTCCTAACCTAACTCCCAGCTGCAACATTCCTTTGTGGCTTATGCTGCTGTGAGAATTCTATATGATGTCATCCCTCCAACTCAGCTGAGACTGAGGACAGAGTGAAACAGTGTGAAACCAATTTATTTTTTAATTTTTTTGCCATTCAACTTTTATTGAAAATTCCTTGCAGAGAATACAACCAAGTGATACAAACAAAAACAGCAGATATTAACATACATAATTCCATACTAATTAGTATATATTGTTACATACATCTGTCATCTAACAATAGGATCCATTCCCTGCCAGTTTTCTATCAGCTCCTTAACCCTCCTCCCCCACAGAGCTTAACCACCTCCATCTAATATCTACAGACCGAAGAACACACCTCATTTTTGAATGGAGTATAATGTATATAGGGGCCCCAAATCCTGTCAAACCTAGGTAAATTATTCTGAAGGATAGCTATGGTTCTTTCCGGCTCTCAGATTAGCGAGTAGTTCCTGCAACCACTCTATATAGGTAATCTCTTCCGTATCCTTCAGTGCTTAAGAACCACCTTTTTAAAAGATGTCGAAATTAAAACCATATGGTATCTCCTATTCCTTACTAGGATAGAAGCAACATCCCCCAGCACACAAACCTCCGGATTAAAATAATCACTCAAGCCCAGCAAGGGATCCACCCTCCTTTTAATTGTCTCCCAAAATGATATTACCTTAGGACATTTCCAAAAAATATGTAAAAGGTCCCCACAACCTTGATGACACCTAGTACATACCGAGGAGGAACTCACCCCAATCCTTGCCAACTTCTGGGGAGAGTAATAAATGTTATGTAATATCTTAAACTGCATCAATCTAAGTCTATCTTGCAAAATATATTTGTGGCAGCTCATCCATAGTGAAGTCCAATTAAACACTTTATCTGGGAATAACGCCTCCCAGAAGGCAGTCGGTGCAAAGTTTTGAGAATAAACCCAGTTAAATAAAATATGATGCAGCTTAGCTACTGCATGGGCTGAACCCGATAGAGGGTCTAAGTCTGTTTGCAAGTCCACTTTTGTGGAAATTACTGGATCTGGACCCAGCACCCTTAACAGAAGGTGCCTAAGTCGAAACACCTTAAAAGTCTCTGTTTTTGGGAGGCGATATTTAGTCAGAATGTCAACTGACATAAGTAAGTGTCCTTCTGCTGTAATAAAATACCCTAAATGACATTCCCCCAGTTGAGATAGCCAAGCATTATTTAAGGACTTACCCCCAATTAGGAACCGGGGATTACCTCGTATAGGCTGAGATGGGTCCCTAATATGGTTATATTTTAGGAACACACATAACTGCGAATGAACCTTAACCGATATGCCTATGGGGAGTTTTTAAGCCTAGGAGGCAAGGATTTGGGATTGATGTACAATAGAGCACTCAGTGAAAGGCCCTGCTCTTTAATACATGATAACTCCACCTGCAACCAGAAGGGTATGTAACCATTATGCTCCTGAGAGATAAGCTCTTGTGACCATCTAAGATATTTATTTACATGGCTAGCCCAATAATATAACCCAAAATGAGGAAGCCTCAAACCACCAGTTAATTTAGGAGCTGATAATTTGTAGTATGCCATTCTGGCTTTCTTATGATTCCAGATGAAGTTAGTGATAATTCCATGGACTCTCTTAAACCAAGAAAGTGGGAGCCACAAATTTAGCCTATTCAGGGGATAAAACAAATGGGGAAAAATATTCATTTTGATTATATTAATTCTCCCCCATAGAGACAATGGAAGCATTGCCCACCTTTTAAGATCTAATTCAATTATGTGTACCAGGGAGTCCAGGTTTAGTTGTTGCGTCCTCACTGGATTCCTTGCAAGGGTAATTCCCAAATATTTTATGGTCTCGGAACTCCAGGCTAAACCCAGTGCAATGATCTCGTGCTTAAGGGTCCGATTATTGAGAGGGAAAACCAACGTTTTTTCCATATTGAGCTTGTAATTAGCAACCTCACTAAAATTCTGTATAATCTTTAACAAAACTGGTATGGGCCTGGCCGGGTGTGCTATATGTAATAAAAGGTCATCAGCATATGCTGTTATTTTAACAGTATGGCTCTGCACTTGAATACCCTGCACTTCCCGGTTATATAAAAGTTTCTTAATAAGAGGCTCAAGATAAAGATTGAAAAGGAGAGGGGATAAAGGGCAACCTTGTCTGGTGCCTACGTGCAGTCTGAAGGGATCGAAATGACTCCGTTGCAAGCAACTCTGGCAAAGGGTTCCCTATACAGGGATTAATCAATTCAAAAATGTCAGAGGAAACCAAATGCCTTCATTACGATTAATAGATAATCCCAATATACTCTATCAAAGGCCTTTTCTGCGTCCAGGGAGATAAGCACCCTCAGTTGGTCTGACTCCTGGACACAGAAAGGACAAACCAACGTGTAAGTGATCACCTGATCTCTCCTCTCATGAAGCCAACTTGCTCTATCCTAATTAGGTCGGGCAATATTTTGGAAATCGTTCAATAAAAGCTTTGCAAGAATTTTAACATCATAATTAAGTAAGAAATGGGTCTGTAACTTGAAACCTGGTCCAGGGGTTTATCTGGTTTGAACAATAACACAATAAGCGCCTAAATAGTGACTTATCAGTAAACTGACCATTAAGAATATTTTGGAATAAAACTAAAAGTAGGGGGGCTAAGTCTTTGCAAAAAACCTTATAGAAATTAGGAGAAAACCCATCTGGACCAGGCATTTTATCATGAGGAAGGTCCTTAATAACTTGTTCTATTTCACCCTGAGAAATAGGGGCTATGAGTTGGGCTTGTTGAAGCTCGGAAAGGGTAGGCAAATTCAGATCACTTAAATAAGCATGTAATTTATCCTCTGAGGGGGGTCTCTCATTGGGCTATAAAGAAATTCAAAATAATTCTTGAATTCCTCTACAATTTCCTTTGGTGAGGTTTTGACTGCCCCATTTACCTTAGATTGAATTGCCGGTATTAATCTAGAAGTTTCTAGCTGCTTGATCTGTCATGCCAACATACTACCAGCTTTCTCCCCTTGGTCAACATAACGTGCCTTCGTTTTGATAATTGCCAATTCTGCTTGTTCCCCCAATAATTTCAAATATAAATCCCTGAGTTTAATTACCTCCTGTCTCTCATCCGCCGTTGAATGGGCTGAAAGTCTAATCTCCTTGTCCCTTAACTGAACCAATAACTCAGACATGTACTGTTCCTTCTCTTTCTTTCTCTTGGATGCCAATCCAATAAATATCCCTCTCAAAAATGCTTTGAGCACTCCCCATACCATGTCATACCATTGGGTGGAGTTAACATTATTTAAAATAAACTCACCTATTTGAGAGGAGATATAATTTACTATCTTGGGATCTCTTAGTAACTGATTGTTGAGCTTCCATCTGTTATCCTTCTTTGGAAGAGCTGAGAGAGAGAGATTGTGAAGGAAACCACTGCATGATCTGAAATCGGTCCAGTAAGGATCTCCAAATCAACTACCCCAGACAATAGGGTCCGGGAAGTGAAGATGTAATCAATTCGGGATGCAGAGCCATGAACTTGAGATACATATGTAAATTCCTGCACCTTGGGATAGAGAACTCTCCATACATCTGAAAGGCCCATTTGGTCCAAAAGCTCCCTAACTGCCCTTTGCGCCGGGGAAAGGCCCCTTCTAGTAGGTCTGGATCTATCTAAACTGTGAAACCAATTTAACTGGTGTCTCACAAGCTGCCTTTCCCTACCTGCCACTAGATTTAAGTGGGATTCTAGTAACCCTGGGTGACAAGGGGGTTACATCAGTATATTATTTTATCATATTATTCAGTTTGTTATTTATTATAGATTATTTTTATTCTCTGATGGAGTTAAATGCTGGGTGTGGCTTTTTTGTCAGTTGTTCTAAAATGTGGCTTTGGTCTGGCCTGCTGGCACTGCAGTAGCAGTACCGCTCACGATGCCGGCAACCCAGGTTTGGGAATGTGCCTGGATCATCAGAGGGCCAGCTGGGGAAGGACGGTCGATCATCCCAGGGACTGTTCACCTCCTCTGGGTGGGGCGGTCCTGACCCAGTGCATGTCTGGCCTCAGGTGGAAGCTGTAGACAAAGCAGGCCCGAGCCCTGCTTGCAGGAAGGTGAGTGCGCCTTGACGTCATGCACACGTCATGCCTCTGGGGGGTGTACTTGAAAAAATCTCGGCTTCCAGGGTGCCACTAATCAGAGAATGGTCCTCACCCACTGGCGCAGCACCTCCCTTAGGATCCTGATGAGTTTTGAAGGTATGGTGGGGGTCCTAAGGGGCCCAGGGCCCCTGCTTCATCCCCACCTGCAGGGTAATCAAGACTCCATGTGTGGTCCTTAGAGGTGCAAGGCATCCAGTGAGGGAGTCGGGTGACAGCATTGGTGAGCTGAGGGGGGGCATAAACAGAAATAAAAAAAAAATCTGGCTTTGCTTTGGTTTATTGTCAGTGTTTTACTTTTTGATACATTGTACAGTGCTCAGAGCCTATGGGAATAAGCTCTTTATAAGTACATTTTGCTTGCTTGCTTATATTGAATATTTCTTTTTGAAGTGGTACAGGCTTCAGTGGAATCTGGTTCTTTCTTTCTTTCTTTCTTTCTTTCTTTCTTTCTTTCTTTCTTTCTTTCTTTCTTTCTTTCTTTCTCTCTTTCTCTCTTTCTTCTTTCTTTCTTTCTTTCTTTCTTTCTTTCTTTCTTTCTTTCTTCCTTCCTTCCTTCCTTCTTTCTTTCTTTCTTTCTTTCCATAATTTTATTTTTACGATTTGTGACAAGGAAAGGAACAATGAGCCAAAGCTTGTTTCCAGGTCCATTCCAGTAGCACAGTGAGGTTATATGAATTGCTCATTGTCAAACAGTATGCAAGTGAATTTTATGAGAATCCAACCCACGTCTCCTGACTGTACCGCTTGTTGCTCTGATCTCTACTCTATACTGCCAACCAGCGAGTGTCTCTCTTGTTCCACATCTTGGCGAGTGGTTCTGCTTTGCTTGACCATAATATGAATTTCAGAAATGCTTTCTTTTATTGTGTTTGCTACCTCCAATCCCCCCCAAAGCAAATGTTCAGGCCATCTTGAATGAAAGAAAATGCAACAAATGAAAGAACGAAAAAAAAATATTTTAACTGTGAAAATAGGGGCGCTCAGTTCTTCTACATTTCTATACAGTGACTTGCTGTTATGATCTCTACATTACTTCCTTTCATCCTTGCACCACTCCACCGTCTCTGCCCTGCTGCATGTAACTGATTATATCTTCTCTGGGATGGATCAAGGGCACATTACAGCTACTGTTGTCATCAATCTGGCCAAAGCTTTTGATTCAGCGTCCCATGCATTCCTCCTTGACAAGTTGAGTTCTGATTTCCTTTTAGCACTCAATGTTGCTTGATTCCATTCCTACTTAATGGGCCATCAACAATCAGTATCGGTTGGAGTTGCCCTGTCACCTTCCCTTCCTATCCAGGCTGAGATCCACAGGGCTCCATCCTGGATCCCATCGTTTTCTCCATCTTCCTGAATGACCTCCTCTCTGTGCCAATTTGTGTATCCACATGTATGCAGATGGTAGTTATCTTCACATCCAGCCCCTCCAGTGGGACTTCAACAACATTCTACACTGGTTTCATTCCAACCAATTCAGAGTCGACACTAAAAGTACAGTGTCTGTAATCTTTGGTACTAGTCAGAAACTGGGCAGACTCATTTCGAGTCTTCACCACTCTTTTCAGTTCAGTCCTTCAAGTGTCTTATAGTGTGGCTTTACAGTAAGCTTGACCTCTCAAGCCACTTCAATGACACTGATGTAAAACTCCATCCCAATCTCAGTACCCTGTACTACAATAAAGACTGCAAATCTCCACATGTCTGCAGGGAACTTGTTACCAAAGCAATGTTCCCTGTTTCTGACTGTGCAGATGTGATCTATTGAACAGCCACTTCTACTTCTCTCGTGAGACTGGGCACCCTTCGTAACTCCTTTTGCAGTTTTGCTACAGACTCCCCCATTGCACCCACCATTGCTTACTGTACTTATCCCTATCCATCCTCTTTCTACCCTCTCAATACCAGGTTCACTGCATTTCCATATCCAAATACTGGTTTGACTCTCTTCCCTCTGCCCTCTCCTTTATCCTTTCCCAACTCCCCCTGCTTCCTGTTTCATCTGTTCCAGGGACCATCATACTTTTGCCACTCCACACCCCCAGTCCTCTGCCGGACAGTCTCCCTTCTCCTATCAAGTTCCCTCACTCTGGAACCAACTCCCTCCTCCCTCCTCCCTCCACCTCTCCCCATCACTTGGCTCCATCAGTCACCAGCTGAAACTCCATCCCCATCCCAACTATTTCTGTTACCATTCTTCCTAATAAAACCACAGCTATGCCATTACCACTAATGAATCCAGATGGGTTACTGCTCTTGCCTTGATTAAACTTCCATGCCACTACAGTTCTCTCCCTCCGTTATGAGGCTGGGCAACTAACTTGCCTTTCAGGTCAATCAACCATTGTCAATATTGTTCTGCTCACCAAGAATCATTACAACTTTTGAATATGCACCTGCTAGGTACTTCTTACTGTGCTGAACATCACTTTACTCTCTGCATACACAACTGTTTGGTATTTATCCTACGTTTGTACCAATTTTGTACCATGTACAATTCAAAAGCTTGCTTATATGTATTTTGCTGCTCTTCTTTAGTATGTTTCCTTCCCCTGGGTCACATAGAAACATAGAAACACAGAAGATAATGGCAGATAAGGACCGCTAGGCCCATCCAGTCTGCCCTTATATCCTACCTGTATCAGTTGCCGCTGACCCTACTTGTTAATCAGCTTTAACTTCTCCCTCCCACTTCTAGGGTTCCCTAATGTCTATCACATACATGTTTGAATCCCACCACTGTGCTCACTCCTATCACCTCCTGGGTCTAGCTATTTCATGCATCCACCACCCTTTCTGTGAAAAAAGAACTTCCTTATATTACCCCTTACCCTGCCCCACTCCAATCTCATATTGTGCCCCCTTGTTCTTGTACCCTCCTGTACCGAAAGATGTCTTCCACTTGCACCCTGTTTATGCCCTTAAGATACCTGAAGGTTTCTATCATATCACCCCATTCCCTTCTCTCTTCTAGTGTATACATATTGAGGTATTTTAATTTCTCCTCATAAGTCTTCTGTTGCAATTCTTGCACTACCTTAGATGTCTTCGCTGAACTGCCTCCACCATGTCTACATCCCTAAGAAGATGTGGCCTCCAGAACTGCACACAGTACTCCAGATGAGGCCTCACCATTGTTTTGTATAGTGGTATCACCACCTCCCTCCTTATGCTGGTGATACCCCTTCCTATGCACTCCAACATGCCACTGGCCTTCCCTACAGCCTTTGTACTCTGGCCACCTTTAGGTTATCTGAGATGATAATCCCCAAACACCTTTTCTCCCTGGTGAATATCAGCAACCCCCCCAACACCTCAAAATGGGCTTTGGCTCAGTGTGATTCTCCCAGTTACCAATTTTCAAATAAGTAAATCAAACATTACCTTCTGAAGTTTAAAGAGGATGGATACATTTATGATCAGTAGAACAGGATTTTCCAAAAGGCTGTCTACAAGTATTTTCAAAGTGTAATTTCTGCCTGCACTGCTACATCCCTCAATAGATGTTTTAAGAGTTTGAACATAAACTCTGGCGCTTGAATAAAAGGAATGGCATGTGCACCATTTTTATGTTTGTAACTTTTTTTGACACAGGCATCATTTTGTTGATGCAAACTGTTGGATATAGCTTAAATTGTCACAGAAATCAAAGACCCTTTGAAAATAGGACTACCACATCTCTTGCATTGCTTGCGACCCGACATCAGGATTGCTACCAGAGAGCTGGCAATGGGATGATGTTTTAACATCCCACATGATACTTGCTTCCTCGTGGTGGAGGTTGACAGACTCTCACTGTAGTATTCCTCAAATGAAGAACAGTCTTTCTTTTGCCTAACTGCCAATTAGACAGAGAAATGGAACATGCTATAATTACACTATGAGAATATCTAGTAGAATACTGGCAAAAAAATCAAACTGATCACACACAGCTACTGTAGTTGTCACATATGGCCCCATGCTAACTCCCCTTCAGCAAATGATTAAAGAACTACAGGCCATGCTGAATGAAGATGACAAACATATGACATTTTCCCTGAATCACTTGTTATTTATAAGCAACCCCCTATGTTTTCTAACATAATAATCCATATTAAACACTCAACAGATCAAAATAACTGAAATGAGAGGAACTTCACCTTGAAACAACATAAGATGGAAGACCTGCACCCACATACTGTATACAGTACATGCATACCACCGTTAAAACAGAAAGAAACGTAAAATAAAAAAGAGAATACTACACATGCAAAACAATCAATGTGGTTTACCTAATGCAGTGCAAAAAGTGCACAAATGGATGCTATATAGGACAAACGAAGTGACCACTGCAAACCAGTATGAACCATCACTCACAAACAAATATAAGTCAGGCTATCAAAACACAAGTAGGACAACACTTTTCCCCACCAGATCAGTCTGTCCCTCCCAGATCTGTCTTCCTAATACTAAAAGGCAACTTCAAAATCACACAGGACAGAAGGACATGGGAATTAAAATATATTGAATAATTTAAAGAAAGGTAGTTAAAATGAATGGTTTTCTGTTGGTCTTTTACACAGTGATTTAATAAAAATGTGTCAAACCTGTGTCTGGTGTGGTTCTGTTGGTGTTGTGATAGCTCAATGAGCTGCTTGATGAGACCGCTACATGTGGAAGTTGAGAAGTTAAAAAAAAACTGCTTCAATGCACATTGAAGCATGAGTTTCTCTGACACCACTTACAGTAAGCAGACTTAGGCATCACGTGCTAAATAACAATGTGGCTGTTCTGTTGATATACATACTGTAAGGGGTGGCATTCATTATTTGGTCAGAGGATCAGCTGTTCCAACTTGGTGACTCCTTTTTATCAACTTGAGTAAGTGCAGTCATCGAAACAGCTGATTTCTTACGGAATTCTGTCATGGCATACAAGGCTTCCCTTCACATTGTAGAACAACTTTGTAGGCACATAAATTAATAATTCCTGACTCTCAAAATAAATTATTTACCATGCCCCCTGGTGAAGGGTTTGAGTACCAGAAGCGTCTGGGCTAGTAGTGGTCTCCATACGTCTGTAAGCTCTCACTATTTTTTATCGAACAATAAAGCCTGCAAAGTGAAATTTCGAATGAGAGTTGTATTCTTTCAGAGGAGCGCAACCTGTTTGGAGATTTAATAAATTGTTATTTAGACTGATGTGAAATCTGTTATCTTATTTTGTTCTTTACTAGCTTTATCTGAACTGGACATGATAGTAGTCGGTTATGTAGCCATTTTGGTTCCCACTATCGTTTTATCATCACTCCCACCTCACCCATCGGTTCCAGACAATTTACATATTTCTTTCATAAAATACCAAGTTTGTAGGGTAGTAGGTAAATTAATTATATGAGTGTTTTTCTATTTTATGATTATTAGCACTATCACATGCTGGAGGATTAGTCATAGATTGCAATCAACCCCCCATCCGATATCCACAATAGGGTTGGTTCAGTGTATAGGAGAGTAGAGATGTGGTAAACTTTTAATTCATTGGCGAAGTTAAGGTGAAGTTGCCAAATCAGCCTCCACAGATAATTTTTTGTTGTTTTTCTGTTTAATAGAAAAGTCACCATTGGTAATGTTGCCTGATAACTTTGCACGTAACTTCACCTTTGGGGTACACCAAGGTGAAGTTGCATCAAAATGAAGCTACTGATAACAAAAAATGTTCAAGGTCAACAACCCCTGTCACTGCACTCCATAGCAGCCTGAAGGCCCTGTGCCACCCCATCCCCCATGATACCACCACCACAGGATGCATTTACACATTAATCACAGTTAGGAGCAATTCTAACACTTTCTGACCTTTGTGTGATCCAGAGGCACTCTTCACTGCAGGTGTATCATGCTGGGAAATACCCAGTGTTGCTTCCACTGCAATAGGGCTTAGAACATTTTCCACCAACCAGAGTCAAATACTACTGCATGTGCCTGTGCCCAATGTGTTGTAATGCACAGAAAAGAGCTGTTACCTGTTACTGGAGACCAATTAACCACAGCAGGCTCAATGCCATCACCATCAGCACTCAAGAGGACACCAGCAATCTCCTCCTTGACCACTGTTCCTAATCCTGAGCCAGAGATTTTGCTACCTCTTGGATGTGGCAGAGAATAATTTGGCAACACAGATGCCACCACCCCTCTTCCACCAACAAGTCCTTTGCTTCTACATCTACCAGCCTCAGATCCAATGGATGAAGCTGCTACAAAGGTAGTTCTTTAGATGCAACAACATTTTGCCTCACAGAACATGTGCACTGTTTAGTTTGTCTTACTCACACCTCTCCCTTTACTTGAGCTTCTCTTTTCAATTATTTTGTATATTTAGATTTTTAAAAGTGGAAGGAAAAAAACGAAACACTTCAGTAAAAGTAAATACCAGCAGCACCAGACAACACCTCACTGGGGGCCAGATATTCAGAACTTTGCACTGAGCGCAAACTGTTTGCACTTGGTTTACACCAGCTTTACGTGAGTCCACTATATTCAAAAGGCCAAACAGCATGGGCAAACTGTGTTAGCTCCAGGCAAAAGTATAATGTATGTATGGGGCAAAAAGAGGGGGGTGTACATGAATACAGGCGCAATGCTATTTTCAGTGCATTAGCACAGCACAAAGTGTTTTTGTGTGACTTATCATCACACTTTGCGTGGTGCAGATTACCGCCCAGGAAAAGGTAGTTTTAACTCTGGGAAAACCAGTTTTGCGTGACTTTGTGGCTTTGTGAAGCTTTGCATGGCTGTGCGACATAGAACTATGGTTTATGGAACTCTGTTATTCTCAAGTATGAATTATGGAGTTTGCAAGGGTCTGCCAGCAGTGGTTTATTGACTCTAACCAATAAATATTAAACATAGACAGAAACCAGACTTGGAAGAAACATGTTGCACATGAATGGCGCCTCCTATGTTGTCATCATCTGCCACCAGTCCCAGCCATACCTGGCATTAAGTGGTGACCCAGCACCCAGTGGACATCATGGCAGTGTGTCCATGTAGCACACACCTGTAGACCACCCTTCAATGTACACCAACAGAATCCAGAACACACATGCAGCACTGCGGTCATGGAGGGTGTTGAAGGGAGGGTGTACAGGTGGCCAGTCTGCACCACATACTGGGTGCTGCCACAAGTTGGGACAATCCACACAGTGCAAATGATCCAGTACAGGGAATACCCCAACACCAGTGTGCCTGTCTGATGGTATGTGCCCCCCCAGTCACATATCACACATCTGTACAGACACCACAGCTCACACAGCCAGCCTTGCATATTTCACTGTGAGTATCCCATGCCAGTGGTGCAGTCTGTTGGTCACACAACAGCACAACAGTAATGTCCACTGTCAGTACACACCTGCAAGATGGGCCTGTCACTGTGTAAAGTGCAGCAGTCATTGGTGTCCTGCACACCATAGGCATTGCTGTGTCCCTCACACTACTGTCCCCCTTGTTTCTGTAGTGTCTGCTGTGCACTGTAGCAGGAACTAGAGTTTGACAATTCAATGCAGCACCACCACCTGTGCCTGTGCTGTATAGTCCCCTGGGGCACAATATTCTATGTGGTTCTGTACAAATGTAACCTTCAGCTACCACCAGGCACTTCCAGAATGACCTACAGGTGGAGTTGTGGGACCCTGCAATAGCACTGGGCAAACTGCATGCAAATCAGGACATAATGTGATACTAATCTGGATGTTTGCCCACAGACTGCCTAAGTAGGCTCATTTGTATGTCCCTTTTGAATGCAACAATTTTTTTCCCCTGAGCAAACATGATAGCACTGAGCAAATGGCTTAACTCCATGCAAAAGCTGCACAAATATGTTTGTGCCAGGCAAACGTTTCGGGAACATGGTACATTTCTGCAGAATTTCACATGCACTGGTGCTTGCAGCTTTAATGAATCCACTTCTTTGCTAGCACACACATTGGCCACATAGTTCACCTATACCTTCCATCACATCACTGTGCACTGGGCTGCTGTTGTGGTTTGCACTTCCTGGTTGCTATAATCAGAGCTGTCTTATTTTTGCACTGCACTCCCAGCCCACTTTGCCCAGCTTCCTTAGCACACTATATTCAGCCGGTTTTGCACTGGGGCTATCCCTTTTGAATATAGCAGGCTATTGGTTCCAGGATAATTTAGCAAGCTGGGCAGTGCTAATTTAGCCCCAGGCGAAGTTTTGAATATCTGGCTCCAGAAGGATTAGCAGTCTTATTTTCCCTTCCTGGCTGCCTAGAAACCAATACCATGTTACAGCAAGGCTCACATCCACACTGCTGTTAACATAGTTTAAGGCAACTGTGTTCATCAAAAACTATGCTAAAACCCTGCTCTGAGCAGGGTAAAGGGAATTCAAGCAATCTGGAAAGCAACTCATATGATCCATTCTAATTTTCTGTTGTCGGGCTTGGGTCAAAGCAAACATAGATCAAGTGTTCACCTAAACTCCTGGGGGTTAATTTTATATGGGCAAAATTTTTTTTTTTTTTGGTTGTTTTTGTTTTAGGCATACTGTAACTCAATCAATTCCTGTTGATTTTGTCTGAAACTTAGTATGGTTCTGTTTCAACAGGAGCTACATATTTGGTGCTTATTGGACTTACATTGTTGATATGCATCACTGTGAATTTGGGAGGACATTCTTGTGAGCTGTGTATACACCATGCATTTGGGGTTATTGTAAGCTAGTCTTGTAGTACTGTTTGGGTCCATTCTTTATATATATATATATATATATATATATATACATATATATATAAAACTTGGCTTCCCAGCCAATGCCCTTTGGGGTAACCATTGCCTCAGTGCTCTCACACAGAGGTTCTTTGTTTTTAAACTTGTTTTTTGTTTTAATTGGGTTCACCACAACATAACCCAGATAGACCATCTTAGGGTAGCTGGTCTATTCCACTGGGGTGTCAAACAGATGAGGCATACTGATGAGTTCTGGTAGGATGAAACGTGTCAATATCTTCTGTTGAGACCCTTTGCAAACTGTGT
This sequence comes from Neoceratodus forsteri, assembly GCA_016271365.2. Lineage (NCBI taxonomy): Eukaryota > Metazoa > Chordata > Ceratodontiformes > Ceratodontidae > Neoceratodus > Neoceratodus forsteri. The sequence continues at coordinate 109,274,189 of CM057456.1, read as the reverse complement.
AAGAGGCATTTTGGCACCATGCATTTTTGCTTAAAGTTGAACCAGCATAATATTCTGTGGTAATTTGCCTATGCAGTCCATGATGCTTTGCATTATGGGGACATGTGTGATTTTGTATTTCTTGGAAACTTGGCTTCCTGGCCAATGCCCTTTGGGGTAACCATTGCCTCAGTGCTCATGCACAGAGGTTCTTTGTTTTTTAACTTGTTTTTTGTTTTAATTGGGTTCACCACAACATAACCCAGATAGACCATCTTAGGGTAGCTGGTTCATTCCACTGGGTTGTCAAACAGATGAGGCATACTGATGAATCCTGGTAGGATGAAACACGTGTCTATGTTTTCTATTGGCAGCCTTTGCAAACTGTGTGAGAGGCCTTTCAGCACCATACTTTTTTGCTTAAAGTTTAACCAGCATAATATTCTGTGATTTGCATATGCAGTCCATGATGTTTTGCATTATGGGGGCATGTGTGATTTTGTATATATATATATATATGAGGTCCAGATAGTCAAACTGCACCAGTTTGTGGCATAAGCCTGTGTGCCACTCAAATTTGTTGTGCAGGGGTGTGGCCAGGGCAATATTCAATGGAGTTGCGCTATGGTGCAACTGCTTTGAATATCACACCATGGCCACCCCCACTGTGCATGGCGCAGTGGAACTGCGCCAGTGCAAGTGGTCAAAGTGGAGCATTGAGATGTGGTGGCGCAAGTGCCATTGTGCCATGCAAAGCACCTGCGATATTCAAAGGGTGACATGCAAATGGGGCCATAATTTATGCAAGGCACACTGGGGGCCATTTGCATCTGATTATGGCCCCATTTGCATGCCATTAGCATGCAGGTGTGCTGATCCCCGATGACTTACGCCCGGTGCCATTCACATATCTGGACTGACTAGTACGGTATGGGCTGTAAGCCCATTGGCTCATGCTTTGAACCAATGGGCGTGCAGCCATACCGAGCTGTCCGTTGGAGGGCAGCAGGGTGGCAGGTGGTTGGGGTGCTGCCGCCTGCCAGCTGACGGGGGAGCGGGGTGGTGGGGCTCAGTGGGCAGGTGGGGTGGAGGATCCACTAGATCACCAGGGATTTTGGACTTGGGGAGGGATAGAGGAATGCCACCCATGATTAGGCAAATCACGGTCCACTGGACCACCAGGGATATTGGACTTTGAGGGGGATACAGTAATGCCCGCAATCAGGCTAATCGCGGTCCACTGGACCAGCAGGGATATTGGACTTTGGGGGGGATACAGTAATGCCCACGATTGGGCTAATTGTGGTCCACTGGACCACCAGGGATATTGGACCTTGGGGGGATACAGTAATGCCCACAATCGGGGCATGGGGGGGTGCCACCAGGTGTGGTGGGAACATGTGATGGCCACCCACAGGCGGCAGCTGCTGTGTTGCGCCCTGCAATGTGGCAGCTCACGTGTGGGTGGCCCTTGACTTGTTCCTTTTTTTTAGGCTTAACTTTGTGCAGGCACAGGTAGGGGTTGCACCTGCATAAATCTGCATGGCCTGGGCTGAATATCGGGCTATGCAGTTTATGCATGGGCATGCCCCCCACCTGTGCCTGCGCATTACTGATGTGCCCCAGTGCGCCAGAGTTTATGCGGCGCGCACCGCTTACAAATATCGCACTGGGGTGCATCAGTGGGTTGTGCATGGTGCAACACCATTGTGCCATGTGCAACCCTTTTGAATATCTGGGTCAAATATGGTAGCACGGTAGTGCTACCATAGTTAGGGTTGAGGAGCCATTTCCATGTTAAACCCAAAATTTTGCACCTTAATAACTTTGCAACTGTTTGATGGATTTGCCTGAAATTAGGAATGTATGATCAAGACCCATAGGCCTTGGGATCTGCCAAGTTTTGTACTGATCGGATATATGGTTGCGGAGTTATTAAGCGTGATCTGTGCAAGCGTTTACGCTTTTCTGGAATTCTATGGTCGCACGTACAGGTCGTACGGTTTGCGTGACCAGCCCAAAATCTTCAGGGAACATGCAGGCAGGGTCCCCTATGTGCCTTTCGAAGATTTGGTGAAAAAATATTAAACGGCTCAAAAGTTATTCAAAAAACAGTTTCCCATTATAAGTCAATGGGAAAAAGTTAACAAAAAGTTCGACAGTGTCGCAAATGCATTTTTACTTTCGCAAATGGGCCTGTTAGTTTCGCAAATCGGCCATTTTGTTTTCAGTTGGTGATCAGAAAAATGGTTGGCATTTAAATTTGAGACCCTCTAGCAACGTAATTCTTTTTGTATTTAGCTATTCGGGCCCTGAGGATGCTTGCCATGTCTTTATTTTGTGGTAAAACACCCCAGAAATATGTTTTTCAAATTTCTGGAAAAAGTACTTTCGCAAATTACTTTCGTGCTCACGAAAGTGTCGAACTTTTTTGCGAAAGTTTTCTCAAATTGCGACAGTAATTTTCTAGTCAGTGGGAAAATGACATCAATTCTTTGGCACTGCACTGCAAAATAACCGTTGGGAGTTTTGGGCTGAAATTTGGAGGGAACGCAGCCGACATCTCACAGATGTGCAGGGACCCTGGTTTTCCATTTTTACCGGTAACACCGGTAACAATCACGGAATCCTACTTGGTATGCGGATTTTGAATTCTTGTACCGGTGCCTCACGGAAATTGCATGTCACTGCACAGAATCTCTAAGATTTCAACATCTTTTAAATTTTTTTTTATTTTCTCTTTCTATGTCCCCTTCTCACAGCATCAGTCTCCACTTTTCAGAGATCCCTGGGCTGGGTATCCCCTAGCTTCCCCCTCAGGTAATGCTTAGGAGGTCCTGTGGACCTGCCCCTATCCTGCCTGGGTTGTAACCCCCACGTGGGAAGGGAGGGGGACCCCAGATCACCCCTCCACACTCCCTTAATGTGTGTTGGGTAACCCAGTTGGTCCCTCATGGAGCCTGGTTATGAAGTCTGGGGCACCTGGGTCACTTCTGCCAGTGGCCGATGTGGGGTGATTATTCCTGGTTTTCTAGTCTCTGTTCCTGAGGGCACTGCCACTAGAGGAGATCCAAGGAGGTAGGTCACGTAGAGACATGCCACTGCTCCAGATCCTGGCTAGTGTCCTCCCCTCCTGATCACTCTGCAGCACCATTGCACCACCACCCATGGTCACACAGGTGGTGGTAAAGCAGTAGAATCTACAGCCCACCCTCCCCGGAGGAGAAGAGCAGTCCCCCCGGGTGCTCTATCCTACTTCCCTGGCAAGACCTCCAGCAACCCAAGTTTTCTTCCTACCCTGGGTCGCTGGCATTGCAACAATAGTGCTACCGCAGTGCCAGCAGACCAACCCAGATTTCAGCATCTTAAAATGAATGCTGCTGTGCTTTGCATTCTTTCTGCTTTGCTGCGTATAGTCAGTAAGGAAATCACCCACACTGCTTTGTTGTGATCAGCCATTCAGTTTAACCACCCATGCTTCCCACCAACATCTCCATCACCTGAGGACTACTTTCCTTCCTGAAAAACCACAGTTTTCTTGTAGTATGTGCCTAAGAGTCTACAAGTATCAGCAAACATGGGCAGGGCCACTGGAAAATTGCAGGAAAAGTAACCTGAAATTGCAGTGTTTTTTTTAAAACTTGCTGGAAAATTGCAGGAGTTCTACTATAGATCCTGAGTGCTTCACGATAAATCCTTTACTGTTTTCTACAGCATATATTAGTCACCATAAACTACTAAATGAATACACTGACACTTGAATATGTTTTAAATATGAAGAAAAACTTCTGTTTCTAAAATGAATCCTAAACGGATAAGACGTGTTGCCTCTTCCAAAATTTAAAAACATCTGCCTCATGCAGTGCTAGATTCTATTTAGTGAGCCACAGAAAATCAGTATTAAATAAATCCAGAATTAACAAATGTTATCTGTTTCTGGATGTAGAATAATGAAGCCTGAACGAAAGCTATTTACAGTGCTCTGTCAACTATTCACCCACTTTGGTGTAAGAAAAAAAAAGCAGATGGAGTGGTGAATAACTCAGTTTTAGTAAAATGTTGTAAAGTGTTTAATGTTCATAATTTGTACTGTAGGTACTGTGCACTATTATTAAAATTATATATTAAAACATTGCATATGGGTGTTATTACGGCTGGCAGTATAGCCTAGTGGTTAGAATAACAAACAGTGATTGAACTGGGTACATCCAGCAGACTTTGGTTTGATTCCCCACAACCTCCACCTGCATACTGTGAGACTCCAAACAAGTCACTTAACCTTCCCAGCGCTTCTAGGTCATTTCTGAAAACAGGCAGTTCTGCCTAGTGGTCCTTACCTGGTTTACAAAGAATATATATATAAAAAAAAACAATACATTTTTACTACATCATAGAATAGTAGTCTGGGTACCATGTAATTTACTTGAGTTTTTACTTGGGCTGCAATGATTTTGTATAGGTAAAGATAAATATTCAGCTACATTTTATGTGCTTTATAAGCTTGCTTTTAGATTTTAGTCAGGTTTTTATTGTATTCTTTGCATATGAGAATCTAGGTTGTAGATTGCTAAATGCAGGATCACTGTTACCAACTAGCTTATTGAAGTTTATAATCAGCAGAGCCATCCAAAATCCTCAGTTGTTTGAATGAAAACTATTCTGAATGGAAGTATGTTCACAAAGAAAAAACTGCCTTACTACTTATTAAAAGACTTCACCATCAGCACCCCATTTAGGTGAATTGGATCATTTGCACCTTTTCTCCCACCTGCTGTTTCAGTCTCTGTGACAACAAAAAGTTTCTTGATACACTGCTGCAACAAAAAGCAAATGTGAAGTATTTAAGTGTACTTATGTTTGGCCAGTGGATTTTGAAAGCACATTCAATGACGTACAGAAGGTAAGACCCCAGGGGCTGTATGATGCTGGTGGGCAGACTGGTGTTCAATTCACATCTGAGCTCAGACATGAAAACTGGGAGACACCCTTTTCATGGACATCAAGTAAAAAAGCATCTACATGTCTGGGAGATGCATGAATCCATTGAAGGTCCTCCACTAATCACTTGTGGATTTTTTAGGTGAAGACATTTTATTTCAAAGAAGCAAATTCAAGCATTTTGTTTTTGCTCCTCCTACCCCCTGACCATCCACTCCTTCAGGCCTGACAAGGCCCCCTACCTCCGCTGTTGAGTCCCGACCACCATCCACTGTCCCTTACTGCTGTGCTACCAGGTAACCCAGACTAACCCTTTATTGAGTGGGCCCCTACCCATGTGGGAGGCTACCAGGGGAGGAGAATTGCCCCAAAGAGCTTCCTGTGTATCTTGGGCATGGCAGGGGTCAGAACGGACACATGTCTGGGGCTTCCGGCTTATGGAGGGACCAGCAGCCATCCTTCGGTTGGCCAGCGGGTGTTTTCTCATTTTCATGGGAGTGTGACAGGCCACATGATGTCAAGGCACAAGCCGACGTTCATCACGCTCCCTCCCGCAGTGAGGGCCGATGTGTTGTCATGCCTCTGGCCTCCACCAGGGGACAGAAAATGCTGAGTCATGAATCCACCCTCCCTCCTAGGAGAAGGTGTGTGGTTGTTGGACAGTCAAGCCTTCACCCACCAGCTGGTCCCTCAACACCCAAGTCTGTTCCCTAATCCTGGTAAGCTGTCTCACAGGCAGAAATCCAATTCATGCAGTTAAATTATAGATAGAAAAAAACAAAGGTAGTCCACCTTAGTGGTGATGGTTCAGATTAATTCACATCTGAGTTCTAACAAGCAAAGAGACAAAGTTATTTGTAACTTGTGCATATGGGGTGTGGGTGTTGAAGAAAGGGGATCATAATGCTGTCACCATTGCCATCACCCCAGAGGGATGTGGACTGCATTGTTTCTACTGCAATCACACGAAGGGATGGGAGCTGTAGTGCTTCTGTCATCAACACTGGTAGATGGGAATGTAGTACTGCTGTCATCACATCTTAGGGATGGGGGCCACAGTGCTGCTGCTTCTGTCACACCTGAGAGAGGGAGGTCATAGTGCTGTTGCTGCTGCCATCACACCAGAGGGATGGGGAGGTAGTGCTGCTTCCATCACACCATAGAAATTGGGGCTGTAGTGCTGCTGCTGCCATCACATTTTGTACCTAAAATAACTTTAAATTGGTACAAGGATGGATGGATGTGCAACAGTGGAGGTCAAAATTGCTAAAATGCACGTTAGCAGAGTTAAAAATTGTTAAATAAAGTACACAGAACCAAATACCGGTAAAACCGGATTTTGGCTTAGCAGACACCGGTGACAATACCATTTTTTACAATGTACAAAATGGAATATACCCTTTTTCAATCCCGGTAAACCAGTGTCCCTGCAGATGTGCCTTTCAGTGTTGTATTGAAAAAATATTACACGGCGGCAAAGTTATGGCACTCCAAAGTTGACAGTTTTTCCCATAGGATAACATTACAGCACCCGAAGCATTACAGGAATCCTTTGACACCCTGCTGCAAAATAACGGTTTGGTCTTTTTTCCTGAAATTTGGAGGGAAGACAGCCAACAGCACACAGATGTGCCTTTCTGTAGTTTGGTGAAAAAATATCACATGGTGGCAAAGTTACGGCACTCCAAAATTGACGGTTTCCCATAGGATAACATTACGGCGCCGACACTTAACAGAAATCATTTGGAGCCCTGCTGCAAAATAACGGTTTAGTCTTTTTCCTGAAATCTGGAGGAAGACAGCCAACAGCCCCAGATGTGCCTTTCAGTAGTTTGGTGAAAAACATTACAGGGAGGCAAAGTTATGGCGCTGAACTTTCTTTTTCCCATAGGATAACATTACGGCGTTCGCGGCCTAGGCCCGTTGACTCGGAACGGTAAGCTATGGACTTTTCGTCGGAAAATTTCTTAGCCCAAGGGGCTAAGATACAAATTAGCCAGGACAGTTTTAAATATTATGACTTTTAAATTTTTTCACGTCGACGGTTCCTGAGATATAATGTATTTAGTATTCCAAGATCTCATTTTCTGCGCCGATACTCATTATTTTGCATACATTATTTGTACTCACTGTCTTTCTCAATGCAGGTTTTGGGGAAACCAGCCTGTGCGCTTACATTACTGTTACTTGTGCCCTTTCCGCTATGGATCGTGCACCTGCTCACTTACCATTGACGTCTGCGCCACCATGTGCGTTATCCTTTGCATTTTCATTTGCGCTTGCATTTCTGTTATTTTTTGCCATTTCTGTCTACAGTACTGTTTATCTTACTGTTTCACTTTACATCACCATGCCCATTGACATTTCTGTTTGCAGGCACCATGTTACTATGTGACAACACATCACATGGCAGACCATTCCTGACTACGCCACCATGTGCGTTACCCTTTCTGTTCTCATTCGTGCTTGTGTTACCATGTGCGCCACTGTTAGCATTTCTGTTTGCATTGCTGTCCCTGTTAATATGCCACAACACATCATGTGGTGGGAGCGTGGTGCCCTTTGGGCCCCGCGCTCCCGCCAATGCATTATACAGCAGGAGCGCTGGAGTCAGCCAGCTGTATTACATTCACTATTTCTTGTTATCATTCTCAAAAAGAAGGAAAATTAGAGGCAAAAACTCCTTTTAATGCATTAGTTAGGGTTGTTCCACAGCGACAAAAGTGAGGAAATTCGCTGTTAGGGTTGAAAACCCCGTTGGACCCCCACCCACCCCCAACTGGCATTGGGGTGTGCATTGGGATCGTGGCTCCTATACATCTGCTGCTTTACACATGTCATGGGGTGAGAGTTAGGGCTGACGATCCCAATGCGCACCCAATGCCGGTTGGGGGTGGGCGGGGCATAGGGGTTTTCAACCCCAAACAGCTAATTTCCTCACTTTGTCGCGTGTAACAACCCTAACTAATGCATTAAATGGATTTTTTTTCCTTAATATATATATATATATATATATATATATATATAAATTGCAAAAACTTTGTTTAATCCATCAGTTAGATTAAAGCAGCAAAGTGAGGAAATGAGAGATTAGGGTTGAGCCCCTAACCCCCAATACCCCACCCCCTCCACAGACTGACAGGCTCTAGGGTGTGCCATGGGGTCATGTGACCCAACTCTCACCACATTCCATGTGTAAACAGGTTGACATGCTACAGTAAAGGAGAATGGGGGTGAGAGTTAGGCTTCATTACTCCATGGCACACCCAAGCATTTGTCAGTCTGTGTAGGGGGGTGGGGTGTTTGGGGGGTTAGGGGCTCAACCCTCCCATCTCATGTCCTCACTTTTGTTGCTTGAACCCTAACTGATGCATTGAATGAAGTTGTTTACAATGAATTACCTAACTTTTTGAAAAAGTGTAATATAACTGCTAAATAGCCTGTGTTGGTGGGAGTGCAGGGCCCAATTTCTACATAACAATATGCATCTGTGTGAGCATGGGCCCTCTGGGTCCTGCACTCCCACTTCCATATAGCTACAGAGCCATACAGCAGCCCTATAGGCAATGAACCCTTGTAACATTAATTTGCAGCTATCTCAGGAACCGTAACAGCTAGAAAAAAAAAATTAAAGTGTCATTGTAATTGTGACAGTGAGGCATCCATGCAACATAAATCAACTGAATCTGCATCTCTCATCATTTACAAGTTACGGGCACTGAAAAGTGCAATGGGCACCACAGTGTTTTCCTATGGGGAAAATCTCAACTTTGTGATGGCATATCTTTGGAATGGCTTAATTCCCCAACACCTAAACAGCATAATTCACAGCTGTAGGGCAACCCCTCAATACCCTGAAAATGTCAAGTAAAAAGATCAAACCATTCATTAACAATGCAATGGTAAAGTTTTTAAAATCCAAGTCCACGAGGTAGCAAAATCCTTGATCTCGAGGTCGCAGACTAGTATTTTGACAGCTCACTGACTAGGATCATTAACAAATCACAGTCAAAGAATTTTTACATTTTAAAAAGCTATTTTATGACCAAAGTGAGCCAAACCAAATGCATGGCTTTGTAGAGAGGGTCACCCTGAACAAAACCCATGCCTCATCTGGCCCAAAAGTCACCAATGGAGAAAGCTACAACATTTTGTTTGGGGGAAAAACTGAAAAACAAGATGGCAGCTCGTGGATAGGAATTTTCTGGTGGACCAGGATCCTAGTCTGTGAGCTACAAAATCCTTGTCCGTGAGCCCAATCTTTGTCTGAAAAGTAACCATATACATCTTGGAGTGAATTGAGCATGATCAGAACTAGAAAATTAAAAATGTAATAACTTTGGAATGGATTCATATTTTTTTACCAAATCAATGCTGAATTTTTCCTGCATGGAAACTCTGTCTATATTCTAAATGTCAGACCAAAAGATGACATGATGTGGTCGCAGCACCATGGTCAAAAACATGTCAAAAGTGGCAAAAAATGCATTTTTTAGCTTTTTGCTGCACAAAAACCATAAGTCCGAATGAAACACTACTTGGTAAATCAAGAGAGAGATACCATACCAGATCACACATTCCAAGTTTTGTGCAAATTCGTTGAGTGGTTGCAAAGTTATTGACGTGCAAAAATTGAGGTTTAACATTAAAGTGCCTACTCAACCATAACTATAGGGGTGCGACCGCACTCCTATAATATATGTATTTTGAGTTGATATTTCTTACAGACTTTATATTATACTACTCATTGAGAGTATATATATTTCAGGGGCATGGTCGCACCCCTATAGTTAGGGTTGAGTCGGCACTTTAATGTCAATCCTCAATTTTTGTGCATTAATAACTTTGCAATTGTTCAATGGATTTGCATGAAATTTGGAATATGTAGACTTTTATGGAAGATCTCTTGATTTTCCAAGTTGCATTTTGGTTGAATTTACAGTTTCTGCACCGCGAAACACTGAAAAATGCGCTATTTGCCACTTTTGACATGCGTTTTGACTATGGTGCTTCAACCACACCATGTGGTCATTTGGTCTGAGATTTGGAATGCATAAAGAGCTTGGGTCAAAGAACAATCTAGCATTGGTTTGGTTAAAAAATATTAATTCATTCCAAAGTTATTAAATTTTTTATTTTGGGGTTATAAGCATGCTAGGTTCACTCTAAGATTTACATGTATGTTTTGCGAAACAGGATTGGGCTCACAGTCAAGGATTTTGTCAGCTTGAGAACAAGGATTTAAAAAAATCCTGGCCCACCAGAAAAATTCCTTGTCTGTGAGCAGCCATCTTGTTTTGCTTTTTTTCCCCAAAACAAAATGTCATAGCTTCCTCCACGGGTGACTTTTCTTTGTAATAAAGCATAGGTTTTGTTCAGGGCGATGCCCTCTACAACCCCACATCTTTGATTTGCTTTGTTTTGTTCAAAAAATTGTCTTTTGAAATTTAAAAATTCCTTGACCATAACATGCTAACGCTCCTGTTTCGTGAGCTGGCAAAATCCTAGCCCACGAGCTGATCCTGTTTCATGAGGCTACAAAATCCTTTTCTGTCACTTTGTGACTAGATGGCCCTTCTCACGGACCAGGATTAAGCTTTCAGTCAAGGATTTTGTTACCTCGCAAAAGAGGATCGGCTCACGGAATAGGATTTGTCAACTTGCGAAAGGGGATTGGGTTTTTGAATCCTCTTTCATGAGGTGACAAAATCATAGTCCATGAGCTGTCGAAATCTTAGTCCATGAGCCGATCCTGTTTCATGAGCTAGCAAAATCCTTGACCATCACTTTGTGACCAGAAGGCCCTTCTCGTGGACAAGGATTGAATCATGGTCAAGGATTTTGCTACTTTCCGAAAGAGGATAGGGTGATGGACTAGGATTTTGTCTGCTCATGAAACGGGATAGGTTTTTCAAATCCTTTTTCATGCATTGACAAAATCACAGTCCCCAAGCTGTCAGAATCCTAGTCTGCACCCTATCCTCTTTTGTAAGGTAGCAAAATCCTTAACAGTCACTTAGGGACCAGATGGGCAAAATCTGACGGTCAAGGATTTCTCGTGGACAGCGATTTTGACAGCTAGCGAATGGAGATTGATGTGACAGTCAGGGATTTTGCTACCTCATGAACTAGGAATCTTTTAACTTTAAAAAAACTTTCCCACTGTATTGTAAATTAACAGTTTGGTCTTTTGACTTGAAATTTGCAAGGTATTAAGGGGATGCCCTAGAGATGTGAATTATGCTATTCAGGTGTTGGAAAGTTAAGCGGTTCCATTGACATGCCATCACGAAGCTGAGATTTTTCCCATGCAGTAGGATAACATTGCTGTGTCCATCACACCTTTCGGCACCCATATCTCAAAAACAGTTTGAGATACAAATTTTTTATTGCAAAAATTCTCATTGGAAAACCATTAATACCATGGATTTTGAATTTGTCTCTATCTTGTGAGGTTACTGAGCTATTTGGAAAGTACTATTCCAATTGCACATTTTCAGGTCTGTGGGCCAGTATTACACCTTCAAAGTTAGCAACCACAGTGCTTTTCTGTGGCTGTATCTCATAAACAATGTGAGATACAAATTTGGTCTTATGTTGCATGGACGTCTCTCTGTCATGATTACAACGACACTTACATTTTTTTTCTAGCTGCTACAGTTCCTGAAATATCAGCAAATTATTGTTACAAGAGTTTGTTGCCCTAACAGGGATGTTGTATGGCTCTGTAGCAATGGGTAAGTGGGAGCACAGGGCCAAGAGGGCCCGCGCTCCCACAGATGCATAACTTTATGCAGAAATGGGCAGCTGGCCTCGTGCTTCCACCAGCACATACTATTTACTAGTTATATTACACTTTTTCAAAAAGTAAGGAAATTTATTGCAAAAACGTTGTTAATGCATCTGTTAGAGTTGCTTACACAGTGACAAAATTGAGGAAATTCAATGTTAAGGTTTTCAACCCTAACTCCGAATCCCTCCCCACACACGCATACACAACACACATACAAGCAGGAACCAGTACAACGCAACATAACCAATAAGAAACAGACACCATAAGGTAACAGAAAGAACATACAACTCTGTAAACATAAAACAAGAGGCATCCATCATCATCTTTCAGCAACAGTATCACTTCTGCTGCCATCCTCGTGTCTTGGGGAGATACAACAACATGCTGTGCAAAGATGCGGATAGGTGTTAATAAGGCTATGTAGAACCTTTTAGGTGAAAGTTCTTTAATATGAGATGGTTATGACTGTTTCATGCTATTTTGCTACACCTGCTCATAACTTAATGCATTGAAGTATATTGGTCACACTCTTTTATATTTCATCAGATGGATACATACTCTATGTCCACCTGTGGAGGGATTGGAACGCAGGGTGTAAACCAGCCTACTGTGTGACTGTGACTTATACATATTGTTCTTTTGTGTGAATGGAGGTATAGAAGTGCAGGATGTATAGTATCATGTGGTTCTGCTGTTAGCTATGTACACTCGTGTACTAGCTGCATGTAGGGGATGTGACTGTACAGTGAATAATTCCACACTCCACACCTGATCTATGCAGATTACATGGACCAATAGTGTTCCCAGCATTTCATAAAGACACTGTTCTAGTATGTCATTGTGGGGCTGAGAGTGCACTGTCTTTTGGACCATGCACTCTCATCCGTAAATTGACATAGTATATCTGAATGCATAGAAACAGTGTTCATACGTCACTGTAGCACACTGCCCTCCTAGCCCTACATAAAGATAGTGCAACACTATCCATATGTTACAGTGAGAACACAGGGTAGTTTGGACTGTGCACTACCATATCTCTGTTGAAATAGTACAAGACAATCCATGTGTTACACTATCCATATGTTGCAGTTTTGTCATTGTGACATATAGGCAGTGTGACATATGTACTGTGTTGTAGTATGATGGTGAGGAATGGGACAGCAGAATACAAAGCACCCTGTACTCTCACTATAACAAACAGTATGGATAGTGTGAAATATAGATTGTATTGCAATTATATCTTGATAGAGGGATGGGAGTGCAGTATTTGAACAACCATCAGGTGACACTGTGACATATGGACACAGTGACACATAGATAGTGTTGTACTATGCTAATGCAGGGATGGTAGGAGTGTGTACATAGCTCCCTGCAGTCCCTCTGTGACATATATAGAGTGTTGTTCTAGACCAATGGAAGGATGGAAGAACAGGGCCCAACTCACCATGCAGTCCTACCATGATTTACTGACATGACGTACTGTTGTACTATCTGCATGGAGATATACAGTTCATGCACTGGCCATCTTACATGGTTGCACAACATGTGGGTGTACCCACCCCAAGACACTGGGATGGCAGCAGAACTGCTACAGTTGCTAAAAGATGATGATGGATGCCGCTTGTGGTATGTTTACAAAGTTGTGTGTTCTTTCTTTTACCTTATGATGTCTGTTTCTGATTGATTGTGTTGTGTTGTACCATCCCCTGCTTGTATACGTGTTGTGTATGTGTGTGTGGTAAGGGATTCAGAGTTGGGATTGAAAACTCTAACATCAAATTAACTTGCTTTTGTCACTCTGTAAGCAACCCTAACTGACTCAATAACAAAGTTTTTTGCAATTAAGTTTATATATATATATATATATATATATATATATATATAGATATAGATAAAGATATATTGCAAAAATTTGTTAATGCATCACTTAGGGTTGCTGCAACAAAAGTAGGGAAATGTGGAGTTAGGGTTTCACCCTAACACCCCTCATCTACCTTGCATAGACCAAGAGGCGTCAGGGAGGTGGCACTGGGGTCTTCAACTGTAATGCTCACTCCATTCTCAGATACAGTACCCACCCAGCTTATTTTATAATGGAATGGAGTGAGAATTATTTCCTTACTTTGAAAGATACTGTAATTGTATTATAATTTGCTGCCACTGGCCACCCATGTGCTGTTGGGAGCATGCCCCTCTATATAGGCAGTGCATTCCCAGCAGTGCTTGTGTAGTCAGTGGCCATGGAGGTGCGAGGAGGGTTCTGCTGCTGGCCATCCAGCACCCATCATAGGCTAACAGGTACAGGGGGTGGGGCTACACTGACCACCAGTGAGGGCCGGGGGCACCTGGTCTGGTTGTTGGGGGGTGTTCAGGTTGTTCTAAGACTAGCTGGCCACTCATGAAGGGGCTCTCATTGGGGGGGTTCTATGACAGGGATGTGGCATGGAGATGTCTGTAGGAGGCAGGCTGCCACATGCCATCAGGTGGACGGGGCTCTGCTGTCTGGTGGTGGGGCGCATGTGTCTGTCTGTGTGCCATGAGGGTGTCTTGTGCCTTGGGCTGGGCTAGGGGGTGCAGTGAACATTGGGGCGTGGTAGCATGGATCTGTGAGCACGCGGAGTGCTATTCATGCACCTGGGCCCATGCCATTGGGTATGGGTGATCCACTCTGGGACCCATGCTGGGCATCCCATTGGATGCCTGCCTCAGTCTGCAACTCTTCCCCCAGCTACCCTGCAAGGTCCTGCACACCAGGGAGGTGGAGCCATGGAAAGGTGGCTGCCGGTCATGAATATGCACACCTGTCCACTGGTGCAGAACTACGCAGGTGGGATATGCGCCTCCAGGATGTATTTCCCACCCATTCATGCATAGGGGCCATAGTGCACAGATTTAAGCTGTATTGACATGCATTGGCCTCAGTCTTATACAAGTAGCACATCAGCACACAGTCAAAGACAGCTGTTTCAGAATCTAGTTAATTGAAAGGGAATTGTTGAGCAAAACACTGGGATGATCTAATCCACACACATTGATTTCTGACTATACAGTTGCAGCCAAAGACATGGACAAATATTTCCTGAAATCTCTGTGATATCTCTAGAGAAATTCCCTGCCTGCCTACAGTACCATTGTTGGCCACCAGAGAGAATCTCTTCAGAAATATAACAAAATGTACCACTGGGCCTTACTCTTCCACATGAACAACTACAAATGATGGGGGAATGGACTTTGGCTGTTCACTGTTGGAATTTCACTTGATGAGCTTTGTGAGCTATGGGGGCATGTCAGGGTCCTAACTTTAAATTAAGCCCACTACCATTATGTCAATGGCACTAATATGCATGCTACCAGAACTCACTTCAGAGCTATGGAGGCCTTTCCTGTCATTTCAGCTCTGGTTAATAATTCATCGGAAAGTACTTCACCTCTAACAGTGAAGTCCCACCCATTTGCAGTATTACCACACTGCAGGATCTGCATTGGATATCATGACAAATACCTGATATGAAACTTGAACCCATCTCTTCTGAGTAGAGTAGAGGTATACATAGTACTGTATTTACTGCAAATCAATGACAGAATTTGAAGCAAAGAAAATGTTAAAAGCCACAGCTGTAGTGTTACTCTTCCTTCCTACTGGAGAAAAAATGTGCAGAAAAACTAGATATTTTGTAAAACAGGCTTTTGATGTTCCATCATAACTAAAAATAGACAAAAGCAGGGAACAAACCAGACAGCAGCAACATGATTCTCTTGGGAAATGCAAATTTATGATAATCTGAGTATGAAAGTTAAACAGCAGGTAACTATTAAAATAATAACATGAAATGCAGTTTGCTACTTGTAGTATTAGATTAATGGTGCATGGAAGCTATACAATGTACTTACATACCTCAAGTTTATTGTAGAAAACCATCATAGTATTATATTCAGAATACTGGAATAGTGTATAGGCAACCATTTACACTAAGGCTGTTAACTTTGAGGGGCTGTTATGACATCATAGTGACTTTTAGATCAATGCTCAAAATGTCTTATCATGTCAAAACAGCCACAAGATGGGAACACAATCAAGTTGTGATGATTATCAAAATAACAGAGAAAGAAATGGATTTACTTTTACCAGGAAAGCAGCAGTAAGATTTCCCTGGCACTGGCAGACCAACATCTCAATGGTGGAAGTGTTACTTTGCACTCCATGTTCTCCCACTCTCTTGGACAAAGAAGATGTCATGGTGAGACAGACTCTGAAGCACAATTTTCCCTTCAGTGCTGGGGTGCCTGATCCTCACTGCATGAATTATACACTCTGTATTTCACACTCTCCCACTCCAATGGACATGGAAGCAGGAGTGAGTGCCAAACTAACAAGTACAAATTTATTTTAGGTGTCAGAAGTGCCTGTTCCTTGCCACAAGTTAAACTTGAAAGCTGAATGCAAGCTCAGCTGACACACAAACAATAATACAGGATAGGCGGTATTGGGCAATACCGGACCACCCAGAGGGGGTAATGAGTCCCGACCATCCAGGCGGAGGGCTTTATAGCCCCTGGAAGGTCCAGTATTACCCATACCACCCACCCTGGAGGGTATTATTGTGCTTAGAAAATGGGCATCTGTGTACATTTTAATTAAGTAATAAAATAAGAGAGGGAATGAATTTCAAAACAAATATAAACTGTAGAAAAAATGCTTTTCTGCTGAAGTAGTCCCTCCATTTATATGTTGTTTCATCTCCTGTTGCCCTTCCCAGAGCCATTCCCTTCTATAACCCCCCCCCCCCGACACAACCACCTTGAGAGATGGAGTTTCTGGTCAGGTTTTCCCCAGCAGTCTGTTGGCATGGTTATTTTTTTGCTTCTAATACAGTACTCTTCTGTTCCTGCAAGGCTTTCTTTTATTTTTTCTTGTTGGGAAGATGCAGCTGTTAGGTATGCGATCTTCATTACCCTGCTTCGGAAAACCAGGAAGTGAGTCCTATGGGATAAACCTGGTGAAAAGAGGCACTGCACTTGTCCTAATGGTGTGGAGACATGGTCTATCAGCTTGCAAAGGATACTGTATCAACGATGCTTAAGTGTTAAAATAATGTGAAGAACTGTTGGAAGAGTGGCTGAATTTCATTACTGTTTACTTATGCATGACTAGCAGGGTCAGGGGGCAGAGTGGCATATCGAATGTTTGAGTGAGGCCAACTATGCAGTGTGATTTTAACAGATTTTAAGAAGAACAAAAATGTGTTGTTTTGAAAGAGCTACTTTTTTCACTACAGTTGAGTTGCGAGGTGGGTCTGAGTCATTCGCTTCTCTTGCTAAGAGAGCAGAAAAAAATGGCTACTAATGAAGTCTGAATTTCAGACTGGCACAAGAATACCAGTTTGACTTTCTGGCATGGCAGGCTGGCACTTTTTATTTCCTGGTCATCTACTGTAAATTAATGTACCCCTCTGGCAGGGGTACCAGCCAATCAGCTATCAGGAAATGAAAAGCCCATTTTCTAAAAGGATTGTGGATGTCAGATAGATTATGTATCACAGTTCTGTTGTCACTACCATGGTACAAAGAAGTTTTGAGCACTATAGCATCATAATAACATAAGGTCAGAACAGAATCAAAATCTATCATATCATCCCCCTTTGCTTCATAAGCCAGTATGGATTAATTTGCTATGTTTATTTATTTTTATTTATTTATTTATTCATTCTTGGATTACAATACCACTGACCACAGACAGCTAATTTTCAAAGGTTCCATGTCAGTGGGGAGGGGAGACAAAACATACAAAGGAGGCACAGTACAATGTTTCCAAAAACAGTAAAATAAAGTGAGCAAATATATATATATATATGTGTGTATGCAGTTTTATCATTCTAATAGGAAGAAAGCATAGGTGAGGGGGGAAGGATAAAGATGAGCAAAGAAAGATAGGAAGTGGCAGCCATAAGCCTTGTCAAACTGGTGTGGGGGTAGGGGCAGGGGGTGAGGTGGGCAGGGGGGTAAGAAAGGTAGGAAGTGACAGCCATAAGCATTGTCAAGCTGGTGTGGGAGGTGTAGGGACAGGGTCGGTGAGGTGGATGGGGGGGTAGCCAAGGCCTTGTCAATGTGCAAAATGGGAGGTAGCCTTGGAATTATTGAGGTAACAGTGGAGACACAGGGTTATCCTGTGGTGAGGAAAAGATTGAATGCTAGTAGAAGGGAGTCTCAGATGAAGCAGTCACAGGAACTGTTGACCATGAGATGTTGGCGTAACTTCAGTTTGAATGGTCCCAATTTAGGTAATGTAATTGTATCACTATGAAGAGTAGTTCCCCCTTTTCTTCCCCCCCACCCTCACATCCTTGGCACAAGTGTGTATGTGTGGAGGCACTTGCATGAGTGGCCTATGTTGCATCCGTTTGACTAGGGGAGTATGTGGATATGTACTGTACTAATTTAACATTGTTTCCTACCCACTGTGCTACCAGAGGACATCCAGTGAGTCTCTTGGTAAGTAGAAATATTTCCATGAGGGCCAGCCTGGTGGCACAGAGGGCTGAGGCATTGCTGTCTTACCTCATGCCATGTTGGTGACCCAGGTTCTGGAACAACCCAGGGTCATCGGGAAGCCAGTATGGGAAGGGAGTATTGGAGCTGTATTGAGCTGTATAACGGTGGCTCTCCTCTCCTGGGAAAGGGGGTTGCCCTCCTGCAGTCTTGCCATCACCAGGTGGAGGTCCGGCGGTGACACAGGTGGATATGGGTGACCAGTACGGTGGGGTATCCTGCAGTGCATGGCATGCGTGTGCCTCCACACAAGCGCACTCAAGCCAAAGATGTGAGGGCTGGGGGGGGCAGAAAAATGGGGGGAGGATAAGTGCTGCCATGTTTATCTTAATGGGTAATGTTTTCATTATATCCACTGTCTCCGCTGGTAAGCTGGGTTCACCACCACCTTCTGGGAGAAGAAGTGTTTCCAAATGTTACCATCTAAATTTACCACCTCCTAGTTTCAGTGTGTGTTACTGTCACCTGCTGTAGGATGAGTTGAAACATCTCTATGTTTGGTTTTATCAATATCCATGAGTGTTTAGAAGGCTGAGATCATTCATGTCCCTTCTCAGATCCTTTTTCTCCAGTGTGAACATTTTCAGGGACA
Source organism: Neoceratodus forsteri (assembly GCA_016271365.2). Taxonomy (NCBI): domain Eukaryota; kingdom Metazoa; phylum Chordata; order Ceratodontiformes; family Ceratodontidae; genus Neoceratodus; species Neoceratodus forsteri. The sequence continues at coordinate 109,255,341 of CM057456.1, read as the reverse complement.
CTACTCTTTCCTCATAGCCTTTGTCTTCCATACCCCTTCTCATTTTGGTGGCCCTGTGTTGAATCCTTTTGACTGCTTAATGCCCTTTTTGTATTGAAGAGCCTAGAACTCATGCTGCACTCCAGGTGGAGCCTGGCCAGAACCTTGTAAAGAGTGTATCATATTTCAGTTTTTCTTACTTATGTGCATCTTACATTGATGCAGCCACACTGAGAATGGACCAGTGCTTGTAAAGTAAACAACATTAACTACATACAGAAAGGATAAAAATAAAAAAAGGTTTACAAATGTAACTGGTGTGCAGTGTAATTATTTTTACTCCATCTGAGAACTGTTGACTGTAAAACTCTAATAACAATCTAATATCTCACCTTAAGACACTGTTCTTTTTCTTTCCCCACCTGATATTGGTTTTATGTACAAGTGACACCGGATATAATGCCTTAACCCTTATACCTGTTTTTCTTTGGTACCTGTTATAACAATTGTTCCAGAACTGAGAACCCTTCATCATCTTCCTTCCAGTTGAAAAAAAGAAAGCTACCATGTACTGAATTTATCTTTTGGAGTCTGAGATATGTTGTAACTGCCTTCATACCTTGAATTTGCTCCACTGTTTTTTGCCAATCTAATAATTTTGGACATCTGTCTGACTACCATAGGTCAGTGTTTTGCCAGCAGCTGCTATAAAGAGTGGAAAAGAACATTTTGCCTCCACTGCCTATCCAAACTGTTGGTAATCTCAATACCATGTTTTGAAACCTCAGTAGCATCGGCAACCCTACAAAAGTTTTCATCAGCTAGCAAAACAGAATGAGGTTATTGTTGGGCAATCACAAAATATATGACAGGGCAAACCTTTTTGTCCACACTGTCTGCAGTGTTGGTTGTGCAGAAATGGCATGATCTGTCCGGAGTGGCAAAAAGACAAACATTGACTTTCCAGAAGAGTTATTGCCACAAGCCCGCTGTTGCAGTTGTGTTCAACCCTTGCCAGATCTTCCCCCACTGTTTTGATATCAGTATCAGAGCTATCTCCTTCTCCCAGCTATCTTGAAATTGCCTACAGTTTGTTTTTTCCTTTGTTTCCTAAAAGGGCTGTATAGTCTTGAAACGAGGACCTTTGGTTTATGCTGTCACATCTCATTGTATACAATCTGCAGTATGGATGATTTCTTTATGTTTGAGTCTCCCGGAATCAGTATCTTGTAATATTAACTGTATCTAAACTGTGATTTTTTGTGGAGCCTACATTCTCCCTCTAACTGTTAGGAATTTGTTACCCCCCACCTTGTTCTATGAGGAGTATGTAGAGAAAGATCAACCCCTTTGGATTTCACTCCTTAAAGGCCTAGTTCCACCTGGTGGGGATGCAGTTGGGAATACATTATTGGGCTCAATCTCTGTTGCACCTGTGTGATTTTTAATTTATTTTTAAGATCTGACTATAAAGTTACTGTATGATCTGTCCATGTATTTTGAATTTTGAATAATCTCCTATTAGCATGTAGCCATGGCAGGTATTTTGTAGGGGTCACTCATGCACCTGTTTTTCCAGAGGGACCTATCCCATATCCTCTCTGTCTCAAAGTGAGTCAGTTACAAAGGTAACCTGATCTGCATCATAAAACTTTCTAAAACTGGGCAGACCCAATCCCCCTCCTTCTTCTGTCTCTACAGGACTTCCTACTGTAGTCTAGGTTATCTGCTGTTCCAAACAAAATTACTCAACATTTTTCTTAGTTCTGGTAAGTCCAGCCAGGGACTTGCTAGTGGCTGAGTGGGATATAAGAAAAGAAATCTGGGTAGAATTTTCATTTTAATCAGTCCAGTTTTAGAAGTAAATAGTATAGGTAATGATTGTCATCTGTTGGATCAGAGTAAACTACAGTTTTTTTTTATTGGAAAACTGTTGTCCTTACATAGGGGTTTTAAATCAGATTGGATTTGCACTCCCAAGCAGTGTGCATTGGAGTGTACTCATTTAAAAGGAACAGCCTGTTACACGTATGGACTCAAAGTTCCATTAACTAACAACACCTCTGTCTTATCTCTGTTTATTTTAAAACTAGATATTGCCCCAAAATTGATCAGAAAGATGTGATAAAGCATTGATATGCTGTTGTGGATGTTTTGAGAATATAAGGGTATCATCTCCATGTAACAACAGTCTGTTATCCTGTTCTTTAATCTTGATGCCATTAATCTGATCTGTTTGCCTTATCATGGCAAATAAGGGCTCCATGATCCAAGAAAAGAATAGTGGCAAAAATGGGCATCCCGTCTGGTTCCACATGCTATTGGGAATGGGTTAGATAATATTCCATTTACCCTGACTCTACTTGTTGGTTCACTGTATAGCATCCATAACTATGCTTAAAAGGTTTCCCTGATCCCCAGTATATACATTATTGTTTGTACGTACTGTACATCCAAATTAGGCAATCAAATGCATTTCCAATGTCTAATAACAGTGCAATTTGAGATGAGTAATTTGAGTATGTTGCTGAAAGAATATTCAGTAAGCACCTTATGTTCAAATTTAAATGTCTCTGTGGGATAAACCTTGTTTGGTCTGGGTGCATGATATTAATTATGATTTTTTAAGATGGTTTGCTTTGATGTTAGTGAACAATTTCATATCCTGATTCAGCAATGATATTGTTCTAAGGGCTGCACATTTGTCTTTGGATTTTCCTAGTTGGGGATCACAGTCACCACTACTTCCCTCCAAGAGTCAGGAATTCTGCCCTCAAACTGTATGGTCCTAGGTTTTCAGCAAACTAAGAACCAAGTCATCTTTAATTTTTTACAGAAGTCTGAGTAATAGCCATCCAGCTATGAGTTTTATTACTTTCTACTTTCACTATTGCTTAATCAGCTCTTCTTCAGATATGTGGAATTCTAATTCTTCTTGATGACTTAGGCAAATGGATCTTGTAAAGAAATCCCATTGTGTTTTCTTGAACTACCTTACTATCCTTATCTTCTACCTGCAAGTTTTGAAAGAACATTTTGAAACAGTGAGCAAGCTTTTCTGGGATTACCCAGATTTGATCCATTCTAGTGGAGTCTGTAATGCTAGGAACTGCCCTGTCTGTTTCAATTTTTCATAGTCTGAATACTAGTAAGGGTTTGATTTTCAAATGGGATGGATCAATGCAAGGGACTTGCATCAGAAGATTTTGATGCAAGAGGTGACTTGTATCACAGCTTGCGTCAAGTCAGGATTTTCTAATGCTGCTATGTCAAATCTTGATGCAGTTGCGCCACAGGCCACTTGCACCATGGCTGCATCACACAACCAGGTGTGCCAGGCTGCAAGGGTGCTTGCATCATGGCAGAGCTGCACAATCCCCATGTTTGGCATTCTGGAAGCCCCATCATAAGTGTAGGAAGGGCCTTGAGTTAGACCAGCTAGTAAGTGGTCTAAGCTCCTTGAGCCAGTGCCACACGAGGTGGTGAATTCAGGGGCTCTGAAAGTAGGGTCTGGGGGTAGAAGGTACATGGGGAGTGCCATAGGGGTGTTGGGGAGACAGTGGGCATGCTAGGGAGGGTTTTATGTGATAACAGCAAGTCTTAAACTCCACCAATCACAAAGACCGAAGAAAAAAGAGCCCCGACGATAAAAGGGGTGACTGATATTACAATGACCATCGCAAATAACAACAGTCACTTACTGCATCAGAAACAACAGCTGAAATAAGTATTTTTATGAGGGGGGCTATGACCCCCACACCCCCAAACTTAAAATAATCAACTCCATGGGCAGATCAGACTCAGAAGAAAGTTAACATTTAAAAAAAAAGAAAAACACTTTCTCCCCCTAGAACCAGGCCCAAACCCAGGACTCTTGGCTTCATAGGTGGTGGTTTGCATCACTTCACTAAATGGCCAGCTCAGCAAGGCTTGGTCAAACAATGTCATATGTCCTGCTGTAGTGAGTGTAGCTCCTCGCTACACTAGCTCTGCAGGATATATTGATGTCTCCTACCACTCGCTTTCAGTATGAGCAGTATGATTGAGTCTCTCATATTGAGCTACTCAATAATGCTCACTTATATCACTGTTCACCCCAGGGAGTGATGTGGCACCCAGCAGGGGTGCCGTTAATAAAACCATAAAGCCAATGGGATGGTACTGTGGGGGGCAAGGACAAACAGTACCATAGCCAGAGATGGGCACAGCTCTGACAGCAGCCCCAGCCTTGGGCACGGTTTGTCCCTGGAACACCCCCTCTGTGGTACCAACCCATTGGCTTTGTTTTTTTTTTAACAGCACCCTGTCGGGTGCCACATCACTCCCTGGCATGCCCACCATCTCCCCAACACCACTATGGCACTCTGTGCCCCTTTGTCCCTGGACCCATCCTGGCAAGCATGTGTCACCCCCTCCACCACCATCGCAGTCCCTCTAGTGTTGCACCAGGTTGGGGGGGGTTGGATCCTTAGGGAAGTTCCTACAAGTGTGCCAATTGTTTGGCTGTGGCCTGTGGGTGCAGCAACTCCTGGGTTTTTGATGCAGGGCCTCCTGTTTTGATAGAATTGGATGCAGGATCCCTGATGCACCTGGAGTGCACCACAGCCCTAGATCACCACAAATTGTGGCATTCTATGGGTCTTTGAAAATTGAGCCCTGAGTGTGCAGCTTTGCCATCTGCTTCATAATATTAATGATGTGCAGATCTCAGCTATCCTTTTTTACATGCCAACAAATCTGACAATTCCTTCTCAACAGTCTTCAGATTACTTGCCATTTGATGGCCTCCCTTATTTTTCTGCTCAGTTTGAAGTACCTTAATTTTAGCTTCTAAAGGTACTCGTAATGCTACTGTCTGTATTTTTTTTTTGTTTTGCTGTTGTGTAACTGATGACAGTTACTGCTTTTAAAGTGTCCCAAATGACCTGGTTGAATAATTTAATCCCCATAAAGTGATTTTTGTTTTTGGGACTGCCTAACTTCATCACCATTGACTAGGGGCATGATTAGACTATGACTATACATATATTTTTGTCTTACTTGATTATGTGCTATGATTCTGTACTATTATGAACATGCATGCATTTCATTATGATGAACATGCATGCATGTCACATTTGGCTACCTTTTAATGATCTTATCTTATGTATATGCATTCTGTAGCTATACCTAGTCATGCACCCTGATGTAGGGTCAAGTTACAGACCCAGAGTCCTGAGGCAAGTTTGTTGCTGTGCTATCTTAACACACTTGGTGCTTAGTAAACCATGAGTTTTCTTTATGTATTGATTTTTGTGATTTATTTTTAGGACTAAGTGCAGTCAATCAATGTTGTTCCATGTTAGAGGTATTTTATTTATTTATTGATTGAATTCAATCATAATTAATACCTTTGAGACAGATACTCCTTTACAAAGGCTCCACATCATAGAAAACAATACAGAGCATACAGTGAACAGACATCACAGTATAAATAACAGTGTAGGAAATATCACACCTTACAATGATACATGGTAAAGTACAACAGGTAGATGTGGTACAGGATAATTACAAACAGTCATAGACAATGCAATACAGTGGCAAAATACAATAAATACAGTAACCACAGGGGCAATCATACAGTATAGCAGTTGTTGTAGAGAAGTGTTTATGACTGAATTGTGCAAGCAGTGCAGTCCAGTGAGTGTCCACTACTCTGAGGCTCTGGTAAGACTGAAACCAGGGACAGGCACATTTAAGTCATGGGTAAGTCAGGTATAGTCACAGGTGGAGTCACACAAGATATTGCTGTGGAGAAGGGATTTAAACAGTCCCAGGGTAGGAGCCAGGAGGCCTGGTATGGGCAGTGAATTCAGCCAACTGGGGGAGCGGTATCTGAAAGTTCTTTGCCTCATTGAGATTTTACAGCAGTGAACCTGGTAGGGCAATTTCACAGTGTGACGTTTGCGTCTGGTGCTGTTAGAGGGGGAGCAGCATCACAAGAGCAGGGGGCATGAGGCCAGTCATGATTTTCTTGGCAAGGAGACAGGTCTGGTACTTTAGGCGATCATCAAATTAAGACACTTTGTACTGGTATACAGCACACATGTATGCATAAGCTGGTCACATCCTGTGGCCAGTCGACAGGTTTTATTCAGGGAAACCCTAATTTTGTTGAGGGAGGTGTTGTCAGCAGCAACATAGAAGATAATCCCGTAATCAATGAGTGACAGGATGGAAGATGAGAGGGCTAGCTGTAGAGCTTCAGGGGGAAGACAGTGCTTGTAGTGGTGGAGAAAACCAATGAGCACATTTACAGCCGTATTAAGTCTGGTAGATATGTTCATAGTAGGTTAGCCCTGAGTCTAGGGTAACCACTAAATATTCAAAGGTAGAAACTTGTTCCAGGGTCTCATTATGGGAGTTATGGATGAGCAGGGGGAGGTTACTGAACTTGTTTTGGGCATGGACAAACAGCATGGATGTTGTTTTTTTATAGTTTAGAACAAGCCTATGGTCAGTAAACCAGGATTTGGCCTCATTAAATAACCCTTGGAGGGCTACTTGGAGGGTGGTAGTGTTGGTGTGGGTGCTGAATAAAACTGCATTGTCTGTGTATAGTAGGAGACTCCCAGAACAGGCCTTGGGCAAGGAGTTAAGGAATAGAGTGAAAAGTAAGGAGCCAAGGATTGACCCTTGGGGGACCCCAGAAGTACTGTAGCTCTGAGGGGGAATGATAAGGTTTGCCCCAGTCTGACTCTCTGGGTTCTGTCAGACAGGTAGTTTAAGAACCAAGTGGTGATATCCTGTGAGAAATCTATTTGGGTTAGCTAATTTAGGAGAAGTGAGTGGTGGACGGTGTCAAATGCTTTGGAAACATCTATATAGACAGCACCAGCAATCTGGCCTGCATCCAGGGTTGCATGGATAGTGTTGACATATTCCAAAAGTGCGGTTGTGGTGCTATGTTTTTTTTTGGAAACCATGGTGTTCAGGGCAGAGGAGATTGTGTTGAGCAAAGTAGTCTGTGACTTGGGTGGTGACTATCTTTTCAAGAACCTTGGAGACAGGAGTAGAATTAAGATGGGCCGATAGCTACTAGGCTGGATTTGGTCACCACTCTTCAGGAGAGGAGTGATGAGGGCAGTTTTCCACATGGAGGGGAACTGACCTATGGCAAGGGAGCAGTTTAGCAGAGCAGTGAGGGGGTAGAGTACTTCAGGGAGAGTGAGCCTTAGTATTTTAAAATCGAGAGTGTCGCTGCTGAAACAGGATTTGCTGAGTACCTTTAGCAGAAGGGGGGCAGCATCACACTGGGAGATGACCTTGAAGCGGAAAGTGGGTACTTGGGGGATGTTGATGGTATGGTGGGATAGGTGCAAAAAAGCTGGCAGGGAGCACGCCACTGAGGTCTGAGAACAAGGAGTTCATTGCATTTGCTATTGTGTCAAGGTCTGTGGAGATACCACCATTTACCACTAGCTGGAAGGGGGGGGCGGCATTAGAGATTTTGCCACTAAGATCTTTGAGGGAGTCCCAGAAATTGCATCCCTTCCCCCAGGAGGCAGTGAGGGCAGCTCTGTAGTAATCTGCCTTTGCCTGTCGGACCAGCCAGGTACATGGTTCCTGGCCTCATGGTAGCATTGCCTATCAGCAGGCCTCCTAGTCTCCAAGGCTATGTGCCAGAGATTGTCTCGGTGGCCCAGGTGATCAAGAAGGGACTGGGACATACAGGGGGTGTCAGCTCCTTTAATGACTCATTTGCAGAAGGGTGCAAAAAGGTCACAGGTGGAATTGAAGGAATTGACACAGTACTCAAGGGCTGAATCAATATCAGGCAAGGCAGAAATGGGAGACCAGTCCTAGCTGATGAGGTGGTATTTCAAGGACTAGCTTCCCTGGCCTGAGTTTTCACTGAAAGCTAACTTTAGGAGGGGCATTTGTAGCCAAGTAAGACCAGCGCCCAAGTACTGGCAAGTGGTCACTCAGTGTGTCAGGTAGAATGGAGACCTAGGTGAATTTGTGAGGGTGATTAGTAAGAATTAGGTCGATGAGGGTCAAGGTACCTGTTCTTGGGTTGTGTCAAGTGGTAGTGGGAACAACTTGAGATAGACTGCTGGTGGCTGCAACATCCCTATACAGTGTGGAAGTGTCTGCTAGCCAATTGATGTTAAAATCACCCAGGGTAATAATTTCTACCTTATCTGGAAGTTGCTGGAGGTGGGCGAGAACTGCCTGGAATGCACTTTTTTGATTCCTGGGAGGAATGTAGGTAGAGGAGATGAAGAGAGGTGTCCTGGAAGTAGCAACATTAACTTGGAGGGAGAGGACCTGGGCACCATGGTCAAGAGCTGGGGATGACAGATTGAGACCTTGGAGGATGTCACGGAGGTAAATTGCACATCCTCCACCTTTTTTGGCTAGTCTGTTAGCTCAAAATATTGTGTACCCTGGCAGAGCTACTGCAGAGTTGGGAGTGCAACCATTTAGCCAGATTTCTACCACCGAGATAATGTCTGGTCGCAGTTGAGCAACACACCATTGTAGATTATCAAATTTCTTTAGCAAACTGCAGATGTTGATGGAGGCTATACAGAGTTCCCCAGGTGCAGTCTGATTAGTTAGTGGCAAGGGGGCAGGACCAGGGTTAGGGTGGATGTTTTCAGAGATCAAGAGGAGTAACATTAATACCCATAGGAAGGCGAGCCTCAAATTTGTTAACTCCCTGGAGCATGTTTGGGTAGTACAAGTGGGGAGCAGCACACAGACAGGGGTGGACATATCACTTAGGAAGGGATAGGCAAAACAAGGCAGTGACCAGTGGGAGGTAAGGCCTAGAACATAGTGCCCTGGGATGGATGGAGGGATCCCGGGAGTTCTGTGGGTCAAGGTAGAGAAGGGTGTGTGTGTCCAGGACAGGAGTGTCAGGTCCCATGAAACAGACTCTGGGGTGCAAAGGCAGAGCCCTGGTAAGCAGCAGCTTGGAGGGGTATCTACCATGATAATGGTGCATAGTAAGAGAAAAGGTAGCGGGCGATAGATAATGTTGGTGATTGTGAGAGTGGTCATGGCAAGGCTTAGTAGTGTAGGATCTTGGGGGGGTGATGAGGATAAAGGAGATAAAGCAAATTGTAATTTTGTACTGACCCAGTGGCACAGTGGAAGGGTCATGGACTTTGGTGCCAAAGGTACATGGTTCAAGTCTGATGTGAAGGAACCTTGGCTATATAGAAAGTAAGTGGGTATGTGAGTATTTTAGTAGTCTATGAAGTCAGAGGCTCGTTAAGAGCTTTAAAAACTGATAATAAATTTGCATGATTTGTCAGCTTAGTGGCAGAGCTGCTGACCCTAGTGACAAAGGCACAGCATTTAAAACCTGCAGTATGGAGGAAAAAAAGGCTTAAAAGTTTTAAAACAGAGGAAAAAAAATATAGCCTGGCTCAGTGGTAGGGCAGCTGACTTTGAAACCAAAGATACAGAGTTTAAAACCTTCAAGGGACAGTAGCAAACTATAGGGAGAAGTAGAGATTAGGAGAGGAACTAGAGTGGTGAGAGGAAGGCAGACAATAGGGACTAGCAGGGGACTGTAGTTATTCCTAGTGGATAGATAATGATATTAGCTGTAAATAGGAAGTGGAGGAGAAGAAATGAGAGAGTGGCGGCAGAAAGGGCACTGCAGTGACCCATAGTGGTCAGAATGCCCTTTCCACTGACCCAGGTCCCACTCTCCCTGCACCAGAGAGAGGTGATACCATATTGTGCTCTTTGATCACCCCCATTAAGCTTCTTTACTAATTTGGCACAAAACTGTTACACCCAGCAAGAAAGCCCATGGCTACTGCATTACCCTTGGCCCCCTGATTGTCTTACCTGCAGCATATGAAGAAGTCAGTAGAAATAAGGATTGATTGCACTGCTGCCCTCTGTCCATTACAAATTATAGTCTTAAAAAACAAAAGGTAATGACAGTCACATTTTCTCTGAGATCCCAACCATGAAGCCTTTTAGCCATTCATGGTGCCTGACTTCACCCTTGATCCTTTACTGTGGAATGTGATTCTTGTGTGTTGTTTGGGTCTGCTTGTTGTAGCGCAATGGCTTTCATTCCTCTAAAGAATCCCATGATGTCAGTGGCAAGATGATGGGGGAGGGATCCATTTAGCTGTTAGCAACTTTAGTTCCTTCTTGCCAGGCCCCATGCAGTGCACAATAACTGAGCTTCCAACTCCTCCAGTTCCAGGTCCATGATGGTGTTCTGCCATTTGCATTACAGCAAAGTGCATTTAGTAGTGATTCTCAAGTGTTTTCCCCAGTGTCCAGAAATAGAAAGTTACCAAATCTGCGCTTTCTTTAAACTTATCCCCTAAACCCTAACTCTCTCCTGAACAACCTCCACCCTGCAACAACCTCCACCCATTCCTCTAGTTTACTGTTTTATAGGTGTATCACAATATCTGCCTTTTCTCCTTCCCTCCAGTCAATTTCTGGAGCCTGGGCATGATTTACTCTACTGATATACAATATCTGGGAGGTATAACACCTTCAGTCTGCCAAGCTCCAGATTCTCAAGTAGCCTTCTCATTCCTCTGAGTCTAACTATCGGTTCTCCTAGTACTAAGACTCTCATTCTGTTCTTGTTCCCTTTCCTCACCATTCCCACCCCTTTCTTCACCACCCCAATAGTCGTCTTGTGTACAATCTGTGTTGCACCACTAGATTCCTTCCAAATGGACTTGTCCTTATTCTCTGGAGTCAGCGGTTGACCTGTATTATTGCCCTGGATCCTGTGTTCAATAATCTTCTCTGGTATCTCCAGGGGCTGATATTGATTTCTTATTACCACTCTGGGTACAAGAATTCACTCATTTCAACCCACCTTCCCTCCTCATTCACCAAATACTATACTGCCTCCGAAGTCCTTGGTAGCCTCTGGGGCAAGGGTGTTCCAGAACCAGTACCCCAGGGGATGCATGGACCCCTCAGGGTGGAAGCTCAGCCCTAGCCCTGAGAAGGCTCAGCTCTGTCACAAGAAACCCCAACTTCCTACAAGTCAGGCAACCTCTCTTATTTCAAAGTATAACTTTGAAGATGGCTATACCCTACACTTTACTAGTTCACATTACCCTCCTGACTACACAAGAATTCCAAATCATTCTGTGGGGTTGCTTCCATAGTGATACACTGGGTATCCACTTGATTCCATTACTAATGTAATACATAGGCCCACTGCAGATAAGGAGTTGAGGCTGTAGGGTATTAACCCTTAATTAAATGAGCACCATGACTGTGACATGGTCATACCAGATTACTCAATGTTCAGGAAAGATAGTAAAGGGATGAGTGGAGATGGGTTTGTTTTATATGTGATCAATGGAATCAAGGCAGCAGAGAAACAGTGGCACCATGAGGAAAAGAAGGGGCAGGAGGTGCTGTGGGTCCCAGACTCCTGGGCTACTATACATAGCAGGGTAGTGTACAAACCTCCAGCAAAGGGACGGTAGATGGATAAGGCACTTGGGGAAGCCATCATCAACATAGCAAGTAAAGGGGAGGTGCTGCTAGCTGGGGACTGCAATCTGCTTGATGTGAAGTGGAGCCTTCCAACTGCAGTTTCAGAAAGGAGCAGGGCCATCCTTGACTCCCTACAAGGGGCTTTTCTCAGGGAGATAGTCACAAAACCCACTAGGGACAAGGCAGTGCAAGACCTGGTACTTAAACATAGACAGAATTACAGACATCAAAGTTGGCAGTGCTCTGTGTTCCAGTGATCACCATACAGTGTGGTTTAACATAAAGACAGGAACAGAGGATAACCAAGTGAGGTTGAGGTTCCTGAACTTTAGTAAGGCATATTATAAAGAAATGGTGGATTGTCTCAAAATATTTCTTGAAAATGGGTTGCCAGGGAGGGATAGAGGCACAGTGGGGGCCTTTCAACTGCATCTTTGACAAGAAGCAGGGCCATACTTAACTCCCTAGAGGGGTTTCTCAGGGAGCTAGTCAACAAACCCAGTAGGGATGGGGCAGTACTGGACCTAGTCCTTACAAATAGGGGCATCATTGCAAATGTCACAGTGGGCAGTCCCCTAGGTACCTGTGATCACCCTTCACTGTGGTTTTACATTATTATAAAGCAGTGGAATTGTCTCCACCAATGAGATTGCATGGTGGCAAGGCTTGGAGACTGAAGGGGAAGGGCTTAGCTACAAATCAATTGGTCATAAGGATAGCAGGAGGAGGAGTTTGGGGGTCAAGATGCTCCTATCAATGGGGCATTGATACAGTGTCTAAGTGGGAACTAGCAGGCTCAGTAAAGGCTCAGCTAACAGAGTGGAGTTGAGGGGTTAAATCGTCCTTGATTTTTGAACAAGAAGGACTTATTGGTCACTGTCATTGGTTTTGGTTAATAAGTCATATGTTAAGGCAGTGTGAGTTAAGCTAAACTGTAGGCAGGATCTGGTAAAGGAGGGAAACTGGTAAAGGAGGGGTAAATGTCATTGGGAGTATGACACCAGGGGTGAATGGGAGAGAGGGGGAAATGGCCTTGCAGGCAGAAGTGGGGTTGAGGATGGAGTGGTATGGGAAGGCAAGCCTAGAGAATGGTCAGGGGCAGCATCAGGGGATGAGGCAGTATGGAGAGGCAGGCAGGCTGTGGGTCAGTGATGCCATAAGGGGATGGGGAGGGGACCAGGGGAGAGTCAAGATGAAAGAGAGAAACAGCCTGGTAAGGGCAGCGGTGGCACCCTTGGGGTCAGCATACAAAAAATCTGTGATAGTGTATGGGGGTCGGTCTTCTGTGAGCCAGGGATGGAGGTGAACAGGGCACTCCCACTAATTAACGATTTCATTAGGCTGATTGGGGGGAACCTCACCTGGTTTTACACCTTGGTACAAATGACCTGGCTGGGGAGGAGGTGGTAGAGGTGAAGAGGAGATTTATGGAACTACTGTAGCTAGAGAGTGCAAGGGGATGGTGAATACTATAGCTTTCTCAGAAGTCCAGCCAGTACACTGCTCCAGTACAGTGAGGCAATTGAGAATCAAAGACTTCAACCACTGGCTAAGGCAGTGGTGCAGGAGGGAGGGCTACAAATATATTGGTGATTAGAAAGACACATGGGTGGACCAGAGTCTGTATGTGAGGGACAGGTTGCATGTAAATGATGAGGAGGGGGCTAGAATTCTGAGGGGGAAACTACAGGGCTATATAGATAAAATACTAGGGAGTGCTTTATACTAGGAAAGGGGGAAGGTGAAGCTAGGTGTAGCCCAGTGGGGGCCTAACTCACTCTCTCCCATAGTTGAGGGCAAGAGAAGCCAACAGCTGGGGAAAAGGAGAGGGGAGGGGCTGGTGGAGTGGTTTGCTGACAAATGCCAGGAATCTGGGAAATAAGATGGGAGATCTGCAGGAAATAGTGGCAGAGGATGACCTGGACCTAGTTGCAGTTATGGAAACCTGGTGGACTGAAAACCACAGCTGGGAGGCAGAAATTCCTGGGTATATTATATTCAGGAGGAACAGGATAGGAAAATTGGGGGGGTCCATTTATGTAAAACAGGGGATTAGGGTAATGATGTGTGGGGGGCATGGTCCTGCAGAGAAGCTATGGGTGACCTTAAACAGAGCATGGGGGAAGGCAGTGAAGGTTCAGGTGGTCTACAGACCACCGAATCAAGGGGAGGAAGTAGATAGACAGGTGGGTAAGGAGATACAGGAAATGGTCAGCAAAGGAGAAATCATGATGTTGGGAGATCTAAATCTGCCAGATGAAGATTGGGACATCCCAGCAGCAGCCACGGATAGGAGTAGAAAGTTACTGGAAGCCTTGCAGAAAGTATTTATCAACCAACTGGTAATGGAACCTACTAGGGGGAGGGCCATAATTGACCTAGTTATGATGAACGGGGACAGTGTCGATGGAGTAGGGGATGGGAAACCTTTAGTGACAGTGACCATAGGACGGTAACATTTAGAATCAGAAAGAAGCAGGAGAAGGGCAGCTCCAACACTAGGGTGCTAGACTTTATGAAGGCAGATTTTAGGAGGATGAGGGCATTGGTCCAGGAGGCATCAGAGAAGTATATAAGAAAAAACTGAAGGCAACAGGGAAGGTGATCAGGTGGGTGAAGGCTGAAACAGAGGAGTGTATAGCAAGAGAGGCTCAAAGGGGAGACAAGAGGTTTTACAGATACGTGAGCAACAGAAAAAAAGGGAAGCATGGGATTATGAGGCTCAAGGGGGAGGGGGGGCACTGGCGGAGGATGACATAGAAAAAGCTGATGTCCTAAATAGATACTTCTCATCAGTCTTCACAGTGGAAAATGGGGACAGGCCAAAATTAGATACTAGGGGGAGGAAGGGTAGGGAGATAGTCTCAGGACCCTTCACAGAGGCTAGGTTACTGGAAGAATTGGGAAAGCCAAGGATGGATAAGGCAATGGGACTGGTTGGGATCCACCTGAGGGTGCTCAAAGAATTAAAATGGGAATTGGCTATGCAACACCACTCACACTATTTAACCTGTCACTGCACAAGGGAAGGTTCCTGGGGACTGGAAAAAGGCTGAGGTAGTACCCCTATATGAGGGGGGGACCAGGAAATTACTGCCTGGTTAATCTTACCTCCATGGTCAGCAAACTAATGGAGACACTGGTTAAGGAAAGGCTGATTAAATATCTGGAGGGGGATGGCCTCCTAAATGACAATCAACATGGATTCACAGGTGGAAGGTCTTGTCAGACCAACCTGATTGAATTCTTTGACAGAGTGATGGAGGCATGGGACCAGGGTGGGGCAGTGGACATGACCTAGCTGGACCTCAGAAAGGCATTTCACACCATGCCACACAGGAGACTTATAGGTAAGTTAGACAGCCTGGGAGTGGGGAGCAAGTTCACAAACTGGATAAGTATTGGTTGGAGGGGAGAACACAGTGGGTTGTTGTGAATGGGGTGCACTTGAAGCAAGAAAAGGTGACTAGTGGTGTTCCCCAGGGGTCTGTGTTGTGGCCCATACTTTTCAACATATACACTGAGGACATCACAGAGGGTCTGTGGGGGAAGGTGTGTCTGTTTGAGGATGACATGAAGATATGTATTAATAGGGTTGATACGTCAGAGGGGGGAGGTGGAGGGTATGAGGGAGGATTTCACCAGGCTGGAGGATTTGTCAGAAAGGTGGTAGCTATGGTTCAACATAAAAAAGTGCAGAATTATGCATATAGGGCATAATAACCTGAAAGTGAAATAGCAGCTTGGGATGGAAGGGTTAGAAGAGACAGAACAGCAAAGAGAGCTGGGGATAACCATTTCAGACAATCTGAAAGTCCAGAATCAGTGTGACATAGCAGCAGGAAAGGCACTAAGAATGCTGGCATGCATAGGGAGGGGTTTCACAAACAGGAGGAGGGAGGTGATCCTGCCACTATACAAAACCATGGTCAGGCTGCACAAGAAATATGGGGTCCAATTTTGGAGGCCATACCTGAAAGGGGACAAGGACAGGCTGGAAAGGGTCCAGAGAAGAGCAACCAAAATGGTGTGGGAACTGCAGGGCAGGTCATATGTGGAGAGACTGGGAGAACTGGGCCTGTGCACACTGGAGGAGAGGAGGAAGAGGGGGGATATGGAGGAGACATTCAAATACTTGAAGAGCATAAATAGGGTGAGTGTCAACAGCATATTCAAACTGAGTAAGAACAATTCCATTAGGGGTCATACCTACAAACTGGAGGGAAGTAGATTCAGAGGGGACATCAGGGGAAGTTCTTTACCAAGAGGGTGGTACAGCCATGGAATAGTCTGCCGGATTGGGTGGTGGGGACTGTTGCACTAGTTTAATTGTTTGAGACAGTCACTAATGATGACTACAAGTCCAGGTCCCATTACTCTGCAATATGACTCCGTTTAACCCCTCCCATCCAGTACTCTGTCCTACATTTTTCCCTAGGTGCATAACCTTGCATTGTTTAGTGTTGATTTTCAACTGCCAAACCTTAGACCACTTCTCTAGCCTTTGTAGAACCCTTTGCATCTCCCTGAACTCTGTCACTATGTACCTTACCACAGAGCATTGTGCCATCTGTGAAGAGACACAATTTGCCCTGAATACCCTCTCCAATGTTGCTGATGAAAATATTGATGAGGAAGTGCCCAAGACAGATCCCTGTGGCACCCCATTCGTGACATCCCTCTTTTCTGATTTGACCATCCATAGCATGATCCTTATCAACTACTATTGATACCCAGTTAAAGAAAACTATCAGGTTGTTCTGACAAGACCTCCCAGCCACAGACCCATGCTGTTTACTATCCTGTAGACCATTGATCCCTAGGTAGTCCACAAGGTCCTCTTTGACCAATGACTCCATAAGTTAACCCACTACAGTGGTAAGCCTGACAGACCTGTAATTTCCTGGTTGCTCCTTGTCCCCATCCCAGTGTAGTGGGACTACGTCTGCTACCCTCCAGTCTTTTGGAACTACAACTGTATGAACTGAGCTATTGAATAGCACTACTAGAGGTTCAGCCAGTTTTGGAGTCAATTACTTGAACATCTTTGACAGCATTCCATCAAACATTGGGGCTTTATCTACCTTTATTGTTTCAAACCCTTTCTGAACCTTTCTATGATAAATAATGGCTGTGTCTCTTCAAGAATGCACCTAACAGCCACCTTGATATCTACTTCAGTTTCAGAAAGGCTTTTAACTAATTGATGCACAGAAGATTGCTGAAGAAGATGGAGGACATTGCTGTAGCTAAGGACATAGTTAGATGGTTAAGAAACTGGTTGAAGGAGAGATAGTAAAGGGTGGTAAATGGGTCAAATCAGAAGAGAGGGATGTCACGAGTGGGGTATACTGTAAGGGGTATTGACAGTAGGAAAAAGGAAGTACTACTACCTCTATATGTCACTAGTGAGGTTGCACCTTGAATACTATGCTCAGTTCTGGAGTCCAAATCTAAGAAAGGACTGGAACTGGCTGGAGATGGTGCATTGCAAGGTGACCATGATGATTTGGTGCCAACAGGGCAGATCTTATGCAGATTGACTCAAGGTACTGAACATGTACTTGCTGGAGACTGGGGGAGAGGGGGGATGTGATAGAGAACTTCAAGTTCCTGCAGAAAAAAAAACAAGGTGAACAGCAGAGAACTATTTAACATAAGTATAGCATTAAGAACTCAAGGTCCTAAGTGGAAACTAGCAGAAGGATGGCTTACGAGGGATATGTGTGGAAGTTCTATGGCATGGAAAGGGGGTGAAGCCATGGAACTCTCTAATAGAGGAGGTGATGGGTGCCAAGTCCATAAATGGTTTCAAGCAGGCTAGGACAGAGTTAATGTTTTGTTGGTTACTCAAGTCAGTAGCAGTGGGGGGGTAAGCAATGGGGTGGACCATAAGAGATAAAACCCTCCATGGACAGTAGGTCCCAAGGCAGATAGAGAACTCTGGGCAGACTACATGGACCTGTGGTCTTTTTCTGCCATCAGTGTCTATGTTTATAACTCAGGGAGGTGCTGGCTGCCCCATTAATGCCCTTATTCAACAACTCACTGGAGTCTGATGTCATTCCAGAGGACTCAAGGGAAGCATTCGTGGTCCCTCTATATAAGAATGGCAGCAGGGAAGAGGCTAGCAACTTCAGGCCAGTGAGCTTCAACTCAGTGGTGTACAAACTACTAGAAACCCTGAAAAGGGAAAGTTTGGTAGAGTATGTTGAATCCAATGGGCTGCAAGACCAAAGGCAGCATGGACTCATGGGGGCAGTTATGTAAAACAATCCTGATTGATTTTTTGATGGGGTGACCAGGGAAATAGATCAGTGGGGCAATGGACATGGCATATCTTTAGCAAGGCCTTCAACTCTGTGCCAAATAAGATACTTATTAAGAAATTGAGCAGCCCAGTGGTGAGATCCATAGTTGTGAATTGAGTTAGAAACTGGTTATCTTTAGGCAACAGAGGATGGAAGTTAATGGCATCACTCAGATGATGGACAAGTGACTAATGGAATGCCATTGGGCTCAGTACTGGGACTGGGACTTTACAATGTCAGTTACATTGTGGATAAACTGCAACAGAAAATATGCCTTTTTGCAAATGATAAAATCTGTAATGGAATGGACAATCAGGAGGTGATGTAAAGAATGTGTAGGGATCTTGGGAACTTGAATAGTGTTCAAGAACATGGTAGTTGGTGTTCCATGCCAAAAAGTGCAAAATTATGCACCTGGGGCATAGGAACTGAGGAACTGAGTAAAGGGTGGGAGGTACTATCAGCTATTAAGTAGGAAAGGGACCTAGGGGTTATGATATCTGATGACCTCAAAGTGGCAGGGCAGTGTGGCAAAGCAGTGGTTAGGACAAAATCAATACTGGGATGTACTGGGAGAGGTAATTCTAGCAGGAAGAGAAAGGTGGTTTTGCCATTGCATCGCTCAGTGGTGAGACATAACCTGCAGTATTGTGTCCAGTTCTGGAGTCCACACCTCAGAAAGACATTGACAGGATGGAGGTAGT
Source organism: Neoceratodus forsteri (assembly GCA_016271365.2). NCBI lineage: Eukaryota > Metazoa > Chordata > Ceratodontiformes > Ceratodontidae > Neoceratodus > Neoceratodus forsteri. The sequence goes on along the minus strand of CM057456.1, from coordinate 109,236,857 downwards.
CCAGATGAGGGCAGTTAAAATGGTATAGGAGTTGCACCAAAAGCCCTATGAGGAGCGACTGAGGGATCTCAACATGTACACCAAAAAAGAGAGGAGAGGAGAGCAGTAGGGGACAAGATAGAGACCTACAAGTATGTCATGGGGCTAACCTGGGTGCAGGAGGGGAGTCTCTTTGGAATGATGAAGAATACCAGGACTGAAGGGCATGCTATGAAGATATGTGGTGGGGGGAGAGTTTATGAGAGATTTGAGGAAGTATTACTTCACTGAAAATGTGGTAGACTCTTGGAATAGACTTCCAGCAGAAGTTGTGGAATCAAAAACAAAAGGAGACTTCAAGGATCATGTAAGAAAGACAGAAGGGAATTTTAGTAAATAGGGAGGAGGGAGGGTGTGAACAGACAGACTAGGCAGAGACCATCTTGGCAGGCTGAATGGGTCAAGCCGTCCTTTTCTGGAGACAAATTCTATGTTTCTATGTTAACCTCTGCATGAAGGAAATGAGTAAAAGCAGAAGGAAAAAATAGACCCTCATGGTTTTCTAAGGAAGTGGCAACGTTAGTGAAGGCAAAAAAAGGATGGCTTTCAGGTGGTTTACTTGATTTACTTGGTAGTGTAGGACAAAAGCAGGCTAGAAGCCTACTGAGATTGTCCCCCACACAGAGTGGGTTATTAATCCCAGGTTAGATTATGTGTTAACCAGGTGTCTAAACCCTTTTTAAATATGTTGAAATTTTCAGTGTTGACGTGGTATTGGGGCAAGGTGTTCCAGATTCTGAGTGCTCTTATAAAGAAAAAGTTGTTTCTGTTAGTAGTTTGAGCTCGCTTTACTTCTAGTTGCTTATTATGTAACCTAGGGACAATGTGTCTTTGATTGTAAGTGAACCCATATTGATGCATTAGTTCAGGGGAATGTAATATGTTATACAGAAGAATAATATTACCATTGCACCTTCTAAAATGTAAAGAATGAAGGCCTGTTTCCTGTAGCCTGCAAGGGTAATCCTTGGAGGCCAATCGAGGGACCATTTTTGTGGCTCACCTTGGTATCTGTTCTATGCGTTTTATGTCACTTTTGTGATATGGGTTCCAAAAGGGTGACCCATAGTCAGTATAAGGCCTAATGTAGGCCCTATAGAGGGGAGTCAGACATTGTTCTATTTAGTTATAAAGGTTTGTTTTATTTGTTTGAGTAATCCATTTGTCATATGGGTGATTTTTGCACATTGTTTGAAGAAGAGAGTGTATTTGTTAACTAGGATGCCTAGATCTCACTCTTTATTTGTAGCCATGATAGAAGTATTATTTAGATAATAAATATATCTAGAGTTAGTCTTTCCAAAGTGCAAAACAGAACATTTATCGACATTGAAGAGCATGTTATTACAGTGTGCCCATTTTTCGATTGTTTTTAGATCTGAGGCTAGTGATGCACTGCTATCAACATTATCTACTCTCACCCCCACAACTTTGTACGATTGGCAAATTTTGGGAGCACATTACTAGAGCCAGTTTGTATATCGCTAATGAATATGTTAAATAGTATGGGCCCCAGGTATAGGCCTGGGGTACACTGCTAGTAACAGGACCCAATTTGAACAGTGTACCATTCATTCTCACCCTCTGGGATCTATTTCAGAACCATTTCTTAACCCAATTTATAAGACATGGTGAAAAGCCCAGTGATATTGGTTTGTCAATTAGTTTTCCATGGGGGACTTTATCAAAGGCTCAACTGTAGTCCAGCAGGATTACTTTCATTGGGTTGTTGTTGTCAAGGCCCTGACTTGTATGGTTATAGAAGGCTATCAGATTAGTTATACAGGAGTGGCCTGTCCTAAAACCATGTTGAGAAGGGTCTGCTATATTAAGTGAAATCATTATTTTTTCAGGTAGGATTTGATGACCCTTTCCATAAGCCAACAGATGATAGAAGTGAGACTAATTGGTCGGTAATTTTGAACATTTAATCTATTACCCTTCTTGAGAATGGGAATAATTGTGGCTTGTAGCCAGTCCAATAGAATTGTGTTCTCATTTAGAGATTTGTTAAAGATTATTGATAATGGATGGGCTATTGATTCTGCAGTTTCAATTAGAAACCTTGAAGTAATATTATCTGGACCTGAGCTGGATGTCTTTTTTAACATTTTTAAGGCTGAAAGTATATCCAGACAGGTATTGGAATATGTGGGATTAGGAGTATTATCAGGGGTACAACAGAGATTATGGTTGTCTTTTTTTGAAAACACAGAGCAAAAATAACAATTAAAATGATTAGCTGTATCTAAGTCTGTATTTAAAATAATACCATTTTGTGTCAGAGGACCAATTTGTCTCTGGTTAACTTTTTATTGTTTAAACAGGAAAATAAGGATTTGTGACTGTCCTTTGAGTGTGCTAGTCTAAATTCTAGATTGGTTTTAGAATGCCTAATCATATGTTCAAGAGTGTAATCTGCAGTTTTGTTTTCTGAGTATAAAGTATCTTTTTTTTTTTCAGGAGTGAAGAATTTAAGTTTTGTGTATAGTTTTCCCTTTAATTTAATTTGGATTTTAATTGATTTGTTTAACCAAATAGGTATCTTCCCCTTTTTATTATATTTCTTTTTAATTGGTACATAACTATTTTCCAGTTTATGAATGGTTGTTTTGAGTTTGGTCCAAGCATCTTTGACTATAAAGTGGGCTAGAATTTTGTTCCAGTCGTTCCTGGTTAGAATTTTAATGATTTCTGTAAAGTTAGTTGTATCATAGTTTTTATACACTGATTGGTTTGATGTACATTTTGGATCACATGCTATATTAAATAGGATGGAGAGATGGTCACTTTTTCCCGGTGGGTCCATAATATGTATGTTAGATATTTTGTTCCCACTGTTTTGATAAGAAGGTATAAAATATTATCACCTATTGTTGGTTGAGTAACAAGCTGATCGAGATCTGAGTCAGTGAGGGTTGTGATTAAACATCTTTCATGGTGAATTCTACCAGATAGTGTGTTCCAATTAATGTTGGGCATGCTAAAGTCTCCTAGAATTACAACATCCCCTTTATCAGATAAGTCTGAGATTACACATAGGAGCTCTGTTGTGTATTCTAGATTGGCTGAAGGAGGCCTGTAACAGTTTTCTATAGTGATCTGTGGTTTCCTTTTCATTTGTATATTCACCCATATACTTTCTGTGGTTGAGTCATGAATTTTGTTATATTAAATTTCCTGTTTAACATATATGCATACTCCACCTCCCAGTTTGTCAATTCTGTCCTTGTGGTAATGTTTAGAGCCTGGAATTTACCAGATCCAGGATGATTTTGGATCCCACCATGTCTCAATAATGGCAATTATGTTAATGTCAAAGATTTCACATTTTGCCTCAAGTTCTGATATTTTAAGGAGGTTTAATGATCTTGCATTTAATGCAAGTATTTTATAAGAAGTTTGTTTATTAGAAGCCTGAACCAGTGTTAGAAATGTGGGTGTATTCCTATTCTCCCCTTATAACTTAGTTTAAATTGTGGTTGATACATGCTGCTAGACTTCTGCCAAGTAGGGTACTACCCCTCCTGCTGAGGTGAAGACTGTCCCAGCAGAACAGAGAATTCTTATCATAGAAATCTTCCCAGTGTGTAATGCAAGGAACTGTTTGCTTAAGGCACCATTTTCTGAGCCATTCATTAGTTAATTTAATTTTGTGTGTTACAAAATCGGTGGCTCTAGGGATGGGCAGGATTTCTGAAAAGCAAACGGTGCACCCTCTTTCAACTAGTAAATTATTCAGGGCCACATAATCTTGCTTTAGTTGTTCTGTATTAGTATGATTTATGTCATTGGTACCTGCATGAATAATCACAAAAGGATTCTGGCTTGCATTTTTTATAATGTTTGGAATCATTGATGTGATGTCAGCAACTTTGCCCCTCTAAAATTGAACAGGTTCTCCTTTCTTTATCGAGGTTGAAGATAATTCTGTCATGGTGCTTAATGATTGACTCAACTAACACTAAAACTTGCCTGGTCATATTTGATGGGGTTTGAGCTGTACTAGGGTGGAGGGTAGACTGAAGGGGTGTTGATGTGGGCTTGACTGGTATACTGGGCATGTTTTTACTTTGACTTTGTTTTTTATTAAAGGCAGGAACTGTAAATAAATGTTATTTTGGTGGTAGATGATGTGTAATACCATTGGTATCCCTTTTAATGGTATTAACTTTTTAAGGGGAGGTGGTCAAAACAGATTTTTGGATAGTTGACCAAAAGAATATTGAATTCCCCACTAGTGTCCCTGCTGTGACTGAGCCTCATAGTATTTCAAATTTGTTATGAAGTAGCACTGGGTCACTACTGTAAATCTGCCCCTCACTTTGTTTTCTAGGATTTTTGGTTACAACTGACCAACCTTCTACTTCTGGATGTTGCTGCAGCCAAACTCCTTCCACTATATGTGTGTCTTTATTGATCGCTGTGCCAGGGGACAATGATTTTGTTTCCACCTGATTTGCCATTTGATCAATAAAGTTTTCCAAGGTCTCTGTTTCTTGGTTAACTCCCCCCTTTCCCCCATTTAGTAACCTTGCTATCTCCTCCTGTAGAGTTTTAATTAATAACCATTTGTCACAAATAAAGTCAGGGATTTGGATACCATGGCAAAACATGTAACAGTTATTACAGTTGTTTATAAGGTCCTCCATGTTTTAATTTCCTATCCCAAGTTTTGAGTTAGTTCACTTAGTGTTAAGGAGTAGTATATTACTTACTTCTTAGATTTGTCTATTCTAGCCTTCTTGGTAGATCATTGTATCCAGTGCCACAGTGTCCCCAGCAGACACAGCTGACATGCTTTAGACACGCGTGTCTCTGCGTGCATCTCCATGCACGGCCCCATGTATGCTTGCCCTTCTTACTGCATTGGGGTTTTTAAGAGGTGCCAAAGCCAGAAGTGCCTGGGTTTACTTCTGGTAAGGTGCTATGACCAATAAATGTTTAAAAGTGCTTTTTATGGTACGAGGCAAGCCCCACTCATGCGTGAAGTCTTGCTTCATATGTCTTACAGCACAGTAGATATTATAAATGCAGAAAATCTGCTGTAATTCTGGGCACTCAGGAGTCAACATGAAGGGATAGCCTCCAGTAGCCCAAAATTCCCAAGAGAACAAGGAATTGTGACAGAGAGGAGGGTACACCTCACCCAGTACCTCCTCTCCCAAGAGTAAAGTAATGTTTTTGTGGCTGCAATACAAGGTGTGTAAAGACACCTCTCACCTCATCTCATCAGAGGAATGCTTACTCTACTGCTCCAAGCAGTAACAAGGCCCTGCTCACTGCACTGTGGTTTTTAAGAGGTTCCAAAACCGAAAGTGGCTGGGTTTACATCCAGTACAGCGCTATGCCAAATAAATGTTTAAAAGTGCTTTTTATGGTACGAGGCAAGCCCCACTCATGCATGGAGTTTTGCTTTATATGTCTTACAGCAAAGTGAATATTATAAATGCAGAACATCTGCTGTAATTCCTGGCACTCAGCATTCAGTATGGAGGGATAGCCTCCAGTGTCCCACAATTCCCAGGAGGGAACAAGGAAGTGTGACAGAGAAGAGGGTACACCTCACCCAGTACCTCCTCTGTCAAGAGTAAAATAATGTTTTTGTGGCTAAAATACAAGGTGTGTAGAGACACCTCTCTCCTCCTCTCACCAGAGAAATGCTTACTCCACTGCTCCAAGCATAAGGAAACACAGTGGGAGGAGGATAAGGAGGTATACCTTGTAAACAAAGGAAAGCAAGGTGGTTAGGGGATCAAAGGTGCAGATAGAGAGAAGGATCTCTAATGTGGTCACTAAAAGGATAAGACACTTTTCAGATACATGAATGAGGAAAGAAAAGCAAATGTAGGGATAGTGAGGATTAGAATGGCAGAGGGAGAGACTCCACAGAAGACGACTGAGAAAAAGCTGACATCCTAAACAGGTGCTTCTGCTCAGTCTTCACAGTGGAGGGAGGAAGGGTGATGTACAACCAGGGAGGGTAGGAACAGGAGGGTGGACACAAGTCCTTTTTCAGAGGAAAGAGTTCCAAAGCATAGTACATCAAGTTGCTGACTCATTTTGGTTGCAGCAACAAGTGCGACAGTGAAAGGGGCAATCTTGATTTTAGATCACTCCTCACTCATATCACCCTTTGCACCAATACAGTTTCTACCCGGGCATGCCTGCCCTGGAGGAGGTTATCTTTAATTTGGGGGTGTGCAGTGGGAAAAGACCACACATTGGGTGATGTGGGGGGCAAAGTCCCCCAACAAATGCAACCATTTCCCAGATGGGTGATTTGGCGCTGTAACTCCTGGGAGATGAAATACCTGGCACAGTAATGCCAGGTGGCATTTTGCATGTGCAGTAATCGGCGTCAGCAAAATGCATGTCTCTGTGGCATGTTTGCACTGTTCTGAAGGGACTTGTAACTCTAAAATTGGACAAAGCGATGGGACTGGATGAGATACACCCAAGAGTTCTAAACAAACTGCAGGAGTAGCTAGCTGCCCTATTAACAGCCTTACTCAACAGCTCACTAGAAATAGATGTGGTTCTGGTGGACTAGAGAAGAGCTGATTTGGACCCTCTACATAACAGTGGCAGCAGGAAGGAGGCTTGCAGCTATAGGCAAGTCAGTCTTCATTTATTATTAATTAAACATATTTTACCAGGTAAGCAAACAGAGCCCTGGAGGCTTATTTCTAGTTGTGACCTGGGGGTGCGGTGAGAGGGTTATTGGAGTACATTTACCCACAAGGGCATTGTGTATCATCAGAACACAGACAAACATTATATAGATAAGTAGAGTACAATTTTCCATGTGGGACTTTGCATCAACAACAAACAACAAAAAAAGACACAGTTGCATTGTTGCATACACTGTACAGTTTGGCAGGCACATTTGAAGTCAGTACAGTGGGGACTCTCTTATAAATGGAGACCATTTCTAAGTGACATTTATGATAATCAATGGGCCAGGTAGGCCTAGATAGCAGAGTGGAGGGTGGTCCCAGCCATCCCGCAAAGTGCTTTCAAACATCTGATGGATTTTACTGGAGGAAGGGTTACTAGAGCAGCTGGGCATGAGGTCTAGAAGACATGGTGAGCTTTAATTTGTTCTTGTATAAGGGAAAGATAGTGGCTTTTGTAACTATGGCAGGCAAGTCAATCCACATGAAAGGAAACCTGTACAAGACTGAGGCTCACACTAGGTTTCACCTGAAGCATGGTATCTGAATAGAGATGCAGCAAAGTTTTACAACACCCACGAATTTTCAACAAAATCACCAAATCTGCCTCCATGGGTAATTTCATCAAGCTGTCTCATGTAATTCAAAATCTGTCATTTGCAACTTCACCTTGCTTTGTTTTGTTTTTTAAATGCAAATTGCACTAAAAAAAAACCAAAACAAGGAGAAGTTAGAAATGGCAAACCTGGGGAGATGGAGGTGGGAATAGTATGGGAAAACTTCAAGGCCTACATCAGGGGCTGCATCATTTCCTACTCCTCCACCCAGAATAAACAGAGGCAGACAGAACTGGGCATGCCTCAGGGTGACCTGGGGAACCTAGAGGTATAATTCAGGAGTACCCCAAACCTCCTCAGGATCTGATAGTAGCTATCATGGGTCTTAAATATAACATAAACATAATCCAGCAGAGGAAGGCAGAATGGTAGCTGCTATGATCAAAGCATAGCTTCTGGAAGGCAGGGGACAATGGAGGGAAGTTATTAGAGTATCATCTACATAAACAGAAAGCAAGCTCCCAGATACATGCCCTCGAGATAAACATGGGGAAACAGACAGGGTACCCCAAGAAATAAATAAAGTCATGAAGCAATTCTACCAGGCCCTATATGCCTCCAAGGTCCCCCCAATGGGCAAGGAGACCAACCCCAGAATAGTAGCATTCCTAGAACAATGCAGACTTCCCCAAATAAAACAGGAAGAGAGGTTGGAACTTCATAGGCCTATATCCCAGGAAAAGGTTAGGAGGTCTCTGAGACAACTGACATCCAGAAAGGCCCAGGACTGGATGGTATCCCTGTGGATCTGTACAAGCTGATGACAGAAGAAGTCATACTAGTGTTATGAGCAGCACTGCAAGTGCAAATGGTATACTACCACTCATGATGAGAGAGGCACTCCTTACTCTGTTACCTAAAAAATCAACAGATCCCCTAGACTGTGCAACTTTTAGGCCCATCTCCCTGATTTCAGTTGACACAAAGGTCCTGGCCAAGGTACTAGCCACCAAACTAGAAGCAGTCCTCCAGAGCATTATAGATCCATCACAGTCAGGTTTTAGCAAAGGAAGAATGTGGTGGACAATATCTGAACCATTTTTAGCCTTAAATGAATGGCTAAGCACTTCACTTCCCCGATGGTGGCACTAGCTGTGGACTTCCACAATGCCTTCAGTTTGGTGGAATGGAGATACCTCTTGGACACATTGGGGGCACATGGATTCAGCTGAATTTTAAACAGTGGCTTGCTACCTTATATAATACCCCCATGGCAGCTTTTGTAACCAACCAAAACATTTCTAAACAATTTGAGTTGCAAAATGGTACAAGGCAAGGGTGCCCCCATACCCATTGCTATTTCATGTGGCTCTAGATCCTATGACCAGGATACTTCTTAGCTCAGATGACACAGAGGGTATAACAGTCAAGGGAACACAGTATTTAATAAACACCTATGTAGACAATCTCCTACTTACATTGGAGAACCCTGCAACATCCATGCCCCCAGTTCTGGAAATTCTTCTTTTATTAAGCAATATTTTATTGATAATAAATACTATATTGCCAAGGACACAGCATATACATATATAAATAGGCATGGAGTTCTATAGGTACAGAAAATACAATAAATAATTTTATACAAAGTGGTTCTTTGTTACAATATCAAAAAAAGCAGCATGGGTATACAAGAAATGTGATGTCATATTGCTCTTAGAGATCACTTAATTCTAGTTATTAGTTTATTGTCTGAAAATCTCCTATTTCCCATTTTTCTATTTCTTTGTTGTATAAGTTCCATACTGGGAATAAATCTTTAAAATAATCCTAATTGTATAGTGCTGCTAAGAACAGTTGTCTCCATTTATATTTCAGAAAATTACCCCTTGATATTTCTTGTTTCCAATATTTTAGAATGAGTGTCTTAAAAGACATAACCTTGGTCTGAAAAATTATTCTTTGATTCTTATCTAGACTCAATATATTGTACATTTCAAGCATTATGATTTTTTGAATCATCCCAGTATGGAATATCCACACCAATTTGTTGTAGAATCTGGAATGATCTAATCCACCAGATCCTTATATCTGAACATTTCTAAAACACATGTAAAATATCAGCTAGAGGTTTCTTACAATGCCAACAAGAAACATCCAATGATAATTTCATCTTGTCGAGCTTTTATGGGGTATAATATACTCTATTTAATATTGTATACTGTATCACTTTATCTCTAGATAATTTATGGTGTGACATTCTATTAAAAGCTAAACCCCACTGTGTGTCAGTGTAAAAGGTTTTTAGATCTTGTTCCCATTTTCAAAAGGTCAATTTGTATATTTGAGTATGGGATTTCTGTAAATTTCTATTTAACCAGGCAAAGATGGACACAAACTTATTAGCTCATTGTAACAACTAATTGTGACTCCAAAATCTTATTTTTAGGGGCCCTTTCCCACCTGGAGTAGTCTTTCCAATTAAGACTTATAAGTTGATTAAACAGCATTAGTTGGGAAATATCAAGATGGTATTTTACTTTAAAACTATCCCATGTTAGAAATCTTCCCCTTTCCATGAAACAGCGCAGCTTATTTACTCCCAAACTTTTCCAAAACTTATTCCGTAAAGGTTTCCCACCTTTTGTATAATTAGGATTATTCCAAATCTGGTTTTCAGGGGATAAATGCAAATCCCATTGGAGTTAATTTGTATATTTAACTATTGCTGCAGATAAATGTCTAACTATAGAAGACCCAGAGTTTTTAAATCTTTTGGCAGTAAAAACAAGTTGGGATAGGTCAATTTGTTCTAGACAGGAAGCATATATTATTTCATTTAGAAATTCTAAAGTTGTTCTTTCCTGATCAACCTGATAAGCCCACATCAAGACCCTCTTCATGTGATAGGATAAAAAAATATTTCTCCATGTCTGGACAGGCCAACCCTCCTAGTTCCACTGGAAGACATAACTTCTCCCATGAAATTCTGGGTTGTTTATTGTTCCAAATAAATTGTTTATTTGTGTAAACCAAAAATCTGGTATTGGGACCATTACTGTTTGTAACCAATAGGACAAAAAGGGGACAACCATCATTTTTATAATCTGAATTTTCCCACTAAGAGAAAGGGGGATCTTGGACCAATATTGCAATTTATTTCTAACCACGTCAACCAATTCCTTAAAATTGGAATTAAACATAAAACTTAACTGGTTATGTATATTAATTCCTAAGTATCTCATACTTTGGTTCTTTACATTTGCTGGTATGACTTGATGAATTATTTGGGGGTCTTGAATATGTAAAGTTATTATTTCTGATTTTTCTTCCTTGGCAAGCTTTTAAACTAGCCAAGGGGTAGGTGCTGATAAGAGGCAGGAAATTTCAAGCCTCCCCCCACAGAACATGGCAGGTAGTAAGGTAGACACTGAGGTACAGAGCTCAACAGAGGGCAGGACAGGGGTAAATGGAAAAATAGACAAGGGCAATAAGAGCAGGGATGGGGGGAAAATGATAAAGCCAACATTAAATGGAGGGCAATGAGTACCAATGCTCGTAGTCTGGGAAACAAGCTTCCTGAGCTAGTAGCCCTGATAGAAGATGAACAATTGGATATTGTGGCAGTCACAGAAACATGATATATAGAGAACCATGACTGGGATGTCAACATATCAGGGTACACAGTCTACAGAAAGGGCAGGGAGGGTAAAAGAGAAGGTGGAGTAGCTCTGTATATAAGGGAAGGGATCAAAGCTACAGAACTAAAAAGTAAAGGGGGAGGACAAGAAGCACTCTGGGTTACCTTGGAGACAGGGAATGGCATCACAATGCACACAGAGGTTGTATACAGACCCCCATCTCAAGGGGAAGAAATGGACAAGAAAATGATAGAGGACATTCTCAAAATGGCTGAAAAAGGGGAGATACTGTTGATGGGGGACCTGAATATGCCAGTTGTTAACTGGATGACATGCACTGCAGCAACATCCAAGAGCAGGGTCATTCTCATGCCCTGAAGGGGGCAGGCCTTAGACAGCTAGTGTTGGAACCCACTCGGGAGGGAGCATTACTAGACCTGGTACCCTCAAATGGAGAGAGGATCTCAAATTTAGAAGTCAGTAGACATCTGGGAACAAGTGACCACTGCACAGTGTGCTTCACAATAAGCACAACCATGAAGACAAGCCATACAAGAACAAGGATACTGGACATTAGAAGGGCTGACTTTGGCAAAATGGGTGAATACCTGAGGAATGCACTAGCAAATGGCCAAAAAGGAGGGGTGGAAGAACAATGAAGAAACATCACAAACTGCTATCATAGAGGAAATAAGCTTTGTGTGAAACAAATAAAGAAAACAAAACGTAGTAAAAAAACACTATGGTTTCAAAAGAGGTGACAAGGGAGGTTAAGGAGAAAAAGGCTGCATTCAAAACATATAAGTAATCACAGAAGGAGCATGACAGGTAACTGTATCAATTAAAGCAAAAAGAAGTAGGGAAGGCAGTCAGAATAGCAAAGGCCCATACTGAGGAAAAAATAGCCAACTCAGTTAAGAAGGGAATAAAACCTTTTATAGGTACATTAGGGAGCATAGAAAGGTTAAGGGAGGAATAGTGAAGATTAATAAAGGAAAGGGGAGGTGGGCAGAAGGAGACAGTGAAAAAGCAGAGATACTGAATGAATATTTTTTCTCAGTATTCACAAAATAAGATGAGGAGTTACCTAAAACAGACAACAGAAGCACTCTGGGTAGGGGGGTTGACACCAGTCCATTTACAGTAGAAAGAGTCCTGAAATAACTCCTAAAACTCAAGGTGGACAAAGCAATGGGGCCTGATGGGATTCACACAGAATCCTAAAAGAACAAAGGGAGGACCTAGTGACACCACTGACCACACTTTTTAACAAATCATGGGAGGATGGGGTGGTACCTGAGGACTGGAGGAGGGCAGACATAATTCCCCTTCACAAAAGTGGGAGCAAGGCAGAAGCAGGAAACTACAGACCTGTTAGTTTGACCTCAGTGGTAGGGAAAATGATGGAATCACTTCTGAAAGAAAGAATTGTTGGGTATCTAGAGGCCAGCTGGGCTCAGGACCCAAAGCAGCATGGACTTACAGCAGGAAGGTCATGTCAGATGAATCTAATTGATTTCTTTTACTGGGTGACCAAAGTAATAGACCGGGGAGGGGATGTGGATATGGCCTACCTAGACTTTAGCAAGGCATTTGACACAGACCCGCACAAAAGACTAATAATTAAGTTAGCCAGCCTGGGAGTGGGTTCCAGGGTGGTAGCCTGGGTAGAAAACTGGCTGCACAACAGGACACAGAAGGTAAAAGTGAATGGAACACATTCTGAAGAAAGGGGGGTTATTAGTGGAGTACCTCAGGGTTCAGTACTGGGTCCAGTCCTCTTTCACATCTTTATAGGTGACAATGCAGAGGGTCTGGAGGGAAAGGTATGCCTCTTTGCAGATGACACAAAGATCTGCAACAGAGCTGATACACAAGGGGGGTAGAAAGGATGAGAAGGGACTTGGCAAGGTTGGAGGAATGGTCAGACATATGGCAACTTAGATTCAATGCAAAGAAGTACAAAGTAATGCAACTGGGAAACAAAAACCCAGGAGAAGAGTACACAATAGCAGGGGAGGTACTAACAACAACAAAAATGGAAAGGGACTTGGGGGTAGTCATATCAGATGACCTAAAGGTGGGTAAGCAATGTGAGAAGTCAGTAAGGAGAGGCAGGGGGATACTGGGATGCATAGGAAGGGGCATCACAAGTAGAAAAATGGAAGTGGTTATCCCTCAGTTCAGACAGTTGGTGAGACCCCATCTGGAATACTGTGTGCAGTTTTGGAGACCCCATCTACGCAAGGACATAGACAGGATGGAAGCAGTCCAGAGGAGGGGAACTAAAATGGTGCAGGGTCTGCATCAGAAACCATATGAAGAGAGAGTGAAAGAGCTTAATATGTATACCCTTGATGAAAGGAGGGATGGGGGACATGATAGAAACTTTCAAGTACCTCAAGGGAATCAACAAAGTCCAGGAAGGTAGCATCTTTCAGAAAAAGAGATGTGTAAGAACAAGGCGGAACAATTTAAAGATAGAGGGGGGGATGGCTCAGGGGTAATGTGAGGAATTTTTTTTTTCACGGAGAGAGTGGTGGATGCATTGAACCACCTTCCTGGGGAGGTTGTTGGTTCTAAAGCAGTGGGGGAATTCAAACATGCATGTGACAGACATAAGGTAATTGTAGTGGGGAGTTGCAGGAAGTAGGCTATTGGTTAACTAGAATCTGCAGCTTATACAATAGGAAGGGAAATGGGCATACTGGGTGGGCCAAGTGGTCCTTATCTGCTGTCAAAGTCTATGTTTCTATGTTTCTTCATTTATTTAATACCCAGCTACCTCATAAAACCTTTTTATGACATGATTTAATCCCCTTATACTTGGAATCAGATCCTGTAATGTTAGAAGAACATCATCAGCAAAAACATTTATTTTCATTTCTGTTTGATTTATTCTAATACCCTGAATGTTTGGATTAACTCTAATTTCCTCCAAAAAGGGTTCTAATCCCAGAATAAAGAGAGTAGGGGAAAGTGGGAATCCCTGCCTAACTCCTTTATGAAGCAATATTTTTTCTGAGAGATACCCTTTTACTTTAATATAAGCTTCAGGGGCAGAATATAAAACTTGAATAGAAGCAATGAATTCTTCCGGGAATCCAAAGGCATTCAAAATCTGGAATAAGTTACCCCACTCTATCCTATGGAATGCTTTAGTTGCATCAAGTGCTAAAAAAACAGCAAGAAAATCCACCTTTAGTACATAATTCTATCAAAAATTGAATTTTTGTCATTTCCAATTGATTTACCCATTTTGGTATAAAGCCAGTCTGATTACTATGAATTAACTTTGGAAGGAAGGAAAATATTCTATTATTTAAGATTTTTGTCAAAATGTTAAATCGGTGTTCAGTATTGCAATAGGTCTATAATTGTCAACTTTTCTATTTGACTTACCTGGCTTCATAATTACCTGATATGTACGCTTGGAAACAGGGCTGGGGTAATTTTTTGATTTTAATAATATGGTTTCTTAATATATGAAGTATGGATACCAGAGTATCCTCCAAAGCTAAATAAAATTCCAGAGGAATGCCATCGGTTCACAATGTCTTAGCCCTAGCCATCTGATGCAACGTATATTTAGTCTCATCTTCAGAGATTTCCTTCATTAGGGTCTCTGCCTCTTCAGAATTTAATCTGGATTTGACAAAGGAACCATAATATTCCATCTCCTTAGTGGAAGGGGCACACTCTGAGATATATTTAGAATAGAACTTAGTGAATTCACCAAAAATTCCCACTTGGTCTTCAAGTATCTCCCCATCCTCTGACATTAATGCTACAACCTCAGACTTTTGTTTTTCTAAGGGTTGGATCCTACCAGATAGGGTCTTTCCAATTGCTTCACTGGTGGTCTTCCATTTTTTTTTTATACCAGGCCCAACTATTCTTTTTTCAAATATAATCAGTTGATTCTAATAACTTTCTAAGGTTTGTTAACTCTTCAGTATTGGATAAATCCCCAGCTTTAACTGCCCCTTCTAACTTAAATAATTTTTCTTCTAACTCCTTTTGCTGTTTCATTTTCTTTTTATTCTTCCAGCATTGTTCTGAAATCAACAATACATGAAAAGTAGCTTTCAAAGCATCCCAACTATCTATTATATTTGTACTGGAGACTTCATTGTCTGCTTTAAAAAACTTTATATTCTGGAATAGTTTGTCCAAGAGCAGATTATCCTGTACCAAACTGTTATTCAACCTCCACAACCTATTTTTCTTATTCCCTTCCTGTCTAAAATTAAGTCCATAAATCACCAAACTATGGTTGGATATTAATCTAAATTCAGGTTTGGCCCACAGGCCATGCTTATTGATAATTATATCCCTAGATATAAATATATATATAATCCAATCTAGAGTGAGCATTGTGTCTGGAAGAGAAATAAGTATAATCTTTCCTTTCCCCATTTAACTCTCTCCAGATGTCCACTAAATTGTTCAAATCCAAAAAATGTTGGAGTAATTTTGTTTTGTACTTATCCCAACCTAATACCTCTGAGGTTTAATCTAAATCCGGATTCAAAGTGCAATTCAAGTCACCACCTAATATAAAATTCCCTTCATTCCATGTATTCATCAATTTGTTTAATTCTGCCAAAAAAAAAAACTATTATAGCCTTTAAAAGGGGCATATACTTGTCCAAAAATCACATATCCAGCAATTTTAGTTTTGACCAATATTATTCTTCCTTGTTTATTGCTAATTGAGTCTAATATTTCTCCCTTAAATGTCCTGTTAAATAAGGGAGCAACCACAACACTCCTCTTAGAGGTTGTTGCAGAAAAATACAACATTCCAGGATATCGAATACATGGATAAACACAATCTGCTCTGTCATGAACAGCATGGGTTCAGAGCAGGACACAGCACTACCACTGCCCTTCCTGAATTTACCTCTTACATACATGAGGCATTGGTACAGGGGTCAGTTGCAATCTTTGTTGATCTGACCAAAGTATTTGACACCGTCAGTCACGCACTACTTATCCACACGCTCCCCTCCCTTTATCTTGCCCCTGAAGCTATCTCCTGGTTCAAAAACCATCTCACTGACCAGCCACAACAAGTCAAAATCAACACCACCCTCTCCACCAACCGGTTCATGCGGGTGTCCTCCAAGGTTCGATTTTAGGCCCCCTGCTATTCACTCTCTTTCTAAACTCCCTCCCACAGGCCTGCAGTGGTAAACTACTGCTCTATGCGGATGATGCTATAGTTTACTGGAAACAATCCAACCCTAAATCACTACAAAATACCCTGCAAGGCAGCTTTAGAGAACTAGAATCCTGGTTCACTGATCATCGATTAATACTAAACTACAATAAGACTAAATCTATGATATTTGTTCACTGCCAAAACCCAAACAGTAACGTCCTGCTATCTATCACAAATTCTCTGGACAGCCATATTGAACAGGTCCCTAACTTTAAATATCTAGGCATCATCATTGATACATCCCTCACATACCACTTTCATATTAAGCACCTCTCCACCTCTGTAAACACCTGGCTTGGGATTCTTTACAGACATAAACACTGCCTCATCCCCAGGCACTAAGGCTGGCTGTAACCTGCTCAGTCCTATCTGTGGTCGATTATGGGATAATATTCTACAGCATGGCCGATAACACAGCCCTAAAGAGCATCAATGTAGCTCTTAACAAAGCCTGCCGACTGGTCACAAGCAGTGATAAATTAACCCATATGTGATAGCTCTAGACGTGAGCAGACTGGCTGTCCTTTGAAGGGAGACTAAAGTATCACACTTGCCTCCAAACAAAAAAGATCCTAATGAATCTTGCACCAATGGGTCTTCACCCCCTCATCCAACCTTCCCCTCATAGGATCACCTCTAGGCACCTGGCTAACACCCCACTTCTAGTCCCACACTGTAGGACTAGGCTAGGACAAAGGTCCTTTCATTACTGTGCTCCCCTTTGGCTAAATAACCTACCTGCCTCCATCTCCCTGTCACCTAGCTTTGGCCTATTTAAAAATGGCATCAAGTGACTTCTCCTTGACTCAGAGAACTGTGGCTGTCACCACCAGTCCTCCATAACACAGTAGGTGTTAGAAAGCTAGCGTTTCACATAACTCCAAACCCAGGCCAACTTAACTAACTGTACCTAAAACACTAACTTCGGCTTGGTGCTGGCTGCTGAATCAGTAACCAGTCCCATCTCACCTCAATTCCACGGTCCTCAAACAACCGAAGAGATACTAACCAAACACTGTAAATTATCCTGGATGGAGTAACCATGTATAAATTGTTTTAATGTAATGTCTTGCTTTGTGAGAAATGTACAATCTGTCTTTAAGTAATGTTTCTGTTTTGTATTGATGTGGAGCCTTTGCAAAAGAGTCTTTGACTCAAAGGATTGTAATTCTGAAATTTTAATAAATAAAAAAATAAAATATCTGCTCTTTAACTAATCCCAATCCTTTATATTCCAAAAAGTCTCCTGCAACATTGAAACCACATGTTTTATTTTTTTAAGGCTATGTAAAAGCCTATATCTTTTTACTGGTGAGTTAATACCATTTACATTCCAAGTACACCCTTCTGTATTAATGGTCCAAGCATACCAAGCTATTACCCTTCAACCTGACCTTACTCCATTGCTCTATAATATACACCTGCCTGTGTCCCTTAACAAAAACATCCTCCTCAAATGACCCATTTCCCCCACCCTCACCCCCTTCTCTTGATGCCTAAGCCATGGCTGGCATCTCCCAACATCACTTGGTACATTCAGCAGAGTAGAGCTAGCCCCCCCATGACAAACCAATCGCCATACCTTGATGCCATACTAATTTTAACCATTTTCAAATCCTGTAAACAAAGCTGGTAATCTTAACTTTAAATCTAATACTGCCTCAGCTACAGAACAATAAAATATAATCTGGTTATTTAGTATCACTTTAAGCTTTGCTGGAAAAACAACATATGCCTTTACACCTTCAGACCATTCCTTTTGCTGTATTCCCCATATCTTTTTCTTAGTTCCAACAAAGATTTCGAATAGTCATTCTTTAGGTAAATTGGCTGATCCCTGAAAGTAATTTTTTTTATTTTTGTAGAATGCTTGCATAATTTGCTCTTTACCCTCTGCCATTAAAGTTTTAACAATAGCAAGTATGGGTTTTTTAGAATCCCTTTGGGCCCCTAACCAACGGGTCCTATCAATAATAGGTAGATCTTGATCTATTGGTAATAACTTAACAACTATGTCTTTTCTAATGTTTTGTAATGGTAACTCCTTCTCCCAGTCCATCATAATTCCAAATATCTGGATGGTTTTCCTTCTTTATCTATTTTCTTGTTCATCTATTTTCTCTTCCATAATTGTCTGCTGCCTCTTTAAGGATCCGACCTCTTTATTCAAAGGATTCACAATGTCCTCTAGGGTACTGTGTCTTTGTTCTATTTCAGTTATTCATTTTAAGCCCTTTTCTAATTTACTGTCCAAATTAGAAATATTTTCAGTAAGCTCTTTGATAGGTACCGGGTGATAACATTGCGGATGAAATATCACCGCACAATACAAAGCAGGCTCCACATTCCGACTACAATGTCGGCATGGACCTTTATTACCCACCCAAACCCCATGGGCAGTGCACAGCAGGACTTGTCAAGGTGCCGACTGTAACCCCAGCCCACTGAATTGTGCCCCGAGCACTGTACCTGCAGCCAGCCGCAATGTGATGGCCAGTCCTCCCCAACCTGCCACAATGTGGTAGACTACATCATTGGTGTCTGGTAGACCCCTCTCCCCTACACCACCCCAGCAGGTAGCTGCCCACCCCCTGCACCCCCCCAACATACCCCGTCAGTGGGCGGGCAGCCAGCAGAGACCTCCACACACCACCACGGCTGTCAACGCCACTGAATGAACAGGATGAGCAAGTACCTATACACCCATGCTGCTCATTCAGTGGAGCAGCCAGCCTTGGAGGTGTGTGGAGGGCTATGCTGGCCACCTGCCTAGTGACTGGGTATGTTGGGGGGGTGCAGGAGGGTGGGCAGCTATCTGCTGGGGTGGTGTAGGGGAGGGGTCCACCAGACACCAGGAATGTAGTTTATCACATTGCAGTGGGTTGGGGGGTGGCCATCACATTGTGGCTGGCTGCAGGTATGGTGCCTAGGGCACCATTCGGTGGGCTGGGGTCATGGTCGGCACCTTGCTGAGTCCTGCTGTGCCCTATCCACGGGGTTTGGGTGGGTGATAAAGGTCCATGTCGACATTGTAGTTGGCAATGTGGAGCCTGCTTTGTATTGTGTGGTGATATTTCGCCCGCGATGTTATCACCCGGAACCCTTTGATAGACTCCAGAAGATTTTGCAATTTCTCCACTGTACTTTGAATTTCTGCAGTGTTTTGAATCAACTGCAGAGCCCATGCTGGAGGTAAATCTACTAAATCTTTACTTAAGTTTTAAGTCAAAGGTAAAGGGCAAATGGGGGCTTCCAGCCCTTCTGAGTCTGCTCTCACCACCGGCTCTAATTCCACCACTTGTTCTATCACAGCCTCTGGTGGAGCCTCAGTTGCTTCTTTTGTGACACATGTCACCAAATCTCCAGTGGAATTTAAAGATTTGCTGCTCAGAGCTTTTACTTTCCTCTTACCCTTACTGTCAGTTTTTGGAGCCATACTATGTTTTGAACCTGTCAGATCACAGCACTTTTTAAATGGAAGCCGTAACTGTTTATATTTTCTAGTTCTTATCTCTAAGTAACTTTTAGGTTCTTGTTCAATATTAACTGCACTTGCAGTTCTACTTGGGGAATGTTACCTTTTTTTAGAAACCTGAAACAGTTTTAATAACCTTTTTTTCCCTTGCTTCAGCATTTTGTTGTCCTTCTCCCATATGCCAGGATCAACATCACTATAAGTCTTTTTCCCTCAGATTTAACTTTGGCCCCACAGATCTTTTAGTTGCTAGAGAAGATTAACAAAGGCATCTTTTCATTTCAGACAGTTCTTAAAGTGAATAACAGTAGTTGTAATTTGTATGTAATGTAATTGCAACCAGCAGCTGTGGTATTTTAAAAGTTTCTTATTTAAATTCTGTATACTGGGCTATTTTTCCACAGATGACCTTCTATGGTACAAAATTAGAAGAAAATCAGTCAGGAACCATTTTACTTATCTGGACAGCAGTCTTCATCTGGTTGAATCCTCTTTCCTCATAGAAACATCCTGTTTTGACCTTCCCTCTGGATGTTCAGGCTAATCGATGCCAGGTTTGGCATTTGCCTAGTCAAGGAACTTCTAATAAATGTTCAAGATTGTTCACAAACCACTAGCAGTAAATGTAGCATACATTAGATAAACCAAAATCCATTCAGCACCGGCGATATCAGGACCCAATATCGATTCCAACTAAGGACCGGACCGCTACTACTGCAACTTTCAGGCCATAATCTCGAATGCCTTCTTGCTTGAATGTTTTCCCACACAATTATAATTCAGTGTTTCACATCTAATCTCCTCGTCAACTTTAGTGACAAAAAGAGGGAATTCAGACCATCCGAAAAACACCTGCCCAAATGAATTCTCATACTGATGAGGGTTGATTCCCCATAACGGTTGGATGGTTAAATCGCCATGGAGTGGGACTGAAGCAGCAATGTCCTGCTGCCTAGCTCATTATCTAGCATTGTGAGTCTCTATGTCACCATCCCTCCTCTGCAGTTCTGGAAATTCTTCATGTACATGCAGAGGTATCAGGCCTGAAGGTCAACTCAAAATAGACCACAGTCTTCCCTTTGAACTTAGCCTGTACAAAAGCAAGTCTACAGAACCTACCAGTGCTATAGGCCCCAGAGGGCTTTACTTACCTTGGGATTAAGGTTCCAGCCAGATGGAGAAATCTGACTGAGGACAACTACACCCCAGTGTTGAACATGATCAGAGCATACAAAGAAAGATGGATAAAGCTGAGGTTATCTCTTAAAGGCAAGGTAAAAGCCCTAAGAATGTTTACCCTCCCCAAAATTGTACACAGATTTGCAATTTCCCAGTGGAGACATCTGTCTAAGTCTTTCTGACATTGGACAAAGAGGTGGCAAAGCTCCTATGGGAGGGAAATACTCCAAGATTCAGCAGGACAAAGCTGAAGGCACACTGGACAAATGGAGGCCTGGGATTATCATGGTTCAGTGGATATGCACTAGCATTCAGGTTCATGCAGGCTATCAAATGGTGCATCCCTATAACACCAGAAAGCCCAACCTGGGTGGGCCTAGAAAGGGATATATCAGAGCAAACGTGGCTAGGTACCATGCTTGGAGGGAAAACACAACCGGGTAAAAAAGACTCTCCAGAAATCTGGGACACCTGGAGAGTGTGGAGAAGGTGCAAACACCTCACCCAGACACCGCTGGGCAAGAGTAGCCTCCCCTGTAAGATACACACCCCACTGGGACAACACAGCCATTCAGGTAGGAGACAGACCCATCACAGGAAGAGCTTGGATGGAGAAGGGCATACTCACAATAGGGGAACTGGCAGAGGGGAACGCAGATAGCATGATGTCATACCAACAGTTGGAAAACAAAATTTCACCTTCACAAATTGGATTTTTGGAGGTATTTTCAGATGAGAGAAGCAGTGTGGGAATTTCAAAAGGGAAAGGGGTCAACACCGAGGTGGAAGTGGCTCACACAGCTCCACAAACCAGAGGTTAGCAAGGGATTGGCAGGAAGGGTGTACAAAATGATCAGAGACTAACAGCTGAACACTAGAGAAAAATGCAGGGCACAATGGGCACAAGACCTTCAGACAGACATCTCTCAAGAGGCCTGGGATATATACTTAAAAGATGTACACAGGGACTACACGGATGCGAGAAGACAAATTCTGCAACTGAAAATATGGTTAAGATGATATCGCACCCCTAAGGCACTCCAAAACATTAAACTGATGCCACATTTGCAATGTTGGAGATGCCAGGAACCACAGACAGGCTTAATTCACATTACATGGCCATGCCCAAAACTTGCTTCCTTTTTGAAGGGAGTTCTGGAGGGCTACACCAAAGTGACAGGAGTAAACATCCCGGACACCCCAGTACTTACTCAAGGCAGCTGAAAAGATAGGTCACAGTAGCTCTTCTTGAAGCTAAAGGAGTAGTACTAATGAAATGGAGGCAGAACCCCCCCACACACTTCTAGTCTGGCACATGGCAACAGCTAAACTTGCAGCCTTTGAATGGCTGTCATTCGCCAACAAAAATCAACTTCATCTGTACTACAGTCAGTGGGACCCATATTTGAATTCACACCTCTGTTTGGTGCTTCTGCTGTTACCTGGCAACTCTACTTCATAACCAGCTTTATCCACTTTCCTCTGGTTAAAGTGTAAGAACAAAAAAGATAAGGCATTGTCTATAGCTTTTTAAGTAATAATTATAGTAAAGCAGGAGAGGATATTTGAAAAGCATACCTGCAGAAGGCACTACAGTTTGCAGTTTAAAGTTAATTTTGTTGTTACTGATACGTTGGTTAAGGATTTGTAAGAATATTATAGTTACTAGTTACTATGTATAAGTTTGATCTAGGAGGTCAATCCAAAATTTGGATAGAATGTGTGTTATTACCTATGAAAATAATAACATTTTACATGGTAAGAAATGGCAAACCACCACCCCAGGGCCGATTCCTTCCATTGATTCCCCTGGTTTCCCGTGGTCCCCCCAAATCGAGCTCTGCCTGATGAAAAGTTAAATTATGAATTCAATCCTTGGTGGTCGATTCTCAAAGGGTCGGTGCAAGCCACTCCAAATGTGGCTTACGCTGATTGCCGATGAACCGGGGACCCTGCACCCGGTGGCTATGTCCCACAGCTTGCGGCACACTTAGCCCAGTGCCAAACAGAAGGTGCATCAGGAAGCCTTGCTGCAAGCCGTGGGTGGACTGTGCAGCAATAGCAGCATGGACAGGTGCCTTACCACCCTCAGCCTTCATTGTCCATAATATTTTGTTAATTTCCTTGGTGGGCTAGTACCCTCTGCAAGACACAATCTCCAATAATATTAATCTGAATGCCCTGGTGGGCTAGTGGACCGCCCTCCAAGATCTAATCACCCATAATATTACTAGAAAGTTCCCTGCGGGCTAGCAGATGGCACCGATCCTCTGGTACACAATTATTCCAACATCCTGGTGATCTAGTGGACCCACCATCCCACAGTGCCCTACCGCCCTGCTCCCCCCAACCTGTAACCCAGCCAGTGACTGGCACAGTCCAATGCTCACCACTGCGGCAAGACGCTGACTGAGCTACGAATGAGTGCGTACTGCATATAGTATACGCTCAGTGACTCACAGCTGCTGTCAGTCACCGAGTGCATATTTTATACAGTACATGCTCATTCATAGTTCAGTCGGTGGCAGGCCATGGTGGGGAGTGGTGGGCTGTGCCAGTCAATGGCTAGGTTATGGATTTGGGGAGTAGCAGGGTGGTAGGGCACTGTGGGCTGGGGAGATCCATCAGACCACCAGAAGGTTGGAATAATCATGTACTGGGGGATCAGGGCTGTTTACTACCCCACCAGGGAACTTTCAAGTAATAATATGGGTGATCAAGTCTTGGGGGGGGGTCCGCTAGATTAACAGGGAATTTCAATTAATATTATTGGAGATCTGGTTGGGGTGGAGCTAGCCCACTAGGGAATTTACATTAATATTATCAGAAAGCTGGGCTTGGGGAGGGACGCTAGCCAAACAGAGCATTTACATTAATATTATCAGAGATCAGGGCTTGGGGTGGGTACTAGCCCACCAGGGTACTCACATTAATATAATTGGAGATTGGGGCTTGGAGGAGAATCTAGCCTACCAGGGCATTTAGATTAACAATTAGACTGCTGACAGAATTAGAACATATAGGAATTTTGGACAGATACATAAGTCAGAGATTAGGTTGGGGGGCGCTTGCCTACCAGGGCATTTACATTAATATTATGGGAGATCGGGTGGAGGGGGAGCTAGTCTACTAGGACACCAGCACTGATATTACTTTCACCTCTTCACTGGGCATTTTCAAATCAAGACTACATCTTCATCTCACTTCCTCCAGCTCCTGTGACTACCTCTCCAAACTTCCTTCTTCCCCTGCTGCCCACCTCCCCTCTCCTTGCTCCCTGGCAATGCTGTGAATCTGTTCTAGCTGTTCATTGGCTGCTGCCATCCACTCCCCCAACCCCTCCTTCCCAACTCCTTATAGATCTCTTGAACTTATCCAAACCTATGTGTTTCCTTACTTTATTTCAGCAATGCAGCATTCTGAACAATGAATAATGTTATTCAATCTCTGTCTTTTATGTTGTTTTCTTTTGCCTATGTATAGACCAATGTAGCTTAGCCTAAAATGTTTGTACCCTCTTGACGTGGAACCTTTGTAAAAGAGCCTTTGCTCAAAGGTATTTGTAATCCTAGATTTCAATAAACAATAAACAATTTGCATTAATATTATCAGATATCTCAGCTTGGGAGAGCACTAGCCCACCAGGGCATTTACATTAATATTATAGGAGATCAGGTCTTGGTGGGTGCTAGCCCTCCAGGGCATTTAAATTAATATTATCAGAGATTGGGGCTAGGGGAGGGACACTAGGCTACCAGGTTACTTTCAGTTTAACTTCATGGGGATTGGTACCCCAGACTGCCAGGGTGGCAAGTACACAGGATCGTGACTCCGGTGGTACAATGGAACAGCCCCCAGAAGAGGCAAGAGTACACTTAGACCAGCCCCTGTCTGGTCTAAATGTTACTCGACAGTTGTAGTCTGTGGGTGGTTTCAGGATATCATTTTAGGGGATGTGGCAGCTTGAGTCTGCCACAAACCCCCTAGCACCATGCTGCAGCCCATATTATGGGAAAGGCTGGCACAAGCCCCCTTTGCCACAAGTAGCCTGCATTTGTCACAGGCTGCTTTTGAGACTAGCTTGGGGTGCATTTTTTGATGCAAGGTGCCACTTGTATCTTTTATCTTTGACACAGGCACCTTGTGTCATTCTAAGTGTTTTGAGAATCTGCACCCTGGTGTCTACTGCCCCCCATTGATCACCTACCTGATGTAAAAATAAATAATTAATTGCAATCCCTGTGGTCTAGTGATCCCCCCTGTCAAAGGCAACTCAATGTTGAATAGTATTATATTTCCCTGGTGCCTAGCGGACCCCTTCCCTATCCTCATCCCCATCCCCAAGTGTCAATTCCCTGGTGTCTAGTGGATCCCTCACCTCATCAGGTACTGCCCCACCATCAAGCTTCCCCCCACCCCAGCGCAAGCAGGTGACTGACACAGCTCTGCACTCTCCACAATGCCCAGCAACCTGTCTGAGCTGTGAGTTAATGATCGCTTACTTGTATAAGCATGTGGCCATTAACTGACAGCCAGATCAGATTGCCTCCAATCACTGAGCTCTTTTTGGGGGCACAGACAAGAGCGGACAGATGTTCCAGTCACAGGTGGGGGGGTCAGGATTGGGTAATGGTGTCATGGACCCCAAGGAATCCACAGTGCTGTTCACCTCATCCCAACTCCCTGCCATCAACCAGATTAGCCCTCTACTCTTGCCTGCACCCCCCAACAGAGCTCAATGGGTGAGCACAAGCTGGCAATGAATGAGTAGGAGCTTGTACAAGTACACATTCATTCCATCTCAGTCCGGTGGGCTGGTCATGTTGGAGAGTACAGGGCTGTGCCAGCCGCTTACTTGGGGTCGGGGTGGGAGGAAGTGGGGTGGTGGAGCACTGCCCGATAGGGTGGGAGGTCCACTAGACACCATGGAATTGACAACATTTGGGGATGAGAATAGAGAGGGGGATCTGCTAGACACCAGGAAATGTAATATTATTCAACATCAGGTCAACGATCGGTGAGGCTGGGACCACTAGACACCAGTGATTGAATTAATAATTTAATTTTACATCAGGTGGCAATTGACGATCGGCAGGGAGAGCCACTAAACACCAGGGATTAGAATTCATAATTTAAATTTACATCAGGCAGGAATTGACAATTGATAGGGGACCACTACACACCAGGGATAAAATTAATAATTAAATTTTACATTGGGTGGCGATTGGTGGTGGGGGGACCTCTAGACAGCAGGGATTAGAATTAGTAATTTAATTTCACATTGGGTGGTGATCGGCAAGGGGTGGCATCACTAGACACCAGAGATTAGAATTAATAATTTAATTTTATATTGGGTGGTGATCGTCGATTGGTGGGGGGGCACACCAAGGAAGTTTTATTCTATGTGGGGTGGTGATCAGCAGGGGGGGCACTAGACATTAGAAAAAGAACTCTGCAAAATGCAGAGTTTAAAGTCTGCATTTTGAGGAGTCTTTTTTGGTGGGGGGTGAAGCTAGACTTTGAACCAGGATTAACTCTGCAAAGTGAAGAAAATCCATGAAAAATGTTGCAGTGCAAATTTTTCCCACTTCGCTCATCTCTAGATCTGCAAATGGAAGCTGTCCTCAGACCTGTGGGAGTACAAGAGATTTGTAGCCATGGAAAGAGATCCTGGAGGTACCTAGGCAGCTTTTCTGCCCAGTACCTAGCCCTCTCAAAAGCAGTGTGCAGAGGTTGTCTTTTCAGTGGTGGTGGTGGTGGTGAGGTGGGGTAACCAAGTTCCTTACACATTATACAGTGCTGAGTTTTTGTGGGGCATGCATGGACAAATGTGCATAAGGCTTTGAATAGAATTTCTAGTTTGGATAAGACAGTGGCATTGGTGCTTACATAGACAGTGTCTCCATAGTCCAAAACAGGAATATGGAGCACTCAACCAGTAGTTTCTTGATACGCAATAGAAGACAGCTTTTCACCCTCTAGAGGGCTCAGAGAGCTCCATGTTTTCTGTAGCACTTGACTGTTACTTGAGATGTGTGTATAGAGTACCCAATAAGTTGGACCAGTTGCATGCCTAAGTACTGTATTTGTAGGAGGACACACAGCCAAGGTGATCCCCTTGTGTGGTGTGTAGGTTGAATTAGTCACCCTAACAGCATGGATACTCTCTTTTTCTGGTTCACTGCATGGCAGTTTTCCTGAAACCAGTTTTGGACAATAGATAAATCTTTTTTGCAGTGGTATGTCAGTGGTGGGAGCATCTGTGACCACCATCTTTAGTGGTGGAGAAATTAATAGAAACTCTGCTAAAGAAAGAGACTGGTAGTTTCTTGAATGCAGTCTATTACAAGACCACAGGCATCACAGATTCCTGGTGGTAGGTCATGCCAAATGAGTCTGATAGATATCTTTGACTGAATGACCAGGGAAAAATATCAGGGGAGGGCAGTGGACATGACCTATCTATTCTTTAGCAAGGCCTTCAACACTGTGCTACACAGAAGGCTGTTAAGGAAACCGAGCAATCTAGAGATGGGATCCAAGGTGATGAACTGGGTTAGAAATTGGTTAATAGCTAGGAGACAGAGGGTGGTAGTAAAGTGCACTCACTCTAATGATGGGAAAGTGATCAGCAGGGTACCCATGCTCTTCAATATCTTTATAAGTGGCTTGAAGAAGAACTGGAAGGGATGGTATGCCTTTTTGTAGATGATAACAAAATCTGCAGTAGGGCAGACTCTTGGTATGGAGTGAAGGGAATGTGCAGGGATCTTGAGAAACTCAATGACTGGTCAAGAGGGTGGCAGTTGGGATTCAATACAAGAAAGTGTAAAATCATGCACATAGAGCATATGACCCCATTGGCTGGGTAGAGGATGGCAGGGAGGTACTGTCAGTCACTGAAAAGTAAGGGAACTTTGGGTTTTCATTTTTAATAACCCCTAAGTGGCAGGGCAGTGTGACAAAGCAGTAGGATGAGGGAAGTTATCCTCCTCTGGACTACCTCCCTCTCTCTCCCAGTTTAAAGTCCATCTTCACCCCCCATGAATAAAACGACTCAAAATGCAGACTTTAAACTCTGCCAGTGGAGTCTGATAACTCCCTCGCTGGAGTTCACACTCTACATTTTGCAGAATTCTTTGTTTAGTGTCTAGTGACCTCCCTCCCTGCCCCCCCTGCTGATCACCACCCCATGTAGAATAAAAGGACTTGTGGAATCTCCAATAGGAGGAGGGAAGTTGTGCTGCCACTGTATTGCTCACTAGTGGGTACCTGGGTAGAACAGCGCTACACAAACAGCACCAGTCTATACAGCATAGTTCATGTAGCACTAGCATGGACAGTGAGAGGGGATCTACAGCGCTTTCAGTAAGCGCTCCCCAGGTTGCTGTCCATGGTGCTCACCACAAACAAGAGCACCAGGATCCAAGAAGCTGGCCGAGCTGCTCCCGTGGCATGGAGGGCCAGGGCATAGAGCAGTTTAGCCAGCAGCAGTGGAAACCAGGGTTCTAATCCTGGTCTTCAACATTTTTGAGCACTCAGGACTTTGTTTCTTTGCCATGGGTCCATGGAAACAGTATTCCACAGCCCCATATATTTTAACTTTTTTGAGATCTGCTCCCCCTCCCCGGAATGAGAATCCTTCTGTCCTGGAGAAATAAAACTGATGGCATTATTGTCGGGCTATTGTTGCAAGCGGCACTGTGGTCACTGCTGTGAGTTCCCCCAGAGTACTGTGTCTGGTCTTGGAGGCCTCACCTAAAAAAGGACATAGAGAGGTGGAAGCAGTCCAGAGGAGGACAACTAAATGGTGCAGGGGTTGTACAAGAAACTCTAGGAGAAGAGACTGAAGGATCTCAACATGTACATCCTGGAACAGAGAAGGGCAAGAGGTTACACAGAAACATAGAATTTGTCAGCAGATAAGGACCACCTGGCCCACCTAGTCTGCCCATTTCCCTGCCTATTGTGTAAACTCCAGATCCTATTGATCTGCAGCCTACCTCCTTCTTCCTACCTCTAGTGTTACTTTCTTCCTGTACCATGCATTCTTGAATTTTCCCACCATTTTTGCCCCACAACCTTCTCCAGGGGGCTGTTCCATGCATCCACCACCCTTTCTGTGAAAAAATATTTCCTCACAATGCCTCTAAGTCTTCCCCCCCTCCAGCCTCATATTGTGACCCTTTTTTCTTGCCCATCTTCTTTTCTGAAAAATACTGCCCTTTTGAACTATGTTGATCCCACTGAGGTATTTGAATGTCTCTATCATATCCCCCATCCCTCCTGTCCTCTAGAGAATACATATTGAGTTCTCTCAGTCTCTCTTTGTATGGTTTGTGGTGTAGACTGTACATCATTTTCATCATTTTTGTTACCCTTCTCTGGACTGCCTCCACCATGTCATCGTCCTTTCGGAGATGAGGTCTCCAGAACTGCACAAAGCACTCTAGATGAGGCCTCACCAACTGCCTGTACAGTGGCATCATCACCTTGTGTTTTCTACTGGTGATACCTCTCCCTATGCACCCCAGCATCCCATCAACTTTTCTCACCACCTGCTTACATTGTTTGGCTACTTTTCAATCATTTGTTATGACTACCCCAGGTCCCTTTCAATCTTTGTTGTTGTTAGTACATCCACCCCCCCATTGTGTATTCCTCCCCTGGGTTTTTGCTCCCCAAGTGCATGATTTTGCACTTCTTGGCATTGAATCCAGCAGCCACATTCTTGACAACTCCTCCAACTTGCCTACGTCTCTCGTCATTTGCTCCATCCCCCCCGAAGTGTCAATCCCATTGCAGATCTTGATGTTATCTGCAAAGAGGCATACTTTTCCTTCAAGTCCCTCTGCAATGTCACTTATAAAGACATTAAAGAGGATTGGCTCCAACACTGAAACCTGTGGCACCCTGCTGGTTACCCCCCTTTTTTAAGGTCACATGATAGAGGCCTACAAATACCTCAGAGTGGTAAACAGGGTGCAGGAGGAGACTCTCTTTGAAATGAGAAAAAGCACCAGGACCAGGGGACATGTGATAAAGCTAGTATGGACTGATTGGCTGTCTGAATTTGTGCATGACACCTATGGGGCAGGTGCCAGGGTTGCATCCACCAGAGGCCAAGCCTTGGTCAACTCCTGCCAAATCCCCTGTACCTGGCCTGATTGACACTCTGTACTTGCACATGACATTCTGAAGGCTGCCACCTCAGCATCCTCACATTGCAGCTGTTCCCCCTTTACTCCCTAGGCCACACCTCCATGTGTCTTCTGCCTCTGGTCTACTCTTTGCTGGCATATGCACCCCCACCTTCATGGCCCCTCTAGGGTTGAGCCAGGCTAGGCAGTTAATGGATCCCTTTGTCAAACCCCACAGATGAACCAAATGTTTAGCACAACCCTGTGACTTCAGCAGCTTTTGGGTCTTCAGTGCAGGGACCCCTTTTTTTATTAAAATCGGGTGCAGGGTCCCTGACACACCCATAAGTTTCCTCAGCAGTAGGGCGATGCAAGTTGCATCACTCTTAGGGCCAACTGAAAATCAAGCCCATTGTGTTGTCATAGTGACCACAAAGAATGCTGCACTGAGTGTAATATGAACACAGAACAAATCAGTCCTCTCAATTGTCTGGGTGAAAAAAGCTTTAAAAGAATAGACAAGTATGCGCTTTATAATGTCTAGTACCATACTGTATGGAGTTGCTCCATTGCTAACATAACTATCACAAAGGTAGAATCATATTGCTCGTGACACAGACTTTCAGTTTAAGCACTGCCACCTCAAATGCCAACTTCAGATTCCTTACCTTAGTTTTTGTTTCCATTTCTATGGTTAAAATAAAATAACATGCATTTTGCCACATTCAGGGGATCTAAGTGACTGTATTAAAAAATTATTAACTCTAATCTCCGTTCTGCCCAACCACGGTACAGAATTATGGTGGTGTCTATTGAAATCAGATGTCTTTTTGTCTTTTTTGACAGCTAGAATTTCTGCTCATGTTCAAGCACATCGGTCAGCAGGCAAGCTTCTACTTTTACTCCTTACAGGGATGCACATCTGCACGTTAGTAGCTTCTTAATGACCAGGTTATAAACCTAGCAACTTATCTGGAATGGATATCATTAACTGCAGGTACTGTGGAACACTTTTCAGAAGGACATTCTTACAGGATTTAGGACACTGTCCTACATGCTGGGCCATTGGAGATCTTAGGGCTCAGCTCTGGGCAGCATGGGCAGAGATTGCATGCCTCAAATTTCATATTCAAGAGGAAATACATTATAAGAACCACCCGCCATTTCCCCAACATCCAACAGAAGAACCTCGACCATAGAGGGTAGTTGGTCCAGGAGGTTGGCAGGTGGTTAGGTGGGGCAAATTGTGTGCCCCATCACTCTGTGCTTTCCAACATATTACCTCCAAAAACCATATAAACACTGCAAACAGGCATCTGCCTCTATCTCTGAAATCAAACAAAGGGGTAGAGGACACTGCAGAGCAGGACACTGCAGCACAGGAGCTAGCACAACAAAACTCACCCAAATCAGGAACCAAAACAAAAAAAGCAAAAAGTAAATCCAAAAAACTTCTGATCATAGGAGACTCCATGATTCGGGGAGTTGATATCCATCTCTAGTCAGGGGTGATGGTCAGATGTCTCCCAGGTACATCAGCGTGGAGAGGCACTGACCACATTGCTAAAATTGTTCAGAAAGCAGGAGAAAACATTGGCATCCTGGTACACATAGAGACTAATGATCTCGCCAGCCAGTCAGTTGTGGAGACCAAGGAACACCTGACCAGGCTGGGTGACAAACTATCATCCATTTCATCCGAAATCTCCTTCTCTGAGATCCTACCAGTCTGGGATAGGGGGGCAGATGGACAGAAGGTCAGAGAAGGGGAGATACAGTAGGGGAGCTAAACATGTGGCTCAATGGCTGGTGCTAGGAAAAAGGACACAGATTTGTAGGGAACTGGCAACAGTACTGGGAGCGAAAGTTCTTTAAATTTGATGGACTGCATCTGACTAAGGAGGGAGTCAGTGCATTGGGGCAGAAGTTTGATGTCTTTGCAGAATATTTAAACTAGCAAATGGGGAGAGGGGTGCAGCACCCCATACGTTGAATGAGAAGAACACCCCTACCCCCTCAACTAGTGGTCAAACAGGAGTTCAGCATGTTTTAGTTCTTTTGCATTACCAGGTAAAGAAAAAGGTCCGGCTCCCCATACGATGCACAGGGGAAATGACAGACCTCACCCAACAACTAACACACCGAAATCTGACCAATGGAAAATCATGTGCACAAATGCTCACAGTCTGGGAAACAAGATCTCAGACCTGCAGGCAATAATGTCAGAGGCTAAACTGGACACAGTAGCAATTAGTGAGATGTGGTTTACCAGTAACCACACTTGGGAGACTTCAATACCTGGCTATGTACTGTTCAGAAGAGACCGAGGTGCAAAAAGGGGGGGGTGGAGTGGCCTGTATGTCAATGAGAATATCAAAGCTACAGAAATTCAGAATACACATAAGGAGCCAGAAGAACTGTGTGTCACCCTGGAAACAGAAAATGGGACAGCCATAAGAACTGGGGTTGTATACAGGCCCCCAGACCAGGGGGAGGACATAGACACATTACTGTTAGAAAATATACAAAACATGACAGCTAAAGGGGAGGTTCTGTTAATGGGAGGCTTCAACATGCTGGATACAGATTGGTCAATACCAGCAGGAACATCTGCCAGAACTAGACACATGGTGGATTCCCTGCAGGGGGAGGGCCTCAAACAACTGGTACAACAACCCACAAGAGAGAGGGCTATTCTAGATATAGTACTGACTAACAGGGAAGGGATCACAGATCTCCAGGTAGAAGGTCACCTGGGGGCCAGTGACCATCACATGGTATGGTTCAATTTGGCCATTACAGCTAAATCATCCCATTCCAAGGCAAAAACATGGAACTTCAGAGGAGCTGACTTTGATAAGATGGCCAAAAGAGTTAAGCTAGCCCTGGCAAAAAGAAACACAGGTGAGGGGGTACAGGCACAGTGCGCAAGCATTAAGGATGCAATACTTGAAGCAACATCCCATTATGTTAGACAGAAAAGGAAGTGCAAAAGAAGAAGGAAACCACTTTGGCTCTCAAATACAATAGCAGAAAAGGTCAGAGTCAAAAGGCTGGCCTTCAGGAAATATAAGGGAACACAGCGGGATGAAGATAGGGAGGCATACCAAACTGTCCTAAGGGAAGCAGAGAAGGCAGTAAGGTAGGCAAAGTCCCAAACTGAGGAAACACTAGCACGAACAGTAAAAGAAGGTGACAAGACTTTCTATAGATACATTAGTGAAAGAAAAAGTCCAGAAGGGGTATCACTAAGCACAAAGGAGAAAAGGGTGTGTGTGAGGAGGAGGACCATGTAAAAGCATTTATCCTAAATAAATACTTTTACTCAGTATTTACTGAAGAGAAGGTAGGGCAGGGCCCACAGATCAGAACCATGGACACAGGGGGGAGGGAGGTGAGCACTACACCCTTCACAAAAGAAAGGGTCCTACAAGAGCTTGCTAAGCTCAGGGTGGACAAGGCAATGGGACCTTATGGAATGCATCCCAGGGTACTTAAGGAGCTAAGGGTGGAACTAGCAGAGCCATTAGCAGAACTGTTTAGTGAGTCTCTGAGCACAGGAGAGGTCCCAAAAGATTGGAGAAGGGCTCATGTGATCCCGCTCCACAAGAGTGGTAGCAGGGAGGAGGCAGGGAACTACAGACCAGTCAGTCTTACCTCAGTAGTGGGCAAGATTATGGAGGCACTCCTTAAGGAAAGGATAGTGCAACACCTGGAATCCATAGGGGCACAGGATCCAAGACAGCATGGGTTTACAAAAGGAAGGTCCTTTCAAACTAATCTCATAGATTTCTTTGACTGGGTAACCAGAGTGGTGGACCAAGGGGGGAGCAGTTGATGTCACCTACCTTGACTTCAGCAAAGCTTTCAACACTGTTCCACACAGAAGATTGATAAATAAGCTGGGTAGGCTCGGGGTGGGTCAGAAGTTGGTCAACTGGGTGGCAAACTGGTTGACGGGCAGAAAACAGAGAGTGGTGGTAAATGGTATACAGTCAGAAGAGATGCAAGTCACAAGTGAGTTACCCCAGGGATCAGTACTGGGGCCAGTCCTCTTCAATATCTTCATTAGTGACATTGCAGATGGACTAGAGGGTAAGGCTTGTCTGTTTGCAGATGACACCAAGATCTGCAACAGAGTAGATGATCCAGATGGGGTGGGTAGAATGAGAAGAGATTTGGATAAACTAGCAAAATGGTCAGAAGAGTGGCAACTGGGATTTAATGCAAAGAAGTGCAAGATCATGCACATAGGGAAGAGAAAACCCTGAAGCCACCTATAGGCTGGGAGGGGAGTTGCTGGCAGTCACAGAGAAGAAAAGAGACTTGGGCATCATCATCACCGATGACCTGAAATCATCCAAGCAGACCTCTAAAGCAGTAGATAAGGCTAGGGGATGTTAGGTGTATTAGTAGGAGTATCACAAGTCGTGAGAGGAGGTAATAATCCTCTTTACAAGACACTGGTTAGGCCCCATCAGGAGTACTGCATGCAGTACTGGAGGCCACACCTTCACAAGGACATTAACCAGATTGAGGCAGTCCAGAGAAGGGCAACCAAAATGGTGCAGGGACTGCATCAGAAGACATATGAGGACAGATTAATGGAGCTCAGTATGTATACCCTTGAGCAAAGGAGGGAGAGAAGTGATATGATCAAAACATTCAAACACCTTAAGGGCATTAACAATGTGAAAGAGTCTAAAATGTTTAAATATAAGAAAAATGGCAGAACAAGAGGACACAGCATGAGATTAGAGGGAGGCCGATTAAGGAGGAATGTGAGGAAATTCTTTTCCACAGAAAGGGTGGTGGATGCATGGAATGGTCTACTGCAGGAAGTGGTGGCTATAAATACAGTGCAGGGCTTCAAACAGACATGGGATGAGCAATACAGATGAGTATGAATAGATAGGCCACTGACAGAGCAAAGACCGATGGCACATTTATAAGGTAGAAAAAGAAATGGGCAGACTGGATGGGCCTTGCGGTCCTTATCTGCCATCAACTTCTATGTTTCTATGTTTCTATAATAAAGTATTAGCTCATAAAGCTGACTCAGTTTTTTCTAACTAATGTTAATCTGACTTGGGTATTGTAGCAATGATTTTTTTAGATACTGAAGTGTACATAATGAAGTGGCATCTGTTGAGACAAAAACTAAATGGAAATAAATACATTAAAAAAAACACAACTTTTAGTAAAGATACAAATAAATGTTTAATAAAACACATGTATTATGACAGAAATCAACAATAAACAAGTGAACACATTCTCTTTCACAAAAATAAAAATAAATAAATAGACAAAAATGGACCTCTACTTTGCAATACTGAAGTCACTGACATTTTGAGACTTACAAGGGAATTAAGAAATTAAATACCCGAACCTCTAGCCAGTGGATAGGGCATTCACTTTCTCCATTCCCTGGTATGTGTCAAACCATCCATACCATCAGCATTGCAAAGTAAAGTTCCTTTTTTTATGTTTATTTATTTATTTAATTTTTTGTTAAATCCATGTTTCTGTGTCAGTGCAAGTCATCATCCCTTCTCATCAAAGACTGGGTGTTGTTGCTTGGGACATTAAACTTCTAAAGGTTTCCTTCCTGCAGCAATCTTGTGTGGGTTACTTGCATCAAGTGAAAGCCCTTTTGATTTGCAGTACTGATTTTTATTTGAAACATGACTAGGATACAGCTATACAGGGCTATACTCTCTTCAGGAAGAACAGGGTAGGTAAGAAAGAGGGAGGAGTGACTATGTGAGGGATAGCATTAAAGCCACTGATATACAGGGGAGACAGGGAGGGTCGGAGGTAATGTGGGTCACCCTAGAGACAGAGAATGGAGCAGCTATTCACACTGACATGATCTACAGACCTCCAGCAAAGGGGAAAGAGATGGATAAGGTTCTGGTGGAAGCCATCCAAAAGATGGCAAATAGGGGGGAGGTGCTGCTGGTAGGGAACTTCAACTGCCAGCTATAGATTGGAGCATCCCAGCTGCAGCTTCAGTTAGGAGCAGGGACTTCCTAGACTCCCTGTGGGGGGTGTTCCTCAAGCAACTAGTAGTAGAGCCCACTCATGGGGAATCAATATTGGATCTTGCTTTCACCAACATGGACAGTGTTGCAAACATCATGGTGTGTGGACACGTGGGGACCAATGATCACCATACGGTGTGGTTCAGTATATGAGATGTGGCAGAATCAGACCACACAAAGGTGAGAGTACTGGACTTCAGGAGGGCTGACTTTATGAAATTGGTGGAATGCCTCAAGGAGGCCTGGGCGAGGGGGAAGGACTTGGATGGAGTGGAAGAACAGTGGGCAAAAGTGAAAGTAGCCATAGTGAAGGCAACAAACCTATGCATAAGGCAACTAATCAAAAGCAAGAGGAAAGAGAGACCACTATGGTTCTCAAATGATGTGACTGGAAAAATAAGGCCAAACAAGTTAGCATTTAGGAAGCCTAAGGAGACACAGAGGGAGAAGGATAGGGAAGTGTATCAGGAGAAGCAGAGGGAGGCAGGGAAAGCAGTCAGGAGCACAAACGTGAAAACGGAGGAGAAAATAGCCCAGGTAGTAAAGAAAGGGGACAAGAGTGTTTTTAGGTATGTAAACAAAAAGAGAAAGACCAGGGAAGGCGATTGTAAGACTAAAGAAGGAAGGGGGTGGGAGTGTGTGGGAGGGGACTAGAAAAATCAGACGCCCTGAAAAAATACTTTGGTTCAGTCTTCACAGTGGAAGGGGTAGGCGAGGGACCACAGATAAAGGACATGGACACCAAATGAAGGGAGGAATTACACTAGTCCATTTATAGAGGAGAGATTCCTGAAGGAACTCACTAATCTAAAAGTGGACAAGGCAATGGGGCCAGATGGGATACATCCAGTGATATTGAAGAAGGTCAGAGAGGTGCTGACTGCACCCCTGACAGTCCTGTTCAACCACTCACTGGAGATGGGAGTGGTTTCAGAAGACTGGAGGAAGGCAGATGTAGTTCCACTTCACGAAAATGATAACAAGGAGGAGGCTGGCAATTATAGGCCAGTCAGCCTGACTTCATTGGTGGGGAAATTAATGGAATCACTATTGAAGGAAAGGATTGTGGAATATCTTGAATCCGGTGGCTTACAGGATCCGAGACAACATGGATTCACTGGGGAGAGGTCATGTCAAACAAATCTGATAAATTTATTTGACTAGGTAACCAGGAAATTAGATCACAATGGGGCAGTGAATGTTGCCTACCTAGATTTTAGTAAGGCCATCAACACTGTTCCTCATAGGAGACTTACAAACAAGCTGGGCAGCCTGGGAGTCAGTCCAAAGGTGGTAAACTGGATAAGGAATTGTTTGTGGAATTGGCGACAGAGGGTGGTAGTAAATGGAGTTCAGTCTGAGGCAGGGGGTGTGACCAGTGGGGTGTCACAAGGGTCAGTACTGAGACCAGTCGTCTTTAATGTCTTTATTAGTGACTTAACAGAGGTTCTAGAAGGAAAGATATGCCTTTTTGCAGGTGATACAAAGATCTGCAATAGAGTAAACAGTCTGGGGGAAGGGGATGGAAACATGAATAGTGATCTAAGAAAGCTTTAGGAGTGGTCAAAAAGTGTAGCAACTAAGTTTCAATGTGAAGAAGTGCAAAATCACGCACTTTGGGAATAGAAACCCAGTGGAGGAGTACAAGATTGAGGGAGTGTTACTGATGATCACCAAGCAGGAAAGAGTACTGTGTGTAATCATATCTGATGACCTAAAGGTCTCCAAACAGTGTGATAGGGCAGTAGGGAGAGTGAGTTGGACTTTAGGGTGCATAGGGAGGGGCATTAGCAGCAAAAAGATAGAGGTGGTGATACTGCTGTAAAATCATTGGTGAGACCACACCAAGAGTACTGTGTCCAGTTCTGGAGAGCATATCTCCAGAAGAACATAGGCAGAGTAGAGGCAGTACAGAGGAGGGCAACTAAAATGGTGCAGGGTCTGCTTCAACAATCCTGTCAGGGAAGTTAAAGGACCTCAATATGTACTCCCTGGAGGAAAGGAGGGAGAGGGGGGATATGATAGAGACTTTCAAATGCCTAACAGGTATAAATAGGGTACAAGATGGAAGCAATTTAAAAGAAAATGCTCAAGAACAAGGGGTTGTGCTATGAAGCTGGAGGGGGCAGATTCAGGGGAAACATGAGGAAGTGCTTCTTCACATAAATGGTGGTGGATGTCTAAAGTAGCATCTCAGCGGAGGTGGTTGTGGCATATATGGTAATGGGATTCAAGAATGCATGGGATAAGCATAAATTAACCTTAGTAGTTATGAAAAGGAGTGTAAAGCTGGAGACCAACTAGGGTCTGCAGTATTACAGTACGTAGGGAAAATGAGCAGACTGAGTGAGCCAAACGGTCCTTATCTGCCATAAAAGTCTGTGTTTCTATGTTTCTAAGGCATGAAATACAAAATGTTGCTTTCTTTTCCCTTTTTTTTTGAATACAGGAAGTCAATGTTTTTATTTGTCGCCATTATTATGACAACATATCCTTTAAAATAAAAGGAAAACATGCACTACCAAAAAAAACACACTTCTGGTTTTCCATTTAGACACATTTGCTTGTAATGCTTCTTCACAAGTAAATACTCTCACAGACAGATGTCCTTGGCTGCCTAAAAACTGAATCAGTCATTACTAGGATAATGAAGGTCTCATTTCCTGTGGAAGCACAGTACCCATTTTATTAATGCAATTACAAGAGTCAGCGCTCAAACATCAGAAGCACAGCCCCTTTCCCATAGCCCTGATGTTCAGTGCAATCCATTTAGAATTTTAGTAATTTGTTCCCCTTTATTACTTTAACAGTGCAACAGCTCAGCTTTCATTGACCAGTGTGTGTACATTTCATGAGATGCACAGACCGCTCTTGAGGAGGGCCCATGCTTTCCAAGCAGAGAGTTTTTACTTCAATGCCATCACCAAACAGCTTTAAAACTTACAGCCTGAATTTCCAACGTTACTTTTCGTAACAAATTCCATAGTAGGGAGGGGGGTGCAGGGTGAAATTTTGCAAAGGTGTTCAATGCTCTGTCGTACATTACAAGAAGCACAGACTGTCAGCTGCCAGTGGCCACTTGTGATCATGTTTCTATATTATTCATTTATTTTTTAAACAATTTACTCAAAATTGTCTAGCAAAGATAAATCAATTCATTTTCAATCTGGGAGTTTTCTTCTACCCAATTTTACAGGGAGGCTGTTTTGTGCAATGGTTTACGACTCTGGGCTGGACATCTGGTGACATATAACAGACCAGACCTGGGTTTGAACCCCACAGCTTCCACTTTCATACTGTTTGACCCTGAGCAAGTCACTTAACTTCCCTGTGCTCCCAGGTTGCACCTGTAAAAAAAGCTTTCAGCTTAATATGCTAGTCCTGGTTAAATAACTAACAAAAAAAAAAAAAAAAAGCTAGGGAGGAAGCACTGGGAAAGCAAGTCATTTGGTCACGGTCACTGACTGAGTTACTATCCCTTGTAGAATTCAAAGCTGGACACCACTAGTTCACAGTTCTAACCAGTGGAATACACAGCAGTTGCAGAAAGGTGTATGATGAAATGATTATTTCATTCCCATCTTCATTCCACCATTGTTATGTTGACATCCTTTATTTGCTCCGTGGTAATCTGGGACCTGCTCCACAGCAGCAATTTCTGGGAAAAGGGTGGAAAGAGCAGCCTCCATTGCATCCCTTGGTCTTTCTACGGCTAGCCCATTCTACAGTTTAGAAACATCACCAAATGATAAGGATTGGGGTGTGAATTCCTTCCTCTACCAGTTATGACCTCATCACTATGTGGAGCAGAACTCCATTTTCACCAAGCAATCCAGTCCTTAAAATACAGCACATTGGATGACTGAAATGAATTCTAGTACACAATTTTATAGAGGCAGTTCATGAAAGAATTTTTTAAAAGAAAAAGATAACAAGAATACCTTAGGGAAAACCTACCAAATGTCCCATTGTTACTGTTTTATTCTTATTTTTCTAGTTATATCATGGTCACCAGAGCTGGTTACTTTTGCTTAGGCCCCACCCAGCCCCTTTCAACTCCTTCAAGTAAGCAACATGGCTTATTATTTAAAAAAAAATGAAAATGTGGTCTAATAGTATTTTTTTTTAAGATTTTTTATTTTTAGTGTGTGAATTTAGGACTTACGAAACGTGCTGCATTGAGAGCACTGGAAACTGAAGCCCTCTGCTTATCCATATAACAGGTACAGCACAGGCTATCATGATGCAAGCATTCCTCGCACTGCCCCACCTTGTGCCTCAATCTTGTCATAGATGGACCCCAACATAGGTGAGAGAGTAGTTTAGATGCCATGCTCATTCAGACCTTGGTCTCTCATGTCAGAATGCCAACAAGGTGCCAGTTAGTGCCAGTTATGTTGGTGGTTTTGTGATATGGACAGGTAAACACACCAAAAATAGAGGGGCTCAATTCACTGCTGGTGAGCCAACATCGTTCAGGGGCCTGCAGACACAGAGTCTGAAGCAAAATAAACTGAAGTACAAGAAACCCTAGTAACAAACTGCAGCACTTGACCACAAAGCTGAGAGTGAGCTTTTTCAGAAATAAATAAAGGAACACTCTTATCAGTTCTTGAATATAATAGCAGTACTCACATTCAACTAAATCACTCATAGAAAAAGACAGGGTAATGTGGCTACAGGAAACATTGACTATTTGTAAAATAAAAACACTGTAGGCTCCTGCATGGTGCTAAAGCTGAAGAAATTCAAACTATGACTGGAGGTCAGACAGATAGCCCATGTGCGTGATGATGCACAGAAACAGCTGACGTTTCAGCAGTGCTTTCCTCAGAGCTCTGAGGACCAGGAATCCATTTCAGGAACAATAACAGGCATCCAATTGGATGCCCACCTGTGCCACTTGATCTGTCCCCCACACAGCATCATGCAGGGGTGGTAGGGCCATGCACAGGCATCCTGTGGAGGCATGTGGTAGTACATATTGTGTACCATGCAGCTGTCCACCGGTGCGGAGCTACAAGGGTCAAGTACATGCAAATTGCATGTACCTGTCAACACATTGATGCATCGCCTTCATTGTGCCAGTAGACCAGAGCTGGGTTGGTAGTGGAGGTTTCAACTTGGTTGCTATTAAGAGATCCTGGAGTTGCTTTGCTGTAAATCAGCATTATGCAAGGAACCTTGTTTTTCTTAAAAGGAAAAAAAGAAAAGACAGTTTTTATCTCATATTTGGCTTCATATAAGGCTGTTGCTCTAAGTCAAAGATCATTAGCACAAAAACACTAAGGCAATGGTTATCTAGAAAGGGCATTGGCAATAAAGTCAAATTTGAACAAAATGCAGATTTCACATATTTCCACAATGCAAAGCACTGTGGAAATTAAGCAAATCACCATGAAAGAGTTTAGACTGGTTCTGATTTAAGCAAGACTGTATGATGCAACCGTCTTGCTTAAAACAGAACCAGGCTAAACTCTTTCATGATGATTTACATATAGTTCCCATGATGCCTTTCATTATAGGAATATGTGTAACTTTACATTTCTTTGTTACTCACTATGGTAATGTGCAAGTGGACTGGGTGGGAGGTTGCTCAGTGTTAACTGCATCCTCAGATGCAGCCAAGGCCTCAA
Organism: Neoceratodus forsteri; assembly: GCA_016271365.2. Taxonomy (NCBI): domain Eukaryota; kingdom Metazoa; phylum Chordata; order Ceratodontiformes; family Ceratodontidae; genus Neoceratodus; species Neoceratodus forsteri. The sequence continues at coordinate 109,195,245 of CM057456.1, read as the reverse complement.
ACAGGATTTGCGGCTTCATTTACAGAGTACATCAGACAGTGATCAGCTTGTGGGGGCTACAGCCCAAATCTGTGCCCCCAGCCTATTCAGTCATGCAAGAAGGCCATGTGGTCAAGTATACACCAGTATATACACCATGTGGTGTGCCCCTCCACTGACCAAAGCCCATGCTACCTGCCATTACTCATGTCCCCAGACATGGTCGGGTATGATTGCTGAGGGCACTCTGGGATAATGTAGATAATTATGGGCTAAACATAACCAGTTTTGTTGAGGAAGAGGACCCTTATTATACAAATGGAGCCAAGGGATCAGCAACCATTTCCATGGGAGGATGCAGCCTATCCAGGCAACCCAGACCCAGACCCAGGACAGAATACCCATAGGACATTATTATAATATCAGCATACTGGCAATACCCTTTAACAATTAGTTTCTCTGGAATATATGGTCAGCTCATATCTTTACCATCAGGCCCCCAGTTTTAATGCTGCATCACCCAGCTATCACCTGGAGACCACATAGGCCACCATCTGTAACTCTGCAGCCCCCCAAACTGAAACACTAAGAACTGTTGAGAGATGGAGGAGTAAAGATGATCATACCTGATCCAACCAGTTCACAATATCTGCAGATAAACTTACCAACCTTATTGGTGAAGAGTATTGTTTTTGGGCAATGAGAAAGAAAAAAACAGCACCAGGTGTGACTGAGAAGTTAGCCATCATGACAGGATGTCAGGTACACTGGGATCAGTAATACTGGGCAGTGGTACTCCAAGGTCACACCAGCCATCTCTACAATGAGCAGACAACAAAAACAGGTAAGTATGTCACTAGTCAGGCTAGAGCTCTGCAACAGTAATGGTCCATCATTACCTGCATCCCCAGATACAGTCAGGCTGTCATGGGCAGAGGTAGGGCTGCATTTAAAAGAGAAAGACCCTGCAAACAGACAGGTGCATCCCTCACATTAAGGCCACTTTCTCACAACAGTGATGAGTGAGGTGCAGCCCCCCTACCTCAAATGCATTAGTTTTTGTTGAGGGCCACTCGTGTGCTTCATAACAGCCAGCTTTAAATATCAAGCTGCTGCATTCAAGGTCCATGCAGCATGGAACTTGTGGGTTCAGAAATCCCTACATCAGAGGGGAAGACCCCCCCCCACTCTGACAGCTCACGAATCCCTGTGCATGCCATACCCCTAGGGAAATCCAGATTCTGATTACCCCAGGTGCATACATCAAATCAGTGCCACATCCACCTCATCAAGTGAGTCATGGCCATTTTAACAGAAAGATCCTCACCAACGGATCATAATAAGCTGCACTGTGAAAAAGAGCGCCAAAGTTCAGAAGCATCAGCAAAAATCTGCCTCAGACCCAGGGCTGCTCCTCGTGGTTCAACTATTTATCCAGATAGTTATTTAACTATAGGCCAGAATGTGACCATACAGGCATCACTAGAGCATAGTATTTTTAGCAGTCAATAAGAATCACTAAGGGATCATCTGCTTGTCCATGGTGCCCCCCCCCCACATGCAGTACAAGTAGTTGTCTTGAGTTACAGAAAATAGTCCTGAGAAAATTTAGCATACCTGTGTCTGTTGCTAGGGGAGACCATGGGAAGGTTACTTATCACCACCCACCATGCACAGGGTTAAATGCAGGCCCCTGAATACCTTTCAGCATGAAGGCATAACACCAAAATTAATCATTTTTCCAGAGCCATGGACCAGTTCTGCGAGTGGCCTTCTCTTGCTGCAGTTTCCTCTTCAATGAATGCTTCACCTTCCAGATGATTAGTAAAATATCTTGGGGGTCTCACCAAATGCTCATTGCATAGCTTGGCAGGGTATAGAAAAGTGAATGTCCAACCCATGGCATGCATCTTGGACTTGACTGGGTTGAACTTTTGCTGTTTTGCTTGCAGATCCCTGCAATAATCCAGGAAGATGTGCACCTGGCCATTCTCAATGGAAATCGGACCCTGCAACTTCACTGCGTATTGCATGGTTTGTCTGTATATTTCAGATACAGTATTTAATAAGACAATGGCTCGGGTGCTCCCCCAGTTTGAGAGGGAGATCCACGCAATGCACCCTTTCGATTTCCAGGCTTAAAGCTGGTTCCTCCATCTTCAGATGCTTCACTAGCCACTACTGTAGTCCTTTCTTGGGGTTGTTCCCCTCCATTCCTTAAGGAAGCACAAAAATTCTGAAGTTTAATTATCGCAACCAATTCTGTTGGTTATTTACCCTCAGCTGCATTCCTTCCAGGTCCTCCTTGACACAGATGAATTCTCGGGAGGCAGAGACCACTGTGTTCTCCAATTTGCTGAGCCACTTTTCAGGCTCCTCTAGGTGGGTGGTATGGGCTGCTGATATTCTGGTTACTACAGATTGTGTGTGGGTGATTTGTGCCACTAAGTTGGTGAAGCAGGGATAGTCTACTGCTCCTTTGAGTTGGGTAAGTTCCCCAGCTCCCTGAAGGAGGCAATGGTGACACCTCTCCTGAAGAAATCTTCTCTGGACCCAGGCTGCCCTGCTAACTACAGACCTATCTCTAACCTGCCCTTTGTGGAGAAGGTGATTGAGAAGGTAGAGGCACTACAGCTGGAGAACCATTTGACCATCCATGACATCAATGAACATCTCCAATCTGGTTTTTGAAAGAGGCATAGTACCGAGACTGTGCTGGCTCAGGTGCTCAATGATTTCTTGATGGCGAGAGATCAGAAGTGCCGTTCCATCTTGCTACTTCTTGATCTCTCATCTGTCTTTGACATTGTGGATCATTGGGTGCTGCTTGAGCACCTGAGGTTCATCTGTGGCCTGTCTGGTACAGTTCTCAGGTGGTTTAAGTCCTTCATTACTGGCAGAATGCAGAGGGTGGTGTCGGGAATTTTTTCCTGTGACCCATTCTCTCTGCCATGTGGGGTCCCTCAGGGCTCGGTGTTGTCTCCTATATTGTTCGTGGTGTACATGCTGCCACTCGGAGACATTGTATGATGGTATGGGCTGAGGTTTCACTGCTATGCTGATGATACCCAACTCTACCTGCCTTTCACACCAGACCAGGATAGTGCATTTTTGGTATTTAACAACTACCTCACTGAAATCCAAGATTGGATGAATTCCAGCTGGCTGAAGTTGAACTCGAGAAAGACAGGTGATGGTATTGGATCCAGGCCACCATAGAGAGAAAGGTTGGGGGCTGGTGAGCCTACTGGGCTTTACTTGGGGAGCTCCCAGCTTCTTGCCTCCGAATGGGTGTGGGACCAGGGGGTGATTCTTGATGACAGGCTGACACTGTGATCTCAGGTGTCGGTAGTCATCAAGTCCTCTTTCTTCCACCTGAGGAACATTACCAGGGTCAAGCACCTAGTTCTGTCTTGCGATCTTCCTATGCCGATCCACATCTTTGCAACCTTGCGCCTGGATTACTGCAACTCCCTTCACCTAGGGCTGCCAGGGGTTTATATCTGCTGCTTGTAGCTGGTGAAAAAAGCTGCAGCCCGGTTGTTGACAGGGACCACTCGGGTGTGTCATATCACACCGGTGCTGCGTGAACTGCACTGGCTTCCTATTCAGTGGTGTATCAACTTTAAGGTCAAGCTTCTAACTTATAAAGCCCTACACGGACAGGGCCGTGTCCGCCTCCTGTCCTGGGCAACCGCTCCTCTCGGCTGACATGAGGTCGCTACAGATTCTAAGGGTATCTCCAAAGTCATCGGGGGCCCATGCATTTATATATGTGACCCCAGACCTGTGGAATTCTCTACCCCAATGGCTACAAGAGTGCACGATTGTGGGGGGTTTCAAGCAGGCCCTAAAAACACATTTGTGGTGCCAAGCAAAACCAAATTGATTTTACTGATTTTATTTATATCTGTATTATGCTTTATTGCTTTATCCTGTTTTATTGTTTTATTCAATAGTATGTTAAAGTGCCTTGACAATCTGAAAGGCACTCTACAAATAAAGATTATTATTGTTATTGTTATTGTTGTTGTTATTATTATTATTATTATTATCATTATATAAGCCTGCTTTCATTTCAGCCTGCATTGCTGCCAACATGGCTGGAACCCCAGCCAGGAATTTTTCCAGCTCTGACATCATGACTGTCTTGTTGGATGCAGCTTGGGCCTGCAGCCTGGTCCTTGCCTCATTGCGTCAAGTGTTGATCCACTGACTACTTCATTGGATCAAACAATAGCTTCAGCTGCTAGCTTTTTTGCTGATCTACAGCCATGGACCACCGGTAAATTTAGGTGGAATTTTAGTTCAATTATTCTCCATTAAAGTCTTTAAGAGGCAGTTTACGAAGTAGTGCCCAAGGGAGCTAGACACACACATGACTGCCATCATGCTCAGCGGGCCAACCCCCCCACCCAGGTGTACATGTTGAGATTCCTCGACTCACCCGAAGGGCTTTTGATGCAGCCCTTTCATGATTTTATTTGTCCTGTTTGCCTGCTTTTTCTGATTTATGTCAATAATTTGAATAAGAGCATCACTGACTCTAATAAATATACATTTATTCGCTAATGATACAATACTATATGTCTCAAAACCCTATGCCGAACAAGTTTGTTCAGCTCTCCAAGCAAACTTTAACCAGATCCAGCATAATCTAATTTAATTGAAATTGTTGCTAAATGCTATAAAAAACTAAGGTGATGTTTTTCCATCCACCCAGGACTACTATAGCTAGTTTCCATAATAGCACTACCACACCCATCTCCACACTCTTAGGCGAAAAGCTAGAAGTTGTAGACACTTTTAAACACTTAGGGTTCCTACTTGATTCCTACCTATCAATTACCCCAACATCAAGTCACTGTCAAAAAAAATGAAGCAGAGGCTTGGTTTCTTTTTTAGAAACAAATCTCTCTTCTCTCATCTCTAAAGAATAAGGCTGGTTCAGGATACCTTTTTACCCCTTCTGGATTACGCGGGCATCATATATAATTGTTCAATCACCAATCTTCATAAGTTGGACACTCTTTCTTACAGAGTCATATGCTTTTACCAGTGCCCCAGACAAAATACACCATTGTACATTGTAAAAGGATGTGAGCTGGACCTCTCTGGCAAACAGGAGACTTAACCACACTTACATGTAGGTACACAAAGCACTCATAAGTAAGTTGCTCCACTATGTGTCTTCTATCCTCCATCAAACACGTAGTCTCTATGCACTAAGGAAATGTGCTTATATCTCATTGAAGGTACCCAAAATTTGCACTCAAGTAGGCAAATCTGCCATGAATTACATTCTTCCCATGGCCTGGAACACCCTTCAATCTACTCTCAAACTTTAAAACTTATTACCTCTAAACACATTTAAGTCCGTCATTGAAAAAATTACTCTGAACACCTGACAATGCCTTTAACACTTACTCCCTGAACTATTTCCAGCCCCTACCCTCCTACTTCTTCACTTTCTGGGCTAAATAATAAAACATTTTTTTGTAATTATCTACTCATGTGCTTCTGCTTGTGACTGGCTGCGTCTGGTATTGACTGATGCTATCAAAGTTCGTTGTCTTTTTACCTCTTATTTAACCATTACATCAAGTACAAATCTACTGTCTATTAACTCATGAAGTACTGTATGTGTCTTACTGTATAGTCACTGTATTCATCATTGTAATTTTATTTACTGTATATTCACTGTATTTTTTGTTTCTGAGTTGTGGCTCCCTGAAATTGACACAATACTTACCAGCAAGGAATGGACCCAAAACTCACCAGTGAGCATATAGTGGCAACTTCACCTCCCCCCTCCTGCTGGAGATACCTCTCCATATGCATCCCACTGGCCCTATCCACCACTTTGTCATACTGCCTACCACTTTGAGGTCATCGGATAGTAGAACCCAAGGTCCATTTCCTGCTTAGACACCATAAGTACCTCCCCACATCCTATACTCAGCTCCTGGGTTCCTATGCCCTAGGTCTATGATTTTGAACTTTTTGGCATTGAGCCACAACTGTCATGCTCTTGATCACTACCTGAGTTTACTAAAATCCTTATGCATTTCCTCCACTCCTTTTTGAATGTCCACTCCATTGCAGAGTTTTGTATCATCAGCAAAAAGGCATATCTTGCCTTTTAGTTCATCTGTAATGTTGCTTATGACAAAATTGAAGAGGATCAGTCCAAGTATTGAGCCCTGCAGCACCCCTCTGGTCACTCTCCTATCATTAGAATAAGTCTCATTAACCACCACCCTCTGTTTCCTACATGTTAACCAGTTACTAACCTAATTCATCACTTTGGATCCCACCCCTAGGCTGCTCAATTTCTTCATCAGTCTCCTGTGTGGCACAGTGATGCTTTTAATTTAAAATACTCTACAAATGTTTACTGTAACAATGTTTCCATAAATTCACCCCCCAACAAAAAGATGATGATTTTATAATGATGTGTCATGAATGATTATTTAAGCAATAAGCCATGCGGGGGTGTGGGTTATTGGGGGATTTACCATGGCTGGGGTGGTTTGCCCATGAGGCGCAGCCGAGTGGGTAAATCTGCGCCAACCGTGGTAAATCTCCAATAACCCAAATCTCGAATGGTTTATTGCAATTATACAAGGGATTGAAGGAAAAGATTAAAACGAGCAATAAATAGTTTATATTTATTTTCAAATGTGTTTTCTTGACTCTTTAGTGTGGTAACCTTCCTGTGTTAGTTAAATAGTCCATTATTGCAATCTAAAATGAGTGCTATCCGTTAGTAATCTCGTAACAGAGAGAGATATATTTCGTTTTTAAGTCTGCAGTCTTTTTTTTTTTTAGGTCATGAGTGAATGTAGCACCATGTGAACATTTATAAACTTTGTAGATGGTTGCGAAAGAGGGAGCTGTAATGGAGAGCAAGGGAGAGGTCAGGCTGGTGCAGGTCAGAGAGCGAGAGAGAGAGAGACTGTGAAGTTTTGTTTTTGTTCTTCGAGGGAGAGAGAGAGAGCAGTGCGAAAATTAATTGTTAGTTGCTGCTCACTTAGAGAAACAGAGGAGGCAAGGTTTCAATTTTTTTCTTCACAGTTTGTGTATCTTACATTTCGGAACATGTTGCTAGCAGGTGTCGGGTTGCAATACACAGTGTGTTGTGTTCAGCACTGCGACTGAGCAGAGTGGAGCTTCCGAGATCGTGTGTTTTTTTTTGTTTGTTTCTGGGTAAGCAGCGAAAATGGTATTGAGGGGAATTTATTACAGGGATTTTTTCTGGCTGTTTAATTTTTTTTTTATGAATAACACAGGTTACACAGGTAGAGGGCTAGTTAGTACACCAACGTTTAGTGAGGAAATGAAGATGGAGGCTCGGAATGATTTTAAATTTTTATTTTTGTTGTTGTTATTGAGATGCAGCTGGCTGGCACCTTTTGCAGTGATTATCAGAGGATTTACAACAGAGGTAAGGTGCCAGCCTGCAGTTTTCATTGGTTGGTGTCCGAGGTCCATGGTATAATATCAATTATACAATGGCAAGAAAGAATCCTGGACTCTGATTGGTCAGTGTATGCCTAAAATAGTGATGTTATTACACAATAGCATCACTGTCACTGATGATATTTAGCTACCGCTTTTATCTTAAGAAACAAAGATATGCTGCCTCACTAAATCTACTAAAAACACTTAATTTTTAATTTTTTATTTTGTATAACATTGAGCCATTATTTAATTGCATTAAGGCATTATTGTGTAATAACGTCACTCCTGGGGTGGTGGAAGAACTCGTCTTTACCTTGTACTTCAACCCACCCCAGGAGTGATGTTATTACATGATAACACACACCTTGTCATGCCTTATTGCTTAATTATATTCAAAGATCATGTTCAAACTTTAAAAAACATCATTGTGATCATGACTAACAATAAACATGAATGTTAAATGGCCACCAATCAAAAACTGCAATATTATGGAAATAATGATTAAGCTTAATGATAATCTCACATCATCATGATTTTTCATGATTGGCCATGGTGAAGATTACTACAATAAATTAAGAGAAAAATAATGTATCTTCCTTCTATACTAACGAGATGCATCTTAAATTAGACATGTTTATTGGAATCATCAGTTATGACACATCTTCTTCACAAACAAACTGCTTTTAATTATACCTACTCTGACTCCTCACTTCTTACTAGTGTTTTACGTATTCAGATTTGTTTATATAGCTCCATTCAGTGGCTCCCTTTAGAGTTGTGGTGCCTTCCTACAATTAACTGGTTTGTGCTCAGAACCTTTCCTAACAGTCTACAGACTAATACTGTCAAGTTAAAAATATTTTAACAATATAAATGACCATTGTATTAGTCCATAAACTGTGCTTTTGAAATTTACAAGAAATATCCAAATTAGTTATGCAAATGAGTAACAAGCTGTGAATGAGCTCTATCTGCACATCCAGCAGATCTGGGTATGATTCCCACAACCTCCACTTGCATACTGAGTGACTCTGGGCAAGTTGCTTAACCACCCCAGTACTCCCAGGTCACCCCTGAGAACAGACACTTGTGCCTAGTGGGCCTTACTTGGTTACCAAAAGAATAAATTAAAAGGTGTACATACTATACCTAACATCTCATGTACTCTTCCTAAAGGGATTCAAACTTAACTTCAGATGATTTACACTGCAATGTGCTTCTGCTGACAGTTGATATTCATATTTTCATATTACCAAAAAAATAAACTTTAAGTATTACTAATGTGACTTACAGTTGTATAATAAAGAACAAAAATTATCATCAATGATAATCTCTTGATCATCCACAGATCATAAAAAACCATCATGTTGATTAAAGCTTACAAAAATACTTAATAATCATCAGTTGGTGATTTAAAAGTTGCATGTCTGATGATTAAATCCTGATTTAGATGATGATCAGAGATCATGATCTGCCTTGATGGTTATATGGTAACATTTAATGATTAACAAGGATCAATCATGACTGACCTTCAAAAAATATGATTGGTAATTTATCAAGTCACCTGGGCCACCACTGAGGTGAGTCTGATCAGGAGGACAGCAAGAGGAAGGAGGTGCTGTTAGAACTTTACTACTCTACTGGAACTTAAGAACAACAATGTTTCTACTGGGACCTTCAATTTAGGGTAAAAATAAACAAAAACAAGACTTAATGTGTTTGCCTGAGTTGGGTGAAGGGAACTGTTATTTGTGCAGTTAGTTAGGTGAAGAAGGGAACTGTTATTTGTGCAGTTAGGTGAAGAAGGGAACTGTGAATTAGGGGGAGTGACTTAGGCAGCAGGAAGACAGGTGTTTGGATTTAAAACTGCCCTAGAGAACTTCACTACTCTACTGGGACGTAAGAACTAGAACTCTACTATGGGGACCCTCAATGTAGGGTAAAAACAAACAAACAAAAAAACAAGAGTTACTGTGTTTGTTTAAGCTGGGTGAAGGGAACTGTTATCTGTGCAGTTAGCTAGGTGAAGAAAGAAACTGTGAATTAGCGGGAGTGGCTTAGGCAGCAGGAAGCCAGGTGTTTGGATTTAAAAGTGACCTGGAAAGCTTTTGGCAGAGAACAGCAAGCAGTAGGAGGTGTTGTTAGAACTTTACTACCATACTGGGACTATATAGCCATCCTTCCCTCCCCTCCTTCTCCCCCCAGCCAGTTCTACTTTTATAGGCACAGGATTTGACTGACAACAGAAACTTCCTGTTTGGGAGCAGAAAGGGAGTAATCACATAGGCACAAAAAACTCACCAACCTATATGGAAAAGAGTAGCTCTCCATCCCCCTAATTGCTGAAGGTGTGGCTCTGAGCAAGTAAGAAGGAGACTACTGAGGAATACAGGAATTTCCTTTCCCAGAACAGGAAAAGCTCCTTCCATTCTTCCTGTGGAGGCCTCCTAGTGGTTCCTAGGTCAAGGTTGAGATCTGCTGGTGATAGGACATTCAGAGACAGCAGGAACGTAGGGAGAAAAAAATAAACAGAGAAAAGAAAGAGTAAGCATACAAAACAAGAGTTTATGGTCCACAAATCAGACATTATGGAGGTGGTGCAGTGCAGTGACTGCAGAGCAGCAGTCTTCTGGGAGATGTTCTGAAGGATGAGGTGTTGTCCCATCTACAGGCACCTCTCTGGGCTGAGGGGGGAGGTTGCTAGTCTCCAGGCAGAGTTGGTAAGGATTTGGGGGACCTCCTCTCCCACCCAGGGACCACCAGGGCCACTGCCAGTACCTCAGAGGTTGCCAATAAAGAGGAGCGGTTGAACCACAGTAGGCTCAGAGAGGGTGAGGGTGGTGAAACGGAGTCACATTCCCTCCAGTTGTACCTCTTCACAATTCATACACTGTTCTAGCAGAGTGCGGTTCCTCTATGGAAGCACCTTCAGTGGAGACCAAGAAGGATGCTGGGAACCTCCAGAAAGGAGACTCACAGGAGGGTGGCATGGGATCCCACAGGGGAAGGAAACAACTCCTGCTGGGGGACTCCATTGTTAGGAGGGTAGAACTGGGGGAGGGGGAGAAGGAGGTATGGTGCCATTTCAAAGGAATGAAGCTTGAGCTCCTCAGTATTAGGCAGGGTGCTGGCTATGCCACAAGCCAAAGACCAACAAAGTGAGTACAAAAAAGTCAGCACTCCTAAACAGTCACTCCTCATCAAGTTGGTGCAAAATTCACTAAAATTACTACCAACAGCTTAATCTGGTTCAAGGTCAGTTAGCATTCATCTGTATCCCCTTCCCCCAGGTTGTGCCTGAAAATAGGCAGGATTTGTCTAGTGCACTTACCCGGTGAATAAAAACTAAACAAACATAAATAAATAAATAAATACATAAATAAATAAAATATTTATTTGTAGAAAATCAAGGTTCAGGCCACAGACAAACACTCTTCCAGATGCCCCTGAGCTTCAACCGTTAGGACTTCCTCAGGAGGCTACTCACTGAGGAAGACCTAATGGTTGATGCGCAGGGACACCTGGTAGAGTTTTTGCCTGTGGTCTGATTCTTGATTTTCTACAAATAAATATCTATTTTGCATCAATTTGGTGAGGAGTGCATCTTTAGGAGTGCTGACTTTTTTGTACTGACTAGGTAAGGTGCCTGCCTGGTGCCATGACTTGGGGGGACAGCGAGCAAATCCTCAGGATCACTGGAGCAGCTGCATGGGGATGAACAAATGACCTGGCTGGGAAAGGTATCAGAGCAGTGCAGGGGGAATTTATGGAGTTGGGGAGGGGCCTTAGACAAGTAGCACACATGGTAACCTTCTCAGGAGTGCTGCCTATCTATGACATGGGTAAGGCTAGGGTGCTCCACACCAAGGGATTCAATCAATAGTTGAAAAACTGGTACATCGCTCTGGGTTTTGGCTTCATTGAGGACTGGGGGTCCACCTGGAGGGATGCAGGCCTATACTGGTGTGATGGTCTGCATCTGTCCAGGAGGGAAACCAGGATCCTAGGTGACAGATTTAAATGCTTCATTGGCAAACATTTAAACTAGCCAAGGAGGAGGCACTGAAAAGGAATAGGGAAAGCCTAGCCCCTCGAAAAAAAATCAGGGTAGTTAGTGAGGTAAACACCAAGATAGAGAAGTTGATAGGGAGAAGGGCAGGGGTAAGTGGAGAAAAGGCAAAGGCAATAAGGACAGGGATGGGCAAAAAGTGATAAGGCCATCAAAAAATGGAGGGTAATGAGTACCAATGCCCATAGTCTAGGTAATGAGCTACCTGAAATGGTGGGCTTGATGGAAGAGGGACATCTGGATATTGTGGCAGTCACAGAAACATGGTACACAGAGAACCATGAATGGGATGTCAACATACCAGGGTACACAATCTAAAGTATGAACAGGGAGGGTAGAAGAGGAGGAGGAGGAGTAGCTATCTTCATAAGAGAAGGGATCAAAGCAATGGAACTAAAGGGTAAACAGGGAAGAGAGGAGGCAATGTGGGTCACCCTAGAGACCAGAAATGGCACCACAATCCTTATGGGGGTTGTATACTTACCCCTGTCTCAGGGGGAGGAAATGGAGAAGAAAATGATAGAAAGCATTCTTAGTATGGCAGAAAAATGGGTAATATTGTTGATGGGGGACCTGAATGTGCCAGATGTTAATTGGAGCACCTTTGCTGCAGCCACATCCAAGAGCAGGGTTGTTCTCAATGCCCTATAGGGGGCAAGACTCAGATAGCTAGTGTTGGAAGCCACTTGGGAGGGAACAATCTTAGACCTGGTACTCTCAAAAGGGGATGGAGAGAGAGGATCTCTGATCTAGAAGTGGGTAGCCATCTGTGAACAAGTGACCACCAAACAGTGTGGATCACAGTAAACACAACTGCAGAGTTAAACCATACAAAAGTGAGGGTACCAGACTTTAGGAGGGCTGACTTTGTCAAAATGGGAGAGTGCCTCAGAAAAGCACTAGCAAACAGGCAAGAAGAAAGGGTGGAGGAACAATAGGGAAACATCAAAACTGCCATCACAGAGGCAACAAACCTTTGTGTGAAGCAAATAAACAAATCAAAATGAAAGAAAAAAACACTATGGTTTTCAAAAGAGGTGGCAGGGAAGGTTAGGGAGACAAATATAGCATTCAAGATGTATAACGAAACACAGAAGGAGCAGGGCAGAAAACTGTACCAGTTAAAGCAGAAGGAAGAGTGGAAGGCAATTAGAATAGCAAAGTCCAAAACCAAGGAAAAGATAGCCAACTCTGTTAAGAAGGGGGATAAAACCTTTTATATGTACATTAGGGAGCAAAGAAAGACCAAGGAGGATAATGAGGCTTAATAAAGGGGAGGTGGGTGGGCAGAGAGGGACTGTGAAAAAGCAAAAAAGAAGAGGCGGCATAGGTACCTAATTCAATCAATAGAAGCACTCTGGATAGGGAGTCGATGCCAACCCTTTCACTGAAGAAAGTGTTCTGAAAGAACTCCTAAAACTGAAGGTGGACAAAGCAATGGGGTCTGATGGGATTTTACCCCAGAATTCTAAAAGAACTAAGGGGAGAACTAGTAACAGCACTGACTACCCTTTTTAACAAATCATGGGAGGATGGGGTGGTACCTAAGGACTGGAGGAGAGCAGATGTGATTCCCTTTCACAAAAGTGGGAGCAAAGTAGAGGTAGGAAACTACATATCTGTTAGCTTGACCTCATTGGTAGTGAAAATGATGGAATCACTTCTAAAAGAAAGAAAGAACAGTTGAGTTCCTAGAGGCCAGTGGGTCTCAGGACCCAAGGCAGCATGGAGTCACAGTGGGAAGGTCATATAAGATGAATGTAATAGATTTTTTTACTGGGTGACAAAAGTTGTAGACCAGGGAGGGGCTGTGGATGTGGCCTACCTAGGCTTTAACAAGGCATTTGACACAGTCCCACACAAAAGATTAATAAACAAATTAGATAGCCTGTGAGTGGGTACCATGGTGGTAGCCTGGGTAATAAATTGTCTGGACAACAGAAAACAAAGGGTAATAGTAAATGGACTCTACTCCCAAGAAAGAGGAGTTACAGGTGGGGTACCACATGGTACAGTAATGGGTCCAGTCCTTTTTAATGTCTTTTCACTTTGCGAAGGGACTAGATGGAAAAGTATGCCTCTTTGTAGATGACACAAAGATCTGCAACAGGATTGATACTCAAGGGGGTGTCAAAAGGATGAGAAGGGGCTTGACATAGTTGGAGGAATGGTCAAAAGTATGGCAGCTTAAATTCAATGCAAATAAGTGCAAAGTAATGCATCTGGGAAACAAAAACCTAGGGAAAGAGTACACAATGGGGAGACAGTATTAATGACAACAAAAATGGAAAGAGACCAGGGGGTGGTCATATCAGATGACCTAAAGGTAAGCAAGCAATGTGAGAAGGCAGTAAGGATGGCTGGGGGGATACTGGGATGTATAGGGAGAGGCATCAGCAGTAGAAAACAGGAAGTTGTTATCCCTCTGTACAGACAGTTGGTGAGACCACATCTGGAGCACCGCGTGCAGTTCTGGAGACCCCATCTCTGCAAGAACATAGACAGGATGAAGACAGTCCAATGGAGGGCAATTAAAATGGTACATGGTCTGCAACAAAAGCCATACAAAGAAAGTCTAAAGGAGCTTAATATGTATACCCTTGAGGAAAGGAGGGAGAGGGGAAACATGATAGAAACTGTCAAGAGTCTCAAGGGAATCAACAAAGTCCAAGAGGGTATCATCTTTCTGAAAAAGAGATGTGCAAGAGCAAGGGGACACAATTTGAAGATAGAGGGGGAATGGCTCAGGGGCAATGTGAGGAAGTATTTTTCACAGAGAGGATGGTGGATGCATGGAATGGCCTTCCTGTGTAGATTGTGGGGTAAAAAACAGTGGAGGAATTCAAGAATGCATGGGACAGACATAAGGCAATTCTCGTGGGGGTAGGAAGAAGGAGGCTATTGGTTAACTAGGATCTGCAGCTTATCCATTAGCTAGAGAAATGGGCAGAGTAGGTGGGCCAAGTGGTCCTTTGTCTGCTGTCAAAGTCTATGTCTCTAGGTTTCTATAGTTGATAGACTTCTTGCTTCAGTTGATCTTATTTAAAGGGACCAAGTCTGCTGTCCTCCAATCCTCTGCACAACACCTGCTTCGAGAGATCTGTTGAATAAGGCCATCAGTGGGCCAGCTAGCATCTCATGTCTTGTAAAGCAGTTCTAAATGTTAAAGTACAAATGTAAAGAAAATTGATCCTCTTGATAACTGTGCAGTACTTTACAGTAGCTTTTAAAACATTCCAAGTTTTATCTCCTTTACCATTTAAAAATATTTATGTTCAGTAGATTGAATTAAACACTACAGTATGCATTTTTATTTTATTTGAATTTATTTTGATATTGAATAGAACTCTTTTATGTTCTCCCTTTATATTGTATGTTCTTAGAAAGATCACCACCATTGGTCCTGGTCCTGACAGAGTAGCAACAGCCAGGAAATATTGAATTTATCTTCTGTTTGGCTGAAAATAAATGAAATAATTATTTAATATACTATATTGTAGGGGTGGAGCCTTTGTTTCTTCTTATATCAGGTATCAGATCACTCCCACTTACAAGAGGTGAATATTTATTTAGTTAGTTTTTGTTGACCAGGTAAGTGCACTAGACAAATTCTGCCTATTTTCAGGCACGACTTTGAGGAGGGTGAATACAGATGAATGCCAGCTGACCTTGAACCAGATTAAACTGTTGGTGGCATTTTTTTAGTGAATGGGGGGAAATTTCGTCAGGACACCAGGGAAATTCCCTTACTCTGAGGTAGGGGGAGTTGCTATCAGTGAGCTTGCTGACCATTTCTCTGTGGGATGCCATCGGATGAAGACGTGTGGGAGGTAGGGGAGCGGGTCTCCTCCCCAACCTCGTCTCTGCCAGAGACTCAAGTGGAAGATTCGCTGTCTTACTCGCTGATTTTATCAGCTTTGGATGGTTCATCTACTCTACTTACTGATTCTGCTGTGTCTTGTTCTGATTTGGGTTCGGCTGTTTTGTCAGCTCAGCAGCCATCTGATTTTTTGGGTCCTGCCTGTCCTTTGCCTTCTACTGCTTTAACGTGGCATACTTCATCTCCGCAACTGGATAGTGTTGGTGTTACTCTACTACTAGATCCCGGATGTACATCTGCTACGTCAGCGTTGTCTTTGCTGACAGTGCTAGGAGAAGAATGCCAGATTCGATTGCAAATGGACTTGGAACTGCGGAGACAGGTACGGCTTTACCAGAAAAACTGGGGAAACATTAGGGATGTTTCGCAAAGGGGGAAAAAAGGGGCTGCTCCTGTTCCTAATATTCTAGACACTGCTCCTGCTTTACAAGTGGCGGGTTGGATCCCTACCGAGGGTGGTTGGTCACCTGACCCTGCCGATGCCACTGTCCAGGATTATGCTTCCTTTGTAATTTCAGACACGGGTAAAATTTTACAGAATTCTGACTCATTTTCAGCCGGCCTGATTATTTCACAGCAAACTGCATTGGCTAAGTCGGGGGGGGAGGCGGGCAACCCTCCTCTGCCTCAGGTACTTTCAACCCTGATTTCTGATTTGGGGCTGGTTTCTGGCATTCCCTCTATGTCTGCTTCAGAGCCTACTCCTGTTCCTGGTGTTTCCCTGGACAGTGAGAGGCCATCAGTTTCCCAGGTAGGGGGCCTACCTGTTCTGAATATGGGGTCTGCCCCTTCATCTGCTTCCCCTGGAGCTAAGGTATCTGTCGCTGCCTTCTGCATGGCTGACTTGTTTAAACCGGCGTTTAAGGAGCCTGCTCCATGTCATAATGCTATTCGGCTGCTCTATAAGGGTAGTTTGGCGGACTCCCTTGACAGAGTGTACATTGGGCGGCATCTTTTGAAAGACTTTTTGAAATTCTATGCATCAGAGGTTTTTGCTTTAATTAATATGGATGGTTACAATTATGATGTTAGCTTTAAAACTATGTAAGCCCTAGATCGATTTTGGATGAAATACAATTCTCTTAAGGATACCCCCCTTTGGACTTCTTTTCTGGCAATCCCACTTACAAAGCCTGCAGTGTGGACTATTACTGTTTTGTTTCGGAATGAAGGGGTGGAGTTAGCTGATATTCTGTTTTGGCAGAAAAAACGTTGTGAAGTTTTGGAGCACCCCGTCCCTATCATGGATTCTGAACAATTTTGGACAGGGGGCTGGAAAATTAAGTGTAAATTACTTAAGACTAATTTTGGTGTTTCTCACTTACCTAGTTGTTTTTTTTTAGGGAGGAATAGGGGTTCTCTGTTTTATCCAGGACAGCCTAAATCCTGTTATAGATGTGGCTCTAGATTGCATCTTAGTAATGCTTGTGATGCTCTAAAATGTACTCATTGTTTGGAGATGGGTCATTTAGCTGCTACGTGTCTGAATTTATTTTGTTGCAATCTTTGTGATGAAAAGGGTCACTCTTATGTTAAGTGTCCCTGGGCCTCTCATAATTCTGTAGACACACCCACTCCCATGAATCCCTTATTAAGCAGGCCCAGAAGAAGAGTTGTGCTCAGACCTCTGAAAGGCGGATGCAGGATCTTTTATCTGTCCCAAATCCTGGGTCTGTTTTTCAGTCACAGTCAAATTTACCTGTAGACTATCATCCTGATCTTGTTTCTAATAGCAAGTCTGATGTGACAGTGCATGTACCTTCTGAGGCCCCGATGGTGGTGGTTGTCCCTGACCAGGTGGGCCCTCCGGACCCTCTATCTCTACCTCTTCAAGATTCAGGTTCCTTTCCTGAGGATATGCTTGTAGAGGTAGAACCAGACCCTTTGATTCCCCCTCTTACTTCTGTACCTCCTGATTCTGATACTACTGTTATGCCCCCCCCCACCACGTTTTGGATATGGATCAGTCTTTTCATACTGTTTCATACAAAAAATGACAACAGGAGAAAAATGTAGTTCCGGGCCCTAAAGGGAAGGAACGGAAAGTTGGGTCTAAGAAAAAACTGTTACAATCTAATAAATTTGATGTGTTAAGACGACAGCGCAGGTCAGGGGCACTGAGCAGGATGATGAGGACTCGGCCTCAGACTCTTCCTCCGTGGCCTCTTCTGTAGTTGCTTCTTCTGGTTTAGAAGATGGTGCCTATGGAAAGCTCAAATGGAAGACTCATTCTCAGCATTGATATGTTTAGTGTAGCTTTTCCCTTTGTGTTTTTTCCTTTTTTATGGGTGCTTTCTGTGTTTTCTCTTTGAATGTCAATAGTATGAAGAGTGGTATACGAAGGGATTTAATCTTCTCAGAATTGCAACATTTTCGCTCTGATATACTTTTCTTGCAAGATACTAGAATTAAGACATTTAAAGAGATAGCACAATGCTTCTCTATTTGGACTTTGGGGCCCACATTTTGGTCGTTAGGACCAGATAAATGTGATGGTTTGGGTATTTTATTTTCTAATCCGGATTTACATGTCTCTCATCTGATTGACTTGGACCCTGGTAGGGCTCTGATTTTGGATGTCTCTTATCAGTCTTGGAGACTTCGCATCATTAATATTTATGCACCTCAGAATAAGGCCTCTAGAGTGGCCCTTTTCAGGAAATTCCAGCCTTTATTTTGCACAGCCCGAATGGTCATTTGGGGTGAGGATTTCAATTATGGCATTCAAAAGAATGATAGGGGTCTGCAGACAGATAAGATGTTTTGTGATTCTAATGCCTTAAAATATGGTGTTACTACTGCCAATCTAGTGGATTCCTACCGCATATTTCATGCTACTGGTGGCTTTTCTTTTCGTAAAGGCTTGTTACGTACTAGGATTGATTATATTTGGGTTTCCAAATCGGTACCTGTTACTCATTCTGGTATTCTTGATTTAGCTTTTACTGACCATTCAGCTGTGTATTTGGAATGCCATTGGGGTGAGAGTTTCCCTTTTGCAAAATCGTCTTGGAAGTTAAATGTTTCTTTATTACAGCAAGCACGTCTTCTTGCTGCTTGCAATGCCTTCTGGGCAGCCCTACTTTTTGTGTCTTGCATGTATGATTCTTTGATTGATTGGTGGAGGGATACTAAGTTAGAATTGAAAACCTTTTTTCAAAAAACTGTAGGATTGTACTACATAACTGATTATTTTCATTACTTACAATGTAGAAAGCATTATCATAGGCTGATTTCTCTTGCTGACTCTACTGGTCAGGATTTTAGCTCTCAGCTTCAGCAAGCCAAATCTGCTATGTATCGGTTCCAATATAATAGAATGAAATCCCTAAAACAGGAATTATGATTTGGTACGGTGAGTACAAAGCAGACATTTTGCCCTTTTCAAGATCATAAGGCTATTTGTCACAGGAAATGTATGGAGGAATTACAAGATGTTGATGGTACTGTTTATCGTGATAGAGTTTCTATTTTGCATCTTGCTTCCACTTATGTTAAAAATACGTTTGGACTATCTCCACAGACGGATTTGTTACATTCTTATGTTACACAGATAACGCCACAGACCCTTCTGCCGGATCAGATGCAGTGGCTTGTGGCCCCTATCACTATTGATGAAGTTCGTTCTGTTATTAAATTGGCTAAAACAGGGCTGTTCTCCTGGACCAGATGGGCTTCCAGCAGAGTTTTTTCAGACCGTTTGTGATCTTTTGGCTCCAGTATTATGTGATCTCTTTAATGTCCTTTTAAGTTCTCCTTTCATATCCGAATGGTTGGTAGAAGCAGATATGTTTTTTTTTATATAAAAAAGGTGACAAAAGGTTATTACTTAACTGGAGGCCTATCTGTCTGTTGAATTCTGATATTAAGTTATTGAGTAAAATTGTGTCTCTTAGATTCTCAAACTGTGCTCATTCTCTTATTAGTTCTGTACAGGGTTGTAGTGTTCCTCATCGTAGTATACATGATAATTTGATATTACTCCGGGAATTATTCTATAAAGGTCAGAACCGCTGTATCTCTGGTTTGGTGCTTAGCCTAGATCAATGTAAGGCTTTTGATTCCATTTCCCAGGAATATTTATTTTCAGTATTAGATCGTTATGGGATCCCCGTTGAATTTATTTCCTGGCTTCGGAAACTTTATAGTTATGCTACTGTGGTGCCAAAAGTTAATGGTTGTAAAGGGGATAGAATTGGTCTCCAACGAGGTGTTAAACAGGGTTGCCCATTAAGTCCCCTGTTGTATGTTTTTTGTATAGATCCCCTTTTATGCTGTATTCTTAATGATTCTCAGATAAAGGGAATATCCTTAGTTCATACCTTTCCCCCTTTAAAAATTCTTGCATATGCAGATGATTTAGTTCTTTTGGTAAATGAATTTACGAATGAGGCAGTTATTTCTCAACAGCTTGTTGCTTTTTCTAAAGCTTCTGGCTCCAGTATTAATATGGACAAATGCTCTGGTTATCAGTTTCCCTCAGATGTTCCTAGATTAGTTCGATATGTAGGTATTTCAGTATCTATGGAACCGGTTACTATTTTGGGGCTACGGTTTGGTTCCGACATTCATACAGTTGTTAACTGGGAGCAGAAATTGACAACTGCAGAGGTGTCACTGGCTCATTGGATTCATGGGCCTTTATCTAAACATAAATGTATTTTATTGTTAAAAACTTTGATTGTTCCCCTTTTTCTTTATATTAGTTATATTTATCCCCCACCGAAGAGTTTGTATACTAAATTGTATAGTTTATTTTTTAGAGCCTTATGGGGTAGCAGATTAAATCCAGTTAAGAGGCATATCACTTATCAATCTATAAAACAGGGAGGTTTGGATATGCTCCATCCTATTGCTTTTTACTTTAGTATTTTTCTGTATTTCAATGTTTCGAGCTTAATCAGCCCCACTGTAAAACTTGGATTTCTTTATTGACGGAATGGCTTATGCCTTGTTTGAGAGCGTGGGAAAATAAAAAGACTAGAATCTTTTCTAGATTAGAAATAGTTCCTCAAACAATTAAGGAGATGTTTCAACAACTCATCCTTTGGAAAGTTGACTTTAATCTCCTGACCTTACCTACAAGGAACACAGTTTATCATGCCATTGTTCAAGTTCAATGTTTGGAACCTCTCAGATTACCTTATTGTACAGAACAAGATAGTCAGGCTATGTTCCTGCAATTATTAAACCCGAGACTGCCAGTTTTTGTTTTGGATTTGGTATGGTTGACATTACATGGTAAACTTAATGTTAAAAACAATAATCGACATAAAGCTGTTCAAGAAAGGTATTGTTTAAGACCTTCTTTTTCCCAACTGTTGGAAACTCAAGAACATTTGTTTTTAACTTGTACTTATGCTCAACAGTTTTGGCAATTTTTAGCTGATTGTTGGAAATTACCACAGTTTGGAGTTCTCACTTATCAGGAATTGATTTATGTTCCAGGAACTTTACACTGGCAGTCTTTTTCCATTTCTACTTTACAAGTTCTGTTTGCTATTTTGAAGTATTATCTTTGACAGTCTCAGTGTAAGTGGGTATTACAGCAGCACTATGTTCCGTATGATGCCTTGTTATTGTTGATTACTGGAGCACTTCAGCAGCTACATGAAGCAGATGTAAAATGCGTTTCGTCTCACCAGTTATGTTGTTTCTGGCAAGCATGTGATGTCGTTCTCACTTAAATTTTATTCTGGTTCTCTGATTTTTGATTTAAGTGGTTAGATACTGTGTTTACTCTGCTGCATTATTTTTGTTTCTACTTGGTTATTTTGGTTGTGATAGTATGGTTTCTATTTTCTAGCACTTTATTGTACAGGATGTATTTGCTGTTTTGAAGCTTACTTCCCTTTTTCCCCATAAAATTCCCCTACTCTTCCTGCAAGGGTACTGTCACTTCCTGTGGACAGGATGGAGGGACCCAGTTTGCAGACGGACACAGGAGGAGGAGGAAGTGTTGATGTGGCAGGGGAGATGGCTTCCTCCCCCACTTTGCAAAATAGAGAGACTGAAAGAAATGAACATATGGAAACACCAGACAATGGTAATGAACTGGATGAGGAAATCAATATTGAAGAAGAAACCAATGATTCAGATACTCTGCTTGAATATACAGATGAAAACCTCTCGGATACCTGTGATATGGAGGAAAAAGAGAAAACACTGAAATAAGACTTTGGTGAGTCAAATACAACTTCTGCTGAAGCTGTATCTTTAAAACAACAACTTGCAAAAGAAGAGAGACTCTTTTTCTTTAAGAAAATACAGTTGGAGAAAAAACTCAGGGATGTTAAAAATGACAAGCAACAGAGGCCTGTCAAGCCAGCCCAGCTGAGCAGCAATGATGCAGCAACATCAAAGGATTTGGCTGCAAGCTGGTCGGAGGCTGTAGAGAATGAGGAGCTCACTATACAGAAGAACACAGAAGAAGAAACCCCACAAATTGCATCCAGAATGGTGAAAACAGGACTCAATAAACATGGCCTAAGATGTTCGGGTGAAACAGAAACTTCAGGACTAAAAGATTGGAATGTGACATCGGCATTACAAGTGGCAGGATGGCTGCAAGATCCTATCGCAGGTGAGTGAAAATCTGGGGTTTCCCAGAAGAAATGCCATCAAAAATTGGAACTTTAAAGGAGAATGTAAATATAAGAGGTAACCCTGGCAATGCAATAGATTTAGAAGTACCTCCAGATTTTGCTTTAACACAAAACCCTCAGCTACATCTGAATAAAGAACTGAAAGGGCCTTGTGAGCCCATACAAGACTGGCAACCTGGTGGATACCCCATCATTGCAACAGAACTCCCTCAAAGGCCTTTGAATATTGTGAACAGATCTATTCCAAAATCATATGCTTCACTGTTCAAAATGTCAATATTTCGAGCTAAAAGGCACATCCTGGTAAGGTTATCATATACAGGAGGGATGTCAGAACCCCCAGATAGAATATTTGTAGCAAGAAATCTTTTGAAAGATTCAATGAAGTTTTTTTCACATGAGATATATGCACTTATTCATATCTTGGGAGAGATTACTTTTGATGTCAGTTTGAAAACACTAAATGGGCTGGAAAGATTCTGGATTAAATATAACACACTGAAAAAAATCAGCCCTATGGTCACCTTTTGTATCCATACCTTTAAGAAAGCCGGCTCAAAAAACAATAACTGTACTCTTCAGAAATCAGGGCGTGAGCATGTATGATGTAACATATTGGCTGAACAGAGATGGTCTGTAATCGAAGACCCAGAAGCCATCTTAGATGCTGAAAATATTTGGACAGGGGTGGAGGATGAAAGTGATGCTCAAGACTACAGGCACTAGAGTAGTGCATCTGCCAAACTCTTTTTTCTTAGGACCAGACAGAGGTATATTATTCTACCCTGGTCAACTGAAAATGTGTTATAAATGTGGGTCAGTAGTACATTTAAGCAGTATCTGTGATAAGTCAAAATGCACAGTGTGTGGGGAACTGGGACACATGGGATGAGACTGTATACATGAAGGTAGGTTCAATTTGTGCAAGGAAGCAGGCCACCTTCCAGAATTGTAAATGGGCAGTGCACAACACCATAGATCATGCAGATGGGGAGGAACAGAGACTCCTCATAACACTGACAGAAAAATCAAGTAGGAAATCAAAGACTACAAAGGACACCAGGGCAAGGAGAACTAGAAGAACCTAGAGAAGCTCCCCCCTTTCACCTCAACCCATTACTCTTATCCCATCCCCCACCCCTACTGCACAAAGACCCCCCAGCAGGAGTTGAGAGATCCAATACCAAATTTACTGAGACAGAGTACACATACAGAGCAGAATAAACTAGGGGAATCTTTGGGGATAATCCCAAAAAGAGGGGAGGTGACAATAGGAGATGTAATGCCTCCCCCAACTCCAGGGAAAAATGAAACAAGGATGGTTACCAGACAAAAGGCAAAGGCAGCCTCCCTGAAACCCCCTGAGAAACAAAGTATAGTAATTGTTGCAAATGGATATGAAATTTTGCAGTCAGAAAATATAGAAGATGAGTCGGATGCTTCATCAGTAGCATCCTCCTTACCAGAGGGAACTACTGAAACTGAGATACAAGAAAGACCTAGGGACCACAGAAGAGGAAAGCCAAAATGAAACCAAAGCATAAAGAACCAAATACAAGGAGGGGACAATTGAAATAAATAGATGAATGAACATTTCTCTTTTTATACTGTGAATGTCAATAGTATAAAAAGGCTGGAAAAATGGAAAACTGTGTTTTCTTTCCTTACCTATTTATATTTAGGAATAATTTTCTTACAAGATACACACCTACATACATTACAAGAAATATAAAAGGCCTCTAAAGAATGGTTCATGGGATTCTCCTATTGGTCAATAGGACAAGAATCCTGCTCTGGGCTATGAATCCTATTTAAAGTTCCAGAAATATAAGTACTAAAACTCATTGATCTAGTACCAGGCAGAGTACTCATCATGGATATACTGCTATTTTTTTAACTAATATAGGCTAAAGCATCTTTATGAACCACAAACCAAAGCAACAAGATGTGGGCTCTTTATCCAGATCCAGCCCTACGTATACTCAGCTTCAGAATATAATATTGGTGGGGGATTTTAATTGCCCTCTCACGGTCCACACATCAAAATAATATTGTGACTCAAACATGCTGTCACAAATAATACACAAAATTAAGCTAAAAGACACATATTTCATTCATCAGTAAAAAGAAACTCCTGCTTTTCATAGAGGGCATCTAGCAACTAGGAAATATTATGTATTCATGTCAACAACATAGAAACATGCTTAGCTGAAATCATAACTGCAGAATTCTCGGACCATAATATATCTATTATAGTAGGCACACAAACTACAGTATCTAAAGGAGCGAGTTTCTGGAAAATGAATGT
Source organism: Neoceratodus forsteri (assembly GCA_016271365.2). Classification (NCBI taxonomy): domain Eukaryota; kingdom Metazoa; phylum Chordata; order Ceratodontiformes; family Ceratodontidae; genus Neoceratodus; species Neoceratodus forsteri. Next base: position 109,170,940 of record CM057456.1, on the reverse strand, counting down.
TTCATTATTGTCAGGTATTCATATTTCAGAAGCACTTAAGAATTGTTTATTAGCTAGGAAATCAATGTACATTTTATTCGATAAATCAGTTAAATGGTGGGAAGACACCAGATGTGAGTTACAAAAATTATGTAAGCATCTAAGTAGAAAGAACAGCAGGGGTAAATATCCACAATATCTACATAACAGGAAGTTATTACAACAACTGATGTCCATGTCATATGAAACAGGTCGAAATTTAACATCTCAAATAAGTAAAATAAAACAAAATATGGTGGAATTTCATAACCAAAAAGCAAATACTTTGCTTCATCAGCAGTAGTTTGGAACCAAGGGGAAAACAGACATTGTTTGTCCATTCAAAAGCTGTTTGAGGAAGGTTCAAACTAATGATATGATAGGCATAAAAAATGAAAATGGAATAGAATGTACAGCAAAACAGGAAATATTGAAAGTAGGCACGTTACACTATGAATATGCATTCACCTTTGGAGACAGGGAACACAGAATTAAGAGAATTCCTGGAAAATGTAAACATTCCAGAATTACAACAGACAAAAATAGAAACATTGATACAGCCTATAAAAGAGAGAGAAGTACAATAGGCTATATCCAGGCTAACAGGAGGCAAAATCCCAGGGCCTGACAGATTACCAAATGAAATTCTGAAAATCATAGGTTTAGAACTTATAACAGAATTAACAGAGATTTTTAATACAATATTAGACACTGAACATGTTCCTTTACATGTGAATATGGGAGTAGAGATGCAGCAAATTTAAAATCCGCTGGCAAAGTGGCCACTGCGCATTGTGATAACGCTATGTGAAGTGGCCACTGGAAACTGCTCACTTCGTCTTGTTATTATCACTTTGCATTGTCATACCACCTTAACGTGAAGTAAGGTGAAATGGCAACAATATAGGCAGCCCTCCCACACATCACATGGCTTACAGTACTGTAAGTCACATACTTTAGCCAGGCAGGAAGGAAGTGAGTCATACAAACAGATACTTTCACTTTCTCCTGTGCTGAGTAACAGAGAGGAGGCATTTTGCAGGAGGAGAGTAGATGATTGTTGTTGCTAAACTTGCTGAAACCCAAAAACTTTTTTAAAAGCTAAATTTAGTTTCTTTTTTTGTACTGTTTTGGCACTTTATTTTTATGTTGGCGTGCTTGCACAGCCAACATCTTGCGGTAGTGGAGATTTGGAGGCACGGTCGCTGTTGGGTGAATGCAGGGCATGCACCAGTAGGTGCATCCCTCATTCCCCAATCAGTCTGCATGCTGGCACCACACCACCCGGGAAAGTACATCTAAGGAAAGGTCCGTTGCAATGCAAGCAAAGCTCGTCACATGCAGCGGACCTTCCTATGTGCTTGCCCAGCATCAAACATGGTTTCACAGTGGTCACTAATCTGCTAAATTCGGGGGTGCCCAATCTCCCGGGTGACTTACCTGGCTCAAGTATGTGCTGATGGAGGAGCCCACTCCCCGCCAGCAGAATGAGTCCCCCACCCACTTTTGTTGTTTGCAAACAGTGGTGCCCACTCCCCATCGGCATCCGTCCCCCCTTTCCCGCTGTAATGTGCAGATGGGGGACCCCATTCCCAATTGGCATGATGTCCCCCCCTTCTTCTGTGCTGACAGGGGTGCCCAATCCCCCTTCAGCTACTGTACCCCCAAAAAACAAGAAACCACCTGTAAAAAAGAAAACTGTCCACAATGTTTTTTTTTACTACAGTACCTGTAAACAGAAAACGGTCCCTCGTAGTCTCCCTACACACCACCCACACCCACCCACTGTGCATCCTTCCTCCCCCACAGCCCCCTCACCACATATTACCTCCGGAGCTCAGTGTGGTGATCTTTGGTGGACCGAGAACATGTCTTCTTTCTTCAAAGCCAATCACAAACTGAGGAAATGCCGGTAAGTTGACTAATGTAATAAATAGGGTTTTTTCAACTTTGATGCATATCTCAGGAATTTTTTGGAATTTTTGCACCAAATTTTCAACATGGGGTTTTTGGGACCACTCCTCATGAATTCTGTCACTGTTATGATGTTAATTGTCCTGAAAGGTGATTTCTCAGTTACTGCATGGAATCATCTTTCGGGACCAATTAATGCAAGAACAGTGGCAGTGTTCATGAGGTGGGCTCTCAAAAGGCCTATGTTGCAAATCTGGTGGAAGAAATAAAAAAAGGCTGTTTTATGAGCATGCATTGCGTAGTTGCTACACACGCTTGTAACTTCAGAAATTTGCAATATTTTCATGCCATATTTTCAGCATTGTCATTTTTCTACACCTCCTTGTGAACAGTACAACTGTCATTTTTTCACTTCCTGGCCAAAATGTGTTTCCGCACTTCCGGTGCACAATAGCTCAGTCACTGTGGGAAATCACTGTTTGGGGCAGATTACAAAAATGACAGTGACACTGTTCATAAGCAGAGGTCCTAAAATGCCTATGTTGAAAATTTGGTGATGATACTCCATAAAATGACTGTGTTATGAGCGTGCATTGTGCAGTTGTTACGCATGCTCATAACTTTGTGAATTTGCAATATTTTCACTCCAAATTTTCATCATTGTCAATTTTCTACACCTCCTTCAGAACAGTACAGCTGTCATTTTTCACATCCTGGCCAAAATGTGTTTCTGCACTTCCAGCGCACAATAGCAAGGTTGCTGTGGGAAATCAGTGTTTGGAGCAGATTACAAAAATGACAGTGACACTGTTCATGAGCAGAGGTCCTAAAATGCATATGTTGAAAATTTGGTGATGATACTCTATAAAATGACTGTGTTACAAGTGTGAATTGTGCAGTTTGCATGCATGCTCGTAACATGCATTTGTAATATTTTCACTCTGGACTTTCACCATTGGCATTTTTCCACACCTTTTGATGAACAGTACAGCTGTCATTTTACATATCCTGCCTGGAATGTGTTTTCACACATCCAGCGTAGAATAGTGCGGTCGCTGTGCAAAATCACTTTTTGAGACAGTTTGAGGAAATGACAGTCACATTGTACATGAGCAGAGGTACTAAAATGCCTATGTTGAAAATTTGGTGCCAAAAGTTCATAAAATGACTGTGTTACAAGCGTGCATTACGCATTTCCCACACACCCTTGTAACTTCACAAATTTGCAATATTTACATGCCACATTTTCAACACTGCCATTTTTTTATGAACCTTCTTATGAACAGTACAGATGTTATTTTCCACATCCTGCCCAAAATGTGTTTCTGCACTGCACTACCAAAGCCAATGCTAGCGCGACAGCATTTGGCATTGACAAATGCTTGTTTCTTTTGGCGACTGTGATTTCTTTGTTTTATAAGTTTTGTTTTGTGTGTGTGTGTGTGTGTGTGACTGTGTGTGTGCCTGTGTTGTGTGAGTGTGTGTTTTATGTTTAGTGTCTGTGAAGTAGTTGCTAGTCAGAGAGGGATGGAGGGATTTTTTTCAGATTGTGAAATGGAGCAGGGATGGGGTCTGGACTGTCCAAGCGAGGAGGGAATCTGTGGGACTGTGCCGGGGGCAGGGGAACCATGTGGTAGCATTGCTGGTAGGAGAGGACTAGTGCGCATGTGTGGTGGGCATGGCTGGGTGGTGCTGGCCTGCTCAAAAATCTTTGTTCCTCCCCCTGGAAGCAGCAGCAGCAGCACCACCACCAGTGGCAGCCACAGCTGCTCCATCAGCACCACCTCCAGAGTAGCAGATCAAGCCCCACCATAACTAGGCTGCCAGCACTGCATCTGGCCCTCCCATACCTGGCCCCCCCAACAGCTCCCAGTTTGGCAGTTTTTCAACTGTGTCAGGAGGACAGCAGCCTGGTAGTATGCAGACTTTGTGGTGTGGAGGTGCAACATGGCCCCTGGGGGATAGATCTGGGGACTGGAGCCCACGGACCCATATGGTGAACCATCACAAGGTGGAGTGGCCAGCTGTCACAGATATGGGCCAGGCCTCCACCTGCTGGCCCTTCTGTGGCAGTGGCAGAGCATGCTGCTGTTATGAATTGCTGCAGAAGGAGGAGGGCCACAGCAGTAGTTGCTCCACCACCTCCACCACCACCAGCACCACCGTCACCACCACCACCACTACCTGCTGTACCACCACCAGTGGACCCCACACTGCCTGCAACTCAGGCAGACATTGTGCTTTTGTGGGCTGTGGTGGAAGAAAATAAAGAGAACCTTGGTGCTGACCAGCATCAGTTTGAACAGACAGAGTTGACACTAATCACAGATTGTGTCAGTGCTCTAGCTGCTGCTGGACCAGCATTGGATCCCTCATTAGTTTTCTTTTTGCAGCACACATCCCCCACCCACCACCGCTGTAGTGTTTCATCTTTTGTTTAATTTCAGAGAGGGGCAAGGCCACAGTAGTACTTTAAATACATACATACACATACATACATACATGCTCCTAATTGCCCTGTTATTATAATTCAAGTTAAGAATGTGTACCATGATGTATTTCCGGTGCCTCAGTAATGTTTACTTTCTGTTGTGGAATGGTTGTGGAAAAGCAGGACTGAGCAGTCCAAGTATAATGTGTTAAATTGCATGTGTGCAGTCAGTGTTGTTTCCTGTGTGTGTGGACTACAGACATTGTCCAGCCTCTTGCAAATATATATATAGAGTATATATATATATATATATATATATATATATATATATATATATATGCTGATTTGTTGCAGTGTTTATGGTATAAAGAATAGAGATAAGAATATATAACATATATTTTATTGTCACCATTGTCATCAGCCAACCTAGTGGGATATTTCTTCAGAGATCTCTGGCCAGAGTGCACCTTAGTCACATAGTATGCACATGACTTTTAGGAGGTCATATAGCAACACAAAATCTTGCTTTTCAACAAACTATACCCAACAGACATGAAGAATTGGTGATGGTGAGGCACCCAAAATGTTTGATGGATGGTGTACAGACACTATAAAGTCAGAAAATATATAAGGTCCAGTTTACTCACTGCCAAATGCCAACACAATGTGCTACCACAGTTCTTTTCATTTGTTGTTCTTGAATAAGTGATATCTTTGTAGTTTAGACTGGCAGTGTCAGTTTTGTATCAGTTGATGTACACCATAACACGACGCAAGTAGTTGCACAGTGTGGGGACAGTGGACTGCAGGACTGGTTATATATTCCAACTTTAAAATATCTGTACAACATAACATACTTTGGGTTCCTCAGCAATATTTAATGTCTGTTAAGTATGGTTTTTTGAAAAGCATGCGTTTTTTGTGCTATTGTCTCTGCAAAGTCATGTGTGCACTGTGAGTGACAGAGGTGGACAGTGGCCCAAGACCTCTGGAAAAATATCATATCACTTACTCCGCCACTGATGATGGTACAAATAAAATATGTGTTACATTTTCTTTCTTGTCTTTATTCTTTACATACTGCAATAAGTCACACCATATATATGTTTGCATGAAGCTGGACAGTGTCTGCATACACAGGAAAGAACACTGATGGCACACATGCAGTTTAGGACAGCATACTTGCACTGCACAGTCCTGCTTTTTGACAAACACTTCAGAAGTTCTGACACAAAGTAAACATTATTGAGGCACCAGAAATATTTATTTTTTGAGATAGACATTAAAGCAGCAGTGCAACAATCTGGTGAAACCTCTGACCTATATTTTTTATGCTATTTTACATTGCTACTTTACTTACCTCCTGACTTGTATGATACCATTCTTTCCAGTATTTCAGTCTGCTTAGATGCTTTTTTCATGTCTGAAATAATAAAAGTAGCACCCCTTTTAATATGGTGTGGACCAGGTCTTCATCAGTATTTTCCACTGTTTTTTTCCATCAGTTGTTATATATTATTTCTGTTGTAAAATTAACAATTATGCAGCAGGCAGTGTTGTATGACCTCACAGAACAATAATTATTCAAAAACAGCTGCAAATAGTGATGAAAACCTGGTTAGAGCCATATTAAAAGGCATGCCCCTTTTTTTTCAGAATTGAGAAAAAGTAGTAAAGCAGACACAAATTGTGAAAAGAAGGGTATCATACAAGTCAGGAGGTAGCTAGTGGCTGGCAATGTAAAATAGCATAAAAAAGTATAGGTCAAAATTATCACCACATTGTTGCACTGCTGCTTTAATTATGACATTATGTGCTCACAACACACAGTCACCAGAATTGTTGTGTATCCTCAAAATGCAACTGTCTTGTGTCCAGAAAATTCCCAAGTGCTGATGAAGTGAAATGGGAGTGGTACACCACATGCAAAGTCCCCCAGAATTTATTGTGCAGTCACTCATACGTGCAGTGCTCACAGAGTCCCCAGATTTTTTCTGTATCCCCAAAATGCAACTGTCTTTTGTCCAGAAAATTCCCAAGTGCTGGCAAAGTGAAATGGAAGCAGTACACCACATGTAAAGTCTCCCAGAATTTATTGCACAGTCACTCATGCATGCAGTGCTCACACAGGGTCTCCAAATTTTTTATGCATCCCCAAAATGCAACTGTCTTGTGTCCAGAAAATTCACAAGTGCTGCTGTTGTTGCACTTACATGTAATGCTGCTGCATATTGACCTTACTGTGATGATGATGATGTCATGATGCACAGTGTCTTACCAAAACTCTGTAAAGGAGGGATAACTTGACATGAATGACCATTCAGTGTTCTGTCACAAATGATGACAGTGAGAGAACTGTTACTTGTCCAAAGTATGCTTCGATCCGATCACCTCAACTGGATGGAAGGGTGCCGTTTGTGTGTACACTAATAGTAGCCTTGGTGAGTTGATATATATATATATATACATATCTACATATATATATATATATATATATATATATATATGCATGTATTTTCTAGGTGGGGGTTGCCATATATATATACATGTACTCATTGTATTGCTTTGTATCACAGGTCACATACTGTTGGTGTGCACATTCCCGTGTTTGATGAGAAAGTTTGGTGTTGGAATTGGAAATGGAAATGGAATACTCTCAAGCCAATAAAGGTAAGTATTTTTTGGGGGGAAGGGGAGCATATTTGCAAGTATGTCTCATTAATGGTTTATTATTTGGTTACTTCTTCACAGATTTTATCTGCATCCTACTCCAGTCCGGTATTGATGGTCATGGTCATCATCAATTCAAATGACGTCTGCTTGTTGCATGTCTGCCCCAGCCCGAGAGAGAGGGCATGATGTTGAATATGTTCTTTGGATAAGGCAACTATGACAACACAAAGCATCTGGAAGTTTCTTAAAAAAAGAAATGAAGGACTTCTTACAACTTGATTGCAGCAGTAAGACATTATGTTTAAGCTGTGGCTGTTCCACCACTAGTATATGGATTAACACAGATAGCAAGCTGTCCCACTGAAGACTCAAGAATACCCAATCATCAGATCATAATTTAATTTAGTGCTAGGCTGTAACAAATGCACTGTGTCAGTGTCCCCACATCTCAACTCAAGTTACATTTTAAAACCACATCTTGTCAAGTAAAATGACCTGGGTCAAACTTTTTCAACACAGTCATGGCTGCAGCTGCAAATTTGGAATACAGTGCATAATATGTTGCAGACATTTTTGTGACGTACATGTCACTTAGTTGATGAATCATCAGTCACTCTTATGAAAAGAAAGGAAGAGACAAATTAAAATTGATATACTTACCAGTATGGAAATGGATATCCCATAGGTTGCTGTAGATAGTACTTCTGTACCATTGATACAGACCTTCAGTGAAGGAGAGTCATTTGTTGTTAACTTGTGAAAAAACAAAATAAGTTGACTGTATGTGTTTGACCATTGCAGCTCAGAAAAGCTACAGAAAACAAAACACACAGCTAAAGGAAGTTGAATAGCATATAAAACATTAGTACACATACTCACTTTATAGTTTTAATATTAAAAAGCCTTGTGCCTGTGGCTGATGGATGTGGTCTCTGTTCAACTCCCTCTCCCTTGGCATGGTCAAGACATGTAATGGAAAACATTGTCACAATGGTGGTGGTTGGTGGCAGTGGTCATAGCTGAGGTACATGATGACATTCCCTCTTACATCTTCCTGCATCTGGTGGTGGTGGCAGTGGCTAACAGTGGTCTTATGGTGGTGGTAGTCCAGGGGCCAGGATATATTGTGCTCTGTGTAATTACAAATGTGAAGTGACATATGGAATTTCAGTCACTCTGAGTGGGACACTAATTTAACTTTATGACAAAGAAAACATGTGTCATACAACAAATGTGACAGTCTTTTAACCACTAAAGTTAAAATCTGCCAACATTAACCTCATCATCATCATCCTCATAAAGAAAGTTGCGCTCGCTGTCATCTATGTCTGAATTCTGACCACTGGGAAATTCTTTCTCCATTGTGTCATCATCTACGTCAGTGGTAGGCCATTTTTATGCTGCCAGTGCCACCAGGATAGTCCCTTTCTACAACATCAGCAAAATCTGGACTATGCCAGATACGAATACTGAGGTTGCAGTCTGAGCTGGTATGTGCCTTTCATTCATTTTTATGAATGTCAGCAAACTGACATTTGCAGGAGAGAGGTTTGTATGATGATCCCAAACTATTTCACCTGCTGAGCTGAATACCCTCTCGACACTCACACTGGAGGGTGGGCATGTCAGGTACTTCAGTGCCACATTGGATCGCTCTGGCCATTTACTTACCTTTCCACTGCAGTATAAAAGGGGATCATCAGTGATTGACAGATGATGGTTTTCAGACAAATATGACTCAACCATTCGCTGTGCTGCACTAGGTCCAGTGGTTGATGCATCATCCTGTTCTCTGGAATCATTTATGTTACAAATCACCACTTGTGACAAAGCCTCCCAAAGTGGGTTAGTGCCAACTGGTTTTGATGACAGATCACCTGGAACTGCAGTCCCCTTCCCCTTACAGGATATGCTTGATACTACTCCTTCAGGTTCACCTTCAGCCTGATTATGCTGCTGAGGTTTGCTGACCTTGGCACATGACTTCTGTGCCCCATGAATCAAGCGCACCAGTTGCCCACTGACATTATTTTTACCTGTTCAGGCCCACCCTCCAGTACTGAGACAATTCCATGTTTGTGTTGTGGATTCAGCATTGTTGCTATTGCAAAGTTGTCACTAAGCTGAATGCACTAGATGTGATGATTCTGGTCGAATACTGTCAGCATGTGTTTCAGCAACACACTGCTAGCACTGTTTCTGGCAAAATCAAGGCTATGCTGTACATTCACCAATGTCTACCTCAACACCCAGAGCAGTGGAACAGATTGGCTAATGGAGGCAGACTCACCACTCATTGCCAGTGTGGCATGTTCAAAAGGCCTAAGAATTGTTATTACAGAGTCCATGAGGCACCACTATTCAGTCATGGAGGCCCTGGAACTGTCAAGGCTAGTATGCATGACAAGATATTCTCAGATGGCTTTGCATTGTTCATACAACCTCTCTGCCATGTATAAAGTGGAGTTCCACCAGGCAACAACTTCCAGCTTCAAGCAGTGCTGAGGGAGGCTGTTTTGAATCTTCAATTGCTGAAGCTGGTCACGGGCCTTTGCAAAGCATGAAAAGTGAGAACAGATATGGCGTGCAACTGTCAGCATTTTCTTTATAACAGGGTGCTGTAGAAACTCCTGCACTACAAGATTTAAACAGTGGGTCATGCATGGAACCCGAACAAACTCACCATTCATGATGCATTTCACCACACTTGACCCATTGCTACTTGTTATGAACCCAGTTCTCAGGGACAGGGGGTTGAGCCACTTGTCAATTTCAGTCAGTACCAAGTCCAACATGTTTTCACCAGTGTGTGAACAGGTCACATTGCACATAGCCATCATTGCATGCTGTCGAATTCCTGGAAGATTGCTACCACGACACTCCACCTTACTACACTGATTATTCACACTACCAAGAGCACAAACAACCCCTGGCACCTGCACCCAGTGTGCAGTTATACACAGATATGAACTCCCTGCTGTTTTGCCACTTGTCCACATATCCATACTTAAATGGATGAAAGGAGATGAGCGAATGTTGAAGGGCATGCCTTACTGAGTTGGACACAGTTTGGTACAACTCGGGGACAGCACGGGTCAAAAAGTATGTCCTGGATGGGACTGTCCATTTTGGACAGGCACATGCAGCAAACCGCAGGAACCCAGAATTCTCCAAAAAGGAGATGGGCAAAAGATCAATTGCCAGCATTTCGGCCACAGCAGCATTAAGTTCACATGACTCTGCATGATTGAGTGGGGACTTCAGCCTTTGCGTAAAAGCAAACTGTAACATGGGCTGACTTAAACATTTTACAAGGGGTGTAATGACAAATGGTTCTGCTCTACAAATTGCAGGGGGTGGAGTGTGGATGTGTGATGAAGAAGGTTGCACAGGTGATGATGAACCCACAAATGCAGTTATTTTCCCAGACTTACCAAAAGGTTGATGTACCACTTGCACTAGACATATTGCATTGGCCACCACCACCACAAAAACAGCTACTCTCATCACCACTGGACAACATTTCAAAATCATTATGCTCCTTCACCTCATCATGCCTGTTATAATTCTCCATTCTTATTTTATCGCTACTGCACACATTTAGTTTCCTACTTGATTTTACAGTGATGGATAGGGATAACATGCTTGTTATGGTTGATGATGAGGGTGAACGCCCCACTGTGGTATTAGCTGCTATCCTGTGCTGGGTCCACAGTGCCATGTGACTGTTCTTAAGATGTGTATGCTGTCCTCCTGTGCCAAGATGTCTCCCCTTTTTACCTTACCTCACACGCACATGGCAAACATGGCATATTGCAAATGACTCATAATTTGCGTCTTGCACCAAAAAATCCCAAACAAGGGATTGTGATGCTCTAGTTTTAACATGTCCCTGATGCTGCTTAATGGACTCCATTTTTTTAAGCAATGAAGTGGGGGGTGTGCTATATGATTTTTCAGGCAGGACACACTTGGACTGCAACTGACCACCATGACTAAATATCATTATTACTGGGTCATCATCATCATTATCATCATCATCATCATCATCATCATCAACTGAAACAGGTAAATCACAATTTTTTACGGGGGTGTTAATGCAAACAGACATAGACACAGCCACCTTGAATTTATTTTTCTCTGGTTCCCAACTGGGGTCACTGACATCATCATCATATTCATCAACATCACCCACATCCACATCTTCTGCTTGGATGCTGGCATGTGGACTGCATGTTGTAACCACAGCAACATCAACATCATCAGATTCGTCATCATCATTAACACCACCACCATAACCCGATATTTTTTCACCACACTGTAAATCACTGCATGGCAAATGTGTGACCTGAACCACGGTGGAAGAAATATGACATTGTGTGTTATCATTGACATGATGATCAGAATCCTCATGTTTAATTACTGGGATGTTATTAGGGAGTATGACATCATCTACACTGTCACTCACTGGCACTGCTTCACACTCCACTATATATTTGGATACAGAAAACTGGTCAGAACTGGAACTTGAGGCAGCAATACTCATACCACCACTAGCAACTGCACTAACACCACCAGCTGAGACAATATAATCTCCTCCAACTGTGAGTGAAGCTACCGATTGCACTGTAGAAATCATTGCAGGAGAAATACCTTTCCTCACATCAGCAATGCAGTTCTGCGTACTATCACACCCACAGACAATCTGAACACTGGCAGCAGTGCCATGGTGAGAAACTTCTTTACTTGTACATCTCTTTGCAGGCATTTTGGGAGATCAATAAGAATATTCTAAACAAATTTAGATTTTGGAACATTCACTGTGGGTGAGGGCTTGGGGGGATGCTGGATGTGAAGCCAAAAAAACAACTGTGGCTTCAACAAGAGATACAGACTCAAAGTCACAACAAGTTCAACAACACCTTAACTAACCAGTGGTGCTCAAGTCACAAACAATCCAATCTGGAAAAGAATATCTTTTGCCGGTGGGGGGCACTGACTGCAGATTACGGCAGTGCAAAACTAAGAAAAAATACCACAATGGCAGTACAAAATCATGCAGCTGCAGTGGATAGTAGGTTCACACTGCTGTGCCTACAGTACACTGTGGCACAATAAAAGGTGTATTATTTGATGTCACGCAATGCGCGCTCGTGCACGCGCGCACACACACACACACACACTTTCTCTACAAGTAATGTGTAGCAAATTGAAAACTTCAGTAATATACCACATATTTTAAACAACCTGAAATTATCCACTGCTGCACCAGGTCCACACCACACAATCAGCAAAATAATTTCAACAATTACTGAAAATATTACTCTATGTACATTAATACAGTCAGTAATAGAAGAAAAATATAACCAAAAAACAAAGAACTCCCTATTTCTCCAACTTAAATCTATCTACACCACAGATACACCCCTTCCGCAAAGGATACTTCCACTGTCTTTCTGTACACAGACTGAATGTTGTACATTAACATTCAAAATCCACACACAAAGAATAAACGCTCAATGATATGAGCACGGGGGGTTCCTACAATCGATTAACTAAAGTGTCAGCAAAAAAGTTTTACTCTAAAAGGCTTTTTGAACAGCTTTTAGAGGGTTTGAATCACAGAGAGCTCTCAGAGCACACGGTCTCCTATAGCTTCCTACACACACTACCCTGAACTGAGGCTGTGCAGAACAATCTAGAGCCCAAGTGATCTGAAATCCCATGAATTACTGCAAAATTCAACTTTGGAGCTTACTAACAAGGCAAAGTGAGGTGAAGTACATTGATTTCAATGTACTTTGGCTTAAAATTTGTGGAGTAGTGATTTGGGGAAGGTGGAATAATGCAAAGTCATTGCCTTCAATGGACTTTGCATTGCTCATTATGATGCAAAGTACACCACTTCACATTGCGGAATACTTTGTGAATTCGCCTTCACTCCATGAATCACTTCACGAAGCAAATTGAAGCCACTTTGCCCACCACTATATGGGAGTATTAACTTAAATAAAAAAGGTGACAAAATTCAAATACAAAATTGGAGGCCAATTAGCCTACTAAATTCAGATTTTAAGCTCTTAACTAAAATTCTGGCAAAAAGATTATCAATAACAGCCCAAGATTTAATTTTGTCATCCCAAGCATATGCCATCCCAGGAAAAAGAATACATAGCCACCTTGCTCTAATACAGGAAGCAGTAGAAAGAGGAATAATAGGAGATTTAGATGGTTATCTGTTCTCTTTGGACCAAGAAAAAGCATCTTATTGAGTCAGTCATATTTTTTGTGGGAGATGTTAAAATATATAAGATTCCAGACAAAATGATAGGCTGACTTAGAAGCATCTATCATACTGCCATAGCAGTATCTATAGTACAGATTTGGAAGGGTTCAATAGTTAGGTTACGGGGGTTAAGACAAGGATGTCCACTTAGCCCTATCTTATATGGGTTCTTTATAGACCCTCTTTTAAGGAAATAAATAGTACAACTACAGTGACAGCAATAAAAAAAGGGTCAGAATTTCCCTTGCAAAATTATAACATATGCAGATGATATGAATATCATAATGCAGAATAAAGAATCCATTAAAACAGTAACTGAAATTTGTAATCATTTTGGAAAAAGATCTGGGGCACGTCTGAATTTACAAAAATGTATAGGCCAGCGTCTAGATTATACCATACAATTTAAAAGTAGAAGTGAAGGGATTCTTATTTAGCCAGACCCAATAAATATTTTAGGTGTATATTTTGGGATGGGAGAATTGTATAAGTTGAACTGGAAAAGAAAATCAAAATAGGGAAACAAGAGGAGATCACTTGATATCTGCAGCCTAATGGCAGCCTTTTGCTAGAGTTCTCTCCTCTCTCTCCTGTATCCACAGCAATCCTAGTTGGGAAGCTATTGATTTCTACTTTAATGGCACCCTGCCTTTTGCCTGTACCCATCTGCATCTAACTGGACCTTTATTTCATCGCTACTTCTGCAGGATTAGTTACGATGGAGGCCGAGATGCAACAGGACTTGTCGCCTCATACACCACCAGTCTATCCTATTAAAACTCCCAAGATAGCTAAGGCTCAAGGAACTCAGTCTACCCGCACTTCATTGCAATCCTTGACCTCTGGACTTCTCACAGAAGAGCGCTTCCTCCAGGAACTGCTTTCCTTTCAAGAAACTCTAGCAGACATTGCTTCAAAATTAAAATCTATTCACTCTGACATGGGAGAAATGAACCAGAAAATTAAAGATGTGAAAGTGAAAACCATTTCCCTGGAGGGTTGGCGGGAACGGACAGACACAGAAATTGTTAAACTGCAGCAGCAAATAATCAAACTTCAAGCTAAAACCGAAGATCTTAAGGGTAGAAGTCGCCAGAACAATATCATCATCTTGGGCCTGCCAGAGTCACAGGAGGGTCCTAATGTGGTCACCTTAACCCAAAGCTCTTATCCAAAATAATTGGTCCCTCTCCTTTAGTCCTGGCTACCAAATTGAGAGAGAGAGGGCATAGGTCACTTTTTCCAAGACCCCCCACCCCCGATGGTGCACCCCCCCCAGACCACTCATTATTAAATTTCTGTGCTATCTGGTAAAGCAGCATGTTCTTGCTAAAGTTCGTGAAATGCAGGCTATTCTATGGGAGAGCAAATCCCTACATTTCACCCAGGACTTGCCTCTCAAAGTTAGGCAGAAACATACCTCCATCCACCCTGTGGTTTCGAGACTGATCACCGTGGGGATCAAATTCTGAATGTCCTATCCAGCCTGGTTGCAGATCCATCTCAATGGGACCTGATTCTCCTATGACAACCCAGAGGTCGCAAAGAAAGTTTTGGCTACACAACTGCCTAATGTGTTCCCGGATACTTGATTAAATAATGCTTGTTATGGCCTTTCCCTCTGTTTTCTAACTATCTGTTTGATATTATTGCTGTGTTTTAATATTATTGCTGTGTTTAAGAATTTAACTGACCTCAGTGTCTCCCCTATTGTCTCCATTTTGATCTGGTGCAGATTGGGATTCCCGGTTGTGTGGATCTGGTGGCTTCTGTCTGGTGGCAGTCTGGGGCCTACTCCAGCTCCCCTCGACATGCACTCACCAAGCTCCCAGGCATTGGGACACCCTCAGAGGAACTAATTGTTCAGGACCTGTTTTCCTGAGAACTCCGGGCTGGATGTGCCTGTTCATTTGATATCTCTTTCCCTACTCAGCTCGTCCCATTGCGATCGCCTCATAGGGTTAGGAAAGGCAGGGAAAGATTTACTAGATTTAAACTGAGGTATGTTACTTCAGTTTAGTCACTATACTGCATTAATACCTTGAAGTTGTAACCAACTAATATGAGTGGTTTCTTTAATTAACCCTGTACCATTACTGGCCTATTGCATCCTGATTTTTATGGCATTATTATATTTTATGTAAGGTGAATGAATCTGGAAGGGGTATGGGGTTGGGGGTCTCTGAAGCATGGTTTGCTATCATGCTGTTTTGCATCGCATTCTGGAAATTGGGGGTGGGGTTGTGCCTGCTTCTGTCTTCCCTAATGGTTTCTTCAGTTCTCTTTTTGGGTTACTCTCGCTCTACTATAGTGAACAGTACCAGGCACATTGGGGCTTCCCCTCCCTTTTACTCCATTTGGTACCCGATCAACCAATCTTATTTTCTAGAAGGGGGGTTGTAAATAATTATCTTGTTTTGGAATTGTTAGGGTTGGAGGGTGGGACAGTTACATACGTATTTATCACTAGACTTCAGATTGGTGGGAGGGTTTGGGGTAGGGGTTTAAGGGGTCTGCTTATTAGATATTCTGACCAGGGTACAGATATATCATCTGGGGGGGGTTGTAGTTATTTGAACTTTTTGAGTTTATTAGGAACTGAGAGTTGCTTTTCCTGCATTTTCCAAGAGTTCAGTACTTTACAAGTTGCTGGGTGGGATGGGGGTTTGGGATGCTTGATTATGGAGGAGTAATAAAGATCATATGCAGCCAGGATGGCTACCTGTTTAAGTTCAAGAAGTGTTGGTACCAAGATTTCTTATACTGTATGTTTGCAGCATTCTCATAGTATCAGTGTTAATCATAATCTCAGAGTTTTTTGTCTACTTAACTTTTGCCATCCTTTGGATAGAAATGCAGAAAGGGAAGAGAGGTTGTCTTTGGGGGTTGGGGAAGGTAGCGAGGTGCATATTGTAAGTCCAACTTAGATGTTGATTATCCTTAAATGCTGAGTATGGTTAGTACTATTACAAAATTTATCACATGGAATGTCAGAGGTACTCGTGATTGCCCCAAAAGATACCAAATTCTCAAGCACATATCATTCTTACAGGCTAATATTGAATTCATTCAAGAGAACCCCTTGCTGCCAGCAAAAGCTACTGATTTTCTCAAACAGCACATTGGTCAAGTTTTTGCCTCTGGGATATCAACCACCAGTAGGGGTGCTGCCATTCTGGTAAACTGTTTGATACCTTTTTGAGTGGATCTGTCTATTGCTGACCACCAAGGGAGATACATTCTGGTTAAAGGGATGATCAGTCATATCACATTAATGCTAGGTAGTATTTATGGTCCAGTGGGTGGTGATCCTGTTTTCTTCACAGACCTTATCAACATATTATCCCTTACTTATTACTGCCAATGATCCTAGGTGGGGATTGGAACCTTCCTCCTACTCAGGATCTAGACTGATCTAATTGTCCCCTCAGACCATTGTCGGCAGCCCAAAGAGCCTTACAATAGTTCTAAGACTCCATGGGGTTATGTGTACCATGGAGGGTTTTGAATCCATTGTCCCGTACTTTTTCCTTTTATTCTTCAGTCCATCATTCTTCATCCCATTTGGACTATGTTATGATCAGCCAATCTCTACTTCATGGTCTCTGCAATGCACAGATAGAATCCATTGTATTATCTGACCATGCAGTAGCCTGGGTTTCTCTGATGTTGGATTCTGATTGGCAAGGAAACACATCCTGGATGCTGAAAACTCAACTCCTTAAAGATGGGTATGTAGTATCTTGGATCCCCACTCTTATTCAAACTTTCTTAGAAGCCAATCTCAATTCCGTTCTGAGGATAGATTATGTATGGTGTGCCCTAAAGTGTTTCCTTAGAGGATAATTTATTCGGCTCGCATTTACCCTTAAGTGGCGTTGGGAAGCAGAAGCCCTCTCTTTGTTAGCTCAGATCCATACACTGGAGCAGTCCCTCACCACCTCTTCCTCTCCCAACTCCTTGCAGGTCCTGTTGTCTTTGTGGAACCAATATTCTTCCTTCTTACAGAAAAAGGTGGAATTTGCTACACTACGAACCCAGGCAAACTATATAGATCATGGGGAAAAGGCTGGTCATTTGTTGGCCCTGAGTCTAAAGAAATTATAAACCTCCAGAAATATACCTGCATTAGGGCCCCTGACGGCTCAGTTAAAACCCATCTGAGAGAAATTGCCACTATTTTTGAGCAATTCTCCTCTCTTCTTTATAGTCAACCTGCATCTCCTCCATCTAATGAAAGCCTTGTGTCATATATAGACTCCTTAGCACTACCCTTCTTACCAGCTCCTTACCAGGCCTTCTTATCTTCCCCACTCACCCAACAAGAGGTAGAGCTGGCCATCTCTACCCTGGCATTGGATAAGGCCCCAGGTCCTGAAGGCCTTCCTTCCAATTTCTATAAGCTCTTCGTTAAAGACCTGTCTCCTATTCTTTTTCAGTTTTACTGATACATGCTCTTGGGTAAAGCTCTGGACCCCTCTCTACTAGAGGCCACTATTATTCTTCTTCTCAAACCGGATAAGCCCTCCTCCTGCCCAGCTAGTTATTGGCCTATATCCCTTTTAAACTGTGATATAAAAATGTTGGCAAAAACTCTTGCTACTAGAATAGAGAAGGTCTGGTCCTGTCTTCTTAGCCCTGAGCAAGTAGGGTTTGTCTCAGGTAGATCCTTATCAGACCATATTCGCAAACTCTCTCATATTTTTCAAATAGCAAACTCCTCTCCCCTGTCGATGGCATTAATATCTCTTGACGCAGAGAAAGCTTTTGACTAAGTGGATTGGAGCATTCTGTTGGTGACTTTATCCAAAATGGGGTTCACCTCTGGGTTTATTCAGTGAATTCAAGCACTTTATACTTCACTGTCTGCCAGAATCTACTGTAACGGGGTCTATTCCTCTTCCTGCTCTCTTCATACTGGTACACGCCAAGGCTGTCCGCTGTCTCCTTTCCTTTTCAATCTTTATTTAGAGCCTTTACTTAGGCGTATTAATTCTTCGCCTCTTGCTACTGGAATTCCCACTGGACACTACTCCCTGAAACTTTCAGTTTATGCTGATGATATTTTATTACACCTGACAAATCCTGTCTCGTCCTTAATGGAAGTTTTGAGAATAATAGACACCTTTGGTAAATATTCCAACTACAAGTTGAATCTAAGTAAAACAGAAATTTATCCTCTTAATCATCTGACACATAGTCAGCCCTTCACCCAATTTGGTATAAAGTGGTCACCTCAATACCTCAAATATTTGGGTATCTTTATTACCTCCAACTCTTCGCTCACGCGAAAGCTTAACTTTGTAGACCTTTGAAGTGCTATCCAGCAGGATCTTTTACATTGGAGAACCCCCCATTATCACTGTGGGGTAGAATTAATATTATTAAAATGAACGTTCTACCTAGGCTTTTTTACC
Organism: Neoceratodus forsteri; assembly: GCA_016271365.2. Taxonomy (NCBI): domain Eukaryota; kingdom Metazoa; phylum Chordata; order Ceratodontiformes; family Ceratodontidae; genus Neoceratodus; species Neoceratodus forsteri. Next base: position 109,152,201 of record CM057456.1, on the reverse strand, counting down.
CTATCAATATGCTTAATGTTTGGTTGCCACTTTCTTTCTTTAAACGTTTCCATGCGGATGTCTCTTCCTTTATATGATTAGATAAAGTCGCTAGGAGATCGTATCTTAAACTAAGCCTGCCTAAGGAGTTTGGAGGGACCCAATTGTGTGCTCCAATATACCTGTAGCTACAATGCAGACAGAGGGCATTGCAGCCATTGCTGTAGGGGATGTCAGCACTAGTGCTGTCGAAGCACTATAGGTAAACCTTCTGTAGTATATCTGCCTCTTTAACTTTAGTTACTGTTAGGCCTATCCTTGTATCATCTGCAAATTTGGACTCCCATACTTTCACTTTGGTCCTTATGAAGGATATATAGATATTAAATAAACAGGGACTCATCATGGAACCCTGGGGCACCCTGCTTGTAACCTCTGACCAATCAGAGTATGACTCCCTGATACACGCCCTCTGTTTCCTGTTGGTCGGCTAGGAAGCCATCCATTTAGTGATGTTGCCCTGAATACTGTGGCCAATTAAGGCATTGACAAGCTCCTCATGCAGGAACTTATCGAATGCCTTTGAAAAATCAAAAAATATAACATCCACATAGTCCCCCTTTTCCAGTGCTCTGCTGACTCTACCATAAAACTCCAAGAGATTTGTCTGGCAGGACCATCCCTTTGTAAAGCCATGCTGTGTGTTATCAATATCCTCATTTTGCTGCATAGAGAATATAATATGGTCTTTTATAATCCCTTCCAAGACTTTCCCCAAAATAGCTGTCAAACTGGCAGGCCTATTGTTCCCCACCTCCTGTTTCGAACCATTTTTATATACAGTATGAGCACTGCATCTGCCTGTCTCCAAACCTCCAAAACCTCCCCTTGGACCAGGTATTTCTGGAATATTGCTGTAAGTGGGTCTGCTATTTTGTATGCAAGCTCCCTGATGACTCTGGGGTGCAGTCTATCTGGGCCTTGTGCTTTGATCTGATCCAGTTTAAGTAATATTTCCCTGATGTTCCGATTATCTAATACGAGGTGGCTTTCACTTGATATGGATAGATGATTTTTGGTTCCCCAGGATTTGTCATTAAATACAGATGTAAAAAAAAAATCATTAGGTTTGCCCGGTGGCACTGAGGGCTGAGGCGCTGGTTGCCTTACCTCGCACCATACTGGTGACCCATGTTCGGGAGTGAGCATGGGCAGCCAAGGGTTGGCAGGGATGGAGAGGGATTGAGCATCCGAGGGACTGCTTTCCCTCTCTTGGGAGGGGGGGATTTCAGTGGTCAGTGCACTTCTGACCCATCATGGTAGCTGGGGGCCAGAGCACTGATACTGCAAAAAGGAACTAAGTGGGGCAGGCGCTAGGAGGAGTGCATTCAGATGTGTGCACGCCAGCTTCACTGGTGTCATGGCATGCCCCACTCTCACAGGAGAAATAGGAAAAAGGTCCCAGGTTGCACCAGATGAACAGCCACCCTCCACAGGCCCTGACTCTAATGGTGCTCCCCCAACAATCTGGATCCTATTCGAGGTGAGTAGAGTTGGGGGCTCCTCACTGCCCTGCCATAGAGGAGAAACCGTGGGGAGTGTCAGGGACAGTGGACTGATCTCGGGTGTGGGGCTGGGAGGATGGCTGAGAAGGCATGCCAACTGGTGGGGACCAGGGAGAAAAATATAACCCCCCCAAAAAAAATCATTATAGTATTCACCCATTTGGCTGTTTTCAGTGACTAGTGTACCATCCCTATTTTTAAGTGGTCCAAAGGATTTAGTTCTTCCCCTTTTATTATTTATTTAAGAATAGAATGATTTGTAGTTGTCCTTCACTTTATTAGCCAGCCATAGCTCATGCCATTTTCTGGCCTGTACTATAGTTCTTTTTGCTACCTTAAGGGTTTTTCAATATGAGGCCCAACAGATCTGATGTCTGCTTTTTTTGACCCTAGCATAGGCTTTGTTCTTTTTATTTATACATTTTTTTTACTTTAGCTGTTATCCATGCTGGCAAGATCCCAGATCTATTGTATTTCTTCATGCTTGGTACATACTTCTTTACTAGGGTAGTCATTTTATTCTCAGATATAACCCACATCTGATTTAGTGTCTGTTGTCTGAAGTCATCATCCCATTCCCAGTTTGCCAAGTCTTTTCTCATGCTGCTGAAATTTGCTTTGTCATAGTTATTAATAACGGTGTCCCCTCTAATATTGCCCCATCACCTGTTATAAAAAAAAAAACACCATGCTATGGTTGCTGGATCCTAGTCGTGCAAGTACTTTACACTCCTGTATAGTATTATTCATATTACAGACAACTAAGTCCAATATGCATTCCCCTCTGGTTCTATCCTCCACATATTGTTCTAACCCAGCCAGGTTGAAGGTCTTTATGTAATGTAATTCAACAGCTGTACTAGTTTTATGGCTTTCCCCGCCAATGCCTGGCAGGTTAAAGTCCCCTAAGAGTATACAGTTGTTGGTTGATACTAGCGTATTTAAACTATCCAGAAGCACCATGTCCTCTGTGAATTAGTATGAGGGGGCCCATTCACTACACCAATGTCAATTTTGGCTCCATGTTGGTGGGGAGTTTGATCCAGATTTGCTCCAAGGCCTCCCAGTGGGTTGTGTCTAGTTGTTCTGAAGCAATCATATCGGCTACAATAAGAGCCATTCCACCACCCCTGGCCTCCACCCTGTCCCTGCTGTACAAGGTAAACCCTGGTATGTGGTTATCCCATCTTATAAAGATGGATTGTAAATGTGATAGGTTAGGCTTGCCAAACTTGCATGGAGGCAGTATAGTGCAGTGGTTTAAGTCTCTGAGCTGCAAGTCTGCTGACATCCAGCAGACCAGACCTGGGTTTGAATCCCACAGCTTCCACTTTCATAATGTGTGACCCTGAACAAGTCACTTAACTTCCCTGTGCTCCCTGGTGGCACCTGTAAAAAAGCTTTCTGCTTAGTGTGCTACTCCTTTTTAAACAAAAAAAATAAACTTAATATTTAATTGCACGCAGGAGAATTTTGTGGCCTTCTCCCAATTGGTGAGTTCTCATGTGAACCTCTTATTGGCCATAGCACATGATATAAGGAATAAAGCCAGAGAGTGGTTTCACCATAAGACTGACAGAAAGCAGAAGAACCTCAGCTCAGAATGGTAAGGTAAAATATGATGTTTTTCCTGATCAATGAGGTGGTCACTTTGTTGTGGTGGTCAGGCTTGATCATAATTCAGCTGAGAGATGAGACCAAGATCCCCTCTAACAATCTAAAACAAGTAAATTACTGAAGGTATTTGAATAAATTGTAGGCTTTTAAGCAGCAGAGTTGGGGGTCGGGGTGAGGAGAGCACTGGTACCTTAATTGTATGCTTTTGTTTGGTCACACACCAGATGCACCCATATAAATCTTATAAAGGTGGATTGTAAATGTGATGGGTTAGGCTTGCCAAACCCTTAATATTAAATTGCATGCAGGAGAATTGTGGCCTTCTTCTAATTGGTGAGCTCCACTGTGATCCTCTTATTGACCAGAGCACATAATATAAGCAATAAAGCAAGAGAGTGGTTTCCCATTAGACAGCAAGAAAAGGGGAATCTCAACTCAGAACGGAAGGATAGAATATGATGTTTTTTTCCTGACCGATTAGGTGGTTAACATGTTGCATGCTTGCCATGTGTGCAGCAAGTAAGCTGGTGCAAATCTCATCTGAAAAACACATCACTTTCTCTTTCTCATACTACTACTAGCAAGTAAAGAAATTAAAATATATTTTTCATTGATTTCTCATTAAACTTAGGTAAACTCATTAATTCTGATCTTTTTGCAACTTGCTTAATGGCTTTTGATTTTTATCATTAAATTGCCATTCATTTGTAAAATACTTTATTGTTTGCTTACTGCATTAAATGCCTAGGATATAGTCAGCCAACATTCCCCCATTCCAGATGTGTGAAGAGGGGCCTCTGTGGTGTGAAGTCTGGCTATTTTTGTGGGGCAATGCTAGTCCCCTTATGCATATTTAATGCTACAAATGTGTTTCTCCATGACTGTTTCAGCTCACTTACTTTCTCTTTGTCATTCTGTATTGTGCATATACACTATTGCCATGCTCAGCACTCTGTGATGCATGGGGTCTTGGAAGCATGCACCATGCTTCACATTTTGTCACTGAAATGAGGGATATGGACATGAAAAATAAGGGACAATGAGGGACACTAACCCTCATGATGATCAGGACACATCATGAAGCATGGAGATACAGTACCTCAGAACACAGTGGAAACCATTGTATTTACTTGTACCAATATTTGCACCTGAGAAAGTATTTCTACCATAATGCAGGGGTGCCATTTAGGTAGTGCAGAGGGGGCAGTTACCGCTCCCCCTCATTTGTGTCTAGGTTGTTCTTATGGTGTGGCAATAATGGCATTAAATTTGGATTTAACCTTTGGCACATTAAGTGCCTCCCTGGTTTTTGTGTGCTTACGCTACAGGTGCACTCCTGACTTGACTGTGTCTGTATTGTGTTGTCCACTCTCTCCACCTACTGGTGGCAGCACCATCACATATGATGTGAAGGAGCTCCAGCAAAGCAAGACCATATGAGTCACATAAGTGCGACACTGTCTTTCCAGTCACAGAATAGACAGACTGCACACTACAGCTTGGAGGAGTCAGTGAGCACTGAACTCTCAGTAACAGTGTTGTGGTGGCATATTTTTGTTGGTCTATGGGGCATGTCGCATCTGGTCTGGGGCAACCGTCCCCATGTTGCTGTGCCAGGGTATACAGGGAGAGGCATGGCACCTTGGCACATGGGTTGTGGGCATGCCTAGGACACGCAGCTACTCACAATGCTGCGACGGGCTGACACCGGTCTGGAACCCACTGTTGGGGACACCCTGAACTGCTGTCTGGGACACACTGGTGGCCAGGAGGGCCTCATTTGGGCTCAGCTGTTCAGCCGTGCTTGGGTCACCCTCTGTCTACTGCAGAGAGGCCTGGATGTTGGCCACCTTCTCCTTGGCCCTCCCGTGCCTGTCGTTCCAGTGCTTTTGGCACTCCATGACCATGCAGTTGTATGGTGCCACGGCATTCACCAGCCAGGCCATCTCCTCTCAGCCTACTTCCCTTGCAGTCTGGCTGCCTCCCCTGCCAGTGAGGATGTCCAGGCATAGGTGACATGCCTCAATGAGTGCCCTCTCCTCATCATTTGTGAGGTTCGGTCACCACCTGGTGGTGGCGCCTGCATCCTCCGTCATTGAGGCTACTGTGGGGGGAAGCATCTGGGTGTTAGGCATGCCTGTGGCTACACACGTTCCCACCCCACCTGCCTCTGTTTGTTGACCCCACCTGGTACCCTGCAGCAGGTGGTCTGGATGGTGGTCTGCTTGTGGGTGTCCTGGTATGGTGAGAGGTGCCCCATGGTACAGGCCCCATTGGGGACAGTGCACTTGCTATGCATGTCCACCGGTCCACAGCTGGGGTGCCAGTGCTGCTGCCCCGGGGGGGGCATGTGGTGCAGTCTGCCATGGACATGACCTGGTACCTCAGCAGCATGTGTGTGGACACAGTGTTACCCATCCCATACCAGGTACCACCCTTGCTACGCCAGGGGGGGCACAGACCAGTGGGGCAGCTGGCCACAGTGTGTGGCATGGTGACACTGTCATCTCACCTGCACAACCACCGCCGTGTGCCTCGGACTGACCTGTAGCACATTGCTGCATCCACCACACATGCCCAGTAACACCCAGTCACATATACCTTTCCACAGTACCACTATACAGGGCACAGTACCTCCGTGTGGGTCACAGGACCACCTTGTTCCATGGTGCAAGGCCTTGTCCCACTGCCAACCGTACCAGTGTACAACAGTACTCTATTCCATATGCTGCCAAATGTACACCATGGTACTGTAACAGGTATTCTAGACATGGCAGCGACCAGTCTATCAGTGTCTTGTGCGTCCTAGGTACTGTACAGGTTTGGTGTTCAACATTATGGGCATTCATTCCACATTCTGTACGTGTGTTCCACATGTTGGGAGGCACTGTTCCCCATGTGGGGGACGTAATCGTTGAGAGGCATGCATGCACTTGTACAATCCCCCCAGGTCATTCTGTAGACCATGTAAAAATAGCTGTGTACTCATCTTCAAGGCTCTGTTTCCTCTCAGTCACCTGATCTCGGCCAGCAGCATTGGAAGCATTTATTGCTCAGGGCATAAAAATGAGGCCTGGGCATCTGGTAATGAGATGCTAATCAGCTGAGATGCACATGCATGTGGAATGAGGCGGTTTAAGGCATATTGACTGAGAATTGCTAAACTTCCCCCAGCTCATCTCACTTTTCAAGGAGTATCTCCAAAATGTGCCTATGATGTTACGGAACATCTGTTGTGTATGAGTGATCACTGTGTGCAATGGCGCATCTTCTGATATGTGCCGCTACACTGCTTACTCGATGCACTGCTGCAGGGATGCTGGCCACTGCGCTGCATCCTGTATCACAAACCATATACCCACATGCATGGGACATGCTGCACTGGGTGGTCATAGTGGCCATGGATCATGAGTTGTACGTCGAAGGTGGCCGTAGCACATGCCATGCACAGCATGGCGGCTGCACATGCATCACGCATGCATGACCCGACCATGACTTCGCCATGCCTTAGCAGTTGGCATTGCACATGCCGTGTTTCCTTTGATCTATGACGCGTCATGCACTGTGCGCATTGTACTGCATGTGCCTCAGTGTTTCACATAGCGCATATCGGGTACTCAATTGTGCCTCACTGCTTTGTGCTGGGTGAAAGTAACTGTCAGTGGGGACATGCTTAGAGCTGGTAGACAGTCTCCTAGGGCCATGAACTAGTCCTAGGTGGAGCTGCTGCATCTGGTGGCTCTTGTTATGCTGGTGGACGGGCAGCTGTTTGGGTAGGAGAACCTCCATGTGCCCAGGACTGAGGTGTGGGCCTCCATTGCCAGGAGACTTGTACAGCACACTGGACTGCCACACACTGGGGAGCAGTTCAGGCATCGTTTTGGCGACCTCCAGAGGCGGGACTCAGAGAGACTGGGGCAGCTGCATTGCCATGCATGCCGAGGTATACTGCCAAGGCCAGGTAGGTGTTGCTCATCTGGCTCCTTTTGTGGAGCATACTGGGTGTGTGTGTTGTGGCCCTCACCCACTTGGGTCACTGTGATCCTGCACACATGGCCATAGCTGCACTTACCAAGTGTAGCCCTATCTTGTGTGCCATGGGGGGGCTATGGGCAGGGCTGTGGTTGTGTGCAGGCTGCTGGAGCTGCACAGCTGGTCACCACTGTGTGTTGCATGCACACATGCCTGGGTGGTGGCACTGTGGCAGTGCATCCTGCACAGTGGCGATGTATATTTGTCCCTGCACCACCTGTGCATGTTGGTGTTGTCGTGTGTTTCTGGCACTGCTGTGTTCACTCATGGTGCTCTCTGTCTATTGTGTTTTGCAGGCCCAGGGGCCAGGCAGAGGGACGTGGCCATCACTGAGGCATGGAGGAGGAGGCTCCTGGGTGCCAGGCCTGGTGCCCATGCAGGGACAGATAGGTGGTGGATTCTGCTGTTGCTGTGGTTCTGCTGCTGTGGGCTACTGCTGGGTGGGGCTGTCTATGTTCAGACCCTCAGTGTGTGTTCTCTCTGCCATTGCTGTAGGTCTCCAGGGACTACATGCCATGGCAGGGGGTGGTGCCCAGCCTGATGTGGAGGGGAGGATCCATGTGGCCATCCAGGCAGCCCTGCAGCCTATATCCAGATTGGTTTGGTGCCTGTCAGCTGCCCTTTGGGGTGTTCTTCAGTGCTTGCTCTTATGTGGCCGTGCCAGGGTGTGGTGGGACACAGCGGTGATAGTGGCCCCCTGCCTCTTCATGGGGCATTGCTCTGTTTATAGTTTATGTCTATGCCCCTCTGTTTCCTTGTTGTTCTGGGATACCTGTTGTACAGTTTATTTATCTGGTTTTACTGTTTTATAAACACGTTGCTATCAGCACCTTTGTCTGTGGGTTTCATTGGTCCAGCATCATGGATGTTCCCTAGTGCCCTGCTGGCTTACTCCGCTTGCTCTGACTTGCTGCCCTGTGTGACTCAGGGCATCCAGGGTGCCCTGGCACATCTCCTGTTGTGCCGGCGCATCTCCAGTTGCGCTGTCCTGTGTCTGGGCGATTCACAGAGGGAATGCACTTGATGCATTCCATTGCGTATGCCTCTGTGAATCACTCTGTCTGTGCTCGGCGCATCTGATTTGTGTCCTGCACATCTGGGGTGCACTCGGCACATCTTCTTTGTGAATCCTAACCAATAAGTACAGTATTACATATATGTTGCAGTCTGCACATCATATCCATTAAACACATGAGGATACATGTTGCAAAATACAATTTACACATGGTGTAAAGATTATAAACATAGGACAAATCAAAGGAAAAGAACACCAAAAATAATGGGGAATATGAATCAGATGGGGGAGGGGAGTTCCAGTGATTAAAAACTAGCAAAAACAGTTACATGTTTCTTTAAAGGCCCTTGCAAAGAGAGTTTTGGAGAAGGGTATTTTCACTGGTAGTACAATTTTTAGAATTTTTTTGTATGTTATTCCAGATGACAGGGAGGAAGTGGTTTATGGCCACTTTGCCAAAACTTGTTTTTACCTTGGGAATAAGGAGAGGGGAATATGAAAGACTTCTTAGAAGTTAACACCCTGACTGGGAGAGAGGAAGGCAATCCAAGATGTAATTAGGGAGCTTGTTAGTTACGGCTGTAAGTGTCCAGAGGATTTCATTGTTGTGCCATCTGTAACTGAGAGAATTCCAACCTAACATAAGAGTACAGGGTGCAGTGATGAGTAGAGTATGGTGCATTAGTAATGAATCTAATTGCCCAGTGGTAGAGGGTGTCTAGTTTCACTAGAGCTGCGCTTGGCCCATGCCCATGAAGGATATCAGTGTAGTGTAGAAGCAGTAAGAATGTGGTTAGCACTAGGAGGATCTTTGCCTCTTGGGTGAGTAGATGCTTTATGCGAAAGAAGATACCAAACCTCTGTCTTAGTTTTTTAGTTAGGTTCTCAATATGATCCGAGAAAGATAGCATGTCGTCAACCCATACTCCCAAGTATTTGAAGTTTGACACAAACTCTAAAGTCTCACCTAGCAGTGACTGAATAATAGGGCTTGTAGAAGGGTCCTTACATTTGTTTATACTTGCACTTGGAGTAAATAGCATAGCCTTACCTTTTTTTGGCATTTAAAAGCAGTTTCAAGTGCAGTAGATTTTCCTGTAACTGATTAAATTCAAGTTGGAGGTCTTTGCAAGTCTGGACCAGTGAAGGACTGTCAAAGTATAGAATGGTATCATCTGCAAATAGATGGATCCAGGCTTTGGTGGTGATTCCATCATTTAGATTGTTAATATAAACCGCAAACAGCAAAGGACCTAGGATGGACCCTTGAGGTACTTCTCTTTGTAAAGTTTTCAGTGTACAGAGATTTCCATCAACTTTGACTTGTTGGTAGCTTCCGATAAATTAGTTAGAAAACCACTTAGTTGACATGGATTCTACACCGTCGATATGCACGGTGGTCAGGAGCAGGTCATGGTCCACCGTATTGAAGGCTTTACTCAGATCCAGAAATAAGGATCATACATGATTTTTGTTCTCTAAGACCAGCTGCCAGTCATTAGTGACCTTAGCAAGCATGGAAATTGTGCTGTGATGTGGTCTAATCTTAACATAAAAAGCATGCTTACCACAAGCATGCAATCAGTTCCAATTTAACATTTAAATCATGCTTGCAGCACACATATCACATGGATAGTGTTATGTGTGCAACATGGAAACATTTCATATAATTATTTTTGTAAGGGTAATGTGGGCATGCAGCGTGTGCACCAAACTAAGAGGGGGGCTGATGTTTTGACATAATGACATCTTACTCAAAGCATATTGTTGATGTGCCTGAGGTCTTTATATACCTGCCTAGTGTTGTCATAGTAATGATCACAAACTGTGTCCATTGCTCACATTGTAGTTCTTAATCCCACCACCAACATTACTAGAGTGCTCAAGTGAATAAAAAAGTTAATGACAATTGTGCTAAAACAACATTTACATGCATACGCTGATGTTTTTTGGTAAACCTAGAGATGTTACTTTTTCTTGTTATTTTTAAGCACGTGTTAAATTGCTTTCTATGATTCATTCATTGTTCAATATACATTTTTCCCCAAACTACAGCAGAAACCCAAAAAGCATCTACTCGATTTTGCTGTTTTAATGGTGATCATTTACAAATATGTTTAACCTTATTTCAAATCCCAATAGTTTTCATTTGTGCAATAGCACTTTGAGCCCATCAGTTTTTGTTGTCTATCACACACCCTCATGATCCCATTCTTCCTAATCCTTTACTGCCATCCTTATGCTGTCATGTGCCTTCTGAGAAGTGGACCCAGCATGCTGTTTGTGGCCATGGCATGAGAATGTGAGGCTCACACCCCCAACTGTCTAAATTTTACTAAGCCTAATTTTTATGTCCAATTTTACATGGTGGTCCAAGTCTCCTTATTACTTTTGTTCTTCCTCTTAGGATATGACTCCAGCTTGTGGTTAATCAGCATCTTGGTTCCATGACATCAAAATTGTACTGCCTCTGATGTAGTGTCATTGTACTGTTGCTCCACTGCCCTCTCACCAGCACTTATTTCTCTACTGAGTGTAGGGACGGGGCCTGGGATTTTTTTTTAATTTTTAAAATAAAAAAAAAATGAATTGACTTAATGAGGGCTGTGTATGTTTTATTACATCCAACAATGATAATTCCTTTACCTCATTTTACTGAGCTTCAGTATGTCTAAGGTCTCCAGACAGTCACCCTCTATTTATGTTGATTTATGACACTAGATCAGATACTCGTGGACAGTTATAACTCAATTCAGTATTTTGTTAAAATGTGTTAGTCTAAATAATGATGAAAGCCATGCTCTTCATTCAGTTCTTTTGGTTGCATAGCTTCCAATTCCTTGATCCAAAAGCTTTATCATTGTATTTAACGTTTTTTATAGTCCCTTCCTCTTTTAGCATTAATACATGCCAGCCTGCCTTTTCTTTCCAACTGGAGTGCTGCTCACTTATGCTTTTCCTCATTGGAGGTCAACAATACCTTGTTATTGATTGTCCTGAGAGCAGAACCTATCTAAGGTCTCTGAGACACCAAATAAGAATTTATAAAATTAACTTTTTCTCTCCAGATGAGCACACAAAAAAAAAAAACATCTTTTTTTGGACTCTTAATATTGTTTGGGTACAGCTGGGTGGCAAATGGATGGGCAGTTTTGTGATGGGTGCAGGGTGTTTTGTTTATAATTATAAAAAGTGAACACAGGTTTGTGTGTCAGGAAGGTAGTCCAGCATGATAGGGGGCACAGCATAGAAAGTTGTTAGGGATGGGTGGCATGAGTTTTCCTGACTAAAAAGGACAATGTACCATAGCAGTGTCAGAGTTGCTCTGACTTTCAAATCACTGCTATTTTACAATATCATTTTTTGAGTGCATGGGTTCTCACACAAAACAAAATAACCTTATACTATAAAATACACTAGCCTAGAACAGTTAATACCCTCAGTGTAAGCATACCATCAAGGCAGTTAACAAGAAGAGCAGTGCATGAGAACTGTAAAGATGACATGGGAGAATAAATATTCACTTTGTCTGGGATCCTGTGCACATATACAGTTCAATGCTACAAAGAGTGTTACACGAGGTCCCTGCATCCTAATTGGTACCCTCAGAGGTACACTGTAGACAGTTAGTGCTTAGGCACATATTATATACTAACATATAGGGCTAAGGGCATCTACCATACAAGAGTAGATGTCAGGATATGTACGCATATTGTTGTAATACACTTTGCTTGCTAATACATATATTCTGCTATGTATTTTCTGTGTATTTCTTACTTGTAAGATGCCAAGACACCTTTGTCCTTGGAATAATTATGATATGTAAGTCAGAATTGCCACCTTTTGGTGATTTGTACTACTACACTCAGTTATGTAAGACTCTGTATAAGAACTCTTGTTTCACAAACTGATGACTACTACACAATTGTATAATATTATCTTGGACCGTGGAGCCTCCTCTAATTTAGCCAATAGGGCTCATCTCTGTAACTAGAAATGTTTATATCTTACAGTAACCATAGTAATTATCATAGGTATATAATGTGATACACCAGTCTTGTACCTCAGAGATCCCAAGAGACACAAAAGAAACCTCGAGGAATAGGGAACACTTAGCACTGGCTCCCGGTTCGTATTGGTAAGAACTGCTTAGGGCAACTGTTATTTTATCCTTTCTGGTAGTAATAAATAAGTTTATTACTCTTGTGCAACGTGTCTATGATTACTTGCATTTCCAATATTGCCAAAAACTTGAAAATGAGCCTTAGACCTCCTGGAAAGTGATTGCAATGATCTCTTTGCATATTTCTGCATTGTGCCCTACTGTGCGATACAAAAAGTGGTACAAGTATTTGGCTGAAATAGTGCAGAGGTCAGCACAACAGCACAGGGAAAGAATTGGGATGAGACTGACTTGGATGAGGTTGTCCACATGTACAGAGTAGAGATGGGCAAAGTGGCCACAATACGCTCCGCAAAGTGATTCACGGAGTGAAGGCGAATTTCCGGAGTGCCCAGCAATGCGAAGCAGAGTACTTCATGTTATAATGGGTAACGCAAAGTCCATTGAAACAATGACTTCACATTACTCTGCCTTCCCAAACCACTACTCCACCAATTCTTAAGGTGAAGTACATTGAAAGCAATGTGCTTCACCTCACTTCACCTTGTTTTTAAGCTCCAAAGGCGAAGTTTGCAGTAATTCATGGGATTTCAGGTCACATGGGCTCTAGATTGTTCTGCACAGCCTCAGTTCAGGGTAGCATGTGTAGGAAACTGTAGGAGATAGTCTGCTGTGAGACCTCTCTTCAATTTAAACCTTCCAAAAGCTGTTAAAAAAGCCTTTTTGAGTCTTTTTCTGCTGAAACTTTAGTTCCTTGATTGTAGGAAACCCTTCTGGGCTCATATCATCAAGCGTTTATTGTTTGTGTGTGGATTTTGAACTTTATGTACAACATTCAATCTATGCACTGAGAGACAGTGCTGGAAGTGTGCTTTGGGGAGGGGCATATCTGTGGTGTAGGTAGTTTAACTTGGAGAAAAAGACAGTTATTTCTGTTTTGGTGACATTTTTCTTATAACTGTTAATGTACGCAGTGATATTTTCAATAATTCTTGTCATTTTTTTGCTGATTGTTGTGGTGCATCAGTGCATAATTTTAGTTTGTTTAAAATATGTGGTCGTATTACTGAAGTTTTCAATTTGCTATGCATTACTTAGTGTGTGTGTGTGTGAGTATGTGTGTGACACGTCATCAAATCAGACACCTTTTATTGTGCCACATAGTAATTTCAGCAATGTGAACCTGCTGTCCACTGCAACTGTGTGATTTTTGTACTTCTTTGTGGTATCTTTACTGGTACTAGTATTAGTGAGTGTTACTGCAGCAGTGCAGTTTGCAGTACACTGCCCCCCATGGCCCACCCTAACTGGCAAAGGTATTCTTTTCCAGATTTAAATTTCTGATAGTGAGCACTGGTTAGGTGTTGTGGCTTTGTATTGTAACCCTGTTTTGTAGTATCTCTGCAGGTTTCGCCACCCCACCATTGTACTCATTGATACGTGTTTTTAAGTCGGGGAGTTTTTTAAGATAAATCTCATCAGGAAAGTACAGCCATAGGTATTCACGTTCCCAATACAGTTTCATAATGGTTAACTCACACCACCAACACCGAATCACATTCTTCTTTATCACGATCACAAATGCAGTCAAAAATCATAATTCATGATCATGTCACGAATCACAACATTAGTTTTTTTTCTGGTTACTTGGATGTATTGTGAGCCTGTTTTGTATTATCTCTCCAGGCTTCACCACCCCACCATTGTACGCATTGATATGTGTTTATAAGTCGGGGAGTTTTAAGTTACAGCTCATTGGGGAAGAACGCCCATAGGCATTCAAGTTCCCAATACAGTTTTATATTGGTTATCTCTCACACCATCGACACCGAATCACATTCTTCATTATCACGGTCACAAATCACGATTCATGATCACGTCACGAATCACATTAATTTTTTTTTTTTAGTTACTTGGATGTATTGTAAGCCTGTTTGTAGTATCTCACCAGGCTCTACCACCCCACCATTGTACTCATTAATATGTGTTTTTGAGTCGGGGAGTTTTGTTCTGCAGCTCATCAGGGAAGTACAGCCATAGGCATTCATGTTCCTTCCTGTACAGCATGTGAGTTACAGTACTATAAGCAGTGGTGAGCAAAGTGGACCCAATTCGCTCCACGAAGGGATTCATGGAGTAACGCGGAACCCACGGAGTACTCCACAAAGTGAAGCGGAGTACTTCACTTCATAATGAGGAACGCAAAGTCCATTGAAACCAATGTCTTTGCATTATTCCGACTTACCCAAACCACTTCTCCACCAATTTTAAGGTGAAGTACATTTGAAATCAATGTAATTCACCTCACTTCACCTTGTAATTGAGTTCCAAATGAAATTCTGCAGTGATTCATGGGATCGCAGGTCACATGGGCTCTAGATTGTTCTGCACAGCCTCAGTTCTGGCCTGGGTAGTGTGTGTGCAGTGGTAGCTGGAGACAGTTTGCTCTCAGAGCTCTGCAATTCAACACCTGTAAAAGCTGTTTAAAATGCCCTTTTTGAGTTATTTATTTTACTCAAAATTTACTAGGAAACCGTTCTGTGCTCATATCATCGAGTGATTATTGTGTGTGGGTTTTGAATGGTAATTTAGAACAGTCAGTCTATGTACTGTGAAGTGTGCTTTGGGGAAGGGGCGTATTTGTGGTGTAGGTACATTAACTGGGAGAAAAAGGCAGTCTTCCTGTTTTGGATATATTTTTCTTGTATAACTGTGTTAATGTGCACACAGTAATATTTTCAGTAATTCTTGATATTTATTTGCTGATTGTTGTGGTGTGGCAGTGTATAATTTGTCTATTTACAACATTTGGTTATATTACTAAAGGTTTTCAATTTGCTACACATTACCTACAGTGTGTGTGAGTGTGTTTGATGTGTGCCATTAAATCAGACACCTTTTATTGTGCCATAGAGTAATTGCAGCAGTGTGAACCTGCTATCCACCGCACCTGCATGAATTTTTTATACTGCTTTGTGGTATCTTTACTGGTAGTGGATTGTTACTGCCGTGCTCTAATCCCCAAACCGGCAAATGGTATTCCTTTCCAGATTTGGATTTGTGACTTGTGTGCACTACTTAGGTGTTGTTGTGCCTTTTCGTATGCATCCCTTGAGTGCACGGTGCAATCTTAATCTGTCTGTGCATATGCAGTGCACCATTAATTCTGGGAGACTGCATTTCTTGTTACACTCTCATTTCACTTCATCAGCACTGGGGAATTTTCTGGACACAAGACAGTAGGATTTCATCAGCACTGGGGAATTTTCTGGAGTCTGGACACAAGACAGTAGCATTTTGGGGATGCACATTAATTATGGTGACTCTGTGACCACTGCACGCATGACTGAGTGAGCCATCAATTCTGGGAGACTTTGAATTTCTTGTTATGCTCTCATTTCACTTCATCAGCACTGGGGAGTTTTCTGGACAAAAGACAGCAGCACTTTGAGGATGCACATTTATTCTGGTGACTGTGTGGGTGGGGTGCTGCCAGTATTGTTGTCACTCTACCTTACTTCATGTTTAAAGCAGAATGGCAATGCAAAGTAATAATAACAAGGCGAAGTGAGCATTTCCTATGGGGCACTCCACGTAGCGAAGCGCCAATGTGAAGTGGCCACTACGCGTGCACTTTGCAGGCAGATTTTAAATTCATTGCATCACTAGTACAGAGGTGCTGCACTATGCAGAGCAGATCATGGTAGTCTAACCCTCCAGTCACAAGGTGCAGTGACTCACACAATGGTACAGTTGTTAGAAGCTGACAACAATAAGTGGAGGGAATGGGCTAAGGAGGTGGGCTCCACTGGAGACCGTTGGTATTGACTACAAATGTACAGGATTAAGGGGCCAAGGGACCACCAGGAAAGGCTAGTGAGGAGTAGTATAGGGCTATGGTGGCATGGCAGTCAAGCAGCCACTAAATTACAGAGCAAGAGAGTGGGAAACAACTTTGGTTGTATCACGTGTCCAGGGCATGGACCATGGCATGACATGGCACCATGCACCTGTTGCCATGCCAAGGGCCAACCCCTGCTTCTGTCACTCTCCAGTATGTTAGTGGTCATACAGCCATTTGTGATCATTAACATCCAGATATCTAATTTGCATTGCATGGGGGGGAATCCACCCATTGCAGCATAAACATTTTGTGCATGTTACATTTGGTGTGTGATGGTACAGATATCTCTACGTACCCTGGAACATCACCACCCCTCAATGGTGTATGAATACCCTACTTTCTGTGCAGCTCTCCAATGATAAACTTTCAGTACACTTTAAAGCCTTAATCTCAGTGCAAGACATCAAGGTTATATAACTCCTTGGGTAGGTAGGCTGACTAGGCTTCACCAGATCAGATAACACCTTTGAAACTGGTTTGTAAATCTGATCCAGGACAGACTGAGAACAACAGACACATGTTCAGCCTGCTGCTATGCCTTGTTGTAGTGCAGTCCCTGTCTCAAGGAAGTTCCAGGTTAGGTCAAAAGAAATCAGGCAATTAAAGCACGCTGAAGTCCCATACCAAAAAGGCAGTCCATGTGAAAAGCAGTGCATACGATCTATCAAAAGATGTACGGAGAGAAGAAATACACAAATTGTTAAAAATGCACTATCCTCACATTCAAGATCAAAACAAATGTAAGATTCACATAACAATGGAAAACTCTGGTTATAAAACATCATATTGTGAATGAAAGGAGATAGAGAAAGCTAAGACAATACAGAGGTGCACATTTTTCAAATCTTGGAAATAATTTTCACTGTGGTGTTATTCACAAAAATGTGGCCATCAAAGGTTGTGCAAGAGCAAAATGGTTTAGTTAATTGAAAATGATGTGTACAGCAGAACTTTACTACCATTCAGCTTTAAAGGTCCTAGAGTATTACTCAAAAGTATTTCTCCTAATTTGTGCCCATGAGGAAAACCAAAAAACAAACCAGGCAGTTGGGTTTAAGATAAGAGAGGTCTTGTCTCAATGTTTAATTTTCTTGAATAGAAATATGTTAAAAGTAAAAAAAGAAAAAGAAAAGGGCCCATTTATTGAGACAGATGCAGTGTTTCATGTTGTTATACCTGTGCCCTGACCAGGGTTTGAGAGCAAACTTGAGAGGTCAGCCAGTACAATGGTGTCCACACTGGGAGAGATGATGCTGTTGACATATTTCACAACTGCAGCAACCCTGATCATGGTCTCCACTGGGAGAAAGCAGCATGCAACTGAACTGACCCAACAAGTTCTTGCTTGCTGCGATGGGGTTATGGGAGGAAGCAGGGAGAAATGGAAAGAAATCCATGCATCACAGAAATGCAAGCCACTGGTATTATTAGACAATGCGTACATGGTTACCCTGTTTGCTTTGACAATGGAATCAGTGACTGACAAGGGTGTAAGGTTGCCAAAGCAATGACCTGAAGTACCACAGATGGCAGCATGGAGAACCACAGGATTGGAAAATAAAGGAAAAAAATCATTCAGTATGAGGACAATATGTTCATTTTTTGCTATTCTACTCTACATTCTTTTGTGGGTTTTAAATGCCTCAAATGCTCTCTTCCATATTGGCAACATCAACGTGTCATTTATGCAAAGACAAACCTTACAAATATGAAACACATGCAAAACTTTGTTATTATTCTAATTGCATTGCTTTGCAAAACCCTCTCTGCCAGATTTACAGTACATCATCTGCCCAGTGCTGGCTCTAGATTCTAAAAAATAATTTGCTATTTGGCTAAATTTCTATGTTTTAGCCAACACTTCTTTAGTTTTAGACATTTAGACATCTTAGCCATTTTTTTCCTCAAATTAGCACCTGCTATATTGTTTATATTGGAAACTTTAGGTGAGGGGGGATTCTCGCCTCTAGATTTGTAGGTGAGGGAAACTGTCATCTCCAGCTGGTGGAACTCTATCAATAGAGGAAGATGGCAATTTGTGAGAGGTGTGGTAATTATGTTCCTGTGGGAGCCCACTCAGTTTAACCTGACTTGCTAAAATGGCATACCAGTCACTAACAAACAGTACCTAATTAGACTTTTTTCAACAACATTATTTAAATAAGCAAAAATTGTTTGGTGACTAATATGTGGAACAAACATTGGGTCTGCCCACTGACTGTACAGGCTGTTTCTAGCCAGGTCCTTTAGTAATACATGGCAGTTTTCCCTGCTTATTAATGTATGGGAGCCACAGATAGTATCCCCTCACAGAGCTCATCTTTTAGGAATCAAGCCCAGAAGTCTACTGCTAAAGTACTATAGTGCAGTAGTTTAGTTTGCATTTATATAACAGCATGGTTCATCACAGAGCTCATGCTAAGGGCTCTCTATTCAGTGGTCTACAAGTCACAAGTTGCAGCTTGCAGCCAAACATCTGTGACTTTATGAACAAATGCCCATTTCAGTAACATTACGCATGTGATTTATACAAACATTTTCCCACAGAAAATATTAGGGAAAAGTTTATATAAATCATTCAAAATTGCTACTTGAAATGGCCCAAAGGATGGCGTGGCTTGAAGAGAAATATATCTGTAGGGAGTGAGAGGTGTTCTCTGCTGTCTGAAATATGGCTGTCTTTCAACAATACTTGGAAGATATCTGTTCGGTAGTGATGCAGCGATTTTAAATTTTGCCTGACGCGTGCTGGTGAAGTGGTCAAATTCGCACTGCGGAGCACTTCGCGAAATTTCCCAACGGAAGGCGGAATTTTGCTTACTCAAAATTTTGCCTTATGTGGGCAGAATTTCACCTTCTGTGGTGAAATTTCACCTTCCATCCGCGGCTGAAATGTCACCTTATGAGGGTATAACTAAATCCCTGGTGGCTAGCAGTCCCTCCCCCACCTGTTCCACATGTATAGAAAAATCCCTGGTGGCTAGCAGTCCCTCCCCTTACCTGCCCCACATGTATAGAAAAATCCCTGGTGGCTAGCTGTCCCTCCCCTCACATGTTCCACATTTATAGGAAAATCCCTGGTGGCTAGTGGTCCCTCTGCCCACCTGTCCCACATGTACAGAAAAATCCCTGGTGGCTAGCGGTCCCTCCCCTCAACTGTCCCACATGTAAATAATTATCCACGGTGGCTAGTGGTCCCTCACCTCCACCCTTGGTAATAACCCGCCCATCATGGAAATGTACAGTAATACCCCCCCGGCTGCATCCCTCCGTATCACCTTCTCCTGTTGAAAAGAAAAATCTCTTGTGGTCTAGTGGGTTTTTTGTAATTAAACCTCCTTCAAATCCCGAGTTCCAATATATCCCTGGTGATTCAGTGCCCTCCCACCCATCCTCCCCAGCAGCCAGGTGTCCCCTCCAAAACCCAGTTCCAACCCCCATCCTAAATCCCAGCAGTGGCAGACCGCCACAGCCCTCCTCTCTCCTCCATAGCCAGCCTGCTGCCTGAGCAGTCAATGAATGAGCTTCATTGACAGCTCACCGGCAAGCAGCCATGGAGAGAGGAGGAGGGCTGACTTGTCTGCCACTGCTGGGATTTAGGATGGGGTGGAGCTGCTGAGGCGAGACACCTAACTGCTGGGGAGGCTGGGTGGGGAACTGGTTTACCAGATTTATTGAACTGGGTATTCAGAGGAGGTTTAATTACAGAAACCCACTAGACTCAGCAAATTTTTTTAACAGGAGAAGGAGATATGGAGGGGATGCTGGGGTGTTACTGTACATTTCCATGAGGTGCATGTTACACTGGTGGACGGAGGGACTACTAGCCACCATGGATAATTATCTATATGTTAGTCAGGTGGGGGGAGGGACTGCTAGCCATCAGGGAGTTTTCTATACATTTGGGACAGTTGAGAGGAGGGACCACTAGCCACCAGGGATTTTTCTATACATGTGGAACATATGAGGGGCAGGACCGCTAGCCACCAGAGATTTTTCTGTACATGTGGGACAGGAGTGGGGATGGACTGCTAGCCACCAGGGATTAAATTATACCCATGTAAGGTGAAATTTCGCCCACAGAAGGAAGGCGAAATTTCACCGTAGAAGGCAGAATTTCACCGTTCCACCAGGTGAAATTTTGCCACTCCGCCAGGCGAAATTTCATTACATGAAATGGGCAGAATTTTGTGGATTACTCCACAAAGTGAATTCCTCCCACTTCACCCACCACTACTACTCAGTAATGTCTTTATTCACTTTCTAATTTAAAAAAGAACTGCTCAATAGTTTTTTAAGAAAAAGTACAATATATATTTTTTTTTTCCACAGGTCAGGAAAGCTTCTGGCATTCTAGTCACATTGCTGTGGAGTAGTGGAAGTGATATCTTCAGTTAAAGTGAAATATTATTCAGTACAGTCCTGACTTTTGTGGTGCCATTCACGTAATGAACTCAGAGTGCTTAATATTCAAAGATATGCCATTCCATACCTCAACATGCAATCAATCACAGTAAAGGAGGCACTTCTATTAATTTAAACAGGGACATCGAATTCTTTCCCTGCCATTCCACAAACCATGGCTATGTGGTGAGCTTCAGACTGCTGCTATCCAAGGTGCTTTTGAGAACAGCACATTCTACATTCCAGTGTGACAGAATTCTCAGAAAAAAAGTCTCTAAAAAAATAGAGGTGTTGCTTAATATAGGGGACAGTTGAGAGGTGCAGAGGCAAAATGTCTGACATTCAAAATGATATACCATTAATTACAACTTCAGCAGAAATAGAACAACAGTTCCCCATGCTGCTGGAAGTCATTATTAACATTGTTAATTCTGGAAGTTTCTGCAACTTGCCATTTGTACCCATTTTTGTGTGAAAAGACATTTTGTTGATGTAAAACTAAAAACTTATCAACACCACTTCATTGTGACAGATCTAATTTCACAGCAACACTTATGCCCTAATTTATTTTGACATTTTCCAGTAGCTATTAAAACAACTTAATGTATGCTTGTTAACAACTGTTTAATGCTCCCCTACCCATTTGTTGGCATATCCAGAACATAAAAAAATGCTTGTTTTGATACTGGCAGATTTGCAACCCCCCCCCCGACCGAGTATATACACACACACACAAACACACACACACACACACACACACACCCCAGGAGCACGCGCACACACACACATATATATATATATATACACACACACACACATTTTTTTTGCTCACATAATTTTTTAGATACATCATTACTGTACTAAAAGCTGAGATAAAAAATATACAGCTCTTGTTCATCAGAAACTACAGGATAAAAAACAACAAATCAAACATATTGTGCTGCTGCTGAGCTCACTTTCAGAGCCTGCTTGTACTGAACATGGTTAGTGGACTGCAATCTGCTTTTTTGTCCTTAACCAGTATTTCTCAATGACATGAATCTCCTGTTTCAGTTTGACTCAATGGACTTGTTCCTCAAAATGTGTTGACTGTACAGGATTTTTTGACCCCCCACCACAAAAAAAAAAAGACATTTGAAGACAAGTGAAAAAAAAAATGCAGTTGTTTCCTTCCCTTTCAGATGCCAAACATTTTTGAAAAGAAATGTACAGTATGGCCCTATAAATGAAGGATTTACAGAAGATGAAATGGGGTTGTACTCCCCTTTTAGTGGGTAATCAGCTTTAGCAGTCATTAATTGAGTTCTGAAGACTTCTGAGCTCAAAGGTCCTTTTTTCAAAGGTGTCCAAGTCAAGTATGTTACATACAAAGTCAGGGCATACAATAAACCACGGATAACAATGAACATTAACTAATGCCATGCCAGATAGTATCAATGACTGCTCTGCACAGCCCCAGTGCATTTTGAAATACCAAATGTGAGAACACAGCTGTTGCAGTAATGTGTTGGGGGCATCATATGTATTGTATGCCTCACATGAAAATATATACCTATCATCCTTGCAAGCATGTTGTCAAAGACTAGGCCAAAAGAGCACAGAGGGCACGTTTTATATTTGTTGCACTCCCTAGACTCCATAGAGTAGAAAGAAGGAGGCAGTGAGTGGGCTGGGGGTGGGCCAAGGATGAAAGGTCTGTAGTGAATTCAAACTGGTGATTATTGGAAGCATATATATAGGGACTGGCATAATACAGTTGCCCCTCTTTATAGTGAACACATTCAGAGCCAGCCAATAGGATTCACTATAACAAGGAATTAATTTACTTACTTAGGTAACAATGGGAGCCATCACAGGTGTTCCCTATAAAAAACAAATCATTATAGAAAGGTTCACTATAGCGAGGGAGCACGATTACTGTTCTCACGGGGATAGATAGATCAGGGACCAGGTGTAATTAATGATGGGAGATATGTATCAGGGACATGGCTGAGGGAGTAAGCCAGCATGGAAAAGGGATTTACAGTAGTTAAATGGCCAAAATGAGCCATCCTTTTCCAACAAAGGGAGCTGATTATTTCCAAGATCCCATTGGCACTTCAGCACAGTAACACAGCAATTTTTACAGTGGTCACATGGTACAATAAACTCTAGCAAGATCCAGTACAGATGCAAAATAATGGTATTGTGGGCAGTGAGAAATGTGTAAACTAACAATTTTTACACTAACTACTGAGCCACCTAACTGCACTTTCTAATTGTTGTGACACATACACACTGACTAATACATATACACATATATGCATATATATATATATATATATTGCAGTGTAACATAGCAGTGCACTGTTTACACACATTTTTTACAAATAAAAAAAGGACATCAAGAAACCATTTACTTCTATTAAGGCTCCAAGGGACATCGGAGGGTAGGGGTTTGCCACTAGATACCTCATTTAAATCACCAATGACAAGCATAAGACAGAAACTGATCTAGATAGTGAGGGAATGTAGACTAGCAATTTTTGCACTAACTACTGAGCCACCTAACTACACTTTCTAATTGTTGTGTTAGATACACACTGATTAATACATATACACATATATGCATATATAGCCCATTATAAAATGTGCAAACACAATCTTGAAAGCTGATTGGCTGGAAGCCCTTTCCTGCCATGTCCTTATCAGATGCTAATGTTACAACAGGCACTACTTGTGCCAACCAAGATCCAGTACACACAGAAATCAGTCCATGCCACCACTGCCCCACTGCAGCTCATTGGCTAACAACCAGTAGCAACACAGCAGCTACAGTGGGAAGGTGGTGGGACTGACACAAAACTATACAGTAGCACAATTGCCTGACGTAAAAAAAAAACACTTTCCACAGAAACACACTAAGTCTGCATTTTCTCCACAGATGACACCACTGCCATAAAACACTAAAAAAAGAAAAAAACCTGCAGTTTGGGGCAGAAACCAGAGCGCGATCTCTGGCCAAACCTCTTTGCAGAGCCACTCCTCCATTATGTCTTTCTCTGTATGAATCAGCCCCCCTCGACGAAACAGCAGACCCAATATTAATAAAGTAAATTAAAAAACAAGCATAATCTCTAACAGAACCGCTTGCTACCACTCCCTACTTACGGTTTCAAAACTGCAATAAAGGAAAAGGCTTCATACGGTGGCCACAAAGGGACACGCTCAGTGTCACTGAAGTAGCAGTCAAAGACAACATAAAACAGCCAAAGTGAAAGAAAAAGGAACAACACAAAGGTAAAAGAAAAAAAAAATGATTGGGGGGGGGGTGACAGGCAGAACAGAACAACACCCAAAGCTGGAAATGCTCCCCACAAGTAAAACAGAGTCAGCAGTCTTTCAAATGCATGGATAGACAAAGAAATGTGAAAAAAGAAGACAACAAAAAATGTTAAATGTATAGCGCTATTAGAGGAGGGGGGCTTACAAACACTATGGTATTTTTTTTATTTTTACATCAGGATTATGAAGGAAGACCTCTGTTGGCAATAAACAGTTATTTTAAAAAAAGGACTATTTTTTTTACTATTTGAACTATTAAAAGCTCAGTTTTTATATTTCTAACTTTATTTTATTTTCTTTTTCTAAAAAAAATAACTTATTACTCCATTTTATAGGCACAATAACACACTCCGAGGTGTGGGTTATCACCTGATAAGAGCATGCCCAATGGCATAAGGCACTCAGCACAAGCACCTCATGCCTTAGTACATCCCTGGGCATGCTCTTATCAGGTGATAACCCACACCTCGGAGTGTGTTATTGCTTGTGTATAACATAGCAGTGCACTGTGTATACACACAGAGCATTGCCACACACACTAACACACATACACTGCCTTATATGGGGCAAGGAGAGACTAATGTGTGGTATGAAGACCTGAGATTTGAAGTGGTACTCAGAAGCTGGGGGATGGGGACTGGGGCGTCATGGGGTTAAGCAGTATACTGTATAAGTTAGGATTAAAGCTGTGTAGGTCATCATCTAGGAGAGGCAGTCACAGGAGCTAGAGGCACTGAGATGGGCCTGGAGGCTGGTTTTGAACAGACCTAATGCTAAGGCAGAGAAGATGGTGTGGCTGAGACCATTCATCC
Source organism: Neoceratodus forsteri (assembly GCA_016271365.2). NCBI lineage: Eukaryota > Metazoa > Chordata > Ceratodontiformes > Ceratodontidae > Neoceratodus > Neoceratodus forsteri. The sequence goes on along the minus strand of CM057456.1, from coordinate 109,127,426 downwards.
ATACAGGAGCCCCATAGGCGAAGGATCGTTGGCCCTGCATAGTTTGACAGCGAGGAACTTGTAGAATCTGCGTTGTTGAGCTCCTGGTGTTCTTTCAGTTGGTGTTTTGATGTAACAAGGCAGTAACACCAGGGGGTGTGAGGCCAAGGTTGATTTTTCCCGCCATAGCACATGTGAGACACTTTATACAGTTGGAGAGTTGGAGTCATACGGATTGTTCATAAAGGGCATAGGTTTGGGTGAGGCAGTGGGCACCAGTTGTGAGTCGGCATGCATTGTTAAGTGCAGTTGTTATAAGCTGGAGGGTGGACATCATGGCGGAGTCATAGATAATGAGGTCATAATCAATAACTGACACTACAGAGCTCTGGAAGGCAATCTTCAGGGCCTCTGGGGTGAGGTGCTGCCTGTGCTTGTAGAGTAATCCAAGATGTGTGTTGGCAGCTTTAGCCACACTGTCAATATGAGCCATATAGGAGAGATTGGGGTCAAGCAGAATCCCTAGGTATTTGAATGAGTAAACTTGTTCAAGGACAGTCCCCTGCTTCATGGAGATGGCAAGGGGATGTTGCTTTTGATGGTTATGTGAACTGCAGAATAGCAATTACTTGGTTTTCTTGTGATTGAGGACTAGTTTATGATTGGAGAACCATGTTTCAATTACACTGAATCCTAGTTGGAGGCTGTGTTGTAGTGGTGAAAGGTCCTTCTGCATAGAAAAGACAATAGCATCATCCGCATACAGGATGATTTGTTCTGAGCAGGATTGTGGTAGGGAGTTTAAAAAGAGACTGAAAAGGAGAGGGCCCAGTATTGACCCCTGAGGGACTCTGGAGTGGACAGGCAAGGTGTCTGAGATAGCACTGGAAATTTTTACTTTTTGAGAGCGGTTGTCAAGGTAGCTTCTGAACCAGCAGGCTGAGTCCAGTGCAAGGCCAGCAAGGAGTAGTTGGTCATACAGCAGCCAATGATGGACTGTATCAAATGCCTTTGAGAGGTCGATGAAGACAGCCCTAGTAAGAAGACCTTTACCAAGGGAACTATGGACTGCACCGGTTAATTCAATCAGAGCAGTGGTGGTACTATGCCCTTTTCTAAAACTGTGCTGTTGTGTGCACAGAATATTATCTTTGTCCAAATAATCAGTGAGCTGGTCCACAACAATACGCTCTAGGGCCTTGGATAGTGGTGGCAATATGGAGATTGGGCTGTAGTTAGAGTGGCAGGTCTTGTCCCCACTTTTGTGGACTGGGGTCACGGTGGCAGTTTTCCATATTTCAGGGAATGGACTGGTGTGGAGAAAGAGGTTAAGAATTTTAGTCTGGGGACTGATTACCTCATCAAGTGTAAGTGATAGCAGCTTAAGGTCCATGGTGTCACTGCTGATTCTGGAAGTGGAGATGGCTGAGGCAATGTGGCAGCGAGCTTCATTCATCTTAATCTCCCTGAAGTAAAAATTAGGGTGGTTTGACAGAGTGCAGGGTGTGTTAGAGGGGGTGTGACTGATTGTGAAGAAATCAGGTGATAGAATAGTACTGAGGTCAGTAAAAGTCATGTTAAAGGTATTTGCAATGACCATGGGATCAAGGGTAGTGGACCCTTCAACAATTAACATGGCTGGAGGGGACTTTGATTGTTTCCCAGTAATGTCCTTGAATATTGTCCCAGATAGCACTACCATTTCCCCAGGTGTTGGTGTGGATGTCCTTATAATATGAGCTTTTCGTGAGATGAATGGATTGTGTGCAGGCATTATGGGCATGTTTATATTTTTGGATGTCAGATTGTTTGCCTGTGGCTTTAGCTACTGCCAGGAGGTGGTCCCTAGATTTCAGCTGGGAAAGGAGTTCTGCAATTATCCAAGGGTTACAGAGGGCTTTTGTTTTTCATTTTTTTGAAGGAGCGAAGAGGTCACAGGCCTTACTGAAGGTGGTGATGAAGTAGGTGATGGCTAGGTTAACATCCGTCGCTTTATAGATGGGCAGCCAGTCTTGCAAGGATAGGTACTGTTTGAGATGGGTAAGTTGACCACAGGGGAGGATGCTACTGGTAATGATTATAAGGGGTGGCTTTAGAAATTTATGAGACCATTCACATATAACTGGGGAGTGGTCACTGAGAGAGTCTGCGAGAATGGAGGTATGAGAGATCCTAGTAGGGTGATTGGTGAGAACCCAGTCCAGCAGGGTATTGGTGCCAGTTTTGTAATTTGTCCGAGTTGGTGTGGTGACCAGTTGTGAGAGGTTGGCAGCTGCAAGGGCATCCTTACCAGTGTAGACATCAGATACTAGCCAGTTTATATTGAAATCCCCAAGCAGAATGTGTTCAGAGCCAGGAGGTTGGGAGCTGATGAAGTTAAGAACTTCTTTGATGCCAAGATCTTGATCTCGAGGTGGAATATATACAGAGATGATGGTGAGGGCATTTTGATTGGGACCTAGAAGAATTTTAATAGGTAGAAGCTGGGCCAAGGAGGCAGGGACGGGGGTTGGAACAAGGTGCCCCAGGAGATTATCCTTAATGTAGATGGCACAGCCCCCTCCCCTTTTAGACACACGGTCCAGTCTGAAAACATTGTAGCCCTGTAAGGTAATTGCCAGATCAGGAACTTTTGGTGCCAGCCATGTTTCAACTACAGCAAGGATATCAAGATTATATTGGCTGATAAAGGCTTGGAGTGCATCAAGCTTTGGTAACAGGCTGCTAACATAGGGCACAAGAACCCAGGGGCAAAGTACAAACTAGGTGAGAAGGTACTGGCAGTCACAAAGCAGAAAAAGGACCTGGGAGTTATCACCTCAGAGGACCAAAGAAAAACTAGGCGGTTCAGTAAGGTGGCTGGAAAGGCTAGCCAGATGGTTGGATGCACAGGAAGGGGTATCATGAGTAGAAAGAGGGAGGTCATCTTGTCCCTGTATAAGACACTTGTGAAACTGCATCTGGAACACTGCATCCAGTTCTTGGGGCCACATCTGGGAAAGAACATAGACAGGGTGGAGGTGGTGCAGTGGAGGGCAACTAAAATGGTGCAGGGCCTATGGAATAAGGCCTATGAGGAAAGACTAAAGGAGTTAAATATGCATTCCCTGGAGAAAATGAGGGAGGGGGTACAAGATTGAGACATACAAATACATCATAGGTACAGAAAGGAAGCATCTTCCAAAGTAAGAGATGCTCCAAGTCAAGGAGGCACAAAATGAAGTTACAGGGGGGAGGCTCAGCGGTAGTATGAGAAAATATGTTTTCATGGAGAGGGTGGTGAACACCTTGAATAGCCTATCAGAGGGGGTGATTGGGTCTAAAATTGTCACATAATTTAAGAAGGAGTGGGACAGACACAAGGATATCCTGGAGGCAAGCCCCCTCCTCCCTTTCCCCTGGATATCCTTGAGTCTATCCCACTCCTTCTTAAATTATGTGACAATTTTAGCCCCAATCACCCCCTCTAGCTCCAGAGATCAGTTTGGGCATGGGGCCTCACACTAGATAGGGATTAATAGGGCAGATTAGGGTGGACGAAGTGGTCCTTATCTGCCATCAACTTCTATGTGCCTATGTATGTATCTATAATAACAAGCAAGACTAAAAGAAAGTGCCACACACACACACACACACACACTAACACACATGCACTGATTCATGTTCTGAGCTGTGCACTGCTAAAAATAGTATTACAGCCATTTGCAAGCTGACTAGGAAAAGGTTAATGTACCACAAAAGGGTTAACAGAGTGGCACAAGCACACACACACACACACACACACACACACTTTATTTATTGAAGCACAACACACACACTCACACACACGTGCCACACACACATACACACACACACATATTAACTCTTGAAGATCTCCTAAACTGATTTACTCCCAGGTTCAGGAAAACACAACATAGCTGGCCCTATGTTATGGAATGCATTGTCTAGGAGATAGAGGGAGGCTCCTTCAGTGTAGGTGTTGAAAAGTGGCTTAAGGATGAGGATGAAGGGATATAGCATCAAATGGATGGTGTCATGAGAATGGGTCCAAACCACTTCTGGAGATGATGACTCACTCAACAAAGAATGTAGTCAGTTGTATTATTTGTTGTTCTTTTTTTCACATTTGATTATGTCCCAACTGGGACTGTACTGTGAAAAAGTTACCTTCCATAGACCACATCTCTGCTGTGCCATTCCTCACTCTGTGCAGGGTGGCTAAACCGACACCTTGATCATACAGCACAGATTGGTGCATGGCACAGTAGAGATTTCATGTCCGAAAAATGCCATCAAGGCTCTATATACTTATCACAAAAGGAAAGTAATGAATTTTAAATTAATTTTAATCTGGAGCCACAAGGTTTTTCAAAGGTGATTGCATTCAGTTGATGAAAAGAGACCATGCTGCAGGTGCATACATTTGATGTGTACAGAATTGTGGTACCAGATAGGAAGGGAAAAAATGTGGTTGTTTTTCATAAAGAGTACTGGAAGGGGCAAATAGGTTGTGAAGGGTCTCATGGTCTGCAAGCAATATGAAAAACAAGGTCAGGAGAATGGGAATGAATGCAGGTGCACCATGGAACTAGAAAGGATGGTCAGAGAACCAAAGTATGGATGAAGCTTTTTGTGGATGGCATCAGTGGTGTGGGAAAAATATACAGTTCTTCAAAATGAAGCTGGGATGGGGTATTGTTAGGTTACCACTGTGGGCGCCTTCCTGAAAATGGCATCAAGTCAGCTGTCATGAGCATTCCTAAAATAAGACATCCAGTATTGAATATAAAAAAGATCCAGAAAGGTCTTGAAGGCCTACAGTCAGATAAAGCTATTTTCTTCTTGTGCCCCTATTTTCTTCTCCCACTCATGTCACATTACAGACTTGTGATCACCTATTGTCGCCCTATTTCTGAACTTAGCAGCTACAGTAGTTCACCCCTACTAATTTTCTCAAACTCTTGCAATCCTGTCATAAACACCATGTTTCGTTTTTTTTTTTTGTACATACACCACTCTAATTTTAGCCATTAGTGCCTTGGCAGTAAGACACAACTGCTCAATTTATAAACCAACACTGCTTCCCTCTGCAGCAATATGTTCTTACCCCAGCCCCAGTTCTGTTATCTTTACTTGCTTTTCTGCTGCAATGGTCTACCCCACCCTCACATTCCCTCAGATGGACTGGCCTTGCCTCCCATGAGTCTACTGTGCATGCGCGCACACACACACACCCACCCACCTCCTCACACAGACACTCCCTTCCCACACACACACACATATGACACACACGACACACAACTGGAAACATGTTCTGTACTTGATGAACAGTTGGTACAGCAGTAGAACTATACTTCAGGTGATCAGTCAGGACTGTGACAGAGGCAGCTAGCTGCATAGATCCCTACTAGAGTAGGAGAGGGTAGAGACAGCACAAAAACATAGTGAAACATGAAGTAAGAGTGGGGAGATGAACTAGGGAGCTTCACCCATAATTAGGAGACTGACAGGAAGATTCCTTCAGTAGCAGACAATGTGCACACTATTGACAATGGTTATATCTCTCTGTCTCTATATCTCTGCTAAAGGAAGAGGGGGTGTGCAAGTGATAGTGGTGCTGCCACTATATTATTGCACTCGACTGCTAGGACACTGAAGCTGAAGTCCAGCCTGCTTTGTCTGATGCAACTGACCCTCCATTTGACAGTGGGCAGTCATGAGCAATGAGTCCTCATCTCCACAGTGATCCTTGATGCCTGTCACAAGCCATCCACCACTATCACACCTCCCTGCCTGCCCATGGCAACCTTGGAAAAGGGAAGGGAACCACTATCCAGCAGTCTCAATGGCCCACGCTGGGGGAGGGGTAATGAAACAGAGACACACATAATACAAAAGAGAAAAGCAGCAGAGGCACCCACAGCTCTTCATCAGCCACATGGCTGCCCATCTCGGACATAAAAGAGAAATCATCATGTCTTGGCGTCTTTGTGCGTTTCACCTCTGTAACACTGAAAAGGAGGCAGAAAACAAACCGAGCCAGAGAACAAGACAGGAGGTTGGTGAAAAAGGCAAAGGTGATAAGATGGACTTACAATGAGGACAGCCACTCAGGTCTCACCTGTTTTCTCTTAGGCATTTTCTCCCTTTCTTCACATTCTCCTCCTTGATTGAGAGTTTTGTGGTTGAGATAGGCACATAGTTGGTGGAGCAAGATCAGCAGCAAACAGTTACCGCAAGTTCATCAAAGGTCCCAACAGACAAGCAGGCAGGAGTATTCTCAGAACAGAGAGTGGGAAGTTTGACTTCTTCTGTGCAGAATGTTTCAGGGATATGCTGACACTGAATAAATTACCAGAAGAGGCTACAGATGAGGTCTACGATATTTTCAGGCCCAGGAGCAAAATGTCCAATAACCACAAAATGTCCAAGAGGGATTCCAAATTTTTTGATACAGCCATAATTATGATATTTAATTATGTGGCACATCACTGAACTCTTTGCTCTCTATCCCCCACAGACTGTGGTAACAATGGGCTGGGAGCACAGGTGGCCAGCAGCTTTCCTGGGCATCAATCACAACACAACTAACACAGCCAATGAGCAGCACTGAAGCTTTCTACTTCAACTTCTCTCTTTTTTGAGAAGAGGCTGGTTGGGAAAATGCCACACACACTGAACCACAAATGCTGCACATAACAGACTCTCATGAGAAAATCATGACAAAATTGTAGAAAATGAGAAAGACAAAAAAAAAACCTGATGAACAGGGCAGACAGAGTATGGAGAAAAATGTACTTCTTCTTTTGGCTAAGCAGAGTTACTCTTTTGTTACTATTTTGTTTTGTGCTTACAGGTTTTGCAGTTTCTCTATTTGCAGTTTGATCTCTCTATAGGCTAAGCAGAGTTACTGTTTTATTTTGTGCTTACAGGTTTTCCAGTCTGATCTCTCTATAGACTAAGCAGATTTACTGTTTTGTTTTGTGCTTACAGGTTTTGCAGTTTGATCTCTCTTTAGGCTAAACAGAGTTACTGTTTTGTTTTGTGCTTACAGGTTTTGCAGTTTGATCTATCTTTAGGCTAAGCAGAATTACTGTTTTATTTTGCCCTTATAGGTTTTGCAGTTCAATCTCTCTTTAGGCTAAACAGAGTTAATGTTTTGTTTTACGTGTACAGATTTTACAGTTTGATTTCTCTTTAGGCTAAGCAAAGTTACTGTTTTGTTTTGTGCTTACAGGTTTGGGAGTTTAATCTCTCTTTAGGCTAAGTAGAGTTACTGCAGTTGCTTTATTTGCTGTTTGTTCTCTTCTAGGGGCTGGTAATTCACTCTATCCCACCTGAGCCTAACTGTAATTGATAGGTAGTTGTATTTGATTGACAGAGCGAGAACTTCCTGTCAAGGAGCAGGAAGGGTGGGACCACCAGGTCACATAAAGGGAGGTTCTGACATGCTGAGCTGATCGCCTCAAACCTTGGGCAGGGAGGCAACAAAAAAAACCTTTTGCTTTTATTCAGGGTTAGCTAGTAAGGTCTAGTAAAAAGGAATAGACATGATGGGAGTGGTGCAGTGCAGAAGCTGTGGGGAAGCAGTCTTTAGGGAGACCATCTAGAGTCTGCAGTGCTGCCCCATCTGCAGGCACCTCTCTGGGCTGAGGGAAGAGGTTGCCAGACTCAAGGCAGGGTTTGCTTGGGTTAGAACGACCAACAACCCCAATCAGGGACCACCAAGTGCTCATCCACTTCCTCAGAGGATGATGGGAAGGAGGAGTGGATGGATAACGTTGGTCTCAGGGAGGGTTAGGGTGATGGAGCAAAGGCACATCCCTACTCACATACGAATACGGAACTCCTAAACCACACTGGCAGGGTGGGACAATCCCACAGAGGTGGGAAACAATCAAAGAAAAGCATGGACAACACAACTCGAGACACTCCAATTAGGACAACAAATCAGTTTGAGTTACTAGTAGAAGGGAATCAGTCAGCTCCACCTAGTAGGGATGCTAGTCCCATCAAGGGGGGTTAAAACTGCAGCAATCTCAACAAACAGCAGTAGTCCTCAGCAGGAGAGCCAAGGAACCATCAAGGAGGTGAAGAGTGCAGCAACCTCAACAACCAGCAGCAGACCTCAGCAGGCCAGTCAAGGAACCAAGAAGATCCTGGTAGTGGGTGACTTCATGATCAGAGGAATGTAATCTAGGATGCACAAGTACTCACAGAAGAGGGTGACAGTCTGATGCCTTCCAGGTACCTCAGCGACAAGAGACTGTGAGCATATCAGGAAAACTGCAGACAGGGAGGAAGGAGACATAGACATATTGGTACACGTTGGAACAAATGATCTGGCTGGTCAGACAGTGGAGGATGCAAAACAGAGTATTGAGAAGCTGGGAGATAGGCTTTCAACAACTGTGACCACAGTAGCCTTCTCAGAAGTCGTGCCTATATGGGGTAAAGATGGCAGCATGAAAAGAATCAGACTTGAGGAAATAGACAAATTCAACATCTGGTAGAAGAGCTGGTACTAGACAAGAGGCTTCCATTTTATTGGATCCTGGGGGAATTTCTGGGATAGATCACTCTTCAAATGGGATGAACTTCACCTCACACAAGAGGGAACAAGAGCAGTGACCCAGAAGATGGAAGTATACTTGGATCATTTAAACTAATCGGAGGGGAGGCTAAAGCATGGAAACAGGCAGTGTGCCATGCCAAACCCTCCCCAACTGGAAAACTGGGAGCAAACATAAGTGCACCAATCACATTAGGACAAACAAAGCATACAACAAAGGGCCATCATCAGAAAAATGCCACAAGAAACAACCAGCAGGAAAAAGGGACACAAAATCACCCAACAAGAATCATGATGCTAGCTCATGGCGAAAAGTCTGCCTCAATGCTGGAAGCCTGGGCAGCAAGATCAGTGACCTCCAGGCTCTAGTGGCAGACACAAAGGTTGATCTAGTAGCTATTACTAAAAGTTGGGCAATGGACAGCAACAAATGGGACCTGGCCATCCCAGGTTACACACTATTTAGAATGGACAGACAAGTGGGGGGGAGGGGGTTGCCCTCTGTGTGAGGGAGAGCATTGAAGCTTCGGAGGATGAAAGCACCAAAGCTAGAGGGGGGAGCTTGGAGTCACTCTGGGTCTATTTAGCCACCAATGCATGAATGAAATTGTGTATGGGTGTGATATACAGACCCCCAGGACAGGGAGAGTGGAAAGATGAGCAATTAGCTGAGGAGTTACAAAAGATTGCTGGTAAAGGTGACATAGTGGTGGTTGGGGATCTTAACCTGCCAGATGTGGGCTGGAATATCCCAGCAGCCACGAGCTCCAGTAGTCAAGCTTTACTAGACACATTCCAGGACTGCCTGCTGTCTCATCTAGTGAAGGACCAAACCAGGGGGATGCCATCTTGAACCTGATCCTCACAAACTCGGAAGAAATTAGATTTGTGAGGGTAGAAGAACCCTTAGCAAGTAGCAATCACAATACAGTCAGGTTTGAAATAACCACGGGCACTACTAAAGTCACCTCAAGCACAGAGATGCTGTGCTTTCAGAAGGTTGATTTTGGCAGATTGAGGTGTATAGTGAGGGATAAGTTAACAAACATCAGAGACAAGCCAGAAGTGGAGGAAATATTGAAATATATTAGGGATACTGATCAAGATGCAACAAGACTCTGCATCAGGACTACAACAAATAAAAATAAGTTTAAAAGACCACTGTGGTTCTCTCATCCAGTAAGAGAGGCAATAGGGCCAAACATAATGCATACAAATGGTTCAGGCAACATAAAGGGGACAGGGAGTGTGAGGATTACACTCAGAAAACTAAGGAGGCCAGGAAAATCGAGACGGAGGCCATGGCAGCAAAAGAGCTGCAAATTGCACATGGAGTCAAATCAGGAGAGAAAACATTTTTCCGCTATATCAGCAAAAAGAGGAAGAAAGTGGGAGAAATTGTAAGGTTAAAAGTGGGAGATGAGGCTCCGGAGGACAGTGGATAAAAAGCTTAGGCCCTAAATAAATACTTTTGCTTGGTATTCAGAAAGGGGAATCAGGGCCCACTGCTAGACATCAGTATCAAAGCCAACACCAGAGGGGTTCACAGAATGTGCACCCAGGCGTTCACCACAGGCAGGAATAAGAACGGCCTTTCAGACATCCAACCTGACATGGCCCCTGGCCCTGATGGTTTACACCCTAGAGTGCTCAGGGAGCTTGCAGAACAGCTGACAGTGCCTCTCATGCACTTTTTAAACAGGTCACTGGAGTCAGGGGTAGTTCCAGGTGACTGGAGGGTGGCTGACATGGTGCCACTGAACAAGAGCGAAGACACGGAAGATACAGGTAACTATAGGCTAGTCAGCCTTACACTAGTAGTGGTTAAACTTATGGAGGCCCTCATCAAGACAGATCTAGTGGAATATTTGCATAAAGAGTGCACACTCAGAACTGTGGTGCTACACGAACCAACTTGATGAAATCTGAACCATGTTCCTAGCACACACAAGCCAAAAGTCAGGATGCCAACTAATATTAAAAAATCATTTATTGATAAAAAACAGCTGACTAGCAGCCTGACGTTTCAGAATTGCTCATATTTCATCTAGCAGAATACCTCAAAGTAAGTTACCTCCAGAGCTATAAACAGCGCAGGTTTGTGATGGGCAGGTCATGTCAAACAAACCTTATTATGTTCTTTGATTAAGTGACCAAGGAGTTGGACAGGGGTCATGCAGTGGACTTGCTTTACTTTGACTTCAGTAAGGCATTTGACACAGTCCTGCATAGATGCCTCTTAAAAAAGCTAGAAGGTCTTGGGGTAGCAGAACAGATAGCAAAGTAGGTACGGAGTTGGCTGAGGGACAGAAAACAAAGGGTGGTAGTAAATGAGGTAAAATCTAATGAGAAGCAGGTCACTAATGGGGTGCCTCAGGGGTCAGTCCTGGGCCCAGTCCTCTTCAATGTATTCATTAGTGACATCAGTGAGGGTATAATTGGCAACATCGCCCTGTTTGTGGATGACACAAAACTCAGCAGAAGAGTGGATACCATGGAGGGAGTAAGACAACTGCAGGAGGACCATAAGAAGTTGGAAGTCACAAATATGGCAATTAAACTTCAATGCTAAGAAGTGTAAGGTGATGCACCTGGGTAGTGCCAACCCCAAGAAAGAAAAATAGCTAAACAAAGTACAGCTGAACTCCTCTTCCAAGGAATGTGATCTTGGAGTCATCATTAGGGTTGACCTCAAGCAGCAAAGTCAGTGCAATAAGGTTTACAGCAGGGCTAGCAGGATGTTAGGATGCATTGGCAGGGGGATAGACAGCAGGGACAGGGAGATGATACTACCACTTTATCTGTCATTAGTCAGGCCTCATCTGGAGTTCTTGTTTACAATTCTGGATGCCTTATCTATGAAAGAACATTGATAGTTTGGAAGTGGTCTAGAGAAGGGCAACACAAATGATACATGGCCTTCAGGAAATCACCTATGAAGAGAGGCTTGAGGCTCTGAAATTGTACTTGCTAGAGACTAGGAGGGAGAGGGGGGATATGATTGAGACCTTTAAATTCCTTAAAGGCATCAACAAGGTGCCAGAAGTGTAGCTTTTTACCAGGAATTTTAATGTTACTACAAGAGGGCAGGAGTGGAAATTGAAGGGTGGAGTGTTCAAGAGGGACATGAGAAAGTATTACTTCTCAGAGAGTGTGGTGGAACCTTGGAATAGATTACCTCCCAAGGTGATGGCTTCAAAGTCAGTATTGCGCTTTAAGCATGGGTGGGACAAGTATTAGGAACAAACACATGGAACTGGCAAGTGCTATACTGGGTGTCTAGGAGGACAGAACACCAGTGCACAATAGGTCCCAGGATACCTTTCTTGGACAGACTTGATGGACTATAGGTCCCCTTCTGCCATCATCTTCTATGTTTCTATGTTTCTAGGTGCCCGAAATAGTGGCTGGGATGGATGTGGAAGTTCTCCAGGGTGGAGACATCAACAGGGATAGCAGAGGACCCCAGAGGAGGAGGAAGAAATTCCTGGTGGGGGACTCAATAGTCTGGAGAGTGGAGTTGGGAACAGGTAGCAGGATGGATAGGGAGATAACATGCACGTCTGGAAGCATGGTTCAGAAGGATGAAGGGAAGATCCAGAGGATTGCTAAGGCATCAGCAAGGATAGGGGAGCAGGATGTCTTTGCCATCTGGGAATGAATGACCTGACTAGGGATAAGGCAGGGATAGGAAGAGTGCAGGAGGAGTTCAGGGAGTTGGGGAGGGGTCTAGGACAGGTAACATGCTCTGTGGTCTTCTTGGAGGTGCTGCTTGTCCACTGTAAGGTGGAGGCTAGGAGTCTCCACATCAAGGACTTCAACATATGGTTGTAGAACTGGTGCAAAGAGAAGGGTTTCAGCTTCTTTGGGGACTGAGTACCCACATGGAGGGGTGTGGACCTGTACAAGACAATGGCCTACACCTGTCCAGGAAGTTGTTCGATGTCCTTAGTGAGCAGTTTCAATATTTCATTGGCAAACATTTAAACTAGCCAAGAGGGGGTAGCGGAAGGAAGCAGGGAGAATAAGACTGTCCACCCCCACAGGTTAATGTAGTCAACAGGGAGGAACCTAAAGTTGAGAAATCACAGAAGATAAATAAACCAGGAAAAGATAAAATGGCAGACAAAGGAAGAGGAGGGATTAAATGCCGAGTTGTAATGAGGGTTAGCATAAGAATAATGGGGGAATGACAGGAGGGGAAGCAACAAAATATGGAATGCCATGTGTGCAAATGCTCGTAGCCTAGGAAACAAAATCCCAGACCTGTTGGCCTTGATGGCAAAGGCTGACCTGGATAATGTTGCTATTACTGAGACATGGTATAATGGGAATCATGACTGGGATGTAGCTGTATCAGGTTATACTCTATTCACGAAAGACATGGAGGGCAAAAAGGGAGGAGGGGTAGCTATTTATCTCCAGCAGGGTATAAAACCAACTGAGATACAGGGGGTGTGGGGGCCCTGTGAGTCATCCTAGAGACACTATCTGCATGAGAATGATCTACAGACCTCCAGCACAAGGGGAAGAGATGGACAAGCTTCTGGTGGAAGCCATCCATAAGATGGTGACTAAAGTGGAAGTTCTGCTAGTAGGTGACTTTAATCTTCCAGATGTTGACTGGAGCACTCCAGCCACAGCCCAGAGCAGGGACATGCTAGACGCCCTGAAAGGGGCTTGCCTCAGGAAGCTAGTGATAGAGCCCACCTGTGAGGGTGCAGTTTTGGACCTGGCACTCACCAACAGGGACAGAATTGCAGATGTCATGGTTGGGGGATATCTGTGGTCCAATGACCTTCACACAATGTGGTTCAAAAAAGGTGCAGCGGAAGAGTTGAGCCACATGAAGGAGAAATTCCAGGACTTTAGGAGGGCAGACTTTGCAAAGTTGGGGATATGTCTCAGGAAGGCCCTAGCAGGGAGGGAGGACTAGGGGATTGAGGAACAGTGGGACCCTCAGAAAGGAACCATAGTGGAGGCAACACACATTTGTGTTAGGCAAATAAACAAAGGTAAGAGAAAAAGAAAACCACTGTGGTTCTCAAGGGATGTGGCCAGGAAGGTAAGAATAAAAAAGTTGACTTTCAAGAAGTACAAGGAAACACAGAAGGAGGAGGAGGAGGACAGGGCAGTGTAACTGGACAAGTAGAAGTAGGCAGGGAGGGCATTCAGGAGCTTAAAGGCACAAACAGAGGAAAAATAGCCCAGAAGGTAAAGAAAGGTAACAAGGTTTGTTATAAGTATATTGGTGAAAGGTGGAAGACAAAGGGTGGGATCAAAAGGCTTAAGGGGAAGACAGGGAATGTGTGAAAGGGGACTTGGAAAAAGCATAAGTCCTGAACAAATATTTTTATTCAGTATTCGCAGAAGAGGGGGAAGGTGAGGGACCACAATTAAGTGGCAGGAGCAATAAGGACAGGGAGGTGGACACCAGTCTATTTCCAGAGGAAAGAGTTTGAAAGGAACTCGCAAAACTGAAAGTGGACAAAGCAATGGGACCAGAAGGGATAAATCCTAGAATACTAATGGAGCTTAAGGAGGTGGTTGCAGCACCTTTGGCAACCCTGTTCAATAAATCAGGGGAAACAGAAGTACTTCCAGATGGTTGGAGGAGAGCTGATGTAGCACCTCTACACAAAAATGAAAGCAGGGAGCAGGCTGGAAACTATAGACCAGTCAGCCTGACCTCAGTGGTGGGAAAAATAATGGAATCACTGCTAAAAGAATGGATTATGGGACATCTTGAACCCAGCAGAGCACAGGATCAAAGGCATCATGGATTCAGAGCGGGATGGTCATGTCAAACAAATCTGATAGATTTCCTTGGCTGGGTGACGAGAGAAGTGGATCTGTGGGAGTTATGGATGTGATCTACTGGGATTACGGCAAGGCCTTAAACAATGTTTCACATAAAAGGCTTGTAAGCAAGTTAGGCAGCCTGGGATTGGGCCTCAAGGTGGTACACTGGGTTAGAAACTGATTGAGAGATAGAACAGAGAGGGTGGTGGTAAATGGAGATTATTCTGAGGAAAGGAGGGTAACCAGTGGGATGCCACAGGAGTTGGTTCTGGGGCCAGTCCGAATCAAAGTCTTCATAAGTAACATTGCAGAGGGTCTGAAAGGATAGGTATGCCTATCTGCAGACAGTACTAAGATTTGTAATAGGGTAGATACTCCAGGAGTGGTGGAAAAAATGAGGAGGGACCTAGGTAAGCTTGAGGAATGGTCAAGATTGTGGCAGCTGGGATTCAATGCAATAAAGTGCAAAATCATACATTTGGGTTACAAGAACCCAAGGGAGGCCTACATGATGGGGAGAGATACTGACAGCAACCAAATAGGAGGGATCTGGGGGTAATCATATCAGATGATTTAAAGGTGGCCAGGCAATGTGCCAAGGTTCTGGGGAAAGTCAGTGGGATTCTGGGGTGTATAGGGAGCGGTATCACAAGCAGAGGAAAGGAGATGGTGATGCCTTTATATAAATCATTAGTGAGACCCCATCTAGAGTATTTGTGTCCAGTTCTGGAGGCCATATCTGTGCAAACACTTAGACAGGGTGGAGGCTGTTCAGAGAAGAGCAACAAAAATAGTGTAGGCTGTGCACCAAAAGTCATATGAGGAGAGATTGGAGGACCTCAATTTGTACACCCTGAAGAAGAAAAGAGGCGGGGGGGATGATAGAAACCTTCAGATATCTCAAGACATAAATAAGGTACAGGAGAGTAGCATCTTTCAGAAAAAGATGTTCTAGACAAGGGGTCATGACATGAGGCTCGAAGGGGGTAGACTGAGGAGAACATGAGTAGGTATTTCTTCACAGAGAGGGTGGTGGGTGCATGGAACAGCCTCCCAGTGGAGGTGTGGGAGCAAATATGGTATGGGAGTTCAAAAATGCATGGAATTTCATAGGGGTACTCTAGCAATAGATAGGAGAACAAAGCCAGAGATCAAGTAGAGTCTTTGGTTTTTTCAGCAGGTAGGTAAAATGGGCAGACTAGGTGGGCCTGGTAGGCCTTATCTGCCATTAAATGTTATGTATCTATGTAACAGAGATGATATAAAATAAGAAATGGGATTGTGTGATTACTCAAATGTAATACACACCAAGGGTGCATGATGTGTTTATAAACCGTATGGTCTTCGCTCTTTTGGTATCTGTGGCATTGCTCATCACGGGTATATTTACATATAGAATAAAGTATGAGGTGATGTGTGTAAACTTCAAGTTCACACACCACCCCATATTTTATTTTATATAATTACTGGATTTCCCTTTTTTTTCTCAGCAATTGTATAAAAAAAAGTTGCTGTGCGGCCTCAATCCAGTTAAGTTACAGTGTGCGCAGGGAATAATCACTGATAGAAACAATAAGGCTACACAAATAGTGATTCCCTAATGAACCAGGCAACACTGGACCAGATAGCATGGTTGTGCTCTACACAGTACTTATCACTTACTGTAACTCAATCTGCACTGTAGAGAGCATTTTGGCATACAAAATGGCAGCAATACATTGCACAATGGAGGGACAGGGTGCCCTTATATAATTAAGAATGAAGAATGAAGGGAAGCAGGATTAAATACTGCAGAGAAATCGACATAGCTAGAGGCTACTCCACGATGTACTGAGTAGTCAAAACAAGCAATAGTGTTCCATTCAGTATGCAGCTTAGTCACAGATCTAACACTAACTGGGTATTGCAAGTCTCCACAGCAGTGCTGTGATCAGATAGAAATTAGTAGAATTAAATCAACATCTGTAAATACAAAAGAGAAAAAAAACAAATGTTCATGTGTCAGAAGCAGACTAAAAGGATTGCGGGAGAGCCTGAAGATTCTTAGTTGCAGCTACAGCTGGCAGGCATCTGGTTTGCTGAAAAAGTTTGCCCTGAACTAATCCCTTAAAGGGGAAGTCTCCCATAGTTTCACACCAATCTTTTCCCAGCTCCGTATGTGTAACTGTTGTGTGCCTCCTCCAGTTGCCAGAGTCCTATTGCTGTCCAAATCTAGATTATAAATACAAATATACTGCCCCCAGAAGTTATCAATGTGTTTATCCTCCATTTTACCATCAATGCTGCTGGAGGATGATGTCATCAGAGCAAGAGATAATGGTGCTGCACTAAATGCAGTTCCACCAGTAAACCAAACCCACAATGTCTGGTTCCCCACTTGAGTAATGGAGGAACCCTTTAAATGTTGTGCACAACCTGAAGTGCAGGTATAATAGGAACTAGGACCATATGAATGTGATGCAGTACTGATCTGACATATACAGTATTCATATAAGGAAGTGGCTGTATGTGTTGTGTTTCTGTTAGCAAAAACAGTTTACCCAATAAATGACTTTGGGTACAACAAGAGTTTTAAGTGGTATTATACAACTGTTGTATTATGTTCTGTGTGTGTTAGCATTCTCTGTTTTGATTGACACCAGCAGTGAGAAACAATCTTGCAAATATGCCCCTTTTCCTTTGTAACTAGGCAGTCAGTGATTGGATGGCTGCTGTAAGGCAATAAATAGTTCAGCTATAACAAGGAATAGATTACCAGGACAGCATCAGCTGCAGCATATGGAAGAAGAGTAATCTAGTGGTTAAAGCACAGGCAAAAGAACTGGTAGTCTCTGGTTCAAATCCTGCAAAAGTCCCTTACTCTCTAACCCTTGACAAGTTCCCCTACCCTCCTTGGGAATTGTGATAGCCCCTCAGGTCCATGACTTAAAAAGTGCCCCCATTCCCATTATAAATCATTAGCAGTGATGTGACAGCTGTAGCACTTCACTTTGAAGGTACTGAAGACAAGCTGTGTTAGCCCCGCCCCCCGCTTTGTAATGCCATCATTTGAAGTAGGATGTCCCTCACAAATTAGATGCCACACTTCAGCTGTTGTAGGTAAAGAAACTAATCAGTCTCAGTGTTTCTAGTGCTCTGTATTTTCTTAGCTCATTCCTCCCATGTCATATGCACTCTGTGTCTTGGTATTTCCAGTCAACAACTCAGATTTAAGGAGCATTTGAAATGTAAAACAATACACTTTATAAAGTAAGTGATCTAGCTCTCCACTTTCAGGCTGCTGAAAGGGGAGTGCATCATTTATGCGAAGGAGGAATTCAGTCTTGTGTGATCCTTTGGGTAACTGTTCAGGTCTACCTTGTAAATGAATCTTCTGAAGGGTGTTCACCTGGCTCAATACTGATTGACTGACTGACTACATGATTGACTGCTTGATTGACTCATTCTTTCTACTGCTCTCCACAACATATTGCAACTATCTCACAGAGTGAAATGAACAGTACAAAGAAACAGATTCTGTTTCCTGTGAATTAAGTACTATTAGATGTTTTATTTGCTCTACACATACAGTATTAAGGTTACAAGTACTACTCCATGTGTGAGTTGCATGACAGAACTGTCTTAAGCCATTGCAAACTTAAATTAAAATCACTATAGACAGCATTGATACCCTTATATTTTCTTCTGCACTGTTGCTGCAGTGACATCAGGGAATGGGAGGGTCTGTATAACAAGTGACCCATTTGCATGTAAATGGAGGCTTGCTTGACACTTTGCTAGCTTGTGTCAGAGCCCCAGACTCTAGATATGTGTTGCATTAGAAGAAATGACTGATCACTTATTGACATATGTACAGTAATTGATGTAATATATAATAAATACATCAGACATATCCAAATCATAAATATACTGGAGTCTTCTCCTTTAAGGTGCTTTGGTCACTGAGACTGGGGTCTGGGGTGGTTTAGAGATGACTAGACCAGTTTCTTGCAACTCTGTAGTTGCATCAGTGATAATAAAAAAAAGTAATCAAACAGCGCTTCCCTAAGAAATCACCTAACATTGTACCTGATATAGAGGTGGCACTCCATGTAGAAGTATATAGCATTCTGATCAAATTGTACTAAAGAGAGCCTCTGGGCATGCAAAGTAGCAGCAGCACACTAACAATGGAGGGATACTGTGCCCTTACAAAATTATGAGTGAAGAGAAGTAGGTTTAGATGCTGCACATAAATTGACACAGCTAGAGGATACTCAAAAGTTTTCAGTCCATCATTCTCCAGTTTCAGACCTTTTCGATGAAGCAGCAGATTTTACTAGGTCTTTTGCAGCAGAAAGAACTGTTTTTTTGAGGGCAAAGACTATATGGGGACCACCACTATTCTCTATATCCACTGGGCCCCCTGCATCAGTGCCACTAGAAACCCGAAGGTTAGATCTGTGTGAACTTGTTCAGCAAACCAGATGCCCACCAGCTGCAGCTGCAACTGAAGATCTTCAGGCTCTCTTCAAATCCTTCCAGATAGCTGCTGACACTTGAGATTTTTTTCTTCTTTACACAGTATTTTCTATCTAATCACAGCACTGATGGGGGAACTTGCAATACTCAGTCGGTGTTAGGTCTATGACTGAATTGCACACTGGATAGAACTGTTTTCACACACACACACACACACACACACACACACCCTTTGTGGGGGTCTTCTCGATCTCTCCAACCTTTCTTCAGTCCTCCCCTTCAGTTTACAACTTACCAGTGCTGTAGAGTGCTGGGTATTGTGTGTTGGAGATGGGGGGGGGTGGAGGCTATGAACAGTGGAGGTTGAATGAGGGTAGTCATTGTATCGGGATGGTAAGATCCAGGAGAGACCCTGGGGCAAAATGGAACCCAGAATGTGGTTCTCCATGTCTGGTTTCCATACCCAAGGGCACTACTGATTGTGGTGGTCAGGTGGTTCGGGCAGCCCGGGACGTTCGTCCAACTTGAGCAGTGTTGTGCAATGCCAGGTCCATCAAGAACAAGACTGCAATTATTGCAGATCTTGCTGAAACAGTGGATCTGGCATGCATCACCAAGACCTGGCTAGATGAGAACTCTGGCCCCATTTTGGATGCTTTAACTCCAGCTGGGTACTCGGTGATACACCGCCCAAAATTGGACCGCCGGGGGGGAGGAGGTTGTAGTCTGTTTCAAGACTAACTTAACCTCATGAGTTTACTAGTTGAGGAGGCTGAGTCATTCAAGTGTGCCATAGTAGCAGGTGTAGGTTATCGGATCACCCTTATTTATCATCCACCAGGTGATGAGAAGCGATTCCTTCAGGAAGTGGCGGACTTCGTCATCGACATTGGCATTTGAGTTGCCCAGACTGATGGTTCTGGGTGACTTCAATGCCTGGGTCAATGATGAACTCTTGCAATTTGGTCAGCACTTCCTTCAGTTGATGACATCTCTGGGGCTTACAAAGGTGGTTACCACTGCTACTCATAAACACAGACACTCCCTTGACTTAGTCTTCCTCCTAGGGATCAAAACATCTGACTTGGGGGTGGAACCAGTTGGGTTGTCAGATCACTACACTGTGGGGTTTAGTTTTAGCACCACCCTTCATAGGCCAACCCCTGTGGAGATGGTTAGGTACCATCCTTTACGAGACATAAGTTCTTTTAGCCTAGCGGTGGTGTTTGACCTCTTGTCCCTCTCATTGGCAAGCAGTGACCCAGAGACCCTCGTGACGGCATATAATTTGGCCATCTCAGCAGCTCTGGATTCCATTGCTCCAGTCCGTGTTCGTCCTCTCTCCCTTCACTCTCAATCTCCTTGGTTTGATGGGACTTTGAGGGAGATGCGGAGACTAGGAAGAAGGTTAGAGCATTGCTGGTGGAAGTCCGCCCTTGATGCCAACTGCCTTAGATTGATGGACCATTATCAAACCTATCAATCTGCAGTCACCTGTAAGAAGGCAGAATTCCTGTCCGGGGAGAGTGCGGCTGCTCAGAATTGTCCAGCTCAGCTTTTCTGAACTGTGGACAGACTGTGCAACCCAGCTTGTCTACATGTTCGGAAAGCCTTTTTGCAATTAGAGTGCAACAAACTTGCTCAATTCTTTGCTAAAAAGGTGGCTGACATCAGGGTGGTACTCCAACTGACACACTCTATGGGCATTGCTTTTATCAGTATGAGGTCACTGCACCTCAGCCTTCCTGGAGTACTTTCAGCCAACCGGAGTTCATGGATGTCATGTGGATCATCCAGGGTGTGCGCCCTATGTGCTGTAGTTTGGACCCTGGACAAACTTCCCTAATTTTTGGTTGTATTGATGTCATCAGACCGGTCCTTGCACGGATAGTTTGGTGCTGCTTGGAATCTGGAGAGTTTCCTAGCTCCCTGAAAGATGCGGTGGTGACACCACTCTTGAAGAAAGCTACCTTGGTCCCAGACTGCCATGCAAACTACAGACCTATCTCTAACCTCCCCTTTCAATAAAGACATAGTACTGAGACAGCACTGGTTTGGGTGCTCAATGATCTCCTGAAGGCTAGAGATCAGAAGAGCCATTTCATCTTGGTTCTTCTGGATCTCTTATCAGCATTTGACACCTTGGACCACAAGGTGTTGCTTGGTCACCTGAGGCACACCTGTGGACTGTCAGGAACAGTCCACAGGTAGTTTATATCATTCCTCACGGGTAGAACACAGTGGTGTCTGGGGTCTTTTCCTCAGTCCTTATTTCTCTGTCATGTGGGGTTCCTCAGGGTTCAGTGCTGTCACCCATGTTGTTCGCGGTGTACATGCTACCACTCAGAGACATTATAAGAAGGTATGGACTGAGGTTTCACTGCTATGTTGATGATACCCAGCTCTACCTTTCTTTTGCACTTGACCAGGATGGAGCTCTCTCAGTCTTTAATAACTGTCTGAAAGAAATCCAGGAGTGGATTGATTCCAGCTGGCTGAAGTTCAACTCGGAAAAAACGGAGGTGCTGGTTGTGGACCCAGGTCACTGGATAGGGGGTTGGGGTTGGTTTGCCCTCTGGACTTTTTCTCTGTGGCGTTTCACTCCCGACCTCTGAACGGGTGCATAACCTGGGGGTAATTTTTGATGATGGGCTGACCCTGAATTCACAGGTGTCGTCTATCGTCAAATCATCCTTTTATCATCTCAGGAATATCACCAGGATTAAGCATCTGGTTCTGTCTGGTGACCTTCCTACTTTGGTCAATGCCTTTGTGTCCACATGCTTAGATTATTGCAACTCCCTCTACCTAGGGCTTCCTGGGGTGGAAATCTGCTGCCTGCCACTTGTGCAGAAAGTGGCAGCCTGGCTTTTGATGGAATCTGCTCAGTCCTGTCATATTTTGCTGGTGCTGCGCTAACTGCACTGGCTGCCAGTACAGTGGTGGATCACCTTCACAGTCAGTTTGCTGAGTTTTAAAGCCCTACACAGACTGGGCCCAGATTACCTGAAAGAGCTCCTGGTTCCTTACTGCCTGGACGATCACTCCACTTGGCCGAGGGGTTGCTAGAGATTCTAAGGGTGTGTTTGAAATCATCTGGGGTGAGATCATTTATGTATGTAGCCTATACTCTTTTGAATTCTCTACCCTGTCGGTTATGGGAGTGCACAACTGTGGAGGGATTCAAGCAAGCTTTAAAAACTTTTTGTGGCACCAGGCATTCAGTGACTGATCTTCCTTTTTGATGAATGGCATACTGTTATTTTAATGCTAATTGTATTGATGTTTGATTTGTTTTTAAATTGTTAGGTGCCTTGGTTATGGATAAGGTGCCTTATGAATAAAACATATTATTATTATTATTAATTACACTGCTACTCACAGCACAACTCACCTCAGAGTGTCAGTACTCTTATAAGACTCTTTCTGGTCCTGGTGGTGAAAATACTTGAGTAGCGGCATCCTGCATGACAGCGCACAACAATCCAAGGGGCTTTGGGCTCCATACAGGCAATGGGAAAAACTTCTGATTTCAATGAAAACACTTGAACGGCAGTGTCCCTTTGGCATAGCTACTGCAGCACAGGTAGTCTTCTACTTTGTAGCCTGGCACTTCCTGTACAATGCAGTAAATGCTTTTGTTTTCCTTCCCCTTGCAGCATCATGGTGAAAACACCACTAAATCTATAGTTCCCCCTCTGGTCACCTAGCATGGCATCGGAACAGAGGGGAACCAGTCATCAACTGGTTAATCATTTTGGAGCAGGCATTAGGTAGGGTGGGGTGGAGGGCCACAGCTTTCAAATGGGTTGCCATAGAAACAAAAAATAATGTGGAGCAGGGACACACCAAAGATAAACTTCTCTAGCGGAGTAATTAGAAGAAAACTCAAATTTTGGGAAATCTGTTAGGAATCTGGGGAGCTCCATTATTCTATTGTAATAGCAAGATGCCTGTAGGGCTCCGCCTATTGCAGCCGTAAAAACATAAGCTCTGCAATAGGTACAAGACTTGCAACAGCCACAAATTATGTTGAATATCCTAATCTGCTCATTATAGAAAGATGCTAAACTTTTGTTGGTTGTTGTTTCTAAAATCTCTTCACATAGACCAACAAAAGGCTTTTAGAGCATGTTAAGAGTTCTAGGAACATCAATCAATCAATCTTTATTTGTATACTGGAAAAGTATGTGAACAAAAATGCCTGTTTTCACAAACATCCAGGGTAGAGTACAGGAAATACATAAGATAACTGAAGTACATCAACACAAAGATAACAGAGTACAGTGAATGTTGAGATAAATTCATATGGGCAACAATGTGGTATGATAAGACATGGTAAAGGGTTAGAATGAAGATCCCAGGTGGTGCAATAATTCAGAGTAGATAGAGTAAAACTGGAAAAAAGGAGCAAAGGGAAAAATTCACTAGAATATGGATACAATACAATGACGTGATACAGCAATTCAAATGGTGATCTCGGCAGTACAATACAATGACAGATGGTACAGTGTATTCCAGCGGTGGTCTCAAGGTGTAAAGAGAGTGGAGGGCAGAAGTCAAGTATAAATGGGGAAGGAAGAGACCAATATAGAGGAGGTAGGAAGAGAAAAATAAGGAGAAGTACAAAGTGCATTATTTGTGGAAAAATACAAGTAAGCCTATGATAAGGGTATTCCTGGAGTTCTGAGTGGATGCAGGTGCAGGCTGGGTTCAGAATTGGGACTGGGTGGGACAGCTGCATAAGGATGCTTTAAGGTGGTAGACCTTAAAGATCAATGGCAAACGTATTATTTTTTAATTTTTTTCTTACATGTTTCCAGCTGCAGTACAATAAATTCAATACTTCTACAATTATTTTTATGTCTCCTGTTGTCTTTTTTTCTATTTTTCTATAGTTTGAACTACTGCTAATTGTCTGTATGCTGTTCACCTGGTCTGAAATTTTTAGCCGAGACCTGACTGTCTGTGACAGTTTTTGACATCATTGCTGGAGTGATGTCTCACTGCCTAGCATATGAAACCACACTGCCTGTGTGCTGCTGAATTCATGTCCTCTGCAGCAGATGACATTTTTTTTTGGGTCATGTATTTTTGATTAGTAACATCAACATTTATGATTAAATGTATGCTGTTCATAATTAAGTGTTATTTTTAAAGTAGACTTCCATTCATTTCTCTGTTTTTCAAAAAAGTCCCATTGTTTTTTTGAAAGTGAACAGTAATTCTCAGATACCATCTCATTATTCGGAGTGAGTATAGGGCCCAAGTTACAAAGTGTAGATTTTCTGCCTTACAGATTTATGTGGTTGCTTAGATTCATATGTTGTTTACGAGATGAAAAAAAAAATCCCTGAGTTTGAATGGGACTGTAAAGCTGCTAACATGAATTTTGATCTCACTTGAATAATCAGATTCATTTCATTCACTCTGAATATGTGATGCTGGAGCTGCCCCCGAATATATGATGCTGAACCCCCCCATCCATTCATAAATGTTCTCTACTTCATATATAGAACATTGCAGTAGTCATGTTTTTTTTTTCACCCCACATTGCTCAGTTTACCTTGCTATGTGTTGAGGCAGTAAGTGCGGCGTGTATGAAGCAGATTGAATCCATGCACACATAAATGCCAGTGATGTTTTATCTCTTTGTCAACTTAACCTGTATTTGTGGATCGTGAGTAAACACTTCAGTGATGAGTCTTAATTAATGACAATTTCCCTCACAATCCTCTTACTTGTGATTTTTCTTCCAAATAAATTATCATACTCATTTGACATAAAAGAATGATTCCTGATCCCTCCCCCAATACACACACACACACACTCATCCATTCTTATATTCACCATAAGGTAGGTATAGACCACATAACTTACTCTACATTGCTGTGTGTTGAGAGGCAATAAGTGCTATTTGACTAATTGCAACCTGTTTTCTCACACACATTCACATGCACACAGAAATGCCAGTGATGTTATATCTCTATGTCTATTCCTGCCGTATTTGATGAACTAGAGTGAAAGTTTCAGTGATGAGTCTTAATTGATAATAATTTCACTCGAGATCATTTTACTTGTGCATTTTATTCCAAAATAATGATCATACTCATTCACCATAAATGAATGTTGCTAGAGTCCCACTCCCCTCCATTGTGGCACTCAAATATGGATATGTCCTGCAATTTATGCAAACTCTCTCTCTCTCTCTGCCCAACTGACACTTAAGACCAACACATTTACATTGTGATTCCTATTTACATCCTCATTCCTATTTATTTTTTGTGTATGTGCGTGGTGGTGGTGGTGGGGGGGGCTGGTTGTTGAAGATAATCCGTCCTGTTCCTGATGAACACCTTGTAATTTCATATTTGTGATATATAATGTGTGCAGTTTGACTGTTCAGATGTAACTGAATAATGTTTCATTTAGTTGACATATATCTGTATTGTAATTTAAAACCAGTAAAGTTGAAAATGTTTAACCTGTAGATGCACACTAATCTAATTTCTCTTCTTTGTTCTGTTTACCCTCTGAATTTGAGAGTCCAGAGATGTCGGCTCCAGAGTGGAACTCTGTTTTCAAATCACCAGTGATCTGTACAGTGGCATTATCAACTACTTTCTGCTGCCTGCGGTATATCTCAATTTATAAAATGGGTAGGCTAAATCAAGGAATGTGATTGGCTGGTTACCCATGCATGAAATCTGTTCCATGCATGGGTAAAAAAAAGAGCTGGCAGTAAAAAGGCCAAGATTCTGGTGCCATAGAATGTTGGCATTTTTACTGGCAGACATCTTTTTTTTTTTACCGAATGCAAGAGAAAAACGGCTAGATTACTTCTCATTTCCCATCCCAAATGAAAACAACACCACTATAAAACAGCAAACCCACGGATGACTTGCCTGAAGTAGACGCTCAGTTACCAGCACTAATGTAACAGTTCCCACACACTCCACTGATATGGTACCCTACGTAAAAAAGAGACAAAACTGGCAAAGAATAGCTAGAAGCCAGACCGTGTGAGTGACAAGTCGACTACACTAAAATGCAGTACTGATGAATCAAACGGCAGCCTTGTCTCTACACAACTTGTGGAAGAAAGATAAATGCAGATGGAAAAACAGCACAGTTAGCAAGCAGCTGCTCAATCCCGACTTCTTCGTGCAAAAGAACGGACCACCTAGCCGCACCACCCGGAACAGAGAAGTAGCGTGAAGGGCACCAAAAGTTGATGTGCTGTACGAGAAGCAAGCAATATGACAGAAAGGTGTCCACAAAAACTAAAATTGCTAATAGGTGTCATGAGAGGTGCTTAGAATGCAGCTCTGCAGCCATCCTTACCTGACAAATAACATTTCCCCTGGCTGTTTTGTCCACTACACTACCTGCTATTGGCAACCACTGCAGTCGCGCTATCTGCTTTCATGACGCTTTGGTCTCGCAGTAACAACAACATAAACAGATCTATTCTCTCCTATGCCTCATTTAGAAATGGCAATACTAGGACAATAGAAGTACAGTGCCGTATGCAAATCAGCTACTGAATATTAACACAAAACTCAGGCGGAAGGACTATTTTATCTTAGATTTGCAAAACAATATGTTTTTTTTCCATATAAGCATTATTATTCTAACTGTGATAAGTAAAATAAAAATATAGGCCATTTTATAAGTGCAATAAGACACTCCAGGATGTGCATGTAACATATTTTACCGCATGCCAGGGGCTAAAGGCACTGGGCCAAGGCCTCGTGCCTTATTACGCCCCTGGCCATGTGGTAAAATATGTTCCATGCACACCCTGTCATGTCTTATTGCTTACATGCATTCCAACACCCAACTGTCTCTCCCTAATGATTTGACTTTTTTTTTACCATTTTTTGGTATATTAGTTATATTTTCCATCGAATGTTTTTACTATATTTTGTTAATCAGTTTCTTTCACGTCACCCATTATTTAGTCTTTCTCTTTGATTATGTTGTCTCAGATGGATGAGTATGCAATTTTCCACCTTAAATACAGTATCTGCTGCCATTCTCTACACCATCTCTTAATTTTCCTCAGGTCACTTCTCATGTATGCCACCATCCCAGGGTGATCACCATACTGCAGATTCACATCTACCCCATTCATTCTCTCTGCAATGCCACTGTTTTAAATGCATCGGTGATAGAGTTATGTAAGGTGTATCTATTTTCAAGTTCTGAATTTGTTGTTAGCAGCATCTAAGTGATGCTGTAAATTATGCTGATTCACTATCTATCACTCATATTTCATTTCTGATAATCCTACAGTATAAAGTAGGTTTAGTTAAATTACAGCTAATTATATGATGTTCATTTAATTTTTATTTGCTTCAAATTTTACCTAGGGTAAATGGATATGTCTAATGATGAAGAACATTCGGAGTACAATGGCTCAATTGAAAGTTATGCAGAGATTCAACCATATGCATTTGAACCTGTAATACCTCCAAGTTAACAGATAATTCTGGATCCAGTTTCCCAAAATACTGATGAAGTAGTCCCACTGAATAATGTAGATGAGTGGCGTGTGATTTCTTATATATCTTTTATTTATAGACACATATAAACATAGGGACTGTTCACAGAGAATGAAGCATGTGTTTAACCTTGACTGTTCTTTGTTTCATACTTAAGCAATAAGGCATGACAGGGAGTACATTATGGTGGGATAACAGCCCACTGAGGGTGGGTTGAAGCACAAGGTGAAGTCGCGTGCTTCCAGCACCCAAGAAGGGCTGTTAGCCCACCACAATGGACTTCCTGGAGTGCCTTATTGCAATTATGAAATTGATCCTTTTCAGTAAGTTGGATGCATTTTCTAAACATATTTTTGCTGCGCTACTTTCAGCTGGGCCGTTGTGCTGGGATAACAGCCCAGCTGAAAGGACATCTTGGCCAATCAGGAGCCAACATTCTTTCTCCCCATTTCATAATCGGTATTAAGCCCTAAACATCACTTATTTTTTTAAGCTGTACTCTCCCTTCATATACAATAAAGATGTATTTTGTCAAATCACATGTTTTCCGATTTCCGTTACCCATTTTTTTTTACCACTTCCTGTATTTGTAGTACATGTGTTCTTCAGGCATCCAATTGTTGGAATGTACTACTTAACTAAATTAAAAAAAAAAGTTATCATACATGCTGCAATATTATTGGCTATTAGGATTCCAAAAGCCTTACATTAATCCATGTTACAATGTCATGTACTGCCTGATCACAATGGCATATGGAATCTTCCTATCAGCATTCAATCCTCTAGCACTGCTGAAGGACTCAAACAATGCATTCTGATTATGGTCCATCATTCTTAAACTGTTGGTGGAACAACTATTTTAATTAAAAAATCTCCCTCTATATGAGGAAATCATTAACAATATTTTATTGAATCACTCTTTTTAAACATTTTTTTAATAGCAAAAAGGTACTCTAGGTGTTAGAGTAGCAGTCAGTTAATCAACCACTAGGAGCAATATGGCACTCACCTGAGTCTCTGCCACATTACACCTATAGGGGGAATTAACAGGCTGTTAATATAACCCCTGGTCATGCCTTATTGCTTAATTCAGCAGTGCTAGAGGATTGAATGTTGTCAAGAAGAGTCAATGTGACGTTATGATCAGGCTGTACATGACAGTGTAACATGTATTAATGTAAGGCTGTTGGAATCCTAACAGCCAAACAGATTGCAGCATGTATTTATTTATTTAATTTTGGTAACCTGATAAGCCCACTGAGATCATGACAGTTCCCTTTTCAGGGGTGACCTGTGGTTAATTATAATTAAAATAGTCCATAAAGTTACACAACAATTACAGTGTGACATTTTGTAAATTAGCACAGTTTTCAACAGACAGTTATGCAGTGGGCATAGCATGGTGTGCATTGGTCCATTGCATTGTGTATATTTTTATGAAAACTTTTTTTGTTAATTTTAGTTAAGCAGTACATTCTCACAGTTTCCCTGTGTTTGATAGTCACCCTCCTTTTTCTACTATTGAAGACTGAAGTTACTATCATTACTGGGTGTGGGAGAGGAAAAGGTGTGGGAGTTGAGGTACAGTTGGCCCATATTAAAACAGTGATAGTGGATGTGACAATCCGTTTACATTACTCAAGTAAATTCTGGCTGGACTGAGAGTAAACGACTGTGGTTTAAAATGACAGTGGCTGGTAATCTAACAGGACAAACAACTGTATCCATTAAGTACATGAAAACTGGTAATGAAGAGTGAGGGCATGGTAGTGTAACTGTTATTATCAGTGGTAGACTGGTAAGGAGGGATTAACCCATGACAGGGTATAGGTTTACTGAGCATTAATCCACACCTGGAGGGGAGGTTGGAATCATGAGGCGAAGCCGAGTGATTTCAACCACCCAGGCATGGATTAATGCTCAGTAAACCCATACCCTGGAGAGGGTTAATCCTCTTATAACATGGGCAATGTTCTGTTAGAGTTTTACCTAAAGAAACAGTGAAATAAAGCCAAGTGAACATGCAGCTGTGGATATATCAGATAATCCACAGTCAGCTGACCTGTTTGGTCGAATCAGAAGACAGTATTTTAGGAACCCATGTTATAAAGCTGATTAACAAATATTACAATAGCTAAATTAAGTTTGCAAGAATTCTCATATGTCTATCACTTATAAGTTAAAACCAGGCGAAAGGTTTTGTAAGTGAAGAAGCGTAGTTATTAATGATTTCATCTGATGTATCTGTTCGAGCATGCAGCCTGAATAGACAGACTCACTATGATTTGATAGACAGTAGTTTTTTTATGAAAGCTTGCACATTTAAAACTTAATGTGTATTGACTACTCTATGTAGGCATACATAAGCTAATATGCCAGCCTGTGTCTACATGTTATAAACATGGCTCACCAGCTAATAGTATTATTATTGTTAGTAATGTATACATTGATCCATAGGTGTTCTTGTGGTAATTGCATCAGCATGCCATCAGTCATTGAAAACAGATGGTGTAATTCGTATCCTGCTGTACACCATCTGAAGAGAGAATTGAAAAGAATTAGGTGCATTACCCAACATCCAGGATTGAGATCCTGCTGCCTGGATCAATATGTGCTAAGATCTAGTTTGAATTAATATTTTTTTTTTTTACCATGATGGTACAATTGACGATGAAATGACTATCGATGAGTAAGTTAATTAAATATATAAAAGCTTATATTTTTTTAAAGTATTTTTTATCTCATTTATATTTTTTGATCACCAACTACACACGTTGTACTGACATAACACATTGTGGGCAGGATTCACACAAAAAAATTGCACTCTGAGCATATTGGATGACCCAGCACAAATGAGATGTACCAAGCACAAACTATGGTATTCACAGATGTTGAGTCTAAGGATGCTCTTAATCTATCCACTCTGTGAATACCACAGTTGCGCTCAGGCCTGGATGTACTGACACAACCCCCTGTTCTGTATTGGAATCCAATTTGACAGGGCATCTCCTGATGTGCTCCATCCACAGTTGCCATTCAGCGCAATGAACACACAAATGGGGACATTAGGCATGCAAGGTGCAATGGGGTTATTTGCATGTCATTATGGCCCCATTTGCATGTGTATTGCATGGATGTGCCTGACAGTATATGCTTGGCACCAGGCAAGAGCTGTGGGCCACACACATATTGTGCCATGGAGGCAAGTTACCCCCCACTCATTCCCAGGCCCAGTTGCTGGCTGTATGGACACACACAAAGGAACTCTGGTGGTCCAATTGACACCCTGCTATGCCTGAATCCCCATAAACTAATAACTGAACACCCCCCTAATGCCCTATCCCAATCGCAACATCGCCATTATCTCCAAAGCCAACCTGCTTGTCCAACTGACCCCCACCTACTCAGGCACCCCCATCTACTTCCCCATCCCAGCATGGTCTTAACATTGGCAGGCTGCTCAACCCACCCGCATGTCATCATGGCCACCGCCATCAGAGCTGTCTGTGAATGACAGCTAATATAAATATGGAAGCCAACTGAAGGACCCTGCTGACAAATGGGTTTGTAGTGTGTACTGTACCCTGTCATTCACAAAACTGTTAATTACAGGGTATAGTATACACTGCAAGCCAATTTGTCAGCATGGTCCTCCAATGGGCTACAAGGCACACAGTAGATATCATTCACAGACAGCACTGTCAACTGGCGGTCGTAGCAGCATGTGGGTTGGTTTAGCTGCCCACTGATGTTAGGACCATGCTAGAATGGGGGATGGGGAAATTTGTGGGATGGTGGTGCCTGACTGGGGCTTGGGTGGTGATGGTGTTGGGGGTCTGCTGGACCATCAGGTTGGCTTCTGGGATAACCACAATGTTGCGTTCAGATCAGTGTGGTAGGGGTTTTCAGTAATTATTTCTTTGCCGCTGCAGTGTGTGTCATATGGACAGAGATTCAGGCGGGGGTTGGGGGTTCAGATATGACATCTTTACAACCACAATGAATGGCATACAATCTGGGATTCAGGCAGCAGAGGGTGATCACTGGACTGCCAGTGATGGCAGGCTGCCATGCTGTTGTCTGCAGTATGGTGGCCTCCCTGTAGGTGAACACTTAAAGTCTATTTGTTGTGGACTTATCTTGAGGAGGTTAATTTCCAGACTTGCAATAGGGATGCTACTCCAATCTGAGTTGTGAATGGGTCTGCGCACCATATGCCTGGGAACACCCCTGCACAACTCCACCAGATGTATCACATAACATTAAGAGTGGTGTGTGGCACATCTACAATGCACTGGTGCATTGGTCTCATGCCAGAAACATGCCAGTGTGCAAGTCAGTGATGCGCCAGGGCATCTCATATGCACTGGGCATATCCCTTTTGTGAATCCTGCCCTATTTTCACTGGTGCTACTTCCTTATACTGTAATTAAATGTCAGTCAGTTGGAAACATTTGAGAAATGCACTCATTCTGAGGTGGAGAAACCATAAACAAGAGTAGATCAAGTATTTTAACATTTATTCAAAAATACTTTTTTGTCAGACTGATATATGCATTTCTATATAAATTGAATTACTAATTTTGCCCTTAACATTGTACATCTATCTCAGCAACAGTAACATATATGTTGCTCTAGAATGACACAAAAAAATTGCTATCTTTAACACAAACACACTAGTGCCTACACTCACATGTAATTGTTCAATATCCTGCTTCTTTAACAAACTAATTTGGCTTTATGAGGGACAGTGCCTTACCTGGTGGGATGTGAACATGGTGGGTTATGTCTTAGACCTGGTGTAATGAAATCCAGACTTGGAATGTAGATGTACTGTTGTATACTCTATTCTGGATGAACAAGGTAACCTGGAAGGTGGGATGAGTTGTTCTTTATGTGAAAGAAAGCATTGAGGCCACAGAAATTCAAATGGAATTGGGTTGTGGGTTTATATTGTGTGTTTACACTTGAAAGGAATAAAGTGATATCCATCCATGTTGGGGTAATATGCAGTTCACCAGATCAGGTGCAGTACACCAGCGAGAAAAGGGATTGTAAGGGAAGTATTGTGAGTCCTCATAAAAAGAGATGTGCATGAACAAGGGGGGTCAATTTGAAGGTAGAGGGGGGACATCTAAGGGGCAATATTAGGACGTATCTGTTTACACAGATAGTGTGGTGGTTTCATGGAAAGGCCTTCCTGAGGGTGTTGAGGGCTCAAAATCAGTTGGGATTTCAAGAAAGCATGGGACAGACATAATGCAACTCTTTGTTGGAGGGGTGTTATAAGGAAGTAGGTTGTTGATTAACTAGGATCTGCATTTTGTCAAATAGGAAGGAAAATGGGCAGACTGGGAGTGCCAAGTGATCCTTCTCCAGTGTCATAGTCTATGTTTCTTTGTTTCTATGTAAAAACCTGCAAAAATCTATATAGATAATAATCAGGTGGTGGTGGACAAATTTGAAAACCCTACATGCAAAGCAAAAATAAAAATAATAAGCATTTGTCAATGCCGAACGTTCGCTTGCAGGTATTTGCAGTGGTATTTGGCACTTGGACATGGCTTAAAAAAATCAGTGACAAAGAAGTACAAGCATTTGTCAATGCCGAATGTTGCTTGCTTCTATGTGCTGTTCAGGTATTTGGAAGTCATTGGAGTGCAAATATTGAAAATTCACAAATCCCATACGTATGTAGGGAACTGGCGCGAACGACGCTTGTAAAACAGTCATTTTTAAGAATTTTTTTCACCAAATTTTCAACATAGCCATTTTAAGACCTCTGCTCATGAACAGTGTCACTGTGATTTTCTTAATGTGTCCCATACATTGATTTTGCACACCGACTGCGCCATTGTATGCCATATAAGTAGAAACACGTTTTGGGCAGGATGTGAAAATGACAGCTGTACTGCTCATGAGGAGGTATGGTAAAATGGCAATGTTGAAAATCTGGAGTGGAAATATTGAAAATTCAAGAACCTATGAGCGTAGGAACTGCGCAACACACACTCGTAAAACAGTCATTTTAAGGAATTTTTTCACCAAATTTTCAACACACCCATTTTTAGACCTCTGCTAATGAACAGTGTCACAGTGATTTTCTTAATGTGTCCCATACATTGATTTCGCACACCGACTGCGCCATTTTGCACTACATGGGCGGAAACCCATTTTGGGCAGGGTGTGAAAAATGACAGCTATACTGCTCATAAGGAGGTGTGGTAAAATGACAATGTTGAAAATCTGGAGTGAAAATATTGAAAATTCGCAAACTTACGAGCGTGCGTAGGAACTGTGCAACGCACGATCATAGAACAGTCATTTTTAGGAATTTTTTCACCAAATTTTCAACATAGCCATTTTAAGACCTCTGCTAATGAACAGTGTCACTGTGATTTTCTTAATGTGTCCCATACATTGAGTTTGCACACCGACTGTGCCATTGTATGCTACATGGGCGGAAACACGTTTTGGGCAGGATGTGAAAAATGACAGCTGTACTGCTCATGAGGAGGTATGGTAAAATGGCAATGTTGAAAATCTGGAGTGGAAATATTGAAAATTCGAAACCTATGAGCGCGTAGGAACTGCGCAACACACACCTCAAAAATCAGTCATTTTAGAATTTTTCACCAAATTTTCAACATAGCCATTTTAAGACCTCTGCTCATGAACAGTGTCACTGTGATTTTCTTAATGTGTCCCATACATTGATTTCACATACCGACTGCGCCATTGTGTGCTACATGGGCGGAAACACATTTTGGGTGAGATGTGAAAAATGACAGCTGTACTACTCATAAGAATGTGTGGTAAAATGGCAATGTTGAAAATCTGGAGTGAAAATATTGAAAATTCGCAAACCTACAAGCATGTGTAGGAACTGTGCAACGCACGCTCATAAAACAGTCATTTTTAGGAATTTTTTCACCAAATTTTCAACATAGCCATTTTAAGACCTCTGCTAATGAACAGTGTCACTGTGATTTTCTTAATGTGTGCCATACATTGATTTCGCACACCGACTGCACCATTATGCGCTACATGGGCAGAAACACGTTTTGGTCAAGATGTGAAAAATGACAGCTACACTGCTCATGAGGAGGTGTGGTAAAATGGCAATGTTGAAAATCTGGAGTGAAAATATTGAAAATTCACAAACTTACGAGCGTGCATAGGAACTGTGCAACGCACTCTCGTAAAACAGTAATTTTTAGGAATTTTTTCACCAAATTTTCAACATAGCCATTTTAAGACCTCTGCTCATGAACAGTGTCACTGTGATTTTCTTAATGTGTCCATATTGATTTCACACACCGACTGTGCCATTGTGCTGCTACATGGGGAAACACGCTTTTGGGTGAGATGTGAAAATGACAGCTGTACTACTCATAAGAAGGTGTGGTAAAATGGCAATGTTGAAAATCTGGAGTGAAAACATTGAAAATTCACGAACTTACAAGCCTGTGTAGGAACTGCGCAATGCAAGCTCGTAAAACAGTCATTTTTATGAATTTTCCCACCAAATTTTCAAAATAGGCTTTTTGAGAGCCCACCTTATGAACGCTGGCACTGTCATTTTGTTAATTAGGCCCAAAAGGTGATTTTGCACAGTGACTGCGAAATCACCCTTTGGGCCTGAATAACGCCATGACAGTGACAGAATTCATGAGAAGGGGTCCCAAAAACCCCATGTTGAAAATGTTGTGCAAAAATTCCAAAAAATGCCTAAGATATGCAACAAAGTTGAAAAAACCCCATCTGGCCCATTATACATCTTACCGGCATTTCCTCAGTTCGCGGTCAGCTTTGAAGAGTGCAGGCGTGTTCCTGTTCCAGCGATGATCGTCTGCGCCGAGCTCCGAGGTGTGTGGGGTGAGGGTGTGGGAGTGCAGGGTGCGAGTGGGTGGGTGCGGTTGTGGAGGGGTGGGGAGACCGTATGGGACCGCTTTTACTTTACAGGTTTTTTTTTTCTATAATTGATGACGTGGGACATTTGCCATGCTGGGGTGGGCTCCAAGCGTGGCAGAAGGATGGCTGGGGGGCCGTGGAGCCGATGGGGGATAGGGCACCCCGTCGGCAGACGACGCGGGACGTTTGCCACGCTGGGGTGGGCTCCGAGCATGGCAGCAGGGAAAGCTGTTTGGGGGGGAGTTGGAGCCAACAGGAGATTGGGCACCCCCGTCGGCAGATGACGCAGGACGTTTGCCATGCTGGGGTGGGCTTCCAGTGTGACAGCAAAGATTTTGGGGGGGCGTGACATGCTGCAAGCACACAGCAGTGGTTTCCTTTGAAGAGAAGACCACCGCTGTCATACACAGCACCGCAGGGTTTGGTGCAGGACCCCCACGCCTGCTCAACAGTGCAGGGGATTGCACAGGGCAGGCACACCTCCAAAGTGTCCCATTCTCCCAAGATGTTCCTTGCGCATGCGTGCAAGCAAACGTAAAAACAGTAACATGAAAAGAACTGTTAATATCAAATTAGTATTATAACATCAAAGTACTCAAACAATTAGAAAAATGAAATGCTCCTTATACATATACATGACAATGTAGTATTTGTTGTTCAAATGTTTACTTCATATACTTGATACAATCTGAGTAATAACAGTAAGAATGACATTCAAATATTAACCCTTGCTGTGCTGCGGACTGATATATCAGTTCAGAATTCCTAGAGGTTCTAATTCTGTTAGCAGCCTAAGGGTTAAGAAATAGCAATACCATTCCCAGACAGCCAGTAATGTATTCCGAACAATGAAAAACATAAAGAGAAAATATGAAGTAAAAATACTGAGAGTAAATTAGATAATTCAAGAAACGGGTAAAATAAGGCACAAATAGGAATATCCACTAAAACAGTTAATGTTTGCTTACAATTATTTTCATACTAAAAGTAAAGGGTTGTCAAAGGGCACAACTCAAAATGAGGAACATATGTAAAAAAATATGCAAATATATCAAGTTGTCACTGACTTCCATGTCAAGTGTTGTGTCGGGAAGCTTGCTGAATTAATTAATATATGGCACAAATTGCATATAAAGATGAAAAGAAACATGGTCTAGATATTTTCTTCTATGGCATATTTTAATGTTACAAATACTAAGTGATAATGGTCTCAGTATTATAGCAGAAGTAAGTTTATGCATTGCATTACATTACATCGTGCTACTTAAAATGGAAATGTGACATCTCAGAGAATTTGGGACAAGAAAACAAAGACAAAAACACAGTGTAGTGGTAATGTTATTCTTGATTTTCTACACCCTGCTCCATGCTACTTAGTCAGCAAATGCCCTGCACCTGTGTTACAGCTTTGATAAAAAATTTGAAATAGTGAACTCTCATACTGTTTATGTTATGGGTTAACACTCAGACTCCCTGTTCCATTCTGTATATCAAGTCCAGCTAGGCTTGAATGTCTGTGTGGTAGCTAATATTCACACAGTGAGAAGCATGGCTGTGGCCTTAAATAAGCACTGGACTCCATCTGTTCAAGCTATCATGATTTAAACATTTAATTGCATCACCACACACCTTTCCTGACTGCTGCAATATTCTATGGATGCAATAGGGTAAATTTATATATGGGGGGGGGGTTGCAGCTCTAGCAAAATACATTTAAGATGAACAAGTTTTAAAATTTGTTGGGAAGAAAATTCACATGAGGAACGCGAGTGAAATTATCATAAACTAAGAATAATCACTAAAACTTTCACTCGCAATCCTCGATAAAGGCAGGAGCAGACAAAGAGCAAATCACTTGAAAGTGTGTTTGCGGTGTGTGTGTGTGTGTGTGTGTGTGTGTGTGTGTGTGTGTGCACGCATGACAAATAGCAGATATAACACCTATTGTCGCTAGAGATGCAGCAAATTTAAATTCTGCTGGTGAAGTGACCGCTAAGTGGGCACTTTGCGTTGCCCACTCCGCTTCTCGGAGTGGGCAATGCAAAGTGCTCACTCTGCCTTGTCATTACCACTTCATGTTAGAGCAGAATGACAATGCAGAGTGAGGCAAAGTTCTTGTTTTCAATGGACTTTGCCATGCTCTTTAGCCATAGCCAGGCAGGAAAAAGAAGGAAGTGAGTCATACAAGCAGACACTTTCACTTTCTCCTGTGCAGACAAAGACAGAGTGAGGAGAGTGTATTGTTTTGTCACTGCTGAGACTTGGAGATCAGAATGAGGAGGAGATTTAAACTTTGATTTAGACCCAACAGCTTTTTTATATGTTACATTTTTGTCTTTTCTGTACTGTTTTTTACTTAATGTGTTCTTTCTGCAAATTTATTTTTCTTACCTTCATAAGTAGTTAGTTGTTTGTCTGTGTGACTGTGTGTGTGTTCAGTGACAGTGTGAGTACTCTTTGCTCAGACAGAGGGAGCGCAGTAGGAGAAATGGACCAGGGTGAGGATCTGAGGGAATGTCTGGGGTGGGGGCATCTCTGGGAGAGTATGGTACTGGTAGGCATCGTACCATGCGCATGCATGGTGAGCATAGCCGCCGGTTCCTGTTGGACCAATCGAAAATTCTGAGTGTCCCCACCGGAAGCAGGACCAGCACCACCTCCTGACTCTGAGGCAGTTGAACCACGACCACCACATCCAGCACCAGCTCCAGCACCTTGTCCTCTGGAGCAGGATGTGCCTGTACCACTGGGCCCAGGTGTGGATCATAACCCTGCTGAGCACCATGACCAGCCAGCTGCCAGTTCATCTGGCCCTCCCCTGCCTGTGCCTGGTCCTCCCTGCACCTCCATTGTTTGGCAGATTTTTGGCTGTATCGAGGGGGATAGCAGTGTGGACAGGTGCTGCCTATGTGAGGTGGAGGTGCACCGTGACCCGCAGGGAACTCACCTCGGGACTTGGGGCCAGCGCACCCATATGCTTAGTCACCACCAGTTGGAGTGCCAGACTACCATGGAATGGGCCATGCCTGCACCTGCTGGCCCTTCTGTGGCAGAGGGTGCAGCTGTGCATGGTGGCGGCCCTAAGAAGAGGAGGGCAAGAGCAGCACCTGCTGCTCCACCAGCACCCAAATCACCACCACCACCACCACAACCAGCAGGTCAGCCTGTAGAATGTGTGGACCCCAGAGAACTGAGTGTAATGCAGGCTGACTTGGCAGTTCTCTGGAGTGCTGTCGAGGAGAACAATGAGAGGGGAGTGCTGTCGAGCAGTGGCTGGATCGCATAGAGGGACATCAGTTGCAAATTATGTCCATGCTGGAACTGCTGCTGGATCACCATGGGATCCCACGTTAGTTTTTTTTATCCTCACACCATGTGCCCCCACACCTTCCTTGCTGTTTTATAAAATGTATTCCTCCACCATCCCCGACCCTTGTATGTAATTATGCCATTTTTTTGTTGCCTTCCGTATGAGTGACACTTTGTATTCTGGTCCACCTTCCTTCTGTTAAGTGTGTGTGTGCGTGTGCACTGTTTTGATGCCTCATTAATGTTTACTTTCTGTCATGAAGTGTCTGTGGAAAAGCGGACTGAGCAGGGCAAGTAGACTGTGCTAAACTGCATGTGTGTAGTCAGTCTTCTTTCCAGTCTGTGTATGTACTGCAGACACTGTCCAACTCCCTGACTTAAAAACACTTTTTAGTGAGTACAATGGTGGTATGGTGAAGCCTGGAGAGATACTACAAAACAGGCTTACAATACATCCAAGTAACTAGTAAAAAAATGAATGTTGTAATTCGTGACATGATCGTGAATCGTGATTTATGACTGCATTTGTGACCGTGATGAAAAACATGATTTGTATCACGAGTGACTCATGAACTTGGTGATGGTTCTGACTTAAAAAAGCATATTAATGAGTACAATGTTCATGCACAATTATGCACCACACCAGTCCAGTACTCTGAAGGGAAGCCAAAGAAACAACTGTGACTTAAATTACAGATGGAGATTGGGCCCTAAAGATATGCAAATGCACAGAGAGATTAAGATTGCGTTGCACACAGAAGAGATGCAGATGCAAAGGCACAACACCTAACCAGTGCTCACCATCAGAAATTCATATCTGGAAAAGAATACCTTTGCCGGTTAGGGTGAGCCGCGTGTGGGGTGGGCAGTGTACTGCACTGCTGCAGTAGCAGTTACTAGTACTAGTACAAGGACCAGTAAAGACACCACAAAGAAGTACAAAACTCACACAGCTGCAGTGGATAGGAGGTTCTCATTGTCGAAATTACTATGTGGCACAATAAAAGGTGTCTGATTTGATGACACGCATCACACACATACTCACACACACACTGAGTAATGTGTAGCAAATTGAAAACTTCAGTAATATAACCACATATTTCAAACAAACTAAAATTATGCACTGCTGCTCCACAACAATCAGCAAAAAAATGGCAAGAATTATTGAAAATATTACTGTGTGTACATTAACACAGTTGTTTTACAAGAAAAATATCACAAAAACAGTAAGAACTGTCTTTTTCTCCAAGTTAATCTACCTACACCACAGATACACCCCTCCTCCAAAGCACACTTTCACTGTCTCTTACTACACAGACCCAACGTTGTACATTAACATTCAAAATCTACACACAAACAATAAACGCTCGATGACATGAGCACAGGAGGGTTCCCTACAATCGATGAACTAAGTCTGAGCAAAGAAAATTACTCAAAAAGGCTTTTTGAACAGTTTTTAGAAGGTTTGAATGACAGATATCTCTCAGAGCAGACTGCCTCCAACAGCTTCCTACACACACTACCCTGAACGGAGGCTGTGCAGAACAATATAGAGTCCATGTGACCTGAAATCCCATGAATCACTGCAAAATTCACCTTTGGAGCTTAAAAACAAGGTGAAGTGAGGCAAGGTACATTGTTTTCAATGTACCTAGCCTTAAGATTTGGTGGAGTAGTGGTTTAGGAAGGTGGAGTAATGCGAAGTCATTGTTTTCAATGGACTTTGCGTTACCCATTATAACACGAAGTACTCCACTTCGAGTTGCAGGGCACTCCTCGAATCCGCTTTCGCTTCGCGATTCACTTCACGGAGTGAATTGGAGCCACTTTGTCCTTCTTTAATTGTTGCATGACTGTGTCCCTGAGATCTAAACTAAAAAAAAAAAAATGCTGTTCAGCTCTGCATTTTTGTTAAGATCAACGGTGACAATATCTGCAAACCCCTGACTGAAATGCTGCAGCTACATATCCAGACAAGATGTCTGCACCTATTCTACAGTATCAGCTCTGAAAGACAAGTCTGTCAGAATATCCAATACTATATGTATACTAGGACTAGATGGACTTGTCTTTTTGTGTGGCAGATGAGCTTCACAATGTGAGTTGAAGGGCAGAAGGCCATGAATTAGTAATGGTATCCATCTTTTCAAGATATTTTGATTTAAACATTTAACCCCAACACCACTCATCATTCCCGAATGATATGTAGCTGCAGATGTGGAGGTGTGGAGAGCTGATTTTAATGGCTTGGGGAAATTAAGTGTGTGATGTGCTTGGGGGTGTGATGTGAGTGGGGAGGTGGGGGAAGTCTGAGACTCAATACATATTTCCGGCATGTATCTCTTTTAATGTGCCTTTCCATGCTGCCTTACAATGTTAAATAGTATGCTTAGGGTAGTATGCTGCATTCAGGGTCAAGAACAGAACTAATTCATTTCATCAGCCCACACATACTCAGTTAAAATGAACACGTTTGCATAAATTACAGTGCACACTCATATTTGTTAGCCGCCATGGTCTATACCTACCTAATGGTGAACATAAAAATGGAGGAGTGTGTAAGTATATGGGGGGAGGAATCAAGAATCATTCTTTTATGGCAAATAAGTATGATAGTTTATTTGGAAGAAAAATCATAAGTAAGGATTGCGAGTGAAATTGTCATCAATTAAGACTCATCACTGAAACGTTTACTCGCGATCCACAAATACAGGTTGAGAATGCAAAGAGATAAAACATCGCTGGCATTTCTGTGTGTGTGTAATCAGTCTGCTTCATACACACTGCACTTGCTGCCTCAACACATAGAAAGGTAAACTGAGCAATGCGGGGTGAAAAAATAAACATACTGTATATATGAAGTAGAGAACATTTATGAATGGATGGGGGGGGGCTCCAGCATCATATACTCGGGGGCAGCTCCAGCATCACATATTCAGAATGAATGAATTTGATTATTTGATTGAGATCAAAATTCACAAGTAAGAGGACCCACGAGTGAAATTGTCACTAAATGAGACAAATGTCTGAAACGTTCACTCGCGATCCTCAGTTAAGACAAGAGCAGGCTAAGAAATATGAAGTGACTGACATTTCTGTCTGAATGTGTGTGTGTGTGTGTGTGTGTGTGTGTCTGTGAGATCACAAACTGCCAGTCAAATGCTAGCCGCTTTACAGTCCCGTCCAAACTTGGGGATTTTTTTTTCATCTTGTAAACAATATATGAATCTAAGCAATCATATAAATCTGTAGAGCAGAAAATCTACACATTGTAACTTAGGTCCTATACTCACTCTGAATAATGAGATGGTATCTGGGAATTACTGTTCGCTTTCAACAAAACAATGGGACTTTTTTGAAAAACAGAGAAACAAACGGAAGTCTACTTTAAAAACATCACTTAATTATGAACAGCATACACTTAATCATGAAGATTAATGTTACTAATCAAGAATACATGACCCCAAAAAAATGTCATCTGCTGCAGGGGAAGTGAATTCAACAGCACACAGGCAGTGTGGTTTCACGTGCTAGGCAGTGAGACGTGACTCCAGCAATGACATCAAAAACTGTCATGGACAGCCAGGTCTCGGCTAAAAATCTCAGATCAGGCGAACAGCATGCAGACAATTAGCAGTAGTTCAAACTATAGAAAGTAGAAAAAAGATGACAGGAGACATAAAAATTATTGTAGGAGTATTGAATTTATTGCACTGCAGCTGGAAACACCGAAGGAAAAAGGAAAGAAATTAGCACGTTTGCCAATGATATTTAAGGGAGGGGTTGAAGGAATGGACAGTATTACAGGCTTGAATTTCATAGGGAAAACTGTTGTACAACTTTGTCCCAGCATATCACATTGAGTTCTGGGCCTGCATAGCCTGAAAGAATGGGGTGTCGAAAACCAAGGTGGAGGAACCACAGGTCAACCATCCAGGGGCTGCTTGAGGGAAGAGGGAGTTGATGCTGGGTGGCAACTGTTTGAGGTGTATTTTGTGAAGGAAAGATGGTGTTTTGAGGTGGAACCTACAGTACCTTTAAGGGAGGGCCAGCTGAGGGAGGAACAGAGGGTGCAGTGGTGAGATTTCTAGGGAAGACCAGTTACGAATCACGCTATACTGTTATATGTGACTCTTAGTTTGGAGAAGAGAATTCATGATGTTGGAGGGGAGAAGACTAAGGAACCATAGTCAACAAGGGGCAGAAGTAGTGAGGTAGCCAGCCGTAACATTGAGGCAAGAAGCAGGAACTTTCTGATCCTGTAAAGAAGGCCAAGTCTAGTATGAATCTTCTTAATGAGGTTGTTAACGTGCAGATTATAGGAGAGTTGGTGGTCAAGGTAGAGCCCAATGTATTGGAATTCTGTCACCGGTTCGATGAGATTGCCTGAGTTGTCGATAAGGGTTAGGCCGGTAAAAGGGGCTTTCTGAGGGCCAGTAAAGATCATGAGTTTGGTCTTCTTGGAATTAAGGACCATGCCGTACCTGGAGAACCATGAGTGGAGCTTACTGAAGTCAGAGTGTAGATTGTGGAACATAGTGACTGGGTTTTTGTGACTGCAGAATAAAGCCGAATCATCTGCATATAACACTAGATGTGTGAATTGGCAGATAGAGGGAAGGTTATTAATGAAAAGAGAGAAAATAAGGGTGCCATGAACATGATAAATGCATTTTCAAGTCAACCATTCCAGAGACAGCAGTGTGATTTCCATTTGTTTCCAAGTCAGAAAGCTCACAGCCTAGCAAATAGCTGTTGTCAAACTTGTGTCCTCTACATTGAAAAGAGGTGGGATCTGCACACATTCACAGTTACTGTTTTTCCTCTTTTTCCTGATGCTGTCTCTCTCCCACCCACCTTAGAATACACTTACGAGCCACCAATGCAGCTGATTTCTCCTCTGTCAGCTTTTTACCTCATGCCCATACAGGCACTATTCACAATAGGTCAGTGCAACTAATTTCTACTCTAACATCTCTTTCCCTCATGCCCACATGAGATTATAATCACAGTCTGCCTTTGTGGCTAATTGATCATGTCCCATCACTCTTGTTCTTGCCTATCCCAGATTCTTATCACAAGCTGCCTATGTATCTGGTTTCTTATGTAACAGTATCAATAAAAGGAACTCTACTCACTCTTGTGGCAAGGTAATATTAAATCCACAGAACTGAAAAAATGGCACCAATACCAAACTCTGAAATGGTACCAATTTTTTTATTCAGTGCTGTGCAAAAGCATTCAAGCACACTCCAGACACCAGCAATACAAAGGGGGAATTAACAGCAACACTAACTGCCCTGACCTGTTCCAAACATTTGTGCCTCTTCAAGGATTTTGTATGTGGTCTCTCATGACCTGCCCTTAAATGTAATTGGAAGATGCCAATGTAGCACATTTTTCCTGTGCCAGCTATTTTCCTCTCACCTGCCATGGACACTAATCATTAACTAATTGGCTGATTTCTCCTGTGTCAGCTCTCTGCCTCTCACCTATTCCAGACTCTAATCATGTGCTGCTTATGTGGCTGATTTCTCCTGTGCCAGCTTTCAAACTCTTGTCTGCTGCAGACTGTAATCACAAGCTGTCCATCTGGCTGGTTTCTCCTGGGCCAGTGCTCTATCTCTCACCTGCCCAGGAATCTAATCACAAACTGCCAGTATGGTTGATTCTCCAATGCCTGCTATCTACCTCCAGCCTGCTCCAGACTCTAATCACAAGCTGCAAATGGGGCTAGTTTCTGCTCTACCATCTTGTTGCATCTTAACTGCCCAATGAAAAGCAGCCAATGTGGCTGATTTCTCCCTTGTCAGCCCAGTTCATCCCAGCCACCCACATAGCCATCCCAGACTCCACCCACAAGCCACTGCTGTGGCTGGTTTCTCTTCTGGCAGCTCTTTCTTCAGTGTGCTTGACTTAGATTCCATTCACAAGCTGAACAATTTTCTGGCTTCCCAGATCAGGCTAACTAATCTATTATATTAAAGAAGTAACTGCTAGTTTTTGAAGAAAAAGGCCTGTTAAGCAACACTGAGGTTCTGCTGACCTTATAGAGCCACTCAAGCATCACTGTGATGTCAGCAGACTCCT
The DNA here is from genome assembly GCA_016271365.2 of Neoceratodus forsteri. Taxonomy (NCBI): domain Eukaryota; kingdom Metazoa; phylum Chordata; order Ceratodontiformes; family Ceratodontidae; genus Neoceratodus; species Neoceratodus forsteri. The sequence continues at coordinate 109,082,792 of CM057456.1, read as the reverse complement.
TTGGTTGCATAACAGGCCTGCTTTTCACAATTTGCTGCTAATTATTCCATACATGCTGCACATCTCTTGGTGCCATTTCTACCATGAATGTAGAAACATAGAATCTGATGGCAGATAATGACTGCTTGGCCCACCTAGCCTGCCCATGTTCCCTACCTACAGTAACACTGTAGACCCTACTTGATCTCAGGCTTCTCCCCCCTTTCCTTGTTTTTAAGTTTTGCTTATACATATCCCATGCCTTCTTAAATCGTATTACAGTTTTTGTTCCCGCCACCTCCTCAGGGAAACTGTTACAGGCATCCACCACCCTTTCTGTGAAGATGTATTTCCTTGCATTGCCCCTGATTCAACCCCTCTCCAGCTTCATCACATGACTCCTTGTTCTTGTGTATCCTTTTTTTCTGAAAAGGGTTTCTGTCTTGAACCTTATTTATTTCCTTGAGGTATTTGAAAGACTATATCATATCCCCCTTCTTCCTTTCCTCCAGTATGTACATATTGAGATCCTTCAGTCTCTCCTTATAGTGCTTTTGATACAAATCCCATACCATTTTAGTTGCCCTCCTCTAGAGGTCCTTTCAGAGATGAGGACTCCAGAAATGGACACAGTACTCCAGGTGGGGTCTCACCAGAGATTGAAACAGAGATATCACCACCTCCCTATTTCTGCTGGTGATACACCTCCCTATGCACCCTAGTATCCCACTGACTCTCCCCACTGCCTTGTCACACTCTTTGGCCACCTTTAAGTCATTAGACATGGTAATATCCATGTCTCTTTCCTATTTGGTGGTTGCCAGTATCACTACCTCCAATTTTGTACTCTGACCATGGGTTTCTACACCCCAAGTGTATGATTTTGCTTTTTTTGTTAGCATTAAACTTACTTCCAATTTTCCAGACCACTCCTCAAGCTTACCTAGATCTCTGTTCATTTTTTTCCACACACACCGCTGAGTGTTCACTCTATTGCATATTTTTTTGTTATCTGCAAAAGTCATACTTACTCTTCTAGTCCTTCTGCAATGTTGCTTATAAAGGTATTAAAGAGGACCGGTCCCATTACTGATCAGTTTACTACTACCCTCTGTTGCCTATCCTCCAACCAATTTCTTACCCTGTTTACCACTTTTAGTCCCATTCCTAGGCTGCCCAACTTGTTTATGAGTCTCCTACATGGAACATTGTTTAAGGCCTTACTGAATTCGAGTTAGGCCACATCCACCCCTCCACCCTGACATGCTTCCCTGGTTACCCAATCAAAGAAACCTGCAGTAGTAGCCACAGACATAACCAGCTATTTCCAGGTATTTCGTGAAATTTCTATAGCATTTCTCTCTGCTGCCCCTACTGTAGAAATACAGAAAGCAGGAGAATTCTCCAGAAATATCACAGAAATTTCGGGAAATAGCTGGCAATGTCTCTGGCTACTACTGAATAAGATTAGTTTGACATGACTTCCTCCGAGTGAATCCCTGCTTCCTCAGATCTTGTAAGCCACTGGATTCAAGATATTCCACAATACTTTCTTTCAGGGAAGCACCACATCTGAGCGGCAGAAACAACATCGACCTCCCACACAGCGACACTGGGACACCACCGCAGAGCACCCCGATGAAATGTAGACCGACAGACATAACAGCGCCGCAGCACTCGGCACAGTGCCCACATCCTACACCATGGTGACTGGACACAGAACGCCACACCAGAGGCATGACCTGATGAAAGGAGAGCACTCCCTCATGGTGAAGGTGATACCACCATTCAGCAGGATGACACACAGGGCAGCAGCCCGACAGTATTGGCAGACACAGTATTGAACGGGGCCAAATGGGACTGGCAGTACACAGCAGGCGGGGAACTGCAGCCCACTGCAGATGGAGGTATGGGCAGACACACAGAAAGGGGCACAGCACCACAGTACTACCTGGCAATACAGTATGGTGCATGCCAGGCAGGGTAACTGTGGGCAACTGACCACAGCAGGGAATCCAGACACCTTGGCTGGGACAGGGCGGACAGAGGTGGTACAGGCACAGTACCAGTGGTGGCATTGTGGGGAAACACAGTGTGCCGACAGCGACATGCTCCCCTCCCCATGCACCCCAGAGCCCACACCTGGAGGCTGCTATTCAATGCCAGCCCCAGCAGAGCTGACACTGTGATGGGGGTGTCGCTCTGCTTGGGATGTTGCTGCTGTGGCTGTCGGTCTCTTCTGCATTGGAATTGTGGTGTTGCTGTGGGGGTGTCTTTCTGACACCATGCTTCTTTCTTTCAGTAGCAATTCCATTAATTTCCCCACCACAGAAGTCAGACTGACAGGCCTGTAATTGCCAGCCTCCTCCCTGCTTCCAGTTTTGTGAAGTGCTATTACATCAGCCCTCCTCCAGTCCTTTGCGACCACTCCCATTTCCAGTGGGTGGTTGAATAGGACTGTCATAGGTGCATTCATCTCCTCTGTGAGCTTCCTCAAAACCCTTGGATGTATCCCATCTGGCCCAGTCACCTTGTCCACCTTAAGATTTGCAAGTTTCTTCAGGATCCTCTCCTCCACAAATGGACCAGTGTCCACCCTTTTTCCTTTGTTGCCCCTGACACAGATCTGTGGTCACTCACCCTGCATTTCATTTCTGAAAACTGAAAAAAAATAATTGTTCAGGATCTCTGTTTTTTTCTTGTCCCCTTCCATACAATTCCCCCTTCTCTCCTTATCCTTACAATCCCTCTCCTGGTTTTTCTCCTTTCGCTAACATATTTGAAAAAATGTCTTGCCCCCTTTCTTTACTGCCTGTGCTATCTCCTCTGATTGCACATTTGTGCTCCTAACTGCTTTCCCTGCCTCCCTCTGCTTATCTTGATACACCTCTGTATCCTTCTCCCTCTGTGTTTCCTTATACATCCTGAAAGCTAGCTTTTATGCCCTTACCTTCCCAGCCACCTCTTTTGAGAACCATAAAGGTCTCCATTTCCTTTTGCCTTTTCATACCTCCCTGCTGCAGAGGTTTGTTGCCTTCACTATGGCCCCTTTTGGCATCGCCCAATGTTCCTCCACTTCACCCAAGTCCTCCCACCCTGCCAAGGCATCCCTGAGGCATTCTCCTATTATTGTGTCATTGGCCCTCCTGAAATCCAGGACCATCACTTTTGTGTTGTTCACTTCTGACACAATTCTTATAATGAACCACACCGTATGGTCTTCACTGTTCCCCAGATAGCCATCCACCATGACGTCTGCAATACTGTCCCCGTTTGTGAGAAGAAGGGTCAATATTGCTCCCTCATGAGTGGACTCCTCTGCTAGTTGCCTGAAGAACACCCCCTGCAGGGATTCCTGGATGTTCCCGCTCCTGCATGAAGCTGAGCTGTGATGCTCCAGTCTACATCAAGCATGTTGAAGACCCCCACAAGCACCACCTTGCCTTTATTAGCCATCTTTTGGATGGCTTCCACCAGAACCTTGTCCATCTCTTCCCCCTGTGCTTGAAGTCTGTCGATCACTCCAGTGTGAACAGTGGCACCATTCCCCTTTTCTAAGGTGACCCACAGTATTTCTGTTCCTCCCTGTGTTCCCTGCATCTCTGTTACTTTTATGTTATCCCTACATAAAGAACAACTCCTCCCCCTTTCTTACTCACCCTGTCCTTTCTGAACAGCGTTTATCCTGGTATGGCTAAATCACAGTCATGGTTCTCATTGCACCATGACTCAGTAATGGCAATGTCTAAATCAGCCTCGGTCATAATGGACACTAGGTCAGGGGTCATATTCCCCAGACTTCTAGCGTTTGCACACATGGTCTTCCACATACTGCTTCCACCCTGCTTGCCAACACCCCCTTTCCCCTTTTACTTTCCTTTCTTACCCACTCTGCCCTCATGTCCATCCCTATTCATACCTATCATTTAGTTTTTCTTGTGTTCAGGTACCCTTGGGGATTTGCAACCCTTTTGGTTCTCTCTACTGACTACTTCAGCTAGTGGGGGAGGACAACGCACCACAACCCTCTGTCAGAGTAAGACCTGTGCAGGAGAGTTCTTACAGTTAATTTAAAAATCTTGGGATAGGCATAATGGAACCCTAGTGGTAAGGAAAAGGAGGGAAAGTCAGAGATCAACAAAGGTCTGTGATGTTACAGTAGGTAAGGAAAATGGGCAGACTAGGTGGGCTAAACAGTCCTTATCTGCCATCAGATTCTGTGATTCTATGTTTCTTGATTGTTCTTCCAAAAACACTTAAAAAATCATTCACTACTATTATAGTTAGCTGGTATGGCACGTGGATCCTCTCCTATCAGAGTAATCTGTGGATTCTCTGTCACACAGTTTATTGCTGCAGAGATCCTGCCTACTGCAGCAAAGCCACAAGTGTGTGTGTGTGTGGGGGGACTGTATTTGCAGCTTTGATTTTGTAGTTCATTTTTTGAACTAACTGCTTGCCATGAGTGATTGATCACGTTACGTCCTTCTTCTTGTTCACATACTCATTTATTTTCCTGTGCTTTAAAATTCAGTCTGTGAAGTAGTCTGCCACCTGCTGCCGCACTTCTTCACTTAGCATGCAAAGGCGAGACAGTATCCAGCATGTTCTATTGTACCTAGTGGTGGATATCTGCATACACAGAGTAGAAGACTCATGTCATGTTTCTGATATGTCACACTACTGTGACTGTGTGTGTGATACCATGTACATAACATTACTGTATTCCATACTACAGTACTTCAGTCATTTGGTTATTATATTTTGGTTGTTATTCACTAATCTGACAGTCAGTTTATCATTCCACTCCATAAAGCTTGATGTCTGTGTCTCTTGCAGTCTATATTCACCACAGGAAGATCATGCCAGATAAACCAAATAGATTTCTTCAATTGGGTAGCAAAGGTAGTAGATCAGGGCAGCAGTGTGGATGTAATATACCTAGACTTCAACAAAGCCTTTTACTGAGTCCCACATAGAAGACTTTTGAACAAACTTGCCAGTACAGGAGTTGAGCATAAAGTGGTAATCTGCATACAAAGCTGGTTTAGTGGAAGGACTCAGGGGGTAGTGGTAAATGGCCAACTATTAGAGGAGAGAGAAGTAACTAGTAATGTGCCACAGGGATTGATACTGGGGCCTATATTATTTAATATTTTTATCAGTAACATATCTGTGGGCCTCGAAGGCAAGGTGTGTCTATTCGCAAATGACACAAAAATATGTAATAGGGTAGACACTCCGGGGTGAGTGGAAAGGATGAAGGCTGATCTTCAAAGACTAGAAAGGTGGACAAAAACTTGGCAATTAAATTTCAACTCCAAAAGGTGCAAGGTCATGTACCTAGCGAGGAAAAATCTTGTGAAAAATGCATCCTGTCTGGAGTGAAATTGGAAGTGACAAAGCAGGAAAGGGATCTGTGGGTGATTCTAACAGATGACCTGAAAACATCCAAGCAGTGTGAAAAGGCAGCATTAAAGGTGGACAGTACGTTAGGCTGCATAGGAAGAGGAATTATAATTAGAAAGATAGAGGTGATTATGCCACTGTACAGATCAATGGTAAGGCCTCACCTGGAGTACAGTGTACAGTTCTGGGGACCTCACCTCGGAAAGGACATAGACAGACTGGAGACAGTGCAAAGGACAGCTACAAAAATGATACTTGGACTCCACAACAAGACTTACGAGGAACGTCTGCACAATCTAAACATGTACTCCCTGGAACAACGCAGAGAAAGGGGGGACATGATTGAAACCTTCAAGTACTTGAAGGGAATAAACAAGGTCCAGGTTCAGGACCTATTTCAGATCAAGAATCATGCAAGAATAAGGAGGCATGGCATGAAGCTGGAAGGAGACAAATTCAAGAGTAACCCAAAAAAGTTCTTCTTTATCGAGAGGGTGGTGGGTACTTGGAATGGCCTTCCACCATAGGTTGTGGAGACTAGGTCAGTCAGATTGTTCAAGAAGGCATGGGATATGTGCTAAGGTATTATAACACTGAATAGCATTTAAGGGAGAAGGGCTAGGCTTATGGGCAGACTAGATGGACCATGCGGTCCCCTTCTGCCATCACTTTCCATGTTTCTATATAGTATAGATATGTAGTTCCTGCCAAGCCTACCCAGTGTGCATGGTGGGGTGCATATGTCACGTGTGTCTATTCAACTTTGCCTATGTCCATACATTTACTGTGTTTCATCACGTGTGCCATTGTGCATGCACATTATTTAATATAACTTTCAGTTACCCTGTGAATTTGTTTTAGTTTAGTAGTCCTTCCAGTGACTAGTCAGTCGCTACTCCATCCAGTCAGTTCATCTGCTCCATATAGCCTGTTGTCTGTGTCTGTTAAGCAGTTTCTGGAGACACTGGCAGCACTCACAAGAATGTGCTGACCAGGCCAACTTAATATGGGGTGTATGTACTGTCTAAGATGGATTGACTCATGTTGTGTCATGTCATGCCATGTCTCTTATTTGAGTCTGTGACTGTTTATGGCAAGCTGTGTTACATCTGCTGTGTAGAAAACATGAAAAAAAGACCTGGACATACAGGTGGGATAAGGAGCGGATAAGGGTTACACATCCATGCCAGTCTTAAATACATGTTCTGTATCTGTACCTAACATAGAAACATAGAAACATAGACTTTGATGGCAGATAAGGACCACTTGGACCATCTAGTCTGCCCATTTCCCTACCTACAGGATAGGCCGCAGATCCTAGTTAACCAACAGCCTATTTCTTCCTACCCCCACAAGAATTACCTTATGTCTGTCTCATGCATTCTTGAATTCTCCCACAGTTTTAGACCCCACAACCTCCTCAGGAAGGCTGTTCCATGCATCCACTACCCTCTCTGTGAAATAATACTTCCTCATATTGCCCCTGGACCGCCCTCCTTCTATCTTTAAATTGTATCCCTTGTTCTTGCACATCTCTTTTCTGAAAGATGCTACCCTCTTGGACTTAGTTGATTCCACTGAGGTACTTAAAAGTTTCTATCATGTCCCCACTCTCCCTTCTTTCCTCAAGGGTATACATATTAAGCTCCTTTAGTCTCTCCTCATACGGCTTCTCTTGCAGACCCTGCACCATTTTAGTTGCCCTCCTCTGGACTACCCTATCCTGTCTATGTCCTTGTGGAGATGGGGTCTCCAGAACTGGACACAGTACTCAGATGGGGTCTCACCAACTGTCTGTACAGAGGATAACAACTTCCTGTTTTCTGCTGCTGATGCCTCTCCTATACATCCCAGTATACCCCAGCCCTCCCTACTGCCTTCTCACATTGCTTGCTAACCTTAAGGTCATCTGATATGATAACCCCCAGGTCCCTTTCCTTTTTTGTTGTTGTTACTACCTCCCCACCCATTATGTATTCTTTCCCTGGGTTCTTGTTTCCCAGGTGCATTATTTTGCACTTCTTTGCATTGAATCCTAGCTGCCATACTTCAGACCATTCCTCCAACCTTGCCAAGTCCCTTTTCATCCTTTCCACGCTTCCTTGTGTATCAACCCTGTTGCAGATCTTTGTGTCATCTGCAAAAAGGCATACTTTTCCTTCCAGTCCCTCTGCAATGTCACTGATGAAGACATTAAAAAGGACTGGACCCAATACTAAACACTGCGGTACCCCACTAGTGACCCCTCTTTCTTCAGAGTGGACACCATTTACAGTTACCTTCTGTGTCCTGTTGTGCAGCCAATGTTTTACCCAGGCTACCACCCTGGGACCCACTCCCAGGCTGGTTAATTTGACTATTAATCTTTTGTGTGGGACTGTGTCAAATGCCTTGCTAAAGTCTAGGTAGGCCATGTCCACAGCCCCTCCCTGGTCTACTACTTTGGTCACCCAGTCAAAGAAATCTATTAGATTCATCTGACATGACCTTCCTGCTGTGAACCCATGCTGCCTTGGGTCCTGTGCTCCACTGGCCTCTAGGTACTCAACTATTCTTTCCTTCAGAAGTGACTCCATCACTTTCCCTACCACAGAGGTCAGACTGACAGGTCTGTAGTTTCCTGCCTCTGTCTTGGTCCCACTTTTGTGAAGGGAATCACATCCGCCTTCCTCCAGTCTTGGTGCCACACCATCCTCCATGATTTATTAAAAGAGTAGCCAGTGGTTTCACTAGTTCCTCCATTAATTCTTTTAGAATTCTGGGGTAATTCCATCAGGACCCATTGCTTTGTCCACCTTCAGTTTTAGGAGTTCTTGCAGAACCCTTTCTTCTGTGAAAGGACTGGGATTGACCCCCTATCAAGAGTGCTTCTGTTAATTGGATTAGGCACTTCCCTCTCTTTGTGAATACTAAGCAGAAATATTTGTTCAGTATCCCTGCTTTTCACTGTCCCCTCTGCCCACCCACCGTTCATTCTATTCAGCCTCACTATCCCTCCTTTGTCTTTCTCATCCGCTGATGTACCTATAAAGGTTTTATCCCCCCTCATTAAATGAGTTGGCTATCTTTTCCTCAGTTTGGGCCTTTGCTATTCTGACTTCCCTCCTGCTTTCTTCTGCCTTAACTGGTACAGCTCTCTGTCCTGCTCCTTCTGTGTTTCCTTATACTTCCGAAAGCTATCTTTTCTTCCTGACTTTCACAGCCACCTCTTTTGAGAACCATAGTGGCTTTTTCTTTTGTTTTGATTTGTTTATTTGCTTCACACAAAGGCTTGTTGCCTCTGTTATGGCAGTTTTGATGATTCCCCATTGTTGCTCCACACCACCTTCTAGCCTGTTTGCTAGTGCTTTTCTGAGGCACTGTCCCATCTTACCAAAGTCAGCCCTCATAAAGTCCAGTACCCTCACTTTTGTATGGCTTGACTCTGTAGCTGAGTTTAACATGAACCACACTGTTTGATGGTCACTTGTCCCCAGATGGCAACCCACTTCTAGATCTGAGATCCTCTTACTGCCCCCATTTGAGAGTATGGGGTCTAAGATTGCTCCCTCATGAGTGGGTTCTGAAACTAGCTGTCTGAGGCCTGCCACCTGTAGGGCACCAAGAATGGCCCTGCTCTTGGATGTGGCTGCAGCAAATGTGCTCCAGTTAACATCTGGCATATTCAGGTCTCCCATCACCAGTATCTCCCCTTTCTCTGCCATTCTAAGAATGCCTTCTATCATATCCTTGTCCATTCCCTCCCCCTGACATGGGGGTCTGTACACAACCCCTGTGAGGATTGTGGTGCCCTTTCCAGTCTCCAAGGTGACCCACAGTGCCTCCTCTCCTCCCTGTTTACCCTTTTGTTCAGTTGCTTTTATCTCTTCCTTTACATAAAGAGCTACTCCTCCCCCTCTTCTACCCTGCCTGTCTCTCCTGTAGGTTATGTACCCTGGTATGTTAACATCCCAGTCATGGTTCTCTGTGTACCATGTTTCTGTGACTGCTATGATATCCAGGCATCCCTCTTCCATCAAGGCCACCAGCTCAGGGAGCATGTTGCCCAGACTACAGCATTGGTACACTACACCTCCATTTCCTGATGGCCTTACTCCCTTTGCCCCATCCCTGTCCTTCTTGCCTTTGTCACTTTCTCCATTTACCCTGCCTTCTCCCTATTGACACCTCTATGTTGGTGTTTACTGCACTTACTACCGTGATTATTTGGGGGAGGGCTAGGATTTCCCTGCTCCTTTCCAATGCCTCCCCCCTTGGCTAGTTTAAATGCTTGCCAATGAAGCATTGAAACCTATCACCTAGGATTCTGGTTCCCCTCCCGGACAGATGCAGCCCATCATGCCAGTATAGGCTTGCATCACTCCAGGTGGACCCCCAGTCCCCAATGAAGTGAAAACCCTGAGCTCCACACCAGTTTTTCAACCACTGATTGAATCCCATGGTGCAGAATACCCTAAACTCTCTTATGCCATAGATGGGCAGCACCTCCGAGAAGGTTACCATGCGTGCTACTTGACTAAGGCCCTTCCCCAATTCCACAAACTCTTCCTGCACTTCTCTAATCCCTTTCTTAGCCAGGTCATTTGTCCCTAGGTGGACAATGACATCCAGCTCCCTCCCCTGTGCAGCTGCTCTGGCAATCCTGAGGATTCACTCCCTGTCCCTCCAAGCCATGGTGCCAGGCAGGCACCTTACCTCCCTCTCCCCTTCCTCCCCAAGTTCTACCTTCCTAACAATGGAGTCTCCCACCAGGAGTTGTTTCCTTCCCCTGCCACCCTCCTGTGGGTCTCCTTTGTGGAGGTTCCCAGCATCATCCTTGGTCTCCACTGCGGGTGCCTCCCATAGAGCAACCACACTTTGCCAGAATGGCATAGGAATTGTGAGAGGTAAACTGGAGGATGTGCCTCTGTTCCACCACCCTCACCCTCCTGAGCCCACTGTGGTCCAACCACCTCTTTCTTGGCAACCTCTGAGGCAACGGCAGTGGCACTGGTGGTCCCTGGATGGAAGAGGAGGTCCCACAAATCCTGGCCAACTCAGCCTGGAGATTAGCAACCTCCTCCCTCAGCCCAGAGAGGTGCCTGCAGATGGGACAACACCCATCCTCCAGAACATCTCCGGAAGACTGCTGCTCCACAGCCACTGCACTGCACCACTCCAATCATGTCTTATTTCTGGCCCCTTAACTGTTTGCAATCCTTACTCTTTCCTCTGTTTTTTTTCTCTCCTTACTTTCTGCCTGTGTGCCCTTTAAGCTCCTGATTGTCCTGTTCTGAGACAAGAATCTCCTATATTTCTCAGTAGACCACTTACTTGCTCAGAGGCAGACCTCCAGCAGCTTGAGGGGGCCGGAGAGCTACTCTTCTCCTTCTAAGATGGTGGGTCTTTGGTGGTTCTGTGATCACTCACTTCCTGCTCCCAAACAGGAAGTTTCTGTTGTCAGTCAAATCCTGTGCCTATAAAAATAGAACTAGCTTTGGGTCGGGGGGTGGCGGGGAGGGAAGGAGGGCAATATAGCCCCAGTAGAGAAGTTCAGTCACACAGCAGTCCTTTCTCCTGGTGTCTTCTGCCAAGCTATTAGCAGAATCTTTCTAAGACAGTCTTTAAATGTAGCTTCCTTCTAGCTAAGCCACGCCCCCTACTTACTAGATCATTCTACAAGTAATTTAAACCTCACAGCTATTAAGTCCTTTCAATCACCTGAGATTTACACCTAGATAACTGTTCAGATACCCATTCAGTTCAGTTAACTCAGACAAACACACACTTTTTTTTGTTTTGTTTGTCATTTTTTTTTACCCTAAATTAAAGGTCCAAGTACAAAAGTTCTTCTTCTTTAGTCCCAGCAAAGAAGTCCAATCACACAGCAGTCCTTTCTCCTGGTGTCTTCTGCCAAGCTATTAGCAGAATCTTTCTAAGACAGTCTTTAAATGTAGCTTCCTTCTAGCTAAGCCACTCCCCCTACTTACTAGATCGTTCTACAAGTAATTTAAACCTTACAGCTATTAAGTCATTTCAATCACCTGAGATTTACACCTAGATAACTGTTCAGATACCCATTCTGTTCAGTTAATTCAGACAAGCACACACTTTTTTTGTTTTGTTTGTCAGTTTTTTTTTACCCTAAATTAAAGGTCCAAGTACAAAAGTTCTTCTTCTTTAGTCCCAGCAGAGAAGTCCAGTCACACAGCAGTCCTTTCTCCTGGTGTCTTCTGCCAAGCTATTAGCAGAATCTTTCTAAGGCTGTCTTTCAATGTAGCTTCCTTCTAGCTAAGCCACCCCCCCTACTTACTAGATCATTCTACAAGTAATTTAAACCTCACAGCTATTAAGTTCTTTCAATCACCTGAGATTTACACCTAGATAACTGCTCAGATACCCATTCAGTTCAGTTAACTCAGACAAACACACACTTTTTTTTTGTTTTGTTTGTCAGTTTTTTTTTACCCTAAATTAAAGGTCCAAGTACAAACGTTCTTCTTCTTTAGTCCCAGCAGAGAAGTCCAGTCACACAGCAGTCCTTTCTCCTGGTGTCTTCTGCCAACCTGGTGATGGTTATGGCATGATTCAAAGAACTAGGGCAGGACACATTATACTGTAGCATGGACAAAGAGCTGTTAGTTCAGTTAATAGTAGTCCACCAGTGGCACAGTACCAGCCACTTAATCAGGACAGGGATAATCAGTACATCTGCTTTATTAGGACATCCCTTCAGGAAATGATTAAGTTAGCATTCATTTCTATGGGGTCCTCATCCATTTAATAGGGACTGGGATGCCAGATTATTGAGACAATTGAGTCCCATTCACTGTCCCATTCACTGGCTTTGGTGGCTATCCTACACCCTTCAGCCTACCTACTGCTGCCATTAATGGGCTGTTGATGGGCAGCTGGGCAGGTGTTACTAGTACTGTGAATGGCACTGTCAGTGACAGTCCTGCTTGCCCAGTCCTTTCTGCTCTCTCCTTATCCCCTGCCCCACACAGCTTTACTCAAGGGTGAAGCACTCTGGCTGTTTGCTGATTCTCTGTAGTGTCCTCCTCTGGCTTCCTCATCTGGAGCATTGAATGCTGCTCCCTGTTCTCACTAGTGCTCATGACTCCCTCTAATGCTACTGAGTCTGTCTTTGTTTTCATCATCAGAACCAAGAAGTTGTGGGAAACTCTTGCTGACTACATCATTGCACTGAAACATCTTGCAAACACCTGTGAGTTCAGCCATTTTCTGGATGATGCCTTACGGTGTCAATTTGTCTGTGGTCTGAGAGGAGAAGACTACTGCAAATGACTGTTGTCAGAAAACACTTAACTTTTTAAATGTGCCTGTGATATTGTGCATGCTTTGGAGCTCACCTGCAAAAATCACAAGGGAGCTAGCGGGACATTCTGAACCACCAAATATTGGGGTTCACAGGGTCACCCATACACCAGGACCCAATGAAAAATGAAATGAAAGATGAATCGTTGGAGGTTTTTACTGTCTACACAACACGAGGAACTTGTGAGAGAATTTGCTTCCAGATTAAGTTGACGAGCAAAACAGTTAGCATGCAGCTTGACACCAGGGCATCAGTATCTTTGGTGCCAGTACACATCTACAGGCAGAACCTTAAGAGCTGCCTGTTGCAACCATCACATAGTCATCTCATGTCTTATACCAGAAACTGAATTCCTGTTCTGGGGAAGATTCAAGTACCAGTCACCCATGAGAGATGAGTCTGAACTTTGCCTCTGGTGGTAGTGCAATGAGAATGAGCCTCATTATTGGGAAGAAACTGGCTCAAAAAGAACAAGTTGAACTGGTAAGAGATCTTCTCCTTAAAAACTGTGATCAAAGCACTGCAAGATGAAAGATGCTGGGGGAATGGTATTGGACAGCATGGTTCTATTTTCCAGTATGACTGTGGCACCCTCCAGGATATCAAGGCAAAGATCGGAGTAAGGAAAAGACCAGAGTGTGAATGGGAGTCAGTCCAATTTTCCACAAGCCTCAACCAGTACCCTACATCTTAATGGAAGCAGTAGAGAAGGAAGTGGATTTTCTGTAAAGCCATGGTATAATGTTGTGAGTAGAGAAGAGCTACTGGTTTGCTGTTTCTTTGTGGTACTGAAAGGAGACAAACCAGTGAGGCTGTGTGGTGACTACAAGGATACAGTGAACCGTTATACAGAGCAAGAACTATATCCCTTACTCAGTACAGAGAACTTGTTTGCCACACCCGCAGCTGGAAAGTTCTTTAGTAAATTGGACCTATCCTTTGCATACCAACAGTTGGAACTGGAACCAGAGTCAGAGCAATATCTCACAATCAATACCCACAAGGAACTTTACCGATATCAGTGCTTAGCCTATGGAGTCTGGATAGTGCTAACAATTTTACAGCACGTCACAGACCAAATACTGCACAAGTTGGACCATGTAGTCTGCTTTATGGATGATATCTTGATAACTGCATTGACAATAGAAGAGCATCTGACAATCCTGGACCATTTCCTGTCCAAACTGCAGCAGTATGGAGTGAGAGTGAAGTTAGCTAAATGTCTGTTTCTGCAAGATTCCATCGAATACCTAGGCTGTTAGATCAACGCCAAGGGCCTACACCCAGGAGAGAGCAAAGTGGAAGCGTTGTCAATATATTGGCACAAACAAATGTGACTGACTTAAGATCACTCCTTGGGGTGTTAAACTACTCTGGACATTGTTTGTCATGCTTGTCCACATTGGTGCAGCTACTGGATGATTTGCTACAGAAAGATGTTAAATGGAATTGGTCATCGCAGTGTGAGGAAGCATTCCAGTCTTGCAAGCAATGACATCTGAAGAGCAAGTGGCTGGCACACTATGACCCATGAAGAACTCAGAAACTGGCATGTGATGTGTCCCCATATGGAGTGAGTGTAGTATTCATTCATGTGTTACCTTCAGGGGAGGAACACCCAATTGTTTTTACATCAAGAACCACGTCCCCAAGCAAATTAAATTATGCTCACATCAAAATGGAAGCCTTAAGCATAATCTTCTGTGTCAAGAAGTTCCATAAGCACCTGCATGGATGGAAATTCAGTCTGTTAACAGATCACAAGCCTCTATTGACCATTCTGAGGCTGAAGGCAGCAATACCCACTCTAGAAACATTGAGGATGCAGCAGTGGGCCCTGATTCTGTTGTTCAGTGACTCTATGACATTTAATACAGATGTTCTCAGGTTTATGGAAATGCGGCTACATTATCAAGACTGCCATACCAAAGATGCTACAGAGAAGGAAGATTAGGTGGCACTGTTCCAATTTCCACATATAGAGGAATTACCTCTTGCTTCACGGAAATTGCAGAGGAAAGAGGACACAACCCAGCCCTCTCTAACGTGCTAGATTTCACCCTAAATTGTTGACCTAGCTTCACAAGGGACCAGACTCTGTCACCATTCTTGGACAAGAAGGACCAGTAGTCCACAGATCAAGGCTGTGTTCTGTGGGGTGCTCAAGTTGTGATATATCCAACGTTCTGAAAGAGGTTACTTTCTGATTTACATGGTTGTCATCTTGAAACCTCTCAGATGAAGGCATTGGCCCAGGAATACCAGCTATGGCTGGAACCTGATCAAGATATCCAGCATCTTGTCAGCCAATGTGCACCATGTGTGGCTTTCTGCAACCAAGCTGCAACTGCACCCCTGCATCTCAGCTCTTGGGCTACCACACATTGTGAATGCATTCATAAAGACTATACAGAAGTAGGCAAACACAATTTCTTAGTGGTAATTGATGTCTGCTTCAAATGAATGGAAGTGCTTCCACACTAGTGACAACAACTGAAAAGACTAAGCCTTATGAGACAACTCTTTGCCTCGTATAGACTGTCACCAGATTTAGTATTGGACAACAGTCCACAATCTTCTTCACATGACTTTAAACTGTTCTTAAAGCAAAATGGGGCCTGACATATTTTGTCTCCACCTTACCATCCAGTATTAAATTGTGTAGCGGAATGAGCTGTTCAGACATTCAAAAAAAGTCTGGTCAAACAAGGTTCTCAGTCAACACCTGCAACCTAAAGGTTGGTGTTTTTTTGTTTGCTTACAGAAACAGTCTTCATGCCATCATAGAGCAAACATCTGTTGAACTGTTCTCAAATGTTAACCACATACTTGTTTGTCATTGTCCAAGTGGATTTGGTTGATACTGTCATAAAACATCAACTGCATCAGCAGAGAGTCATGACAAGTCAGTCAAGTCAGTATTAATCTTTCATCCTGCAGAGAGGGTGGTGGTTTGAGACTGCAAGCATCCCAAGAGTTTTTGGATTCCTGTGGTGGTTGTGGTGATTGAAACACATGGAACTTTGACCTGTGGAGTTTGAGTGGGATGTCACTTTGTTTACATACGTGTGAGTAACCTGTTACATTCAACGGTTCCAGCTCATTCAGCAGAAGATGTCACTCTAGAAGAGAACATTAACACAGAAGACTTTGTTACTGCCCTTGAAATTCCACTGGGGCCCATGCTAAATAATATTGGAACTGATGTTTCAATGATAGCAGTACTTTCAGCCTGAAGATACTCCTTTAGGCAGTTAACAGCACCACAAAGACCTAGGCCAGGATTCACAATGGGAAGACAAAGTGGGTGCAAAAGTTTGCAGTGCACTTCTCAGTAGCGCTGGTGGGCAATGGAGCCATTCACAGTCGGATAGCCTGGTGGGCTATCTGACTGTGAATAGGGGCAAGTGGGGGCAGCGCTAATACAGGAAAATAAATTTAATACACAGTAGCGCTGTCCCCACAGCCAGCCAGAGAAATGGCCCCACCGCAATAGCGCTCAGGAGATAAAGTGCTATTCATGAATGGAGCCATGCAAATGAACCCATTGGGCATGCAAAGTGCTAGTGGTCAATAGCATGCCCATTATGGGCTCATTTGCATGCCATTAGTGTGGCAGTGTGTAGCCCCCCCCACCAGCCCAAGCCCCATGCAGCTGTAGTCCTCCATAGTCCAGTGTTGCCCTCCCTACTCTGATTGCAGACCCTGATGGTTAGAAAAACTTATTCCATAGTTTAGGATCCCTTCCCAGTCCCCAATCTCCTGATCGCCCACCCTTTTGTAATACAAATTCCATTTAATAGTGTCTCACCCCACATCCCCGATGACCCGATTACCCACCCAGTAATAAAATAATCAATGGGCTTGAAGTGTATACTGTAAGCTGTCATTCACAGTTCAGTCAGCAGGCAGCCATGGAGGTGTGAGGGTGGCTGTGCTGCTCACCGACTGGCAGCCATGCTGGGATGGGGGTAGTGGGGTGGTCTGTGTTTACCTGAGTGGGTGGGGGGTTGTGGGGACCACTACACTATGGAAAGCTACTGTATTCAGTTTCATATTGGGTGGGTGATCGGGCAATGGGGAGGGACCCTACACTACAGAAATAATTGTTTTTATTTTCAGGTGGGTGATTGGTGACTAGGGTAGGACCCAACACTATGGAAAATTATTTATTTTGTTAACAGGTGGATGATCAGGGAATGGGAAGGGACCCTACACTATGGAGTATAATTTATTCTGTGAACAGGTGGGTAACTGGGTAATCGGGGAATGGGGAGGGACCACTGCACTATGGCAATTAGATTATTTTATTACTGGGTGGGTAATAGGGTGATCAGGAACTGGGAAGGGACCACTACACTATGGAAAAACTTTTATTTTATTACTGGGTGTGTAATCTGGTGATTGGGGATCGAGGAGGACCCTACACTGTGGAATATATTTAATTTTATTAGTAGGTGAGTAATTGGGCAATCAGGGATGGTGAGGGACCACTACACTATGGAAATCTTTTATTTTATTATCGGATGGGTAATCAGGTGATTGGGGATCAGGGATGGACCCTACACTATGGAGAATATTTCATTTTGTTAATGGGTGGGTCATAGGGTGATTGTGGACTGGGGAAAGGACCACTAAACTATGGAAAAAATGTTTATTTTATTACTGGGTGGGTACTTGGGTGATCAGGGACCGGGGATGGGGTGGGGGGCAGCAGTACCTTCATCAATCACTAGGGTTGTACGGGTTACCGACACTTTTTTTCAGTGCTAATTTGCTCCATGCAAGGACCTTCACAAAGGCCCTTGCATGGAGCAAATCCTTTGTGAATGGTTTTGTGGGGATATGCATGTCCCCTCCTCCTCATTTTCATCGCAGTCCCCCCTCACTACTTTGCCCAGGAGCAAACCAAGTTGGGGGCAAACTGAGCTTTGTGAATACCAGCTATTCACAAAGCTCAGTTTGCCCCAGGCAAATGGGGTTTGCGCCCTGAAAAAGCTTTGTGAATCCTGCCCCTGACCGTTTAAGTCATGAACAGTACATGTGACTCTGTGCAACTGGACTTGTTACCTGTTGTGTTACTTAGTAACAGGTTCTATCAGCAGGGCACAGTAATCTACTGAACTTGTTCCTGGGTACTGAATAGTCTAGTTTGGCAGCAAAACAAGGAAATGTTAATGATGGGTATTAGACTATTTTTTGTCTGGGTGGGTGTAGTGTATATATATATATATATATATATATATATATATCTATATATATATAGATATATATATATATATCTATCTATCTATCTATATATATGTACTTATATAAGTACTTGGGAAGCCATTAGGGCTGTAGTCCATAGCCATAGTATTATAGTCTTCCAGTAGTTCCTCTCTTGCCAAGTGGATGTCATTTTGTTGATTGTCCAGTATAATAATGACTGCTACAATCAAGCAGCATTGTGTCTGAGTCAGTTAGTCCCAAACTCCCTGATTACTTCAGAAGATTTGTTGCATTCAATTTAAGTTATATGTATTAAGAAATTAAGTTGTGCAAGTAATTGCAGCAATGCTGAGCTGACAAACCACAGTGACTATAATCAAGCCTGGCTAAATTTTCAGGAACTTTTTTTTCTTTTTTCATGGGCACACAGCTGCGAACTTAGAACAAGCATTTGTCAATGCCGAATGTTGGCTTGCTGCCATTGGCAGTGTAGGAGTTAGAGAGATGCGTCATAGGAATGGCAGTCAAGTACTGAACTGATGCCAACCCACCCCCACCCTGCAAACAGTGACAGGCATTAGGGTGTCCCTTTGGGTGTTTGGTAGTGCAGTGCAGGAAAACATGTTGGGCAGGATGTGAAAAATGACAACTGCACACCTCATAAGGAGGTGTAAAAAAATGCCAGTGTTGAAAATGTGGCATGTAAATATACCAAATTTGTGAAGTTACAAGGGTGTGTGGGAAATATGCAACGCACGCTTGCAACACTGCCATTTTATGGGCGTTCAGCACCAAATTTTCAATATAGGCATTTTAGCACCTCTGCTCATGTACAGTGTCACTGTTATTTCCTCAATGTGTCCCAAGAAGTGATTTCGCATAGCGACCACGCTATTCTGTGCTGGAAGTGTGAAAACACATTTTGGGCAGGATATGTGAAATGACGGCTGTACTGTTCATCAAGAGGTGTGGAAAAATGGCAATGGTGAAAATCCAGAGTGAGACTATCACAAATGCAAGACAGTACGAGCGTGCATGCAGTCTGCCAACGCATGCCCATAACACAGTCATTTTATGGAGTATCATCACCAAATTTTCAACATAGGCATTTTAGGACCTCTGCTCATGAACTGTGTCACTGACATTTTCATAATCTGGCCCAAACACTGATTTCCCACAGCGACTGCGCTATTGTGTGCTGGAAGTGTGGAAACACATTTCAGGCAGGATGTGGAAAATGACAGCTGTACTGTTCACAAGGAGGTGTGCAAAAATGACAATGCTTGAAAATCCAGCGTTAAAATATTGTGAACCGCCAAGAAGGTAATGGTAGCCTGCATAGCAACTGCGCAATGCACGCTCATAAAACAGGCATTTGTTGGATTTTTCCCACCAAATTTGAAACATAAGCTTTTTGAGAGGCCATCTTATGAACACTGGCACTGTCATTTTGTTAATGGGTCCTGAAAGGTGATTTCATGCAGTGACTGCAAAATCACTTTTCGAGGGCGATGAACGCCATGACAGTGATAGAATTCATGAGGAGGGGCCCCCAAAACCCCATGTTGAAAATTTAGTGCCAAAATTCCAAGAAATGCCTGAGATATGCAGCAAAGTTGGAAAAACACTATTCATTCCATTATACAGTTTACTGGCATTTCCTCAGTTCGTGGTCGGCTTTGAAGAGTGCAGACGTGTTCCCGGTCCACCGAAGATCATCGCGCCAGACTCCGGAGGTAAGTATGGGGTGACGGGGGTGAGGGGAGGCAGGCTGTGCAGTGAGTGGGTGTGGGTAGGGGGAGGGGGCATCGAGACTATGAGGGACGGTTTTCATTTTACAGGGTAAAAAACAAAACAAAACCTTGGTGGGACAGTTTTCCTTTTCCAGGACATTTGGCATGCTGGGGTGGGCTCCCAGCATGCCACCTAACTTGTTTTGGGGGGGTGTCCGTAGCTGACAGGGGATTGGGCACCCTTGTCGGCACACAACATGGGGGTGAAGTAATGCCAACGGGGGTTGGGCACCCCTGTCGGCAAACAAAGAAGCGTGGGGGCATGAGCTGAGGGGATTGGGCACCCCTCAGCATTCATCAACTGGGGAGATGATGCCCGATGGTGGCGGGCCCCCTACGGCACACAAAGATGGGGAGCCACTAGCCAAGGGGGATTGGGCACCCCTCAGCATTCACATTGGGGGAGGTATGCCGATGCGGGAGTGAGCTCCCCATTGGCACACAAAGACAGCGGGGTTTACCGACAGGGGATTGGGCACCCCTAATGTCGGCAGACGGTAGGTTGCCCACTCATCACCAACCACATGCTCATAATGGCAACAAGTATGGTAGCAAAGGACCACTGCATATGATGAGCTTTGCTCGGATTGCAGTGGACCTTTGGTTAGATGTGCTCGCCCCATTATGTATGCATGGTGTGGCGCCGGCATGCAGGCTGATTGGGGAATGAGGGACACACCTACTGATGCGTGCCCTGCATTTGCCCAACAGTGGCCGCACCCCCAAACCCGCACTACCGCAAGATGTTGCTTGCGCAAACGCACAAGCCAACATAAAAATGTCTTGAGTGGACAGATGTGAACAACCACAGAAAAGCAACTAACTGAAGTGTTGAGAGCTAGCTGACTAATCTCCCTCTACCAGCTAAGGTGCACTAATACTTGCTTATGTGTCTGTGGAGGGACCCAAGCCTGGGTTCCTCACAGGAAATGTGTAGTATTCAATTTATATTGCATTTATTATGAAATCAAGTCACTCAAGTCACTGCAGCAATGTTGAGCTTACATACTTTACTCATTATAGTGATGACTGACCAAATTCTCAAGAAAAAGAAATAGAATTTGTTGGGCATGCAGCCACAAACTTAGAACAAAATGTCTTGAGTACACAGTCATGCACTTACACAGAATTTAAAAGCAGCTAGCTGAAGTGATGGGTCAGCTGACTAATCCCACTCTACCAGTTAAGGTGCACTCACACTTGCTTAAATGTCTCTGGAGGGACCCAAGCTGGGGTTCCTCACAGGAGATGAGAATAACTAAATAAACATTTTATTTATTATAAAATATGTTACTGCAGCAATGCTGAGCATACAAATCACACTCATTATAGTCAAGCCTGACTAAATTCTCAGGAAAAAAATCATGGGCAGGATGTTAAGCCACGAACATTTAAAAAAGATCCCTAACTGCTAATTGTATTTCAGTTAAACTACTTGCATTTTTCTTTGTTTCAGATGACGAAGTTACAATACCCTTCAAATTCTAATCAAACTAGACCCATACAAAAACCTTCCTTACTCCCTTAAGGTGTTAGTTTTTAAAATGCACTACACTGCAGCTTTAAATCTTGTTTGGTTTTAGTACAGTACACACACACACTCTGTGTGTGTGTGTGTGTGTGTGTGTGTGTGTGTGTGTGTGTGTGTGTGTGTTATTGGGGCCTGCATGTCTGTCTCAGCAAACAGAAAACAGCCCTTCTATTTTCCCTTTCTTAAAAGTCTAATTTTCACCCTACAGTATAAAAAATCGAACCTTTCTAGGTTGGGATTTAGAGAGGGAATGAAAAATGTCAAGATTTCAGATTTTTGTCTATAGTAGTTTTAACAAGTGGATGGAAGCAGAATCTTTCTCTGTAGCAGCTCAAGTCATCTGTTTCTCCTGCTAGAAGCTTCAGTGTGTGCTGGTACATGACCTGTCTTCAATGAGTTTCCAGTAGTGGCCTCTGACTGGACAGGAGGTCTTGGGAGTTGTTGAACACCCACCAAGTATCAAAATACTGAATTGTCTTGAATAGCAAATATTATTCATTTTTTTGAGTAACAAAATATACAATAAAGCATGGGGTGATGTGTGTAATGCAAATTTTACATGCACCCAAGTAGTTGGATGCTACATAAAGACTGAGAGAGAAGCTTGAAGGGTTTATTTAAGCATTCAATAATGAGGGTGTGTGTAAAATTCAGGTTTTGCATGCTACAACGTGTTATGTTTATATAATTGTTGGATCGTGTTTTTTCACCACAGCATTTATATAAAATAAAACTACATCACTGGCTGTTCAGCCGCAGTCCTGTCTGGTTTAAACATGGTCTGCTGCTGCTGAAACCTGTTGATTTTTTTTCTTTCTTCAAGTTCGTGTGCTTTAAATTGTAAGTAGTGTTAAAAACTTTGATGTGACCGTCCAGTTTTTTTGTTTTTTTAAGATTTACTTAGTGCTGAGAGCAAGTGGCGGTGCAGGGTTCAGTATGACTACTGGAAGTCAAACGGCTGGCGCATGAGTGGTGAGTGGAGTGAGGAAAACTAAGTGCGTGTTTGCTGTTATAAACACCCCTTTATAACTGTAAATTACAAATGGTGTTTCTTAGGGGAAAAAAACATGATCCAGTTATTATTGGCCTATTATTCATGGTAGTCAGGAAATACTATTGGTACTCACACATCCAGTTCTATAAAACAAAGGGATCACAATCAAACAGAAACATAGAAACATAGACATTGATGGCAGAAGGAGACCGCTAGGTCCATCTAGTCTGCTCATTTGTTTTAGACCTATTTGACACACCAGTTACCAGGGCTCCCTTGTGTCTATCCCATGCATTCTTGAATCCCCCCACAGTGTTCACCCCCCACAACTCTTGGGGCAGGCTGTTCCAGATGTCCACCACTCTTTCTGTGAAGAAAAACTTCCTGATGTTGGTACAGAACTTCCCTCCTTGCAGCCTGAGGTCATAGCCCCTAGTCCTGGAGCCCTTCTTGAAGTAAAAATCAGCTTTTAAGAGAAAACACTGATGGGGGAGATGGAATCAAAGCTGTCAGAGGGGTAGAGGAGAGACATGGGAAACATGAAAGGGGGCAAAGGAAAGCACAAGTGTGAAAGGAGAATTTACTAGAAGATACATAGAGGTTTTTGGACATAAAAATCTTTTTTGTATGGTCAATCACTTCTGCTCAGTTCCTAAATGAGCCTTAAGAGATTGAAAGGGTGTTGTCAGTTACACCAACAGTAACCAGCGATGATAACTGTGACACTAAAGAGTGGAGGATAGCGCATACCCAGGTATGGCTACCTCCCAGTCCTGGTTTTCATTGCACCAGGTTACTATAATTGCTACTATGTTCAGTTCTCTTGCTGCCATGGTGGCTTCTAGGTTTGCCATCTTGTTGCCCAGACTTCGAGCACTGGTACCCATGGCTCTTCATTTTGTACTGACACCTCCCCTCTTCTTGCCATTTTGTCCTCCCCCTTTTCCTCCACTATTTTCTTTCTTCTTTCCTTTTCCCTCTTCCTCTTGGTTACCTATTTGCATTTGTTTCCTTTGGGACTTCTCACCCTTGGCATTCCCACTGCTGACTCTGTAAGCATGTGGGGTGGGCAGACTTGTCTTCCTGCCTTATTCCACATCCCCCTTGGCTAGATTAATTGATTACTAATGTAACATTTAAATTGTTCACTAATGATCTCAGTTCCCCTCCTGGAGGGATGCAGGCTATCTCCCATGTACAGGCCTCTGTCCCTCCAGGTGGAGACCCAGTCCTCAGTGAATCTGCATCACTCATCTCTGCAACATTTCCTCTACCATAAGTTGAAGTCCCTGGTGTGGATCCTCCTGTCATTACCCTTGTCATGGACAGGTAGCATCTCTGAGAAAGTAACAGATTGTGCTACCTGCCTAAGACCTCTCCCCAGTTTCCTGAACTCCTCCTGAGCTGCATGTGGCCTCTCCCCATCCAGGTAATTTGTCCCTAAGTGAACAATGACACCATGCCTCTCCAGTGATCCTCAGGATCCTCCTTCCATCCTATCAGCTGTGGCATTGAGCAGGTACCTTACCACCCTCTGCTTATCTCTACCTGTCCCCAACTGTATCCCCCTTACTAACGAGTCCCCCACCAGGATTCACTTCCTCCTCCTTTGGGGTCCTCTGCTACCCCATTGGGGTTTCCACCATGGAGGACCTCCACAAACGTTCTAGCCACTACCTCTGGTGCCTCAGTGGGACCGTCCTTCCCTGCCAGTGCGGTGTAGGAGTTCCATAGTGGTATGTGATTAGGGATGTGACTATGCTACCCCATCCTAATCCTCCCTGAGCTCACCATTGTCCAGCCACTCCTCATTCCTGGCACACTTTAAGGAAGCAGAAGTGGACTTTGTGGTCTCTGAGTAAGGGAGTAGGTCCTCCTAACCCAAGCCATCATGACCTTGAGTCTGGCAACCTCCTCCCTTAACCCAGAGAGGTGCCAAAAGATGGGGCAGCACCGCAGTCACCAGAAAGTCTCCCTGAAGATTTCCGGCCCTCATCCACTGCACTGCACTACTCTCATCATAGTTACTCCCTATATCTGGACTATACCTGCTACCCTCTAAAAATGTTCCTGATCCAATAATAAACTTACAGGCTAAAACTACCAGAAACCCTATTTGCACACACACCCCTTTAAGATCTACCTACTCTTTTGTTTCCTCTCTCTTCCCTCTCCTCTTCTTTCCCCCGACCTGTAGATACTCTCTATCCCTATTTCACCAACTCAGCTGATCTAACACCTGATACAAAACCCCCCAATCACCAGCTAACAAGCTCCATGTGCACTATTTACAAATACTCCCTTTGAGCTACCTCTTTCCCACTACCTGTGATGTTAGTCAATTGGTGGACATTGGACAATCTGGCTTTGATGCCCCTTCCAACAATTGATCTCTGGTGTCTATTCCATGGAACTGTAGGACTGAAGGATTGTAATCCAAACACAAGTCATGTCATTTCTGTTTTTAAATTTGCTTCTGATGAAGTAAACCTATGAAAAGGGAACACAACAAATCCCTATCTGTGACTTTATTCTTTTTTATAAGCATAGAGTAGGTTAGGCTTTATCACCACTGGATGACATTAAGTGATAGGAATTTAAAAGTGAGAAAGTTATATTTTGTTTTTCTCCACTAGTATGCATTTCCATGGACTAGACCCGAGAGATCAGTTGTGGAAAGGGACTCAAAGCCAGATTTTCCAGTTGACAAAGGGTCCAGTGCCAGAGAGGATGCCAGAAGTGAAGGATCCAGCTGTCAAAGGAGGTGCTAGTACCAGAGGGTCAAGCTGGCAGAGCGCACAATGGAAGCTCTGGAGGATCCAGTTGCAAAATGTCCAGCAACCACACATGGAAAACTGAAAACAAACATTTAAAAAATGGAAAATGAGCACAATACAGCCATGGTTTATGGACAGTTTTCATTTATTTTTCCACTATGATAATTTAACCCTTGAATTGCTCAATTTGCCAGTTTATTACTGTTTACTGAAAACATTTGTCTGCTTGTCTGTTGGTGCTCAGTGATAGTTCTTTTTCATATTTTATGTTTGCAATGCATATGCATCAGCAGAAAATATTGGGGCCACTTGGACAGTTTAGGGACTGGAGAGGTGTGTGCTGTAGCAGCCAATGCAGTGAAGCCTGAAAAAGGTGTGTGAACCAACACCCAGTCCTAGCAAGGCTGTTGCTGATTTTGCTTCACTAGTTGATGATCACAGAATTCTGACATATAAAAGGAGGCAGCCTTAGCTATCACAGTGCAGCTGCATCCATTCATATTCCTGGCATCAGGCAGTGAAGCATCATCCTCTCTTCCACCTGACCCAGTTTTGTAGCACTGGCTGTGGGTGTTCATTCCCGCTGCCAATATTCACCCTCCCTTCCCAGACAGTTTTCAAGAAATCTACCAATTGGGTGCTCAACCCAACCACCAGAAACCACAACAACCCCCTCCCCAACAAAGTCTGGTGTTTAAGTGCCCAGCCCCATTGCCAGAAACCAGAAAATCCACCACCACCACCATCATCAGAGTCCAGTGGTCAGCTGCCCAACACTGCCAGAAACCAAAACAAACCCTCCACTACCGCCAAAGTCCACAGTCAGGTACTCAGTGCCACCAATGTAAAACACTACTTCTTCTAACACCACGTGACATCCAGCTTCCCACCCATAATGTTGCCAAACTACATGCCAAAACTGTGGTGCTCAATCCCCCAATGTTTGTTCCTGCAATTAAAAAAAAAGTTTCTCATTGTCCTATTACTTTGTTAAATATGCAAAAAAGAAAATGGTGCATCAATGTGTTCTGCTCCCCCTGACCCTCCAAATCCCACCCCAACCACCTCTCAGCCCCAGCACCCACACACCCCACACCCCTCATTTACTTATTTAGTTCTCCTCTCATGACCACCGAACATCCTACTGCTCTGCAGCTTAACCACTAACTGACTGAAAACAAGCTAAGTTCGGTTAATGGCTCTTTAATGCCTTTTGAACTTTAATGATAACATTGTCAGTTTTTAATATTTTTGTCCCCAAATATTCACCATAGAAGTATTAGTGACCCCCAGCTTATGAACAAAGGAGACACCATTTTTCAAATACCTTCTGACACGTACTTTTGCAGTTGTTCCATGAAATTACCTTTTAGATAGGATTAAAAAAATGTCACATATCTTGATCATAAATCGGGGCCATAAAAAGACAATGTGAAAATACGGGGTCAAAATGTCAGATCATGAGTACTGTAGAAACAACTGCTAAAATATTCATGATCACACTCTGACAGCCAGATGGCTTACATATAGTACTCACAATCACTCACAGTCCAATGATGGCCAGCTAAGATGGTGAGCAGAGGGCTGTGCTGGTGTCCCTTACTATTGCTGTACTTTGAATTAGGTGAGCAGGCTCATTGAAGGGTGCAGGGAGGAGGGTCCTCAACAGATGAGTCAGAAGGGGGGTAAGATGCCCTTATATGGGGGGACCACTAGACCACCAGGAATATTTGAGACAGCTAAAGGACAGGCAATTATGAGTGAGGGAATGACTAGACCACTTGAAATATTCAAGACATAGAAGATAATTGATGGGCAACAGTGAATAACAATGCTGTGTTTGCTTTGAGATGTTGTCAAGACAACCAATAGACCTTGAGAGACAATCAGTAGACCTTCAAAGTCTATTGGTTGTCATGACAAAACTCAGCATTCTTGTTCACAGTTGCCCATTCATTGTCTTTTGCAGTGTATGGGTGACTATACATATTTAAATTACATGTGCCATTTTGACTTACTTGTCTTGCTGTGTCAACGGTCTCAACCCTGGCAACCAAATCATAGAGTAACAGAATGTTACAGTTAAACTCATTTAACTGTTTATTATTTCAATTCATACAATCAACTGACACATTTAAGAAAAAAAAAAATTCCTTTTTAAACTTGAGTGTCCAGACTGTAACAGTAACGGGCAGATGTCAATCAACGTAATGGGTGGTTAATTCCTTTTTATACTTGAGTGTCCAAACAGTAATGGGCAGATGTCAATCAATGGAATGGGTGGTTTGAAATGACCACCAGAAATGTTGTAAACAGAACAACAAAAAATTGGAACTGTAAATACTGTAGTAATCTTTCTGGTGGTGGAGATTGGTCATGCAGCAGAACAGTAAAAGGTACCTAAACATAAGAAAAATTAAAAAGTATGCTGGTGTTTACTCGTGAGAGAGTTGGGGGTGACAACTTGTTTACCTTGCCAGTCATTATCTTCAGAAGTGTCATCGATGACTGCAACACATTGCTTCTTAGTAGAGCTGAAGTAATTCAAGATATTCAGAGTGACTCCTTCTTGATTGATGTGGCTAACAGGGAAAGATGTGTGCAAGGGCATTCCCCGTTGTTATATGCTAGTAGTGACATACTCAAGATACTACAACAGTAGTCATCCATACCCTGGTCCATTATCCTTTAGCCCTGCTTTACTTATGTTCTCCTAACTGTACTTGTTCTTAACCCCCCTTCACAACCCTGTCAATCCCTCGTGCACTATCCCTGACTTGCCTCCTGTCTCCTAACTGAACCCTTCCTCTTATTACTTCCTCACATGCTACCTCCTGTTATACTGCCCTCCCTTTGGTATACAATAACTCTTTGAATCTTGAGTTCAGCCTACTACCTCTAGCACTTCAAATGTGTTATCCTTCCTCTAACCTTTACCCTCCTGGATCACCTGCTCTTGGGTTGTTGCAATTTATGCTATTTTTGAATATGGTTGTGTTTACCCTGGCCGGTTGGTCTGGGTTATTGTGCACTTGTACTACACTGTTTTGTTTTAGAAACTGTACTTGCATTGCTATGTGTTTGATTGTTCTCACAACTCTTGCCCCCGACTCCCCAGACGCTTCTGGAATGAGCTGTTTGCAGCTTATGTTGTCTTTCCTGGTGAAAACATTTTCCAAATAAATAAAAAATAAAACTACTATGGTACAACAGCACTTGGAGATCATTGAGTTCCATGCACAGTGGTCCTCTCCCATACACTATAATTACAGGATGGGCACTTGAAGGGGGGGTGTATTTGCATGATAATGATTCTATAATGAGCATACAAATGGTGCATAGCACCTTATATGCCCAATGAGTTAAATAGCATGTTAGGGCTAAATATGATGAATGAATGATTGAATGAATGAATGCTTTATTTTTAAAAAGCGCCTTTCCAGAACCAAGGTGCTTTTATATATTTTTTTTTTTTTTAGTTGTTTAACCAGGTATAGCACATTAAGCTGAAAGCTTTTTTACAGGAGCGATCTGGGAGCACAAGGAGGTTAAGTGACTTGCTCAGGGTCACACAGTATGCAAGTGGAAGCTGTGGGCTTTTACAACAACTCAATACATAAAATTAAAACAACATACTAAAATCAATCAATAAATATATTTAAAAATCTGAATATGCCAGACTAAACAAATACATTGTTAGGGCTAACTTAAAACTTGATCCACATAAAACCAGATGCTATGTCATTTGAGCTGCATTATCTCCATTGGGCTCTTGTTGCCTATATTCAGTCTGCAACTGTGTCAATGTAGTGAATATTCACTCTGCACTGTGCCAACACAGCCACATATTCACACAGCATGCTCTAGTCAGAGGGTACTAATTGTCAGAATACTGCAACCAAGCTAGCTGTGTGCTATTTGTAGCACAGCACTCCTGTCAGTGTAGCACACATGGCTTGTTCTGAATATGGGGGCCTATACCACTTAGACCAGTGGAACCCAAAGTCCACAACACAGTGGCTACTGTGAATAAGAAAGATCTGCCCGTAGCCTCAAGATACAGTACTGTTGTTCTAGCTTATAACAGCACTCAAACTGCATTAGTGCAGCACTAACTTTGAATAGCACTGCATGGTGGGGCAAGGGTCATATTTGAAGACCCTCAGTGCACTGCACTGACCTGACAGTGGGATCCCACAGAATATCCTGCTGCTCCCATGCAAATGAGGGATTCTGCATGAATACTGAGTTCAGCAGTATATTCAGCTCTTTCCACAGCACTAAGCAGAATCTGTTGCCAGACTGTTTAACACTGCCAAAACCCTGCTGTTATCCCCATACATGGTTGCTCCAATCAATTGTCCTGTAGTTGTCTTGCATATTCCTGGTGGTGAGCTAGTGTTCCTGCCTTCATTGCCCATCCTGTAGCTCTCTTGAATATTCCTGGTGGTATAATGGTTCTCTTGCCCCTGATCACCCATTCTGTAGCTGTCTTGAATAGTCCTGATGTTTCACTGATCCCCGATCAGTCAATCACCCTGCTGTAACTGTCTGGAGTATTCTTGGTGGTCTAGTGGTCCTCTACATAAGGCATCTGACCCCCTTCTGGCGCACTGCTCAAGACCCTCTTGCCTGCACTCCTTCTTGTCTCAGTCACCTAAGCCAAACAGCAGCAATAATGATGGTTCTTGATGCTATTTTCAGCCCTAACATACTAATGAGCTCATTGGTCATGTACTGGCCATTTGAATGCCAATGTTAGAATCATTACAATGTGTGTGCAGCCTCCTTCAAGCACCTGTCCTGTAATAGTCTTAAATATTTTTAGTGGTCAAGTGGTCCCTTTACCCCAATTGTCTGTCCTGAAGCTGTCTTCAATAATCCTGGTGTTCCATTGCCCCCATAAGGGCATCTGACCCCGCTCCCAACTCATCTGCTCAGAACTCTCCTCCCACACCTTTCCAACCTCATTCATCTAATCCAAACTATGGCAAAAGTGATGGTGACCAGCAGAGTTCTCTGCTCACCACCTTGGCTGTTGGCCATCTGACTGTCAGTGAGCAATCTTGAATATTGTAGAAACAATTGGTACAATATTCACAATCACTCAATGACAGTCAGGCAGTTTCTCCATAGTACTCACAAACACAGTCGCTCATTGATAGTCAGATGGTGGCTGGCAGAAGTGGGGAACTGTGGGCTGTGCTGGTCACTGTCACTGTTGCAATAGTTTGGATTAGGTGAAAGAGTAGGAAAGGTGTGGGAGGAGAGTTCTGAGCAGATGAGTCAAGAGGGCTGTTATATGCCTTTATTTCAGACTCCACAAGGTTGTGGCACTCAGGGAAGTGTGCTGGTGCTCATTCAGAACCAAGAATACCAAATGTGACAGGTTCGATCCAAAAATGAGTGGCACTCAAGAAGACCAACACGAACACTCAAATCAATGCAAAAAAAGATTTATTCAGGACATGAAGGACACCGACTGAATAGCCCCAGTGCTTCAACCACGTGGATCTTCCTCAGGGAGAGTGTTTCTAATCACAGATAGACAGATCTCCCTTTTAAACCCCACCATTAAAGAAATACCATAAAATACTAAATGCATGTGAAAATACATTAAAAAAGACACCAATAAATATCCTGCACTTATTCGTAAATACTAGAACTTAACGACTATAAATTACATATCTGTTCATTTATACTACAAAAAGCATTGCTGAGATGTATGTATGTATGTATGTATACATAAATAAAGAAATTTTATTTTATTTTTTATTAAACTCTAGGATTACAAATACCTCTGAGCAAGGACTGCTCATTTACAAAGGTTCCATGTCAAGAGATGTAGGGTAACATACATGCAAAGGTCAACAATGGTTTACAGTCTTAACTCATTGTCTCCTAGCCGACGCCTGTAGTCGTCAGTAAAAAAACACTGGTGTGTCCTGAGTACGTCTGCAGAAGTCGGCTACTGACTCCCAGTGTGCCCAAGCAACGTCTGGAGAAGTCACTTATATATTTTAATTTATAGTGTAATAGAATATAATATATATTTGACTGCATAGCACCGTTGGAAAGGTAATGTTATGCTGAACAACTCTGTCACTGATATTTTGTGCATATCATGCATACTTTAGGAGTTATTTGCATTTGTTTATGGTATGGTGTGTATGGCTTATGTTGCCTGTTTTAGTGAAAAAATATTTTTTTTGCTGTTTCAACCAGTTTAAAAAAAACAAAACAAAATTGCATATTATTATTTGCATACCACCATTGGGAAGGTAATGCTGTGCTGAACAAATTTGCCACTGATATTTTGTGTATATCATGTATACTTTAGGAGTTATTTACATTTGTTTATGGTATGGTGTGTATGGCTGACATGTCTTCCATCAAGATTCACCTAAGCAGCTTGAATAAAATTCACTTTTTTGGCACTTCAGCAGGTATAAAATAAAAACCGTATTGATTACAACTGGTTGCATAGCACCATTGGAAAGGCATTTTTGTGCTAATCAACTTTCATGCTGATACTTTGTGTGTAACATGTATACTTTTGGAGTTATACGCATTTGTTTATGATATGGTGTGTGTGGTTGAGATTCAGCCCTCAAATCTCACCAAAGCACCTTGACTAAAATGGGGAAAAATTACGTTTTATAGTAAAAAGATATCTTTTTTTTAACTAACATAATATTAAAACACCATCTAATGTCTGTATGCTTAATTTGGTGTTGATATTTTACATATTTTCCAACAAAAAATGGCTTATGTTGCACTTTTTTAGTGAAAAAAATATTTAGTTTGCTCTTTCGACCAGCATAGGAAAAAAACTAAATTACTTATTATTACATGCATGCCACCATTGGAAAGGCAATTTTGTGCTGAATAACTCTGCCACTCATACTTTGTGTCTAGCATATACAGTTATTGAGCTATTAGCATTTGTTTGCAACATGCTGACTATGGCTTGATTTTGCTTAGAAAGGCCCAGGATTCACTGTTAAAAGTATACAGGAGATTCAGGAGGCAAGTGGTGTAATCTCAGAGTGAGCCTGTGGAGGCAATGAGTTAAAACACAGAGATGGTTATGCTTAAAATATAGACATTAATGGAGAGAGACAACACAAGCCAGATTATGACAGGTTTCAGGGTAAACACCAGTTTCAGGGTAAACAGTAAATCATATTAGACAGTTAGGGAATAAAGGGTAGATGGGGTCAGGAAGGAGTAGGTAGGCTAAAGGGCCACTGTCAGAGGGTGGGGTGGGTGACAAAAGTGCAAGGTGGATAGGGGATGGTGGGCCCGATCTCTGCAAAGTGCCTAAAGATGGGAGGAATTGGTGAGGCAGGGTGGTAGTGGGGGGGGTTGGGGTAAAGGAAGGGGAAGCAGGTGCCAGTGGTGTGAATCTCTAAGGGAGGTTACGGGTCAACATTGATTGGCATGTAAGAAGAGGCAGTTCATTAGGAGAAGCAGTCACATTGAGTGGTTGAGGTGAGGTATAGTCATAGTTGGCTTTTAAAGGGTCCAGGTGTTGAAAATGTGAGTGTTTCTTTGTTAAGGGTATTGTACCACTGAGGAGCCCTGTGGGTGAATGACCTCTGACCCAATGTGGTCCTGCATCTGGAGACTTGGAAGTTTTGACATTGAGCACTACGTGTATGCTGGGTGCTGCTGAGGGCAGTGAGGAGCTTTTCAACACCTGACGGCATGAGCCCAAGGAGAACCTTTTTGGTTAGCAGGCAGGTCTGATATTGTATTCTACTGAGGAGTGGAAGCCATCTGGCCTGGGCATACAGGTCACAGGTGTGTGGTAGGCAGTCAGCACCTATTAGAAGCCTACAGGCCTTGTTGAGCATAATTAATATCCTGGCTGGCTAGACTGTAGTCGATGATGGAGGTGACAGAGCTGTAGATGGCAAGTCTAAGGGCAACAGCTGTCATGCAGTGTTTGTGCTTGTGGAGCAGGTCAATCCATACGTTGGCAGCTTTAGCTATGTTGCTAATGTGCCGAGTGTAAGAAAGGGGACTACCAGAGTGATGCCAAGATATTTAAACTCAGGAACATGTTCAGGTGAAGTCCCAATGAAGTTCTTTATGGTGAAGGACATAGATTTGCACTTGCTCCCTGTGTTGCAGAATGTCATGATCCTAGTTTTGCTATAATTTAGGATGAGTTTGTGTGAGCTGAACCATTCTTCAACATGCCTAAAATCACGCTGCAACTGACTCTCGAGCTGTTTAGAGTCATGGTGACTAGTAAACAGGACTACATCATCCACCTAGAGTAATATTTTCTGTTGGCAGACACTGGGGAGACTGTTCAGGAAGGGAGAAAAGAGTAATGGACCCAATATAGACCCCTGAGGAACCCCTGAGAGGATTGTTTTTTTATCAGAGGTGATACCGGCAATCCTAACACATTGAACCCTTCCCCTGAGGTAGCTAGCAATCCATAGCAGTGCATCATTGGAGAGCCAGATAGTGGTCAGTTGCCTGAGTGGGAATGAGTGATTAACAGTAGCAAAGGCCTTCATTAGGTCAATGAATACTGCCCCCCCCCCACAGTTTCCTTGGTCGAGGGTGGCGTGGATGAATCCCGTAAAATCCAGCAGTGCAGTGGAAGTACTATGCCCTTTTCGGAAGCTATGCTGTTCCGGGCATTGGATTTCATATTTGTCCAGTACTTGACAAGCTGGTTTGAGACTATTCATTCCAGGGCTTTAGATAAGGGGGGGGGGATGGAGATAGGCTTGTAGTTGGTGTGCAGTGACTTGTCTCCACTTTTGTTTGCAGGTGTGATAATCGCCTGTTTCCAAAGTGATAGGAATTGACCCAATCTTAGAGAAAGATTGAAGATCTTTGTCAGGGGTTCAAGGATTTCATTTAGGACTAGTACAATCAACTTCAGGTTGAGTGAGCCACCACTGTAGCTGGTTTTGCAGATGGCCTTGCATATATAGGTTCTGGTTAAGTGCATTGGGATCTCTTTGAAGAAGAACTGCAGAACTGTGTGAACTTGGGACGCAGTGTCAAAGGGGGAATTGGGGTTGGGGGCATTGAAAAAATCAGGCAGAAGGACACTGCCCAGGTTAGAGAACTCTTTATTGAATGTATTGGAGATGGTACCAAGGTGTAGCATAGGTGTTCCATCGGTGTTGAGCATGGTGGGTGGTGCCTTAGGATCCTTGCCTGTAAGGTCCTACAAGTTATTCCAGAATCTTTTCCCATCACCCCAGGAGTTGGAGAATGCCTCCCTAAAACATTTGCATTTAGCATTCCGTATAGTGCAGTCATTTCGTACAGATTTATATTTTTGTATCTCCTCTTGCATTGACATGGCTCAAGCACAGTGCCAGAGGTGGTCCCTTTGTTTGAGCCTTGTTACAAGCTTGGAGGTTATCCATGGGTTAGATCTCTCTTTGACCTTCATCTTTTTCAGTGGTGCATAGATATCGCAGGCCACAGTAAAGTGGTTGATGAACAATTCCAAGGCTTAATTTGTCATTGATTGAGTCAATTATTGCCCACTCCTTTGCTTAGATGACATTTTAGTAGTTGAAGGTGCCCCTGCTTAAGCACCCTGGTGTGAATTATCTTTGGAGGTGGCTTGGTGAATTTGTTAGCACAGGAACAGATAATGGGTGAGTGGTCACTTATAGTATGCGAGAGTATTGATACCTTCGAGATTCATTCGGGGAGGTTTGACAATATCCAATCAAGTAGGGTGTAGGTTCCCATACTATAGTTGCATCTTGTGGGGGTGGGACAAGCTGTGTGAGGTGCTGTGCCATGTAGGTGCAGGCCTCAGGCGAGAGCCAGTTTATGTTAAAATTGCACAGAATTATGGTCTCCAAGTTATGGTGGAGGCCTCTTAGGTATTCCATGATGCTGTTGAAGCCACTGGCCTGGTCCTTTGGGAGTATGTACACAGATGCTATAGTTAGATTCTTGTTATGGGCCCCTAGGAGAACTTTGATGGCAAGGACCTGATATGGGGATCTCGGGTTAGAGAATGGAATGACATGTCCCATGAAGGTATCCCTCATGTAAGTACCCACTGAAGCCATGAGAAAGAAAAACTCTTAAGGATCATGGTTATATGACTGTTCAGTCACAATTATACAATGGCAAGAAAGAATGTGGCCTCTGACTGGTCATACTGGGACTGGACCAGTTTTCTTATCCCAGCATAATATCATGGCTCTAGTCCCAGCACACTAATGACCGCATGGAACATAAAATAAAAATCATTCCACACCAACCCTGTCATCAGTTTTGCAGTCCTGAGTCTCCACTGAAGTGAAAGCCACATTAGCAATCGGCTTTGGCTTTCATTCCTGCGCCCAACACACTGAGCACATCACTTAAAAAAAAAGCAGATCATAGACCACACAGTGTCTTCCTATCTCATTTTCTTTAGGGATAACCACAACACTGAACCTGAAAAGCTTTCATAATTTAGAGCTGTGGAGAGAAAGATCGGAAGTGAGTGAGCGCCCAACGGTTTCACTGTTGCGAGCATGTGCTTGCTCCTTATATCTCACATCGCACTCTTCTCCCCAAATCAAAACAGATTTTTTTTCTATACCTTTCTTCTCCCAGTGCAAGCATACCTTAACTGTACCAGGAGAAAATGAAGCAGAGGCAAAAAAAAAAGAAAAAGTGAAATGGCGGGGTGGGGCTTGTCAATGGGACGACTTCACTGCTGCTTGTGGCTCGCTCATCAGAAATCTTCACCCGGTCACCTAGTGAGCAGTGGGACCAGATCTGTTAAACTTCAATGTCAGAAAAGAAGTTCTGTGTGTGTGTGTCTATAGGTCTACAAGGCATCAATACAGCAGGGCTGTTTTTCTTCTGTGTAAAAAAATGGCTTAAAATACTTTAGAATATATTTTAATCAATTTTTTTGTACTTTTTTACAAGAGAACCACTGAATAATAGTAATAATGCACTCCAGGGTGTGTGTCATGCTGGAATAATGTCACTTCTAGGGTGATTAATTCGCACTGGGCATGCGGCCTTGTGCCTAATTACCCCATACGAACATAGAAAATTTGCCAGCAGAAAAAGGTAATTTGGTCTATTGAGTCTGCTTTATTTTGCAGCTAGCAACCCTATTCTGCAGCTGCCCCTCCCTCCTCACCCCCCCCCACCTCAGGCCTGATGTTATCCCAGCATGACACACACCCTGGAGTGCATTATTCCTTTATTGTTGCAGTTAATGCAGTGCTCAAAATATATTTCTCCTGCAAGTTTAGCACAAATTATACTTATTTCACTTGATTTCATAAATTGTTATACAATTCAACCATACAATGTGCTTGTTATCATTTGTTACAATAAATTGAACTTTTCAAAATCTACATCTCTATGACTGATACATGAGCGTGGAGGGAGGGGAACAGAAGAGATCAAACTCACATACAACTTCAAAGTTATGTACAGATCTACCAACATAAACACTGAAATTCATAAGGAGTTTTAAATAATTTATTAATGCCAATATATCAAATATAGGAAATGCACCAAAATCCGTCACCCTGCTGCCGTGCCACAGAGACTCCCTCATTTCAGGAGAGTCAGCGTGATCCCCTCATATGTACACATGAACAGCACCCTATTCAGCACAATGGAAGGTCCAGCTTATCTTCACAACCTGACTCCTCTCCTGCTGTTGACACTATCCCTTCCACTACTGTGCCCACAATCCCACCCCAAAATAGCACTCCTCTGCCACCCCTCCCTGCCCGCCACTACAGTAGTGCCTCCACACTGATCACACCAGTATCCCCCACCCGCCAATACACATACCCCCACCCCTGTCCCTCCCAAGATCACCATGACCCCCCATTCCTTGCCATCCCCACCCTGCGCTCCCTCCCAATACTGTGCACTGGGCATATGGGTAGCATTCATAGCCACCCAACAGGCACATAAAACGATACCTCTCCTGTTTAGAATTATCTTCATTCTGTTCTTGTTGTCCAGAAACATGCACCCCAACCCAGGCCCTTGAACCCTTGGCCTACCTCACCCCCCTCGGGTCTCTGGCCTCTGCATATCATCCATGAATATATGCAGCATACTAAAAAAGTCAGCTGCACTTCAGTGCTGGATCACTATGCACCAACCAGACATCCTTGCACTGGTCGATACCTGGCTTTCCAAGTCCACCCAGACCCTTTTGTCTCCTTTCCTGGATACTCCCTCTTCAGAATGGATAGAGTAGGCAAAAGGGGTGGTGGCTGTGCAATATATCTGCGTGACACCTTGCTAGTCCAAGCCATACCACCGCCAGCTCTGGAGCATGGAGCATAAGCCATTTCCCTAAAGATCACCCCTGACTCATCAAAGGTCCCCCTAATAGTCACGGTGGCCTATGTTCTGCCACGTAAACAAATTCTTTCACTACACTTCCTCACAGAATACATTGCCAGCCTCCTACACAAATCTGAACACATCCTACTGGATGACCTCAACATAAACTGGCTCACCAACACTGCTGCCTCGGCCAAAGGACGCAATTGCAGCTCTTGACCTCCACCAGGTATAACCCAACTGACTAGATGCAACCCTGCTACTGGCACACGTACCTTGCTGGATATTATACTCTCCAACTGGCCCCAAAAAATTGTGGATGTCACAGTCCTACCAACTTCCCTCAGTGACCACTCCTCAGTAATATTCTCATGATCTGACAGGCTACCTACACAAAACCCAAGGTCAATCTCCGATGATGCTTCTGCCCAAGTATTATCTCAAAATTCAAGCAACATCTTGCACATTGGGACTGGTCGCTGATATACCAGACCACCAGCACTGAAGTGGCGCCAAACTATTTTGCCAACTCTTTCACCCTGGCCTGTGATACCTTCGCTCCCCTAAAAAAGACCTACATTAAACAACAAAATGCACCTTGGATTACACCACTCCTCATCCAGCAGCTCAAAAATATAGATAATCTGTGGCACAGATCCTCTGACTCAAGCAAGCCAGCGGACATGCAGGTCTACCAAGCCGAATGCAATAAATGCACCTGGGCCATTTACAAGGTGGAAGCCGTATACTACAGGTCCACCCTAACTGCTTCCTGGGGTCATTCTCATAAATTCTGGGATAACGTAAAAACCCTGAATGGCAAATCACGGGCCCCACCCCCTCCCAGATCACATCAAACGGCACCATCACCACCAACCCAAAAGAAATCGCAGACAGTCTCAGCACTAACTTTACAGACCTAATCTCGGTGCTCCCAAAAAATGTCTTCAACCCAATAACCATCTCTGATCCTCCCACTCTCTCATGCCCACCTTTCTACCTCCAGACTATCTCTCTCATGCCCACCTTTCTACCTCCAGACTATCTCTCCACAGGAAGCTGAGCCTTACCTTTCCAAAGCCCTTAATGGGTCCAGCCCACTAAATGACCCCATGGATATAAGGCTCCTCTGCATGGCACTAGACATACTGCTCCTCCCATTCACTTGTCTGCTAAACCACTCCCTCTGCCTCGGACAGTTTCCCAGTGACTGGAAAATTGTAGTAATAACACACATCCACAAAGGAGGGGACAATCGATCCCCCAGGAACTACCGGCTAGTTTCCATTCTCCCCTTGCCTCCTCTCCAAAGCCCTAGAAAAGGTAGTGGCAGACCAGCTGACAAACTACCTAGAAACCCACAACCTGCTCTGCAAAGAACACCATGGTTTCTGCTCAGGCCATAGCACCACTACAGCCCTCCTCGAATTCTCCAGTTTCATCCACTCTTCACTGGACAAGGGATAGCTGGCAGAAGCCATGTTTATTGACCGCTCCAAGGCCTTTGACATGGTAAGTCACCCCCTCCTGTTTGATTCCCTTCTGCAAGTGGGTTTCTCCCAGGGACCATTGGGCTGGTTGACAAGCTACCTGTCCTCTAGGAACCAATGTGTGAAAATAAATATGACACTCTCCAGTACCCACCCCATCCATTCTGGAGTCCCACAGGTCTCTATACTGGGACCTCTACTTTTCAGTCCGTTCCTCAATGCACTTCTCACCTCATGCTCAGGAAAGGTCCTACTCTATGCAGACGATGCCATCCTCTGTGCCTCCCATGCCAGCCCCACCAGTCTTCAGACCACACTTCAACACTCGTTCAGTCAGACCGAGCACTGGTTCACAGAACACAGGCTGGTTCCGAACCTAAAAAAAAAAACAAGGCCATGATATTTGCACACCACCAAAGCAAATTCAAAAACGCTCACTTGCAGATCCTCTCCAGTTCCCTCCACTCCCTTGAACAGGTCACATCATATAAACACCTGTGTATAACCTTTGGTCCAGCTCTCACCTTCCATGCACACATCAACACACTCATATCTATGACTAATAGATGTATTGGCCTCCTATATCACCACAGAGACTACCTACCACCTGAAGCACTACTGCTAGCCATCACCTCATCGGTCATGTCCCTAATTGACTATGACCTGTTAGTCTACACTGCTGCGGATGCCACAGCCATCATCAAAATAAAAGTGATTATCAGTAAAGCATGCAGACTCCTGTCCAGAGTTGACCAATCAACTCACACCTGCACCCTCTACTCCTTCACACAGATACTCAACTTTGAGGAAAGGCTCCTGTACCAGTCCTGCCTCATGGCCAAAAAGACCCTCCTTGGCCAAATACCATCTGTAGATACGTCCTCTCTCAACCCTGCTACCCCCACTGTCTCCACTCACAGTGCTGATAAATCTGCCCTAACCATCCCTAGGGTAAGGACATCCCTAGCCCAGAGATCATTCCCCATCAAGGCCCAAACCTGGTTCAACTCCCTACCTGCATCTATTACCAGTTTGCCAAAACTTGGTGCTTTCAAAGCAGCCCTCAGAAGCCACCTCCTCACCACCCACTCAAGTACATGCCCATGGTAATCAAATGGCAGCACCCTGGCTCCCAGGGGCCAGACAAATACTTATGCAGAAACAGGCTAGGCCTATTGTTAAACCTATCCATTAGGCTGCCT
Organism: Neoceratodus forsteri; assembly: GCA_016271365.2. NCBI lineage: Eukaryota > Metazoa > Chordata > Ceratodontiformes > Ceratodontidae > Neoceratodus > Neoceratodus forsteri. Next base: position 109,042,767 of record CM057456.1, on the reverse strand, counting down.
CCCCAGTAATGCAGCCACTGTAATGTATAAACTTGCAGGCTTGGTGACAAAGTCAAACTGCTAGACTGCTTAGATTGTATTGTGCTTAGTAACATGCCTTTGCAATCAATTATAGGCTTTGCTAACATCCTGTATAGGCCCTACATAGGCGCACCACCTCCTCTGTGCTTGTTATATGCTGTGCAATCAGTGGTAGTGAGTTTGATGCTCCTCTGAAACTGTGGTATCATATTATAAGTAACTGTAACTGCTAATCCTACTGTGTTATATGTTATGTATTGCTGTGCTATCTGTTATGTAGTAAGTAGTAGTAAAAATCTGTATTTTTCAACAGGATTTGTTGTTAACAAGTACACCATTAGAACCAAGGTCCCATTTTCAAGGTGCTCCTGAATTTATATAATTTCTTAGTGTAAAAGTAACTTAAAACATACAATACACAAATACTGCCACAAAAATTAATACAAATACTTAATAACATATACCCTAAGGTACAATATAACAACAGGGAAGAATATTACTATTTTTTGTCATAGGTGTTTCTAAGGCATTTCTTATAGTACACTTATTTCACTTGTTTATTAATTCTAATCAAAACATGTGCATCTCTTTGTTAATTCTTGTTTAAGAGCTGCAGTGAATATTTTTTTACTGTCATTTATATTTTTCTCTTGCATATTATGTTCATTCCAAACTTTTACTGCATGCAATGAGAAGGTCATCTTACCGTATTTGGATTTTGGAGTTTTTATTTGATAATCTCTAAGTAGTTTATCATTTTGTAAGTTATGCGTATGATTTGTCTTTATCAATTTATCACGTAAGTAGGTAGATTTTGTTGTTTTATTACATTTCTAACTTGATTTATCCAAATAATGTTTTGTTTACCTCTAAGTGGATTCCAATTAATTTCCTCATATAGATGGTAGTGCTGAGTTCGACTGTCAGCTTTTAACACAAACCTTGCCAGTCAATTGTATAACACCGCCACCTTTTTTACATTTTTACCATTTGCAAACCCATAAATATGTAACCAATAATACCAGACAGGGTGGGCAGTATTGGGAAATACCGGACCACCGAGGGGTGTGAGGAGGCCAGATGCCACAGGCGGAGGGCCTTATAGCTCCCAGAAGGTCTGATATTTCAAAGTAGCGCCCATCCTGGAGGGTATTATTGCTCTTAGAAAATGGGCCATAAGTTACACTGCAGTTTAAATTAATTAACAGTTTAAAAAGAAGTATAATAAATGTTTTAAAAAAGAATAAATCTACATTTTTCTTTTAAAGTCAATCAATCAATCAATCACTTTATTTAACCAGGCATAAACACTATTGAGCAAGCTCATCTTCAAGGTGGTCCTGGGCATTAATACTATACAGTACACTTCATAAGATTACAATTACGGTGGACAACGTGCAAAAAAAAAAAAAAAAGAGAAAAAACATTGTGAAGGTGCCGGTCAATATGGGCCTATACATACTGGTCAACATAATTAACATGCAAAGGTACATGATGATAAGCTTTACTGAAATGAGAAGAGACAACAATCCCATATAGTCTCCGCTAAGTAAGAGCTCATACCTAAATGATAAAAAAATAAAGATGTATTAAGGAATAGGATAGAAATTGGGGTGAAAGAGTAGGCAGCCAAAACTGAGGCCAGAATAGGTAAAATGTAGAGAATAGGCAGGGCCATCTTGGATTAAGGGAACTAGGCTTGTAGGTCCTAGGTTTCTGTTGTTAGGAGTGTGGGGAGGATGAGATACCTAAGCATAGGATTTGAGAGCGGCACCCGGGGCTTAGGGGCCATCGGCGTCTGAAACAGTTGCATGATTCCTTCAGATAATCCGTTAATAGAGCTTTGAATGTGGAAATGCTTGGAAGTGAGGATAATTTTAATGAGTCTTGCATAGTGTTCCAAAGTGATGGAAGTGAGAAGTTGATTGCTGCTGAGCCAAGGGCAGTTTTCACTCTAGGAATCTGGAAGCAGATTAAGGAGAAGTGTCTCAGGCCATAGGAACCTTTAGCCCGTTTGAAGATGTTCGAGATGTATGCAGGGAGGTTATCAGATAATGCTCTAAAAAAACAGAGGAGAGCATTCCTTTTTCTTCTAGTTGAGAGTGAGGTCCATCCCGAAACCTGGTATAGATGACAGTAATGTGTACTACGGGGTAGATTTAAGATAAATCTTAAAGCCCGGTGGTAAAGGTGTCCAGTTTGTTTAGCATCGTTGAAGGGCAATGACTGTAAAGGAAGTCAGCGTAGCCCAGTATAGGTAGGAATGCAGTTTGTACTAGTCTCATTCTGGCTTCTAACGTGAGTAGGTGTTTAATGCGATAGAATAAAAGTAATCGCTGTCTTAGTTTCTTCGAGGTTTCATTTAAGTGGCACAGAAAGTTGAGCTTGTTATCCAGCCAGAACCCTAGGTATTTAAAGATATCAACTACTTCAAGGGTTCATCTAAGAGTGTTCGGATCTGTGTGATATGTGGACATCCGGAAGTAGACTTTGGTGAGAGGATCATTGCTTTAGTCTTTTTGGCATTGAGGAGGAGCTTATGAGTGAGAAGGTTGTATTGGAGGGTGACGAAGTCTTTCTATAAGTACTCATGGGCCAGATCCAAGGATGAATTTATGGTATAGAGTACAGTATCATCTGCGAATAAGTGCACATTTGCTGTGCCCAGCTGTGAGTCCAGATTATTGATGTATATTGCAAAGAGGATAGGACCCAGGATGGAGCTTTGTGGGACTCCTCGTAACAAGGATTTTTGTGGGGACAGATCTCCTATGGCTTTGACTTGTTGTAACCTATTGGTTAGGTAGCTAGTGAACCATTTAATGGCAGAACTATCAAGTCCAATGTTACTCAATGCAGTAAGCATGATGGTATGATCCACAGTATCAAAGACCTTACTTAGATCAAGGAAGAGGGCAAATACATGCTTCTTAGAGTCCAAGCCTATTTGCCAGTCTGTAGTTACTTTGGCAAGAGCCGATACTGTACTGTGTTTGGCTCTGAAGCTGGACTGAGCCGGGTTTAGAAACTTTTGTGAATTCAAATGTTCTCTAAGTTGGATGTTGACAATTTTTTCAAGTAATTTAGAGAGGACGGATAGTATAGAAATAGGCCGGTAATTGTTCAGATCACTCGGATCCCCAGTCTTGAATAATGGTAGGATGTGGGCAGCTTTCCATAAGACAGGTAGCTCACCTTGAATCAGAGAGGTGTTGAATAAGTGTGTAATGGGGGCGGTCAGATAGGTATGGCCAAGTTTTAGGAAGTAAGATTCAATATTATCTGCACCCACACTCTTTTTTGTATCCAGAGAAAGCAGGAGATCTCCACTTGCTTGAATGTAATTGTGAGGAAGCTGAAGGGGGTGGGATGCGGTTGGTTATGGTTGTGATTATCAGTAAAAACAACAGTGTAGTCTCTTGCCGAGCTAAGTTTGCTGATAGGTGAGGTGTCAAAGGCAAGCCCTGCAGTGGCAAAGTGATCATTAAGCTTCTCTAGTAGTAGTCCCTCTACTGCTATACTTGGATAGTAGAAGGCACTGCTGTTTGGGACACAATTTCTTTTTTGTATGTGTTTGTGAAAGCACTGTCACCAACTCAAACCCTTCGCCCCCCCCCCCCCCAGGTTGGACAGAAAGTGAAATGGGCTGATACAAGACAGGTGAGTAGAATAAAAAATTGAAAGAAACAGGTTGCCACAGCTGTGAATTCAGAAGCAAACAAACATTGGAGGCTAAAATAGGAACTGAGTTCAGACTGGTTAAAATCTTTCAAACCATACTGCTGAGAATCAAACCACTGTTCCCTTGTCCACAACATTAATCAAACAGTCACTAGCCCCTCCTGCTAATGATCAGCAGTTCTAGAAATGATCAAATCGGGCAAGACAGAAAGCAATTATGTGAAGAATCGTTTACCTTGCGGGGGAAAAAAAGCAAAAGAAAGTCATGTTCAGTGTACTGTGCCTTCCATACCATGTGCACATTTGGACCCGATGAGAAGAATTGACATGCGGAGTTGACAGCGTCGCGATTGCCGTTCAGAAAAGGCAGTCACAAATCAGGAGCATCAAAGACAGCTGCAGATGTACAGTAGACATCTTTTTGTATATAGTGGCACAATGAGCAGGAGAAACTGATGACAGGGGGATGGGTAGACATTTGGATGCAATGGCTTTCACAGTGGTCAGGTAACCAGGACAGCCAACTGTACAGTAAATCGCAGTGACATGGCAGTCAGCAATCCATTACTAAGGAAGCTGCTACTGCTGCATACTAAGGGAGGGCAGGAGCATTTTTGAGTGTCCTACAGAACAACAGGAGAGAGAACATAGTTCTTTTCTGCAGTGATAAGTGAGCCCAGCAGAGATCGATGTGTGGTTTCTTGTTGTAGCTGGCAATGAGTTATGGAGTCTTGGCAGGGCAGTATCTCGCTAAGCGAGAGAAAAAAAATGGCAGGCATTTTCAAATTGAATGCATGCTGTCAACCAATGGGCAAGCAGGGTGAGCACAAAGATACTTGAATGGGTGAAGAGGCACTTGTGCTGGAACTTTTTATTTGCTGGGCATCTATTGAAAGTTAATGTACCCCCTTGGCAGGGGTACCAGCCAATCACAGCCCAGCAAATTAAAAAAACATTTTCTAAATAAGCCATAATCTAATACAGGAACTATCATTTCGTTTTCTAGTGACCTTCTCATTGTAATGTCTAAACAGTGTTTTGCCCATCTCAGTGCACCTAATCTGCAACTGACCTTGTGAACCAAGTCATTTATAGGATATGTGAAACCTTAACATACTAGCTATCCAAAGTCCCAGATTCTGGTATTGCTCTACCTGTTCTAAATATTCTCCTGTTACAGTTTTTATTTTCAACTTCAATAAATCCTGAACTGACTTCTTACCGCCTGAAAACATAATCACCTTTGTTTTTAACTATTTAAACTCAGATCTGAATTTTCAAACCAGTTCTGGACCTGAATACAGTCCTGTTGTAGATTTACCTGCACCTGATCTCGATCAGACTCTGTAGTCAGGATAACTGTGTCATCTGCTTAAAGTCTAATTTGCAACTTTTTTTACAACATCAGTCACTTGATTTGTATAAATATAAATTAAAACTAATAGATTCCCCAATATAAATCCCTATGGGACTCCCCGCTGGACTTATAGGGTAGCTGAATAGTTCCCATCTAATACAATCTGCTGTCTTCATCCTATAAGGTATGAACAAAACCAGATGCATGCATCCTCTGATAAATCTATATGTTCTAGACCATTCAGTAACCTTTGGTGGTCTACTGTATCGAATGCTTTGGACAAGTCCATGAACACTGTGCCCACCTTCTCTCCTTTATCCAGGAAAGATGCCACCAGATCAATTAAGTCAGTGAGCGCAGTGTTCGTGGAGTGGTTCTTTCTAAATCCTGACTGGTGCATGGACAGCAAGGCATACTTCTCCAAGTAGTTGCATAACTGTCCATGCACCAGTTTTTCCAAAATCTTTAATCCCACAGGCAAAAGGGCTATGGGTCGGTAGTTTGAAGGTTCTGTTGTGTTTTCTCCTTTAAAAAATGGGACTATTTTTGCCTCTTTCCATAGTTTAGGGACATTTCCCTCCCTCAGGCTGCAATTGAATAGTTTAGTCAGGATCGGGGTTATAACACACTCTGCATCTTTCAAAAATCTTATTTCGATCTTGTCCTTCCTTGGAGCTTTATTTTTATTTAATGATACATAGATACATAGACAGTGTCAGCAGATAAGGGCCTATGGCCCACCCAGTCTGCCCATTTGAGCTTGTAAGTTCAGTTTGTTTTCCTAGAAGTCTGTTGCCCCTTACCCCTGACCTCCAGAATTCCTTTATGTCTATCCCATGCATTCTTAAATCCCGTGATTGTTTCAGCCCCCACCACTTCCTCTGGCAGGGTGTTCCACTTGTCCACCACCCGTTCTGTGAAGAAATTCTTTCTCATGTTTCCTCTGAATCATCCTCCTCCAACTTCATCCCATACCTCTAGTCCTGGAACATCTTTTTCGCTTAAAAATAGTGTTTTCCTGCACCCTGTTCCTCCCTGTAAGATACTTGTATGTCTCTATCATATTCCTTCTCTCCCTCCTCTCCTCCAGGGAGTACATGTTCAGTTCCTTCAACCTGTCTTCATAGGACTTGTGATGCAATCCATGCACCATCTTTGTTGCCCTCCTCTGAACCTTATCTACCCTATCTATGTCCTTACGTAGGTATGGTCTCCAGAACTGTACACTGTACTCCAGGTGGGGCCTCACTAGTGTCTTGTATAGCGGAATTATGACCTCCCTTTTCCTGCTGGTGATGCCCCTGCCTATACATCCCAGCATCCTATTTGCTTTACCTGCTGCCTTGTCACACTGTTCCCCTACCTTGAGGTCATCAGAGATGACAACCCCAAGATCCCTTTCCTGCTTGGTGCATGCTATATCCTCACCCCCCAACTGATATATTGTGCCAGGGTTTTTGTGCCCCATATGCATTATCTTGCATTTCTTTGCATTGAATTTCAACTGCCAAACCCCTGACCATTCTTCAAGTTTCTGCAGGTCCCTTCTCATTCTGTCTACACCCTCTGGTGTGTCTACTCTGTTACAGAGCTTTGTGTCATCAGCGAGCAGTGAAATTCTGCCTTCTAGGTCCTGCGCAATGTCACTGATGAAGATGTTGAATAGGACTGGTCCCAGCACTGATCCCTCTGGTACCCCACTGGTCACTCTTCCCTCTGTGGAGTGACAGCCATTTACCACCACCCTCTGTGTCCTGCCACCCAGCCAGTTACCTACCCACCACACTACTGTCCTGCCCACACCCATATTCCCCATTTTGTATAATAGTCTTCTATGTGGCACAGTGTCAAAGGCCTTGCTGAAGTCCAGATAGGCCATGTCCACTGCCCTTCCCTGATCCACCTCCCTAGTCACCCAGTCAAAAAATTCAATGAGGTTGGTCTGACATGACCTCCCCCTGGTGAAACCATGCTGCCTTGGGTCCTGTAGTCCATTGACAACCAGATGTTCCACCAATCTCTCCTTCAGTAGTGCTTCCATGATCTTCCCCACTACCGAGGTGAGGCTGACTGGTCTGTAGTTCCCCTGCTTCCTCTTTGTTCCCACTTTTGAATAAGGGGACTACATCTGCTGTCCTCCAGTCTTTGGGTACCTCCCCTGTTTCCAGTGATCGGCTAAACAGGATAGCCAGAGGTTCAGCCACCACCTTATTATTTCTCTAACTTGTTTACAAGTAACATATTTGAAACTAAATTTTGGAACAAAGCTGTTTCATTCTCCACTACTTGTTCATCTATCTGTTATTTTTGAGTTTGTAATCTTCTCCCTAATTTTCTTGCCAGGTCTGGAAAAGTAGTGAAATAATTGCTTAATATATTAGCTGATTTCATACTATCTTGTAAAACACCATTCTGTTCCATTTGAGTTTTTGGAGCTCCTTTTGAGGGGTTTTTGAGCAAATTTAACAGAGACCAGTATTTTCCTTTACCTCTTGTATCTTCACTCTTATTTCTAAAATATTGTAATTTTGCTTTCTTTATTTTTACTTTTAAAGCATTTCTTGCATGTTTATATGTATCCCAATCTATTAAACTCAATGTTTTATTGGCCAATTTCCATAACTTATTTTTTAGTCAAATTTCTTTTTTTTTTTTCAGTTACCCATCTTACAATATTTTTTCTTTGATATATTTTAACATAAGGGGCTAATTTATTATGAATCCATACAAACTCTTTATTAAATTCTGAAACTGCTATCTCCAAAGATGGAATCAGGAACAGTCTTTCTCGTTTAACCAGCCTTAATGTTTGTTGAAACAATTCTACACTATAAGATTTAAAACATATTCTCCAAATCTGCTGTTCTTTTTTCTTGTAACTTTTTTTAGTTAATAATCTTATCCCACAACTCAATGTGTTATGATCACCCAATATTGGTTGTTGTACTTGAGCATAATTTACTTCTATTTGTTTTGATACAAATACTAAATCTAATATGTTACTTGAACTCATCAATGAGCTTTTCCTTGTAGAATTAATTATGACTTGCCTAAGATCTAATTGGGAAAGACCAAGTTCTAGTGTTCAACCTCTTAAATGCCCCCAAGCAGAATTAAAATCCCTCTTATTACTAATTCTTTCCCTAGTGTTTGATTTTGAATTACCTGGGCTAAGTTTTCAAATTCTATAGTCCTGACTTTTACTGGAGAATATATAACCCCTATAGCCAGATTATGTTCAGTTATGTTAATTACTAAATATTCAATGCCCTGAATTTCTCCTGTGAGAAGTACTTCTGCTGTTCCCATTTCCCACGTTGTATATAACATCACCCCTCCCCCTCTTTTTTGCTTTCTATCTTGTCTATGACTGTTATAGCCATCAATTGCCATTTCTTTATTTCGTGCCTTCTGATTTAGCCATGTTTCGGTCAGTGCTATGCAGTCTGGAGCTTCTGATAGGATCCATGCTCTAAAAAAAATCAATTTTATTTTTTAAACTTCTTGCATTATCATAAATCATTTTAAATATAAGATCAAGTTGTGGACCAGGATTTAATTCTATGTCTCCACTTAGGATCAATACTATTAGAATAAGCTTACTATTTCCTATCATGGTTTGTCTAATTTTAATATTCTTATGTTTTCCTAGTTCAATTTTCACTACCTGGAATGGGTTTCTTCTTTTCCTTAAATTCTCTGTGACTGGTTCTGTTTGTTTAATATTTTTTATTCCCCCAAGTTTAATAGCCAGTATTTTCCCTTCTTCTAACAAACTTTGTTCCAAGTTCTTTTGGTGGGTAATTATTTGAGACACACGTTATTATGATCAGACTCATTGCCATCCAAAACATCACTACTTTACTTCCCCCCATAGTTATTTAAATACAATTTCACAAATCAGACAATAATAAAACTCACTAAGAATCTCTTTTAGGTCAGAAGCATTAACTTTTTACCAAAGCCAATTAAAACTATGTATTTGTTATATATTGCGTTATACGATATGGAGCCTTTGGAAATGAGTCTATGACTCAAAGGATTGTAATTCTGATATCTGACAAAAAGATAAATAAAATAAATACAGTTAGACCTCACCCAGTCATAGAGATACTGTATCTATAAAGACAAGAAGTTGCTCACATCTGATTACAAATAAGAGCTTTTATCTACTTCTTCATTAAGACCTGTGGGTTTTTCTGGTCACAATGTAACTATCCATGTAGTTTCTTTCTGTAAAAGAACTTCTTTGATATTGATACCTCTAATTTGTGGAGGCACATGTTCTAATCACATAAACTGTAATCCTGCAATGTTTGAATTATTTAATTTTTTGAAATGAAAACCAAATGTGCTTCTTTCATTCTGACTAATTATAGCGTGTACATGTTCTTGAATGCATTTCTTTAAATTTCTAACTGTTAGCTGGCTCGGTGGCACTGAGGGTTGAGGTGCTGGACACCACACCTTGTGCTACACCAGCAACCTGGGTTCAGGAATGAGCCTAGGTCATTGGGGGTCATCCAGGGGGAAGTGTGTGAACAGGATTGAGCAGTCACTCAGCAGCTCTCCTCTCTCAGGGATGGACTCTCTTGCTCTCATGACAGTTCCACTGACCTCAGGTGGAGGTCTGAGGATAGTGCAGGTGCATGGGCAGCATCCATGAGGGTGCTACAGAACTGTGGCATGCATGTGCCTCCACACATGTACATGCAGCCATAGCATGGGGGAAGAAAATTTGAAAATAGAGCTGGCAGGCTCTGTGAAGCTTTGACTGCAGTCCCAGTGATGAGATCTCGGGTCAGGATGGCTGTGGGCCCTCCAAGAGAGGGCTGGAGCCACCTGCCAGCTCCCGAGGGCTTACGTAATACTTTTTAGATCTGCACTAAGCCACATAAACTACAAAATGGGTACTGCATTTGATAAGTTCCCAGATCTCTATGTGTTGATCATCTTTTATTTATTTTTTACCTTCACTAGCAAATTTACATACGTTAAAGTTTTTACATGTGAAAAAAAACATTTTTGGGGGGAGGGGTGGTTAACCCATTTCTAGATACCATAAGCACTGTGGATTTTCCTAAGGATGAAGTAAAATGGCTAGATGATAGTAAAACTCCTAAATTCCTTTCTTTGCAAAAGGTTACTCTTGCACTATCAGCCAGATTTTGTTCTAAAGCTGTATTTGCCTCCAAAATTAGCCAGAATCTGTGCACTAAACCTCCACTTTCACCAGTAACAGTATTAAACTCTGTGGAAAAGGTTGTCAATTGCTTGGAATCCTGCTTTAAATTTTGAGTTTATTGTCCTCTATTTTTTTGGAATTAACAATGATGACCTCTCGATTTTACACACTTTGTTTAAAGCATTTTCTGATACTTGCTTTTTATAGTCTCTGTTTGAGAAGTGTGCTGTAAGGCTTTCTGCCTGTTGCTCAAAATCATTATCTTCCATGCAGTTTCTGAGTAGCCTAAGGTACTGTCCATAAGGAACAAAATTATTTAATTTTCTTGGGTGATGACTCTAATAATGTAACAGTGAGTTTCCTGCTGTTGATTTTCTATAGTTGGTAGACATGATACCATTGGTGGGGGAATCTGTTAAAGTGAGATCTAAAAAGTTAATAGTTTTTGTCTTCTGTATTTGTTAATTTCAAATTTATCATATTGGGATTAATATATTCCATAAATTCCACAATCTGTTGTTCCGTTCCTTCCCATATACAAAGAATACCATCTATAAAATATTCCCAAACAACTATGTTTTTAATAAATCTGTTCTCTTGATGGACATGCTTTTCTTCCAATAGACCCATATAGATATTTGCATAGTAAGGTGTGACAGCAGCTCCCATTGGAGTCCCACATTTTTGGAAAAAATAATTTCCATAAAAAAAATACATTTCTATAGAGAATAACCTCTAAAGCTGATAAGATAAATTCTTCTTTGTCTAACATTTTTTCCATTTTTTGTAATTAACATTGGACTGCTTGGATCCCTAGATGATGGGGGATACTCGTGTAGAGGCTGTTAACATCTATCATTATCCAAACATAACTTTTTTCCATGTAAAAGTGTACAATTTCTCCAGTACATGCATACCATCCCTTAAATATGATTGTAGCTATGGAACTAGAGATTTTAAATAAAAATCAATAACTTACATCCAAGATAATTGGTCTCAAAGGTAGATCTTCTATGACATTGTGGATTTTAGGCAGAACATAGAGGATCAATATTTGAGGAAATTCCACCTTAACAAAATTTGCTTCTTTTTCTATGACCCAACCCCTCCACACTGATAAATCTGCTAAGTCAAATGGCTCCTGCCAAACAATGCTCAATGGATCTTTAGTAATTTTTACATATTTATCAGGGTTACTGAGCATACCATACACCTTGTCTTTATACCACTCAGATCATTGTTCTCTCTCCAAAACCAAATTGCACTCTTTATTCTAATGTTTAATGTTTGCCCTGTTAACTGTTTTAGTTCTTCTAAAGTTCTTCAAAAGATAAATTATACCACATATGTTCATTATTATTCTTTTTATGGATTTCTTCTATACTACTTACTATTAACTTTTCAAATGTAGAAACAGTTACATTGTTTCCAGTTGGGGGGCCAAATTTGGATTTTGGTCTAAATTTGGTGCCATTTGTAACCATTTTATTATAACTAGCAGCCTGCTGCAGGATGGCACTTAAATCAATTTGATCTATAAGACCAAGCTGTGATTCCTCATTATTTTCTACCAGGGGTAATTCCCAAAACTTTGATTCACAATCAGATTGGTCAATGAATGATAAATTACCTGCTGCTGCAGCCTGATCATTCAAATCGCTCACTTCAACAACATTATCATCAAGTACAGTTGATTTTTATGTCTTTATTGAAAAATATTTTTTATTTAAGATTGTGTATTAGTTAAAAAACACCCACTTTAACTTTAAATAAATCAGGTTTCAAAATCGGCAGAAAGATATGTCATTTTTGTAACACAGATATCTGGGAAGAAGTCAATTCTATATCAATTAGATTCACAGCTGATATGTTGTCCCCATCTATGTTTTACGTTGATGATTCTGCCTGTCTTTCCTCTTCTCCCCCCTCTTTAGGTTCTTTGTTTCTGTATGACTTTTTATTTGTTGCTTTTTGTTTGTTTTTTCTTTTGTAAAAAACTACCTTTATTTTGGGGAGTGTTTTTATGTTTTGCACTATTATCTGGACGACTAGACTGTTCATTTCCATCTTGGAAATGAATAGATTTTGACCAGCTTCTATTTGGATTAAATGATCTTGACTTCCATCTACTTGATATATGATTTTCTTTCCAAGGCAAATACATCACCACATTCAAAGTCTCCACTATCTCTTAATAACTTGGTTTGTTTTTGCTCAAACAGTTCTTTCTCAACTTTGTTGATTAACTTATCAAATTTTAAATGTGTTTTGCAAGTTTTTAGAGTAGTCTGGGCAACATCAGTTTCTTTTCTTAGTGTTTGCAGATGTATTTTGTCTTGGTTAATCAGTGGAATCATCAGTTTGGTGGTGCATTCTGTTAAACACTCTCCCATTCAGTTTTAAAGTCAGCTTCATCCAATCCACATGTTGAAAACTTATTAATACATAAGCCTCATGGGTTTCAACCTTGCTCAATGTAGTGTTCTAGTGAGATTTGGTAAAAAAAATTATATAGTTATTGTGTTCTACATTTCTCCATCAATTTAAATGCTTCATAGAAGTCAGCATCTATTTTTGCAGTAGATAAGTTAGCATCTCCAAATAAAGCAGATCTGATCCATTCCCTTTGTAGGCAGACAGCTTCGGCATCCTCCAGGCAGTGGTTTTTAAAATGTTCTGCATTATTACCTTCTGGTGTATAACCAGGCAAAGCTGGGGTTTGACTCAACTTGCTTGTCATTTTGTATAACATTATAACTTTAATAAAGCAGACTGTCAGTCCTTAACTCACCACTCTGGAGTGTCGTTATGTTCATGGCATTCTGTTCACTCTCTTAGCCAACACAAATGCCTCTCTGTTCTGGTTGCTTCCATTCAAATTCTGACTCCAGACTGCACAAGGTTGGGGTGCTCAAGGAAGTATGCCAGTGCCCACTCAGAATCAAGGATCCCAAATGTGACATTCTCAGTCCAAAAATGAGTGGCAGTCAAGAAGAACATGAACGCTCATGTGGGAGAGGCTGCTCTAGTCCACCAATATTAATTAAGACAACTACAGGACAGGCAATCAGGATAGGGAAACCACTAGACCACTAGAAATATTTAAGAAAATTACAGGACAAGTGTTTGAGGAAGTCTGCACACACACACATACTTATGATTGAAATGACAGTATATGCCCGATGAGTTCATTAGCATGCTAGGGCTGAATATAGCAAGAGGAATCTGGGTGCTATCACATTTGGGCCACACTATCTCCATTGGGCTTCAGTTGCCCATATTCACTTTGGGACTGCAACACTACAGCTACAGCCCATTGTGCACATAATGCTCTCCAGTCAGAGAGTTCTAATTGTCAGAGTATTGACCTCAAGCTGGCTTTTTTTGCTCTCTTCAGCACAGCACTCCTGTCAGTGCATCATACATGGTTGGCTCTGAATATGAGACCTATACCCCTCAGCCCAGTGGAACCCAAAATCCACAGACAATGACTACTTGGGGTAAGAAAGGTCTGATCTTAGCCTTAAGATACTTTTACTCTAGCTTGTAACAGCATGCAGGCAAACATGTTCAGCAATAACAAATGCTTGTTTATTTGTGTGATGAGAGACAGTGTGGTCCTGAGTGCCCCCTCCCAGTTATATGCTATGTTTCATTTTTTTAAACATTTCGCCCCATTACAATGCTTAATTATCTACCCTACCATGGTGGAGTGTGATTCTTGAAGGATCTTCGAGTGAAGTAGGGATTTATCAATGCTAGGGTTGCCAACAAAACCTGAGTTGAGGTTTCTGGAATTTTCATGAAATTTGGTCAAAATTTTATTTTCAGTTTTTCCATCAATACTTTAAAAGATGTTACTTTCATCACATGTGATATGTGTGAAGTTCTAAACAACATGGATATGAGGGACAAGTTTGAGATCTATAGCTTTTAAAGTGGGAAGAGAATTATGCAGCCAGATATCCCATATAAGTTTATGCAATTTTGCAAGTTCATAGGTGAAAATATAAGTTTGTTAGCTTAGAAAGCAATTTTAGACTTGCCACATATCAGTGAATAAATTCAGTTTTTTTTTCCTCCCATATACTTGACTAATAGTTGTTTAAAGGTTGTTATATTGGGAGCACTAACTACTTTCTCCAGTAGTGCATTCCGCAGTGCCATGACCCTTTGGTTAAACCAGTTTCCTCTTCTGGTGGTTCTGTATATTTCTCCCTTTAGTTGAAAGGGATGCAACACTGATGCCACATTTGAATCAAGTAAGTAACCAAATGTCACAAGTGTGTAAACTGCAAAGATTGAAGTTCCTGCAGCTTCAAAACTGGATAACGTAATGTCACAAATGTTAACAAGTTCATAAGCCATGAAAAGGAGGCAGTGTGTAGCAACTTTGTAATCTCTTGATTTACTGAGGGCAATGGTGTAAGCAGCCAAGACTTGCAAAATAACATGAGCACTTGAAGTTGATTTGCATAATTTTTTTGTGAAAATAGTGGAATTTTGTTTTAATTTTACTAAGCCATACTGATAAATTTTGCCTTACCATGCGCTTGATCTGCTGTGGAGGAGAAAGGAAAAGACTGGGTAGAGTGGTTATAAGGTAGCATACATTAGGGAGCCATTGTAAAGGCAGATGGAGAGCTGGAGGTGCAATGCAGGACCATGATACTAGTACAGGTAAGATGATTTGCCTGCATGTAGTTGAGGTCAAATGAATGCAATCCATAGCCAAGCATTCCAGCACCAGTAATAAAACATACCTATCCTCACAACCTGCAGTTTTTGTACAGTGTGTTAGCCCCAGACACAGACTGGAACATTAATGTTTCAAAGCAGTCTGTGTGATTATCACATGCCTCTTGCTGCCCAACTGTACCATCAATTTCTCTGCTGAAGAACTGGTCACCATAGAGCTTGTTTCCTCATCAGGTCAGTGAGTTGTATCATTAACAGTGTCTGCTTAGATTTCTTTTAGTATTCCTTAAAATGTTTATGCAGTTTTCATTCATTTTCAGTTCCAGTTACTATTAGAGTTGAGACTAGAGCTAATAGTGAACATTGAGAACTGCAAAAGCTGTTTAACATTATCCAAACTGCTAGCTGTTTCATAAAATATATATTTTCTTTTAGGAAACTGCTTTTCAACATATTTAAGAACAACCACTTAACCATTCAAATGCTATGGGTATGCAGAGCCCAGTTTCAGGCTGAAACCTGTATAAATTTATTTCCAAAATCAGGGAGGTATTCACTTTATTTTAAGTGCTTATGTTCTGATTGGAAAACTATAATAGTTGCAAATGTTTAATTAAAAACAAAAAAGCTCTGGTGATCCTTCACCAAACTCTGTTTCTACAGAATGTTCCCCTTTGACAGTAAAGCAGTCTCCTGGGGAAAATGGACATGTTTAAAGGAAAGCTGGTTGGAGACCCTTGAAACCACGGGAAAACACAAGTTGCAGCACAATTGCCAAACATGGAGACTCCTCTGAAGGTGGGGACAACACTGGTGTTAAATCTCCACTACTTCTCAGGGACACCTTAGAAAGTGAGGGTAATTCTGATGGCAGTAAAAAAGACTAAATTGCATACACATCCTGGTGGTGACTGCTGTGATAGTAGGGCTTCTACAAGTGTTTCTTCACACAGGTACACTGAAAAGCATTTTTTTTAAATAGTGTGTCTGTACTGGTTACAGCAATTGAAACAAGATGTTATTTAGGGTAAGTTGTAATGAAAATGCTTTGACTTATTGTTGCAAGAACAATCAAACTAATCCACATTTAAGGGCAGTATTAAGAAGATAAGTTTGGCTCTGCATTTTAGGGACTGAATGAGAGTTGTGTGGCCTGGTGTGTCAGTCTAAGCCAGGTGATAATTAAAAGAGGGACTGAGTCACATTGCTAAATAAAGGTTAATTTTGAATGTTTATAAAACTTACTTCTGCATGATGTTGCTTTAAAATAGAATTTGCTTGTATTGATTACAGCAACTGAAAGAAGAAACTATTTTTAAGATAGTATAAGTAGGGTGCTGTTGTATTGGTACTGCATTTCATTCCAGTATAACAATTGAAGTGTCACAGAGAAATGGTACATTGCAGCCAGTCAGGATGCAGTACAATAACTAGCAGTAAATGACATGTCACAAAATACTGCATGACAAAAGGGCTTCATTGCCATTGAATTACATTGTTCTTGCAGCATACTGAAGCATTTTGCAGTAATACTGTAAGGTATTGGATTGCATCCTGATTGGTACAGCTCAAAATACATTTAGGGAACATACAGTTACAGTAGAATACTTACAAAACTCCATTTGATACATCATGGGAAAGTACATTAATTCAGATATGAATTCAATATAAGTATGATCATGCCTTAGAGCCTTATGAAGCCAATGGTCTGGTACTCATTTGTCCATCTGGCATGTCACAATCAAATATACAGATGACCAAGCCTCTGAAGTGTCTTTCAGTTAACACTTCTGCAATATTAATGTATTCCTGGGCACCCACCTTAAAGTAAAAGAAAACCTCGATAGAAAACAATACATTTAGCGGCAGGTATTATTACAATTAAACAAGAATGAAATACAGTAGTAATAAAACTCATTATGCCGAGAGCCCTATGAAATATGCTGTTGTAGTTAATTTATCACATACATACAGTACATACATGCATATAAATATGTACATATATATATATATTTATTTATTAAGTTATTTATTTAATATTTCAGATTTTCACAACCTTTGAACTAGTAGCTCTTTTACAAAGGTTCCACTTCCAGTACAAAGAGTGAGATATACAGTACAAAGGTATTTAACTTATGCACAATCAGTTCCAGAGTTACACATAAAGAGGAACAGTACAATGTAGGCCAATGCAAAATCAATACAAGTGACAGCCTGGTTGCCTCTGTCAGCAGGAAGGGAAGGAAATGGCAGCCAAAGATATCCTTGTCAAAAGGGGAAGAATAGGATGATAGGGCATGGGGTGAAACTGGCCTTACCACTTAGATTTGGTCCTGGTGCACCAAACATAGATAGGAAAAGAGGGAATATTTGGGGACAGGGTGAGGATGAGAGAGTAAAGGGTCTAAGAACTATGGGGAAGAAGAGGACACACAGGGGTGGGCTTTGTTGTAGACACAGGTAACACAGGATAATTGTTGCACTCACATTTACCCATCTGACTCAGATATGAACAGAGGTCACTTTTGAACTGCCCAATGTCCTGGACAGTTGTGAGAGTAGTAGGGAGTCCATTGAGGCACAGAGAGACCCTGTTGGTGAAGGAGCACTGGGCTATATAAATGGGGGCTTTGGGTGAAAGGTGTTAAAGAGGAGTAGTTCACTGCTCTGTTGCACATGATTAGAAATCAAGTGTGTCAGCAGTTTTCCACATAACGTGCTCCTTTTTGAGCCAAGTATCTAACACCAACTTCTCATCCCCATGCCATCCAACTGCCAATAACTTTCAATATAAACTTGTCAAACCACATATAACATGTCAAGGGTATTCTGCCTTAGGTAATAGAAAATCACACTTATTAGTACTGACTGAGCCCCTGATAGCAAAGTCCTCCTCAATACCACAAACCAGACATCATATACCCCCCTACCAGAGTCAGAAAAGTGAAGTAACACTGTCCAAAGTTCAAAAAAATATAGCAGGAATGCAGGTTGATGGCCAATACTCACAGCACCCTTGGGGATTGTGGCAGTACATGAAAGGATTGACTTCCCAGATCAGTCCTCTGAATCCTAGGCTGGTTCCTCAAATGCTAAACATTAACACCATTCTGACTGAAGTCTCTGAACCAACTTTTGAGTGTCTTGTGGATCGATGAAGACAAAACTCTGTGACCCAGCTTGTACCCTCAGTTTGGCCAACTACTATAGATTGAGCTATAAGGAATCTGAAGTTCCTAAGTTTCTGTCTGATGCTATCAAAACTCCTTTTTTGACAAGCTTATATAGCAAAACTAAGGTCTGGGAAAAAAAGGACTCTGGCCACATGAACCTCCACATTCTTAGCCCACTATATGGCTGCAAGCATGCTGTCCCTTTCACACTGTGAACCCAAATGGAGCAGGAAAGTATGGAGGACTGCCTCATATGCCTTCAGGAGGTGATAGAATATATACCGACTATCTTTATTGGGGTATTGTCTAGATTCTGTGGGAGAGCCACTGACATCCAGGTGAGCCCTATAGATTTAGCAGATTCAGTGGTGCCTTCAAACCCCTCTCAAAAGCCATTTACACAGATATTGCACTCTCTAAATTGATTTTCAGTGTATTCCGTTCTCAAGCACAGCACGGCATTTTTTATAAATATTTCAGAGACTGTTGCTAATGTTCTGCATGCCATCGAAGAAGCCTCTTTCCATTCGGCACTGGTAACCTCCACACGAAGTTCCATGTAAAATCCTTTGAGTAAATGCATCAGATTTATTGTTCATCATTTCTAGGTTTTTATTCATCTGCTTCATGGTTAGATGGATGCTTTGCTGTATAACTTCCCCTTCATTGGACCAGAGCTTTCCACAGATTTTCTGGTTGCATGACCTCTCTGTTTAGGTTAGAAAAGTCCTGGGAGGATGTTGCCTGTGGTCACAGTTTTCCTATCCTTTAATATTCTCCAGACTTCTTTCCACAAGTCTTTTTATGTTAATGTACGGATCTACCAAGTTTCAGCAAAATAGTGTAAAGTTTAATATGAGTTTTTGTAAGTCAGCTATCTGGTGAAAGCTGTAGTGAGATGCTTCTGTTTGCCCAGGCTACAGGCTCTGCCTAAGTAGTGTAAGTTGTGGGGAAAATGCTTACACTTATTATATATAGGGTAGAAGGGACTGTCATACGAAGTCTTTGGGGAGTATAAAGGCTTTAGACCTACAAGTGTTTCTAGTAAGTAAGTAAGTAAGTAAAAATTTATTTTTAAGTGCTTTTCGATATCAAAGCGCTGTACAAATAGAACAATTTAAATACATACAAATTTCATACATATAAACAACAACAGAAATAACAATATAATTACAATAAAATACAACGAGTCACTACCCATAAGCTATTTGAAATAAATAAGTTTTAAGTTCTGACTTAAAGCTCTCAACGGTCAGGCAGCTTCGTATCCGAAGAGGCAGAGAATTCCACAGGGTAGGGGCAGCATAAGAAAATGCCCGTGCTCCCGAAGTTTTTAAATGAACCCTGGGAACCTCTAGCAATCCCTCGCTGGCAGAGCGGAGTGAGCGAGAGGGACAGTAGGGAGCAAGCAGATCTTGAAGATACCGCGGTCTTCTACACAAAACTGCCCTAGAGTAGGACTGCAGCAATGGTGTCTGCAGAAGGAACCTTCAGCAGGAGACTGCAGGACACAGTGTTCCCTGGTGGTAAATAGAAGGGTAACAGCAAGCAAGAGAAGACCATTTGGTTGCTCTTAGGTAAACAGAATAATGTGGGTAAGTACTATATATGGTGTTTTACCAGGTCTGTGAAGTAAGAGTCAGACTATTAGACAGCTACTTCCCTATCTCAGGGAGGGTTATGTAGACTACTACCTTAATACATGTGGTAGGACTACGTAAAGTGATATCTCCCTATCATGGGTAGGCCCATATTAACTGCTACCTCTCTATCTATGGTAGTGCCATATAAACAGATATCTCCCTATCAGGGTAGAGATAAACAAATTAGTACCATTCTGACTGAGTAAGGGCTATGTATCCTGCTACCTCCCTAACTGGGGAGGCTAAATTAACTGCGACCTGCTACCTCCATATCTTTGGTAGGCCTAAATTAAATGGTAACTCCCTACCTGGGTGTGATTACATAAGAACATAAGAAATTGCTGGCAGAGGGGGACTTTGTGATCCATCTAGGCTGCCCATGAAAGCTACCCACCTCACAGTTTCTTTACTGTCTTAGGTTTTCAGAGTGCCTATCCCATGCTAGTTTGAACTCCCCCACTGTTTTCACTACCACAACCTCTGTGGGCAGACTGTTTCAGGGCTCCACCACCCTTTCTGTGGAGAAAAAGTTCCTGCTGTTTGTTTTGAAACTACCTCCCTTCAGGCACATGTTGTTCCCCTTTATCTGTGTATTCGTGTTTTGCCTGAAGAGATCCTGTGTTTTTACTGTGCTAATATCTTTGAGGTACTGTATTTAAATTTCTCTATAATATATCCCCTCTTCCTTCACCTCTCCAATGAGTACATCCTAAAATGGTTTAATCTCAATTCATACAGTTCTTTGTGTAGTCCATGTATCATCTTTGTAGCTCTCCTCTTCACGGTTTCCTGGACACTTAGCAATGGTTGAGTATTAGGGCAACTGGGAGTGAAGAATTGAGGGAGAAATGACAGATATCATCACACTGTGTGCAGAAGCCTGCACAGTGAAGTCATGAGTGTCATTGCACAGCAGCTCCTCAGTGGTCTGGAGGAAATGTAGGCTCCATGTCATACCCAGCCTTCCACAGTAATAACAAGCCATCTACTGACCAGCCATGGGAAGCTTCAAAACAATCTCTACCAGAGTGATCAAATAGTAAGGAGATTCCCAGAACAGAGCTGTTGACAGGCTCCGCCTTGGAGAGAATGGTTGAGGAGGAATATACCCTTGTGTCCCTTGTACCACTGGATAGCCTGGTTTCCTGTGATCACTACTCAAAGTGGATCAGTAGGCTGGGAGCAGGTGGTGGTAGTGATAAAAGAGGTTTGGGTAAGTCTGAGAAATGGTGGCAGGTTTGAAAAAAAGGCTAGTAATATATGTACAGTACATTAAAAATTAAAAAAAAAATACATAAACATGCAGATTGGACATCACTAGGGAATGAGCAGAGTCCAGGAGCAGTCATAAGCAAGGGGGTGAACTGGGTCTATAGCCAGTGTCTCAGCTGTTGAAGGGTGCAGTTGTTTGAAATTGATCTCGAGATGGCAAGGGCAGAAGTCTTCTCTTTGGGAGGCAGGGCCAGAGATCAACAATGGAGCTACAGGCTCCATAGCCACAGAGGGCCCAGAGACCCAATAAGGGCCATAGTTGGGAGGAAGGAAAGGTTGAGATGAGATGAAATGAGATGGGATGAGATGAGATAAGAAGAGAAGAGGTGCCAGAGGTACAAGGTATATCCACCTCTAACAAGTGTTAATCCTTGTTTATGGAGGCTTCCTGGAATCCCTCTAGGATGGGGAGCAAACCAGCATTCATAGAAATAGGGCTGTGGCCATTTTGCATGAACCAGGGAACTGTAAAAACCCAAAGAAGGAAGAAAAGGTAATGGTACTGTGAGACTAAATTCTCAGTGGAACAAATGGGATGTTGTGTTTCACAAAGATACTCAGGAAGGAAGTCGACCTTTTTCCATGGGCAATGGCACATGCCTTCTGAAAGAAAGTTCGGGAAGTCATTTTTATTTCAAATTAAACAAACTTTATTGAAGGCAAACCAGCCAAGACATAGAGTAACATTCAATACAACCAGGAACATATAAGCACCTAGTACTCCTCCACCCCCCACCCCAGTGGAGCCACCCCAATTGCACACTACATAAAAACAATTCACAGGAAAGGAATACTAGATAACCATAGGATATCAACTAAGTTGAAACAATAAGTTAACAACCAAACCATGGACTAGCCAAACACGCTGGAACATATGTAGATGTGTCCATAATATTGGGCAAAACTTCAAATGATATATAGAGTGTACAGTCTACACAATCTCTTATCAAAGATAGGAAGCCTGTGTCTCAAGTTCACAATCATGCACTCTACATGAAGACTAAATAATAATTCCTGGAGCCATTCATGGTATGCGATTCAGATTCAGATTCAGATTCATTTTAATACCGGGTAAGCACTCTGGGCTAAAGCCCTTTTTCAGGAATGATCCAGAGCGTCATACAAATAGAAGCTAAGATGTCATACACAATAGTACAAATACACACATACAACATATGTTTACATTATTAAAAACAGTTACATGAAGCAAAGGATTGTAGATAACTTAATAAAATATTCTTGAAAAGTACACTGGAAGAAGCATTTACACAGTCAAACAGTAAAGAATTCCACAAACATGAGCTATGTATAGAAAAGGCCCTCTCTCCCACACAAGTAGAACGTTTAAGCAAGGACAAGAGTAAAAAAGCAGAGGAGTGAAGCAGTCTGGTTTCTTCTTTAATTTTTAGCAGATTGAACGGGGGAGATTTACAACCCTGTATAAATGCATGGTTAACCATACAACCCAAATTATAACATTAAGTCTGCTTAGGGGGTAACCAACCAAGAGCATCATATAAGATATAATGGTGAGTTTTAAATGGCTTGGCCAAAACAAATCTGCATATAAAGTTGAAAGTTTTCTTGACTAAATCCAAATCCTTTTTCAGTAATTTAGTACACAAAAAAGAATCATAATGTAATGTAGACAATAACACACTTTTGGATATGATTTCTCTAGCCTCTCTAGTTAAGCAATCTTTGATTTGGTACACGGCACCAAGTTTTTGATTCACAGCCTTTACTGTCTTTCTTATGTGAGAGGAAAATGTGAGATTAGGATCTAATAACACTCCAAGATATTTGGTCTCAATAACCAGTTGTATTAGGGATCCAGTTATGTTGTAAATCAATAAAGGTTTAGCATTATGCAATTTAGGTATTGAACCAAATAAGATACTTCGTGTTTTTTCACTATCTAATATTAAACTGTGTTGCAGTAACCATTTGTTTAAAGCAGCAAAATCTTTATTTAGTGAAATATTAATTTTGTCTGCTTTTGTGGAACTGGTAAATAAAATAATATTGTCTGTGTAAAGCAGCATGCTTGAGGTATTAGAAACCATGGATATTGGAACTATAAACAAAGAGAACAACAGGGGTCCCAAAATGGACCCCCTGTGGAACTCCTTTTTGAAGCAGACATGTCTGTAAATCAGCCCCACCCAAATTAACTTTTACAGGATGATTAGTCAAGTAACTGAAAAACCATTCACAAGGCCTATCTGTTAGGCCAGAGTCCCTCAGCCTCTGGAGCAGCATTGTCATGATTAACCAAATCAAAGGCTTTTGACAAATCAATGAATACTGCAACTGTCAACATCCCCATGTCCACCGATCTTAAGGTATGGTTTGTGAAATGTGCCAGTGCAGTACCACTGCTGTAAAATTTTTGAAAGCCATGTTGCTCCAGAGAATGAAGTCCTTCAACCTCCAAATATCCAACCATTTGACCATTAATAATGTTTTCAAATATTTTCTCAAAGGAGAAAGTATGGATATTGGGCAATAATTATCGACATCAGGAGATGAATCAGATATGGGTATCTGCTTAATTATTGTTTGTTTCCAAACTTCAAGAAACTCCCCAGTAATCAAGAATAAATTGTATATTTGTGTCAGTGGCTGGTACATAAATTTGGGTATAAGTTTTAAAAACCAAGATTCAAGCCCATCAAATCCCGCACTTTTGTTAATAAGCATTTGTGTCAGTAATTTAAATACTTTCTGCTATTTTATAATACAAAAATGAAAAGGATGGGTAGGGACAAAAGAAGAGCCAATCATTAGAGTATCTAAAGTGGAAGAAGGGCCAGTATTAGTTAGATAATTAGAAAGATCAGCGATTTTTATAAAAAAGAGACCACAGACCTCTTTAGTATCAATTATTGCAACCCCATTTAAAATAATAGTGCCAATCCCTGTATTTTTACCTGAAACTGTAAATTTTTTAATAGATGTCCAAAACTTTTTAGAGTCTCCTAAAGAATCAATTTGTAATCTTTGAAAAAAATCTGATTTATTTTTATGTACTAAAAGTTTCCATTTATTAGTAAGCATACGATAGATATTAAAGGCCTCATTACAACAAGTATTTTTATAGATTTTTCAAAGTTGATCTCTTTCTTAAATTAAATATTTAACTCCAGTGTAATCCATTTATTATTAAAGCTTATAACCCTTCTTTTAATTAGGTGGAGATCACCATCTGGTTGAGCCAGTGCTTCAGGATCACTTTCTTCACAGAGAGAAATTAGTGGCAGGTAGTATTTCCTTTCCTTGACTGAGTCAGAACTGTAATCCCCCGTAGACATATTTCAGGTTGAAAGAGGGCCTGTAATCCAAGTAGTGAGTATGCCTAAGCATCAGCCAAGTTCCAGACAGGGGCAATTTTGGAATGACCAGAAGATGTGCATAGCAGAGCCCTCTGCCTGTCCACACCTTATACATGTCACAGAGGAAAACCTCCCCATCTTCTCCAATTTTTTAGGGATATAGTACAAATTATTCAAAATGTTAAATTGAGTAAGCTTCAGTCTGTCTTAAGCAGTGTAATGGTAGAGATCACACTAGATGGCCTGCCACTGAGCAGGAGATATTTGGAAAACTGTATTCTAGTAAGATGAGGAGTCATCGATTGTAAAATGAAGCTTTGCAAAATGCATTGTATACAAGGCAGATACCACATGCCATTTTAAAACCAGGGATTTAACCTCATTAAAAAACTCAGAGAAGTTTATGGTCCATCTGCCTGGCCCAAACCAGAGAAGCAGAACATGTCTTAACTGAAAAACCTTGAAAATAGATTGCCCTCTGAATCGAAGAGTTCTGAAACTCATTGGAAAGATGGAGGGAGGCCAGATATGACAGTTCAGGTAGTCACAATAATATGTGGCCAAGAGAGGTGTAGAAGACATGAAGGAGAGCTTTTACACTCTGAACAAGACTCTCAAGGACAGGGCAGCAGAAGTGTCCTTTCTGAGGTCAAACCACAGCAATACTTCTGTCATAGGAAGCAATTCAAATAGTGCATGCTAATGTGTGGCTGAAGGGCTGGTGTATTGTGCATGGTTTTCAGTTCCTAGGAGATTTAGACCACATTTGGTGGGGGTTGGATGCTGTTCAGAAAGGATGGCCTACACACCAGTAGGAAGGGCACCAGGGTAATGTGGCTTAGGTTTGCGCAAGACCCACAGAATACAATAGAAAAAGTGCCTATTTCCAAGCTTTGAAATGGGTTATTTCCAAGATACTCCCTAACACTAAAGACAAAAGGGGAGTGGCTGCCAATATTAGACATCATGGGCCAGATTTTCAAAAGGAAAACTGTGTTGTGCTGAGTGGAAAAAAAGTCACACAACAGAGATTTATTTGCACAGCAGCAATTTTTGCTGCATGCACTCTTTATTCAAAAAGTTGCCTTTTTGCAACATTTCCTACAGTTTGTGACAGCTCCATATTCTTTTTGTATTGTGCAGCTGCAGAAAAATATTATGCCTGGTAATTTTTTTTGTGCAGCTGGAGAAAATAGGAAAATGCTGCCCATGCACATAAAATGCTAAAAATATCATTGTTGAAATTGTGGGGATGTTTCCAGGCCCCAGGGAGTTGTGCAAGATGACTTAGTCCATTTGCTCCAATTGTCTAAACAAGCACATAAATAAAGAAAAGTTAAAACAAAGTATAAGAAAATATCTCAGGTTTAGAGTAGTAGTAAAACAATGGCCATTGAAATCACCACAGCACTAATGATGTTTACAAAATGGCAGCAAGTCATTGCGAAAATGCTATGAATGAGAAACATTAACAGTGAATCCATATCTAGATGATTGGTTAAGATGTGAAAAAAAAAAGAAGAGGCACAGCATGCCATTCAAGAGGTAATGTCAACTGTCCAATGGTTTGGATGTCTCCTGAATTTAGAAAAATCACAGATATAACTCAATCAGGTTTTGGAGTTTATAGGTGAAGAGGTGGGCAAAAAGGTAGGGAGCACCTTTATGCCAATGTAGATAGCCCTAGTGTTAATCTAGTATGCAAAGTCTTTTTAAGTAAATTGACCTCATAGAACTCCAGACTTCCTCAAACTATTGGGCCACATGTCTTACACAACATCAGTGAAACCGGGGCACTCACAGAAACCTGGTGGGAGAAGAGCTCACTCTGTTTTTAAGGGGGGGGGGGTCTCAATATGAAGAAGGAGGATATGAGGAAGGCAAACAGTTCCAGTGAGTTCATCTAGTCAGGCTCAGAGAAAAGAGTGTGGGGGGGCTACAAAATAGTAATCACCCAAGTGTGTACTACAGAACAACAGTCAACTCAACTCAGCTGGGAAAATTGGTAGAGCAGCCAAATTTGATGCAAAGCTTATAGTTGATTTGAAAAATGTAAATCCTGCAAGTTGCATTACCTTTTTTACTTCCATGACTTTTTGAGAACATTTTGCAGATTAATAATCAAGTGACATTTCCACTGTAAATGTAGAACAACTAATCACATTTCTCCAGCTTTGTTATGTTCAAGGATCCATTGCGTGTGCATGCCACATGTCAGGTTTAAACCTGCAATGGCACAGGAGGTACTTCACCAGTAGTCAGATTTTCAGAAACTTTTCACAAAAAAATTAAATTGTTAAATTATGAGCCCATGTAACACAAAACTACTTCATCAACTCCTGTCACATTTCAGTTTCTAAGACCCTTATTAAAAAGGTTGTCCTTTCAAATGTTCAGGTGTTTTAATTACTAAAGTGGCCAAGGTATAAGCAACACATTATGTGTACAAAATTTCATACAGAAAAAAAATGCCAGGATTTGATTCCCTGCACATTCCAAAGTGCTCTTTTGAATTTCATGATACTGGTCAACCTTTTACAGTCCAAATCAGCAACTAATCATGCCAATTTGTAAGTCTCTAGCTAAAGGAACAGCTGAGGTACAACCAAATAAGCAAATTTACATTTCAGTTGTGTGAATATATCATGGAAACAGAAATTGCTTATTTCACCCAACCTGTTGCAAAAAATGCCTTAATTTCAAAAAGAGAAACATAAAAAGGATAGTAAGCAGTGGCAGAGAAAGGTTATTGGATTGGCTTAAATTCATACACAGAGTAGACTGTGTTTGGATTGAAACCTAGGCCTTAAGATCCAGTGTTCCTTTCATTCCACCTATTTGGACTGCTACCACACTCAGCAACCGGGTAAAAAGGGCACATGTATGGAAGGTAAGTTTCATTACAAAAGGCTGCTCTGACCCTACCCATAGGCAGATGCACTGGAAAATTGCACCTGTAACTGAACTGCAAAATTCACAGTTTTCACCATTTTCTGCAATACAAGTGACACCAGCTAGGAAGCAATGAAGTACCTTGCTGTAATACTGCAAAATATTTCAGTATGCTGCAGTCAGCAGTTTAATTCAATGGCAATTAAGCCCTTTTGTCATGCAATATTTTGTGACATGTCATTTACTGCAAGGTATTGTGTTGCATCCTGGCTGGCTCCATTCTATTTCTGCAATATCTGGAGTTTTTACAAAATTGTAAAATAGTATCATTTTCAAAGACTAAGTTACTGTACATATACTGTACAGACAAATACAGTATACTGACAATGAAGCAATCAGTCTTGGGTTAGGTCAAAACATTGCAGTGTGAGATGGAGAGGCATTTTCTAATGGGTTCTGTGTTATGCTGCTTTCATCAGATTCACTTCCTGGTTTGGTTTCAAAATCTTCTGGTGACACGTGTGCATTCAGCACTTCCTGTAACATCTGTGTCAAATCACCCTATCTAAAGTCCTGTTTACATGGCCACATTTGTATTACGGCAACCTAAACTCTCAGGTTGCTATGGTGCAAATGCAGCTGTGTGGACACTTACCTGATCAAGTTAAGTCCATCTTCTCTCCTCACTTAGAGCCACTACACGGCTGGGGATGTGTTCTTGAGTGAGAGTTTGAAGAAGTTATGTGGAAAGGCTGCATTGCTGACTCTAGAGCACCCAGCCCATGCCTCAGGCAGCTGACCCCCCCCCCCACACACACACACTCATTGCCACATTCCAGCATGGCTTCCATCTGTGCTAGGAGAAGGCCATTTAAAAATGAATTGATTAATGCAGGAGGTTTTAGCAGCACCAGAGCAGAATGTTGTGTGTGTGTCCAGTGACAGCTGTGCAAACAGACCTTAAGTTGTCTTGGTGACTGAAACTAGAGTTGGCATAGAAATATAGAAACATAGACTTTGATGGCAGATAAGGACCACTTGGCCCACCTAGTCTGCCCATTTCCCTACCTACAGGATAAGCTGCAGATCCTAGTTAACCAACAGCCTATTTCTTCCTATCCCCCACAAGAATTGCCTTATATCTGTCCAATGAATTTTTGAATTCTCCCACAGTTTTAGACCCCCCAACCTCCTCCAAAAGGCTGTTCCATGCATCCACC
Organism: Neoceratodus forsteri; assembly: GCA_016271365.2. Classification (NCBI taxonomy): domain Eukaryota; kingdom Metazoa; phylum Chordata; order Ceratodontiformes; family Ceratodontidae; genus Neoceratodus; species Neoceratodus forsteri. The sequence continues at coordinate 109,014,290 of CM057456.1, read as the reverse complement.
ACCCTCTCTGTGAAAAAATATTTCCTCACATTGCCCCCGAGCAGTCCCCTCTCTATCTTTAAATTGTGTCCCCTTGTTCTTGCACATAGATATAGATACATAGACAGTGTTGGCAGATAAGGGCCTATGGCCCACCCAGTCTGCCCATTTGAGCTTGTAAATTCAGTTTATGTTTTTCTAAAAGTCTGTTGCCCCTTACCCCTAACCTCCAGAATTCCTTTATGTCTATCCCATGCATTCTTAAATCCTGTGATTGTTTCAGCTCCCACCACTTCCTCTGGCAGGGTGTTCCACTTGTCCACCACCCGTTCTGTGAAGAAATTCTTCCTCACGTTTCCTCTGAATCGTCCTCCCTCCAGCTTCATCCCATGCCCTCTAGTCCTGGAACATCTTTTTCTCTTAAAAATAGTGTATTCCTGCACCCTGTTCCTCCCTGTAAGATACTTGTATGTCTCTATCATATCCCCTCTCTCCCTCCTCTCCTCCAGGGAGTACATGTTCAGTTCCTTCAACCTGTCCTCATAGGACTTGTGATGCAATCCATGCACCATCTTTGTTGCCCTCCTCTGAACCTTCTCTACCCTGTCTATGTCCTTACGTAGGTAAGGTCTCCAGAACTTTACACTGTACTCCAGGTGGGGCCTCACTAGTGTCTTGTATAGTGGAATTATGACCTCCCCTTGTCCTGCTGGTGATGCCCTGCCTATGCATCCCAGCATCCTATTCTTTACCTACTGCCTTGTCACACTGTTCCCCTACCTTGAGGTCATCAGAGATGATAACTCCAAGATCCCTTTCCTGCTTGGTGCATGCACCATATCCTCACCCCCACCTGATATATTGTGCCAGGTTTTGTTACCCATATGCATTATCTTGCACTTCTTTGCATTGAATTTCAACTGCCAAATCCTGACCATTCTTCAAGTTTCTGCAGGTCCCTTCTCATTCTGTCTACACCCTCTGGTGTGTCTACTCTGTTACAGAGCTTTGTGTCATCAGCGAACAGTGAATTCTGCCTTCTAGGTCATGCGCAATGTCACTGATGAAGATGTTGAACAGGACCAGTCCCAGCATTCTGATCCCTGTGGTACCTCACTGGTCACTCTTCCCTCTGTGGGTGACAGCCCTACCACCACCTTCTGTGTCCTGCTGCCCAGCCAGTTACCTACCACCACACTACTGTTCTGCCCACACCCATATTCCCCAGTTTGTGTAATAGTCTTCTATGTGGCACAGTGTCAAAGGCCTTGCTGAAGTCCAGATAAGCCATGTCCACTGCCCTCCGCTGATCCACCTCCCTAGGCACCCAGTCAAAAAATTAAATGAGGTTGGTCTGACATGACCTCCCCCTGATGAAACCATGCTGCATTGGGTCCTGTAGTCCATTGACAACCAGATGTTCCACCAATCTCTCCTTCAGTAGTGCTTCCATGATCTTCCCCACTACCGAGGTGAGGCTGACTGGTCTGTAGTCCCCCGCTTCCTCTTTGTTCTCACTTTTATATAAGGGGACTACATCTGCTGTCCTCCAGTCTTTGGGTACCTCCCCTGTTTCCAGTGAGCGGCTAAACAGGATAGCCAGAGGTTCAGCCACCACCTCTCTTAGTTCTTCAGGACCTAGAATTTTCCCCATCAGCCCCATGCTTTATCAACTCTTATTACTTCCAGTTCCTTCAGGACCCTTTCTGTGTAAAGGGACTTGTGTCCATTGCACCATTCTCACCCTTGTACTCCCATCAGACCCATTACCCTCCTCTTTCTCAGTAAAGACGAGCAGAAATACCTGTTCAGTATGTCAGCTTACTGTTATCATCCTCCACGGGGCCCCCATCCTCCCCCTTCAGTCTCACTATCCCTCCCTTTGCATTTCTTTTTTCACTTATGTACCTGTAAAAGGTTTTGTCCCCTCTACCCACTGATTTGGCACTGTGTTCTTCTGTCTGAGCTTTGGCTTCCCTTACTGACCTCCCTGCCTCCCTTTGCTTCTCCTGGTACTTCTTCCTATCCCCTTCTGCCTGTGTCTTTTTGTATTGCCTGAATGCAGTGTTTTTGGCTTTCACTTTCTTTGCTACCTCTTTGGAAAACCATAATGGTCTCCTCTTCCTATTCCTCTTGCTAACCTGCTTAATGCATAATTCTGTTGCTCTTGTAATCCCCATTTTAAATACTGCCCACTGTTCCTCAACCCCTGATTCCTGACTCATTCCCCTTAATGCCTCTTTCAAGTATCTCCCCATTTTCCCAAAGTCTGCCCCCTAAAATCCAGGATATGTGTTTTTGTGTGGGTTTGGTTCTGCGCTTTCTGTGATTTCAAACCACAATGACTGGTGGTCACTGTTCCCCAGGTGCTCCCCCATTGTTACCCCCATCACACTGTCCCTGTTTGTGAGCACAAGGTCCAGTATTGCCTTCTGCTGAGTTGGTTCCATGACCAGTTGCTTGAGGAAGGCACCCTGAAGGGAGTCCAGGATAAATCTGCTCCTAGTTGATGCTGCTGCTGGGATGCTCCAGTCCACGTCTGGAATATTGAAGTCTCCAACCAGTACAATATCCCCCTTGTCTGCCATCCTTTGGATGGCTAGCATCAACTCCCTATCTGTTTCTTCCTCCTGGGCTGGTGGTCTATAGACCACACCTGTCTGGATGGCTTGCCCCATTTTCCTTTCCAGCTTAACCCACAGTATCTCTCCCCCATTTTGTTCCTCCTGGATCACTGTGGCCCTTATGTCATTTTTCACATACAGTGCCATTCCTCCTCCCTTCCTGCCTGCCCTGTCTCTTCTGAATATGTTGTAGCCAGGTATAGCCATCTCCCAGTCGTGGTTATCATTACACCAGATTTCAGTAATGGCCACAATGTCCAGGTCTGACTGCACAATGACAGCCTCTAGATCTTCCATCTTGTTGCTAAGGCTCCTGGCATTTGCACACATGGCTTTCCATGATTTGACCTCCCTAGACAGTTTCACTGTTCTACTCCAGCCCCTTCTTTGGTTGTTCTTTAGCCCTGGTTCTCCTTGCTGTCTGCCCTTCTACTGAATTTTGACCCTTTTCTGCCTATCCACCTCTTGGGTGCTAATCTTCATCTTTTGCACACTGCTTTGTAGAGATAGCCACTCCTCTGGTTCACTGGTTCCACTGCTAGCTGTGGGGGGGTGAGCAAGTATGTACCCTCCTTGCTGGCCTGCCATCCCCCTTTGCTAGTTTAAATGCTTGTCAATGTAGCATTTAAACTTATCATTGAGTGCCTGAATTCCCTTCCAGGATGGATGCAGTCCGTCAGGCTTGAACAAACCTCCATCCCTCCAGGTGGGTCCCCAGTCACCAATGAATCCAAACCCTTCCTCTACAGCACCAGTTCTTCAACCATGAGTTAAAGTTCCTGGTGCATGCACCCCTATGCTCTCCCTTGCCTCTTGCACATAGTACTTCTGAGAAAGTGACAGAAGTAGCTACTTGCTTGAGACCCCTCCCCAATTTCCTAAACTCTTCCTGAACTTCCTTTGGCTCCCCATTTGCCAGGTCATTAGTACCTAGGTGGATAATGACATCCAGCTCACCCTCCCGTCTTGCCTTCCCAGTGATCCCCAGGATCTTCCTTCCATATCTCCATGCCATGGCACCTGGTAGGCACCTCACCTCCCTGTCCTCCCCCTCCTGTGTTCCTAGCTGGATCCCTCTTATGATGGTGTCCTCCACCAGGATTCACTTTCTCCTCCTCTGGGGTCCACTGCTTTCCCTGCTGAGGTCACCTCCTTGGCTAACCTCCACATCCTTTCCTTCCACTTCTCTGGGTACCTCTATTTGGTTGTCCCCATTTGCCAGTGTGGCATATGAGTTCTTGAGTGGAATAGGATCTGGGATGTGCCTCTGCCTGACTGCTCTATCCCTCCCTGAGCCCACTGTCATCCAAGTGCTCCTCGTTCTTGGCATCCTTTGAGGCAGTTGCATTGGACTGGGTGGTCTCTGGATAGGGGTTATAATACTCCTGACCCAGTTTACTTCTGCTCTGAGTCTGGCTACCTCATCCCACAGTCCAGAGAGATGCATGCAGATAGGGCAGCACCTCAGTGTCCAGAAGGTCTGCCTGAATATGGCTGCTGCACAGCCACTGCGTTGCACCACTACCCACATTATACTGCAATTATACTGCTATTTCACTACTTGTCTGCTACTGAAGCTCTCCTAGTTCCCTTTTTATTAATTTACTGTCCTAAAAATCCTGCCACTGATCCTCAGATCCTTTTCTTTTTAAAAAAAGAAAATAAACAAATAAATAAATAAATGAGTCAAAACAATTGTCTTGCTGAGGGTGGGCTTCTTTCCCTTATGCCCCATCTACTCCACACCCCTTACTATACCCTGTGTTTAGCTCCTGTCAATCAGACTTAACAGGGCATATAATTAAGAGTTGGGGGAAGGGGGGGGCAACAATTTGCATCAATTAAAGACAGCAAAGAAATACACCACCACTACGTTTTAAATTTTCAACAGCCCAAAAAACAATTCTAATTAAAGACAACAAAGAAAGTACAGTGTCACTAAATGCCCACAATCTAAGTTTAAAAGAAAAATAGCAATTACCAGTTACTGTAAAGCACTGAATTGAATATGTTTCCTTCCCCTTCTGGCTTCTTCTCTAATTCTGGAAGATGCTATCCTCTTGGACTTTGTTGATTCCACTGAGGTACTTAAAAGTTTCTATCATGCCCCCCCCCTTTCCTCAAGGATATGCATATTAAGCTTCTTCAGTCTCTCCTCGTATCACCTCTCCTACAGACTGTGCACCATTTTAGTTGCCTTCCTCTGGACTGCCTCCATCCTGTCTATGTCCTTGCAGAGATGGGGCCTACAGAACTGGATTCTGTACTCCAAATGGAGTTTCACCAATTGTCTGTACATAGGGATAACAACTTCCTGTTTTCTGCCAGTGATGCCTCTCCCAATATATACCAGTATCCCCCCAGCCCTCCCTACTGCCTTCTCACATTGCTTGCTAACCTTAAGGTCATCTGATATGATTACATCCAGGTCCCTTTCCATTTTTGTTGTTGTTGTTGTTACTACCTTTCCCCAACTGTGTAATCTTCCCCTTGGTTTTTGTTTCCCAGGTGCATTATTTTGCACTTCTTTGCATTGAATCCAAGCTGCCATACTTCTGACCATTCCTCCAAACTTGCCAAGTCCCTTCTTAGCCTTTCCATGCCTCCTTGTGTATCAACCTTGTTGCAGATCTTTTGTATCATCTGCAAAGAGTCATACTTTTCCATCCAGTCCTTCTGCAATGTCACTTACAGTATAAAGACATTAAAAAGGATTGGACCCAGTACTGAACCCTGCAGTACCCCACTAGTAACCCTTCTTTCTTCAGAGTGGACTCCATTTACAATTACCTTCTGTGTCCTGTTGTCCAGCCAGTGTTTTTCCCAGGTTACCACCCTGGGACCCACTCCCAGGCTGGTTAATTTGATTATTAATCTTTTGTGTGGGACTGTGTCAAATGTCTTGCTAAAGTCTAGGTAGGCCATGTCCACAGCCCTTCCCTGGTTGACTACTTTGGTCACTCAGCCAAAGAAATCAATTAGATTCATCTGACTTGACCATCCCACTGTAAATTGATGCTGCCTTGGGTACTGTACCCTGCTGGCTTCTAGGTACTCAACAATTCTTTCCTTCAGAAGTGATTCCATCACTTTCCCTACCACAGAGGTCAAACTGACAGGTCTGTAGTTTCCTGGCTCTGTCTTGCTCCCACTTTTGTGAAGTGGAATCACATCCTCCTTCCTCCAGTCCTCAGGTACCACACCATCCTCCCATGATTTGTTAAAAAGGGTAGCCAGTGGTGTCACTAGTTCTCCCATTAGTTCTTTTGAAATTCTGGGGTGAATCCTATCAGGCCCCATTGCTTTGTCCACCTTCAGTTTTAGGAGTTCTTTCAGAACCCTTTTTTCTGTGAAAGGATTGGGATCAACTCCCCTATCCAGAGTTCTTCTGTTAATTAGATTAGGCACCTCGCCCTCCTTCTCTTTTGTGAATACAGAGCAGAAGTATTGTTTCAGTATCCCTGCTTTTTCACTGTCCCTCTCTGTCCACCCACCATCCTTTCTATTCAGCCTCACTATCCCTCCCTTTGTCTTTCTACACTCCCGGATGTACCTATAAAAGGTTTTATCCCCCTTCTTAACCGAGTTGGCTATCTTTTCCTCAGTTTGGGCATTAGCCATTCTGACTTCCCTCCCTGCTTTCTTCTGCCTTAACTAGTACAGTTCTCTGTCCTGCTCCTCTGGTGTTTCCTTATACTTCCTAAATGCCATCTTTTTCTCCCTAACCTTCCCCGCCACCTCTTTTAAGAACCATAGAGGCTTTTTCTTTCATTTTGCTTTGTTTATTTGCTTCCCACAAAGGCTTGTTGCCTCTGTGATGGCAGTTTTGAAGTTTCCTCATTGTTGCTTCACCCCTCCTTCTAGCCTGTTTGCTTGTGCTTTTCTAAGGCACTCTCTCATCTTGCCAAAGTCAGCCCTCCTGAAGTCCATTTTCCTCACTTTGGTATGGCTTGACTCTGTAGCTGAGTTTATCGTGAACCACACTGTTTGGTGGTCACTTGTTCCCAGATGGCTTCCCACTTCTAGATCTGAGATCCTCTCACTGCCCCCATTTGAGAGTACGGGGTCTAAGATTGCTCCCTCATGAGTGGGTTCCAAAACTAACTGTCTGAGGCATGCCACCTGTAGGGCATCGAGAATGGCCCTGTTCTTGGATGTGGGTGCAGCAAAGGTGCTCCATTTAACATCTGGCATATTCAGATCCTCCATCAAAAGCATCCCCCCTTTCTCTGTCATCCTAAGGATGCCTTCTATCATATCCTTGTCCATTCCCTCTCCCTGACATGGTGGTTTGTATACTACCCCTGTGCAGATTGTGGTGACATTTCCAGTCTCTAAGTGATCAACAGTGCCTCCTCTCCTCCCTGTTTACTCTTTTGTTCCATTGCTTTTATCCTTTCCCTTACATAGAGAGCTACTCCTCACCCTCTTCTACCCTCCCTCTCTCTCCTGTAGGTTGTGTGCCATGGTATGTCAACATCCCAGTCATGGTTCTCTGTGTACCATGTTTCTGTGACTGCTATGATATCCAGGCATCCCTCTTTCATCAAGGCCACAAGTTCAGGGAACTTGTTGCTCTGTCTATGAGAACTGGTACTCATTACCCTCCATTTCTTGATGGCCTTACCCCTTTTTGCCTCATCCCTGTCCTTATTGCCTTTGTCATTTTCTCCATTTACCCCTACCCTTCTCCCTATCGACATCTCTATCTTGGTGTTTACCTCAATTACTACCCTAATTTTTTGGAGGGAGCTAGGATTTCCTTGCTCCTTTCCAGTGCCTTCCCCCTTGGCTAGTTTAAATGCTTGCCCATGAAGCATTTAAACCTATCGCCTAGGGCCCTGGTTCCCCTCCTGGACAGAAGCAAACCATCATACCAGTATAGGCCTGCATCACTCCATGTGGGCCCCTAGTTCCCAATGAAGCAAAATCCCTAAGCTCTGCATCAGTTTTTTAACCACTGACTAAAACCCATGGTGTGGAGCACCCTAGCCTCATCCATGCCATAGACAGGCAGCACCTATGAGAAAGTTACTGTGTGTGCTACTTGTCTAATGCCCCTCCCCAACTCCACAAACTCTTCCTGCACTGCTCTGATCCCTTTCTCAGCCAGGTCATTTGTCCCTAGGAGGACAATGACATCCAGCTCCCTCCCATGTGCAGCTGCTTCAGCGATCCTAAGGATTCGCTCCTTGTCCCTCCAAGTCATGGTGCCAGGCAGGCACCTTACTTCCCTCTCCCCTTCCTCCCCCAGTTCTACCCTCTAACAATGGAGTCCCACACAAGGAGTTGTTTCCTTCCCCCGTTTGGTCCCATGCCACCCTCCTGTGGTTCTCCTTTGTGGAGGTTCCCAGCATCCTCCTTGGTCTCGACTGCGAGTGCCTCCATAGAGAAACCACACTTTGCAAGAACGGCATATGAATTGTGGAGAGGTACAACTGGAGGGATGCACCTCCGTTCCACCACTCTCACCCTCCCTGATCCTACTGTGGTCCAACGTCTCCTCTTTCTTGGCAACCTCTGAGGCAACAGCACTGGCCCTGGTGGTCCCTGGGTGGGAGAAGAGGTCCCCCAAATCCTGGCCAATTCAGCCTGGAGATGAGCAACCTCCTCCCTCAGCCCCAAGAGATGCCTCTTTCCTCTTTTTTTTCTCCCTACTTACTTATTGCCTCTGTGCTCTTTAAGCTCCTGATCTTCCTGTTCTGAGACAAAAAGTTCCTATATTTCTCAGTAGTCTCCTTACTTGCTCAGAGTAAGAACTCCTGCTGCTGGGGGGGGTGGAAAGCTACCAATAAAGGTACAAATTTAGCAATTCACTTTATCTGAGTGGTAACTACAAAACATTTTGCGAGTGGAAGGGTACTTGTTCCTTCTTCACATTTTATTTGGAATGGATTTTGATTCAAATGGCTGAGGGTTTAGGATGGTTCTGATGATTTTAAACTTGAATGTGCCTCTGACGGAGTTAGTGATAGTGGACCAAAAACCTTGACAAAAACAGATGAACTATATTTAAATGGTTTCTTTCAAATAAACAATAAATAATTTTATCCATTCTAAAACAAAAGTGTATGCAAACCATTGAAATATGCAATATAAAGATCTAGTTGTATTTATTTTGTGATAACCATTTTACAACTAGGTGCTTAAAACATTCATTGCTTCTGAATTAATTTAACATTGAAAAGCTCTGGTCAGTTAAGTAAAATCTAGTTAGCATTGAATGAGGTAGATGTTTTTAGATGTTGACAAATTTCAACAACAAAAACCTTTTTTTTCAAGTTGTAAGCATATACAAGTGATGCTATATCTGTGTAACAATTTTAGCTGGATAATGTGTGCTTCGGAACACAATAAATAACCCATTGGTAGAGCAACAGCAATGCATAGAACAACTACTGTAATTTCCCCACAATTTTTGCAAAAGATCTCCCCATTTTTCAAAATGTTGTCTGCAATTTTCCACTGGCCCTGCCATTGGGGGTTGGGGGTGGGGATTCATCAAATGACAAGGGTTCCATGTGATGATAATGATCGAAAAACAATGATTGCTATCATCGCGAATGTGTGTCGCCTAAAAGCATTTCGGAGACATACAACTAGCAGCGATCCAACTTTTGGACAACACACAAGTGCTTATGTGGGGGGGGGACTGCACCCCCCACACGCCCCTGACTAATGATTGCCAACTCCGGGGGATGCATGTCGAGGAGGTGGTAAAATATGAAAAAAAAAACAGAGCTGCAAGCAGTGGCAAAACAACAGTCCCCAGCAGGTCTAGAACCAGTTCTTGCTGCACTGTAGCCTACCACCCTCACCACCACATGACAGGGCTGGCTCAGCTGCAGCAGTATCCCACCACCCATAGAAACACTCCCTCCTATCCCTCCCCTCCACCTCCCTATCCTCTCCTTCCAGTCTCTCTGCTCACTATACAGTTGCTACCCTAGCAGGGTAGCCATTCATGGTAGTGATATAATTGAGTTGCTGTTTCAACAGTTGCTCATTTTTTTTCGCTATCATCACAGACTATCAATGACAAGCAACAATCATCCAGTTGTATCCAACCCCCAGCCAGGAAGGAGGCTGCTTTCAATGTGTTAAGGACTGTGTTTCCTCTGAGAATGGCAGTGAGGTTTTAACATAATTGATGACGAGTTTATAGAAACTGTCAAAGGTGAAGATTTCATATTAACAAGTGGGATAAATTTCAACATTGTTTTATTTGTTTATGACATAGTTCAAAATTGAACTACATTACTGCAGCTAACCACTTACTTTTTCATCTTTACTAGTGCAGGTCTCCCAAGGCTGTCAACAAATTAAAAAAATGCCTACTTTATAAGGCTCTTGTCCTCATTCCTGTGTCCTTCATTGTTCCAGATGGACAATTGTGATTAGTAGCTTATTAAGGGCTGCAGTTACCTGAAACTTGACAGTGCAAGGTGGGGCCCCCACAAAAGACTGATTGAATGTTGTTACTACCCCATTATTAGAGTTTCCATCTATCGCCCAGGCTGTGATCAGGGTTGGAATGCTGTTAGGTCCTTAGATCCCAGTGTTCTGAGTGTGTGCCTTTGTGTGTTTTGATTATGTTAATTTGTTGATTATTAAGACTGCTGTCCCTCATTCTCATACATTTTGGGTGACAGTGTCCAACATTTCATGGGCAAAATATTAAGAGATATGCAGGGTCTGCAATGCAGGTGATGGGCTTATCCCAGCCCCAGCCCCAGCACAGACCCCCCTCTCCCTTCCCCATCCCTCAGATATGTACTTACTTTCCCAGAACACTACTGCAGTCCAATGAGGGAGGAGGACTTGGATGCTAAAATGAAATTAATTATGACAAATAATGCCAACCAGATGTCCATCACTAATTAAAGTTGATTATTGATAAATGATAAACAAACTAAATTAGATTTTAGATCATATTGTGATTTTAATTATTTGTTTTTCCAAGCTGTACATAAAATAAAGAAACTGAATTATTAATGCCTACACATAGTCCTGCACTGTTTCCATATGTTACCATTGCAACATAGCACACCTCAATTATCTGCCAAAAAATTGGTGCACTGAACTTGACTGATAATAGAGGGTGTATTGCACAGTTTTTTGTTGGTAGTAGGTGTGTGCATCACTTTTTTTTCTATTTGTCTCTTAAAAGTCTATCACAAATCAGTTTTACCACATTAGAGAGCAGTCTTTATAAAATGACATGGATGAATGAAGCCATCTAATTGGTCAAATCAAGTCACATGACTGTAAATAGTCACTGTAATTACACAAGTGCACTTTTAAATGCATTTTGTTTTAAAGAACATATGTGTACAACTCAGTTAGGTTATAAACACACCACATAACTCAACTATCTTCAATGGCTGGGGACTTATCATGGAAACAAATGAGCCACTGTGAGAATAAATAATTTATTTTTCAATTTGCTCTTTTATTTCCACAATTAGTATATCATCAATGTTGCTTGCTTATAACACAAACCAAACAGTCACTTATTATCCTAAAATTATTATCCAATCACAGGGCTGTATTAACAATTCAATTCTTACTTCCACTGGCATCGTGTTCCCTCAAATTTCCATTTTTCTGTACCCTCTCTGTACTTTATTTCATTTTCTTAGCATTACCACATTTATATTTGGAACAAGTGTTGTTCAACATAAAAGCATAGAAGTCCAATACATTTTCATTGCAACAGCACATTTACATTGCAGTTGCACATCCTGCTCATGGTCAAGCACCTCAATTATAGCCAAATATCACACTCCTGGCCATGTGTCTTTAAAAAAAACTTCTTTACCTCACTACTGCATTCATTCCAGCATTGTTCTAACATATTACTGATTGCAGTTAATGGTAAGCAACCCTATAATTACATAAGTAAACACTATAAGTGACGTTATTTAAAAACAACTTAAACGGTTAACTGTTTGACAGAAATGTAAGAAATTAAATGAGACCCTCTTACAACCAAAATTTGCCCAAAAGAAAAAAAAGAGAAATTCTTCATGCAGAAGATAAAATGGGGTGAAGGGGTGGAGGGGGAGAAAGGAGCAATAATTATTCTGCCATCCTTCTGCAATAATCTAATGAGCCACAGTAAAAATACTAGAGTGTACTGAAAAAGTGAAAGAATGTACAAAACAAATTAATCAGAAATCAGTGCTGCCCCTCACTACACAAAATGCCTGCAATTCTTAAAATGTATTTATATCTTACATACATAGTTCTGAATTCTTGGATTTCAAAATGGGGTTCTTTGGTGCACTGTCAGCTAAAATAAAGCCATGGTCAGCCACCAAACTCCATGGTGAATTATTTGGCTTGTAACAATTTCTTTTCATTTTGCTTATTTTGTTTAATTTGCTTGAACTGACCACACACCAGAAGTGCACTTTGAAAATGAGATAACTTCTAAGAAGTAAACAATTACAACTTTAGATTGAGCAGGGAAAGAATTGCTACTGTGACTCTTGCTTTTATCAAAAACATTAATAGCATTTCCTTAAAATTTGTATATCTAGTACATAAAATGACCTGACTCCAAATATGCCATTTATTTGCATTGGTAAGAGGGCTGGACTTGCATAAATCACTTGTGACTTAACCACTGATGAGTTATGGTCCCACCCCTAACTCTTGCAAATAACTTGCATATTTGGAGTTAGAAAGAAAAAGTAGAGGGTTGTATTATTGACAGAAAAAAAACATAATACTGCAACTCCTTTTGAAGATTTGAAAATTTAGAATAGTTTTGGATGTGTTGAATGGGGCAACCTTGTAAGTAGTGCAACACTTACAAGTTTTTCAGTTGAAACATACTACTTATTTCCCAATTTTTAAGGCAGTAGTACATGCCAGCAGTCATAATTTTGCCCTATACTTTTTATTATTTTATAGATTGTTCCCTACTTCCTGTCTTTAATAATAAAACCTTCCACTTTTCAATTCTTCATTAGCACTTTTTAGATGCCAAAAGCATAGCAGTGAGTGCCTTTTGTGGCTTAATACCGCCTTCCCCATTTTGAATCTTATTTAGTACTTTTTTAGGTGCCAACAACATAGTTGTAAGCTCCAGTTGTGGTCATTTATACTCTTATTTAGGTGCCAGCAACAAAGCTGTAACACCTATTGTGACCATGTGTACCCTTCTGTGCATTTAATTAAGGATAGAATCAGTGTGAGATATTTGGCTGCATGATGTGATCGATGATGACAGTGATAGAGCTTTCAGGTCTTGGCTTAAAGTTTCAGACCTGCACAAGCTTGGGTTTAATCCCCTGTGTTGCACATTTTCTTTTCTTTCTCACTACAATATTTATTGTTTGAGAGAAATTGTTAGACATCATTGCAGGTATAGTGAAGGGTTTTAGCAGAACTAAACAGCAGATTTTCAGATAATTGAACTCAGTTCTACAATATGCTGTAGTCAATTAAATTAGTCCCATTTGAGGTTTGTCTAGGTTTGACTACAATTTGAATCACATGTTTCACGGGCTGTGACATAACCTATCCACCATAGGAACTGTACCACTCTTCCCTGTAGATCAGTGGCACATTTAATATGTATTTGCTGAAGAAGCAAATGATCAGTTCTCCGGATCCTGTCAGGGACTAAAACATGTTGTTTGCAAGATGGAAACCCATTTGAGTGTGATTCATGGTGGTGTGTAGCTGGGATAGTAAATTATATATTAAATATGTTAGGCCAAGAACAAACATTTGTGAAAGTAAATTGCCTGCTAGGATTAGATCCCCAGGTTCTCTGTTTTGCAGGTTATGACATAACCTCTATACCGTAGGAAATTGCACTCACTTACCTACAGCACCCTCTCACAGGGAAGGTGTGTTTACTTAATAAGCAAAGGATCAGTGTTTTTTAATTCAGAAAGACATATACTGAATCCTGGCAGTGACTAAAACAATTTTTCATTTTGTTTTTTGAAAGATGAAAACTCACTTGAATAGCAATTCATGGTGGTGTGTAGTAGAATAGTAAATTAAATGAGAAGTACATTTAGTTCAAAACAACAATTTGTGAAGGTAAATCCTGTGATGGAATTAGACTGACAGTCACATGTTTTGCATGTGTGACATAGAATCTACATCATAGGAACTGCAACTCACTTAGCAGAAGCTCAGTAACATACTGAATGTGTGTCTGTGTAGCAGGCAATGGATCATTGTTTCAAATTCTGGAAGGAACTTAAGGTTCTTTTTTAAGATGGAAACTCACTTGAGTGGTGATTCATGATGGTGTGGAGTTGGAATAGTAAATTACATGAAAAGTAAATTTAGCTAAGAACAGTAATTTGTGAAGGTAAATAAACTCTTGGGATTAGATCCCAAGTCACCTATTTTGCATGTTGCGCTACAACCTCCACCACATAGGAAAAACAACTACATTACCTGCAACTCGCTGGCACAATTAATGTGTGTTTGCTTAGCACGCAAATAATCAGTGGTTTAAATTCAGCTAGACATACAGCAGTTTGAATCCTGGCAGAGACTTAAACATTTTTTCAACTTCTTTTAGAAAATGGAAACTCAGCAAGTAGTTATTTATGGTGGTGTAGATTAGGACAGAAAATTATATGAGACATAAATGTATCTAAGAACACCAATTTATGAAGCTAAATTGCTTGCTGGGATTAGACCCCAGTCACCTGTTTTGTAGGTATGACATGACTTATACATACAGGATTTGCAGCTCACTGACCTGCAGCTCAGTGACAACTTAAAGTGTGTTTGCTTAGTATGCAAAGGATCAGCAGTTCAAATCATGACAGGACTTAAAGATTTGTAATCTTTTTTCAAAGATGGAAACTCATTTGAGTGGTAATTCACGGTGATGTAGCATTAGAGTAGTGCATTATATGAAAGGTAAATTTTGCTAAGAACAACAGTTTGCAAAAGTAAATCACCTTCTGGGATTACATTTCTCCACTGCCTGTTCTTCTTTGTCACAACATGAATTTTCTGTCACAGAGCCTTTGTGCAGTGGTAGAACTACAAGCTACTGACCAGTAGTGATTATAGGGCCTGGGTTTGAGCCCCAGTATGGAACACTTGTCTTGTTCTGTCTACAATTTCTTTAGTATGAGAGAAATTGCCAGATGTCCTTACTGATGTTAGGGATAGAGTTTCAGAAACATTTAAAGTTCTATAGTGCTGATAACTTCAAACATTCCATCTGAGACTTTAAGGTTTGAATGCTACTTAGGAAACATTACTTCAAACTGCCAGACTGGTGCATTACTAAATCCACTGTAGCTGTGGTGGAAGGGGGTCTGCACTCAGTACTGGATGTCCTTTGTCACGGCATGCATTTCTTGTCAATATGAGTTAATGCAGTTGAAGGGCTTCAAACTATCAAACAGTTGTGGGTATGGTATCAGGGTTGGATTCCCTAGTGTGGGACATTATTTTTTATTATTTCTTACTCAGTCTCTGTAGTATGTGTGGAATTGTTTGATGTCATTGCTGATGTTAGTGACAAAGTTTCAGCAAGATGTGAAGTTATATATTGCTGATACCTTGGCAATTTCCAGTTGAAACTTTGAGGTCTGAATACAACTTGGGAACATTACTTCAAATTGACTGACTGGTCTGTTACTAAACCATCTGCAGTTGTGTTAGTGTGTGGGGTATGCAGTCAGTGTTGAATGTCCTTTGCCATAGTGTTGCATGCATGAGGTTACAGTAATGTATGAGACAGGCAATGTTTCAAGGAATACTCCTCTTCTTTGTGGCCTAATAGTTACTGTGTTGATGAGTTATGTATCATTCCCTTCTTATACGTCAACACTTACTATTGGTTTATGGGTTTCTTGTTCATAACAAGCTACTTATCTGGTTGGCATATTCAGGAGATATTCTCCTTCTCAAAAATGGAGCCTCTTCCCAGTCAACTGTATGCAGGACATTTGGGTGTACCTTGTCTTCAAACTAGCTAGTAACTAGCAACTGTTAGGCCCTCAAGAAGATAAATATTTCCTAGAAACATTGGCTGTCTTGTACAGTACTGTAACCTCATGAATGCAATTAAAAATCTGAAAAATTAATTTCAGGTGAGTGAGTCATTATGTCTATAGGAACAGGTTAAATCCCACCATAAGCCACACTCTGGAGTACATTATTGTGGTTATACATTTGGTAGTTATTTAAAAAAATAAGAAAAAAATATTTTGTTTAAAAAAAGACTATTTTTTTTTGTTATTGTGTGCTTAATATTCTTCCTCTGTATGGTAAACAGTTCCCTATTGCTAAGTAGAATAATGTTGTAGGTGATGACCCCTACAACTCATTTTGTGATTCAGAAGTGCTAGGAAGGGTGTTCTTGATGTGTGATCAAGCTGCTTTTAACATCAGATGAGCAGGCTACAGTGAGAAATTGGTCCTGGGACCGGTTTCCTGAGTGTGGTGAAGGGTTCTGGGTCTGTGTTACTAAGTGTGGGAACAAGGATCGATTTCTAGAAAAAAAGAGAAATAGTGTTGTAGTACTGATAGATGAGACAGGGAATAGGGATTCACTGGAGAGAGGGGGGACTACTTAATGGGATTTAGTCAGTCCTGGTATCAATGTGCTTGAGAGCACAGAAAGAACATTGCCATTGCTGTTTATTTTGTCAGCATTTAGCAAGAAGCAAATAGAGTGGCTTTTCTCATATTTTGAATGATGGAGTAGGAGCATACCTCTCAAATCTCCCTGATTTTCAGGGACGTCCCTGATTTTGCCTCAAAACTTCACTCCATCCCTCGTAAAAATTGTGGTTTCATGACCAAACAATGGGGGTTGTAAGCACAAAATAACATCAGGCATTAAAGTTACAGACATTTTCTTCCTTGGAATATGTATTTAACATTAAGCCCCTTAATCTACTAGCTTCCCAAGTGGATAACATCAATTTTGAAGATGTGTCCCTAATTTTGGTCCTTGTCTCTGATTTTTTTAAGCCTTGTCCCAAATTTATAAGGCAGGAGGTTGAGAGGTATGAGTGGGAGTACCATATTAATTTTACTTTTGCTTGGGTAAAACGGCTGACTGGCACCTTTTGCAGTAGTTTCCATGGCTAAAAAGTGCCAATCACCTAATCAGAATGCCCCATTTTAGGACCTCATCATATAGTATTATATTTACTGAAGCTTTTGGGAGAAGTGGGGGGGGGGAGTATCTGTACATAGTGTTGAATGTCCTTTGCCACAGTATGCATTTCCTGTCAATAAGCTTTAGTACAGTAGTACGTGAGGGGCTTGGGTTTAATCCCCAGTGAGAAACTTTTTTTATGTTGGCATACATCCCAGGGTACTAAAGGAGCTAAGGGTGGAACTAGCAGAGCCATTATCAGAACTGTTTAGTGAGTCTCTGAACACAGGAGAGGTCCCAGAAGACTGAAGAAGAGCTCATGTGATCCAGCTCCACAAGAGTGATAGCAGGGAGGAGGCAGGGAACTACAGACCAGTCAGTCTTACCTCAGTAGTGGGCAAGATTATGGAGGCACTCCTTAAGGAAAGGATAGTGCAACACCTGGAATCCATAGGGGCACAGGATCCAAGACAGCATGGGTTTACAAAAGGAAGGTCCTGTCAAACTAATCTCATAGATTTCTTTGACTGGGTAACCAGAGTGGTGGACCAAATGGGAGCACTTGATGTTGTCTACCTTGGCTTCAGCAAAGCTTTCAATATTGTTCCACAAAGAAGATTGATTAATAAGCTGGGTAGGCTCAGGGTGGGTAAGAAGTTGGTTAACTGGGTGGCAAACTGGTTGATGGGCAGAACACAGAGAGTGATGGTAAATGGTGTACAGTCAGAAGAGATGCAAGTCACAAGTGGGGTACCTCAGGGATCAGTACTTGGGCCAGTCCTGTTCCATATCTTCATCAGTGACATTGCAGATGGACTAGATGGTAAGGTTTGTCTGTTTTCAGATGACACCAAGATCTGCAACAGAGTAGGTCATCCAGATGGGGTGGGCAGAATGAGAAGAGATCTGGATAAACTAGCAAAATGGTTGGAAGAGTGGCAACGTGGGGTTTCATACAAAGAAGTGCAAGATCATGCACATAGGGAAGAGAAACCCTGAAGCCACCAATGGGCTGGGAGGGGAGTTGCTGGCAGTCACCAGGGAAGAAAGGGACTTGGGCATCATCATTACTGATGACCTGAAATCATCCAAGCAGACCATTAAAGCATAGTAAGGATAGGGGGTTGTTAGGCTGTATTAGTAAGGGTATCACAAGTCAGAAGAGGGAGGTAATAATCCCTCTTTACAAGACACTGGTTAGGCCCCATCTGGAGTACTGCGTGCAGTACCTGAGGCCACACCTTCTCAAGGACATTAACCAAATTGAGGCAGTCCAGAGAAGGGCAACCAAAATGGTGCAGGAACTGCATCAGAAAACATATGAGGACAGATTAATGGAGCTCAATATTTATACTCTAGAGCAAAGGAGGGAGAGAGGTGATATGATCAAAACATTCAAACACCTTAAGGGCATTAACAAGGTGAAAGAGTCTAACATGTTTCAATATAAAAAAAAATAGCAGGACAAGAGGACACAGCATGAGATTAGAGGGAGGCCAATTAAGGGGTAATGTGAGGAAGCTCTTTTTCACAGAAAGGCTGGTGGATGCATGGAATGGCCAACCTCAGGAAGTGGTGGATACGAATACAGTGCAGGGCTTCAAACAGGCATGGGATAGGCATAAGGGAGCAATACAGATGAGTATGAATAGATAGGCCATTGACAGAGCAAAGGCTGATGGCACATTTATAATGTAGAAAAAGAAATGGGCAGACTGGATGGGCCTTGTGGTCCTTATCTGCCATCAGCTTCTGTGTTTCTATGTTTCTTTCTTCTTCAGTTTCTGTAGTATTAAAAATATTGTTTGATATTGTTGCTGATGTTAGTGATCAAGTTTCAGCAAGGTGTGCAGTTCTATATTGCTGGTAACTCTGGAATTTCCAGTTGAGACTAGGAGGTTTGAATGTAACTTGGGAACATTACCTCAAACTAACTGACAGGTTCATTAATAAATCCACAGTAGCTGTGTATGTGTATGTGTATGTGTATGTGTATGTGTATGTGTATGTGTATGTGTTTGTGTTTGTGTTTGTGTTTGTGTGCTGAATATCCTTTGCCTCCACATACATGTTCCTGTCACTGTGCCTTTTCACAGTGGTAGAGCTACAGGCTAACAAGCAATGGTGGATAAGGGGCCTTGGTTTGATCCCTAGTTTGGGACATTTTTTCATTCTCACTACAGTTCCTTTAGTATGAGAGAAATTGTTAGATGCCCCTACTGATGTTAGTGATACAGCTTCAGCAAAGCTTGGAGTTCTATATTGCTGATAACTTGAAAAGTTGCAGCTGAAACTTTCAGGTTTGAATACAACTTTGGAAACAATATTTCAAATTGCCAGACTGGTGTATTACTAAATCCGCTGCAGCTGTTTGGGCACTCAGTACTGCATGTTCTATACAAACAGCATTATTTTATTATCAGTTAATATGAATTTACTATCAATGTGCATCAGTGCGGCAGTATAGCTACAAACTACCAAGCAACAGAGGGTAGGGGATCTGGGTTTGATTCCCAGTGTGGGACATTGTTTTCTTTCTTACTCAGTTTATGTAGTATGATAAAAATTGTTGATGTCATTGCTGAAGTTAGTGACAGAGATTTAGCAAGATGTGAAGATTTGTAGTGCTGACAACTTGAAAATTTCCAGTTGAGACTTCAGTGCAACTTAGGAATATTGCTTCAAATTGACTGACTGGTGCAGAGTATGTGTGTGTGTGTCTGTGTGTGTGTTTTGGGGGTATCTGCACTCAGTGCTGAATGTCCTTTGACACTGCAATCAATTCCTGTCACAGAGCCTTTGCAGAGCAGTAGAGCTACACACTACCAAGCAGTAGTGGGCATCATACCTCTCAACTGTCCCTGATTTTCAGGGACATCCCTGATTTTGCCTCAAAATTTTACTCTGTCCCTCCTAAAAATTGTGTTTTTCTGCCCAAACAGTAGGGGGTGTTAGGACAAAATAATGTCAAACATTAAAGTTACAGATTTGTTCTTCCTTAGAAAATACATTTTACACTAAGACCCTTATTCTGCCAGCTTCCTGAGTGGATATCACCAATTTTGAAGATGTGTCCCTGATTTTGGTCCTTTGTTCCTGATTTTTTTTAAGCCTTGTCCCTGATTTATGAGGCAGGAGGTTGAGAGGTATGATGGGCATGGAATCTAAGTTTGATCCCTCATGTGGGCCTTTTTTTTCTTTCTTATTCAGTTTCTCTAGCATGAGAGAAATTTCTTTGTATTTTTGCTAATGTTAGTTGAAGAGTTTCATCAAGATGTGACGTTCTGTATTGCTGTTAAGCTGAAAATTCCCATCTGTGACTTTGAGGTTGAATGCAATTTGGAAACATTGCTTGAAAGTGACTAGCTGGTTCATTACTAAATCTACTGCAGCTCCCTGTGTGAGTGCGTGTGTGTGTGTGGGGGGGTCTGCACTCATTACTGAATATCCTCTGCAACAACGTGCATTTCCTGTCAAGCAGTCTTTGTACAATTTTAGAGCTACAGACTACCAAGAAGTAATGGGTAGGGGGCCTTTTTTGATCCCCAGTGTGGGGCGTTTGTTTTGTTCTCACTACAAGTTCTGCAGTATGAGAGATATTGTTAACATCATTACTGATGTTAGTGAGAGAGTTTCAGCAAGGTTTAAAATTCTATACTGTTGATAACTTAAAAAGTTCCAGCAGAGACTTTGAGGTTTGAATGCAAATTGGAAACATTATTTAAATTAAGAAAAAAATCAAGCTAACTCCAAAAGCCCTAGTGCAGGAACTAATCAGGTTAAAAGTTCTGAGTCATTGTGTTGTATGGGTTATGTTTGTTTATTTTTTGAGGTTTACATTTGCAGTTGTGTGCACGTATGTGTCTGTAATGTGAAGCAACTGTGTGTACACTATTTAGCATGTGCAGTATATACGCCTATTACTCTACAAAAATGACAGTTTCATTCTTTAGTGCTGCTCAGTATCGTTGGTGATTTAATTAATTTCGAAATTGTAAAAAGGGCATTCTCTATAACAGGGCTCAGTTCTGGTTTTCATCAGTATTCTCTTTTGCTTTTGAACACCAATTGTTTAACATCACTTTTCTTGGGATTAAATTGAACTAGCATGCAGTAGACAATGTTCTCTAATTATAAAAGACAACAGGCATAGAAAAACAGCTGAGCATACTTATGACAGTCTGACACAGGTCATGTTAAAAGGAGCACTCCTTTTATTATTTCATAAGTAAAAAAAAAAGTCTCTCAGCAGGCTCAAAATGGAGAAAGAATATTGTGTGTGACAGAATATAAGGGGCCATCAAAAAAGGAACAAAAACATATAGTTAAGAATTTTCACTGTAACATTAACTAATTTATCTAAGGTAAGAACTTAGCTTGTAGGTGTTGCCCGTGTGTGGGGAGGGGGAGGTGGATTTTGATTTAAGTGCATGGATAATCACAAACCAGCATACTAAATATTGTTGCTTTAAAACTTACATATAACTTATGAGCAAGCTATGGTTGAATTTACATTATTACCATTAATGCGCTTAAATATTTGGAGTTAGGCAATTGTATATCCTCTTTTTACAGATTCAGTGGTGTGCAATTACAGTTTCGGCCAGGGCTTGGCCAAATATTTCCAGGTATTTCTCAATATTTCTAAAGAAATTCTTCCCTTTGGCCCTTTAGTGGTACTGCAGGCATGAAGGGAGTTTCTCTAGAGATATGACAGACATTTCAGGAAATAGCTGCCAATGTCATTGACTGCATTTTTATGGTCAATGAATGCACTCTTGGGTGTGTCTAAAAGCATACAGCTGTGCCTCGTGACTGACTATAGCACTGTTGCATGCAATCTTTGACCTAAATTGCTTGATTTTCAAACAACCTTTACAGTGATGCAACGTTCATCGCTGTAGGAATGCAATGAACTCTGGGTGCATCAGGGACTCTGACCCCAGTTTTATAAAAGGGGGATCCCTGTGTCAAAAACCCAGGAGTCACCATAGCTGTAGGCTAGCAACAAACATATGGCACACCTGCAGGAATTGCTGCAGGGATCCAACCCCCCCCACCCAGGCAACACTAGAGGGGCCAGGATGGTTGGGGGGTGAATCTGCAGGGCAGGAGGGGGCTGGGGCAGAAGGGGCTTGGAGGTGCCACAGGGATTCATGGAGACTGCTGGGCATGAGAGGGAGTGATGTGGCACCCAGCTGGGGTGCTGTTTGCATATGCATATGGCCAAAGAGATGGGTCCTCCAAGGTGGGTTCCAGGGACAGAAAGTGACATGGTACCAGGTGGGCACAGCCTTGACAGTTGCCTCAGTGGTGACCACATATGGGGTGGCTGCCAGGGCTGTGCCAACCTGGTGCCATGCCACTTTCCATCTCTAGAACCCCCAGGTAGCCCCATCCCATTGGCTGCATGCATATGCAAACCGCACCCCCGCCAGGTGCCACATCACTCCCTCTCATGTCCAGCTTTCTCCTGACTCCCCTTATGGAACCCCATGCCCCTTCTGCCCCGGTAGCCCACTTTCAGACCCCACCCCTTCACCACAATGTGTGGCACTTGTGCAGGTTCCTTAGACCACCTCCATGATGGTCTAAGTGAAGCCCCTTGTTGTGTCCATGGCTGGGCTTGCAAAACTGCAGAAAAGGGTATGCTGTAGCCCCTCGATTGTGCAAGCTCCCTTGCAACCTGGTGCACTCGATTTGGATTGCAAGACTGGTGCAGTGTCACTTTGGATCAACAGCTTCCCTATTTGAAGCAGACCACATTCAAAATTAGGGACTGCCACATTTTTTGATGCAAGGTGCTACTTGCGTCAATTATGTTTGACGCAGGCATCTTGCGTCACCTTTCAGGCTTTGAAAATCAAGCCCATAATCTCAAAGCCAGTTCTGTCTTATTGTTTACATCTTTTATTTTAATGACATGGTAGGTATTTTCAATCACTCACTTTTTACCTGCTCATTTTCATCCAGTATGATGTGTGTAAAGAAATATGACTGAAAGAAGCCATGCACTCAGTATGATTTTATTTTAAAGATGGACTTCATACTGTATGTGGAAATACTGTATATTGATGTCAGAACAGAAGCACCAAAGCCATGGACTTACATTATACCTCACTGAATAATTGTGTTAGCAGTAGTAGTTTAAAGCACACTTTAAATTGAAAGTGCTTAGGTGGGTCCCCAGCATATCTTTCTACTATCTTTCATCATGAGAGACATCCCTCATTAAGCATTCAGATACTGACTCAGTACCACATGAAGAAGATGTACCGTGCTGCAAACTGAGACTTGAAAACAGAAATTCAGATTCATCTAGGCAGCTTAATAAACAACAATGTATAAACATTGAAAGCATGTATTTCTATAGTGCATTCAGAGTTTCCATCTCCATGTTCTTATGATATGTCCTACCTTATTTTTTCTTTCCCAACATCGCATCCAGAAGTTGGTTGCCAAATTGTTTAAAGGCACTAGTGGTCCCAGTGCTAGTTTATGAATATACACCTGGACACTGTCCCTGTGAAACATATATTTTAATTTTCATTTGCTGTTAAAGAAATGACAAAACTAAAGAGTGGGAACTATCATTCTCTCTCAGATGCAAAGTTTTCACCTCATGTGACCCAAACTCTGTCGTAGTTGTTTTTTTTTAACAAATTGTGACCTGACAACAGCAAATTTGCATGCAGTTGACACCTATACCTTTCAACTGCTATGAATTTTGCAAAGTGATATAATTGTTACACTCAAAGTTCCACAAAGGTGTTCTAATGTTCTTCATAATGATATAGTTATTTCTGTACTCTCAAACTATTAAAACAGTGAACTAAGCCAGCCTGGTGGAGCTGCGGGTTGAGGTGCTGGATGCCACACCTCGTGCCATGTCGGTGACCCAGGTTTGGGAGTGAGCTCGGGTTGCTGGGGATCAGCAGTGGTGGAAGAGGATTGAGCATTCACTGGATAGCTCTTCTCTCCCAGGGAGGTATGTGGCATCAAGGCTGGCATAGCCTGAAACCTAGTGGAGGCTAAGTGTTGACATGCCTTCTCCTGTAAGATTGGGGTAGGAGGCAGGGCAGCTGGCAGGGCGTGCTGCATGCGGACACATGCATGGCATGCCCCCTGCTGTCATTGCATGCTTTACCTCTGAAGGCAGAACAAGGAAATAGGGTGCCCCTGTCATAGTGGCTTGATGGCCATCTGTGAGTACCCATGCCTGCTCCAGGAAGGGATCACCAGTATGGAAACAGACTTGGTGGTGGAGCTGGTTACCCCCTGCCACCCCACTACAGGGGGAAAGCTGCAAGTAATGGGTGATGGCCCTCAGTGAAGACTGGTATGGGTCAGATGGTGGCCGGAGGTGAAGGATGCAAGGACATTAGGGCTGACTGGGGGCCCAGGGAGAAAAAAGGCACACACAAAAAATCCCCACAAAAAGCAAACATTGAACTAACTTGATTGAATCAGTTCTTAATCCTAATCATATGGGGCCCACTATTCTTAGACATTAGTTTTTAAAATAATAAAGTGCTACACATATTGCCACTTGGTCTGAATTTTGAAGGTCAAGTCTATGCATTGTAATGATGAAAGGTTGAGAGTTATGCTGACAACATACTATACTACACTACACTATGCTACACTACAGAGTTTACATGTAACAGGTACTACATGTGTTAAAATATTTCAGGCAAGTATTAAAAAAAAGGTTTTACAAGCAGAATCACATACATGGTAACATGATAGAATAGTAATTTAAGGTTGCAATGCATTCTAGCTCCATCATATCTGTGCCCTTCCCCCCCGCTTCATGAACAGGGATGAATAAATATGCTTTGTACACTACAAATGTATAGAGATTTATTGTCCTACACTACTACCCAGATAGCCACTGGAAAGCACAAATTTGTCCAGGTTGAAATTTAAGGATTGTTATGCCTTCATGTGCACTGTGGAAGGCTGCTCCATAGATTCACAAAGCTGAATGATTTTTTTTAAGTATACTTCATTGTTCAGCAGCTGCTGTTGAATTGTTCTTGACATTAACTGCCAGTGCAATTAGTACTTTTCTGAAAGTGAAGCTAATATACAAAAAGAAAAAAAAAACAACATATATGTCACTTGAAAGCCTGTATAAATATGACCAAACTTGGTTTTAAAGTGTTTCCATAAACTATTGTTTATACTTTTCGTGACAGCAATCAGTTACACGAGAACTATCATGTTGCTGTTGTTTTGTATGATGCAGCACAGTACAGTGTCACCTATATGTAATCTAACTGAGTTTACCTAGGACAACCCAGTTGAGAGAGGCCATTCATTTTCAGTGGGTGTCATATTTTGCCTTGTTTTACAGCTAGCTGGACTGAAGTTCTGGTAGATCACTTGACTTTGTCAAGGTCATGTACCAGTGGATATAGTGGGTGCTTGAAGCAATGGTCTCTTCCCCATTACTCTACCCATTAAATCATAGTGCCTGAATAAACCACATTGCCTTCATATCACATGGTAGCATCCTCATGATCTGCAAGGCTTCTTTTCTTACTGCAACTTTGGTTATCACACAGAGACTAGATTATTGTTTGGTGTCTAGAGAAAAAAAATGCTAAAACACTCTTCAGTGGATGCTGATACAAGAACATGAAACATGTTTCACTGAATATAGCTGTACATAGACAAATGTGCAGTGCCTCTTGCAATGCTTTTCATTAGACTGTATCACCATCAATTCCTGTGCAAGGAAATGGAGAGGATAAGAGATTGAGTTCCAGAAATTTAAACCTGTATTAACTTGAAACATATCTCAGCCACTTTTTTAAAAGCTAGCCCAGTTTGGAAAACACTATACTAAGAACTATCTGAAAGTTATCACAATAAACTGAACAAGTAAATTGAACTATCAAACTTTACACAAAGGATGATGTTAGAAGTAGGTGCTTGTACAGTTCTACCAATAAGCACAAACAATTTGAAAACCAATGGCTAAATGTTAGCCCTCAAAAGCAGCTCATTACATAATTTAGTAGCATTTAAATGTACTGTACATGTATCTCTGAAAATCATCTTTATAAACATTCAGACATAAATGAGCCTTAGTTTATCTGACCACCCAAATGTTTGACTTTCTGTCTGTCTGCCTGCCTGTCTCTTGTGTTCATTTGATGAATTTATCTGCCAGTGTTTGCATGTTTGTTTGTGCTACTTAAAGCAGCAGTGCAATGAAAAATTGCTTTCTTAAAATCTAGTTTTGACTACAATTAAAGGGGCATGCTTTCAACCTTCTTTGCATCATATTATTTCTAATTAAAACCCCACATTTTATGATTGCTTACCTCCTCTAAAATTCATTGATGTTGCTGGTAGTTTCATCTGCCTCCTTGTGTAGTAGAACTGAAATATTTGGTAATGTATATTTATACCCAGTCTTGTTTTGTTTCAAACCAGTGATCTACTCTTGCCGCATATTATCTGAACATTAGAAACACCCCCTAACGGTGCAGTCACTCATGATGCAATAGTCTGCTCTACTGCTATTGCATCATGATTGGCTAGACTGTGTTGGGGGTGTTCCTCAATCTAGGAAAGATGCAGTGGAAGCTGATAACAAATGCAAACAAGCATGTTTTTGTGTGTAATACCAGTATGGTAGGCAGTCTGCTTTTCATTTTTTTAAAGAAAAAGAGAATCAAAATCAAATTAACCACTACATCAGCAGTCTCTACAGAAGGTTCATGTTAAACTCAGCTACAGAGTCAAGCCATACAAAAGTGAGGGTACTGTGCTTCAGGAGGGCTGACTTTGGCAAGATGGGAGAGTGCCTCAGAAAAGCACTAGCAAATAGGCTAGAAGGAGGTGTGGAGCAACAATGGGGAATCATCAAAACTGCCATCACAGAGGCATCAAGCCTTTGTGTGAAGCAAATAAACAAATCAAAATGAAAGAAAAAGCCACTATGGTTCTCAAAAGAGGTGGCTGTGAAAGTCAGGAAGAAAAAGATAGCATTCCGGAAGTATAAGGAAACACAGAAGGAGCAGGACAGAAGGCTGTACCAGTTAAGGCAGAAGGAAGCAGGGAGGGAAGTCAGAATAGCAAAGGCCCAAACTGAGGAAAAGATACCCAACTCAGTTAAGAAGGGGGATACAACCTTTTATAGGTACATCAGCGAGCGTAGAAAGACAAAGGGAGGGATAGTGAGGCTGAATAGAATGAACGGTGGGTGGTCAGAGGGGGACAGTGAAAAAGCAGGGATACTGAACGAATATTTCTGATCAGTATTCACAAAAGAGGAGGGAGAAGTGCCTAATCCAATTAACAGAAGCACTCTTGATAATGGGGTTGATCCCAGTCCTTTCACAGAAGAAAGGGTTCTGCAGGAACTCCTAAAACTGAAGGTGGACAAAGCAATGCGGCCTGATGGAATTCACCCCCAAATTCTAAAAGAATTAAGGGGGAAACTAGTGAAACCACTGGCTACTCTTTTTAATAAATCATGGGAGGATGGTGTGGTACCTGAGGACTGGAGGAAGGCGGATGTGATTCCCTTCACAAAGTGGGACCAAGACAGAGGCAGGAAACTACAGACCTGTCAGTCTGACCTCTGTGGTAGGGAAAGTGATGGAGTCACTTTGAAGGAAAGAATAGTTGAGTACCTAGAGGCCAGTGGGGCAGAGGACCCAAGGCAGCATGGGTTCACAGTAGGAAGGTCATGTCAGATGAACCTAATAGATTTCTTTGACTGGTTGACCAAAGTTGTAGACCAGGGAGAGGCTGTGGACATGGCCTACCTAGACTTTAGCAAGGCATTTGACATAGTCCCACACAAAAGATTAATAGTCAAATTAACCAACCTCAGAGTGGGTCCCAGGGTGGTAGCCTAGGTAAAACATTGGCTGGACAAGAGGACACAGAAGGTAATTGTAAATGGAGTCCACTCTGAAGAAAGAGGGGTTACTAGTGGGGTACTGCAGGGTTCAGTATTGGGTCCAGTCATTTTCAATGTCTTCCAAAGTGACATTGCAGAGGGACTGGAAGGAAAAGTATGCCTCTTTGCAGATGACACAAAGATCTGCAACAGGGTTGATACACAAGGAGGCATGGAAAGGATGAGAAGGGATTTGGCAAGGTTGGAGGAATGGTCAGAAGTATGGCAGCTAGGATTCAATGCAAAGAAGTGCAAAATAATGCACCTGGGAAACAAGAAACCAGGGGAAGAATACACAATGAGAGAGGAGGTAGTAACAACAACAAAAAAGGAAAGGGACCTTGGGGTAATCATATCAGATGATCCGAAGGTTAGCAAGCAATGTGAAAAGGCAGTAGGGAGGGCTGGGAGTATACTGGAATGCAGAGGGAGAGGCATCAGCAGCAGAAAACATGAAGTTGTTATCCCTCTGTACAGACAGTTGGTGAGACCCCATCTGGAGTACTGTGTCCAGTTCTGGAGACCCCATCTCTGCAAGGATATAGACAGGATAGAGGCAGTCCAGAGGAGGGCAACTAAAATGGTGCAGGGTCTGCAAGAGAAGCCGTATGAGGAGAGACTAAAGGAGCTTAATATGTATACCCTCGAGGAAAGAAGGGAGAGGGGGGGCATGATAAAAACTTTTAAGTACCTCAGTGGAATCAACAAAGTCCAAGAGGGTAGCATCTTTCAGAAAAAGAGACATGCAAGAACAAGGGGACACAATTTAAAGATGGGGGGGCAGTTCAGGGGCAATGTGAGGAAGTATTATTTCACAGAGAGTGTAGTGGATTCATGGAACAGCCTTCCTGAGGAGGTTGTGGGGTCTAAAACTGTGGGAGAATTCAAGTATGCATGGGACAGACATAAGGCAATTCTTATGGGAGGTAGGAAGAAATAGGCTGTTGGTTAACTAGGATTTGCGGCCTATCCTGTAGGTTGGGAAATGGGCAGACTAGATGGGCCAAGCGGTCCTTATCTGCCATCAAAGTCTATGTTTCTATGTTTCTAAGGTGAACAATCATAAAATATGTTTTTTAAACTAGGGACACTCTGAGGCCTAAGGAGGTTGACAGTATCCCTTCAATAAAAAAATATTAGAATATCTGTTAGATCTATTGTTCTAGTCACCTTCTATGGTATGTACTGTGAGTTTTTTGTTTGTTTTTTTAATTTTTGATCCTAACCCTTGCCATGTCTGCAATGCTATTTCTAAGCCTAATCTAGCAGCCATCTTTTTTGTTGTTGAGAAAAAAAAAACATTTATAAAGTTCTCTAAGTTTTAAGGAACTAGAAAAATCTACCACCAAATAGAACTGGAAGGTGCCTATAATCTTTCACAGTGAAAAATGGTAGGGTGAAATTGTTTGCCTAATTCCATTGCACTGCTGTTTAAATATTCACCTCTGTTTCCCACTTTAGTGGTAGGGAGACCTTAGTGTTCAAGCACTGTTCAATGGCCAAGGACAGTGAAACCACAATGCTACAGGCCTACATGGTATGAGACATCCACGAAAGCCATTATCCAGTGCATCAGGCGATAATTTGTTTCTTTTCTGGCTGATGACACCCCACTTCTTGTATGTACATGGATGCCACAGTAGTCTGTGGGAGGGGGATGTCCAGCAACATGTGCTCACTTATGTTGCCATGGATGCCTCCAACATCACACTACTAGGAACTACTATTGTGGTCGTACACTCCAGCCCACCCTCTCCAGGAGCATTGCATCCATTAGATGCTCTGGCACCTCGCTGCCATACTCTGATCTATAAATACCAGCATAGCGGTATGAATATGAGTCTACAGAATGTAAGTGTGGTCCACCACTGCTCAGTGTCACTTAGCGCTGTACAGATTCCATTTCATTTGTTTTTCACTAAGACTACTGAGGTAAGAAATTCTGACCCTGATGGGTCAGAAAATTATTTATTGATTGAAATCCAGAGGATCTGAGGCAGTACAGACAATATAGGTAAGCAATAAGACATGATAGAGTGTACATTATACACCTCTAATGCACAGCCAGGGGCATAGAAAGACACAAGATCACAGGGCTCGGCCCTTTCTATAACCCTGGCCATGTGTTAAAAGTATCTAATGCACATCCCTAGAATGTCTCATTCGACTTATAAAATGTGAATATGTATTGTAGATTGTTTAGAACATTTTAATTTATAAGTTGAAATGGCAAAAAATATCATCTTTAGTATATTTTAATATAAAATAGTTCCTCCACCTGTATACAATCACATTTGTTTATCTAAGACTATTTGACCTATTATAGCCCCCCAATTAAGTTTTGATACAGTTGCACTGGTTTCTCCACTTGCACCCCACTCACATACACACAGTTATATAACTTAAATAACAGCTAGTCTGTGTAGAAATCACACGGGCAACATTTAAAAACAGAGTTGGGAGAGATGTGGATTGGGCCAGTAGCTGATCTAAAGAATGAGCAGGCCGGCTAGATGAAAGCCATTGCTGTGTTTTGTCACAATTGCCATGACTGTTCTGCCCACCCCCACACACTCACACACATGCACAGTAAGTAGAATTAAAAAAACAGATACTTTGTATTTGCGTAGAAATCATGCCTGCCCAGCCAATAGTTGATCACATGAACAAATGGGCAGAGTGGTTGAAAGCCATCATTCTGCGTGATGCGAACTGATTTATTAGTGGACAGAGTTGGGGAAGAGACACCACTCATTTTGTAGACTCCCTGTTAAGATGGCTGTTAGGAAATGGGCTACATATGTGATTATGTTGGCAACAGTCATGAATATCAAAACCAAAGACTGAAAGAAAAAGTTCAGCCACTTGCTTGTTGACATTGATGTGACTAGCTAAGTGATGGAATTAGTGAGCTGCCAGCAGGTGGGTGGCAGATGAGCGGGCAGATGGGCATGGAAAAAGATTGCAGCAGACAGAATATCAGAATAAAAAAAATACATTTTCAAATATAAAATATTTCTTTAGCTTGGCCAGGGACACATTTTGAGTGCTATGATTTAGAAAACTGGGAAGGAAGAAGGCAAACAGCATTGTTTGTTAAGTTACTTGGCTATCTGAGACTCTCGGTAAGAGGAAAAAAGTGGCAGCTGTTACTTTTTTTTAAATTCTAAGAAGTGGCTGAAGGATTCCTTTGATGAACTGCATTCAGGATCTCAGCACTTGTTTTTAGCCATGTGTTCTACACTTCCAATGCAAGACTAACAGCCAGACAGGATGCAACATTTTCCCTTCCCATTTTAAAAGCTTTTCCAGCACAGGTGTTCTGTGCCATGTTTATTTGATATTCAAGGATCATGCAATACAGTGTTATCGATGTCTGGGCCCCTGCACACAGCCATACTTTGTGGTGGCTCAAAACTGAGGCTCAACAAGCTTCCTATCTCTCAGCTATAAAACATGTCATGCACAAATGGGTTTCTTAGTCTCCAGAGACAGTCTTCACAGTAACTCAGGTGCAATGCAAGTATGCCTATCAGATGTTTGGTGCTACAAACTGGATGCATGCCAGAATATATTCTTGACTGTGCCACCATGGAAGTGTGGGCATGGCAAAATACCAGTTGCATGGTGTTGTGTGATACTCCAAACTCAGGGTAAAGGACACTATAGCCATAGTCCCACCACCCCATTCAAAGCCATCATGTTCAGCTTTATTCTGTGAAATTAACCCTTTTTTATTTGTGGGATGCTCAGTGCTCATCTGAGGTGTTCCAGTAATATTCCTCCCTAACCCTACCTCAAAGATTTCTCAGGGGTTCAGTGGAAGATGCTTACTAGCCCTGTTCCTCAGATGTGAACTCGTAAGGTCTCATGATGATCTCTGTCCCCCACTGGCACCACTTGCAACTTCTGCTACAGTGAGAAAACCCCTACCACCAGCCTATAGGAGTTCTAAGAGAAGGTAATTTCACACAGCTTTACAGCAGTCACAGCAAGGGTCTCAATGTTCTGTGTATGGCCCTGGAGGCCACGTGGATGAGAACCCCCACCTACTTCCCCACAGTGATGTGTGACCATGTAGACAAGCCTTGCAATGCAATTTGTTCATGGTATAATGAGGTGCAAGTCTAGAGAGTTGTGTTATTTGGCTTCTCCGACAAATATCATAAGTCTTTAAAAACTTTGTATATGGCTACAGGATTGAAGGATGTTAAATTAGGATCCATTTTTAGTCATTTAAGACTTCCACAAAATCTGTTGAAATGCTGGTGGAAGAAATGGGCCATGACTCAAATCATACATTCAGAGATTTTTACTTAATTTTTAGTTGGTGGCTACAAAACCTACAGCACAGTATGATAAATCACTTCTTAACCCTTAGGCTGCCGACAGAATTAGAACGTATAAGAATTCTGGACTGATATATCAGTCTGCAGCATAGCAAGTGTTAATGTAACAATATAAATGTTTACAGTAACTGAAAAATATTGATCTTGAATGTTACTATGAGCTATTCATCAGTCTGTTATCTGTATTTTGGGGATATTCTAATTTAAAGCCTGGGCGCGATTTTCAAACAATTGGGATTGGAGTATTGGGCTTGTTCTAACAATGAATGGCACAAGGGGCATCCTGAGCCACACTGTGCACCATTCCCTACTTTCAGATGTCACATGTACCAACTGGGGGGCTGCCTGTGCTGGCCAGGCTATGTGGTGTTCTGAGTGCCATGGCATGGTAGGAGGTGGTCTATGTCCCTATTGCAGCTGCCACCAGCAGACTGCTGCAGCCATCCCACACCTGGCTAACTATCATAGCAGTGGTACAGCTGCAGCTGGTGCCATCCAGGGTCCCACCCCTGTGCCAGTCACATGACCCCCAACACCCATTCCCTGGCAGTAAGGCAGCTGTGCTCTTTCCTCATCTGAGGTCCATTTCTATTGTCTAACCCAATCTTGTCCTGTCCTCCATGGTACCTGCCAGCCTTTGGAGGCATGGCTGGCAGGTCCCTGCCATGGACACTACTGCTGCCTGAAAGTCCTGCAGCTTGTGGCATTACCCTCCCATGCACCATTTGTGCAGCACATATGATGACCTGTGGCAAATTTGGGAACTTTGGTACCAGGACCCCAATTCTTCAAAAGCCTACACATGGTTCCTGTCACACCTGTGTTTGCCACAGATGGGGATTCAATGTATGGTGCACTAATCCAAGGAGTGGGTTAAAAAATCGGGCCCCTAGTATTCATTCACATACTGTCTCAGATATATTTATCAGCAGTTGGTTTGATGATACTGTGGTATTTTGTAAAGCTTTATTTCTTGTTATCTTTTTATTGCTCTCTTTTATACAGCACTCTAATACTCCCCCTTATATTTTGCTAAAAGAAACAATTATACGTGAGTGAAAAGACTCCACTCAACTATTTATTTCTACAAACACCATAAACTACAAGTTTTTTCCTCAATTGTTAACATTTGCTTAACTATGTACAGTAATAAGACATCCCACCTATATAGTCAAGCAAGGGAACATGAATTATTATCATGGCTGATTTTCCACTTGAAAATGTTTTCTACAAGCTATGTGTTTCTTTGAGAAACTGCAAAGCACAGACTTTTCTAACTCACACTATTCATAAAGGATCAATGTTTCCAATACATATTTCATAAGTACAAAGTTGCTGGTAAGTTTTGAATACAAATAATCAAATCAATAAAATATGAATGAGCTACTAGCAGCTCAACAAAACATACTGTATAAAACACTGCACTTGCTCTAGCCTGCAGTCTAATTATCCATTAATCTATTATTCTGTAGTTATGGCATGATGAGGCACTTATAGACCAAAATATTAATCAGTTCAATTGCGGGTGAGAAAGGTGTGAAACTAGTGTATGAAAGGAAAATTATAGTTCAGCATGTGTAATTATCTGACATAACATCCTAATTAGCCATCAATATAGATAATGGTCCCTGAAGTAGGACACTGCAGAAATATTTAAAATCCACTCATTGGAGAGCCATTTAAATATTTGATTTATTTTTAAAGCATGTTCTCACCTCTGTGAGCAACCTGTGTATTCCCAACTGGCTCACAGTGCTGACTGATAATGAAACATGTACTTACTTTGTGTAATTGTTCTTTGTACTAGTAATCCAAGACAACCAAAGAATGTGTAATCTGAATCAAGACACCCTGACTAAACAAAAAAACAGTTTCTCTTTGATAACTAGATCCATAAAAAATTATTTCACTGTCCATAGGGAAAACACACTTAAATGTGCTTTTTCCCATCATAAAAGTCAAGCATTTAAACATGTCAATCATGCCCTATAATGCGTTTGTATGTCACTCTCTCCTTGGACCTGTATCAACACTTTTTGATACAACTGGTGCTCTTTACAGTTACTGTACTTTATAACCCGCTGGCACTGCCATATATTTATTCAGTCATTTCAATATGCTATAACTTGTAAACATAAAAAAAGATAAAGAATAGCACTTGAGTTGAGGTCTAGCTGCATTACAAATCTGTAAAGCATTTTACAAACCAAACATCTCCCTGTCACGCTGCTATCAATCCTCATGCAGTACATGTAGAACAATATAGCGAGAGACCAATTTGCATGAATAAAGCAGGAAAGCCTTACCTGCAAATTGAAACTCCAGCAGCAGCAGCAGTCTTTATAGAGGCGTTACCCTATCTAAATCAGTGGAAGAACTGTGTTCTTTCTGATGTCTTCCCACCTTCATTCATTAACACACCTTGTATTCAAAACAGGTACATAGAAACCACTTTCTTACTGGAAGAGGTAATGTCTCTTCTCAGAAATGTCAGGCTCTTCTCTGTGGTTCTTTCTTTATCTCTAGATTTACCCTTCAGATCAATACAGCAGCTCTTAGGCAGAAGTCTGAGCTCAGCTGCAGCTGATGGAGCCCAGCCAATTGGTAGCAAGGCATTTCTCACTGTTACCCCTCTCCAAAAAGAGACAGTATGGATTGCATATGCAGGAATGTACACACCTGAGTCATAAAGTCTACTATCAAATGAAATGTTGACCCTGTGCTGTGGCTAACTATGTATGTAGGGCATTATCCATGTTTGTCACTGGTTCTGTTTTCATTGTTGGAAACCCACAGCTGGAAGAGGGAGTTTTTCAGAAAAAAAAGACAGTCTCACAACTCTGCCTATTTTTGGTGTTTAAGAGTGTAAAATTACCTTGAGCTGTTTTCTGTTAGTGGGGAATCATTGCACTCTATTACTGTACTATAACTGTAGTGTGGAAAGTCAATACTATCATTAGGATTCCAATTCAGATACTTCAAGGCCAGGTTATACAGTGCCAGCTAATTCACAATCTCTGCCACTACCTGCCTATTGCATAGATGAGCCTCTTTCACAACTTTGGTAAGTAGTTTTATTAAAACGTTATTTATTTAGCTACTGTGTAACAACATACTAGAGAACAAGTGTTTTTTTAACAACCTTTAAGCTTTCCCATAGATAGCAATACACTTTTGACCCACTTTGTCTGTGGTATTTGAAAACAAAAAAAACTTTAACAAAGAGTTGATTGCCCTAATGATGTGTTTACTTGTGACATTACATTCCTTTCCATGCCAAGAGACTGTAATGTCATTAACATAAGAACTGTCAGATTACATATTGACAGACTGCTATAAAGGTACAGCAGAGTACTGCTTAATGTAAAATAATTTAAAAGACAGACAATGGTAGTGTATGAGATTCAATCCCAAACCTAGAAAATATAAAAGCTAAAATCAGGTTTTGTAGACAAGATGGTGTCAAACATTTAATTTCAAATTATACATGGCTAACAACTATAACTTACTTCATATCTAAAGTCTGCAAGCTCTCAACCAAAAAATTAAAGAATAAACTTAAATTGGATAAAAATGATGCATTTAAGCCCTTCTCTGCAGTGTCAATAATTTAGATTTAAAATAACATTTGAAATTCAAAGCTGGAAGCAAATCATTTGAAGAATATTAAATTATTCATTTTTAATAAGATATGTTTTCCTTTATGAAATATTACAATAATGTTTTTAAATGTTTTTGTTTTTTAAATAATTAAAAATAGTTGATGGGAATATAAAATAACAAAGCTGTCCCCCAAAGATTGAGTTTTTGCAGACTTGCTATGAACTGAGTGGTTGGCATGATGTCTAAAGTGATGAATACTTCAGTCAGCATACTGTTTTTTTTTTGTCTTGTTTTGTTACTGCATAATAGTGATGCCAATAAAGGGTGGCTATGCTTACACTATCCCTGCCAAACATTCCACGCACAGGTGTATGTACCTGTCACAACATCCCTAAACAGTGATTGTGACTCAAGGGGACCACCTGATCAGGCCAGCTGTTTCCACTTCATCATCACCAGTCTGCATTCTATCCCTGTTAATGGCCTTTCTTCTTGCTTCAGTAGGACCACTCAATCACAATTGACCTGTATCTGCAAATCTTATGTGCCACAACATTTCTACTCCTAAAGAACTCAACAAAAACAACAGTTCTGACTAGGGGTAAGTAGACAGACACTTTATGAGAAGTGTAGGGTCTTCATAGTAAATTGGGATCGTCAGTCAGGGTAAAAACAACAACACAGTAGTTAGTCTGCTAATCTGAGTTGGGGAAGGGAACTGATAATCATCTATGCAGTTAGCTGGGTCATGAGGATAGCAGTGAATTGGGAGGTGTGGCTCAGACAGAAGTGAACCAGGTGTCTTCATTTAGACTTCTTTAGCCTTTGTAGAAGGGCACTGTAAAAGGACTTCCTCCTAACGCATCCACCACATTTGTGTCCAGCAAGTGAGTGGAAGAGCAAAGGACTGAACCAGGAATATGACTGGCATACTAGGCTTTGATAGGTGTCAGTACACAACAGCAGGAATGCAGGGAACTCTGCCAGTACAATAAGGTAAGGTAGACTACCTGTACACTGGTTGCTGCCTGTTAAAAAGGGTATAAAGTCAGTGGGACAGGGGTAAACAATGGTTTAGGGTGGGACCTAGGAAGGTCAAGCTAAGGGCAACTGAAACACACAGTAGGGTGGAACAGAGGTAACACCCTATCTAGATTAGGGGAGAAAGTAAGTATAGGAAGCCAACTACCCTAAATTCCAAGGGACCAAAAAAGAGACTTGAAGGAAAACCCTATCTAGGGTAGGGAGCCAAACATAAACTCAGAAGGGGAAAAGTAAAGGGAACTCAGTGGGGGGATTAGTGATAAGGGAAGACTACAGACAAAGGAAAGGCAGGGAAGCAAAAAGTCAGGTGCATAAACAAATCATCAAGCATGGGAGTGGGGCAGTTTAATGGGTGCAGAGCCAAAATCTTCAGAGACACATTCTGGAAATTGAGGCATTACCCTATATGCAGGCAGCTCTCTCAGATGAGAAAAGAGGTCACTGGACTCTGAGATGAACTGGCATGAGTACAGGGCATCATCTGTCTCACTCAAGGGCCACATAGTTTGCTGTCACTTCCACAAAGAATGCCAACAAGGAAGCAGAACAGATGGAACTTAGTGGGCACTGGGTGGTTGGGGGTGGAATGAGGGAGATTACTTCTCAGAGCTAAGCACTGCACAATTCCTTTGCCATTCTGGCAGGATTAGGAAGCCATGAGGAAGCCCCCAAGGCAGGTGTAAAAGAAGAGTAGGGGATCCTCAAGGGATCAGGCCCTAAGAAGTTTGAGAGAGTCCCCCAGCTAAAGGAGGAGCCAGCTGCTGGTGGGAAATTCCATAAACCTGGGGAATGAGTTGGGGGTAGGGGAAGGGTGAAACATGGTAGTACAATGCATTCCAGGTATTTCAGTGGGAAGGACTGGAGGGCAAATTTTGAAGATCACCAGGGAAGAGGGGTAAGGAGGGAGCTAGATGCAGTTGTCTACCTCATGATGAATGATCAGGCAAGGGAAGCTGTAGGCATAGTGTAGGATAGGTTCAGGGGGCTAGGAAGGGCCTGAAGCTGACAGCTTACACAGTGGCCTTCACTGAGGTGCTACCTGTGCACAGCTGGGGGAAGAATAGAGAACTCTGCACCAGATCCTTCAGTGAGTGCTTGAAGGCATGGTGCAGGGAGGAGGGCTTTGAATACATTGAGGACTGCAGTCAAACTTGGGGGATGGAGTCCTGTACAAGAGAGGTGGCTTCCATCCATCCAGGAGGGCAACAGCAGTCTTGAGTGAAAGGATTAAATGCCAATTTGATAAGCATTTAAACTAGCCAAATGGGAAAGGGGGGGCAGAAATACTGAGGGAGGAAGAGATTGTACTCACAGAGACTACTGCAAAAGGGAATGTTTACCTAGGAAGAAGAAATTCACTGGAGAATGAAGGAAGCAAAAGGAAGGGCAGGGTAGGCATGTTTAGAGAAGGAACTTCAGTTGGAAGAGAGGGGATAAAGGCAAGGCAGGAAGATAGTGTAACAGTGAATGGCAGGGCTCTGGTAACAGTGGGGGCAAGGGGGAGTAGACAGAGGAGGCAGGTTAGAAGAAGAGAGGGACAAAGATAATGGAGAACCATGTGTGCCAATGCAAGGAGTCTGGGAGACAAAATTCCTGACTTTGAGGCAATCATTGCAGAGGTAGACCTGGATCTGATGGCCATAACAGACTCATGGTTCACAAGTAACCACAGGTGGGAAGTGACCATCCTAAGCTACACCATGTTTCTGAAGTACAGGTCAGGGAGGAAAGGAAGAGGGCTTGTTTTATATCTGAAGGAGGGTATCAGAGCGACTGAGATACAGGGACAACATGGGCCAAAAAAGGGCTGAAGGTACTATGGGTCAGCTTAGAAATGGGGTAGGGAGTAGTATTTACACAAGGGTGACATACAGGCCTCTTATACAGAGGGAGGAGTTAAAGAGAGCACTCGAGGAAACCATTAGCAAAATGGCCAGCAAGGGGGAACTTTTAATAATGGGGGACTTTAATCTGCTGGATGTGGACTGGAGCATTCTCACTGCAGCTACATCAAGTGGCAAGGTCATTTTTGACTCAATACAAAAGGCATTTCTCTGGCAGCTGTTTTTTGAACATAATATGGATGAGGCAATGCTGAACCTATTACTTACAAACAGAGACAGTATTGTTAATGTTACAATGGGTAGTCCGAGTGCAAGTGATCAGATACAGTGTGGTTTGGCATATGGATAGGACAGGGAAAAAACACACTCTAAGAAGAAGGTCTTTGATAAATAAATGGTAAACTGACTGCCTCAAAGGGGGAAGGCAGATGGGAGTGGAGAATTAATGGAGAAAAATTAAGGAGGGTATAGCCTAGACAGTTGTGTGCTGTCTGAATGAAGTGAGCAAGAGAAGGAGGAGGAAGAAGCTGCTATGGTTCTCTAAAGAGGCGGCAAAGGCAGTGAAGGAAGAAAACAACATTTGGAAAGTACAAGGACACCCTGAAGGATGAAGATAAGGAGGTATATCTGGCAAAGCAAAGGGAGGTAGGAAGGAGAGTGAGGGCAGCTTAAGCACAAATAGCAGAGAAGATAGCTAAGGAGGTCAAAGAAGGGGACAGGACCTGCTTCAGGTAAGTGGGGGAAAGAGGATGGCAAGTGTAGGGATAGTGAGAGTCATGAGGGCAGGGGGGATGGCACAGAAGAAAATCAGGAGAAAGTGGAAATACTGAATGATTACTTCTGCTGTCTTTATGGAAGTGGGTGGGAGGGGTGGATCAGCATGCTCCAGTAAGCAACAGGGAGGGGGTGGACACAAGTCCATTCTTGGTGAAGAG
Organism: Neoceratodus forsteri; assembly: GCA_016271365.2. Classification (NCBI taxonomy): domain Eukaryota; kingdom Metazoa; phylum Chordata; order Ceratodontiformes; family Ceratodontidae; genus Neoceratodus; species Neoceratodus forsteri. Next base: position 108,974,881 of record CM057456.1, on the reverse strand, counting down.
GGTCTGGAAGGGACTGGAAGCCTCAAAGGAGAACAAGATGGTGGGGCTTAATGGGATTCATCAACGCATCTGAACAGAACTGAGCACTGTGCTGGCCATCCCTTTAGCAGTACTTTTTAGCTTCTTGCTGGACATTCAGGACACTCTGGAGGACTGAATGAGTGCTGATGTGTTCCTTTTGCACAGCAGCGGCAGTAAGGAGGATGCTAGCAACAACAGGCCAGTCAGTCTCACATCAGTGGTGGTGAAATTAATGGAGACACTACTGAAGAATAGACTTGTGGAGCACCTGGAGGCAATGGGGCTGTGGGACAAATGGTATTGTGGTTTCAGAGGAGGGGAATTATATCAAACCAATCTTATAGATTTCATTGACTGGGTTACTAGGGAGGTGGATCAAGGGAGAGCAGTGGATGTGGCCTGTTTGGACTTCAGTAAGGTTTCCAACACTGTGCTGTAAAGGAGGCTTGTTATGAAACTAAGATTCCTGGGGGTTGGAGAGAAAGTGACAAGCTAGGTATTAAACTGGTTAAGGGATAGGTAGGTAAAAATGTATTTTTAGACAGGAAGAAAATATGTCATTTGGGCTGTGAAGTCCAGTTTGCAAGACAGTCCTGTACATTAATACTTAGGTTTCACATGTAATAATAATTTATTTATTTATTTTATTTAGTTTTTGTTGACCGGGTAAGTGCCCTAGACAAATCCTGCCTATTTTCAGGCACGACCCAGGGGAGGGGGATATAGATGAATGCCAACTGACCTTGAACCAGATTAAGCTATTGGTGGTATTTTTAGTGAATGAGGGAAATTTGGCCAGGATACCAGAGAAATTCCCCTACTCTTTCGGTAGGAGAACCTCTGTCATCTTGGTACCTGACCAAGATGGTGGCCTCGGAGGTGCTGGCTGACAGTATGGATGTTACTGAGGCAGGAGCCCAGGTCTCTACTCCTGTCTCTCACTGTTCTGAGACCGTGATTCCTATGAAAGTTTCTACAGTATTACTATCTGGCTCTCCTGCTGTCTCTAATCTTCCTATGACAGATTTTGTACCTGCCTCCTCTGAAGACCAGCCTGCATTGGTGAGTGGATCTCTTCCTACTGCTGCTCACCATCCTGACAGTCACAATCTAGAACAACAACTGAGAGCTGAAACTGAGCGTTATACTCAGTGTCGTCAAGAACTGTAAACTGCCTTGTCTGCTGCACATTTGCTTGCTACTGCTTCCCTGCCTGCTAATCTTGCACAGCCTGCTGTATCGCCTCCTGCGATAGTCCAGAATCCTCCTAGAATGCTGCCATGTTCTACGTCTTCTGTTGAATTACCCTCACCTGAGTTTGCAGCCAGAGCTCCTGCTTCCTCTGAGGTGTTTGCGGGTGGAGCACTGGGAATGGCATGTTTAGACAGTCTGTCTAGCCTAAGACGCTCCCTCGATGGATTTTCCCCTTTTGCAATGCCTCCTCACATTTCTGCCTCTCTTCTCGATGCAGGCTGGATTCAAACGGAGACGGGTCAATGGGTGTTCGGTCTGACTCCGATTGTCACTTCTCCGGTTCCTTGGAAAGCTATGGTGCTTTCTCCTATGGACTGCTCTGCTTCCTCCTCTTTGGCCACGCTACACACCCAGAGCAGTACTGACATGTCTTCTCCTTTGCATTTACCTTCAGGATTGCTTTTGACTGACAACCCGGTTCTTGCTCTACATACTCAAGATCTCCATAATGCAGTACCAGTCTCTGCGAACCCGGTTGCTGAACCGGTTGCCATACTACCTAAGTTGGACTCCATTCCTACCCCTTCTAGAACAGCTGCACAGGTGGGGCCCCCAGAAGCACCTTTGAACATCCTACCTCAACCTACTATGAAACCGTATGCATCCCTATTTCATCAACCTATCTATCAGGCCAAACGACATAATGCAGTTCGTATCTTGTATAAAGGAGGTATTACTGATTTTCCAGATCAGACTTTTATTGCTATAACTTTATTAAAAGGGTAAATAACATTTTTTGCTAATGAGATTTACGCCCTCATCCATGTTTCGGGTGAGACGACGTTTGATGTAAGTTTTAAATTGAATTCGGGGTTGCAAAGATTTTGGGTGCAGTTTAACATCTTGAAACATATCCCCTTATGGACTCCTTTTGAAGCTATCCCTTTAACTAGACCAGCTTATAAAACTGTGACAGTTCTGTTTAGGAATGAGGGGGTTAGTGTTACTGATCTGCAATACTGGTTGAAACAGTGCTGTTCAGTCTTAGGGACCCCGAAGCAATTTTTGATGCTGAATATATATGGACAGGGGGGTTGGAAGGTGAAGGTTATGCTCCATGCTACTGATACAGGTCATAGTCACCTACCAAATTGTTTTTTTTGGGGTCGGGATAAGGGTGTCTTATTTTATGCTGGACAACCGAAAGCCTGTTACAAATGTGGTTCCTACACTCATTTGAGTAGCCTTTGTGATCAGGTGAAGTGTAATCTTTGTCAATCCTTGGGTCATACTAGTGGGAATTGTTTGAATGAGCCACATTGTAATCTTTGTGACTGTTTGGGCCATTCCTATCAGAGCTATAAGTTGGCAGCTCATAATCAATCCAACTCTTTGGATGTTGTTGAGCAGAGGCTTTTAATTGCTGTTGCTCTTCATGTCTCTTTTCCTCCCCAACCAAAACAACCTGCCCCTCCTGATGTTCCCCCTCCACTAGCTCCTCCAGGGCCCCAACCCCCACATCAAGCTGCAAAATCCCTGCCTCCCCAGACTTCGATGGCCAGTACTGGTGTTTCTCCTGTGGTGGAGATGGTTCCCATTGACTCTTCGCCTTCTATTATGCCCCCTCCTTCGGTCAGTAAGAGATCTACCAAAAGGTCACAAGCTGCTGAACAGCCTGCCACGAAAGTCTCAAAAATGTCAGACTGGCCTTTGAGCAATCTTTATGATGTCTTTAAATCCTCTGAACTGTTTGATGTGGATTCAGAGGGTTCTTCCTTGTGGTCCTCTCAGGTTGATGTTCCCTCTGAGACCGATGTTCAACCCCTTCCCCCCAAAGGACCAACAGTGTAGGTCTCGACGAACAAGGAAAAAGCCTCCCTGATAGATTTGTTTTTCTCTTTTGGCTTAATTTTTTTCCTCTCCTCAACTGGCCATTGTCCCTTGGCTCTTTAAATGTAAATAGTATGAAGAGCCTTAGAAAAAGACTGGTAATGCTGTCTTATTTCTTGTCCAGCCCTTTGAAAATCATTTTTTTACAAGATACCAGGCTTCACACTGTCTCTGAACTGAGTATTGTTACCAAACTTTGGCATGATGGTCACTCCTACTAGTCCTTGGGTCCTGAACCTTGTTCTGGGGTGGGAATATTGTTCCATTCAGACCTACATGTTTCTTTAATCAAATTGATTGATTTGATTCCTGGACGCGTATTGATCTTGGATACTAAAATTGATCACTTTTATTTTCGTTTTATTAATGTCTATGCACCACAATCAAAGGTGGATAAGGTTTCTTTATTTAAGACCATTCAACCCTTTTTAATTTCCTCCCAGGCAGTGATTCTTGGTGGGGATTTTAATTGCGGCCTTGATAGGTGTGATAGAGGTTCTAAGGCTTCTACCACAAAAGTGTTTTGTGACATGTCCATATTAAAAACAGTAATTTCCACCTCTCATTTAAAGGACACCAATATGTCTATCAATAAAAATGTACACCCACTTTCCAGAAAGGCCAGTTGGCCACTAAATTTTTTTTTTTCATCTCTGATAAACTTTCCATTTCCTCCTGTCAGGTTTTAGAAATCGAGTTTTCTGACCATAAATTGCTTTGTTTACGTTTAGGTTCTGATGTGCATATTCCACAAGGTCCAGGTTATTGGAAATTCAATTCTTCTCTTCTTTCCCAGACATTATTTTTACAAACTCTTCAGGACTTTATGGCCCATAAATGCTCAATTTTTGATATGTTTGACAATCCTGCCCTCTGGTGGGCAACTGTAAAATTGGATTTGAGAAAATTATTACAGTCGGAAAGTAGGAAATTTCATTTTAATACTTATTTCTGATACTTACAACAGCGTAAACATTTACAAAAACTCCAGTCCTTGGCAAGGACTACGTCCCATGATTTCAAGTCACAGATTACTCTGCTACAGCATGATATGCAATCTTTTCATTTACGTCAAGCTGCCAGTTTACGGAACCAACACGTTTTTGGTACTCATGGTACGGCAGAAGTCATCTGTCCTTATATTCATTGCCACAATAGTGTTGATCATAAACAGATGGACCGTCTTTTAGATCTAGATGGCCATCTATATACGGATAAGGCGAATATTTTTAGTACTGTTTCACAGCATACTGCTTCTTTGTTTTCCCATCCATCGTCTTTATATGATTCAGTTTCTGCATTTCTATACACCACCCCCATTCCTGCCTGTCCTTCATTTCTGTTGTCTGAACTTACTGTGGATATCTCTGCTCCTGAGGTCAAACAGGCCATAAAATCGTTACAAAGAAAAAAAGGCCCAGGTTTAGACAGGCTTACCCGGAATTATATAAGGTACTCGGACCTTTGATTTCTAAGGAATTGGCATCGGTTTTTACTTTTCTTTTGAAGTCAGCTTCTATCCCTTTAGATATGGCATGGGACCTATTGGTTTTCTTCTATAAAAAGGGAGATAGGACTATTTTTTTAAATTAGAGATCAACTAGTTTACTGAATATCGATTTTAAAATCCTTGCTAAAATATTACACACCAGATTATTACAGGCGGCTATTCATCTCATTTCCACTACTCAAACCTGTTCTATCCCGGGGAGACGAATGACAGACCACCTCATTCTTTTACGGGAATTGATTGAAAGGGACAATAGGGAAGGTTTGTCTAGTTTTCTTTTGTCTCATCAAAAGCAAGCTTTTGATACTGTTGAACATAGCTACCTTTGGGACACACTTACTCAGTATGGGATTCCTGCCCCCTTCATTCTGTGGTTACAAGCATTGTATAAGTCAGCTACTGTATCTCCCTTTATTAAAGGTTGGTTAGGGCCTATGATTCCAATTAAAAGGGGTGTTCGGCAAGGTTGCCTCTAAGCCCTCTTTTATACATTTTCTGTATTGACCCCCTTTTGCGAGTTTTGAATTCTACACCTCTACTAAAACATGTATCTGTTGACACTTATGAGATTCCTCATGTGGCATTAGCTTATGCAGATGATTTTACCATCTTGGTCGGTGACTCAGCCTCTGCAACACAGGTAATGACTATTTATCAATCATTTAGTTCTTTGTCAGGCACCTCTCTCAGCATGTCAAAATGTATAGGGCATCAATTTGGATGGTCACCATCCGCCCTAGATACTATTGCAGGAATGAAACTCACCAGAGACCTGATTACTATTTTGGGGATATGCTTTGGTTTCCAAGATTTGGACATTTTAAACTGGGGTCCAAAACTTTCACAAGCCTCTGTGGTGACAGCCTGGAATTCCTGGCATATGGAGAAATTAAAGAGGGTTCATTTAATAAAAACATTTCTTTTACCTATCTTTATACATGTTAGTTGGTTGTTTCCCCCTCCTCAAACTTTGGAAACCTCCTTGTATAGTATTTTTTTTCAGGCAGTCTGGGGCAGCCGACTGAGTCCTATAAAGCGGAATGTTTTGTACCTTCACAGAACCCAGGAGGGCCTAGGAATGATAAATCCAGTGGTCTGGTTTACGGTTATGTATCTAGTTATAAATTTTAGACCTCTGTTAACTCAATTTCGAAGGCCTTGGATTCCCTTGTTTACCCTTACATGTAGTCCTTGGTTTGTACAATGGGAGGCTGCCTCTCTCAGAATACTACGTGTTTCACATATCAGTCCTCCTTACGTGAGAGGCTTGTTTTTAAAACTTAAAATGTGGCCACTGTCTATACTATGGTTAGTGGACAGCATAGAAAACTTTTGTATAAACAGATAATTCTCACCAAATTTCATGAAATTATGGTTTTTATTTTACTCTTCTTGGAATGACTGGGATACTTCTACACTACAGGTTATTATTACTGTGGTGAAATGGTACTGTATATATGGAACTCCAGATGCTGGTTCACATTACAACAGAGATCTATACCTCTGTCTGAGCTGCTGCAGAAAATTGTTTGGGAACTCAGACAGCTGTACAGCCTAGAGTTCAAAACTCGACTAGCTTCCTGGGTTTTTCAATCTTGGAGGACTCTTCCTTGGGTCACTGATTCGGCTGTCCCCATTACTTGAGTTTTACAACCGACCTTTTCATTATTTTTTTCATCCACTGTTGTTTTCTATTGTAATTGACTTTCAGGTTTCCAGGACTACTTGAAATATCAGGGTTTTTTTTTTTACGCTTCTGCCTATTTCTGTATTAAGGACTGATGAATCCCTGTACTCTTTTAAGGGGGGGAGGTTTTTTTTTGTTGGATATGTTTTCCTTTTTTTACATTGACACACTTGTATTTTGTTTTGTTTTTATGATTTAATATGCTGTAATACCTTTTTGTAATTTGTTTTGACATTTTTGAATAAAATAATTCCCCTACTCTTTAGTGGGGGGGAGGGGTCAGTTGGGTGGGGATGTCTTTTTTGATATGATTTGGACATTCTTGTATGCTGCATATATTTATATTTTCAGGTTTTGTTTCCTTTTATTATGATTTTGTAGGCAATACTCCTTTTCTGATTATTTTCTTTTTGTTTTCCTTTTGACAATTTTGTATTTTCTTTCTGGTTTTTGCGTCTTTTTATTATGTGTATGTATGATGTACTACTTTTCTGTATTTTTTTGTTTGAAAATCTTGAATAAAAAATTCCCCTACTCGTTTCAATAAGTGCCATGGGATCTTTAACATCCATCTGAACTACCACCAATCTAGGCAGATGGGACCTCGGTTTAACATCTCATCCAAAAGATGGCACCTCAGAAGTGCAGCACCTCTCTCATGCTGGACTACAGTGTCAGTACTGGAATATTAACCCAAGTGCCAGATGTGGGAACTGAACCCACAGCCCTCTGATCTCCCGGCCTCAGAGGTGAGTGTGCTACCTACTGAGCCACTGACACTGCTGTAATAACTATAATAACAGTAAACAAATTACATATATCACAAGATACAATATGAAATCAAAACAAAAATAACACATGGTAGGAGTGGAATTGACATTAAAGTGCTAAGTGCAATTACAGGAATAAGTTAAGAAATTATTGATTGCCTTTGTAAAGGCACTAGATTTACTTTCAGCACAGTTTGTTCCAGTAGGCAAGGATAAGAGACAAAGGGTTGTACTAAATGGTAGCCTCTCAGGTGATAGAAGAGTGACTAGTGGGGAGCTGCAGGGTTTGGTGCTGGGACCAGTCCTCTCCAATATCTTCATACATGACATTGTGGAACAGCGTGAGGGTAAGGTGTGTTTCTTTGTGGATGATACATAAATCTACAACAGGGTTAACATTCAGGAAGGCATCTGGAGAGTGCAAAGGGATCTGAGGAAACTAGAGGAATGGTCTAGGGGTGGCAGATGGTTTTCAATGCCAGAAATTGCAAGATTATGCCTTTGGGCTGCAGAACTCTGGGGTTGAGTATAGAATGGGTGGAGTGGAGCTTACAGTCACCAAGCAAGACAGAGACCTAGAGATCTTCATATCTGATGAACTCTAGGTAGCTGGGCAGTGGGACAAATCAGTGGTAAAGGTCAGCAGAATTCTGGGATGCATTGAAAGAGGGATTTCTAGGAGAAAGGTGTGGCTGTCATAGTATTGCTCACTGCTGAGGCCCTACCTGGGGTACTGTGTCCAGTTCTGGAGGCCTTATTTCCACAAGGACATTGAAAAAGTGGAAGCGATACAGAGGAGGGCAACCAAAATGGGGAAGGGATTGCATGAGAAGCCATACAAGGAAAGGCTGCAGGAGCTCAATATATGCTTCATGAAAGTGAGGAGAGAGCTAGAGGGGACATGATTGAAACCTACAAGTACTTCACAAGAGTGAACAAGGTACAAGCGGAGGGTCTATTTCAGAGAAAGGAAGGTGCTAGAATGAGGTGTCATTCAACAAAGCTAAGAGGAAGAAGTTTAAGAAAGATGTGTGTAACTACTGCTTCACAGAAAGGGTGGTAGATGACTGGAACAGCCTGCCAGAGGAGGTAGTGGGGACAAAGACTTTTGGAAGCTCCAGTCATGCATGGGATAGGCACAGTAGAATATTAACTAGAAAAACAGGGAAGGAAATGTTGCTTAGGAGGTGTGGTTGAGAAGATAGGGTTGGAAACATTAAAATCACATTTCCTTACTTTTGTGGTGTTAACCTGAACCCTAATTGGTGCATTACTGAAGTTTTTTGCAAATAATTTCCTTTATTTTTGAGATACTGGAGTCATTTCTTCATTCATGCAGATCCCTTTGAGACCTATGTGAACAGTAAATGTGCACAGGGCCCTTAGGGTCCTGCACTAAGAGAAGACTCTGTCTGCCATAGAAATGTAGGGCTTTGCAGGCCCTGCACTTCAATGCAGCAGTGGATGTTAGCAATTCAGATGGCTGTCTGTTGGGCTGTGGAAGTGCAGGGCCCTCTGGACCCTGTGCTTCCCTGTGTCCACAAATGAAGATGCACATGGCAAAGAGTCCATCTGTCAGCCAGTGCACAGGGCCCTCTGTCACCCATGCCAGGAAGACAGTAATCTTCACTATATGTTACCTGGGCCCATGCAGACTACCCTGCAGCTTTCATTCCCTTGCTGAGGGGGTGTAGCACAACAGCACTATCCTCTCACCCTCACCTCATCCAGATGAGTCACTGAGCTTGCCTCAAAACTCAGCTCACCAGTAAGGGATCACAAACCATACACACAGTGGTCAAGACTGGCATTAAACACAAAGTTTCTCATACTATATATATATATATATATATATATATATATATATATACACACACACATGTATATACATTTTCTTTTTATTTTGACCCCAAATTTTCAAGATTGTTGCTTTATGACTCCCCTTATAAACATAAGATGTAGTGTTGTGGTCAATCAGCGAGGGACTATTTCCGTTTTGCAGGTAACCATAAAGAAAATCAACTAGGGATGGTTTTCTTCTTTTCAGGAATTAGTGACATTATGACACTGGGGATTGTGCACCCCAGTATCAGGCTACTGTTCAAAGATACCGGGGCAGGCATCCTGTGCTGCCATGTATGTATTAGAAATGTGGGGAGGGTGACCTGCAGGGGTGAGGATTAGCAAAACTGATATCAGGGGTGGAATCCTGGTATGCTAATATAAACATTAATAGGGGGGCATGCAACCTGATGGGGAGAGGGTAAAAGAAGCAATATCAGAGGTGGGCACACCAGTCTGCTTAATAAAACATTAGATAGATAGCTAGACAGATGGAGAGACAGATAGCCATACAGACAGATAGCTAGACAGATAGATAGATACATGGATAGACAGACAGACAACACACACACACACACACACACACACACACACACTACTTCCAGCTGCAGCATCACCATTCAAGAAAGTCCCACTGTTCTAATACACAGAACATCGGTGAACAGCTGCTTTTGTTAAGCTGGGCTCTTTGGATTTTCAGGTGCCCAGAAAAGGTATTTCTGGACATTATTTAAAAAAAAAAAACATCAGAAACTAACTAAACGTTCCCATTTAGCTAGGCTAACATGTTTTTTTTTTTAATTATGTATTTTCCATGGTTTTTAATTTGATGGGGGAAGACAAGGTTGCAGCTCTCACAGGACGCACACACAAATGTGTGCTGTGAGAAGCAATTGGTGAGGAACCAAATTAAATTTTATGACACAGACATTTTGATGTTGTATGAGAACATTACATCAAAAAACTTTCTGTGCATGCTCAGAACAGAAAAAAAAAATGTTTTAACCTTCCAAGGCACTGTCTTGACACAGCACACCTCTGCACTGAATGCTTCAGACAAAAAATATAATTCTGTGTATACTGTATGTGAGAGCAAACCCAAATCCTTGTTAAGTATAGGAAATAAATTAGATGTCTACTGAAAAATGACATATGCATATCTTAGAAACTGCATAAGCTGCCATCACAAAATGTTCCATGGATTTAAACATTGCCTCACAGATAACACATACAAAATGTCAACTAATTCATCAAACACTCCAAAGCTATTAAGATATAAAAATTAGGGATTTAATACAGAACCTCTCATTCAACCCTTACTATAGGAGCGCTACTGCACCCCTCTTTGCTGGGACAAGTAATAATTGATGTCTGTGGTTACCAGGATATAGGAAATGTGTTGAATTAAATTAGTGAATGTGAATTTAAATAATGTTTATCACACACTCATAGGACATTTTGAAGTTATTTTGAGGAATAATTTGAAAAGTGTATTTTGAGTTTTGCTGACTTTCTGTCGAGTTGCAACTCGGGAAAGGTGCAAATAGCCGGGAGGGAGAAAGAAAAGAACCTGGGGGTTATGATTACATGTGATCTAAAGCAAGCATCTCATTGCAAAAAGGCAGTGGCAAAAGCAAACAGGATGCTGTGATGCATAGCAATGGGAATTAGCAGCAGAAACAGCCAGGTAATCAATCATGTCTTTGCATAGGTCACTGGTGAGGCCGTACTTGGAGTACAGAGTGTGGTTCTGGAACCCACACCTAAAAAAGGACATCAAGCTGCTAGAGGGGGTGCAGAGGAGGGCAACTACAATGATCAGGGTACTGCAGGATAGGTCATACAAGGAAAGGCTGGAAGTACTGGGAATGTACTCCCTGGAGGAAATAAGGCTGAAGGGGGACATGATTGAAACCTTCAGATACTTGAAGGGTGTAAATAAACTGGAGTGCAGAAGTCTCTTCAACAAAAGAGAGAACATCACTTCAAGGGGGCATGCTCTCAAGCAGGTGGGGAGAGATACACGAGAGATGCGAGGAAACATTTCTTCACAGAAAGGGTGGTGATGGTCTGGAATGAGCTGCAAGAGGAGGTGGTTGAGATTAAGACAGTTGGAGCTTTTTAAAAAAGCATGGGACAGGCACATAGGGAAACAAGGGTGCAGACATGGGGACAGGAGAAAGAGAGAGGGCAGAGTGGGAGGGTGGCATGAAGCACTGGTGAATAGCCAGGTCTCATCAACAACACGAGTAGGCAAATGATCTCCTTCTGCTGGTAACTTTCTTATGTTCTTATGTTCTAACTTTTGGAGCCTATATTAGCCCCCTATTTGATCTTGCTTGAAACTTTGATGAGAATACCTGGGGAACTCCTTGTAGTCCTAAGCCACCTAGATGGACTGCTATAGGGTTGTGTAGCCCTCCATTTCCTCATTTAACATGGGTGATATCTTTCAGGGCTCCTGGGCTCCATTGGCATGATGTCAGACATTCCTCCCTGATGAAGATGACAGTGATGCGGAAAGCGCCAGGAGTTGTGAAAGATGCAGTGTGTTCTGAAATCATTTTATAAATTAATTTCTCACTTTTGCATCTTTCTTTTTTTTTTTTTCTTATTTCACATAAGGACTGACTTTCTTTCTTTTATGGCCATGGATCCCTAACAATGGATTAACATAGTTTTTGTTATGATTTTCCTTAATTTTGAAAAAGTGAAGTCAACACATTTTTGTTCGGTGAAAAAAAATGTACGTTAACTGGTCATACCATGGGATGGTAGCTTGGCCATTTTAACAATTTAAGGCTGAAAGGTTAAGAATGGCAAAGTCATAGCCCAAACATGAAAAATGGAAAATTAACTAAGTCCATGTGCATGCACAGTGCATGCATTCTTGGACTTACTTTCCTCTTTTTTCCACTTCATTGAAAGTAGAGGAGAGCATCAGTGGATACTGAAGAATCACCATTGGCAGATATTGAAGATTTAAGATGAGGGACCAGAAGCGTGCTGGAGGTGGAGAGGAGGGTTGCATGGCTGCAAGTATGCTGGCAAGGCTGGGGGTGTCTTACACTGAATGACCAGGTAGGGCTACCAGCAGTGGGACTGGGCACCCACCACAAGTTGCAAAAAATAGAAGCATGATGATGGGTAGGGTAGATTGGCATCAGGGTTCAGCACCTGCCACTAGCCAGTTTCATAGACTGAGAGGATATTGTACCAGCAGTAGGAATGGAGGCCCACCAATGCTTAATAGGAAAACTGCATTTCTGCCATGTAAGTGAGGGCTGATACTGAATGCAGGGTTAAGAACCCACTGCCAGTCCCTAAAACAGCTGATTGTTAAGCCTCAATAGTAAAGCTGCATTTCTGTACTCAGGAAGGAGGGGGTATACTAGCACCATGGTTGAGTACAAGATGCCAGTCCAAATAATGGCTGATCAGTACACATTAACTCAATTTTGATGACTGGGAGGAAAGGAAGGCAGTTATTAGCAGTGAGCTGAGCACCAGCCACCATTAGTAAAACCGGTAATCAGGTAGAATGTCGTACTATGGTGGAACTGGGCACCCATCACTGGTAACAAAAAATTGAAACTCATTAATCAAGAAGAAGGGGGAACTGACAGCAGAGTTGAGCATCCTGGGCCAGTCATTCAAATTCATAGATCTGGTAGCAGGTCGGGAGGGGCAGCATCAGTGGGATTTCCTCCACTACTATTTTAACAGTAAAACTGAATGTTGGCAATCAAGAGGAAGGGGGGACACTGGAGGCAGGGGGGTCATATGCTGCTGGTTCAAATAACACCTGATTGGTACAAATCAGCTGATTTTCAGGGATTGGGAAGGCAGGAGTACTGCTGGCAAGGTTAAGTACCTGTCACACTCAGTAAAACAGCTGGGTTCATCCAGAAGGGGGGGACACCTTTGGCAGAAATGGGCATCTGTTGTAGGTGAAAAAAATCAGTTGGGTTGGGTTGGAGGTTCCTCAAAACTGTTAATGTGAGCCATTTTGTGTCTTAAAATGGCTCACATCATCAGTTACGTGTGGCAGCAACAAACAAATGCCCTTGTTACAAAAAACACTTTTTCTATTTTAAAGAATCATAGGCTGCCTTCCAAATTCAGTCTCAACATTAGTTCCCAGACTTTCTAATGTATGTGGCACTACATTACAGAATAGATTTACTTTTAAGCTTCCCTTGATGAAGAAGTCTATAGGTCAGAGATCAATTCACTATAGAACTCCATTATTTTTTAACTCAATAACTGCTGAATTTCTGAATTGTAGAACTGTCTTCAATTTTAAAATGAGACTTTTATCATTTTAAAAGACCAACACGAATGTATATGTAATATGTAGAATCTTGTGCAATCTGTATATTGTTATTATATTGTATGTTATTATATCTTTGTATGTTATTTGTTATCCACTTGTTGCTTGTGAAAAGGGCATTTTGTTCATCAGGCCTGCAAGTATAAACAAGTATCTGTCAATGCTGAATGTTTGCATGCTGGTATTAGCACTGGAATTACAGGAGTTAGACAGATGCAGAATAGGAATGGCAGTGAAGTATTGAAATTCACGCCAACTCCACCTCCACCCTGCAGAGACAGACAGGCACTGGAGTATGCTTTTGGGTCATCGCCCATAACGTTCATGCCATTTCACCTTACCCTATAGTGCAGACACTGATAAATGTTGAGGTGTGCCTTGGGGTGTTCAATTTTACAGTCACCCCATTCCATAAGAACATATGCTGAAGTGGGTGCAGTATAGGAGAATGGGGTGAACTCTGGGGCCAAAGAGTCCAAGGCACACCTCGATGCCTGTCACTGGCTGCAGGGTGGGGAGTGGGAATGGAATGGCATGAGCATTAGAGTCAGCAATCCAAAGTCACACCCCTGATGCCTGTCAGTCTCTACAAGGGGGGGGGGATGTTATGGCTAGAAACCCCAATGCCCCAGGCATTTGTTGGTATTTGCACTACAAACTTTCAACATGGCCTTTTTGTGAACCCCACCTCATGAAAGCATTTAGGACCTCTTCTGATGAACAGTGGCACTGTGATTTTGGTAATGTGTCCCAAACTTTGAGTTCCCACAGCAACCGTGCCATTCTGTGCCAGATGTACGAAAACACAGATTGGGCAGGATGTGAAAAATGATAGCTGTACCATTCATAGGGAGGTGTGAAGAGATGGCAATGTTGAAAATCTGTAGTGAAAATCTTAAAAGTGCTCAAACTTCCAAGTGTACATGGAAACTGACAACGCTTGCATGTAACACAGTCATTTAGTGGAATTATTTCACCATATTTTCAACATAGGCATTTTGTGACCTCTGCTCATGAACACTGTCACTATGATTTCCTTTACCAGTCCCAAACATTGATTTCCCACAGAGACCACACTATTCTGCTCCACATGTGTAAATACATATTTCGGGCAGGATATGAAAAATGACAGCTGTACTGTTCATAAGGAGGTGTAAAAAAATGTCACTGTTGAAAATCTGGAGTGAAAATATTACAAATGCACAAAATTACAAGGTTGTGTGGAAACTCCACAATGTACACTAATAACACAGTCATTTTATGGGCTTTTGTCACTAAATTTTCAACACAGGCATTTGAGGACCTCTGCTCACGAACAGTGTCACTGTGATTTTTCTTAATCTGTCCCAAACACTGACTTACCACAGCGACTGCGTTATTGTGTGCCGGTAGTGTGAAAACACATTTGGCCAGGATGTGAAAAATGACAGCTGTACTATTCATAAGGAGGTCTGAAAAAATGCCAATGTTGAAAATCTGGAGTAAAAATACTACAGATTTGCGAAGTTATGAGGGTGAATGGAAACTGCACAGTGCACACTCATAACACAGTCACTTTATGGACTTTTGTCACCAAATTTTCAACATAGGCATTTGTTGACTTCTGCTCATGAACAGAGTCGCTGTGATTTTCTTAATCTGTCCAAAACACTAATTTCACACAGTGACTATGTTATTCTTCACCAGAAGTGTGAAAACACATTTTGGCCAGGATGTGAAAAATGGCAGCTCTACTGTCCATAAGGAGGTGTGAAAAAATGCCAGTTCTGAAAATCTGGAGTGAAAATATGACAAATTCGCAGAGTTACGAGTGTGCGTGGAAACTGCACAATGCACACTGGTAAAACAGTCATTTTTGGGATTTTTTTCACCAGATTTGCAATATAGGCTTTTTTGAGAGCCCACCTCATGAACAGTGGCACTGTTGTTTCATTAATCAGTCCAGAAAGGTGATTCCGTGCAGTGACCATGAAATCACTTTTGGGACCAAATAATAACATGACAGTGACTGAATTCACGAGGAGGGGTCCCAATAACCCCATGTTGATAATTTGGTGCCAAAAGTCGAAAAAGTGGCTGATATCTCCACATAAGTTGCAAAAACCCTATTTATGCCATTATACAGCTTACTAGCATTTTTTCAGTTCATGGTCAGCTTTGAAGAGTGCAGATGTGTTCCCAGTCCACCGCAGATTGTCACACCAGGCTGCAGAGGTAAGTATGGGGTGAGGGGAGTGTGGGGAGGTGGGGTGAACAGAGGGTGGCTGCGGGTTGGGGGAGAGGGCACGAGACACCACAAAGGACTATTTTCTTGGCTTCAGGGACAACAAAATAAACAAAAGATTCACTGGAAGGTTTTTTTTTTCAGGCTTGCTTTGGTCACACTGGGCTCGGCTCCCAGTGTGCCACCTGCATTTTGGGGAAGGGGGGGCTTAAGCCACTGGGGATTGGGCCCCCCCATCGGCAAAGAAAGACTGTTTGGGGGGCATGATGCTGAGGAGGATTGGGCACCCCCTCAGCACACAAAAATATGGGGGGGGGACATTATACTGATGGAGAGTGGGCTCCCCCAACAGCAAATGAACTAGGTCAGGGGCATGCCGGCAGGGGATTGGGCACCCCCATTGGCTTTCATGGGGCTCTGAGGTGGATGGTGATAGCTATCACCATGTTCATGGAATGTTACACTAGGCAAGATACCACCCTGCAATGACGGGTCACTCCCTCATTGCAGCTGACGGGCTGACTATGCAATGATGAGGTGGCCCCTGATTGTGATGGCCAAATTGTTTCAAGTTGGTGGCACTTCTGGACAACCAGTGTCATCAGGACAGTGGGCCTGCATTGGTTGAACACTGCCAAGCCCACAATTGCAGTTCCGGCACTGGCCGCCACAGTGCTGCACCTCCACAACCCGCTTCTCTGCTAAGCTACCACATAATGTTTCTTGCGCATGCATGCAAGCAAACATAAAAATAAATGAAATGGATATTTATAAATTGAACATTATAAAAAAAACCTCTGTACGTGCTTAACAAGAGAACTGTCTAACTTTAACTATCAGCTGTTTTTCAACTACAGTTGGAAAAGTTCTTAAATTGGATATTTTATGTATTTTCAACAACCTAGGAATTTTAAACTGCTGACCCTTTTACATAGAAACATAGAAACATTTTATTACCAAAATTACATTATCCTGAGATCCTAGGCCACAGAATATGCATGTCCCATTTGAGGCTATTCCATTTACAGATGGCCAAATTATTAAGGTGTAAAAATAGAGATTTAACACAGAAAAGTCCCTATAATACGTAATATATTGTGAAATAACAGCAAACAAACAAACATGTCATTTTTACTTTTGGATACCCAAGTGTAAAATAAATGTTTATTATTAAGCTGATGTGTTAATTCTATTGTACACTTATTATAGCAGTGTCACTTTGATTGACTATTTTCAAAGACCAATCCCATAGTAAACATACTTTCACTAACACCTAATCCTAATCCTATTTAAACAAATTCTTGTCAGATCCACCACGACTGCATAATGAAGTTTGTGAAGAAAATGGGCAGACTAGGATGGCCCCTGTGGTCCTTACCTAGTGTCAAATTGTATGTTTAGCAGGGTAATGTGGTCAGTTGCTTAAAAAATCAGTACAGAAGGATCTAAAGGAGGATGTCTCATGTTACCCAAATTATTGAAGTTAAGAGCGTTTTTATGAACAAAAATAAGGGCTCAGCACTAACTGTAGTAAAGTGCAATTTGTCTTTTATGAACAAAGTTTTCAATTTACTGCCCTTTTGCAGGAGTAGGGCAATCATGCTCCATGTGTAGAACAGTTATCAACAAGACCAGGACTGAAAAATCTGGCCACAAATGTGGAGGGTAAATAAATATGGGTTAAACACAGGTGAATCAGATTTCATAGAAACAAAGAAAATACACATGAGAAGGCCAACTGATCTATCCAGTCTGCTCTACCTAACCACCGAGACTGAGACCCCTAACAGTCACTTGTCGCCCCATCCCTTCATGTCCCCCCCTTTTAAACCTTTGTGCCCCTGTCCCATGGCTGCTTGAATTCAACCACTGTTTTTGCAGATTAACTTGTTGGGCAGTCTCTTCCACTTTTCCTCAAGTACATCCTCACTTGCTTTCTGAATCTGTCCCTTAACCATTTTCCATTCACTACCCGTAGTGTGCAGATTTGCACTGGAGGTTTATTTTGCCACTTTTTAAATACACTTCAAGATACTGAAACCATACAATGAAAATGCTGATAAAAACTCCAAAAATGTTTACTTCAAACAGCACAGGCCTGTCACTGAATGTTCCCCATCACAGAAGAGAAGAGGAAAACCGCAACAAAAAATAAATGAATGGTGACCGATCAGAAGCCTTTTAAGAGAAAACACAGACCTAACTACAGAATGAAAGCAGTTTTCTGAATGGCTGGCTGCTGAAGGGAGGCTGCCTATCGTGGGCAGTGTGGCAATGCTCACAACTCCTCCTACTCTGAAAACAAATGTTTATCTCTCAATAAATTGGACAGCCTTAACACTATTTTGCTTGCATTCAGATTTGATGCACCCCTTCTTCTCTAGAAGCAGATTTCCTACTCAGATCATAATAAAAAAGTTAATGGTTGCAATGCTTTAGTAAAAACATCTGCCTTTTAATTTAATTTAAACAAAACAAAATATAGACAAATATAATATAAACTTACCAAATCTGCATCGCTTCTGTTAGTTCATTGCCTTCCCAATCCAACCTTTTAGGGAGCAGCTAAATAATAAAAAAAATGTTTAAATTCAGAGCTTGGCGTTTCTGCCTTTTATCCCTTTATTTATGTATAAAGCGGTATAAAGTGAATAAAATGATGTCAAATGAATGGGTTTGGTGACATAAGTCAGCCAAAGAAAGTGATGTGGGAAGTGTGTGCAGTAAAGGCTCGTATGTACTGTATGTACTGCATGCAGTTGCTAGTAATAGCAGAACTGAAGAGAAAGGACACGTGATCACACACACAGACCTGGTATTCTTCCAGCTCCTGCACAAGCACCTGTGTAATAGCAGAACTGAAGAGAGAGGACACGCGATCACACACAGACCTGGTATTCTTCCAGCTCCTGCACAAGCACCTGTGACAAGACAAGAAACAGCCAGGATTAAATATCGCCACATAATATGGGACATGGCAGTATTCAAACTAAAGCATCACATTTTGGGCCAACGGGGCAAACAAGCCGATTCATACTCACCTCGGCCGATTTTCGACATGGGCCTGTCGATACATAATGAGCAATCAGGAAGTAAAGCTCTGAGGGGCGAGAGAAACACAGAATTATAAAGTGTGGGACACTAGATGGAGAGAGTAAAGGACACGGATTTTTATAAATTTTGGGTTTTTGTATAGTTTTCATATACTTTTTTACCCTCTTACCTGCTTCTAGGGGAGATACCAGATGATTAAGGACCCCTCCTGTGCACAGGCATAATTACGGCAGTTGCTTGCTCGCCTTGCTGTGTCACTGCCCCCTGCTGTACGGTTGTCTGATCATGACTTTGAGTTTACTTTGTGCAAGATTATGTAGAGGAGACACCTCCTGAGACAAGCATATGTTTTATATGGTTCTGTTCTGTTGCTCCCCATGGATACCGCATTTAATACTGTGAGGACTGCAGCAGTTATTTTTTCTCTTTCCAGCGACTGCATTATTCCATGGATGTACTGCAGTAGGAGATTTCCTAAATGGTTCCTAGTTGACTAGATATGTTGGACATGTGGGGACTCTTCTGGATCCATAATTCCCCCCCCCTCTGGGGCAGGAGGCTGTGAGTTTAACAGACTGAAAGACGACTGCTATAATTTGTAGATAGATTTTTTGTTACTTAGTAATTTACGAGACACTGCAGTCTATGTTAGAAAAGTAGTTTTCAGTTCAACTTTGCTGAAGTTGTTAGTATTGGTGATTTATTTATTTGTTTTGTCTTTTCTCACTTTGGCTGGAGGGGGCGCTATGCTATGTCATATTTTGGGAAGCTGCAGCATACTTATTTATGAGGGTTAGAGCACTGCCAATGGTACGATGTAGTACGTCCTTATCATTTTTGCTTTCAGTGGTTTTATTTTGTTAAGGACCACTCCTGTGCCAGGCATAATAACGGCAGTTGCTTACTCACCTCGCTGTGTCACTGTCCACTGCCATATGGTTATTAAAAAAAAAAAAGAAACAGATGATGGGACGAAAATAGGGATGAAATAGGGCATGTTGAGGCAAAAGATAGGCTATTCCTTTTATTACAGGTTTGTTGCTTTACATTTTTATTAATATTTCCCCCACTCAAGCACTCACATCCCTGCTTTTCAGCTGCTCCAATATTCTCCAGCTGTTTCGTCGAAACCCTTTTCAGTCGCCATTTGCGATGCTTATTTTAAGGGGATGGGACAGAAACGCCCATAAAAAAAAAAAAAATGCCCACTGTGATATAATGAAGTGCTGCAGTCCATAGGGACAACATGGGCGGATTGCTTCTTAGAGGAAGGTCAGGTGGAGGAAAAACAGTTCCATGGATGGAAAACATGATGTCAGCCCTTTTCTACATGCAAAACGTCTGCAGGGCTCTGCCCATGGAGCCGTAAAAAGCCTATTGCATAGCTGAGTTTATTTAGATGTTGTTTCTTAACAGACTAAAAACATTCATGTATCTGTTTTCTTGTAATTTTACTAACTTTAGCAAAAAATGTTGTTTGTGGACAGAGAATGGTTGGCAGTGGTGCACAGAGCAGAGGTTACTCTCTTTCACTTCTGAAGGAAGGCTTGAATTGGGGTTTTGCTTTCATGAGATAGTGCGCATTTTTCACTGTCAGGGAAAGCAAGCATGTAAAAAGGCTCCTAGCGTCCGACTGCTGGCAGAACTTGAAAGCGAATTCAGCTTTGCAGCTCTCTGATCAGTATTCAGTCCTTTGCAAACATGGCTAAATCAGACATTCCACTGTTGTGAGGCAGCTCGGGAGTTTTGTTACGCAGTTTATCAGAGAGTAAGCTATGTTTTTTCACACGCAGTGACAGACTCCTACAGAACTCTCATTCACTGTCTAAGTGCACAGTGGTTAGGGACCAGTCCTACACACACATACACACACGCACACACGCACACACACATGGTGATAGGAACCTGCAGAGAAGAATGCACAGTATTTATCCTTGGAGCTGCTTTTTGCTCACAGCGCTCTACTTCTCAGCTAACTTGTGTTCAAACTTCAGAGTAAGTGCCAGCTTCATGTTCATTACCAGTGTTTAAATAAGCTGCATAAAAATCTGCTTGTCCATAACTGCTTTATAAACTTGAATACAAAGTGGCTTCTGTTTCCTTCTTTTATTGGAGGTCTGTGGTCATCTGCAGCAGACTTTTTGGAACCAGTGCCAATATTAGCAAGGCAACTAAATTATAGAATGCTATATACTCTCAGTCCGGATATATACTATACAGTTTCAATTTATCCACCACCATTACAGTGTGCTAAGAGTTTCAGTCCTCAGTATAATAGGCACTTGTTTTGAAAGGTGTGCTGTACTTGTGACCAACATGTTTCTTGAAAATTAAAAGGATAGTAAAATAAAAAAAATACAAAGATCGTCATCAACAACCTGTCCTTAGGAATGTGAAAAAGTGCTGTATGCAGTTATAACTACTGCACTATTGTATATATATATATATATATATATATATATAATTTATTTTAGAATGCCTTGTAGAGTTCATTTTATAAGTCTGATTTTTACCTCATTCCCTTTACAATTGAGGGGCTGCTCCTATGAACATAAGCACATGGGGTTGCTATAGTTGCCAAGTAGTTTAATCCAGGCGGAGTTTCTAAATAAGCTCCCAACTCATATCTGAAAATAAGCAATGATGTGCACTTTACCTGGATAACAAAACAAAAAAAAAAAAGAAAAAAACATGGTAAAGGCTATGGTTTCATTGTCCAGTCCTCTGTGCTTTTACAGTAATGCAGTTGTATGTTGGCATCAGAAAATTAGAAGCAGATGTGTTCAGTTACTTTTGTTCATCTATTCTGAGGGTGGAGGTGGTATTTCCCTCTCTGCAATAAAAACTGTCAGTTCTGTAATTCAATCAGTGACCAATTTGTCAACGTAGTGTTTTTTCCTGGGGAGGGAGGTGGACGAGAGAAAGTTTTTGATTGGGGGGAGATAACAGACCGGCGGGTTCACCACAGTGTTACTGATTTCCAGGCAGGTTGCAGGACCCACTCCCTCTCTCACTTATTTGCTTACATTCTCTCATAGTCGTCTCATGTGTCCTGCAGCAGAAGCCCATGTGATCATCCCCCTATACGGCGGCAGCACCCACTGTGCAGCTCTAGAGACAAATGAGTTCTGGGAAACCAGAGTGAGACACATGACTCAACTTTGCTACCAACACACCTTACCCCTTTAAGCTGCAAAAAAACATAATACATCTCAAGTATTTGCAGCAGAGAGTCGGACATGGAAGAGCTTTTCAATTGCATTTTTCTACATGAATGGGGTGGATGGGGCAATAATTATTTGCAGTTGTAGCAGGTTCTGTTATGTGGTTTTATGCATGAACGGTTTATTTACAGTTTGATTCACATTGATTGGTATAGTAGTCTTGATCTTCCCTACCAAATGCAACAAGTAAAAAATTTACAATGTTGATTTCAAAGACTGGGTTTGCAGGCATGGTTGGGGCTGAAAATAAATATTCTGCTTGTGTTGGTATTTTCTTTTAATTAGAATCAGGTAATGGACATGGGTATTGGGTACTGCAGTTTCCAGGCTTTACATCTGTAACCATTAGGTTGGCATTAACATAAAAGACTGCATATCAGGTTTCAGATGTTTACCTCCGTAAGCATTACTCACAGCATCCTATGCCCTGCAGAAGAGCCCTCATTTGTTTTCCATAGCTGAAGAACTGGCATCGCTGCCTGCACAACATGTACTCTTTACGTTACTTATTTTGCAGAGCTCTTCTTGTGTGTGTGTGTGTGTGTGTGTGTGTTTCTTGTGCTGGATATGCTTGCAGTAGGTTTTCATGTTTAAAAGCTGAACCTGGCAGACCTAGACAGCAGCTTTTACAGTGGCTCCAATATTCTCCAACTGTTTCACCGAAACCCTTTTCAGTCTCCATTTGCAACGCTTATTCTAAGGGAAGGGGACAGAAACGCCCATAAAAAAAAGAATACCCACTGTGATATAGTGCAATGCTGCAGTCCATATGGACAACATGGGTGGATTGCTTCTTGGGGGAGGGTCAGGCGGAGGAAGAACTGTTCCACGGACTGAAAACATGACGTCAGCCCTTTTCTACATGCAAAATGGCTGCAGGGCTCTGCCCATGCAACCATAAAAAAATGAAAAAAAGAGGCCACCACCAATCTTGTTTCTTCACATTTCACAGTTCTGCTTGAATCTTCTGCTTTCAAAACTGTAGTGACCACTTAATTCACATTGGGTAAGCAGATAGACATCATTCACCGTTCATTTGTGTCGCAAACAAAGTTGAGTGAGGATTCTCACTCACTTCACCAGGGGACATTTTTTCATCATTACATGAATCTGTCCTACTATTAAAATGGATTTGTTTGTTTTAATGGAAGGAGGAAAAGAGGGTGGTAAAGGGTTGGAGGAGTTAAATCACTGTTTAAAGATATGGGGTCAGGGAAGTAAGGGAACTTGTTTTCGTGGGCATCGGGGATGGAAACTCAGTCATTACTGTTACACTTTTAAAACCTTTGCCAGGTACATGGGGGTCTGGAAGTGGGGGGATGGCAGGGTGATGAGTGAGGGGATATTATTTTAAACCATGTGACATGGTGGGAGGCTGTGGGTTAAAATAACCCAGAGGGTGGGGGTGGTTTGTTAGCAAAAAAAAATGTAACTGCTACTCCACATAGTTCTTCTCAAATGAAGTGTTACTAATCCCAATGAAGCCTATGAGTAGTTGAACTTCACCAGCAAGTTTTGCTCCCCAGTGAAAACTGAGTAGCTGAACTTCACCAGCAAGTTCTGCTGACAAAGGGACACTGTGCATACACTTTACTGTTTGAAGTAGACACTTCACCATGTGAAGGACTATGGAAATTGGCATTTTGCAATGGCAAATATCTTAGCAAAATACTTTGCAAAGTGAAAATTCGCAACTTTGGACATCTCTACTTTGTATGGTGCTCTTTTGGAGGGAAACAGATCTTGCCTACATTTAAGTGGAGAAAGAAACAAGAAGAATTATATATGCTGACTATTGACCTTCTATGGACATCCCCTCGGATGCCACCCTCCTGCATCATAGTCCTTAGCTCTAGGGATCAACATGGTATGGGGTCACTGGTTGTATATGATTCAAATATTGGACTGCTAGATTCCAAATGGAGCTAGTTAGTCATATGGATGCTCTCTAAAATAGTGTCCCTTTCAACTGCCTTCCTCACCTCATTCTCCCACAATCTTTCTGTCATCACCCTTCTACCCACTCCAGTTTCACAGTGCAATCAATTAAGCAATGTTTTTCAACAACACCATAACAAATTCTCCCCAATAATAGTTGGTTTAAACTGTCTTCCAAAGTAATAAAAAGCTTGAAGATAGGAGAAATCAGGTATGCACTCGAATTTAAATCCTGGACTTCTAACTTCTGACTAGAGCTAGACAGTCACATGTTTGCCCTTCAGATTGTACCATTCTTGGCTGTCTCCCTATCCTCAACTTCCAACAATTTAATTTATTTATTTAGAATATCGGAATTACAAACCTTTGAGTCTTGAACTCATTTCCAAAGGCTCCCATCAGTTACAAAGCAAGTTACATTTGGCAGTTACAGTGTCAGCATTTAAACAGGTATTGCAGGTCGATGTGGCCTCACTCACCAACCAATCACAAAGCACCTGCCCCCAGTACGATCAATCAAGCATTTTTTTTCAAACACCAGCTTAATAAACTCTCCTCAATTTCTTTCTTTCTTTATTTTATTTCTTTATTTTATTTAAAGAACTGGTGACACATTCTGGAGAACTTTAAAAAAAATGAATATTTAGAAATAGTCCAGCTTGTATTTTGCATTAGTGCTGTATTCTTCCTCCCCATTATGTATTACTGAGATCATCTTTATGAAAACAGGATCTTTGCTCCTGAAGAGTTCATCTATTTCTGCTACTTCTCCCTACCTGAAGTCATAGAGCACTGCTTGGAATATCACAGCTACTCCCATGGCAACAGATTGTGATGTCACAACAGAGGATTAAGACTTGAAGTAGGGAGTAAATTATAGAGGCAGATGGACTCTAAAGAACCCTAAGGGATAAAGATCATATAGTCATGCAAATTTCTTTAGTAATAAATAATGGGGAGGAGAAATATATAAAATATAAATGAAATGCAGACAGAATTGTACCTAATTTTTCTGTTTTTTAAAGTTTTCTTTGAGGCATCAGTAGCTCTTTAAAGTTTGGTGATTGGGAGAGGCACTCTGAGCTGGGGCTCATTTCCAGGTTCAACCCAGGAAGAGGGACAAGGGAGGCAAAGTACAAAGTAGACATGCCATTTACAGTAGCCTGGGCAGAAACAATACATGCAAGTTCAGTATACAGTAAAAGTTATATACATAATACAGAGAAAAAGGAGTAAACACATTTAAGTATGCATAGTGAACTTGGATGGTAATAATGCAGTATATGCAGCAGCTACTTGGTATGACTAGCTGCACACTTGAGCAGACTCAATAGACCATTATGGCTTGTATCTGCTGGCAAATTTGTATGCTGATATAATCACATAGCTAGGCCACTGACAATATGAGCAAGCAACTCTGCAGCAGCGTGATAGGCAGCAGGGGACTTAGCCCGGCTGGTAGCAAGAACAGGAGGGAGGTTGAAAGTGGGAGAGGGCAGGTTTAAAGAGGTTTAATGAAGGAATTAGGTGGAGCAAAGATGGTAGGGAGTTCCAATTATATGTCAACAGTAACAGACCTACCATGCTTTCTAAATTAACAACAGGCTCTAAGAGTATTGCTTCAGTTTGTGCATGCAGTCTTTTATTTCACTCATTAAAGGGGGTTATATCATACTTCTCAACCTTTTGTCCCCCAAATGTGGAACATAGCCTCTCAACATGTGGAACAAATGAGCAAAATGTGGAACACTTAATCAAATCTTTACCTAAGAAGCTCAGAACACTGTTAAAATGTTTGCATTTATATTCAGAAAGTCTGTTATTAATTGAAAAAATATATTTTTTTGCATCATTTACTATAGATTTTTGCTTTAAAATGTTAACACTGAATGTGGAACAAGTCACCACAATGTGGAACGGGGAGCTTTTGTGTAGTAAAATGAGGAACGTTCCTCGTAATGTGGTACAGTTGAGAGGTATGGGTTATATGGTAAGAGAGTCATCTTATTTAGCTAAAAGTTCTTCTTTAGGTCAGATAATGTCCCTGATAATGATTTCCAGTGGGAGTGGCCTAGTGGATTCAGTTTTGTCATTGATATCCACATAGCTGCTGAAACCCTGTGCAGATTAGGTCCCAGTATAGCAGCACTTTTTTTTTACTAAACAGCCTTGGCAATATTTTTTTTTTTTATTTTGTTATTAATCATTGCAGACTTGACAAGCATGTATTTGTGTGCAGTCAAGGATGTTAACCTCAAGAGTCAGATCATTTGCCTATGCCATATTCAATTTTGAGCAGCAATTTTTCAACAATTTATTTCTTCTGTACCTGTCTACCCTAAATAGTGACTCCTATAAGTCCAAGCACACTCTAATTACTACTGTTAAAAGACTGATCACATCTATAATCAACTCTTCCCTCTTCCCTTTTTCTACCCCCATATCTGTCCCTTCCACATTCCTTTGACCCTGGTTCCAGCTCTAAATTCTCCATACCATATCATTATATATCTTTTTATATTAGGTTTTATTTGTGTTCAGTGCACCTGATATGTATATTTCTTTACTTTTATGAAAAATTGTGTCCTACCCAAAACTAGCTGTATCTTCTGTTCCAAACATATACTACTGTCAATGCTATCTGATGATACTTTGTGTATACTGTATTATTGTATCTCACTTTATTTGTATTATTACTATTTTCTTGTGTGTTGCATCCCATGTATATTGTCCCTTGTTCCTTGTTAACAAACCCAGGCCCACCTCGAAAATGAGCTTGCTCAACGGTGATCGCCTGGTTAAATAAAGACTTTGATTGATTGATTGATTGATTGATTGATTGATTATATTGCTGTTTAGATTCTGATTATGAACATATGAACGTACAAAGTTTGCCAGCAGATAAAGGCCTAGTGGTCTGTCAAGTCTGCTGAGATGTGCAGCTAGCACCCCTTATTCTGCAGCTGCACTTCCCTCCCACCCTTCCCATCCCTTGACCTTCCCCCTTGCCCTGTCCTAGCCCCTTTTGAAGCAGTCCATGGTTCTACTGGATACCACTTCTGCTGGTAATGTATTCCACCCAGCTACCACCCTCTCCATAAAAAAGTGTCTCCTCATCTCCCTCCTGAACTTTCCTCCCTCCAGTCTCATATCATGGCCATGGGTGTCCCTCCCCTCCCTTACTTTGAACAGCCCCTCCATAGCTGTCTTGTTTATTCCTTTCATGTACTTGAAAGTTTCAATCATATCCCCCGTCCCTCCTCTCCTCCAGCGAGTACATGTTCAACTCCCTCAACCTCCTCTCATATGTTAAGTCCCCCAGTCCCTTGATAATCTTTGTCACTCTGCACTGCAACCCCTCCAATAACTTAATGTCCCTCTTCAGATAAGGGTGCCAGTACTGCACGTGGTACTACAGGTGGGTCTAACTAATGATCTATAGAGTGGCAGAATCACCTCCCCCCTCCTTGAGGATATACCCCTTGAAATGCAACACAACATTTTGTTGGCCTTTGCAGCTGCCTTCCTACATTGTGCCGAGATGTTCATTGACCCTATAATGAGCACCCTCAGATCCTTCTCCTCCTCTGTCTCAGCTAGCTGCACTGCCTCCAGCTGGTAACTCCTCCTCCTTGGGTTTTTTTGCCCCACAATGCAACCCCTTGCACTTTTTGGCATTGAATCCCAGTTGCCAGATGTCTGACCAGGTTTCCAAATTTGTCTGATCATCCTGCAACCCCTGCTATCCCCTAGGTTGTCCACCACTGCTCCCATCTTGGTGTTATCAGCAAATAGACTGGTCCTGCTCTTGATACCCAAATGATATGTCTGTAATGAGTATCCCAAACAACACTGGTCCCAACATCAAGCCCTGCGGAACACCACTCATCACTACCCATGAGAATGAGAGCTCCCCACCCACCACCACCCTCTGTTGCCTTCCCTGAAGCCAGTTCACTACCCATCTCACCAGCTTCACACCCTTCCCTGTGCCTTATAACTTACTTCCCAGCCTCCCATGTGGCACTGAGTTGAATGCCTTACTGAAGTCCAGGTACAGGACATCCACTGCATGACCCTGTCCAGTTGCCTAGTTACCCAGTCATAGAACTCCACCAGGTTGGTTTGGCAGGATCTGCCACTTACAAAGCCATGCTGTCTGCTGTCCTGTAGTCCTTTGACCTCCAGGAGGGCCACCAGTCTCTCCTTCAGGATAGTCTTAATCAGCTTAGCCATGATGAATGTGAGTCTCACCTGTCTATAGTTCCCTGGTTCATCCTTGAGACCACTCTTGTTGAGGGGCACCACATGAGCCATTCTCCCATCCTAAGGAACACACCCCGAGTGTAATGAGACATTAAATAGGTCTGACAAAAGTTTCGCCAGGACCTCTGCCAGCTCCTTCAGTAACCTGGTGTGGATGCTATCTGGGCCTGGCATCTTGTCCACCCTCAGTGCCCTCAAAACCTCCAGAACCCTGCCTTCCATGATTTCCCTATCTGTCACCCCCTCTCCCCATGTTTTTGCCCTCCCTCCCCCCTTGGGTATCATTCCTCTCTTCTTCTTAGTAAATACCAAGCAAAAGTAATTATTTAGTGCTTCTGCCTTATCACTCCCTGCTTCCATCCAACCCTTCTCCTTCCTAAGCCTTACTATATGATCCTTACATTTCCTTTTCTCCCTGATATACCTGAAGAAGTCTTTCTCCCCCTTCTTAATGCTCTCAGCCAGCCTGAGCTCCGTATACACCTTGGCTGCCCTTATTGCCCTTGTCACCTCCTTTGATTCCTTCAGGAACTCCTCCCTGTACTCTCTTCCTTGTTTTTTTGTACCTCCTAAAGGCAGCTCTTTTCCTCCTTACCTTTTCCATGACCTCCTTGCTCACCCAGCAAGGTTTCTTTGCCCTAGCCTTCTTGCTTTGGGCCCTGCTGCAAGTTCTGGTTGCCTCCACTATCCCCAGCTTTAGGACCTCCCACTTCTGGTTAGTGCCCAACTTAGGTAGAATTCTGGCCAGGTACCCTTTTACCACCTCCCATTATCCTGAAGTCAGCCATTCTGAAGTCCAGCAACCTTCCTTACCCATATACAACATGACCATACTGAGTGGTGGTCACTCCCCAAAGTGGTTCTTCCACCCTAAGTTCCCTGTCAAACTCCCCATTTGCTAGCACGAGGTCAAGGGTATTCCCTAACCTAGTTGGTTCACTGACCATTTACATCAGGAAGCTTTACTCAAAGGCATCCAGCAGTACCTGCTCCTTTCTGTTCCTGGTTGTTGAGGTACTCCAATCCACTCTTGGCATGTTGAAGTCTCCCACAATCACCACACTACCCTTCTCACAGGTCCTCCTGATCTGTCTTGCTAGCTCCCTGCCTAACTCTTCAGTCTGAGTGGGCGACCTGTACTCCACTCCCATTCTGAGAGTCCTATTCTTGGAATCCTTTATTTGCATCCATAGTGACTCCATACTACCCTCCTCCCATACACACTTCTGTCCTTCCCTCACATATAATGCCACCCCCCTTCCCAGTCACTCTATCCCTACAAAATATTCTGTACACTGGTATTGACAGGTCCTAGTCATTGTATTCGGTGGCCCATGTTTCTGTGATGGCTGCAATGTCCACCTCCCCCCCCCCGCCATGAGTACCTGTAGCTCTGCAATTTTATTCCTAAGGCTCCTAGCATTCAGGGTGACCACCTTCCACCCCTTCCCCATCTGCCCTCCTTTACTAGCATCACCACTAGTACTTGTCCTGTGATCAACTGGCTGGATCAATGCAGTTCTGTTGGTGGTAAAACCACTAGACATATGTAATTCAGTGTGATGGTAGGATTAGATGCAATTATCGAGAATTAGAAAGAATTTTTTTTATGTTGGGATGATTATGCAATTATCGAGAATTAGAAAGATTTTTTTTCTGGTAACTGGCATTTTGCTTCTCAGCCCAAACAGAGAAAATATGTCCAGTAATCCAGGCAACAAAACTGGACTCATAGCCAGCCCGCCAGCACAGTGATAGCGCTACCACTTGTGATGCCAGTGACCTGGGATCAGGAGTGATCTCGCGTTGCTGGAGGGCCAACCGGGGGAGAAGGATCAAGAGCCTGATGGGCTGCTCTTCTTCTAAAGGGAGGGTGGGTTGCTCATTCTGCCACTTTACCACCACCTGGGTGATCACGGGTGGAGGTGCAGTATGATGGCAGAACTGAGGGGGGAGGGATGATGTTGGCAGGGAAGCTGGAATGGTAGCACCTCTCAGCATGCTCCACCCCTTGGCTCCCATTGCACAATGACATCTAGGGGGTGTAACAGAAGTGAGGAAAAACCCATGCACCAGACTCCAGTAGATGGGACCCAGCAGTCCCGAGATTCCTTTATTGGGCTCCTTGGGGGACTGGCAGCACCACCCAACACAGACTTACGGACATGGAGGGGATAATGTGGGATTCCCTCCCTCCCTGTCAAGGGGGCAAACCACAGCAGAACGGGGGTGGATCCTCCGTTCCTCCCTGGGAGTTCCCCAGATGGAACTATGGGAAGCGTGCACTGCCTAGGGATTTCTGAAGGGGGAGTCCGGTGTGGAGACAGAAGGGGCATAAACAGCAAATTAAAAAAAATGGACTCATAATTGTCAGATAGGGTACAATATTAATGCCCCTAAAATGCATTTGGTTTTGTGATTATTACTAGTTTTATTAGTTCATTAGGTTATTTAAAAACATAATTGCAACTCAACATGGTGGGTTGCAGTCGTGTACAACAAATAACATTTCATCTCATATGTATATGTATGTTATACAAGATCGAATATATTTTTGAATTTAGTTGTTTAACCAGGGTAGCACACTAAGCTGAAAGCTTTTCACAGGAGTGACCTTGGAGCACAGGAAGTTAAGTGACTTGCTCAGAGTCACACAGTATGCAAGTGGAGCTGTGGGATTCAAACCCTGTCTGGTCTGCTAGATGTCACCAGATTTGCAGCTCAGAGCCTTAAACCACTGCACTATACTGCGCTATACTGCCTTCTAAAACAAAGCACTACTACTCTAAAATTATGCAAGTATATGCAATGCTATCTAAAACCAGGTTCACATACACAATTTGAAACTAACATTTTAGGGCAGTGGAAAAATTGTTCAATGGAAAAAAATAAACTTGTTTTTATATATACAAGCTGTTCTCCTACACCAGTACAAACAGTACTTAGGTAAAAATGAAGAAAGGAACTATAAAAATAATGAGGGAGAGGGAAGGGGATAATTCACTGGTATAGTTAATAAAAAAAATATTGTCCATATACTTTAATTCTTACCCTAGGGATATTACATGTCACTTGATTTCTTAAACTGTAACTTGATGACTTAGTTGGGGGTAGCTATTTGTGCGACATGTGATTTTCATCACATATTTGCAAACATAAGTTTCTTCAATTATTTCCATCCTTTCATTTACAGATTAAGTTTTATACACACTTTATGCCTCATCATACCCACCTCCCTACCTAGGATAATTGTAGTGTTCTTTTCTGATATGTTCCAAATTATTACTTTATTTCATATTTAATCCATCATGTCATACCAGGGCTCCATATGCAAAGTACTGTTCTTTCTCACTGTACTATATAGTAAAGTAAATCTTGTTGGCTCACCTCAGTTCTCTCAGCATATTCAGGAAATGTAATTCTGTGTTTGCCTTCTCAATCATTAAAATTGTTTAGACATTTGACAATATGGGCTGGGTTTGCCAATGCCTGACATGGTCACATAAACAAGTGCTAATATGTGCTCCTTACATTTTTTTGTCTTTGACTTAAAGGTCAGTATTGAAGACTAACATGCTGTCAAGGATAGCCCTTAAGTAATTCCACATCTCACTGCAGTTGTAAATGTTTTATATTTGCTAAAACTGTTTAAAATCACGAGGAGCAGTTTATTGGAAAGAAAGAGAACTATTCCAGTCATCTTACTTTCCCTATGACATCTTTAAAGAAGATGAGCAAGGAAACTGGGCAATAAATGTGTTACTACCTTTTTTCACTATAAAGGTTCCATTAATGCTCCAGTTTTATTTGGTTGCAATATTTTCTATTTCACAAAATTTGAGTATGTGTTAAAACTAATGCATTTATTCCTCAAGAAAAAGTTGACTGTCACATTTGGCTTACAAATTATAAATAGCATACCAAGCAAAGATTATGATCAAGCAATTAAAAAAACTCATAGCTCACAACATGGGAGGTAGAGATGAAACCACTTAAGCCAGACATGCTTACTCAGGATGTTCATTTAGTCGGACGTTCCCATGAGAACCAATTAGCAATCGATTGTTTTAATTAGACCAGTAATCTGTTAATCTGGACAGTCACTTTGGCTAACTAGGATGGTTTATAATGGTGGATTAAGGCACTGCTCACTAGAAATCATTTTCAGAAGTTTGTTGGAGTGTATCTGAATGAGAATGAATGAAAAGCAAGTGAAATGGCACAGAGAGGCAAAGTTATCAAGCTCAGGATCCTAAGACTTCTCTATCTAAGGTAGCTAAAACTATGGCATATCAAAACACATGCAAGGAAAATAAGCCAGAACCACAACAGTATAATGACTGAATGGCAATCAAATTACAACTTAAGCAGCAAGCTCAGCTCACACTACAATGCATAAGAGTGTCCTCTAGAGGTCCAGAGGGCAATGGAGAGTCACCCTCCCCACCCACTGGAACAATTTAAGCAGCAAGCTCAGCTCACACAACAGTGCATAGGAGGGTCCCCTAGAGGTCCAGAGGCCATGGAGAAGTCATCCTCCCCACCCTGAACAACTTAAGCAGCAAGGTACAGAGGTTTTGTTTTGTGGCAGACCCGAGCAGACTAGCCCCATCAAGTCGACTGGGCATAGTGTCTGCCCTGCTGACACTCCATGTCAGCTCCCCACCACCACCCTTGGTGAACACGCTCTTATATAGGGTAAACCAATCAGCCAATTTCTCAATTTGCAGCCTATAGAATTTTACCACTTGAGGCTGCCCAATGTTATAAACTGAAAGTCTATCATTAACTTCTGAGAGCAGGGAGAATCTCTCTCTTTCTCTCTCTCTCTCTTAAAGGGGTAGCCAAATATTGAAGTCATGCTTAATCTCAGGCCCACAGCAAATAACTATCCATGGCACATTTATCTACTGGTTCTAATAATCCTCCCCCCCCGGTTGAAATCACAGATGGCACAACAACTGAATCCTCACCTATGGACATGCCTCCACTAAATAGTGCCTTACATTACAACTATGGGACAATGGAGCACCAGGCTACTGTATCCAGTTTCCCCTGGAGGTTTACTCTCCATACTAGAATGACACAGTCACTTCAATAATGCCAGCGGTCACCTTGGACCATAAAAAAAAACATTCACAAAATCACAGCATCACAAAGCAAAGACAGTTCAGGATCATGAGAACATGGTGGAAACAGTACCTCCCAGGATAATCATCATCCTGCTACTGATTTCTGGGAACACCACCAACCCTTGCCCTAATGGCACTGGGAACCCCTGACCTACGGATGCCTAAAAATTGTATCTATCAATATAGGAGTCTTGTTCCAAATTTCCCCAATTCCAGGCCTGGGTTGCAGTCCATAAACCAGACATCATCTTGCTCAAGGAAACGTGGCTATCAGAAACAACTCCCGATTCCTCCATCTTGCTTGAGTGCTATACCGCCTTCCAGCAAGTTGGATTAACCAAGTGAACAGGTGGGTGTCTAGCCTATCTCTGTAACAAAATAAGTGGCCAGATTATGTCAAATAGTGTTAACAGAAAAGAAGACTAATTTCTCACCATCAAGCTATCAATTGGCCAGCAAGGTAAAACAATGTCTCTGACTAGAGTCTACATACCCACTGGCAAACAAGCACTAGGCCTTTGACCTATTTTTTAACCACTTTAGGAAGCTTAACAAAGACTGGGAGCAGGTCATCGAGGGGACTTTAACACAAACTGGCTAACACAGAATACTGTTTCTATTGGGGCAAAATCCATGGCCTCTATCTCACACAGATGGTCACACAGGCAACAAGGTGGGACTACCACACCAGCACCAGCACCAGCACATTTATTGATTGGCTTCTTGCTACCAACCCTGAGCATATCAAAAACATTTCTGTCCTGCCCAACACCTAAAGTAATCACTCACCAGTAGTCTGCTCCTGGACACTAGCATGAGAAAACAGGTGTGGCATGCCTACTAGAATAAGATCCAACACAGTGCAATTATTTGGGTTCTTATTAGAATGCATTACTTCTGTAATAAACTGTGATAATCCAGGGAGTCACACATGGATTTAAGCGGTATCAAGATACTGAAGAACCATTCCAGATTAATATCTCCTAAAATAATAATCTCCAAGGGCAGGGATCCTCGAGTGTTATTTAAGTGGTCTAAAGATGTAATCCCACAGGCGGGGCCTATAGCAACCTCGACATAAAATGTGACTGAGAGGAGAGCTCGAATTTGAGTTAGGCTTTCAAATTCTTTGGGAATCGAGGATGTCGATGACTGAGACTGAGAATTTTCTTTAACATAGATAGCAACTCCTCCTCTTGCCTGCCTATCAGTTCTGAAGAAGGTAGAGATGGCATATTCACCTTGTGGTCAGCAGTATCTGGTCTGAGCCAAGACTCAGTGACCACCAGGACAGCAGGAATAGTGTGGCAGACCCAGGCCTCTATGGAGGCAAACTTCTTTAATACACACAACAATACAGCTCCACAGTCTATGAGGGTGCGAGAATTGATAAGAACGATCAACCATGCAAAAAACCACGCCCCTCAGCCATAATTTTAAAGTGCTAAATTTACTTTATTCTGTTTAAAAAAAATGCCATAACAGATAGGCAGTCCATAGACTGTGTGGACTGCCTCACTGTTATGGCATTTTTACGTTCACTTGCGCACATGCACAAGGACGTCTTGGGAGAATAGGACAGTTTGGAGGTGTGACTGTCCTGTGCAATCCACTGCTCCGTTGAGCAGGCATGGCGGTCCTGCACCAATGGATGCGGGTACTGTGTATGACAGTGGTGGTCTTCACTTCAAAGAAAACCACCGCTGTGTGCTGCCAGCGCCTCACGCCCCAAAGCTTTGGTGCCACACTGGGATCCCACCCCAGCATGGCAAACCTTGTTTTGGCCGGCGGGGTGCCCAATCCCCGTCGGCTCCATGTCTCCCAAACAGCTTTCCCTGCTGCCACGCTGGAGCCTACTCAGCGTGGCAAATGTCCAGTCGTCTTTTTTTTTTAAAACCTGTAAATTAAAAACGGTCCCATGGCACATCTCCCTGCCCCTCCTCCCACAACCTGCATCCACCCACTGCGCACCCTGCCTCCTCACACCCCCCCACCCCATATTTACCTCCAGAGCTCGGCGCGATGATCTTCGCTGGACCGGGAACACGTCTGCACTCTTCAAAGTCGACGGCGAACTGAGGAAATGCCGGTAAGCTGTATAATGGGCTAGATGGGTTTTTTCAACTTTGTTGCATTTCTCAAGCATTTTTTGGAATTTTTGCACCAAATTTTCAAAATGGGGTTTTTGGGACCCCTTCTCATGAATGATGTTACTGTCATGGCGTTATTCAGGCCCGAAGGGTGATTTCGCAGTCACAGCATGAAATCACCTTTCGGGCACAATTAATGAAATGACACTGCCAGCATTCATAAGGTGGGCTCTCAAAAAGCCTATTTTGAAAATTTGGTGAAAGAATTCCAAAATGATCGTTTTACGAGGCCATGCTGGCGCAGTTCATACACACAGGCTTGTAAGTTTGTGAATTTTCAATATTTTCAAACCAGATTTTCAACATTGCCATTTTGCCACACGTCCTCATGAGCAGTACAGCTGTCATTTTTCACATCCTGCCCAAAACATGTTTCCGCCCATGTAGCGCACAATGGCGCAGTCGGTGTGTGAACTCAATGTATGGGACACATTAAGAAAATCACAGTGAAACTGTTCATGAGCAGAGGTCTTAGAATGGCTGTGTTGAAAATTTGGTGAAAAAATTCTTAAAAATGACCATTTTATAAGTGTGCGTTGCGCAGTTCCTATGCACGCTCGTAAGTTTGCAAATTTTCAATATTTTCACTCCAGATTTTCAACATTGCCATTTTACCACACCTCCTTATGAACAGTGCAGCTGTCATTTTTCACATCTTGCCCAAAATGTGTTTCTGCCCATGTAGCGCACAATGGCACAGTCGGTGTGAAAACTCAATGTATGGGACACATTAAGAAAATCACAGTGTCACTGTTCATGAGAAGAGATCTTAAAATGGCTATGTTGAAAATTTGGTGAAAAAAGTCCTAAAAATAACTGTTTTACGAGCGTGCGTTGTGCAGTTCCTACGCACACTCGTAAGTTTTCGAATTTTCAATATTTCCACTCCAGATTTTCAACATTGCCATGTTACCACACCTCCTTATGAGCAGTACAGCTGTCATTTTTCACATCTTGCCCAAAATGTGTTTCCACCCATGTAGCGCACAATGGCGCAGTCGGTGTGAAAACTCAATGTATGGGACACATTAAGAAAATCACAGTGACACTGTTCATGAGCAGAGGTCTTAAAATGGTTATGTTGAAAATTTGGTGAAAAAATTCCTAAAAATGACTGTTTTACGAGTGTGCATTGCGCAGTTCCTACCCACGCTTGTAAGTTCGCGAATTTTCAATATTTGCACTCCAATGACTTCCAAATACCTAAACAGCACATAGAAACAAGCAACATTCAGCATTGACAAATGCTTGTTTATTTTTGCATTCGCTTGCATGCATGTGCAAGGAACGTTTTGGGACAGTACGACTTTTTGAAGGTGTGTGACCCTCCTGTCCAATGCAGTGCTCAGTGTACCGTGTGCAACCCTACTGCACCAATGGATGCATGAGCTGTCTATGACAGCAGTTTGGCTGCAGTGGTCTTCAGTTAAAAGAAAAGCACCACTGCAATCAGCGGTGGTAATGTGTGTGTATTTAACATATTGACGTCACCCTTTTCCCTCTGGCTGCTAATAAAATCCTCCACTTCCTCCCTCTGCTGCCGTCTACCCTACTCCCTTGTTGTGCCCCCACCAAACACATTGTATGTGCAGACAGAGTGCCCAGTCCCCATTGTCTCCAGGCCCCCAACAAACACCCAGTTGGCATGCTGGGAGCCCACTAACATGCCCATTGTCCCTGTAAATGGAAAACTGTCCCGCAACATCTTTTGTTTTTAAAACCTGTGAAAACAGAAAACCGTCCCTCGCTGTCTTGCGCCCCTTCCCGAACCACTACGCTCTGCACACCCCACCTCCCCTCACCCCATACTTCCTCAGGCTGGCGCAATGATCTTCAGTGGAGTGGGAACCGTCTGCACTCTTGAAAGCGAGCATAAACTGAAGAAATGACGGTAAGCTGTATAATGGCATAAATTTTTTTTCCAACTTAGGTGGCTATCTCGGGCATTTTGCAAATTTTGGCACCACATTTTCAACAGGGGTTCTTGGGACCCCACCTCATGAATTCAGTTACTGTCATGTGAGTTTCGGTCCCCAAAGGTGATTTCATGGTCACTGCACACAATCACCTTTTGGGATTGATTAACTAAACAACAGTGTCACTGTTTAAGAGGTGGGCTCCCAAAAGCCTATGTTGCAAATTTGGTGAAAAATGTCAAAAACGACTGTGTTATGGCGTGCATTATGCAGTTTCACACACTCATAACCGAGAATTTGAAATATTTTCATTCCAGATTTTCAACGCTGGCATTTTCACACCTCATTATGAACAGTACAGCTGACATTTTCATGTCCTGGCTGAAATGTGTTTTGCACATCAGCGCACAATGGTGTGGTCACAGTGAGAAATCAATGCTCAGGACAGATTATGAAAATCACAGTGACACTGTTCATGAGCAGAGGTCTCAAAATGCCTATGTTGAAAATTTGGTGACAAAAGTCCACAAAATGACTGTGTCATGGCGTTTCCATGTACTCTCATAAGTTCAAGAAATTGTTGTATTTTCCTCCAGATGTTCAACATTGTGATCCTTCACCTCCTATGAATGCTACAGCTGTCATTTTCACATCCTGCCCAAACTGTGTTTTGCACATGTGGAGCAGAATGGTGTGATCGCTGTGGGAAATCAACGTTCAGGACAGATTAACAAAATAACAGTGGTACTGTTCATAAGCAGAGGTCTCAAATGCTTTTATGAGGTGGGGATAACAAAAGGTCATGCTGAAAATTTGTAGTGCAAATACCAGCAATCGCACAGAGCATTTAGATAAAGCACCATATGTGCCAAACACCACTACAAATACCTGCAAGCACGTCCGTCATTGACAAATGCTTGTTTTAAACAGAATAAAGTAAATTTTGCACTTTAAAATTATGGCTTAGGGGTGCGTTTTTTGCATGGTTGATGAAACTTCTTTAATAGGCTGCACGCATCAATGTGCAAAAAGCTCACATCTTTAATACAGGCTAGGTCAGCAGGAGATGAAAAAAAGCTATTGGGGGACCAGGGTTGAGTTCGACATTGCCAGAGCACAACAAAAAAAAGCAGCGCATGTTTTTTAATAGCTCCAAAAATAAGTCAATGTGTTGTAATCCATTCCCTTTTTACAGGGATTTTTTAAGTAGGATAGGTGGGTCCCTGAACCGAATACCTAGGGGGTATAGATAAGTACCCTAGTCATGTAGAGCAGAGAGAGCTGAGGTTCCTGAGCAAATGACAACAGAGTTGCACCCTCCATGACCCTCAATGAAGGTTCCAGCCCACCAAGGTAGTTGTAGCTAATCTTTAATTTGGGTAACTTAAACCCACATGCAGAAATCTGAGTTGTCAAAAACACCCTGGCAGTCAATTTTGGTGCTGGGTTTGAATGCGCTACTGGGTAACTGGCATAGAATAGTGTGAAATTCTAGAGAACATAGCAGAATAAGGGACAAATAGGGGAACAAGTAAATTGCCCTCATTCAGAGGCCTGAACCCAATGTATGCCACAATGTTTCACTTGAGGAACTGGAGTCCGAGGGCTTCTAGGTGGCTTATGGCATAGCAGCCAAGAAGAAGCCTTGGAAAAGTGGCTCAAGACAGCCAGCAAGTGTGGCAGCCAATTGGAGCCTTTTATCTTGGGGGGATCCTCAGGGACATGGCTTGCAGGGTGTCTAGCCAGTGGCTTCCTCCAATTAGTCATGGAGATGGGGATGGCCTAGTGGGGTTGCACCTAAGGAGAGAAAGGAGGAAGGTTACAATTAGCCCCAAGACAAGTCTTAGCAGAGCACTTAATGACAGGGTGTGGATTAAGGGATTAGTGAGGTGGGAGGGAGCAGGATAGACAAGACATGGGTCGGGGAGGGAGCTCAGGCAGTACAATGGTAGCCTTTGTTTGGTGCCTGATCATTAGAATAAGTCACCAGAGGTCTGCTAGGAGCTACAGGAAGGAGCAGGAATAAAGCTAATACAATTAAGAAGGAACAAATGAAAATTAAACTAGTAGTAGTCAGGGAGGATGGGGAATCTGAACAAGCAGCACATGGTCATCAGTTTTGGCACCTAACTTTGGGTATAAGACACTGGGGTCTGATTGTGCCACAGAGATGA
Organism: Neoceratodus forsteri; assembly: GCA_016271365.2. Lineage (NCBI taxonomy): Eukaryota > Metazoa > Chordata > Ceratodontiformes > Ceratodontidae > Neoceratodus > Neoceratodus forsteri. The sequence continues at coordinate 108,935,556 of CM057456.1, read as the reverse complement.
TCGAAATGGGTCTTAGAAGAATTTAAGAGCAATGACTAATAACAGCGTAAGGAGTAGAGTTGGGGCTTGGATGGATCTTAGTAAAAGGATTAAAGGAAGAGAGAGGCGATGATATATAAAGCTTAAGGGGTAGAGTACAGGGTTCAGTTGGAGATTGGTAGGAGGAATTAAAGGAAGAGTAGGGTAAGGATATATAACAGTAGCAAGGCTGGTGCAGAAAGAGACCTGCCCCAGGACTGGGTAAGAATAAGCTTAACAGAAAAATAATAAGGTTTAGTTTAGAGATTAACAGTCAATTAAAGGAAGGGTAGATAAAGATCCACGACTTTTACAGAAGAAACATATAATTTCCTAAGCAGATTTCAAGGCATACATATCACTATTAATTATACATTTCCAAATAGCCCAACAAGATGCACAATGTTCTCCAAGAAATTCCCTGCCCTGACTTACAAGTTTAGCAGAGATCAGGCTTTCATGGAATGTCTGGCAAGTTGGAGCTTTAGGTGCTCTTAAATTGGTATCAGGTTTCCAGTGCTGCAAGTAGTAGCAGTAATGGACTGAGATTTCAGACTTGTCCCTTTAAGGAGAGAAAAATAGGGAGCAAGAACACTATGAGAGGATGTATTAATAGGCGTGTACCTTGTCAGGGAGGAAGTGTATTTAAAGAGGTCAGGGCCAGGGTGGGTGGGCAGGATAAACTATGACACAAACACTTTGTGGCACCCAACAGATCATCTCCCATCCTTACAGGGCATGCCTTTTATTACTACCCTCTGCCTCCTATCCATTAGTCAGTTGTGAATCCCAATTTACCATTTTGGCCCAACCACCAAACTGGTCAGCTTCAAGTCAGCATTCCTTCTGGCACCATGTCAAAGGCCTTGCTGAAATCTAGATAGCTATGTCCATTGCCCTACCCTGGTCTTTTCCTACTCACCCAGTGAAACAAATCAATCAGATTTGTTTGGCATGTGCTTCCTTCCATGAACCCCTGCTGCCTGTGGACAAGCTTCCCATTGGTTTCTAGATAATCAAGTTGCCTCTCATTTACTAGGGTTTCCATTAGTTTCTTAACCACTAAAGTTAAGCTGACTGGCCTGTAGTTGCTTGATTCCTGTTTGTTGCCACTCTTATGCAGAGAGACTGTGCCAGCACTTCTCCAGTCCTCTGGAATCACTCCTATTTCCAGTGAGCTGTTTAACAAGGCTGTCAGTGGAGCAACTAGCACTGCCCTTAGCTCCCACAGTAGTCTGGAGTGTATCCCATCCATTCCCATAGATTTATGTACTTTCATGGCTGAATGTCCTTTCAGTAGTTTTTTCCTCAAAAAATTATCTTATGTCCACCCACTCCCCACCTTTGTTATTATTTCTCTCTCTGGTGACCAGTGCCCCCATCCCTCTACTGTGAAGACTACCAAAAGTACCTGTTCAGCATGTCAGCTTTTTCTTAGTCTCCCTTCACACAGTCTCTACCTTCCAACCTTCTTATCCTAAGTATCCCACCCCAGATTTATTTCTTCTCACAGAATTGAAAGAAAAAAAGGCTCAGACCCTTCGTCAGATTCCTTTCATTCATATCCTCTTCCTCTTTTTATCAGCTAAATTCTGCTTCCTCCCTTACTTACCTATGACTACTAGACTTCAATCCATTACTCTAGAATGTCTTAAGACCCAAGGAGAAAACACAAGAAAATGGTGCACTCTAGTTGATGGTTAGTTTTACATCTATATTACACTTTTTAATATTAATAAAACAGTTATACAAAAAAAGATAAGTTGCAAAATGTGTAAATTTATTCTATGCAAAAACCACAGCCACAATCCTGGTGCTTCAAAGCACTCTACTTCCTCCTCCTGAGGTGTGGAGTGGCCTTTTTATCTGCTAAATGTTAATTGTCTCAGTTACTTAATTGGGACTGCTGGACTTTACTCCATTACTCTTGGATGTCCTAAGACTTAAGGTGTAAACACAAGAAAACATTGTGCACTAAAGATAAAGTGCATAATTTTCAAATTTATTCCTTGCAAAATCCACAACCACCATTCCAGTGTTTTGAAGTGTCCTACCTCTTCTCAGGTGATGAATGGCCTACAATACAGACACTCATTTAAATATCCCTTAACCTGTCATGTGGTCAGAAGTGGAGCACATGACAGACTGTAATGGTTAATACAGTTTTAAATTATTTCATCACATTGCTATTCATAAGAAACATTGTTATTTTATATACTGCATAATAATGCTTCCAAGAAAATGGAAGATCCAAAATGTACTTCTTAAAGCAATTGATGGGATCAACTATTTAATGACAATCTCTAATAATAATGTGATTATTTCAGAAATAAAACTATCTCTCAAAATTATTATATAAACCCTTATAGAACAATACAATATGGCATTTTTGATGTTCTGTAGTGTCATGCCTGTCTTCAACTATTTTCATAGTAGTGTTGCACTAGATTTTCTTGTGAAATGGTTAGGAGTTTTTTCTAATCTTTCTACTTGATCACTCAGCCATCTAAATCATAAAATAATTTTATTTTTGAAATAATTACATCATTTTTAGAATCCACCACTAAATAGCTGATTCTATCAAAATCAGCCATCCTATTGACATCCCCAATGATTTTGATCCCAAAAAAGGCTGGATCAACTCAATTTGGCATGGACTACTTTGAGCTAGTATATTGTGAATACAGCAACTGAAATTGAGCAACTCAAATATGAGTGACTCATTCTCAGTGCCTGGAATGTGAGCTACCCTGAAAGGGTAGTGATGGATGAAATGGAAGGAGACTGGAACCATGGAACAGGATTGAAAGAGGGGGGAAGGTATGTGGGAGGTAGTGCAGCAAAAGGTTGCTGAGCTGGCAGTGTGACATGGTGTTGAGGGTGTCTGGCTACAGTGGGAAGGGTGCAAGATGTGGGTCTGTGGAGGAGCACAATATTTTGTGATTTAGTGTGAGCGGGAGTAATCTTTTTTTTTTCTTGCAAGGTTCTCTCCTTCCCTGATGTGCACCCCCCTGGAGTTGGTTATGTTTTTTAATGGGGGTGTGGGGTGGGTGGGGGATGCAGCCCCCATATAAATAATGTAAGGCATTGTTGCCCTGCTTGTCTCGCTTGTACTGTACATTGTCATTCTGGTTCGTTGGCAATGTACATTCACCTAATAGTGATCGTGGTCATCTGATTTTTTCAATGAATTCTACTTTAACACAGCAGCACAATTTGGTCTTAGTTTTGAAAATACTCAGTTTATCTTGATGCATACCCAATGCCTGGCCTGATTTGATTTCTGGAAAAAACTGAAGATTTATCAGCATCTGCCATCAACCTCACTAAAGACAATTGCTAGATGCTGCTAACAAGGAAGTCCAAGAGCAGTCCACTTTTGTTGGACTCTTTGCTTATTTTAGTTTTGGATTATGGGCCCTATTTTCAAATGGTAAAGATTAGTACAAGGTGCCTGTGCCAAATGGGCATGACACAAGTGGAACCTTGCATCAAACTTTGCATCAATCCCAGTTTTCCAACTGAGACTGCATCAAGATTGGAATGTCTTGCACCCAACCCACCCTGTGGCATCATTGTGGCAAAAGCGCTCCTGCACCAAGTTGCAAGAGGGCTTGTACCACAGTGGGGCTACACCATCCCCTTTTGGGGGATTTTGCAAGCCCCACAATGGGTGCAGCAAGGGGCTATACTTAAACAAGCCAGTAGGTGGTCTAAGGGTCTTGCACCAGTGCCATGCACTGTGGAAAAGGGGGCAGGGTCTGAAAGTGTGAGGCCAGTAGCTTAAGGGGCATGGGGATGCCATAAGGGGCATTAGGGAGACAGACGGCATGCAAGGGGTGATGTGGCACCCAGTGGGAGGGGTGCCATTTACATAACCATAATGCCAGTGGGATGAGATCATGGGGGGTTCAGGGGCTGACAGTGCCATGGTCCCAGGTGGGCACAGCCTGGTGGCAGCCCATAAGTGTCTGGGGCTGCTGCCAAGCTGTTCCCAGCCCATCTGGGCCATGGAACTGTCTGTCCCTGGAACCCCCTGCAGTCTCATTCCATCCAGCTTTGGCTATGTAAGCATTCCCACAAGTGCCGCATCACTTCCTCACATGCCCACTGTCTCCCTGACACCCCATATTTACTTGTTTTTATTTTATTTAAAGTTTGGTGACTGGGAGAGGCACACTGAGCTGAGGCTTATTTCCAGGTATGACCCAGGGAGGTGGACATAGGAGGCAATATTACACAGTAGCACAAGTAGTCTGGCTGGTTGCAAATGCCTAGGTTGATGCAAAATACTCAAAATGAAAGAAAAACACAAAATCAGTTTGCCAATAACATACACAATATAAGAAATATTGAGAGAACAACTGTGGAATGCATCCTAACACAGGTGGTGGAGTGCAAAAAGCAATTAGCAGAAGCACTTAAATAGTCCTTTTGCAAGAAGTTAGTGAGCAAGTCAGTAGCAGTGTGGTAGACAGCTAAGTGCTTAGTCCAGCTGGTAGCAGGTGCAGGAGAGAGGGAAAGAGTGAGAGATGGCACGTTTAAAGAGGTTTAGTGAGGGTAGCAGTCAGAGAGAGGATGGAAACGAGTTCCAGATGTGTGGAAAATGGTAAGAGAATGAGGCCTGGCCAGAGTTTGAGTTGGGACAGGGAAGAGCAAAGGTGCAAGTGTCTCTTGAGTGAAAATGGTAGGATGGGTGGGAGGAAAGGGAGAAGAGGGAGGTGAGGTAGTGGGTAAGTGAGCCAAACCAGTATTTAGATATGAAAGTGGAGGAGTGGTACTGGTGGTGGGAGGATGGGGTGAGAGAGAGAGAGAGAGAGAGAGAGAGAGCAGAGTAGAGGGAGCAGTGGTGAGTCCTAGGGGGAACATTAATGGTGAAATGGCAGAAGGCACTGAATAGAGAGTTCAGCCACAAGAGGGTGGAGGAGGAGGCAGACCCATATACAATGTCAGAGTAGTCGAAGAGATGTAAGATTGTTTTTGTTAGCAGTATACAGTAGATGGGGGGAGAGGGCATCTTTATTTTAGTAAAAAGCAACGAGCTTTGGGTGGAGCATAGAATGGATTTAGTCAGTGTGAGTTGTGAGGTCTAGATCACTGTCCAGCCATTCATCTAAGTACCGATGCACGAGGGGCTGTTTCAGTGAGGTGCCACCTAGGGTAGAGAAGGATGTTGGAGTAGAACATTTGGAGAGTTTGGTTTTTTTTGGGGGTGACAAAATTAATGGAAACAGTTTTCTTGGCATTTTCTTTAAGTTGGTTGTCTTGGAGAACCAGTTAAAGACGTGGGTGAAATCATTTTGCAGCTGTGCAATCACTATGGATGCAGAGGGACCAGAAATGTAGAAGATGGTCTCATTTGCATAAAGGTGAATTGGGAGGAGGATCATACAGAAAGGTGGTCATTAAGGAAGACAGAAAAGAGGATGGAACATAGAATAGAGCCTTGGGGTATACCTACTAGAATTGAGAGGGGTGGAAAAGTCTCACCAGCCAGGACATGTTAGGTGTGACCAGACAAGTCAGATCTGAACCATTCAACTGTGGGAGGGGAAAAGCCAGCATGTTCAAGTTCAGAAAGGAGGAGTGGGTGGGAGATGGAATTGTAGGGTTTAGCTAGGATGATGAAGATGGCAGAGGTGAGGTGTCTTTGGTCCATGTCAGTAAGAATGGCATCAGTGACCTGGAGACGGGAGGAGATGGTTGAGTGTTTTTTTCTGAAAACTGGACTGTTGTGGGGAGAGGTAGTTTGGAGAGGAAAGGAAGTGGGAGAGCTTGGTTAGGACTAGGGACTCCTGAAGCTTGGCTAATACAGGGAGGAGAGAGATGGAGTGGTAATTTCCAGTTGAGAAATGATCACTGCCTTTGTGAAGGAGGATTACTTTTGTGGATTTCCAGGCTTGTGGGACAGTGCTAGGAGAGAACGAGAGATTTAGCCGATGGGACAGGGGTTCGGCAATAGCTGGGGCTAACATTTGAAGGAGGAGAGGATCAAGCCCATCAGGGCTGGATTTGTGAGAATTCAGTAATTGAATGGGCTGTGATGGGGGAGAAATGAAAGTCAGCTGGTTATGGGCCTCATTCTCTTTTCCATCCTGCTAAATGATCTGCCACATACTTGCTCTACTACCTCAATACATATGCATGCAGATGACACAGTACTCTTTTCCTCCAACCAGACCCATGAGGAGGTCGCTTCCAGTCTACAGGCTGATTTCAACAAGGTACAGCTCTGATTTAACTCCCACCCACTCTCCCTCAATGCCAAGAAGACAATCTCCTTGACCTTCGGCACTAGGCAGAGACTATCCAGACTTACCTCACCCCCGATCTTCCACACCCTTGATGGGACAGTACTTGAGGACATGTCCTCCTTTAAGTACCTAAGGGTCTGGCTTGACCGACACCTATCCTTCTCAGCCAATGTGGACACTATCCTGAAAAAATTGTGTCCTAAACTTGGCCGCTCTCTATAGAAATTGCAGTTGTCTCCCGCTACCCGTGAGATGTGAAATTGTGCAGAAAATGATACTACATACCTTCAACTACTGCGATATAGTCTACAGTTCTGCCCCCAAGTTCACCCTATCCAGACTGGACTCCTCTTCAGTGCTTTCTGCCATTTTGCCTTGATGCCCCATACCCACCACTGCAAGTTTTCCATTAAGCTGGCCCTCCATCCCTGAACAGCAGAGCTTCTACTTCACAATGCTAAATTTGCTTTTAACTTCTGGCTTGGTTCCTTCCACCCAACCTTGCCTCCTCCCTATCTTCTCCTCCAACCCTCTCTCATGCCCTCAGGTCTACTGACTCCCAACTATTGGTAATCCCTCACCATTGGACCTTTGCAGGCCAATCAGCCTTCTCCTACCATCTCCCAAAGCTTTGGAATGACCTGCCAGTCCAAATCCGCCATTCCTCCTCTAGGCATTCTCTATCCTCTGCCCTCATAAACTACTACGCTGCAAACTGTTCATGCACCTGGCCTCCTCCCCCCCCCCAGAAAATTCCTCTCCCATCGCTCCCCCTACATCTGATGCGATCTGACAGGTGGCTTTAGCTAACAACTGCAAATGCTGGCATATATTTCTACCAACCTCCGCACTTACCCCATACTGCACTTCTGCCTTGCCTCACTGTCAGATGTATTCCCTTAGTCAGTGACTGTCATCCATGTATAGTGTAACATAATCCAGACATAAACCTTACTCCTTGTTCTCTCTTGGCTGCTAAACCTTCCCTATTTGGTTTCCCTACTGATGTAACCCCTTCATCCAAGACCATTTCATAGCCCTGTAAGCAATGTATAACTCTAATTCAATTCAATGTAAGTAATGTAAGTATGTATGTATGTATGTAAGCAATGTATGTAATGACACTCTCAATTCATGACTCCAGTGTGTAACTCAATGCTATGTGTCATGTACTCACCTGCTCTCCTCTGTACCCCCAACCCCTGGACGCACTGTGAAACAAGCATCTTTCTGCTCAGTGTGCATTTCCCGGTGAAACATTTCAATAAATAAAATAAATCAAAATAAATAAATAATGTGCAAGGGTGAGGGGTTGGCAGGAGTGGAGGAAGGCAAGATAGTGAAGAAAGTATTTAGAGTGGAGGCAATGCTGAAGGGAGAATAGACTCATTTTTCATTGATTGGGAGGGAGGGGTGGAAGATTTGGAGGTGGGTTGAAAAGGGAAGAGAGGGTTTGCTAGAATTTGTGAGGTAAGTGAAGGTTTTCTTGTAGGGTATTCCTGAAATATTGTGCTTTGGCTGCTCTAATAACTTTGGTGCATACGTTTCTTAAAGTGCAGTAGATGGAGAGGTCAGTGTGGGAGAGTGAAGCCTTGTAATGGGACCAAGCTTGGTCACGAGAGGTGCAGAGCTTGATGGTGTCGACAGATATTAAAAGGGTGGTGGATATGTATTACTATTCGACATTATGAGGGGGCATAGATGTTCCATGCTTTATTTAGTTCCAGAAGGGTGAGAGTGCAGTGTTGACACTAGTAGAAGAGTAGAATAGTAACCAATTGGAGGAAACAAGATCGTGTAGGAGCGCAGTAATATTTAGGGATCATAAGGCTCTGACCCAGTGGTAGGGAGGGGAAGAGTGGAGTAGCTGCAGTTTGTGCATGCAGTAAGTCATGATGTGGTCACTGAAAATATCTGGGAGTGTACCTGTGGAGCAGATACAATGGGAGTGTGAGGCAAGGATCCAGTCTTGGAGGGTATGGTTATGGGAGTGGGGGTTGAGTCTGGTGGGTTATGAGTTTGTGGAGATTTAGAGATTCAATTTGTTGCCTTGTATGTCTTAGTGCAGTTGTGGTACAGTTCAAATTGAAGTCACCTAGCAAAATAAGTTCAGTGGATGATGCTAGGGATGATATGGAGGAGATAGTACTGGCCACAGAAGAAGGGGGGGTTGAGGGGAGGTGTAGAACACTCCACTGAAAATGGGTAGAAAGGAGGGGAGTAGTTGTTTAATAATGAGTAGCTCATGTGCCTTAACCTTAGGAATGGACTCACTAGTTATGAAGTTATGACATAGCATGTTAGGTCTTGTTGGGACTAGATGGCTACTCCACCCCTGCGCTTGGTGCAGTCTTGCCAGTAGAGGTGGTACTAGGGTAAAGTGAGTAGGAAATCAGAGATTCTGGGAGTTAGCCATGATTCAGTGATGCAGATGATGTTAAGGGGGTGTTGGGATACCCAAACTCTGAGTAGGTCAATCTTTGAGAGTAGACTCTGACACTGAGGTGGTAAAGGGTAAGGCCATTTGGGAGTGACAGAGGTTGAAAGGTGGATGTCTACTGCTAGTAGGATGAGTAGATAAAAAAGGAAGGGTCAATCTACAGATTTGTATAGTTTTGACTGGCTATGGTGTGAGAGTTTGTACAAGGGAATGTACAGTAGGAGAGGCAGAGCCTGTCAATGAGCTCCAACTTGAGAGAGGAGGAGGAGGATGACCCCTTCTGCCCCCAGCCCCCTCCTGGTAAGCAGTTTCATCACCCCAAACCATCACGGCCCCTCAGTTTATTTGCTTCTGGTTGGAGGGATCCTTGGGCAATTTCAAAGATGCTCCAATTGTTTGGAGCTAGCCTACAACTGCAACAACTCCTGGGTTTTTGCACAGGAACCCCCATTTTGTAAATTGGGCACAGGGTCTCTGGCATCCGGAGCTTGCCGCAGCCCTAGAGTGACATAACTTGCATTGCTCTAAGGGCTCTTTCAAAATTGCTCCCTATGACGTTTGAGATAAAAAGCTGCCACACAACCTTTCAAAAGCATGTGGATTGAATCCTACATGAAGCTAATGAGTATGTGACCACTTAACTGGACATTATTAGCAGAGACTTGGGCAAATATGTCTTACATCACTGATGTGCTAGCAAGGTTGCAATGGGCAGAACTCACAATCAGTGCCTGTTGGAGATGGCAGAAGCTATATACAGTACCTAAGACACAGAACTAGGATGGTGAACATATCAAACCAGGAATTAAAAATTTAGAGTCCATTACAAACTGGGTCAGACCCACAACAAAGACGTAAGTAAAAACCTTTTTGTCTCTTGGTGAACTATTGAAGGAAGTACATTCCAAGTCCAAACTCTGGTGAGAAACAATAGCAACAAGAGCCCTAAAAGACCTCACTGTAAAAAAAAAATACCAGACTAGGTAAAGTAGAAACATCACTTTAGAATTGCCTTCAACCAGCCTAAGCTACATGGTATCAGTTACTAGTGTTCGTACTGTAAGTCAGGATAGTGAACTGGAGTGTCTTGCATGCTCAACTGCTTCAGGCAGGAGAAAGGGGCAGTACTGAACTAACACAGATCAAGTGGGACAAACCCTGTATCTTAAAACATCAGGAAGCTGATGCCAGGTGAGACATCTTGAACTAAATGTTGATAATAAAAATCAGAACTCAACAGTAACGTACACAGCCAGACTTTATTCTCTGATCTTCACTCCACAGTACATCAGCAACATTGCCCACCATCTACTTCCTAGTACATAACTTCCCATCTCTTCCTCTTGACCCTGGACAGAGGTGGACTATCTGTTTCAGTCCTCTAAAAGATCTAATGCATACATTTAAAGGCACAGCACATATTTACACATAACACACAGCTCACTGTATGAGATTCACCATACATTACATTCCTCCTTAAGATGATTAACTAGTAATAAACAACAAAGCAAGGAATACACATTGGACAGTTATCAGCAATATGAGCACTGTACAATAGTCAGGCTGTAACAAGGGACAAGGCCTGGAAGAGGTTTAAGAAGTCCTCTCTCCCAGTTGACCTGGCGACATATAAAGCCCTGCATAACAAATGCAAGAGCTCAATAAAATGGACTAAAAGGAATACGTCACCTCACTTCAAAAAAAATAGAGTAGGCACCCTAAACTATTCGGTCACATATCAGTGAGTTGATCAGAGGAAAACCCAAGGCTGAACTGGGCCCCATGGAAGCCAATGGTAAGCTAGTCCATGATGGCCCAAAAATGCCACAGTCCTCAACCATCACTTCACCAACCTTGACACATATAAGGCTGGACTATCCCATCACCCCTTGGCACCCACAAACACTGAATCCCCAAAACTACATCGGCCACTCTTTCACCTCAGATTGGTCAGGACCAATGAGGTACTAGCCCTTCTGAGGGCCCTGAAAACCAAAGGCCCAGGAGGACCCGATAGAATTAATCCCAGGCTACTCAAAGATGGCACCCAATCCCTTGCTAGACCTCTGAGCTGGCTCATAAGCAGATCTCTGCTGGAAGGCACCATTCCAACCCAGTGGAAACAGGCTAACGTGGTTCCCATCCACAAGGGTGGAACCAGGGAGCACACGAGTAATTATAGACCAATTTCCCTGCTCTGTCTGCTTGCTAAGCTGCAGGAAAGACTAGTATATAGCCAACTCCGAGACTTCCTGGAGACGCACCAACTAATGGCCTCATCACAACATGATTTTTGAATGAACCATGGCACTGACACTGCCCTCACATACCTAACAACAGAAGTACTCAGTGCCATGGACTAAGGGACCCCCACCAGCGCAGTATTCATAGACCTGTCCAAGACCTTTGACTTTGTCAACCAGAACCTCCTACTAGAAAAACTTAAAACAATAGGCCTAGACACTCTGGCTCTTAAGTGGTTTAAGAGCTATTTGGCTGACCGCACCCAAACAGCGAACTGGAAGGATGTGCTATCTGACCCGTTACCCCTAAAGGAGGGAGTACCACAGAATTAATCTTGGTCCCCTACTTTTCTCACTGTTTACCAACGATTTAAACCTCCACTATGGAGGATGCACAGTCGTTCAGTAAGCAGATGACACTGTTATATTCTGTTCCTCTGAAAACCTAGGGGGTCTCAGACACTTACTCCAATCAGACCTTACTTCACTGGAGAACTGGCTAAACATAAAAAGAATGGCCTTGAATGCAGGCAAAACAAAAGCCATGCTGTTCAGGGCCAGGTTCCTAGGGCAAGACAGGACCAGCTCCCTACAGCTTAAGTCACTGGCTGGAACCAACATTGAAGTTGTGCCATGCTTAAAATATCTAGAGCTTACGCTTGACCAAGGTCTCATTTTCAAGAATCATATGGAACAAGTGACCCAGACCATCCATGGGAAACTTGGCATTTTGTATCGGATTAAGGACCAGCTTATTCTGGAAGCCAGGCTCTCCATTGCTTCGTGCATCCTACTCCCCAAACTGACCTATGCAGCGCCTGTAATGCAGGGTATGGCAAAGCTGGAGGTCCACGGATGCAGTTCTGATACAACAAGATAGCAAGGTTCACTACCAGGATCATTCCAGAAGCCACCACTGTGACACAATGGCCAAATTACAGTGGCCTTCTTTTGATGCTTATCTCAATACCCCTCCTCTGCCTTGCCTTTAAACCTCTCAGCCCCACAGCGCCACCAGCCTCTCATCAACCTTAGCCATCAAATATAACCCTTGAACCCTGAGGTCCACAGAGAGGACTCTACTTGAAACCCCAGAGCCAGGACCAGCGCAGGCCAGAAATCATTCTCCTTCTCAGCCCCATATCTGTAGAACAAACTTCCACCAGAGATTCAGAAAGCTCCCTCACTCAGAAACTTCCACCAGGCTCAAGGATCATCTACTCGAGGCAAGCACCTGCCTATGTCATGGCACCTGAGCCCCCTCCCACCGACTTAGGCCGATAACCTTACTGATAAGAGTTGTGCCAAACCTCTGTGGATTGTATGCCTCTACTGTTATGAATCAATGTCAAAGCTGTAATTATTGTACCTGTATATCAGCTAATACCTGTGTAATGTCTTTTCATCATGAATACCATGTTATTACATGTAATACCATTATGTTTCTCCTGGTCACCCCTGAAAAAGGGACCCTCAGGGCCCAGAAGCCTACCAGTTATCAAAATTCAATAAATAAATAAAGTAACAAAATCATTTCCAAACTTTGGGTGTTTACAAACTACCTGCTCTAGAGTAAATAACTTTTGCTTAGATGTATAAGTAGAGTGACACTTTCAGCTTTGTAAGATTCAGTTGATCAGATTGATTCAGAGAACTCTCAGACTTTTCAGCAGCAACATGTCAGTATCTTGCAGGATGTCCAAGCATTCTGATACCTCTGCACTAGAATGAAAGGGATTACCTGGACAGTCAGGTTGGAAATCACAACCTGTAGTACAGGTAAGCTCTCAGCTAACCTAATTTTCCGCTTATTAGGAACATATAGATAAGACTTGCAAGGATGGTGTCTCTTCTGTCTGAATACCTGTCACTGATCTGTCTTGATGATGTAGAACCTAGAGACAAAAGCTTTGCAGTGTACCATCTTCTATTTGATAACCTGTAGAGAACTGGTGTTCCAGCTGATAATTAAGACAGTGGATATGCACTACATTCATGTCTGTTCTGTTGCTTTGAATTTTTGATGCAGGAATTCCTTGTGGTTCAGACTTGAAACTGGTTACTGGACCTCAACCTTTGGCTCATGAGAAGTTGTGTGAGTCAAGGTTGTCCAATTGTGTGTAACAGTACTTCAGTACTCCAATGTAGAAATCTTGACAACTATGCTTAGCTTTGGTTAGAAGGTTCTTTGCTATCTAAACATATTTTTCTGCAAATCCATTATTTTGTGTAACATAAGGACTGATCATCACATGTTTAATGCCCTTGCTGGTGGTGAATACTTTGAACTCAGCTGAAGTGTATTGCAGACCGTTGTTGGACACTAGCTCCTCACATGCACCATGCTGTGACATAATGAGTTTCAATTGATTCACTATAGTGTGTGTTGAATCAGCTCTAAATATTTGCTGAAATAGTCAATAGCAATTAAGTAAATGATCTCCTCTAGGATAAATACAGCAGGTCTGAATCAATGCATTGCTGCTGTTGCTCAAGTATGGCAGAAGTGTTCAGACAATCTTTTACTTTTTCTCCTTGGAAACTGACAGCAGCTGTTCTATGTTTTTCTCTATGCCAGAACAGTGTATTGTATCTCTGGCATGGTGCTTGCTGAGCACCACTTAAAAATGCCACTGGTGTTTCTAGTGATAGTCTCTGATTGGAGGTCAGCTGTTGTCACTATCGTTCCCACTTTTAGAGTCAGACCATTTGCATATGTCAGATCTGCTCACAAGTTCCAGAAACCATGCAGCTCAGGGTGCAACTGTGATCAATGAGTAAGCCACCCACTAGTAGACACTTTTGTCAGCACCATAGATTTTTCTGTTGTGTTGCATGATGGATTTTGTTTTGGTATGACTTGGCTGCAGGCATTGCCATTAACACAGTGTGCACTTGGTCTTCTAGATATGGTTCTTCCTGGGGGTCCTGTCTAGGTTTGAACACTCCAGACAGTGTATCAGCAATTGGAATGTCATTGCCTGGCTTGTATGTAAATGTAAAGTCATCTTTTTGTAGGAGAATCATCATGCATTGCAGACAAGGGTATGAAGGCAGCAATGATTTCAAGATAATATGCTGAAGAGGTTTGTAGTCTGACTGCACTGTTACAGATTGGTCAGAAATGCAATGATAAAATATTTCAAACTCATTGGCAATTGCCAACATTTCTTTTTCAATTTCAGCATAGTTTACTTGTGCAGGAGTCAAAGCCTGGGAGATGTGAGCAACAAGCTTCCCTTCTTGAACTAGAATAGCTCCTAGACTTGCTTGAGAGGCACCCAACTGTAGTACCACTGGTTTTGTTACATCAAAGTACTGTAAAAAGAGCTCAAGCTGTCTGCATATTAGAGTTTTAATTTTTCCAAATGCCTTGTCCATATAGGCATCCTAAGACAATTCTACAGTTCCCTTCAGCAGTGTGCAGACTGAGGCTGTGGCTTGTGCCAGTCCTTTGGAGAATATTGACAAGTAGTTGAAAGAATCAAGTATTGTCTCAAACTCCTTATGGGAATTTGGAGGTCTCATCTTCTTGACGGTACTAAGCTTCTTGGGGTCTGGTTTTAGCCCCTCATTGGTGAGTCAATGTCCAAAATAGGTTACTTTTGTCTGACTTATCTGGATTTTATCTGGATTTAGTTTTAAGTTCACTTGCCTGCACCTCTCCAGAAGCACCACAAGGCAGCAATCATGCTCCTCCTTTGTGGATCCATATACAAGGAAGTTATGAATGATCACTTCAGCACCCTGGAATCCTCTATAATTTTAAGTTTCCTCTGGAACATGTAATTTGTAGATGCTATTATGGAAGGCACCGGGTGAAGTGCCATCTACGAATGCCATATTGAAAGTTGTCAGTTGACTACTTATCTCATCCAGTTGCAGCTGCCAACAGTCTACCTGGGCATCAAGTACAATGAACTAGGTTGCCCTGCTTGACAGTTTATGTGAAAAGTTCTCCAGTATGGGCAGCCCATAATATTCATACATTATTATGTTGAGGTCAAAAGGGTCTAAGCAGAGACTTCTGTTTCTCTACTGCCACCATGGAGCTGTGGGCTTTGTCACCCTGATGACTAACCCCAGGTTTTCCATTCTCAGTACCCGTAGTTCATCTTTTATTGTGGGCTTCATGGCTAATGGTACTCACTTTGGTGCATGAACTGCAGGTTGGGCTCTTGTTTTATGCTTACTGAACAAACTCCTGGCAAACAACTTAGTCCTATAAAAAGCTCACCCTATAAGTTCTTTTCACACCTCTGTTTTTGGCTGCCAGTAATTTTTTTCTTACATTGATAATTGCTTGTTCATAGGAAAGGGATTTATAAACCCTAACTAATCTACTAAGTCCTTTAACTATTATTTTAGCTGTCTATATTAGGTATATTAGGTATCTTTTCATTAAGTTTCCCTTTCTCTTCTGGGTATTGGACCTTTTTCTATGCCTCCCACAGTAAGTGTATTGCTAAAAATTGCCAACAATTTTCTGAACTTGGAAATAAAATCTATTTCTAAATCCTCCTGCTGATTCACTATTATATTCTTAATATTTAACACATTATTTGTTAAATGGAGGTTAACGATAAGGTCAGTCAAAAACCTAGGTACTGTACTTGTATATATCTACGAGTTCTTACAGTGATCCATTAAGTTCCCTGACAGATACATAACAGTGCAAGGCCATGATTTTGGCACATGAGTCAATATTAAAATTAACGTGCAGTAGGGCTATGCGAAACTAAACTTCTACTGGCAGAAATTTGGCAAAAGTCAGAATTCCACTTTTGAAAAATTTTGAAATTTACTTTGGCAACTTTCACAGAAATTCTGACATAGAAGAGTGGAATAAATGTATGAATTGTGGATTATTGTAATAAACTGCAGCAAAAAAATTCATAGAACTGATACTGCCTGTGGTCACATCTGCAGATTTGTATCTGCAGCTTAATACATTAATCCACAATTCATACATTCATTCTGCAGTTCAGTGAGTCTCTGAAATATGGAATGAATGTTTGAATTGTGGATTGAAAATCAATGGCAAATATGAATCAAAAGATTTATAAAATAGTGTTTTGTCCACTGTAATGTAATAAAACAAAGACTGTCTTATTATTTCTCACTGGCTCTTGTGTATTTTTTTCTGTCATTCTTTATTGATTTAGGTTTAAATTAAAAGCAATGAAGATCTCATTTAAACTCCTATCATGGCTGAGTCTGTGTGAACAGTATCTGGTATCGCATCATGACATGATTGTAATTAACTTTTTTTCTCATTGATTTAGTTTATTGATGCCTCTGTCAATACACACTGATCAGAAGTCAGCATGCGTGGCAGCTGAGCAGACAGCTGCAGCATAACAGCCACGCACTCCCGAGTGACGCTTCTCCAGTGATACCAACAGCAATCAATTGGCTTATTATTTTAAAAATAATAATTGTCAGTTACTGAATGAAAAATACTTGATTCATTGCTGTAGGTAATATCTGAATCTTTTTTTTTTATCTCAGTTATACACAGAAATCTGCAATATTAGTCTTAATGAGGCTCCTGCATGGTTGTTATATATTTAACTGACAAACAGCTTGGTTTTCTGTATAACCATGTGCTCATGAGATGCAATTGAAAACTGTTGAATAATTCTACTAAAAAAGGCACATTAGTCTGAGCTGGGTGTCTTTCACTAGGTATACAGATTTTTACAAATGGCAATAGGTGTAAGCAACATGTCATGAAGGTAGCAGTCTCATAAGTTACAGTTAGTCCCCATATAAATATTTATCAAGTGCCTGGTTTCTTCAACAGAAAGTAAAACACAAATCCCATAAATTGCATTGTGAGTGAGTATAATGGCATGTCTGAATGATAACTCTGATATTACACTAACCCCATCCCACACACCAGCACACACATGCACATCTCATAGCTGTTTGCATTTTACACTGTGATCGAGGAGTATAAAACCAAATGAATCAGGTAGTTTTCATTGAGTGACTATTATTATTTTTAAAATGATGAACTGTCCTCTCTCTCTAATCAGACTATTAATTAATTATCTCGTTGAATTTGCCTGTGAGAATTAATTGTAACATTTGTATGTAAAAAGCTGTTGTATATCCTTTGTATGTAATTATATACCTGATCTGAAAAGAATAAAGATATAAAGTTTAAAAAAATGATGAACTGATTGATTGCTATTGACATTACCAGAAATGTCCCTACAGAGTATATGGCTCGCATGCTGCAGCTGTCAGTTCAGCTGCCATTCTCACTCACTCCCAGTCAGTGTGCATTGACATACAAGTCAAGAGATTAGGGGTAATATCAAATAACATGAAAAGTATAGGTCAACATTTTCACCGCATTTATGCACTGCTGCTTTAAAAATGACAAAAAACAAAACAAATAAACTAGCCAAGTACAGATCATACCAGTTTGCAGGATTGCAGGAAAGAGAACACATATTTGCTAAAGATAGTCTGTGAACATTCAGAGAGGTTCCCTTTGAGCCACTGGACAGCCTGAGGGTTGAACCCTATTGCTGATAGTTTGGCCTGTGAGGAAGTGGTGTACACGATTAATGAGTATGTGCTTATTAAGGATGTGTGTCCTAAAGAATAAATGTTGGGGCCTAGAGATGCCTTGGTAATTATTTTGTTGGCTTTTGTTGTTTATAGAAGTAAAATTTTACCCCACTAAAATACTATAGATTTCATAGAAATGTATGTAATTTTCATAACCTGTGATTTTGGAATAACTTATGAAATATTTTTCCTCTAACCGCATTTTCTGGGACAAAGTATATCTAGGTGTAGTACAAAAACTACACAGTTAACACAGTACGTAGCATAGTGTATGAATATATGTAGTGGACATTTGTATAATTGCAAGAATTTTATTACACAAATTGCACATTACATGCACACTATATACCTTGTAACAAATTTTACTATGCAGATTGACACACTATGAGTCAGAAACTGGCTGCAAAATGTTAGCTGCATTATTTCATGTACTGAAATTCACCACAAATGGGTTGAATTGTGTAGTGTGCAATTCACAAATGTTATGTGAAGTGGCCAAATTTTCTGCAATTCATGGGCAAATGTTAAATTCACAACACACCTACACCAAAAAAAGAAACACCAATTACTGTTTAAGAAAATTGTAAAATTATATATAATAGATGGACCCTAATAGTGCTAACATATAAAATACAAAGTTTGTTGCTGAATAAGTATCTATTTCTTTTGATAAAGATTCAAAATCTTTAGTTCATCATTGAAACACATTGAACCTGTAAGTAGTTGGCAGTTTTGACATCACCATTCCACAACCATTGTTTTCTGGCTGCAGTAGTTGGAGCCTGCAGATGTTTGCATGTACCAAAGGAGTGATGTCATGTTTTCTGTCCATGGAACTGACTGAAGGTGTAAATAGTATCCTCCACCTTACCCTCCTCAAAGAAATGTTTTCTGCCCCAAAAATAAATAAGCTTTCATGTTAGTCAATGGTTGTAGGGTACTATTTTCTTAAACTGGCAGTAAAGAACTGGAACCCAAGTAGTGGGAGGCAGCATTAGTTTTCTGGGGAGAGTAAGATCCACCCCCACCTCCACACAAGAAGCTCCTAAAGATCCACCTCACCTTCTTTTTGATTCATGTGGGAGAGGTATGAGGGGATCTATCATAATGGAACAAGACACACTAGTTTGGAAGCTGGACCAAGCAACAGAACAAGTCTGTGGAGTGATCTAGTTGTGGAGCCCTGCATTTTATTAAGGACTAGGAGAACAGAAGTTACTTAATGCCTTCACACTGACTTAGAAACTCTCGTAACAAATGATTATCAGAGCTACCTGGGGCATCAGAAGGAAAGAGTAATTAAGGAGTGAAACTACAAATCCCAAGGAAAACAATAGACACAGTGTTCTGATTCAAGTTGAAACAGCCACAGTTTTTCATAAACATTTATATACTAAAAACATAAAGTTCAGCTTTTGGGATTAACAATATTTGTTTACTATATATATATATATATATATATATATTATAGTGTTATGAAGCCACTTGTATATTAGACTTGAAATTTGTGCGTTAATAACTTAGGATCTGTTTATGATTTGAATGAGATTGGTATACTTGGTGGGACATTGTAGATCACATGATCCATAAATTGTGTTCGTTGGCTTTACGGTTTTGTACACCAAAATGCTGAAAAATGCACTTTCGCCAGTTATGTGGGCAGTTTTTCAGATTTTGGCTGTGACATTGTGTGACCATTGTGTGGTGTGCCACTCTGCAACTTGGCATGTCTGAAAGAGCTTTGGTCAATGAACCTGCCTCTTTTGTTTGGTGAAAAAAAATATTAATCCATTCAAAAGTTATTAAACTTTTAAGTTACCATCATAAGTCAATGGGAAAATTTACACGGTTATTTTGCAAAAGAAGAATGGGGTTTTGGCCATCTGATCCCTCTTCATGATCAAAGAATTTGCAGGCTTGCAATCAAAGAATCTTTGATCGCTAGGAATTCTTTGATTACAATGGCTGCCATCTTGTTTTCAGTTTGAGGTCGGAAAAATACAAATATATTGGCTCAGGGGGACATCAGTAAAACTCTGATGGGTTTTACTCAGGGTCTTCCTTTATTGAAACCATGCCTGTAGTTTCTTTTAAATTGGTCAAAAATAGAGTTTTTAAGTTTTAATTCTTTGATCACGGCTCGCTCATGATCTTGATCATAAGTCTACAAATTCTTTGGTTGTGAGATTCTTTGAAAGTAATCTTTGATCATGAGGACATGACTAGATGGCCAGATTAAAAATCTATTTCCTCAGCTATGGGGTGACTTATAAAGCCAAACTAGGATGGGGTTTGCTCAGGAGCTTTGTTCTATCCAGTCGTGGCTGTGGTTTTATGTATTTTTGGGTAAAACTTTAGATTTAACATTTTTATTCTTTGATTGCGAGCCTGCAAATTATTTGATTGCAAGATTCTTTGACCACACATGATCTTTGATCAGAAGACGCGACTAGATGGCCAGAATAAAAAATCAATTTTCTCAGCATGGGGTGATTTATAAGCCAAACTAGGATGGGTTTTATTCAGGGGCTTTGTTCTATTGAGTCATGGTTGTGGTTTCATGTATTTTTGTCTAAAACTTGACTTTTACCATTGTGTATTCTTTGATTGTGAGCCTTCAAATTCTTTGGTCATGAGCCTGCAAATTATCTGATCATGAGATTCTTTGATCGCGATCTTTGATTGCGCAGACGGACTAGATAGCCAATTTGGAGGGATCAGATAGTCCAATTTGAACAATTTTGAAAATTAAATATCTTGGAAATGATTTGGTCTTTTAACTTGAAATTTAGAAAGTGTTGAAAGGATGTCCACAGATGTGAATTATGGTGTTTAGGTGTTGAACAATACATTTTGTGTGGAGATATTGTGTGGTTCAATTTACATTTGTGGACAGTATTTTGCATTGTGATAGTGGCTTGAAATTCATAGGGTAGCTAGCCTTACTGCTATGGATGTACTTTTCAGTCATTAGATGTAGAATTCTGCCACTGTGATGAATGAAAATCTCAAACTTTCAAATGTTGTATCTCGGAAACGGTTTGGTCTTTTAAACTGAAATTCGTAGGGTGTTTAGGGGATGTCCTGTACATGTGAATTATTGTATTTAGCTGTCGGAAAATTAATTTGCATATTGTGTGACATACTTTATGTTTTCTGTATAGCATTTTGCATTGTAGTAGTGGCTTCACATTTATAGGATATCTAGCCTACTGTCATGGAGGTACTTTTCAGTGGTTAGGTGTCTGACATGTAAACAGGTGTGGAATTATGCCACTCTGATGAAGGAAACTTTGCTTTGTTTTGGGCGAAACTCTCACCCATATGCTCCACCAATACATATCATAATCATTACTTGTACTGTTACATTAGGCAGAAATTTGTAAGTTGGTGGGAGCATGGGCTGAAGGGCCCAGCACTCCCATCAACTTGTGTGACTTTCTACTTTTCTATTCTTTCTCATAAAGTAAGGAAATTATATGCAAAAAACTTCATTAATGCATCATTTAGGGTTAAAACACAAAAAGTAATGAAATGAAACCTTTAGGTTAGCCCCCCCCATGTACCCCCCTTCTCCAAAGTTTGACAGACAATGGGGTGTGTCATTGGGGTTGTGATGCCTAAATGTCACCCTATTCTTCTTTACTGTGGCTTGTGAATGTGATTACACATGGAATGGGGTGACATTTAGGCCTCACAACCCCAAAGACACACCCTGTCTTCTGTCAATCTCAGGAGGAGGGGGGGTATAAGCAGGTGGAGGGGCAACTCTAAAGGTCTAATTTCCTTACTTTATGTGTTTTAACCCTAAATGATCCATTAACAAAGTTTTTGCATGGAATATATATATATATATATATATATATATATATATATATATATATATAGATGCATGATAGGCAGGAGTTGCATATGGAAAATATTCTCCTGCAGAGTGAGATATCCATGCCTCATGATGCAGGAGTGAGAATATTGCCATATCCCATGATCTGCACATCATGTGTGTGATTTATACAATAGGTGTGGAATCTTTAATTTGTTTTGTTTTATCTTATGTCATTCTGTTGCTGTGAGTTGCTGTGGTGACTAAATGGGTATGAATGAGGTTTGTATATGTTGTGTGATTGGTCATTGTGTGTGTGAGTGGTAATAGGTTGATGAGTGGGTGAATGTGATCCATGGTTGGATAATATGTTTTGGTGGTGGGGACATGTCCAGGAGGTTTCCTGTAGATACTGTGTGATTTTCCTTTTCCTATATTTTATTATGTGTAGTGTTTAATTTGTGTTGCATGCTGCTGTGCGTAACTTGTTCATTTGTGGTTGGCTTATATGTTATTTGTAATATATATGTAATTTGTTACATGTAAGAGAGCAGTTTCAATTGTGTGAGGTGCTAAGTTGTCATTGAGACACTCAGCTTTATTTTTACTGAGACCGACAGCAAGAATTATACAGTTTCAGAGCATATATCATGTAAGTAGTACCAGTTTAAAGAGGTCATGTTTAGGTTGCCGTAACATGTGAAGAAATGAAATTAAGAACTGAAGGCCGGTGTGGAATTATGTGTACTGTGCAGTTCACTGATATGTTAGTTAGAGTCAGTAGACAGATTTTCTTTATGTTTGCTATTGCAGAGATCATAAATCAGACCCAATAGATTTACAGTTTGGATGCAGTGTGAGAGACTGTGCAACCATTTAGCAGCTTGTAGTACAGAAATGTACTGTTTTAGGTGTGTGCCATTTGGTGCAGTGAGGACTGTACTGCTGCAGGCTTCTGGCATTTGTGAAACTGCATGCAAAGAATGAAGAAAGCAGACCAGCTGCTTAATTAGGTTCCTCAAACATTTCAGTTTCACATTTAAAAGAAGTTTTAACTTACATTGGGGACATGCTGCTGGTCTGAGAATCTTGGCTGATGACATAGCTACAGTATGTGTAAATGCAAATATTTTCACTGTATCTATGTCATCAACCATTTATCTCACTTGGGTGAGAATACATGATTTTATTGTCAACGAATACAACATACCCCTAATACATATATATATATATATATATATATATATATATATATATACATATATATAATAGGGTTTTCTTTCACATATTGTGAGAACAAGATGAGCCATAGCTATTTATTCCATCAGTAAAAGGGGAGAAGAAAACATTGAGCAAGAAAACAGTTGGCGATTTTAAAAGCAGTTCTGATCAGAGCTGACATTAAAAAAAATATCAACTGTATTTTTTATTTTATTTTACCAATGACACTAGAAACTGGATGTTAACACATCAGTGAGCACTGATGCCATTTGTCTGTGTTAGGGAAGTTGTGGGTGGAGTTACCTTGCACAAGTTAAAATATACCAGCTGCAATTAACAACTACTTGTAGAAGCAAAAGGCTGGTTGTTTTTTTTTTTTGTCCTACATTCTTTTCACTGATATTATAAACTGAGCCAGGAAAAAGTTAAGACTGAACAGATCAGAGCTGACATTAAAAAATGTGATGTTCCTAAGGTCTGCTGCATGTACTATGCTTTCATTTTCATGGGAGGGGCATGAGGTGGGTCTATCATGTTGGAACAACTGACTATCAGAACTGCCATTCCCCTGGACATGCCATTCATCATTCATTTAAAATAACACAAATGCAGTTTCACATTTTTACTATGAGGGAAGCAAGAAGATGAACCAGCATGATTAACAAATACATTGATTGACACCTGTGAATGAGTGGGGATGGGGTGGTTTTTCTAACATTCCTGGTGGTTTTATACTCCCTAAAACCTGCTATTCAGGTTTTTTTATGCATCTTATCCCAGGCAGTCTTCCCATAGTGCAGTTTGCTCTATTGTTTAATAGCTTCAAGTGGAGACCAGCATCTTGTTACATTGTCTTTTGTTTTAAATTAACCACAGACATCAAGGCAGCCAAAGGAGACACATTGCATAATTAATAAATTTTCATATGCATAATCTTTCCATTCATGTTACTGCTAGACATACTGTAGCTAGCTTGGTTTGAGGAAGGGTTAACATGGCCAGGATCCCTTAGCAATTGAGATGCATATGCTGCAAATAAGTCCAGATGCGCTAACTTATCCTACAACTGTTATGTGTCACAGTCTGCATTTTCTTCTTGAAATGGTTACTTTTGCATTTATGTTTATTTTAAAATATTTAATATTCTGACCATATGGTTAGGTCATGTACCATAACTGAACTCCAGCCTTAGGCCCCTCCCTCCACACCATGCTCCAACTTGCATAGAAGATAGTGCTTGTAGACAAATTGAATCATTTTGTTGCTGTGTTCTGGTGTGTGTGTGTGTGTGTGTGCATGTGTGTGTGTGTGTGTGTGTGTGTGTGTGTGTGTGTGCTTTTGATTCAATGACTTGTGCCTTGCATGGAAGACAGTGCTTGTAGACAATCTAATCATTTTGAAACTGTGTTCTGCTGTGTGTGTGTGTGTTCCTCTGAGGTTGTTCTTGCAACCTAGGAAAGGTAGAAATGATAAGGTATCTCCTCCCTATTCCTGTATGCAATTTTCCTCCAACCTGGGAACTCCTGCCTGCTGAATAAGGAAGGGTTGCAAGAACCCATGGAATGATTATGTTGGGGGCAGGGGCTGATGGTCATCAAAATGGAAAGAGATTTGGGGGTAATCATATTAGGTGAGCTAAAGGTGGCTAAACAATGTACCAAAGCTGTGAGGAGAGCCAGTGGAATGCTATGGTGGATAGGGAGAGGTATTACCAGCAGAAGGAAGGAGTTGGTGATGCCACTGTGTAGATCACTGGTAAGGCCTCATTTGGAATATGGTGTCCAGTTCTGGAAGCCGCATTTCTGTCATGCAGCTTTAAATCACAAATGGGTTAAATGTATCTATTTTAGATTTCTATCTCTTTCCCCTACTTCTCCCACTGGTTAGCCTTATAGAACACAACAATAAATTATCTTGGCTAACATGATGAATTCACCTACACAAGCTGCTTCTCATTCTACAGCACTGTCTTTGTAAAACATTAACTTATTTTTGAAAATATGGCATAGTCTTTCCATTCATGTTATTGGTAGACATACTGCAGCTAGCTTGGCATGAGGAAGGGTGAAGATGGCCAGGACTCCTTAGCAATTGAGTTGCATGTGCAGCAAATAAGTCCAGATGCACTAACTTACCCTACAACTTTTAAGTGTCACTGTCTGCAAATTTCTTCTTGAAATGGTTACTTTTGTATTTAGTTTATTTTAAAATATTTAATATTCTGACCATGTGGTTATGTCATGGATCTAAGATCACTATAGCTGAGGTTTCAGCTTGCAAAAAAGGGCTGAACTGGGGACAGCTCAGTTAAAGTAAAACTACATGATAAGTCTGTGTGTGTGTGTGTGTGTGTGTGTGTGTTGATTCAATTGCTTGTGTCTTGAATTTAAACATTTTAATGGAAACTTTGCACTCTGATTTTCTCATTCTGAATGTTTTGCAGTATGTTGTCTGGATTTATTGACATTCCTGGTAATGTATGGGGCAGGAGACTGACTTGTGACTGGGTTTGAATAAGGAAGGGTTGCAGAAACCCAAGGAACGATTACAGGGGGGCTGAGGGTGATGGTCATCAAAATGGAAAGGGAATTTGGGGTAATCATATTGAATGACGTAAAGGTGGCTAAACAATGTACCAGATATGTGTGGAGAGTTAGTGGAATGCTGTGATGCATAGGGAGAGGTATTGCCGCAGAAGGAAGGAGGTGGAGATGTCACTGTGTAGATCACTGGTGAGGCCTCATTTGGAATATGGTGTCCAGTTCTGGAAGCCTCATTTCTGTCATGCATCTTTAAATCACAAATGGGTTAAATGGTTCTATTTTAGATGTCTAGCCCTTTCCCCTACTTCTCCCACTAGTTAGCCTTATGGAAAGCAACCAGAACATATATTGGCTAGCATGATGAATGCAAACCAAGCTGCTTCTCAGTCTACAGCACTGTCTTTTTAAAATGCTAATTTCCTGTTGAAAATATGGCATTATTTTTTCATCCATGTTATTGCTAGACATACTGTAGCCAGCTTGGCTTGATGAAGGGTGAACATGGTCAGGACCGCTTAGCAATTGAGATGCATATGCAGCAAATAAGTCCAGATGTGCTAACTTACCCTATAACTGTTAAGTGTCACAGTTTGCATTTTCTCCTTGAAATGGTTACTTTTGCATTTATGTTTATTTTAAAATATTTAATATTGTGATCATGTGGTTATGTCATGGACCATAACTAATCTCCAGCCTTACCCCCCCCCATCCCGTGCTCCAACTTGCATAGAAGGTAGTTCTTGTAGACAAATCTAATAATTTTTCCTGTGTGTTCTGGGGCGTGTGTGTGTGTGTGTGTGTGTGTGTGTGTGTGTGTGTGTGTTTTAATTTAATTGCTTGTGTCATGCATGGAAAACAGTGCTTGTAGACAATCTAATCATTTCGCAGCTGTGTTCTGCTGTGTGTATGCGTGTGTGTGTGTGTGTGTGTGTGTGTGTGTGTGTGTGTGTGTGTGTGTTTTTCCTCTGAGGCTGTTCTTGCAACCTAGGAAATGTACTTCCCCAGACATAGCAGTAGTGCATTGCATAGCAGATATAAAATGTCAATAAGCAGGTCATGCAACACATGTGCTGAGCAGTTACTGAAGCAAGAAATGTACAGCTGTCATTTTTTGCATCCTGTTCAAAATGTGTTTTTGATCTGTGGTGCCAAATGGCTCAGTCACTGTGCAAAATCTCCTTTCGGCTAGTGAACTGATAGTGTCACTGTTCATGTGGTGGGGTCACAAAAAGCCCATGCTGAAAACTTGGAGTGAAAATACCAAGAAATACCCAGGGCATTAGGGTTTCTGACCATAACACCCTGCAATGTAGGGACTGACATGCATCAGGGGTATGACTTGGGATTCTCAATAGTAATGCTCATGCCATTCCACCCCCATCCCCACTCTGCAGCCAGTGACAGATATTGAGGTGTGCCTTTGACTCTTTAGCCCCAAAGTTCACTCCATTCTCTTCTACTGTACCCATTTCACCATATTTCCTTATGGAATGGGGTGAGTGTAAAGTTTGAAAACCCCAAGGCACATCTCGACTCTTGTCTGTGTCTGCAGGGTAGGGTGAGCTTAACTGGCATGAGCATTATAGCCAATGACCCAAAGGCACACCTCAATGCCCGTCCATGTCTGTGGGGTAGGGGTGGGGTTGGTGTCACTTTAATACTTCACTGCCATTCCTATTCTGCCTGTCGATCTGTGTGTCTCTCTCTCTATCTATCTATATGTCTACATATGTAATTAGCTATCTTTCTATTAATTGCTTGTATTGCTATTTTTACCTATTTCTAAAAAAACCTGCATATCACATTTGCCTGCACTTTGAGCACATACTTATGAAACTGTGCATATCTGTACTCCACTTCTGCATTGACCTTATACTTTCCTCATATTCGAATTATCACAAGCATAACTACCTTGCCCTTATCAAAAGTGACCTCCCTCTGACTGAAAGTTAATATCACATTTTCTCTAATAGTCCATCATCATTACACCCGACTTCCTGACATCAACACATTGCTTAAATATAACTTACATAACCTCATGGACAAAAACCCTGTTTCTTTAAAAAAAAAAACTGAAAAAAAAACTGTGTAAATCATCCCAAGGCTGAACATATGCCAGCCATTGCTTTTTCATGTACTGCCAGCTTCTGTACCATGATGGGGATTTGCATATGTTTCCCTTGATGCTTTGCATTATTGGGATATGTGCAATTGTGTTTTCTTTAAAATCTGGCTGCCTGGCCAATATCATCTGGGATAACACATACATCAGTGGCATTTGCTCTGGGGTTCTTTTGTAAGCTTTCTATACCTTCCATTAAAATGTACACCTCCATATATTTTCCTGATAATGTATATGCCTTCCTTAGAATAGAAACTGAAACAAATCTTACTATTTACAAATCATTGTGTTGTTTCTCCATTCTTCCTTAACAATTCTGCACAACTCCACTAACTTCATTATGCAGCCGTGGTGGATCTGACCAGATTTTGTTTTATTAGCAGTGTGAACGGCAAAAGTGAAACCCATTTGTTTCACTGTCAGTTTATCTTATTACTAAATGCATGTATTAACACATCACTGCACAAACTAATATGTTATTATAAAAGCAGAAAGTAATTACTAATACATCGAAGCACAATATATAAAATAATCAGCTGCCTTTTTTTCTGAAATTGAACACATGCTCCTTGATGGCCTCAGCGAGGTCTACGAAAACTGTGCTTGTCAGTAGACTATGGTTCATGTCAGTGTGGATGTTGTCCTTAAGTTTGAGCAGGAATGAGACCATGAAGCCATCATATCTGACTGGCAAGGGACAAAGAAGCCAGAGTTGTTTTGCAAATGAGTTACTTGTGAGTGAACCAGGGTCTTTAGTATTTTTGAAAGCACCAATAGTAGTGAAATGGGGGGTAGTTATACCAATCAAAAAGGAGTCACCACTCCTATGTTGCAGTGACCCTGTCATATATATTTTTATTTATTTGACTCATCAGATTACCTTTGAACTAGGAGCTCTTTAATAGAGGTTTAATGTCAATAGACAAATAGACAGCTACAATGTTTACAATTCATAAAGACAGAGGTACAGGTTACATACATAGGAACATTAATAATCAGGACAAGCACTAAGCAGTTGAATTACAAGCAGCTGCAAATGTTATAAAATAGCTGCCAAGTGATCAGGCATTGTCACTCATTACAGATCCTAAATTCTTCAACATGGTTTCAAAAGAGGAGAAGGAGGAGGAGAAGGAGAGAGTGGTGAGAGTGCAAGGGATCAGCAGGCTCAATCCTGAGGAAGGGATTAGGGAAATTGGGATTTAGAGTGCAGCAAGTGACAGGAGGAGTAGAGTGAATATAAGTGAGAGGTGAGGGCATGATAGAATGGTGAGACTGAAGTAAGAGAGAGAAGGGATAGAGATATAGTTAGGAACAGGGTAAGAGATACTAGTATGGAAGAAAAAGGAATTAGTGCAAAGGGCTTGCAGAGAGAGGGGCAGGTGGAAACATTGATTTGTAATAGAAGCTAGCCTATGTGGCATTATTATTATCATAGGTGGTGTACCGAAGTCTGAATTCCATAGAGGAGAACTTTAAGAGGACAAAGAGTGCCTTTTGTGGGGTGCAAGGCATGCCTGCAATCGCAGGATCCTGTAATGGTTAGGGATTGCTTCAAGTCATGTTTAAAGGTAAGAAGGTTCTGAGTGTTTTTCAGTTTACTCAGGAAATGATTTAGCTAGAGGGGGTCCCTGTAATAGAATGAGCACTGGCCATGAGATGTCCTCATGAAGGGGACACATAGGGGACCTCTAACCTTGCTCCTAGTGTTATGCTGTGAGTGATCAAGTTGGATGTTCTGCTAGATGCAGGGGAGTGTTAGGCGTAGTAGGGTTTTTTTACCTAAAATGCAAATATGGAATTTGATTTTGTCTTTCAGATTAAGCCAGCTAGTTTGTTCGTACAGGGTGCACATGTGTGTCAGTCTGTCTTCCCTAAAGACTAGCCTGCAAACCTTTTTGAGTGTTGTAGCAAAACATTTTTGGCTGTTTTAGAGCCAGCATAGTACACTACCAGTACACTACCAGTCTGTAGTCAATTATTAACAGGATGGAGGTGAAGTGGGATAAGCATAGGGCTGTGGGTGTCAGGTATTGCTGGTGTCTATACAGGATGCCTAGTCTGATGTTGACTGCATTTACCACCTGGATAATGTGTTTTGAGAAGGATGGGGTGCTGTCATTTAAGACCACGAGGTATTTAAAGCAGTCGACTTGTTCCAGCAGAATGGTCTTGTTGTTAGTAATTATGAGAGGAGGGCTTCTAGCCTTGCTTTGGCTACTTGAGAAAAGCATTTTTTTTTTTTTTTGTAGTTGAAAAGCAGCTTATGTTACTGAAACCAGTCTTCAAGTTCATGGAAGGTTTCCTGTAGGCTTTTTTGTAGTTTAGCAAGCTGAGCGTAGCAGTTAATAATGACCTCATCATCAGCATAAAGAATGATTTTGCTAGAACAGGCATCAGAAAGTGCATTAAGAAATAGACTAATAAGTATCGGGCCCAGTATAGATCCCTGTGGAACTACCAGGGAGACCTCTTTAGTGGTTGAGACAGCAGGCCCTATTTTCATGCTCTGTGTTCTGCAGGAAAGATAGTCATGGAACCAACTAGCAGAGGTAGTTGACAAGCCTAGAGACAGTGCTGGGTAAGTTAATTTTTCTATTACTTTCTATTACTTTTGGTAACTTGCTCTAGAAAGCTCTCTTCAGTCACTAGCAAGGATGGAGAAGTACTGAAAAAAATAATACACCTTACAGTTACAATTACTTATGTCTTTTTATACAAAAGTAATATGTAACTGCAACTGATTACATTTACTTGAAAGTAACTAGTAACAAACCTATTACTTTCAAATAAATGTCATCTGCTATAGTTTTTTATTATTTTTGTATTGTTTTTGTATAAAAAGAAATAAGTAACTGTAACTGTCAGGTGCATTACTTTTTCTAGTACCTCTCCAGCCTTGCTAGTGACAGCACAGTGCTCTGGATCAAGTTTCTAAAAGAAACAGAAAGTACTAGAAAAAGTAACTTACCCAACACTGCATGGAGACTGCAGCTGCTGAGTAAGAAGATCAGTTTTGATGGTGTCAAATGCTTTGTTGAGGTCAACAAAGAGTGACCTCACTAGCAAGCCTCCATCCAGGGACCTCTGAACATAGTCAGTGAATTCAACCAATGCATTCGATGTGCTATGGCTCTTTCTGAAGTCATGTTGTTGTGGGCATTTTATGTATTTATGCAGATAATCGGTGATGTGCTCATCTACTATTTTTTTTTCCAGCACCTTTGAATGGGGTCAAAATAGCCCTGTAGTTTAAGGTACCGGTGCGATTCCCACTTCTGTGAGCCAGGTTCACTACAGTTTGTTTCAGCGCTGCTGGGAATTAAGAAAGTATGAGGGCTTTATTAAATATTTTAGTTATGGGAGTGAGGACTTCTTCTAGATGTGCAAGCAACCATTTTCATTTCAAGTTTATCACTACCCTTTCTAGTTTTACCAAGTACCTTTTTCACATATTTTCAGCCAAATTGATGGAGATGGATTTAAAATTGAAATTGGGGTGCTTGTTTTCCTTGTTAGGTGAGGGTTGAGGGAGTTCTGAGGCATTAAGTTAGTCCAGGAGTAGAACCAGGCTAAGGTCTGTAAAAGCTTTATTGAAGGAATCAGCAATGGTGAGCAAGCCTTGGGTGGTTGTTCAGTTAATGTTGAGCAGTGAATCACTCTTTTTATCATCCTTCCCTAATAACATAGAAACATAGAATTTGATGGCAAATAAGGACCGCTTGGCCCACCTAGTCTTCCCATTTTCCCACCTAACAGGTAAGCTGCAGATCCTAGTTAACCAACAGTTTACTTCCTCCTACCCCCCACTAGGACTGCCTTATGTCTGTCCCATGAAATCTTGAATTCCCCCACTGTTCTTGACTCCACGACCTCCTCAGGGAGGCTGTTCCATGCATCCACAACCCTCTCTGTGAAAAAATACTTCCTCACATTACCTCTGAGCCATACCCCCTCTATCTTCAAATTGTGCCCCTTGTTCTTGCACATCTCTTTTTTTGAAAGATGCCACCCTCTTGGACTTTGTTGATTCCCTTGAGGTACTTGAAGGTTTCTATCATGTCCCCTCTCTCCCTTCTTTCCTCAAGGGTATACATATTAAGCTCCTTCAGTATTTCTTCGTATGTCTTCTGGTGCAGACCCTGCACCATTTTGGTTGCCCTCCTCTGGACAGCCTCCACTCTGTCTATGACTTTGCAGAGATGGGGTCTCCAGAACTGCACACAGTACTCCAGATGGGGTCTCACCAACTGTCTGTGCAGAGGGATAACAACTTCCTGTTTTCTACTATTGATGCCTCTCCCTATGCATCCCAGTATCCCTCCAGCCTTTGTTACTGCCTTTTCACATTGCTTGCCCACCTTTAGGTCATCTGATATAATTACCCTCAGGTCCCTTTCCATTTTTACTGTTGTCAGTATCTCACCCCCCATTGTGTACTCTTCCTCTGGGTTTTTGTTTCCCAGGTACATTACCTTGCACTTCTTTGCATTGAATCTGAGCTGCCATACATTTGACCATTCCTCCAACCTTGCCAAGTCCCTTCTCATCCTTTCCACTCCATCTGGTGTATCAACCCTGTTGCAGATCTTTGTGTCGTCTGCAAAGAGACATACTTTTCCTTCCAGTTCCTCTGTAATGTCACTTATAAAGACATTAAAAAGGACCGGTCCCAGTACTGAACCCTGCGGTACCCTGCTAGGAACCCCCCTTTCTTCACTGTGGACTCCATTTACTACTACCCTTTGAGTCCTGTTGTCTAGCCAATTCTTTATCCAGGCTACCACCTTGGGACCCACTCCAAGGCTGGCTAACTTGTGTATTAATCTTTTGTGTGGGACTGTATCAAATGCCTTGCTAAAATCTAGGTAGACCCTGTCCACAGCCCCTCCCTGGTCTACTACTTTGGTCACCCAGTCAAAGAAATCTATTAGAAATCTAATAGTTCCTTAATATTTCCCCCACATCTCCTGCCATCCCACCCATGACCTCTCAAGTTGGCCCTTATAGGACTTTGCTCTGGCAAGTCTTATAAGGTGTGTACACTTAATCCTGGCTGCTCTGTATTTCTGGTAATCATCCTTCTTGCCAGAGACCCTGGCCCTACTCCACAGATTGTCCTGAACCCTCATTAGGTCAAGCAGTTCTCTGGTGATCTAGCCATTACAGGTTCCCTGGGATTTATACTTTCTTATCGGGGCAAATATGTCATAGGTTGTATTGAACTTGTCTATGAAGTACTGAAAAGCAAGGTCTTTGTCCTGAATTTTATCTATTGGGGACCAGTTGATATGGGTGAGCACTGCCTTAAATGAATTGAACATGCCTCCCTTGCAGACTCTACTTTCTATCAAGGTAGGAGAAGCCTTCCAGAATATGTTTGATTGAAGACAGGTGACTGGAGAGTTGTCACTTGGGGAGTCTAGGTGAACTGCAACCTCTGATGTCCTTAAGAGGCAGTTGACTAGGACCCAGCCAATGAGTGTGCTATTGCCACTTTTGCGGTTATGTCTAGTGGATTCAGTTACCAGTTGTGACAGGTCCAGGCTAGTGACCAGGTCCTTCTGTGGATCAGTAGTCTGACTAAGCCAGTTAAGAATGAAGTCACCAGTAATAATGACTTCATTGTTCACTTTAATCTGGTTGAGCACGTCTATGACTTTATCAAGTCCCTCTTTTGCCCCCCTGGGAGGTAAATAGCTGAAGCTATTGTGAGGGACTTGTGATGAGCACCAAGCAGGAGCTTAATAGCCAGCAGTTCATGGATGTCTCAGCTTCCTGAAGAGGGGAGCACATGCACATGGAACATATCCTAACATAGATTAGGCACCCCCCAGCCATTTTACCTGCCCTATCTTGTCTAAATACCTTGTATCCTTAGAGGGAAACTGCATCATCCTTAATTTTTGGGGATAGCCAAGTCTCCATGAGACAGATGATGTCTGGTGTATGCACATGAGTCCATACTTGAAACTGTGCCATTTTTGCCTACAGGATCCCAATATTCATAGATACTATCTTCATTCCATCCTGCATTTTGGAGGTTTGGCGGCCCAGGATTGGAATGCATGTTTCCAGATAGCAACAGGAGTGTGAGTACTGCCTTTTTTCTAGTGAGACTAATATGTATCTCTGTCTTAACCCAATTTCTATTAGGTCTGAGTGACTTTGGATGTGGTGGGCTTGTTTGAGGAGTTGGGGGTATGGTGGTTGCAATAGGAATGACCCCAGTTGTTTGCAGCATTGCCATTGTTGGGAGTAGAAAGAGGGGCACATTCAAACTAGATATTAACTGTTGAGTTACTTTAGGGTCCGAAGGCCTTCATTATGGGTTAATACAGTGTCCTGACTTCCCTGAGTGTCCACAAAGATCAGAAGATCCGGGTGGGGGACATAATAGAAGCAGGATGTGCAGAACAACAAAGGGATCAACCATTGTTTTCCTGGGGTTAAAGGGCATGCTGGGTGAGCTAACCTGAAATCCCTGCAGGTGGTTAATAATTTTTATATATTTATTTATTTTAATTTTGTTGACCGAGTGGGTCCTCCGAGGCAGTCATGT
Source organism: Neoceratodus forsteri (assembly GCA_016271365.2). Taxonomy (NCBI): domain Eukaryota; kingdom Metazoa; phylum Chordata; order Ceratodontiformes; family Ceratodontidae; genus Neoceratodus; species Neoceratodus forsteri. Next base: position 108,901,745 of record CM057456.1, on the reverse strand, counting down.
CCCTTTTTCAGGGACGACCAGGGAAACCAAATGTTACAAGCATAAGAAAACAGTACAGATATAGACAATTATGTACAAATATCATTGGACAGTTACATACATTCATGGACTAAACTAGTCATCCCATTCACTGGGAGATAGTACAAATTACAGATGTCAATTGCAATATAGGTGAACAAACAGTAAGGTTGATATGAGCATACAATATAATCATAGTAGAGTCAATTAGTACATAAGTGCAGAGCATAGACAATTGGCTGTGTACAGACTCATAGCCCTAGACATTGATCACACACACCAGGAGAGTGTAGGCAGCAAGTGGAGAAGTTTAGAGAAGATTAGGTACATTTAACAGTACTTGAGCTTAGCAGGAGTGAGTGCATGTCTGATGGGAGGGTAAGTGGACCACTAACTAGTATTTAAAATTCGGGGTTGTAATCATCAGTAACAATCTGATTGTACAAATGATGTATAGGTTATAGACATGCCAAGGTGAAATTAGGTTTTGTCCTTTAGCTACTTTGTATTTGTTCACCTCAGGGTGTATCCCCAGCCTTCCAAGTGCAATAAAATGGTTAGAGCGTGTGCGTCCCTATCTGCAAGCTACTACATATCACTGTCTGCTATCCAGCTACAAGGCTTGTGCAGGAGACAGCCACTGGGAAACCAATCATCCTCTAACGGTGAAGGTGTATAAGCTGAAAATGGTAAAGTGGTGACTTAGTCACATGACACCATCCTGCCATATAAGCAAAACTAGCAAGGGTGGGTGGGAAAGTGTTTGGTAAACAGCTAAACAATACAATTCCTGCTGAGCTGGCTTATGTACTGCAGTTGCAGTATGGTAATTAATTTTAACAGCAGATGAAACTCTTGCCTGAACCTCTGGCTCAGTGGTGTGTAAAAGGCAACAGGGTCAAAATCTTGGGCTGGAGCAGAAACAGGTCTCCATACATGCTAGGAATCAATGGGTCACAGAGTGGTGGCAGGGTCAGGCTAATAAGCCCATGACTCAGGGAATTAGCCCTGATCAGTGGCTTCCGTGAGCAGGAGGAGCCTGCTAGGAATCAGCAACTCCCAAAGTGGTGACAGGGTCTTGCTAGTAAGCCTGCAGCTCTGAGTATCAGACCTGATCAGGGGCTTCTGTGAGCAGGTGGAGCCTGGAGGAGGAAGAAGAGAGACAGAGAAAGGATTAGCAAAGTCATGGAATTTTAAGCTATGAGGACAGATATTACATTTAGATACAGAGAGTGCTGTCTGTAGAAATGGTCATAATCTATCGTGGCCTGAGGGGCTGAAGGAGGAGACAGCACTCCAGACAAAGAAAGAGTGATAGGCTGGGAACAGAGCACTTTAGATGGCATGCTGAAAGCTAATTAAATATTCACTTAGCCCTGGCTGGTGGAATTAAACAATTAATACAATCAAGTAAGAATTTCACTTATACTAACAAACCAAGCAAAATTTCACTTTTAAGATCATCAGTGTTAACATTAGACAGACTAAGTTTTCTAAGTATTCCCTCCAAAGCTTCACTAACTCAGTTAATAGTTTACAGTTTGCTGCTACAGAGAGGCTAAATGAATATGCCCTATGCTTGGTAAACAGCTAAGCAGTGCAATTCCTGATGGGTTGGCTCAAGTATTGCAGTAGCAGTAGGGTAATATATTTTTTTGCAGTTAATTTCTTTTCTCCTTCCCAGGTGGAATGCAATCCAGCCCCGTCTCCTGCTCACAGCTTACCTTCTGCTTCCTCCATGGCAGGGCAGTGGGGATCCCCCAACTTGCCAGAATGAATCCAATGCAGAGGTTACTGCCATTCACAGGAGCGGGGCCTGTGAGAATTGGCTCTCATCCTGCTGCACCCAGGATGCTTTTCCTGCTCCGTTTTCTCCTCATAGGTGAGGAGGCATGCAATGATGCCCTCTGGAGGCAGCATGCATGCATTAGCACATGCGCCTCCAAGCATCTGTCTCCTCTCCTGCCCCTTTCTGAAGCATCAGTGCACTGTCCCCCAGCCACCACCAGGGGGCAGTCAATCACTGACTGCTGGTCATCCCCCCTACTCAGAGAAGGAGAGCAGCCCCTCGGGCACTCGATCTGTCTCCTCCTCTGCTGACCCCTGATGGCCTGTGCTTGTTCCTGAACACAGGTCACTGGCATAGCATGAGGTTAAGCATCCAGTTCCTCAGCCCTCAGAGCCACCAATCTGGCCAGGGTAATTAATTTTAACAGCAGCCGAAACTCTTACCCAAAACTCCAGCACAGTAGGGTACAAAAGGAGACAAGATTCAAAATCTTGGGCCGGAGCTGAAACAGGCATCTCCATACCTGCTAGGAATCAGAAGCTTCTGGAGCGGTAGCAGGGTCAGGCTAGTAAGCCTGTGGCTCAGGGTATTAGCTCTGATCAGGAGCTTCTGTGAGAAGGTGGAGCCTGCTAGGAATCAACGACTCACAAAGTGGTTGCTGGGTCAGGCTAGTAAGCCCATGGCTCAGGGTATTAACCCTGATCAAGGGCTTCTGCAAGTACAGTAGGTGGAGCCTGCGTGCTGTAGGAACATAGGAAAATTTTCCTTTGGTATGAGAAAGGTTAAAGTCAGTGGTGGCTGGGTATGCAGCAGTAGTGCTATGGCAGCAAGGAGGGGTTTGGGGTTCAAATCATCAGTTCCATAGCCATTGTGTGAATATAAGGACTGCTTGTCCCTTTCTAACTCAGCACAGGACATCTCAGAGAAGGAATAATGATGTGAGGCCCCAGTAGTTGTTGGGGATTAGTTGCTCCCTTATGCCTTTCCCATGCTTTCTTGAATCCGACTACTGTTTTTGCCCCCACCACCTCCACTGTGAGGCTGTTCCAGTCATCCATCACTCATTCTGTTATTCTGTGAATAAGTACTTTCTCATGTCTCCCCTGAGCCTACCCTCTCCTGCTTCATAGCATGGCCCCTTGTTCTTGAGCATCTTTTTCTCTGAAAAATGCTTCCTCCTTGAACCTTATTTATTCTTGTGAGATATTTGAAAGTCTCTATCACATTCCCCCTTCTCCCTCCTTACCTCCAGAATGTACATACTGAGGATCTTCAGTCTCCCTTCATGGAGCTTTTGATGCAGGTCCTGCACAATTTTAGTTGTGCTCCTCTGGGCCATCTCCACCCTGTCTATGTCCTTCCTGAGATGTGGTCTCCAGAACTAGACAAAGAACTCTAGGTGAGGTCTCACCAGTGATCTACATAGCAGTATCACCACTTCCCTCGTTCTGCTGATGATATCCTTCCTTATGCCCATAGCATTCCACTGCCTCTCACCACTGCTTTGCCACACTGTCTGGCCAACTTAAGGTCATCAGATATGATTACTCTCTGGTCCCTTTCCTGCTTGGTGGTCATCAGTACTCCCCCCCCAATTTTCTACTCTGCCTTTGGATTTCTGCATCCTAAGTACATGATCTAACACTTGTTTACAATGAAACTTAGTTGCCATGCCCTTGACTGCTCCTCTAGCTTTCTTAGATCTCTATTCATTTTTTTCTACCCCACCCCGGGGTGTCTATCCAGCTGCACATATCTTAGTGTCATCTTCAAAGAGGCATAACTTCCCTTCTAACCCCTCTGCAAAGTCACTAATAAAGACATTAAAGAGGACTGTCCCAGTACTGATCTTTGTTTTACCCTACTGGACACCCTTCCTTCCTTGGAGTAAACTCCATTTATAACCACTATCTGTCATCTATCCCTCAGCCAATTTCTTACCCAGTTAACCACCTTTGGACCCACTCCCAGGCTACCCCACTTGTTTATGAGTCTCTTATGTGAAGCGGTGCTGAAGGCATTACTGAAATCTAGATAGGCCACATGCACTGCCCCACTCTGATCTAATTCCTTGGTCACCCAGTCAAAGTAATCTATCAAATGTGTTTGACATGACCTTCCCCCAGTGTATCCATGCTACCACGGATCCTGTAAACTGCTCGTTACAAGATATTTCACAGTTCTTTTCTTCAGCAGTGATTCCATTATTTCCCAACTGCCAAAGTCAAGCTGACAGGCCTGTAATTGCTAGCTGCTTCCCTCTTCTCACTTTTGTGAAATGGGACTACATCTGCTCTCCTTCAGTCCTCTGGGACCATTCCCATCTCCAGTGAGTGGTTGAACAAGACTGTCAGAGGTTCAGCTAGCACCTCTCTGAGTTCCTTCAGTATTCTTAGATGTATCCTATCTGGCCCCATTGTCTTGCCTACTTTCAGATTTGTGAGTTCCTTTAGAACTCTCTCCTCTTTAAATGGACTAATGTCCACATCCATTCCTTCAATGTTTCTGCCTCCTGTCTGTGTCCCTCACCTTCCCCTTCATCCATGAACACTGAACAAAAATATTTGTTCAGGATGCCTGCTTTTCCATTTTCCCCCTCCACACCCTACCCCCTTTCCCTCCTTAGCCTTACAATCCCTTCCCTGGTCTTTTTCCTTTCACTTGCATACTTAACATAGAAACATGGAAACATAGACTCTGACAGCAGATAAGGACCACTTGGCCCACCCAGTCTGCCCATTTCCCTACCTACTGGATAAGCTACAGATTCTAGTTAACCAACAGCCTACTTCCTGCCACCCCCCACTACAATTGCCTTATGTCTGTCCCATCCATGTTTGAATTCCCCCACTATTTTAGACCCAACAACCTCCCCAGGAAGGTGGTTCCATGCATCCACCACTCTCTCTGTGAAAAAAAATCCTGACATTACCCCTGAGCCATCCCCCCTCTATCTTTAAATTGTGCCCCCTTGTTCTTACATGTCTCTTTTTCTGAAAGATCCTTCCCTCCTGGACTTTGTTGATTCCCTTGAGGTACTTGAACGTTATAGCATGGGACTGTATATAACATCTAGGGTGTGTGTCAGTTTGATTTTTTTTGCTGTATTCCAGTAGAGTTTATTGTGGTATCTGTACAGCATATTCCATTTCTCCACCAATTTGGGGAGTGGATCTGCTGGATGAAAGGATTACAAAGTGAGGAGAGCTGTTTGTTTCTTGTTATCTCATCAGAGCAGATTCAATGGTATCAAACTGCTTGACTGTAGATCATAGATTTATTTTATATGCCTTGTATGGAAGCAGGAATTATGCAGCTATCAGTGTCTGACAGTGGGTTTTCTGTAAACAGCAGTTTGTATATGTTTATCATTAGTGATTCTGACTGTGGTATCCAGAACATTTATGGTGGTGGTGGTGGAGTATTCAATAGTGGCTATTATGGAGTGATGAAAGTTGTTGAAATCATGAAGGAACTTTTTAAGGGACTCTTTACCTCCTGTTCAAATGAGAAATATCTCATCTTCATATGGGAGGTAGTCTAATGGTTTATAGGAGTGGTGTTTATAAAGAATGAATCTTCTAGACTGGTCATGAGAACATTGGCATATTGTGGTGCCATGTTTGTGCCATTGTTGTCCCCACAATCTGTAAAAACTGTGTGCTATTAAATGTAAAGACATGTGTCAGAATAAATTTTATTTAGGTGCTGCTAGTGGATTCTGGAATGTCTCTATCGGCTGTGTTGTCCTGTAAACATTTGTGAGATGTTGATATGCCATCTTCATGTGGGAGATTAGTGTAGAGGACACTAACATCCATTGTGGCTAATATAATGGTGGGTGGTAGTTGTCCTATTTGCTCCAGTTTCCTTAGAAAATCTCTGGTTTCCTGATTGAAACAGCTGGTAACTCTCACTAGTGGTTTTAAAATGGATTAATTTGTGGATTACAATGGATGGCTAAAATCTAATTTTACTAAGATTGACATATTATTTACAGGAACTGTAGTAAAATAGTGAAATTGTCATACATGATGTTTTTAGTTTCTTAGATTGTGACCCTGAAATTTCAAGATAGTATTTATTACCCATGGATACAAACATGGCCACTGTCTTTTATCAAATGCCACCCAAAAAATGACCTTAAAGAACAACTGAGGAAGCAGGTTTTGCAGGGAGATTTAAAAATGATACTTGTCAAGTTCATGAGATGCGGTAAAAAAAATAGTATGTTAAAGACGTGGGTTCAAAAAGCAAAACAATTGCACCAAGTAAATACTAAAAACTTCCAGTTTTCATCATAATCGTTTTATGATGCCAACTTATGAACATGGAAGGTGTCAGTTGTGAAAGCCAGATCAAAAATGTCATTGTGTGGCTTGAGCATGACAAGATGTTCTGGGTGGGATTTGAGAAATGACACCTTCAATGTGCACAACTTGGTGTAACTATGGTTATGTTGAAAATTTGGGGAGAAAATCTAGAAAAATAACTAACTTATGAGTTAACACTGAAGAATTCCAGTGTTTCTTTATAACTTTTTTTTTTCAGATTTTGACCCTAACTTTTCAACACGGTCTTCTTATGGCCTACCTTATGAACAAGACAAGTTTCTTCTTTGAAATCCTAGCTAAAATGTCATTTTTTGGTACAAATGAGAAAATATGTTTTTGGTGGGATTTGTGAAACAACATCTGTCATGTTCATGAGGTGGCACTAACAAAAGGGTTATGATGAAAACCTGTGGTCAAATGCTGCAAAATGCCAAAGTTATGAGTAAACATTGAAAATTGCCAGTGTTTTTCATAACATTGTTTTTTTTTTTTTATGTTTTAACCACAACTTTTCAGCATAGTATTTTTATGTCCCTAGATTATGAAAAAAACTCTCTGAATTTTTGAAATCCTGTTTGAAAGGGGATTTTTCTGAGGAAGCGTGAAAACATGTTTCAGAGGGTATTTGAGAAATGTATTTATTTAATTTTTATTTCCCAGGTAGGAGCACTAAACAAAAAATGTGCGTATTTTGAGGCTGAGGCATGACCTGGGACATTACAACACTGGAGGTTGTCACAGCAATATATAAGGTAACGAGGGTACTAAAATACTACCAGCAGCTTAATCTGGTTCTATAAAACAGTTTACATCTGTACAAATATTTCTCTTCCCTTGCCCACAGGTCACACCTGGAAATGAGCTGCGACTCAGTGTGCATCTCCCGGTCACAAACTTTCAAATAAAATAAATAAATAAAGCAGTAATACAGAGAAAAAAATCAAGGGAAACAAAACACAAAATAAAATATGGTGTAGGTGTGGTATAAGATACAGGGCAAAGTACATCAGTAAAACACAAATAACAAGTACAGGAATAGATTACATACTGTATATTACAATTGGCAATCACTATTACAAACAAGTCCAACAGCTTAGAAAACTTACTGCTGTCCGTAAGCAGCTGATAGACAAGTATATGCAGATGCCTTGAATAGGATAGAGTAATACCCACTCTCAAAGGTTTGACTAGATAAACAGAGTTGGACCATACCCGGGATGGAATTCCAAAGTTAAGGGGAAAAATAGGAATAGGATATTTCCCCTAATTTAGTTTGTGTTTGGGGGATTGACAAGCATCAAGGAACATTAAACCTAAGAGGATAGGACTGACTGTCAAGCTTAAGAGGTGAACAAAGGACAAGGAGAGCTGTTTTATACAGCATTATGTACCACACAACCCACAGTAAATCTGCACAAGGCAGCTGGAGGAAGCCAACCAAGTTTGGAATACATTACACCTGCCTTGTTCATAATATAGAGTAAAAGAAAAAAGGCTATGTTAGAAATTTTGAGCAAAAATGTAAAATAATGCAAAGATATGAGTAAAAGTTCAAAATGCATTAAAAATTCTTAACTGGACATACCTTGTTTACAGTTAATTAATTGCCTGGCACATAGGGAGAAAATCTTCACCAGTCATGCGATGATTACTTTGCGGGATGCTTCATAAGTAAGTGAGGGGGTGGGGTATTGGGTGGTGAGAGGGGGGTTAGGCGTGGTCATGGGGTCTGGAAGACATCCATGTATAGTTTTTGTCTTTTCAGGTTTAAAAACAGAATAGTTAAAAATGAACAGCAAGGGACTTTTTTTACAGGATCTGAAACTGAGGATTGGGCACACTAGTGTATTTGGGTCATTAAGCAACACCAGAGGTGAGAACTTCAGTGTTGCGTACAGTGATGAGGGTGTTAGCCACCCAGTAACAACATCAATGAGCAGGGTAGAACAATCTTGTTAATAAACATTGGGCCACGCAGCAAAGAAGCTAGCCTTTTTTTACACTTTATTTTCAAACTTTTGCAGAATACATTTGTTATGTTGCAGTGAATACATCATTAACTAGATAAAACAACCAATAACATTGAAAAGTTTATCCATACAGTACGAGTGCATCAAAGATCTCACCTTTACCAGATTAGTTATAGTAGCAATACAATTAATGCAGAAACACCTACAGTTTTAAACACATGGTCCATCAAGACCCATTTTTAGCTCTGGCTCATGCCCCTTTGGTATCCTTAGTCATGGGATTTTGGCTTAGCAGTTCTTTGCTCCTCCACCTCCATTCACATTGTCTCCGACTTGTGACATGGAGAGAGTTCCTCCCAGGTTCAGAACTCCACAGTGCCTGCTTCCATAGCTTTGATCATAGGGAGACACATATTGTTCAAGTTATTTCTTCCTCCATGGCATTTAGTTGAGCCCTTTCCAGCTTGAGACATTCCAACAGGTTAGCCATGCAGTGAGCCACTGAGGGGGGTACACCTTCCCCTGGTACTGTGCAGCTGTTTTTCTTGCATTATACAATACAAGATTCCACAGGGCCTGGTTTGCCTTCCCTCAAACCCCATCCCCAGACCCCAATACCAATATCCTAGATGAGTTTGGCAGAGTAATCTTCAGGACTGCTTCCATGGTTTGATGAATGGGTTCCTTGTGATAATGGTGATTGCTGAAAGGTCATCACCATTAGGGTGAGTGTACATTGCTGAAAATCAATTTTGGTGATGTTCACTCCCAGCACACAGCAAAAGGGTGCTGGGGAAAACAAATGAACATGCACCCAGAACTGAACCCAGCAACCTCACAACCCTAGCCTGCCACCCACCACTCCACAGGGCCAGTTCATCAGCTCACCACTGAACTATGCCTCACAAACCCTCCCTTCCCTTCTGCCCCTCACACAGCATGCTCTCTCCTCCCCCTGCATGCACATGTACACATAGCAACATCCTGTCACTACATTCATGGACCCTCCCCATCCAGTCACCCTCCCTGCCCAGTAGCACTGTGGACAGAATGCACAACTGAGTCACCCTTTTTGAAAGTGCTCAATCGCGGTCACCATTGTCATGGGCTACTGATGAATGTCCTATAAGACAGCCCAAACTTTGGGGTACTCTAAAACCATATGTATATATGAACCTTCTGCCACCTTGTAGTTAGGACAGGTAGGACTCAGTAAGGGTTTCAACCTGCTAATTTTCTGGCATGATACAGTAGGTAGGTACTGTATATATAGTTAAGCTGGATTTGGAACAGTTGATTTGACCTAGCACAGGTTAAAGCATGCTGAATGCTGGATTGCCATCTGTCAGTCCTCACTAGTAACATTTGGGCCCAGATCGCTCTCCACACCCCCACACCTCCTTATAGTCATCAGATTTCATAGGATTGGCCACTCTATCTTGCAGTGCACAGCTACTGTAGTGGGTTAATGTAAGCGAAGGGTGAGAGATAAATGTTCTGTACTGGTGAGAGAGAGAGTTAGGATCAGGTCCCAAGCTATTTTATCACTTAATAGCCCCCAACACACAAGTAGATGAAGTTGGAGTGTTGTTGTATGTGAAATTCTTTCTTAAGATTATTAAAAGAGGCAATTGCCACCCTCCCCTAAATTAGTCACCAACATAGACTCTATCTAGTTATACATATACATATACATATATATATATATATATATATATATATATATATATATATATTACTTTTTCTCCACTGCAATAACCCCTGGTGGACAAAACTATGGAGTTCTTCTGTCCTTTGAAGGTGTCTACTAGACATGCCTCAAGAGAGAAACATACTGGATGAGAGATGTACTGATGTACCTTCTTCCAGTCCTCATATTGTATGTGACTCTTGAAAAAGTTTGTTTTCACCTTCAGCTGTTCTCCCTCATCCAAAGAATCACTGAGTTAACTTCCCACCATGACCCCACTATTTAGGGAGACCTCCTCCAATTGCAGCCAGGGAGGTTTCTGCCCAGCAGTGGCCTTCCCTAACTAGGTTAACTGAGCAGCCCAGTAGTAATGTTCAGTACGTGATAAGGCCAGCCCACCATCCCCAATTGGAGTGTAAGGTGAAGGCCCTTATGCATGAAGGTTTATCCCTCCATAGAAAATTGTGAAAGAGACTATTCACTTGGTAAACAATATTTTGGGGATTTGGATATGAAGAGCCTTGAGGAGATATAATATTTTTGGAAAGGTGCACATTTTGAGGTAGTTCACATGACCATCAATGTTAGAAGCAACTTTGTCCACCCTTCCAGGTAACTTTTGGTGCTTTTAAGAAAGGGGTGGGAACTTGAGCTCATATAGTCTGGACAACTGCTTGGGAACATAAATCCCTAAGTACTTAAGAAGTCCACCTCCCTTAGGTCCAAGTCCAGATCACAAGTTCTGTTCTTCCTCTTGCCCAGGAGCAATATCTCAAGATTTGCCCAGTTTACTTTTTGTCAAAAGAGGGAGTTATAGTGGCCCAAGATTGAAACAACCAGTAGTAGGTCTGTCCAGGGTTCCTCGCATATAGACTGAGGTCATTGACAAACAAAAACATCTTATGCTCCACTGCATTCACTTTAAATCCTTCTACCAGATCATTTTAGTGCAGGGCCTCTGCCAAGGTCTCCAAGGCTAACATGTGAAGGAGGTAAGACAGTGGGCACCCCTGCCAAGTTCCCTTTTTCAAAACAAAGAACAATCAAAGTATTCCATTAATCATGACGTGCATCTGTGAGCTGGAGTAAAGGAGGTGTACCCAAAGCCAGAATTGTTCCTGTAGCTCAAATCACTCCAGTATGTTGTAAAGGTATCCTCATTCCATGCAATCAAATGCGTTTTCCATGTCAAGTGTAATAATGCCTGGTGCCTCCCCCTTTACACCCTCCCACCACCATGCCACTACGAGGCTCCAATGAATATTCCCTTTTTCTTGCCTGCCCTCCACAAACCCAGACTGTTCAGGATGTATGACATCTGGGAGAATTCTCTCCAGCCATAAGCATGGAATGAATAATATAGTCTGTTGTTAGATGGGATATGTAGTGATAGGATGGGCAAAGGAGTGAATCCTTCCCTGGTTTGATGAGCACCAATAGTCACTGACCGCATGGAATGAGGCAGTTGACCTAGTTTGATTCTCTCCAGAAAAATTCCCATTAGTGTTCTTTTAAGTACCTCCCCACATACTTTATAAAGGTAATTTGGGAGCCCATCTGGGCCTGGTGACTTCCCTCCTGACTCATTTTTTTATAGTCCTTTCAACTTCTGTCCATGCCAAAGGAGCATCTAGCACTTTTCTCTGCTCTGGTGTGATCAACAGGACAGAGCCAAGTTGAAGAAAGAGTCTAGTGCCTGTTTGGTGGGGGTACACTCTGAGGAGTGCAATTTCTGGTAGAACTGAAATCATTATATTCCAATTTCCAAAGCTTTGGTGGTTACCCCTCTCCTTTCCCTCTGGAGCCTCAAAATATTCACAGCCCCTACCCTCTTATGCAGTTGCCATCCCTGCCCTTACCAGCATGATCTCCCTCATAATATGACCCTTCCCTGGAGTGTAAAATCTGCCCCTCTGCCACTCTACCTCTCAATTAACCTAATATTAATTGTGTTGCACTCAGTTTATGGTCTTTGGAGATTCTCATACACTACAGGATCAAGGATTTGTTTTGTGCAGTGCTTTCAGACCCTAGATGGTTTGCCCTGACTCTCTTAACTTATTCCTCTGAGATTTTGACTTATGGCTGCTATAGGAGATAAGGCACTCCCCAAGTTACCTTGAGCTTGCCATTTGACCACCTCCATAGTTTCCCACACTTTACTATGGGTTAAGAAGTTTCTGATTATTTTCACTATGTGGACTCTAAATTATGGTTCCTTAAGAAGAGTAGGGTCCAATCTCCATATGTTGAGTCTGAAGTTGCCCACCTTGCCCCTCAGTACTATTGGGTTGTGATCTAATACTAAGATACTGTCATGTGCAACCTCTACCCTTTCTTGCAAGATCCTCCTGGTGACCAGCATTAAATCAGTTCTGACATACTATTAGTGGGCAAGTGAATGAAATGTATAATCCCTGGTTGTGGGATTTTTCATTTGCCGAGCATCATATAATCCCTGGTTGGCCATCAGGGATTTATGTGCTGCTGAAATTTTTGTGGCTTTGAAAGGGGTCTCAGAGGAACAGTCCAGCACTCCATCAAGGACACAGTTGGCATCACCTGCCAGCCCCTTTCCCCCTCAAATTTGGCCATCTCTAAGGAGAGCCTGGTAAAGAAATCCTCACAATCATAGATGGGTTCATAACAGGAACCAATGGATAATGTTGTTCCAAAACTAGTTAAAAGCTTCATAATGCAGTTCCAACTCTATGGATTGTGAACTTTTTTTGACAGTTGTCTGCAAGTGAGGGTGTATCCAAATGGTGGTATACCTAGCCTTCGAATTCATTGTAGCCACTGTGAAGGTGCTGTCATGTTTTTGTTTTTTTTAAGTGATACAGTTCAGCCTCAATTGCAGGCATTTTCATACTACACCTGGGTAGTACATTTTAATTGAATCTAGTATTTTTTTTTCCTTTTAACATGCAATTTCATTCTATTAACATTCCACTATAACACTTTCAATGTATCAAATTAACTGTGTACATAGATGTTACAGAAGCAAATAATTGTGATCCATTTTTGAGGTGAGCTATGTAGCTTGCTGTTTATACTTGGTGAGGAACAATGCAACAATTAAACAATACTTTCGATTAGGAACCATAGCCCCATACCCCAGCTGTGGTGCAAAAGACTGCCCTTCCCCCTCCAAGCAGTTAACTGTTGCAACCCCCTCCAGAGGACTCTGACCCAACTGTTCCTCCTGTTTCCCAAAGGCATGGTGGATAGAAGTCTGTCTGTGCTGATGGGTGCCTTTGAACCACCCTCTAGCACCACTGTCACTACCAGGGCTCTAGCTGCCCACAATGTGGTGCAGTTAATTTAAACAAGGGCTGAATTTGGTGGATGGTGCCCACACAGTGCTGGTAAGGAAGGAACCAGTGAGTTGCTTTATTAAAGGTTTCTAATGAATCATACCTGCTTCCAGATGGCAGGTTTATTACCCAGTTGCCTAACCATTAATTTCAGCAAACCACTCCTCCCCCACCATCTGAGCCCACTTTCCCTATTACATTACACAGGTGGTTCCCACACATTCAAACATATTCTTGTAAGCAGTGTGAAATGGCAACTGATAATTTTGAAAGGGTTAGAACATGATCTATGCAGCAACAGATTAAACAGCAGCTAGCTGTTCAACCCAGCTAAATGAAAAATTTCCACTGAGGAAAAGTCATTCACATTTTGATGACACATGTCCAGCGTTCAATTCCATTGCAGGAAAGGCTTGTCAGCTTGGGGTCCCATAGTGTCTCTCAAGTAATTAATACATTAAAGCCTGATCAAGAACATCAGCTCTTTCTGCTCTCACTATGATGACTTGACCATGTTATCTTCTGCATTTCTGCCCCATTGGTGAGCAACTCTCTTCTGCCCCCCAGACCAGACATATCGGGGGCAGTCAGGGTCTCAGGGTCTTTCAGGTTAGTCTGTTTACAGTCTTAAAAGTACAATAGGGCTCAAGCAAAAACAACAGATATCAAATACAGCTGTACTCCCTGAAGTTTCTCTGCCATGTAGTTCACAGTAATTAATCCTAGTTTTCGCATACTGTCTAGATCCTGGTGCTATGCCCCTATATTGCCTGGATCAACAAGGGTATTGCATTGACAGACAGATGAGAAGGGGTCCTAGGGATGCACATAATGCAAAGAGTGGAAATAAAATCTAGCACCTTATTACATGATCTTAGGGTAAGGAGCTTATTTTGCCAGTGCTTCTGATCATGATTAACATCTACCTGCTGTGGAGGTCTCTTCTTGGTTGATGTAGTCTGTGGCTTCAGCTGGATTGGTGAAGACTCTTGCTTGCTGTCTGGGTTTTAGGATGCAGAGCTTTAAGGTGTACATGTGCTGATGTTGCCACCCCAACCTGTGGAGCTTCACCTTCATATCCAAGAATTGCTGCCTCTCAGTCTGTACCTCCCTACTATTGTCTGAAAAGATAAGGATTCTTGTGACGTCCACCTGGATTGGGTCCTTGCCTTTGCAGCTTGTATTACCATCTCCTTGTCATGGTAGCAGTGGAGATGAGCAAGAAAATGCTGTGCTCTCTCTCTCTAGGCTGTGTTCACCCCCCAGGAGTGCAGTGGGTCCTCTCAACTTCATATATGCAGCCCATATCTCCCAGTTGGAAGTGATCAGTTAGCCATTTGGAGGTGAAATCTGTAGGCTTGACACCTGCTATCTCTTCTGGAAGCCCAATAATGAAGGTAGTGCAGCACCATGACTTATTATCTTGATCATCGGTACATCTGCTAAGCAGCTCAATCTGGTTTTGATGCCAGGCTCATTCTACATCCCAACCTGCTAAATTGTCTTTGACTGTGTTCACACAATTTTCCACTTCAGTGAGTCTAGTACTGTAGCATGACTGTAGGAGGAGGATTCTCTTAGGGTTTCCACCACATTTTGCAGAGAACAAGCTGAGTGCTTGTGTTGGCGAAGCCTGAGGATGGCCTTGAGAGAGTCTCATTGGTGATTCTGCTCTTTCATAGTGGGTGTTTTCTGTGCTGCAGCCATGGTACAGCTCCTTCTTGAGTCTCAGAAGGGTTTGTAGGCTTGTTTGAGCACAAAATGTCAGCTGGGACTGCTTCCTTTGCTGCTCTGGTATAGTCTAAGTTGCCATTTGTTTTCTCAGTGATATTTTGACTTTGCTGAACCTAATGCAACCTGTGAAGGGATGATTACAGGCACCACTGTGGGAGCAGTGCTGCTAAGTGTCTATACTAAAGCTGGCAAAGCAGAAGGGACAATTATTCTGTGCAGAGGAGCATCGAGTATATTTCTTCAATGAACTAAGCTTTGCCACCAGACAAGAGCAAAAGCGCTTTGAAGCAGTTCACTCCAATCTGTGCACATTAGGAGTCACACATGCTCTACAGTCTCCCACCAGACTAAAGATTAACTATGCTGGTAAAATGTTCCTTTATTCAGTCTCTGCAGATGTGGGGAAAAGACTAGAAATAAATAAAAATTACATTTTGCACAGGAAGAGGGAGGATGTGGTTGAGGGGGAATGTGAATGAAATGCTGATCATATTATTGTAATGGGTGAGGTCTGAATGTGTACATCTTGTAAATGCTTACACAATAAATGTGGTTTCAGCTAGTGGGTTAGCCATGCCTCAGGAGCTTACTGAACATTAGTAAAACATCATTGCTAGACCCCTTTGTAGTGGTAAATAGTGAATGAGTTCTCTTTTCATTTATAAGGGCCTGAGCTGAGTTAAGGGACTTACAATGGACATAATTTTGTGTTGTTGAAGCAAAGGCACCCAACATGGCTACAAGGGGCTCAGATACGTAGCAGTATTTCTGTGTCAGCTCTAGACCACCAAACCAGACCTGCATCTTAACCTAATCAGCCTTTTTTGTAGGGGTACATCCTCACAGTTATGCAAAGTTTACACTGTTAACAGTTCTTTTAATGTATTGTTGCAGTTTATTCCCTATAGTTATACAATTTTTACAACTGTTTAAGGTTCTTTCAAAGTATTGTTAATAATTAAGTTTTAAACTGTTCTCCAACATGGTTTGTGGGTTGTAAGAAGCCAGTAGGTGTTTCGTTCTTCACCATGAGCATATCCAGCATGAAGCTGTATGTAAGCATTAACACTTTGTCCATCTATACAAGTTAATGTGTGGTTGACTGCTCATTTTATTTCTTATACCGGTTCAGCAGACATTGTATGAGAACTGCAAAAGTGTTTTCAGATACTGTGGGAGAGAAATCAATAATGATGTTTTGACACAGATATTAACACTGTTAAGAGTGGCATTCAAATAAGTGCAAGGTGACACAGATGAAATTTTCGGACAATGTAGGAGTCTCTTCATGGTCATACCTGCAGCAGTCTTATTTTGGACTCACGTTGGGCTTGCCTTATAAGCACTGGTACCTATATGGTATAACCCCCACTAGCTGTAACAAAGGAAGAAAAGTTAATGTGAATGACTGTTTGTAAGATGCTTATGATTGATGAATGATGTCCTAATACTTGGAACCAAGTATTAATCTTCTTGTACCTGGTACCATTGAAATTAATAAAAAAAAGTAAGTAGTAAATGGTAGCATGCATGTGGAATGAAAAGCAGAGAAAATGTTTTAAGCATGAAATTAGAGATGCACAAGAAACCCCACTTTCACCATGAATTTTTCATCCTTGTGACTGGGTGGAATTAAGGAGGAAATTAAGTATCTAGAAGCTGTAATGTGATAAAGAGGAAGGCCTCTGACATCCCACTTGCAACTCAGACTGATACCAATATGTTTACATGCTTTGCAAGTGAACGTACTCGGCATGATTAATAAGAGAGGAGAAAAAGTCTATTACAATATGTAGTACGGTAAACTAGTATATATAAGCTGTGCCTTTTTATTAATGTTGTCAGAATGAAAATGCTTTACTTTCAACGTTCATACTACAGATAAAGTAAACAGAGTAACACGGCTCCTTAGCTAAACTCTTCAATGAGTGTAAGAACATGTTAGAACATCAGTTTTACTTGATATTTACCACAGTTTTAGAATGCATTAATTCCATGAATTGTAAACACAGTGTCATGATTATGCAAATGATATGGGTTGTGCACCATCTCTGCCATTCCCTGAGAACAAAGTGTTGAAAAGTAGCACATATGAAAGCAATAAACAGCAGCACATATGTGGAATGAAACAAAGGGAAAAGGTTTCAAGCAGGAATTAGGAGTACATAAGAAAACCCACTTCCACCTTGCATTTTACAGCACTGTGACTGGGCAAGGGAAGAGGAGAAGAAATCAAGAAAAAGTAGGAGAAAGGTTAAGAGAGGTTGGCATTCAGCAGGAGATTCAGTATTCAGAAGCTGTGACATTGTAGGTGGAGAAGGGGCAGGCCCCCAAAAGCCTTCTCACAGAGAAGACTGAAAAAATCTGACAATTGTTATTTTGCTAGAGATTGTACCCTTTTGCTGAGAACAAGTAGTACCCTATAGTGACAGTCAAATCATTTTCTGCATTCTAGGCCTTCAAGTTTTCCAAAATTGATATTCATAGATAGAATGACCAGTCTAAGAATTCATTAAAGGGTTCATCAAGTACTGCAACTTGTGTTAGGCTAGATACAATATTTCCCCAAATTTTCAAAAGATAGATTGTTACAGGTCAGAATCCTTTATCAGATTCATCACACCTCAAGTAAGTTACATGCTGCAAACTATGCCAGGCAGGCTTCAAATTATATTTTTAAAAATTTATATCCAGAGGCAGATTTCTGCATCTCATTGATTCAGTCAATTACACAGACCAAAATGAACTGATATGCATGCTCAGACACTTACTAAATTCTTAGCCAATTGAGAATATATGGCAGAGAAAAATGATGCAAACCTTGGCAAAAAGCAGAATAAATTATCTTAAGGATATTGCTTTGTGTCTTTCATATTGTGTTTTTCTGCAGTTATATGCTAAATGGAAATATAAAAATTTAACTTGAACAAAGAAATCCTGAACAAGCATAACTAATTAATTTGTATTGAATGGCTGAATATATTTACTTTATTTGAGTATTCGGATATACGTTTGAGTCAAAGACTCCCTTACAAAGGTTCCACGTCACAGGAAAACATAACATACACTAGTAATTCAACAGGGTACACAGTGGAGCACATTTACAGAGAAACAGTGAAGGCTGACAGTTGGTTATTAGTAGTAAATTATACAAGTCATTGGTAACACATTTCTACTTATACAATATATGATTTAGGCAGATCAAGGGGGGCCTCTAGCAGGCTGTAGATATTCAGGCCAGTTTTAGAGCCAGTACTATGGGATAGTAAGGACTCGTAATTATTTCATGTATTGTCATGCTGTGCTTTCACTTTTTAACAAATAAAATCACAATGATTTGTCTCCACAGCATAAATAATGACAAAGTCATCAAATGCTCTGTGTGTGATTTGAAAGCTAAAGCTTTCTTATTCCATAACTGCATCCTGTGTTTGTATAAGAAACCACTATGAAACATTTTTAATACCATTCCTACATTAGGGGTTGTGTTTGGGAGTGACTAAAATGATTACCAATGCTAGTTGTGAAAAGGGGTTGCATGTTTATAGCACATGCCAGTTGTGCACAGTTCCTGAGAAATGTGCAGCTCTCAGTAACATACTTTGGTTTTCTTGCATACTTCAGTACTTGCAGGTTAGATTGCAGGTCAAGCCCATAATGGCCCCTGCTGTAGATAACTGAAACTCCAACTGAACTAGTGGAGCAGCCCCCTCACGTCACCACATACAGTAGATCTGCTTTTGGGTTGAGGATTGTTAAAATTCTAGTCATGACAAAGCTGCTGTAAACTGATTTAGACAGGGATGTGACTAGCTTAAAGTTTGGAGGGAGAAAGTCCAATTAAAAGTCTTGGTGTCCTCAAGAAATAGCCAATCATATTGGCTATGGGTCTGAGACTGCATAAGCCATATAAGCTAGAGGGGGTATCCCATGACTTTGGGGACTGCGATTGGGTGCCTACCGAAAGGGTGACTCAAGTCGTGATGCCTGTCATTTGGGTGACTGGGGAAGGTGGGCGACCAGATGGAGGAGGGCGCAAAATAGTGACATCCTGTCACTTCATGCCTACGTGCGTGGGGGCAGTGAACATGCTGAGCATGGGGTGGAAAGGGAGAGATTGTAAGGGGTGGCACCATGAAGAGTTATCAAGCTGCTTCCATGGTGTGGCAGGTGGGTTCGGGGCTGTGGCAGGAATGGTGCTGGGTTCAGGTCAGGGCTCAGGTACTTTTTGTTGCATTAAACCTGAATTTAAATTTTTTCCATGTTTGCACCTCCCCCGACATACACCCCCCTATAGTTGAGAATCCTTAAGTAGGGGTGTGCAGGGAGGGTGTGGGGGGGCACAGCCCCCCCACCATAAAGTGGAAAATCCCAACTCCCTGGCACCATTTTGCTGTGCTCCGGGGAGTACATCACCAAAATATTTTTTCTGCAATGTGCCATCACCCTAATGGTGATTGCCCATCGGTGATCGTCGTTATCACATAGATCCACTAGGGGGTCTTAGCTGTATTATAATGTATTCTGGGGGTCATTTAGTGCATATTATTTAACTATTTTTAGTTTCATTTTTAGTTGCTTTTCTATTGGCCCTGACAGACAAAGACCTATTAGATATTGTTTTTCTGCTGCTGTTTCATTATTTAATAGTTTTCTCTCCTTTGATTTCTGTTTTGAAAGGAATAAACAAGATGGGTACAGAGGGGCTGTTCAAAGTAAGGGAGGGGAGGGCCACCAGGGGCCATGATATGAGACTGGAGGGAGGAAGGTTCAGGAGGGAGATGAGGAGACACTTTTTTACAGAGAGGGTGGTGGCTGGGTGGAATGCGTTACCTGCAGAAGTGGTATCCAGTAGAACAGTGGACTGCTTCAAAAGGGGATGGAACAGGATAAGGGGGACGGTTAATGAAGGGGAAGGGTGGAAGGGAGGGGCAGCTGCAGTATAAGGGTTGCTAGCTGCACATTCGAGCAGACTTGATAGACCTCTAGGCCTTTATCTGCTGGCAAATGCCGTATGTTCATATGTTTCAGTAAACAGATTTGACTAAAGATTCCACTCTTTCAAGATCCTACAAAAAACACAGAAAACTGCCATTTGAAGAAGGCCTTACCTTATCTATATCCAGCCTACCCTATGATGTTATACATGCTCATTAGGGATCATGAGCAACCTCTCATGCTCCCCTGTATCTCCTGATCCTATGATGCACTCTTTTTTGCCTATCATGCAGCAGTGCAATGAAACTGAGTAGAACATTTTATCCTATCTTTTTTTAACTATAAAAGATTCCAGGAATTTTCCAGTTTTATTTGGTACTACAGTGTTCTAATTCCACCAACATATGAGTATTTTATAAATGTTTTAATTGAAGTTTTTCTCAAGAAAAAAAGATGGCCACCACATTTTGCATAGAAATAGCATTGCAGGCCTGCCAAGAGTTAGGATTGAAGAAAAAAAAAAGATTCATGGTGTGCAGCATAGAAGGTAGGTAGACAAGAGCATTTGATGGGTGTGCTAATATTTTTCTTAACTGTAGCTGAAATTAACTTTTTGGGAAAAACATTTGACTGTTTTTCATTTCACTGTTGCTTTAAATAGATCCATTTTTTATGAATGTTTTAGGAGGCTTTTTCCTCATTTCTGCCACCCTCTCTGTGAAGTAGTATTTCCTCAAATCCTTTTTAATCTTACTCGACTATAGTTTCTTACTATTCTCCTGAGTATTTATATTTATATTTACTCACTTAAATTGTGGTGGACACCTGGACCAGTCTGCCAGTGGAAGCGGTGGAGGAAAAAAAACAGTAGGGTGTTTCAAGCATGCATGGGATAAACATAGATGAGTATTAGCAAGGAAGGAAGGAAGGAAGGTCGCTGGAGACCATTTCGGGACTGCGGGGATAAACTAGGCTGGGTCCATCCATGCAGAATGAGTGGGCCAAGTGGTCCTTTTCTACCAATACATTCTATGTTTTTATATTGCCATTGATTCCAAATAGCCTTTTGTAGTCCACTTTGTTAGTACACAGCATGTATTTGAATGTTTCAATCATATTCCCCACTGTCTCTTCTGGCATCCAGTGAGTACATGTTGAGGCACTCTAATTCTTGCTCTTATATCCTCCACAGTTACACCTAAATCATTTGGTTGCCTGCTTCTGCATTTGTCTCTATCCTGGTGATACATTTTTATGTGACAGTTCCAGAATTGTAAATGATACTCCAGGTGCATCCCACAAGGGTCCTGTACTGGGACAATATGACCTGTTTGTTCTACTGCTGAACCATCTAGAAATGCATCCCACCATCCGTTTCACCTTCTCTATTGCTTTATCATGTTGTGTTGATTATTTGAGGTGAATAGATATCATAAACCAAAGGCTAATTTTTTCTTGGTCACAATAACTGCCACCCCAAACCTGTATTCTGCCCCTGGAGTCTTGTTTCTACATGCATGACTTGGCACTTTTATCATTGAAGACTGGCTGCCAGCTTAGAGGCCATTTGTTGAGCCCCTCCAGGTCCTCTCTTAACTCATGGATACTGTGTCTTCTGCCTCAGCCAGAGGATGGGAGAAATTCAAAAATAACACAGACACAGCAGCTGCACTTAAATGAGAAGCTGCTCTGAACCTGTAAAGCATTTCTCCCAGAGGCAGTTTTTTTTAAGTACTAGTTCCAATTCTGTTATTGTTCCCTCTGTACAGCCCTTTTAGTGAACTAAGTGGATGTTTCTGATTTGCAGTCTGATGTTAGGTGCCATTTTGGAACTGTATGATGTACTTTATGTCCATCTCAGCCACAAAGTTCTATAACAGAACACATATGCATTGTGCTAAGAATGGCAGAGCTCAGTAAGAACACAAACGACATCACACAGTTCTAAAATGGAACTTACCACTTGTGTACTAATCAGAAATACTCACTGGGATAATCTAAAAAGCCTGCAGAGATTTAACAGTAACAAAATATAAACCAGTATTTAAAAACTGGCTTTTACAGGGGGAAATGACATACAGATTCAGTGCAGTTCTCCTTTAACTTCAATGTGTAGTCAACTGCAATACAATATATTCTCTACATGGGAAGACTGCTCAGCTTGCCCCCAATAGAGGTCACACATACCAACTTTCAAAGTACAGTACATTGCATCCTGTTTACATCCTGTAAGTACTAAAACTGAGCACTATACCACTTGTCAAGAAAAAAAGTTACTCAGTCATATATGCAGCACATTCCTATGCAATAATGATAATCTTTTTTAGTTAGCCATATTAACTTTTTTCATTAATTGTCTTCTAGAGTTAACATTTAAATTAGTATGACTTACAGTATGTATCTTTGAGGAAGCTCAGCATTATGACCTGAATGAGCAAGTCCTTTTGCAGTGTCTGAATTTTAAGTTGCTGCTTAAGCAGTCCCACTGTTAGCATTTTTAGTATTCACAATGCTATCTTCATTAGATTGTGTGGTGATCTGCTTATCAGGTGACTCGCCTCTCAAGTCCACAATTTGCACTGGTTCTTGGTTGATGTATGTAGCTTACAGATCAAGAACAGATCAAAGTAAATTACAGTTACTAAAGGTTATTTGGTTAGCAAAAACTGTCTTTAATTTCTGCATAGAACTTTTCACAAATTACTCGTACGTATCTCATAGGACCTTGGAGTGACTGACTACACGCATCAGTTTTGCAGTTTCTCCCCACTTGTTATTTTCTCTCATACAAGTAATAGAATAAGCCATCAAATCTGATAGTTTCTTTGCAAATCTGTTGAAATTTAAGGCTTCTTCTGGTTTCACTTTGCACTGCACTTTCAGGATGCAGAACTTTCTTTTTTTTTTCTCACGGATCATTAACATGCCTCCTTGTTGCAAGGGAAGAAAGGAACACACTTTGGCACAGGTGGCCAGAGAACCCACCTGAAATTTCATCATTTGGAGCTGTGGGAGGCCTGACAGAAAGAAGTGATGAGTGGTGGTGGTGGGGGAGGTGGTGATTCCTTGTCTGTGCCTGTTAAAGTGCCACACAGTCAGTGACAGTGGTGTATATACAGGTGCAGTGGGCAAACCCCATTGAAGGGGTTGCACCAGATGTTCTGGTACCGACAGGAGAACCAGCAGAAGTATCCACAAGTACATCAGACAGCATCAATGAGGAGCTGGGTAGTTTAAGGGAGGGAATGGGGGACCTCCTACATAGGGTCACTGTTATGAAGGAGATGATGGGAAGAATCTGGAGCAATCAACAGCAGTTGTTGGAAGGGATGGTCGAGCTGCACCAGGGCAGTGTGGTTGGTGGTGCTGGCACTTCTGGGGATGATGCCAGTGATGTTGCTTAAAACATCTCATGCCTTTCTTTTACTTATGTAAATTCATCTATCCTTTTGTGAGTCTGTGCTACACTGTCTTATTTTTTTCTTGTGAAAAAAGATTTTGAAAAAAATCAAATGTACGTTTTTATTATTCCACTTGTCTGTATTTCCATACTATCTTCTTCACTTCTATATTTTATTAAAAAATACACAAAACAATGTTATTTCTGATCTATATTTCCTTTTTATATTGTTCTGTCACACATTTCCATTCAACAAACCTTTCTTTCTTTCTTTCTTTCTTTCTTTCTTTCTTTCTTTCTTTCTTTCTTTCTTTCTTTTCTTTCTTTCTTTCTTTCTGTTTCTAACTATCTCTACTGATTTATTTCTCAGCTACCAGAATAAATATGTCATATGGCTACAGGTTAGTAGTACTGCCACTGCCTCATGGTACTGTGCTGTGTGTCACTGTCCCAACACTGTTCTTTATGTATTTTGTGTTAGTTGTGCCTTAATCACAATACACATTACTTCTGTTCTCCAATGATTTCTCTCAAGTGTCCAAATCTCACTTTATTGCACACAACTGCCAAGCACAATATATACATGTAACCCCCCTGTTACCCGGCCTTACTAGAATCCCAGTAAGACCTAGTGGTAGGCAGAGAAGGCAGCTTATGAAACTCCAGTTAAATGGATTTCACACTGTCTCACTTTGTTCTCAGTCTCAGCTGAGACTGAGGGATGACATCACCATAGAACTTTTGCAGCTGCATAAGCCACACTGGAATGTTGCAGTTGAAGGTTAGCATAGAACATTGGGGATTTTGAATTCAGTCTGTGTGCAATCTTGGTGAGAGACAGTAGTACAGCTGTCTGTGTGCAGGCTGTCAGAGCTTTAAGCTCTGTTTTAGAGCTACTGATTAGGAAGGTGTGTGTTTCCACCTTAAGAGGAATACAGAAACTGGTAGTTGAAGTGGTGGAGACCACCGTTACTGGTCCAAATGCCCCATCCCTGAGAGGATGGGGGGAAAGGTTTGCCTGTTTTCCAGGGGCAACCCTCCTGGTTCCAGCTAAAGGAAGATGCTGCCTACTCAAGTTGTGCCGCGGCACCAAAAGTTCTGAAAGAGAAATTCCTGTGGAGGAATTGCTTGTGGGGCACCTGCAACCAAAGGGTGAGTTCACAATGAAAGAAGGAAAAGTGTTTTTTCACCTTAATAGAAGGAAACTAAAGAGACTGTTACAGTGGGGTCAGGAAAAGACAGCCAAGTACAGTTGTAAAGTGGGGATTGAACTGATTAATCAGTGAGGGGCCTAGAGCAATGGGCTATGCCAATTAAAAGTATGTTCAAGTCCAACACAAAGGGAAAGCAAGACAAGTAGATGGAATGTGACATACATTTAGCAAGAATCTACATTGCCAAGCTTTACAGTATGAGGTGTTTATTGTCCAGAGAAATGGCTGGGTATGAATTGTGGGAGCGAGAGGTGGGAGACCACCCATCAGTAGTAACCAAATTCACCTCTATGGATTTGCTCTGAGGCACTTTTTACTTTCTCTCAGGTGTGGCCAGTGCCTGAGGAAAGTACCCAGAAGTGGGATTAAAAGGCAAATTCTCTGATAGAGCTGAGGTGCTCTAAAGTGGTTTATGGAGCCACCAGAAAATGTTTGGAAGACCTATGGAAGGTGTCTGAGTGACTGGCAAGGGAGTCGAGCCTGGGAAATCCCAGAACAGTGTACAAGTTTGGGCTGTGTACCCAAAGCAGTGTGCAAATCCAGGCTCTGTGCCAAGTGGGTTCAGAGCCTGAGGGCTAAAGTGTTGAAGAAATGTTCTTGGTTCTTTTAATCTGCATTACCAGGAGTGTAGCCCCATGAGGGTCCACCTATGCTTTGTTTATTCTGTTTG
Organism: Neoceratodus forsteri; assembly: GCA_016271365.2. NCBI lineage: Eukaryota > Metazoa > Chordata > Ceratodontiformes > Ceratodontidae > Neoceratodus > Neoceratodus forsteri. Next base: position 108,876,671 of record CM057456.1, on the reverse strand, counting down.
GATGTGAATAAAAAGCCACACTTTAGAATCCCAAGTCTGGTATTGGACATTACAGTTATTGCTTCCTGTGTTTGGAATTACTTGGGTGCCCCCTGGGCAGAGTAGCCAAACCTAGCCTTTGTGCCAAGTGATCTATTCCTCCCCTAACCCAGCCCACCTGGTTTTGCTGGAAATTCCCACCTAAACAAGAAAGAAGTAAAACTGGTACTAACTGCTGCTGCTGCTGCTACTGTGCTGTTGGGTCTGGTACAATCACCTGACTCCCAACTGCCCAAAGTACATTTCCTCGTATCCAAGTTCTCGACCAGTACTGTCACCCTACTATCATCTTACCATGTAGTCATTTTCCTGACTAGATCTCCAACAAGATCTCAGAAGTAATGGCTGATAAAGGAGATGGCAGAGAAACAATGAGCAGTGCAGGCTTTTAAAATTCCTAACTAGATCGCCAACACATTCTTTTAAATTTTTTTGAATAAAAAAAATGTATACATCACCATGCTTCCCGTTCTGTTGCTTCTTCATTCAAGATCAGTTTCCAGACTTGATCTTCCCACTCGATCTCAGAGGACATGAAGAGAATGTGCAAGCCCTGTTATACACTGCTGCAAGAAAACTGTGATAATAAATTAACTGTTTTCCTACAGAAGCATATTTCAGACCACTAGATACTGTGTCCCACCTATGATAAAAACAGCCTTTATTGTTGAAACTTTAAAATAATTGTACCACTTCTCCAAGACAGTTCAATAAAACAACTAGAGCACCATGTTATGGGCAATGCCATGGACAAAGTCCATTACAGATCGATGCTCTTTGTCACGGATTATGTTTCAGATTTTCTTTTCCCTCAGAGCATATTTTTTCTTCAGAGGGGATCGGGGGAGACCTCAAGCAATTTTTTCTGTGGTGCATTCAGTATTTTACTGGTGATGGATAAGTTCTCATACAAATCTGCTTATGCCAACATGTGCTGCTCTAGCTAAAGTTCCCAGTCATCTGTGCCATGCCTCCACATTATTTTTTGTTCTTGTCAATCTGAATGTTATTTGGTGATAGGTTTAAATGTTTTATTGTCAAGCATTTAAACTAGCCAAGGGGGATGCACTGAAAAAGAGAAAGGAAATCCTAGACCCCCCCCCCCAAAAAAATAAGGGTAGTTAGTGAGGAAAACACCAAGATACATCGGTTGATAGGGAGAAGGCCAGGGTTAAATAGGGAAAAAGACAAAGGCAATACAGACAAGGATGGGGCAAAAAGTAATAAGGTCATAAAAAAATTGAGAGTAATGGGTACCAGTGCCCATAGTCTAGATAACAAGCTCCCTGAACTGGTGGCCTTGATGAAAGAGGGATGCCTGCATATCATGGCAGTCACAGAAACATGGTACACAGAAAATTATGACTGGGATGTCAACATACGAGTGTACACCATCTATAGGAGGGACAGAGAGGGTAGAAGAGAAGGAGGAGTAGCTCTCAATATAATGGAAGGGATCAAAGCAATGGAACTAAAAGGTAAACAGGGAAGAAAGAAGGCACTGTGGGTCACCCTGGAGACTGGAAATGGCACCACAATCCGAACAGGGGTTGTATACAGACCCCCATCTCAGGGGGAGGATATGGACAAGAAAATGTTAGAAGGCATTCTTAGGATGGCAGAGAAAGGGAAAATATTGCTGATGGGGACCCAACTATGCCAGATTCTAACTGGAGCACCTTTTCTGCAGCCATATCCAAAAGCAGTGCCATTCTCGATGCCCTATAGGGGGCATGCCTCAGACAGCTAGTTTTGGAACCCACTCAGGAGGGAGCAATCTTAGACCTGGTACTCTCTAATGGGGATTGAGAGAGGATCTCAGATCTAGAAGTGGGCAGCAATTTGGGAGCAAGTGATCACCAAATAATGTGATTCATGATAAACTTAGCTGTAGAGTCAAGCCATACAAAAAGTGAAGGTACTGGACTTCTGGAGGGTAAATTTTGTCAAACTGGGAGAGCACCTCAAAAAAGCACCAGCAAACAGGAAAGAAGGTGGGTTGGAGCAACAATGGGAAAACACCAAAACTGCCATCACAGAGGCAACAAGCCTTTGTGTGAAGCAAATAAACAAATCAAAACAAAAGAAAAAATCATTATGGTTCACAAAAGAAGTGGCACGGAAGGTTAGGGAGAAAAAGATAGCATTCAGGAAGTATAAAGACGCACAGAAAAAGCAGGACAGAGAACTGTACCAGTTAAACCAGAAGTAAGTGGGGAAGGCAGTCAGACTAACAAAAGCCCAAACCGACGAAAAGATAGCCAACTCAATTAAGAAGGTGGACAAAACCTTTTAAAGGTACATCAGGGAGCAAACAAAGACTAAGGCAGGGATGCTAAGGCTGAATAATGAGGATGGTAGTTGGGCAGAGAGGGACAGTGAAAAAGCAGGGATGCTGAATGAATTCTTGTGGTCGGTATTAACAAAGGAAGAGGAAGGGGAGGTACCTAATCCAGTCAATAAAAGCACTCTGGATGGGGGGTTGATATCAGTCCGTTCACAGAAGAAAGGGTTCTGAAAGAACTCCTAAAACTGAAAGTGGATAAAGCAATGGGACCTGATGGGATTCACCCCAGAATTCTAAAAGAACTAAGGTAAGAGCTAGTAACACCACTGACTACCCTTTTTAACAAACTAACAAAGGATGGTGTGGTACCTGAGGACTGGAGGAGGGTGAATGTGATTTCCCTTCACAAACATGGTAGTAAGGCAGAGGCAGGAAACTACAGACCTGTCAGTTTGACCTCAGTGGTAGGGAAAATGATGGAATCACTTCTGAAGGAAAGAATTGTTGAGTACCTACAGGCCAGTGGGCACAGAACCCAAGGCAGCATGGAATCACAGAAGAAGGTCATGTCAGACAAATCTAATTGATTTGTTTGACTGGGTGACCAAAGTAATAGACCAGGGAGGGGCTGTGGACATGGCCTACCTAGACTTTAGCAAGGCATTTGACACAGTCCTACACAAAAGATTAATAAACAAATTAGCCAGCCTGGGAGTGGGACTCAGGGTGGTAGCCTGGGTAAAACATTGGCTGTACAACAGGACACAGAGTGTAATAGTAAACTGAGTCCACAATGAAGAAAGGTGAATTTCTAGTGGGGTGCCGCAGCATTCAGTACTGGGGCCAGTCCTTTTTAATGTCTTTATAGGTGACATTGCAGAGGGTCTGGAGGGAAAGGTATGCCTCTTTGCAGATGATACAAAGATCTGTAACAGAGTTGATACACAAGGGGGGTAGAAAGGATGAGAAGGGACTTGGCAAGGTTGGAGGAATGGTCAGACATATGGCAACTTAGATTCAATGCAAAGAAGTGCAAAGTAATGCACCTGGGAAACAAAAACCCAGGAGAAGAGAACACAATAGCAGGGGAGGTACTAACAACAACAAAAATGGAATGGGACTTGGGGGTAGTCATATCAGATGATCTAAGGGTTGATAAGCAATGTGAGAAGCCAGTAAGGAGAGCCAGGGGGATACTGGAATGCATAGGAAGGGGCATCACAAGTAGAAAAAGGGAAGTGGTTATCCCTCTGTACAGACAGTTGGTGAGACCCCCATCTGGAGTACTGTGTGCAGTTTTGGAGACCTCATCTATGCAAGGACATAGACAGGATGGAAGCAGTCCAGAGGAGGGCAACTAAAATGGTGCAGGGTCTGCATCAGAAATCATCTGAAGAGAGACTGAGAGAGCATAATATGTACTGTATACTCTTGATGAAAGGAGGGATAAGGGAGACATGATAGAAACATTCAAGTACCTCAAGGGAATCAACAAAGTCCAGGAGGGTAGCATCTTTCAGAAAAAGTGATATGTAAGAACAAGGGGACAGAATTTAAAGATAGAGGGGGACGGCACAGGGGTAATGTGAGGAAATCTTTTTTCACTGAGAGAGTGGTGGATGCATGGAACTGCCTTCCTGGGGAGGTTGTTGGGGCTAAAACAGTGGGGGAATTCAAATATGTCTGGGACAGACAGAAGGCAATTGTAGTGGCAGATGGCAGGAAGTAGGCTGTTGGTTAACTAGAATCTGTAGCTTATCCAGTAGGTAGGGAAATGGGCAGACTGGGTGGGCGAAGTAGTCCATATCTGCCATCAAAGTCTGTGTTTCTATGTAACCAAAATGCTGCAGGGTCTGCACCAGAAGACATACAAAGAAAGACTAAATGAGCTTAATATGTATAGCCTTGAGTAAAGGAGGGAGAGGGGGAACATGATAGAAACATTCAAGTGCCTCAAGGGACTCAACAAAGTCCAGGAGGGTAGCATCTTTCAGAAATAGAGATGTGCAAGAACAAGGTGGCACAATTTGAAGATAGAGGAGAGACAGCTCAGAGGTAATGAGAGGAAGTATTTCTTCATGGAGAGGGTTGTAGATTCATGGAACAGCCTTCCTGAGAAGGTTGTGGAGTCAAAACCAGTGTGGGAATTCAAGAATGCATGGGACTGACATAAGGCAATTCAAGTGGGGGTAGGAGGAAGTAGGCTGTTGGTTAACTAGGATCTGCAGCTTATCCATTAGGTAGGGAATTGGGCAGACTAGGTGGGCCAAGCGGTCCTTATCTGCCATCAAATTCTATGTTTCTATGGTCATGAACAGACCACGGTTCAGGTGGGAACAGCGGTGGGCTATGGATGGTAGTGTTGTTACACATCTGTCATCACACACATCCAAGAACATAGTTCTCCTCAAACCCCTTGATGATTTGAGAACCACACTCAAGAAAGCCATGTTTTATCTGAGAAAACATTGTTGTAATTTCTTGTGGGGGTAGGAATGCTAGTGACCAAAAGGAAATAGGCACCCTTTGTTGCTTGTGTTAGGTAATTCCATTTTAGAAGCATTTATTGCAGCTTGCTCAAAATCTGTTAAGATGAAGCATGGTTCCGGTGTTACATTATGCTCATTTGCAATGTCCTGAAATAGATGAGTATAATAGTCTTGAGACTTTGAAGACACTAGTGCTTAGACAAGAGGAACTACTCTGCTGGTCTCTCAACTCCTAACAGGTGCATGAATGAAATATAGTTGCTGGAAAAGGAAGGGTACAGTCCTGAATGTCCCATACTTTAGCCACAGTTCAGCTGCAGACAGTTTTAGCATGTTCTGTTTGGTGGAGAAAATTAAATCTGTCATGACTGTTTGTAGACAAAGTCAGAGACATAGGTATTGCAGTGGCTACTCGCTGTAAATCTATCAGCTTACAGTAGTTACACACGATTGGCTATGCAATGACTGTTGCCCTGCAGAGTTCGATAACAGCTGCAGCTGCGCACTGTAAATGCAGTGGCTGCACACTGAACAGCAGACAGAGATCATTGGCATGTTACTAGAGAGGGGAGAGGAGAGAGAACCATGGTCTGGAATGGAGAGAACTGAGAGTCCGAGCACTGGGGCAAGCATTGCCATGGTGACTAGAGAGGGAGGAGAAAACCATGGTCTAGAATGAGAGAACTGAGAGTTTGAGCACTGGGGTGGGCACTGTAAGTACTGTTTGAGCAGTTAAGAGAAAAAGCAAAGAAGTGAGCAGATGAGCAGAATGTGCAATCACAGTCATTTTAGTCAAGTCATGGTTGCCATGTAATGAGCAGAATGAGCAATCACTGAGATCATCTAATGTCAGGAAAACGGCAGTCGGCAATACATCCTGCGGGCAGTCGACACTGATGAGCTGTTAGAGTTGGGCATTTTAGAGTTGATCAGTTAGGAGTCGGGCAATCGTACGGATCCTGTGCTGTTTAATTCATCCTCTCAGACAGTCTGTGTTGTCAAGCGCTTTAGTACACACAACTGCTAAGCACCATATATAAATTTCTCACTTATGGAAATTCTCTCTGAAACCAGAAGTCAGTAAAGCTGGTAATAAACTGCAACTGCTGCTACTATACTGTTTAAGTCACCCTCTCGGATAGTCTGTTTTATCAAGCACTTTAGTACTGTAGTCACAAGGGTATAATAGCAGACACCAAGGCAGTAATTTAGTGCACAAAAATTCACAAATGCTGCATTTGTCAATTTATTTGATGCACACACACACAAAAGATAATATTTACAGAAAGAAAAAAGGGTGTTAGTCCTTCACACCTCAACCAACAGGAAATACTTCTTCTTGAGAACTCCTGAAACTTTTCTGTAATATCCAACGTCTCTGAATAGTGTGTAAGCTCTCACACTTAGCTCCTACTCTTAATGTGGTCAGGAATAACTGAACCACCTATCTATTTCTTAGCCCCTAGTGGTGGGTTTCTATACTAAGGGTTGGGGTTGACATCACAGTGATGCGACTCCTCGTTTTACAGTATAACCTTATTTCTTATTCTCACCACATTGAGGATCTTAAAACATTCAGCAAACAGATGCCAGCTAAAATGCTTTACACTAGTACCTAGGAACATACAGTGTACCTGTACTATAAGACCATAAACAACCTTAATTATACAGCTTCAGCTGTTTAAGGGGCTAAACTCCTCCCTCAAGGGGTGACATTGCAATGTAGCGCTAGTATAAGAACAGTCATTCTTTGGGGTGCCAGCAATATAGTAGGACCTTTCCGAATTACAGGCTTCTACGGTAATTACATAATAAATAACATGTACAGACTCTTGTAATACACAGGTGTATCTGAGTTGGCTAAAGGGAAGAGTAGATTAAGAGGATGCTTCTTAACTTTTTTCTCATGCCAGCTCAGGAGACCTGGCAACAAATTGATTTCTTTTATATTTATTACACAGTGGATATTTTAGTTAAATTGTTTAAAGAAAGTTCAACCCTTGAAAAGGGCTCATATTCTCTTAAACAGCAAGGCTGTCATCTTTTTATGACTGTGGCAGAGCCTATAGCCATCTTGCTATCCGTAGCTGGTAAATGGAGTATAGTGGAACTCATGTTTTAAACGTTTCAATGTATTCTTCCATGCCAACTTAAATAAAATACTCCTTTTTTCTGTTAAGAATGTTGGAGACATAACACCAAGCTGCTTATCAGATGCCATTAGGAAACTGAAACAGCTTGTTAAATATTTGTTAAATATTGGTTGCCTATTAAACTGGAGATTTGCTTACCCCCTTCAGAATGCAACAACTTGTACATTTAAATAGTAAGCATATAAACAATTTTTCTTTTTTTTTTGTGTGTCAAATTGATGAATGCAACATTTGTGTTTTTTGTACACTAAATTACTGCCTTAGGGTCTGTTATTATACCCACGCTTCTACACTGGTGTTAGAGGTGGGATATTCTAGTATGTTGACACTGCCCAGGAAGCACTACCAGGGGGTACTGCTCCATAAATACCCTAACAGATGCAGAAAGGGGACAAGGCAGATCTGAGTGCATTTCACTTGACATGGTTGATGTTGGAGATTAGAATTCAACCAGTGCCAGGACTGGATCCAGGAGCCACACCCAAGATAAAGAAGAGGGTCAATGAGGAGTTGGAAGAAGAAGATGGACTGAAGGAAGAGAAACCCTAGATGACCCCAGAACTAGATGATCTGAGGGAATTACTAAAGTGGTTGTGCCTGCGACAGCTGGATAAGGATTGATGGTGGGAGGAAGATCGACAGCAATAGGATGAGGACAGACATCTACAGGATGAGGAACAAAGATGGCAGGACAAAAAGTGGACAGATACCTTAAAGGCCATCCAGGAGATGAGTCAAGTTAAGCCTGACAGAACTGTACCTAGAGACATTAAGTTGATAAAACTTACTGAAAGTGATGACATTGAGGCATACTTCACTACATTTGAGAGGATTTCCCAAACGTGGGTATGGCCCCATGACCGATGGGTCATATGACTGGTGCCCTATCTGTCTTCTAGAGCCCAATTAGTATACAGCCAATTGAGCACTACAGATGCAAACAATTATGACAAGGAAAAAGAGGAGATCATGTGTTGATATGATATCAGTACTGAGACTTATCAACAGCATTTCCATTCCAAGAAGATGGCCAGTCAAGACACACCCAGAGAGACCTATGCAAGGCTGAATGATTTTTGTGGAAAGTGGATACAGCCTGCAACCAAGACCATTGACCAGATTATGGACCTGAAAATAATTGAAGGGTTAATTTGAGTTTTGGCCCAGTATGTACAATTATGAGTGAAGGAACATAATCCAGAGTCTGCAGAAAACACCATAAAGCTGCCAGAAGATTATCTGGCTGCTCAACCATCGAGACCCAAATGACAACAAAGTATCCCATCACAATCTGTGTAAATGGTAAGAACTTATTACCCTAGTCAAAGACAGTCCAATTATGGGAGACAGGATAGAGGGGGCAGGGTCCCATATTCTGAAGTAATATGCCATGGGTGTCTTGGAAAAAGTCATATAGTGCTAAACTGTCTCAATAAAAGAACTGAGCCAGCTTATCAGTCCTTAGCTAACCTTGGGTATGTTGCCTCTGTGGGAGTAGGAAATCAACAGATTTTGGGACTTTTGGACTCAGGGAGTAGAAAAATCCTGTTGAGAGCAGGCTTGGCCCCTGGTGTAGAGTTAGCCTAAAAAGATACTACAGTCAGATGTGTATATGGGGATATTCACCAGTATCTGCAATGATAGAATGACTGTAAATAAGGAATGCCACTGCATGCTCAGTAGATTAGTACCCCAATTGCATGTGCCAGTAATTATTGGCCAAGACTTTCCTCACTTTGACTCACTGATGCAATCACAACAGGCATATTTAGAACCTGTAAATGCAGTAACTAGGTCTCAGACAAGGTTGCAACAGTTAAACCAGGTTTTTCCTTTTGAAGTGGACTTTTTTTAAGAGCAAAGGGAAGCCAAAGAAGTCAAGGAAAGAGAAGAAAAAGGAAAAGAGAGCCTGGTTAGGAACCCCATCAGGAGGATATTCTAGAAGTGGTACCAGGACTGCCAAAAGTTGACATAAAACAAGAACAATTGGCAGATGATACCCTAAAACCTTTTTTTTCCCACAGGTCAAGCAGGAATCAAAACATGGACAATCTTGTTTTGTATTAAAAATGGCATTTTATATAGAAGAACTGTTGATCCTTCTACTAATAGTGATGTGGAACAATTGATGGTACCTAAGGTATACAGAGATAAAATCATTCAGTTAGCCCATGATATTTCCATGGCTGGTCATGATGGGAGGAATAGAACCTTGCACAGAATATTGTCTTGGTTCTACTGGCCAGGTATTCACCAGGATGTGGTGGAATACTGCCTAGCATGTGCAAAGTGCCAATGGGTGGCCCAAGGTGGAAAGAAAGACCAGGTGCCCCTACTGCCTATCCCATGTGTGACAATCCCCTTTGAAAGAATGGCAATGAATGTTATGGGGCCCCTAACTAAGAGTTCAAAGGGTAACTAATACATCTTGGTAGTGTGTGATTATGCCACCCATTACCCTGAAGCCATCCCAATGTGAACTGTAATTGGTCCCCAGATAGCCAAAGAGTTAGCAAAAAATTTCAGCCAGATTGGGATACCACAAATAAACCTGACTGACAGGGGTAACAATTTTACATCAAAAATGTTACAGAAATTGTACCGACTCCTGGGATTGTCAGCTGTCAAAACCTCCCCTACCATCCCCAGACCAATGGTTTGGTCTAGCAGTTTAATAAAACACTCAAGAAAATGCTGCAGAAGTACATCCAAGAGGAAGGTAGAGATTGGGAAAACTATCTCCCTTACCTATTATTTGCATACAGAAAGGTACCCCAAGATACCACTATGTTTTTCCCCGTTAACATTATTATATGGGCAGAAACATAGGGGCCCATTGGATGTGGTGAAAGATTATTGGAAGGCAGGGCAAAGTGTTAGGTTTAGCAACATCCTGGACTATACGTCCTCTTTGAGAGAACGATTGGTTAAGTATGTTACAGTGGCTCACATGAATGTTAATCAGAAGCAACAAGGGCAAAAAGAAACATGCACTGTGGAGTTGAAAGATAAATATTTTATTCCAGGAAAAAAAGTGTTATTATTGTTGCCCTCCATTGAAAACAAACTGCTCATGAGATGACAAGGGCCTTATGATGTTTTGAGACAGGCAATGTGAATTACAGTATGAAATTGAGATGCCTTGTTATAGGCCTGTTAAGAGGAAACACCATGCAAATCTTCTTAGGAAATGGGATGAATAAAACAGGAAAGCAAGGAAATGAAAAGTAGACAGAAAGAGTGAGGGAAAATAGGGAAGGAGATGCACATCTTTATTTTCCTTATTTTTTAGGAGACATTTATCATAACAGGGATACCCTGTTGTAAATACATACAACTGCCAAGCACAATATATACATTTCTCACCTCTAGAAATTCTCCCCAAACCAGAAATCGATAATGCTGGAAATATATTGCTGCTGCTGCTGCTACTATGCTGTTTTAGTCATCCTCTCAGACAGTCTGTGTTGTCTAACACTTTAGTACACACAATTGACAAGCACAATATATACATTTATCATTTCTGTAAATTCTCTCACAAGCCAGAAACTGGTAATGCTGGTAATAAACTGCTACTGCTGCTACTGCTACTATACTGTTTAAGTCATCCTTTCAGACAGTCTATGTTGTCCAGCATTTTAGTACTCACAACTGTGTGTGCTTCTTCTGTAGCACAGAGGACGGAACACCCAGGGATCCTGGATTTGAGGCCAGTCTCTTCATATTTTTAACACAGTTAGGAAATAGCAATCTGTGTAGTGGCTTTGTAATTAGGGGGTAAATAAAGTAGGGCATGCTGACATTTGGGAAAGAAGGATACAGAGTATGCTGTATGGATAACTGCAGAAGTGCACTGAAATATGGGAATGCAGTTAGGAAATAGTTGTCTGTGTAGAGGCATTGTAATTGGGGGGGTAGTAATAGTGTTAATTAAAGTAGCAATCTTAGTAGAGGCATAGTAATTAGGGAGTAGAAATCGTGTTAACAAAAGAGTTAGGCATCACCTGGTACTAGGGTGGGCTCATTGTGGCACAGGGGGATTCCCGTATAGAGCTGTGGAGTAATTATAGGCAAACCTTAGACACTGTGGGAGGTCATAGGTGAAGATGTGGAGAGGTCACAAAGGTAGAGAGGTAGGGGGGCGGGGGTAGGTGCTGGGATCAGGAAAGTGTAGGGAGGCATGGAAGGGTGAGTTGCAGTAAAAATGGCAGTGGGGTGGGAAGTGGCAGGACAGTGAGATGTAATGGATACACCACATGGATACACCCTGGAGAGTAGGAGCATGCCATATTTGTGTGATGGTGATGCAACTGAAAAGGGAAAAGTGGGAGTAAAGGAGGGAGGTGGATAGCTTTATCAGTGGATGGGACAAGGAGAGTGACCTGACTGTTGTTTTGTAGCTCAAATGGGTGCAGCTGAAGGGTCAGGTGCTTGACAGTAAAGAGGGAAAATGGATTTGCAACTCAAAAGGGTGCAACTGAAAGATCAGGTGCAAGACTGGAAGGGGCTAAACAGTGAAGGAAATGAACGAGGACGTGGGATGAAAAGGACTGAACTGGAAAAGGACAGCAAGATGGGAGGGTGGAACAGGGAATGGCATGAGGTGGTCAGAAAGCAGGGGGGCAGAGAGGTGGAGTTAGGGGATGAGGCATCAGCAACCTTGGCAGGACCAGAGTGGAAAATGGTAATATAGGAGATGTAGCTGTAACAAACAGGTATATCCCTCTACAAATCAGAGGGGACATGGAGACAGGGCTGGAGACGGAGACTGAGGATAGTATGGGTGGGCAGAAGATAGAGGGAGGGATTGGACACCAGATATGAAGTAATCTTGGAGAAGCATCTGTGGATGATGAGGTAGTGATTGTGAGGGAGGATGGGCCTGGGAGAGTGGCAAGCACAGGCCCAGGGGGATCAGGATGGAAGAGAGAGAAGAGGAAGGGGAAGTGTTTGAAACACTAGTTGGGGGAAGGGAAGTGAAGAGCACAATACCAAAGGGATTAGGAAGGGACAGGGAGAAGGAGAAAGGGGAAGGACTTGAAGGGCTAGTTGGCGGGTGGTAGAATTGGGGAGCACTTGTAAAACACAGGTGAGGGAGAAGGTGATGGGTCAAAGGAAGAATCCAGGAAAGGGTGAACAAAGGGGGACAGAGCAAGACAAGGAAGAGGAGAGGCAGTGGGGTCAGGCAAGGGAAGGGTAGTTGTTAACAACAACAAATGAGGTTCAGTTTAATTGGATACCAGGGTATTGATATTAGGGGACCACATAGTCAGGGGAATAAAACTGAGGGGCAGTGGTGATGGAAGATAGTGTTGTATCAGGGTAGAATGCATGACCAGTTAGCTGTGCACAAGGTCACTCATCATGTGCACTGGTTAGTTGGGAAGTGCAAGGGGTACCAAATATTGTTCTGCACATGGACATGCATGATCTGGCTGAAAATAATGTGAAAGAGGTACAGAGAGATGGAAAGAGTCTGTGAGGTGGAAGGAACCATGATCTCCTTCTCGGAAGTCCTGCCGGTCCCTATGGGGACATTGGAAAGGAAGCAAAAAATATGCAAATTCAACAACTGGTTAAGGAACTGGTGTCTGGCCATGGGGTTTGGACTAGTGGGAAAATGGGGCGGTACTTGGGACAACAAAGACCCATTCCTTAGAGAACATAGAATTTGATGGCAGATAAGGACCGTTTGGCCCACCCAGTCTGCCCATTTCCCTACCTACTGGATAAGCTGCAGATCCTAGTTAACCAGCAGCCTACTTCTTCTTACCCCAACCCCCCAGAATTGCCTTATGACTGTCCCATGCATGCTTGAATTCCACCACTGATTTTGACTCCACAACCTCCTCCGGAAGGCCGTTCCAAGCATCCACAACCTTCTATGAAAAATACTTCCTTAAATTACCTCTGAGCCACTCCATCTTCAAATTGTGCCCTCTTGTTCTTGCACACCTCTTTTTTGAAAGATGCTACCTCTTGGATTTTGTTGATTCCCTTGAGGTACTTGAAAGTTTCTATCATGTCCCCCTCCCTCCTTTCCTCGAGGCTATACATATTAAGCTCCTTAAGTCTCTCTTCATATGTCTTCCGGTGCAGACCCTGCACCATTTTAGTTGCCCTCCTCTGGACAGCTTCCATCCTGTCTATGTCTTTGCGGAGATTGGGTCTCCAGAACTGCACACAGTACTCCAGATGGGGTCTCACCAGCTGTCTGTACAGAGGGATAATAACTTCCTGTTTTCTACTGGTGATGCCTCTCCTTATGCATCCCAGTAACCCCCCAGCCCTCCTTGCTGCCCTCTCACATTGCTTGCCCACCTTTAGGTCATCTGATATGATTACCCCCAGGTCCCTTTCCATTTTTGTTGTTGTTAGTATCTCACCCCCCATTGTGTACTCTTCCCTGGTTTTTGTTTCCCAGGTGCCTTACCTTGCACTTCTCAGTATTGAATCTAAGTTGCCATACATTTGACCATTCCTCTAACCTTGCCAAGTCCCTTCTCATCCTTTCCACCCCACCCTGTGCATCAACTCTGTTGCAGATCTTAGTGTCATCTGCAAAGAGACATACTTTCCTTCCAGTCCTTCCATAATGTCGCTTAAAAGACTTTGAAGAGGACTGGTCCTATACTGAACCCTGCGTACCCCACTAGTAACCCTCCTTTCTTCTGAGTGGACTCCATTTACTATTACTCTGTGTCCTATTCTCCAGCCAATTTTTTACCCAGGCTGTCATCTTGGGACCCACTCCCAGGCTGGCTAACTTGTATATTAATCTTTTGTGTGGGACTGTGTCAAATGCCTTGCTAAAGTCTAGGTAGGCCATGTCCACAGCCCCTCCCTGATCTACTACTTTGGTCACCCAGTCAAAGAAATCTATCAGATTTGTCTGGCATGACCTTCCCGCTGTGAATCCATGCTGCCTAGGACCGATTAATAAGCTGGGTAGGCTCAGGGTGGGTCATAAGTTGATTAACTGGGTGGCAAACTGGTTGGTGGGCAGAGAACAGAGTGTGGTGGTAAATGGTATACAGCCATAAGAGATGCAAGTCACAAGTGGGGTACCTCAGGGATCAGTTCTGGGGCCAGTTCTCTTCAATATCTTCATCATTAACATTGCAGATGGACTGGAGGGTAAGGTTTGTCTGTTTGCAAATGACACCAAGATCTGCAACAGAGCAGATGATCCAGATGGGGTGGGCAGAATGAGAAGAGATCTGGATAAACTGGCAAAATGGTCAGAAGAGTGGCAATGGGGGTTTAATGCAAAGAAGTGCAAGATCATGCACATAGGGAAGAGAAACCCTGAAGCCACCTATAGGTTGGGAGGGGAGGTGCTGACATTCACAATGGTAGAAAGAGACTTGGGCATCATCATCACAGATTACCTGAATTCATCCAAGCAGACCACTAAAGCAGTAGCTAAGGCTAGAGGGATGTTGGGGTGTATTAGTAGCGGTATTGCAAGTAATAAGAGGGAGGTAATAATCCCGCTTTACAAGACACTGATTAGGCCCCATCAGGAGTTCTGCAAGCAGTACTGGAGGCCGCACCTGCACATGAACAATAGCAAAATGCAAACAGTCCAGAGAAGTGCAACCAAAATGGTGCAGGGACTGCATCAGAAGACATATGAGGACAGATTAATGGAGCTCAATACGTATACCCTAGAGCAAAGGAGGGAGAGAGGTGTTGTGATCGAAACATTCAATCATCTTAAGGGCATTAACAAGGTGAAAGAGTCTAACATGTTTCAATACAAGAAAAATAGCAGGGCAAGAGGACACAACATGAGATTAGAGGGAGGCCAATTAAGGGGTAATATGAGGAAGTTATTTTTCACAGAAAGGGTGGTGGAAGCATGGAATGGCCTACATCAGGAAGTGGTGGATATGAATACAGTGCAGGGCTTCAAACAGGCATGGGATTGGCATAAGAGAGCAATACAGATGAGTATGAATAGATAGGCCATTGACTTGAGTACAGACCTTATGGCACATTCATAAGGAAGAAAAAATGGGCAGACTAGATGGGCCTTGTGGTCCTTATCTGCCATCAACTTCTATGTTTCTATTAGTGAAGGGAGTGACAGTAGCAAGGATGAGGACTCAGAGAATAATGTGGAAGTACTCTGGGCCACCATGCAAGACAGCAGGGGAAGAAGAGTCAATCTGGGGGTTGTATGCAGGCTACCAAAGCAGTCAGAGGGCACTGACAATGAATCGGTGGCCATTATTAGCAAACATTGTGCCAGTGATAGAGGAAGGACAGTGGTGTTCTGGGATTTTAACCTGCCAGGGATATATTGGGGTACCATGGTGTCAGGATCTGCAATGGAACACAGGTTATTGGTCACCTTTCAGGATTAATGTTTAACACAACTGGTGGGAGAACTGACAAGGGAGGATAGCATTCTGTATCTGGTACTGATGGACATGGGTCAGGTAAAAAAACTGGCAGTGCCGGACCCATTTGCAGGGAGTGACCACTCAATGATGTGGTTTTCCTTGGACATGGGGAAGAAATGGAACCAGTCTAAAACTACTGGGGTGGACTTCAGGGGAGCTGACTTCTGGGATATGGCTGCTATATTATTGGGACACTACTGTGATAACAGGCCAGGGATGAGCACAGAGAGTCAGTGGGGGATATTAAAGTCAGGCCTGTTGGAAGCTACAAAAGCCTGCACTCAAACCAAGCATAAAACTTCTCACTCCACATTCCCCTCATCTTTACTTTATCCCCACGTCCTCTCCCCCTCTACCCTCCTGTTAATCTCCCTTCCATGGTCTATATCCCCCATCACTTCTCTGCCCATTGTTTACCTGGTTCTACTTCTCCCTCCCTCTCCCCCCCCCCCATGTCCACTCCCTATGTTCGCTCTGTCTCTACAGACATCATTCCACAGTCGTGTTCTACCACTCTGTCTCCCTGAATCATTTATGGGTATTGACCCTGACACCATGGTATTTTATGAAGTAACCTGATTGTATTTACCCATTTTACTTATTTTACTTGATGTCTATGTATACAAATATTGCTTCCCACCAGAAGGCATTGTACCCTCTGTATAAAATGTATATAATCAAAGTACTCAATTGTTTAACTCATGTCGTATTGTATATATTTTTTGAAATATTCTTTTTACGTTTTGCACTCTATTCTACATGTGTTTCTGCCCTATGTACTCATCTGTGTTACATGATTGTTCTTATAGAATGACTGTTCAAGCACTTGCTATACTGTAATATTTGGTGAATTGTCCTGTTCCAAGTTGACTCCTACTTGCTGTCAGTTCCCAAATGCATGCTATTGTCCTTTGTATCTCATAAGCTGTCTACTGTGCTGTTCTTTTTACTGGTGTTCTCTCCTGGGTCTCCCCTGAAAAAGGGACTGTAATTGTTTCAGTGGACTTACCCAGTTACCAGAATTCAAATAAATAAATAAAAATAAAAGACATCTATGGCCAGAAGACCTTGTTGGTGGTCCCGTGAAGTACTGCTGTGGGTGAGGAAGAAGATGCTAGCATTCAGAAGATACAAGGACTCACATAGGGAAGCAGATAAGGATGAGTATCACAGGTCTCAAGGGAGGTTAGTAGAAAGGTAAGAGTGGCAAAGGTGACCAAGGGGCTTAGATTAGCCCAGGGGCTCAGGGAGGGGGAGAAGGACTTTTATAGATATATCAGTGAGAGAACATGGGGGGAACATAATCAGGCTGAGGAAGAAAGAGGGCTGAGTAGAAGGGAAGGCAGAGAAGGCCAAAGCACTTAATGAATATTTTTGATCGGTCTTCTCAAGGGAGAGGGATGGTCCATTACCACCGGGGGAGGCAGGCTGGGGACAATGGAGGGGGACACGTACACCAGCTGGTGCATCTCTCTCCACACCGCCACCATCTCATGAAACAGCTGCACCAACAGATTCACCATCCTGTTCTGCTATACCAGGATGCTGCACAAGGCCCTCACCATTCTGACCATCCTCCACTGCGGCCATACCCTGGGAACACCTAGGAGAAGGGATAGAACAGGCAATAAGCAACATGTCCAAATGATCCCTAGCCCACCCACACTGTGCACTGGACACTGGAGGCACACACCAGGGGATGGACCACCAAGGTCCTGCACATGGATGGCCACACCAGGCCATCTACACAGCACACTGCACTAGTGCAGACAGGCACACAAGGCTGTGCAGTGGGCACATTGGCACACACACAAGGCACATGATGCAGACC
This sequence comes from Neoceratodus forsteri, assembly GCA_016271365.2. NCBI lineage: Eukaryota > Metazoa > Chordata > Ceratodontiformes > Ceratodontidae > Neoceratodus > Neoceratodus forsteri. The sequence goes on along the minus strand of CM057456.1, from coordinate 108,859,461 downwards.
ACAGGCACCTGTGGCCACACATATGGGGGATGCTAAACGCTCAACACCCCCGGGCAGCACAGTGGATATAGACATGGTACAAGCACATGCAGCACAACACTGGCATGACCACTGGACATCATTCCCACCATGGAAATGCCCACACATGGATGTGGTGACCATGTCTGGACCCTGCAACCAACAGAGACCCCCACATACACAGTACAGTACAGTAATGGGAAAATGCCTACCTGGCTGCCGTCATCCTGCTGACCCAGCTGCTGACCCATCAGCATGTGTGCCTGCATCTGTCACAGCCTTTCTGGGTCCATGCAGCACAGGTCATCATACCGGTGCCTGCACTGCTCCACACTGCACCTAACACCCGTTCGGTGCTCCAGGGCCATACCCACATGGTCCAACACCTCACTTCATGCCTGTTGCAGTGGAACCTGCCTAAACAGCTGTGGTACTAAGGGCTCAACTGGTGTGACTAGGTTGCACATCTCTATGTCCAACCAATGTACTGCTCTATGGGAGGTAGTGGTGCATGGCATGGCTCTGGTATTAAGCAAGAGTTGGAGACATTATGGCCTACACAGCACACACATTTTGTGGCACGAAGATATTGTGCAATAGATTACCATTGTACGTGACCACACAGCATGGGGATGCATGATTGGCATACACTGTGAAGTGTATTGCACAGCTCAGCAGATGCGCACAGTGGCATGGCCTGGCAGGTACCTGGGTCATGTCGATGACCCTGACGGCACAGAGTATTGCCCTACACAGTGCCATGCATGATCTCAGCCTGTGCAGTATTTGGCATAGCACACCACAGCAGCTGCACTATAAGGCAGTGTACTGTGATGCATGGGCATGCGTGATAGGCAACTAGTACCACATGCGCACAGGGGGCATATTGCACAATGCAGATGGTCACGTGATATGCTAATGCACCCGTGTGCGCATATGTGCACTGCAGACCCGTGCACCACACGTGGGCAGAAAATTTGCCACATGATTGCTCCAGCGCAGCATGATTGAGCATAGCATAATAACACGCTATTCAGTCACCATATGCAAATCACCTCATGAGCCTATTGCACAGCTCAATAGAGTACATTAGCATATCATTACCAATGTGCACAGGCTCATTTGCATGTGTTACGCCTTATAAGTGTCATGACACAGCACAAGTCGTGGACCAGTATTGTAGCCTGTATGGTAAGGAAATGCTAACACTGAGATTGACAGGCTCATATCTGCACTGCAATGGAACACTGCACTGTGCCATGCTGCCACTGACCTCCGGTGCTGTCACTGTCCACAGGTAGCAGAATGTCCAAGGTAGAGGAAGAGAAGGAGCGTGGGCCTGCCCAGAAGCGCAGGCCTAATTTCACTAAAGAGGAGCAGCAGGCCCAGTCCGAGGCCTACCTTGACAGGGACGACCTGCTGAGTGGTGCAACAAGTACATCACAAGAGAGGTCGGCTGGGTGGTATGTGGTGGCCACCTATGAGAATGCCCATGGCAGACACCAGAGGAGCACCCAGAAGTGCCACAAGAAGGTGGGGATGGACAAGCGCCACATCAGGGAGAAGGTGGTAACTATCAGGGCTTCATGCAGCAGAACTGGCAGAGGACCATCCATGCTGACAGTGACAGAGGAGATGGTGGTGGCCACCATCAGCTGTCCTGCCATAGAGGACATTCCTGGTGGTGAATTTCAGATGGGTGACAGCCCCTCACAGCATGGTGAGTCAACACACAACATACTTGGAGGGTGGAAGGTATGGGCTGCACCATGCAGCGGGACCTGCCACCATGCTGCATGATCTGTACGTGCATTGCCTGTGGCTATGCACTGTGCACTGGTGAATGGCAGCCATGGCAGCATGCACACCTAGGTATGGGTACCATCTGCATGGGAGCTACAGCACTGCTGACTCTGTGTTCCTCTTTTCCAGTGCAATCACATCTCCATGGAATAGTTCAGGAGGAGGAGGATACCAACATGGGTCCGGATGAGGTGGTGATGTTGACATCCATGGGCATCCATGGCAGGGACTGGCTGAAATGCAACAGTGTGGGGCTGTTGAACATCCTGGTGCTGGAGTCAGATGACACGCTGTCAGAGCTCCTGCTGGAAGAGAGCCTGCCTGTGCTTTGCACAGGCACCCAGCTGGGAAGCACGTCTGTCTCCGATGATAATATCACTCTGATCCAGGACAGCACATGTGGTGCTGGCCATGGTCCAGGGAGAGATGAAGGCACCATTGGGGCCCAGTGCTGCACCTGCAGCTATGCAGCTGCCCCCTGTCCACACTGGCACAGTGTTGTGTGGTGCCACTGCTGTGTCTTGTGAGAGGGGGTTGCTGTTGCAGGCATGGCAGGGCTGGGAACAGACCAGCAGATGGTTGGACAGCAGCAGGATGCAGTCATCACTGGGCAGGTTGCTACGGGACCACCGCCGGTGCCCCCATTGCCACACTGCCCCCTGTGTAGTCTGCTGTGCAGCATCCACCTGAATGGTGCACTGACCAGCGTTCCACACCTCCCTCAGCAGGCCGGCATCATGACCAGGATGTGTAGGATACTGACCAGCTGACAGAACACACCTGGCTGCTGTGGGCATCCATAGACAACTAGGCACTGCTTGCTTTGGAAATCAGTGCACTGTGGGCTGAGGTGTGTCAGCTGACTGAGCATCAGGACAGAGTACATGCGCAGCTCATCAGTGAGCTCCACCAGCTATGAAAGGAAATGGACATCTCTGGACAGCATGACTGGTCCCACTGTGGCTGGGTTTGAATCACTGGCAGCCACTGGGCATGGCCATGCACATAGGACCCCCCGCAGTGGGACATCAACTCCAACATCAACTCCACAGTCCCGGCATATGGTGAACCCTGCATGGCAGACATCAGGCTCTGACATGGCCATCCTCGACACCCCCGGTGCAGGTCTGTTCGGCTGGCTTTACACCCTAATGAGAAGCCAGTTGCATTCTCAGGCCTCTACCCCTGTGAGTGTGTTGGACACCCCCGTTGGCCATTGCACAGCCTGTGGCTGCTGACCAGCCTGGGCACAGCTGCCCACATGGCCATGGCAGCTGTGGTACCATGTAGTTGCCCTGATGTGTGTGCTGCCCTTCCCTGCTGTCCACTGCTGCTGCCCAGTACACACTCGGGTGGTTCCCCGTGCATGTGGTGATGTGCATGTATGTTGTGGCACACACCCCTGTGTGTGCTGGCTGGGCTGTTGGGCCTTGTAGCATGGGTGTGATGAGGGCAACTCCATGCCAGCTGTGCCTATGTACTGGTGTCATGAATCTGATTCATGCCAGTCCTGCAGCCCACGTGTGTGTACCCGTGTCTGTGCTGTGCACTGTGTATGTCTGTGTGGCATTGCATCCACCGTGCATGCCGCATGTGCCTGAGTCCCTACATGCATCCTATGTGCCTGTCCCGTCCTGTGGGAGGGGTGCTGGACCATGCAGCCACTGCATGTGTGTCATTACATTTTCCTGCATTCTCCATAGTTCTTCTGTGTGATGGTGGCCCCGTGCCTCCTGGCCTCTGCTGCCAGCATGGGATCCCACCTCCCCATGGATGACTGCACATCCTCCTCTGGTCCATCTTCACTATCCTTCCCACTACTGTTGCCCTCATCCACCTGGACAGCTATCTCACGGCCAATGGCCATGTTGTGCAGCATGCAGCAGGCCATGAATAGGTCACAGGCTTTGGACAATCTGTATTGTAAGGCACCACCTGACCTGTATAGGCAATGGAACTGCATCTTGAGTATGCCAAAGACATGCTCAATGACATTGCACGTAGTGGTGTGTGCCTCACTGGATCTCTCCTCTGCGGGAGAGGAAGGTCGCCGGAAGGGGTGAGCAGCCAGGGCCTCAGTGGGTACGCACTGTCACCTGTGTTGAAAGAAAGCATGATTATCTCTGTCCTGTGTTTGTGCCACCCCCTCACCCCTGCTGCTTTCTGCTCCTGTGCCTTCCTCCCCTCAGCATTGCTGCACCTGCCTCCTTCCCCATACCTTGCTCACCTAACAGGTGCTCCATGGGGATATCCCTATGCTCGAATCTCTGGCACAGTATGGAACTCTGCCAGATGTAGGCATTGTGCACACTCCCAGGATGTGTGGTGCACATATAGATGATGCACTCCTTGGCATTGCACACCACCTGGCAGTTGATGGATGGGTATCCCTTGCGGTTGATGTATGTTGCTCCCTTGGGGCCAGGTGGTGTGCGTATAGCCATGTGGGTGCAGTTTAATGCCCGTATCACACCTGGCATGCATGCCACCCTATGGAAGTCCTGCATGTTTGCTGTACACTCTGAATGTGTGCTTAGGAATCATATGAACTCCAAAGCATGTGGCAGCAGAGCACTGAGTATCTGTGTGAGGAGGCGGGACTTGGCCGATTGGGTGATCCCTGTGGTGGCACCAATTGGTCTCTGGAAGGTGCCTGTGGTGAGCAAGCACATCACTGTTGTCACCTTGCTCTCCACAGAAATAGCATGACTCCATCTGGTGGGTGCTAGCAGCTCATCACTACACAGTTCACAGAACTGCCTCAGAATTGCCCAGTTCAGGCGGTACCGGCCCATGATCTCCACATCATTGTAGTCCTCAAAAGTGAGACAGGCATGGTATCATCAGTGTTGAGCATACCGCCAATGGGCCCTTCATCAGCCAAGTTGCTGTTCCTTCCTCATCCCCACACCCCTCATTACCTGCTCCATCAGAAACAGTGCTGTGTCCATGCTGCTGTGCTTAATGCTCAGCGTTGCGTATCTGCTGTGTCTGTGTTTGAGCCTGTTTTTATAGGCTCAAATCTGACTTGCGCATCCTGTAGTTTGCTCCTGACTTGCACCATGGATTTGGGTTGAATATGCCATTGTGCTGCATATTCACGGGACCACCCCCTTGCACTTGCGCTGTATACATTACATTTGTGCCACAGTAGTTGAATGTCGCTCTGTGGTGCAAGTCTATAGTTGCACCAGCACAACTCGGTTGTGCCATGTGCAACTGTTACCTGAATATCTGGCCCTACAGTAGGTGTACTATCTATAATACTAGCACAGGCTTTTGGCTTATATAAATGTTGGATCAATTTTTTTTTTTTATCTAATAATTTATTGTTACTGGTTTGTTCCACCAAACTTTCCCTTCCCTTGTCCTTATCCATATTTCGAGATGCAAGTTTTCCACTTCTGGTAATTATCATATTCAGACACAGTTTAGTATCAACACAGCAGTATAAAAGATTCTTCCAGCAATATCACCTGCCAGGACTAAACCCGAGGTAACAGCAGTTATGGACAATTAAATATGAAAGTAGATATTTACTTAGAGTTTTAAAAGAGAATCCTTGTCTAATTTTATCAAGATCAATAGTTAAGAGGAAAACGTAGACAAGAGACTACAGTACAGATTAAAGACCTCATATAAATCTACATTCTCATCAAGTGAACCTTGATAGGCAAATATGTTTGTATCTACAGTATATTTATATAAAGTTGCACTAAAAGTTGTAAGCTCCCTACTTCAATAATATTTTTTAATAAGGTGGTTAGTTAAATTATTGACTAGATAAATGCTTAACATGTTTCTCTCTAGAGCACAGTCAATTTTCACAAAAAAATTCAATATGTTTCAGCCATAATGCATGCTGCTCAAACTAATACTTGGTCTAGTGCTGCGACTGAAGTTGAGAGAGAATGGTGAATCTACCTGAGAAATGCCAGACATGCGCTTTATGCACTTCTCTGCTTCCAGTTCACCATGAAATTAAGGCATTAGGGAAAACAGATCAGTGGATTGTCAGCAGCTCAACAGCACAATGTTGTAAGTGCTCCCATGAAGTTTTATAATTGCATCAATTACATCTGATTATGTCAATTCAACAATTAAACGGTTACTGGTGTATCTAGGATCTCACCCGCATTTTGACTGCAGTTGAGATGTAGGTACAGTAGTCAATTTTAGTATTTTTTTTTTAAATTAAAGTCTAAATACTTTTAATTTTAGCACAAAACACTCTTTTGAATCAACTATAATTAACTGTAAGCTGTCTCTTAATTGTGCAACATCAGTAAACATCAATGTCCATAACATAAATAAATAAAAGCTAAGTTTGATAATGGGTCAGTTTACTTGATATGTTTATATATCAAAAAATGAAAGAAACCACTTGACAGAGAAGGTAGAGAGATGAATGAGCTAAGCAAATTTCTTATTTTCACTCGGTATGTTGGGCAGTAAAATTTGCAAGGATTGAGAAATTTCCAACTGGTCCTTAGAATGACCAACCCTCCACAGATTCCCCCATTGATTCCGTTTCAGGAGTGGGCTCCCCACCAGACAGGACACCTAGCTGTGAGAACAATATTACAGAGTAATAAGGACAGCTGAAAAAAAATTTGTCAGCTCAAAATAGCCTGGAAAGAATGCTGACAAGCTGCTACCACAGACTCTCCTTTTAAGTACAAGCCTACAATAATGTGTTAGGTTATACAGGCAATGGTGGCATATCTGTTGTAAGAAAGGAGTGCTTGTGTTAACATTCCTGCTAGTCAGCTTCTCAACAGTTGAGTAATGTGCAGCTGCGCAGTCTCTCATCCCAGTCGAATGATCAATCCTCCACGCCTCACTTGTATTACAGCATTCCCATGGGTAGTGGTCCTTCCCCCACCTGATCACCAGCCCAGTATCATTTCAGTACCCCTTCCCATGGCTAGCAGTCCCCCCCAAAGGATTGCTTGGTGGTAAAATTTCAGAACCCCCCACCACCACCACCTTGGCTAGTGGTCCCTCCCCCCACCTAATCACCCATTGTCCAGTAGTATCCCTCCATCCCTTTCCCATGTATAATACAATATTTAATTGACCTGGTGATCTAGTGAACCTCTTTCCCTCCATGTCCCTGATCCTAGCAGCCAGTGCTTTTTTTTTTTTTTTTTTCTTATTCGCTGGTGGTCTAGTGGCCCCCTCCTGCCCACCCCAGCTTGTAGTTTTCCCCAGTAGCACCCTGCTCCCCCTCACCCCAAAAAGGAGTGGGCAACCAGCACAACCCCATGCTCTCCTCCACATCTGACTGCCTACAGAGTTGTCAATGAATGAGAGTGTGCCTGTACAAGCTTGCTATCCATGGGAAGGGGGGGCAGGGTAGATAGATAGATAGATAGATAGATAGATAGATAGATAGATAGATAGGATAGATAGATAGATGGATGGATGGACAGACATATAGACAGACAGCTGGGAAGAGAGACAGATAGATAGATAGATAGATAGATAGATAGATAGATAGATGATAGATAGATAGATAGATAGATAGATAGATAGATAGATAGATAGATAGATAGATAGATATTTTATTTATAAAGTGCTCCATTCCGGGGACCTGAAACGCTGTACATTTTAAAACTAAAACATTTAACAGACAATAATAATATTAACAATCCTATAATATTCAGCAAAGTGTCAGCACCATTAAAACTTGTCTATCTATATAATAAAACAACTGATTTACTTTGCAAATCAAATGCCTGCTGAAATATAAATGTCTTAAGGCCAGCCATAGGGTAGGTGCAGCAACTGAAAATGCCCACTCCCCGAATGCTGCAACTTAACCCTGGAAACTCCAAGGAGGCACCCCTCGGCAGAACAGAAAGCCTGGGCCAGGAGGTCTTGTAGATAGACTAGTCCCCTTTTGTGTAAGGCCTTGTAGGTCAGGAGCCCTGCATTGCAGATAATACGCCACCTGACTGGCAGCCAGTGCAACTCGCAATGGACAGGAGTGATATGTTCTCTTCTTTTCCCGCCAGATAACAGTCAGCAAAACAGGGTTACTGAAATGATATGGGGCAGGTGATCAGGTGGGGGAAGAGTCCACTAGCCACCAGGTATTTATGTTATTTATTTTTATTTTGGGCAACAGAGCAGGTAGGACTTCTGTAGGTACACATTTGTTGCATGTAACTGCACTGTGATTACATTGCAATTACAGTGTAGCTACACTGTAACTACAGTGCAGTTAAAGCAACAAAGTATTACTAAAATATCTTTCAAATATATTTGTATTAGTGCACTCTCATTAGAAAAACATAACATTGCTGACAGCCTTTGGCTTCCCCCTGGAAAAGTATGTTCTTTGGATAGTTCCTCATTAGCTCATACCCTCAGTAGAACGGCCCCATTTTACCTTGGCATATAACTAGTCCAGTTTATACTGTTCTTAGCAAAACATGCACACACATTAGTCACTTAATAAACTCACAGTCCCCAGTGTAGAATGTCACTCCCAGCTCTTTTATTCTCTTGCCAAAGATGGTATGTTAGCGAGGGAGTTTATCTGGCAATGAGCTTATAATCATTGACAAATACTTGTTTTTCCCTGGTTCCTCGGTGGGGGTGGTGTATGCTGGCATTCTCTCCCTCCATTGTCTGATCTGGTGTAGATGTTTGGAGTTAGTGGAAGTCTTGCCCCTGAATGACTAGTCACAGCATAGTTTCGAGGCATGGTAGAGGCCATAGGATTCTACATGTAGTTATCTTTCTCCTGAAGTCTAGCATAACATTGAGTTGCTGCAGAGAGACTTGTTGCTGTAGAAGACATGATGATGGTGTCAATACCATAGCTGACAATATTAGATGTTAAGAAAAAACACATCTCTTGATGGCATTAGATGCTGAAATACCATCTTGATGTCACTGTTGTTCAGACATACCATAACCTCTCTTAAGTAATGGTCATATTTTTATACAGTACAGTTTGAAGAGCATAGACTTTTCATCTTACATCATCAGACATTATTTTACTTACATTTTAGGTAGGATCATTTGATAAGCATATGTTTGTGTATCTTAGAGGAGTCTGAAGTGTAGCAGAAAAAACAGCTATATAGTCATTTCAGCCTTAAAATGACAGGCTGGCTTTAGCAGAAAATTGATCAAAGTTGAGATAATACTTTCATTAAATGAACAGGTAAATCAAGTTCAAATCTGACCTGAACATATGTGACCCCATATTGTTCACACCAGGAAAAGAGAATCCAAGGGCTTTGTTTGGAAGATCGGGTGTGGCTTCTGACTGGCAGCTAGGAGTCTCTATATGAAATCTATGTGACTTTCCACAAATGCTGGCTTCTTGTGTATTATTGACAGTGTGAGACTCTTGGTGTTTGGAACTGGTGCCTGCAGATGCATGAACTGGATACTGTGGACCCAAAAGAAGGTTGTGGGTAGTGAGAGAACCCACAGGTTAATGTACACTCTTTCCCTTTGTCACTGTTGATTTTAATACAGTGCTGCAGTGACAGAGCAGCCACAAGCTTTTTATCTGTGTTATCTGTATGTTATTATGTGTTATGCTTAATTTTCTTTTCTCTGGTGAGAGCAGAGACAAACATTTCATAACCTGACTGTTTGAACTGCTAAGGACGAAGTGTGTTTTGACCTTGTCCATTTGAACTGTTGACACCTTAGGCTTAAGCTAGACATACTATCATGCTATCATTATCATTCTTGAAACTGTGTTTGAATTCTCTTGAGTCAGATGCATTTTTTAGTCACATGTGTAGGGTAATATGTAATTATGTATACTGTATGTAGGGTTTTGGGTGCATTGGTTTGGTGTGACTGATTCAGAGTAGGGGTGGTGATTGCTGAAGTGACTGGTTAGTGAATTATTGTTTATCAAGAATAGGGTGGCGAGATTGTTTGGTGGATTGGTTGGTCAGTGTGTGTTTGGGGCATTGCTGTTGGGTGCTGTGGGTTTGCTGCTTGATTGTGGGAGGATTGGTTTTATCTGGTGGCATCAAGTGTGTGGGATTTAGGGCCCCCTGGCTTAGCTACTCCCCATTGCAGAAGCTTGACCTCCACCCCTTCAATGACCCCTTGCTAGCGGTACCATATAGGCACTACAGGGAGGTGTGCACTGTTAGGAGGAAAGATTCAAGGTGGTAGGGGGCAGGAGAGTTCCAGTGAGAGCAGTATAAGTCTGGTGAAGACCAGGAGGTGCCATGTGGTGGAATGGGTACAAGAGAGAAGTGACACATTCTTGGTACCCTCAGCCAGGGCTCCTGCCACAATGAGTACGCAGGTAATCATTAGGTCAGCAGGCTCCTCTCCTCCCATAAAGGCAGTGTGCTCCAATGCCAGATCTATGAGGTACAACACATTAATTATGGTGGCTTTACTGTCTTATTCTTTGCTTGATCGGGCTTGTATCATTGAGACCTGGCTGAGTGATAATGCCAGACCTGTGTTCGAGGTGGGTGTGCCAGCTGAGTGTTCTGGGGTTCACTGCCCTCAGAGGGATCATGGAGGGAATGGCTATTTGTTTTATAGCCAAGATGAACCTCATCATACTGCTAATTGGGGAAACTTCATTGTTTAACTGTGAGACTATGTATGGGGGTCCAGGTGCAGATTGCATGATCCTTCAAGTGTACTGGCCTCCAATGCATGAGAGGGAGTTCTTTCAAGAAATCATGGAGTTCATTGCCAAGAAGGTATTGGAGTTACCCAGATGGTTGATTCTGGGTTACTTCAACACCTGGGTTGTCAATAAACTCTCACAGTTTGGTCAACATTTCCTTCAGTTGGTGAAATCACTGGGCCTACCACAGGTATTTACATCTGCAGCACATTAATGTAGTCATGAATTAGATGCAGTCTTCTCACTGAGACTTGAGATTAATAACTTTGAGATTGATTTGGTCAGTTGGTCAGTTCCCTGTATGGTGAGCTTCTAATTCAGGGCCCCTTCTCATAGTCCACCCCCTGTAGAGATGATAAACAACCACACATTGAATGGGTTGCCCCAGCAGGACTTAAAGCAATTGCCGATATTTCAGGAGTGATGGCTGCTTGTGTGCTTGGATTGGAGGAGGTAGTTGTGGCCTATAAAAAGGTCATGCCCAGTTGTAGCACTGCTGTATATGAACCAGAACTTCAAACTTGAGATCCCTGTTGTTTGATGGGGAGCTCAGGGAGCTGAAGCCCAAGGGTTGGAGGCTGGATTGCTGTTGTTGGTAGTTGCAGATCAATCTCTGGCCTTGCGGATTCACTATTGTGAGTATCAAAGAAAAATGTTTTGTAAGAAGGCAGAATTCCTGTCCAGAGACATTGTGGCAGGAAGAAACCTACCAGCTCGGTTTTTATGGACAGTAGACAGACTACAAAGATACATACATACATAGATACATAGACAGTGTCAGCAGATAAGAGCCTATGGCCCACCCAGTCTGCCCATTTGAGCTTGTAAGTTCAGTTTGTTTTCCTAGAAGTCTGTTGCCCCTTACCCCTGACCTCCAGAATTCCTTGATGTCTATCCCATGCATTCTTAAATCCCATGATTGTTTCAGCCCCCACCACTTCCTCTGGCAGGGTGTTCCACTTGTCCACCACCCGCTCTGTGAAGAAATTCTTTCTCATGTTTCCTCTGAATCGTCCTCCCTCCAACTTCATCCCATGCCCTTGAGTCCTGGAACATCTTTTTTGCTTAAAAATAGTGTTTTCCTGCACCCTGTTCCTCCCTGTAAGATACTTGTATGTCTCTATCATATCCCCTATCTCCCTCCTCTCCTCCAGGGAGTACATGTTCAGTTCCTTCAACCTGTCTTCATAGGACTTGTGATGCAATCCATGCACCATCTTTGTTGCCCTCCTCTGAACCTTCTGTACCCTGTCTATGGCCTTACGTAGGTATGGTCTCCAGAACTGTACACTGTACTCCAGGTGGGGCCTCACTAGTGTCTTGTATAGTGGAAATATGACCTCCCTTTTCCTGCTGGTGATGCCCCTGCCTATACATCCCAGCATCCTATTTGCTTTACCTGCTGCCTTGTCACACTGTTTCCCTACCTTGAGGTCGTCAGAGATGATAACCCCAAGATCACTTTCCTGCTTGGTGCATGCTATATCCTCACCCCCCAACTGATATATTGTGCCAGGGTTTTTGTGCCCCATATGCATTATCTTACATAATCCAGTCTGTCTGTAACCAGTGACAGCAAATTCGTCTACACGTTGCAAAGAGGTTGCTTAGTTTTTCTCTGACAGGGTATTTTAAATTGATTCCATGATTTCCCCAACTAGGTTGCCACAACCTAGCATGGCCAAACTGATAGTGAACAGTGACCTCCAGCTCATCTGGAAAGAGTGTAGGCTGGTTTTAGCAGATGATGTGGAGTATCTCAAAGCTGCAGCCTGCCTTTTGTGAGTTGGAGCTGAACCTGACATGCCTTGTGGTGGAGTGCATAGGGTTTCTGAGTTGAGTGTTTGCTGAGCTAGTCCAGTGCTCCCTTTCTGAGGGGGGCATTTCCAAGTGAATTGCAAAATGCACTGGTTGCACCAGTCCTTAACAAGCTTTCATAGGACCCTGCCTTTTTTGTGAATTATAGACCAGTCTCTAACCTTACCTTTTTGGGGAAGGTTATCGAGAAAATGGTGATGCTACAGTTTGAGGGAAATCTCATGACTTTTTACATTTATGAACTTGAACAAACTGTGGGGACACTGTTGAGCTGAGAAAGAAGTATCCACGTTTGTTTGGAGTTTCACTGTTGAGATGCTAAAAACCCATAAAATTACCTTCTTAAAACACCATTTACAGGATATATTCTGTCTATTGGTGAATGGAATTTTCGGACACCGCTATGGATAACTTTAGTTCCCCTAAGATAATCGGGAGAGGAGTCCCAGCAAGAGGGTGTGTTGGATCTACTGCAGTGCCAGCCAGGACAGGGAGCTCTCCTGTAACATGCTCTGAAATGGGTGTCAAGCCAAAAGCGTCAGCCAAACCTACTTTGGCCTCTATACAAAACCTCCTGGCTGAGTTCCAGTCTGAAGCTAGGCTTTCTTCTGCATGGATTGAGAATTCTTTAATGGATATTACATCTCAGTGTGCTGCAATTGAGCTGAGGGTTGAGGCTACAGAACAGGCTTCAAAAAATAATGAGATGGAAGTGAAGGCAGTGACATCAAGGATTTTAACATTAGAGGGAGCAGTGAACGCATCACTACATGAACAGCTAGCCCAGTCATCCAGACTGGAATGTTTAGAAAATAACTTCTTGAAAAGAAACTTATGACTAATAGGTTTTCCAGGAGTTGTCCCTAATGCGGAACTTAAGGAAGAGGTGGAGAAAATTCTTCCTTTGGTTTTCTCTTTAGAGCCTGCTTTAGTATTGGAGTCAGTATTTCATCCTTCTTGTTTTTCAAAAGAAGCAACTTCTGAATCACAGAGAGCAAGATATATTATTTTAACTTTTAATACTGTGGTTGAGCGGAATAAGTTGCTTCAGTTGATTAGAATCAGAAAACAGTGTGGCTATGAGGGATATCGGAGTCATTTGTATCCTGATTTTTCCTTACAAACACAAAGTCGTCATAAGAGATTTCTTCCCATTTTGTCAGAATTTAAAGAGGCTGGATTACAGGTTGCTTTGCTAGCACCTGCACGTTTAAGGGTTTACTTCCAAGGAAAGATGCAATTTTGTTTAGATTGCGACACTGCTCAAGGTATTTTTGAGAATAATGTCAGGCTTCCTGAGGATATAGGGTCTGAATTTGAAGAAGAAGGAGAAGCTGACTTAATAGAATATCACCCAGTTTGATGCATGTTTGAAGTCTGGTTCTGTTTTCTTTTTCGACTTTGTGACAGTTTGAATTATCTCCACAAATTCTTTGTTTTGTTTTGGGCTGGCATTGGACTAAAGCTACGCTGGGAGGCTGTTTTACTTATAGAAAAAATACCAAAAGTATTCTTGATATAAAATTACTTAAGGATGATTAAGTTTGGAGCACAAACGGACTGAATTAACTATAAGACTTTTAGTACAATAAGCTCTGTGATTTTTATTTTGTTTTGTCTGGGTTTTTCTTTTTAACCCCCCTAAAAATATATACAAATTCCTTTTTTGTGCTTTATTTAGTTAAATTCTTAAAAGTGATGTAATATTTCTTAAAGTTTTTCTATTTGGAAGTAACTGTATATTTTTTTCTTTTCTTAAGGAATAAAAAAAATAAAGTATATATACATAAAAAAGAACAGTCTGTGTTTAGGTCAGGGCACAGCAGTGACAATGATCTTCTTAGGGTGGTAGATAGAGAAGAGTGGTCTATACTCATTGTGCTTGATGTCTACTTGGCATTTGATGCTGTGGACTATGGGCTGCTACTGGATCATCTCAGGAAGCACTGTGGACTCGACAGCATGGTCATCTGCTGATTTGAGTCCTTCCTCAGGGGTAGGATGCAGAGGATGATGATGTGGAATTTCTCCTCACTCCTGAAGCCCCTGCTCTGTGGTGGGCCTCAGGGATTGATCCTCTTACATATGGTGTCTGTGATGTATATGCTTCCTCTAGGAGAGAATCATTAGATGTTACAATGCAGGTATTCATTGCTATGCTGATGATACCTAGTTGTCCTTATCTTTTTCAACCAGGACACAATCAAGGTAATACATGAATGCCTGGCTGAGATCCAGGACTAGGTGTCATCAAGCTGGCTCAGACTTAACCCAGACAAAATGTAGATTCTAATGATGGAGCCAGGTCACTAGTGGGGTGCAGAGACCACATTGAGATGGCTAGCTTAGTGCTTAACTCTTCTACTTTGGTGGCCTCTGCTAAGGTGAAGAATTTTGAGGTCATTCTGGATGAAAAGCTGACACTGGAGGCTCAGGTGTCACCTGTTGTCTTGAGTGGCTTTTACCATCTCAGAAACATTACCCATATCAAAGCTTTGATCCCCTGGAAGACTTGCCATCAATGGTAAATTTTTTGGTCACGACGACATTTGAGTACTGTTATGATAAATACCTCAGTGTAAGTGGAGGTGTCCTACAATGCCTGCAACTGGTGCAGAATGCTGCAGACAGGTTATTGATTGGCCTTTCCTGGTCCTGTTACATCATCACATTATTGTACAAACTGCACTGGCTGCTAGTGAAGTGGTGTATCACCTTCGAAGTCAGCTTGGTGACCTATAAGGCCCTATGTGGACTGTGTCCGGGTTACCTGAGAGACTTTTTGACTCTCTATCAGACGTCCCACCACTTCTGCTCCTAGAGGAGATTTTTCAAAGTGTAGTACCACCCCCAGGTGATTAATGTTATATGACCAGCTTCATGACATAGCAACATGGTAAGTCACGTACAAATAGCAACACCACATGAATAGTGACATCATAATACATAACTAGGCAATCAACTAAGTAATCACAGTGAATCCATTTGTGTGAAGTTTAAAAAGGCAACAATGCCAATAAATATTATAAATCTTATGCAACTTTTATATTACGTTGCACATTAGTGACATCAGTGAAAGAGATATACAAAAATGGGTGGATGGAGTGGTAGAAAGGATGCATAAGGGGCAAGGAAATGGATAAAAAGAATAAAAAACATTATTTGCACTGACTAAAGATAATCCTTTTCTTTAAAAACTTTATCCTGAAATCGGAGGTTATGAGGTTATTTTCCCCAAAAAAATGAAAAACCTTGTAACTTAAGAGAGCACGATTAACAAAATAGGTCGCCACCAATTACTTATACTGTAACAGTCTTTAAAATTATTACACATCTTTTCAAAATGTATGGCACATCTGACTACTTACAGCAAAAATCACATCAAAAAGGCACAACATTGAAATTTTTCATTAAGCCCTGGGCAGGTTAGTACCCTCAAACTCATACTGCCAATACATTTCCCTCCTATGCAGCTTTTGTCTAAATCACCACTGTCGGGCACACTGTAACTCTTTCAAATCTTTCAGATGTGAAAGTATGCGTATCCCCTTCTTTCAGGATGTGTAATGCTAAGGCATTTTTTTTTTCCTTTCTTTTTTCAATCACACTCTGATGTTCACTAATATATTTTTTTAAATTTCCAAGATGTTTTATATATATACAGTAGTAGGCCTTGCATTTGCAAATGGCAACATATAGAAACACAGACAATGATGCAGAAAAAGAACAGAGGTCCCTCTAGTCTGCTCAAGTTGCTTATAATCCCTGGAACCTACTATTCTTCCAAAGTACTAACCCCTTCCCCCCCCCGTCATCTCTGTATTCTCCTGCTTGGTCCTGTCGCCCTGAGTAACCACTGTTCCCTTCATTATGTCCCAGCTGTGCTTGAGTCCCCTGACTGTTTTGCTCCCACCACTTCAGCCAACAGACTGTTCAAAGGTTCCACCACCCTTTCCCTAAAGTACTACTTCCTCACATCTCTCCTGAACCTACTTCCTGTCAATTTCCTTTTGTGTCCAAATGATGGAAAATTGGTATTCAGGCTCAATAGTTCCCCACAGTTCACTTTGCTAATTCCATTAAGGGACTTGAAGGTCTCTATCATATATTCTCTCTCCCTTCTGGTCTTCACCGAGTACATATTTAGTGCCTTGAGGTGCTCCTCATAGGATTTGCCCTGCTGCTCTGAATCATTCTTGTCACTCTACGCTGCACTGTCTCCAACCTATCCTTATCCTTTCTGAGATGAGGACTCCAGAACTGGGTGTAGTACTCTAGTTGAGGCCTGCCCTCACTAAGGATCTATAGAGGGGAAGTATTACCTCCTTTCTTCTGCTATCAGTACCCATTCTGATTCATCCCAGCATCCTGTTAGCCTTGATATAAGCATTGTTGTACTGACTCAATTGCTTAAATGAGTTGCTAATGATAACTCCAAGATACCATTCCTCAGCTGTAGTGATACGTCTCTCTCCTCCAATCCAGTACTCTGCATTGGGGTTATTTTTCCATTGACCATTAAAGCGGTTGCACAGTTAATAAAATCCTTAACATGCTGTTCCTTGCCTATAATAGGATGGGTGAGACTGTGTCCTTTCTAAATGAGGCTACACAATTTTGATGATCCACATTGAGAACTACCTGATAGCAATTCAAATGCTTGAGAGGAAGGGTCAGTCACCTAATTCATGCATTCCTCCACATGGTCACCAATATCAGGGGCCCAATTCACAAAAAGCCCTTAGATCACCACAAGGTGTGGCAATCTATGGTTGTGGCAAATTCAGGAGTGCAGGGACCCTGCACCCAATTCTCAATTGGGTAGGGTCCCACCAGCAAAGTCCCGCAGCTTGCAGAAACCATAGCAGTGCACTGAACAGAGGGCACACCTGAACAGGGTGCCACAAGCCATGGGTGGCTGTGTGGCAATATCCCAGGACATTTCTTTGTGGTCTAGCGGACCACCCCTCCCCAATGACTCCTAGTAATCATCTTTATAAAAATTCCCTGGTTTTCTAGTGGCCCTCCGATTCCTGAGCACCCCCATATAAATAAATAGTAATCCAATCCCCCCAGTGGATTAGCAGACCCCCCCACATGTCCCCATGAATTAATTATCATAATTTCATGGTGGTCTAGTGGACACCCCTCCTCAATCCCCGATGTCCCCATGATGTAATAATTTAGACAATTCCTGGTGATCTAGCATCCCCATAAATCCCCAATCCCTCATTATGCTGTATTATGAAATTGTTGGTGGGACAGTGGCCCCCACTCTGGTAGGCAATGTCCCACCACCCTGATCCCCCATCCCCAAATCAAGCCAGCAACTGGTATAGCCCACTGATCACCAACACAACCAGCCACCGACTGAGCCCTGAATGAGAGTGATCTGTATACAGTTCGTGCTCAGTGATTGACAGCTGTCACTGGGCACGTACTGTGTACAGTACATGCTCATTCAGAGCTTAGTGTTTTAACTGCTGGTGAGCAGTGTGCTACGTTGCTGGCTCATTGGGATGGGGAGGTGGGTTGGTGAGACACTCCTTCCTAACTGGAGGCCACTATACCACTAGCAATTTCATAATATGGCATAATGGGGGATTGGGGCTTGAGGGGGTGCAAGAACAGCTGTCAATCAATGAGCATGTACTGTATACAGTACATGCTCATTTAGAGCTCAGTCTTCATCTAGCCATGGTGATGAGTGGTGGCCTGTGCCAGTTGCATGCTTGATTTGGGGATGGGAGGAGTGGGGTGGTGGGACACTGCCTATCTGGGTGGGGGGTCCACTTTACCACCACCGATTTCATAATATGTCATGCTGGGGGATTGGGTCTTTGGGGGTGGTGCTGTATCACAAGAGGATTTGCATACATTATTATATTATGGGGACAAAGAGAATCAGGGAGGGAGGTCCACTAGACCACCAGGGACTTAAGATAAATAATTAATTCATGTGGACATCAGGTAAAGTGGTCCACTAGTCCACCAGGAAGGAGGTTTAGACTACTATTTATTTATATGGGGGTTATCAGGGATCTGGGGTCCACTAGACCACCAGGAAAGTATACTACATACCTATCCATCTTTTAGATGAGATGTTAAACCAAGGTCCCATCTGCCTGGATTGGTGGTAGTTCAGATGGATGTTAAAGATCCCATTGCACTTATCGAAAAGAGTAGGGGTGTTTTTATTGACATAAAAAAACATAAACAGCAACACTTTAAAGTAGGATAATCGATAGAACAACACTTTTCCATAACATATAACATAACAAAATCAAAGAGATGTGCAAGTATTACATTGTAAACGCTACGAGAACACAAAAATCATGAGAAGTAAACTATTAACAAATATCCAGTCCACTTTTAACTCTTATTATTTGAACTTAATAAAGTGAAGAAACCTTTCCACCATTTACGTAAAGTTCCTGGGTCACTCTTGATGCGTCTTGTGTGTATAAATCAGTATAAGCTCCTTGATGACTAACCTACTTACACAAGAGTAAGGCATTCTCTTTTGATAAAGAACCCATTGAACCCTGGCTTGCCATAAATAATATCTTAGACATCCCAAAAATAAGGATAATGTTTCTTCGTAAATTCAGACAAATTCTTGGGATAACATCCTAGAATCAAAATTCATAAGACATATTACATAACCATTTAAATCCCAAAGCTTTTCTAGGTATGACCATAAACCTCGCATATGAACATCTAAGAAAAAATGTTCCATCGATTCTTCTACATTAATACAATCCAAGTATGGGCACAATCTTTCCTGTAAAACCTTGTACTTAGCATTTCCTCTGACATTCAGTTTCCGTAAAAGATCAGCCACTACGTCTCCCATTGTTTTTGAGGCATCCTCTTACAGTTTAATTGAGCTAATACACTAGAATTTAAAGTCATAGGACAATTTTAAATCCTGGTTCTGAGGGAAGAGTCAACGACATTGAAAATGATAAAGCCCTTCATGTTGTTATTCAGAATTACCTGTTTCTGTGTTTTCCATTTGAACAATTTCTGTCGTTGGCCTAAAATATGATGGAATATATAAGTAGCGATTCAGTTTAGGGGCTATAGTGTACCAATTCTTAAAGTATTTACCCATTGTTTTCAAGTTCCATGACTCTACTGCCTCTAGTTCTACTTTTAACCCTTCTTTAATTGAGTTTGATAAAACAAAGCATGCACAAAAATCACTGGGTCTACCATTCCTAAACCACCCTTATTTTCATTAAATACGTATAGCTCCTTTTAACAGGATTTAGCGATTTCCATAACATTTGAAAACACACTATATATTCTAGTCTCAAGAAACACAGGAAGCGGAAAAGTCATCGCCACATACTGTATCGTTGGAAGAAGAAATTGCTTGATTACCTGAACCCTTTTTAATTTGGTCATTTCCACTGTTTCCATCTATTAACCTTTCTCTCTATTTTAATAATGACATCTTCCCAATTTTCAACAGGCATGTTCTGGGAACCGAACAATATCCTAATATTTTAAGAGGTTCACGGAGATGTTAATACCCTCCTGACACACTTCCTCAGCACCAGTAGCTCCAATAAATAATCCCTTTGTTTTATTTAAATTTATTTTGCATTTGATACCTTTGAAAGGCCTCAAATGCATTCACAAAATGAATTACTGAGGCCTTATCTTCCAAGTATACTACTAAATCATCAGCATAGGCTTGTATCCTTAAATGCAAATCCCTCTGCCCATTCACTGTAACACCCTTCCAAATCTGTCTCGAAACTATCGTTTGCAAAAAGGGGTCTAGAGCGAAAATATAAAGAAGAGGGCTTAGAGGGCAACCCTGTCTAACTCCTGTAGTTAACTTAAAACCTTCCGCCTTCTGATCTTTTAAATATGGAATTACTGTATAATTATCATATAATTTCTCAATTATTTTCACTAATTGCTTTGGAACCCCATAATGCTTAAGGGTAAGGAAAAGGGCGGCAAATGAACTCTATCGAAGGCTTTTCTAAGTCAGCTGCTATTAAGCATCTAGTTGACCCTAACTCAGTAAAATACTCAGTTACATCTCGAATCAACATCAGAGCAGACTGGACCTTCTATCTGGTAACCCACAATATTGAAAGGGTGAAATAACTTTAGCTAAATTCTTCAGCCTATTATTTTAAAATACCAGTAAAGATTTTATAATCAGAGTTTAAAGAGTGATTGGTCTCCAGTTAGTAATGTTTTGCTTATCCCTGACTTAAATATATAAATCAATAACCCTTCTGTAAAAGAGGATAGATTGTAGCTTTGTCTAAAAAAACCTAAATAAGAGACATAGGCACTGACTAAGTTAAGTCTGAAAATAATTTATAAAGTTATTGGAAATCCATCTATTCCGGGAAATATTTAGTTTCAATAACCTAATGGAGCTTGAAATCTCTGTTGGGTGATAGGTTCCCATACCTCCGACCTCCCAACTAGGTTAACTGGAACTAAAATATCTTTTAAATAATGGCCATAGCTGAATTGGGGATTGTTTCAAGAGGCTTCAAGAGCGGTAATGTTCTACAATCACTTCTCTTAGTTGGGCCACAGAGATACCAAATTACCATCTGAATCTTTGAGTTCCTCCATTTCATAGAATCTCTTACCTGTTTACACATTTGAATGGATCCCCAATGGGTGATTTTTAATTCCATTAGTTAAAATGGCCTGCATGGTTTTCCCTCTATCATACTGAAACTCTTTCATTTTTTCTTTAAGATTAGCAATTTGTTCTGAGTAATCCATCCTAGAAGAATAAGCTATAGTCATAAGCCTCTGTAATTGTTGTCTTAAACCTAAATAGTGCAGGAATTTGTCATTCTTTGCTCTAACTCCTTGCAATTTAAACCATTTCCTTAAGTCCGATTTAGTCTCTAATCACCAATCTCCCAAATCTGAATATAAAAAGGCTACTGATAACCTGGCTCTTAATAGGTATCTCACCCTAGCTTGTATATAAGGGAGTTCTAATGAGGAGTTATTGAGTTTCCATCTAACTAGCCTTTTTTCTTGCCTGTCTGAAAAGCTAAAAGAACTTAATAGAAAGGAATGGTCCGAGAATTCACTAGGAAATATTTTAAAGATTCTATTTGCATATTAGGTGACACTAACATATGATCTATTAGAGAAATCTCTTCCCTTTTAAACGAAAAACCTTCTCCAACCTGTAAAGCATTATGACAGTTCAAGAGTCCAGCACTTTTATAATTTTACTTAAAGCATTAGAGTCACAGTATGTTTTTATTTTTTTTACTAGCATGGGTCGAAATGGGACAATTAAAGTTCCCCCATAATACTCTAACTGTTGTTAATAAAAAGGCTGTACTGATTTAAGACAATTAACTCTACCTGCTTTTGTTTGGGGTTATAAATGTTGATAAACCTATAGCTTAGCCCTTGCCACTTCCCATCAATAATCAGGACCCTTCCTGGTATTAGATCTATCAAATTGTGTAACTGGAAGTCATATGAATTAAACACTATTCCTATACCATCTGCAGAATCTTCCCAAATGACCAAAATGAAGGCCCCAAAACCAATCTCTTTAAATGCCACCAACTGATCTATGGAATACATCCATGTCTCTTGTAAAAACAAACAGAAACAGAAATTCATGTATATAATGAAAGAGGGCTTGTCATAACCATATTCAATAAGCTATGAACATTCAAAGAACCCCAAACCAACCTCATTAACCTTTTAAGTATTTAAATCATTGTTTTTCCTCTTTTTCTTTTTTATCCTTGTAATTATCCGTGATTTGTGACCTGGTTGAAAGTGAGGATTTTTGAGAGTCTGAATCTTCAACCTCTATCTCAGTGTTACCCCAAGAGGAAAACAGAGCCGCATATGAGTTACTGGTATCAATCTGTTCCACTGGGGCGGGGGATTTTTGATAGTGAATTCGGTGAAAGATCTTCATTGGGGCAGTACAGTCACTGGTTTATCAACCATGCTGCCACCACCACCGCATTCAGGACCCCTTCCCGTATAACACACTGGAGGGAAATCTGAGAGGTTAGGGGACCCATGTTGCCCTTAACTATCTTAACCATTTCTGAGGATATCTCACGCTGATCCTCCCCACTTGGTGAGTTTAACTTTTTTTGTTCAACACTTCCCTTTAAACCCCTTCTTTTCCAATTTCTCTCTTGCCTAGAGGAGTTTCATCTGATTTGTTGCAGGGAGAGGCACGTATCCTGGAGTAGCTTTAACCATGGATTCTTGGGCTTTTGAATAAAAACCTCAGAATTAGAACAAAGGATTTTTTGGGCAGCCCAAGGACATAGTTTGAACACATGGCCTTTAGTTTCGCACAAATCGCAACTTGATAGATTGCTGCAAAACATGGTTAAATGTCCTACCTCCCACAATTATCACAACGGGCTGATCGCATACACTTGAAAGGTGCATTCTAGCCCCACACTTATAACATGCACGGGCTGCCCACTGTAAAAACATACCTCTATCTTTTCCTAACAAAAGGAGTTAGGTATATGTTCAATTCAGCCTCTGTTTGCCTTAATTTAACTTTATACTTCCATCCTCCAGTCCAGAACCCTCTGTATCTAAAATAGGCTCTGGCTCACTTAGTACTTCATTTTTTTTAACCAAAAGGTTATGTCTTCCACCCATACCCTTCATTTGAACATAACTGTAACAAACTTAATCAGGGGTTTTGAGGTGGTATAACAATAAAGGGTGTCCACATAGGAGAATACTTAACTTGTCCATAGTAACCCAGAACAACTCTAAAGCCTATTGAGAACGAAAACTTATGTCATAATTGTCCTCCCCTGAAATATTAATGAAAGCATAAACATCCTGGGGGTGAAATGCAGTGAGTCTTTCAACAAGGTTTTCCCCACATAATGCCTATCTGGCCTAGTTTCTAACCCTCCTTTATACCTCAGCCTCACAGCATATCCCTAGGGGCTGCTTCCCTATGGGAATTTGAGAAAAGTTCGGACATCAATGGCTTCTGTGAAGAGGGGGGGGGTTGTACAGTGTCCTCATCTGTATTAATCTGCATGGGCTCCTGCAAGAGGATTTCCTCCCCTTTCTGCTGCTGGCCACCTGGAATCCACTCAGGAGAATGCTGAGATAAAGATAAGTTCGAGTCCCAAGCAGGATCAGGCTTCCATACACCAGCTACTGTCTGTTTCCACCCTGCTTCACTTAAAGCTTTATGAGGTGACCAAGAATCTTACGAACCTTCTTTTATGTAAAAAAAGGGGTCTGCCATCTGTATATCAGCTGTAGACTTTTTGGTTCATTTTGTCAGGAAAAAGAAATCTGTAGCCCCACTTTGGGAACCGTCAGTCTTTTGATATGTAACAGCTGAGTCAGTTGCTGAAATCTCTTGACTCTGCTGTTTGAACACAAACCAGCTACCTTGTTCAACTGTGCTGTTTTATTTTCACAAAAGTAGATGGCAATATATTCTGTGCAGATAAATCATTTATCTTCAGCGTTACTTCCTTTGACATTATCAGAGACCGAAACTGGCAGTAAGCACTCACTTTTAGCAGCAGAGATAATACCAGCCTGTACTGAATTCAGAGAGATTATTTCTACTTGGGAAATGGAGCTCAAGCCTTGCTGCTCTAAGCTCTCTTCCACAGAGCTGTTGACAATCTTGGGATCAGCCTTAACTCTGCCTTTGTGCTCTTCATTACAATCAGGCTGACACCTGCTGCAGTCAGGGAGCTCAACACACCGCAGTGAAGCTTCATTAAACAAGGACAGAGCATTCTTTTTAACACCAGAGGCAAACTCTTTTGCTGGCAACTCTATCCTGCCAGAACTATAACTTAAATAAGACACAGTACCTTTTTTGCTCCATATTTTGCTCACTGTCCTGCAGTCTGTTTGCTGTGTTTTAATATCTTGGCTTTCTCTGTCAGCCTGCAGTTTTAAATTCTTCTCGCTTCTTTTGGAGCTATCTGATGAAATTGGTTCTTCCATTTCTGCAGAAAACATTATCGCAGCATTTCCTGTTTCAGACCCACATTTAGTGGTTTAATAAGCGACTTTTCTGTAGAGGTTGCAGGTTCAAATACCGACAATACCTTTTCTCTTCCTGTTGTTGCAATTTCCAACTGTCCAGTTTCTTTCTTTGTTTTATCCAAAACCGATTGCTCCCAGCTCACAAAAGCATCCTGGAGTTCAATATCTGATTCAATTTCAGCCAAATCCACGGCTGGAGCCTCCACAACACCTGGAGCAAGAGTCGAGGCTAGCTCTCCTGCTCCACAGACTTCCTTCTCCTTCCCTTGTCCACTTGGGTGGCCATCTTGAAATGGCCTGTCCCCCTACTGGCCACAATGCAGAAACATCAGCACAGCAGCATCAGAGTAGGGGAATTTCCCCGGTGTCCTGGCCAAATTTCCCTCATTCACGAAAAAATACCACCAACAGCTTAATCTGGTTCAAGGTCAGTTGGCATTCATCTGTATCCCCTTCCCCCGGGTCAAGCCTGAAAATAAGCAGGATTTGTCTAGCGCACTTACCCGGTCAAAAAAAGCTAAATAAATAAATAAATAAATATTTCTTGGGGATATTGGGGATGAGGGACTGCAGCACATTGCTGCTACTTGATCAACTCTCCCAGTGGAGACATTTCTAAGTACTCTTAGACCAGCCCTGGCTGGAATAATAGCACTTAGAAATTTGACCTGCAGAGAGTTTTGTGAATCCTGATTCAGGGTATTTGGTAGCCTGCATCTGCTGGAAACCCCTGGCACCATGCCGCATCCCAGTATGTGGTGCATGGGTGGTGCAAGCCCCATTTGGTGCAGGCTTCCTGTGATAGGCACAAGCTGCCTTTGTGAATCACTTCTGGGGCATTGTTTGACACAAGGAGCACTTTGTACCAATCATTGGGAGGCAAGTCCCTTGAGCTGCCCCAGGAGCTTTGTGAATCAGGCTCTATGATTTTATCTATAAACCATTCTGGGTGTGTTAGAGAACCAGTTTTTCAAACATAGATCATTCTGCAAAATTTGCAAACTTCAGTTAATAATCTGTTTGACTATGATTGATTGTGTGAAGAACATGGGAAAAAATTATTTGATGATTTTGTTGGTTACGCTATCTAAAATTGTTCCAACCAATACCTCGTTCTCCCTGTTGTCTCTGTTCGGACAGTATACATTAGAGCCAGTCATGATGCAACACAGTAACTTGCAGTAAGTGACATGTCATAAAAAACTGTATAACAAAATGGCTTAATTGTTATTGAATTAAATTGTTTCCTGTAGTATACTGCAGCATTTTGAATTATACTGTAGGATTACTGAATTGCATACTGGCTGGCACTGCTGTATTTCTGCCTAGCAATGTAATGAATGCTTCAACTTTCAAAACAATTCATATCATAATTCCTCAATCTAAACCTCTGTACCAGCTCTTCAGATTTGTAACTAAATATAAACATGCCAAAGTTGTATAATTGTTTATTTATCATTTTTGCCTTTTTAAACTACACACAAATGGTTTCACAGCAAGTATTTGACTGCCTATTAATGTATTATGATATCACTATTTATATAGTGTTACTATTTGTAAGTGCCTTATTTGGTTATGGGTTTGATTCTCAGATCCCTGAGTTAGAGGCAAGGTGCCTACACCAAACATAAATGGCACAAGTGACTCCATGCGTCAAGCACTGCTCCTTAAGCTATTCACAATGCACCACTAGTGCACCTAAAAAAAGGCTGTGACATGGTGCTAGCGGGCATGTGACAGATGCAAGCTGCCATATCCTGCAAATGGGATTCTGTAAACTCACCCAGAGGACAACATTCTAAGTACTCTTAGACCAGCCAGGGCTAGTCTAAGGGTACTGTACATTGAATATCCTCTCAGGGACAGTTGCTTGTGTGTGGCAATGTGCCATAGTCCTCAGTCCCTGATGTTGCTGGTATTAAGAATACATGCCCCCCCAAACCCTGATGTTGCCAATATGAATAATAATTAGTTCCTATGCCCCCCCGACCCCAAAGGTGCCAGAACTAATGTCATTAATTAATGCCAGTGACCAGCATGACCAGCCTCACACCTCCACAGCTGGCCACCGACTGCACTGTCAATAAGCCTACTGTAATGTGTATGCATGTACACATTACAGTAGGCTCATTTACAGTTCAGTCAGTGGTCAATTATGGAAGTGCTAGGTGGGCTGTGCTGATCACTGGCCCTGATTAATGATATTAGTGCTGGCATGTTTGGGGTCTGGAGGGGGGGCATGGGAACTATTTTCTATTGATACTGGCAACATCAGGGTTTGGGGATGGGGCATGTATTATTAATTCCAGCAACAGCAGGGAATCCTGAAGTGGGACATGTGAAATACTTTTTAATATTAATGGTGGCATCATCAAAGGATCTGGGAGTGGAACTTGTCTTATTATTTCAGGCATCTTAGGGGTTCAGGGAGGGGGGTATATATTATTAATACTAGTGACATCAGGGGATTGGGGAGGGGTGTGTGTGAATTATTTTTTAATCTTAATGGTGGCAACATAAGGGGATTGGGGAGGGGGCATGTGATATGCTTTTTATTATAACTGCTAGCACCATTGGGAACCAGGGCGGGGGAAGCGCTAGACCACCAGGGTCTAGAACAGCACATGGCTGCCCGGTAGCATGTGGCAGACCCTCCCGATGCACTGTCTGTTCAGCGTTCAGCCAGGTTTGCTGCAAGCTGTGGGATTTAGCCATCGGGACCCTGCCCCATAGAGAATCAGGCACAGGGTCCCTGGTGCACCAGGCTTTGGTGCAAGCTGCTGTTTGCCACAGTTTAGCAAATCAAAGCCCTATTTGAGAATCAAGCCCTATGTCTTTAAGCTGATGCTAGAAAATGAATCACCCAAGGGTTGCACCACAACTTGAAAAGCAGCTGACGTAGGTGCAAAACACTGGTGGATGATGCACTGTTGATGTGCTTCATTATCATCCAATTAAAAACAGGAATAAACTTCTTTTTATAATTATCTTGTGGTGAGTGTACATTTATGGATTCAAGACTGCCTGGATTCAGGCTGATTTACTATGTGGGACTCACAGTCAGAGTGTGTAGTCCTTCCTCAAAGGTAGGGCACAGCAGGTTGTTCTAGGAAAAGACATCTGTGGAACATCAGTGCTCAACTGGGGAGTGCTTAAAGGTTCAGTCCTAGCTGCCATGTTTTTGTTTTAATGAAATCATAGGACTGTAAGATCTAGAGTTTCAGTGATATGCTGATGGTAACCAGTTACTGCATACTTGTCTTGTGCACCTGATAGGGTAAATCCAGACTCTCTGCTGGGTCATTGTCTTCATGAAATTAAGGACTGGATGGCATCCACCCATTAACACTTATCCTAGATTAAATGGAGGTGATGCTTGATAAACCAGGTTCCCTTGGGTCAGTTATGATGGGCAGGGACACCATTTTGCCATCTTTTACCAGTGTTATACTTGGAGCTCTGGATACAGGAAGGGTTAGCAATATAAGACTCATTGAGGCCTGTAAATTGACACTAGGATATCAAGTGTCTGCTATAATCCTGGTACTTTTTCCCCTGAAATATCACCCAGATTAAGCCATACCCTATGCCCAGAGCCCTGATTATGATACCTTTGTCACATCTGAACAGGATTACTGCAATGCTCTTTACCTAGGGTGTTTGGAGGCGGGGGGGCAGTGCCACCTGCTGTGGGTAGTCTGTCACTGAAGAGTAGTGACTTGAATCTCAAAATAATGTCACCCATAAAAGTTCCAGTCTCATTCTCATTAGGAGTATGAAATTTAAACTAAGTAGCATGTTGTGCACTGCTTCTTGAACTGATATTACTATTTTTCAGATTTGTCCCTGATTTTGGTCATTTGAATCAGATTTTTTTTTAAGTCTTGTCCAGGATGTAGGAAGCAGGAGGCTGAAATACATGGTATGTACAGGAACAGTAAAATGTAAGTACACATAAAAATTGGTGGCACACAAATTATAAACTGGGCAGAAATGCATACAGTATAATACAGAGATAACAATGTTGAGTCTGAGAGGAGTGTGCTGTCAACTTTGAAATGGCCAGGCATGGCAAATGTACCAAATCCAGGTGGTTCAAAACATAAATTTATACAGTGTACTGGGTTTAAAATAAACATAGGCAATAAGGGTAGTCTAGTTGCAGATGCAAGATTTTTGTGACCTATTCCTGGAGAAAAGGTTTGAGAGAGAGCAGAGAGGATAAAAGATAGGTAGGGGATTATTCCACGAGAGGCACATTTTATTAATTACTATAACTCTTATTTTTTTGTTTAATAATTTAAATATCTGTTATTTTGTCATTTGAATTAATTTCAAAATGTATTTATGTAGCGTTGTGAAAAAATTACAGTTAATAAATTATCTATTACAAATACTTAGAGAGGAGACGAATGGAGACGAGTCTGAAGGTGGAAGAATTTAATTATTATAACAATAATCACAGCGAGAGATTACAAGTGGTACATTCTTCATTCTTCAAAATAACAGTGTGTGCTGGTTTGCTTATATAGTGGAAGACAGCATCATCATTTCCTATGGTTTTCTATGATTGGTTCAAACAAGTACAAACATCAACTTACAAGGCAACACTCTTATGGTATATGCATGAGCGCATCCTTGGTCAGCACAAGTATAGATAGTGTACATTCTATTATTATATATGGCTAGTAACAGTTGTCACTACCACTTACCAAGGTCTAGGAGGGAAAAATAGGTTTGGACTTAGGAATGTGCGTACAAGCATTTTGGCCTGTCCTGATAAGAATAAACACTACAGATAGTTGGAAGGCTAATTTGAACTCTATCCTGTGATTCTGTTTTGCAGACAAATAAGACAACCGTTTGCTATTACTTACATGGTCAGCACAAATATCAAAAGGCACTTTAATATTGCAACTTGTGGCTTAGTTTGTCTTGTGGCTTTACAAGTTTTATATGATTCAATTATATAGGTCAACATTTGTTACACAAACACATTATGTTTTAGACCAAAATGAGGTTTAAGCTGAAATATGGGGACAAACTTCTTTATCCCTTGTTACAATTTAGTTTTCATTTGTTTGTCTTTCTTGGCCCACAACGGCAGTCCCTGTTTTTCATTATGTGTCTTCTCTTGACTCTTATCAATTGCTTTAATGCCTTGCCCTCCTCAGTCCTTAGTTTATAGGTATTCATTTGGTTGCATGTTCTTTTGAACAGTTTATTTTTTTCCTTTTTTCATTCAATTTCACAGACATCTCTAAAAGGCTGACAACTCAAGACTGATGAGAATGTAGTGTGAAATGGTTATGTGGCTGCGATTCATGTCATCTCCATTGTGTATGTCATTGACTAAAGCAAGGTCTCAAGCACTTAAGCAGGGCAAAGGTGATTGAGTGGTAAGAGCACCTCTCCCTTTTTCCTCAGGAGGAAAAGTGACCTGCTCATCCAGGAGGATATATCTTGTACCACTGGGGGGCCACTGCTGGTTGGAGCAGGTCACTTGCAGCAGTAGATGAGAAAATATGTCAAACCTAAACAAACTCAATCATCTCAGAGAACACACAATGCATGTAGTGTAGGCTTGGCTGAGTCATTTCTTCAATGTGCTACAGTTTTGCTTGATTACAGACACTCATCTGTTATGGAACTGTTACTGTAGTCTGTTGGAGGATGGCCTAGCGAAATAGTAAATTGCAACCAGTTACACCAACTGAAAAGTAAAGCTAACTAATGCAGTGTTCAATTGTATTGGAGACAAGTGGAGGCAGTACAATGGCAGCTAATTGATAGGCAGGCAGAGATAGTGCAGATGTATCACTACATTAGCATGGACAAAGCTCTGCTCAGTTGTTGAGTCAATGCTGGCCTTCCTGCTCTGTTTTTTTTTATGGCTATTGGTGGAGCCTACAGCCATTTTGCTGTCTGTAGCTGGAAAAATGGAATACCGTGGAACACATTTTTGGAGTTTTCAATTTATGCAATAAGAGTGGACATAAATCCTATGTGATTAATCGGAGCTACTATGAAACAAATTAAAAATTTTACATTTATACATATAGCAGATGCATCATCACAGATTTAAAAACATAGTAGACATTTCACAATCACTCCGGAACTCATTTAGAATGTTCAGCCTCAGTACCAGTACTAACTATATTCAAATGCAAATAACTTTAAAATGAAAAAAGATTGCATAGTGCTGTGAGCATGAAAGTTGTGCAGCAAAAAATTATCGACAAAATGAGCGGTATCTCATTCATAGATACCTTATAGATGTTTTCATAATTAGCAAAAAAGAGCAGAAAATGCCATTTTTTTTTCAATTTTGACAAACATATGCAAAAAAAGATAAATAATTAAAAACAAATGTCCCTGCACTGACAGAAAACATCCCTATTGCATAAATGAAATATACAATGGTGATCTGTCAGATAAATGATTTATCTACACTCATGCTATTTGACCTTGGACATCTCACTCATGGCTTACACCACTCATGAGGTTACCTGAGGTCAAACAGCACTTGTGTAGATAAACCATTTATCTGACAGATCACCATTGTATATCCCTTATGTAGCCTTCCACACCTACAAATCACTATGCCACTTGAAATAAAATACTCCCTTCCTTCTGTTTAGTATAATGGAGACAGAACTCCAAGCTGCTTATCAGATGGCAATTAGGAAACTGAAACAGATTGTTAAATATTGGTTGCCTATTAAACTGGATTTTTGTTTACCCAATGCAACAACTTGCACATTTAAATACTTAGCATTTAAACATTTTCTTGCTACTAGCTTCAGTTGGGCAGATATTGACTTTCAAGAGTCATACATCATAAATGTCACCCTTTCCCAGAAATGATTCTAAAAAGATTTACACTGTTTATTTAACCTCTTAAGACACTATCTGATAAACACTCTCTTAGACATATGCCAGATCTTCTGTGAACTATCCAGGCTAAATATATAGTGATCAGCAGGAATGTTTTACTATGCTTTTTGGGAAACAAACATATTTGAGCTAAAGGAGACACACATACACCATCCTCATGGCCAAAACATTCAAAATGAATACTGCAATCTAATATGTTATAAAACAATAAAGCAACTGTTTGTTTATGTCAGTGGACACAGTGAAGTTCAGTTTACAGTAGATTTCCTTTAAATATTTCATATCCTATATTTTGTATCCTGGATAGGGCAGGGGAGATGCTACATTTCATTGTCATTGGGATCTCCATTTTATACATATCTGCACTGTATTTCCGCAGGATGTACCAGATTAAATGCAATATCTTGTTTTCAGTGGGTTCATAATTTTACCATTTTTATAATGTATTTATTCAGGGTAGCCTAATCCAGATGTAAAATATTATTTTCAGTGTGTTCTGATTTTACACAATGTAGCATAATATGGTATAGATGTACAGCCCCACTGAAAATAAGATGCCATGTCTGCTATGAACTATCCAGGCTAAATATATAGCAATCAGCAGGCATATTCTAGGAAAACACATTGTAAAAATGTATAAAAGGAAGACCACATTGAAACTGCCTCTCAGCAGATCTGCATTGTGCAAATTCATTAGAAATAATGGGTAAAAGCATCCCAAAACCTCTCCACAGCCATATCGGCTCTGACCAGAGTTTGTTTGACATGTCATAGCTGATACATATTTGGCTACTTGAGAATATGTGATGAGACTCTCTCCTCAAAAATTCATATGGTCATATGAACATATGAAAATGCCAGCAGATAACATATATGGTTTATCGAGTCTGCTTGAGTGTGTAGCTACCAGTCTATTCTACTGCAGCTGTCCCCATCCCTTGTCCATCCATCCATCTGATTTATTGGTCCTTCTGGAGACTCCCCCCTTCACAGCTCCCCCCCAAATTTGAACTTATCTTTGGCCCTGTCCAAGCCTCTCTTAAAATTGCCCACAGATGTCAATGATATCACCTCCTCTGGCAGTGCATGCCACCTCACTACCACCCTTTCCATGAAGTAGTGCCTCTTCATTTCCCTCCTAAATCATTCACCCTAGAGTTTCAGACTGTGTCCCCTTGTGCCCACCTTTTAATCTAAAGATACCCTCAGTACTAACCCTATTCATGCCCTTTAAGTATTTGAAGGTCTCAGTCATATCCTGTCTCTCCCTTATATCCTACAGGGAATACATGTTGATCTCCCCTAGCTTTCCTCATATGGTTTGTCCCCCAGCCCAAGGATCATCGTTGTTGTACTGTGCTGGACCCCCTCTAGTAGTTTAATGTCCTTAAAATAAGGGGACTAGAAATACACACAGTACACCAAGTGAGGTCTTACCAGACACTTGCACAGCGGCAGAATGACTTCCTCTCTCCTAGAGGTGATTCCCCTGGAAATGCACCCCATGTCCCCTGTGACTAGTACCCCAAGATCCTTCTCCTCCACTGAAGTGGACAACTGCACATGTCTATCCAGTAACAATTCCCAGGGTTCCTGGCTCCCAAGTGCATGACTTTGCACTTCTTAGCATTGAACCTCAGCTGCCATGTGTCTGACCAGTGCTCAAGTCTTGACAAATCCTCTTGGAATACCTTCCCCCATTCCACACTATCCACCTCTGCACCAATCTTTGTGTCATCTGCAAAAAGGCTAATCTTACTAATTCCATCCCATATTATAGCAATGAAGATGTTAAATAGCACCGGATCTATTACCAAGCCTTGTGGGATCCCACTGGTTACAGCTCTGGGAGTTGAGTGTTCTCACCATACAATCACTCTCTGCTGTCTATCCTGCTGCTAAGTTCCTAACCCATCCAACCAGTTTACCCCTTGCTACCAGGTTTCTCAGCTTACTAGTCAACCTTCCATGTGGCACTGAGTCAAAGGCCTGTCTGATGTCCAGATACAGGACATCCATAGCATGGCCACTATTGAGTGCCCTTGTCACTCGATCAAAGTTGTCAACCAGGTTTGTCTGGCAGGATCTGTCCAAGACAAACCCATGTTGCCTATCCTATTCATTATTTGCTTCAAAGAGACAAACCCTTGGCAGCTAATAACAAATATAGCAGTGCCTCAGAAAGTCTTATTTGGGGATCATAAACATCAAGTCCCACTCCCCATTCCATTGGGTTTTGATTCTGACCAGTATGTCCAGGAATGTGACCTGTAAAATCCTAACTAATCTGAGTCTACCCACCAAGGATGGATTCTGTCTCTGAATCTAAGGTAGATCACAAGTTAGGATATAGACAATCCCTCCATTGTCTGGCTTCTATTCTAATCTGAAGGGACATGCCATCTCTGAGAATTTGACTCAGAGTATCCAAGTTGATCCAAGGTACCAGGGGGATTTCAATCTGAAACCAAACTTTTTCATCTCTCCCAGTTAGTGTGATTCCTTCTGTGGTGAGTGTGCTTCTCACTATTAATCAGTAAATGACTTCACGCTATTAATGCAGGTTCTATCCAGAGCAAAGCAACTCAATCAGTATAGCACATATCCAACACAATTCTTGCACTCATATCACAAAATGATTTACAAACTATCAATCCTGCTAATAGCTGCACATAAAGGCTAGTTGAAACAAATGGTCTTTAACCTTGGTTTAGCAGCCCAGACAGAATCTGATCAGTATTCTCATCTAATAGAGTAATCCAAGTAACCCCCGATCTTGCTTTATTGCAAAAAGAGGTTCTGGAACCAGATGGTCTGAGGAAAGCATCCATGTTCTTTTATAGCCATTGGTTGCTAACATCTTAGTGATGCTGAAGATATTTGAAGATAGCTGGTTGGTAAACTGGGGAGGGGGGTTTGTAATGACTTACGAACATGTCTTAGAAGTAAATGGGATATATCTCACCAAGTCACTGAGTAAGCATTAAGCCATGAGAAAGGAGGCATTTACAAGGAATGAATGCATGGTTGGGGGTGGTGTGGTGGGGGTTGGTGGACGAGGCTGAAGGCTGAGTGCTCCAACCACCCAACCATGCATTAATTCCTTGTAAATGCCTCCTTTAGAGTGATTTCATGCACTTGTATTATGGCTTTTATGGCCAGTAGTTCTGTTATATTTACTGATAATAATTATGCAAAAAACACCACACAAGCAATATCTTTCTTATTCATGTTTTTATATGACTATTCTTAAATTTGACAGCCAGGAAGTTCATTCCTGGAACCCTGCTTATTAATATACGTATGAATACAATGCTGCTTAAATAAAGAAACTTTCTTTTGATTCATTACATTCTTTATAACATTACTTACTGTTTTAAACAACTTTACAAATGGTGTATTACTTAGGAGTTCAATCGTTCAAGAATATTATTCATTCACAATGCATTCTTGGAACTATTCCTTATTTGCATAGAACACAATTGCAATTCTTCACAAATCCTGGTGTCAACAATAACTTTTAAACACGTTAATTCAGTACAATGGTTTCCGTTATAACTCATATGTTATTTGTTTGTTTAGGATGTCTTTTATCACACCATGAGTATGCATTTCAATCTTACCACTGCGACTCAGAAGTGCTTTGTAACATGGTTACTGATGGCCCGCTTACCTCCCGCCCTCACTCATCATAACATTTCTCTGTCGACCGGTCTCCACACTTCACCATGCTATTCTCAGGTAATTGCACATCAAAATATTTCTCTACATATGCAGGTTTGCCCATGACTGCACAAATCTAAAACTTGTTCATGAAATTATCCCTTGTTATTTTGTTATAGCGATTGCTATCTCCATTGTGCAATCAACTGTGTCCACCAGATGGGTGGGTGGGAAACATGCAGTTGTTTACATATTTTTCAACCTTGTAGTCACTATTATTATTACAAAGCCATGCATATCTAAGGAATTAATGCACAGTTCCAACACCACCATGCGATGTCTTCTAACCAATTATTTTGCTTTCTGACTGTCAATATATTAATGCCATGTTACAATGAGATATAATACTAATGTACTGTACCAGTGCCTGTCTCAGGATGCAGTGCAGTACCTTGCATTATTACTGCAAAATGCTGCAGTATGCTGCAGAAATTAGCATAATTCAATGGTAATCAAGCTGTTCTTTCATGCACTATTTTGTGATATGCCATTTACTGCCAATAACTGCATTGCATCCTGGCTAGCTCCACTGTATATTGCATGGATTGAGATGTGGTAAGCAATCTTGTGGATAAGTCTGGAGAAAGCCTCATAATCAGACTTGAGAGTCTGACAAAAGTCATAATCTACTATCAACATGAATACATGAAATTATATTTTAGTACATGCACAAGACAACAAAGGCCTAGGTTTATCCATATTCCTATGGTGGGCTTGCATTACAGCATACTTTGAGGAATCATGAGTATATAACCATTTGAAGCTAAACCAGGAACTGGATAATGGCAGCCTTCATTTTGCTTCAATGGATTGTATTTACTGTGATTCAGTCAAGCTCAGTCTTCCATTTAAGAAACCAATACATGCCTCAACATTAGAAATTCTTCATTTCTTGTCAAAGCCATATTGGGATTAGGATAGTCTGAAAACAAATAGTGAAACTCCGAAACTTTATTTGAATTGCAGATCTGAAAAAATTAAAAGCTGATCATTATTAAGTAATATTTGAATGAGTTTGCAATCTGAAGGTTAATGATGCCTTATGAATAAAATGCCTTCTGTAATAATATCCTACAGTATTAAATATCTGTATTAGTCATTTTCAAGACAGTCAAGGATTTATGACTCAGGCATAATTCTTCAAAAGAAACATTATGTTTCTAAAAAGGGCATAGATATATGACTCAAATAACACAGGGACAGGAATATTTTTTTTCCACTTCACTCTGCCACATTGTCTTTTGTAGAAGGCAAAGTAAAATTCCCATGTTTTAGAACTACTGTAGCCTGATGTCAATGCCACAGATTGATGTTCTAAACTTTTAAACTGAGTAACTGCATCAGTCACACGCCATCTCATGCAAAACATGACATGCTATATTTCACATGCAACTATGTGTCTGACAAAGGACTGTGTCAAAATGCTTTCAATTGAAACTGGATTTACATTTCTGACTCTATTTCCTGTGATCATATAAATTCATGGTGACAAGGGCAATGACATTTGAAATGGTGCCTTCACAAAAAAGGCTGTCTTTTCTGTCTTTTTCCTATTACTGCTCGTGGAGCTGTTTTAGTCTCATAGCCCAAAGCAGCAAGAAATATAAACTAGACATCCTCTGCTGTTTACAAATAACCATGTTACACCAGCTGTACCATACATTATGCTTCATATGGGACAAGAATCACATAGGGTCTGCTGTCAAAAAAGGGATTTTGGATTTGCTCACATAATTTATCTGTTTACTCTTACTTGTCAAGATTTTATTTTTGCTTGCTTTTATTTGGAGACTCCAGCAAGATCACTTCATTTTATCTTTCAGGATTACTAAAATTTTATTTCTGCACAGTGTGTCACTTTTATACCGTACATCCCCCTCCCTGATAAGCAAGCAATAAGACGTAACAGACAGGTCTTCATGCTGACATAACTGCCTACCCAAGGGTGTCGTGAGGCCCAATGTCACAGGTGAAGGACCTTACAGCCCCTGGAAGGTGATTATCTCAATATGAGGGCCATCGTGGAGTGTCTTATTGTGCTCATAACATGGGTAATAAGTATTTTGCAAAATAAAAATAATAAGCAATTTAAAAAAGAACAAGAGCATTTTGAAAAAAATTGTTGCTTTTGATGGTAAAATAGTTCCTACTCTAATTATCATTAGGAGGAGCTGTGAGCTTTCTCATTTATCTGCTCTCTCCTGGTTCTTGCTGCCTGCTCTGTAGACCAGGACAGAGTGGCTGATCGTGTTGTTTATTTTTCATTTTTTGTTCCTTTTTTCATAATAGTTTGTCAACAATGTAGCTTCTGGGTGGACTTCTATCATTTTCCATTCCAAACTGTCTTCTGTAAAGACCAAGACTGAGTGTAAGCATGGTTTCCTTTGTTTAAAAATATTTCATTAGTTTTCCTTCATGGCAGCTTTCAGACATTGTCACTTGAATTTCCCTGTCCTCACTGCCTGCTCATAGAAGCGGGACAGGAGTGCTAATTCTGAGACGTCAAACCACAGATGCAGGTGGCTGGGCAGACGAGTGGGAGGACATGATCTACTGGACTATAACAATCGAAAATGATGTGAACAAAAGTTAATGTAAAATCTGAGTGCCATCCTTGCAGGTGGGAGATGTACTAGAAAAAACAGCATTCATTTGAAATTCAAAGTTTTACATTGGCAGAGTGATTTTTATTGTCATGGGGAAGGCTGGCACTGGTACTGTTTCGTACCTGGGCATTATGCTGAGTAAATTATGGGTGCCAGCCTGCTTTGGGCAATCAGAGGCCAGGATTGACCCTACTCATTTTATACAAAAGTTTTTGGCAATTTGGGCAAGTAACTATGTGAGCCATCTATGCAACATACTATAAACAGATTTGTGTAACTGCATTGGTTGCGAAAAATATGTTTTGTTTAGGAATACACAAAACATATTATGGTGAATGAACACTTTGGCACAAGTCTATTGTAGCATCCTAATATGTTTTCAAATGTCTCAAAGGGACAGACCAGCTAAAAGGTACAAGAAGCAGCACAACTGCATATTGTACTGAAGACAGGATGTGCTGATATATTATTATTATTCAGCTGAGTATTCATATTCAGGGGCCCAAATAGTTAAATATTCATCATATTGGGTAGTGTTTTCTCCAATAGGGAAAAAGGGTTATAATTTCATCATTATAACCAGCTGGCTATACAATGAACATGTGTCCAGTTTCCCTAGTGCGGCTCATACGCCAACCGTGAACTTCCTCTTCTTTGCACCGTTCATCCATGCTCCTCAATGCTGCAAACCTCCATGACAAAAGAAGTCGGTGGTAAGTTCTTTTTTTTTAACAAAAAATATCACTGGGCACAGCAAACCTTCCTTATCGGAGTGAGGGAAAAAAAAACACTGCTTCAGTTTAGGAGCCTCAGTCACTATGGACAGTGCTAGAACCCCAAGGTATTCTGCCAAAAGGGTGACTCAAATTGGTGACTCAAATACGAGTGACTTAATCTCAGTGCCTGCTTTTGGGCTACCCTGACAGGGTAGCATCGGGTGAAAAGAATTCAATGAGGTGACTGAGTGAACATCATGAGGGTGCTGAGCTGGCCATGTGGCGTGGTGGTGAGGTGGCTGGCTATGGCTGGGAGGGTGCAGGGTCTGTGGAGGTGCAAGAGTTTTTGTAGTCGTGGAATTTTTATTTTATTTTACAAGTCCTACCCATGACTTTTCCCAGGAGTTGAGAATCTTTAGTTAGGGTGATGGGCATGAAGCCCCTGCAAAAATAGAGATCTGTGTCAGCACCATTGTTTTCGCCATGAGTGTATATTGCCGTTTTTACTTTTGGCGATGTACACTTGCCCTAACAGCGATCGCCATTATGACATAGAACCAATCCCCAACGGTCCACAGCTTGACTGCATAGATAAATCCACTTATTTTATATAATTGCTGTGGTGAAAAAATTATCCCCAGCAATTATACAAAATAAAAGATGGGTAGCTGTATAAAACTCTAATTTTACACACACCCTCGGTGTGGGATGCCTTAATAAACCCCTCAAGCTTCGTTCTTGGGGTTTATATGATATCCCACCACTCAGGAGTTGTAAAATCCTTGTTATAACCACTTACCGTTCATTATTCTCCATATTATGTGGGTTCAATAGGCAAGAAAACACATTAATACCTTCCCCTCTCACTAGGTTAAATGGCTAGCTGCATGGCTACTCAGCTCTCCACCTCTTCAGTGGTGCCCTGTATATCACCTACATCCTCCCATGCATGTAACATGTGTTCTTCAATTTTTTAAGCCATTCTGACAGAGTGCCAGCTCTCAGTGTCTCTTTATAGGATAACCCCTCTTCCTAGTTTGAGTAAGGACACATTTGCCATGT
The DNA here is from genome assembly GCA_016271365.2 of Neoceratodus forsteri. Classification (NCBI taxonomy): domain Eukaryota; kingdom Metazoa; phylum Chordata; order Ceratodontiformes; family Ceratodontidae; genus Neoceratodus; species Neoceratodus forsteri. The sequence goes on along the minus strand of CM057456.1, from coordinate 108,820,147 downwards.
CGAACCCCCTCCTGAAACCTGTTTTGTGTTTGAGAGGGCATTAGTAGCCTGAATTCTTGACGGTTAGCAGTTCTCCCATCTCTAATGCAAAGTATGCTGCCACCGCGTATAATTACATGCAGTGGGAGGATGGGATGGAGTGCAAAGGGGGATGGGTACAGGGCCGGCCTTAAGGATAGGTGAACTAGGCAGTCGCCTAGGGCACAATATAATGGGGAGGGTGCCAAATAGGAATAAGCAGTAAAATAAATATTTTTATTTCCTTTATTTCCCACTGTCCAAAGATGGTGCTTTTTAAATGTTAGCAAAACTGATGTGTTTTCTGGGGGGGGGGGATATCAATCAAGAAGGACCCAGCACAGCAGCCAGTTAAGAAGGAGGCAGTAGTAGTGCATGCCTGCCTGTGCTAGTGCCCCACCCAGCTCAGCCACATGTCTGCACCAGTCCCTTCATCCATTGATAACCCCACCGTAGCCCATCCTCCTACCCTAGAGCGCATAAGCCACTCTGCATCCCAAAAACTAACTGTTGTGCGCACAGTGCTGTCTACAGCATATTGCCACCTTTGAGAGAGTGAGAGAGAGATGACTCTAGTCTCTAGAATGAGACAGCAGAAAACGTTGTCTCTCATCTCAGCAACACAGAGGACTGAGGAATCATTCAGCTGGGCCTGGGACCTGGGATCCATCATCCACTACATGTGTGTTGGAGTCGGTGGCTGTGGGCTTGCGGTGGCAGTCAGTGTGACCAGTGAGACTGACTCAGTCAGTCAGACAACTGGTAAAAATTAAATAGGCCATGTGGTGACTGGTGAGAAGATTTAGAAAGTAGCCCAGCCCATGAGCTTCTCCTTACATGACATAAACGGGACTGTTTGCAGATATCCATAACTGTGTGACCATGTAGTGCTTTTGGTACCCAGGCTACCACCCTGGGACCCACTCCCAGGCTGGATAACTTGATTATTAATCTTTTGTGTGGGACTGTGTCAAATGCCTTCCTAAAGTCTAGTAGGCCATATCCACAGCCCCTCCCTGGTGTATTACTTTGGTCACCCAGTCAAAGAAATCAATTAGATTCACCTGACATGACCTTCCTGCTGTAAATCCATGCTGCTTTGGGTCCTGTGCCCCACTGGCTTCTAGGTATTCAACAATTCTTTCTTTCAAGTGATTCCATTATTTTCCTACCACTGAGGTCAAACTTACAGGTCTGTAGTTTCCTGCTTCTGCCTTGCTCCCACTTTTGTGAAGGGGAATCACATCTGCCCTCCTCCAGTCCTCAGGTACCACCCATCTTCCCATGATTTGTTAAAAGTGTGTCAGTGTTGTCACTAGGTCCTCCCTTAGTTCTTTTAGGATTCTGGGTGAATCCCATCAGGCCATTGCTTTGTCCACCTTGAGTTTTAGGAGTTTTTCCAGGACTCTTTCTTCTGTAAATAGACTGGTGTCAACCCTCCTACCCAGAGTGCTTCTATTGTCTGGTTTAGGTAGCTCCTCCTCATCTTCTTTTGTGAATACTGAGCGAAAGTATTCATTCAGTGTCTCTGCATTTTCACTGTCTCCCTCTGACCACCTCCCCTCTCCTTTATTAATCTGCACTATTCCTCCCTTAACCTTTCTATGCTCCCCAATGTGCCTATAAAACGTTTTATCCCCCTTCTTGACTGAGTTGGTTATTTTTTCCTCGGTTTGGGCCTTTGCTATTCTGACTGCCTTCCCACTTCTTTCTGCTTTATTTGATACCGTTCCCTGTTGTGCTCCTTCTGTGATTCCTTATACTTTTTGAATGCAGCCTTTTTCTCCTTAACCTTCCCTGCCACCTCTTTTGAGAACCATAGTGGTTTTTTACTCCGCTTTGTTTTCTTTATTTGTTTCACACAAAGGCTTGTTGCCTCTATGATGGCAGTTTTGATTTTTCTCCATTGTTCTTACACCCCTCCTCTTTGGCCATTTGCTAGTGCATTCCTCAGGTATTCACCCATTTTGCCAAAGTCAGCCCTTCTAAAGCCCAGTATCCTTGTTTTTGTATGGCTTGTCTCCATGGTTGTGTTTATTGTAAAACACTGTGCAGTGGTCGCTTGTTCCCAGATGTCTACTGACTTCCAAATTTGTCATCCTCTTTCCATTTGAGAGTACGAGGTCTAGTATTGCTCCCTCCCGAGTGGGTTCCAACACTAGCTGTCTAAGGCCTGCCCCCTGCAGGGCATTGAGAATGATCCTGCTCTTGGATGTGGCTGCAGTACATGTCATCCAGTTAACACCTGGCATATTCCAGTCCCCCGTCAATAGTATCTCCCCTTTTTCAGCCATTTTGAGAATGTACTCTATCATTTTCTTGTCCATTTCCTCCCCTTGAGACGGGGGTCTGTATACAACCCCTGTGCGGATTGTGATGCCATTCACTGTCTCCAACGTGACCCAGAGTGCCTCTTGCCCTCCCCCTTTACTTTTTAGTTCTGTAGCTTTGATCCCTTCCCTTATGTTTAGAGCTACTCCACCTCCTCTTTTACCCTCCCTGTCTCTTCTGTAGACTGTGTACCCCGGTATGTTGACATCCCAGTCATGGTTCTCGGTGTACCATGTTTCTGTGACTGCCACAATATCCAATTGTTCATCTTCCATCAAGGCTACTAGCTCAGGAAGCTTGTTTCCCAGACTACAGGCATTGGTACTCATTCCCATCCCTTTAATGTTGGCTTTATCCTTTTATACCCCCATCCCTGCTCTTATTGCCCTAGTCTATTTTTCCATTTACCTATGTCCTGCCCTCTGTTGAGCTCTGTACCTCAGTGTTTACCTTACTACCTGCCATGTTTTGTGGGGGGAGGCTTGAAAATTCCTGCCTCTTATCAGTACCTCCCCCCTTGGCTAGTTTAAAAGTTTGCCAAGGAAGCATTTAAACCTCTCACTTAGGAGCTTGGTTCTTTTGTGGACAGATGCAGACCATCGTGCCAGTATCAACCTTCATCTCCCCAAGGTGTACCCCAGTTCCCAATGAAGCCAAAAGCCTGTGCTCTGCACCAGTTTTGCAACCATTCATTAAATTGCATGGTGTGCAGTACCCTTGCCTCCACCCTACCATGGACTGCAGCACCTCTGAGAAGGTAACAGCTTTGCTACCTGTCTGAGGCCCTCACAAACTCCACAAATTCATCCTGCACTGCACTGATCCTATGCCTATCAAGGTCATTTGTCCCAAGGTGGACAATGGTATCTAAATCCTCTCCTGTGATGCTGCTTCTGCAATCCTGAGGATTCACTTCTTGTCCCCAAGCCATGGCACCAGGCAGGCACCTTACTTCCTCTTCTCTCCCTTCCCAGGTCTACCCTTAACAATTGAGTCCCCTATCAGAAGCTGTTTCCTTCCCCTGTGGTGTCCCTTGCCACCCTTTTGTGGGTCTCCCTCGTGGATGTCCTCAGCATTCTTCTTGGTCTCCACTTAGGGTGCCATCATAGAGGATATGGAGGAAAGGGATAGTTCTGGGAACTTGGCATTTTGCGCACTGTCCTGTAGGAAAGCTATATTTGTGTCTGTATTCAAGGACTGCTGTTGTGGCTGACAAGCACAGTGCTGAGTGTCAGGATAAAGTGCTCTTACCATAGTTTCTCGTAGTTTCTGCCAGTGATATCTTACAAGAATTTGCAGGAACACAAGGAATTCTATGGCAATTACTCCAATTTGACAAGCAGGAATGTATGGCATCTTTATCACTGAGTTTTTGATCTTGCTGATCAGCACCATACAGTAGTAAAGTTGACATGAGCAAGCCAGAAAAACTTTATCTGGTTCCAAGCCAGAACTGAGTCAAGGCTGTGAGCCAAAACATGAGGTCAGTGAGGGAGATGACAATACTCATCCATGTCCCTCATGAGATATAGGTTCCTACCACTACACTAACTGAGCTCAGTCTAAATAAACACTTATGCCAATCACAGATAACTGACCTTCCATTGATTATGGATGTAGAGTGGAGTCAGAGCCATGTAATGAGTTCTAGAGAGCTTAAACCATCCTTCATAATTGTATCTCTATTTTAGGAGTGCAGCAGAGGACACCCTTCAGCAGTAGGGTGGGCTGTGAACTATACCTCTGCACTGCTGTACCATGGCAGCCTGTGGGCAGTCACAAATCCTGAGTATTCTTGTGAGGCAAAAGTGGAGAAATCATATGAGCTTAACATGATATAACATTTCATATCCCTGCTTTGGTAAACAGTGTGCACAAGTAACCAGGTGGGTAGATTACTGATGCTTAATAAGAGCAAAATGACCCATACCCCTCCCAAAAGCTTGCATAATGCTTTGAGGCTAGAGATACTGGAGCCGACACAGAAAAACAACTGGTTGTGCCTCTGCCCCAGCTTTGTGGCCCAGTGTGCAAAGTAACCAGGTGGGTTTGGGCTGTGGCTTGATAAGAATAGAATGTCACAGACCTCTCCCAAAAGCTTGGATAATGCCTTGTTAACACTGGCTGCTACTGTAGATAGAAACATAGAAGTTGACGGCAGATAAGGACCGCAAGGCCCATCTACTATGCCCATTTTTTCAACCTTATGAATGTTCTATAGGCGCTACTCTGTCAATGGCTTATCTATTCATACTCATCTATATTGCTCCTTCACGCCTATACCATGCTTGTTTGAAGCCTTGCACTGTATTCATATCCACCACTTCCTCAGGTAGGCCGTTCCATGCATCCACCACCCACTCCGGTGAAAGAACATCCTCACATCACCCCTTAATCGGCCTCCCTCTAATCTCATGCTGTGTCCTCTTGTCCTGCTATTTTTCTTATATTAAAACATGTTAGACTCTTTCACCTTGTTAATGCTCTTAAGATGCTTGAATGTTTTAATCATATAACCTCTTTTCCTCCTTTGCTCTAGGGTATACATATGGAGCTCCGTTAAGCTGTCCTCATATGTTTTCTGATGCAGTCCCTGCAGCATTTTGCTTGCCCTTCTCTAGACTGCCTCCATTTTGTTAATGTCCTTGTGCAGGTGAGGCCTAGAGTACTGCACACAGTACTCCGGATGGAGCCTAACCAGTGTCTTGGAAAAATGGATTATTACCTCCCTCTTATGACTTGCGATACCCCTACTAATGCATCCCAACATCCCTCTAGCCTTACCTTCTGCTTTAGTGGTCTGTTTTGATGATTTCAGGTCTTCTGTGATGATGATGCCCAAGTCTGTTTCTTCCCTTGTGATTGCCAGCAACTCCCCTCCCAACCTATAGGTAGCTTCAGAGTTTCTCTTCCCTATGTGCTTGATCTTGCCCTTCTTTGCATTAAACCCCAGTTGACACTCTTCTGACCATTTTTCCAGTTTATCCAGATCTCTTCTTATTCTGCCCACCCCATCTGGGTCATCTACTCTGTTACAGATCTTGGTGCAATGTGCAAACAGACAAACCTTATCCTCCAGTCCATCTGTAATGTCACTGATGAAGATATTGAAGAGGACTGGCCCCAGGACTGATCCCTTTGGTACCCCACTTGTGACCTGCATCTCTTCTGACTGTATACTCTTTACCATCACTCTCTGTTTTCTTCCCTTCAACCAGTTTGCCACCCAGTTGACCAACTTCTGACCCATCCGAGCCAACCCAGCTTATTAATCAATCTTCTATGTGGAACAGTATGAAAAGCTTTGCTGAAGTCAAGGTTGGCGACATCAACTACACCCCCTTGATCCACCACTCTGGTTACCCAGTCAAAGAAATCTATGAGATTAGTTTTACAGGACCTTCCTCTTGTAAACCCATGCTGTCTTGGATCCTGTGCTCCTACTGATTCCAGGTCTTACACTATACTTTCAATAAGGAGTGGCTCTATAATCTTGCCCACTACTGAGGTAAGACTGACTGGTCTGTAGTTCCCTACCTCCTTCCTGCTACCCTTCTTGTAGAGCGGAATCACATGAGCCCTTCTCAAGTCTTCTGTGACCTCTTCTGTGCTCAGAGACTCACTAAACAGTTCTGCTAATAGCTCTGCTAGTTCAATCCTTAGCTTCTTTAGTATCCTGGGAAATATGCCTTCAGGTCCCATTGCCTTGTCTACCCTGAGCTTAACGAGCTCTTGTAGGATCCTTTCTTTTGTAAATGGACTAATGCACACCTCCCTCCTCCATGTGTCCATGGTGCTGAGCTGTGGGCCCTGCCCTACCTTCTCCTCAGTAAATACTGAACAGAAGTATCAATTTAGGATAGATGTTCTTCCTTGATCCTCTTCCACTTACCCCCCCTTATCCCCTTTGATTTTAACAATACTCCCTCTGGACTTTCTCCTTTCAGTAATGTATCTATAGAAAGTCTTGTCCTCTTCTTTAACTGTTTGTGCTAGTGTTTCTTGGTTTGTGCCTTTGCCTGCCTTACTGCCTTCCCTGCTTCCTTTAAGGAAGTTTTGTATGCCTCCCTATCTTTGTCCCACTGTGTTCCCTTATATTTCCTGAAGGCCAGTCTTTTCTGCTACTGTTTTTGAGAACCAAAGTGGTTTCCTCCTTCTTTTACTCTTGATTTTCTGTTTAACGCAATGGGATGTTGCTTCAAGTACTGCATCCTTAATACTTGTCACTTTACCTGTACCCCCTCACCTGTACTTCTTTTTACCAGGGCAAACTTAACTCTGTTTGCCATCTTATCAAAGTCAGCTCCTCTGAAGTGCCATATTTTTTCCTTGGAATGGGATGATTTAGTTCTAGTAGCCAAATTGAACCATACCATGTGATGGTCACTGTCCCCTAGGTGACCTTCTACCTGGAGATCTGTGATCCTTTCCCTGTTAGTTAGCACTAGATCTAGGATAGCCCTGCCTTTTGTGGGTTGTTGTACCCATTGTTTGAGGCCCTCCCCCTGCAGGGACTCCACCATGTGTCTAGTTCTGGTGGATGTTCCTTCTGGTATTGACCAATCTGTAACTGGCATGTTGAAGTCTCCCATTATCAGAACCTCCCTTTTAGCTGTCATGTTTTGTATATCTTCTAACAGTAATGTTTCTATGTCCTCCCCCTGGTCTGGAGGCCTATAGATAACCCCAGTTCATATGGCTGTCCCATTTCCTGTTTCCAGGGTGACTCACAGTTCTTCTGGCTCCTTATGTGTATTCTGAATTTCTGTAGCTTTCATACTTTCATTGACATAAAGGGCCACTCCACCCCCCACCCACGTTACATAGCTGGGTACTGAAGTCTCCCAAGTGTGGTTACTGGTGAACCATGTCTCGCCAATGGCTACTATGTCCAGTTTAGCCTCTGTCATTGTTGCCTGCAGGTCTGAGATCTTGTTTCCAGACTGCAGGCATTTGTGTACATGATTTTCCATTGGCCAGATTTTGGTGTGTTAGTTGTTGAGTGAGGTCCAGCTTTTCCTTCATGTCATATGGGGAGATGGACCTTTCTTTACCTGGTGATGCAAATGAACTATAAACATGCTGAACTGCTCTTTGATCACTAGCTGAGGGGAGGGTGTTCTTCCTGTTCGATGTATTGGGTGCTGTACCCCTCTCCCCACTTACTAGTTTAAACATTCTGCAAAACGTCAGACTTTTGCCCCAATTCACTGACTCCTCCTTAGTCTGATGCAGTCCATCAAATTTTAAAGAACTTTCGCTCCCAAAACTGTTTCCAGTTACTGTACCTACAAATTTGTGTTCTTATTCCTGGAACCAGCTCTTGAGCCACATGTTTAGCTTTCCTATCTTCCTTCCTTGAGCTTCAGTCCCTCTGCCCTCTCTGTCAGACTGGCAGGATCTCAGAGAAGGAGATGCCAGATGAAATGAATGACAGTTTGTCTCCTAGCCTCATCAGCTATTCCTTGGTATCCACAACTGATCAGCTGGTGAGATCATTAGTCCCTATGTGTACCAGGACATTGATTTTTTCTCCTGCTTCCTGCACAGTTTTAGCAATGTGGTCAGTGTCTCTCCATGCTGATGTACCTAGGAGTCATCTGACCATTACCCCTGGCTGGAGGTAGGTATTAACTCCCGAATCATGGAGTCTCCTATAATCAGAAGTGTTCTGGATTTCCTTTTTGCTTTTTTTGTTTTGGTCCCAGTTTTGGGTGAGTTTTGTTGCACTAGCTCCTGTGCTGCAGTGTTCTGCTCTGCAGTATCCTCTGCCCCTTTGTTTGATTTCGGAGATAGAGGCAGATACCTGTTAAGAGTTTTAATATGATTTGTGGTGGTGATATGTTGGAGAGCATTGAGTGATGGGCCACCCGATTTTCCACTCCTAACCACCTGCCAACCTCCCGGACCAACTACCCTCTATGGCTGAGGTACTTCAGTTGGATGTTGGAGAAATGGCGGGCAGTTCTTATAATACATTTCCTCCTGAATATGCAATTTGAGGAACACAATCTTTACACATGCTGCCTGGAACTGAGCCTTTAGATCTCCAATGGTCCAGCATGTAGGACAGTGTCCTAAATCCTTTATAACTGCCCTTTTGAAAAGTGTCCCACAGTACCTGTAGTTAATAATATCCATTCTAGATGAGTTGCCAGGTTTATAACCTGGTCTGAGTAATGAGGAGGAAAACGAAAGCAAAAGTTTGATTTTTGTGTTTTGTTTGTTTGTTTGTTTGTCTTTGTATAATTTGTTATAACAAGTTAAATTACTTGTGCCCCTGTAAGTGAGGTCACTGTGTGGATGCCCCTCTGATCCTCCCTTTCCTGTTGTGCTACAGGAAATGTCAGGACTGTGCTACCCTATAAAAGGAGTGTAGCATGTGGTGGTTGGGGATGGGGGTGGGTGGCTGGGCCCTTCCACTGCGGAAAAAGAAGAACCATGGATGAAAGAAACAAGGAAGTAAGAGCAGAAACAATCAACAAATAACAAATGCAGTAGCCCTGAAAGCTTAACCTAATGCTAGATAACACCGTAAAACCTGTAAAGCACCACGTATAATAATTTCACAGAAGATACACCCTGCAAAAACACTTTGCTACACAGAAAAATAAAGCAGTAACAGAAGATCTACCATGCAAAAAAAAAAAAAACAATTTGAATCAGAGAAGATTACGGCAGTAATCTGTAAGCACAAAACAGTAACAAACCTGTAGGCATACCATGTAATAATGCAGCAGAAAGTATTCTCTGAAAGAGCCATTTGAATCAGAGAACAATAAAACAGTAAAATGTTAACGAAAAACAGTGACAAACCCTATGAGTACAAAAGAAAATAATATCACACAGTAAATATGCCTAGCCAAAAGAAGCCTTAATCTTTTTCCTTGTTCTGATAATGTTCCTTGCTCTGTCCTTACAAGTAAACCTAGAAGAAAAGAGCTCAGGTGAAGCTAGGTGCCTTTGCCAGCAAACCTAGTCTTCCACCAGACACTGGAACACTTAAAGAAAAAAAAAATTGGTTGTGGGGAGAGACTGTAGGATCTTGCTAATGATGACTTGGGGGTTTAAAAATAAAATTGCAAAGCTGGAGGGACAGAAACAAAAAGCTGTGAAGATAAAATGAAAAAATAATTAGTTTCTAAACAGACAAAAATATTTCTTGGTGCATTACATTTTGACTACTGGAGCAGGTGCAAACGTTCATGAAGTGTACTAGATTTGAAAATTGCAGTATCACTGTGAGGAAATGCATCCCATTCATTATCTAGTCGCACTGTCTATGACTGAGCATTTTGTAGGGCCAAATCGAATTAGCATCAACAGCAAGTCAAGCCATATGTCTAAATATATTTTAAAGCTTCTCTGTCCCAGTTTACCTGCTGCCAATCAGCATTAACTCCTTATCCCTTATCAGTTCCCAAGTGTAGTACAAGAAGGGCCACCGGTCATATCTTTGACAACCCTTTTATTGTACCAAACATCATAGAACTCCATCACATACAAGGGCCCTAAGTTTTACAATAAACTGCCCCTTATCTTCAAGCCTCTACTTCAATTTGCTCATTCACCTCCTCTCTCAAGGACCATCTCCTCCAATTCACCACCTGTGTCTGCCCTGGTAGGTGACACCCCTGAATGTCCACCAACCCTTCAGTTACCTTAGAGTTTATTTGCATCTGTATATTGGCTCTATTGTTGTGTGCTCTATATTTTTTTTTCAAATCTAGATGCTCCTGTCATGTACACTGTTCCTACTGTAAATACTGTAAAATATTGCAAATATTGATTTGACCTCTTTCTCTGTATCATCAAATTTCTGCACCACTGGACATTTATGAAAATGGGCATTCTTGATCACATACTTTTGAGTATAAAAATAAAATTGTATTGGATTGAATTGAGTCAGGTAGGATTCTTCCAGAGGTGTAATGGAACTGTTATTGATGAGATCTTCATTTATTGATTTGAGATACCAGCAGTAACTATAACTTCAATTTCAATAGAGATCAATGCAGGTTAGTGATAGAGGTGTGCCACTAATGAAACACTATTTTCCTGAAGAGCAGGGATAATTAACTCTTCATTACTAAGATCCAAATAATGAATACTACCACTTTTTGTAGTGCAGCATTGGTATTTTGGGGATGTTGTGGGACTTAATGCCTTCTCACCAGAATTAAAAAGAAGTCAACTTAAAAAGAGCCACATAGGGTATGTGTCTCTCAAGTGTGAAAGGGTTACAAATCACTCAAGATTTAGAGAGATAGGACAAACTCCTGTTATCTTTATGGGGTCATATTAATATAATTAAGATGAATGTGTTTCCCCATTTATTTTATCCTCTGTCACATCTTAACTCATTTGTCCCTTAGTTTGGGTTCAAAAGCATAAACTTTTACCAAGTTTATATGGTCAAATAAGACCTCTAGGCTGGCATATCACAAGCTAGAGGGGGTTGCAGATTCCTACTTGCCTATCTATTACTGGGCTAGTCACTTGACTAAATACCTGAGATGAGTAAGACCGGCCCAGATAACATGAACCGGCTTGGCTTAAGATTGAATTAGACTTTATCCAATCTATGAACATGGACCCTTCGACCATGCTTTATCTAAAAATTTCTCAGTTGCAGAATATTAACAAATGTCCCACTATCATGACCTCACTAAAAATACACTCGTAATTGTGCTCCTTTCTGCATTATAATCAAAGTAAAGCTCTGGCTCAATCCATTTGGAATTCTCCGGCCTTCACCATAAACAAACAGAAAATTTCCCATTTATGGTTGCCTCATTTAGAAGAAGGAATAGTATCCTCATTTTTGGACGAAGCTGGAGATTGGCTCTCATTTCCTGAGTTCATTTACAAGTTCAAAATTCAGGAGTCTCAGGTTTTTAAAGTGTTTCAATTTAGGCACTTGTTAACCATGGTTCTTGAGGCCACTCCACCCCATCCAGCGGCCTTTGCATTGGTATCTGAACTCTCTCCTTTTCTCATCTCCTCAGGTGTGATCTGTAAGATTTATCAGGTGTTGTTCCGATGGTGGTTTGGATGTGGGAGTGGCCCCACTAACTTTTGGGTTTCATTTTTTCCCCAATATACTTTTAACTGGCCTGTCCACTGGACGTATTGTCATAAATATGTGTCCCAAGATAGATTACGTCTCATGCAGTTTCATCCTACATAATTTGTACTATCATGCCATCTAAATGGGTGAAATGGGGCCTTCTTGATACCGATAGGTGCAATAAGTGTTCCCAGGACACAGGGTCACTTTTCATTTATTTTGGTTGTGTCCCGGGTAGCTTTGTAATGGGAGCTTATAAAAGCCAACCTGGATTCCTTATTGGGTTTACAGGACTATTTTACACTGGATATTTGCCTGTTGGGGATCTGTCTTCCATAAAGGTTAAAATCCGGAGGTTCATATATCCATGGTTGTGCTCTCGCCAAAAAATCATTCTTAGGCATTGGAAAGAAGAGACCTGTCTAACATATCAGGAGTGGCTCAATGAGATTTTAGCAAATATACATACAGAGAAGGCTATTCCAGCCTTCAAAACAGAGTACATAGGTATATGGTTATCTGAGATCCTCTTCACACTCTAATTACGGTGGCTATGAAATAATGTGTGATCGAGGTTACCAACCTACTTATTCTTGGTAAAGGTAGTTAGTGGGTGATAACAGTATTAGAATGGACTGCTGTGCTGGGGAGGAAGGGGAGGAAAGGGTTGGGGGCAGTATGACTTGTATTACGAATCTCATGTTAAAATGCTCATTACTGCCTCATGTAATGTGGAAAATGTGGTGAATAAACTTTGAATTGAAAAAAAAAATTGCAAAAAAAAAAATGAAAGGGTTACAAAAACACATTTCTTCTAGACCTACCCAGATGGCTAGGGACTGTGGAAAGGGGATTGAGTTCGCAATTTAGCCAGTCCTATAGAAAGCCAGTAAGGTGATCAAGAGTTCCTCAAGACATACCTCCCCATGCAACCACTTGGGATAGAAATGTGCCATGCAAGGGAAGGGCTGTTGGACCATGGTATATGGTAAAGTAAGGGTGCAACACATTGGAGTAATGAGAAGAATCCTTTCCCCCTTGTGACTGCCTTAGGCAAAAGATATGGACCTTGAGAGGTGGGATTTAATTTACTGTATTCATTCATTCATTCATTCATTCATTCATTCATTCATTCATTCATCTAGTTTTTGATTACCAGGTAAGTGCACTCGACATTAATATGCCTATTCTCAATCATGACCCAGGAGAGTACAGTTACAAGCACAATAGAGTACAAATACATCAAAGCTATAGTGGCATTACAAATATCACAGTTTCAAAATACAATACATGAGCAGAAAGCTTTAACAATACAATACATAATTAGGGTAGCAAGAAGACAGTACATCCAATAGAAAAACATCAGGAGTATAAGATGCATAAGCAATAAGGTGCATCAAGATAATAAAACAATTTCAGCAAACACTTTCTTGGCACAAATAATGTAAATTGCACATAGGAATTTTGCTCAAGAGGGCAAGAAGCAGGTACAAAAACCGGAGACCATATGATGGTGGTAGAGCTCCCTTTTGAAACAGATATGGAAGGGGGAGTACCAGAGGGCACAGAGAGGGAGTTCCAGTAATTGGGTGCAAAGTGGAAGAAGGTCTGGAACCCTATATTGGTAGTACACCACAGAGTAGTTACAGTATATGTAACAGGTCACTTGATTGGAAGGGGTAAATCAGGTCGGGGATTTCAGCAGAACAGCTATGGAGGAAAGTCCCACATGCCTAAGAATTTTGTCTACAAGGGCACACAGGGCAAGAGAATGACATACCTCAGGAGATAGCCAGTTTAGTCCAGAGTGTAGCTGGCAATGGTGAGTAAGTAGGTTTAAGGTCAGGGAAAAGTGACATATGCTATGATAGGCAACGTCCCATTTGAGGAGGTTTGCTTTGGAGGTGTTGGGGGTAGGAAACAGAGCCACAGGTAAGAGTAGAATGAGGAATGCTTGGAGCAGTGGAAATTCAGTAAGAAAAATCAGGGCATATTTAATTCTATGTACCAAGCCAAGCTTGATATTCATGGATTTACAGGTATTAGGTATGTGCAGTACAAAATCTAGAGAAGGGTCAAGGCTTATAAATTGTTACTTGACAGAGCTGACACTCTCAAGCAAGGTTCCATCTATACAGGGGTTTCTGGGTAGCCAGGGCATTTTTTTTCATTCTATGGGCAGAGCCAAATAGCTTTGAATGAGATTTACTGGCACTGAGTACCAATTTGTTTTGACAGAGCCAGCTGTGGACCTTACAGAAATCAAAGTCAAGGTTGGGGTTAATATCAGCCAGATTTTTTGAGCTTGAATAGAGCACTAGGTCATCCACATAAAGCACTGAGGAGCAGGATACTGGGTTCATGCAAAGGTCATTTACAAAGATAGTGAAGAGAAGGGACCAAAGATGGATCCTTATGGAACAACAATGTTTAGTGAAGTGAGGTCAGAAAAGGCTCTTTGAATCTGTGATACTGTTACCTATCCTTGAGGTAACTATCAAACCAGTAAACCACCTCTGGGGACGTGCTTAGTGTTTGCATTTTTCCCTTAAGTAAATGACGGTCCACTAAATCAAAGGTCTTAGTAAGGTAATAAACACTGCCCCATGTAAACATTAGGGCTGGGAGGACTGTTTCATGAGAGATCCAGACCACCCAGAATGAATCTGCAATCCACCAACCTGGATAAATACAGGCTTCACCAGAAGTCTGGTTCTGGGTCTGTGGAAATGCCATTTCTGCCATTTGTTTACTGTTGCCATAAGGATGCCATCGGCACAATTGCTTCACATACAGACAGCCAACAGCAACCAATCAGGCAACAGATGATCATGTGACACACTCATGGTATACAACCATGCTGAGTGAACAACGTTGCCCAGACAAGAGAGAAGAAAGGTCAGAGAAGCACATGCACCTTGGCAACCAGATAAAGTTGGCAAATAAAACCAAAATAAACCAAAGCAAAAACCCACACAAATATTAAAAAAAAAAATATGAAGGGAGGGTAAAGAAACTAGGGAGAGTCAGAGAAAGGAGGATTTCCGAGGCAAGGGGGGAAGAGAAACTGATCATAGGGGACGGGTGACGGTGGGTCTGGAGTCAGGACTTGGTGGGACTGGAGAAAGTTGGGACTGAGGAGATAGTGGTGGCCTGGGTGGCTGCCGGTGGGGGATACAAAAGGCAGGCAGTGTGACTGTATGTACATGCGCAAGGGCAGGCTGGCAGAATCTTTGACTTTTACCATTGCAGAAGATCCAGAGGAGAGAGAGGGAAAGACTACTGGAGGCCCAAGATAAATTTTTCGGTTACATAAAATCCCAAATGCAAGTTATTTTCTATTCTTGGCCTCAGACAGTGTAGTTGTGTACATGAGCAAAAGCAGGGTGGAAAAATCTTTGACTTGTGCCATTCCAGGTCCAGTGGAGAGAGGGGGAGAGACTACTGTGGGGGCCCAACAGAGATTTTACAGTTACAGAAAATCCCCAGTGAAAGTTGTTTTTTTTCCTTTTCTTGGCCTCAGACAGTGTAGCTGTGTGTACATGAGAAAGGGGAGGCTGGTAAAATCTTGACTTGTGCCATTCCAGATTCAGAGGAAAGAGGAGAGACTACTGGGCCGAGAGAGATTTTACAGTTACAGAAAATCACAAATAAACTTTTTTTTTTCTTGGCCTCAGACAGTATAGTCGTGTGTACATGAGAAAGGGAAGGCTGGTAAAATCTAGACTTGTGCCATTCCAGATCCAGAGGAGAGAGGGAGAGACTACTGGGGCCTGAGAGAGATTTTACAGTTACAGAAAATCACAAATGAAAGTTTGTTTTTTTGTCTTGGTCTCAGACAATGTAGCAGTGTGTATTTAGAAAGGGCAGGCATGTAAAATCTTTGACCTGTGCCATTCCAGAACCAGAGGAGAGAGGGAGAGATGACTGGGGGACCATGAAAGATTTTACAGTTACAGAAAATCCTAAATTAAAGTTGTTTTTTTTCTTTTCTTGGATTCAAAAAGTGTAGCTGACTGCGTATTTGAGAAAAGGCAGGCTGGCAAAATCTTTGAGTTGTGCCATTCCTGATCCAGAAGTGAGAGGGACAGACTACTGGTGGTCCAAGATAAATTTTACAATTTTATATAATCACACATTTTTTTCCTCACTTCAGTGTGGCTGTGGGTACAGGGCAAGGTCAGCAGGGTGGCAAAATAAATCTTTGACTTGTGACAACCAGAGGGAGAGAGAGAGAGAGAGAGAGAGAGAGAGAGAGAGAGACTACATGGTGGCACACAATAAATGTAACAGCCCCAACATTCCCAAATCATGTTTTTCCTAGCTTCAGTGTGGCTGTGTGTGCAGAGCAAAGGCAGCAGGGTGGCAAAATAAATCTTTCACTTGTGACAACCAGAGGGAGAGAGAGAGAGAGAGAGAGAGAGAGAGAGAGAGAGAGAGAGAGAGAGAGAGAGAGAGAGAGAGAGAGAGAGAGAGAGAGAGAGAGAGAGAGAGAGAGAGAGAGAGAGAGAGAGAGAGATAGAGAGACAGAGAGACAGAGACTACATGGTGGCACACAATAAATGTAACAGTCCCAACATTCCCAAATCATGTTTTCCTAGCTTCAGTGTGGTTGTATGTAAAGGGCATGGGCAGCAGGGTGGCAAAATAGATCTTTGGCTTATGCCATCCAAAGAGGAGAGAGAGAGACTGCAGGGGGGCCTAAGATGAATGTGGCAGTCCCAGAAATCCCAAATAAAATGTTTTCCTGGCATCAATGTGGCTGTGTGTACAGGGCAAGGGCAGCAGGGTAGCAAAATAAATCTATGACTTGTGATGTCCAGAGGGGAGAAAGACAGACTGCATGGAGGCCCATAATAAATGTAACAGTACCAGAAATCTCAAGTAAAATTTATTTTCCTGGTTTCAGTGTGGCTATCTGTACAGGGCAAGGCCAGGAGGATGGCACAATAAATCTTTGACTTGTGATGTCCAGAGGGGAGAAAGACAGACTGCATGGAGGCCCATAATAAATGTAACAGTACCAGAAATCTCAAGTAAAATTTATTTTCCTGGTTTCAGTGTGGCTATCTGTACAGGGCAAGGGCAGGAGGATGGCACAATAAATCTTTGACTTGTGATGTCCTGAGGGGAGTGAGAGAGACTGCAGGGTAGCACATGATAAATGTAACAGTCCCAGAAATCCCAAATACATTTTTTTTTCCTGGCTTTAGTGTGGCTGTATGTACAGGGCAAGGGAGCAGGGTGGGAAAATAAATCTTAGACTTGTTCCATCCAATCATGAATCACGATCACTTGTTAATGTTCATTCATGGTTTCATGTATTGATAAAAAATACTGTTAAGACAAACAACATACAAGCTGATATACCTGTGCTGCTGGCTGTTTGTGGCCTAGAGGATAATCTGACTTTGTTACCTGTAGCAGACTTTTTACAGTAAAGCACAAGTACAGTACCAGTACTGTACATACAAGTGTCATCATCATCATCACTCATTCCCCATTATTTTTCCTAATTATCATTAGTTTTTTAGAAAATCATGTTACATTATGTATAAGCATTAATATACCCCCAGTTTTGGACCGTGCTGCCTGCAGCTATGCACCAGATGTGCCTGCATCTCCATTTCAAATTCTGAGTCACACTTAAAAGTTGCTGAATTTGGTCACTTAACAGTAACTAACTGTATTGTAGGAGTCAGTCCGATAATCTTGGAAGGAAGTGGTGGTGGACTCCTGTGCTGTTAGTGTGCTGTGTACAGTCACAAGTCATGACAGTAAATTTGTCCCTGGCCTCTGGGTGGAAGTCATCAGAAGGACATCACATTAGTTAGAGGGATCTTTTGTTACAGGTTAGAATACTAATAAAAATGTATCAAAGTGTTGATGAGGCGCATGCTATTTCTCAGGTAGGCAGTGGCACTGCAAAAGACAGCAATCAGCATGAAATGGGAAAACAAAATCAAATCTCAAAAAGTTATTTTTTCACTTCTAAGGTTTCATCTTCCAAGTGAATGCTTGAATCCAAGAAAGGTGAATGTCTCAGATCATCATCAGTCCCAAGTAAAAAAAAATAAAATTATGCAGTTAAAAAAAACTAAAGGCATGGTGGGTACCACCCACAGAGGCACCCAGCGGTATGGAACAATGGCATACTATGCTACTGTCAGTCCCTCACCTGATTCTTCTGAGGTTGAGCCTGACAAGGGTAATAATAAAGATGAAGACAATGATCAGGCAGTACAAGGTTTACTGGAGGGGATGGAAATTGCAGATGAGGAAGAAGCAGGCAGAAATGTTTTGGTTGTGGAGGGGCAGTAGGAATAACTGACCAGAGGACAGGCCCAAGAAAAATCCTGGAGAGGGACCCTGAAAAGGTGACCAGGGTGTCATGCCTTCCTCAGAAAAAACTAAAAAAAATATCATCTTTTGTTTGGTCATTCTTCTCCATTAGTGCTTCCATTGAGTTGGTAGCAGCATGCACTATTTGTTAATGACCAGTCAGCAGGGGTAAAAAGAAAGAAGCATTGGGAACTTCAGCAATGAAAAGGTACCTAGACAGATGACATAACATTACTGAGAAGTCCAGTTGTGAGTCTCGAACAGAATGTGACAGTGATAGCTCACTACACTCAGGGGTAACTCCCATAGATGAAAGCAGTGGCAGCCTCTGCAGAACTACTGAAACACCTCCACCACCACTTCCTGCCACTCAAATGACTCCTCCAACTGTTACTGAAAGGGATCATGTATTCAAAAGCCCTCCTCCTTCAAGGAGACAGCTCACCATCTCAGAAACATATGAGCATAAAGACAAATATGCCTCGACTCACCCTGTTGCTGTTACAATACCCAAAAACATTTCAGAAATTATAGCTGTTGATTTGCTACCATATAACATGGTTGAACATATAGGACTCAGGCAGCTGACTGGGTACCTCGAATCTCGATTTAGTATACCATTATGGAAATACTTCTCAACAACAGGGATTCCAGATCTTTACAATGTCATGTGCAAAAAATTAAGGCGTGTCTTGTGCAATGCTGTTGTGAGTGTGGTGCATCTCACAACATATATTTGGACAAGCTGTCAGCCTGAACCCTTCATGTCTATCATGGTACATTGGGCATGTTTCAATAATTCACGTGGGACTGGGGACAGTGAAGCATCGCAGTTTGATGTTCTAAGAATGTTTTGTTTTCCATCTGAACATACCTCATATAACATCAATTGAGAGCTCCAAAAAACAATACTCTAACGGCTCTCTTCACAGTGACTGTCAGTTGGCTTTATAGTTGCAGATAATTGGTCCAGTATAAAGAAGGCCTTGGAGGAAGGGGCTTTGTTCACATCTGCTGCTTTACACATTGCTTAAATTTAATAGTTCAAGGTTTTCTTGATGACAACAGGAAAATTAAGGCTCTTGTTAGCACTGCTAAAAGAATATGTACTCATTTCAGTCACTCAAGCAAAGCCCATCACTTGTTTGAAAAAATACAGCAGGAGCACAGTTTATCTTTGCACAGATCAATCTAAGACATTTCTACTCGATGGAATTCAACCTTTTGTATGTTCCAAAGGCTGCTGGAACAAAAGAAAGCTGTCAGGTAGTACACCTTAGAAAATAAAATTGGTGATGCAGACATCTAGACTTCTCCACCACAGTGGGCCATGCTGGAGTTTCTAAATTGTCCTGCTCCAGCCATTTGAGGAAATCACCAGGGAGGTTAGTACAAACACAGCAATTCTCAGCCAGGTGATATCGCTAATAACAATTTTAAAATTCAGAATGAATTGAATGAATTTGATTAGGGAAAAGTTAGAGAAGCAAGAAAGTTCCATGATCACACAGGCTGCCAGTGGTGCTGCTGACATATGCAAGATGCCCTCCCGAATACAAGATCTAATAAGACGTATGAACAAAAGGTTGAAAAGATGACAAACTATATAAACTGCTTCATTCTGACTACTACATTAAAGTAACAATCTTGGACCCCACAATACAAATTGAAGCAACTATTGAGTGATGATGATGACATTTGTTTCAAGCTAAACAAACAAGACATAATTGACGAGGTGCATGAAGTCATGGAACAGTGTACAACAGCAGCACAACATTCAGAATCTTCTTCATGACACAGCACAACATCATGTGGCCCATCCTCTACTGTTGCAGCATTTTCTCCTTCTTCATCCTCAGCCACTGCAGCCACGTTCTTCTTCTCTGCCAGCCAAGAATAGCACTGTCCCACAGTCACTTGATTCAGCTTCATGTCTCTGGAGTCACACAGAAGATTTAATTGTAACATCTTATAGGTTCAAGGAACCATTTTTATCTGCCTCTTGTAACACAGCCTCAGCACAGGCCATTGTTGAAATGCACCTGGCAGAGCCCAATATCAGTTGAAATGCTGTTCCTTTGCAATACTGGAAATCCAAACAAAATATGTGGCCTGCTTTAGTAAACATTGCAAAGAAGTACATGAGTTGCTCTCCAACTAGTGTCTGTTCAGAACGATTGTTTAGTTCAGCTGGTAATGTCATTACTGACACACAATCCTGTTTGACAACAGAAAATGCAGAGTACCTCACATTTCTCAAAGTCAACACTACTCACTTTAATTTCAAATATGATATATACTGACTGCTCTGAGCAGGCCCTATCCACAAAAAATGTCAAGAATTTGTGCCTGTGATGAAAATCTTTTGTGAATAGGATCTACTACAAGAGACAGCAATTAACTGCAGCAAGTCAGGTCAGAACAGACTAGGTCAGGCCACTATTACTTGAATGATCACATGAGCAGCACAGAATAGAAAAGAAATAATAACATCAGTGGGTTTAGAGTCCAAATACAGCAAGCAACTGCAATTCATGTCAAAACTTACTTGGTGGTACCTAGTACCACTTTCTGATCTGAAAGGTAGGTACTGCTGTCTACTATACTACTATCACTTTTGTCCTCACAAGTCACGACTACTACTTGTCACTTTTGTCCTTATCAGTCCTTACTACTACTACTTGTCACTTTTTGCCCTCAGCAAGTGATCCTGACTGTACTGTTTTAATTTGTCTTTTTTTTTTTATTTATTGAGAAATCAGAATTGCACCCTTTGAGTCCAAGGACTCTTTTGCAAAGGCTCCTCATCAGTAGTAACAGAACAAATCTACAGGCACAGGTGCAGTGCAACAAAACATCAAACAGACCATATATAACATTAGTAGGAAAAGGAAAGAGCTGGGTAAGATATTATAGCAGAGGGCCGAGACAGCCCAGTGTCATGTGCAAAAACAACAGTAAAAAAAGAAACATTACAGAAAGAGATACAGATTGTAAGGCAGGTATTAAATCATATTAGTTGATTAACAAGCAGGAAAAAAGTAGTAATAAGTATGTGAGGTGGGGGTGACAGTGTTGAAGTTAGTACAGTACTTCTAAGAGCAGTCGCAAGTAGAGATGTTAGTGAGACATTTCTTGAGTAGGGTTTTAAATGGACCTATTTTTGTCCCAGCAGTCAGGGCAACAGGTAGGTCATTTAGCCAGCATGGCACCCTGTGATAGAAGGCTCTCTGACATAAGGATGTCCTTACAGCAGGGAACCAAGAAAGGGACCTTGGAGGTACTTCTTGTGTGTCTTTGAGGGAAGGAGGGTTGGATGAGGCCCTGTAAACTGGGATGGGTGAGTTTCCACTGGATTTTCTTTGCCAGGAGGAAAGTGTGGTACTTAAGGCGACATTCGAAGTTTAGCCAATTAGAGCGACTATAGAGGTCACACGCATGTGTGGTTTTATCGCAGCCTGTCACCAGGTGATAGGCCTTGTTTAGCGCTGTCTTGATGCGACAGAGAGCAGTGTTATCAGCAGAGCCATAGAACACAAGTCCATGCAAAGAGAGGACCAAGGATGAAACAGCAAGGCGCAGCCCATCATTAGGCAGACTGTGTTTGATCTGATGAAGGAAGCCAATTCTGGAATTGATGGTGTTTCAGAGGATGTGGATATGTGCATGATAGGTAAAGGGAGTCAAGGGTGATGCCCAGGTATTTAAAAGCACTTACCTGCTCAAGGATGGTGCCTTGGGAGGTGTTGACAAGTAGTCTTGAGTCATGGTAGGGGTTTTGACAGTGTCAGAAGATCATGGTCTTAGTTTTCTTATAGTTTATTACTAGCCTGTGCTCAGTGAACCAGGTCTTGGCTTCCGTGAAAGACTTCTGTAGGGAATCCTGTAATGGTTGAGGCTGAGAATTGCTCCAGAACATGACTGTATCATCGGCATAAAGAAGTATCCCACTGGAGCAGGCACTGGGTAGAGAGCTTAAGAACAGCTAAATAGAAGGGGGCCTAAAATGAAGCCTTGAGGGACTCCAGGGTGAACTGGGAGGCTGGAGAAGAGGGTGGTGCCAATCTTGACCTGCTGTGACCAGTTAGATAGGTAATTTTCAAACCAGGCTGTAGTATCAGGAGACAGTCCCACGTCAGCCAGGGATCTAAGGAGAAGGGCGTGATGGACCATATCAAACGCCTTAGTTAGGTCGATGTAAACTGACCCAACTAAGTGGCCCAGATCCATGGCCTTGTGGATGTAGGAGGTATATTCAAGGAGAGCTGTGGTGGTGCTATGGCCCCTGCGGAACCTGTGCTGTTCGGGGCACAGAAGGTTATATCTTGATAGGTGTTCAGAGAACTGATCAGCTACTATTTTTTCAAGGGCCTTTGAGACAGGGGGTAGGATAGAGATTGGCCAGTAGTTAGGTGAAGCGGTGCGCTCGCCACCTTTCAGAAGTGGAGTGATGACAGCCCTTTTCCAGTGGTTGGGGAACTCCCCCAGACAGAGGGAACAACTTAGGATTTTAGAGAGCGGGACTAGGATAGATTTGAGAGATAGTTTGAGGAGTTTTAAATCAGGAGTCACCACTAGGCTGGCTCTTTCCCAGGACATTAGAGGCGTAATACTTAGCCTCTTTTAGAGTTATCACATGAAACCTGAAAGGTTGGGTGGCTGTGGGAGGAACATGTGAAGAAGGAGAAGCTGAAAGGCTTGGGGGGGGGCAAAAAAGTTGGGGGAAGTGCACTGCTAAGGTCAGAGAAGGAAGAGTTTAAGGCATTGGCAATTTGTATGGGATCCTGAGATATGGTCCCATTGACTGATAGTTGGGAGGGTGGAGGGTATAGTGTTTTGCCATTTAGTTCTTTGATAGTATCCCAAATTTAGGCCCAGAGCTTTGAGGAGGTGAGGACATTCCAATAATAAAGGCTTTGGCCTGGCCCTTGAGTACCGGTACATTTGTTCCTAGCTTCCTGTACCGTTGTTTGTCCTGAGGCAGACTTGAAGCAAGATCTCTATGCCAGAGATTATCCCGATGATACATGAGGTCAAGTAGAGTTTGATTTAGCCAGGGGGTATAATGGTTTTTTGCTACCTGCTTTGTAACTGGGGCAAAAAAGTCAAAGGCAGCATTGAAAGAGGTTATGAAATAGCTAAGGGCCTCATCTATGTTACTTGCAGTATCAATGGGAGACCAGTGCATGTTTAAGAGGTAGTTTTTTTAACCTAGTTAGAGAACCTCATTTTAAACGTCTGCAGTATATGGTTTTGGGGGGTGGGTTTGGGGCCTTACAGGACCACCAACAGAGTACAGGCGAGTGATCACTGATGGCATCTGGGAGCACTAGGACATTAGAGATTCGGTTACGGTGGTTCTTGAAAATCAGGTCCAGCAAGGTAGAGGTCCCTGTCCTATGGGTATGACTTGTGGGGGATTGGACAACTTGAGTCAGGCCCATGGTCAATGCTACATCATTATAGTGGGTAGCTGATGGAGATAGCCAATTTGTGTTAAAGTCACCCATAACAATAATCTCACTGGAGTTAGGGAGAGATGAGATGCAACTAGCAACTGCAGCGAAAGCTGCCTTCTGAATTTGTGGTGGGATATAAACCACCAATACATAGAGGATTTTCCCTGAGTTTTCCAGAGTAATCTTTACAGTGAGTACTTGGGCTCCATCCATGAGAGGGGGAAAGGGACAACCATTGCGAAGGGTGTTTCAAAGATAGAGTGCACAGCCTCCTCCCCGTTTGCCTTGATGATTTCATCGAAAAATGGAGTAGCTGTTTAGGGCCCATAAGAGTCCATGGCAGTTTTGGAAGCCAGGTCTCAGTTAAAGCCAGGATGTCTGGCTTGTACTGCCGATCCAGCCTTCAAGAAAGTCACATTTTTTCAGTAGGCTACAGATACTTAGGGAGGCAGCAATGAGACCTTTCCTTTTATCAGTAAGGGCATGGATTTTGAAATGGTCCCTGGATAGGGTGAACATTCCCAGATAAAGAAGGAGAATGAGTAGGATGTGACAGGTTGTGGCAAGCTTAATGTGTTTGTTTTCTCTGATAGCAGAGAGTGTTTTCCTAATGGGGCTATGTACTGGCACTGAAAATGAGAGGATGATTGGTGCCATGAGGTGGAGGGCAGAGAGAGGTGGAAATTATATTATGTGCTAGGTAATAGTCATGTCTGCACTGGGAAGGACAAGTGCAAGAAAAATGGGCGGATATGGGAAGAAGAGAGTGGAGGGGTAGGGAGGTTGGGTGACAGTGAAATAGGTTGGAGGATGCAGTGGGCAAAAGACCGATAAGGAGGAGGTAGAGATGAGCAGCTATTTGAGCAGTCTGCTCAATGGATTAAAACAGCAACAGCTAAAGGGGAAGCGTACAGGGGGGAAAAAGAAACTGCAGCAGCTAATAAGGAGAAATACACAGAGGAGGGGAATACAGCAAGAAAATCACTTACAGCAGCCTCTAGTGGTGACCGACTATAAGCTGCTAACAAGAAGGTTAGGTCATAGGTTTTACACCATCACGTGACTCTCCTGATATAAGGAAATGTTGAGCAAGGGTGATGGTGGGGGCGGCAGGGCAAAAACAAAGACTCCAGCTGTCCTGAGTCACGGTGCCCGTATCAATGGATTTTTTGCTCATTGCTCGTACCTGCTACAGGACTGCCTCAGCACAGGGAAGGGCTACCTCAATCTACCCTCACGACCACCTTGGGAGCTTGGGGAAGCTGAAGGGAGGAACAGAGATACAGGTCAGACAATTTATCCAAGCTGGAACACTGGGGGAGGGTTCGTGGGGTGGGCAGAAACAAACAAGGATTTAAACTGCTTTCTTTTAAACTGCTTTTTTTTTTTACTCTGTAAGTTCATGTGGTTATAAGATTAAGGGGAATTTACTTGTGGCAGCAGCCCTAAAACTAGTACTGTAATACATGCAGGCACAGCTTTTCATGCGAGCCTTAAGGAACACTAGGAGTACATTCAAAATTCCCGTAGAACATGAGGGTACCATTAAGCTACCATGCTGTAGATATGTAGTAGGCAGACTTTACACATAAAATAACAGCAGAAAAAAACAATCTCCATGCGTTGGCCGACAGACTTTGGACTAGCAGCATAGATTTGAAAATTGGCCCCAAACAAACAAAGACTCCAGCTGTCCATGAGTTGTGGTGCTCATATCGATGGATTTTTTGCTTGTTGCTCATACCTGCTACAGGACTGCCTCAGCACAGAGGAGGGCTACCTCAATCTGCCCTCATGACCACCTCGGGAGCTTGGAGGATCTGCTACAGGACTGTCTCAGCTCAGGGGAGGGCTACCTCGATCTGCCCTCACAACCACCTCGGGAGCTTGTACAGTTGTACAATTTTGTACAGTGCATGGCTTAGCAGATGCCTGAAACCTAAAAACTGAATACCATATTTCATCATTTTGTAGCCACCCTCAAATAGAACCTACCCCCAAATTGAAGCCGCACACCAAAAAAATATTTTACCAATAGAAGCTGCTCCTGTTTATAAGCCTCAAAAAATACTTCATAAATCTAACCATTGACACATCAGTACAACATTGTTCTGTTTTATGCTTCTTACCACTGCCACCTCCATACCAGAACCATGTTGTCCCATCATAAAATAAGCTATGCTAGGCTCCATATTTCCTACCAATATTCGAACATTTACCCGTGTACCCAAAGCACAGAATTATTAATAATTAATGAAAATATCCACAATACAGCATCACAGCATCATTATAGCAAAATTCCAGCAACAAACGACACAAGTGAGCAAGCTTCTGTGTCTCAGGTTGCTACCACGTGGCCTTTGGTTGCTACCACATCATCTCACACATCCTAGATGATGTGGTAACCATGGGCATGGAGGGAAATAAAGCAAATGACCACTGAGAGTTTTAACAAGCAATAATCATTTTTATTGATTTTAATTGCTTTTCTATTTTTTTTTTTTTTTACTTTTTTTGTTTATGCAAGTAAAAACTACTCTAGCAGTAAGCAAATCCTGTAATTTAATGGATGTTAATCAATTTCATCATTGCTGTCTGGATCTGCTTCAGTTTCAGAGCCACTGACTTCAGGATCCTCAACACAGACGTACAAATCCTGCGAATCCTGCAATTCAGAACTTCTGCCAGCACCTAAAAAAAAAACAGAACAAATGGCTAGTACCTCACAAAACTTTCACTGCAGTGGTCATCACCCTTACCTGTGTACAGTGATGTCAGCTTCTCAGTTATGGGCTGCCGAGCATCAAGGCCACCACCTTGTATTGTGCAGATGATGGTATCCATATCAGTGGACGTGATGCCACAAACATTAAATGGGTTTATGATATTTTCTTTACTGACAGCTCCCCAGGCATGTTTAACCCACTCTAATATTCAGAGATTAGATAGCTCTTTGGGGTTTCCGCTTGCTGTAAGCTGTCTTCCTCCAATGGTATGTTGCTGTTGAAAATCTGTTTGGCACAGAAAAAGACAAATTCTGTCACCTTTGGGATGTAGTGTTTTGGTAGATGCTGTCCCACTGTAGTGCACTGACGAATTGTAAATCCCCACCATGACAGAAAGCGGTCCACCCAGTCCCTGCTTACTTTGAATTCAGGGTTGTGAATCATAGCTGAGGTTTTCAATGCAACTGCTTTATGGTGACCTGTAGGTGCTGCTCTCTCTGGATAGAAATCCAGTTCCCTAGATTCTCCTCCTCAGTGGGATTCAAGGGCTTACTACCAGCACCCACAAGCCGTCTTCTCTTTCTGTTGGACTCTTAGCAGCTGGCTTCAGACACCATCACCTGTAGCCTGTCTTTGTTTTTCTGCTTCTTGTCCAACTTTAGAGACTCAGCAACTGGACAATTGCCTTCCCATTCAGCAGGGTCCACAATAGAAAGTTTAAGGTCAAGATTGTAACATTTATGCTTGGCCATGGTCAGTTACCGGTAAGTACAGCAGTGCACCATGGTAAGACAGAGCTCGACTGCAGCACACCAGATATACCTGCTGTAAAATGTCAAACAAATTACTGGGGCGCCTAATATAAGTTTGACATGAATTCATACCATAGTGTTATAAGCCACCATCAAATAGTATCCGCCTTTGAATATAAGCCCCTTGTCAAAATTAATTGAATTAATAGAAGCTGCAGCTTCAAAACGGTGAAACACGGTACTCTTTGTATATTTCTCATGTCCCCATATTTGTCTGCGAATACTTCACAGGAAACAAAATGGTACTAAATTGAAAATGTAAATAATTTCTTTACTGTGTGTGCGTGTGTGGTATGCTAGCCTGATTAAATCTCACTTACAGTAACTAGGCTGAGATTATTATAGTACTGTATTTAAGCAATAAGGCACGACAGGGTGTGGTATATCATGGGATATCGTCATGCCTCGGGTGGTTGGGCACGAGGCCGCAGGCCGAGTGCGTCCAACCGTCCCGAGAAGTGACGATATCCCATGATATACCACACCTGAGTAGCTATTGCTATTATGAACTGGATTAATTGATATTTTATGCCTTTAATGCAAAAAAATAAAGTTTTTAAATATTTAAATACTGTTTTTATATGAGTGTAGGTGGACATTAAAAAAAGTTCGTGTACCTCATGTTTTGGCCAGTAGGTGGTGCTGTTGCAGGAGGATTTTGTTATAGTCTTCATTGTTGTGGTATTGACCCCCCCCCCCGGAAGTTTAGTTTACTCACGCACCGTTAATATTGTTGTTTTTTCTTTGTTGAGGAGGTGAAGATGAGTTGTGCCATACTTCTGAGGAAAGCGAGAAGGTAAGGGTAAAGCCTGAGGAGCGGGTTGTACGTTTTGCCGTTTGGCGCGAGGCAGCGTGGCAGTGAGGCGAGCAGTACTTGGTGCTCTGCAGTGAAGCAGTTGCGAGAATGAAAGGGAGAAGTTTTTTTTCTGTTTATAGCACGTCTGCTTTGAGCGGCGTGTATGGAAGACAATTTGAAGGCGTGTTTTTGCCTGTTAGTGTTAGTGGAGGTCGGTGGAGAACATTGCACTGGCAGTGAGCAGGCTGGTGGCCGGAGGTTTTTCGAAGCCGTGATGATGTAGCCCGATATCATCACGGCAGGCTCTCTCGACCAATCAGCTTGCTCCATTTACGATCGCCGGTTCATAATTTATTTTTGATACTTAAATTACTTGACAGTGGCTGGCAGCAATTGTGGAACTAGGAAGGATGTATCTGTGTTGTGTGTCTGTCATCAGGTCTTCAGGTGGCAAACTTTTTTATGACTGCACTGCACTTGACCGATGCAATGCGTGACTGGCTGCCTGCCCAGGTGGTGGTGATCACTATGTCTTTCATTTTTCTTCTTTAAGGATTCAGCGTGTTGATCAGATTCAGTAGAAGAAGTCATAGTACTAGAAAACATTATCACCTCTTGGACCAGGTAGTGTACCATATTCCACAGTACACAGGGGTAGGCAAAGCAGTTGCATCATTTACATGAGTAGGGTGGGAGGCTCTCTTAGTGCTGATCATTTGATCATTTATATCCATTTTTTTGGCCTGTTCTACTCTGACTGGAACATCGATCAAAATAATACCCACACAACACCATTAATAAAAAAAATCTTAGCTGCCTGGCAGTGCCTGCATTGCATGGTGGTGCTATGATATTGGTATTTTCATCTGTCTGTCTCTCCCTCTCCCTCTCTCCGTCTCTCTCTGTCTCTCCCAGGACATTCATGTCACGGACCGAGCAGGTTATGCCACCCACTATACAGGCCAGCTATGAAGGGGTTAGTAATGAGTGATTGCTTTTTATTAGCAGTTTTGCTTTAATTTTTACAATAATCCATGTAATTATTTCTTTTGGGCCTCTATGACAAATGTGACCGACTTTGGACACTTCTATGAATTTCTTCACATTTGTTAAATATTTGCCAATAAATCAAAACTAATCAGAATAAATCAGAACTTTAATGTGTTCTGATTCTTATTTAATAAAGGTCAGAACATCACCAAGTTCCCCTGCCCTCATTAACATGCCTTTATCCATGATTAGCTTGGTATCACTCATGAACAGAAGCACCGACATGGTGGTGCTGTGGCCTTTTCTAAAGCCATGTAGAGCATCAGAGAACAGATCATTTATTTTTTATTTTATTGTAAAATCGGAATTAAAGCCTTTGAGCTAAAAGCTCATTTACAAAGGATCCTTGTCAAACAGAGGGTGGAGGAACATCAAGTACAATGACAGTGGAAAAAAACAGAAGCAGCTAGAAAGCATTGTCAGTTACACATCATTAAAAAGGCTAAACAGTATTACAAATAGAAGGATGGGGAGAGACAGAATACATTGCAAAGTCATCACTTAATTACATATTACAGAGGAAAATAGTCCCACAACAGATTAGGTGAATAAAGTGCAGATTCCAGCTATGTACAAAGTATGATAATTCCCAGAATGCAGCTATAGAGCTCAGATAGGTTCCCGAAAGGAACAAGTAATGTGACCAACAAGTACAGCCATTAAGGGAGCATAGGCTACAGGTTAGATGGGTGAGGGGTAGAGATGCAGTGAATTTAAAATTCACTGGTGAAGAGAACATGAAGTAGGCACTTCGTGTTGCTACTCCACTATGCAGAATGGGCAATTCAAAGTGCTCACTCCACTTTGTCATTACCACTTCACGTTAAGGCGGAATGAAAATGCGAAGTAAGGTGAAGTAGTTGATTTCAATGGACTTTGCGTTCCTCATTATGATTCTAAGTGATCCACTTGGTGTTTCAGATTTGGCTCCCCCCCACACATCACATGGCTTACAGTACTGTAAGTCACATGCTCTCTAGCCAGGCAGGAAGAAAGTGAGTCACACAGACAGTTTCACTTTATCCTGTGCAGACTGAGAGAGAGGAGTGTGGAGAGAGAGGAATGTTTTAATTGCTGATAGTTTGAGATCAGAGTGAAGAGGAGAGTTAAAGTTTTTTTAAAAGCTACATTTTTTTATCTTTTCTGTACTGTTTTTTATTTAATTTGTTCTTTCTGTAAATTTTATTTTTCTTACCTCTATACTTACTCAGTTGTTTGTCTGTGTGTGTGTGTGACTGTGTGTGTGTGTTGTGCTTGTGTCGTGTGACAGAGTAGTGATTGCTCGGACTGAGGGAGTGCAGTAGGGGAGATGGAGCAGGGTGAGGGAATGTCTGGGGTGGGGGCAGCTCTGGGAGAGCATGGTAGTACGCGTCGTACCATGCGCATGTGTGGAGGGCATGGGCACCCATTTGTATTGGACCTCTCTAAACTTGTGAGTGTCCAACCCCCAGAATCAGGACCAGCACCGACTTTTGACTCTGAGGCAGTTCAACCACCCCCACCACCACCAAGTCCAGCACAAGGTCCTTTGGAGCAGGATGTGCCTGTTCCCCCAGGCCCAAGTGTGGATCCCATCAGTGCTGAGCAGTGTGACCAGCCTACTGCCAGTTCATCTGGCCCTCCCCTGCCTGTGCCTGGTCCTCCCCACACCTCCATTGTTTGGCAGTTTTTTGACTGTGTCAGGGGGGACAGCAGTGTGGTGAAGTGCTGCCTATGTACGGTGGAGGTGCGCTGTGGCCCTTGGGGGAGTCAACTGGGGACTGGGGGCCAGCACATCCATATGCTTAATCACCACCAGTTGGAGTGGTAGGCTGCCACAGAATGGACCATGTCTGCACCTGCTGGCCATTCTGTGGTAGAGGGTGCAGCTGTGCATAGCAGCATCCCTAACAAGAAGAGAGCCACAGCAGCACCTGTTGCTCCATCAGCACGACCACCACTACCATCACCACCAGCAGGTCAGTCTGACAAATGTGTGGACACCAGAGAACTGCATGTAACACCAGCTGACTTGGCAGTTCTCTGGATTGCTGTTGAGGAGAACAGCGAGAGGATGAGTGCTGTGGAACAGCGGCTGGATCACATAGAGGGACATCAGCTTCAAATTATGTCCATGCTGGAACTGCTGCTGGATCACCATGGGATCCCACAGTAGCTTTGTTTCCTCACACCATGTCCCCTCCTACACCTTCCTTGCTGTGTCATAAAATGTATGCCTCCACCATCTCTGACCCTTGTATGTAATTATGCCCTTTTTTTTTGTCTTCCGTATGCATGACACTTTGTATTCTGGGCCCCCTTCCTTCTGTTAAGTGTCTGTGTTTGTGTGTGCACCGTTTTGGTGCCTAATTTTTCTGCATCCACAAAAGGCACCTGTCTTGTGTCCAGAAAATTGACAAGTGGTAACACAGTGAAACGAGAGTGTTTCTTCTATACAAACTCCCAGAATTAATGGCTCACTCAGTCATGCGCACAAAAGTGACACAGAGTCCCAAATTTTTTCTGCAGTTCCAGAATTCATCCTCCATGTGTGCAGAAAATTGACAAGTGGTAACAGAGTGAAATGAGACTGTTTTAGCACATACAAAGTCCCACAGAATTAATGGCACACTCAGTCATGCTTATAAAAGTGGCACAGAGTCCCCAGATTTTTTCTGCAGGCCCAGAATGCAACTTCCATGTGTTCAGAAAATTGACAAGTGGTAACACAGTGAAATGAGACTGTTTTAGCATATACAAAGTCCCCAGAATTAATGGTGCACTCAGTCATGCGTGCAATGGTGGCACAGATTCCCAGATTTTTCTGCGGCCCAGAATGCATCCTCCATGTGTGCAGAAAATTGACAAGTGGTAACAAAGTGAAATGAGACTGTTTCAGCAAATGAAATGTGATTATCTCAACTGGCTTGAAGGGTGCCCTTTGGCTGTACACTAATAGCAGCCGTGGTGATATATATATATATATATATATATATATATATATTAGAGGCAAAAAACTCCATCAGTTAGGGTTGTTCCACAGTGACAAAAGTGAGGAAATTCGATGTTAGGGTTGAAACCCCCTTTGCACCCCTCCAGCCCACCCTCCCAACTGGAATCAGGGTGCACATTGGGGTCATCGGCCCTAAGTGTCACCTCATCACATGTGGAAAGAAGCTGAGGAATAGGAGAATGGGGTAACAGTTAGGACCGATATTTAATGCACCCGATTCCAGTTGGTGGGGTGGGCTGGAGGTGTAAAGGTTTCAACCCTAACATCGAATTTCCTCACTTTTGTCGCTGTGGAACAACCCTAACTGATGCATTAAACGAATTTTTTGCCTCTAATTTCCTTCTTTTTGAGAATGATAATGAGCAAATAGTGAATGTAATGCAGCGGAGGCCTTGAGGTGATGTCTTGTCGCATTGTAACATTGTGCCATAAACTCAAATCGAAGTATGCATGGTGA
Source organism: Neoceratodus forsteri (assembly GCA_016271365.2). Classification (NCBI taxonomy): domain Eukaryota; kingdom Metazoa; phylum Chordata; order Ceratodontiformes; family Ceratodontidae; genus Neoceratodus; species Neoceratodus forsteri. The sequence goes on along the minus strand of CM057456.1, from coordinate 108,788,094 downwards.
TGCAAAGCAAAACAGAAAGAGGAACAGTACTGTAGACAGAAATGTTAAAAACAATGGAAGCATAACCATAAGTAAAAGCATAAGGGTAATGCACATGGTGGCGTAAACGTGAATGGTAAGTGAAACGGGTATGGAACCTCAAGCAGAAACAGTAATGGTAAGAGTATTGTAAGAGCACAGGCTGGTTTTCCCCAAAAGCTGTATAGAGAAAGGCAGTGAGTAGAAAGAATGTATGCAAAATAATGACTCTCAGAACACAAAAATCAGTAGTTGTATTAGTAAATTGCTTATATCTCAGTAACCGTACGACATAGAAAAAAAATTTAAAAGTCATATGTATTATCACTTTCCTGGCTAGTTTTATACATAGCCCTGGGGGCTATAATGTTTCGACAAAAACTCTGCATCTCGCACCGTTTTCGAGATACGGGCCCTCAAAGACGCTGCAAACGATGTAATGTTATCCTATGGGAAAAAAACAGAAGTTCAGACTGCCATAACTTTTGAACGGTTTAATATTTTTTCATGAAATCTTTAAAAGGCACATCGGGGACCCCAGCAGCATGTTCCCTGAAGATTTGGGGCCAGTCGTTCAAACCGTGCGACCTGTAGGTGCGACCGTAGAATTCCAGAAAAAGCATAAATGCACACGCAGATCATGCTTAATAACTCCGCAGCCGTGTATCCAACCAGTACAAAACTTGGCAGATACCAAGGCATATGGATCTTGATCATGTATTCCAAATGTCAGGCAAATCTGTCAAACAGTTGCAAAGTTATTAAGGTGCAAAATTTTGGGTTTAACAAGTAAATAGCTCCTCAACCCTAACTATGGTAGAACTACCGTGCTACCATAATATATATGTATATAGATATACAGTATGGTTGTGTATTTTGCAGGTGAGGAGGGGGGTTGACATGGACATGTAGTCATGGTATTATTCTGCATCACACACAGGTCACCCAGAAACTGCTGGTGTGCACATTCCAGTGCTCAATGAGAATTTATTTTGCTGAAATTGGAAATGGATAACTTTCAAGCACATGAAGGAAAATATTTCTTTTTTGGGGAGATAATCATATTTTCAGGTTTGTCTGTAATGGTTCTTATTTTTACATCTTCACAGATTTCATCAGCATCCTTCTGGAGTCTGGTTGTTAATGATGGTCATGGTCATCTAATGAAACAACTTCTGCGTGTTGCATGTGTGCCCAAGCTCGGGGGAGGGGTGTGCCTGATGTTGAAGAACTTTTTTGGATAAGGCCACTTTGACAAAACAACAAAGCATCTTGAAGTTTCCTAACAAAAGAAATGAATGACTTCTTACAAGTTACAACTTCATTGTTATGTGTCCCTCCCTGGTTCTCAATTCTCAATCCCTTAAGTCAAGTTACATTTCAGAGACACGTCTTGTCAGACTTGGATAACATCAGTCCTGGTGGTGGTGGTCCGGGGTGGGGGGGGCACACCACCTTTTAAATACTGCAGTTAATAGCTGCCAACATTAACCACATCATCATCCTCATAAAGAAAACTACCCTCACAGTCATCGATGTCTGAAGTCTGACCACTGGGAAATTATTTCTCCATTGTGTCATCAACTACATCATCTATGTCAGTGGTGGGCCGTTTCAGGCAGCCACTGCCTATGCCAGAATGCTCCATTTCCACCTCAGCAAGACCACCATGACTAGGCCAGGGTATGAATACGAGGTTGCAGTCTGTGCTGGTATGTGCTTCTCATTCATTTTAATGAATGTTAGCAAACTAACATTTGCAGGAGAGAGATTTGTCTGATGATCCCTGACTATTGCACCTGCTGAGCTGAATTCCCTCTCAACACTTACACTGGAGGGTGGGCATGTGAGATACTTCAGTGCCACTGCAGTCAGCACTGGCCATTCACTGACCTTTACACTCCAGTACAAAAGAGGATCTTCACTTATTATCAGATGCCTGTTTTCAGACAAATATGACTCAACCATTCTCTGTGCCGCACTAAGTCCAACTGTTGATGCATCAGCCTGTTCTCCAGAATCATTTATTTCACAAATACCCACTTGGGACAAAGCCTCCCAAAGCAGGTTGACGCCACCCACTTTGAATAACAGACCACCTGGAACTACAGTTCCCTTTCCCTTGCATGATATGCTTGATAGTCCTCCAGGTACACCTTCAGCTGGATTATGCTGCTGAGGTTTGCTGACCTTGGCATGTGACTTCTGTGCCCCATGAACCAAGCGCACCAGTTGACCACTGATATTTTTCACCTGTTCAGGCCCTCCCTCCAGTACTGATATAAATCCTCATTTGTATCGTGGGTCCAGCATTGTTGCCATGGCAAAGTTGTCACTACTCTGAATGCTCGTAATGTGCATGATTCTGGTCGAATACTGTTAGCATGTGTTGCAGCAACATACTGCTACCACCATTTCCGGCAACATCAAGGCTATGCTGTACATTCACCAATGTCTGCCTCAGCACCTGCAGCACTGGAATTGATTGGCTAATGGAGGCAGACTCACTACTCACTGCCTGCATGGCATGTTCAAAAGGATGCAAATTGTTATTACAGAGTTCAGAGGTGCCACTGTTCAGTCGTCGCTCATAGATATGGAAGCTCCAGAACTGTCACGGCTAGTGTGCATAACAAGATATTCTGAGATGGCTTTGTATTGTTCATACAACTTCTCTGCCGTGTATAATGTGAGTTCCATCGGGTGACAACTTCCAGCTTCAAGCGGTGCTGAGGCAGGCTGTTTTGTATCAGCAACTGCAGCTGTTGGTCACAGGCCTTTCAGATCTTGAAAAGAAACGATATCGTCATGCAATGGTCAGCATTTCCTTTATGTCAGGGTGCTGCAGAAACTCCTGAACCACAAGACTTAAACAGTGGGCCATGCCGGAACACAAAAAATACACCATTCGTGATGCATTTCACCACATTTGACTCATTGTCACTTGCTATGAACCCGGCTCTCAGGGACAGAGGGTTTAGCCATCTGTCAATTTCAGACAGTACCAACATGTTCTCACTAGTGTGTGAACAGGTCACACTGCGCATAGCAATTGTTGCATGCTGGCGAACTCCAGGAAGATTGCTACCATGACAATCCACCTTACTGCACTGATTATTTACACTACCAACAACACAAAAAAAACCCGGCACCTGCGCCCAGTGTGCAGTTATACACAGATATGAACTCCCTGCTATTTTGCCACTTGCGCATATCCATACTTAAATGGATGAATGGAGAAAAATGTTGAAGAGCATGTCTTACTGAATTGGACACAGTATGGAACAACTCGGGAACAACACGGGTAGAAAAGTATGTCCTGGAAGTGACTTTCCATTTTGGACAGGCATGGCAAACCACGGAACTCAGAATTCTCCACAAGAGAAGGGCAAAAGATTAATTGCCAGCATTTCTGCTAAAGCAGCATTAAGTTCATGTGACACTGTATGATTCGGGGGTACTTCAGCTTATGCGCAAAAACACTCTGTAACGTGGGCTGACTTAAATGTTTTACACATGGTGTGTTGTTGGTCACAAATGGTTGTGCTATGTGCTATGTGCTATGTGATGAATGGCATTGGTAGGGGTGAAGTGTGGACATTTGATGAAGACAGTTGCACAGGTGATGATAGCAAACCAAGAAATGATGTTATTTTGCCAGATTTGCCAACCGGGGTTGATGTACCACTTACACTAGACATACTGCATTCACCACCACCACCACAAAAAACTGCTACTCTCACCAGCACTGGACAACGTTTCAAAGTCATTATGGTCCTCCACCTCATCATGCCTGCAGTAATCATCTGCCCTTATTTTTTCCAATTGTTTAACTAGGTGGAACACACTAAGCTGAAAGCTTGTTTACAGGTGCAACCTGGGAGCACAGGGAAGTTGAGTGACTTGCTCAGGATCACACGGTATGCAAGTGGCGGCTGTGGGATTCAAACCAAGGTCTCCAGATTTGCAGCTCAGAGCCTTAAACCACTGCTCTATACTGCCTCCCTTAATTTTTTATAGCACTACTGAACACGTTTATTCTCCCACTATGCTTAACAGTCACAGAAGGGGATAACATGCTGACTATGATTGCCAGTGGCACAGGTGAATGCTTCACCGTGGTATTAGCTGCCAGCTTGTGCTGGGTCAACAGAGCCAAGTGCCTATTCTTAAGATGCGTATGCTGTCCTCCTGTCCCAAGATGGCTCCCCTTTTTACTTCAGCTCACACGCATATGGCAAACCTGGCAGATTGTAACTGAATCATCATTTGTGTCTTGAACAAAAAAAATCCCAAACAAGGGAGTGTGTTGCTCTGCTTTTAACATGTCCATGATGATGTGGCTTATTTAAGTCTGTTATTTTAAGCACTGAAGTGGGGGGGACCATGTGATGATTTGGGCACTGCACACTTGGACTGCAAATGAACACCACGACTACTTATCATATCGATTACTGAGTCGTCGTCATCATCATCATCATCATCATCATCATCATCATCAACTAAAACTGGTATATCGCAAGTTTTTACAGGGGGATTCCTGCAAATAGACTCAGACACAGTCACTTTTAATTTCTTTTTCTCTGGTTCCCAACTGGGGTCAATTACATCATGATCATATTCATCAATGTCGCTGTCACACACATCCACATCTTCTGCTTGGATGCTAGCATGTGGATTGCATATTGCAACAACTGCAACATCATCATCATCATCATCATCATCATCACATTCGTCATCAGCATCTACACCACCATCACCTGATATTTTTTCACCACACTGTGAATCACTGCATGGAAAATGCATGACGTTAAGTGCCACGGTGAACAGAATATCACATTGTATGCTGTCATTGACATGATCATCAGAATACTCAGCTTCAGTTACTGGAATGTTACTGGGAAGTATGATATCATCTATGCTGCCACTCACTTGCAGTGCTTCACACTCAATATGTTTTGATATGGTACACTGTTTGGAATTAGAACTTGATGCAGCAATGCTAATACTACCTCCACCACCACTAACACCAGTAACACTAACAACACCAGCTGGGAAAACATCATCTCCTCCAACTATGAGTGAAGCTATTGATTGGGCCATAAAAAACATTGCAGGAGAAATACCTTTCCTCACATCAGCAATGCACTTCTGCGTCCGCGTACTACTACCATGCCCACAGACCATCTTACTGCCAACATTGTCATGGCCAGAAACAGCTTTGCTTGCATGTCTCTTTGCAGGCATTTTGGGGGATCAACCACACATATTATTACCAAATTCAGATTTTGATACGTTCAGTTTCTGACTGGAGGGACACTGGCTGGATGTGAAGCAAAATAAACAACTGTGGCTTCAGCAACAGATAACAGACTACTCTAAGACTGTCATGGAATTAAAACAACTTCATTAACCAGTGATGCTGATGGGCTCACAAAAACAATCCAGTCTGGTAAAAAAAAAAGCATTTGAACGTGGGGGTGGGGGTGCACTGAATACGGACAGTGCTGATTTTTACGGCACTACAATACAAACAGCAAAACTAATAACAGAGAACATGATTGCAGTACAATATCAGGCAGCTGCAGTGGATAGCAGGTTCACACTGCTGCACTTAGTTGCACTTACACTAGTCTGTGTCACATATTTTAAAAGGTGTATTATGTTTGATGCACGCAACACTGCACACACAACACAGAACAGTTTGTGTACAATGCTGACCGAGGAATACAACACAAATGCAAAAGTTCAGTGTACTTCCATGTAATGTAAATTTCTAATTTAAACAACCTGACCTTATGAAATGCTGCACCACATACACAAAACAAACAGCAATAAAATGTGTACTATTACTGACGATATTACTATGTGTACATTAACACAGTCAGTTATATAACAAAAATACAACCAGAAAAATAAAGAAATCACTAGTTCTCCAACTTAAATCTACCTACGCCACAGATACGCCCCTCCCCCATAGCACACTTTCACTGTCTTTCACCACACACACTCAATATTGTAAATTTACATTCAAAATCCACACACAAACAAAAACACTCTATGATATGAGCACAGGAGGGTTTCCTACAATCGATGAACTAAACTTGGATCCCACCAAAAAAGACAAAAATGCTTTCTGAACAGCTTTTAAAAGATTCATACACACAGGAGCCCTGTCATTTTGACAGGCAGAGGGACGATTAGTCTGAGAAAAGTTAATAGAGACCTTGCTGTGCAGTGAAGTGCCATATACCATTATTTGCTTGCTATTTAGACATTTACAAGGAGCCCTGTCATTTTGACAGGCAGATGGACGATTAGGCCGAGAATTTAATTTCTACACTTGTCTGCCTGTTCGTTTTACGGTGCTCTGCACATTTTATTTTAAACCATATTTGTGTGTGTGTTGTGGGCAGACGCAGGACAGGTCATCAAGGGGATTAATTGGACCAGTGAGCTCTTACTTGCGGGTTACACCCGCTATTTAAGTCAGCCCTGCAGTGAGCTCTTTTTGCTTTGCAGAAAGGTTAATAGAGACCTTGCTCTGCAGTGAAGCGCCATATACCATTATTTGCTTGCTATTTAGACATTTACAAGGAGCCCTGTCATTTTGACAAACAGAGGGACGATTAGTCCGAGAACTTAACTTCTACACTTGTCTGCCTGCTCGTTTTACGGTGCTCTGCACCTTTTATTTTAAACCATATTTGTGTGTGTGTGTTGTGGGCAGATGCAGGACAGGTCATCAAGGGGATTAATTGGACCAGTGAGTTTTACTTGCGGGTTACACCGCTATTTAAGTCAGCCCTGCAGCAAGTTATTTTGCTTTGCAGAAAAGTTAATAGAGACCTTGCTCTGCAGTGAAGCGCCATATACCATTATTTGCTTGCTATTTATACATTTACAAGGAGCCCTGTCATTTTGACAGGCAGAGGGATGATTAGTCCGAGAATTTAATTTCTACATTTGTCTGTCTGTTCGTTTACGGTGCTCTGCACCTTTTATTTTAAACCATATTTGTGTGTGTGTGTTGTGTGCAGACGCAGGGACAGGTCATCAAGGGATTAATTGGACCAGTGAGTTTACTTGTGGGTTACACCCACTATTTAAGTCAGCTCCCCGTAGTTTAGCAGGGCGAGCTCGGCAGGGCCGGCACGCCTTGCATGCGAAGACACGCGCAAAGACACGCATCATAGTGCGTGTTTCATGTGTTTAGTGTGGAAGTGTGGAAGGGCTGCAGAAATTGTTAGTCCTTTGATCTCCAAGCTTTCATCTTTGATCTATCTATCCACTTGCTGTGTTCAATAGCAGTGCTAACAAATTAGTACTTTACCTCCTGTGCCTTCCGTAACTGGTGTACTTAATTGATTTGTAGTTTATGTGTTTTAGGACCTTGAAAGATAGAAGGGGAACATACACTTTTGTTAAACTAACCATAGCTGTTTCAAAGGATTGGTCATTTCATGTTTTTTTGTTTGTTTTCAGTCTGTTGGAAGATTAGATAGATTAAAATCTTAAGGGAGTTATTCATCTTAATTCATGTTTTTTTTTTTTTTATGTTTAACAAGTGTGAAATACTGTTGTTTAAACTTTTTACTTTAGATTTAGAAATTACAGTGAAGCCATGGCTGATTGCAGTGATTTCACAATCACAACCACTACTGGATCCACAGGCATTAAATGCTCAGCTTGTAATATGTATACTTTATTGGTGGGTGAGCAAAGTTATCAACCTTATACCTGTAGCAAATGTCTTGAAATTGTGGATTTACACCAAATGATTGAGCAATATAATGCAAGACTAATTACACTTGAAAATAATCAATCTGATATGCAAAACCATTTCAAAACAAATACTTTACTATTGAATCCAGAAATTATTAATAGCTATGATGGCTACACTGATGTTACACCAAGCACCTCCCATTCTCCTGTAATTCCCATCTCAACAGTTATTAATAATCCCCAGCGACATAAGGAAGGTATTAGCAAAAGAGCTAGCAAGATGATGGTTTGATTGATTACAATCAGGACACGGATGACAGCTGGTTTGTTACACAAAACACCAGAGTTGTAAAAAGGTTGAAAGGCCCAGCAGTTTTGCATTGAGCAATTCAACATATTTGACCCTATCTTCTCCTGTCTCAAAGGTCAAAATGTGACTGCAGATAATCTTGTTGGGTTAATTGATTGTAGTATCTCTAATTTACCACCAGTTAATAATCTGCAAACCAATGACATCCCACTCATTGATTTGTCCACTGAACTTACATTATCACCTATTAATGACACACACAGTGTGCATAACATTCCCTTGCACCAACAAATTTATGTATTGGGTGATTCATTGACTAAACACCTGGATTGGACTATCTGTAACCCTGACAAAGCTAACAGAACCTGCTCTAGTTTCAGTGGAAGTAAAATATCTGACCTTACACTCATTTTACCCAAGATTATGAAGGACCGTGGCAACAATCCTATAGCACTGATACATGTAGGCACAAATAACATTTATAGAGACTCCGTCCAATCAATTAAAGAGGATTTTGTATCTTTAACAAATAAACTTGTAGATATGGGCTGCACGATTTGTATATCAGAAATTTTACCATTCCCGCGTTTCTCATCTTTTCAAAATCATAAAATCAAAGTTGTGAATGAATGGTTAAGAAAATGGTGTTCAAACCAAAATTTGACTTGCTTAATGCATTGGGAGGAATTTGATCTCCATCCAGAACTGTTCAGCTATGATGGGTTACACTTAAGCAGACGGGGTAATGCCTTTCTGTGTAAACAATTTTTGACATCCATTCACCATCTTTTAAACAAAAATTTGGGGGTGAGATGGTGGACAGGCCGTCATCTCTAAAAACTCAAGTCAGTAGCTCTGTAAAATGCCATAAATTACATTTCTTATATTTTAATGCTAGGTGTTTAACTCAAAAACTAGATGAATTAAAATGTAGAATTAATAAAGGGGATGTTGATATTATTTTCAATCAGCAAAACTTGGGGTGATGATAAACATCATGGAATACCATCATACCCAGGTTCACCACCTATACTTTCAACAGACCAAACAGGAAAGGTGGTGGAGTGGCATTATTTATAAGGAATCAACTTAACTCTATAGATATAACAAAGCATGTCAAAAATCATGACATACAAACAGAGACTATCTGGATTAAGATAAACTTTTCCACTACTGAGGCCCTCATATTGGGTTCCTGTTATCATCCTCCAAATTCATCAATAGACATATTAGATGCAATTTTATCAGAATTTGAACAGGCAAAATCATTAGGTAAAATTGTCATCACTGAGGACTTTAACATTGGCTCGATTGATTGGCATAATTATGTGCAAATACCTGTAAAGGGAAGAAGTTATTATATACATGTACTCAGTGGGACTTTGGCAAAATGTATTTTGCCCAACCAGAAAACTGATATTAGATTTGGTTCTTTGTGATGATGACCTTGAATTAGAAAATATGTTAGTGATCCTATTGGGAATAGTGATCACAATACTATCACATTTAACATTGTACAAACTCATGTATATAATCTCAACTGTACTAAAATCTATTTGTACGCTAAAGCTGACTTAGGTACTATGAAACATATCATGGGAAACATTAACTGTGAAATCATATTGTCAGACTTTACCCTGGAAGAGTACTGGGAATATTTTAAGAATATCATTTTCCAACTCAAAGAACTATATATTCCATCCAAAATTAAAAATGAGACTAATATTAAAGCTCCTAAATGGATGAATCAATCAGTCAAGAACTGTATTAGACAAAAACAGAATAAATATATTAAATTTCAAAAGACTAAAACTTCCTCTAACTGGATTTCTTATAAACATATACATAGAAAATGCAAAAGAATGATTAGGAAGGCTAAATCAAACTGGGAGCAAAACTTAGCATTCAGCACCAATAAATCTAATAGCAAACAATTTTTTTTCATACATCAATTCTTTAAGGAAACCTACATGCCAAGTAGGTCCATTATTGGATTGTGACACTTTGATATATGAGACAAAAAAAATGGCCGATTTGTTCAATGCAAAGTTTTGTAAAAATTTCTCTGGATCTTCTATTCAAACTAATGATTATGCCTTACTAGACACGCCAATGTCTCACCAGTTAAATTTTCTGTGGATACCATTAGAAAAAACGCTTAAACTGAAAGGAAAATATAGTCCTGGTCCAGACAATATAGCAGGACATTTATTATTTTATTAGTTGATGTAATTACAGTTCCTTTAAAATTGATGTTCGAATATTTTTGGCCACCAGTTTTGTTCCCCATGACTGGAAAGAAGCTCATGTCATCCCTATTTACAAAAAGGGCCAAAAAAACCCACAACTGGGATAACTATAGGGTTATAAATTTAACTTCTTCTATTTGTAAATTATTAGAGAGTTTAATTAAGGATTTAATTTCCCCAGTCCTGGATTGTCACGATGTAGAACAACATGGCTTGGAAAAAGGCAGAAGTTGTCTGACAAACTTAATATGTTTCTATGAACAAATCAGCTTATTATTAGACAGAAATGTTCCATGAGATATTATTTACATTGATTTTAGTAAGGCTTTTGACATCATGCCACATTGGGCTTTAATTACTAAACTTCACAAGCTAAGTATAAATAGGTTTCTAGTCAATTGGATAATTAACTGGCTTTATAATCACTCTCAGCAAGTGACCATTAATGGGAGCACTTCAGCTAGGGTAGAGTGACTAGTGGGTGCCACAGGGTTCAGTCGTGGGCCCATGCCTGTTTCAGGCATTTATTGCTGACCTTACTTCTGGCTGTTCCTCATTTACTATTAAATATGCCAATGATGCAAAATAAGTGCCCATGTGCCTCTGACCATCAGGTTGTTGCCATTCAAAAGGACCTGAGACCACATTACAACATGGGTTAAGAAATGGGGTATGACTTTAAAATCTCCAAATGCAAAGTTATGCATTTGGGTCTTAGTAATTACAAAGTCCCCATTATTTAGATAGTACATTACTCGAGACCACAACTGATGAAAGGGATTTGGGTGTCAATATTTCAGATAACTTTAATTACAATAATCATGTACACAATATCATTAACAAATCCAATAAAGTGATATGGTCTATATTATGTAATATTAGATCTAGAAAACAGGAAGTATTGTTGCCTGTGTTTTGAGCATACGTTAGACCACATTTAGAATATGCCTCACAGCTTTGGAATCCATATAAAAAATCTGAATGCCAGTTATTGGAAAGAGTTCAAAGAAAATTTACAAAATAAGTATCTGGGCTATTTGAAGTTCCTTATGAGAACAGACTAGACATTTTAAATCTTATGCCCTTATCTACATGTTGACCTCTAGGTGATCTTATGTTATTATGATATTATTCAAGACCCTTATTTATTGTGTGAACTGGGTCTAGAATTTAAAACTGTGTCACAATATCAGAGGACATCCCTTACAATTAGCTAGAAAACCCTTTGTTAAGTCAAGCCGTAAATATTTTTACTATCAGAGTTGTTGGCCCATGGAACAGGCTACCACTAAATGTTGTTATTAGTGAAACTAAAAGTATTTTTAAAATAGATTGGATGGTCTTATATGTAAAGGTATGACCTCTCCTATTATGTATTGGATTATAAGAGCTTCATTGGGCTTCGCCTTCTTGCTCTTGCAACTTACTTAGTATGAACCTTAGTATGAGCTAGCAGAGCACACTGTTTCCTACTCCTTCCTACTCATACTACCCCAAACTGAGGCTGCGCAGATCAATATAAAGCCCATGTGACCTGAACTCTCATGAATCACTGCAAAATTTGCCTTCGGAGCTCAAAAACAAGGCAAAGTGAGGTGAAGTGGACAGCCACCAATGCACTTCACCTTAAAATTGAAAGAGTAGTGGCCAGGGAAGGCAAAGTATTGTGAAGTCAGTGTTTCTAAGGGACTTCACATTCCTCTATAATGCAGTACTCTGCTTCGTATTGCGAACACTCTGCGAATCCACCTTTGCTCCAGCAGTAACTGCGGGCGGATTGAACAGTCGCCCACCACTAGTGAGGGGAGCACAATGGTCAGTGATAGCTTAAGGGTCAGGGGATAACAGGTGGAGGTTGGGGGTATGGAGGGTCAGGAGGGCTAAATGGGTGAGGGGATGTGGGGGCATGGGGGCCAAGAGGTAGGTAGTATTTTGACTCACAAGACTATGCCTACGATACACTCTAGCCTGCCTACCTTGATTTAATTAACTTTTGCTGATTCTGGTACACTGCAGCTGCTGTTTAATTAATTTTGCAGATCCTCTAACACAGCAGCTGCTTGCAGGCTTGACATTTTGGCCACCCTCCACCCCTCCTCCACCATTAATTAAATATGCTAGTAATCCCGTCCACTTTTGTTCCAACCTATAAACTCACTTGAAGGGCAGTCCTACCCCTCCCCTTGTTGCATCAGTCCTAATTCAAACCAGCAAGGCAGTCCTTTTCTTTTTGTTTCCTCCACTCACTCTTGCCTATTCTCTATGTTTGCCTCTGTTCTACACTTATTTTTTCTGGAAAAGTAACTCAGACTGAGGGTATCCCAGTTTTATATTTTCCCCTCACCTTTTCAAATTCCCCCTGCTCCTGTCTGCTCCTCATAAACTGCACTCTATTGGACTATCTGAGTCTTGTGAATAACTTGTATAATTGACTGCCAACCTCTGACCACTAAGGGTTTCACTCAAACTGCCTTCACTATAGGTGTCACCCTGCCCTTAAGTCACCATTTCTGTCACTTATATTCTACTCTTATAAGGGACAATCCACCTCTGATTTACAGAGGTTTCATACAAGGCATACATAATGTTCTCTCTTGCATGCCCAAGGTCACTCCTGGTGGTATCAGGATTACTACTCACCATAATCGTCCTCTCCTATCTCTCATGTAACATACCAGCTGGATACCCTGGGTCCCACTGCCATGAAGAATTCTCCTTTGTCTTCTCTAACCTTATACCAACTAGAACCTTGTTCCCTTCTCCTAACCTGTCCCTCCATATAACTCATCCTTCCAAATTAGGGCATTTTCTTCTCTACCATCCCCCTAGCATGCCCAAATAACTCAAGCGCAATTACAGATTCTACAAAGAAGTTTGGGTGATGCTTCTGCGCTTATGCTTATCAGTAGACATAGAATCTAACCCTGGCCCTCATTGGAATGTCAGGTCCATGGATGACTCCTCATGGTTCTCCACTAAGGGCATGAAATTGCTCACATGAATATCAGAAGTTTACCAGCAGACTTTCCTGAACTTGAAGCCTGGATAGCCCTCACTGTCCGGACATACTTGAACTAACTGAAACATGGCTGAGGCCAGAGATGCCTGATTCCATGTACAAAATACCTGGTTACAGCTTGTCCAGATCCGATCACCCCACCAAACAAAAGGGTGGAGGAGTTGCCCTTTATTATAAAGAGCATCACAATGTCTCTGCACTCCAGTCTTGGATAACAAATCACTGTGAAGCTCTGCATACAGTTCTACAACTAGGGGGTGATAAAAGGATAAATCTGATCTGTGCTTACAATCCTCCAAAGGGAGCTCTCCCTGGCTTAAATGGGCTCTTGGATTATCTGGCCACTCTAAAGGGTAGATCTGAAGTCATAGTAATGGGATACTTCAACCTAGACCTATCAGGGAGTCACGCCGGTACATATACTGAAGCTTTCGTCCGACTTAACCTCGCTCAACTTATCTCTAGCCCTACACGCATCTCTTCCAACTTGGAGCGCCAGTCTCTCCTGGACTGGATGGCTACAAATAGAGAAAATGAAATAATTGCTGGAGGGACCTTTTTGGATTCTATTAGTGATCACCTGCCTACTTTCTGTATCTGGAATGGCCACTGTCTCAACCCCTCCCCCCCCAAGAATCATTCAATTTTGGGATTTTGCCAAACTAAACTGAACTGCACTTCTCAAGGATATTAATAATATAGACTGGTCTCCCATCTATCACACTGATGATGTAAACGCTGCACTTGAATACCTGATGTCTCAGCTTCTTGCCCTTCAGGATCTGCACATCCCTCTGAAAAAAAGGCTTCTCAGGGGCTCCCCTAATAAATGGCTAAAAAAAGACCTCCTTCGAGCCATGATAAAAAGAGACAAGGCCTGGACCTTGGCAAAGAAGTCCCAACAATCAGAAGACTGGGTTAACTATAGACAACTGAGAAATGCCTGCAAAAAAGATATTCGGAAGGCTAAATGGAGCTACTGCCTTAAGCTTCTCCAGTCTTCAGTGGGTGATACCAGGGGCTTTTGGAACCACATCAAAAATGTCATTGGGCAAAGGTCCAAGACGGCCATTACCGACGTGACACTAAATGATGCAAACTGTAATAAGTTACCTACTATTGCTAATGCTCTTGATCGCAATTCTCGGATCTCTCGAATGCACTGAAAAATTCAACCAACCTCTTTCACCTCCTCCTGAGATGCAACTTTCACATGAAACTCCTTTTATATCACATTAGTCTCCTCCACTGAAGTGCTGCATCTTCTCGAATCAGCATCCACCTATGGATCTGCTGGCCGAATGGGCTACTGCTAAGCTTCTTAAGCAGGCAGCCCTTTCCTTGCTGTTCCTATTTCAAGAATCTTTAATCTTTCCATAATAACCCAAACAGTACCAATATTGTGGAAAACCGCTCATCTTGTCCCTGTTCACAAAAGGGATACCAAAATATGTCAAACTATAGACTGATTGCTATTCTCTCTACCTAAATAAACTTCTCGAGAAGGCCATTGCTACTCAGGTCCATTACCTGCACTTCACAACCTTATATCCCCTACCCAGCACGGATTTTGAACAGGGCACGCACCACAACTGCTCTACTTCAGATGACAAATGCAGTCCTTACAGCGATGGATAAGAGCCTGCTCACTTGGTCATATTTACCAATCTCAAAAGACATTTGACCTTGTGAATCACTCTGCTACTTTCAAAATGTCCGCCTTGGCTTTGACCTGTCGACCATCTCCTGGTTTGATAGCTACCTCTCAAGGAGGTTGCAATTTGTCTAAATTGAATCCACCATCTCAAATCTTTCCCCTACTTCTGTTGGAGTCCCCAAGGATCTATTCTTGCCCACTACTTTTCTCCTTTTCATTGACAACTTGCCCTCCTTCCTGCTCCTCCTCATTAATCCTTTATGCTGATAACATGGTGCTTCTCCAGTGGTAAAGATCCCTATCAGTAAGAGCACATCTACAAGCAGACTTCAACTGCTTGCAGGAGTGGTGACTACAGAACAGGCTCTAATGAATGCTAAGAAAACCGTAACTATGCTTTTTGGCCCCATCAAGAATCAGATCTCTTACTCCAGACTTATTGATACATTCTCTTGATGACTCCCTTTTGAATTCGTTACCTCCTTCAGATAAGAAGTCACTCTCGACCCACCTTTGACTTAACCTCCACATTGCAGCTACATGTAAGACAGTTTACTTAAAACTTGGTCTTGCCTTTAAAATTAGGTCCTCCCTCAATGATGCTGCTCGGCTTGCTATTGCACAAGGATTTCTCCTTCCTGCTCTGACATATTGCTCTCAGGTTTATCTTAAAGCTAGCAAAGGAGCGCTCCAGAAATGGAGCACCTGCTATAACAGTAAATGCAGATTTGCTCTCTCTGCTCACAGACTTACCCATCATTGCCTGTTCTACTCGAAACCAAATTGGCTCTCCCCAGACTCACTCAGACACTATTCTGCGGGCTGTACAATTTACAATATGATCAGAATGGGGTCCCCTAAATACCTTGCCAAACTATTAACTCAGCCCTCCCAAGCATTCCTCCTAAGGGCATCTGCTCAAACCCAACTTGAAGTTCCCAGATATCTCACAAAAAAAGGAGAACTATCCTTCACCATATCTGCCACCCACTCCTGGAACTCCATTCCCTCCCACATCAAACTCTTCAAATCCCACAAGGCCTTTAAACTGGGTCTTTGGGCACACCTATTAGAATCCAACTGCTGCTCTTGTGCTGTAACTTCAGCCTCTCTCCTAGCATTTTCTCCTCCATATGGCACTTACTGATTTCCTGCTGGGCTCCAAAATCAGAAAGTTTCCAAATCCAGCAGAAATCCTATTGTTATAATGCTACTTCATTTAAGTTTTGTTTGCTGTTTGTCGTTTCAATTTAGTCATTGATGTATCATCAGACGAAAATAATTCATGTAATGTTATCTGTTTCTCTTTGTCATCACTGATAATGACTGTACCTGGCTGTATACTGTTCAAATGTTTGTTCCCACCTCATGCTGCATCGTGAAATACTCTTTAATGTTGACTCTGGTCTCCCTGTCTGTACTCTCCGGGTCATGCGAATATAGGCAACATTGTTGTCTAGTGTACTTACCCAGTAAACAAAAAACAAATAAATAAATAGAGTACTGTCAGGTATGTAGTTCTGGTCCCCATACTATCAAAAAAGGTATAGATGTGCATGTGTTCAGAAGAGAATGACATACCATAAAAAGTACTGTAGATGATAAGGGTCACATAAAAAGCCCATGCCGTGTAAAGGGAACTTAAAAAAAAAAAATTAGACTCCTTACAACTTGTATTTGTACATTTTGTGTATTTAGCAGGACTAGCCACAATTATTGTACTTCACGTTGCTTATGCGAGTGACCTGTTTGGGAAAATTTCAGCAAAATTGTACATTTGGGGAATTTGTTTTACCATGTGATGAAAAATATTTTCAACAGTGCTGGTCAGAAACTTTAAATTCTGATTTCATGCAAACTAAACTGTTTCTACAATTCAGACATTGGTGAAATCAGAATAATTGGAATGTGATCTATGAATTCTCACCCCATTCCATTAAGTTTTTTTCTGGCTGAATTACAGAATGATACATGTGAAATGTGGAATGACAGTTCTGCAGAATTCCATTCCAAAATGTAATACATTAATCTGTAATACTGTACATGCCTTTATCCTGCAGTTTTATAGATAACATAGTCTAATTTATTTGCAATTTAATTAGAGATGTGTATAGTTGATAAACTTTGTTTCACAAATAAATTGCCAAATTTGACAAATTTGCAAAGTACTGACATGTATTAAGAGGTTTTACCTCTCGAGACAGGGATGCATCTTGCCGCTATATAGGGCGTATGTGAGACCACATCTTGATTACTGTTCCCCTTGTGAAGCCCCTACCATGGGAGATATTGGCAGACTGGAGGGAGTACAGCAGAAGTAACAAAATTGTCACTAACATGTGTGACAAGGGTTATGAAGAAAGGTTGAAGGAACTGTGCCTATACTCTCTGGAACAGAGAAAGAAGAGGGGACCTCCTATTAATGTATAAAATTTACACTGACACTGTGCTGCTGATTCATCTGGGAATGTCTTACAGTAAACAAGAATGTAACCTCAGAAGCCACAATTACCAACTGTCACTAACATATCCTAGAACTAATAAAAGGATATCTTATTTTACTCAGAGAATTATCCGTTATGGAATACTCTTCCTAGTTCATTACTGGAAAACCCTGACCATGCTAAATTTAAACAGAATCTGACTATTTTTATTACGAACAATGGGATGTTGAACCAGCTTGGCTGGAGACATACACATATGGGCCATGGCCTTCTGTATGCCTACCTTTCTTAGTATGAACCTTAATATCACAATGTTTTTGGCCAGAAAAGTGACACTTTTTTAGGCAAAGTCATGCAAATTAAATGGCCAGATAAGTCCACAGTCAGGAGGTCTGAGACATGAGACAGGGAATCTACCAACACAAAGTTGTGATTGTCAAAATAAATAAAGCATCTAGGGCCCTATATTCAAAACTTTGCCCCTGGGCTAAATTAGCACTGCCCGGAACCAATAGCCCACTATATTCAAAGGGATAGCCTAGGTGCTAAACCTCCTGAATATGGCATGCTAAGGAAGTTGGGAAAACTGGGCTGGGAGTGCAGTGCAACAATAGCCTGGGAATGGGACAGCTCTGAATATAGCAACCAAGAAGTGCAAACCACAACAGCAACCCAGTTCACAGCAACCAGAAGGACTCTAGAGGTGAAATATGTGGCCAATGTGTGTGCCAGCAAAGGAGTAGAGTTAGCAGAGCTGCAAGCTTCAGTGCACATGAATGTACAGTGTGCAGAAATGAAAAATGATTCTGTAACATTTGAGTGGCGTACATACTTTTACGCAGGTCTTGCATGGTGCTAAGCCATTTGCCTGGGGGAAAAATCTGCTATATTCAAAAGTGACATGCAAATGAGCCTCGTTAGGCAGTCAGTGAGCAAACATCCAGATTAGCATCTCATTACACCCTGATTTGCATGCAGTTTGCCCAGCGTTGTTGCAGGATCCCATAGCTCCACCTGTAGGTCAGTCAGGAGGAGCATGGTAGTAGCTGCAGGCTATATATGTACATAACTGCATAGAATAATGTGCTCCAGGGGACTGCACAGCACAGGCAGTGGTGGTGGTGGTGGTGCTGATTGCAATAGTCCAACCAGAAGTCCTGCCATACAGTGCACAGCAGATAGTACAGTGACACGGAGGCCAGTGGTGTGTGGGACACAGCACTGCCTATGGTGTGGTGGGCAGCATTGACTGCAGCACTGCACACAGTGACAGCCCCATCTTGCAGGTGTGGACTGACAGGGGACAGTACTGTTCTGCTGTTGTGCAACTCTCAGATGCTGCACTACTGGCATGGGATGCTCACAGTGACATATACATTGCTGGGAAAGGGTGTCAGCAGGCATACACACCATACTCAGCAGAGTACAGTACAAACATCAGGCAGGGGCAACAAACAGAGGGAAGCAGGGACATTGTGAGTCACACTCTGTCCATGTTGCACTGAGCTCTTTTGCCTTTGTTGTTCGTTATGGGGCATTGATGCCACCAGCCAAATACACAAACATGAAAAACATACCAGTCAGGCAGAAGAACAAAGGAAGGAGGATTGCAGGAAGAAACCAATTACTTGAACTCAGACATGGCAAACAGAGGGGGGCCTATTGTTGGTGTGGCATGGCAGCACATATTTTGGCATATGTTTACATAATGGGGGACAACAGTGCAATGGTTTTGAGTACATGTTTATATTTCTGGCTACACCCTTTTGCTGGGTGTGTGTGCTGTTGTGTCTGTACAGCTGTGCGGTATGTGGGGGGTCCTTACCATCGAACAGGCACACAGGTGTTGAGGTAGTCCCTGCACTGGACCATTTGCACTGCTTTTCTTGTCCCAGCCATGTGACAGCACCCAGTATGTGGTGCAGACTGGTCACCTACACCCCATGCCCCACAGTGCTGCATGTGTGTGCTGGCATCTGTTGGTGTCCACAGAAGGGTGGTTTGCAGGTGTGTGCTGTATGGCAGCACTGCCATGGTGTCCACTGGGGGCTGGGTCACCACTTACTGCCTGACATAGCCGGGATAGGTGGCAGATGATGGCATCATAGTGAAGCCATCAGTGGGCAGCATGTTTCCTCTATGTCTGGCTTATTTCTATGTGTTATAAGTACTGGTAAGGGTTGTGCAAAGCCGTACACTTGTCACACAAAGCCGTACAAAAACCACAATGTCATGCAAAGCTGGTTTGCCCAGAGTTAAGACAATCTTTTCCTGAGCTGTAGTTTGCACCATGCAAAGTGTTGTGCTAAGTCGTGCAAATCCACTTTGCATGGTGCTATTCACCGAATATAGCGTTGCACTGACAAGCCCCCTCAGTTTGCCCCTTGCATACATTATCATTTTGTCCAGTGCTACTGCATCTTGCACCCATTATTTGACCCTTTGAATGTAACAGACCAGCCTAACAAGGCACTAAACCTGCAAAGAGTTTGCACCAGAGCAAAGTTTTGAATATAGAGCCCATTTGTCAAAATAAAGGACAACTCTTTTGCTGCTGGAGTGAAGCACTTAACCAGTTCTACTGTACAGCTATCCTTGTCTGACATCTGAGACCTACTAGGTGTGGGTTATCTGGTTGTTTTATTCATATTTAAGGGACAGCAACCTCCTTGCCAGAACCTGTCTTGCACTGGAGAGCGCAAACCTTTCTTGGTACAGCACTGAAAGTCATGCATATTTACTGGTGAAATTACCACTTTACCATGGCTTCACCTGACTTTGCCTGAAAAATGATCATTTCTCACAGGAAAACTCATTGCCAAGTGGTGAAGAAGGGCAATTCACAAAGTTATTTGCGAAGGTGAATATCACAACTGCACCAGAACTTTGCCAGCAACGTATAACTTTGCAACATCTCTGTGTTTAATATGTGAATTCACAATACATGCATTCTTTCATGGTTGTAAGAATTTTGTAAAAGTTGCCAAAGTGCATTAAAAAATTTAACTGAAGTGAAATTTCAACTTTCACAGTAATTCCAGTGCTAGAATTTTATTTTTGAATAGTACCACTGCTAAAAGATGAAAAATCACAACATGAGAAAAAAAATCCACAGGTTGGTTGTATAGTTTCTCATTTGAATTTTGGCAGACTTATTTTCAATGAACAGAGACCCGATCAAGTAGCAAAACTTTTTTTTTCAGAAGCAAAGATGTTGGTCGGGAAAAACATGTTTCTTAAACTTTTCACCAGTTTTCGTTAAATTCTGTTAATGCAAAAAAGTGAATTTTCACAGAATTCACTGCCAGAAACAAATTGCCCTGCCTAGTATTTATCCCCATTGTTTTGCTTGCCCTTGATCTTGCATGAAGTGAACATATTGGTATGATAGTGGGTTTTGAGAGGTGTATCACTGTAGCTCCAGTACAGGACAGTCTGCAATGGGCTTGACAGTGTCAGACTAATCATCAGATGGGCAGATCATGACTATTTCCCTGTTTTGCAGGGAAGAAACTTTCTGTAGTTGAAAGAAAACAGCCTCCTGTACAATAGGGCAGCTTCTTTTCTTGATCTGCATGAGCCACCCAGAAAGCAGAGCAGATAAGCATCATGATCAGACTGCTATGGTCCTCTCCCCAACATATAAAAACAATCCCTTCCACCATCTGCCAAGTATCCCTCCCACCTCCCATGTTCCTGCTTCTTAATATTCCGACACTGAGGTGCCCAATCCTGGGTGCTAGGTGACTAGTACCCCTACCCCACCCATTTTCACTGTGCAACATTGTAGAGCCCACTGTGATGCCACCAAAAATAATATCAACACTGGAGTGCTCAATACTCATTGTGGATATCTGAAAAAAAGAAAGCCATCCCTTTTGGTGTTATTTTTTTATTTTTATAATCATGTAAAAAAGCAAACTGTCCATCAACATCTGTTGCTGCCACCGGCAGACAACCCATTTTCACTGTGCAGCACTGGAGCGGAAACCCCTGGTACCGTGAAACATAATACTGACATTGGGGTGCCCAATCCCCAATGTCAGTACCTGAAATAAAGAACACTGTAACGTGTTCTTTTTTTAATTTTTTGCATCCTGTAAAAAAGAAAACAATCCACTGATGTCTGTTGCTGCTATCACACCACTGCCATTACCCTCCTCCCACCTGGCCATCCCACTCATCACTCACAGTCCCACACATAGAAACATAGAGTTTATGGCAGATAAGGACCTCAAGCCCCATCTAGTCTGCCCATTATTTCTACCTTCTGAATGTGTCATATGCCTTTATTCTGTCAATGGCCTCTCTATTCATTTTCATCTGCATTGTTCCCTCATGCCTATCCCATGCCTGTTTGGAGCCCTGCACTGTATTCATATCCGCCATTTCCTGAGGTAGGCCATTATATGCATCCGCCACCCTTTCTGTGGGAAAGAACTTCCTCACATTACTCCTTAATTGGCCTTCCTCTAATCTCATGCTGTGTCCTCTTGTCCTGCTATTTTTATTATATTGAAACATGTTAGACCCTTTAACCTTGCTAATGCCCTTAAGATATTTGAATGTTTCTATCATATCACCTCTCTCCCTCTTTTGCTCTAGAGTATACATATTGAGCTATGTTAATCTCTCCTCATATGTTTTCTGATGCAGTCCCCGCACCATTTTGTTTGCCCTTCTCTGGACTGCCTCAATTTTGTTAATGTCCTTGTGCAGGTACGGCCTCCAGTACTGCACGCAGAACTCCAGATGGGGCCTAACCAGTGTCTTTTAAAGAGGGATTATTACCTCCCTCTTATGACTTGTGATACCCCTACTAATACACCCCAACATCCCCATAGCCTTCCCTACTGCTTTAGTGGTCTGCTTGGATGATTTCAGGTCATCTGTGATGACAATGCCTAAGTCTCTTTCATCCCTTGTGATTGCCAGCAACTCCCCTCCCAACTTATAGGTGGCTTCAGGATTTCTCTTCCCTATGTGCATGATCTTGCACTTCTTTGCACATTAAACCCAAGTTGCCACTCTTCTGACCATTTTGCCAATTTATCCAGATCTCTTCTCATTCTGCCCACCCCACCTGGGTCATCTACTCTGTTGCAGATCTTGGTGTCATCTGCAAACAGACAAACCTTATGCTCCAATCCATCTGCAATGTTACTGATGAAGATATTGAAGAGGTCTGGCCACAGAACTGATCCCTGAGGTACCCCACATGTGACTTGCATCTCTTCTGACTATACCATTTACCGCCACGTTTGCCACCCAGTTGACCAACTTCTGACCCATCCTGAGCCTACCAACATACTAATCAATCTTCTATGTGGAACAGTATCAAAAGCTTTGCTGAAGTCAAGGTAGGTGACATCAATTGCACCCATTAGTCCACCACTCTGGTTACCCATTCAAAGAAATCTATGAGATTAGTTTGACAGGGCCTTCCTGTTGTAAACCCATGCTGTCTTGGATCCTGTGCACCTAAGGACTCCAAGTGTTGCACTATCCTTTCCTTAAGGAGTGCCTCCATGATCTTGCCCACTACTGAGGTAAGACTGTCTGTTCTGTAGTTCCCTGCCTCCTTCCTGCTACCACTCTTGTAGAGTGGGATCACATGAGTCCTTCTCCAGTTTTCTGGGACCACTCCTGTGTTCAGAGACTCACTAAACAGTTCTGATAATGGCTCTACTGGTTCCACCCTTAGGTCCTGTAGTACCCTGGGATGTTGCCATCTAGTCCCATTGCCTTGTCCGCCAAGAGCTTAGCGACCTCTTGTTGACCCTTCCTTTTGTGAAGGGACTTGTGTATACCTCCCTTCCCCCCGTGTCCATGGTGCTGAGCAGTAGGCCCTTCCCTACCTTCCCTCAGTAAATACTAAGCAGAAGTATCTATTTAGGACAGATGCTTTTCTTTGGTCCTCCTCCACACAATCCCACTTATACCCTTTGATCTTAGTAATACCCCCGCTGGACTTTCTCCTTTCACTAATGTATCTATAGAAAGTTTTGTCCCGTTCTTTTACTGTCTGCGCTAGTGTTTCTTCAGTTTGAGCCTTTGCCTGCTCATTGCCTTCCCTGCTTCCTTAGGAAGTTTGGTAGCGCCCCTTCTTCATCCTGCTGTGTTCCCTTATGTTTCCTGAAGGCCAACCTTTTGGCTCTGACCTTTTCTGCTACTGTATTTGAGAACCAAAGTGGTTTCCTCCTTCTTTTGCTCCTGCTTTTCTCCCTAACACAATGGGATGTTGCTTCAAGTACTGCATCCTTAATGTTTGCCCACTTTACCTGTACCACCTCACCTGTATTTCTTCTTGCCAGGACTTTGTTGGCCATCATATCAAAGTCAGCTGCTCTGAAGTTCAATATTTTTGCCTTGGAATGGGATGTTATTTGTGAAGGTGAATATCACAACTTCACCAGAACTTTGCCAGCAAACTTTGTGAATTGGCCACTTCACTTATATGAATTCACATATTAAACACTCCTTAAACACAGAGATGTTGCAAAGTTATGAACTGCAGAATAATTACATGTACTGAGGAATAATTCATTAAACTGCACAAAAAAATCTTCAGAACTGTTATTCTGCAGTTCATGTGTATTATTCTGCAGTTCAGCCAAAATATTCTGTGGAACAGGACAAACATCTTCCAAACTCATTTTAGATTCCAATCTTGCCAATGGCAGAAGCTCAAAAAATTCCACAAAATTTCCAAATTTCCATGAAGGTTCAGTGAAAGCAGAATCCACAACTTACTTACTTACCAGGGGTCCAACATCATAATCCTCTCTGGACTGGAGGCAACTCTTCACTATTCAATACTGGAGCAGGAACTGAGGAAAACAAACATGCCATTCAATGTATTTAAATGGGTTTTAAAGTTGCCCTCATAACATAGTCATTTTCGATTATATGTTCACCAAATTTTCAACATGGCCTTTTGGAGAACCACATCATGAACAAGGGTGGTAAAATTATGTAACTTCATCCTGAAAGGTTGTCTCATGGTTTCTGCTGCTTGAAATTGCCTTTCAAGCAGTATTTGAAAATGTCCTCTATCATTTTTCATGAGGTGGAGTCATAAGATTGAACATTTGGGATACAAATATTAGAAGACAACAAAGTTCTGAGTGTAAATTGAATTTTTTTTCAATGTACCCTCATAAATTTGGTAATTTTCAATATGTTGACTCCAGATTTTCAACATGGTCATATTTTCATTCCACTTCATGAACAAAACAGCTGCCATTTTTCAAATCATGGACAAAATGTGTTTTTGTACTTGTGCTACAAAATAAATTTTAGGCCAGTTTCTCTTCTTGCTCCTCTCCAAAATTATAAAAAAAAAATCATATTGTATCAGACCATGATATTCCTTGAATCATACAACTGACTAATGGAGTTGCAGCATCAGTTTTGAGCTTGCCACAATACAGAGACAGCCCTTGTGAGGTTTACAAACTTTATTGATATGGCTTATGATGAAGGATTCTATACCAGCTCAGTGTTTGTTGAACTCGCAAAGGCTTTCGATCTAGTCGACCACAACGTACTACTCCATACCCTGTCCATCCTAAATTTCTCAGATGATGTGGTTAAGTGATTCAGGAATTATCTCTATGATCGGTCGCACAAAACAGAGATAGGAGGACTATACTCTGATATTAGTCCCATTAAATGTGAAGTACCACAGGGTTCTATCCTATGACCCCTACTGTTCTCACTTGTGGTCAGCCCCTTTCCTGAGATATGCAAGTATACTAGGCTGATTTTCTATGCAGATGATGTGGCACTCTTCTGCAAAGAAAATAATCCTTCCACTCTCTGTGGCAAATTTCACACCTGGTTCTCTTCTCGCAGACTAGCCCTTAATGCCAAAAAAACAAACAAACAATAAGTCAATGGGTTTCTCTAGTACCAGGAAAGCTGCAGACTTTGATTTCATCCTAAGAGATAATGATGGTAATCTTTTTGAAAGCCTTACTGAGTTCAAATACGTGGGTATCTACCCTGACTGTCACGTAACTTATGAACACCACAATAGTCAGCTAATTAAAATGTTTACCAAAGACTTGGCATCTTACACTGACTAAAACAATTTGTGATACCTGAAACTGGGGCCTTACTAGTTAACAGCTTCTTGCTCCCCATAATTGACTATGGCTCTTTGATCTACTCCTCCTCCATATCCAGGAAATATCTAGAAAGGTTAAGGGCTATGTATCACATCATCATTCTGTTTGTTACTGGCCTCCCCAGAGAGACCCACCACTTCAACCATTACAAAGCAGCAAACTGGCTATCTCTGGAGGATAGGTTTAACATCAAAATCCTGACTTTCTTCTACAATATCCTCTGGGGCTGTCTGCCTAGTAGTCTTGCGTAGTCTTTCAGAGGTCTGTAAACATCAAGTCCACTAGACTCTCCTCCAGCTACTCCTCAATTCACTTTTGTCACATGTCCCAGAGTCAACATACCCTCTAGAGGTGGACGAAAGCTGAAGATTTTGCTTTCGCAGAACTTTTGCGGAAATTTGGAAATTTAGAAGAATTGTTTGAGATTGTAATCTACTGAAAGTGTTTGGCAGATTTTTTTCCCTGTTCCGCAGAATTTTGTTTTGCTGAACTGCAAAATAATACACCTGAACTTCGGATTAACATTTCTGAGAAATTTATTTTCTGCAGTGTAATGAATTATTCATTAGTACATGTAATTATTCTACAGTTCAGTGATCAGTTCTGTGGACTTTTGTCTCTGCATTTGAATCCAATAATCTGCAATTTATAAATGTTTTTCAAAGTTCTAATTCAGAATTTCTGCAAAAGTTGCTAATTTGATTTCCGAACTTTTGTGGAAGTGAAAATCCGCCTTTAGTAGAAATTCCGCCAGGAGATTTTTTTTTCACACACTTCTAATACCTTCTCATTCAGGGGTGCCAAACTCTTTAACAGCCTGCCTCCACCCTTTGTTCAGTGCCTGGCAATGATGTCATTTAAAAACAACCTAAAATGCTACCTTCTTGACAAACGTATATGTAAATACTTTTGACTCTATGCTCTTACCTCTGAGTTATGTTACCCATGATCTTGTCTTGCACTAATATGTCTTCATATGATTTCTTCATCTCTACAATGCCTTGTACTCATATGTATGTGTTCTCTCATGACTGTGCTTTGTTCTCATATATCTCTTGTTACTGGACACGAGAAAACAGGCAGGTTTGCTCACATCCCTTTCCAGTATAAAACCTAAATAAAAATTAATGAATCGCCTTTCAGACAGGATTTGGAAAAATGTTCTACTCTTGTTCATGAGGTGGGGTTATAAGAAGGCTATGTTGAAAATGTGTGGTAAAAATATTTAAAAAAATACAGTTATGAGTGTACATTGAAATTTTTCAATGCATGCTCATGGCATTGGTTATTTTCAATATTTTGACCCCAAAAATTAAAACTAGCCATTTTTTCACCATCTCATAAATGTGAATGCTGTCAATTTTCAGATCCTGGCCAAAATGTATTTTCAGACATGTGGCACAAATTGATGTTTTAGCCACTGTTTTATAAATGACACCTGTCATGTTCAGAAGAAGTGGTCATACAAAGATTATGTTGAAAATTTGGGGTCAAAATGCAAAGAAAAAATAACTAAGTTATGAAGAAATGTTGAATTGTTCCAGCATTTACTCATAACTCTATTTTTCTCAGACTTTGGCCCTAATGTTCAACATGTCCCTTGTGTTACTCCACCTCCTGTACATGACATGTGTCACCTTTCAAATCTCCTCTGAAACTTGTTTTCACAGTCACATTGTGAAAATCACCTTACAGATGGAATTTAAATAAGCATTTGTCAATGCCAAATGTTGTCTTGCTGGCACTGGCATTGGTAGTGCCAGAGCCAGAGATGCATAATAGGAATGGCAGTGAAGTATTGTGAAGTGACGCCAAACCCACCCCCACCCTGTAGAGAGTGACAGGCGTTGGGGTGTGCCTTTGGGTCATCAGCTGTAATGCTCATGCCATTGTACCTCACCCTACCCTATAGACACTGACAAGTGTTGTGGTGTGCTTTGGGGTCTTTGAGCATTATACTTATCCCATTCCATAAGGAAATATGCTGACATGGGTGCAGTATAGGAGAATAGGGTGAATTTTGTGGCCGAACAGTGCAAGGCACACCACAATGCCTGTCAGTGGCTGCAGGGTGGGGGTGTGGGTGGAATGGCACGAGCATTACATCCGATGATCCCAAGTCACACCCCCTGGTGCCTGTCAGTCTGTACTGGGTGTGGTGCTACAGTTGGAAACCCTATCACTGTCAGCGTGCAGTGGTATTTTCACTCCAAATTTTCAACATGGGCTCTTTGTGAGCACACCTCATGAAAAGCGGCACAATCAGTTTGTTAGCTGAAAGGTGGTTTTGCACAGTGACTATGCCATTTGGTGACACAGGGATGAAAACACATTTTGAGCAGGATGTGGAGAACGACAACTGTATTGTTAATGAGGGGGCATAACAAATGGCAACGTTGAAAATCTGGAGTGAAAAAAAGGAAAATTGGTGAAGTTGTGAACATGCATAGAAACTGTGGAACACACATCCATAACCCAATTATTTTTGGGAGTTTGTCACCTGCAGTTTTAACAAAGGCATTCTGGGATCTCCCCTCATGAACAGTGGCACTGTGATTTTGTTAATCTGTCCCAAAAGTTGATTTCCCACAGTGACCATGCCATTGAGTGCCACAGGTGTGGAAACACATTTTGGTGAGGATGTGAAAAATTACAGCTGTACTGTTCATAAAGAGGTGTGAAAAAATGCCAGTGTTGAAAATCTGGACTGAAAATATTGCAAATTTGTGAAGTTACAAGTGTGTGTGGAACCTGCTCAATGCACACTTGTAACATAGTCATTTTATGGACTTTCAGCACCAAATTTTCAACACAGGCATTTTAGGATCTCTGGTCATGTACAGTGTCACCGTCATTTCCTCAAACTGCCCCAAAAGGTGATTTTGCACAGTGACCATGCTATTCTGTGCCAGACATGCAAAAACACATTTTGGCCAGGATATGTAAAATGACAACCATACTGTTCATAAGGAGGTGTGGAAAAATGGCAATTTTGAAAATCTGGAGTGAAAATACTATAAATTCGCAAAGTTACAACCGTGCATGCAAACTGCGCAACGCATGCTCGTAAAACACTCATTTTATGGACTTTCGTCACCAAATTTTCATCATAGGCATTTTAGAACATCTGCTCATGAACACTGTCACTGGTATTTTCATAATCTGTCCCAAACACTGATTTCCCACAGCGACTGTGCTATTCTGCATCTGAATTGCGAAAAAACATTTCGGCCAGGAAGTGAAAAATGACAGCAGTACTGTTTACAAGGAGGTGTGGAAACATGCCAATGTTGAAAATCTGGTATGAAAATATTGCAAAGTTATGAAGTTACAAGCGTGCATAGCAACTGCGCAACACATGCTCG
This sequence comes from Neoceratodus forsteri, assembly GCA_016271365.2. Lineage (NCBI taxonomy): Eukaryota > Metazoa > Chordata > Ceratodontiformes > Ceratodontidae > Neoceratodus > Neoceratodus forsteri. Next base: position 108,759,175 of record CM057456.1, on the reverse strand, counting down.
TAAAACAGTCATTTTTTTTATTTTTTCCACCAAATTTGCAACATAGGCTTTTTGAGAGCCCACCTCATGAACACTAGCACTGTCATTCCATTAATTGGTTGCAAAAGGTGATTCTGGGCAGTGACCGAGAAATCACCTTTCAAGGCTGAATAACACCATGACAGTGGCAGAATTCATGAGGAGGGGTCTCAAAAACCCCATGTTGAAAATCTGGTTGCAAAATTCCAAAAAATGCCTGAGATATGCATCAAAGTTGAAACAACATTATTTATTCCATTATACAGCTTACCAGCATTTCCTCAGTTCGTGGTCGGCTTTGAAGACTGCAGACATGTTCCTAGTCCACCGAAGATTGTTGCGTCGGTCTCCAGAGGTAAGTATGGGGTGATTGGGGTGTGTGGGGAGGTAGGTTGTGCAGAGGGTGGGCACGGGTTGTGGAAGAATGGCAAGGAGACAGCAAGGGACTGTTTTCTTTTGTCCCAGCTTTAAAAAAAACATTGCAGGACTTTTTTCTTTTGCAGGGCATTTGGCACGCTGGGGTGGGCTCCCAGTGTGCCACCTAAATCTTTTTGGGGGGGATTCTGTAGCTGATGGGGGATTGGGCACCTCTATCGGCACATACTGATGGGGGGTATGAGCCAAGGCAGATTGGCACCCCTCGGCAAGCAACAATGGGGGGACACATTATGTGATGGGAGTGGGCTCCCCAATCAGCAAAATACAAGGTGTTGGGGGATAAACACCGACAGGGGTTGGGGCCCCTGTCAGCAAAGAAAAACTGTTGGGGGCACATGATGCCAAGGGGGATTGGGCACCCCCTCGGCATACATTCTAAATGGGAAGGGGCACATGATGCCAACAGGGAGTGGGCTCCTCCTTCAGCACTGTTACAGGCAGTGGCAGTAGTCACTGCCGCCATGTTGCCTGCACGTCAGGGAGTCATGTTGTGGTCACACTGCATGAGAGCTTCTCTTCTCATTGCAGTGGACCTTTTCTTTGTTCTGGTGGCCACATTAGGGATGTGTGAGATCACCAGCTGCTGCTGGCTGATTGGGGAATGAGGGACGCACCTTCTGATGCGTGCCCTGCATTTGCCCAACAATGACCACGCCTCCAAATATGTCACTACCACAAGATGTTGGCTGGCACGCAAGCGCACCAGCCAACATAAAAATTGAACCTGTCTTGGCCATAACATCAGTTCATAAAAAAGACCATAGGAAATTTGAGGTCAAAATCTGAGAGCCCACTTTACATAAGATATTGCTTTTCATCTAGTTTGTCCTGTATAAATATATAGAAATATTGGCCCAGATATTCAGAAATGCACCAAAGGCTAGCACAAGTCTGGCTCAGCGCACATCCAGTGCGTGCTGATGCAACAGGAGCAATATTCAGAGGTTGCGCATTAGCAGTGTCAGTGGCTCAGTAGGTAGCACACTCGCCTCTGAGGCTGGGAGATCATAGGGCTGTGGGTTCAGTTCCCACATCTGGCACTTGGGTTAATATCCCAGTACTGACACTGTAGTGCAGTATGAGAGGGCTGCTGCACTTCTGAGGTGCCGTCTTTCGGATGAGACGTTAAACCGAGGTCCCATCTGCCTGGATTGGTGGTAGTTCAAGTGGATGTTAAAGTGTAGGGGAATTTCCCTGATGTCCTGGCTAAATTTCCCTCATTCACTCAAAATACCACCAACAGCTTAATCTGGTTCAAGATCAGTTGGCATTCATCTGTATCCCCTTCCCCCAGGTTGTGCCTGAAAATAGGCAGGATTTGTCTAGTGCACTTACCTGGTCAACAAAAACTAAAATAAAATGTCGCAGTGCACCAGTGCAGCTCTGGTGAATATGGCACAGTTGTGTCATGGCACAACCAGGCATGTGCCATGGTGCAAACACAGTTGTGTCATGGCGCAGACAGAGAAGCCCCAGTGCAACTGTGGGAGCAGAGCAGCAGAGCAGCAGAGAGGGGCACAGCACAGAGAAGTGACCCAGGAACAGAGCCAGGGAAGCACAGTGACAGGCCACAGGAGGCCACCACCATCTGAGCATAGCAGAGTGCAAACAGGCACCCAGACCCCCACCCCAGAACACAACAGTGGCACAGTTATTAGGCAACAGGAGGTGCCAATGGCCAATGGAGGTCCACCGAGGGAGCCCCCTACAGGCTGCAGGCTGTGCCACCACTACACACCCAGACCAGAGCAGACCACACCCAGGATCATGCAGCCAAGCACACACACCTGCCACACACCCCTGACAGATGCCCCATGGGCACCCCAAGACACAGCCACCAACCACAAAGCACAACATGTGCCCCGACAAATGCACAACACATGGACAGGCACTGGGCCACTGCAGCATGGCTTTTCATGCCACATACAAAGCAAACACAAACACAGGCAGGTATGTCAAAAGATAGATATGTTAAAGAACTGAACTATGTACAAAACAAGGGAGTGGGAGAGGGTAGAAAAGTGAGGGAAGGGGATAGGGAATAGGGACTGTACAGTGGGAAGAGGGACTGTAGGGAGAGGTACAGCTGGGGAAACAGGGGAATGCAGGGTCCCAAATAGCAGCAACCACGTTCTGCCACCTCTTACCATCTTCGCTGCCCTGGGTCAGCAAACAGCATCCTGCGCACCTACAGCACTGCCTCCATGGTAGTCGAGGTGATCAATATGAGCTGCCAGAGCAATTGGTAGTAAAGGTGCATCCTACGCCTCTGCTGGACACCTAGGACAAGGGACAGGACAGGTGATCAGTGCAATATCCCAAGAAACCATGCCCACCCACAGTGCACAATGGGCAGTAGGATCACACAACCCCTGAGGGCCCGTACCGGCCACCAGCAGGGGGGTGGGCCAATGCCTGCCAGCAACCTGGCACACCATGACAGTGCACAGTGGTAGTCCCCACCACACATTGGCAACCCGACAGCACAATGGCAGTCACATGGCACAGTGCACCGGAAGCACCAAAGCAACATCAGTGGCAGCTGGGCACACACACCACACCAACAGCTAGCACACATGTCCAATGTATGAGCCACAATGGGAGGCACCACGCACAGTGCAACACACACAGCTGCCACGGCACACAGCACAGGCGGCCATGCCCACACCCACGCCCCAGTCACTCCCCATGTAGAGTGTAAAGGACCATGATATTGCTTACCTGCCCTCTGTGGCCCCACTGGTGCCAGAGCTGCTCCTGCACCACCACCCTGGCTCATTGCAGCCTGCCATCCTGCCACTGCCACTGCTGCCACTCTCCTCCTATTTTCAGGTCCTAGAAATGGAACATAGACAGGTACACATAAGTAACCAGTCACTGCAGCTGCCCACCTCCCCACCCCTGTGCACAGGGTGAGGCCCTGCCTGACACATCCCACACAGCAGCATCACAATGCAAGCAGCGGCAGGTGATGCCACCCCATGATGTACACGATGGCAGTGCACCACTCTGCAGAGCATGCCAGGCAGCCTAGCCAACACCATGGTACAGCACCAGGGCATGCATGCAATATGGGCCTACTCACCTGTCTGTGGCACAGCCCCACACCTGACTTATGCCTCCAGCCTCCTGAGGAGCTCTGGGTCCCTTCTCCCCAAGTCTTCATAGTGATGGTGTCACTGCACCCCTGTCCTGGCCACCCCTGTACACTGCTGCAGTATGGCAGCAATGCCCTGCCACAACCGCTACTCAGGGCTGCTGCAGGGACACCTGGCTGAAGAGTTGAGGAGCATGGGGCTGGACGCAAGTGACCAGGTTAACTAGTTCCACCTGTGTCCAGTTTTCTGCTCTTGGTGCCCTTTGCTGTGCCATGCTGAGTCATAGCCAGTGAGCAAAATGGTGGCAATAAGCGCACAAGGCCACGGCATGCACCAGATGTGAGCTCCGAGGGAACATGCACTGTATCCACCCATGATGTGGTCCCTAAGATGCGCAGCATGGACATGGCTAGGTGGGGTCATGGGGCAGGGGTCAACCACGGTCAGGGGTCACAGCAGAGGTCAGGGGCCACCCACCTCCACACAGTGCACATGTGCTTGATAGCAGGCCTGGCACACATGCACCATGGCCTCCATTGCACAGTCGGTGCACAGTGCATAACTGACAACATGATACCAGTCGGTGCATGCACACTGTGGGCCTGCACATCATGCATGTGTGCGCATTGTGCCGTGACTTGCTCCAGAGGAATCACATTGCACATGGACCAAAACCAGGATATTGAGATGCCATGTGCAAATGAGCTCATCTGCCAATGTGTGGCACACTGGGGGAATTAGCATGTCATTGCCATTGCACCAAAGCTCATTTGCATGTGATGTGCTATATAAGTGCCACGGATCAACACAGGCCATGGACAGGTATCACATCCTTTAAGGTATGTTACACATGCTGCAGCAGCTTACTAGTAGCAGCCAGCACAGCAGGGGGGGGGATGGAACAGGGTGCTGCTGTTACTGACACACTGTGCTGTCCATGTCCACAGGAAGCAACATGTCAGAACGTGAGGAGGGTGAGGAGCGTGGGCCTGCTTGCAAGTGCATGCCCAATTTTACAAAGGTAAAGACAGAGGCACGGTTCAAAGCCCACCTCAATAGAGAGCCCCTGTGCCATGGGCACATCACAGGCCAGAGCTGGGGCCTGGGTGGAGGTGGCAGCATGTGTGAACCAGCCAGGCGGCCACCAACACTCAGTGCAGAAGTGCAGAAAGAAGGTGTTCATGGACAAGAGGTGCATCAAGGAGAAGGTGGCAGCCATCTATGCCTCCTGGAATGCCATTGGAGGGGGGCCTGCAGCTGTGCCACTGCTCACGGCACAGGAGAAGTTGGTGGCAGCCACCATGTTCTGCCGCACGATGGAGGGTGTGCCTGGTGGCAGATTCCAGACAGGTGACAACCCATCACTGCATGGTAAGTATATCAGCCACGCACAGTTGGAGGTGTGGAGGGTGCGTACATGGCTGTGCTGGTGTGCTGGCATGCATATGGCCGACATGCCTGTCATGTGCAGGTGTGTGCACCCACATGCATGCCATGCTGCAGGACACAGGCAGCTTCAGTGGGGGGGCACATGTGGGCAATGCATCACTAACATGCCTCTCTTTCTCTTGTAGCAGCAGCACACCTCTGTGCAGATGATGGGGAGGCAGCAGCAGCAGCAGCCGTGGCCACTGGACTGGCCCCACAGGACAAGTCTACCACCTCCATGGGCATCCGGGGGCCTGACAGGCTGCAGCTAACCACTGCTGTACAGATGGATGTCCTGGACCTGGTGGTGGGCGAGGCCCTGAATGTGTTCCTGCAGGATGTCTGCCTTGGGGTCCTGTGCGCAGAGACACAGATCGGGGTGGGGTCCGACACTGATGATGATGTAACTCTCATCCTAGACAGCATGGCCACCATTGTGGGTGAGATGCCCCTGCTGGACACTGACACAGGCAGCATGCCCAGTGCCCTGTCAGTGGCAGAACAGCTGCCTACCACCACTGTGGGCACAGCAGTGTGTGCTGCCCAGGCTGTGCCCTGCAGTAGACATGGTGCTGCCACGCAGGTGCTGGGTGGCATGCAGCAGCCGGACGGGCAACAGCAGCAGGTTCCACTGCCAGTGCGCCTGCCATACCCAGTCCCCCTGCAGGCCCCACTGTGCAACGTCCACCAGAGAGGGGGGCTGTGCAGCATGGCCAGTCAGCACATGGGAATCGGCGTCTGGCCCAGGAGCCCTAGGATGCCGACCCACTGGCTGAGCACATCCATTTGCTGCAGAAGCCCATTCAGCAACAGGTGCTGCTCACCACTGGGATGCACACACTGCATGTGGAGGTGCACCAGTGAGCCAAGCAGCAGGAGAGGGGCACTTCACAGATCCCGGTGGGGATGCAGCACATACAGGGGGCCATGACATCATCCCTGAATCGCATTGCCACTGTGATCTCAGATGGCTTTGTGCTGCAGGCTGCTACAGGGCATGGCTGGGCACAGATGACCCCCCACAGTGTGCTATCCACCCCATGTACTCGGCATCAGGTGACCCCTGCACGGTCGATGAAGACTATGATGTTTGCATCCCAGGCACACCCAGGGCTGGACTGTTTGGGAACCTCGACAACCCTGCATGAACACAGTCACAGTCCTGTGGTTACATGCCTGGGTACTGTTACACCCCCCATGGCTGATGCACACCCTGTGGCTTCTGATCGGCCCAGACATGGTCACCCCCATGGCCATGGTGGCCAAGGTTCCACACAGTTGACCTGATGTGCATCCCACCCTGCCTGCAGTCTGCAGCTGCTGCCCAGTGCACACATGGGCGGTGTGTGTGCCTGTCGCAGGTGTGGCACCTGTGTGCATGCTTGCCTGGCAATTGGGCATGGGTATGATGACAACAGTCCTGCACCAGTTGTGCCTGTGCACTGGTGTGATGCATCTGATGCATGCCACATACCCATGCCTGTGTATGCGGGGGGTGTGTGTGTGTGTGTGTGTGCATGTGTGTGTGTGGGGGCTGTGAGGAGTGCTGTGTGTGGTTGTGTGTGGGAGTGTGCCCTGTCACCCTTACCCCTGCTTCCTGCCTCAGTGTGTGCATGCCCATTGCCATGCACACCGCTGCATGTGTGCTGTACCTGTTTGAGTAGCCTAGTGTTTCACGCAACCTACCTGTCTGCACCATTGTGCTCCCATGCTATGGTGTTCCTGTGCCATCTTGCCTGCTGGATCAGGCGGGGATCCCTCTGCCTAGAGGGTGGCTGTCCACCTCCTCTGGCTCATTGCCTCTATCGTCCCCACTACTGTCACCCTCATCAGCCTTGACAGCTATCCCATGGTCAATGGCCATGTTGTACAGCATGCAGCAGGCCAGGAATAGGCCACAGGCTTTCGAGGGGCTGTACTGTAGGGGACCGCCTGACCTGTCTAGGCAATGGAACTGTGCTTTCAGCATGCCAAAGACTCATTCGATGATGTTCAACGTGCTGGCATGTGCCTCATTGTAGTGTTCCTCTGTTGGGGATGATGGGCGCCGGTAGGGGGTGAGCAGCCAGGGCCACAGAGGAAAGGCATTGTACCCTGTGTGGATAATGACATGGTTATCCCTCTACTATGCTAGGCTATACCCCTTGCCTGTCCCTGGTGCCCATGCCACCAAGCACACCCTGCCCTACCCATCCCTTGGTATGCTTTGCCCATTGCCCCTTGCCTGTGCCATACTCACCCACTAGGTGGCCCGTGAGGATATCCCCACATTCAAACCTATGGCACAGCACAGAGCTGTGCCAGATGAACGCATCATGTGCAGTCCCAGAGTGTGCGGCATAGACATTGGTTATGTGCCCCATTTCATCGCACACCACCTGGCAGTTTACACTCACGCTCCCCTTCCTATTGATGTATGCCACACCCTCAGGGCCAGGTGGCATGCAGATGCCCATGTGGGTGCAGTCAATGGCCCCAATCACATCAGGCGTACGAGCTACCCTGTGGAAGTCCTGCATGGTTGCTGTATGCTCCACCTGTGTGCTGGGGAAATGGATGTATTCCAACGCACGTGGCAGCAGAGTGTTGAGGAACTGTGTGAGGAGGTGGCACGTGGCTGTCTGGGTTATGCCTGTGGTGTCCCCTGTTGGTCTCTGGAAGGTACCTGTGGTGAGCAGGCACATGATGGCTGTCACCTTCATCTCCACAGACATGGCGTGGCTCTGTCTGGTGGGTGCCTGCATCTCCTCACTGCACAGCTCACAGAGCTGCCTCAGAATGGCCCTGTTCAGGCAGTGCTGGCCCACTATCTCTGTGTCACTGTACTGCTCGATAATGATGCAGACACGGTACCACCTGTGTCAGGAATACCACTGATGGGCCCCTCCATTGCCATGTCACTGTTCCTGCTGCCCCCTCACACCCCTCATTACGGCCTCCATCATAAAGGGTGACTGTGGAAAGCTTTAAAAAACAGCTAAAGACTTTCCTTTTTACCCAAGCATTTGCTGAGAAGTAATAAGGGGGTGTTGTTTATGACTGTTGTATTTATTGTTTTGTGTAATGTGTTTTAAAGTGGTTTTGAATTATTGTAAAAGCACCATGAGCTTGGGAAGGGCGCTTGAAATAAATAAATTTTACTTACTTACTTATTACTATCCATGGCCCTTCCTGTCCTATATCCCCCTGGGTGGTTGGCTGCTGTGGGATGTGTGCCACCCTGGTGCACTGCCTGGCAGTGTGTCTGCCTGTCTGTCACACTCTCTCTCTCTGGCCCTGTCTCCTTCTCGACTGCCACCTCTCTTTCTTTCTTTCTTTCTTTCTTTCTTTCTTTCTTTCTTTCTTTCTTTCTTTCTTTCTTTCTTTCTTTCTTTCTTTCTTTCTTTCTCTCTTTCACTCCCTCTTGCCTGGCACAAGTGCTTTCTGTGTACTTGCACCATGTATTTATAGGAACAAGTCTGCTTGGCACATTTCTGATTTGCTCTGCCCTTGCACCATGGTTTCACAGTTGAGTATAGCGCTGCACTGGATATTCATGGACATACCCCCTGCACTAGCACCTGCATTCATTATGGTTTCATATTGGTGCAATTAGATTTGCACGGCACATTGGCTCCTGCTGAATATCGCTCCTTGTCGCAAGTCCACACTTGTGCCAGTGCAACTTACTTGCAGCATGCGCAACTGCTTTGAATGTCTGGGCCTCTGTATACAAGCAAGACCCAATACAACAACAGTGCAAGCAGTGAACATCTGGCTTTGATGAATGCTTGATTTTTTTTATAACCATGTACATCAATGTGAAAATAAGATAACTTTTTACGTGTTGCATTATAGCAATGCCATGTAAATAATAACAATGTCATGAACTGAGGATTATGATAACAGGGGTAGTCAATCAACCTGCTTAGATGAAAGCCAGACCATTTATTCTGTTGTCATGGAAATGTGCATATTTATAATGAAAAAGAGGACAGTAATTCCAGGAAAGTCAGAATATTATGGTAATTCCAGCAGCAAGATTTTATTTTTGAATATTGCTGCTGCTAAAAGATGAAAAATTAGAATGTGATTTAAAAAAACCTACCGGATGGTTGCTTTGTTTATCACTAATTTTTGTCAGACTTCTTTCCACACAATAAAGGAAATAAATCAAGTGACAAAACATTTTTCCCCATGACCAAATATATCTGTGCAGAAAAAATGTTGCTAAACTTTACATAAGTTTTCATTAAATTCTGTTAATTCAAAAATTTAATTTTTAAAGAATTCACTGGCGGAAACATAATTTGCCCTGCCCTGATATTTATTCCACTTCTTTTCTTTAACCCCTTTACACTAATATGAAAACAGGATCACTTTTTAAATGTGGCATAACAGTTTTGCTATGCAAATGAACATGATGTTATGAATTGAAAGGCTTTGTCTGTGGTTTGATGTGCTGAAGCAACCAGCCACGCCCCCTACCTGAGCTCTTTAAATTCCACCCTTCCTGCTTCACTCAGAAGCATTTTTTCTTTGCAGTCAGAGGCCTTTTCCCTTTTTCACCTGTTTTGGCTCTCTGCTTGGTTGCTGTTGAACCTCATGTTGGTTTGTTTTGCTCCCTCTCTTTCTTTCTCTTGTTTTGCCTCTGGCCACAGTGTCGTGCTTTGATCTGCTCCCGTGTCCTTAATTTTGTTGCTGCCACTTGTGGCTGTCTGTTGCTGCTCCTTGTTTGTCCTTGTCCCTCCCCTCAGCCTTTGTTCTGTGTTTGCTGCTGTGCATCTCCTGTCTCCTTGCCCCTCACCCCCTTTGTTCTTCTATACACATTATTTTGGGGGGAATGGAACAGTGCTCCAAAGCCAGCCCATGACTATGCACAAACTGGCAACATTATCAGTGGACATGATTTAATATTTCTGTCTACATTCAATGTCCACTGCGAACCTTGGAATCTATACATTCTGACATCATCAGTTCACAGCTAAGTATGGATTACGCTCCTCAGACATACCATGGCTTTGAGGAGCTACAAACACCAGCCCCACAAAAGGAACAGTTGCACTGTGTGCAGAAAGCAATCATAGCACAATCAAGCTGGTGCAAAGATTGTGCATGCTCTCTTGCAGCTGACTGTTTAACTCTATTAGTGTCACCAGACCACTCTATGTCTCCTGCATGACTTCCACTAATTGCCTGCATTTTTCATACATATTTGACTATTTCAATGCAGGCAAAACTGCCAACCCACTGAAGGTCACTGCCCTTGCATGCCTTTAAAACCAGCAAGAACTGTGATGAGTCTCCATGCAAACCATGTTCCTTGCACTGACCTGCTACCCATGCTCATCCCCTGTCAGGCATTTCTCATCGAAGCCCATTTCCCAATATGTTTCAGCATAATATCCTACATTGCTGCTGTTTTGTCCTGCATGTCATTCAGCTGCTGCTGCACCTGTCCCAGTGGATCTTGATAGGTACCAACCCGAAGGAAATATTTGAGCAAACATTCCCAATACTAAGGAAAACATAAATCTGCCTTAGAATATGAAAAATTCCATCATCTTGAGTTGGTAGTCAGCTCTACATGCACTGGATCATTGTTGTAAGTATGTCCTTTGCTGAAATCAGCCTTTCATTTTAAAAGTATTTTGTATAATTTTTCAGCTATCCCTCTTCTTCCAGGTTGAAGCCCATGCGTCATCACTCCTTTAGCCCCTTGATCAGATAGTGCCTGCAAATGGGCCGCTTCATACTATTACAATTTCAAAAGTCAAGTATGCATTTCAGATTTGCATTTACATATTGCACACAGCCTTCTTCTGCTGTGCCTGTCTACAGTAGCACCTCATACCTGCTATAATCGCAGCCTATACTGGACAATGGGATTCCTTCAGGGAAAGACTAAATCCTTCAAAAGGAAAATTTTATTTCTCTATCTCCTAATGGACAAGACCCACTCAAGATTTGTGAAAATGTGGTGTTTGATTTTCTGAAAAACATTCAATGGCATATGATTGTTGAGCACCAGCAAGACGTCTGACAAAGAAAGACTAAAACAACACAAGATCAGAATCCCAGGAACATTACTTCATCATTAAAGCAATTTTCCAGTCTGTCCAGTTCCTATGTGGAATTTATGAGAATAATACATTTTTAGATGAATAAATAGCAATAAAAACACCATCTTCTAAACTGTGCTGTAGCTACGGGGAGGTAACAGGAATAATAATAAGTACATAAAACTGCATCTCTAAACTTGTCCTATACCTAATTGGAGGTGATGGAAATAATAAATATTATATAAATACTGTAAAAACAGCATCTTCTACACAGACCTGCAACTACACGGAGGCAACAGGAACATTAATTGAAAGGCTATGCCTGTAATTCAGTGGAGTGAACAACCATTCACACCCCTTCCTGAGCTATATAAGCAGTTCTTTCCAGCCTTCCAATAGATAGGGAAATGGGCAGACTGGGTGGGCCAAGTGGTCCTTATCTGCTGTCAAAGTCTATGTTTCTATGCCTCCTTCTGAAGCACTTTTTCTTTGCCAGCTGGAGGCTCTTTCTGTCTTTGCCTTATCCCCTGGTTCCTGCTGGGGCTTCCCCCCCCCAGCCCAACATCTGCCTCCCTCCTTCCCTTGTACTTTGACTGTACTTGGTTTGTGCAGGACTTCTGCTTGTTGTGTTTCTCCTGATTTTGGTTAGTAATGTCCTTTCTCCTTAGGAACCCCCTGATGTCATCAGTGCAATCCATTTTATCAGAGTAATCCTGACCACCTGTGCATCTCATTTGTGTTTCATCAAGCTGTCTCATTGCTGTTAATCTGCTTCTCTACCTTATGGTCAGTGTTTACTGTTCAATGTTCTTTTTGCGGCTCCTTCCTATGGTACCTTTAGTCAAAGGAATCTTTCCCATGGCACATCTAGGGGTGAACCCTCTTTGAGGGTTTCTTGCCTTCGGTATCTCTACAGGGTGATAATTCTCTGTGAAATAGAAAGTGTGAATGGCCAAACAGTTATCACAGCTGCACAAGCATAACACTACTTAGGCCAATGAATTGAAAGGCTATGCCTATAGATCAAAGGGGTGAGCAACCAGCCAGACTCTCTCCCTGAGCTATATAAGCAGCTCCTCCCAGCCTCTTTCTGAAGCACATTTTCTTGCCCCACCATCCTACCCTCCTCCTCCAGTGGCATGCCTCTCTCCTCAGGGGGCTCATTCCTAAGGTACCATTAGCCAAGGGAATCTTTCCCACAGCACCTCTTTGAGGGTTTCTTGCCTTTGTTTCCCCTACAGGGTGGTGATTCCCCATGGAATAAGGGTGCAAACAGCCAAACAGTTATCACAGTTATGCAAGCATAACACTACTCTGGTTGCATGGGCCCATGGAATTATATAAAAACTGCATATTCCAAACTGTCCCTTACCTACATGATGGTAACAGGAATAAGAAATAAGCACAGCATCTTCTAACCTGCCCTGTACCTACAGTATGTGGAGATTATGCAAATAATAGTCTAAAAACCTGCACCTTCAGAAATGTCCTGTACCTACCTGGAGGTCATGGGAAGAATAATAGTTGATAAAAATATATATAACTGTTATGAAATATATCCCTGCAGCCCCATTTACAATACCTGCAGACCTATGTGAAGATCCTGTCTCCCAAACCTATTTCATCCATTAATTTAGAAGTTTTAAAAATTTCTCACAGCTACAAGTTTTCACTTCGACTGCTTTCTTCGCTATTATGATTACCAAGAAGATAACTGCATCCTGGAACTACCAAAATCTCATCACCTACAAGGACTGCTTATCAAAGTCTTTATGATTACATGGATATCGGATAGACAGAATTGTTTCCCCCTCTTTAAACAAGGTTCATGAAGATTGTAAATAATTTCTGCAACGATTGGACACATTTTTCTTTCAGGTCACTCCGTTAATGGTGGCTGTCCTGTGTACACATTGTTTTGTCCTAGATTTCTGTTCAGCTTTGCCTTGTGGCCATTAATCCACTTCATATTGTCAGTCTGTTCTGTGTACTACACTGTTCACTGGTGGCCTTCACCCCACCGTTTGTCCTAGATTTCTATTTAATTTAGTCAGTGGTCTTTAACCCACCAATTGTTATTAGCTGTCCTGTCTGTGGTATTGTTCTATGCCTGCTTTTAACAGTTTCTTTGTTGCTCTACTGTCATTTAATCCTGCTCTTTAGCAGTTTAAACTCTTTATCTGTTTTGGCCTACCTGCTCTGCGAGCCCTTAATTCCTATTTGGCAAAGATTTCTAAATTCTCATATGAGATGGCATTAAATCTTAAATAGGGAAATCTTATGAATTTGAATCACTGTCTCTAATGCTTTGCCATCATTCTCAGCCAGTGTCCAGGTAGTCTGCTTGTGCCATCACCGTTATTCCTATAGCAGAGTACTGTGGGTCGCAGCTGGTCATTGGTTTCTGGTTGGGACTGGGCACTTAAAGGAGAAAGCATGCATGTAAATCCATAAGTTTAACTTGCTCATTATCAATTTTTATCACCCTGCTGCACTCCTTATGAACAACATTTCAGTGTTTTCAGGTACAACCACAGACATTCATTTGCAATGGAAAATTGAAAGTTACAAACAAATGTCTCAAACATATATATTTTCACCTATGTGATATCTCATATATCAAAGTATATCTCCCATATTAACAAGCTGTGTGCTCAAAAGTTATAAAAGGAATGTGAATATGTCCACCGGACTACCTAATTTAATACATTGGATTCAAATCCTACAAAGTTCTTCCCCATTTCATGACTATGGAACCAGTACTATTTTGGCTATCAGTATAGCCTAGAGGTTAGAGGAATGAGGTGTGAACGAGCTTGATATATCCAGCAGATCAGACCTGAGTTTGATTCTCACAACCTCCACTTGCATACTGTGTGACTCTGAGCAAGTCACTTAACCACCCAGTGCTCCCAGGTCACCCCTGAAAACAGGCACTTGTGCCTAGTGGGCCTTACCCATTTACCAAAGACAAATATATGTATATATATATATATATTATGTGTAAAGCTTATGACTTTAAACTGTAATGAAAAATGTAATTTCACAATATTTTAGCTTCCCTGATAGAATGGGTTGGCATGCATTTCCATGCACCATTTGTGTGACTTACATATCATGACATAGCCAACTGAGGGTATCATGTCCTAGCTGTTAAAATAAATGCATATAAGTAATGAAAGAATATAAGACAGTAAAACATGTGCAGTATAATAAAAGAAAAACATGCATGATCAACAAAATATCCCAGGCCTGGAAGGTAGATGTCCTAGACCTTGGATCCCCAGAGGTTTCCTAATCAAGGGAGTTCTTCCTCTTCTCCATGTCAAAGGTCATAGTATTTAGTTAGTTTATAGTAGCATTCCCTAGGTTTCTTATATAGGTTTTCACTGGATGGGAATGGATGGTAACTCTCCTTTGCTGTTCCCCATCTCCTTAGGAAGTCATGCCCTCTTGCTATCTACTCATCCAACCCAGCATGAAGGTCTCTACACTGTTATGTCCTGATGACCTACATAAAGGTCCTTAATACACTGTACCTACTTGTCACCTTCTGCAATGATTTCTGCTCTACACATTTTATGAGGCTCCTTCCTAAGGTACATTTAGCCTAAGGGAATCCTTCCCATGGCACCTCTAAGGGCAGAACACTCCTCCAGAGTTTCTTGCCTTCAGCATCCCTACAGGGTGATATTCCCCAATGAATAGAGAGGCAAACAGCTACAAAGGTGTATTCAACAAGTTGCATAAACACAACACTGCACAACACTCCACCTCCTCCAACAAGACTGGACTTCTATCTTCCAGGCATCTAATACAAACCTGGCCCCAGAGCACTTCATTCACATCTTCAATAAAGCTTGTAACCTATTTGCACCCCTGAAGAAGCACAAAACTAAAACCCTCTGCAACCCGTGGATAACAGGAGACCTTCTTAAAAAGCTGAAGTCCAGGGACTTCCTCTGGGAACTGGCAAGATTCACTGGGAAACAAGGAGATATCAAAATTATAAACAAGCACGGAATGACTGTACGAAAACCATCTGGTCCCAGAAGTCTGACTATTGTAAGAAAGTACTCACCAACTCCAGGAATAATGGAAGAGACTTTTGGAACAACCTAAATGAAATCTCTGGGAAGAAACCTAAATCTGCACCAGCCATGCTAAAGGTAAATGGGAATACCACACTTGACCCTAAAACCATTGCCGATACTTTCAACACCGCTTACTCTGATCTTAGCAGTGTCCTTCTCCCCAACTTCTTTAACGATGACAACGCTCCCGAAACCCCCAACTCCTCAATTCTCACCAATCACCCTCCCTTCTACTTTATAGCAGTCCATAAGAATGATGTTCATAAGTACATCACCAAAGCCATCAGCAAAATTCAGAGCCAGCAAAGACACACTTGACCTCAAGCTCCTGGCCCTCACCCTTGAAGAGGTGCTGGGGCCCCTGACCAAGATTTTCAACCTCTCCCTCTCACTCAACCAATTCCCAGAAATATTGAAGTCAGCCACTGTCACCCCAATCCACAAAAGTGGTGACAAGACTGATCATGGGAACTACTGTCCAATCTTAATCCTGCCACCCCTCTCAAAGGCCCTGGATAGCATATTATCGGACCACCTTACCGACTACCTGGACAAGCACAACATCCTCTGCAGGCAACAACATGGTTTCGGGAAAGGCCATAGCATAGCCTCTGCATTACTTGAAGTCACTGGGACCATCCACAGCTCCCTGGACAAAGGTCATCTCACTGCGCAATTTTTATTAACCTAACCAAGGCTTTCGGTACTGTCCATCACTGCTTTCTTCTTGCCGGGCTTCAAAAAGCTGGGATCTCCCCCCGATTCTATCCCTTAGTCCAAAAGCTACCTTGCTAATAGGACACAATGTGTAAAAATTACGAATGTGCTCTCTGATGCCAAACCTGCCTGCTCTGGTGTCCCTCAGGGATCCATCCTGGGACCACTTCTCTCCAGTCTGTTCCTAAATACATTGCCTACCTCCTGCTCTGAACAGATCATACTTTATGCCGATGATGCGGTAGTTCTAGCCTCACACCAGAACCCAAACCAGCTACAAAGCAACCTCCAACATTGCTTCTACACTATTCAGAACTGGCTCACTCAACACAAACTGATCCTCAACCAGAAAAATAAACTAAGACCATGATTTTCAGCAGCACCCATAACAAACATAAACTCCATCAACTCTCCATATCGACCAGCCAAGGCACCCTGCTAGAACAAGTCCAAACTTTTAAATACCTTGAGATCACCCTTGACCCGTACCTCTCCTACACTGACCACATCAGCAATGTTGCCAGAGCTGCAAACTCCAGACTAGACCTGCTGTTCCACCTCAGGAGATATCTTCCCACTGCAGCCCTGGCTGCTGCCATCCAGAGCACCATCGTTGCCACTATTGACTATGGCCTCATCATCTACAGCTCATCTATGGTTACTGCGCTCAAACGGGTAACAACCTCCCTCAACAAGGCCTGTTGACTAATCACTGGCACTCAACATTATACGCACACCTGCGACCTCTACTCCCAAACCAACTGGCTGCAACTTGACAAGCGTATTAAATATCAAACCTGCAGTATGGCTATGAAAATTCATATGGGCCTTGCCCCACCCAGTATTACCACCCTCCTACAACCTAAGAAAAGCAGCCGGAGCACCCGAGAAACCAAACCGCAGCAGTTCCAAATCCCCAACTGCCACACAACCCAAGGTCAAAGAGCTTTTGCCTACCGGGCTGCCTATTGGCTAAATGGACTCTCTAGTGATATCACCACTGCCCCCACACTTGGTGCCTTCAAAGCCAGGCTCTGCCACTCTCTCATTGCCATCAGCACCTGTGACTGTAATGTCTAGCCTTGAGTGTACCACTGGGTGGCCCCCCAGGACTATTGAATCAGATCACCCCATCGTTGCTCCGCTGCTCTGCCTACAACCTCAAGAGCCTCAGCCTCCTAGCACTTTGTGACACCAACATGCCCAATGTCTGCACTTTACTTTTAATTTCTCTGACAAAGCCCCTCTGGGTTGCATTCCCCCTCCCTCCACCACCACCCCTCCTTTTCCTCCTTCTGCCTCTCCTATCTCCCTTGCTGTCCCCCTCCCCCTCCCTTTTTTCTTCCCCTATCCATCTCTCTCTTCTTTTTCACCTCATTCCTCCTCCCATTCATTGAATGTTTGCCTCAATTTATGTTCCTCATCTGCAATATATGTTTGTACAACAATTAATTGTGTTGCCAGTAATGTTCTGTCTAATCTGTACCTAATGACGCGGAACCTTTGTAAAAGAGCCCTGGCTCAAAAGTATTTGTAATCCTAGAACTCAATAAATAAATGTTAAAAAAAAAAAATTAAATTGCATAAGTGCATTGAATTAAAAGGCTTCAACTGTAGTTCGAGGTGCTAAAGCAACAAACTATGTCCCCTGTCTGAGCTATTTAAACTTAGTCCTTCCTGCTTCACTTGGAAAAAATTTTTCTTTGCCTCACCATCCTCCCCTCCTCCTCCAGTGGCTCATCTCTGTCATTGGGGCTCCTTCCTAAGGTACCTTTAGCCTAAGGGAATCCTTCCCATGGCACCTCTAGGGGCGGAACCCTCCTCCAGGGTTCCTTCCCTTTGGCATCCCTGCAGGGTGATATTCCCTGAGGAACAGAGATGTGAATGGCCACAAATGTTTATTCAACAATTAGATTATGCACAACTCTACACTAAATTGTGTAAGTGCATTGAACCAAGGATTATGATAACAGGGCAGTCAGCCAGCCTAAATGAAGGCCAGATCACTGATCCTGTTTTCATGGAAATGTGAGTATTTATAATGAAAAAGAGGACAGTAAAATCAGAAAATACATGAAATATAAGCAGGACTGTGTCCATCAATTACATTTTCAGCCAGCCCAATGACACTGAGAGCTAAGGCACTGGACGTCTTACCTCCCGCCATGCTAGCAACCTGGGTTTGGAAGCCTTATTGGGTGATCAGGGGTCAGTGGAGGAAGAGAGGATTGAGCATCTGAAGGACTGCTCTCCCCTCCTGGGAAGGGGAGATTGTGGATCCCTGGTGTTCAGTGACTCCCAGTTGAGACTTAAGGCACTGCAGTCAGGGAACTCCAAAGAATGAGTGGAGGTGGCGGTGGACATCCTGTGGGCAGGCATGGAAGCAAGTCTGTCACGTGCTGGATGTCAATGCATGTCTGCACCTCCAGGGGTACAAGAAAGAAAAAATCTTCTGTGTGTGGGTGTGGCACAAGGAAGTCCCCTTGGACTCCAGTTCCTTTCAGTCCCGAGCAAAGCCTAGCCTAAATCCAGGTGGCGGTTCATGGTGGTCTCAGACTCCCCCCTCTTCTCCCTGAAGGGGCCTTTACATGGGGGGTAAGCCATGGTACTCTCCATCCCTGAAGTTATGGTAGATGCCAGGTAAGGAGAGAGAGTGTTGAAGTTCCACATACAGGGTGGATAGGGGACAAGGTGCAATTGCTGTTAAACAGAGGAGACTAAAATAGAATTGAAAAAATCAATGACATTTTCATAAAGTTTTGCTAGAGACATCAGGGCTCTTTAAACTGTGCAGCAGCAAATCAGGCCTGAGGTTATTTCTCAAGGGAGAAAATGGGATTAGGAAAAGATGTAGCACTCTTTAAACTAAAGAAAGGAATTACTCTGTGGAATCAGATAAAGCTACTGCATGCACAGAAAAAAGTGTGCTACAGGTCACAAGTGGTCAATTAATGGGGAGATTATATTATATATAATTGGGAGACTCACTGGCAACCTACACCTCCCAGTCCTTACATTGAAGGCTTGACTATCTCCAATCCATCCTCTATTGCTTAGACTTTCAAAAAATTCTTCACAATCTCCGCTATCCCTGATCATCCCACTGCTACCCACACAACTCCCATCCCCCTTCCCCCAGTACGAGCTTTAGCTTCCCTCTGTCTCTTCTACAGAAATATTCCAAGCTCTGATGTCTCTTAATCCTGCTAAATCCAGTCCTGATTGACTCTAACCAAATATCCTCTGCATCTCAATCCCAGCCATTTCCTCCCACCTTCCACACTTCCTTAACATCTCCTCTCAACTGGCACCATCCCAAGCCTGGAAAAACGGGCCAAGCACATCTAATAAAGGAGGAGACCCTACTTCTGGCAACTGTAGGCCCATTTCTCTCCATCCTTCACTCACTAAACTACAAGAGTTCTTGATCTACTCTAGGCCATTGGAACACTTAACCACCTTTGGCATTCTATCCGCTTTCCGGTCAGGATTCAGGAAATACCACTCAACAATTTTCTTCCTGCTATGATTCACTGAGTCAGTCCACACAGCAATGGATCAATGACTAATCTCTGCTGCCATCTTCATAGACCTGGCTAAGGCCTTTGATTCCTTTTCCCATCACCTTCTGCTTCACAAACTTCTGTTCTCTGGGCTGGCACCAACAGCGGTCAACTGGTTTACCTTCTACTTACACAACAGACAGCAATTGGTCCTAGTTGGTAAGATCCTATTCTCCACCCTCAATATCCATGCTGGGGTTCCCCAAGGATTCATACTTGGTCACATTCTTTGTTTTCTCTTTATAAACAACCTTCCCTCTGTCTGTTCTACATCCCAAATACATACAGAATGTATATGGACGATACCATGAGCTACACCGCAAGCTCCTCCACCACTTATGTACTTACCCCCCATACAGAACTATTTCTACAAAGTTCAAGACTGGTTTCAGGCCAACCAGTTAAAATTAAACACAAAGAAAACCATCACAATATCCTTTGGCTCCAGACAGAGGCTGTCTAAAATTCTATCCTCCCCAGCATTCATCACCCTGGATGGCTCCCCCTTAGATGTGGTACACACTTTCAAATACCTAGGGGTCTAGCTGGACAGAAATCTCAATTTCCCCTCCCCTATAGATGCCACCTGCACTAAACTTTACTCAAAACTTCTCATCTTCTACCACCACAAAGACTGCCTCCCTCTGCTGACCCGTCATGAACTGGTCATGAAAATTATCCTACCTGTTATTGATTTTGCTGATGTGGTCTACAGCTCTGCCCCTGTTACTTCCCTCTCTAGACTTGACACTCTCCATAACTCAGTCTATCACTTTGTTACCTCCTTCCCTCCCTTCACGCACCACTGTTTCCTCTACTCCTCTCTTTCCATCACACCCCTGTCTCACAGCTGGGAGGTCCTCTAACTCTCCCTCACAGCAACATATTGGTTTGGGACTCCTCCCTCCTACCTCTCCTCTTGTCTATTGCCTGCTAAACCCTCTAGCTACTCCCTTTGCTCCAGGAACTCCCACTCTTTCTAACTCCCCTCCCATCTTACTGGGTCAGGTCATTCATCTTTTTAATACTGCCTCCCTTTTCTCTGGAACCAACTACCATTAAACATTCACCAAACCTCATCATTCTCTTCCCTCAGATCCAATCTTCATCTCCTCCCTGGCAACAAATGCTTATGCCACACCTCCTCCTCTGCACCCCTCCCACTCCTCCCCATGACCTCCAGCCTCTAAGCTATAACTCTTGACTCAGTCATGACTCCTATAGCTGCCATTATTTGGTCTCCTGTGTAGTTACTGCCTCTCATCTGAAATTTTCAGGATGTCCAGCTACACTTTTAATTTTTTTTTGTTACATTCATATTCTTGCTGTACTGCTCTGATTTGCATTTCCTTTGTTTGTATTTTTTACCCTGTTTTGTTTTTACCCTTGCGTCCCACCTGGAAATGAGCTTTGGCTCAGTGTCCCTTTCCTGGTTAAAACATTTTAAATACATAGATAAAAATACAAATTATATAGAATATTCAGTAATATTTTACTGAGTGACAGATTTGCAGAGTTAGCATCTTTAAGTGGTATCAGTTGAAACCATCCGTGTCTTTAAATTAATAAGGCTAGATAAGTGCCTGGAGGAAAAAGAAATGAAGGGCTCGGGCTCAGCCTCTGAATTTGTGAATAAGAAGCTCAATTGATCAAAAGTCTTTGCAATTCAAAGAAATACTATATTTTGTTTATTCTAGTATTTGGCACAAAAATAGTCTGATCTTATGTGAAATAAAATACAACAATAAAACACTGATGTTAAGAACCCCTTACCATGAAACAAAGCTCTGAGGATATGAAATCTCTTGTTGTTGTACAGTGGAGGGTAATTAGGACAGAACTGGAACACCGCTAAAAAAGTAGGATAAGTGATCACAAATGAGTTGTTTAAAAAATGCCAGAGTCAGCTGCTGCCAGATACATTGGCAGGGAAAAGCATATTTGCTTAGATGATTAAAGGCAAAAATGAAATGTGAAATCTCCCCATCTAGTCTGATGGCAGCAAATATTCTTGTTGCAAATATAAAATGGAGTTTCTGCACCAGGCTTGCAAGCTAGAGTATGAAAAGGCTGACTGCATTACAGTACATTGCATATTAACTGTACCTTAGTTATACAGCCTGATGGTGAGAGACACTTGATAACATTTGAAATCCATGAGCCTCTCCCGTCTAGGTTCAGTGATAAGCACAGCACTGACACTGCACTGGCCAGGGTGCATAATGATCTTTTCAGGGCAAGAGATTGATTGGAATGGTTGGTTCCCAAAATCCTGTCTTTTCTCAGCCTTTCACATTGTAGACCATGGGTAGCTGTTGGATAGGCTGAGGAAATGCATAGGTCTCACTGCTTGAGTCATTTGCTGGTTTGAGTCTTACATCAGGGACAGGACACAAAGAGTGGTACTGGGGTCTTCTCCTCATTCCCAGTGTCTCTCCCCTGTGATTTTCCCCAGGGCTCAGTCCTCTGGCTCATGTTGTTTGCAGTGTACATGCTGCCCCAGGGAGCGATCATAAGATAGTACAGTCTAGGTTTCCACTGTTATGCAAAAAATACCCAGCTCTACCTATCTTTTGCACCCAGGATGCCTGGTGCAGTCAAAGTGCTTAACCTCTTTAGTGCCTATGGATGTACACTGTACATCCTGAGATTTATTTTGGTTTCTGGCTAATTTTGGCAGCTTTGAATGCAGCATCAGTTGCTGTGCATCCATGGGACATCATACAAAATGAGTATAATAAAATATTAAAAACTATGTAGAATTGAAACAAATTAAATAGGTAAATCATATATACATTGAGAATCAATGTGCTTTTCTTTTAAATGAAACAATGACCACAAGAAGGCACTGAAGGATATGGAGTGAAGCAGGTCCCCTATACAAAGTACAGGAACAAACTGAGAACTATTAAAACTTTATAAGGCAATATTTAAAGAAATATTTCTAGAAAAATGTGTTCATAGTGAAGGGACTAGTAAGAGCTTGGTGACATTCAGGACTGGATGTCATCAAAAGAAACACAGTTGCAGACACGGTCACAGAATAAAGGAAGTGGGTGTATACCAATCCGCAAACAGAGCAAGAACACAAATGGCAGCATTCTTCTTGTGAAGGAAATAACCAATAAATTAAAGTCAGAGCCATTTGGTGTGTAAAAAAACAAGAAAGCCACAGCATGGGCATTAGTGCTGTGGCTTTCCTGTTTAATACACACCAAGTAAAAAACGACTTTAATTTAATAGGGTTTGATAGTGCTGTGGCTTTCCTGTTTTTTTACACACCAAATGGCTCTGACTTTAATTTAATAGGGCATTAGGGCTGTGGCTTTCTTGTTTGTTTTTTCACACCTAATGGCTCTGATTTTAATTTACTGATTGTTTGTTTCACAAAACGTGTTGCTGTTTGTGTTCTTACTCTGCATATCATCAAGATAGTTGAGGCTCAACCCTAACAAGACTAAGATGCTGTTGGTAACACGGGGTCATATGGGTAGAGTGCAGAAAGGAAACTGCAACCAATTCTGTCTTGAATGCTGACAGCACCCATCCTCCTAAACTAAAAGATTCAATTCCCCTGGGCCAAATGATAATACTGTGTAGAAATTGTAGCATGGATGAAAAATTGCTTGAACGAAGCAAGGAATTAGAGGATGGATTTCTGGCAAGAGGGTACTCTAGGACATTGTTGGAGAGTGCAAGAAATAAAGCACTAAATCAAGATCATTCTGCCTTATCAATAAAACTGAAAGCAACTGGATATCACAAATGCCCCTGTAATGTTTGTTACAGAATTTAACGGATTGGCAGGAAGAATAGGGAATGTAATTCACAAACATTGGCTTATTCTCATGAGGGATTTACGCATGCATTGGGCAGTATGTGATAAATCCAGAGTATCATTTAGCTGTGCAAAACATATCAAGGATTATGTAGTACTTAGCAGGTTTTCAGGCCCTAGCTCCCACTTTCCGAAACTGACTTCCACAGCTTTCCTGTGGATTCTACAGATGCAAACCTTGCAACATTTGTAAACTTACTAATACAGACAACTCTTCAATGGTTTACCTATCGCGTGGCAACAGCTACATCACCAACATCCCCAACAGCGACAGACACAATGTCGAGTGTTGGCATTGTACTGTCAGGAATGTGTGTGTATTTTCTTCGGGGCACTGGGTCACCCAAATCCCCCATGTGGGGGGCTCCACCATGACACCCCCTGGTTTCTAAATATACAACTCCTAGTTGGAGTTGTCTTGGGAAGGGGGCAAAACACCAGACGATGCAGTGCCAGCGGGGACCATCACAGTGACACAATGCTTTCTGTCAAATGTTGTCACTATGATGGTCTTCGCTGTGCCAGTTTCCTGTGTGGTCGGTATACCCTTTTCAACACCCACTGCTTTCAGAGATTAAGATTTAACTAAGGGAATGCATTATCTGTGCCACTATGTTCACAGTATATGCTCTATGGTGTCCATGTAAAAAAGTGTATGTTGGGTGTACAGTAAGACCCTTAAAGCAATGGACCCAAGAGCATATAAGATCAATAATAATTGAAAAAGAAGATATCCCTGTAGTTACACATTTTTACAACATGCACAATTCAGATTCTGATTTAATTAGCTTTATGGGGATAAAGCCAAATAAACTTGAGGGGAATAGAACAAATGACCTGCTAAAAAGAGAGAGCTATTTGATTTATAAGCTGAAGAATATAAAACTAATGGGCTTAGATTGACTTCTGGAGTTCCAAGTTATAGTACAAGAAGTATAACTGGTTCTCCATACCCTTTGAGTTGTAAATACTTGCATCCTGTCATATAAAATGCTCCCTTAACTCCCATTTACCCTCTCCTTTTCTCCTTTTTCTTTCCCTTTCCTCCCCTTCCCTTTCCTCTCTTTCTTCACCCTTTTTTCCTTTATCTCCCTTCCTGCCCCTTCCCTCTCACAAACACCCCCACACCTTTCCCCTTTCCACTTCCCTACCCCTCCCCTTCCCTCTTTTCTCTCTCCCTGTCTCCCTTCTCCTTACCCATCCCCAACCCTTTCCCCTCAGCCCCTTCCCTTCTCTTCTGCCTTTCAGAATCCCTCACACACCCACCTCTTCCTATACCCCCAAACCCCACAACCCCTCACACCTTTCCTCTTTCCATCCCCTCCCTTCCCTCTATTCTCTCCCCATCTCCCCTTCCCCATCCTCCCCGGGCCCCTCTTCCTTCCTTTCACAATTCCCCTTACCCCCACCCCACCCTCCCTACCAACACCTCCAACTCAAACCCCTCCTTTCCCCAATACACCCCCGGCACCACCCCTCTTTCCCCACCCCAATCTTGTAATGCACCTATCATCACCATTTTATATAGCCACTGATTTAATACTTTTGATTTTATTTCTTCAATTTATGTATAAATTAAAATGAAAGGCTCCATTAGAATTATGAGGGAGTACATGTACATGAAAAAAACTACATCTCACTGTTGATCAGAGTTTTTCAGTGACCGTGCTCCAGCTACACTTAACAGCTTTTTCTAGATATAAAAATAATAGAAAGTCAGATGTTTTCTGAGTTGCACTATTGTTATTTAAATTGGAACACAGCATCTTATGAATATTGATTACCTTGGTTTCTGTGTGTTTTCTTCTCATCTCTAGGACACTCTATCTTCACCCCTGAAAGTTGGAGCAGTGGGCTGATCACTAGTGTAAGCTGATCGCTACACCATTCTCTTTTAAACAATCTTTCTCCCATTTCTCTCTGATTTAATTTAGCATTGGTCATTTTACATTAAAGTAGTTAGTTTAAAATATACTTTAAACAAAGTTAATCTGAATTTACTTATTTTTTTTGGTTAAACGTTTTTTATTATTTAAATTTCAGATAGACATGGTATGTAAAAGGGTGCATTTACAATTTTGTAAGGGTTACAGGTTGCACATAAAGCTGTGAGTGTTTGCTTACTACAGTCTACTGTAATCTTAAAAGGATTACGCTTGTCCTGTCCCCATCAGAGCCTGTGCTTAATGATATCAAACAATTAGACGATATAACATCTAAAAGAGAAGGCCAAACCAAACAGTAGGGGGTCTTCACAATGCAAACATGACTGACTAGGTTCTGCTAAGTGGTACTTACCTGGTGTGTTTAAGACATCTCTAAGTACTGAGCCATTTGCCTCCTTGCCAAACATTCCTCTGGATCCAGGACAGGACCTATTGCAGAAAGAAAAGGGACACACACCAGCCACTTCTTGGAACAGAAAAGGTTGATTAACAGTCCACACAAGCCAAGACTATACTGCTAGCATGTTAAGACTCCTGAGATATTGGGGACAGCCGGGAAGGAAGGGAAGTGGCACCTTGATGTAGATTAGTTCTATAATCAGGCCAGCTGCTGATCTAGTCGATCAGCCTATACCTTCCCTGGGCTTCAGATACAAAACAAACGGCTGCCACAAAGAGGTGCATCTTGAGCGAGTATCCACCACCATAAGAAACATTCTGGAGAAATTTGCAGTCTGAACTAGAAAGCTGAGCACCTCTGTGATTGAGGGGACCTCCTGCGTTCTCCATTTGCATAATAGGAATCTTTTAACTTGCATACTAAGGGTGGCCAGAAGTTTCAGGTCTCCTGAGCAAAGATGGGGGGCCATGGACTTGATTCCTAGGATCCACAGCTCAGGGGCCATGGGGATTGGTTTGTGTAGGATTTCATACCCCATTTTGTATGCCCTTGTCCACAGAGGTTGGACCATGGTGCAGTGCCATACAATGTGTATCAGGACCCCTGGGGCCTTCTGGCATCTCCAGCAGAGATCATCTTGTGTCAGTTTAGCCTTTCTTATGACCACAGGTGTTCTGTACAATGAATGTATTACTTTGTTTTGTATTAGCTGATTTTTGGTATCAGGATAGGCCGTATGGGCCATTCTCAGGCAGGACTTCCATTCCATTACAGTGATACTAATGTGAAGAGCCTGCTCCCATTTGACCTTGGAAGCCAGGGATTGAGAGGGAAGAGTTGCCCTAAGAGATGCATAAATGCAACTAAATTGTCCTCTTTCCATACAGAGCCATGTCTTCAATGGGGAGGGGGACTGGATCTGGGGATGTTTTTGGATATGACTAGTGACTGCACTCCTAAGCTGGAGGAATCACCAGAAGTCCTTGGTGGGCGTCCCATATACTTCACACACTCCGGTAAAGGAGCTTAGGGTGTTAGTCTTTCAGGCGTATATGTCCTGCAGGGTATTTAGACCTGCTGCAGCCCAAGAAGTCCAGACTATGTGTTCCCTATTAATAAGAATCTCCTTGTTTCCTCACAGTGGGGTAAGTCTCAGAGGGGCCAGGTTGGTGCCTAGCTTTAGGTGAATTCTGCCCCAGTATTTCAGCTAAGGTCCTATGGTAAAATGATTCCAAGTGCCCCTTCTGGGGTGGTTATAAATCAACATGGGCAGTTGGGCCAGCAAACATGTCTCTCTCTCCATGGCTAACAATTGAGGGGCTCCTGACCCAGGGGGTGCAAACCATTTCAATGTCTGAGTAGCTGAGAAGGCCCACGTGTAGCCTTCAAACAAAGGGAAGCCCCACTCTCCTTCTGTCCAGTGGGCCCTGCAGTTTATTTCTACTATACCTGGGTTTATTCCCCCTCCCAGAGAAAGCCTCCCACCAGAGTATCTAGTCTGGAGAACCAGATCATGATTTGGGGAGGCCATAACCATTTTTATGGTGGAGATTTTACCTGCCAGAGAGAGGTGGAGAGCCCTCCATCTACCCAACTCAGTACAGATAGCTGATATTACAGGTTTCAGATTCAGCTCCCAGATTCTGGTGAGATCAGTGGAGATGGATATACCCAGGTATGTAAGGCCTTCTGGGGTCAAGTGAAGACCATACTGGGCCACCATGGGCTGAGTACAGTGGGTTTTGAGGGGGAGGACTTCAGTTTTGGACTGGTTAAGCCTGAGCCCGGAGAAGGTAGCAAATTGTGACAGGGTGCTCAGAAGGGATGGAAGAGCTGTGGGGACATCAGCAAGTGGGATACATAAGGCTGGGGTATTTTTCCCCTCCCAGGGCAATCTGTTATATCTGTGGGTGTTGTCTGATGTCAGTGGCCAGTGGTTCTACTGCAAGGATGAAAAGTAAAGGGGACAGTGGGCATCCCAGTCTGGTACCCCTACCTAGTGGGAGGGGGGGGACTGCATTGAGTTGGTGAGTATCTTTGCCATGGGGGAGAAGTATATAGCAAAGATCCAGGCTCAGAATGCCACTCGAGATCCCATTGTGCTCAGTACTTGTTGGACATAGTCTCACTCCAGGGAGTCAAAGGCTTTTGCGAAGTCTATGGCTACTGCAGTTGCAGGAGTGGGGGTAGATTTGGCTTGATGGATTAAGTTCACCAGTGATTAAATGTGATCTGCAGTATATCGGCCTTTGACAAATCCCACCTGGGAAGGGTGTATCAGATATGGTAGGAGTGAATTGGGCCTCGGCACCCAACTAGGGATCTGAGGTTCGAGCAGACTCGATAGACCGTAAGGCCTAATCTGCTGGCAATTAGTATGTTAGTATGTTAGAAATGAGCCTATTGCCCAAGATTTTTGCCAACACTTTGCTGTCCACGTTCAGTAGGGTTATGAGCCTGTAGCTGGTGGCCTTCTGGGGGTATTTCCCTTTCTTGTGCAGGATAGTGATAATTTCTTCCCAAAAGGAGGGAGGGAGTGACCCTGCCTGCAGCACCTCGACATACACCTGTTGCAGGATAGGGGAAATGATGGGGCTCAACATTTGCCAGATTTCTATGGGGAATCCATCCCCACCTGGGGCTTTGCCGTTTTTCAGGGAAGTGATTGTGGAGGACACCTCTTTGACCATAATAGGGGCATCTAGTGCCTTTACCTGAAGCACTGAGATTTGGGGAAGTCCTAAGGATGACAAAACTAGCCCCCCCCCTCTGGGTAGGGTTTTCTGGAGGACTTATGTAGTGAGGAATAAAAGTCAGCCATTGTCTGATTAATCCCCTCAGTAAATATGTGAGTGACCCCCCCCCCATCCACCACAGCAGCAATATAGCGCTCTGCCTTTGCTTCTTTAACCTATAGGCAAGAACTTTACCCCAATATTTATGCACAGCCTTACGATTGAATCTTGGCCTTCCTGGAGAGGAGCTCGTTCGTCTGCATCCTTAAGGTTGCCACCTGGCATCCCTCCTGGATGTGAAGGGATGGGTTACCCAGCACCTTGAAAGCCTCCTCTGACTCCTTGAGCTGGTCCTCCAGGGAGCGAAGTCTTTGCTCCTGGGCCTTCCAACATTTTCGAGCAAACCCCATAATATCCCCTCTTAAGGTGGCTTTGAAGGCCTCCCAGGTGTTGCCTGAAGAGTGTCTGCCACTGGGTTATTAGCCTCACACTGGAGCCAGGGGGAGAAAGTCTGGGTATCGAAGGAGCAGAGGGTCCAATCTCCAGGAGGAGGAGGTGGGTGGATCCCCAGTTGAAGGTCAACTTTACTGGAGCTTGATCCGAAATGACCAGGGGCTGGATGGCTATATTGATAGTGTTACTGGTGATGGCAGGGGAAGTGAGCCAAAAGTCTATGTGACTGTGTGAGCTGTGCACTGGGGAATGGAAAGTATAGTCCCATAGGGAGGGAAGGAAGAGTCTCCATATGTTTGTGAGAACCAAATCCTGCTGCACCTGGGCTAGAGCCAGCAATGCAGTAGAATGGGGTTCTGTGTTGGAGGGAGTTCTGTCTAGAAAAAGGTCTAATGTTAAATTAACCTCCCGCCATTAGTGTGGGGGTGTTAGCTGGTGCCAGTGCACTCAGCTGTTGGGCCAGACTGTGAAAGAAGGAGGGGAAGTCCTCACTGGGGGCATACACATTCCCCAGTAGTAGAGGACCCAATGGTGTGATTATCCATCTCCCCTCAGGGTCACTCATCTTTCTCCTCAGGTAACACTGGAGGTCTTTAGAAAGGAGTATTGCCACTCCCCTCTTCCTGGTTGGAGTGGCCATGTGTAGGACCTGACCCACCCAGTCCATCTTTAATCTGTCATGGTCATCTCTCGTGAGCTTAGCCTCTGGCAGAAATGCCGCATCTGCCCCCAGCCTACTAAGATGATGCAATATCTACTTCCAATTATGGGGGCTATTAAGCCCCCTTACATTCTACGTCACACATGTTTTATCACTTTTTAAATGGTGGAGGCCAGTATGCATACAAGAGAGTATCAAAATCAAAGCTGGGGGCTAGGGGCGGGGTGGCAACCCCACAGGAGAGTAGAACCCAAGTGCCACTTGGAGAGAGAGAGAGAGAGAGAGTAACCTGACCCCTCCCATGAGTCACTGTCTAAAATTTTCTTGGCTACTCAGCTGGAGTCTGTGTGTGTCCCTTGTACAGCCTCAAACAAATAACAAAAAGTGAAACAGCAAAACAAACTATATACAAGTTTTACTTCTAGTGATATACACTGGGGAAGTAGAGGCTTACCCTTGGCCTTGGCAATCTGTTGCAGGCCAGCCTCTAGACCCAGGGTGAGTGCGGACATATGAACACCCCCATGCTGTTGGGCAGGGGCCGGGGGGTTGGGAACCCCCTGGGAGGTTGGAATCGTCACCTTGGTGAGACTATGGGTGAAGTCTCATCTCGACATAAACCCAGAGGATATACAGAGAATATGCACCTACAATGAAGGTTACGGCCCATCTGCGGGGTGATTTCCCATGAAATCAGGGTAAACATAGAGGAAGGGGGCAGGGTGGTCTGAAACCTCAAGGAGGGTCATGTGGGGGAAGAAACATGTGTCCCCTGTGTCCTAGTGACTTGATTCAGGCTTCTAAATGGTCCAAATAGGCCATAGCCAAACTGCCCAATAAGGGAATTAAGTTGGATCGGGGGGGGGGGTGTATGGCCTGTGCAGTGGTGTGGGTGTAGCATGTTGAATGGCATCTAGGAGGCAGGCTTTCAAGAGGATCTCGTTGCCCCCTGAAACAACAGGGAGTCTGAAGTTTACTGCCCTCCCATATTGACTGCGGATACTGGTCCCCTGACCTAGGCAGACACACTAGT
Organism: Neoceratodus forsteri; assembly: GCA_016271365.2. Lineage (NCBI taxonomy): Eukaryota > Metazoa > Chordata > Ceratodontiformes > Ceratodontidae > Neoceratodus > Neoceratodus forsteri. The sequence continues at coordinate 108,728,712 of CM057456.1, read as the reverse complement.
GCTTTTAAATCACTGAAGGCCCGGGCCCTATGTGACCCTACTCAGATCCCCCTGTCCCCCCCTAGCATGTTAGTTCTGAGACCCCCCTCCCTCTTCCACATTAGGGACCAGCCAGCCCTGATTCATGCACTATAAATGTAACACAGCATTTAACAGGATCCTCTGTCATCCATGTGGAAGTCCTGGGTGTAGAGACCTAGAAGAGGTAACAGTCTCAGCTGCTGTGCATTGCTCAAAACCCCCACAAATCCCTCCTGATATGGGAGCTGGGCTTGCAGCCATAAAAAGCAGGCTTCCAGGAAATACTCAAGACCTGGATTGGGGAGGCAGTCCCAAAAATTGACCAGTGTGGATTGGGCCTACTGGATAAGAAATTGAGCCCTGTACTGCTGCCTGGTAGTGCCCCCCCCATCCTGCCCCCAGTCTAGCCTTAGCAACCAAATGAAATCAAAAAGGAAAAACACAGAAAGATGTTACTTATCTGACCATGGAGAGAGTTCACCATCTAATGTCTTCCCTGGAGAGGAGGCTTGGCCTGGCTTGCTCTTGTCACTCATTGGATCCTCTGGACTGTATGTGACCAAGTCAGAGATGTTCTGTGGGTCAGGCGGTGATTGCCGTGGGTCTCCCTCTGCTCTCTGGGGCTGGGCCATGGAGTGGAGTACGTAATCTGGCCAAAGTATGGATGCAGATGGGCCTTTGATGTGGATGCCGGAGGTCTTCATATGCAGCTCTGGGGGATGTGGGTCATAGTGCCTCAAATTTATTGTATGTATGGAAGCCCTGCAGCAAGTTGGGGTTAGATATGTCCATTGGTGCACCTTTGGTAGCTTCAAACGACCCCCTTTCAGCAGGGTATTCATGCCTCCCATGCTTCCTGGATGTGTGCCACTTTCTGTTGGCCTTGGGAGGGAATTCCCATCTCAAGTCGCCTGAGTCCTGCCACTCCCAGGGTTTATTGCCACATATGGGAGAGTGGCAGTCATGGTTCTCTAGTGACGTTTTGGGGTGGAGGGTAGTGGCAAGCAAGGATTATAGTCCTGTGGCCAGTTCCTCTGCAGAAAATCAGATAATCAGCTTCTGGGGTATCAAATGACACTGGCATTCCATTATGCATGATATGCATCATTGCAGGGTATCTCAAAGAGAAGGCCAGGCCAATCCTGTACATAATGCACCTGGACTCTGTGTAGGCCCTGCGGTGGTTGGACAAGTCTTGGAGAAATCTTGAAAGATGCTTATCTTATTTGCTCACCAGGCTACCCGTTGTATATTCCTTACCTTAGCCAATACTTTCTCCTTGTCTCTGAAATCCATGAATCTTGCAATAATCAGCTGGGGCCTTTCCTGGGGTTTGGGCATAGGAAAGAGTGAGTGATGTGCTCTCTCTCTATTTGGAGAGGCCGTGAGGGTTTAAGTTTGACATCTCCGCCATCGCCAATTGCAGGAATCCTTCTGTGTCTCTCCCCTCTACCCTCTCTGGAAAACCCAGGATCCTGAGATCATTGCCCCGACTCTCTAAGTCATCAGTTTTACCCCTCATGAGATTCATAGTGTGCTGCTGCTATCTTAGAGCCTCCTCGAGATCATGTATTTTCTGTTCGGTCCCAGTGATCCGTTGTTCAGAATGTAGCATCCTAGCTTCCAGATTCTGCATCACTTGTGTGTTGCAGTTTGTCGCCACTGTAATCTGGGACATTTGGGCAATTATCTGGCTGAACATGGCCTGCACGGAGGGCTGTTCCCACGTTTGGTGCTGCTGTGGGTTCACCATCCTGGCAGGCCAGAGTGATCCACATTGTCCCCTGAGATAGAACCTTAGATTCCTCTGGTTTTCACAGCCTAGCCAGGAAATAAAGCAGTTGTTTAAGTCTCTGGTATATGAAGCCCTGGTTTCTGCTATTATTTGCCAGATATAGCGGTGCTGGGTGATGGATTCAGTCAGGTAAGTACCTCTAGGATGTCAAGCTGGTGACTAAGCTGCCATCTTGGTTAGCACCCCTAGTGGCAGTCTAATCTGAATGTATTAGAATATTTAAAGTAATCAGTGCAATAGTAACCTTATGGATTAGACAGACTTTTGTAATATATGGTTTGTTTTATATAGACCTACATGTATGTTATCCACATGGTGATTTTCGTCATTTGTTTTGTCATAAATTGGTCAATTGTCACAGCTGTGTTGAATGGCACCAAATTGAGTATGTCTGTATTTAAATGCTGGTGTTTCTCAAAATAGCCACACCCCCCTGATAAAGGACTAGGACCCAAAGTGCTGGGGTGCATGGTTGTTGCGGTTATACTGGACACAGCATGAGTGTATTTGTAATAAAGTCTGAAACAAGCAACCTATTTCCTTCTGCTGCTTGCATTTGCTTAGGAGTGCAGTCTACTTTTGGTGTTTTCATCTGGGTAGCGTGGTAGGTGCCGAGAATGAGATTAGGCTTTGGCTCAGCCAGTTGAGGCTTGTGGTTGCCACCAAGGTGAGACATTGGGGGGGGTCATTCTAGAAGAAGTGCTGACACTTAAGGATTAGGTGTTGGCTGTTGTCTGGAGTTGCTTTTATCATATGAGAAACTCCAGCCAGATAAGATCTTTTATTCTTACTGGTGACCCGATGACATTGATACATGTGTCTGTGACATATAGGCTCAAGTACCATAACACTCTATATCTTAGTGTTAGTAGAGGTATGTTGCAGTGCCAGCAGTTGGTGTAGAATGTACCTGCTAGGCTACTGACAGGCTTTTCGAGGTCAAATCATGTCTCCCTGGTATTGCATGAACTGTGCTGCCTGCTGGTTAAATGGCATATCTCCTTCAAAGTTGGTTTGCTAACTTATAAGGCCCTACATGGGTTTGGTCCTGGTTACCTCTTAGATCACCTGCATCCTTACATGCCCTCATGCTCTCTTCACACCACTGGTGTGGGCCTCTTAGCTGTATTGAGCACCAGGCAGAAAACCTTGGGATATAGGCCTTTGAGGTAGCAGACTCAGTCTTATGGAATTAGCTCCCAAGGGGCCACAAAGAGATCCCAACAGTGGACGCCTTTAAGATGGGTCTGAAACCTTTTTATTCCATCAATTCTTTGTGGGATGGGTTGATATGATATTCCCTTTGAAGATCAGTGGCAAATGTTTCTGGGTTCAGCTGAAGGAGTTCGAATCTATAGACTTAAATAGATTGTTTTAATGGGGACTGAGCTGCACAAGAAAAAAAATCATTTATATATGTTGTTGTCTTCTGTCATGTTTTGTTTTTCATCAGTTACTGTGTAGTATTCTCTGTTTAGCTTTGGGTGCCATTAGTCAGAGAATGACATAATTTGCTGTTTCTGAATCGCAAGCTGGCACCTCTCAGCCAGTACTCTCAGCTGGCTCGTGCTACATTACTAATCTCCTGAGTTTCTCTCAGAGTGCTCACAATAGTAAACTGTACAGCCCAAAAAGTAGTCTGTGAAACATATTGGTGCTTCTGTCTAGTGCAGCTGTATGTTACATTTGGTTGTTTTCCTGTGACTGTTACTCTATTTGTTTTGACTATTGAGATATTCAGTATCACAGGACGTCCCTGCTCTGCCTGTGGAGAGAATTACACAACTCCTACTGTGAATGTTACTGACTCAATGGCAGTATCTGCTAGAGAGTTTTACTTATTAAATATTTTTTGTACATCCTCTTTTAATAAATGCATGCATTGAATTGTATTTTTTTAATGCAATGAGTAAGATGTATGACAGTTATGCATTGTTTAAAGGCACTATTCCTGTGTGGTGTAATATTGTTTTATATGTCCATTTTTTGTTTGTTTGTTTTGAATTGCACTGTTGCAGTATCACATAGAAGAAGTAAAAAATGCAGCTTTCTTCCAGTTATTAATTTTTGCTTTCTGCTCTTAATTGTTTAGAAAGTAAGTTGTGCAAACTAGACATTGGATGCAGACTTTAGGTAACTATCATTATTTATTCAAGCAGTGTTTCTTTGACATGCCATTTTCCACATATCTAGTCTTATTTATGTTCTAACTGTGGCTGCAAAAGTCAAGAAATATCTGGAAATTAAAAGAAATAAGAGAAGGGTCAGACTACTGCAGACTTCGTCAGCCAGACTGACTTCATGAACAGGAAAAGAGACAAATACCTGCACGCATTTACACATGCTTTACATAAACAAGACTAGATAAATGGAAAATGGTATATTAAAAAAAAAAACACCACTTGAATAGATAATGACAATTACTGCAAGTCTGCATCTAATGCTTAGTTTTCCCAACTTACTTTCTAAACAATTAGAAGCAGAAAGCAAAACATATTAACTGGAAGAAAGCTGCTGTTTTCTGCATTTTCTACATGATACCATAACAGTGCCATTCAAAACAAAAAATACACCACATGGGAATAGTGCCTTGAAACAATGCATAACTGGCACACGTCTCAGTAACATTCACCGTAGTAGCTGTGTAACAGTCTCCACAAGCAGAGCAGGGAGGTCTCATGATGCTGAATATCTCAAGTCAAACAAACAGAGTGACAGTCACAGAAACACAACCTAATGTAATATACTGCACCACTAGATTGAAGCACTAATATGTTGTCACAGACTACTTTTCAGTCTGTACAATTTACTGTTGTCAGCACTCTGTGAGAAACTCCGAAGATCACTAATGTAGTGCAAGTCAGCTGAGAATACCAGTTGAGAGGTGCAGCTCATGCTACAGAAACAGCAAATTACATCATTTGCTGACTAATGGAGCCCAAAGCTAAATGGAGAGAACGGCACAGTAACTTATGAAAAACATAACATGACAGAAGACAACAATGTGCATAAATGAAATTTTTTCTTGCGCAACTCTGTCTCCATAAAAAAAAATCTAGAGAAGTTTATAGATTAAAACTCCTTCAGCTGAACCCAGAAACATTTCCCATTGATCTTATGTCCCTTCCAGCTGAGGTGTGTGAGTTAATGGGTTTTACATTGTTTTCAGAGCTGGTTTATAACATTTTTGTTTTGATTTATTTACTGTTTGACAGTAATATCTGCATGTTTGTAAAGCACCCTGGGCATCCAGGTAAGGGTACATCTTGACATAAAACATAGTACTTCTACCAATTACAGAATAGCACAGTTTCATTGTTATTAATTTGAAGAAAAAGGGCTCCCTCAAAAGTTGTCAAATTTTTTGATGTGACAGGAAATGCTGTTTGTGATTTATGTTTATTCTATTGTGTCAAATTGTAAGCTCACAAACTGTAGTGAAAAAGAAATAATGTGACCTACTGGGAATTGAACCCAGGCTAGCAGAATACCATCCTGGTGCTCTGTCCACTGATCTACAGTCTTATATTGTTGTGCCTGGCATTCCTGGACATACTTCCTTTCTCTGGTATTACATAGCCTGCAACTAGGAATGATCAAGGTGAAAATTAGATATCTTTGGTGCAGTATACTACTAACCATTGCTAAAGAAATAATGTCATCTACTGGGAATTGAACCCAGGCAATTGTAATTGAATCTCAGCTTAAGCTCCCACAAATACAAATCGAGAGATTGATATACAATGCTAAATAATATGACTGCTGTTTCAAATGCAGTTTATAATTGTCTTGATAAATAGTAAATAACACCACCAGTACATGGAGGACTTGTATTCATTGCAGTGACATCCTCAGAAGGACATCAAGGGAGTTACAGAGATTCCATGTGTCAGATTTTTTTATCAGGTAGAATTGCAGAAAGCCATGGAAGCATCAAATATATGGCCCATTGGGCTTGTGGCAGTCTTGTGGGATTTTTCATCACTTGTGTCAAATCAACGCTCACTAAACCACATTTTTGTGGTCTAGATTGCATCATTCACTGGGACCTCTGCCACATAGCTTACCTGGTGGCACAAGGGTCTGATGTAGGGCTTGATGCAAGCCTACATCAGCTTTCTCAACTCAAGCTCCATGTCTTTATGTTAAAGAATTTAGCCATTCCTGTGAAAAACTGTGTTCTAGTTGTTATTTCAGCACAGGTTTGCATCCTAGCACAGTCACAGGCTCATTATTTGCCCTCCAATAAGTATTGTTAACTCACTGTGCTTCAATTCTCCCTGTTGAAAAAAGCTAGAATTAGTCAGAATGTTGCTAATGATGAGATGTTGCTTCTTGCTTGGGTTATCGTGGTTAATTTTTTTTTCGCACAGCTTTTTGCCCGCCTGCCATCACCTGCTTCTGTTTTCAGGCCTTGCTTCAAGGGTCACCCATCCCATCGACCCTGCTGTCCACCATCATGCCAGTGGTGATCCACATGGAAGCAGGACCCAGGAGTCCCACGAGAGCTGCCAAATACAGCAAAGGGGGAACATAGGCTTTTCCAGTTTTATCCTCATTCCCCACGCTGAAACACGCACATAGACGCATGTGCTAGTCCTGCAGCTCTTCCTTTTACTTTCCTCCTTGACCCTCACTACCACCTGGTCTCCAGAAGGTGGCAGTCATTCATTCATTGGAGTGTGCAGGTTGAGCAGCTGTCCAGAGGTCAATCATTTCCCACTCTGGCCAACTCCCCAGCAACCCGAGATCACCACCAAACATGGCTTGCCAGTGTGGCAGGAGGTAAGGCACCAGAGCCTCAGCGCTCCACACCACTGGGCTGGCTTATCCTGTGTTACATAACTGTAAACTACCAAAGAATTTAAAGAAAATATAACACAATAGATAATTCTATGGTTGCATACTCTAGATTGTATATTTGTAATTCCCAAACAATGCATAGCAGATGTTCTGTAGCAGCTGCTGTCCAAGGTGACAGGGTTCTGTTGTTTAACTTGAGGACTCATCCAATATGATGCTAAAATCCACATTTTACTGCACACCTTTGATTCTTTAAACACATAATGTGTGCTTGGTGAAAATGCCACAGACATCAAACATAGAGAGATGAGTTTTGTAACGAACTCACACTACTTTATAATTTTGCTCTTCAGTTTTAAATTGCTCCTTTGCATGACAGCACATGTTTTTATGAACATATTTCAGTTATGGCAATTTGCTATAGACTATACAATTTGTAGATTTCCTTTTGGAATCATCTGAAAATGTCTGCATAAAAAGCATCTGACTGTCCCTAGCTGATGTAAACATGCCTTTGCTTATGACATCATAGTGCTTACCATGACAGAAGACTGATATGTCACAAACAGTAACCATGAAGTATTTTGGGGATAGTCAGAGGTTTTCTGAAAGACACTGTGAAATAAGTACAGCAATATCTGAAATATTTAGTAGGCAAATAAGAGAAAAATAAAGATAAAAAATTAATCACTAAAGTAATGCACACTATAATGGTAAACAAAATACTTGTAAGCCTTTGAACTGCCCTTTAATGTACTTTCTTAGAAATATAATCTTTTTATAGTTTGCAAGGACAAATGGACAACATCTCTGTACAGGATTTGTTGTTACTATGCTTACCTGGTGAGTGTAACTTGCACAGTAAAAGGTTATCTGTCAGCTGAATGATAGAATGCCTAACACCACCTCTGCTTTTACATGAGGGCAGCACTATTGTGAAACTCAGCTGAAGGGGCCCAGCTAGGGAGCTGTGTGTGCTTGCAAGGAGGATCAGGTGGGACCCCTTATTTAAACAGTTATACACATGCACATGCTCAGTGCTTTGTGCACCTATGTTTTTTAACAAGTAAAGAGAACTAGTTCATTTCATTTTCATAAGACATGAGCCATGGAGGCTAGCTTTTATCAAAGGGGTGTCTCTTTTGGGGGGCATTTGAATGTCAGTTTAAACTCTAATAAGTATAATACTAATTGTTTTATATTTCAAAACTCATCAATGCATACATTCTCAAGTGACAAATTTATAACTATGAATGTCAGAATATTAAAATGAGAGAGAAGCTCAGTAAAAAGACACAGAAAACACTAAGCCCTACCTTTGAAATTCATTGCAACCCTTGATTTTATGAGTGAAACTATTAAAGAAATTGTTGAGCAATTTAATGCATTGTGAAGGTGATGACTGTAAAAGTGAAATTTGGTTCTACAAAGAGCAAGTTCTCAGTACTCTCAAAGAGTAAAGCTTGAAAGCAATGTAGCTTGCTTTATTAGAAAACACATTTGCAACGTTCACTGGGCCAGTGTCTTTGTGCTGCTGTGGCAGTGACCCAGGTTTGGCAACCAACTCAGGATGGTCAAAGTGGGTTGCCAGACTGAGATTCAATAGCACCGTTAGCAATGCAGTGACCTTTAATAGTGGGCAGTGTAGCCTGCTCCCTCACAAGGTGTGGAATGCCGTGCATGCTTTGGAAGTGGCTGCACTGAGTAATAGTGACAGTGGCACTGACTGGTCCACTGAGGTGGGTGGAACCCTTGGAAAACTATTCTGCCATCAGGATGATGTCAGGTGGCACTCTCTGACACCAAACCATGGACCATTACCAGAGAGATGGTTTGCTAAGTGATGGACAGTTCTGTGGTGCTGTCATTTGGGGTATATCACAGAAAAAAGACTGGGCACACAGCAACAGAGCAGAAAAAGCTATACTGATACAGATATAAATATGGATAGGAAAAGTCTATGAATCAGTTGAGCTGACCCTGATGACCTGTAATGAATAGATCTTTCTCTCTAAAGTTCTCCCTGCACCCTGCTCCTCTTGTTTCTAACAACTCCTTTGAAAATGTCCCATTGTGTTTTGAACTCCTGATATTGTTCAGCAGTGATTACAATACTGTGTGGGCAGTGCCACCTGCCTATCACCCCCCTTTGTGGAAAAATATTTTATATGTTCTTTTTGAATGTCTCCTCTTCCATCTTGAGGTTGTAATGTAATGTCATTTTATTTTTGTATAGTGACCCCTCCCATGGACTCAGTGCACTTTCCACAAAGTATAGTCACTAGAAGTGATGTGGAGACAAAGAGAACATCATAAACAGCATAAAAGAAATAGCAATAAAATCATAACATAACCAAAACATTAGTCATTAAAAGTCAGGGTAGACAAATGTGCCTTAATGGCTTTCTTAAAACTCTCCACCAGGAAGCAGAAATAGGTATACAGTGCTAAGGAGTCCCATAGTTGAGGTGCTACCACAGTTGCCCCCAGTGGTTGCACTGTTAATCTATCTCTGTTTGTATGTGTATATTTTTTTTATCATGGCCCTCTTTCCCTCCTGTCCTCAACAGAGTAAATATTGAGGCTGTCCAGTCTTTCCGCATAGGACCTATTGCACTGCCCCTGGATTATTTACACAGTGTGCTGGACATGCTTCAGCTTCTCCCTGTCCTTTTTCAGATTCAGGCTCTAAATGTTATGTAATACTGCAGGTGTTGTCAGTCCAGTGTCCTGTACAGCACAGTATCACTTCCTCTTGCAACTGGTAAAGCCTTGTTTGATGCATCACCACATCCTGTTGGTCTTCCAGAACTTTGTGGAACTGCTCTTGGAAGAAGTTTTTAAACTCTTGTTGATTATCACTCACTGTCCCCTTTCCTCCTTCAAGGGCTCTAGTGCAACCACATTGTTACAGTATTATGGATGTGGATTTTGGTTTCCAGTATGCAACTCTTTATATTTTGGCATTGAATTTCATTTGCAAAATTCTGAACCATTGCACCAATCTCAATTAATTACACACAATCAATTACACACTGTATATTAGGTACATGCCATGGTGCTATAGATGGAAACAAGCATTGATTACCCATGAAAAACAGCTCCCCACCTTTTAGTGGTAATACATGTTCAAGTGACCCTTATCTATATAGCTATAAATTGCCTTCTTGAATTTCCTGGATTTCTTCTCTTCAACAGTCCTGACAGGGAGACTGTTCCAGATAAGCAACATCCTCTGTATATACTGTAGTAAAACTTTCTCCCATTTCACTAAACTGATTGCCAGTCCATTGATGTCCATAATTTATTTTTGAATTATGTCTATTCAGTTCCAAACTCATTCTTGCCTTTAAGCTGTCACCTTTCATTAATGTGTGTATTAGGAGGAGGAGGAGGAGGAGGTCACACCTGATCTTTTTACAGTATTCTCCAACTTTACCAGGCCAAACCTACTCAATCTTTCCTCATAGTCCAGCCTGTGCATGCCCCAAATCATCTTGATCATCCCTCTCAGCACCCACTCCAACCTGTCCCTATCCCCATGCTGATAAGTTGCCCGGGATGAAGAGCACTAGTCCAGATGCAGTCTCACCAGTGACTGATATAGGGGGATAGAACCTCTCTTTATGTATTAATAACATTCCTTCATATGCACTCAATTATTTTGTTCACTTTGAAAGTCAGGTACATACAATTTGACTTGGTTTTGAAGTTGGCAGTTGTCATTGATGTCAAGTTCTTTTTCTCTTTATTTAACTCCATTCTTATGTTATTCTGCATCCCCTTTTCTGGTTCTAATTCCATCCTGAATATCCATTTTCCCAAAGAGTGTTTTGTTGTCTGCAAACAGACTCAGTTTCCTTTGTAACCCCACCATAGTGTGGTCTCTGTACATGTTGAAAAGTACAGGTTCTGGAACAGATCCCAGTGGTACCCCACTAATGATTCCCCCAACATCAGAGTCCTATCAATCAGCCAGTTCCCAATCTATCTACAGCAGAGCCCACCAGGATAAAATGCAGTGTCACAAGTTCTTACATGACAGAATAGATTAACTGGCATTGAAATTGCACTGTTTCTGGTTGTGGCTCTGCACAGTTCTGCAGCATTTGGCATGGCAGCCTGGAGGGGTCCACTGTAGTTTACTCATCCCAAAATCCCACGGCTAACAACTTTTTTACAAATCCACTCTAACCACACACACACACACACACACAGTTAGCAGGAAATCCACAAGAAGCTACACTCAAACAAGGATAAAAATAAATATCAAATTATCAATAAAACTGCAAAAAGTCATGATTTATTAGAAAGCCAAAATTGAATGAGTGACAAAAAACACTGGTGCTTTGTATCTCAATGCATGATGTTTTGTCGAGAGGGGGGGCTCAAGGGTCAAGATACATACAGTAATTCAGACAAATAAAAATTTAACTTTTAACTTTAGCTCCTTTACTAAGGAGTGTGCCTAAGTGCTAAAAACAAATTCTTCAATGTGAACAGTAAGTTAAATGAATTCAATAAGCTACCCTAAGCCACATGAATTAAAAGAACCAACCCTGAAGTGGAAGAAATGAGGAAAAAAAACAGAAGAAGGTAGAGCACAAAAACAGTGGGAGATCAAGTGACCTGCAAAATGCAAACACATACAGAAGTGCTAAAGCTGTACATGGGACAAGTAGTAATGCAAAGCAGGCGATAGAACCACTTATCACAGTAGGAAAAAATGCAAATGCACAGATTGAAATGTGTCAAAAGAAAAAGTAGCCAAAGTATGATGCTTGAAATATAATCACCAGAAAAAGCACTTAACTAGAAGAGGCAAACATACCATATACCATAATGAATTAGTGGTAAAATATAATTTCTTTCAGAAAAATCCATCATTTCTGACTTCCATGCCTGCAATTTTGGAAGCCATCTAATTTCTGGTTTTACACCTGGAAGTAAATGACTTAATCCCTCTTTATTTTGGAAGTTTTTGCCTTATTTTTGGAAGTCAAATACTCTCAAAATGGAGTTAACTAAAACCCTGTTGACTGCATGCAATACATACATACCTTTGATGTAATTGCAGTACAACTAGTTTTAGCTGTAATGTCTATATAGGGAGACAGCAGTGTCAGTGCACACTGTTCCTCCTATCACATCCTATCACATCCATTCCTGCCCATCTGCCTCTACTGCCCGGGTCATACTGCAACTTAAGCTCAAGCGACCACACACACAGCAGCTCAGCAGAGTTCAGGAGCGGACTCCCTGGGGAACTAAGGCCCTTTGCAGGAACCCCCTCACAAGTGACCACACACACACACAGCAGCTCAGCTGAGCTCAGGAGCAGACAGCCTGGGGAACTAAGTTAAAGACTGCAGCTGTCCCTCTCAGAGACATTGTGGTTGAAAGTGTTTACCCGTCGATGCTCTGCATCGACTACCCTCACATACCAAAATCATCTCAAAAAAGGGTTTCTCACAAAACTTAAGTCCTACCTCAGAGCCTGTGATTGGTCCCCCATTGACTCAGCCCATGATATAGACACTGCCCTCACCTATTTTATTGACACCTTTAACACCGCCTGTGACCTCTTTGTCCCCTTCTATAAACAATATGCTAAAAATAAGAACACACCCTGGATCTCGCAGGCTCTCCTTGACCCGATGCATCACTGGGACAACCTTTGGCATAGAGCCCTTGAATCTCTTCTCCCCCTAGATAGACCCCACTATAACCAAGCCCTAACATCCACATGGAGCTTGGGGTGGTACATCTGGAAAAATATTAAATAACTTAGTGGGAAGGTGGTACCTTCCCCCAACCCAACTTAGTATCAAAGGCTCCAACTTCCAAGATCCCCAAGTCATCTGAAACATCCTAAATGAAACCTTCTCTGATCTTAGCAGTGTTCTTCCCTCCAATTTTTTTGACCCCCCCCTCCATGAACAACCCTGGGCAACACGTGCCTAACAGCAGTCCCCTTTTTCACCTTCAGGTCATTTCCACAAGTGCAGCCAGAAGATATCTGTCCAACTTCCTGAACAAATCATGAAACAGTGGTCATTTCCACAAGCACAGCCAGAAAATATCTATCCAACTTCCTGAACAAATCGTGAAACAGTGGTGATACACTGGACTTAAAACTTATCCACTTCACATTACATGAGGCCCTTTCCCCACTAACCAAAATCCTAAACAGGTCCTTATGCCTAGGGCAATTCCCCACACCTTAGAAATGCGCAGTCATAGTCCCCATACTTAAAGGAGGGAACCGCACCTCCACAAATAATTACCGACCAATCTTGATCCCCCCCCCAAAAGCCCTGGAAAAAATTGTCTTGGATCAGTTAACAGACTACCTCAATAATTACAACCTGCTGTCACCCACACAACATGGCTTCCATCAGGGACACAGTACCACCAGTGCACTCTTCGAATATATGTCCCTCATCCATGGTGCCCTTGACAAAGGACACTTGTTATGATCAGTCTATATTGACCTCACCAAGGCATTCGACACCGTTAGTCACGACTTGCTTCTTGACACTCTCCCCTCCCTGGGCTTCTCACAAGAATTGGTCTCCTGGTTCTCTGACTATCTAACTGGCAGGACCCAACAAGTTAAGTTTGGATCCACAATTTCCTCTAGTCACCATGTTCTCTCCAGTGTTCCCCAAGGCTCTATACTCGGCCTCCTTCTTTTCAGTGTCTTTTTAAACTCACTCCCCAACTTGTGTCCTGGTAACCTACTCCTTTACATGGATGATGTGGTCATTTTACTAGTCACTCCCAGCCCCCCATTCTCCAGCACACCCTTCAAGACCCATTCACTGTCGTTGAAAAATGTTTTTTGGCCCACGGGCTAATCTTAAATTAAAAAAAAAATAAAATAAATGCTTTTCACCCACCACCAGAACCCAAACTGTGATTACCATTGGAACCTCCATAACTCTGTAAATGCCCCATCTTGAGCAAGTATCCATATTCAAGTACTTAGGTATCTTTCTTGACAAAACACTCACTTTCTACCCTCATATTCATCATCTGTCCATGGCTCTTAACACCAGGATTGGTCTCCTATACCACAACAAACACTACCTCACCCCTGAAGCCCTTCATATAGCAGTAACCTTGTTAGTCTTCTCCCTCCTGGGCTATGGCATTATAATATATGTCACTGCCAACCAAACTACACTCCACCTTATCAAAACCATGCTAAACAAAACCTGCCATCTAGTCACAGTGTGTGATAGGCTCATGCATACCTGTGAGCTCTTCAAATCTGCAAACTGACTTAACTATGATGGGAGACTAAAATATCACACCTGTCTCCTGGCAAAAAAAAGTCCTCCTCAGACAAGCCCCAACTGGTCTCAACCCACTACTCAAGCAAACCCCCCTCTAGAGCATCTAGGAGCAATTCCAGATTGCCAATCTCTGTGCCCCATTGCTGGACCTCCTTATGCCAAAGAGCTTTCCTTTATCAAGTGCCAAAATGGCTAAATAATCTCTCTGCTGCCATCACCTTGGTAACTAATCTTGGCCCTTTTAAAGTAGCAATGAAAAAACATCTCCTAATGGGTACTACGTGTGACTGCACCCAGGCCCCTCAAGTCCCCTGAACTCCAAAAATGTGCCTTTTTTCCCCATTCTGTTTCAGAATGGATTTCATGTTACAATCGCCTTAAGGAGCTCCTCATGTTGGAAGATGGGTAATTTAACCACCCTAGTTAATGTTTTCTGCTCATTGTTAAGCCTGAACGCCAGGCCTGTTTGACCTAAAATTACATGATTGTTGTCCTTCTACTCACCTTATTATATCTGATATTTTTTTTCTCTTTTCCATACTTATGTATCTATAAGAATTTGTTAAAACCTCTGTATCACCTTGTACAACCCCTGCATTGTTGATGTGGAGCCTTTGCAAAGGAGTCTGTGACTCAAAGGTGTAATTCCTATTATATATATAAATAAAAAAAAATAAAAAAAAAAATAGTAAGGCATTGCATGTGTTTATGATCCCACATCAAAGGCTATGCAAAGCCTTTTGTTATTGTTGTAAGTGAATACTACTGTATAACACTTATATGTACTTAAGGTTGACTCTGCTGCTGTGTACAGCTGTAGCCTGTAGCTACAAAGCTGTTGCTCAGGTCTGAAATATAGGTAGAGTTATGTGCACAACCCAGCCCGTGGCTACTGACCTGTTGTTCCAGTCTGACATACAGATGGAGCTGTGTACACCATGAAATAGCGCCGGGCAAACAATATAGTAATGCATGCAAAGCAGGCCATGATGTGATGTTAATGTGGCTATTTCCACGTGAATTGCCTAAGTAGGCTCATTTGCATAGGAGTTTTGAATATAGCAAACTTTAGCCCCAGGCTAATGTGTTAGCCCAGGACAAACATGTTAGTGCGGGGCTAATGAGTTTGCCACTGACTAATCTGTCAAGACCATAGCACAGTTCTGCAGTGTTTGGCCTGCAATGTTGTTTGCAGTTGTTGTGCACCAATTCATTGCTATCATCATCATTGGCCATGTACTGCAACTCTGCCTTACTCCACCTCTGTGTGCACTGGGATGATAGTGCAGTTTGCACTACTTGGTTGCTGTATGAAGAGCTGTCTTAGTTACTAGTCTTACTACTTAGTTACTGTCTTAGGCTATTTTTGCACAGCACTCTCAGTCCTGTTTGCACGCCTTCAGTTGCACACAATATTCAACTGCTTTACTCCCTGGCTATTTCTTTGAATATAGTGTGCAAATGATACCAGGCCATTTTTGCACACTAGGCAATGTTGATTTTGCCCTGGGGCTAAGTTTTAAATATCTGGCCACAGAAGTGCAAAGTACCCGATACACAAGAAAGTAATGCAACAAACATAGGACAGGGTAGGGGAGAGAGAGAGAGAGAGAGAGACTGTAAAGAATGATAAGAAAGAGTGGCTAGATGGAGGTGAAATGCTAAAGTAGTGGTGCGAGTAAAGGACAGAGGAGAAGAGAACAAATTATGGTGGGTAGGGTGGGAGAATAGAGTGTTAAGGATTAGGAAGGGATAGAAAGGGTTATTACTGGGGTGGGAGTGAGCAAGAAAGAAGTAAGGGAGTGGGAGGAAGCAGTCAAGTGGAAAGGGGGGAGAGGAAGAGGGGATAAGGTGGGGTGGTTAGAAGTATAGAAGTCAGAGTAGGTAAGGAGAAGTGTAGGGAAATGGGTCTAAGGATATTTACAGGAGGGGGCAGTATGGACTTGGAAAAGAGAGGAAAGAGAGAGTTTGGAAAATTGTTAGTGGAAGGGAGTTCCAAAGATTTGGAAGATGGAATGAGAAACCAGACTGGCCAGCTAGGGATTTACTAGAGGGAAGCAAAAGAGAATGATAGCCTGACTTACGGAGAGAGTACATGGAGGGGGTGTAGGGGAGAGGAGAGAGCAGAGGAAAGGAGGAAGTGAAGCCAACCAGTATTAAGAAATAAAGGAGGTACACTGGATGAGACAGTGGTCATTCAAGGAAGGTTGGGGAGATCAAAGTCTTGGGGGGTAGGCCAAGGCAAAATGGCAAAAGGAGTGGAAGAGGAGATCCAGTCTGGCCAGGGTAGATTTAGGTGCAGCACCATAGACTAAGATGCCATAATCAAAAATGGGGAGGATCATTTTAGTGATGATGTCCCGGAAGGCAGATATGGGAATATAGCCTTTGTTCCTATAAAGTGCACCGAGCTTAGGGTGGAGTTTTTTATACATGGCATCTATGTGCTGAGAAAAAACAAAATGGTGGTCAAGCCAGACACTGAGATACTCAGATGAGTGTACGTTATCAATTTTTCCCCCATCGAGGGTGAGGGAGGTGGGGAGTGAAATAGAACAAATGACTAAGATCAACATAAGCTTCATTTTAGCAACTTGATATGTCATACATTGATTTGTAATGTTTATTTGTAGTTGTTTACATAATATAAGTAAAATAAATGAAGCCCTTGTGGAAAGCAAAAATAATTGATAAATACAGTAAATCACATGTCTAATTTATATATAGGCTTTGTTAAGTATTCAAAATAAAAGAGTAGGCTGCACCAGGTTCTAGGACCCTCTGGTCACCTCATAAAATCTAGTCACTGATTATGCCCTTTTCTACAGCTGGTGGCAACACCAAAACATTTAAACCACTTTCACAAATTTGCCAGCATCAAACAATTAGAAATTGATCAGTTTTAAGTTCATAAATAATCTCTGATTCTGCTTGATTAACCCCCAGGAGTTACTACTAGTCAGCATTACAGTACATCCTCAGAAACTGGATCCAGGATATGGTACAACATTTTGCAGGTTAAAGAAGTCACTTTGACCTGGGATTATGCTGGAAAATTAGGATTAAGTTTGCTTGTATGAAAAGCAAAGACTTGCATGGAGCCTGTTTGTAGTACTGCTTTATGATGTAGTACAGTCTGACTGCAAGAGGGAGAACATATTATTTACTTTATACTGAGAGGCTTAAGATATTCTCATCAATTACTTGTACACCTATGCAATGTACAAAAGAAAAGTGTTGTGGGAACAGAATCCTGAATATGAGAATATATCCTAAATGAGTGTTGTCTAAACTCTGGATTGTTTTTATTTCTTCTGACAACCCTGTTCTACAGTAGAAGGAGACTCCCCTTACAGCGGATGCCTTTGAAAAAACTTTGAGAACATAATAGTTGGACAAAATTCAGATTTTATTTCACATATCTTATATATATTTCTCCTCTTAATTTTTTGTTATTGAAGGAATCCCCACAAAAACAGGATCTTTATCCCTTAGAGATTATCTGCCTCTATAACTTGCTCCCTACTTGATTTCATAAAGCTGAGTTATGACATCACAGTCTGTTGTTATGGGAATAACTGTGATGTCACAAGCACATTATAATGACATCTGGTTGGGCAGAAGCAATAGAAGCTGATGAACCCTCAGGGAGCAACGCTTCTGTTCTCATGCATCTGACCTCAGCAATAAATAATGGAGATAAATACCGAGCTAATGAGAACTATAAGCTGCTTTGTGTTCAAATATTATGTTCTTCAAAGTTTTTCCTGAGGCATTGGTGGATCTTTAAGTGTAACCATCTAGGAGACTATGTTCTGCTCAGTACCCAAAGTTATAAAGCAGATGAGAAAAATCATCTTGGCTCTCCGAAGTCCAATATACTCCGATATGTATATTTAAACTGAAAAGCATCTAAACTTAAAACATTGTGAGGATGTTTAAAAGGTCTGTAACTGTTTACCATGCCAAATGATATACTTACGGGATATAAATAAGTAATAATTAGATAATGAGGGAGTGGGTCTCAGCGTTTTCAACCATGTAGTTATTCAACTATTTTAAAAACTGAGGATAAAGCAATTCCTTATTGCATAAGACATTTAGGGCCAGATATTCAAAACTTTCCCCCTGGGCTAAATTAGCAGTGCCTGACGGGCAAGCTTAGCACAGACACAAAAGCCTGCTATATTCAAAAGGAACAGCCCAGGGCAAACAGCTTCTGAATATAGCATGCATATGAAGCCGGGCAAACTGGGCTGGGAGTGTAAGGTAAACATAGCTCTGGAATAAGACTGCTCTGAATATAGCAACCAGGAAGTGCAAACCACAACAGCAATAGGGTGCACAGCAACGTGAAGGAAGGTAAACATGAATTATGGGGCCAATGTGTGTGCCAGCAAATGCGTGGACCCACTACAGCTGCAGGCAGCAGTGCATGTGAATGTACAATGTGCAAAACTGTATAATATTCCCCGAAACATTGGCGTGGTGCTAACAAGTTTGCGCAGGATTAGCGTGAAACTAAGCCATTTTCCCGGTGCAAACATGTTTGCCCGGTGCTAAAGTTTGCCATATTCAAAAGTGACATGCAAATGAGCCTACATAGACAGTCTCTGGGCAAATATCCAGATTAGCATCTCATTATGCCCTGATTTGCATGCAGCTTGCCCAACATTACTGCAGGGTCCCACAGCTCCACCTGTATTTCAGTCTGGCAGTGCATGATGATAGTTGCAGGCTACATGAATATAGTACAGCATAGCATATTGTACCCCAGGGGACAACATAGCATAAGCACAGGTGGTGGTGGTGGTGCTGCATGCAACTGTCACACTGTAGGTTATGCTACGGTGCACAGCAGACACTATAGTAGCAAGGGGGGCAGTAGTGTGAGGGACACAGCAATGCCTATGGTGTGTAGGGCAGTGATGACCACTGCACTGTACACAGTGACAGGCCCAACTTGCAGGTGTTTACTGACAGTGGACATTATTGTTACGCTGTTGTGTGATGCACAGATGCTGCACCTCCGGCATGGGATGCTCACAGTGACATATACATGGCAGGCTGTGTGTGCTGTGGCATTTGTACGGCTGTGTGGTATGTGGCTAGGGGGTACGTATGATCAGACAGGCACACTGGTGTTGGGGTATTCCCAATACTGGTCCATGTGCACTGCATGATGTGCCCCAGCCTTGTAGCCACACCTGGTCTGTGGCGTAGCATGGCCACCCGTGCACCTTCCCCTCAACATCCTCCATGCCCACAGTGCTGCATGTGTGTGCTGGCATCTGTTGGTGTCCACAGAGGAGTGGTCTACAGGTGTGTGCTGTATGGCCACACTGCCATGATGTCCACTGGCAGCCGGGTCACCACTTATTGCCTGGCATGGCTGGGACTGGTGGCAGATGATGGCATCATTGTGATGCCATCCGTGAGCAGCAAGTTTCCTCTATGTCTGGCTTTGTCTATGTGTCATATTTATTTGTTAGGGTTGCACAAAGCCATGCAAAAGCCATGCAAACACCGTGCAAAGCCAAAATGTTGCACAAAGCTGATTGCCCAGGGTTAAGACTTCCTTTTCCGGGGCAGAAATTTGCACCGCGCTAGGCGTTGCGCTAAGTCATGCAAAACCACTTTGCGTGGTGCTAGTTGCTGAATATAGCATTGTGCCTGTATTCATGTACATGCCCCCTCAGTTTGTCCCGTGCATACATTATGATTCTGCCCAGCGCTAATTCAGTTTGCGCGCACTATTTGGCCTTTTGAATATAGCAAACCTGCACTAATCCCACACTAAACCCATGCAAATGATTTGTGCCTAGCGCAAAGTTTTGAAAATCTGGCCCTTAATTTCTTACATTATTTTATGTCCAAGTGAAGCTGGGGAAACACTGTATTACACAGACATTTTTTTTTCTACCATGGCACCTTTCTTATGATTCTAACTACCCAAGGCATTTCATAACTTTCAGTCAAAAATCTGGGTTGAAAGAAACTTGCTGCTAAAAGTAACATAAACCTTGTTGCTTTGTGACAGAAACCATCCATCACACACCTGCTAGCAAACAACCTAGCTTCCACAACATCACTGCTGCTGCCTCCTTATCCATGCCTTATCAATATTGTGCCAGTAGTGAGCATTAGGGGCTCCACCCCTCATTTGCTTCATGGGTTGGGCAGGGATTTTAGGGTTGGAAACCCTAATGTCATATTTCCCTACCTTTCTCACTTTATCCTGAACTCTGTAACTGATGCATTAACATTGTTTTTTGAAGAAAAAAAAAAAATATATATATATATACACACATGTATATGTATATAAATACAAAATAATTTGTCATCATCATGAAAGAGGATTAAGGATCTCTGATCAGATGGCCCTGCAGCTAATCCTCTTTAGTGGTGATGACAAAGGATTTTGTCATCTCAACAAAATAGGACTTATCTGATGATAAGAATTGACAGCTCATAAAAAAAGATAACTTTTTTAAAACCTCTTTCATTAACTGTCCTAGTCTTTTTTTGCCAGAAGATTCCTATTTCATGAGATGACACAGTCCTTTTATGCCATCATGAAAGAGCATTAGGGTTACCTGGCCAGATGGCCCTGCTGCTAATCCTCTTTCATCATACCCATTATTTTTTCATGAGATGTCCAAATCTTTTTTTGTTGTGAGGCCACCTAAAATTAAACTAAAGGCCCACAACAATAAAGGACATCCTGATGAACAAGATACATACTTGTATGTCTCCAAAAGACATCCCAGGGCAGAATTATGACTGTTTGGGCTAAAAAAAAAAAAAACATGATGGAGGCTGATGAAAAAGGAATATTTCTCTGACAAAAAAGGATTCTAAGGATCCTTTTTTGTGAGGTGTTAAAATATGTTTCTGTCAGAGCAATATCCTTTTTTGTTCAATGCAGCTATCCAAAAGATTGAACTGAACATGCTCAGAACATCAAATTTCAAAATTTAATAAGTTTAAAAAGGGATAAATATTTGTTCACCAAACCACTGCTGGCTTGTTCATTGTGACAAGCTTTTACTTCCCTGAAACGTTCAGACCACAACTCCAAATGGTTTGGCCACAGTGCGATGAGAAAAAACAGGCCAAAAAAGGTGAATTTTTGCATTTTATCACTATGCACAGCACAAAACCCACCAATTCAATCAAAATGAAACATGGTACATTAAGAAATCTACCCCACAGGACAGAAAATACAAAATTTAGTGCAAATGCCTTGAACGATTGCAATGTTATTAAAGTGCAAAATTTCAAGTTTAACATTAAGGTGCCTACTCAACCCTAACTATAGGGGTGTGACATTGAAGCCCACCAGGATGAAGCCCAACTCTGCAGAATTCTGCAGTAGAATTACTGCATCAGAAGAATGCAATTTCAATGGGAGTTAATCCTTTTTGTCATGCAGGAAACCTGTGACACTGCGCTTCATCCTGGTGGGCTTCACTGTCTCTCTCTCTCTCTCTCTCTATATATATATATATATATATATATAAATATATACACACACACACACAAAATAGTGCCACGGTAGTGGCACTATAGTTAGGATTGAGTAGCCCCTTTAATTCAAAACCTCAAATTTTGCACCTTAATAAGTTTGCCACTGTATGACGGATTTGCATGAAATTTTGCATGCACAGTCTGGCACAAAAGATCTCTAGATGTAGAAAATTGTATTATGGTTGGATATACAGTTGCGGAGTTACAGAACACCAAAAAATACAAAAAAATGACTTTTCATGTGTTTCTTTGCTTGTGCCCACAGCCCAAATGGTTTGTCCGCTCAGTCCAAAAACGTCAGTGAAGATCCAATCTTTGCCACCGATATGCCTTTCAGAGATTTGGTGAAACAATATTAAACCATTCAAAAGTTATTCAAAAAACAAATTTCCCATTATAGTCAATGGAAAAAGTTAACAAAATTCACAAAACTTTCACAAAAGGCAATTTTTACTGTCACAAATGGCTCTTTTACTTTCGTGAGTTGGCCATTTTTTTTAGTTACTGCACAGAAAAATTCCTGGCATTTAAAATTGGGAACCTCTAGGTAAACATTGATTGTTGTGTTTACCTAGTTGGGTACTAAGGATGCTAGCCATATCTTTTTTGGGGGGTTAAACCCCTCAGAAATACATTTTTAAATTTTTTCCAAAAAATACTTTAACAAAATATCTTTGCAAATGTGAAAGTTTTGTGATTTATTTTGCTAAACGTTCATGATTTGCAAAAGTATTTTGCGAAAGTATGCTCAAAATAACTGCAAATTTTGCCAACCTCCTGAAACCAAACAGTTGGATCTTTTGGGCTGAAACTTGCAGGTTAGCAAGCCCTCATCCTACAGATGTGCCTTTTGGTGGTTTGGTGCCAAAACATTCAAGGGGCCCAAAGATACAGCATTCTGAATTTGAGCAAATTCCCATAGGATAACATTGTGGCGCCTGTCACGCCTTTCAGCGCCTGCATCTTGAAAACAAAGTGAGATGTAGAGTTTTCACTACTGGCAGCTTGGTTCAACCTGCTGAAACAAGTTTGGAAATAATAGATGACATCAGCGGTGGAATATTTTTCCTACTTGCTACGGTTACAGAGATATTGGCAAAAACATGTTCCAATGGTGGCTTTCCAGTGCTTTCCGGTGCCCGTAGCTCATAAACGATGCAAGATACAAGTTCAGTCATTATTGTTGTGAGAAGTGCTGCTTGTCATGATTACAGGGACATTTTAATTTTTTATTTGTATCTGCTATGGTTGCCGATTTATCACCAACTTTGTGTTACAAGGGTTCCTTGCCCTATAGTGCTGCTGTATGGCTCTGTTGTGAATTGTGAGTGGGAGCACAGGGTCCAGACTGCCCACAATCACACATATGCATCTCATTATGCATAAAATGGACAAAGTAAAGGGAACACAGGGCCCAGAGAGCCCACACTCCCACTAACACATATCATTTACCACTTACATTACACTTTCTCAAAAAGAAGGGAAATTCATTGCTAAAAAACTCTGTTAATGCATCAGTTAGGGTTGTTTCCACAGCAGCAAAAGTGTGGAAATTCAATATTAAGGTTACCACCCCTCCACCCCACCATCACCACCCCACTCTTCAGACACCACCAGGCATTGGGGTGTCCATTGCAGTAATTGTGCCTAACTCTCACCTCATTCTCCTATACTGCACCACCACAGCTTCTTTACAGTTGGAATGGGGTGAGAGTTAGGCACGATCACTCCAACAGACACCCTGATGCCTGGTGGTGTCTGGAGGGTTGGGGGTGGTGTTGGGGGTGGAGGGGTGATAACCCCAACTCTGAATTTCAAAATTTCCACACTTTTGTCACTGTGGAAACAACCCTATCTGATGCATTAATGGTTTTAGCAATGAAAAATATATATATATATATATATATATATATAGATATAGATATATATATGGACAGTATATACTGTATAGTTGCAAAAAAACTATGTTAATGCAGAGTTTAGGGTTGTCAAAACCAGGACACTGGGATGGGCTTCCCAGATGGCCCACACTGCTGGGGAAGGGGGGAAGATCCAGTAAGTGCTGACATGGGGACCGGGGCCCCTGATATTGGCAAGCATGTAAAAACAACTGGCTGCATGGGGGCAACACAGAGGGTTGTCATCCTGGTGTCTGACTATACAGCATAAGAAATTGCAATGAATAAAAGAAAGACTACCACCGGGACAGCCCCCCCCCCCAGCCTTATATATGTGCAGCAGAAAAAAAAATATCCATTTGGAGACTGCAGATGACACAGCAGTTAGGATGGGGAATGAGTGATGACAATTGCCATTGCAAGATATGACACAGCTGTCATTTCGTAAAGGACAGTTGCGTCATATAGTATACAAGTACTATATGACACAGATGTCATTTATTAAAGACAGCTGTATCATTTAGTGCAACCACTATATGACACAGTTGTCTTTAATAAATGACAGCTGTGGCATATAGTACCAGGAAGATTTGGAACTGTTTTTTTTTTAAACTGACTGATTGGGGATGGGGGGGGTGGTCCACTAGACACCAGAGAAAAGTAGGAAAAAAAATTGAGTGATAAATGCACAATAAGCAGATGATGTAGCTTTTATTACATTGCATTCAGTGACAGTTTGAATGGAAGACGTCAGGATTCTGCAGTTAGCACACAACTGTTTGGGTGTACTGTGTAAATGAAACATGTTCTGCAAAACAAAATAAGTTTATATAGTCTGTCACCAGACTATTGAATGCAATGTGAACAAGAAC
Organism: Neoceratodus forsteri; assembly: GCA_016271365.2. NCBI lineage: Eukaryota > Metazoa > Chordata > Ceratodontiformes > Ceratodontidae > Neoceratodus > Neoceratodus forsteri. Next base: position 108,704,492 of record CM057456.1, on the reverse strand, counting down.
TGTTAACAAATGAGCCATTACGTGGATGTGACTCTGTGTCTTTCTTCTCATGTGCTGTCATATCATAAACATAAAATGGAACATGGGAATACAATAACAGCATACACACTCATTCACAAAAATAAAAAAAATGGTTGGAATTCCCTGGTCTTTCAGTGTGTGCAGTGAAAAGAAAGTGTCATACACAGACCTACTGCTGAAATCACTGCCTGCTCCTGACAGGGACCTGTAGTCAGTCGTCTGCTGACAGCCTTCGCCCTCACACGTAAATGCTAACCTGCTGTCAAGGAGTGCACGGCACACCAAGCTTCATGTCAACTACTGAAAAAAGCTGTAGAAACAGACTGACATTCCAGGCGTTGAATGTAAAGGCTAGCACCAGCAATTTCATACCACCACCTGATGGTCTTCACCACACCAGAGAACAGTAGTGGTGATAGAGAGAGAGAGAGAGAGGAGAGAGAGAGAGAGAGAGAGAGAGAGAACAAACTCACTAATGGGCAAAGATACCACTGGGGTCCTAAAGAATAGCTTTGCCAGGCAGGTACAATAGATAGATAGAGGGAGCAAAAATTGAACTGGAATACAGGTGTCTCCTTGCTTTCTGGCTTGCTTCTGGAACGTGAATGCCTCTGAAAACCATTCATGCCTGCCATTCCCCTCTTTCACATTCCTTTAAAAAAAAACTTAGTTGTTAGATACTTAAATGAAAATAAGTCGGGAGCCATAGAAGTCATTTTGTATAGCTAGGGATTCGCTATAGTGGGTTTTGCTATAGCGAGGGAGCATTGCACTATACAGCACAGTTGTCATTTCTTAAAGACAGCTGGGTCATATAGTACTGGCACTATATGGCACAGCTATCTTTAATAAATGACAGCTGTGTAGTATAGTACTTGTACTGTATGACACAGCTGTAATTTCTTAAAGACAGCTGTGTCATATAATACTTGCACTATACAACACAGCTGTTGTTTATTAAAGACAGTTGTGTCATATGTGTCTCAACCTCCTTAGGTAAGTATAGGGTAAAGGTGGTGGTGTGGGTGGTGGGTGTTCACTTGGAAGGGGTTGGGGTAGGGAGATGGTGGCAGATGACGAGGGACCATTTTCTTTTTTCCAGGTTAAAAAAAAGACATTAGGGGACAGTTTTTACTTTTTACTTTTCAGGTCAAAAGTAAATAAATAAAAGTATTTTGGGACACTAGGTGTGGGCTCCTCACTGTCCCACACTGGTGGGGGTGATGTAAATGCTGACATGGGAATTGGTCCCCCCAATGTTAGCAGTGCCAGAAAAACATGGCTACAAAGGGGGGAAGCATATGACTCTGGGGGTGGGCATCCTGACGTCAGATAATAAAAAATATTAATTAATGAAATAAATAAATAAATACATACATACATACACACACTGCTACTGGGATTGGGGCCCCCGGTGTGCAGATAACAGTACAATTAAGGCAGAGCAGGGATGGCTAACAGTGGCAACAGCAGCAAGGGATGCACTATATGACACAGTTGTTTATTAGAGACAGCTGTGTCATATAGTGCAGGCTGCAGCTTTCACAAAAATTCAGTTATGAATAGAATGCTGTTTTTTTGAACTGCCCATGCTCAGAAACAGAAAATCTTTATAAAATATTTTAAAAACTTCTTAGCTATGGGACCTAAAAACCTCAAAAGCAGATACATTTGATCAGTATCTATCAAACCTGAAAATTTCAGGTTTCAAAGCCTCCTGTCTTTTTAGTTATGGTTTGGCAAAAAAAGACTTAAAATTATCAAAAATGGAGACTTTTGTGATTATTTGCATCTATGTAACTTTGCCTCCCTTGAACCGATATACTTGAAATTTATAGGATCAAGAGATCCTGGAACAGAGGCTGAGCTTTCTAAATTTCATGTAAATCAGTTTAAAGGGGGAAAAGATATTAAGGTACAAAACTTTGAGTTTACCTTAGAAGTGCTTATGCAACCATAATATACAGGTGCAACCATGCCCATATAATATATATATATAGATAGATATATAATGTATGCATATAAATACATATATATATATATATATATATATATATGTGTGTGTGTGTATATATAATGTATGCATAAATATATATGCATATATGTATATGTGTGTGTGTGTGCATATTGCGTGACTTTCTACTTTTCTATTCTTTACAAAAAAACTCCATTAACGCAACAGTTAGGTTAAAGCAACAAAAGTAGGGAAATGTGGCTTTAAGGTTACAAACTCTAAAATCCTAACCTCACCCCTAAAAAAGTCAGGGGTGCCATCTTCCTTGGGGTCGTCAGTCCTCAAGCTCACCCCATTCTATATACTCCAAAAATATACACATACACACTTAATGGGGTGAGCTTTATGGTTGAATACCCCAATGAAGGCAGCACCCCTGTTTGTTTGTTTTTACGAACATACGAAATTTGCCAGCAGATAAAGGCCTAGAGGTCTATCAAGTCTGCTCGAATGTGCAGCTAGCACCCCTTATTCTGCAGCTGCCTCTCAGGGTGTGGGTGGGGTTTTAGGGTTGGAAACCCTAAAGCCACATTTTCCTATTATTGTAGATTTAGCCTGAATCCTAAATGTAGCATTAATAGACTTTTTTGCAAAGAATATTGACTGTGGCTTGTGAATATGAATATTGCATATATTTATGCAATGGGGTGGAGATAAAGAGAATGTGATAAATCTGATTATCTGAGTAACTGTGTACATAAATTTCATTTATACAATAGGGGTGGAGATAAACAGAGTGTGATAAAATCCATTAATCTGAGCAACTGTGTACATAAATTTCATTTACGTATACAGTGCATATGTCATCAGCTGTTTATCAACACAGTGCTTATGTCATCAGCCATTTATTTATACAGTGCTTATGCCATTTAGAATGATCTGCCTCAGTAGCAGTATTAACCATATTCAAATGCAAATAACTTTAAAATGAAAAATGATAGCATGGTACTGTGAGCATGAACATTGTTCAGCACAGAAATATCTACAAAATGAGTGGTGTTTTATTTACTGATACATTTTAGATTTTTGGATAATTAGCAAAAACAGAGCAGAAATTATTTTTTTTTTATTTTGTCCGCAAACAAATGTAAATAACCTTAAAATGAAAAATGATAGCATGGTACTGTGAGCACAAAGTTTTTTCAGCACAGACATATCTACAAAATGAGTTGTGTCTCACTTATAGATACATTTTATTTTTTTCAGAATTTGAGAAAAATGGAAGATTCCATTTTTGTGCACTTTTTCATCAAACAAATGCAAATTACTTAAAACCAAAAAATGATAGTACGGTACTTTGAGCACAAAAGTTGTTCAGCATAAAAATATCTACAAAATGAGAGGTGTTTCATTTCTAGATTCCTTTTAGATTTTCTATAATCATCAAAAAATGGCAGAAAATTCTATTTTTATTCACTTTTTTGACTAACAAATGCCCCCTACAAAAACAAAAACAAAATAATTGCATAAATGGAATATGCAATGGAAAACTTGTGTAATAAATGATTTATCTGCACTCGAGCAATTTGACTTCGGACACCTCACTTGTGGCTTATGCCATTCATGAGGTTACCTGAGGTCAAACTGCTGTTGTACAGATAAATCATTTATTACACTTGCTTTCATTGCATATCCCTTATTTATGTATACATGCTTATGTCATCAGCCATTTATCCACACAGTGCTTATGCCATCAGCCATTTATCTATACAGTGCTTCTGTCATTAAGAATGTTCGGCCTTAGTGGCAGTATTAACCATATTCAAATGTGAATAACTTTAAAATGAAAAATGATAGAATGGTACTGTTAGCATGAACGTTGTTCAGCACAGAAATATCTACAAAATGAGTGGTGTTTCATTTATTGATACCTTTTAGATTTTTTGATAATTAACAAAAAATCTGCAGTAAATTATTTTTTTTCATTTGGTCAGCAAACAAATGTAAATAATTTTAAAATGAAAAATGATAGCTTGGTACTGTGAACACAAAGTTTATTCAGCACAGAAATATCTACAAAATGAGTGGCATTTCATTTATAGATACATTTTAGTTTTTTCAGAATAAGCGAAAAACAGCAGAAAATTCACTTTTTGTGCACGTTTTCATCAAACCAATGCAAATAACTTAAAACCAAAAAATGATAGAATGGTACTTTGAGCACAAAAGTTGTTCAGCATACAAATATCTACAAAATGAGAGGTATTTCATTTCTAGATTCCTTTTAGATTTTCTATAATCGGCCAAAAATGGCAGAAAATTCAATATTTTTTCACTTTTTTGACTAACAAATGCCCCCTAGAAAAGCAAAAACAAAAGAATTACATAAATGAAATATGCAGTGGAAAACTCATGTAATAAATTATTTTACTGCACTCAAGCAGTTTGATCTCAGACACCTCACTCGTGGCTTAAGCCACTCGTGAGGTTACCCAAGGTCAAACTGCTCTTGTGCAGATAAATCATTTATTACACTTGCTTCCACTGCATATTATATATATATGTTCAATGCAAAAAAAAATTGTTAATGCATAACTTGGGGTTAAAACATAAAAAGTAAGGAAATGAAACATTTAGGGTTGCCCCTCCCCCCTGGACATGCCCATCATCCTGAGATTGACAGCTGACGGGGTGTGTCATTGGGGTTGTGAGGCCTAAATCTCACCCCATTCCATCTTTAATCATATTCACAAGCCACAGTAAAACAAGAATGGGGTGAGATTTAGGCCTCACAAACCAAATGGCACACCCTTCTTGGGATGATGGGCAGGTCCGGGGCAACCCTAAACATTTTGCTTCCTTACTTTTTGTGTTTTAACCCTAAGTGATGCAGTAACAAAGTTTTTTGCATAGAATTTCCTCATTTTTTGAGAAAGAATAGAAAAATAGAAAGTCACAGAAGTTGGTGGGAACACGGACCCTTTGGGCCCTGCGCTCCTACCAGCTTGTAAATTTCTGCAAAATTCCACACCTGTTTACATGTTAGGCACCTAACAACTTAAAAGTACATCCATGGCAGTAAGGGTAGCTACCATATAAATTTCAAGCCTGTACCAGAATGGAAATGCTGTCTGCAAAACTTAAACTGTGCCACGCAATATCTGAGCAGAAAATGTGTTGTCCAATACGTAATCACCATAATTCACATCTACAAGACATCCTGTGAACACCCTCCAAATTTCAAGTTAAAAGACCAAAAAGTTTCCAAGATATTTAATTTGAAAAATTGTTATAATTGGGCTATCTGGTCCCTCCAAATCTGGCCATCTAGTCCCTCCCTTGCAATCGAGGATTGTGATCAAAGAATCTCATAACCAAAGAATTTGCAGGATCACAATCAAAGAATAAAAAATGGTGGAACTCAATTTTTAGGCAAAAATACATGAAACCACAGCCATGCCTCGATAGAATGAAGCCTCCTGAACAAAACCCATCCTCATTTGGCTTAATAAACCACCTCTGAGCTGATAAAGTTAAGTTTTTCAAGTGGCCATCTAGTCACACCGTTGCAATCAAAGATTGTGGTCAAAGAATCTTATGATCAAAGAATTTTCAGGCTCATGATCAAAGAATAAAAAATGTTAAAAGTCAATTTGTAGGCAAAAATAGATGAAACCACAGCCATGCCTCAATAGAACAAAGCCCCCTGAGCAAAACCCACCCTCATTTGTCTTAATAACCCAGCCCTGAGCTGAGAAAATTGATTTTTTTCTACTGGCCATCTAGTCGCGCCCTCGCGATCAAAGATCATGGTCAAAGAATCTAGCGATTAAATAATTTGCAGACTCACTATTAAAGATTGTGAGCAAGCCACAATCAAAGAATAAAAAACTTCATAAATCTATTTTTTGACACTTTTGAAACCACAGCCATGGCTCGATAGAGCAATGCCCCCTGAGTAAAACCTTTACTTCAGGAGTGACCCCTGAGCCGAGATACTTAATTTTTTCCGACCGCAAAATGAAAACAAGATGGTGGCCATCGTGATCAAATAATTCCTCATGATCAAAGAGTCTTTGATTGCTAGACTGCAAATTCTTTGATCGTGAGAGGGATTACATGGCCAAAACTCCATTCTTCTTTCACAAAATAACCATATAAATGTCCCATTTGACTTATAATGGGAATTTAAAAGTTTAATAACTTTGAATGGATTAATATTTTTTCACCAAATGAAAAATGGCACATTCATTGACCCAAGCTCTTTCAGAAGAGCCAAGTCACAGAGCAGCACACCACAGAACAGCTGTACAGCACCACAGACAATATCCGAAAAACAGACCACATAACTGGCGAAAAGTGCATTTTCAGTGTTTTGGTGCGCAAAAACCATACATCCTACTGAAAGAAAATTTGGAAGATCAAGAGACCTATGATGCCCCTCTGTAGGTACCAAATTTCATGCAAATCCATTGAAAGGATCCAAAGTTATGAATGTACAAATGTTTTTATTTAACATAAAAGTGCCTACTCAATCCTAAATATATTATATATATATATATATATATATATATATATATATATATATATATAATGTGAGATGGGCATGAGAGCGATATGGAAAATATTCTCACTCCTGCAGAGTGAGCTTTGGATATTCATGAGTGCCAAAGGCATGAGTGAGAGTATCCAGAGCTCACTCTGCAGGAGTCAGAATTTTTTCCATAGCCCATGATCTGCACAACATGTGTTCTACTTGTACAATAGGGGTGGGCACTTCAGAAATATTGTAATGTTTTCCTGTGTTCTTTTCCCGTTTCTGTGTGCTTTCTGCTCTTTCTGTGTGTGGTCTGAGTGTGTGTGAGTTTTCTGAATGGCGGAGAGTCTCAGAAACACTATGGGACACAGGTGATTGTCCTTTGCAATGCTCAGTAAGCTGCAGGTAGCAGTGAGAAACAAAAACTTTTATGTGAAGCAGTTTCATTTAGAATGCAGGCTGTAGTGAAGCAGAGATCAGCATAGTAATGGGCTGGGAGTCTCAGAAACACTATGGGACACTGATAAGTGTCTTTTGCAAAGCTAATTGAGTAACTTGCAGGCCTCAGTGAGAAAGAGTATGAATAAACTGCATTTATCATCACTGTGCTGATGTCATCCTCATTTATCACACTCCAGTGATGAGATCTCCATTAATCATGCTCTATAAGCTCCAACCCCATTGTGTGTATAAACATATATATATATATATATACACATATATAGTATATACATAAATATATATTCTTTGCAAAAAACTATGTTTAATGCATCATTTAGGATTAAAGCACAAAAAGTCAGGAAATGAGAACATTAGGGTTGCACCCTAACCCCCCACCCACCATCCTCCACAGACTGATAGACGATGGGTTGTGTCATTGGGGTTGTGAGGCCCAAATCTCGCCCCATTCCATGTGCAAGCAGGTGGACATACTACAGTAAAGGAGAATGGGGTGAGATTTAGGGCTCACAACCCCAGTGACACACCCCATTGTGTGTCAGCCTGTGGAGGATGGTGGGTGGGGGGTTTGGGGGCAACCTCAATGTTCTCATTTCCTAACGTTTTGTGCTTTAACCCTAAATAATGCATTAAACATAGTTTTTGCAATGAATGTCCTTACGTTTTGAGAACGCGTATTATAACTACCAAAAAGACATGTATTGCTGGGAGGGTGGGGCTCGAACCAAGTTGCCTATATGCATAGCTGGGTCGCCGGAGGTCAGGCAGGGGGTGAAGGATAGAGCATTGTGTGGACTGCTCTCCTGCTCTGGGGGGAGGGATGGGAGCACGGCCAGTGCTCAACAGACCCCTGGCAGAAAGTAGTGCAGTAACCAGGTTGTCCAGTCGTTCTGGGGGTGGGGCGAACACTGGACATCACTGTATGCCCCCACCCTCTCAAAGGGAGAAAAGCACCATCAGTTCAGGATGACGCTGCCCCTGTTGACTGTCTCTATGACTATCCACCGCTGTTCCACTCCACCTACTGAATTACAGTCTTTGGTGCCACCACAGGTCTCAAGCCCCACCCTGGGTGGTAAGCAATGATAGCAATGTCAGTGATGCTGACACATTCTTCCATCATTGATGGGCAGGCCATGGTATTGTGGTCCATCCAGGGAGGGAGGGTAAGCCAGTGAGTATCAGTAGATGGTGCACAGCAGCCACAGGAGAATGAGGTAAGGTGACTGGAATGGGTCTTGATGGCAGTGCACTGGGAAAAATAGCATAAATGTGAAAAAAAAAATCTCATGAACCATTCAACCTATGGGAAAAATTCTACTGCACAGGTACGGTGCAGTTTACAATATTCTTGCAGCAGCATACATCACCAAAAGGTGATGTAAGCTGCCAGAGGCGAAAAGTATGTATCTTACTTTGTTCCTGACATAACAGTGCCACAACGCATCACAGAGACCGCAGTGTAATCCTATGTGGAAAATGACAACTTTGTCATGGAATATCTCTGCAACCAATTAATTTCCCAATAGCTAAACAACATAATTGACATCAGGAGGGCATCCCCTCAAAACCCTGAAAATTTCATGCAAAAAGACCAAAGCAACGCAATGTAATCCTATGGGAAAAACATCAATTTGCCATGAAATATCTCCGCAACCAATTAATTTTCCAACACCTAAACAAGCTAATTCACATTTTTACGTTCACTTGCGCGCATGTGCAAGGAACGTCTTGGGAGAATGGGACACTTTGGAGGTGTGCCTGCCCTGTGCAATCCCCTGCTCCATTGAGCGGGCGTGGTGGTCCTGCACCAGTCGCTGCGGTGCTGTGCATGACAGCGGTGGTCTTCTCTTCAAAGAAAACCACTGCTGTGTGCTTGCAGCATGTCATGCCCCCCCAAATCTTTGTTGCCACGCTGGGAGCCCACCCCAGTGTGGCAAACATCCTACGTCATCTGCCGATGGGGGTGCCCAATCCCCCATCGGCTCCACTTCCCCCCAAACAGCTTTCCCTGCTGCCATGCTGGGAGCCCACCCCAGAATGGCAAACATCCTGCGTCATCTGCTGATGGGGGTGCCCAATCCCCCGTCAGCTCCACGGCCCCCCCAGCCATCCTTCTTCCATGCTGGGAGCCCACCCCAGCATGGCAAAGGTCCCGCATCGTCAATTGTAGAAAAAAATAACCCTGTAAATTAAAAACTGTCCCACGCAGTCTCCCCGCCCCTCCCACAACCCGCACCCACCCACTGCACACCCTGCCTCCCCACACCACCCCCTCACCCCATGCTTACCTCCAGAGCTCGGCACGACAATCATCGCTGGACTGGGAACACGTCTGCACTCTTCAAAGCCGACAGCAAACTGAGGAAATGCCGGTAAGCTGTATAATGGGCTAGATGGGGGTTTTCAACTTTGTTGCATATCTTAGGCATTTTTTGGAATTTTTGCACCAAATTTTCAACATGGGGTTTTTGGGACCCCTTCTCATGAATTCTGTCACTGTCATGGCATTATTCAGGCCCGAAGGGTGATTTCGCAGTCACTGCACAAAATCACCTTTCGCCTGATTAATAAAACGACAGTGCCAGCGCTCATAAGGTGGGCTCTCAAAAGCCTATTTTGAAAATTTGGGGAAAATTCTTTAAAATGACCGCTTTATTTAGACATGCATTGCGAGTTCCTACGCAGTTTCGAATTTCATGAATTTTCAATATTTTCACTCCAGATTTTCAACATTGCCATTTTACCATACCTTCTTATGAGTAGTACAGCTGTCATTTTTCACATCTCACCAAAACATGTTTCCGCCCATGTAGCGCACGATGGCGCAGTCGGTGTGCAAAATCAATGTATGGGAGACATTAAGAAAATCACAGTGATACTGTTCATGAGCAGAGGTCTTAAAATAGCTATGTTGAAAATTTGGTGAAAAAATTCCTAAAAATGACTGTTTTTCGAGCGTGCATTGCGCAGTTCCTAAGCACGCTCGTAAGTTTGTGAATTTTCAATATTTTCACTCCATATTTTCAACGTTGCCATTTTACCATGCCTCCTCATGAGCAGTACAGCTGTCATTTTTCACATCCTGCCCAAAACATGTTTCCGCCCATGTAGCGCACAATGGCGCAGTCGGTGTGCGAAATCAATGTATGGGACACATTAAGAAAATCACAGTGACACTGTTCATGAGCAGAGGTCTTAAAATGACTATGTAGAAAATTTGGTGAAAAAATTCCTAAAAATGACTGTTTTAAATGCAGTTCCTGCATGCGCTACCGTAAATTCAGCAATTTTCAATATTTGCACTCCAATGACTTCCAAATACCTAAACAGCACATAGAAGCAAGCAACATTCGGCACTGAAAAATGCTTGTACTTCTTTGTCACTGATTTTTTTAAGCCATGTCAAAGTGCCAAATACCACTGCAAGCTAACATTCGGCATTGACAAATACTTGCTAGGATATCCCCTCAAAACCTTGAAAATTTCAAGTAAAAAGACCAAACCATTTAAAGGAGATAGGAAATGACTTACTGTGGCTTGTAAATATTAAATACATAATAAACAACAAGCAGTGACTTCCCTGTGTCTTTGTCAGTACTGTACATGTTTATACTGCATATTCACAATGCTGATCCATAATGCTGAAACTCCATTTGGATTTCCAGCCTTTTTTCTTCAAATTGGAGTCAGCGCATGCCAAGCTGAGAATGGCTCTCATCTCTGACTCCAATTTTAGATTGTTGAAACCTGCGTGCAGGAATAGGGAGACGTTTAATCAGCAGATTAACAAAAGGCTGAAGCTACACTCCTCCAGGACAATGCAAAATAATATCAAGTCTCTAAACCACTGTAATCTATGGTGACGACCTGCTCACTCTGGACTGCCCCCCCACACACACATGCACACACATTGTTACCCTACCATATTGCCGTATATGGTGGTAACCTTCTTCAAACTGGGAGCTTAACCTACCTTCGCACTTTTATTTAATTTGTCCCAGAAGCCTGTCATTCTCATCTGCTGAAATAACTTCTGTAGCAGCTAGCAACTTGAGGGGCAGTGGCACAGGTATTGTTACAGGGGAGTTGTAGTGTGCACTGGTGTCACTAAGCTCTGTGCGAGGTCAGTGGGACAGTGATAACAATTAAAACTGAAGGACAGTCCCCTCTAAAAAGTGACAGATTACCATTACTCTAGAAAAGGTGTTTTTTTGTTGGGTCAGCTTGACAGCAATGATCCCACACTGACTCCAGTGACCGTTTGCTTGGGATGCACCAATCAGACAGACCCTAAGTTCAGTGATAATTTCCAGATGAACAGGTGCTTTCATATTTGGAACCCGATCATCACTACTGATACGTATGTCACGGCCCCTCAAGCAATCTTGCGCACACCCATTAATGAATGTGTCCCTGCCCCCAAACATTGATCCTCAGTGCTTTCCTGTCAATAGTTTGCAGCGGTGGGGAAGGGGGGTATGACCTACAGAACCAAGAGCCATCTCCTTGAGGTGCTCTCTCACAGCAGATAAAATAAGTGCCCAAGTGTGCATCTTTCTAGTGTGCTCCATGGCCATGATGCCATTCAGGAGAGAGCCAGGGGGCAAAGACACAGGTGGTTGCCAGCTGCTATAGAAGTTATTTCAGTGGATGAGAATGTCATGCTTCTAGGATGAATTAAATAAAATGGTGAAGGTAGGCTAAGTTCCCAATTTGATTTATAGGGTTACCACTATATACAGCAAAATGGTAGGGGCATGGACAAAGAGGAGAGTGGAGACCAGAAATAGATTTTACTAATATTTGGACAGGTCTTTAATTTTGAGAGGACCAGGCAAGAGTGTGCATGTGGGTAGAGGGAGGGTGTCAGCTGAGTGAACTGTTCATGGTTGTTGAAAAATGATTATTGCTTTGAGGCTGTCAGCTGAAATGTTCTTATTTCCTGATATTAGAAAGGTGATTGGGCAACAGTGCATGTGTGTGTGGGGTGGGCAGTCAAGAGTGAATGGGTGATCACCATATAGATTACAGTTGTTTTAAGCATTGCCATTATTTTGCACTGTCCTGGAGGAGTGTAACTTCAACCTTTTGTGAAGTTGCTGATTAAACAGCTCTCTATTCCTGCATGCAGATTTCAACGGTCTAAAATCAGAGTCAGTGATGACAGCTGCTCTCAGCTTGGCATGCACTGACTCCAATTTAAAGGGAAAAGGCTGGCAAACTAAACTGAGGTTCAGCATTATGGAGCAGCATTGTAAATATACAGTTTAAACATGTACAGTACTGACAAAGACACACAGAATTGCCAAATAGTAATATACAGTATGTTAGTCAGGCCTCCTTTAAAAAAAAAAAATTGCAGTATACATCACAAACAATCAACAGGTATTTAGTACTTGAATGAATGAGAACAGTGCCATGCCCATTCGTAAAAAGTTGCAGTTTATGTAAAGGGGTTCGGACAGGGGAGCAACAAACAGATTGAATATTGCAGGGCATAGGCTGCTTCTGTTAAGTCAGTAATGCTTGTTGTCACTCACCCCAGAGGTTTCATTCAATGCCAAAACACATGCGCACAAAAATGATTTCTATTTACCCATTCCCCGACAAAGAGAACGAATAACACAAAAGTAATTGGGACAGCCCCATGTGAAAGCAGGATAAACTCTATAACACAAAACTGACAGATCTGACAGAAATGTAACTTGCGAGGAAGAAGTGAAAACAAATCAAAATGACACAAAGCGGACTATAATTAAAAGTAAAACACTCTCAAGTTTAATTCAAAACTCCCAAATGGGGCTGAATAAAACTTTAAAAAGTTAAAATCTAGAATGCTTGTTTAGCATAGCATCTTGTGGAGCAGGGCAGAGTAGCAGTGCATCCTTTAAAGGGGACATGAAAGGAATTCTGACTATGATTTGAGCAGTTGTGTGTTGCCACAGTAAATAAACAGTATTCCTATACTTTTTTTGTGTCCTGTAATCACTTTATCTGATTTATTTATTTATTGTAGTTACCAGCTGTGAAGCCAATCTCCAACGTTCCAGCACTGCTCAAGGCTGCTGGATAGGATGTGTGTTCTACTGATGATGGCTTGGTTTGGGCATTCTATGTATGCACATGGCTCTCTTGTCAAGCGCAGATCAGTGATCAAGATATTCATGTCCAAAACTGCTTCACAAACATATACTTTCTATGTTGAAATTGAAGTTTCTGTGTTTTTTTTTAATTAAAATTTTCAAAATGGATATTTGAGCTGTGTAAAGAAAAAAGCATTTTTTTTCAAACGTTATTCCATTAGTAGACTCATCTTTGTTAGGCTATAAAAACGGGTGATGATTTACTTGGTGTCAATTTCACTGTCCAGAATATGCAAGTTTATATATATGCACTACTATTGAAAGCGAAGTCGGTGTTTTTCTAATTTGGACCGTGTTACCCTGCCAGCATGCAATGACTATAGTTTTAATTAAGGCATTTTGGGATACTGCTCCTAAATTGTTTTTCTTCCATACTTCTGTGCCCTAAAATGCATTAAATATAACTATGTTCATTGCAGGCTAGCAGGGTAATATGGTTAGAGGTGCAGCGAATTTAAAATCCACTGGCGAAGTGCTCGCGAAGTGGGCACTTCGCATTGCCACTCTGCTACATGGAGTAGACAATGCAAAGTGCTGACTTCGCCTTGTCATTACCACTACGCGTTGGGCTGAATGACAAAGCAAAATAGGGCAAAGTCATTGATTTCAATGGACTTTGCGCTCCTCATTGTGATTCTAAGTGATCCACTTGGCGTTTCAGACTTGGCAGCCCCCCCACACATCACATGGCTTACAGAACTGTTAGTCACATGCTCTCTAGCCAGGCAGGAAGGAAGTGAGTCACACAGACAGTTTCACTTTCTCCTGTGCAGACTGAGAGCGAGGAGTGTGTACTAGAGAGAGGAGTGTTTTGATTGCAGAGGAGGAGGAGAGTTAAAATTTGATAATTAACCCAACAGCTTTTTTAAATGCTACATTTTTTTGTCTTTTCTGTACTGTTTATACTTAATTTGTTCTTTCTGTAAATTTTATTTTTCTTACCTGCTTACTTAGTTGTTTGTCTGTGTGTGTGTGACTGTGTGTGTAGAAACATAGAATATGACAGCAGATAAGGACCACTTGGCCCACCCAGTCTGCCCATTTCCCTACCTAATGGATAAGCTGCAGATCCTAGTTAACCAGCAGCCTACTTCTTTCTACCCCCCCCCCCAGAATTGCCTTATGACTGTCCCATGCATGCTTGAATTCAACCACTGTTTTTGACTCCACAACCTCCTCTGGAAGGCCATTCCATGCATCCACAACCCTCTCTGTGAAAAAATACTTCCTTACATTACCTCTGAGTTGCCCCCCATCTTCAAATTGTGCCCCCTTGTTCTTGCACACCTCTTTTTTTGAAAGATGCTACCTTCTTGGACTTTGTTGATTCCCTTCAGGTACTTGAAAGTTTCTATCATGTGCCCCCTCTCCCTCCTTTCCTCAAAGCTATACATGTTAAGCTCCTTTAGTCTCTCTTCATATGTCTTCCGGTGCAGACCCTGCACCATTTTAGTTGCCCTCCTCTGGACAGCTTCCATTCTGTCTATGTCCTTGCAAAGACTGGGTCTCCAGAACTGCACGCAGTACTCCAGATGGGGTCTCAAAAGCTGTCTGTACAGAGGGATAACAATTTCCTGTTTTCTACAGGTGATGCCTCTCCCTATGCATCCCAGTATCCCCCCAGCCCTCCTTACTGCCCTCTCACATTGCTTGCCCACCTGAGGCAGAATTTTCTGATTTCTGCGGCAGGGCTCCTTGACTTCTGTGGCAGCATTTTCTGATTTCTGCAGCATGATTTATTCATTTCTCTGGCAGAATGCAGTCCTGTCATTGGCTAAATATGATGTGATGTCATCGATGACATCATATGCTGAGCATAGAGGAGGGGCTTCAAGATAAACGAGGTGGGAAAGAAAGCCTGACACTGTGGAAAAACAGTATATATATATGAAAATTCACCAAAAACAATGAATTCTGCGGCACTATATATATTCTGCAGCATGATGCAAATTCTGCGGCAAATTCCACAACCTCAGAACCACAGAATTCCAGGGGCCTTGCCTTTAAGTCATCTAATATGACTACCCCCAGGTCCCTTTCCATTTTTGTTGTTGTTAGTATCTCACCTCCCCATTGTGTACTCTTCCCCTGGGTTTTTGTTTCCCAGGTGCATTACCTTGCACTTCTTGGCACTGAATCTAAGCTGCCATACATTTGACCATTCCTCCAACCTTGTCAAGTCGCCTCTCATCCTTTCCACCCCACCTTGTGCATCAACTCTGTTGCAGATCTTTGTGTCATCTGCAAAGAGACATACTTTTCCTTCCAGTCCCTCTGCAATGTCACTTATAAAGACATTGAAGAGGACTGGTCCTAATACTGAACCCTGCGGTACCCCACTAGTAACCCCCCTTTCTTCAGAGTGGACTCCATTTACAATAACCCTCTGTGTCCTATTCTCCAACCAATTCTTTATCCATGCTGTCATCTTGGGATCCACTCCCAGGCTGGCTGACTTGTATATTAATCTTTTATGAGGGACTGTGTCAAATGCCTTGCTAAAGTCTAGGTAGGCCATGTCCACAGCTCCTCCCTGGTATACTACTTTGGTCACCCAGTCAAAGAAATCTATTAGATTCATCTGGCATGACCTTCCCGCTGTGAATCCATGCTGCCTTGGGTCCTGTACCCCTCTGGCATCTAGGTACTCGACAATTCTTTCCTTCAGAAGTGATTCCATCATTTTCCCTATCGCTGAGGTTAAACTAACAGGTCTGTAGTTTCCTGCTTCTGCCCTGCTCCCACTTTTGTGAAGGGGAATCACATCTGCCCTCCTCCAGTCCTCAGGTATCACCCCATCCTCCCATGATTTGTTAAAGAGGGTAGTCAGTGGTGTCACTAGTTTTACCCTACCCTTAGTTCTTTTAGAATTCTGAGATGAATCCCATCAGGCCCCATTGCTTTGTCCGCCTTTAGTTTTAAGAGTTCTTTCAGAACCCTTTCTTCTGTAAATGGGCTGGTATCAACTTCTGTATCCAGAGTGTTTCTGTTGGTTGTTTTAGGTACCTCCCCCTCCTCATTTGTAAATACTGAGCAAAAATATTTGTTTAGTATCTCTGCCTTTTCACAGTCACCCTCTGCCCACCCCCCTCCCCTTTATTAAGCCTCACTATCCCTCCCTTGGTCTTCCTTCACTCCCTGATGTACCTAACAAAGGTTTTTATCCCCCTTCTTAACTGAGTTGGCTATCTTTTCCTTGGTTCGGGCCTTTGCAGTTCTGACTGCCTTCCCAGCTTCCTTTTGCTATAACTGATACAATTCTCTGTCCTGCTCCTTCTGTGATTCCTTGTACTTCCTGAATGCTTTCTCTTTCTCTTGAACATTCACTGCCACCTCCTTTGAGAACCTTACAGAAAGGCTTGTTACCTCTGTGATGGCAGTTTTTATTATTCCCCATTGTTCTTCCACCCCTCCTTCCTGCCCATTTGCTAGTGCATTCCTTAGGCATTCACCCATTTTGGCAAAGTCAGCCCTCCTGAAGTCCAGTACTTTTGCCTTTGTATGGCTTGACTCTATTGCTGTGCTTATTGTGAACCATACTGTTCGATGGTCGCTAGTTCCCAGATGGCTACCCACTTCTACATCTGTGATCCTCTCTCCATCTCCATTTGAGAGAACCATGTCTAAGATTGCTCACTCTCGAATGGGTTCCAATACTAGTTGTCTAAGGCATGTCCCGGTAGGGCATCTAGAATAACCCCACTCTTAGAAGTGGCTGCTGTGAAGTGTGTTGTGAAGTGGCTGCTGTGAAGTGTGTTGTGCTTGTGTCATGAGATGGAGCAGGGTGAGGGAATGTCTCGGGTGGGGCAGCTCTGGGAGAGTGTGGTAGTATGCATCATCATACCGTGCGCATACGTGAGGGGCATGGGCGCCCATTTGTGTTGGACCACTCTAAATTTGTGAGTGTCCAACCCCCAGAAGCAGGACCAGCACTGCCTCCTGACTCTGAGGCAGTTCAACCACCACGACCACCACCACCAAGTCCAGCGCAAGGTCCTTTGGAGCAGGATGTGCCTGTTCCCCCAGGCCCAGGAGTGGATCCCATCAGTACTGTTGAGCAGTGTGAGCAACCTACTGCCAGTTCATCTGGCCCTCCCCTGCCTGTGCCTGGTCCTCCCCACACCTCCATTGTTTGGCAGTTTTTTGACTGTGTCAGGGGGGACAGCAGTGTGGTGAAGTGTTGCCTATGTGCGGTGTAGGTGTGCCGTGGCCCCTGGGGGAGTCACTTGGGAACTGGGGGCCAGTGCACCCATATGCTTAATCACCACCAGTTGGAGTGGCAGGCTGCCACAGAACAGACCATGTCTGCACCTGCTGGCCATTCCGTAGCAGAGGGTGCCGCTGTGCATAGCAGCATCCCTAAGAAGAGGAGGGCCAGAGCAGTACCTGTTGCTCCACCAGCACCCCCACCACCACCTCCACCACCAGCAGCAGATCAGCCTGTCAAAGGAGTGGACACCAGAGAAGTGCATGTAACACTGTCTGACTTGGCTGTTCTCTGGAGTGCTGTTGAGGAGAACAGTGAGAGGATGAGTGCTGTGGAGCAGCGACTGGATGGCATAGAGGGACATCAGCTTCAAATTATGTCCATGCTGGAACTGCTGCTGGATCACCATAGGATCCCACATTAGTTTTGTTTACTCACACCATGTCCCCCCCAACTTCCTTGCTGTATCATAAAATGTATTCCTCCACCATCCCCTACCCTTGTATGTAATTATGCCCTTTTTTTGTTGTCTTCAGTATGCGTTACACTTTGTATTCTGGGGCCCCTTCCTTCTGTTAAGTGTCTGTGTGTTTTGCATGTGTGCGCTGTTTTGGTGGCTCATTTTTCTGCATCAGCAAAAGGCATCTGTCCTGTGTCCAGAAAAGTGACAAGTGGTAACAGTGAAATGAGACTGTTTTAGCACATACAAAGTCCCCCAGAATTAATGGCACACTCAGTCATGCGCTCAAAAGTGGCACAGAGCCCCAGATTTTTTCTGCAGCCCCAGAAATGCATCCTCCATGTGTCCTGAAGTCCCCTAGAATTAATGGCGCACTCACTCACGCGCACAAAAGTGACACAGAGTACCCAGATTTTTTCTGCAGCCCCAGAAATGCATCCTCCATGTGTCCAGAAAATTAACAAGTGGTAACAGAGTGAAATGAGACTGTTTCAGCACATACAAAGTCCCCCAGATTTAATGGCACACTCAGTCTTGTGCACAAAAGTGGCACAGAGTCCCCAGATTTTTTTCTGCAGCCCCAGAAATGCATCCCCATGTGTGCAGAAAAATGGAAAGTGATCATCTCAACTGGATTGAAAGGTGCTCTTTGGATGTACAGTAATAGTAGCCTTGGTGAGTAGATATAGATATAGATATAGATATAGATATAGATATAGATATAGATATAGATATAGATACAGATATATGGTTGTATATTTTGTAGGTGACGATGAGGGGGGTTGAACTTGACATGGACATGTACTCATGCTATTGTTCTGCATCACACACAGGTGACTCCATCTCCAAACTGTTGCTGTGCACAGTCCAGTGCTCAATGAGAATATTTTGCACTTAAATGGAAATGGATAACTCTCAAGCACATGAAGGTAAGTATTTCTTTTTTTGGGGAGGGAATCATATTTTCAGTTTTGTCTGTAATGGTTTCTTATTTTTTTATTTCTTCACAGATTTCATCAGCATCCTTCTGGAGTCCGGTTCTTAATGATGGTCATGGTCATCGAATGAAACAACTTCTGCATGTTGCATGTGTGCCCAAGCTCGGGTCAGAGAGGGGTGTGCCTGATCATGTTGACGAACTTTTTTGGATAAGGCAACTTTGACAGAACAACAAAGTATTGCGAATTTTCTTCAAAAAAGAAATGAATGACTTCTGAAAAGTTACAACTTCATTGTTATGTGTCCCTCCCTGGTTCTCAAATCTCAATCCCTATTGTCAACTAAGTTACATTTCAGAGACACATCTTGTCAACTACTAAGACAACTTGTTGTTTGCAATATTTGCAGCAGTCTTTACAAAGTAATGAAATGGATGAAATAAAATCTTCATACTTACCAGAATGGATTTCACATGGACATTACAATGCTTCCTGTCTGTATGGTATAGCTGCAGCATCTTTCCCAACGAGTAATATTAGTGATAGAGCCTGTTTTTGTTCTCCTGTAAAAGAAACAAAATAAGTGTACAGTATGTGTTTTGCCACTGTGGTTCTGAAAAGCTACAGAAAACAAAACAGACAACTTAAGGAAGTGAGGCAGCATAACAAACATGAATGTACATACTCACTTTATGGTTTAAACATTAAGAAGCTGGTGGTAGTGGTGGTGCACCGGTGGACTGGTGGTCCATGGGGGGGGTAGACAGCCTCATGGTGGCAGCAGAGTTGGATAATATCAGTCCCGGTGGTGGTGGTGGTCTGGAATGGGCAGGCAGCCTCATGGTGGCAGCAGAGTTAGACAACATCAGTCCCAGTGGTGGTGGTAGTCCATGAGGGGCAGACAGACTCATGGTGGCAGCAGAGCTGGATAACATCAGTCCCGGTGGTGGTGGTCTGGGGGGGGCAGACAGGCTCATGGTGGTAGTAGACTTGGATAAAATCAGTCCCGGTGGTGGCGGTCATCCGGGTTGGGGGGGCACACCACCTTTTAAATACTGCAGTTAAAACCTGCCAACATTAACCACATCATCATCCCCATAAAGAAAACTACCCTCACAGTCATCGATGTCTGAAGTCTGACCACTGGGAAATTCTTTCTCCATTGTGTCATCATCTATGTCAGTGGTGGGTCGTTTCAGGCAGCCACTGCCAGTGCCACCAGAATGCTCCATTTCCACATCAGCAAGACCACCATAACTAGGCCGGGGTATGAATACCGAGGTTGCAGTCTGTGCTGGTATGTGCCTTTCATTCATTTTAATGAATGTTAGCAAACTAACATTTGCAGGAGACAGGTTTGTCCGACGATCCCTGACTATTGCACCTGTTGAGCTGAATACCCTCTCAACACTTACACTGGAGGGTAGGCATGTGAGGTACTTCAGTGCCACTGCAGTCAGTTCTGGCCATTCAGTGACCTTTCCACTCCAGTACAAAAGAGGATCTTCACTTATTGTCAGATGCCTCTTTTCAGAAAAATATGACTCAACCATTCTCTGTCCTGCACTAAATCTGATTGTTGATGCATCAGCCTGTTCCCTGGAATCATTGATGTCACAAATACCCACTTGGGACAAAGCCTCCCAAAGCGGGTTGACGCCAGCCACTTTGGATGACAGACCACCAGGAACTACAGTCTCCTTACCCTTGCATGATATGCTTGCTGGTCCTCCAGCTACACCTTCAGCTGAATTATGCTGCTGAGGTTTGCAAACCTTGGCATGTGACTTCTGGGCCCCATGAACCAAGCGAACCAGTTGACAACTGATATTTTTTACCTGTTCAGGCCCTCCCTCCAGTACTGATGCAATTCCACATTTGTGTCATGGGACCAGCATTGTTGCCATGGCAAAGTTGTCACTATGCTGAATGCTCACAATGTGACGATTCTGGTCGAATGCTGTCAGCATGTGTTGCAGCAACATACTGCTACCACCATGTCTGGCAACATCAAGGCTATGCTGTACATTCACCAATGTCTGCCTCAGCACCCGAAGCAGTGGAATTGATTGGCTAATGGAGGCAGACTCACCACTCACTGCCCGTGTGACATGTTCAAAAGGCCACAAAATTGTTATTACAGAGTCCATGAGGCACCATTGTTCAGTCGTCATAGACATGGAGGCCCCAGAACTGTCACGGCTAGTGTGCATAACAAGATATTATGTGATGGCTTTGTATTGTTCATACAACCTCTCTGCCATGTATAACGTGGGGTTCCATTGGGTGACAACTTCCAGCTTCAAGCAGTGCTGAGGCAGGCTGTTTTGTATCTGCAACTGCCGCAGTTGGCCACGGGCCTTTCCAGATCTTGAAAAGTGAGAGCAGATACGTCGTGCAATGGTCAGCATTTCCTTTATGTCAAGGTGCTGCAGAAACTCCTAAAGCACAAGATTTAAACAGTGGGCCATGCATGGAACACGAAAAAAAACACCATTCGTGATGCATTTCACCACCTTTGGCCCACTGTCACTTGCTATGAACCCAGCTCTTATGGACAGAGGGTTTAGCCATCTGTCAATTTCAGTCAGTACCATGTCCAACATGTTCTCACCAGTGTGTGAACAGGTCACACTGTGCATAGCAATTGTTGCATGCTGGCAAATTCCAGGAAGATTGCTACTGTGACAATCCACCTTATTTCACTGGTCATTCACACTACCAGCATCACAAACAACCCCCGGCACCTGCGCCCAGTGTGCAGTTATACACATATATGTACTCCCCACTGTTTTGCCACTTGTCCACATATCCATACTTAAATAGATGAATGGAGAGGAGGAATGTTGAAGGGCATGTCTTACTGAGTCTGAGGCAGTGCGGAACAACTCGGAAACAGCACGGGTAGAAAAGTATGTCCTGGATGGGACTTTCCATTTTGGACAGGCACAGGCAGCAAACAGCCGGAACCCAGAATTCTCCACAAAGGAGAAGAGCAAAGATCGATTGCCAGCATTTCTGCTACAGCAGCATTAAGTGCATGTGACACTGTATGATCGGGGGGGTACTTCAGCTTATGGGCAAAAACACTCTGTAATGTGGGATGACTTAAACATTTTACATGGTGTGTGTTGTTGGTCACAAATGGTTGTGCTCTGTGATGAATGGCATTGGCAGGGGGTGGAGTGTGGACATTTGATGAAGACGGTTGCACAGGTGATGATGACAAACCCAGAAATTATGTTATTTTTCTGGATTTGCCAACCGGGGTTGATGTACCACTTGCACTAGACATTCTGCATTCACCACCACCACCACCACCACCACCACAAAAACTGCTACTCTCACCAGCACTGGACAACATTTCAAAGTCATTATGGTCCTCCACCTCATCATGCCTGTAGTAATCCTCTGCTCTTATTACCACAGTACTGCACACATTTAATTTCCTAGTGGGCTTAACAGTCATGGAAGGGGGTAATATGCTGGCTATGGTTGCCACCGGTGATACGGGTGAATGCCCAAGTCTGGTATTAGCTGCCAGCTTGTGCTGGGTCCACAGAGCCAAGTGCCTGTTCTTAAGATGCGTATGCTGTCCTTCTGTCCCAAGATGGCTCCCCTTTTTACCTCAACTCACACGCACATGGCAAACCTGGCAGGTTGCAACTGAATCATCATTTGCATCTTGAACAAAAAAATCCCAAACAAGGGACTGTGATGCTCTGCTTTTAACATGTCCATGATGATGTGGCTTATTTAAGTCTGTTATTTTAAGCACTGAAGTGGGGGGGGGCATATGATGTTTCTAGCACTGCACACCTGGACTGCAAGTGACCACCATGACTACCTATCATATTGAGTACTGGGTCGTCATCATCATCATCATCATCATCCACAAAAACTAGTAAATCACAAGTTTTTACGGTGGGGGGGATTCTTGCAAACAGATTCAGACACAGCCACTTTTAATTTCTTTTTCTCTGGTTCCCAACTGGGGTCAATTAAATCATCATCATATTCATCAACGTCACTGTCACACACATCCATATCTTCTGTTTGGATGCTAACATGTGGACTGCATGTTGCAACAATAGCAACATCATCATCATCAGCATCATCACATTCATCATCAGCATCTACACCACCATCACCTGATATTTTTTCACCACACTGTGAATCACTGTTGCATGGAAAATAAGTGACGTTAAGTGCCACGGTGGATGGAATATCACATTGTATGCTATCATTGACATGATCATCAGAATCAGGTTAAGTTAATGGGATGTTACTGGGAAGTATGACATCATCTACACTGTCATTCACTTGCACTGCTTCACAATCAATATGTTTGGATACGGTACACTGGTCAGAATTAGAACTGATGCAACAATGCTAATACTACCTCCACCATCACTAACACCAGTAACACTAACATCCCCAGCTGAGAAAACATCATCTCCTCCAACTATCAGAGAAGCTACTGATTGGGCTGTAAAAAAACATTGCAGGAGAAATACCTTTCTTCACATCAGCAATGCACTTCTCCATCCGCGTACTTCTAGCACGCCCACAGACCCTCTTACTGCCAAAATTGCCATGGCCAGAAACAGCTTTACTTGCACGTCTCTTTGCATGCATTTTGGGGATCAACCACAAATGTTATTACCAAACTCAGATTTTGATACATTCACTTTCTGACTGGAGGGTTGCTACTCACTTGCTAAATGTGAAGCAAAATAAACAACTGTGGCTTCAGCAACAGATAAGGGACTACTGTGTTGTGACACTGTCATGGAATTAAAACAACTTCAGTAACCAGTGGTGCTGATGGCGTCACATGGCGTCTGGTAAAAAATACCTTTTCAATGTGGGGGGCACTGAATACAGACAGTGCTGATTTTTATGGCACTACAAGCAGCAACACTAAGAACAAAGAACACAATCGCAGTACAAAATCAGGCAGCTGCAGTGGATAGCAGGTTCACACTGCTGCGCTTAGTTGCACTTACAGTGATCTGTGTCACAAATTTTAAAAGGTGCATTATATTTGATGCACGCAACACTGCACACACAACACAGAACACTTAGTGTACAATGCTGAATGAGAAATGCGATGCAAATGCAAAAATTCAGCGTACGCAGTGCCACGTAATGTAAATTTGTAATTTAAACAACCTCTCCTTATGAAATGTTGCACCACATTCACACAACAAGCAGCAAGAAAATTTGTACTATTACTGACAATTTTACTATGTGTACAGTAACACAGTTATATAACAAAAATATTACCAAAGCGCAAAGAAATCACTGGTTCTCCAACTTAAATCTACCTACACACAGTTACGCCCTTCCCCCACACAGCACACTTCACTGTCTTTCACCACACACACTCAATGTTGTAAATTTACATTCAAAATCCACACACAAACAAAAATGATCGATGTTGTGAGCACAGGAGGGTTTCCTACAATCAATGAACTACAGTTGGATCCCCCCCAAAAAAGCAAAAATGCTTTTTAAACAGCATTTAAAAGATTCCTACAGACAGCTATCAGAGCACAATGTCTCCTACTCCTTCCTACTCATACTACCTCGAACTGAGGCTGTACAGATCAATATAGAGCCCATGTGACCTGAACTCCCATGAATCACTGCAAAATCCTCCTTCGGAGATCAAAAGCAAGGCGAAGTGAGGCAAAGTGAACTTCCACCAATGTACTTTGCCTTAAAAATTGAAAGAGAAGTGACCAGTGGAGGCAGAGTAACATGAAGTAGCTGTTTTCAATGCACTTCACGTTCCTCATTATAACGCAAAGTACTCCACTTCGCATTGAGGAGCACTCTGCAAATCTGCCTTTGCTCCGTGAATCACTTTGCGGAGCGGATTGAGCCCACTTCACCCACCACTAAATATGGTCCAGACTATAAAAACACCGACTTCACTTTCAATAGTAGTGCATATGTATAGGCTTGCATATGCCACTCAGTAAAACCGACACCAAATAAATCATCGCCTGTTTTTGAAAAGTGCTGATGTGTATAAAAAGATGCCATATAGACTACATGTGGTTCCAAATGCACTTACTCATCCCAATGCTTTAACTATAGTTCAGATGCAGTTGGTGAAAACTGGTTTAGTGACTGATCGACCTTTTCAGTGCAATTCGGAATAGTGGAACACCCAGAACCCTTGAAGTAATCTGAAGAATACATGGATTACATTTCTTTATTGGAGAAAGTGCAAACAGTTATGGATTTTTATTTATATTGGGGTCAGTGGAAAAGAAATGTTGAAATTT
This sequence comes from Neoceratodus forsteri, assembly GCA_016271365.2. Taxonomy (NCBI): domain Eukaryota; kingdom Metazoa; phylum Chordata; order Ceratodontiformes; family Ceratodontidae; genus Neoceratodus; species Neoceratodus forsteri. The sequence continues at coordinate 108,679,471 of CM057456.1, read as the reverse complement.
TTTGTTTTAAATTAAGATCGGTATTACGCAGTAGAAATGAAGAACTGTATACCAGCTATTAAGTAAAATGCTTTTGTAGTATAAGGATGAATTAATGTATTTCTTCATACTGGATTAGAAATAGTTCACTTCAATAACACTGTACTTTCCAGTCCTTAAAAATCGGAGTTAGGAACCTGCCTCAATAGAATACATCAGTGCTGCAAATATTATGGCCCATCCAACAAAGGCTGCACTCCAATTGCACCTGTGTGTTTTACCACTTTTGGAAGTAAACTGACATTTTGCAGCAACTTTGCTTGTACTTGTGCTTCTTGGAGTGCAGCCTTTGTCGGATTGGTCATACACGGTGTGGCTGCCTTGGCTTTGAACCCCACCTCACTTGGTGCAGTGTGAAGACTTGTTGTTTTTCTGCATTTATGCAATAGGTGTAGACATAAATCCTATGTGATAAATCTGAGCTACTATGAGATAAGTTCAAAATTTTACATTTATACACATAGTAGACGCATCATCACAGATTCATATACATAGTAGATATGTCACAATCACTCTGGAACTCATTTAGAATGTTCAGCCTCAGTACCAGTACTAACTATATTCAAATGCAAATAACTTTAAAATGAAAAAAAAAATAATATAGTGCTGTGAGCATGAACGTTGTGCATTACAAACTTATCTACAAAATGAGTGGTATTTCATTTATAGATACCTTATAGATTTTTTTTATAATTAGCAAAAAAGAGCAGAAAAATGCAGTTTTTGTTCACTTTTTTGACAAACATATCCAAAAAAAGATAAACAGTCAAAAGCAAATGTCCCAGCACTGACAGAATGCATCCCTATTGCATAAATGAAATATACAATGGTGAGCTGTCAGATAAATGTTTTATCTACACTCGTGCTGTTTGACCTCGGACATCTCACTCATGGCTTACACCACTCGTGAGGTTACCTGAGGTCAAACAACACTTGTGTAGATAAATCATTTATCTGACAGCTCACCATGGTATATCCCTTATATATTATTAGCCTATATGTATTTACTAAGAAGATGCAGGAGATAATCTGAATATTTTGCTACCGCTGAAGTTAGACATGTGCATATGGTCAAATGTAAATGTATTGTCACATTCTTATTCATTTCAATGCATGGGTACTACTTTAAGAAAATAAAGTGTTTTTATCAGATGCCGTAAAGCAGAACATGTAAGGGCCAGATCATAAAATGCTCTATATCAACAGTTCTCAAACTTTGTCAGAGTGAGCCTCCCCTAAGTCATGGAAAAGATCTTGAGCCTCCCCCAAAATAGTGAAATATTTTTGGGCCTCCCCATAGAAAAATAGCCTACTTTTCACAGTACATCAGGAATAAAGTTAAACCTGTTTGCATAGGTGGCTCTCATGTTATTAAGCTTATTGTAACCCGCGCCCCCCCCCCAACAGGACAACCTACTTTCTCCAATATTTTGACTCTTGAACCATTGTTACCCCTTACTGCCATGCCTTCATGGGTCAGACTGCTTTTTCTGTTTCCCCTCTATCTGGAATAACCTTCCTGCTGACCTCTGCCTCTCACCCTGCTCTTAAGCAACTTCTCAGGGATTGTTTTGCTGCTTCCTGCTCTTATCCCTAGTACCTGTATGGTTAACTCTTGTATTTGGATAGTTTTACTGCCAGTCTAATTGATCAGTTGTTCCTTGCATTGTTAGTTTATTGTTCTTAACTTGTTTGCACTTTTGTTCATTTTGTATTGCTTGTGTGTTTTGCAGCTACATTTTGAAATGTGTTCTCTCACCACCCTTCCCTGGGTACACCTGAAATAAACCATGGCTCAGAGTACAGTACCTTCTCTGGTCACATACTTGTGAATAAATACATATATTCACCTACTATTATTCTTGTGAATGAATACATAAATTCACCTATTATCCTCTTTCAGTTTGCCTTATCCCTTCACACAAAATCTATAAAGTTCTAAATTGAAATCTAATACTTTTTCAAGACTTGCTTGAGCCTCCCCTGGAACAGGTTGGGGCCTCCCCAGGGAGGCTGGCCTCACAATTTGAGAACCCCTGCTCTATATGAACTCTCATCTCTGTAATGGAAAGAATCGAGTGAGGGTACATGTTTTGTTGTATATACTTGTCCACATAGGCACCAGCACAATTTAAAGAGCAGAACAATCCACCACAAAGACCCCCCCCCGCCATTCTCTCTTCCCTCTCATTTCTCTCTCTCCCTCCCTCCCCCTGTGATCTGCCTTTGGATCCCCAGGAGATGAATTACTTCTAGAATCAATCTGCCTTGTTGCCAGTGCATGTGAGGACTCCATTCCCAAGCCCTAATGATGTTCCTAATCAATCTGCCCCTATTTACATTGGTCACCACTGTTACCTTTATTATGCATGCCCTGTGCATGGATTTGAGCTCAACACCACATTTTATTAATTTATACACATGCTTTGCAGGGTCATGACACAGACATGGAGATGGAAGAAGGTTTGGAAGGAGACAACCCACTTTTCTCCACAAGGAGCCTGCAGCTGCTCCCTGCATGGATCTGCCAGGGTCAGCCATGCCAGGACTTGGAGGAGTTGAGATCAGCGATGCAAACAATGGAATAAGGTATTGTTCACTTGTGTTAATCGCACTGAACAATGCCTTTTTCCATTGTATAGGGCATACATTAGACTGTATCTAGACTATGGGTCCCCTTTCTGGAATCCAAACCAAAAAAAAGACATAGCAATTTTTGAACAGGTTCAAAGGAGAGTAACTAGAATGATTCCAAGATTAACAAACTTGGATTATCAGAACAGATTAAAAGCTACTGGTCTCTTCTCTCTTCAAACTAGAAGATTAAGAGGTTATATGCTTATGCTTTTTAATTTAATAAATTCACCAGATCTAATGGAAAAATGTGGTCTAACACTCTCCAAAAGGAGACATGTTCCGAGACTGCATAATAAACAGCTTGAAGTAAAAACTTATAAAACCAGCAAAAGGGGAAACTTTTTTCCAATACGAGCGTCCATTGTATGGAACACCTTGCCACAAGAATTGGTAGAGGCAACTAGTGCCACTGTCTTTAAAAACAAATTAAATGTTTGGTCGAGGGATAATAGATAAATAATGTCCCACATGGTGTGGGGAACAGTCTCGATGGGCTCTGGCCTTCTTCTATTCTTTCATACCAAGTAATAAGTAATAAGCTGGTTCACTTCAGTACCACTGCATCCACCCAACCCCAAATATAGAATGGAGTTAAAACTTCTTATCCCATCACACTGCACCCAGCACTTCGATCGGCACCTCCATTATAAGTATCACTAACTGGCACTTTATACAGTTTAAATGTAGTATGCCTAGTTTTTTCTGAGTACTTACAATTCATCCCTGTCCCCATCCACTTGAAACATTTTCTTAAGAGTTTAGAGGGGTGGTGGGGGGGGGCAACTATTTCACTCTATTCTCCTGACTGGTGTATTTTATTCATCCTCTTCCAGGATCTGGTCTGAGATGAAAGCACAATTGGAGACAGCCTGGCTTCTTCTAGGGGACAGAGGAGTCATTTTGTACATTTCAGGTGAGGGAGATGGGAAGGAACTCCTGTGGAGACACTGAGAGATGACCGGCTAGGAGAGGGCAGGGTGGAAAAGCCAGAGTAGGGCAATCTAGGAAGTGCCAAACGATGCCAGCATGAGATTTTTAGAGTTTGATATAAGACTGTTTGCCTCTAATTCTCCAGCTCCCTTCCCCCTGTACAAACTAGAAAAAAATCTTGGTCACTCCAGTCTGCCCAAGCATTAGGGACACATGCAGCTCACAGGGAGGTTACACAGTGAACAAGCCAGGATCGCTGCACTGTGCTGCCTTGTTTCTCATTCACTCTCACTCTTCCCCTGCAGCATTCAGTTAGCCATTCAGTGACAGCACTTTCCCCTTGGCCAATTGCCCACTCACAGGAGAGCCAACACACTCACTCACAGGGAACAAGCAAATAGGGGAAACTACTGTAATAAATGTATCGCAACAAATGTGTATAGTGATACCAACCAGAAAATGGTACTGTATTTCTTCAAAAAAAAAGGTACTCCCCTTTATCAGACCTCCCATCTATCTGAACTGACTGGGAGTCCCCCAAGCAGCTTGGACAAATGGGGCTGGACTGCACATCAGACACATTGCCTACTCATTTCCCTGACCCCCACATCTGTGTCACCCAAGGTTCAACATTTCTCTCACCCATAGCCTTGCCCAATATCCTCATTCCCTTATGGATTGCCCTCCCCTTTGTTTCTTCCCATTACAGCGTTTTGTGTGAGGAACTCCTTTTCTGGGTACTCTCTTATCCTCCCCCTTTTTTATTTATTTAATTTTTTAATAGCTCTTCCTCTGATGCGGTTAACTCCACCATTCTGCAATCATTCCCTCTTAGTTATTGCTTTCTAATGCAGTTTGAACTTCCTCCTCTCCCCATTTCTCATCTGCTTTCTTGCTGAGATTCCAGCTCCACCACTCTTTGCTTCTGATTGGTGCTGGGACTTGCAGGCGAATCCTGATTGGAAGGCCGCCTTTCAGTGTCGCTACCAATTGGTGAACCTTTTTCCATTGACATTGAATAGGCTTTTTGGCACCACAGCTCGCCCTGTCTGTCGGTAAAGCACCAAGGTTTTTCTCCCGCCCCCCGCCTCCTCCCAGACCTCCTTTAAATACGCCCTTGCTCCTCCCACCCAGATTCTCCACTTCTCCTCTCACTGCGTCAATGCGCATCTGAGTAACTCACCAAAAGTAGGCACTACCCCTTAAAGCTAAATGGTACCTAATCTCACAAGGTGAACCTCTTTAAGGACCGTAAGTTAAAACGGCTGCCCCGTACCTCAGTAGTTTCCAGGAACATATATAAAATTGCCGGAGTACAGGCATTTCCCTGGATCCCATACAAACCACCCTACAGTATTCACCCCCTCACCCCCACTGCCTGTGTTAATATGCATATCACCCGCACTATGTCCTACCTCCTCCTCTTCCTCACTGTCCTCTCCCCTCTGCTCATTTTCCTTCAGTCTGTCTCCCATCCCCTCTCCAAAACCATGAATTGAATTGCTCCTATTCCAGCACTGGCACTCTCCCTTACGAAGTTAACCCTGCCCACAGGGGACACCACCTCACTACAAATCTGCATCTTCTTATGAGTGTGCGCTGGACCCCGCTATCCTCCCGTTACACAACGCTACTGCTGTAACCCCACATCAACTCCTCAGTTTTCTCCTTCACAAAAAAGACTTGCAAGCTCTCCCTCAGGGAATTACACCTGGCCACCCTGCAACTCTTGCTCCTACTCCTGCTACTATCGGGAAATGTTCACCCCAACCCAGGCCCAAAGACAGCAAGGGTTCCCACCCAAAACAAGCAATTGGGTACTCTCTCAATCATATGTCTGAACATCTCTAGTTTACTACCGAAGCTTGACCAACTGCAAGCCTTTGCAAGCATTCACCACCCCAATATTTTGGCAGTGGTAGAAACCTGGCTCACCCCCTCGGTGCCTGACCAAGCAATCTCCCTCCCAGGCTATAATATCTTTAGGCTCGATCGTAAGTCTAAAAGAGGGGGAGGATGTGCACTGTACCTAAAAGTCAATCTTCTGGGGCACCCTGTCAGCATGGACCCACCGACTTCCTCTGCCCAGTTACTACATATCAAAATCCTACTCAATGCCCGTAATAAAGCCCTCACAGTCATCACCATTTATATCCTGCCTAAAGAACAGGGACCTGGCCTCAATGCTGTGCTGGACCTCATGAAAACACTACCACCTGACTAAGAAACCATCCTGCTCAGTGACTTCATTGTAAACTGGCTGGGAGCTGAGGAGGGAGCTGTCAGGGATTCTGTCTCATCGGCAAATCTTACCCAGATACTGGACTCCCCAACCAGAAAGAACTATAAAACTGGAACCAGCACCCTGCTGGATTGGATCCTGACCAGCCATCCCACTCAGATCACAAACTCCACTGTCCTTCCCGACTCACTCAGCAACCACTCTCCCATCAGCTGTACCTGGTCAAACAAATTTTGCAAACCCACATTAAAAACCATCCTCAGCAGAGTCCTACCTCAGGGTCACCTATCCCACCTAAAATCACACCTACTCCATCTGGACTGGTCTCCCATCCTCAGGGCCACTGACACAAACATCGCCCTGGAACAATTCATCCGCATGTTTAATGAAGCCTGTAACACCTATGCTTCTCTAAAAAAGTGCAAAGTTAAATCTCTCTGCAACTCATGGCTATCTGGTGCCCTCATAAAGAAGTTAAAACTTAGGGACCATCTCTGGAAACTCGCTAGATCCACTGGGAAGCAAGCTGGCATCAAAAACTATAAAAGTACACTGAATGACTGCATCAGATCCATTCACCAACAGAAATCAGAGTACTACAAGAAAGCCCTCACTGACTCCTGTGGAAATGGGCAAGCTTTCTGGGACAACATAAAAGACATCTCTGGGAAGCAATCTAAATCACCACCGACCATGCTACAGGTCAACGGGAGCACTACTCTGGACCATAAAATCATTGCTGACACATTCAACAGTGCTTTCAGTGACCTTGGCAGTGTTCTCCCCCCAGACTTTTTCAACGATGGTGGCACTTCTCTATCCGCCCATCCCAACCAAAGTAACCCCCCCCCTTTCTACTTCAAAGCGATAAGTAGAAATGAAGTTTGCAAGTACATCTCCAAAGCAATCTGAAACACCAGAACAAACTCTGATACACTTGACCTCAAGCTTCTGTCTGTCACACTAGAGGAAGCCCTGGGGCCTCTCACCAGGATTTTTAATCTCCCTCTCACTCAGCCAGTTCCCTGAAAAATGGAAGTCTGCTACAGTCATGCCTATCCATAAACATGGTGATAGGACCGCACACGGAAATTTCCACCCAATCTCTATCCTTCCACCTCTCTCTAAGGCCCTGGAACAGATAGTAGCTGACCAGCTCACCGACTATCTGGGCAAATATTACATTCTCTGCTGGCAGCAACATGGTTTCAGAAAAGGTCACAGTACTGCTGCTGCACTACTTGAGTTCACGGGTGCCACCCACAACTCTCTGGACAATGATCTTCTAACAGGAGCAATATTTATAGACCTGACCAAGGCCTTTGATACCATCCACCATCGATTCCTGCTGGGTCAACTACAGAACACTGGGCTCTCTACTGAATCTGTTGCCTGGTTCATAAGTTACCTGGGAAACAGGTCCCAACATGTGACAATTGTGGATGTGCTCTCTGAAACCAAAGAGGTCCGCTCTGGTATTCCCCAGGGCTCCATCCTGGGCCCACTACTCTTCAGCTTGTTCCTCAACACACTCCCGGACTCCTGTGCCCAATAAATCATACTGTACGCTGATGATGCAGTCATTCTTGCCTGTCTTCAGGACCCACACCACCTACAACTGAACCTTCAGCATGGCTTCACCTTGGTTGAAAACTTGTTAATAAAACATAAGTTGATCCTTAACCCGAAAAAAACAAGACCATGGTTTTCAGCAGCTCCCATAACAACCATAAGCATCTCCATCTCTCCGTAAACACCAGCCTAGGTGGCCCTCTTGATCAGGTCCAATCCTTCAAATATCTTGGGATCACCCTAGATTCTCACCTATCCTACGCTGCCCACATAAGTAATGTTGCCAAAGCTGCAAACTCCAGACTTGGCCTGCTCTACCACCTCCAGCAACACCTAACTCAAGAAGCCCTTGCAGCTGCTGTCCAGAGCTCCATCATCTCCTCAATTGACTATGGCCTTGTTTTCTAGGGCTCTGCCACTGCCACTCTACTTAGATGGGTAACTACCACCCTAAACAAGGCCTGTCGACTCATCACTGGTGCCAAACATCTCACACACAAGTGTGACCTCTACACTCAAACAAATTGGCTGCAACTGGAAAATAGAATAAAATACCAAACCTGTGTGGCTGCTAAGAAAATCCAGATGGGCCTTGCCCCTCCAGGAGTCTGTACCCTCCTTCAACCGAAAATCAACAGTCGAACCACCAGGGGATCAAAGCCACAGCTGTTTCAAGTTCCTCGCTGCCACACAACAAAAGGTCAAAGATCCTTTGCCTATAGGGTCCCACCTGGCTAAATGGTCTTGCTAGTGACACTACCTCTACCACCTTGCTTGGTGCTTTCAAATACAGGCTCTGAAACACCCTCATTGCCTCCAGCACCTGTGACTGCCCTGGCTAACAAATCAGCACTCCTCCTGTTACCTGTTGTGCTGGGTTTGGGCCCCCTCTTGCACTTGCCCTCCATGGGCCCTCCTCTCATACTCTTATCCACCAGACAACGCCACCATGGCCGCTTGACCCCACCATCCCCGACCTCTCCTTACTTTCCCCCTTGTTCCTCCCCGCATCCCATCCTATCCCTTATTTCTTTCTATTAACTCCTTCTACCCCAATTTCCTTTTCCCTCCCTTCGTCTCTCTCTCTCCTATTCCCTTGTCCCCTTCTCTGCACAGTATGTGTTTGTGTCCTGTCTCTAAATCAGTCCAAATGTTATTTGTCCTATTGCAATTTATGTTGCCTACTGTAACATGAGACGTGGAACCTTTGTAAAAAAGCCATGGCTAAAAGGTAATTGTAATCCTAGATTCAAATAAATACATAATAAATAAATAAATAAAAACATACATAAATAAATAAATAAATAAATAAATAAATAAATAAATAAATAAATAAACACCATCTGAAGCAGCTGACTTTAGTCAATTTCAGTCTATTGTTACTGATCTCTTTGACAGCTGTCATCTTCGACTTTCAATTCCTGTGGTAAATCTATTTTGTTTACTCCTCTGTGCCGAGGAGCTGTGCTCAAATTCTGTACCTTCCATGATACCTATCCTCCCCCATATCTGTAATATTGCCCTTTGATTATCCTTCTTGCCACTCCTTAATTTTCTTTCCCTCCTCGGTTTTTAGTAATTACTTTTGTTCCTTCACTTGCCTCCCCTCATTTTTCTTATTGAAGAAGGAATCCATTCTGCATGTTGCTTGCTATGGCTGGCTGTGATCAGTTCTAGTTTAGTGTCACTAAGCCATATGGTCCCCCCTTAGCAGCGACCCTTCCCCATTCATCACCAATTTGTTTCCTGCATCTGTAAAAGGAACCAAGCTCTGATGCCATTTTAAAAAGAAGGGGAAAAATATATTTTTTCTATTATTTCATCTTTATTTTCCCCTCATTGACTCTATGCCCCCGACGAACCCAACCCTTTGGCATCATTAATTTCTCCCCTTTACCATCCCTTAGATTCTCTCCCCTCCCATTTTCTCCAGAGCATAACATTGTTTTGTTCACAGCTTTTCAAGTTTACCCTAAAACCACATAGAATGCAGGAACAGAAACATAATAAATTCCATCCATATCTGTTCAGACTCTCTCATGCTTGAACAGAATGATAGTTATCATAACTGCACTAGCTGTCACACATATGCCCAGAACAGAAATAAATGACACCGAATATTTCATTCATTCATTCAAGTTTATAGTTGTTCAGTTAAAAAACATTACAACATAAAAACACATAAAACATATAAAATGTCACAATATATCAAAAGAACACTTTTGACATTTAAAGTACTGCACTAAATACCGAGTCACATGTTCAGAACCTAAACACTAGTCAAATATCAAATAACATAAGTCCTGCCTTATATTTTTTCTGTCTGATTTGTTAACTTGACAGTAATTCAGATTGAGTAAATGCATTAAATTTCCAGTCACTTAATTCTGCTAAAATAATATAGCGTGCCAGACTCCAATATTGTCTCATATTATGTTAACCGAGAAAAAATTTACAAACTGAAAGAAAAAAATAATTTCATTTGAACTAGCAATTGTAACAGCAGTTCCACAGCTAAGATGATAAGCAATTCTCATGTATCGAGATCGAAATAAAATCCATCACTTTTAATATTATTACACATAATTCAAATATCTGCAAAATTGGTTCAAATTATATGAAAATCAGATAATATCTGCCACTTTTTAATAGAAAGTTCATTTGAGACAAGCAGTGTGCATACCGGTAAAATGCATCTATAGTCTTCAATATGCCTGGCTAATTCAATTAGTCCAAGGAAAGTTTATGTGCAAAAAGATTACACCCTGCCAGTGATGAGAGCTATAAAGGAGATAGGAAATGAATGACAGTTATTTTGAACTATTCAATAAATAAGAAATAATGAGCAATGTCCTCCATGTGTGATTTTTCATTATTGTACTTGTTCAAAATGTAGAGTTACAGGCAGCCCTGACATAGTTGAAACCTGCATCAGTTTTACAATGTTTTAAAATCAGGAGTCAGTGCATGTCACGCCGTGAGATGTCTCATCACTGACTCTGATTTTAGACTGCTCCAACTGTGGGTGCTAAAGTAGCAAACAGATGCTTTGTGAATGCATGCTACTCCTGGTCTAGTTAAATTATGCCAGACTGAATATAACTTCCACCTTCTGTCAACCATAAGCAAGAACTTCACTCAGGAACTCAGCAGCCCCCAACACCAACAACTTGGTCTACCTTACAAACCAAAGAAATGCCAGGATAATATTAAAATGGTGTTCTCCACTATCACCAAAACCTCTTTTTCTCCTATGTCCTGTACGCTAAAAAACTTAAACCTGGCAAACATCACCTGCCGATCGGCACCCCACCCACTTCAGCCAGTCACCATACAAATAATTAAAAAAGGGATTTGTGCAGGGGAAGCAAAAAATAAAACATTGTTTAAATCATTGACTAACCGTTCCTGCTGTCCAGTGGGCGCTCAGGTTATACACGATTGGTGAACAGTAACCACGCTGCCCCCCTCTCCCTCTCAGGAATCTCCTTCATGCCATTTGTGGCTTGGCAGTACCAGCAGCTTCCAAAGCGATGAGATCCATTCTTTTTTTTTCTGTCGCCGCTCACATCCACTTGTGTCTTCATGTCCAGTCCCCAGCCCTCTCTTGAATTGCTTTGTGTATGTGTGTGGGGGTGGGGGGACACTCTGGAAGAATTTGTTGGAAGAGTGGTCTAAGATGAGTCACACCCCAAATAAAAAAATAAAACAGCAAAATTTGGGTCCTAGTGGCCGGAAAAGCAGAAGGTGATCTTTGCTTCCCTGCCTCCATAGACAATCAAGTAACAGGCAAGGGAGAATGTTGCCACATCTTTTTGGGCACAATGAATCTACGTGCCCTTGAGATCTTTGCTCCCCAAAAATCAGAGGCAGCACAGTGGATCGGGTGCACAACAAGTCAACATGGCAAACTTACTTATGTGCTGGTAATACTGATCGCATATGCCGCAGATTTCATTCTGTTATCCTGTGGGGAAAAAAAAAGTGTTCAGCATTTATCACAGGGTATGACAGGTGATTCTTGGGAGGGAGAGGGGGGGTCAGCATGGATACTATTAAGCTATCCTGTATAACTTGGGCACCCACTGGACAACAGGAAAGGTTAGTCAGTGATTTAAAAAATGTTTTCTTTTTTGCTTTCCCTGCACTATTCCCCTTTTAATTATTCGGATGGTGACTGGCCATGCTTCTCAGAAAAGAAAGCAAGTGGATTTACATGTTAAGAAGTGAAAAACCTAATGGAATGAATGCCCACGGGACCACAAATCTTTTCATAAAAAGAGATAAATACAATAGAAATAAGATGACATGTGTTAAAAATTCTATTTAAAACAGTGTTAAAAATTTTATTTGGTATTATTTTTTGTCACTTTAATAATGTGTGCTCTGTGTTTTGTTGTCTTTCTACAAGAGGAGCCCTCTGCCTGTTGTTTTCTCACCTTTAACCAGTTGCTATGCAGATCCCCAGTGACATGAAGTTTTCTGGATTACGACCTGAAGGGGTGATCACATGGTGGTCTGGCTCTGCTCTCCTTTTGCCTTGTTCTCTCTCTGTTGTTGCTTTGATCTCACCATACAGCATGATTTAAATATGGATTTAAAACTAATTAAAATGAAACACAAATGATTACTGTCATTCATAATTTACTTTTGTAAAAGATGTAACCCTTTTTCTGATAATTTGTTTTGTATTTTCATTTGTTTGTCATATATTATTACCTAAGTGATTATCAAAGATATTGGAGCAATTTGTTTTTCATCAGATGATGGAGCAGATTACCAAATATGATATCCTGACACCATCCCAGTATGGATTCCGTCCAGGGCATAGCATGTCAATGGTTTGGTGGGGTTCACAGGTGCAGTACATTCTGCACTTGATAAAGGACATCTTGTTGCAGGGCTTTATGTGGACCGCACCAAGGCCTTTGACTTGGTGAATCATGATTTGTTGAGAGTGGAGTTTGCCCGACTGGGAATGTCTCAGGATGTTGTAGGTTGGTCTGGTGATTATTTATCAGAACTGAAACAGCATACCTGGGTTAATGATAGCCTCACTTCTCCAGCTTCAGTCACTATGGGTGTTCCTCAGGGTTCTGTTTTGGGTCCTCTTTTTTAAATTTATTTTTGAACTCACTTCCTTTGGTTTGTTTCCATTCTCAGATTTTTTCTTATATGCAGATGATGTGGTGACCCTCACTAGCAGCTCTAAATTTGAACAGTTACAGTATGGTATAGCTGATGACATCCTATCCTTGCAGGAATGGTTTAGTGATTATAGACTAGTTTTAAATGGAAAGAAAACAAAGTTTATGGTATTCCATGGACATCAAAAGAAACTAGAACAAAAACCAGAATTGCCTCTCTATATCATGACTAGGAAGGGGATAGAACAGGTTGAACAATATAAATATTTAGGCCTGACATTAGACTCTCAACTGAGTTATGAAACACATATTCATAACCTGGTAAAAGTAGTACACCAAAGATTAGGATCATTATACTGGGTGAATGCTTTGTTAACGCCAGCTACAAGAGTATTATTAGCCCAAACTTTTCTTCTGTCAACCATAGATTATGGTTTTTAGTTTTTTACTATTCTGCGTCTGACAGTTTATGAGGAAAAGTTAGAGTTTTACTTAACCAAGTTGCCAGGTTTATTACCCAGCTACCGTTGAAAACTCATCACTGTTCTTGACTTAAAACAGCAGAGGCAAGATATTCAAAGCTTTGCACCTGGTGCAAATCCATAGTGCTGGAATAGTGCTGGATTTGTGCAAGGCTGCAATATTCAAAAGCCATACTAGTGCTGGCACTGTATGGTAGCGTGGAAGCTAAAAGATAATGTATGTAGGGGTGGGGGTTAGGGGATTGGCCAGGAATGCCAGTGCAGCCAGCATATTCAAATGTATAGCGCCACACTACAAGCATTATTGCCACCTGTAGCGTGGCGATAAATACCGCAATTGAAAAGCATGTCATAATGCGGTGGTGGACTGGTCCCCCCAGCATTATCCTGACCCATGTAGTTGCATTAAGCACACACATAATTCACATATTTCTTGGTAGTCTAGTGGTACCCCCCATCATGATTTCGACACTCATAGTAGCATTAAGCACACACATAACTCACAAATTCTGTGGTAGTCTAGTGGTACCCCCATCATGATCCCGACACCCATAATAGTAGTGCTGATTACACAGATTCCCTCGTAGTCGAGTGTCCCCCACTACCCGGCAGTGCCAACTGCTCGCCCCACTGACAGCCCTAAATCATGTACTGAAACAGTACATGACTGGTCATAACTCATTCAGTGGCTGGCCATGGCAGTGAGAGGAGGGTTGAGGCAGTCACCAGCTCAATTCAGGGCTGTCAGTGTGGCAGGCAGTTGGCACTGCCAGGTGGGTGGGCCACTAGACTAGCAGAGAATCTGTGTAATCAGCACTACTACAAGTGTTGGAATCACGATGAGGGAGTACCACTAGACTACCAGGGAATATGTGAGTTATGTGTGCACTTAATGCTACTACAGGGCTTGGGATCATGATGGAGGGCACTAGACTACTGGGAAAGGTCAAATGCTGACAACAGTGGTTGGTGGGGGGAGCCCTAGACCATCAGGGACTGTGACAGCAGCATAGGTACGCAGACCATGATGGCAGATACAGACTGTTTGGCCAACCCAGTCTTCCCAACTCCCTACCTAATGGATAGGCTGCAGATCCTATGTCACCAGCAGCTTACATTCCTCCTCCCCACTGGATTTTCCTTATGCCTGTCCCATGCATTCATGCATCCCCTACTGTAACTGACTCCAGGTGTTGAGGAGTTATAATATATACGTACATAGGCAGGATAAATCATGCCTGACTGCAATGATACATTTGGGGTTGTTAGCACACATATATAGATTATAGTGGCATGGTTGCGCCACTATAGTTAGGGTTCAGCGGTCAGTTACATACTAAAGTCAAAAGTTTGGGCGTTAATAACTTTGGACCTGTTCAGTGGATTTGTCTGAAATATGGTAAGCACATTGGGGCATGGTAGGTCTCTTGATTTTCCAAATTCCATTTTGGTCAGACTTACGGTCTGTGCATATCAAAATACTGAAAAATGCAAAATTGTCCATTTTTGGAGGCAGCTTTTGGGATATTGGATGTGGCCCTGCACGGCCATCATGTGGTGTGCCACTCTGCAATATGGCTTGTTTGAAAGAACTTTGGTGGCAGAACATGACACTTTTCTTTGGTGAAAAAATATTAAGGCATTCAAAAGTTATGCCACTTTTAAGTTCCCATTATAAGTCAAATGGAAAATTTATATGTCTATTTTGTGAACAAAGAATGGGGTTTTGGCCATCTGATCCCACTTGGCAATCAAAGAATTTGCAGCCTTGCAGTTCAAGTATCTTTGTCCCCGAGGATTTTCAAAATTCTTCAATCGCGAGGTCCGCCATCTTGGTTTGAAATTTCCAATCGTAAAAACACAAATATCTTGGCTCTGGGGTCACTTCTGAAGTAAAATTTGGATGGGTTTTACTCAGGGGGGCCCGATTTATTGAGCCATGCCTTTGGTTCTATCCAAACTGGTCTACAAATAGAGTTATTAGCTTTTAAAATCTTCGTTTGTGGCTCACTAATGATCTTTAATTGTGAGCTTGCAAATTCTTTGATCATGAGATGCTTTGATCATGATCACGCATCGTGAGCGAGGGACGAGATAGCCAGATTTTAAAATATGTTTTCTCAGCCCAGGGGTACCCTACAAAGTTAAATAAGGCTGTGTTTTGCTCAGGGGGCTTTGTTCTGCCCCATCTGAATAACAAAAATAACGTATTAACTATCCCTGGAAATCTAGGGCCCAACCCATCATAATAAAATATATAATCATTTCTAATGCCCTGGTAGTCTAGTGACCCCCCCAAACTGTATAAAATAATTATTAATGTTTATATCCCTGGTAATCTAGTGGCCCGTCGATCTGTATGAAATGATATTCATTGTAGATATCCCTGGTAGTCTAATGGCCCCCCAACATAATACAATAAATAATTAATTGTACTACCTGGTAGTCTAGTGGCCCCCCACCCAGGTGTGCCAGCCCTCCCAGCACCCCCACCCTTCCCCAGCTGGAGACTGGCACAGCTCACCTCTCACCTACATGGCCAGCTGCCGACTGTGTGCATTACGATTGGTAATGCAAAGTGGCACTCAGAAATATTTTCAGAGCGCCTCTTTACATTAGCTCTCATAAAGCACACAGTCGGTGGCTGGCCGTGGAGGTGAGACATGGGATGTGCCAGTCACCGGCTGGGGAAGGGTGAAGGGGTGCTGGATGGCCTGGCATGGATGGGTGGGGGTGGGGACCACTAGACTACCAGGTAACACAACTAATTATTTATTTTATTATGCTGGGGGGGTACTAGACTACCGGGGATATAAACATTAATTATTATTTTATACAGCTCGGGGGGAGCCACTAGACTATCAGGGATATAAACATTAATTATTATTTTATACAGCGGGGTGGGCCACTAGACTACCAGGGATGTAAAAAAATACACACTGTGGGGAACTAGACTACCAGGGCATTAGAAATGATTATATATTTTATTAAGATGGGGGGGTACTAGACTACCAGATCAAAGAATCTTGCAGTCAAAGTGTTTGCAGGCTCATGATCAAAGAAATTGCTCACTCGCGAATAAAGAGCAAGGGACAAGATGACCAGATTTGTAAATACATTTCTGTAGCCCAGGGGTGCCCTAGACTGTTATATTAGGGTCAATTTTGCTCAGGGTACTTTGTTGTGCCCCATTTGAATACCAAAAATAATGTATAAATTATCCCTGGTAGTCTAATAAAAGATATTATCATTTCTACTGCCCTGGTAGTCTAGTGCCCACCACCCCTACAATCTCTATTTTTTACATCCCTGGTAGTCTAGTGGCCCCTCAGAAAATATTTCTGAGCACCTCTTTGCATTACCAATCGTAATGCACACAGTTGGTGGCTGGCCGTGGAGGTGAGAGATGGGCTGTGTCAGTCACTGGCTGGGGAAGGGTGGGGGTGCTGGGTGGGCTGGCATGGATGGGTGGGGGTAGGGGGCTACTAGACTTCCAGGTAATATGAATAATTATTTATGTCATTATGCTGGAGGAGGCTGCTATACTACCAGGAATATCTACAATACAAATAATTTCACACAAGCGGGGCACTAGACACCAAGGCTATAAACATTGATAATTATTTTATACAGCTCGGGGGGGACACTAGACTACCAGGGATGTAAAAAAATACAGATTGCGGGGGTAGGAGGTGCTAGATTACCAGGGCACTAGAAATGATAATATATTTTATTATGAAGGGGGGCCACTAGACTACCAGAGATAATTTATACATTATTTTTGGTATTTAATTGGGGCCCAATGAAGCCCCATGAGCAAAACCCACCATAATATAACAGTCTAGGGCACCCCTGGGCTACAGAACTATATTTAAAAATCTGGCCATCTCATCCCTTGCTCGCGAAGCACGATAGCGATCAAAGAATCTCACGATCAAAGAATTCGCAGGCTCATGATCAAAGATCTTTAGTGAGCCATGAACAAAGATTTTTAAAGGAAATAACTCTGTTTTTTGACTGATTTTGATGGAACCAAAGCCATGGCTCAATAGATCAGGGCCCCCTGAGTAAAACCCATCCACGTTTTACTTCAGAAGTGACCCCTGAGCCAAGATATTTGTGTTTTTATGATCTAAAAACTGAAAACAAAATGGCGGACCTCACCACTATAGTTAGGGTTGAGTACCCCATTTAAGGTTAAAGTGTGACATTTTGCATCTTAACTTTGCCACCGTATGATGGATTTGCCTGTAATTTGGCAACACGGAGTGGTGCCATAGATCTCTGGATCTGCAAAGCTTTGTAATGGTCAGATATATGGTTGCCGAATTTTATTTATTATTTATTTAGTTTTTGTTGACCGGGTAAATGCACTAGACAAATCCTACCTATTTTCAGACACGACCTGGGGAAGGGGGATACAGATGAATGCCAACTGACCTTGAACCAGATTAAGCTGTTGGTGGTATTTTTAGTGAATGAGGGAAATTTGGCCAGGACACCAGGGAAATTCCCTACTCACAGGTAGGGGGATCCTATGGCCACGACAATGGCCAGTCCAGTCTTGCAGTGGGAGAGGATGGAGGTGCAAGCTTCACAGGAGATAGGAGTCTCGCAGGTCGAATGAATGATGGAGTTGGATCATATTGTTGAGAGCATACTACATTTGTATAATGGAGGAGATACCGCGGTTAAATTTTTTTCCACAGAAGATCTTACCGAAGTATCTAAAATTGAGGAAATAACAGTGGGAAAAGATGACATTATAATGGATGCTGAATGAGCATTGTGACTTCTATGGCAACAAGAAGAAATGAGATACGCTCAAGAAAGGAAAAAGTTACAAGCCTGTTTGGCGGATTTTCAAAGCCCAGATTTATCTGTCAGAACTACGGAGAAACCTGTCAGTGAACCTGCTGATGCAGCAGGATCAAAGGCCCAGCTGGGGCCGGGTGAGTCATCAGATGTCTACACTGTAATACCAGCGAGGAAAGGGGAAAGTCAGCTGGCTGGCAACTCAAACACTTGTTCTAGCATGTGCCCACAGCCAACCCCCTTAGAACAAACTGTTAAAAAAGATTCAACACAACAGCCATGTAACTTGAATGTAATTGATCCCAAACCTCAAAAACAAGATGATGGACATGCAGGGTTAGGCCTCACAGCCACCCGCCTGGTTACAATGGTAGCAAAAACACTCTCCAAATCAGCTGGTTTTATAGCTAAATCAGACATTCCAACTGAAATCAAGTTTCAGTCTAATGCTCCTGAGTCACAAGCAATAGCAACCCAGTTCTCTATTATGAATACAAACACATGGAAAATCGGTCAGAAAGGCACAAAAAGGGATAAGCATCTTGCAATGACTTTAGATAATAGACATGCTGAAGTTGACTCTGAAAAGGGAGATGTGTTTAGCAAAGATAAAATACCTTCAAAGCAGCAAGATACACCATGGTCCCCAGACAAAGCATTAAGTGAATCTGGCTGGAAGCAAAACCCTGAAGGGACTTGGTTACAGGATCCGAAATGGGATGAAAAATTACCTTTAACCCCTTCCTCTTCTACTTGAACTCCAGGGCTAAACTGATTACAACCTATTGTTAATGCAGATAATACAAAAACGTCTTGCTCAGTTACCACTAATGCACTGGATACACAGAGTAAGGGGGAAACTGGACCTGTCTCTTCTTTAGTGGAGGAATAGAACCTGAAACACCAGATGGAACAAATATTGTACCAAAGGATCCTGGAAATGAAGTTTTAGAAATAAAAGACAACATTCAGGAACAGTCTGAGCAAAAGCAGCTGCTATTGTCTGAATTATTTGCAAATATTAAAAAAGAAGCAGCTCCTAGGAGGAATGCGGTCAGAATTTGATACAAAGGAGGCATGGATAACTGGTCAGACAGACATTTAGTGTGGAAAATCTTATTAAAAGATTCTCTAAAGTTCTCCCCTCGAGAGGTGTTTGCCTTTATCAACATCTCAGGGGAGGATAATTTTAACATTAGTTTCAGATCAGCCCACTTTTTAGATTTATTTTGGGAATGTTACGCACAGGTTAAATATGCTCTCATTTGGACTCCCTTTGTAGTTATCCCATTGTCTAAACCTTTGGTGAAGTTTGTTACAGTGATGTTTAGAAACGAGGGTGTTCATGTTGCAGATATATCTTATTGGTTATCACAAAAATGTGATCTTTTGGGAGACCCCGAGGCTATTTTTGACACTGAATTATGTTAGATGAGGGGATGGAAATATAAAGTCAAACTGTGGAGTACAGAAACTGGAATTACACACATTCCCAATTCATTCATGTTAGGTAGAAATAGGGGTGTGTGTTTCTATGCAGGACAATGCTGTGCTTGCTATAAGTGCGGTTCCAGAACACATATATCCAGCACATGTGACAAACCAAGATGTGGAAATTGTGGAGAAGTAGGACATATTTCCTTTGAATGTGCATCTCACATAAAATGTGACTTATGTGATGATTTTGGACATGTTTTCAAGGATTGTCCTTAGGCAGCCAAAAATGCAGCTAGTAACATTAGTTCTGAATTGCTTATTTAACATGTGCAAGATACAGCGTATAATCAGGATAAGTCACCTCAAACACATTTTGATTCAGTATCCCACCCCTCTAGCGAAGTAATTGATTTAAGTGGCATCAGAATTATGGGGATAGTTCAGACATAAAAACAAAGGTTGAGGTACCTCTCCCTCAAAAACCCCAGGACCATCCAGAGGTCTCTAGTCCGGATGTCCTGACACCAGTTTGTTATACAGATGCAGTGCAGGCTGTAATTCCCATACCAGCATCCACTTCCCCACTGCAAGGTCTTCCAGAAACTTAAAATCTCTGTCTATACCCCTTCCCCCCCTCTTCCCCACCTGAGACTGACATTTCAGTCAATCCCTTTGCAGGATGTGCTCCAGAATGGAGGGACTCAGATATGGATCAGGATGATGGAGATAGTAACTCTAGGGAACAAGAAATGGAGGTTCAGAAACCTGAGTTGGTAGGGTATAAAGGAAAAAAAAAGAAGGAAAAAAAGTTGATGATTGTAGGATCATGGAAAATGATTACTTCTGGCAACTTTAAAATTTGGCTCATTAAATGTTCATAGTTTACTTAACTCAGGGAAATGACAAGTTGTGTTAGATTTTATTTACAGATTAAAGTTAGACATCTGCTTTCCAAAAGAAACATGGGCCTTTACTTAGAACAATATCAGAAGTTTTCAATGGGAATGGGCTTGGGTTCCTTCCTATTGGTCCTTTAGACAGACTTGTGCAGATGGATTAGGTCTTTTGTTTAACTCCTCTTTATTTCAGCTAATAAAACTAGTGGATATCCAGCCTGGAAGGGCTTTACTATTAGATGGAATATGGAAGTCTAAGACTTATTGTTTAATTAATATCTATGGACCACAACAGAAAGCAGAGATAGTGGCACTGTTTGGTACAATTAAACCATATCTCATGACCTCCTATCATATTATTTTTTGTGGCGATTTTAATTGTGAGGTACCATCCTCCATGAGAAAAAAAAACAAATGCAAAGATCTGCTGTGATGCTAATGCCCTATCAGAGCTGATGTCATCAGCTAAATTACTTGACTGTATGAAATTTCATATAAAAGGTCCTGACTTTACTTTTAAAAAAGGCAAGAGTATATCTACTATAGATCACGTTTTTGTTTCCAACACCTTACCTTCTGCTGAAATGGAAATGTATCCTGTTGAATTTACAGATCATGTGGCATTATTGGTAAAAATCTCAGATGTTTCAGATACAAAATTATCTTTTTCTAGATGAAAATTAAATACTAAAGCTTTGGAAGAAACCTGTGTCCAACAGGGAATCAAAGATATTATCAAAGCTGGGTACTCAGTTTATTTTTTGTATTCTGATATTGGACAATGGTGGTTAGACATGAAAGAAGATTTTAAAATCTGGCTTAAAAACTATGGTAGGCATAAAGAAAATAGTAAATTTCTAAATTATCTCTCCTTGCATCAACAACTGTTTGAACTATTCTCTTGATCTAATACATCTAGGTTTGACTATTCAGCACAAATTAAATTGATAAAGACTCAAATGCTAAATTACCAATATAACAGAGCAAATACCTTGAAAATACTATTTCAGAATGGCATAAAAAAATCTCCAGATGGGAATCCATATTAGACATGCAAAACTTTTAGGGATAACACAGAGATGGATTCTTTGTGTGACCCTCAAGGAAAATTGCACTATTCTGAAAATGATTTATATTTAATTTTCAAAAACCACTGTGCATCACTTGAACCATAAAGAAATCCTGAAGCCCAAGATATAGTTGCATGCTTGGGACAAATTCAAATTCCTCCATTCCCTCATATATAATGGAAGGAGAAATTTACATTATCTCACACGAAATAGGATTAGCCATTAAAAACATGACATCTAGAAAATCTCCTGGTTTAGATGGGCTTCCTATTGAATTTTATAAAATGTTTTCTGTAGAATTATCAGAATGCTTGGAGACAGTGTTTAAATACTTTCTTCAGTTGAACTCAATTCCCTCTCCCTTTTTGGATGGATTTTTTTTATACATATATAAATCAGGTGATAGGCAGCTAATCACTAACTGGAGACCTATAACTATTCTAAATACAGATTATAAAATTCGAACATATATTTTAAACAACAGATTAAAACATATTGCTAAAACCATAATCTCCTTAGTTCAATTTTGTGGTCTACCTTCCTGGAAAAAACAATATTCTCTTATGGTTATGAGAGATGTCATTGAACCTTTATCTCTTTCTGGGCAAAATGGGGCTATCATTACAGTAGACCAAGAAAAGGCGTTTGCTTGCGTTTCACATCTATATCTATTTTCAGTGTTACAACATCATGGAATTCCAGACTACTTATTAAAATATATTAAATTAGTCTACACTTCTACAACAATATACCCGATTATCATAGATCTGTGAACTTAGGATTTCAAACACATCTTGGAGTAAGACAGGGCTGTCCACTAAGCCCTTTACTCTATACATTTTCATTAGATCCTTTTTAAAGAATACTTGCAAATTCCCCTAAATGACAAGGGATATTGGGTAATGGAATTCAGAAAGTTGTTAACATACATGCATATGCAGATGATGTGTGCTTATTTTTTTCTGATGTTACTCAATTCCCTATCTTTTTGGAAAAAAATGTCAGACTTTACTAATGTTTCAAACTCAAAAAGAAATCTAAGAAAAAGTCAAGGATTATATATAGGTGTGGGATATCCAGACCCCCAGGTTTTAGTAGGTCTTCACATATCTTCAGAACCCCTTAAAATATTGAGAATCATGTCTGGGCCCCAGAATCTAGCTTTCCTAAACTGGGAACACTCCTTATCTAAAGTGAAATCCAAAGTAAACTGATGGAAATCATGGAGTATATCAAAAATAAAATGAATACATATTATAAAAAAAAAATGTAATCCCAAAATTACTTTATATTGCTATATTATTCCCCCAGCCTCAAATAATGGAAGTAAAACTTAATAGTTTCTTTTTTCAAATGCTGTGGGGGAACAGATTAAACCCAATTTGCAGATGCTTTACATGCCTCCCTGTCTGGAATGGAGGACTGGGTATGATTGATCCCATAATATTTTTTCACACCTTATTTCTGGCACAAACAGTTAGATGTGGCCTTGGTCTTATTATTACTATTCATAGCGCTTGGTGTAGATTAAATCTTGATTGGTATTTTAAAGCTTGGGAGATAGTTCCCCAAGATTAGGGACATATTTACATGTTCCAGAATATTTTAAATCTACTGCAACTAAACTATACAAATGGAATTTGACAAAATCACAAATTTTGTCCCAGTCTGGTCGTAGCCTTTAGCATACTGTATTGGCTAACAGTTACCCTAGGTAACCCAGTTTGAAATGCTGCACACTAGATCAAAATAAATATGTGATAGCTCAACTAATAAACCCCAGGATTCCTTCCCAGATGTGGGAGCACCTTTGGATTTCTGCCTATGGTAGGATACAGGTTACGGGCAATGCCAAGCATAAGGTAATAGATGAAAGGAATTGTCCATATCCGGACTTTATAAACAATGAAGAATCTATGGAGCATTATTTACTCACTTGTTCTTATTGAAGAGCGTTATGGGCTTTTTTATCTGATAAATGGAATATGCCTTGGCTTAAGAAAATGTCTTATGAATTGTGTGTATTAGGTCAATATTCTTTGTTGTGACCCAGGTTCCACCAGGATACTCTTGCTGTCTTTTTATGTTGCTTGAAGTTCTGTTTGTGGCAAGCCAATAGTAGTTGGGTGTTGTATCAAAAAGAATGCCATACGAAATGGTACAGCATCTGGTATACCAAGCAATGAATCATGTATACGAAAAAGATATATCGAATTCAACATCTCAACAGGTCCATAAATGGTGGAAAGGATTCCTATTTTTTATAAAATATAAGTAACATTTTCTGTAAGTTATATGGAGAAAATTTAGCTTTGAAGACTACGAAAAAAAGGAAATTATGTTTGACATAAACAAAGTAATTGTACTACTAAAAAAAAGTCATTTTGTGTACATGACTTTGTAATTTGCTTTACGATGTTATTTCAATAAAACTACCCCTACTCTTTTCGATAAGTGCCATGGGATCTTTAACATCCACCTGAACTATCACCAATCCAGGCAGATGGGACCTCGGTTTAATGTCTCATCTGAAAGATGGCACCTCAAAAGTGCAGCACCCCACTCATGCTGCACTACAGTGTCAGTACTGGGATATTAACCCAAGTGCCAGATGTGGGAACTGAACCCACAGCCCTCTGATCTCCCAGCCTCAGAGGTGAGTGTGCTACCTACTGAGCCACTGACACTGACAATAAAGAGTTGTAAAGCAACATTCCATAGCACATTTACGCCTTTTTGTGCATTCTTTGCTCACACCTACAAGTCACTCAGTTTGCGTGACCAGTCCAAAAACTTCAGGCAACATGCGGCCAGGGTTCCTGATGTGCCTTTCAGAGATTTTGTGAAAAAATATTAAATGGTTCAAAAGTTATTCAAAAAAACAATTTTCCCTTTATAGTCAATGGGAAAAATTAACAAAAGGTTCAACAGTGTTGCAAATGCAGTTTTTAGTGTTGCAAATTACCCCTGTAGTGTCGTGAGTCAGCCATTTTTATTTCACTTAGTGGTCACGGAAATGCTTGGCATTTAAATTTGGGACCCTCTAGGGACACAATTCTTTTTGTGTTCACTTAGTCTGACCCTGAGGATGCTAGTCATGTCTCTTTTGGGGGGTTAAACACCCCAGAAATATGTTTTTGAAGTTTTTGTAAAAAGTATTGTCGCAAAGTAATGTTGCACTCATGACTCTTTCGTGATTTAATTTGCAAAAGTGTAGTGACTTGCTACACTATTTTGTGACACTATGACCAAAATAACAGGAATTCTTTGTCACCCTGCTGCAAAAGAACGGTTTGGTCTTTTTGATTGAAATTTGGAGGGAAAAAAGACAACATCCCACCGATGTATATTTATGTGGTTCGGTGACAAAATATTGCACAGACAGAAAGTTACAGTGCTCTGAAATTGACGCTTTTTCCCTTAGACTAACATTGCGGCATCCGCCATGCCTTTCATGGCCCGTATCTTGGAAATGCTTCAAGATACGGACATCTTGTCAGAAAAATGCTTAGCCCCTCACTAGGGGGCTAAGTACAAAACTAGCCAGGAAAGTCATAATTTATATGAAATTTTATTTTTTTTCTATGTCATACAGTTCCTGAGATATAAGCAATTTAGTATTCCTAGTGCTCATTTTCTTCTCCCGAGGCCCATTATTATGCATACATTCTTCGTATTCACTGTGTTTCTCTATGCAGCTGTGGGAGAAAAAAAGGGTGTGCGCTTTCGTTGCTGTCACAGTTAGCATTCCCACTTGCATTTACATAACCGTTTGTGTTAATGTTCCTGTTTACACCACCATGTGCGTTACCCTTTGCCACAGGATGCTAGCCATGTCTTTTTTGGGGGGTTAAACACCCCAGAAATATGTTTTTGAAATTTTTGTAAACTGTAGTGTCACAAAGTAGTGTTCCACATCTGACACTTTCTTGATTTTTTTTTTGCAAAAGTGTTGTGATTTGCGACACTACTTTGCAACACTATCCCAAAATAACAGGAATTCTTTGCCACCCTGCTGCAAAAGAACAGTTTGGTCTTTTGGGCTGAAATGTGGAGGAAAGAAAGCCAACATCCCACAGATGTGCATTTTGGTGGTTTGGTGACAAAATATTACAGGGTTGCAAAGTTACAGTACTTTGAAGTTGATGTTTTTCCCATAGACTGATATTATGGCGTCTGCCATGCTTTTCAGGGCCCATAGCTCAGAAACGCTTCGAGATACGGACTTTTTGTCAGAAAAATGCGTAGCCCCCCACTAGGGGACTAAGTGCAAAACTAGCCAGGAAAATCATAAATAATATGAAATTTGAATTTTTTCCTACCTCGTATGGTTCCTGAAATACAGTGGCGTGAAAAAGTATTTGCCCCCTTCCTGATTTTCTCTATTATTGCATATTTGTCACACTGGATGTTTTCAGGTCTTTAGACAAAATATAATATTAGATAAAGGGAACCTGAGTGAACAAATAACACTTTTTTTTTACTTATTTCATTTATTTAATGAAAAAGTTAACCAACACCAACTGGCACTGTGTGAAAAGTAATTTCCCTAGTTAAATCAACCCAATTAAAGGGATAATTAGAGTCAGCTGATTGAACACAGCCAGGCTTGATTACAGCCAGCCCTGCTCAATATAAACCTCACTTATTTTGGCCCTACCATCAGAGTCGCGTTGCCAGCACAAAGATTCAACAAGCACATTATGCCATGATCAGAAGTTCCTGAAAAGATCAGAAAAAAATGTTGCCCTCTATCAGTCTGGAAAGGGTTACAAAGATATTTCTAAGGCTCTGGGACTCCATCGAACCACAGTGAGAGCCATAATCTCCAAATGGATAACACTTGGAACAGTAGTGAACCTTCCCAGGAGTGGGCGGCTGCCAAAATTACTCCAAGGGCACAGTGTAAAATCATCCAAGAAGTCTCAAAGGATCCTAAAACAACATCCAAAGAACTGCAGGCTACTCTTGCCTCAGCTAAGGTCAGTGTTCATGACTCCACAATCAGAAAGAGACTGGGCAAAATGGGCTTCATGTGAGAGTAGAAGGCGAAACCACTGCTAACTAAGAAGAACATAAATGCTCGTCTCTCATTTGCCAAGAAGCACCTGGATGATCCACAAGCCTTTGGGAAAATGTTCTATGGACAGATGAGTCCAAAGTGGAACTTTTGGACAACATGGATCCCATAATGTCTCACAGAAGCAAACACAGCATTCCACAGTAAGAACACCATACCAACAGTCAAACATGGTGGTGGTAGTGTGATGGTGTGGGATGCTTTGCTGCCTAAGGACCTGGATGACTTGCCATAATTAAAGGAACCATGAATTCTGCTCTGTACCAGAAAATTCTTAAGGAGAATGTCCAGTCATCCTTCCATCAGCTGAAGCTGAAGCGTAGTTGGGTCATGCAGCAAGACAATGATCCAAAACACAAAAGCAAGTCCACATCAGAATGGCTAAAAAGAAGTAAAATTAAAGTTTTGGAGTGGTCTAGTCAAAGTCCAGACTGAAACCTAATAGAGATGCTGTGGCAGGACCTGAAAACGAGCAGTTCATGCTCGAAAACCTACCAAATGTTACTGAATTAAAGCAGTTCTCGAGGAAGAGTGGGTTAAAATTCCTCCACAGCGATGTGAAGACTGATATTGAATTATAGGAAGTGTTTGGTTGCAGTCATTGCAGCTAAATGTGGCATAACCAGTTATTAAGTGTAAGGGGGCAATTACTTTTTCACACAGTGCCAGTTGGTGTTGGTTAACTTTTTTTCATTAAATAAGTGAAATTAAAAAAAAACAAGTGTTATTTGTTCACTCAGGTTCCCTTTATCTAATATTACATTTTCTCTAAAGACCTGAAAACATCCAGTGTGACAAATATGCAATAATAGAGAAAATCAGGAAGGGGGCAAATACTTTTTCACGCCACTGTATAAGCAATTTAGTATTCCAAGTGCTCATTTTCTGTTCTGAGGCCCATTATTATGCATACATTCCTTGTATTGACTATGTTTCTCCATGCAGCTTTTGGGGAAAAAAAGGGCACGCGCTTTTGTTACTGTTACACTTACTGTTTCCACTTGTGTTTCCATGACTGTTTGCATTACCGTTCCCATCTACGCCAACATGTGCATTACCCTTTGCGTTTTTATTTGTGCTTGCATTTGCATTACTGTTACCATTTGCATTTCCATTACTGTTTCTGTTTGCATTTCGTTTTGCATCACCATGTGCATTACCATTTGTGTTTGTGTATGTGCGTCCATTTGCGTTTGCATTAGTGTTTGTGTCTCCTTTGGCCTCATCCTTGCTGTTACCATTAGCATTTGTGTTTCCAGTTGCAGTACCATGCCAGTTCACATTACCATTTGAGTCATCATTGCTGTTACTATAACTGTTTGCATTTCCAATTGCTTTACCATTACTGTTTGCATCTTTGTCACCATTTGAATTTCTGTTGCCCTTAGCATTTGTATTTTCAGTTGCATTTCCATTGTTGATTGTGTTACTGTTTCCTTCTGTGGCACTGTTGCCTTAACCATTTGCATTTCTATTTGCGTTTCTGCTACTGTTTGCATTCTTCTTACCATTTGCGTTTCCATTGGCATTACCGTTTATGTTACTGTTTCTGTTAATGTTTGCATTTCTGTTGCCTTTAGCATTTGCGTTACAGTTTGCGTTACCATTTCTGTTTTCATTAATGTTTGCGCTTGTGTTTCTCTTACCATTTGCTTTACCATTTACCTTTGCATCACTATGTGCATTACCATTTACACTTGCATTTGCATTACCGTTAGCGTTACTATGTGACAACAAATTCACTATTTATAGTGCTCATTTTCAAAAAGAAGGGAAATTCATGGCAAAAAAATCCATTTAATGCATCGGTTAGGGTTGTTCCACAGTGACAAAAGTGACAAAATTCGATGTTAGGGTTCCCACCCCCTTTGCACCCCACCCCCACCAACAAGCATCGGGGTGTGCGTTGGGGTCATCAGTCCTAACTCTCACCCCATTCTCCTATAATGCACCTCCTCAGCTTGTTTACACATGCAATGGGGTGAGAGTTAGGACTGATGACCCCAAACACCCCAATGCCTGTTGGTGTGGGTGGGTGGAGGTGGGGCAAGGGTGGGAACCATAAGATTGAATTTCCTCACTTTGTCACTGTGATCAACCCTAACTGATGCATTAATGGAGTTTTGAATATTATATATATATATATATATATATATATATATATATATATATATATGGCAAAAACTCCATTTAATGCATCAGTTAGGGTTGTTCCACAGTGACAAAGTGAGGAAATGGTGTTGGTGAAAACCCTCTTGACCTCAAGCCCCCTCAGGCACTGGGGTGCGCATTGGGGTCATCAGCCCTAACTCTCACCCCATCACATGTGTAAAGAAGCAGAGGTATAGGAGAATGGGGTGAGAGTTAGGACCGAAGAACACAATGTGCACCCCAATGCCAGTTGAGGGGGTAGGCTGGGGTTTCTAAGGGGGGTTTTCAACCCTAACACCGAATTTCCTCACTTTTGTTGCTGTGGAACAACCTTAACTGATGTATTAAACTGAGTTTTTTGCCTCTAATTTCCCTTCTTTTTGAGAATGATAACAAGAAATAGTGAATGTAATGTGGCGGTGGGAGGCTCCACGATCCCGCCACGTAATGTCTTGTGACATAGTAACAGGAACTGCAACACAAACAGAAGCAATAACAGTGGCACACATGGTAATGCAAGTGCGAATGAGAACAGAAAGGGTAACACACACGGTGGCGTAGACAGGAATGTTCCACCACGTGATGTCTTGTCACATAGTAACATGGTGCCCCCAAACGCAAATGGCAATGGGCATGGAGAGGCAAAGCGAAACAGAAAGAGAAACAGTATTGTAGCACAAATGGTAAAAAATAACAGAAACGCAAGCTCAAATGAAAATGCAAAGGATAACACACATGGTGGCGTAGACATGAACGGTAAGTGAAACGGGTACAGAACCGCAAGCGGAAAGGGCAACGGTAACAGTAATGTAAGCACACAGGCTGATTTTCCCCAAAAGCTTCATAGAGAAAGACAGTGAGTACAAAGAATGTATGCATAATAATGGGTCTTGGAGCAGAAAATGAGGACCTGGAATACCAAATTGCTTATATCTCAGGAACCATACGACGAGAAACATTTTTTTTAAAGTCATATGATTTATGACTTTCATGGCTAGTTTTTTACTTAGCCCCAGCAGCGGACTAAGCATTTTTCCAATGAAAAGTCTGTATCTTGCACTGTTTCCGAGATACAGGCCCTGAAAGGTGCGTCGAACGCCGTAATGTTATCCTATGGGAAAAAAAGAAAAGTTCAGAGTGCCATAACTTTGGCTCCCTGTAATATTTTTTCACCAAACTACTACAAGGCACATCTGTGGGGTGTTGGTAGTCTTACCTCCAAATTTCAGCCCAAAAGACCAAACCGTTATTTTGCAGCAGGGCGCCAAAGGATTGCTGCAATGCGTCGGACGCTGTAATGTTATCCTATGGGAAAAAGCATCAATTTGGAGTGCTGTAACTTTGCCACTGTGTAATATTTTTTCAACAAAACACTGAAAGACACATCTGTGAGATGTTGGCTGTATTCTCTCCAAATTTCAGGCCAAAGCACCAAACTGTTCTTTTGTAGCAGGGTGCCAAAGAATTGCTGTCATTTTCCAGCAGCCTAGAAAAGTACTGTCGCAATTTGCAAAGTCAGAAACTATCTGACAGTGTCGTTAAGTGCAACAGTACTTCTAGAAAGTACTTTTTCCAGAAATTGAAAAACATATTTCTGGGTGTTTTACCACAAAATAAAGACATGGCTAGCATCCTCAGGGCCCGACTAGGTGAATATAGAAAGAATTAGGTTGCTAGAGGGTCCCAATTTTAAGTGGCAAGCATTTTTCTGATCACTAACCGAAAACAAAATGGCGGATTTGTGACAGTAAGAGGGCCATTTGCAACACTAAAAAGTGTATTTGCGACACTGTCAAACTTTTTAACTTTTCCCATTGACTTATAATGGGAAATTGTTTTTTGAATAACTTTTGAACCGTTTAATATTTTTTCATGAAATCTTCAAAAGGCACATCAAGGACCCCGGCCACACATTCCCTGAAGATTTCAGACTAGTCACACAAACCATGTGACCTGTAGGTGAGACAGCAAAATTCCAGAAAAGCGTAAAGGCCCGTGCAGATCATGCTTAATAACTCATGAACCATATATGCGACTCAGTAGCGAAACTTGGCAGATCCCAAGGCATATAGGTCTTGATCATGTATTCCACATTTCAGGCAAATCCATTGAACGGTTGCTAAAGTTAGGTAAAAATTTGGGGTTTAACATGTAAATGGCTACTCAACCTAACTATAGTGGCACTACCGTGCCGCTATTATATATATATATAAAAAATAGGGGTGCAGTAGGACCCCTATAGTTAAGGCTGGTACAGCACTTCAATGTTAAATTCCAATTTTTACACCTTAATAACGTAAGCATTTTTAATGAAATAGCCCATAATTTTTCATTGTGCTATCATTTTGCCAGTGTTGTAAGATCTGAAAAGTTTCTTGATGGCAACTTGTCTGATTTTTGAGATATAAAGTGGTCATAAACAGTAAAAATTACATTTTGTTTCCTGTCGGTTAACATGGGATTTTTTGCCATCATCTACAGCCCAAAGAGACTGAAAAATTACCCTAATGGTGCTATTGAACCATTAAGGTGGAAAGTCGCAACTCTCCGGAGCTCCGCATCATAACATAAAATAAACTCATTTTTTCAGCTGCAAAGTCTAAAATTTTGTAATTAGTTGGTGCCTAATATTCACCGCAGTGGACGAGTACCTTTCTCAAGGGAAAACGTTGCAGCAAGGAGCCAAACATTCGAACAGCCGGGCAAGACCAGATGACTACTGGGGTCTAGCCCTATCTAGTTTTCTGCCTCAGAGCTCTCATTGATCAGTAAATATGTCTTGGATCAAGTGCTTGCAGACTTAACCTCGCAATGGTAAAAAGTGGAAAAAATTATTGCTAGGATAACTACAGAGATAAAACAAGAAGAAGGTCGGATACAAGAGGCTGAACAGCGTATCTCTGACCTAGAGAATATCACAAGAGAGGTCCCAGATAAAATTGCCAAAATGGAGAAGGAGACTGAAGAACTATGAGATGCATTGGACTATGAGGAAAACTACAGCAGATGGAATAATTTGCATTTATGAGGCTTACAGGAGGGTGCAGAGAAGGGAAATCTTCTAGACTTTTGTGCTGTAACACTGCCTAAGTTGCTGAATTTAAATCAGAAAGCTGGCAGACTAAAGATCGAATGGGCACATTGAGCACTCACCCCGAGGCTGCCTGCAGACCAACCACCATAGCAGGTCATATTTCGCCTTCATCGCTAGTTGGATAGGCAGGCCCTTCTAGCTGCATATTGAAATGTGAAGGAGCTCAGCTTTGAATGGAATAAGCTCACGATGCACCAGGATTTGCCCCTACGAATCCAGTGCTAACATCAGCAATTTAATGCTCTGATGGATCAACTAAGGGAGCAAGGTTTGGAATTGTTTATGGCCTACCCACAGTGGTTAAGGTTCGATGAGAAGGTGCCATGTTTTCATTTTGGGAACCCAGCAAGCTGTAAAATTACATCTCAGAGTGTGACTAGAAAAATAACAAAAACGGCTGAACAGCCCAGTGAGTATTTGGGCTCAGTTAGTATTCTTAAGACTTCCTAACTACCTCATGGCGGGAGATGAACTGTAATGAATGGGGAAGGGGAGGAGGGCAAAATGGATTTACAAGGGCAAGGTTTGCTTGGGAGAGAACTTCTTTTTGTTTTGATTAAAAACACCCATTGTCCATCAAAGAAGGTAATTTTCAGACATAGTGTGTATTTTCATTTAAAATGTGGAATACCAGAAATAGTTGTGCAGCAACGTACAGCCATATGGCATGCTTTTCAGAACTTTCATGAACAGAGTGCACAGCTCTCTAACCACCTGGAGAGACATTGTGGTGGCCTTTGGAACTGAATTGGGGTGAACACTGGAATAAACATGGAAATGTGACGCCTACGAGGTGAGGGGGGAAGGCCAACACCCGAGTACACAAATGGAAGCTGCCATAAGGGAAGATCGAACATGGTGACAAAGAGCCTGGGTCTCCTACAGGGCAATAGGCCGATAGAAGCTGTTATTTTAAAGACAGCATTAGGGAAATGAGTTTAAAATTTAAAGAAACTTAAAGGTGCGGAGGGAAGGGGCATGGGATTTGATTATACAGCTAATGAGACAAAGAGAAAAGGATGTTAGAAGCTTAATACAAACATATAAAAGGAAGCAGGGAGAAGGAGATTGGGACAATGTTTGGCAGAAGGGGGTTGGGAGGGAAATATTCTCATTGTTCTTGTTCAATATTACTGTTATGTGCACAAGTTTAAATATGCATTTGTTATTTGTTATTACTCATGCCTTGTTGGAGGTATCACTGAGAAGAAATACTTAAGCGGGGGAGTGCACTGGGGGCAGCAATGGGGAAAAAAAGGGTTGACAGGGGGAGGACAGCATGGATAAGACTCCACGCAGTGTGATTATTTCCTTCAATGTTAAAGGCTTCTCCTCTCCAGCAAAGCAAGCCAAAATCCTCACAGCGTTAAAACATAAAGGTACAGATATCGCCATAATGCAGGAGACTCATTTGACCACAAAGGACCATACCAAATTAGTGGGAGGGTGGTGGGGCTTGCTATGCCTCCTCTTACAGCTCATATAAGAGAGGGGTGGTGATCCTTCTGGGGAAGGGTTTTCCATTTATATTACACCACATGGTGAAAGACCCTCTGGAGGGAAGCTATATCTTCATGGCCAGAGAGTTAAATGGGCAAACCATAACCCTGGGGAATATATATGCTCCCTCAGTGATGGATCCAACCTTTTTCCAGCAAATTCTGGATGTAATAGTGAGGGAGCAGTTTCCTCACCCAATACTGGGAGGAGACTTCAATTGTGTGGCTGACCCTAAGCTAGACTAGTTGGGATCTAGATGCAGAGAAGTAGCAGTGGTCCAATAATGGTTACTGGGACTGATGGAGTTGGATTTAATAGATGTGTGGCACACGGCTAACCCGAGAGCCCACAAATATACTTTTTATTCCCACCCCCATGCCATATGGTCCAGACTGGATTATTTATACATGCTGAAACATTGTTATGTTCAGATAGCTAAGGTTGAGCACAACGCCATTTTCCTCTCTGACCACGCGATGGTTTAACTTGAAATTATTTTGGGACAGCAGGAGGGAGGAAGGAGGGATGGAGGTTCCCAAGCTATCTCCTGGACAAGAAAGGTTTTAAAGAATTTCTACAGAACCACTGGAAAGTATACCAGGAAATGAACCAGGGCACTGTAGAGGATATGGGGATATATTGGGATGCTTGCAAAGCATATATGAGGGGGGTGATCATTGGCTCTACCGCCAAATTAAAAAAAGAGAAACACCAAAGAAGGAAGGCAATAGAACACAAAATAAAAATACTAGAGTAAAAGGTGATCAAAGAAGGAGGGTGTCAAGCACTGAAGGACATTCAGACTGTCCAAGAGGCATTAAATGAATGCCTCACAGAAGAAGTTAGATCAAGACAAAGATATGCTAGACAGCGACTATATGAATAGGGCAATAGGCCTGGCCCACTATTGATAAACTTAATGAAAAGCAGTAAAACGTCCAAAAAAATACTAACTATAAAAGATAAAGGGGGAATGGTCCTTCGTGCTGAATCACACATAAGGAAAAGATTCCAGGAATTTTACAGCACACTATACATAGCTGAATGCAAAAGAACAGGCCACTTAATGGACAGATTTTTAGAGGGTCTCCCATTTCCAACTTTGACAGAGGATCAAAGAGCCTCTCTTGGTGGCACTATCACTAAAGAGGAGATGCTGAAGGGTATAGGATCACTCAAAAGAGGAAAGGCTGTGGGCCTTGATGGCTTTGGGGCTGAATACTATAAAGAACATAGGCAAGAGATAGCAGACCCCCTTCGCAGGGTGCTGGAGCAGGCTGGGGGGAGAGAGGGCTGCCCAAGTCATGCTGTGAAGCTACTATATGTGTGCTCCCCAAGCTGGATAAGGACCCTCAGGAATGAGCTTCATATAAGCCTATTTCCTTATTAAACCTGGACTGTAAAATTATGATGAAGGAACTGGCTATGAGATTGGATATACTTCTACCCTTGATAATAAATCCAGATAAATGTGGTTTGTACGAGGTAGAATGTCCTACCACAATAACCGGAGTTTACTAAATGCAGTATGGTGGGGATCTAAGAACCCGGGGCAGGTGTGCATCCTCTCTATGGATGCAGAAAAAGTGTTTGACCAGATTAAATGGAACTATATGTTTAAGATTTTGGTGAAATTCAGTCTGTGGGAGAAGTATATCCAATTAAAAGAAGCCTTTTACAGAACCCCAACTGTGAGGATCTTAATCAATGGAATACATTCAGAGGAGGTCCGGCTTGGGAGGGGCAAATGACAGCACTGTCCCCTCTCCCCATTCTATTCACAATCACCATAGGACCTCTGGTGATGAAAATTAGGGAAGATCGACATATCCAAGGCATCTGGGGCAGGCAGGTCCGAAAGCACATCATCACCCTTTATGTGGATGATGTCCTTCTCTTTCTTACAGAACCGGACCAATCCATCCCTGCATTGCTGCACCTATTGGGCTCTTTTGCAACCTTCTCAGGCTATAAGCTAAACATTAATAAATCAGAAATCATGTACTTAGGTAAAGGGGAGGAGGTGGGTATGCAAAACACATGGGGACTTAAGAAAGTTCAAAAAGCAATCACATATCATCTCTCCAACTGCAGAGGAACAGGTCTGGGGCTCTCCCCAACCCCCTGAATGGAGCTCCGCGCTCCTGGAGGTCGAGAGGGTCTGAAATTCTCAGGGGCTCTCCCCCCATACGCTGTAGGACCTCCGTGATTGTTCCACAAGAAGGGCAGCTCCCGGTGGCTCTTCCCGCCCCCCCAGACACAGGATCGTGGCAGCGTTTTGCCAGGTAACATAGGACCACGCTCCCTCGCTAACTTTTCCCCTTGGTATTGCCGACTACTCCCCTACTACCCCCAATACCCTCCCACCCTTCGCTGGTATTACTTAAATAGCCTCACTCCTCCGTGATATTTTGTTGCTGTCGGTTTTTTTTTTTTCCATTAGCTCCTTATATTGTTTTGCCACTAGAGGGAGTTTGATTAAGGTCGAGCAATTTGCTCTCAATACCTCACTTGTCACATTTTACTGCTCTAGTAGCTGTTTTCACTTAGTGATTTATATTAAAGGAGCCTCTGGTTGTCTCTTTCCTCTCTACCTCACTCCTTTCTCTAGTCAAAAATGTCCCTCCTCCCTCCTAGCGCCTCCTCATGGGAATACTTTGCCTTCCTGTCCTCTTTGAGCTTTACTGCTTGAAACATCAACAGCTTCTGCCACTTATACTCAGTTTGACTTTACTACCAACATGCTTCTACTGCCACTCACTACCTCTACCCCTCTGCTCTCATCAGCAAGCGGATAGCCCAATAGTCAGATACCTTCACCTTCATCTGAAGCCGCCACCCTGTGTCTCTATCAAGGCGTACCTCATCACCCCTCTATGGTTACTAACCCTATCTCTTATACTATCCAGCAACATTGAGATCAACCCTGGTCCATCTCTGCATCCCGTCATAACCTCCCCCCCCCCGGCCACCACCTCCCTAAAACCGATGGACTAACTTTCTCCCACCTGAATGCTAGGAGCCTTATGGCCAACCTCCCTGACCTCCTGGCTTGGGTCTATACTAACGTCCCGGATGTCCTCGTCATCACAGAAACCTGGCTTAAGCCCACAGTGCCTGACTCTCAGTGCCACTTTCCTGGATACTACATGCTTTGTATCGACCGTCCTGGCACTGAAAGGGGAGGTGGCCTTGCCCTCTACTTCAAAACTCACCTAAACATTACCCTTCTGCAGGACCCCCTCCTGCCAAACTGTGAAATCCTACACCCTACTGCTTCTTGGGGTGTAAAGAAACCCATATTTTTGTACTTATATTCCCCAAAAATGCTACACAAGGCATCACTGAACTCTAGGGTTTCTGCCTACAGTTACAGGCAAGAATGACATTATCTGCCTTGGTGATTTTAACCTGACTGGTCCGAGAAAACTCAGCTAACCTATCCTCCTTAGCTAGCAAGGCAAATCTATCCCAGCTCATACATGAACCCACAGGGTCTCACATGGGGCAACCGTGCCACCCCTTGACTGGATACTTACTAACAGGACGGAATATGTTGCCTCAGCCGGTGTGCTACCTGACACAATTAGTGACCACTATCCCATCTACTGTGTCTGGAACACTGTCATTCCTCCACTCCCTGCTAAAACTGTAACCTTTCCTAATCTCTCCCGCCTAAGTCATGAGGACTTCTTAACTGACCTTAACCTGGTCCCCTCTCTACCAAACAGAGGACATTAACATAGCCACAGAATATTTCAACTCCGTCCTCCTCTCTCTTCAAAACCTTCACATCCCAATCACCACATGTAGGATGGCAGGGAAAGTAACCAAGTGGCTAACACGCCCCCTGTTTCAACTTCTCAAATCTAGGGACAAACTTTGGTCCAGGTGGAAGATCTCCACCTCTGTCAAACTTTGAAGACTATCGTATATACATAACAACTGCAAAAGACAAATTCAGATTGCCAAAAGCACCTACTATAGGAACCTACTAATAACATCCTCTACAACCGCTGCATGTACTCTGAGTCCAAAATTGGGACACTTCCTCGCAACAACAAGCAACAGAATCTAGCTGACATGAACATTCAAGGTGTCTACTGCACCAACCATGACACCATTGCCAACGCCTTCAATGCCCTTTTTTCTTCTCCACCAGTTGCTACTCTAACTAGCCCACAACCTGACTGTCCCTCTCTCCTCCCTTGCCCCTCCCACCCCTCCCTTTCGTTTCTGGCTCCAACCACATACCTTGAAATTTCTTAAGCTACTTAACTCCCTTCCGGCGCGGGGTCAAGGGCCTGAGGGCATCCATCCTTGCATACTTAAGCAGTATGCACCTTGGCTGACCAGACCTATCACCTGGCTTTTTAACCTCTCGATTCATATGTCTACTGTCCCATCCACCTGGAAAACTGCCAGAACCATCCCTATACACGAAAAGGACGATGTCAAACTCATGTCCAACTACTGCCCTATATCTCTTCTGCTCATTCTCAGTAAGCTGCTTGAAAAAATAGTCCACCGCCAGCTTGCTGCTCACCTTGACATGTTTAATCTTCAAAACCCTTGCCAACATGGTTTCCAGCCCGGTCACAGTACCACCTCTGCACTTACACAACTTACAAATGACATCAGAAATAATATGGACCGTGGCCACTCATCAGCCGGCCTTTATCGATCTGTCTAAAGCTTCTTCGATATGGTACACCATCCTCTCATGCTAAAGAAGCTCCAATCCATTGGAGCATCTGACCAAGCCCTCTCCTGGTTCCATAGCTATCTTGCCAATCTGACTCAGGTGGTAGCATTTCACAAGGCCCTTTCCTCCCCCCTAAACATCTCCCATGGAGTTCCCCAGGGATCCACTCTTGGACCTCTACTTTCTCCTCTTCCTAAATGATATTCCCACCATGTCCCGGCATAGCTGCACTCTTATGTACGCAGATGACCTTGTTCTCTACTCTGGGTCAAAATCGTTGCTGCCATCAACTCCACTCTCACTAATGACTTCCAATTCCTGCAGACCTGGCTCTCTAGCAACCACCAAGTCCTGAACCTAGAAAAACCTGTGCTATGCTATTTGGATCCTCTAAAACTGTCTGCCCTGCGTAACAGGCTCGGGTTCAATGTCTTGACGGCTCCCTCATCTCAAACACTGAGTCCTTCAAGTACCTTGGGGTCACTTGATCACACACTTGACCTGTCTCAACATGTCAATATGGTGTGCCGTGTCACATGCTAAAATTGGCGGAGCTTATCGCGCGCCACTCCCCTCACTCCTTCTGCTAGACTTTCTGTTGCGAGAGGTATTCTCTTACCCAGCTCCAATATGCTCTGCCCTTCCTCTTTGCTGCAAACTCTGCTACACTCCACAAATGGGACACTGTCTACAACAACATCTGTAGATTCTACTTAACTGCCCCACATCTTACCCATCATTGTCTCCTTTACGCTATTTAAATTGGCTGTCACCTAAGGATATTCGAGCCTACCCCTGGGCTGCTTTATCGACTCCCCGTCTAGACCTCCCTGCCCTGTCTATCTTGCCAACCTCCTGACTCCTGCCTCACACACCTGCACTCTCAGGTCTTCCTCTGTCCCCATGCTCTCCACTAGACCTTGCATGACAAAATGGGTGAACAGGCATTTGCCCATTTTGCTCCCAAATTCTGAACTCACTCCCTATGGTGAAAACTTCAGCCTCCCATCGAGAATTCAAAAACTGCTGTTCACCCACCTCCTAGCCTCTGGCCAATGCAAATGTTTCTAATTTGCTTTGTCCCACTGCAGGCTGTCGGGTCTGACCCTGAGTACTACACTAATGTTCTCCCATGCAATACGCTTGTCTAGGTGGCTATGAACCTTGATGTCTTTACTGTCCTCAGCTGTCTTATGGTTACCCTAATTGTTTTATTTTACATCCTTATTATGATCTATGCCTAAAATGTACCCTTGTGTAACTATTACTGTGCTACCCAATGTATATCTTGTTTTGCTCCTGTACACCTATATTATGTCTGTGCATTTCTGCATATTGTAACCAATGTCCTGTGCTCTCCTGGGTCGTGCCTGAAAATAGGCAGGTCTGTTGCCTAGAGTACTTACCCGGTTACCAAAAGCTAATAAATAAATAAATAAATATCTAGGAGTAAAAGTGGGCCAGGATATAAAAGAAATGTATGATCTGAACTATACACCCCTCTTGGATATAATTTTGAAGGACTTGCAGAGGTAGAAGGCCCTCTTCCTATCCTGGATGGGTAGAATAAATGTTTTGAAGATGAATGCACTCCCCAGAGTACTATATGTTTTGCAGATGATGCCAATGGGTCTTCAGAGCATTGCTATTAAAAACTTGGAAAAGAGAGTTGGGCAATTTATTTGGCAGGGGAAAAAGCCAAGAATTAGCCTGAGAAAGTTAAAAGCCACTAATGAATTGGGAGGGCTGAATTTCCCTGATATTAAAGGGTATTACTTAGCAACCCAATATAGATAAATACACAATTGGGTCAATAAGGGATAAGCTGCCCAATGGTAAGACCTGGAGGAAGACCGATGCAGAGGCAGTCTTTCAGCATACTTAGGAAAAGCAGGTCTACAGGCTTATAAACGTCTGCAGTACCTAAATCCCATGGTTATTAGTAGTTTAGAGGCATGGAAAACCATCAAGGACGGGGGGGGGAGGGGACAACACCATTCTGGTTCTGGTGGCAGGCAACTCAGAATTTTTACCAGGACTGGAAGATGACAGTTTTATAGCATGGCAGGAGAGAGGTGTAAGATGTGTGGGAAACTTAATTAATAGAGACAGAATATATACATTTCCGGACATCTAAAGGGGATTGTGCCTTCTGGCAACACATCAATATAGGTATCTCCAAGTCTGCAACTATTGGAAGAGCCTGAACAGGGGAGGAGATAGTACCTCTAGTATAGCTCCGGTAGAGAAGGAGACACTGGGGGCAATACAATATGAGAAATGGTTAATATGAAGGGCAGCAAGGTTGGATAGGGCCTTTTTTCAGGGTGAAACCCAGAAAGTCAAAAGGTGATGGGAACAGGATCTTGGAATCACAATCACAGACCCTAATTGGGATTTACTACTGAGATCTCACACTGGATTATTACTTTGTAATAAATTTAAAGAAATGCAATTTAAGTTTCTCCACAGGTTGTACTACCCGCCCAGTATGGTGAATAAATTTCACCCTGGAATTTCCCCCATATGTACAAAATGTGATAGAGCCAGAGGTACAATGACGCATTACTACTGGCACTGCCCGGGGATACTGAAATACAGGAGGAGATCGCAGCTGAGATAACTAGACTGGAGGGCCAACCCCTGGAATTTTCCCCATGCTCTTTGCTCCTTGAGGTGATCTCCTGGGGGGGGGTCTAGGACCTCCATCCCAAGAGAATTAGGGTCTTGTTGGTTGTAGCACGACAGGTTATACAGAATTTATGGATATTCAGCAATGTCCCCATATTGGTGCAATGGAAAAATCTAGCCATACGAGCATTGGCGGTGGACAGATTAACATATGTCCTCAAGGGGAAAGAAGAAAGTTTTCTGAAGGTATGGGGGACCTTTTAGGGACACTATCGGTGGGAGAGGTAGCAATTTTAAGAGAGGGATGGATAGCTTAGATTCCTATTAGAGAGCCTTAGGAACCTGGAGCAGGCAATATAGGGAGACCATAACCATGACTTTCTGTTTGGTTTACCTGGCTTCCTTTGCTTAGTGTGCAATAGTCTGAGAGATAAGGTGTTTTTATTCAGTGAATACTCGGAACAAGGCATATTTTGTTTTTATTACTTTATTATGTCTTAATACATTGATCTTGTTATTAACTTTCTTAAAGAAGTACTGTCTCAAATGCTTAACTATGCTTTTAAAGTACCTCTTTTACAATGGCAGTTGTACAATTCTCTTTAAGCAGTACCACAGAGGAGTCTACAACATGTAATGTACTTTAAATTGTAATAATTAGAGGTTATACAGCTCTGTACACTATCAGTAAGACGTTACAGTTTTTCTATGACCTGCATGTACTGTATTTGGAAAATCCAATAAAAATATGATACAAAAATAAAACAAACAGAAAAATTACCCTGTAATGTTCATGGATGTTGGGGTGTGAGCCAAGGATGTGCCTTTCGATAGTTTGGTGAGCAAATATATTATAATTTTTTAATTATAATGACTTTTGTGATAGCCGCAGGATAGGCAGATAAATGATAGTTTGAATGTTTAACGGTAAATAACCATTCAAACTGTTAATAAACTGGTCAATTCTCAGAGTAATACTGATTGTGCTTCTGCCATCTTGTCTTTTTCCTTTTAAAGATGGATTTCTAAAGAAATCCTATTTCATTAGGAATGACCAAGACCTGTATTTAGGTCTCAGTCACATGCTTAGCAACAGTTTTGTATAATTTTTTAAAGGTTTTCGGATCAACTGTGTGTTTTGGGTGCAAGAATCATATCGTCCATCACTCGATTAGTTAGGAACAAATGATCTGAAAATAACTGTTCAGAGTTCTTCATAGTTTAAACTTTACTGTTCCAACTGCAAAGAGTTCAAACAGTTAAAGTCCATGTCAGTTTGAACTGTCATAGTTGCCTGGTGTCAAAGGTGATGAGTGTCCAATTTTTTAATTTTTATTTATGTACTCCTCTTGTGTTCTGTTGCATTCTACACATGTTTTAGTCAATGATGGTGTAATTATTCAAATGAATACAATACATCTGTCTGCCTTAATAGTACCAGTAACTGATTACAGGGTTTTTTAAAGGAACTGCAGATAGAGTAAGCTCACTGTTGAGAAAGTTTTGTATTGCAAAATTGAGTCTATGCGTTTGTCTATGTCCTACCACTTGGCTAACTGGCTGCAAGTTGTAAACTGTTTTGCATTGTAATAACTTCTCTGAAGCATCCTATGATACCCTGGTGCTAGTGGCCCCCTACCACCCTCCGATGCCACCCCTGTATGTTCAGCATAATTCTCTGATGCTAGTGAAACCCTCCCACCCTCTGATGCCATCCCTGTATGTTCAAAACAAGTCCCTGGTGTCCAGTGGTCCCTCCTCACACCTGATGCCCTACCTGATCTCACACTGGTTTTCCCTGATGTCCAGTAGTTCCTCCCATCACCTGATCTCCATCCTCATAATGGTGACAGGCAACCCTGGTAAGATAATCCCCCCAACGGCACTCACCAACTGACTACTGACTTGCAGGATTGATGGTGTATTATTGTCTCCCCAGAAACAGAAGCCCTGTCTCGCCCACACACTGCTCTTCTGAGCCCCATAGTTGCTGTATGTTGGTGGGTAGTGAACTCTCCTTTCTCCCATTAGCACCAACCACCCACCACCTGCTCCCTCATACCTGAGAGTTGGTGCTGCGATGAAGCAATGGTGAGTGACACAGTTCTCCACACACAACTTCAGCTGCCCACTGTCTGACAGAAGCAGAGATTGTGCTGCTTATTTATAGAGTAAGGCACATCACCCTTGCCCTATAAATAAGCAGTGCAGTCCTTGCTTCTTTTGGATGGTGGGTGGCCAAAATGGTGTGTGGAGGGATGTGTTACTTGCTGTCACTTCACTGCAGCACTGACACTCAGGTATAGGGGACCGGGAGGGGTGGGTTGTCAGTGCCAAAGGAGGGAGGAGGATCAAAACCATCCAAAGTACAATGGGTTGGGGGGGTTCTGAAGAGCAGTGTGCAGGAACAGGGCTCAGGGCTGTGTTTTTCTGGGGGGAGAAATTGCACTTTCAATCCCACATGTCAGTAGTGGGTCAGCGAGTGCCATGGGCGGGATTGTCTTACTGGGGTGGGTGGGCTGTCAACATTACAGGGATGGAGATCAGGTGGGGGAAGGGACCACCAGACACCAGGGCAATCCTTGTGAGATCAGGCAGGCATTGGGTGGGGATGGACCACTGGACACCAGAGAATATTAAAATTGTATATCTGATGGGGATTGGGTGGGGGGAGGGACCACTGGACACCAGGGAATTATGTATGGGACCTACAGGGGAGGGAGGGGGTAATCACTAGCACCAGGGATAGCTACTCTGGGACCAAGCAGTTGGTGGGGGGGTGTTGTCTTGCAAACCAGTCTTGCTCACCATACAAATGAGCCCATTATGGGCATGCAAATAGCCTCTTAGTGCCTTGCATGCCCAAAGGCTCATTTGCATGGGTCCATTTGAATATCAGAAATTTGGCATGGGCACAAGCCATTGTGGTGCCCAATTTCAAAAGCCATGTCAGAGCAGCACTAACTGGCTTAGTTCTGAGATGACTTGGCTTCATATTCAATCGAATATCACTGGTGCATTATTCCACTGAATATAGCATCTTCAGGCAAATTTTTGTGCTCTGCTTTGTGCATTTTTGAATATCACGCCCCTATTGTGTTAACTGTTTTGCCCATGTACAGAATGTGAATTTTTAAGACCCTCTTTATTAAGGTACAAGAGATATAGCTCTCCATTAAATACAATATGAAGAGTGTGAGACTGGCAAAGTAGTTCATGGAATGTTACGATACTACTTCGATACATTATTATGTACTTTTTTGCTGTTTTTGTTAGTCATGGTTTGGCATTGGATTTGGGGCAGATCTACAGAGTAGTCTCAATAGGACTCATACAAGAGTGCTTGTTCCCTTTTTAGCAAGGTTTGGGGAGAGTTAATGTTAAGCTGGGCTGCTGCCACAACAGTGCTCTCCCTCATCAGTTCGCAGTAAGAATTCCTTTACGAATTCCTCTACATTTCAAAGGTTGATCTTGGTTGGATATTCTGGTTACTAGGAGCAGTTTGGAGACCATATCCATCACAATTCTGGGTCTTGACTATAGTGGCAGCCAACCCCATATATAGCAGTATCGGGACATGGTGGTTGCTACCATTTTATAGATAGCACTTTCTACACATAAGGTAGCATAGCGC
Organism: Neoceratodus forsteri; assembly: GCA_016271365.2. NCBI lineage: Eukaryota > Metazoa > Chordata > Ceratodontiformes > Ceratodontidae > Neoceratodus > Neoceratodus forsteri. Next base: position 108,635,409 of record CM057456.1, on the reverse strand, counting down.
TAATGAGAATGATATTGCTTCATGGCTCCCCATAACTACCAATATAAACATGGAAGGGGGTGGCTCCCACTGTATATAACACTAGCTGGAAAGTGATCATTCTGAAGGATCTTCATGAAGTCAATATAATACACCATTTTCCTAGTTTAAGTAAGGACTAAATCATGATGAGGTGTGGTTTATTGCCTGATAAAAGCACACCCCAGGAGTGTAAGGAGACACAAGGCATTTGTGCTGAGTTCTTTTAGCACCTGGGAAGTGCTTATATCAGGCCATAAACCACAGCCTGAAATGTCTTATTCTGCTTATAAAATGGCTAGAATTTTTAAAAAAATGAATAACAAGTTAATGCACTTTTAAAAATTTAATTAATTTATTTAACTTTGCCTTTCAGGTTTTTGTTAAATTTGAAAAATTAGTCCCTTTTAAGGCAAAACTGCATAATGTTATGCATTTCAGGGATGAGATGTGTGTCTGTTCCTCAGCCCTCCCCCCACATACACACACACAGACAAATGTTTGGCAACTTTTTATTTCTATACTTTTTCTATTTTTGTTTCAGGGTGTCTTTTACTGCAGGTGTTTCTTTCAGATTGTCAGGTTTCAGTGTTTTTTCCTTGTCTTGTGATGTTTCCTCACCCCTACCCCTCCCCTCCACACATAAAGAATGGATGTTTAGTGTGCATTTATTTTTTTTATGTTTTCCCTCTTTCTATCTGTAGGACAGTTACATTCATCCATTACAGCTTCATATACAGCAAGTGATTGGCTTCATTGGGAGTTAGCGCATCCCTCTGCAGCCACTGTACTGAATGTTTTCACTACTGAATTTTTAGTACATTCAGTACTTCATTGCCCAATAGTACTGTCTTATGAACAGCCAGTCTCTACATGCTACTATGAGTATCACAGACACCACCATGCATAATTTAATACCAGGAAAAACAACAAGGCACTGCACAGGCTGATAAAGAATGTAATGTAAAATTTATTATAGACACATAAATATTTAGTGAACAAAAGAGCCCTGCCCTTTGAGGCACACTGACTCTTCATAAAGAAGCCATGTCTACAGTATCGTACCTGTTTCTGACTCCATAGAAAACAACTGTACAAACATACCTGGCGGTCTAGAGGTCCTCCCATGCATTCTTTAGTCCCTGTTTATCTGAAATACAGTGGCAGTCCAGTGATAACCCCATATATCCAAGATGGCAGCTGGCAAAGATACACAACTGACTTTCACCTATTACAGTAAGAAATTTTTCCTTGATCTACCCAGATCTGCCAAGAAGTGAACTGTTTACCTATCAGATAAGATATCATCAGATACAGTAAGTATCTTCATTATTTATTTCTTATTTGATAGGTCCTTCCTGTATAATCAAGGATCCTTAGTGTCTCCACAGCCTCCTTTTATGGTATCTTGCTTTCCAGGTCTGTAAATGATTTCCCAGGTCCTCATTATTCCCTGCCACCAGTGGAGCAGGTAAGTCCTTATTTTCATTAATGTCTTCCCCGTCACTTACTAGGTATAACAAGTTCAGTATCATAACTGACAACTTAACATTAGTGATACTGGTCAACAATTCTTGTTTAAAATAGGGTCCTGCATGATACAGGAAGAAAAAGCTAAAGCCAATGACCAGATAGTTTCACTGGACACTTCATTAGGCAATGTAAACAGGCAGACTGACTGAGCCTGGTGGTCCATATCTGACGACACCATCTATGTACCTATGAAGAGCTGTAGAAACTGTGCCATGGTCATCTTTGAGGGGATCAACTGTTGAGATTTTGGAACTATCATGACTGAATATCATTCAGGCAAACAACTTTATCCATTTTACATAAATACAGGGGAAATAACATGTTTAATGAATTGCCATACATTAGCTTATTATCTTAGCAAAGAAGTGAATTTGTATGCTTGTACAATACCCTATTCTTGGATTTTGCTGCCATGACATTTTGGCAAAAATCTCACTGGGAGATACAGGAGTATTATTGCAAATTTCAAGAATTATCAAAGCAGTGACATTCACACAGTTGTCTTCTGGGGAAACATTGTCCAACACTTATTGCCCAAGCAATATTTTTTAAATAATGACTGTTCTGGAAATCAGTTGAATGTCATAGAACACACACACACACACACACACACACACACACACACACACACCAGATTCCTTGGAGTCTGAACATTTTTTGGGGGGAATTTAGAATTTCATTCTTAATGGCCAAATACTCCAAATTCTGAAAACAATTTATCAGATGCAGAATCGGAATCGGATTTTGCATCCAAAATCCTCCCCCATCCAGTACAGTTTTTTTCTGAATTCTCTTTCTATCTTGCCTTTTTGCCACCACTTGGCATAGCTGTTGGGATTGTTGGGCTGGCTGGTATCTCAGATGGTATAGGAGTCATCCAGTCCTGCGGTCCACTCTGTTTAAAAAATGCTGCTACCATAAAATCGAATTTGTTGCTTCAGTGTCCACTCTAATGTAATCCATCAACAGTCAGGTCATCTGTGATTTGGCAATGACCCAGGCAACTATTCTCTGGCAGCAGAGGCATCACCCCCCACATTCAGCTCCTAAGTAGTAGTATAGGTATTTGGTTCTGTAACATGCTCCCCCACCCATACCTGCTCTGGTCCTCATGAGAGGAAATTAGATGTCCCTCATCCTGCATCTGGCTGGTAGAGGTCAGCAGGTAAGAAGATTTTTTAAATAAATTCACTTTCATTTGGAGGCAGTGTTGCAGCAGAGACTCCCATTTGCTTTTCACTGGTCTTGTTCCCAGAAGCCCCTGGGACTTTCCCTAAGTGTCCAGTGAACTGCAGATGGCCCATCTGAAGAAAGCCCTGAGATTAGCTACAGTATCACCAAACACTACAACTACTGTCTATGAGTTAGATGGGGTGGGCTACAGCCTTTGACCAGAGAATGGTCATTAGGGGCTGGACTGCCAGTATATTACATTGGTGTTGACATTGAAGCATCAAGTGTTATTTTATGGCAGCAGCATTTATTTAAAGAGAGAGGACTGCGGTCTGGATGGCCTATATGCCGCCTAAGCCTGCAGGGTCCCCAGCTAGCAGCTAAAGTAAGGGGAGGGTGGCAAGGGTGTGGGAGTGCTTTGCGGAGGGCATTTTCGGAGCATTACTAGGTGTAGGGAGGTTTTCAATATGGGGAAACAAAATTAGATGCAAAATTTAAATGTCTGATTCTGCCTCTGATTCCATTTACTGTATATGCCTTAATTGAAAGGAGAACAGAACCAAAATCATAATAAGAAATTCTTTAATATCTGACTAGGTACAGGTACTGACAGACCAGACTGCATTGAGTCTGAGATCACCTACTTCCCAAATGCCTAGATACACGGTGACACCATAGGACTTTAACATACTTGAAAAGTAAACACCACAAAAACCACAGCTGAAATATAATATTAACAATGTCCCATGGCTGACACATTCTTTAGTAGGTTCTGTGAACATATACGTAAGGTACTAAATAGAGCTGTGCAGACTGAAAAAATCTGAATTTGCAGAATATTGTCAGTATTTTGTGGACTATTTATTAATTTGCTCATAACTCAGCTGTTAACTGAGATAGACATCTGAAATCTGAAACTAGCTATACATATATATGTAGCAATAAAGATTACACTTGAAAACTTTATAACATTTCGATGAATGTTTTAAAATGATACTAAATTAACTAAAAGCTACATTTTTGCAAAATGCTTGGCTACTTACACCACAACACCCTTTAAAGCATGATACTTAAAACTTCATGCACATACCCATGTTGTGTGTTTCTGTAAATCCTTGTACTGAAAATCTAATTTTGATTAAATGTTTGGTCATGCACAACTCACTCTCTCTCAGTCTAGGACTCTTAAATTTTGTACACGTATGAAAACTGTTAGTACCTCTATGACTTGTCAAATGTGACATCATCTGGCTACATACCTTAAAAACTAAACCAAAGTAACTGAAATTTAATATTTGGTGAAATTCAGTAGACTTTTTTAAATGTATTAATTTGATCACAACTCAGCCATCTATTTAGATAGACATCTATAATTTGACATAATTACTTGCTGTTGGAGTTCTAATTGTGTGCTAAATATCAGGGCATTAGGGTACATCATCTCAAAATGACGTACTCAAAGTCTGTCTTTTAATTTTTTTTAGGGAAATTTCATGCACATTTTTATTTGCATATTACTCAAGCATCTTTAGATCTTTAGTGCTAGAAATCTGAATCTGAGTACATATATAAATGTAATAATTACCCATAGATCTTCAAATTGTATAACATTTCAATGACAGCTTTGAACATTACACTAAACTAAAATCAAAATGTTGGCAAAATGTTTGGCTACCTACAGACAGATTCCCTTTGAAGCTTGAGACTTAAAACATGGTGTACACACCCATGTTGCATGTTTTTTGAAATCTTAAAACTATGGAGACATTTGGATAAGAAAGTTTAAAAATTAGATGGACGAAATGGAAAATTACATTTTGATTAAATCTTTGGCCATCCATAACACAGCTCGCTTTCAATCTGGACTGTAAAATGTGGTATGAAAGCCATTAGTGTGACATACCTGCCAAATATAGTATCATTTGGGTACATACTTCAAATACTAGACCAAAATAACTGAAATTTTAAATTTGGTGACATTTTGTGAAATTTTTTCATGCAAATTCCATGAAATTCTGCAGATTCAGAATAGTAATTCAAGAGGGATTCTGCTGGCAGAATTTTAGATTCTGGACAGCTGTAGTAACAAACTGCTCTTTACAATTAGTTGGTTCTATCCATTCTTGTATTGTAACCTACTTTGGAGTCGAATTATTGTGCAATTTATGCATAATGCATTGTATATCCCCTAGGTAAAATGTGAATTCATAGCTATGTTTTGAATATGTTTTCACCATCCACTATGTATTTAGTCCTACACTAGTTCACTCATGCTTTATTATGTGTTGCCAATTTTCTACCTAAATTTTTGTTAAGCCACATGTGTTTATTATACTCTGTATGTTGTATGTAATCTCCAAGTTTGTGCTTAAAAATAGGTATTTGTTTGCCTAGTACACTTATCTGGTCAACAAAAACTAAATAAATAACCACAGTAGTTTTGTTTTTAAGTTTATTATTGTTTAGTAATCACACTGATATTACAAATGTTTCTAGCACTAGTTAAAAAAATAGCTTTCATAAAAAAAGACAATTGTTTTGCCTTTCATCTTGTGATGTAATGACGAGATGAAGCTAGGCTCAGGAGTATATTTTCCTTGTAGCTTTAAAAAGATGCAGAAGTTAATTGTTCAAATGAGTAAGAGACTGCCGGCATATGTGACACTTAATTGTTATATTCCATTTGCTAGTGATAGTAGAAGTACCTTAAGAGAACAAAGGTGTCTAATTTAAAAAGCTGTATTTCTGATAAAAGCTTAAAGGATGCAGTAAGCTGGACGTGCTAGAGAAAACAGGGCGAATTACAAAATTTAAGCAGTACTTAAAATGTAATGAAATGTAAATCCTACCAGTACTAATTAAAAGAGTTATTTTGCTTCCATGTGTAACATAAGCTGAACTTTTAATTATTCTGCCAGTTTTATTGGTTGTTTAGCTTTATTTTATAACAGTTTTTTTTACTTTTCCTTTTAAATGGCTTTGATTCATTCCTTGTAAGAGACTATAATCAATACAGCAGATGTACTGTATTACAACTCATACATAAATATATATACCCTTGGGAGCTGACAGAGAGAGTATGTGCAAGTTTTCATAAGCAGGACACTATAATGTTATATGTAATACGGATCTTGTATTGACTGTTGTAATACTACTTGGATCATTGCTTTCATAAAAATATTAGGAGTTGGTTTACCTTCACCTTGTATGTAGTATAGAAGCTATAACAGAAGGTTTTTACTTCCATTAGAAATCTAGACAGGTAAAAAGCTCACGTAGCTAATTAACTTACATTTTTTTATTTCACGGTTTGTACTGCAGATGTACACCAGCCACTGAATAAACTGGAGAACTATTTAGAATTCAAGGAATCAAATTCCATCTGTTTGAGTGATATGCTTCACCTTTTATGAAACTAATATAGCAGACATTTATGCCAAAGGTTCAAACTCCTTTGAAAATACACACACAAAATAAAATCTTGAGTCTCTCCTTGAAATAAAAGGAGGAATGTAAGCTATATGTCCTTCAAAGAATCCTTTTGAAAAGTAGGATTCCATTGACTGCTCTTCTTTGTTTTTCTGGGTAAAGATCAGATAGATTCACTGGAAGTTTAATAGCTGAGAGAAAGACAGCTTCCATGGCCATATCACCAACTGTGGAAAAGGATGCAATACAAGACCCTTCTTCAACTATCAGTTCACCTATTAAATGGACATCTGCATGTCATGCATATTAGAGCAGCCTTGATAGCGCTGAAATAATTATTTCTCTTTTGCAATGCTTAGATTAGTATTGTCAATGTCTAAGGTTCACCAAAGTTCAATCAGTGCAGGCAGAGGTGGTATGGTACAATTCACATTCACCTGTCATGCCAGTGAGTTGCTTTTGTATTATGATGTAAAGTATGCATTGCATGACCAACTCACATTAGGGCCTATGCACCAAGATGCATGTTCTGTGTCTGTATGGGCCATACTGCTGGTGCACCCAGATACACTGTGGAGATACCGTAGCAACCTGTACATTCCGTTAACCAACATTAGTGCACTAGAGGCAGACACATGGGAGGGGCATACTGTCATGTGTAGGACCGTGCAAAGCAGTCACAGGATGGACCAACAGTGCATGGTCATGTCCTGTGACCTCATCATATATGAACATCTGTATCACCCTGCCAGTTCACAGTGCACACCCACTAGTGAATACTATCACTATGCAGGTGACAAGTTGAGCAGGAGCTATTGATGGCAGGATAGATGCACCAGCAGTTGGCCAGACATGGAGTTGGTCACTAACAGGTCAGACCATGGACTGCCACTTTCCCCTTTGCAGAGTATGGATCCGAGGCAACAGTTGATCACAGTGCACTAAATATTCAATTGTGCAGGTAGCTGCTAAGGAGGCAGACATCAGGGAGCTCTATACGATATGATACTGTGTGTCAGTCACTGAAGGCACCAGCAGAGCGAGACCAGGCTGCCATTCATCATCCAGATGGTCAGCAATGCTGGTGCCCAGGAAGCAGTGCCAGTAGTCACCATCAATTACAAGTGGGGTGACCTCGGGTTGACCATCAACCATACAAGGAAAAATCTACACGATGTTCTGTGATGTAAACAGTATTACTAATATGACAGAGACAATGACAGGAAAATACATTGAGTGCATGATGGCATACACCCTGACAAAGGCATCTCTGCATGGTGAGGAGAAGGGCATGTGCACACTGCCAGGCATTCAATGACTCACAGGGCTGCCAGGGGGCTGCACAGCTAGGTTAACTACCCCTATATTGTATCCTACAGACCCCAGACCAGAACCATTGCCAAACACAGAGGCTACAAGGCTACACTTTGATGGGTGCCAGGACCCCTAGACCAGCCCTGCTGGAAGGGAGCTGGTTGAATGAGGTAGGTGGCATTGGCTGCAAGTGGACAGATATTTTAGGGAATGTCCCACAGCAATGCCATGTGCAGTAATTCATGCCATGTCTCCTTCCCCAAAGGTAACTTGCAGGAGGAGAGTACATTGGTGGAGGAGGATGGTAGCTCAGATGACCAATCCAAGCAATGGCCATGCAGAAGGTGGACATGGAAGTGGACAGCACTGTGTAAGTCAAAGGAAAGCCTCCAATGCAATGTTAATGGCATGTATGATACCCGTGCACACAAACACGTGTCCCACCCACAAGTACTCCAGGGATCCTCATCAGAGCCCAGCACACAGGGTATAATTTCAGCCAACAGATGGAGACATGGAGGGGATACATACACCAGCAGAGCCAGCAACCACCAACAAGTATCATCCAAGCACATACTACCCGATGGAACTGAGTGGCCAGTGCCACCAAATGGGGTGGCAGGGGCACACACAGTAGCTCACAGATAATAGGGACAAGGACCCTTCAGGCCTGCATATCCAAGGTGCACAGCACTGAGTGCAGAGGTGGATCTCCCAAACCTTCTACCCCTATGCACTGCAGCTCCAACAGGACAGTCTATGTGCCCCGCAGAAGCTGACTGCTGAGGAAAGGGGCATGGTGGATGCATGGACCGAATTGGTGACATAATTAAATGAATCATGGGCACCATCCTAGCTCAGTCGCCCCCTTACACTGCCATAGCTGGCAGTCTCACCAGATCAGGCTCCCCATCACCTCTACAGCTATCAGTCCCATCAGAGTGGGCCTCACATTGTACCACCACAGCCAGCTGCCACACCAGAGCAGGAGGTCTGCCAACTAACACCACCAGCTGGTACGCAGACAAATGCACCAGGCCAGTCATGGGAAAAGGCAACCACAAATACCTACCATCTTGGCAATTATGCCTGCACATTCAGAGGATTCAGGCCTGACAAGGGACAGTAGTGCACAAGCACATATCTGAACCTCCCTCCAGTACAGCACAAGTACTGGGCCATATAGCACTCATGGTACATCATCACAACCACTATACTACAACCAACCACACTTCCCATACCCCCCTGCACTCTGCCACAAAGACTTCCATTAATGAATGAAAATCCCCTTCAGAAGGCCATATTGTACCACCCCTCTAGACAGTGCCTCCTCATACCAGCGATGCAGTGCCTTGTCACCCTGATCACCCCATTGGCTGTAATCAACCTCATCACGTGGCATGGGTATATTCCTCCATACAGCTCTGTTATGCAACATGGCACATGCAGTGAACACTGCATGCCTTCCTAAGGGTGAGCATCATTGTGTCACTGGTCATTTCGAGGCACTGGAACCGCATCTTCAGGAGGCCTATTGCCCTCACCACCACTGAATATGTCTTTCTGTGTGCCTCTTTACATGCCTCCTTGGCTTTGTGATATGCTGCTAGGTATGGGGATATCAGGTGTGGCTGTAATAGATAGCTGCTGCCTCCTGTGTTGGAGAAAACAACAGTGTTAGCACATTTTGGCTGCATGGCATGCACAGTTCTGAAAAAAATCCAAAGAGACTCTCCTCAAAATAAAAACGGACAGGAACAAGAAGTGCAGCACTTCACAAAGGTGACTAACCTTAACAATCAAAGTCTTCAAGTTAGAAATATGCAACAGTGCCTCACTCACCAAGCGTGTAATAAATTATAACAATGTGGAGAAAGAACACAGTCCATCAAAAGTATTTCCCAGACAGTTCAAAGGACTGAAATTTTTTCCTTAGGTCATTCAGAACCTCCACAACACACGGTAAGATTTTAAGATTTGGTGAATACAAGAATTCTGCACTGTTGGCACTGTTGCGCACTTGAGGACCATGCATAGTTCTGCCAGCTGTGTAGTGGATGTTCACGCACTAATCAGCCATTGATCCCTGCCCTCATGTGCCCTAAGCAAGGTGTTGAGCCTGGAGCCATCAGGTATATAGGCATCATGTCATGACCTGGGGTATTTTTCACATGCATTTAGGATGATAACATTCTAATCACTTACCACCTGGTGGTTGTTGCTGTGGAAGCCTTTGAGGTTGTGGTATTCCTCTTCATCCACAGGCAATGCCAGGATCATGACTACAGTCAATGACCACCAGTACCTTATGCATGCCATGCATGACATATAATGCCTCCTTTGTGGACTGTGTTTAAAGCTGTGTTGTCAGGAATATGATGCACTCATACACATGCAGGGGCATGGTTTTGGAGATCTAGTGCAGTGGTCTGGACATGGACATCTTATTGGTGGTGGTGCATTGCCTATCACCTTCTGAAAGGATCCCATGGCATAGTGCAACAATGTGCACAGCACCTTTGTCTCCACATACATTGCCTGTGACCACTAGGTACCTGGGGCAACATGGGCAAGGACCATATTGCACACCCATGTGATTATTGCATGGTTTACAAGGAACCATTCAAGGCAGTGTGCAACCCTCTGGGCACATACATCCAGCTTGGACTGAAACACACGTGGCCATGGCCTGGCCCTCCATACCTGTTCTTTTTTATTTGTTTGTTTGTTTTTATATTTTATATATGTTATTGGCTTAAAAAAAAAGACACACTACTATATACAAGCAAAAACAAAAAGAACATCTCCTGTAGCATAAGCAATACAATCACAAATAGTTAATACCATAGATAACATACATTGAAATGAAAATTAGTTTTGTAAGAGCAGAGGACCAGCCTTCCACGGAATAATATCTGGACTACATTTAGAGGCAGTATATTAGCTTCTCAACCCCAATGGAAGTTATTCCAGAGTCATAAGAATTACAAAATATCCCAGTTCCTTACATACATCTGTAGCCTGTTTAACATATTTGCTATACTGTAGATGTCTCAGCCCTAAGGGCAAACAGCAATTCTGCATGCCATTCTTAATAGGCAGGGATATTGCATTTTAACCAGTGATGCAAAAAGGCCTTTTTATCACATGCTGAAATAAGTGCTATATGACGTTTTTGATTACCCACCAAATAGCCTGTGTAGTCACCAATCAGTTGATAGCTCGGGTAAACACATTAGCCAATCCAAGTAGTGGGTTCATTTTTGCTTTGTTAGTTTGGCACAAGGGCTGAGCCTTGGAGTAATTCCAAAGAATATACATAAGTGTTCCAGGGCCTTCATTACACCTAGTTTATATATCTGTTGGCAATTTTTGCATATTGTAACGTTTCTCAGAGGTATAGTATAAATTGTGTATTATACTGAGTTGCATTAACCTGTATGTATCAAGTTTAACATATTTATACCTATCCTTCCAGATATGCTACTGCTCATGATCACCATTTTCTTTGGGTAAGACATTCTGCCAGTATGGTACTGCCGCACCCAGTTTATTTGGAAGAAGGTCATGAAGGTCCATATATAACTTAGAGATGTGGTGATGAATGCATATCCACTTTATCAAAATGCCAGTGTATCGCTATGAGTGGTAGTTCTAGGATGGCATCTTGCCAGTAGATGTGTGACTTGCAAAAAGCAGAATACCACTTCTTGTTTGCAGCCTGAGATTGTCCTTGAAAAGTGTGAAAATCCTAGAAGTTTTTTTTTTAAGAAATAAGTGATCTTCTCTATCAAAATTAATAGTCTCCCAAAGAGGCTTATGAATGGGCTTTCCTTCAGTTTTAAAGGTGGGGTTAACTATCATGGGTTGCAAACGATCTGTTACTGTGGATAGCCACAATAGGCTATATAACTGCCCATGTATATAATCAGAGGCTGTTATACAAGTATGCCTAAGGCACTTAGGTAACAGGTGTGGTTTTGTGTGTAACATTGCCCTTAATTGTATATGTGCTGCCTTGCAAAGGACTTCCTCTAGTTGTAGCCGTGAGGGCACATAACGTTGATCATGCTGTGAAGCTGTCTCTGGGAACCAACATAAATATTTACTGGCCAAGACAGCAAGATGATAGCAATGCAGATTAGGCAATCTTAACCCTCCCAGAAGCTTAATTGGTGCTAGTTTGTGATAAGCATGGTGAATAAATTTCCCTCCTCGCAAAAAGTAGATATGTGTCTATGTAATTTAGTAAATCAGTTCTTAGGAATAATTATATTCAACATACTCAGTAGGTAAAGGACCCAATCTGGGTGATTCATCTTAATCAACCTAACCTGCACACAAAGAGTGAGGGGAAGGAGGGGCCACCTATCAAGATCATCCTTAAGTTGTTTAATAAGTGGATCAAGATTTGAGGAGAAAATATTAAGGAGATGTTTAGTGACCTGGATACCTAAGCATTTAATTTTGTGTTCCTTCCATGTGAGACCATATTCAAAATTACATTTTTATCCACCCCTGCATTAAGAGGTGTAACTTCAGGTTTATCTCATAATTAGATAATCTAGTAAATTTTTCTATTACTTGAAGGGCACCAGACAGGGATGTATGGGGATATTTAATATATAATAAAATGTCATCTGCATCTGCATATAGCAAGACTTTATATGCAGTGCCCTAAATGTCTAACCCTTCTACCTCAGGAGCAGTCTTCAGTTTAAGAATTTGGGGTTCTAAAAAGAGATTGAGAAATAAAGGGAATAAGTGATATCCCTGTCTCTGGGTCTGTAATTACCCACTATTGCAAGATTGGTTCTGTGTGATAACGGCAACTACAAAAGAGCGCCGACAAGAAAAGCAAATGAAAAATAGTGGAAAGTAATACTGCAAAGAGCACTGTAGCATGCTCCAAACTCAGGCTACATCTGCACTTGCTTTTTCTGTGAGGGGCTCCTACCACCACAACTCCCAACATTTCATTAACTATCTCTGGGGGGTAAATACAATTCGGGACAGGGACAAACTCTGGAAGGGATACAGTACAAGGGGACACAAGTCGGGAAGGGGAAGAAGGTTGGTGGGTGCAATCAAATTATTCCCCACTAGGGGCAAAGCGGAACAAAGTCGGGAGTGCCAGTGGTGGGTGGAACTGGAATTAGCCCAAAAAAAAAATAACCTAAAAAAAATAATCCCCACAGCCCATATCGAACCCGTGTCTGCCAGCCACACAGGGGGTGACTGTAACCTCTACACCACATGGCCACCTCAGAACTGGCCTGGCAAACAAGTACCTACATGCTTGACACATAAACAACCTGTACAGCTCCCAGCCGAAACAAAAACGCTGACCGTAACATGGGCTGTTAAAATACTGTAGCCAGTTCACACTCACTGTTTTAACGTCACCCAAACTGACTCGCTATAATTTGCTCACTCAAATCACAGGATACCTTGAGCTCAAGCCCCGGTTTAGGAAGTAATGTGATAAAGGACTCTGTAAGACTTCCTTCAGAGAGGCTCCTATTATAGAGATAAGTAAAAAAGTCCAGAAGGAGGGGGCAATGTTCTCCTTTAAAACACTTGTAGAAGCTAGGGAGAACCCACCAGGTCCTGAAGCCTTGTCTTGAGCTAGGTCTCATATGGCCTGGTCAATCTCCTCTATCATTATGCCAGCAGAAAGATGGCTTCTATGGGATTCATTTAATTTGGGAAAGGGTAAGTCTGCAAGATATGTGTAAGTATCTGTTACTAAGGAGCCTGAGTCAATTTTCTCACAAAAAGAATCATAGTAGGATCAAAATTTTTATGCTATACCTTTGGGTTAGTGACTAAATCAGGTATGCCAGAGACCCTCAGACCTTGCTTGTTGATGAACCCTAAGGGCCATCTGCTTCCCCAGATTTTCTCCTTGGTCAAAGTACATGACTTTGATCTTCTATATGACCAATTCTGCTGCTTCTCTGCTGAGCTCAGAATGAAAGGCTCTGAGACTGTTAAGCTTTAGCCAAGTTGCTTCTGTGGTATTTCTGGATAATGTTCTTTCTAGAAGCCAGATTTGACTAAGTATGTCCTTTACCTTTTGTTCCCTTTGCCTTTTCCTTTTAAATGTGAGCAAGATCAGCTCCCCACAAAAACTACATTTGAAGGCCAGCCAAAATACATCTTCCCTTTCAACCAAACCTATATTGTGTTGGATAAAGTCTAAGATGAACTGCTTTATATAAGAAATACACTTTTCATCTTTTGAAATGTGGTTATTTGGTCCTATTTCCTTTCTTGAATTAGTGTAGGAGTAAATTGCAAATACAGAATTATGGGTGAGTGATCCCACACAACTCTGGTGTGAATTTCATAGCTTCCCACCCCCTTCAAAAGCTTCTTGCTTATATGAAAATAATCTAATCTGGACAGAGAACCATGTATTGGTGAATGAAATGTGAATTAACAGTAGGATACAATAGACACCATGGCCCGGATATTCAAACTGCGCCAGGCTGTGGCGCAAGCCTGGGTGCAGCTCAACTTTGTTACGCAGGGGTGTGGCCTGGACCATATTCAACGGAGCTGTGCTATGGCACAGCAGCTTTGAATATCGCACCCTGGCCACCCCCACTGTGCATGGTGCAGTGGCACTGCGCCAGCGCAAGTGGCCAGAGTGGAGCATGGAGATGTGCTAGCAAGTGCCATTGCGTCATGCACAGCACCTGTGATATTCAAAAGGGGACATGCAAATGGAGCCATAATTTATGCAAGGCGCACATGGGGCCATTTGCATCTCATTATAGCCCCATTGCATGCCTGTCATGGGTGGCGCTCGATCCCTGGACTTGCACCTGGCGCCCTGCCAGGCAGCAGCCATCAGGGACTGACGCCCCCTGCAGCCCGATTGTGGGCATTAGTCTAAAAGAACCCCCGTACAATATCCCTGGTGGTCCAGTGGACTGCTATGTGCCTGATGCGGGCATTGTGTATAACAATAACCCCCCGTCCAATATCCTGGTGGTCCAGTGGACGATCGCTGCCTGATCGCGGGCATCTATACAGCATAAAATATTCCAATTACCCTGGTGGTCTAGTGTACCCCCTCCCCACCCACCCACTGAGCCCACTGCCCGCTCACCCCCATCAGCCGGCAGGTGGCACCCACCAGCCTGCCGCCCCACCGTCCACCGACTGACAGCTCAGTAGGGCTGCACGCCCATTGGTTCACAGTGTCAGCCAATGGGTGTGCAATATACCGTTACTCAGTCCAGATATGTGAATGAATTCATTCACGTATCTGGACTGAGTAGTACAGTATGGGCTGCATGCCCATTGGCTCATGCTGTGAACCAATGGGCATGCAGCCCTACCGAGCTGTCAGTCGGCGGGCAGTGGGTGGCAGGCGGGTGGGTGCTGCCGCCCACCGCTGACCGGGGAGCAGGGTGGTGGGGCTCAGTGGGCGGGTGGGGAGGGGGTACACTAGACCACCAGGGTAATAGGAATCTTTATGCTGTACAGATGCCCGCAATCGGGCAGCGATCGGTCCACTGGCCCACCAGGGATATTGGGCATGGGGAGGTTATTGTTCTACACAAATGCCCGCGATCAGGCACATAGCGGTCCACTGGACCACCAGGGATGTTGGAGGGGGGGTCATTGTTATACACAAATGCCCATGATGGAGCATGGGGTGGCACCACCAGGTGCGGCAGGAAGTCGGGTGGCCACTCACAGGTGGCAGCTGCCATGTTGCACCCTGCAATGCGGCAGCTCACCTGTGGGTGGCCATCATTTGTTCCTTTTTTTTGGGGCTTAACTTTGTGCAGGTGCAGGTAGGGTTGTGCATGCATGATTCTGCACATCCTGGGCTGAATATCAGGCTGTGCAGGTTATGCATGAGCTGCGCCTCCAACCTGTGCCTGCATGCATTACTGATGCACTCAGGCGCGCCAGGTTGTCTGAGCACTTTTCCCTTTGAATATCGCACCGGGGCGCATCAGTGGGTTGTGCATGGTGCAACAGTGTTGCGCCATGAGCAACCCTTTTGAATATCTGGGCCTATGTGTCCACTAAGTCCAGCGTATCTATTAAATCTCTAAATGCTCTTTGCACAGAGGAGAAACCACAGTGGACTGCAGACTCCTTGCCCAGAACAGAATCCACAGTGATGTTCCAATCACCTGCTAACAGAATTAGAAGATGGGTCCTCTGCGCCAGTTTACAGATGATGTTCATAATAAAAGTCAGGGTTGTCAGCATTGGGTCTGTAACCGGAGTCAGGTACCACCTCCTTCTGATCAATGCTCCCTTTAAATAGGATTTTCCTGCCCTCCTCATGTGCTACCTCCTTCAGCAATATAAATTGGATTGACCTGGCAAATATGATCAGACACCCCATTTATTAGTTGTATCCTCCACCCCATACACCAGCCTGACCCACTCTCTGTGGAGCAACTAAAGCTGACTTTTCTTAAGGAGCATATCTTGCAAAAAAAGAGATTTGTGCTTGAAACTTCTTAAAGTGTTTAAGCACTTTATATCATTTCATTTGGTTTAGTGTACAGTACCTTTCATGTTTCAACTTACATATTTAATTTGACTATTACCATAACTGAACATATACAAGTGCAGCCCTGTGAATGGGATACGCTTCTGCCCAATTTCTAATCCACCCTGAATTAATCAATTGTGCTTTGCTCTACCTCCCAACTGATCTCACATGTAGAATGAACAATATGAGAATACCAACAATGGATATACCTGCTAGTGTAGTTTTGACTTAAGTTGAACCTTTCTAACCTGTACATAACATCAATTACAACACAGAATGATAAAGAGAAAACTTACAGCCCACCGTTTACTTCTACAGTGGGAATAACTGGTAATCCTTTCCATGTGGGTAATTCCCACTAGGCACCATCATCACTAGCTGGTCCATGTATCCATGAACAGGGCCACCAAAGAGGAAGGACTGCCTGATCGGAAAGTGTTTCCCATATTACTTGCATAAAATCCCACAACATACATATAAGGGAAATATTAGTAACCAGGTGTTAAAAGAAAAAGGGAATGGAGCAAAAATAATTTTTTATCAGTATCTCCAGTGGAAGACACATAGGAACTCCCCTGACCACTAGTACCCAATACAAAGAAAAGAAAAAAGGGGGGATAACTATCATAATGCTTGATGTAAAATCAGTCATTAGAAGCTGCAAAATGAACTCCCAGTTATCTTGCCCATCGCCCTACTTCTCTATTCACCATGAAGTAAGCAATGGTGCAAGCCTGTCTCTCCCCTCTAAGAATCACTTCATCTCAATGATATATGGGTCTACTGGTATTAAAGTTCTAACCTGGAACACCCAAGAATGTACTGCTTCCAGAAAGGTGGGGTGCTGCTCAGTTAAAAAAAAGGTTTGATTGCAAACCAGGCAGCAAGCAGCCAAGCTAACTCACACACACACCATACAAGGGAATGAAGGACACTATGAATAATGAATATTTAAATAGGTATTTCCTAGGCTACCTGAGAGGTGACAGTCCCATGAGAGTGGGGGTGAGAAGAAAGATGGGATGCTGTTAAGCCGAAAAAGGTTTGATTTCAAACCGGACAGCAAGCAGCATATCCAGTTCACACACACAGTACAAGGCAATGCAGGGCACTGTGAATAATGAATATGTAAATAGGTACTGTATCTCCCAAGCTACTCAAGAGGTGACAGTCCCATGACAGTGGGGGGAGGGGGAAAGAAAGAGCATCATGAGGATCCCCTTAAATGGGATTAGTGTACAGCATCCCCACCCACACCATGGACACCACACACCCTTCCCACTGATGCATAATAAGAATAAGGAAGAGGAAGGGGGAAAAAAGCAAAAGAAAACCTGCAAGTTCACCACCTGCACCAATACAATGACATTAGTCCTGTAAGGATGTTAAAGGTCCAAGGATCAGTTTGAACAGCACAGTTCTGAGAAGCATAGTGTCTACATTGCACTAAAATCCATCAAACCATAGTGCAGTGTCTCCAGAAAAGGCTTCCAGATCTGTGGGGTAGTAAACCAAACTATGCCACATTCAATCCAGGAAGACAGGTGTGTGGCATGTGTTGGAGCGCCGGTGTTGTGACCTCATAGAGTCATCATGCTGGGAACGGAGTAAGCTCCTTTAATGCTGTCCCTGTTTGCCACTTGGCATAGTGGTGTTGAAGAAGGAAGGGAGAGGGAAAGCAGAAAGACACAGTTTGGAAATACAGTGGTCAGTTGCTGATATCTAGAAATCAATAACATAGTCCAAATTTACATTTTGGAGTAGCAGTAGCTAAAAGTCTTGCTCCAGTTACAAACAGTGCTTAATGCAATGCAGCCCTGAGCACTTGGTGATTGAAGTCAGGAATCAGGTGCTTTGATAGTTAGGTTTCATGGACTGGGTAATGTGGGGACCACCAGGAAAAAGATTAGGTAGAAGGTCTGGTAGCTCTTATCTGGACAGATTGAAACTGTCTGCTTTCTCCATTGATATTAGCGATCATGCAAACAGGGTACATGATATGAAACTTTATTCCAGCTGCATGTAACTTAGGTTTAAGATCCTGATATTCTGCTTGTATAGCTCATGTTTGTGGGCTGTGACCGTTAAAGAGAAACAGTCTCTACGTATCCTATTCTATACTTTCTGCTTCCCGGGCTTTTGTTTGTAGATGGAGTTTATCCAATTAATTAAGGAGCTTGAATATAATGATTCTCAGTCTCTTGCCATCTCCTGGGGGTGTCAGAGTGCCTGATGGACCTTCCTGATAACATATGTAGGCCATTAGGGGAAGGGCCGCCAATCTTTTCACACATTTGTACAAACCTGACCGGGCTTAAGCCTTCTGCCTTTTCTGGTAGCCCAGCAATAATAAGGTTATTGCAGCAGCTCGACACTCCTGGTCATAAACCAGTTCAACAGTTTTTTTTTAGCTTGTGTCAGAGAAGAACCAACTCAGTGGTGTCTCAACTGGCTTGAGCTTCAATAGAACTAATGCCAGCAACTGCATCCCCCATCCATTGAGCTGTGTTATCGAAAACTAGTTTAATGGAGCAATATTTGCCCACTAACTCAAAGATCACTCCTTTGACCATGCTAAGATCTTGAGAAAAGTTATCAGTTTTAGTTTCTAGCATTTGTTGCCTAGTGAGGCATCTCAAGTTTCCGAAGGCTTCCCTCACATGCAGGCCAGGGATCTTCCCATGATTACTGGTCCTGCCATATCTTCCTGCATCAGTGCTTGTAATAGTGACATTTTAGCCATCAGAAGTATTAAACACCATTAGTCAGGACTAAGACAGATATCCAAGGTATTTGCTCTTAGTTTTATGGGGTTTTACAGTATTTTTAGAAGTTTTAAAACTGTGACTGAATGGCGCTCTTCCTCTCTGCTGTTACCCAACACAAGTCAACATGTAACTCCCCAATACCTGTTCATATTCTCTCTCTTCATCCTGCTGGAGGACCTTCATGAGTTCTCCTTGACACATGCCTAGGGGCAGTGTGTCCAGTTTGGCAGATAGCTAGTATGTGGTGTGCAACCTCCACCCAGTCCATGTCTGTACTGATTATAATCAGGATAGGTCCACCTGTCATCCATACCTGGCCATCTGGAGGCAATTTAAGGGGTAAGTACCCAGCAAACTGATAGACAATAAAGAAGGCAATCCCCATGCATACTGCATTGTGCAAAGGTGTCAGCATCACCAGATCACCAGGACACATTGCAGGACAGTGAGACAGGGCCTGAAACTATCCACTGTGGAGAATGTCCTTCATGATATATCAGGGTGATCGGGGTGTTCTGTGAGACATGGTAGAGCCTAGGCTGGTAAGTATTCCCAGGGCACAGAATGGCTCAGTGTGAGTTCTGTACATGTCACTTACTGTGTGTTGAGTGTCTCATTCAGTGTCTCACTGCTTTTGTCTCCCCAGGACATCCATGGCAGACCAACCAGGATCATGCTCCTTTAGAGGGATATGCTAGACAGAGTGGTGCCCATCATCGTGGCTCAGTGGTACCTGAAGATTCATCACTAGATATCCTGGAGGAGGGAATCATGGACATATTATACAAGGATGACTTCAGAGTGTACTGGATTGTGATGGATCCCTCCCAGGGAGGTGGATCTGTGTTGTTTGGCTGTGACCCTACCCTCTGACCAGTGCTGCCAGGGAGATGGAGCATTGTGTGCATTGTGTATACTCCATGTGCTGCCATGTCTGTGCATGTGCACCCTGCTCATAACTGTCCTCTGTGTTTCTCTCATTCCAGGTCTATCGTGGACCACAGAGGAGGATGGTGCTGGTGGAGAGAGAGAGAGAGAGAGAGAAAGAGAGTACATGGCCACCATTCCAATGGGGTCCAGTGAGGACTATCAGGAAGAGGAGGACACCTGAACTGGTGGTACTTGTGTTGGTGTGGATGGCATTGTGATGTTTGCTTATGGTGACAGGAGCTTCTGTGCTCCATAGTCCATGCTTCCCAAAACAGCAGGAGCTGGTGCCAGGGTTGTGTGTTACAGGAAATGTATATTCCTGTGGGATTATCATACATCTATCTATATATTGCTTGGCTCACATGTGTTGTTGCTTTTAGTCTGTGCCAAACACAGCTGGAAATTAGTGATTTAAACACTGACTACTCTATGTCACTTGACCATATGTTTATTCTAGCCAGTGGTATAATGCTGTTAGTCACAGTTTACCTGTGGTGTTGCCAGCAGCCCTGCCAAGGGGCACAGGTATTGTGTGTACTCCCAGGCCGGGATCTGTGGTGGGAGTCATTGTCATGTGGGGCACATTCACTATGTTGTCCTTCATGGCCAGGTAACAGTTTGTGTTGGAGGTCCTGTGTGCATGGGAGATATGCAGGCCTACCAATGGTATAGTGTTGTGCTTGTACACTTTCATGCCAGGTCAGTGTGCTGCATGTCATGCATACAGATGTGAGTGTGGTACGCACATGCTACTACAAGGCTATGCCCCCTTAGTCATACGTAGTGATACCATAGTGCCTGTACAGGCATGTCTGTTGCACATGCCTGCATGTTGTGTGCAGGCATGCCACATGGCCATGGGTAGCACATTTTTCTGTTGTATCCCCTTACACATGGCAGATATACACTACATAGGGATACTGTGCCAATAGTGCACAGGTCCAGCTCTGTTGTTTTCCAACAATTTACCAGCTCAAGAGCAACTTTAATTATATATTCACAACTTAACCCAAAGGTATCTGCAGCTCAGTCACAATGCAATGCAAAACTGAGCTGCAATTCTAGGGCAATGCTTTTTGTAAGGCTTTGTTTTAGAGCTAGCAACACAAAAGCAGTTCATTTAAAATTGCAAGAGCAACTGATTGGTGTGAAAGTTTAATGCAAATTATACGGTAAGGTGCTCTACTGACAGCAGCAGCAGTGTCAGACTGGTCTTTTCTCCATAACAGCTCAGATTCATTCATTCATTCATTCATTCATTCATTCATTCATTCATCTATTTATTTATTTTATTGAAAGATTGTAACAATCACAATTACAATTGCAACACAGCAAAGAAAATATAATTTATCTAGTCAGCAAACTCTCATTTACAGATTAATATTTACACCATTTGTGACTAACTAGTACAAGTAGAAGTATACCAAACTGAAACAAAGGGAAACTCATATGATTCAATCACACATTCAATTAACATTATGAATCTAGACTTTATGGCACTAGTTAAAACCCCCTTAAAACAACTAATATATTATGCAATGAACTATACCCGATTAGATTGAAGAAAAGGGTCACAAATTTGCCTGAACCTGTCGACATGGGACCTACTATGATCAGATAGTCTTTCATTTTCTGCTAACCTGGTGAGTGAGATCAGCCAGTCTGCAAAGGATGGGCTAGAATCTGATTTCCTTTAAATAGGATTTGACTCTTAGTTTCTAAGGCTGCTGATCACAGCCACATTTCTTGGTAAGGTTGGTAATTGCGTCTACTAGACAGCCCCTCAGTACCCACAATAGCATGTCTTGTGGAAAACCAAGTCCCAAAACCATGCCACAGAAGTGCTAGACCTGGGAACAATAGTTAGCTAGCACAAGACAGGAGCAAAAAAACATGTCTCAGCCCCTCCCCTCAGTTGGTGGTATCTTTGGGCAGGAGTCCCATCTCCGCAGTGACACCAAAGTCACTGGCATCCTCCACATCAGCATACGCAATGCCGATTGTTGGCATTGTGCTATTGGTATTCTGTTGCATTTTCTTCAGGGGGCTATGCCCCCATAACCTCCGATGTGGGGGGCAACACCCCCCAGTATTTAATTAAACAACTCCAAGTAGCAGTTGTTTCAGGAAGGGGACGAAACACTGGGAGATACAGTGCTGGTGTTCAGCGGGGACCATTACAGCGACATGTCGATTTCTGTTGCTATAATAGTCTTTGCTGTTGTGGTTTCATTGTTTGGTCTGTACATCACTTTAGGCATGCAGAACCACTTATGGAGAATATTGATTGGTTGTGCTGGTATCTGATGTCTCTCAAACTAGTGTGTGCCATATGCAACATCCCTCCTCTTGTGGGCTGTAAAATGGTTAAGTGTAGTTCTGTCTCCCAGGCATCCTTACGCCTCTTCGGAATAGGAATATATGGGTTTGTGATACAATCCTGTACCCACCACTTAGTTACATGGATTGGGAAAATCTGGTCTGCTGTAAGTATCAACTGTTCTGAGCACTTATGAATAGCAGTAAATATTTGTAAGAACACCCAAAAGTCTATCTGGAAAGGCCATAATGGGTGGCAATGCTCTGAAATGAGTCCATTCTTTCCAGTTCCATGATTATTTCATATGTAAGTATACACATATATTACACAAATGAGATTTAAAAACAGAACTTGACTTAACAGTATAAAAACATACTCTCATTAAAAACTAGGAATCTATTGTAAAATATAATTTAGAGGATACTGCTTGTTTACAATTTAAATGATATACATTGAATTGGTCTTATTTCGTACTAAGAGCTGTGACTGCAAAATGAGCCACACAAATACAGCATTGTCAGATTGACAGAGTTTAGCAAATAGGACTGTTTTTCCTCTGCAGAGCTTCTTGACAAGTGTAAAGTATAATTATTCTATTTTTTCCTCAGGTCTTGGAGTAGTGGGTATTTTAAGAGGATATGTTATGTACTCCATTGTCCTGGGCAACAGCTCTTACAATCTGAACCTTCCTGGTATTTATGACAGTTCAAAAAATATGTGTCTGAACCTGCATTTACATCAAATCTCAATCTAGCAATAGTTTTAATGTGAAGATTATCTTCACACTTTATAAAACATAGTTCCTTTTGATTAAATGTTTTAAGCCTGCTATATCCCATAACATTTCTAGTGATAGATAATCTTTCTATGTCTTTCTGTTTTTGTATAATTTTCTTTTCTGCAGCTTGAACATAAATTTGTAGGTCAGTGACATTCCATAATTTAAGTATGCTTTTTAGCCCCTTTCTTCTCAGCCCAAGGTCCAGGTCTTTAAACCAGGACCAACCTTTTACTGAATTTAAGACTCCAGAGTCTGAGACATTTAATGAATCTAGCCAACAACCATGACTCAATGGGATTATGTCTTGATTTTTAAATATTTTAAAGAGGTAATTAATTTGTCTCAATTCACAGTGTGCTTTTAACGAGAGTAAGCCACTTTCTGCTGTTTAAAATTCAGGAAGAATAAACTGCAGTAGCCCCAAGATCAATCTTATGAATACTGTAGGGTCTGTTTCAGTTCTAAAGAATCAGTTAATGTTGAGTTACCCCATATTTCAGCTCCATATAGAATTGCTGAGTTAACTTTCATTTGATATATTTGTAACATGGCATCTGGTGATTTATTAATACAATGTTTAGAAAATCTGTTTATTGCTAGAACCGCTTGTGTTGCCTTTTTCTTATTAATATCCATTTGCCCTTTCCAGCCTTCCTTAGCACTTAGATGTATTCCTAAGTGGTTATACTTTTCAATCTCTCCTAAGATATTCTGTTAATCATCTATGTAATTCTTAGACTCTTGGGTTTGTTAATGACCATAACCTTTGTTTTAACTATGTCTTTTAAGTTGTAACTTGTCTAAGGTTTTCGCTACTGAGTATAAAGTAAGCTGAAGTCCTTTCACTGGTTTAGGATTTAGAACTGCATCATTTGAATATAGAAGAATGTTGATTTCATTTCCATATACAGTGGGAGCATTGGTGTCTAGTTCATCAAGATTACACACAATTTGGTCAATATATGTGTATATATATATATATATGTATATATACAAGTGTGTGTGTATATATATATATATATAGATATATATATATATATATATTATGGTAGCACGGTAGTGGTACCATAGTTAGGGTTGAGGAGCCATTTACATGCCAAACCTAAAATTTTGCACCTTAATAACTTTGCAACCGTTCAATGGATTTGCCTAAAATGTTGAATACACAATCAAGAACCATACATCTTGGGATCTGCCAACTTTTGTACTGTTTAGATATACGGCTACGGAGTTATTATGCATGATCTACATGCACATTTATGCTTGTTTGAATTCTTTGCTCATCCCTATAGGTTGTACGGTTTGTGCGACTGGTCCAAAAACTTCAGGGATCATGCAGCCAGGGTCCCTGATGTGCATTTTGAAGATTTCATGAAAAAATATTAAACAGTTCAAAAATTATTCAAAAAACAATTTCCCAATATAAGTCAATGGGAAAAGTTAACAAAAAGTTCAACACTTTCACAAATGCAGTTTTTACTTTAGCAAATGGCCCTTTTACTTTCACAAATCCACCATTTTGTTTTCAGTTGGTGATCAGAAAAATGCTTGGCATTTAAATTTGGGACCCCCTAGCAACACAATTCTTTTTGTGTCTACCTAGTCGGACCCTGAGGATGCTAGGCATGTCTTTATTTTGAGGTTAAACACCCTAGAAATATGTTTTTCAAGTTTCTAGAAAAAGTACTTTTGCAAAGTAGTGCCGCACTCATGAAAGTGTCGCAAATGTTTGCGAAAGCTTTTGCAGATTGCCACACTACTTTTCCAGACTAAGGCCAAAATGACAGCAGTTCTTGGCCCCCCTGCTGCAAATGAACGGTTTGGTCTTTTGGGCAGAAATTCAGAGAGATGATAGCCAACATCTCACAGATGTGCCTTTTAGTGGTTTGGTGACAAAATATTGCATGGATGCAAAGTTACGGTACTCCAAAGTTGACACTTTTTCCCATAGACTAACATTGCGGCATCCACAGCAAGACAGGAATTCTTTGCCACCCTGCCGCAAAACAACAGTTTGGTCTTTTACACTGAAATTTCGAGAGAAGAAAGCCAAAATCCCATAAATGTGCCTTTTGGTGGTTTGGTGAAAAAATATTACAGGGTGGCAAAGTTATGGCACTCCGAACTTCTCTTTTTTTCCCATAGGATAACACTATAGCATTCGCTGCGCCTTTCAAGTTCAAGTTTATTGCAGGAAAGACTCTGTTGAGCAAGTTCATTCACAAGGAGGTCCTGAGGCACATACACATACAGTTCGCAATTACACAGACAGGAAATATAAAATGTAGAACAACAAAGAAAAAATATATAATACAAGAGGTATATACAATAGAAGTCCTTATGCTATATATGCAGTACATCCCAGCTTTAACCTTGCCCTAAATTATGCAACACATTTCAGCTTAATAAGTAGAGGGCCAGTTGGTACCTAGGAAGTTGACTTGGCATTGGGGGCCTAGTAGCACCTACATATGTCTTTTAATTTAGAGACAGCTAGTGTTTTGTAGGAGTTAATTGATACAATGCTGGTTAGCTTCAGCATGGCTTGTAGTTGGTTCCAAATGTTTGGGAGGGCATATGAGACTGCTCTTTGGCCAGCTGTGGTACGTGTCCTGAGAATATCTAGTAGGATAAGGTTGGATTTCCTTAGGGAGTAGGCACTATGCGAGATGTGTATGAGAGATGTTAAATAGACAGGTAGTTTGTGGAGTAGTAATTTGAGGGTCCAAATGCCAGCTTGCAGGAGGCATTTGGTGGCAAGAGAGGTCCACCCAACTGCTGCATAAGGATCACAGTGGTGGGTCCTGTATGCAGAGTTAGTAATGAAGTGAAAAGCACGGTGATAGAGTACGTCCAGTTTAGATAGGCTCATGGTTGGGGAGGAGATAAAGATAATGTCTCCGTAGTCAAACAAGGGAAGGAATGCTGCTTGGACAAGTCTTTTGTGGGTCACTAGAGAAAAGAGGGTCCTATTTCTAAAGAAGAAACCCAAGCGTGCTTTAAGACTCTGTGATAGATCCTCGATGTGGTCATTGAAGGAAAGCTTGTTGTCTATCCGCATACCTAGATATTTAAATTTAGGCACGACTTCCAAGGGTTCACTTATGGAGGTAACTATGAAGTTTTTAGGTGGGGTAGGTAGGGCACCAGACAAGGCAAGTCTCGAGAAATTTATTGTATTGGTTTTTTTTTGGCATTTAAGAGCTTGGCATTAATAAGGTTGCTTTCTAACTGGATAAAGTCAGCTTGGAGTGCTTCCCTGACTTCAGTCAAGGACAAGCCTGATGCATACAAAACCGTATTGTCCGCAAAGACACGTATGCTAGAGTTCTTTATGTGGGAGTCGAGGCTGTTGATGTACAGGGAAAAAAGGATTGGTCCTAGGACAGAGCCTTGAGGGATTCCTCTGGCAATTGGAAGGGGGGTAGATAGTAGGCCATCAGCTTTGACTTTTTGTATCTTTCCCGTGAGATAACTGTTAAACCACTGTAAGGTAAGTGGAGTGGCACATATGTAGGCAAGACAGGTGATTAGAATGTGATGGTCTACAGTGTCGAAGGCCTTACTGAGGTCTAGAAAGACTGCACCAGTAACCTTCTTGGTGTCCATAGCATGGATCCAGTCATTAGAGACTTTAGCCAAGGCTGAGATGGTACTATGCTTCGACCTGAAGCCAGATTGGGCCGGGTTTAGGAGTGAGTGTGCTTTAAGGTGATTTTTTAGTTGGTTGTATATAAGTTCTTCCAGCACTTTGGAGAGAATGGGCAAGATAGAGATAGGACGATAGTTGTTTAAGTCACAAGGATCTCCTGATTTGAAGAGAGGAAGAACATGGGCAGATTTCCAGCAGGATGGAACAGTGGCTGTGGTAATAGAGAGGTTGAAGATGTGAAGGATGGGGGCTGTGAGCTGGGCATAGCCTAACCACAAGAAAAATGATTCAAGGCCATTGTCCCCTGCACTTTTCTTGGTGTCAAGGCTAAGAATTATGTCTTCGACTTCTTTGTAGCTAAACAGGCACAACTGGAAGGGATGAGGTGGAGCAGCATGTGTAGAATCTGGGCTAGTCTTGCTATTCACTCGGCTAGTGTATGGGGAGGAGTCAAATGCCATCCCAGTAGTGGAAAAGTGAAGGTGAAGTTCTTCGAGGATTCACAGTTTATTTTGAACCATACCATCCTTGGCCAGAATCTTGGTGGGAAGGGAGGAAGCAGCAGGATGGCCTTCAATGGATCTCAGTGTCTTCCAGATTTTTTATGAGTTCCCTTTGGCCTGCTCCAGAGTGGAGATGTAGAAGTTTGCTTTAGTAGCAAGTGCACTTTTAACGCAGGCATTTCTGGCAGTTCTAAATGCCTGCCAGTCTGCCGGGTTCTTCGTGTGTGTGGCCCTAGTCTATAGCTTGTCTCTACTGGTAAGTGCAGATTTGAGCTCTTGGGTGAACCACGGATGCGAGATTTTCCACACCCTCATTTTAATAAGAGGAACATGCTTCTTAATTAGGGTGGTGAGGTTGTCATTTAGGATAGAGATGGTGGCATCAGCAGATTTGACAAGATATAGGTCTTGCCACCTGATCATAGCTAGATCAGTTAGGAAGTTTAGTGAGTTGAATTTACAGAATGAGCATTTGATTCTGAATTTAGGGTGCTGCTGGGTTTTAGATTGGAATCTTGTACATACAACGATACTGTGGTCACTCATGTCATTATGGAAAACTGCAGAATGTGAGATTTTACGGGGATGTGAAGTTAAGATGACATCTAAGAGTGAGCTGTTGGCAGAGATAGAAGCATTGATTCTTCTGGGTTCAGTTACTATCTGTGTAAGACCCAGCTCATCACAGATGACTTTTATGGAGTGGGATTTAGCAGTGAGCCAATCCATATTGAAGTCCCCTAAGATTATTGTTTCCGTGTTAGTAGCCAAAATTATGGATTTCAACACATTAAGAATTTCTGTGCCTCCTGACGGGGGTCTATAGCCACCAATGATTGTGATGCATTTTGAGGATGGAAGACAAAGTTTAAGTGGGACAATCTCGTATTCCTTGGGCTTAGTTTTACATGAAATGCTGCTAACATCAAAATTTGATTTGGCATAAACAACCCCCCCCTCAAATCCCTATTAGCCCTAAAGAGCTTGAAGCCCGGTATAGTAATTTGCGGATCAGTGTTGGTCTTTTTAGCCTTGACTCAGATCTGGGTCAGTGTGGGCTGCCCAGACTTGAAGATGATCAAGTTTTTTGAGCGGGCTTAGAATATTGACCATCATCAGTTTCATCCCAGGAGAAGCTGCAGACTCAGATGGAGAAGTGATATGAGTTGGGGGACCTGGATTTAGTTCAACATTGCTTGAACAGAAAAGGACAATTAGAAACATTTTCTTGAGGGCATTTGTCAGGTAGAAGTGGGCTCTTTTCATATGGGTTCTTGTGTAGTGTTCAGTCATTGAGGTACGTCTAGCCAGGGCATAGGAGATGCTGACATGGCCGTTCAAGGCTAGCAGGGGAAGTGCATGGAAAGACATTGGCGAAGGGAGAAGGGCCAGAGGAGAGGGATGAGAATTAAAATGAAAACCCGACAGATTAAGAGTAAGGAAGCAATTTGAAGATGCAGCAGGAACTATGATTGTGGGTTCCCAGGCTGGGATGACTTCTGACTTAGCATGGATCAGTGCTTTATGAGTCCTACTTTTTGCCAGGATTAGAAGTAGAATGATAACGCAGGCCATATTGCTCACAATTGAGTACAGTGGTTTGTGTAGAAAGACCAAGAATCCCTCTAGTGGCAGGCCTGTATAACCTGCTAATGGAAAACTAGCCACTTAAAAAAAAAATCTCTGAAACGGTGCGAGATACAGACTTTTCATTAGAAAAATGCTTAGCCCCCTCATGGGAGCTAAGTTCAAAACTAGCCAGGAAAGTTATAAATCATATGACTTTAAAATTTTTTTTCTATGTCGTACGGTTCCTGAGATATTAGCAATTTAGTATTCCAACTCCTCATTTTCTGCTCCGAGACCCATTATTATGCATACATTCTTTGTACACATTGTTTTTCTCCATGCAGCTTTTGGGAAAACCAGGCTGTCCGCTTACATTACTGTTACCCTTACCGCTTCCGCTTGTAGTTCCATAGCTGTTTCACTTACCGTTCCTGTCTATACCACCATGTGCGTTACCCTTTGCATTTTATTTGAGCTTGCGTTTGCATTATTTTTACCATTTGTGTCTACAGTACTGTTTCTCTTTCTGTTTCGCTTTACGTCACCATGTGCATTACCATTTGCGTTTGTGGGCACCGTGTTACTATGTGACAAGACATCTCATGGCAGGAGTGCTGGGCCCAAAGGGCCCTGCATTCCCGCTACAGCATTACATTCACTATTTCTCATTATCATTCTCTAAAAGAAGGGAAATTAGAGGCAAAAATCTCCATTTAATGCATCAGTCAGGGTTGTTCCACAGTGACAAAAGCGAGGAAATTCGATGTTAGGGTTGAATATATATATATTTAAAAGGGCTGGGGTGTAAATGCATCCATGTTTTACCCCTTTATCAGAATGAATGGGATTTGTCAATTTGCTATCACAGCTATACCTTATCTGAATATGTGAATGTTTTTGAAGCCTTTGTATCAATAAAAGTATCAATAAGAGTAATTTCTCATCTATTTTCCATTTTTTAATATGTCCCATAGAACAGAGCAATTAACATTGTCATAGACTGTACTAATATCAATTAATGCAAAGTATAAGCCATTTTTAAATAGGACCTTTGCTTTCCTTATAAGGTGGCCAATTATGAAAATATTGTTTACAATTGAGAGATGTTCTCTAAAACCAAATTGTCTAGAACTTAAAATGTTATCTTCTTTAATCCACTCATTTATCTAAAAGGACAGGTGGGAAAATTCTCATTGATACTATACATAGGTATGTGCTCAATGAATGAGCAGTCTTTCATTGAGCATGTACTATGTACAGTAGTACGCTCTCATACAGAGCTCAGTCGGTGGCTGGCCTTGGTGGTGAGAGGTGGTCTGTGCTAGTTGACAGCTGGGTACAGGTGGGGGGGAGCTGGGTGGTCTGGCACTGCTGGGTGGTGGGGAGTGTGGGGCCATTAGACTACAAGAGATAACAGGGATGTTGTTTAGTTATTCCTCAGACTTTGAGCATTACTGCCCACACTTGCGGTTCAGAGATCAGGGCTTGGGGGAGGTTCTTCTAACCTTGTGGGGCGATTTCTATACTTATACCTGGAGAGGGACTGGGGGGTTCAATAGCCCTGCAGTGCACTTACTATATGTTTACTTGGAGTGGGTGGTCTAATAGCTCTGCTCTCTCTCTCTCTCTCTCTCTATATATATATATATATATATATATATATATATGGATATCATTTATATACTTTCACTGGGAGCTGGACTGGGGGAAATTTCTATAAATTTATTGGGAGCGGGAGTGGGGGTGCAATTACACTCTTTACTTGGGTGATGTGCAGCTTTTGCCAACCTGTTCAGGGATGCACTTCCTTTGGTGTACCGGTTGGGTTAGTTCAAATCTCAGGACTTAGCTGAGGGGACCCTGCCCATTACAGAATCAGGTGCAAGGTCCTTGGTGCAACTGCACCTCTTGTATGTCACAACTTGCGACATGCGTAGGGGTGCTTCAAGAATCAGCCCCAAGGGCTAGTGTATTTAATGTCTTTATTAATCTTTCATATTTCCTATCATACCCTGATGCCTTTGCTGCTAATTTACTACCAAATGAACAAATGTTTGCTCCCTGATTTATACATTGTTTAAAATAAGATAATTTTTTTAAACTGTATGAGAACATCTGGTTCAGAACAATGGGCCCAGTTCTCTTAAGACTTAGACTGATGCAGGGACTTGTGTCATAAGTGCTTGACACAAGTGATAACTTGCGTCAAACGTGGTTCTGTAAAACATCCTGTGGCAAATCTTTTTTTTTTCAAATTTAAAAAAAAGCCTTATTAATTTTCTGCAGGTACAAAGTAAACCATTGTCATGATACTTCAAATACATGGAACAACAAAGTGACATCAAGTAAAAGTAAGAAAATAGAAAAGATACATAGTGTAAGAGGAATTGGTACACAACAGATTAAACAACATGATCCAGAACAAGTGCAAGTATTGTACAAACTAACAAAATCTGCTTATCCCCCCTTCCACATATCCAACTATCCCCCTATCCCACCCCCACACCTATCTCTGGAGGCTGAAACTGACCCTGTCAAAAACCAGGACCTCAGCCAGTGGGGTAAAAAAACATAAAAGAGAATCCTAGTCCAGAGGGAACGATGTAGTCAAAATGGGAGAAGGGTAATGTAAAGTATGAGAGCACTTCCCTGGTATTGACTTAAAGGTCTACACCAGCATTCTCAAATGTAGTGAGATAGTGAAGCACCAGGAGACCAATCATTGCCCAGCACTAATAGTCAACAAAGTAAAAGGGGTTCCCAAACCTGTGTGTATCTCATCTTAGTGTCTCACAAGTTTGCAATGATACAGTATATTCTGCTTGTAATGGGAATGGTATCTCCCTATACTATTCCACATAGCTTAGGGTAGTTTGATCACACCAGTGTCTGAGAATAGTTTTCTTAGCACATGCCAATATGAGGGCAATATGTGCTTTCTGATTGCCAATGAGGTTCCCAACATAGTCTCCTAAAAGACAAATCTCAGGCATGAATGCTTGGTCTAGCCTCAGCGGAGGATCCAAGCATTGTCTGATATCCTCCCAAAAAGGCACAACCTTTTCACATGTCCAGAAGACATGGAATAAGGAGACAGTAACCTTCCAACATCTAGTACAGTACATAAATCCAAACCCAGTTTCTTCATTTGATATAATATATGCGGGGTATAATACATGTTATGCAGAATATGGAACTGTATGAAGTGGTACCGGTCCCATTTAAGGTATTTATAAGTGGCCTTCCAAATACATGACCAAATGTGGGGGCCTAGTTGGAAGGGGAGAGCCTGATCCCAGTAGTAAAAGAAACTGGGTTGCTTCTTTATGATGATCGACCACAACTGCACATGGTAAAAAGCAATTGCGTGAGATCTAGGAGCTACTGATACTAGTGTAAGCAGCTTATCCACATAAGTCATGTGCCAGAGACCAGTGCTAAAATGATGGAGTAACATGTGTCTGACTTGCAAGTACTTAAAACATGGAGAAGGGAACTAACCAAACTGTTATCGAGCCTCAGAGAAGGTGAAAAGTTTATCAGCATGTACAAGATGTTCAGCATTATGGGAATCCAAGAACGGCCAAGCCATCCAGGACAACACCTTCCCAGCAATTTTTTTAATTGGGATTACCAATAATAGGTTGGGTAATATCCAGGTAGGGATCCATATTTAGTAACCTACACAATTGCTTGTGAGCTGAAGGGAACTACCTATAGGGGTATCTTACTGAGGCCTGGGAGTTTAGTAGGATGAATATATATTAGAGCATGGGGGTCCAGTCCCACCTTGTAACAAAGAAATTGCTCAATATCCAGCCAAGGAGGGACATAACCAGAGTTCCTGTCCTCCAAATCTGGGTGAAGCCAAAGAAAATATTGCAAGCTATGGATAACCAGGTAATAGCGATAGACATTGGGAGCCTTCAGGCCACCATCCTCTCTAGGCCTCATAAGTTTAGCCAGAGCTCTCCAGAGGGAACTTTCCCCACCAGAAGAATCTAGAAAAAATTTGGTTAAGATTAAGAAATCTTTTCTTGGGCAGGGCCAGATTGAGCATAATAAGAGGATATAAAAGGAGAGGGAGGACGTTCATTTTAAGAATGTTCAAATGTCCCCACAAAGACATTGGCAGCAAGGCCCAATTATCTAAATCCACCTGTATATAAGCAACAATGTGATCTAAACTGAGTTGCTTTAATTTGACTGGGTCCTTACAAAAGTAGATCCCAAGTTAATTGAGCTTGTCTTTAACCCAAAGAAGGCCCAGATGTTCCACACTCACCCGAGTGGCTGCAACATTCAGAGGCAGAACCTCAGTTTTGGAATGATTATGCTAGTAGTTAGAAATGGCTCCAAATTGAGTTACGATATCCAGAACCACTGATAGTGAAGAGGCTGGGGAGGTAAGATGAAGAAGAATATCATCTGCATAAACAGACAGTTTATACTGGCATGAGCCTATGGCAAATCTAACAAAGCTGCACCAAAGATCCCTTGAACCAGGGTTACAGAAAACAACTAGGTGTACCAGGGAGCGATGGGGCTTGCACCATGGTGGGGCTGCAACATCCCCTTTTTTGGGGATTCCAGAAGCCCTCCAAGCTGCAGGATAATGCACAACTTAGATCAGCCAGGAGGTGGTCTAAGTGGTTTGCCCAAGTGGGGCAGGGTAGACATTGGGCTACAGAGGGAATAAGAGACTGGGGGATGGACTGTGATGAGTCAGGGGAACAGTGGCAAATGACTATGATAGATGTGGAAACTATCAGGGTGTGTGAGAAGCATTATGAAATAAAAGCCAGCATGGTCACTTACTGTACTACATGGAACAGTGACTGGTACCCATACAGTGTGGTCATTTGCAGCCCTACAGAAACAAAAGCATGGTTGGACCAGTGATAATGGAGCAGACTACAGCAGCATATTCCTCCATAACATAGCAGACCACACAACTGTATGCCCTGAATGTGCTGCATCAGGTGGGGGGGGGGTTGGGTTCTAGTGGCACACCCCTCAGGTGCACTGACTCTTGGTCACAGGTTCCGGCTTGAGTCAACCCCAGGGAGTTTGACGTCAAGACCCTGATTCTTACAGAATCAGGTACAACACAACTTACATCGCTACAAGGGATCTTTGAGAATTGCAGCAAATGTGCAGTATAAGAGTATCCTTTAGGATTACATCCACATTGTTTTTCTGCAATTTTTCTATTGTTTGTGGTAGCAATAAATTCCATATATTTTTATCCACTATAACCATCATGTGTCTATCTGCTACCTTCTCCTGGATTTTCCTGTTAGTTAGATTATCCAGATTTATATTATTACCTGGGTTTAAGGTAACCAAAACTGGAAAATGATTAGATATAATTTCTGGCAAAACTTCAAAAGATTCTGCCTTGTGAAAGAGGGTGATATCAGCAGCAACAAGATCTAAGGTGGAACCATCATTTTTTTGTAGGGAAAGTTATTTCCCCAAAAACATCTTTATGTCTTCTTCCATTTAATAAATGAAGATTCTGATTCATTAAAAACTTCACAAGAGATATCCCCTTACCATTTTTCTATTTATATCTGGATTTTTTTTGGGGGGGTGTTCATATATGCATCCAATTATTCAATGTCATTCTCATTTATGTATTCATTTAATTCTCCAATACGAGAATTACAAACTCCAATAATTAGAAATTGAATATGTTATCCTGTATTAATATCACTTCCATAAAATATCCCAGCTCTTGCAGATGTTTATCAAATTCTGCAATAGTTAAAAACTAGATTTAGTAGTTGCCGTATTGGTCCTTGCAAGAATAGATCCAGAAGCAAATGATTTGATATTTTATCGATCTATAGATAATGTAACAAGAACAGTGTTTGCTTGATTACCTTCAGAAGCTCATCATCATGAGCTTCTGAAGAAGGACTGGTTGGTCCGAAAGCTAGAGCACTTTGTTCTTGTTGTTACATCTATGTTGGTCCATTAAAAGGTATCAAATCATTTGCTTCTGGATCTGCAATAGTTAAAGACATGGAATAGTAAACATTTGTAAGAATGAAATATATACCATTGTTTAACAAGAGTTCAATTGCTAACCAGGATTCTTGACCATGTTTTTAATTTTTCTTTATCTTCCAATCACATTTTATATTAACTAAGTTCATCAAACCCCCTTTGCTTCGCCTTTATTACACAGTATGTCTTTTTTGCAGGCATCTCAAATTTTCCAAAGCCCTGCAAGTTTATCTCCAGATTACTATCTATCCATGTCTCTTGCAGCAAAACGACATCAAATAAATTCTATAAATCTGATCCACGATCCATCATCAGTCTTGCTACTGAGACCAGCAATGTTCTAACTTATAATTTTAATATGACTTTCATTTGGGGGTTTGATGACCTTTACCAATTCTCAATTGACTGATATTATACCTTCACTTTTGTCTGTTAGTGTAAGACTAGTCATCAATATCACAGAGTAAGATCTTATATCTATTAAGTAATGTTATGTTGTTATCATAATAAATTGTGGGCATTTCCATTTCATCAATGGACTAAAATTCTTCCTTTAAGATCTTGCTACTATTAATTCTAACTCCTCTTTGTAATCTTCCCATAATCATTTTGTTTGACTGTGGATTCCAGACAACGTATGTACTGTTTCTGCTGGTACCTTTAGCAAATTTGAAATTATCTGCTGATTATTCATTTCTACTTTACCTTTTTTATATGCTGTTTTTCTTGATCTCCATCTTATTTGGAATGTTGGTACTAAATGTTCTCATTGTATTTGTTGTCCATCTCAGGCTACATTTTGTTTTAGTTTCAGTAGTCTTTTTTTTAAAAATAGCATGTTTCATTCCATTATTTTTTTGCTACCAGGCAAACAAATCTCTCTAGGATGTAGCTTTATATCTACTTTATATACAGATATTATATCCTCCCAGATTGTATCCATTTTCATGTTGTCTTGCATGTGCAGCGCAGACAACATACTGTGGTTGCTTCAGTGGAGAAGCGGGTTTTGGAGGTGTGGTCCTACTGCATCCAATGACACCACTGCTTTTTGTGGCTGAGCTCTGTATCACCAATGGCATAGCACGCTGTCTATGACAACAGTTGAGAAAATGTGCCACCACCTTGAAAGAAATTAGAAGCTGTAATCAAAGAGCACCATGGGGTGGTCCTTGATTGCAGCAGCCAATTACTGCTTGCCTCGTCTGGTGCCCCCATCAAGCAACATGGCGGTGGCTTCCCTGTCAACTTCTCAAAGTCCCTACAGAAGCCGAGAGACAGCCGTCACCTTTCACAGTCCCTCTGAAAGCCAATGGGGTGCCCAATCCCCCTGTTGTCATGCCCCCTCCTAATTTAATTTGCTGATGGGGGTGTCCCATCCCCATCAGCATAATGTACCCCCCATTTCTTGTGTGCCGAAGGGGTGCCCAATCCCCCTTGCTCATGCAATCCCCCCAACTCTGTATGTGCCAGTAGGGGTGCCCAATCCCCATCTGCTACAGACCCCTCTCACATCAAATACCCAGGTGGTATGCTGGGAGCCCACCCCAATGTGCCAAATGTCCCTAAAAAAAAACAGTCCTGTGATGTGTTTTTGTTTAACCCTGTGAAACAGAAAGCGGTCCCTCGTTGAGTCAGTGGCCCGTCCCCCAACTCGCGCCCAGCTTATGTGCACCATGCCTCCCCACACCCTCCTCACCCCATGCTTACCTCTGGTGCCAAGCATGACAATCTTCGGTGGACTGGGAACAAGTCTGCACTCTTCAAAGTTGACCGAAAACTGAAGAAATGCCGGTCAGCTATATAATGGCATAAATAGGGTTTTTTCAACTTTGGTGCATATCTCAGGCATTTTTGGGAATTGTGGTACCAAATTATCAACATGTGGTTATTGGGACCCCTTCTCATGAATTCAGTCACTGTCATGGTGTAATTTGGTCCTGAAAGGTGATTTTGTGGTCACTGCATGGAATCACCTTTTGGGACTGAGTAATGAAATGACAGTGTTGCTGCTCATGAGGTGGCCTCCCAAAAAGCACATGTTGAAGATTTGGTGAAAAAATTCCAAAAAAATTACTGCGTTATGAGTTTGCATTGTGCAGTTTCCACGTGCACTGGTAACTTCATCAATTTGTGATATTTTCACTCCAGATATTCAACACTGGAATTTTTTCACACCTCCTTATGGACAGTGCAGCTGTCATTTTTCACATCCTGGCCAAAATGTGTTTTCACACTACCAGCACAGAATAGCTTGGTCACTGTGGGAAATAAGTGTTTGGGACAGATTACAAGAATCACAGCAACACTGTTCATGAGCAGAGTTCCTAAAATGCCTATGTTGAAAATTTGGTCACAAAAGTCCATAAAATAACTATGTTACAAGTGTGTGTTGAACAGTTTCCATGCACACTCATAACTTGGACAATTTGTAATATTTTCACTCAACATTTTCAACATTGTCAATTTTGTACAAGTCCTTATGAACAGTACAGCTGTCATCTTTCCTGCCCGAAATGTGTTTTTGCACAAGCGGTGCTCTATGGCACGGTTGCTGTTGGAAATCAATAATCGAGATAGATGAAGAAAATCATAGTGACAGTGTTAATGAGCAGAGGTCCTAAAATGCCTATGTTGAAAATTTGGTGAAATAATTCCACTAAATGACTGTGTTATGAGTGTGCATTGCGCACTTTCTACGTATGCTCATAAATTCAAGCATTTTTAATATTTTCACTCAAGATTTTCAGCACTGCCATCTCTTCACACCTACCTATGAATGGTGCAGCTGTCATTTATCACACCCTGCCCAAATGTTGTTTTCCCACATCAGGTGCAGAATGGCACGGTTGCTGTGAGAAATCAATGTTCAGGACAGATTAACAAAATCACAGTGCCACTATTCATGAGCAGAGGTCCCAAACACTTTCAAGAAGTGGGGGGGCACAAAAATACTATGTTGCAAATTTGTAGTGCAAATGCCAACAAACGGATGGGGCATTATGGTTTCTAACCATAACTTCCCACCCTGAGCAGACTGACAGGTGTCAGGGGTGTGTCTTTGCATTGCAGACTGTCATGATCTCGCGATACCATCCCCCCCACCCTCAAGCCACTGACAGGCATCTAGGTGTGCCTTGGACTCTCCGGCTCCACAGTTCACCACATTTTCCTATGCTGCATCCATTTCAATGTATGTCCTTATGAAATGGGGTGACTGTAAAGCCAAACACTCCAAGGCACACCTCAGCACTTGTCGGTGTCTGCAGGATAGGGTGAGGTAAAATGCCATGAGTGTTATGGCTGAGTAGAGTGATCATAAGGCCCGAGGACCCCAAGGCACAATGAGATATTGGTCGCACTGCAGGGTAGGGTGAGCTGAAATGCCATGAATATTATGGCCGATGCCTAATGGCATACCTCAGTGCCTGTAAGTCTCTGTAGGGTGATGTGGTGTTTGACATCACTTTCATACTTCACTACCATTCTTATTATGCATCTGTTCAACTCCTGCACTACCGATGCCAATGTCAGCAAGACAACATTCAGCATTGACAAATGCTTGTTGATAATGCTTCCAAAGTGTTATATATAGTAATTTGTAAAAGAAGGGAGGTTTCATTTTTTGGTTTTTGGAATACCTTTAAAATGTGCTGTTGGTAACTTTTGTGCTTTTTCTTCTGTGTTCCTTAGAGACTTTTTTTGTACCTTTTTGGTTCCATAAATGAGTTTTCTAATTCTGAGTCAGGTGAGAGCAATTAACAGTTTTTTTCTCACTTCTTTATTTATTTCTGTGGGTATTTTTTGAATACTCTTATCTTTTAATTTCCTTTTCATAACTACATTTGTTATTATTTCACTGGGGATTTTCTTTTTCTGAATCTCAGTCTCTTTAATTTTCTTTAGTTTTTTTCACAGGACCTGTAATTTCCATCTGTTCTTTCCCTGTTACATCTTCTGTTACCTGCCTAATAGTTTTTGTCCATCTTTTCCTTCATTGATCTTTGATTATTAACATCTGCCTGACTCATTTTCTTTGGTTGTTTATTTTGTTCCTCCAAGTCAATCAAAATTCTCCCCATAATAATATTGTGAACGAACACAGATTTAATATCTTCTAATTGTGTGCCAATCAAGATGTTTGCATGGATAGTATAGTTGTCTAGTAGATTCTTGGGAGATTCATTTATTAATTCAGTTGACATTTGTTCTTCATTAAGTAGATGTTGACTTGTTTCTATTTTACCTACCATATGTGTGTTACTTTCCTTTGTGATAAATGGGGTAATAAAATTTTCAAACTCAGTAATAAAGTCATTATTTGGTTTTGGTAATGAAACTCCCATCCCGATACCCAGTTCAAAATAAATCCCTGGTGAACAGTGTCCCCCCACCCAGCCCCACCAGCAGCGAAATGTCCCTGCCACAACCCCAGCTCCAACCCCCATCCAAAATCAAACTGACAGCAGCAGACTAGCACAGCCCTCCTCTCCCCTCCATGCCTGGCCTGCCAACTGAGCTCAGCTGTCAATGAATGAGCTTAATTGACAACTCTGTCAGCAGGCCAGCCATGGAGGAGAGAGGAGGGTTGTGTCAGTCTGCCACTGCCGGTCTAATTTAGGATGGGAGTGGGAACTGAGGTGCAACAAGGTTTCACTGCTGGTGAGATGTGTGGGGGGCACTGGATCACCAGGGATTTATTTTGAACTGGGGATCGGGACAGGAGTTTCATTACCAAACCACTAGACCACTCATTTTTTTTAAAGGAATTGAAGAAGGAGATATGGAGGGATGTGGGTGGGGGGAAGTTACTGTACATTTCCACAGTGGGTGGATTACCGGGTGGAGGGGAGGGACCACTAGCCACCATGGAGAATTATTACATGTGGGACAGGTGGGGGAGAGGGACCACTATGCTAGCCACACCAGGGAAGGCAAATTTTAGCCTTCTGGGGGACAATTTTGCAAAGTGATCCGTGATGCAGATTTGACCACTCCACCAGCACTCTGTGGGCAAAATTTAAATTTGCTGCATAACTAGCTATCGCTGTGTAACCCTCCCCCCACCAGCCCCCACTTGTTTAACTGGCAAGGCTGCTCCTCCAACCACATAGTGTCTAGGGGCAAAAGAGAGGGATGGTAGTTTACATAACAAGTATACACATTTATTTTCTAAGCCTGCTATCACAGACAGGCAACCAAGTGTGGCAACTACCTGGCACATGCCTGATGGGACCATTTACCATGGCCAGCAACCCAGGTCCCTGGGAGAAAACATTTGCTCATAAATTATGCTAGGTTTGCACTTCCAATCAGAGGCACCCAAGTAAATCCAGACACAATGGAAGCAATAACAATGCTGTCCAAACCAGGCTGGGATTCTAGAGTGTGGCTTTTATTCACATAACAGAGTGGGAATAATCTCAAAGTGAAGATGTACCCCCACAGGGCTACATATACTGGTATTACAGATTACTGAGGTACATAAATTCCTGAAATCCCATTTAACATAGGCTTAATGAACACAAACAGAGAACTCTCAGGTTCTGAAAATGGAGATCTGGCACACATGGCCAGTTACTGGCACATTTCCCATTGACTAGGCACACACAACCAGTACTAGGACACTTTCCCATATTTCATGAGGAATGAAGGTGGTACACACGACCACAAAAGAGCACATACAGGTTCAAAATCTTCCAGCACCCACTATACTGAGGTGAACTGAAAACAGAGAATCTAAAATGCACGTCTTGGTAACTATTTCCATCAGGCACTGGCCAAATACACTGACTGAAAATTGAACTTGTACACAAACTGAACCCGGAGAGGTTAACTGGTTACTCCAGATGGGGGGCCTCCCACCTTTTGCTTCCAAGTTTATACTTGACCATTCTTCTGGTTAATAACACCCTCACAAAAACTTGTAGATGCTATCTCGAAATGTTTTTCACACTTAACATACTACATGACACATCTCTAATGTGTCAGAAAGTTAAAAATTCTCTATTTGGACAGTTTCTCACTAGACTTCAAATGTAGGCAGACACTTTTAAAACAGAAACTGTCTAGGTGACAGGGTCCTTTTGTCAGAGAAATTCACCAAAGGTATTGCAGGTACCCCTCCTAGGATTACACAAAAGTAGTACTCACAGTTCTGAAGTTGTACAAAGGCAGCTTCACCAGACAGACTGGACTGATGGGATTGCCCCTGAACCCTGAAGATTGCCCCCATCCCTCCTGGGATGGGGCAAAATAAAACCCACTTGACAAGGTCTGCACCACTTTAGTCACTGTCTTCTATGTTCTTCTTCTAGGGTGAGAACCAATTACCCAGAACAAAGAGGTAGCTCTCTGTCAGAGCCATCTGAGGAGCTGCACAGCAAGCTGCAGCCTCCTCCTGGTACTCCTACTCAGGACTGACTCCACTCTAACTCAACATTCTAAAGCTATCTCCCTGGAGCTGGCAAAGAAGTGTGGCTTATGCCACTGCGAGAATTCTAAGATTACATCATCCTCCAGCTCAGCTGAGACTAAAACCAGAACATGACAGTGTGAAACCCATTTAACTGGCATTTTACTTATTGCATTTCCCTGCCTGCCACTGGTTCTAACTGGGATTTCTGTAACCACTGGGAACAAGGGGGTTACAGATGCCTCCATGATTTGTAATTCAGGATTTTTATTTGCTTCCATTATATAATTACTTCCTTGGGTTCCTTCCAGCTCTAAGACTTTCTTTTTTGGTGATGGTGTTCTTGGTTTTCTCTCCATGCCAAAAATTCTACCAGTTTCTCCTCCTATTTTAATAAAATCTTTGATTTTTTTTGTACTGGTTTTTGGTTTTATCATTTTTATTAATATTATTTATTATCTTATCGTCCCTTTCTCTTATTTCTTGTATTTGCAAATCTAACTTATATCCATTAATTACTATACTTTCATTCTCCAGGTTACCTTGTTCAAAGGAAATATCACCGAAAAAAGATTCTTCACTGGCCAGGATAATTTCAGAGTGTAATATGTCATTCCGTTTTAACTTCCCGAATAACTCCAATCTGGTATAAAAATAGCATCACAATTACACTAAAATACTCAATACTGCCATAGGCTTATTAACTCCAGGATCACATTTTATCTGTCAGTACCTTAAATATGAATGTATACCCTAGAGTGAAGGAGGGAGAGAGGTGCTATGATCAAAACATTCAAACATCTTAAGGGCATTAACAAGGTGAAAGAGTCTAAAATGTTTCAAAATAAGAAAATAGCAGGACAAGAGGACACAGCATGAGATCAGAGGGAGGCTGAATAAGGGGGCATATGAGGAAGTTTGTTTTCACTTGATGGATACATGGAACGGCCTACCTCAGGAAGTGGTGGATATGAATACAGTGCAGGGGCTTCAGACAGGCAGAGGACAGGCATAAGGGAGCAATAAAGATGAGTATGAATAGACAGGCCATTGACAGAGTACAGGCCTATGGCACATTTATAAGGTAGAAAAAATGGGCAGACTGGATGGACTTTGTGGTACTTATCTGCCGTCAACTTCTGTGTTTCTGTGTTTCTAAATACAATGTTTAGCTGGTAGCCTGGGTAAAGAATTGGCTGGAGAACAGGACACAGAGGGTAATAGTATACAGAGTCAACTGAAAAAAGAGTGATTATTAGTGGAGTATCGCAGGGTTCAGTACTAGCACCGGTCCTCTTCAATGTCTTTATAAGCGACATTGCAGAGGGACTGGAAGGAAAAGTATGTCTCTTTGCAGATGACACAAAGATCTGCAACAGAGTTGATACACAAGGTGGGATGCAAAGGATGAGAAGGGACTTGGCAAGATAGGAGGACTGGTCAAATGTATGGCAGGTTAGATTCAATGCTAAGAAGTGCAAGGTAATGCACCTGGGAAACAAAAATCCAGGGAAAAGAGTACACAATGGGGGGGTGAGATACTAACAACAACAAAAATGGAAAGGGATCTGGGGGTAGTCACATCAGATGACCTAAAGGTGGGCAAGCAGTGTGACAGGGCAGTAAGGAGGGCTGGGGGGTACTGGGATGCATAGGGAAAGGCATCACAGGTAGAAAACAGGAAGTTGTT
Organism: Neoceratodus forsteri; assembly: GCA_016271365.2. Taxonomy (NCBI): domain Eukaryota; kingdom Metazoa; phylum Chordata; order Ceratodontiformes; family Ceratodontidae; genus Neoceratodus; species Neoceratodus forsteri. Next base: position 108,592,766 of record CM057456.1, on the reverse strand, counting down.
ATCCCTCTACAGACAGCTGGTGAGACCCCATCTGGAGTACTGCATGCAGTTCTGGAGACCAACTCTCCACAAAGACATAAACAGGATGGAGACAGTCCAGAGGAGGACAACTAAAATGGTGCAGGGTCTGCACCGGAAGACATATGAAGAGAGACTTAAGGAGCTTAATATGTATAGCCCCAAGGAAAGGAGGGAGAGGGAGGACATGATAGAAACTTTCAATTACCTCAAGGGAATCAACGAAGTCCAAGAGAGTAGCATCTTTCAGAAAAAGAGGTATGCAAGAACAAAGGGGCACAATTTGAAGATAGAGGGGGTGGCTCAGAAGTAATGTAAGGAAGTATTTTTTCATAAAGAGGGTTGTGGATGCATGGAATGGCCTTCTGGAGGAGGTTGTGGAGTCAAAAACTGTGGTGGAATTCAAGAATGCATGGGACAGTCATAAGGCAATTCTAGGGGGTGGGGGTAGGAAGAAGTAGGATGTTGGTTAACTAGGATCTGCAGCTTATCCATGAGGTAGGGAAATGGGCAAACTGGGTGGACCAAGCAGTCCTTATCTGCCGTAAAATTCTATGTTTCTATGTAATGTGTTAAACAAAAAGGGCTAAAACAAGAATTAGGCATAAATCTTGGAGGTGATGTGCAACAAAATAAAATAAATAAGGTACTTGAAATATGCAGTAGTATGGCACTTAATAGCTCAAAACAGTACTTATCAGGGTATTTCTGTAAGTTCAGAGTCACATCTTCCTAGTCTTCTGTGGGCTACTGCTGAACCCAGATCATAGATGTCCTTGACATCTTTAGATCGAGAAGCAAATGATTTGATACCTTTTAATGGACCACCATAGATGTAACAACAAGAACAAAGTGTTCTATCTTTCAGACTAACCAGTCCTTCTTCAGAAGCCTTATGCAAGCTTTACCTTCTCCTTGCAGTAACACACTCTGTTTTCTGTGTAATAAGTTGTCTTCCAGAGTAGCTCTGCCTGAATACTGAGAATCGGATTTCTTTGTTTGAGATGGCTGGCATCTTAGTCAAGCCCCTCTACTTATCATACAGGTCAAAATGTATATTCTGTCCAATAAATCATGGGTATATTTTAACAGAGTGAAGTTAAGTAAAAAGGATTAAAATCTTTTTCAAGAAATACAATGAAAGTAAAATGGGCAGCTATGACAGTTTATTTAGTTTAAAAATGCTTGCAGTTTTAGATAAGCCCAATCTGTGATATACATGATAAAACTATTTTTAATCAACCATTTATAAAAGAAAGGTAAAATATAATTCTAGTTTTTATTTTACCCTCAGTGTATATCAAGATTAAGTTACTACTAAAAGAAAGAAGGCTCAGAAGTCATTTTTCAATAAAATTAAATAGATACAAAGCAACACTATGGGCTAGATATTCAGAGGTCAGTGTCGGGCGCAAAGCCGTTGCGCTGGACTAGAGCCGACCTTACGCCTGACTGCAATATTGAAATGCACCTTAAGCGCTGGCGCTAGGTGTTAGCACTGATGCTAAACCAAAATGAATGCAGGAGTGGGACAGAGGGGAGGGGCCCTGAATGCTGGCGCACAAGCATATTCAAAAGCAGAGTGCCGCGCTACAGGCATTAGTGCGACCTGTAGCACGGCGCTAGTTACTGCCAAAGAAAAGCTGCTTTTAAGGCAGCGCTAATAGCGGAGGTACCCTCCAGGGATGTATCACGACTCCTGTTCCCCATACAAATTCATAATTACAGTGGTAGTCTAGTGGTCCCCTCACCCAGCACCTATCCCGACCCCTGTTCCCTGTAGAAACACATCATTACCCTGGTAGTCTAGTGGTGCCCCCCCACCCTCCAGCACATTTCCCATTCCCCATAGAATTTAAAAATTATCCTGGTAGTTTGGTGATGCCCCCACCCAGAGCACATTTCCTGACCCTGATCCCCATAATATAACATATATCCCTGGTAGTCAAGTGGTCCCCCTCACCCAGCAGCACCACCCTCGTACATCCCACCCATCAGCCACGAATCGAGCCGGCGACTGGCTCAGCCCTCCTCACACCACCACGTCCGGCCGCCGACTGAGGAATGAATGAGCTGTACTGCATTCATTACAGTACCTTCGTTCATCAGTCGATGACGACCCGATAATGGTGTGTGAAACTGAAGCCAGTCACTGGCTCGATTCATAACTGATGGGTGGAGATGTGCGGGGTGATGCTACCGGGTGGGGGGACCGCTAGACTACCAGGGAAATATGTTATATTACTGAGATCAGAGGATGGGAAATGTGCTGGAGGGTGGGTGGCACAACTAGACTACCAGGGTAATTATTCAATTCTACGGGGAAAGAGGGTCAGGAAACATGCTGGAGGGTGGGGGGCACCACTAGAATACCAAGATACATACTATCTTAAACATGTAAGGGGGGGTCAGGAAACATGCTGCGGGGCATACCTCTCAACCCCTTACTTCATGACTCAGGGACAAGGATTAAAGAAATCTGGGACAAACAACGAAAATCAGGGGCATATCCTAAGAAATGGTGCTATTTATGCAGATAGCTGATAGAATAAGGGGATTTGCATTACGATGCATTTTCTGAAGAACAACAAGGCTGTAACTTTATTGTTTGACATTATTATGTGATAGTAATCCTCACTGTTCTGTCAAAACAACACAGATCTTAGGAGGGACAGAGGACAAGTCTGAGGCAAAATCAGGCACCTCTCTGAAAATCAAGGACAGTTGAGAGGTATGCTGGGGGTGGGGACCACTAGACTACCTGGATAAATACTATTGTAAACATGTAGCAGGGGGTCGGGATACATGCTGGGGGGTGGGAGGGACCACTAGACTACCAGGGTGTGCAACAGGCACACATGACAACAGGGACTATGACGACAGGGATGACAGCCTGACCGAGCTAGATGGCCCAGGTCCCTAATGCATGGATATGCTGCACACCCTACGTAGCCTACAGCATATGTCCATCCACCCCCACCAGGCATGCCTTATGCTTGTCCCATGCATTTGTGGGTCCCCCTACTGTGTTCCACCAACACCTGCCGTAGGGTACCTATGTTGTTGGGGGGGCATCTACAAGGGCACATATGGCCAGTGGACATGTGTGTGACTGTCTCTCTCTCTCTCTCTCTCTCTCTCTCTCTATATATATATATATATATATATTTGCATGTGTGTTATATCAGTTGTATATCTAGCTATGTGACACATAGGTATCACTGTCTCTGTGCCTCTCTCTCCCTACATTCGCACCTTGTATTGCACAGCTTGCAGTGCTGCATGAGCAGGATGTCTTCTCTGTTTGTGCCTACCAGCACACAGTTCCTGTTGCTTCCAGCCTGTACTTCCCTGCCAACCAATAGGGAACGCTGTGGGCATGCCTTGGCCTGCTGCATCCAGCTTGTACTACCATTCTGACCAATAGGCAGTACTGTGTGCTCCATTCAGTAGCACTGGGCAAACTGCATGGTAATGTATGCTAAGCAGCAGATAATGAGATGCAAATGTACCTGTTTGGCCACAGATTACCTAAGTAGGCTCATTTGCATGGGAGCTTTGAATATAGCTCCCATTTTCCCCGGGCTATTCAGCTTGCACCGGGCTAGTGCGTTAGCACTGTGTAATCAGCTTAGCATGGGCAAACCTCATGTCAGCATAGTACAGTTCTGCAGTGTGTGGCTTACATAGTTGTTTGCAGTAGATGTGAGACATCTCTGTGCAATCACACACAATGCTTTCCACATGCAACAATAGCTTTCTCCAGGGTCTAATGGGCTGCAGTAGCAGTGTGCACTTTCCTGTTGCTGTATTCAGTGCTATCTTATTCCTGGGCTATGTTTGCCCTGCACTCCTGGCCCTGTTTGCCCAACTTCATTTGTTTCCTATATTCAACAGGTTTTGCTCCGGGCTATTCCTTTTGAATATAACTATTTTCCTGGCGGGCAGTGCTACTTTAGTCCAGGAGCACAGTTTTGAATATCTGGCCCTATATATCGTAAGAAGAGATTTATAAAACATTAATTCAGCCTACTATACTAGTGTTTTCATGCAAGCTAAAATAAACTCCCTTCTCTGAAGTGTGTTTAAAAATCAAGAAGGCAATAGCTTCAGCCTGCGTCAGTAGCATTAGTTGAGATGGTGGTGTCTTGAGTCTGAAGTTTCAGGATGCCCACACATGCTCATTCTTATGTGAATGCACCATATGATCTGCTTGGAGTGAATTTTCAAAGTGCCATCATATTTATGTGAATATACACATACCAGTTTATATGACTTTTTATATTTAAAGAGGTATATTTAATACAGAGTATTCAACTATATATAAAATATATCCCTAGTGTCTTTTCATTTAAGCAGATGAAAATGTCTGTTTTCCTATAACTGTAAATAGTACACTTTGAAGAAACGGAGAATTAAAATATTAAAAGCAGGACTGATTACCGGCATAGAATGCAACAGATGCAAATGCTCCACAAATTAAATAACAGCTTTTGCGATTAAGGACATATAAGATCTCACAAGATTCCCCTTATTTACTTCTTACAAATGTATCTTGATTTTACATAGTGTCATTCACCATGAACCATTCAATGCTGCACTTATGTACTTTAACATCCATCATCTATTCTCAGTCATTGCTGTCTTCAGAATTCAGATTTCAGAATTGTGGTCAGACTAACCTACTTAATTGAATGTTCTATATTTTTTGTTATTTCAAGAGAAGAGCACAGCTGCACTAGCACTTGCTCATTAGCATAGTATCTATGGCACATGATCTAACTGGGGATTTACAGCCTGTCCAAAAGACTCCATGTCCCGTTACCACCAGAGCAGTTGCCCTCACCGTAGGGTGCCATCCTGCTAGTGCAAAACCTCACTTGAATTAGGCTGCACAAGAGCTTCTGGGAGGCTTGTGTATATCACACAGGCAACAGTTTCGTACCTGTTCTTAACTTAAATGAGCCTTTGCACAACCCTGCTTCCACTGTTACATTGCAACAGTCAGAGTGTGGTCAAAGTCAGAGTGTAGTCAGTTGTCACCATCTCTGTATCTTGAAAAAGTGTTAGAGTTCTTTCACTATTCCAGTGCCCTTAACAAAGTTTTTGTTACAGGCACTAGCTTGGACAAAGGGCCCCACCTCTGGAACCACTTATATTTATTCATGGCTGTAAGAGGTGCCCCAACCATAAGGATTCACTTGGCTACCCACAAAAGCCAATGAAGTGGCTTATTATCAGTCAGGAGGTGTGAGTTAACCAAACAGTGGTTTTCATTTTTCTAAGTGCTATAGCTTCCATTTATGAGTCTTGAGTAGTGTGTATCACATCTGATTGGCATATATATGTACTGGAGAATGGTATACACCCCCGACAGTGACATTTTGACCACGTGGTCCCCTACAGCGACTACAGTGCCACATCACTGTAGGGAACCCGCTGGAACCCAGTACTGTCTGTTGGGGGTCCTGCACTCCCCCGAATCAGCTCTGACTCTGAGCTGAGAATCCTAAGTGGGGATGTGTGTGTGGCGCAGCACACTGCATGGGGGTTTCATGAGGGCAAAACTCCCGAAGAAAACACTTGTTCTCCAAAACCAGCAGCTGACTGCAAAATGTGGTCGACCTGCCAGTTTCTCTATTGGGTCATTCGACAAAGATTTTGTCAACGACCCTTTGTAGATCCCTGGAGAATCATGTGACCTCCATGCATTACCCCCTTGACATCAGTGAAGCTCCAGTGGTGCCCTGTGGTTGGCCCTGCTTCCAAGGATAACTAGACAGGTGAGTATTCATGGAGTGGTGCTAGCCAATGAAGGGTTTTCACTACTGCAGCAGTCTGGTGGTAGGCCCAGAGCCATGGGTAAGACCACTCTCTCCTCTTTCAGGGAGCACGTAGATGCTGTTGGCTAAAATATGACCTCTGTCTTTCCCAAAGGAGGGATGGGAAAAGCTTCTCTAAGCATTAAAATTTTGCTGGTGGTATTAGAAGTGGCAGGCCATTGAGAAAAATAGTATTTTGGGGTAAACCATCATTTTGTACACTGCAGTTTCCCCCAAATATCAACCTCTGCTTTTTCCACCCGGAGAAGTCTGCCTGCATTGTTATAAGGAGAGGACTGAGATTTATATCTATCATCTCCCAGATGGTGGCAAATAGGAATACACTAAGGTATTTAATACAACGCTGTCACCATCGGAGACCTTGGTGCTGTACCCTTCTGGATTTGTATATTTATTCAGCAGAAGCAATTCCATGTTGGAACAATTCACCTGTAGGCCTGATAATTTTCTGAAGTCTTCCAGTACAGCTGGTGACAGGGTAGCAATTGGGAAGGGGTTACAAGTGCCAACAAGTCATCTGCATATGCTAGGGTCTTAACTGTAGCAGTGCTAAAGTTAACCCCTTCTACCACCTCTGAATGCCTCAGCTTGTGAAACAGAGGCTCCATTGCTATAAGGAAAAGTAGTGGGGACAAAAGGCACCCCTGCCTGCTCCCCCTTTATAAGTGAATCTGGGAAGAGATCTACTCATTGGTGATTAGACAGGCTGTTGATACAGAATATATGGCCTTAACCCAAGTGATGAAGCCTCGCCCTATCCCTACTGCCTGAATAGCCAGGAACATGCACCTCCCCCACTCTACATACTCAAAGGCCTTCTCAGTGTCTTTGCTGGCAAGCAAGCTGGGAGTAGTGGCAGAGCCTGTGGCCCAAATAGTGTCCATTGCTGCTCTGATGTCATTGGCTGTCCAGCCTTTAATAAAGCATGTCTGGTGTCTTTTCACCATATCAGATATCAAGGCTCCCAGGTATTGCCAGGATTTTGGCCAGGATCTTTACATCAACATTCAATAATGAATTAGGACTGGAATTAGCTATTTTTTTCAGTTAAATGTTTTATTGTTTTTATTATAATACATATACACACAGCCACAAACATGATTTGCAAGACCACACTACTAAACCTACATGAGTCAGAACACTGTGCCCACTCCAAGCATATGTCTAACTTATATAAAACTAGAGCACAAACATCTTTCTTAAATGTGCCAGCATATTGCTAACTTGAAAGTAATGTATAAGTATAGAGAAATAAAAAGGACCCCAATGGAGCCTGTATCTCTTATGCAGTCAGAGAATATAGTAAAAAAAAGAGATGAATAGAGGCACCTACCTTAGTAATTCCAGCCACTCACAACCATATGGAGGTATCACCACATATAAGACAAGGCTTCATGAAACATGGTAGTTACACCTTCTCATGGTCGTTTCCAAGACTGCACCTGGAGGAATGGCACCACAGAGTAAACAAAGTCACACAGAACTACTAAGCTACTACTACTGTGTGGCCTTGCTACTGTGATAGTGGAACATGGAAGCACAGTATATATATAAGAAAGAAGGAGGTCCCTGGTCAAATCATTTGAGTTAAATAACATAACAACATCATAATAAACAACCACTGACCCTCCTTAATAACTATCCATACCCACAGAGCTAAACAGTATAACTTTGTGGGTAAACTGTGTACAAATAATATCATTTCAGACGGAGCCTAAGGAAGCATAATCACTAATAACATTGTCATTATAGCAGAAAGGTCAAATAAGTACAATATACACAGTCGGTTAAGAGCATGGGAGGTATCAAAAGGAGAAATAGAACATACGTCAGCTGATACCAGCCCTGGCTGACAAATAAGCCATGAAGGGGGCCCAACAGAGAAAAAAGGAACCCATCTTCTCAGAAAGTATGTGTGAGCGTCTATCCTGTTCATATATGGAGGAAAGTGCTGATATAATGTCATTGATACCTGGCATAATAGTACTTTTCCAATTCTGTAGGATTGCTCTCTTCACTTGCATACTGAACAGTATTCGTCATCTAAATTCCTGATATTTAAGGTGCAGAGCTTCAGATCTCAGACCCAGCAGCAGGAGAGCTGCATTGACTGGGATTGGATTACGTAGGATCAGTTTAGCTTCATGTACCACCTTCTCCCATAGACCATAAATCCGAGGGCAATGCTAAAGTATATGGTACAAGTTCCCCCCAGGCTGGAGACATCTCCAACATGTATCATGTACAAGGACTTTCATTTTCTTTAGCATCTCTGGTATTCTATACCATGAGTGCAGTATTTTATTATGTATGAGTCTGCTGCGGGTGTCTTTGTGAATCTTATATCCAGCTTGCCAGCACTGTTTCCATTGCGTCTCAGAAATTTGTATTTGAAGGGCCTTTTCCCATTTAGATTTAGATGTTATGTTAGAAGAGGGTAAAGTGTCCCTTACTGCTTCATACATAGTGGCAGTGACCTTGTTGGATAGGAGGAACCACTCCTTTAAATGAGAAGTAAGGTCTGTAAGTGCATTTCTCTGCTGTAGAAGGGGCTTTAGAGTGTCATGGACTTGTAAATATTCCAAAAGTCTGATTTAACCAGGTTCCATCTAGATTGCAAGCTCTGATAGGTATCTACCAACAGGGAGTTAGGCGTCAATATGTCCTGAATAAATATAATCCCTTTCTCCTGCCAAAGAGGCCAAGTCACCGTTTTGCCCCCAATGGTAAGGTTAGGGTTACCCCATAAGGGTGTATACAGAATGGGGAGGGCCGGGAGTTTTAGTTTTTTGTGTAGGAGCCTCCAATATCTAATTGAGGAGCCAATAGTGGGATGAGATAAAGACTCTTGGTGAGAGTAGAACCAGAAGAAAGAGGCTGCTACAGAGCTATTACAGAGAATCTGCTCAAGTTCTTGCCACTGTGGAGATTCGATATTACGAGGGTGGAACCAATTTAAAGTTTGTGCACATTGAAAAGCCATTTTATAACCTTCAATCCAGGGGAAGCCCCAACCTCCTCTATGCCAGTGGGCCCTGAGTTGGTTTCTACTGAAGCGGGGTCTATTGGAGCCCCAAAGGAAGGAACCAATCATCACATCTATTTTTCGAAACAATAAGATGGGAGAAACAGGGGGATATGTGTTAGCAAATAAAATATTTTAGGGGCAAGGGACATCTTAAAGGCCGCTATCTTGCCTGCCATAGCCAATGAAGCCTATTTATACGATCAAGCTCAAGTTTACATTTAATCAGCAAGGGGCCTTGGTTGTTATCCCACCACTTTGCAAGATTAGCCCCAACTTTAATACCCAGGTACGTGATAACATGTTGAGACCATTTTAAACCATAATGAACCAAGAATTGGGGTTGACACTGAGAGTTAAGGGGAAGTATTTCTGTTTTCGAATGATTAACCTTTAGTCCCGAAATAGTAGAAAAGTGGTCTAAAAGGGCTAACAGTTGGGTTATGGATTCCTTAACGTACCCCAGCATTACTAGTAAGTCATCAGCATACAGCAAGGTGGAAATTTGTGCCTGCCCCAGACCGATGCCTTTTATACGGGGGTTCTGTCTGATTGCAGCTGCCAAAGGTTCGATTGCAAGGACAAATAGAAGAGGGGAGAGAGGGCATCCCTGCCTTGTGCCTCTGTGTAGTTGGAAGGGTTCAGATAGTACGGAATTGGTGAGGACTTTAACTAGGGGAGATGTATATATGGAAGAAACAGCTGCTCTGAAATGGGGCCCAAAGCCCTAGTGTTGTAAAACTTTCTGCAAATAATCCCATTCTATGGAGTCAAATGCCTTTTCTAAGTTGATGGCCAAGGCAGCTGGCATTGAAGTTTCCTGACTAGCCACGTGAATGAGATTAATAAGTGTTCTGATGTGATTGGCACTATACCTGCCTTTTACAAAACCTACCTGAGATGGATGTATCAAGGAGGATAAGATGGGGGCCAATCTATTATCTAGCACTCTAGCATAGATCTTACTGTCTGAATTTATCAGGTATATAGGGCGATAGCTAGCTGCCTCCTTGGGAGGTTTATCTTTTTTTGGAAAACTGTGATAATTGCCTCCCTGAGGGTAAGGGGCGATATACCCTTTTCTTCAGTTTCCTTAAATACCTGGCACAACAAAGAGGATATCAGAGGGGACATAAACTGTAGAAAATCTACAGGAAACCCATCGCTTCCAGGGGCCTTCCCTTTCTTTAGGGCCATCAGGGCAGTCACTACTTCCGCTTGTGTCAGGGGCTCTTCGAGAGTGGCACTCTGTGCTGGGGATAGCTTGGGAAGGCTAATACTTTGTAAGAATGCTGTCGTGTCTGGACAAGGCTCTACTGTGGTTGACAGATATAGTTGGGAATAGAATGCAGTCATTATATCATTCACTTCCTGAGGATTGGTTTTCACTATCCCTGAGACTTTATCTTTCAGACCCCCTATATATCTATTCCCTTGTTGTCTCCACAGTTGGTAGGCCAGAATTTTCCCAGTCCCCCCCCCAATAAGAATACTTTATCCTGATAAGTGCCAAATCAGCCTTTCTGGATAGAAGTTCATTTAACCTAGTTCTTATAGCAAGGACCCGTCGCTCCCACATTGACTGAGAAGATGGGTGTGATTGAGCCTTTATAGACTTTTCAGCATTGAACAAGTCTCTTTCCAGTTGAGTCAGTTCCCCTTCTCTAGTTTTCCTCCTATGTGAGGCATACCCTATGATCTTATCCTGCATAGTTGCTTCGTAAGCTTCACAGGTGTTTTGGACAGAGGTGTCTTCTGTAGGATTTTCCTGAAGAAAGTTTATGGTTTCTGATTTAGTCCATTTTACAAAATTAGAGTCCCATAGAAGAAGCGGGTCCAATCTCCAGGTAGATGACCATGGGGCAGGAATTTCTCAAGATATAATCAGTTGTACTGGAGCATGGTCTGAGATTACCATGGGAAGAATAGCACATTCCAAGACCTGGTGTGTAAGGGTTTGGGAAATAATCCAGAAGTCCAGCCTGCTATATGTGCCATGCACCCCAGAGTAATAGGAGTAGTCCCGAACTATAGGGTGCACTAAACTCCATATGTCTACCAGCTGGTACTTAGAGCTAAGGTGAAGGGCTGCCTGCACCCCTCAGGTATGTGTTTCCTTACCTTGATCACTTCTGTCTAACACAGGGACTAAGGTGAGATTAAATTCCCCCCCAAATATAATAGGTGTGTCAATCTCTACCATTGACTCTAATTTGATGTTCAGATCCAGAAAAAAGGAGGGGTCATCCAGATTCGGGGCAGAGACATTTACCACTAGGAGGTAGCCATTAGGGGTGTCCAGCAAGGCTAGTACCCATCTTCCCTGGGGATCCACCTTTCTTCTTAACACAGACTATGGGAGTGATTTGTGAAGCAGGATTGCCATGCTTCTTTTTTTCGTGGCAGCACAAGAGTGCAGTTCTAAGCCCACCCAGTCTCTAATTAAGTATTTGCAATCCTGCTCAGTAAGTTTTGTTTCTTGCAAAAAGGCATCTTCGGTTTTGAGTCTTTTTAAATGGGTAAACACCTGTTTCCTTTTGGATGGGGAATTTAGCCAACGCACATTCCAGGTTATAAAAGGAGATGTCACCCATTAGGTAGTCTATAATAAAACATTTTGAGGGTAAGGGTAAGGATAAGGTCCACTGACCAGAGAAAGGCACTGACATAACTGACAATTCTTACTGACCTGGACTGCTGCGAAGTAAGCAACAGCCAAGAGTTACTAATGACATACCTCTCTAATATATTCGAGAGAGTCATATGCTTATTCTGAATATTGACGAGCAATAACATTTGAATCATAAAGAAAAAAGAATAACAAACTATTTACAAACATTGGGCTGCCTTGCGCAGTGGCGTATAATGGTGTCCCAGGCCGAGGGGTCCTACTCCTCACAGGCCATACCATTTCACCTGTAATGAGGGTGGTGAGACTATAAACAGAGATGGAGTGCACCATCCCATGTGAGCGTTCTCGCCCCGGGGGATCCTTATGAAAGGATATACGTGGAGTACTACTGATAAACCCACACGCTATTACCGTAGCAGTAGTCTGGTCTATTGACAATACAGGTGTAATTCTGTGGTCCTATGTTTCTCTGCAGACACCAATGAGAGTGGGTATTGCTCATTACAGCATGTTATATACATAGTTTCCCTCTAGATTCAAAAGAATGAAGGATAACAATACTGAGAAAGCGCTTAGTACCCATTGCATTAAGTCAAATAACAGGGAGTATCAACTTTACAGAGAAAACCTATATTCATGTATTGCCATAACCCCTCTCACTAAGTGATGGCACTCACTTTTAAACCTCCCTAAAGACTGTATTCTATAGGACCTATCCCAGAGAGGAGAAAGTGAGTTTAACTTCTCGATTCTCTCCCCCACCCCACACCATTTTGGGACATCTGGATAGCCTGACCCCCAAAAATAGCATGAATGTGATTGAGAATGAGTATTTGCATCCCAGAATCCAACACAAGTCACAAGGCTATGCCACGTAGGATGAGGAAGTAATTAACCCAACAATTAACATCAATTTAAGAAAGGGATATAGCCACAACATGGACCGATCCCCTCCCTCGACCTTTATCAAGCCAAACAGATCAAATATAAAATTAGGCGCACTTATCTATGAGAGATCCTGTACTTCCAGTGCCTGCATTATTATAATGCCTGAAGGAGACTGGTGATGCGACTGCAAAACATTGCATAGTTCTGAACTAGTAACCGCTACGGTAGTTGTCTGTGGCTTCTGGGGGTAAGCACTGGGCGTAGGTTCAGCTGGAGAACTTTCACGAGAAGGGAATTCAGTCTTAGTGGCCTTCTGCACCATCTCCTCCTCCGAGTATGCAGGGAAGTCATCCTGGGTAGCTGGTGTGAGCAATGCATACCTGTTAGGTGAGAAGAAGTGAGATTCACATTCAGCAGAGAGCAACGAAGGTACAGCTGACTTACCAGAGGCGTTCTAGGTCCGATCTTGGGGATGATCTCACGTGTGGTGTTTCTCGGTTTGCTGTCGCTTCCATGATCTGGCTGGTAAGGGTGAACTCTGGTCCTGAAATTGGAAGCTACAAGACCGAATTTCTGTAGTGAAGGTGCCATCTAGCGATACATTCTTTTTTTGGAGTCCTACAGATATATCAGTCTCCTTTTGGGCACCTTCCCAATTAGTATGAGATGGCCATTTATTGTGTAGATATTCCATAAGACTATTCGGGGTGGCAAAGGAGATGTAGGTTCCATTCACTTCCAAGCGCATGGTCGCTGGATAGCTAAGAGAAAATTTAATTCCCAGCTCATGCAGTTTGCACTGAGCTTCCGAGTATTCTTTCTATCGAGCCACCAGATCTCAAGAATAGTCCTGAAAGACAAGGATTTTGTGCCCCCGCCAGGAAAGAGCTCCAAGCTGTTGGGCCCGAGATGCAATCCACTCTTTGTCCACAAAGTTTAATATGCGTAACATAATCAGCCTAGGCCTGTCACCCGGTTTCGGCTTCGGGGCTAGAGTTCTATGCGCACGTTCGATTGTAAAGCCGGAAGGGAGATCGTGTTTCAGGAGATATGGAAAAGTGTTGTACAGAAATTCAATAGGATTCCCCTGCTCTGCATCTTCTGGGAAACCTAAGAGTCACAAATTATTATGTTGGCTCCGGTTATCCATACCATCCACTTTGGATTGTAGCATAAGAATTGTCCTCTCTTGTTCCCGCACTGTCGAGGAGAGATCTTCCAGGGCTGTTGTGTTCTCCTTCATTTTTTTCTCAGTCTGTTCTAGCTGAACTTTGAGTCTATTGATGGCCAGCATAGTGTTATTTGAGGCTAGTGTAACCTCAGCCATTTGTTTCAATAGCATGGTAAACATGTCCTGGGTTTGCTGAGTACTGGAGCCTGAGGCCTTTCCGGGGCCGCTGCGTCTTGACATGCTGAAACAACTTATGAGCTGATCGCCCCTCACAGGAGAGTATGAAAATGAAATCCATGTTAAACTCGACTTCCTGAATGACTCCCATTACCCACCTTGCTGCTCTAGAATAAAATTCATAATGAAAAGCAGTGTTTATCGCAAAAATTATCCTGGAGTTAGAGAGTGCTCACATTAGGCAGCCATCTCATTAGGAGCCAAGCCACACCCCAGGAATTAGCTATTGACATGGAGTCCTTGCCCTCTTTGGTAGCAAGATAATAATGGCTTCCCTCATAGAAGGAGGCAGGCTAACTTGTGTAAATGCCTCTCAGAGGGTCTCCAAGAGGTAGTTATATACCTTGGGGGAGGGGCTTGTAGAACTCAGCTGGCAGCCCATTTGGACCAGGAGATTTTCTCATTGGGAGGGATGTGAGAAATCCTTGAAAATTCAAGCAGGGAGATAGGCCTGTCCAAGTCAGCTGCCTGCTGGGGTAAGTTGCAGCAAGGGTAGTCCCCCAAAAACATCTGGCAGGGAGGATTGGTTTGTCACCTGCTTGGAGGCATAGATATTTGTGTATAAAGCCAGGAATTCCTTGGCCATGTCATCTGGCTGATGAACTATCTGTCCAAAGGCAGTTCTGATAGATCCTACATGCTTGGCAGTTTCCCTTAGATGAATGCTATAGGCTAGCAGCATCCCTGCCTTCTCTCTCAACTCCCAATATTTTTGGGCAGTTTAGGCGATTGCCTTGTGGGCTGTTTCAGAAGACAGAGTGTTGATTCTATATCTCAATTGTTTCATTTCCCAATGCAGTTGGGGGGAATGCTCTTTGAAAGCACTGTATACCTTCTTGCTTGTCCTAAGGGTCTCTTTAAGGTGCACCGGTTTTGCTTATGTTTGTTTCTTGGTATAAGCTGCGTAGCTGATTATCTGTCCATGGAGATAAGATTTAAAGGTGTCCCAGAGTACTGATCTAGAAATCTCTGGGGAGCCATTCAAGGAGAGGAAGAGAGCAACTTCCCTCAAATGCCACTCTTGTAAGTCTCTATGGGAGAGCAAGAAGGTGTCCATCTTCAATCGGGGTATAGATTTTGTTCTCAACCCCACATGCAGTGTAACCCGGATGCAAGCATAGTCAAATATCAGTATAATGCCTATGGCCAGGGCCTCTACCTCATGTAGTAATGAGGTCAGAAGCAGGAAAAAATCTATTTTGCTGCTAGAGTGATGCGGTGCAGAGTGAAATACATAATCACACGCTGCGGAGTGAAGAGATCTCTAGGGGTCCACAAGGGCACATTCTGCTGCAATTTTATGTGGCATCCCCCTGGCCCTAATAGAAGATTTGCAAGGATCCCAGAGCTTGTCTACCAAGGCATTTATACCACATTGAAGTTGCCGCCTAACAACAGGTGATTGGCTGGTTTGAGCAGGGCTGCTATTTGTTGTGCCAGCTCAAGGAAAAAAAGCATCAGTATCTTTTTCTTTTTTTTACAAGATTTGAGAGAAAGCGTTTGCAGCGCTTTGGAGCACAGCCAAAACACTCCTAGGCTGCCAGTTACCTGAAAGTTACTGCTGTGCATGTTAAATACATAAACCATTTAAGTGAAAGTGACAGATTTGCGAGTGCTTTCTTAGCCTGTAGCTGAAACGCTCCCAAGATATAGCATTATATTCTGTGTTGCAAACTGTTCTAACTACAACTTATTTCTAGGTGCTGACATTTGGAGCCCTGTTATTGTGTATTAACAAGTAGATGAGAGGTAGTTTGCTGACTTCAAAATTGGGAACTCCTACTCACACTGCTGCTATTTTTAACTCCCTGAGCCTGTAGATTATCTGCAGACAGACAGATCACTTTTAGTTGTTATTTTACTTTTATTTTAAAATATAACAAAATCTCATTGTTTACTGCAACTCCCTCACATTACCAAGGTAACCACTTCTGGTTCTGGGACTCTAAAACTCGCCCTTCGGTGAGCAGGCTTCTTTTACAAGATTTGAGAGAAAGCGTTTGCAGCACTTTGGAGCACAGCCAAAACGGTCCTAGGCTGCCAGTTACCTGAAAGTTACTGCTGTGCATGTTAAATACATAAACCATTTAAGTGAAAGTGACAAATTTGCGAGTGCTTTCTTAGCTTGTAGCTGAAACGCTCCCAAGATATAACATTATATTCTGTGTTGCAAACGGTTCTAACTACAACTTATTTCTAGGTGCTGACATTTGGAGCCCTGTTATTGTGTATTAACAAGTAGAGCAGAGGTAGTTTGCTGACTTCAAAATTGGGAACTCCTACTCACACTGCTGCTATTTTTAACTCCCTGAGCCTGTAGATTATCTGCAGACAGACAGAGCACTTTTAGTTGTTATTTTACTTTTATTTTTTAAATATAACAAAATCTCATTGTTTACTGCAACTCCCTCGTGTTACCAAGGTAACCACTTCTGGTTCTGAGACTCTAAAACTCACCCTTCGGCGAGCAGGTGCAAGCCGAGCAGGGAAAGCGCGCTTGCGTGCGCGAAGACACATGTTAAGACACGCGCGTCTAGCGCATGTTTAGCGTGGTCAGTGGATTTCAGAGGATCAAAAAAGCCCAGTGCTTAATTGTAGTTTTGGCTCTAGGATCGAGTTGTTAAACTTTAGTTAGAGCATAGGGATCTTTACACCATACATTCCAGGAAATTATATTTTGTAAGTATTAAAGCTTTATATTCACTAACAAGAAAATGGAAAATAGTTCATTAGCAAATGCTACTATCATGACTATAGATGGGGAAATTGGTTTAAAATGTCAATCATGTAATATGTATATTTTAGTTGTCTCTGTTCCAACTATGGAAAATAATTTTGAATGTGAGAAATGTTCAGTAAATAAAGCTATAAAAGAAGAATTGGACACATTTGGAGAAAGACTAATTATTCTTGAAACTAGTCAGGCAGACGTGTTAAGACGTCATATTGAAAGAAATAGTTATTCTCAAATAATACCAACAAATAATGATGCATTAAGTACCTCCAATCAAGAATTGCAATTATTACAAAATCCACTGATGCCTGAAATCATTCTGCCATTAAATAAAAAACAAGAAATAAATAGAAAAAGGAATAGAGATGAGATTCCCGATGAGCAAGATTGGGCTAATGTTACCTCAGGTAGAGTAATTAAAAAAGGACACAAGGCAAACAAGTTTGAAATACCAATTACAAATCATTTTCAGATACTATCCAATGTTGACAATGACTCATCTCCATCATTACTTTTAGATGTATCTCAAATTGATTCAGGGAATATTGTATCTGATTTAATTACCCAGGAAACCCTAATTAACAATGATAACCTTGGACCTATAGTACTTAATCCACAACAATCCATTGAAAATCCTCCTTTAAACCTTGGTACTGAAAATATGATGGAAATAAACCACTCAATTCCTCAAGATGTTACACGGAGACAAATCTATGTGTTGGGTGACTCAATAATTAAGCCCATAGACAGAGCCATTTGCAACCCTGATAAGGCCAATAGAACTTGTTCAAGCTTCAGAGGGGCCAAAATAGCTGACATCACTGACATGTTAAATCCTATACTATCTCAATCAGGCCAAAATCCATTAGTGATAATTCACGCAGGGGTAAATGATGTGCTCAAATCAGATAGTAAAACAATTGAAGAGAGTTATGTGGCACTAAATAATCTATTGGTGGAGAAAGGATGTTCAGTCTGCTTCTCAGAGATATTACCAGTACCCAGGGCTTCCACTACCATTACAAATAAAATTAAAAAAATAAACAACTGGCTAAGACAGTGGTGTTTAAGGCAGGGGATTAAATGTATACATCACTGGGAAGATTTTTGTGCTAGGGACTCACTTTTTTGTTGGGATGGACTCCACCTGAGTAGAAGGGGTAGTTCTATGCTAGGAAAAAAAATAATAGCTGAAATAAACAATTTAAACTAGTTTCTGTGGGGGAGAATTGGACGTGTCTAAATTCTCTGAAAACAATTAAGACCACCACAGTAAAATTAACGACTAAATACTGTAAAATTTTGAGTTTCAATGCTAGATCCCTAAACAATTTGAATATGGAAGAATTGGAATGCAAATGTAAATTATTGGACATTGGTATTATTGCTGTAACCAAGACATGGTGGGATCCTGCCTCTAAATGGGTCAAGGAACTACCTGGTTGTAAATTATATCATAAGGACAGGGTGAATAAAATTGGAGGTGGAGTTTGCTTATTCATTCACAATGATATACTATCTACAGAAGTAACACAAAACACAGACTTGGAAACTCTGTGGGTACAAATATTATTTAAAGGACAGCCAAAACTAACTATAGGAGTGTGTTATAGACCCCCATCATCTGATTCTGATTATACCAATAAACTAATTAACCAAATTACTGACATTTCTGAAAATAATAATGTGTTAATACTGGGTGACTTTAATATGCCTGGAATAAACTGGGAAAGCTCTACGGGAGTAACCTATCAAGAAGAAGAATTAATAAACCTGTGTACTGATCAAGGACTTGAACAATTAATTAAACTTCCCACCAGAGGAAATAGTATACTAGATCTTATTCTGACTAACTCTGGGAATCTAGTATCAGACATAGATATTACTTGCCCCATTGGTAATAGTGACCATAATATAATATTGTTTAACCTCAGGATCACAAAAAGTAAAACCAACACAGGAACTTTACAAAAAAATGACAATAAAGCAAATTTCAAACAAATAAACCATGCATTGCACCAAACAAATTGGACTAAGAAGTTTATGAATCAAAATACTTCGGAAGCATGGGATATATTTAAACAAACTATATATCAACTGGAACAATCTTACGTACCCATGAAAAACAAATATAATAAAAAAGGAAAAATTCCTCTATGGTTTAATAAAAGTATATCTAGACAAATTAAAATAAAAGAACGCCTCTTTAAAAAATTAAAAATAAATGGCTCTCTAGATATAAGGGTTAAATACAAAAAATCAGTATCTTTCTTAAAAAAACTAATAAAACAAGCAAAAACTAAACTAGAATTTACCTTGGCTCACTCAAAAACTAATAAAAAGTCACTTCATTCATATATAAATAGCAAAAAAGGTGACCCAAGTAAAATAGGATCAATTACACACGATGGGTTTTCTATTACTGATGATCATTTTAAAATTGGACTTGTCCTCTTACTTGATTTTTCAACTGCCTGACTTGAAGTCTAGGGCTTTGCATCCAGCGTAATTTATTTTGGGATTTGCTATTTTTTTAACAGTTTATGGGATTTACTATTTTTTTAACAATGTTTAATTGTACTCAGCTAGTTGATTCTCTAGTTAGCCAGTAATGTATTATGATGAGTTTTCATTGCTCCTCTTCTGCATGTTCTGTGATCCACTTTCTTCACCCCCTGCCACACACACATGCTCTCTCTCCCTCCTCTATTGTTCTGACTCAGTCTGAGTAGCTCTTTCTGGTTCCTCAGGTCAGACACCCCCACCCGATTTCTTCCTGTTTTGCTCTCCACCCTTTTTAGCACCTACTCCCCTGTGTAGTCCCACCTAATCTTTTGTCCTGCTCTCATCCCTGCCCTGATTTCTACTATAACTAGCTCTATCTGTAATCTCTTTCCCTCTCTTTCCAGTTCCTGTGCCTTGAGCAAGATCATTGTCTATGACTGTGGCTGCCTGCACAGCCAGCCACAGTTGCCATTTCCAGCTCGTCTGCCCAAAGATCTGAACAAGGTAGGTTCCTGCCCCATTGAATTACTCCAAAGCCATTGCTCCCATTGGTGCACTTCGGCTGCTTTCGGATGCTAATTGCACATTTTGGCACTGGGGACAGCTCTTCATTAGACTGTACTTATTTCTGTGCTTATCTCTGCTCATTTCTAAATTGGACTTGATTTTTTGGCCCACCCAGCCAACCCCAACCTGACCTCTATTAAATACATTAAAACTCCATCCCATATACCTGCATCCACCCACTGGCTTCTTTGTGTTAGTAAACCCTCCAACTTCTTGTCTGTTACCATGTTTCTATTCCAGACCAGGAAGCTACTCCTTCTTAGTTTAATTATGGCCTGTCTCCATCTATTTGAACCATTTCCTTCCAGCGCTATTACTTCTTCCCCTAACCAGGCACCTTCCCTGCTCTTATCCCCCAACCCCCTCCTCTCCCTTTAACCGTGTCCCCTCCATACCTTCAGTATTTTGCTCATCATGAAAAAATAATCCTGCTAATCTCATGGACCAGGCATTTTTTATGTCACTCTTCCTCCATCCCTCCTCTATTTGATCTAGGCTATGTTTGCTCCTCTTGTCAGGTGACATTGAACTGAAGCTCAGCCCCTGCATGAACGCTAAGCAAAATCTCTTTTCCTCATGCCCTTATGGGTCAAATTTAAAAGGGCTCAAGATTGTCCATATGAATGTGCAAAGCATCAGGTGTGAAATGGATGAACTGGAGGCCTGTAATCTTCTCTACAAACCAGATGTCCTCTGTATTACAGAGACCTGGTTAAAACCTTCATTCCTAATACATGAGGTCTCACTACTCCACTTCTCCTCTTTTAGATGGGATTGACATACCAAGCGAGGTGGGGGTGTACTGATATACACCGAGACTGAGCTGGATGTTAGTAAGCATAATGATATACAGTTCAACCTTAATATTGAGCAGTTATTTATCTCAATTACCCTTGGTCGAGTCTTACGCCTAACTATAGGATGTGTTTTCCTGCCCCCCAGGACTGCTTCAGCATCCATTTCAGACCTCCTCTCCTGTCTCGACTCTCTTCCCCTTAATGACACCATACTCTGTGGTGATTTAAATCTTGATTGGATGGAACCAAATTATGCCCAATATCTAGATGCTCTCACAGATGCCAAACTTGAGCAACTAAATGATCAGCCAATCAGGCTTAATCAAAAATCTGGAAGCCACAGTCTTCTGGATTGGATGATCACCAACAAGTCCCATATCAAAATTGCCGGAACACTTCCTGATGCACTCAGTGACCACAATCCCACTTTCAGTGTTTGGAAAAACAACTTCCCTCACTCACCTCCTAAACTTACTAAGTCAAAGGGATAAATCTAATTTCAACTACATGGCTTTCAGGCAAAGCCTGGCTTCTGTCAATTGGTCTTCCATCACCTCCCTTCCTAATATAAATCAGGCCCTGGAATATCTCATTACCACCTATAATGCAATCCTAGAATCCCATGCCCCATACAAACTGAGGCATGCCAAAGGCACTTATTCCCCCTGGCTCTCTCAGGACCTGAGGCACCTAATGCACTCCAGGGACAAAGCTTGAAGTCAGTTAACTCATTGTCTCCTAGCAGACACCTGTAGTCATCAGTAAAATACACTGGTGTGTCCTGAAGACATCTGCAGAAGTTGGCTTCTGACTCCCAGTGTGCCCTTGCAATGTCTGGAGAAGTCACTTATATATTTTAATATATAGTGTAACAGAATATAATATATTTTTGACTGAATAGCACCATTGGAAAGGTAATTTTATGCTGAACAATTTTGCCACTGATATTTTTTGTATATCATGTATACTTTAGGAGTTATTCACATTTGTTTATGGTATGGTGTGTATGGCTTATGTTGCCTGTTTTAGTGAATTTTTTTTTTTTGCTGTTTCAACCAGCATAGAAAAAAAAATACATATTATTATTTGCATACCACCATTGGAAAGGTAATTTTGTGCTGAACAACTTTGCCACTGATATTTTGTGTATATCATGTATACTTTAGGAGTTATTCGCACTTGTTTATGGTATGGTGTGTACGGCTTATGTTGCCTGTTTTAGTGAAAAAAATATTTTTTTTGCTGTTTCAACCAGCATAGAAAAAAAACAAAATTACATATTATTATTTCCATACCACCATTGGAAAGGTAATTTTATGCTGAATAACTTTGCCACTCATACTTTATGTCTAGCACTTACGGTTCTTGAGCTAGTAGAATTTGTTTGTGGCATGCTGACTATAGCTTGATTTTGCTTAGAAAGGCCCAGCATTTACTGTTAACAGTATACAGGAGACAAGTGGTGCAACTTCAGAGAGCTCCTGTGGAGGCAATGAGTTAAGAAATCCGGTCTACAATTGGACTGGATTATCTACCGCCAATTAAGGAATACATGCAAGGCCAAAACTAACAAATCAAAGAGGGACTATCTGCTTTCTATTCAAGGTTCAAATCTCTCCAACCCCAAAAGTTTCTGGACTCAAATAAATGCTCTCTTCAAGGGCAACAAGAGGAGCATTCCCCATACCATGAATCTGAATGGCAACTTAACACATTCACCTCTGGAGATAACCTCCAGTTTCAATAATTTCTTCACTGACCTAGGAGTGTACAAAGCGGGTATACCACCTTCCCAATCTGCTCCAATCCACTCATCTCTAGAAGCCTCTTGTACACTCTTCCACTTAAAACTAACCTCAGTTATGGAGGTCCTTAAACCCTCTTGGGTCTCAACCCTGATAGTTCTCCAGGATTTGAATTCCCTGTCACCTAAATTCCTCAGAATTGGAGCCCCAGCACTTGCTCGGCCAATTGCACAGTTAATTAAAAGAGCCTTCCTAACCCAATCTATCCCCGACAAATGGAAAACTGCAATCATTGTCCCAGTTCATAAAATTAGCCCAACAAACCTTCATGGGAACTACCAACCTATATTTATCCTTTGTCCTATCACCAAAATACAGAAAAGAATTATATCCAATTAACTCTACTCTTTTCTCGAGCAAATCAGTGCCATCACCAAACACCAACATGGCTATCAAAACTCACACGGGATGGAATCTGTCCTTCTGAATGTCACCTCAAATTTATATCAGGCCATGGATCTTGGACTGGCCACAGGGGCTGTCTTTATTGACCTTATGAAGTCCTCTGATCTAGTTAATCACCCACTCCTCCTCTCAAAGCTCCACTGTCTCAGCCTTGATTCCACCTCTCTGACCTGGTTCACTAACTTCCTATCAGGTAGGTCACGATGTGTTAAATTGTCTGGTGTTCACTTGTCCTTATCTCCTATCACTGATGGGGTCCCTCAAAGATCAATCCTGTGTTGGGGCCTCTGTCTAGCTATATGCAGATGATGCCATTCTGTATAGGTCTAACATTGATGTCTCCTCCATTAAGACTTATCTTCAGTATGATTTCCAAAAGCTGGAATAATGGTTCAAGGAGAATCTGCTGTTCCTATATTAAAAAAAACTAAAACAGTGCTGTTCCATCACACCTCCTTCGGTATTACTTCACAGTCCCCCCTAGTAATCCACACCTTCTCGGGTGAGCCACTAGAAGAAGTGAGCTCCTTCAAATACCTGAGACTGACTCTGGATGTGCATCTATCCCTTGAATCACACACAACAAATGTCATCAAGGTAATGAACCAAAAACTTGCTCTGTTATACCGTGTTGCCCCCTGTCTCCAACCCCATGCTCAAAAGACCATTGCCTCAACTACTCTTCTCCCTCGGCTCTTCTCTGCTGTCCCTATCACTCACTCAGCCAGGACCCTTATCCAGGCCAAACTGAAGCAGGCCTATCACAGAGTTGCCCACTTCTTGGCCCACTCCCACTCTTGGACACACCACTGTGATGTTCTGCACATATTGGATTGGCCGTCCTTTGAGGCCAATATGGATTTCCCAGTACTATGTACTGTCTACAAACTAATCCACCTTCCCTCCACCCCTCCCATCCTCTCCAATCTCCTCTCACTGAAATCCTTCTCTAGGACACTTAGATCGTCTCAGCTCCTCATATTGTATCCCCAAACCCCACTTAGCCATAGGCAACAGATCCTTCCGTGTTGCTGCACCACAAAAATGGAACAAACTCCCACAAGAATTACTCTCCTGCATTTCTCTTCCTCACTTTAAGAGACTGTACAAGGAAATCTTCTTTACTCCTCCTACTTGCAGCTGTCACTAATTTGCAATACCTCTACTGACTTCCAACTTTTCTCCCTTTTTCCCTCACCCCTGCTCTCTCCACTATCTCCCCCCCCCCGGCTCATATTCTCATCTGTTACACTGTAGGCTGCGTTCCAACCTGCTATACTTTAGAAGAAGACTGAAACTTCCCCACCAGTATGAACTTGATGTTTGATTTAATATTTTTTGTCTGTACTTTAATTGTCTATCGTCCACTGTTTATTTTCACTTTTTAATTGTTAATTGCTTTAAAGGCTAATGCTGAAGACTTGTCTGTGCACACTCCCCTTTTACTTGTACATGTTAAGTGTCTGTGTACACTTTTTTGGCTCTCCTTGTTACCCCTCCTCCAGTTCACCTCTGAAAAAGGGATCTTGTCTCAGTGGGCCTACTCAGTTTCCAAAATTCAAATAAAATAATAAAAAAAAAATGTTTCAGCCACTTGTATCCAGAGAATCAGCATGTTGGTACAGGTTTTTCCAGCCTGCTGCCCCCTATTACCCTGCAGAGCCTCCATGTCAAACTGCTTCGTGTGGCAGACCCTCTGCCATCTCCAGGTATTATTTGTGTTTCCAGTGCATTGAGCAGTATACCCACAGAACCATCCAGGCTATGCAAGCCTCACTGTATCACAGGCATTATCTGTCATGAGCCTAACTAGTACTGACTTCAACACATGGTTATGTCAGGGGGCCAACTGTTTGGAGAAAGAGAGCACCGAAGGGTGTAAACTGCGCAGTACATTTCTTGGCTGGACTGTAGAGTCACTGGCCTAATAACTGTGCAAGGTACTTGCTTTACATTGTGACTGTATGGCAGTTCAGGATATTGGCCTCTGTATAGACCATGTGCTCCAAGAGAAAGGGTAGGCTGCTAGCCTGATTTTCAGTTCCTTATTTAGGCCACCATTCTATGGCCACCACTAACCATCAATGAGTCTATCATGGTATCCATGCCAGCACCCCCAGCTAGTGAGTCTAAAGCCAGAGGCAACACTTCCAGCAAGATCCAGTGGTACAGAGGGAAGAATTTTAGAATCACCTCCCTTTTCACTTCTTTTTTTCTGCTGGACCACCACGTCATTTTCTTTAGTTAGACTTTGCTTAAGTCCAAGCTTATGACTGCACGGATGCTCTGTGGTAAACAATTAATGGAGCTGAAGTGCCACCAGGACCCATGGCCTACAGTCAGAGCATGGATAAAAGTGCTATCTAGCATCTGCCACCTGAACTGGACTCCGTTTAAAATCCCTCTAGGTATGGCTTTTGCAGTAACATAAGGGAGGAGATGGGCTTGGTATCTGGATGAGATTAAAAATGGAGTACAACTGGTGGTGAATGCAATTATGAAACTTATTAAATATGCCCATTTGTTCCTCTACAGAGTAACGCTATTCAGACAGTGTGGAGGAGTAGAGAAACAGGGAGGAGACCAATAAGTAGTTATAGAGCTGCAACCAGGAAAGGGGAGGAGTAGGAACTTCTTAGATTAAAATCATCATACAGTGCTACCAAATCAGGCCCGTACTTTCCCCTGTCCCATGCCCCATTATCAGTACCTTAATGCAATGCAAAGGACATTCATGGAGCCACGTCCCCACCTTTCGTTAGTACAAATACCACTATGCAACAAAACAGACCAGTGCAGTTCTTCTCTCTGAGCCAAGTTATTGGTCTCTGAGGGTATTCCCCTTGAGCTTCTGCATGTTCGAGAGGAGGCATCACTATTCACAGTGACAGTTGGAGCAGAGTGATGTCATCCTGGGCAGCAAGTGACTGATCTTAAAGGAACTCACCATCAGGCTCCTCTCACTCTTGCCAGGGGAATCCACTCCATGGCAGTTAGACTGTGACCCCAGGCCCCCGTCCCCTCACACTGAGATGTGTACACAATAAATTTGAAATGATTATGATGATATGGGAAAGAAGAGGTAAAGAACTGGAAGCAGAGTGACTGAGAGCAGGCTGTTCCACAGGATCAGGATGTGTAGATCCCATTCTCTCCAGCTGTACTAATGGGGTGAGACAATTCCACCCTTGTCTCTTAGCCATAAATAGCCCCTGACATAGGAAGAAAGTAATCGCTCCTGCCCATCAAGCACTGCAAATAGAAGGGAAGAGTATGGCATCCTGCATGACATGTTAAGGCCTTAATTGCAAGACTGCAAACAATCTTCCACCGCATTAGTGAGAGCAGTCTGCCTCCCACAAAGTGATTGCACCACCAAGGATGTCTCTCATGAACATTTGTGCATTCAAGGGGCTATCTGCTCAGCGAAGCAAGTGAATGGATCATGTAAGCCAGTGAAACAGCTATCACTGGCAGCCTGTCAAGAACTCAGATTTCCCACCTTTTTGTCTGTCAGATGTTTAGTGCCTTTGGGCACCCTTTTCTCAATTATGCTCTAAAGGCATAGGCATAAAGCCACCATTCCCCTTTGTATGGAAGCTCACTTGAGAGTAAATTGTGAACATGATAGCATTCCTGAAGGAGGGGACTGGAAGTTATTTCCAGTAGAACTACTGCCATATAATCAGCCCCCAAAGCTACAGCAAAGTCACACTTTTCAATCACTGCCATAGAAAGGTAGCTTTCCCTCCTGAGGAGGACAGAGATTAAATTAGATGACTCACATTAACACAGTGAGGCTATGCATCAGATAAGAGGGAGAGACAATATTGCTACCCCAGTAACTGAGTGGTCATGCACAGTGGTAGTCATACAAAATTAACCGGTAACGTATTATACCAAGTGGTGTGCAAACACGGTACCCATTGAATAACATGTATAGTGGTACCATGCAATGATATGCATCACGCAGCACCAGTCAACTTTTGCACTATTACCATAGTAACCAGACTTTTAACAGATGGCTAAGTGGGCTTTTTGCTGAGACAAGAGTTAAAGTGCCAAAAAGTAGGGTCTGTGGTCCCCCACAACATAAAATCTGCACATTTGTGATTGCTTACCCACATTTACACATTATCTGTCAAGCAGAATAAAATGAAAGTACAGCAGTTACAAAGTTTAGAGACCCCATTGCATGGTCAGTTCATGAAACAAGCAGTATGCTGACGAAGGAGGAGTTGCCTCCACCGCTCTTGGACGATGTCTGCCCATGAAGTCGAGTGGTCCTTGCAGGACATTGAAGTCACCTGTTCAGTCTCTCTTGGCTACTTCTCATGGCAATCAGGCAGCACTGCTGGTAGGAAGTTTTTGTCAGTGGGAGAGTCTACTGCCTAGGACTCTATAGCCTATCCCCTGGATCCCCATCTCCTGCTTTGATGTGGATGAGTAGAAGTTTTGGAGGTGTGTGAATGTGTAACTGTTGTATTCCACTACATGGTGCTTTCTCATTGCCACATCTTGTGGGGTGCCTGACTATTAGAAGGGACAAGGGATAATGGGGAAGTATCCATGCTTTGTCCATCTGAGACCCATTTATATTCCTGGAGTGGGTGCACTCTGGGCTGCATGGTGTCCTTACTGGGGTCATAGAGCCTTCATTTGCAGTGAATGAAGGCAGCCACTTCAGCGAGGTCTTCAAAGGCATGGAAGACCCCATTCTCTCTATTTTAAAGCATGTGGGGTAGGAAAAGGACATGCGGTATTTAACTCCTAGCTTCTCGAGGGAACGGCGAAGATCTCTGAATGCAGGCCTCCATTTAGATAGTTTAACCAAAAAGTCCTGGTACAACAACACCCTATGTCATGCCAGATCAAAGGGACCTTTTCCCTTGCCAGCCATTACAGTTTGTCCTTAGTGTACCATTGCGGGAAGAGTTCCAGGATGGGTCATGGCTTTCAGTTGAGGTGACATTCTGTGTGCCCATTTTACCTCCAAGGGGCAATTTTTTTAACTGAAATATATCTGAAGGTAGGTGTTGTACAAATGCATCCACATTCCTTACTTTTGTCCTCTCTGAAACACTCATGACGTGAATATTGTCGTGGTGGCACCTGCACTCCATATCATTCCATTTATCCCATATCTGGGCTATCTCATCTTTTAGCAGGTAGGTCTTGATATCCCGTTTGTCACCTAATAAGTCCAACTGCCTCAGGGTACTTTGGGTGTCAAAAACTCCAATACCCAGGGACATTGTATTATTTTCCTAACTGATTGTGGAGGTTTTTGCTCCCAATACCTCCATTAGTATACATTCATACTGAAGCTCTATTGTAGGATCCATTGTTGTGCCCACTGACAGGACTGCCACAATTAGCACCTCAGCTATCATGA
Organism: Neoceratodus forsteri; assembly: GCA_016271365.2. Lineage (NCBI taxonomy): Eukaryota > Metazoa > Chordata > Ceratodontiformes > Ceratodontidae > Neoceratodus > Neoceratodus forsteri. Next base: position 108,564,744 of record CM057456.1, on the reverse strand, counting down.
AGCAAACACATTTTTGGCAGCAGATTCTGACAGGAAAACCACATTGAAAAGTGAAAAAATACATATTTTTCATTAGAGTGCTTCAGTCTCTAACACATTTCTGTATTTAAACTGAAGATTTCACGATTTTATAAATAAGGGTTTGTTCCAATGAATGTGCAAGGAGACAAGCTGGTAACTCATGCAGACACCTTGTTCACAGCCCAACTGGAAGTCATTTATGTATGTATGTATTTATGTATGTACATATGTATGTATGTATGTAGTGTGTAACTAGAAAGGCACAGTGAGTAATATATCCATTTTCACAAGCATACTGGGGCAAACAAATTGCCACAAATAAATACAACAATGCAAAAGACAAAAAATGAGACCTCATACAAGACAAATAAAAACTTACAAATAATCCTGTACCCTTCCATTTACATAATTTAACAGATACTGCTTAAAGCGCAATTTAAAGGGACACATTCATACTGGGCTCTTTCAAACAAGTTATTGTTCTCATTTGAAGCTTGAAGCATCCCTGAGATATATATAGCTAAGTTCAGCATTCAGACTACATTCCAGAAATTTTTCAAACAGTATAGTGCAGTGGTCTAAGGCTCTGAGCTGCAAATCTGGTGACATCCAGCAGACCAGACCTGGGTTTGAATCCCACAGCTTCCACTTGCATACTGTGTGACCCTAAGCAAGTCACTTAACTTCCTTGTGCTCCCAGGTTGCTCCTGTAAAAAAGCTCTCAGCTTAGTGTGCTATTCCTGGTTAAACAACTAAAAAAAAAAATACACTGAGTTAAGCACAATTTGTTCTTCAATGACATCACAATGTTCTACAAATTGCAGAAATGCAGTATTAATACTTAACAGACTTAGTCATCTGTATCTTTGGAGTGCTTCCAGCTATGGGAGAGCCCAAAACCTTATTTCAAAGAGCTTTTCTTGGTCTCTCACACTGTTTCAGCCACTGTACATATTGTCCATGAATGTTTCCATTTACACAATTGCAACAATTATGAACAGTATTTATCTGGGAATTCCAAAATGTAACTAATTGTTTTGGTGCATTCTATTTTTGCACTCTGCACTCACAACAGGGGCTTCTTCCCCAGTCAGCCCTGCTATGAGGGGTCTCCACATCCTGGCTATATTACCAGCCTCTGCCATGACCCAACTGAAGCAGGGAGAAGCATGGCTTGCCCCCCACCGAGGGGCCCTCCTGGGAAGGGATGGAAGGGAGACTGCATCACCCTTGAGCCCCTGCCCCTCAAGGTCGGCTTTGTTTGGAAGAAGTCATGGACTATACCCCTTCGGAGGGGTCATGCACGTGTGCAGAAGGTTTTTCCCTTATGTGCCTCTGAGGACGTGAATGTGCAGTGATATCTATGGATGTCTGCCACATCACCACCCCTTGCTGAGCGTTCCTGATGTGCTGTTCTCCCCAGTTTGCACTGGGGGTCACAATATGCTGGGAACCGTAATCCTCCTCCCCAGAAGAGGAGAGTAGTCCTCTGGATGCTCGATCCTACTCCTCCCCTGCTGATCCCTGATGACCCGTATCCATTCCCAAACCTGGGTCGCTGGCATGGTGTGAGGTGTGGCATCCAGCACCTCAACCTTCAGCAACACCAGGCCCAAAATATTACTAATTGATTAGAAAAAGCATGCTGACCAAGAAAAGTTCTCTCTCTCTCTCTGTCTCTCCCCCGTCTTCTGGATTAAAACAGAGAACACAACTCCAATTCTAACTTCAATTGGCATAGTCATTTTGACAGAGTGTTTTGTCTAATGTTTTCTGAAGTAAAACACTTCATTTTAAATTCTAGTTTCATTTTTATTACAAAAAAAGTCATCCATGTGTTTTAAAAAATTGCATATAACCACAATTACTTTATATCTTTTTATAAGTAAATGGGTTCTGTAAGATGTCTTTTGGGTTATCAAAAGTATCCTCTTGTGACTTCATAGGGTTCAAGAACCCTATGGTGCCATGTGATGATGCTCTTGAAAAAGCATGAGACATCTTACAGACCCAATTAAAGTTTCATTAATCATGTATTTTCTGTTTGTTCCTTGGAGCAATGGGATTAGTGAAAAGGTAATATTATATGTGATGAATGCACTGAGCAGTGTTTGAGATGTTTGAGATCTAGCAGAGTTGCAGCCATTGAATGTGCTGTATAAACCCTCCATGCAGTTTTCTGTTGTTCACTGTCTTAACATTTTCACAAGTGAAAACCACATGTAATCACTGAAACATGCAGTTCCCCCATCCTTTACTTGGTCTAACGTACTGTAGTAATGGAAAATACATCATGGTAAATGAATGTGGGATAAAACTCCATCATTGTCTTATCTGGCAGTTTTCTCATTTACATGGTCTGTTATTGCACCCTTCCAGACTGGAACAAAAAACAGACACAGACATTGAGTTCATGTCTGACTTAAGTGGAGAAAATTACCAGGAACCTGCACTGAGTCACAGGTTGAGTTTATATTGATTTTCTTTAATCAGTACTTTCTGTGTCTCATCCCTCGATCATGGAAGCTCCCCTCCAGCCCTGTCACTGACCTGTCCGGTGGCTTTACTGGCTATACACCTCATAAGGGAAGGGTGCCACTTAGGGTTGTATGGGGCCTGCTGGAGAAGCCAAGCTGTCCTGGGCTTTTTTCCTCCCTGGGGTGATGGTGTGCATAACATGGCATGTCTACTGACATCCTTCATGTCCTTCTGCTCTCACCATTACAGCCACCTGGCCTCCATCAGGTGACAGTCATATAGGGGAACACATGATCCTCCCTCCGTGAAGGAGGAGAACCATCCTTAGGATGGTCATTCCACCCTCAACCAGTTGATCCTTGAGAGACCTTGGTGCATTCCCAAACCTGGGCTTCAGGTGTGGAAAGTGGTAAGGCAACCTGTGACTCAGCCTACCAAGCCATGGGGCCAGCTTCCATTGATTTTTTTAAATAAGTATCAACAGCTTCAGTTTCCAGACTGTTTTGACACTTGGAGTGCAGAATTACGATTTAATGTATGTACACTACACACAATAATCAGCTTCATTTGTTGACAGGCACAGATGGTTGTGATATTAATTATGTGCCAAGTCTGATTGTGGCAGTGAGTAGATGGGTCCGCAATACTGTTATGTCAGAATATTTACAGCAAACCATCACTGCAGCTATCTGAATGATAAAGATGTTTAATATCCTGTTAGAATGTTTAACTCAGTGATAGAATACTGATAACTGCTTGAGCAGGTTGCACATGAAGGCCTCTTTGCTGTATTGGAGGTCTTCACATGCTGCAGCCTCACTCATTCACTTTTGTTGAGTCAAAAAAGGCATCATTTATAATTTATGTTCTTATTTATTTGTTTTTGTTAGCCAGGTAGGTACACTAGACAATTAAATGCCAAATGGGTTTCTTTAGTGTTTTGCTCATTAGCTCCCCTAGGTGACAATCAAACACTTAACCTTTATATCCTGTAACACCTGTAGGTGGCAGCTTAATTATTCATTTGTGTCCTGCAAAAGTCTGTGGAAGTTTTGCATGTATTGCTCACAAACCATGCTAGCTATACACAAAGTATGAGTTTCATTCTATACCTTGGGAAATAACTAAAAAAAGTCATTGTTTTCAACAAAATGAAGCCCAGAAATTCAATGTTTTTTTTTTTTATTATAGAGGCATGGCATCTCTCTATAGTTAAGGTCGAGTGGGCACTTTAATGTTAAACCCTTATTTTTGTACTTTAATATCTTCACAATCATTCAATGGATTTGCATGAAATTTTGCATGAACGGTCTTGTGGGGAAGATCTCTTGACATGCCAGGTATTGTTTCAGCTGTATTTGTGAATTCTGAGATACAGAGAGCAAAACACATAAAAAATTGCTGTTTCTTGATGTTTTTTGCCATCTTGTAGTGCTCAGATGGTTTGGAATTTTGGACTGAAATTTTCAGTGTAGAAAGGACTTGCCTCAGTAGGCTTTCCTTTGCTGGTTTGTTGAAAAGATATTAATCTGTTCCAAAGTTATTTCATGTTAAAAAATGTGGGTTCTGAGCACGCTCACAAAGCACTTCAAAATAGCTGTATGAAGGGCGTGGCTTGGAGGCCGAGAGTCATCTCATAGCTCATGAACACTCATGAGCTTATTTGCATACCAATTTTTTAAGATTGAAGGGATTAGAAAAATCAAGTGAAAACTACAAGCTATCCCTCCTTGAGAAGCATGGTCTGTTCAAAATCACTGTTTACAGCAATTTCTTTTTGGTTTCACCTGTTCACATTGCAAGAAGAACAGTTCTTCATGTGTACCACATTTTTAAAAATGTCAGTGTAAATGTAGATCATGAATAATCATGAGCTTATTTGCATACCCAATTTTTTAAATTGAGGTAATTAAAAAAAGCATGTGAAAACTGTAAGCTATCTCTCTTTGGGAAGCTTGGTATGCTCAAGATTTCTGTTTAAAACAATTTCTTTGGTTTACTTTTTAGATACTGACAGACTGAAGATGTGAATTGTTTTGAAACACGGGCTACAAATAAGTTTGTTAAACATTAGGGCTACAGAAGAAAAGTAGTCATTAGATTATAGATTTTGTGTTCTTGTTAATTGAGAAAGTTTGAGACACTTCTACAGTTTAGAAATATGCAAAGTTTAAAAAAAAGACTTGGCAAGACAGAGAAACAGGAAAGTATTATTGGCTGGTTTAGTTTGGAACTGGCTTGACTTTAGATCTATTTATTTATTTATTTATTTATACATACATCGGTTTACAACCTTTGAGCCAGAGGCTCATTTCCAAAAGTACCTCGTCACAAAGAGGACAATTACAGAACAACACTTAGTCACAATATTGCGGTTACAGCATACATCTCCGTGGTTACAGTTTGGTAGTTACAGGCAGTTATAACTTAGTTACAATTTACATGCTACAGGAATGGTAATCACAGGTAGTTACAGGTAGATTGAGCCGGGACTGCTAGGGATGAAGAGTTCAGGGCAAAGGGCGCGGTTTGTGAAAAGTTTGGGTGAGGCGCCACTCAGAGAGTTTTGTCAGCCAGTAAAGGAGAGGAGCCACTCAGAGAGCATTGTCAGGGCATGTCGGACTAGATCACCTAGTGGCAGGAACAGCTCTACATGGTTGAAGAGCTGACCCAAGTGAGATTTTGAAACGAAATTGTGCTGGTGTCAGTGATGGAGGTGGGGAGAGCGTTGTACCATGAGGGAGCTCTGGAGCAGAAGGACCTTTGCCCATGGGAGGTCCTAGACCTAGGGACAAGCAGGGTGGCCTTAGAGGTGTTACGAGTTTGGACTAAGGGTTGTGCAAGGTGGATAGAGGCTGTCAGACCAGGTGGGGATAGTCCAAGGAGGGTTTTTTTAGTAATGAGGCAGGTTTGGTATCTGAGCCGTTCATCCAGATTAAGTAGCCTGGCCGTGTCGTATAGTTCGCAGGTATGTGTGAGCCTAGGGGCTCCCGTGATTAACCTACAGGCCTTATTCAAGGTGAGGCGAATTTTATTGAGGGCGGTCGTGTCAGCAGCACCATAAACAGGCAAGCCATAGTCTATAAGGAAAGTATTGAGGAGGTGACTGCTAGTCGAAGGGCATTGGCGGGAGGCAATGCTTGTAGCGGAAGGATTCCCAGTCAAGATGCTTGTGGAGCTGAGGCTAGATTATTCATGGTCGTGGAATGTGAGGGCTGAGTCAAAGGAGACCCCGAGGTATTTGTACAAGTGGACTAGATCAAGAGGATGCTTGGAACAAGGGAGGATGCAGAGTGGGAAATATCTGGATTTGTTTTGGGGATGGGCAAAGAGCATTGTTTTGGTTTTATTCAGATTGAGTACAAGTCTGTGCTCTTTGAACCAGGCTTCAGCATCGGCAAAGGCTTGTTGCAAGGAGTCTTGTAAGGTGTTGGGGTTTCGGTGAGAGGCAAAAATGACGGCATCATCTGCATACAGCAGGATTTTACCAGAACAAGCTTTGGGGAGGGTGTTGAGATATAGTGAGAAGAGAAGAGGACCAAGGATGGAGCCCTGGGGAACACCTGAGCGGATAGGGCATGTATCGGAGAGGGTCGCATTAATTTTAACACGTTGGGAGCGGGCAGACAAATAGCTGGAGCACCAAGAGACTGGACCAGGGGCAAAGCCGGTATGGCTGAGGGCATCCAGCAGGAGGGTGGAGACCGTGTCAAGCGCTTTGAGAGGTCGATAAACACTGCCCCAGCGAGGCAGAGTCCAGGGAGGAATGAAAAGTTTGAAAACTCAATGAGGCTGTGCCAGTACTGTGCCCAGCCGGAAGCCATGTTGTTCATGGCAGAGGATGTTTATTTGGTTATGTAATCTGTGACTTGAGTAGCCACCAGTTTTCTAGGGCTTTGGAGAGGGAGGGAGGATGGAGATGGGCCGATAATTCCGGGGAGGATCTGTCACCTCCTTTGAGAATGGGTGTAACTGTGGCAATTTTCCAGGCTGAGGGAACTGCCCCAGGCAGAGGGACTTATTGAACAGGCTAGTTAGTGGGGCAAGGACCTGGTCCAGAACCCGGCGGAGGATGCAGGGATCCAGAGAGTCACTGCCAGTACTATTGCTCTGTAGCGCTTTAATCAGGTGTGGCCTGACTTCCTGGGCAGTGACCCTGCATAAATGGAAATTAGGATAGTGAGTGTCTAGGGCAGGTAGGGAAGAAGGAGGATCAAAGAAATCACTAGGGAGGACAGAGCTAAGGTCCGTGAAGGATGAGTTAAGGAAGTTGGCAATGCGGGCAGGGTCAGTGGAGACAGAGCCTTCAATAGTGATCTGAGAGGGGGGTGGGGAGTGCACACTCCCATTTAGATGTTTAATGTTGTCCCAGAAATTTCTCGCATTCCCCCAGGAGGTGGTGAGTGCGGCCTGATAGTGCTCGGCTTCGCTTTTCTGATAGCCCAGGTGCATTTGTTTCTTAGGCATTGTAAGCCTGTCTGTCTGCCAACCGACCAGATTCAGAGGCCAGGTGCCAGAGGTTGTCCCTGTGTCTGAGCAGTTGCAGCAGGGCCGGGAACCCAGGGGGCATTACGAACTTTGGTTCGTACAGCTGTGTGGGGTGCGAAGATGTCACAGGCTTTGTTGAAGGTTTGTGAGAAGAAGGCAAGGGCAGTATCAATATCAGGGGCATATTGAATGGGAGACCAGTTAATTTGGGCAAGATGTAACTTCAGGGCTTTGAGTCCACCCGGTCTGAGGCGCCGACGTAGAGAGGGGAGGACCATGGGTTTGGGAGTGGTGGTTGCCCAGCGGAAGAGGATAGGGGAGTGGTCACTAAGGGAATCAGGGAGGACCTGGGTAACATGGATTTGTTGGGGGCGGTTGGTGATGACAACGTCTAGTAAGGTGCTGGTACCTTTCTTAGAGTTAACTCTGGTGGGTTGGGAGACTAGTTGGGACATGCCTAAGGCTGCGAAGGAGTCACGTGTGGTGGCGGCAGACGGGCTGAGCCAGTTAATGTTCAGGTCACCCACGAGGATTTGGTCAGCTGAATGAGGTAGGGTTGAGAGATAATCAGTCAATGGAACCAGTGCCAGGGTTTGGCTTTTTGGGGGAAAATAGGCAGTGGTGAGATATAGGGGACCCCTGGAGGGGGTCAGGAGTCAGTTTGAGGGTTAGGGCCTGCGCCCCAGACGGGAGAGAAGGGGCAGGGAGTGTCAGTCCAGTGAGAGTGTCCCTGGCATAGATCGCACAGCCACCCCCCCGCCTACCAACACGATCCTCCCGGTAAAGGGAATAACCTGGAATGGAGACAAAGGAGTCTGGAGTGGATTTTGATAGCCAGGTTTCCACCAGTGTAATGACATCTGGTCTATGTAAGGCGACCCAGCATTGTAAAGAGTCAAATTTTTTCAGCAGGCTGCATATATTCATAGAGGCTATGCAGAGCCTGGGTGACCCTCCAGGTGGGCTACGGTGGGCTGGGCCTGGGTTTGGATGTATATTGCCTATCAAGAGTAGTAAAATGACCACAGCCCTGGTCAGGGGCTGGTATAGGGTGAGCTTTCGACAGGTGTGTCGCGGAGATGAGGGGAGCTTCTGAGCACAGGGGGTGGGCAGGGTTTTCCAGGCTGAGAAAGTGAAGGCAGTGAGCCTCCAGAGGCGCCTGAGGAAGTAGCTGGGGAGACAGCTAGGGGAGGTGCTGCACACTGGGGCAGAAGATGAGAGTAGAGGTGGGATTGTATAAGCTCTGGAACAAGGGCAGGAGTGGGTGCCAGGGTTCCTGAGGGGGTATCAGGTACAGGGGACAATGGCTTCAAGGAAAGGATGAGAGGGAGGCATTTTAGAAAGAGGTGGGCTAACATATTTGCCAGCAGTAGCAGTAGGGTAGTAGGTAGATGCTGACTTAGATTCCTTCATCAAGTGTGGATGCCACTTTGGATTAGTGGTAGTGACACAGACTCTGGTGGGAAGGGTACCAGGTTCAAGACCAACTCAGGGCAGTTGTAAAAAGGGTCCTGGGTAAGGGCTGTGCCCCACACACTGGGCTCAGAAAGCAGGGTATGTTTGGGACCAGGAGGGAGTGCACAATAGCGACTCCTAGTGGACACTAAGAGTAGGCTTAGTGGCAAAGGCAGGAGGGCTGGGAGTGGGGTAACTACAGGGTTGGGTGTGGGAGGAGGTGTAGGTAGGTAGATGTAGTTGATGAAGACCTGGGGAGGAGGTCACTCAGTGTATGCTTGGGGGTCAGTGGCAGGAGGTCAGAGGGTGGGCTAGTTTAGGGTGGATGCGGACAGGGTAGCCTGTATTTGATGGAGTATGGAGGAGGGATGAGTAGCTTCGGCGGAGGTAGAAAAAAAGAGGAGGGGGAGGCTTTCAGGGAGTGGATGAGCTTGGGCAGGGGCTCAGGGTCCCTCTAGTGGCAGGCAGGTATAACCTGCAGATGGAAAAATGGGGACTTAGTATTCCAGACAACAGGAAGTGATGTCATTAGATAGGGCCTATAAATGAAGGTCGGCCCTGGGTGGGAGGGTGGTTAGGTGGCCGGGGCAGTCAAGCACGCACAGCGTTGACGGGCTAACCTAACAAGAGTGCAGGCAGAGGTTCTTTAAATTACCTCTGCTAGGCACCTGCGCTAGACTGGTCCAGGCTGGGGAGCTCCGTGGGTCGGGGAGGTATCGGAGGGCAGCTGGATAACATTGATAAGATAGATAAGATAACATTGACAAAGTGATGTCACTGGAGGCAATATTGAGAAGTGACCAAGGCTGTGGGCTATGAACCTGGAGACCTGGGTATAAATCCCACAGCATGTACTGAATAAATGTTAACGTTTTTTGGTTTTGTTACAGTAACTTATGTGTTTTTAAAAACTAATAATAGAAAAAGTACTATTTCAGAAACAAGGAAATTAATTGCAAAAAACTGTATTAATGCACTAGTTAGAGTTAAAGCAACAAACATAGGGAAATGTGGCATTAGGGTTTCTAACCCTAATACCCCTCCTCCACCCTGCTGGCAGCAATAGGTGCGGAGAGTGCCTAGAGTTTCTCAGCCTAATGCTCACCCCATTCACATCCCATGGACAGGAGGTTCATGCTGGGGCCCTGATTAGGAACAGAGGAGTGGCCATCCTGATTCAGACATCCCTGCAATGGTCCCTAACTGCCTCTGTTGCTGACCTAGAGGGTAGGTGGATTATAGCCAGCTGCAATACCCAGAATGGACCCATTACCCTATGCAACATACATGAATCCTTGATTTTTCCATACCCTGAGCGAAGCTCTGTCTGCCCTCTCCCCTCCCAACTGCCACCTGCTGCTTGGGGGTGACTTTAACCTCCTTGTTCCCTTAGCTGGACAGAAATGATAATTGCACCGAAATACACGCTAATGGTAGAGGGCCTTGCAGCAACTGATAACTAATTTTGGGATGCCAGATGTGTGGAGGCTCTTTCACCCTCATGAAAGGGACTACACCTTTCACTCAGAGACCCACTCGTCCCATAGTAGACTGAACTTTTGGCTGACTTTCCCTCCTCTATTGCAATTTATCACTGACTCAGCCATCCTACCCAGGGTGATATCTGATCATGCTCCTGTTCAATGGCATTTAGACCCTCTCCTAATAAGGGACATGGACTTCATCCCATGAGCTAGTAATGAAGCATCTCTCTTCCTGAAGGACAACTCCACTGCAGATACCTCAGCTGGGACCACTTGGGAGGCCTTAAAGACCACCATAAAGGGGTGAATCATGGGGTATGCTATGGCCAAGTGCAGAGGAAGGGAAAAGTGACTGACAGATCTGGAGACCAGACTCAACAAAGCAGAATTAGCCTTCAAAGTGATGGTTTCCCAACCCCGAGTTCCACCACCTGCAAAGAAATCTTTGGACTCTGACTAGAAATGAATGAGCTTCTAAGCAGAAAGGCAGAAGTCACTATTCTTCACCTCAGGCATACCTTTCAGGGGTGGAGGGAAGATCCTAGCTTATCAAATCTGCAATTAGCAGGTGATTGGATACATACCCAGACTGAAGAACTGCCATGGGACTATTATGATGGCCCCACAAGACATAAATAAGATCATGACCTCCTTCTATTCAAACCTCTACTCCACCACTCACCCCTCCCCAGCTGCCAGAACCCAATCCTTCCTGAACAAGCTCCACCTCCAAAAACTGACCCTGGCACAATCTTTGGCCCTTGACAATCTCTTCACAGTGGCAGAAGTTGAGGTGGCTATGCTGAATCTGCAAGTGGGAAAGTCTCCAGGGAGAGATGGAGTCACCGCTTACTTTTATCAGGCCCTTGCATCCTGTACTGCTCCCTCCTCACAGAGGTGTTTAATGAGGTCAAATCTACAGGGACCCTCCCACCCATCCTGTGGGAGGCCATCATGATAGTCATCCCTAAAAAAGGGAAGGACCCCACCAATGCAGGGAGCTACAGGCCAATATCATTAATCAATGTGGACAGCAAGATTTATGCCATGGTGTTAGCCACCAGACTTAGCCCCCTCCTTGCTGGACTCATCCATCCCTCCCAGGTGGGCTTTATTCCTGGTCATCACAGCTCAGACCATATAAGAGCCCTGGTGAATCTAATGCACTCAGCTCATACCCAACACACCCCAGCCACTGCAATTGTGGTAGATTTTGAGAAAGCCTTTGATTCAGTGGAATGGGACTACTTACAAGTTTCTCAGTACTGAACTATACCTGGGTATACTAAGGCAGAATGACGTAGGATCACAATAAAGTCAATGCAAATTGCCTCAGTGGTACCTCGAGGTAGGAAACTTTTAGATAACTACCACTGTATATACGGTCCTGACCCACCTGGGAATGGGGGACAAGTACAGAACATATGTACAGGCCATCTACAGTAAGCCTAAAACACAAGTGGCCACCAACTGTACACTCTTTGAACAGTTCCCCCTAGAAAGTGGGACCCAACAGGGGTTCCCCTTCCTCCCCTCCTTTTTGTGCTGGCAGTGGAGTCACTTGCAGCTGCTATTAGGCAGCACCCAGATATTAAGGGAATTATAACTGGAACTACCACCTACCCTACCCTCATGTACACAGATGACCTGCTCATACCCCTAGCCAAGGCCCAGAGCTCTGTCCCTCCTCTACTTTCCTTGATAGAATACTTTGCTAGGCACTCTGGCCTTCGACTAAACCAGGCCTGAACTGAGATGACACCCCTTAAAAGCCACTGCCAACAACAGCTGGCCACTAACTCAGGGCTGTTGTGGGCACCTAGTGGGTTTACCTATCTGGGTGTCAATATCACCCCTCATATTGAAAACATTTGGGTGGACAACATCCAGCCCCTCCTGAGCTCCATCAAAACTGAGTCTGATAGATGGAAGCTGCTAAGGCTGACCCTGACAGAGAAGATTGCAGCCATCAAAATGGTTTCTGCTCCCAGATTCTTCTACTTGCTAGCACACATCCCCCTTGCCCTCCCCAGGAACTGGGATGAACCCATAGAAAAACTTATTGGGGACTTTTTGTGGGAAGGGACCAAACCACACTTCAGCCTTAACAAACTCAGGGCCCACTGGTTGCAAGAGGGCAGTTATCTTTCCCAGATGGAAGGTTACAAATGGCCTTCCAAACAGCCCAGACCATGTACTGGTTTAGGGAGGGTCTGAATCCCTCTCCCCAGTGGGTTTAAATGGAGTCAGACCTGTCCACAGTAATGTGTACAGCCTCTCTTCTATTCACTCATCCCATACCTCAGGGGTCCTCATCTTTCGTTTCCACAGCTGAGGCTTCCAGGAACCTCAGGTGTATCACTCACGCCAAGCTGGGCATGGACTCTCTCCCTACAATATTCACTTCTCTTTGGCAGAACCCACACATCTCCATACAGAGTAAAACCCTGGCCTGGACCCATTGGAAAGACAAGGGAATATAGAGGGTTGAGGACATTGTTGATCCCCCACTACTGAGAATTGCCTCTTTCCAGACCCTACAGCATAGATGGGGACTCCCCCAAACAAACTTTTGGAGGTCTCTCCAAATCAGAGCGGCTGTCAGACCTACCCTTTAGCCCTCACTACTCTACAAAAACTATATTTATTCATTAATTTATTTATTGTGATCTCGGATTAACACTTTTGAGAACAAGTTCATTACAATAGGTTCCACGTCAGGTAAAACAGTAACAGTAACAACAGTTGGTTTTACAGGTAAACAGGTAATTCAAAGACTAGAGATACAATGCTATACATTATAGAACTACAGAACAATAGAAAGAATAACAACAATGCAGGCGATGTGCAATACATGCCAATATTTCAAGGAATGGACAGGGTGAAAATTAAGGGGTATGTGTACAGGGTGAGAGATACTTCAGTGCAGGGCCTCATCAATAGAGGGTTTGAGGAGTGAACAGGTAAATGTGCAGGGTGAAGAGATACTTTGGCTCAAGGATCCTCATCAATAGAGGGTCAGGGAAGTGAGACTATCTGAGAAATTGTCACAGTGACTGTCAAGTAGGGAGGGAAGTCAGGAGGGTGTGTTAAGGGGTGGAATAGTGAGGAGGGTGGGGTGGGGTGGAGAAATAGTATGATTGTGGAGGACCAGGTGGGGCTAAGTTGGAGGAGGTGAAGGATTCCAAGGGAGTTTCTGGCAAGTTCAAATTATCTACAAGGAATTAGGCAAAATCTTGCTAGGTAGGGGGAATAAGATGGACGCCCAGGGGGCAGAGTAGGTAGGAAAACCATTGTTGAGAATCATTCAGAGTTAAAGAGATCAGTCACAGCAGGCCTTTGAAACAAGGTGTTTCCTAAGATTTTATTTAAAGGGGCCTAATGAACTTACAGAGGAGAGAGTTCAGGCAGTAAGGAGCACGGTGAGCAAAAGCCCTCTGACTTAGAGAGGTACGACAGCGAGAAACTTTGAAGACCATACTGTCAGTGCTTCTGGTACAGTGGCTATGTTCATAGGGGGTGAGGAGCTTCTGAACACCAGTGGGAACCAGGCCTGGCCTAATCTTTTTGGCCAATAGACAGGTTTGGTACCTAAGTCTGCCATCGGACTGGAGCTAGTTTGCTTGGTCATACAAATCGCAAGTGTGTGGTAGCCTTGGTGAACTGGTAGCCAAGTGGCATGCTTTGTTTAATGTTACTATGATACGGTGGAGGGCCGTGGTCATTGCTGAACCATAAATTACTAGTCCATAGTTAATAAGCGAGATCACTGAACTATGGATGGCCAGATTAAGAGCCTCAGGGGAGAGACTTTGCTTGTTTCTATGAAGCATACCAGTGCGCCTGTTGACTGCCTTTGCAGGATTATCAATGTGTTGTGAGTAAGACATGGTGCTGTCCATTGTAATCCCTAAGTATTTAAAGTGTTGGACTAATTCCAGTGGGGTACCAGCCACATTAGTGATGTTGAGGGGTTATGCACAATGTCTGTTCTGGGAGCTGGAGAGCAACATTATTTTTGTTTTCTTGTGGTTCAAGATGAGTTTTTGATCACCGAACCATTGTTCTGCATCTGAAAAATGTTCTTGTAGCTTCCACTCCAGGTGCTTAGGATCAGGGTCACTTGTTAACAGGACTGCACTGTTGGCATAAAATAGAATTTGACACCTACAGGAGTACAGGGACCAGTTGAGGAATATGCTGAATAATAATGGATCCAAAATTGAGTCTTGGGGGACATCAGAGCACACAGGTCTGCTGTCAGATAGGATGTTGTCAATCTTTATTCGCTGTGAACAGATAGAAAGATAACTTTTGAACCAGGCAACAGTATCACTTGAGAGGCCAATGGATGTGAGTTGTTCGACAAGAAGGACATGATTACCATGTCGAACATTTTGTTAAATCATTAAAATCAGCACCAACAAGGACACACTGGTCCAGTGCATTCTAAATGTAACCAGTAAACTCTAAAAACACAGTGATGGTGCTATGACCTTTGTGGAAGTCGTGTTGCTGCGGGCATTGAATTTGATACTTTTCTATGTACTCAACCAGTTGATCAGCAGCTGTTCTTTCTAATGCTTCTGATAGCAGTGGGAGGATTGAGATAGGTCTATAATTACCTTGAGAGGTACCATCCCCACTCTTAAAGATTTGAGTGACTAATGTGGGTTTCCATTAAACAGGAATTGTGACAGTCACAGAGTGGTATTGATAATGTGAGTTAGTGGTGCTAGTATCTTATACAAGGTTAACGCCACAAATTTAAGGTCAAGGGAGCTGCCACTAAACCTAGACTTTTCAAGAACCTTCAGGAAGTATTTCCTTGGTTCACGCATTGTGATGGCTGTAAAGTGGAATGGTGGGTGAGCAGGTGGCCATTCTTCCAACCTGGCTCTGTACCCTTGGTTGTGGAGGAGGAAGAAATAAGGGAGCAGAACACCACTGAGATCTGAAAAGACTTTGTTAAAAATATTTGCTATGGTATATGGATCCAGTGTGGGTTCACCATTGATCACTCCATATTCTTGTAAGGGTGTCCTTATAGTATTGTATTTTTTGCAGCACACATAATCCTAGTGGAGTCATTTCAAGCTGCTTTATAAGCCAGGATGTTGGCCTGTTTACCTGAGGCTGTGGTTTGATGCCACAGGTGGTCCCTTGACTTCATACGCTCATGGAGTTCAGGAGAGAACCACGGGCTACTGTGGCCTTTTATGTTTCGCTTTTTGATCGGAGCATGTCTATCGCACACTATGTTGAACTGGTGAATAAACTGGTCAACCGTACAGGAGGAGTAGACCAGTGACTAGTTCTGTTGGTGGAGTTCTGCTTTTAGCAGATCAAGATATCCACATCTAAGGACCCTGTTAGTAACAGTTCTAGCAGGGGGTTTAGAGTAATGATTAGACCATTGGTAAAGGACAGGAGAGTGGTCGCTACAGACATAGGGGAGTACAGCTGCATTTAAGTGAATTAAGGGCCTGGCTATGCCTCTCCAAGGGTCTGGCTGCAAACATCTACTTGAGTCTCAGAGACACCCTCCCCTAATAATCAAATGAATCCAGGTGCAAATGGAAGAAACTGCTAAACTGCAGGATTGGTGAGATGCAGTGGGCACAGGCCTGGAAAGACTCCCACAAATGGTACAGGGATGCCCGTACAAGGCAAATTCAAAGCAAGGTGTCCCACTGCTAGTACAAGACCCTGGACATACTTTACAAAGCTAAGCATCTAGCCTCTGACAACTGTTGGAGGCGCCAAGCAAAAAGGGGGTAACTTGCTACATATATTGTGGTCCTGCCCGAATCTCTCACATTTATGGAAACAGGTTTGTCACATGGCTAGCACTGTTTTACAAAAAAAAATAAATATCCCCCCTCCCCTACTTTCTTTCTGCTGAGGATCAAGGCGGATCTTCCACCCCTTACTCCACAGAAGTGCAGATGGCTGGTCCTACTAGACCAAATGGGCTATTGCATGTAAATGGCACTCCACCCTGGCCCCTAACATGGAAGAAGTGCTGTCTTCCATGACCTCTCTAGCTTCAATTTATAGAATGTTGCATCTACAATCACATCAGATGGACAGATTTGGACAGTGCAGGGCCCCCTTTCTGGTATACATCTGCCCTCCAGATGGCATAGGCTGAAAGATCTTTAGGTGCCTCACTACCCCCAGGTATTCTAAAACTGGAAGCAAGGTTCTCAGGTGCCAGAACACTCTCCATCCCTAGGATCCCACTTTCCTAATTGAGGGTGGGTCCTAAGGTCACCTGCATAACTGGACTGGATGTTGTTGATGTTGCTGTTAACTGTAATATGTCTGGTATTATTACTGTCTATCCTATGTAAACTATCACAGAGCAAAGTTTATTTGTGTGTTTTATTGTTCTGTTTCAGAGGCTAGGGAAGTGAATGCCCCACAGAGCTGAATCCACACCATCTTGAATCTCACTAGAAGCCTTGAAGAAGTGTCACCAATCAGACAGACAGTCAGTCGTGTGTGTGTGTGATTCACCTCCCCCTACCTCATTCCCACTAGGGGTGTGCTGGGTAAGTATGACCTATTAATGACTCCTTACTGCTGGCCCACTCCAGGTGCAAGACTCCTGTTTTCCACCATAGTTCCACCTCCTAGTTTGATGGAGCAACAGGGTCATTCCTCCTCCCTACCCTCTTCCCCTCTCCTCAGGATGTCAACTACATCTTGGAGGACATTAGTATTCCTATGGTTGAATCAAAGTTTTTACAAGTCTTATCCCCTGCAATCTGTAACCACGTACATAGAAGTTGTGTTTTATCTTTTTTCACTGCACTGTACCTGAATTTGATCTGGTGCTCCTTATACTGTGTAACATGGAAAATAAAATAAAATTACAGCCAATAAATGCCCGAAACAATTTTTTTAAATGTCCTTTGTCCCCTAGCTTCACCTTCCAATATGGAAGTCACAGCTCTTTGGGAGCACTATGTAGCCCAGCACTCCACATCTGAAATTTTTAGACACACATCACGGTCCCTCTTGAAGCAGGTCTCTGCACTTTATACTTGCTCTGACTCTGCTCCATTTCAAGTGTCTAAGGTGCACCCCTGCTCTCTCTCTCCCATCGTGTCTAATTAAAAAGAAAAATATTGAAAACTGAAAAAAGAATTGGACCCCCCCCATCACACCATTATTGTGTCCTGACTCAGTGACAGAAGCTGCTTAGCCCTCCCACCACACACTGACAACTATTTAATATTTGCAGGCTATCTTGGTAAGAAAAATAAATAGCCCTGACTCGCAGGCTCTCTAAGAAAAAAAAGGACATCACAACACATAACTGTATATATTTGGTGCTGCATTAAGATGCATGGGAAGCAACACCACAGCCATAGCAACAGCCCTTGCACCTAAGGACTACTTTTTCTGGTGCAGTAACAAATGCAATAAAAATACATTAAAATCACCCCCATAAAAATGTTTTATTTTTTTTTTTATCTCAGAAACTAGGGGGCATTGTATAAACACAATACACCACTCCAGGGTGTGGGTGATGCTGAGATTTACCCACATCTGGTGTGGCTTATTCACTTGGTCTGCGGCCTCATGACCAAACCACACCAGGCATGGGTAAATCCCAGCATAACCCACACCCTTTCATGGTATATTGCTTAAATATTTAGGCATAAGATAGGGTTTGCCCTTCATGCCACTAAAGTGAGCCTTGATGAAATATCTGGCACATTTTTCCCAGGTGTTGAATAATTGTGCAGTGAAATGTTGGCACTGTGCTGTGTCTGCGGACTTCTCTACCATCTTTCCAGGCACACACACACAAAAAAAATAATAAAAACTTCCACACCAATGCTTGGAGAAATGATGTCAAAGGTAAGGCAATTACAAGGTTTACTAATGTGAACGTGGCCCACATACACTTTTTTGCCCCTTGTGCTATGAACTTAACCATTGTATAGGAGAAAATGTGTTGCAAGTGTTAACAAATCTGAGAAACATTTGCCTTAGGGCAAAGCCTTGAGCACTTTTGCACAGCAGTTTTAGACAGTGGTTCTTTATGCAGTACTTACAAGAAATTGTTCTGCTCTGTAGCACAACCAAGTGACATGCTGTGTACAGTGGTAGCAAGAGGAAAGTCCCAGTATATCATATCTATCACAGGGAATCCCCATTTTTTTAATCCTCTGCCCTGAGCACCCACTCTTTCAGGCTTTCCAAAGGGCACACCCCTCTGTCCACTGGATTCACCCTGCACTTCTGGACCATTCCCATCCGACAGAGGTGGATCTGACTTATCTCCACCTGCATACACATGTACACAGTGGCATACTGGGGGTGGATGTGCTTGGCAGCATGTGGTCACCTACACCACCAGGAGTGCTGCTGCAGAGCCGGCATCAGGAGCTGCATAGGCAGAGGCATTACTGGCAGGAGACAGGAGGTGTTGATACCAGCGTATAAAACACTGGTAAGGCCTCACCCGGAGTACTGAGTGCAGTACTGGAGACCACAGATGCGTAAGGACATAGACAAGGTGGAGGCTATCCAGAGAAGGGTGACAAAGATGGTACATGACTTGCATCACAAAACACGATGAGAGACTATGAGTCCTCAATATGTACTCAGTAGAGGAGAGGAGAAACGGGGGACATAATAGAAACTTTCAAGTACCTCAAGGGCATAAACAATGTGCAGGTGGGGGATCTTTTCCAATGTAGAAAATATATCAGAACGAATGGAAACTATATGAAATTGGATGGGGGTAGATTAAGGGATAATGTGAGGACTTTTTCTACACAGAGAGGGTGGTGGATGCTTGGAACAATCTGCCACAAGAGGTGGTGGGGGCAAGCACAGTTTAGGGGTTTAAACATGCTTGGGACAGGCACAAGGGAACACTGGGTTGTGAGGGAGTGATGAAAAGCCATTGATCACTTAAGGTCAGTGACTGCATACACGTTTAGAGCTTACAGGCAGACTAGATGGGCCTAGCAGTCCTTATTTGCTGACAATTTCTATGTATGTATGTATCTATGTATCTACTGAATTGGCATGCAGTCACCCAACCCCGAGAAGGGAAGTGTCCAATGTATGCTCTGGGTCCATCCCTGCCAACCTCTGCTGCTGACATCCCTGACTTAGGGCTTGAACCCAGTTTGCCAGCATGTCAGAGCAATGCTCCATTACTCAGCCCCACAGAGCCAGCCCAAGAATCCTTATTTATTTAAGCTGGCTCTCCTAGGATATATCTGAAATACAATACAGTACCAAGGTATTTTCTGGAAAATAACTCTGGCTATCATTGTAGTACACTATTGGTGCAAATAATGCAGCACTCTGTTTGCATATGTGCTACATATAGAATAAAAAGTTTGCCTTGCATATATGTTGATCGTAAAGAATACAAGGCTTGGACACCCAATGGCCCAGCACCCCCATGTTTTTGACTTAGCTTCACAAATGAGTCTGGGACCCTGCCTATCAGGCAGCATGGAAACAGCAGTATTGTCAAGAGAAACATGGAAACATATAATTTACCAGTAGAAAAGGACCACTTTGCTCACCCAGTCTTCCCATATGATCTCTGTCTAATTTGTCTCTGCAGACCCTAACAGGCCTACGGCAACCCTCTGTCCTCCCTGTCTGTTTTCTAATAAAGTACATCCCTTTGTCTATCCCATGCATGCTTAAGGCCCCTCACTGTTTTTGCCTTCTCAGCTTTTGCAGCCAGTATGTTCCAGGTGTCTACCACCCTTTCAGTGAAGAAACATTTCTTCAAATCTCTCTTCAACTTCCCCTCCACTGACTTCATTGAATGTCCTCTGGCCCTTGTGCTTTTTCTCATTAGAAAGAGATTCCCCTTCTGCACCATATTCACCTCTGTGGGATAATTATAGGTCTCTATTATGTCACATCTCGCTATCCTCAGCTCAAGGGTGTATATGTTCAGATCCCAAAGTCTCTGCCTGTATGACTTCTCATACAACCCCTGCACCATTTTAGTTGCCATGCTCTGGACTGCCTCTACTCTGCCTACATCATTTCTGAGTGAGGCCTCCAATACTGGACCCAACACTCCAGGTGGGGTCTCACCAACAAGTAATACAATGACAACATCATGTTCTCCTTCTAGAGATACACCCTCCCTATGCTCGCCAGCATCCCAATAGTCCTACTCACTCCTTTCACACACAGCCCTGCCCTTTGAAGTTGTCAGATATGATAACCCCATGGTCTCTTTCCTGTTCAATGACTGCCAGTACATCCCCCAATCAGATAGTCTGCTTCTGGGTTCCAATGCACTAGGTGCCTGATTTTGCATTTTATGGTATTGAACACCAGTGGGCATGCACTTGACCTCTCCTCAAGGTTCTCATGATCCGTGCCCATTCTCTTTTCCCCCTCTTGGAGTTCACCCTATTGCACATTTTGGTATCGTCTGCAAATAGGCTTCCCTTCCCTTCCCTTCCAGCTCTTTAACAATGTCACTTATGATGACATTGAAAAAGACCAGTTCCAGTACTGGGCCCTATGGAACTTTGGTGGTAACTCCCCTATCCACAGAGTGAGAACTGTTAACCACACCCTCTGCCTCCTAGCCATTAACCAGTTTCTAACCCAATACACCACTTTGGATCACACCCCTTGGCTGCTCAAATTCTTTATTAGTTTCCTTTATCAAAGTGCCACAGTATCAAAGGGGCTGCACTGTGATCCAGATACTGTAGGTCAGGATTGCTGCCCTCCCCTGATCTAGTTCCATGGTCACCCAGTCAAATAAATCGATCAGATTTATTTTGCATGACCTCCCCCATGATGATAATTCTCCCTGTTTTTGACAGGTTGGTGCCACCATACTAGTACTCAGCAACTGCTATGGTGGGCCAAAGAAGACAGATGAATATACATAACCACTGTCACCACAGGGATGTTGTAGCTCTCAAAGCAGACTGACATACCTACAGTATATGAGGGATGGGCGTGACAATGAGAGAATTCCGTGTTAGGGCTGCAGGTTGCAGCACAACACTGATGGCACTTGGGAGTGGCTTATCAGGGGAAACATGGCTGTAGATAGTATGTTGGTTACCCTACAAAACCCACAACCCTCTCAATCTACTATGTTTCCTCTCACGGCAAGATGGTTCGCCCTACAAAGAGGGTTGCCCATGTAAAAGGGCAGATCCCATTGTCACAAGACCCCTTTCCAATAAGTGTGGGAAGCTCAGGGATCTGGGGTGGAGGGTTGGGAGTGGGGAAAGAACCAAGAAGGGCCATGAGGTCACAGAAGAGGAGGACCTGATGAGGTCATGAAAGGGGCGGGGAGAAGGGAGGGGTGGGAATAGTGAGGTGGCAGCAGGAGAGTGGCCCAGGGGAGCCAGAATGAGGCACAAGGGTGTCACTTATATGGGGCTGCACGACTGAGGGAGCTCACAGAATTGTTCTAAGAGTTTTTTGCTCTTGGAAGCACATCCGTTTGGCAGAATTTTGAGCCATTGGGCATTTACAATAGTCGGGGATTTTGAGTTAAACAAACAAAAAAAAAAGTAGATAAGGTAATAATAGCAATAAATGCAATAAAGCTGGAGATCTGAGATGGAAGGAACAAAAGAAGGCTGAACAGTGCAGTGAGTAACCCAGTTTTACACACAGAACCAGGTAAGCAGCAATCTGTTTAAATGTAGAATGATGTAGCAGCTTGGACATTGTTTTGATTGCTGGAGCAGTTTTTGGATGCAGAGAGTAATGGCTGGTGTAAGAAAATGGCATACAGGCAATGATTTCTCTGGGGGCGATGCTATTTTGTTTGTAAAACCATGAGGTGCCGCTGCACAACAAGGGCAAGGAATTAAAAATATGCAGAAGCAGCAGTGGTGGTGAACCGCGAGCACAGGGCGAGTACTATGAACAGTAATAGGAGAAGGGGGTTGCGGGAATTGTGCCAAGAGAAGCAGCAGAGGGGAAGGGGTGAGAAACGCTTTGGTAGTTTGCAGTTCACAGGGATTGCTGTATGAAATGAGGGAAAAGGCAAGAGTCGGAAGGGGGTGATTAGAAGCTGGGCCTACCCTGTCAGATGGCATCTGATGTCATTGCCACGTGGTATAGGGCCTGGAGGGGGAGATGGACACAGAAGCAAGCAGTTTGGGAAGTAGTAGGGTTGGCTACCAATGCTCAGTGGGTGGACAAGGAGGAGTCTTTGTGAAAACGAGCACTAGATTGGAGGAAACGAAGGGTGAGGGCAGAAGCAGAAGCCTCAAGCGGGGTAAGATAACCGTTTGGACACATGGAATACAAGGGGAGGTTTAACAAGATGGGGGATATAGTGGGCGAGCCTGGAAAGGGTTTTGCATAGAAGCCCTGGCTGGTAATAACTGCAGAAGGGGGAATCATGACTGAGCCTTGGCCCACCACATGGGATGGCATCTGGCATCATCACCACACAGTGCAGGACCTCAGGGACAGAACATTCAAAGAAAGGGGACAGCCAGTGAACAAGAGACATCAGGCCCAGCAGGATAGGAGGAACAAGAAACAAGGTTTTTTTTTTAAGGGGAAAACGGCGAATCGTGAGCACAACGGCAAGTGCTGGACAATGTGAGCCAGGAAAGGATTTTTGTGGGAAAGATGAGAATGACCAAGCCCAGCGGGGGATGCTTGCAGACAGCAGTGCCACGTGGAGCAGAAAGGCAGGGGGCAGAGCGAGGCAGAAGGATGCTATAGTTCCCTGTGGAAGGCCAGGGGGTGACACCGCGTGGCATGGCATCTGATGCCATCTCCGTATGGTGCTAGGCCTAGCATAAGAGGCAGCAGAAGATCAACAGAAGGGTATGGTACTCATGAAGAAGGGAAGAACTGTTTCAGGGATGTGGCGCAGAGGACTGAGGCCAAGGGAGAAGGCCAACAGACAGACAGTAAAGGGGCATGGTGCCCACAGTAAAGGGGGGGGGCGAAGTCAGCCTGTGAAGGGTATTTTTAAGGGGAGGAAGGAAGAACAATAAGGTGGGAATGCATGCAGAATGGTTCTGTAGGCCAGGAGGCCACACTGTTGATGTATCTTTGTCTTCTCAGCAGGATGCCTGCAGCTCAAGGTCAGGCGCAGGGTTACATAGGGGGAGATGATGAAGGGGGGGTGTAAGAACGGAGATCATGACAGACGAGGGAACCAGGCCTCTGAATTTAATGGTGTCAATTCTTTTAGCAGGTACAACAGAAGGATGGCACCAAAGAGAGTGAAGCCCAAAAAAGAGAAATGCTATCGGGCAGAGATGGACCTGGTTGAGAAAGCGAACCATTTACTGGAGGTGGCTGAACCGGACGGGGGTGAGAAAGGCACTAAGCAGAAGGGAAGATTTGGAAAGAAGCAGGAGAAGAGTAAGAGGGTGTCCAGAAGGCAGGCAGTACCAGAGCCTAGGACCAGGATACCAGCACCAGCAGCGATGCCAGCGACCCCTCTGGTTCCACCTCCTGAGGACCTGACCCCCGAACCGAACCCAGAGCCAATACCATCACCAGTTCTGGAGTCGCTCATGCCCATGTGACCACTGCTCCCACCAGTACCAGCGCTGCCACCACAGACCCTGATACCAGTACCAGGCCCAACAGGAGTGCTCCCAGCCAGGGCCGGGCACACTACTTCCAGGCATTTCAGGTAATCAAGTGGTGATTCTGGAAAGCAGTGTCAAAGAATATGTGGAACAGATGCTAAAAGGTATGGGAGAAAATGATGTGGGGCAGTTAGAGAAGATATTAGGTGAAATCAAAAAGGCAGGGACAGAGATGGGGATGGGGTGCCAGCCAGGGCTTCCATGGGGAGGCCAGGAGATCGGGGCCCCAGGGGTTCGGCTGGCGGATCATGTCCCCACAGCTGTGAAAGAAGAGATTTGGAAGGGAGAGTATGTCGATCTCTTCACCCTGGCAAATGTGCACATGAAGGAGAAGTATGAGGAGAAAGATAGCTTCGAGAAGAAGGACATGGCAGTGGCAGTAGTTTTATTGGGAAAAGGGGAAGAAGACAAAACAGGGAAGGGTAAGACTTGGGACAACTGGTCCACGGTGTTTACCTATTTTATGGCAATAGTCATTGAAAAAAAGCCAGAACTAGCCACCCCACTCCTTACATATTCCATCATTATTAAGAACACATACAAGAAGGGGGGCACAGCTGGCTGCAATATGATGAGAAATTAAGGAAGAGAATGGCCCACTTTCAGAATGTGAAATCGGTTACCAGACAGATAGAACTGTGGCTTGAAATATACTCTGAGCCAATGGAGAGGGAGATGGAAGGAGACAGGCATGGAGGGACAGCAGTGAAGGTCTACTGGGGATACAATACAGCTTTTTGCTCCTGACCAAGTTGCCGATTCTGGCACGTCTGTTTGAAGTGCAGGGTATATCACCCAGCTTCCAAGTGCAGGTACAGTTGGGAAAAAGGTACCAGCAGTCAAGAAGCTCATACCAGCAAACCTTTGGGCCAGCCCTGGCTCCTTTGGAGGCAGCAGTGGGGAGGGAAACAGGAGAGGCAGCAGGAGGGAGGAGGGGGCACAGCAATCAAACACAACAACAGGACAATTGAGGGACTAATGAGAGAGGAGGTAAGGCTGGCCCGGACATCCATAAATGCGGAGGCAGTAGAAAGGTGGGTGGGGGGCTACCCAGACAGGGAGACAGTCAGAAAATTACATACAGGTTTTAGGAAAGGTTTTAGTTTGCAGTTTCAGGGAGTAAGGAAAGTGATGCAGGTGAAGAACCTCAGATCCATACAGGGTAAGGAGGCTACATTGGATCAGAAAATTTGAAAGGAGGTGGCAGTGGGGAAGGTGGAAGAACGCTTCACTTCCCCTTCACTGCCTAATGTAAGGATCTCCCCTCTAGGTTTAGTGTCCAAAAAACAGCCGAGAGAGTACCGGGTGATACATCACCTATCCTACCCGGAAGGTGACTCAGTCAATGACGCAATAGGCGAGGAGGACAGTAAGGTCACATATGCCACACTAGAGGACGCTGTGTGACTCATCAGTGCCAAGCAGAAAGCACGGTTGGCAAAAATGGACATAGAGTCAGCATTTCGGCTACTGACGGTTAGGCCGATGGATTGGGATTTGTTAGGATTCCAGGTAGGGGGGCAGTATTATTTTGACAAGGCCATGCCGATGAGATGCTTCATAGCATGTGCTACCTTTGAGGTGTTTAGTACCTGGTTGCAGTGGGTGTTTCAGATGCGGTACATCCACCAGACAGTAGTGCACTATTTAGATGATTTCTTATTTATTGAAGAAGGGGAAAAGGAGACTGAAGCTATGCTGTTGGACTTCAAGGGGCTATGTCAAGAATTGTGGGTGCCCCTGGCAGAGGATAAGACAGAAGGGCCCAGTCAAACGATAGAGTTCCTAGGGCTAGAGCTGGACATGATGCAGGAACTTTTCTACTTACCAGAGAGAAAGGTGGAGAGATTGCAGGAATTATTGGGGAAGATGGGAAGCCACAGGAGGGTGCAGTTCCAGCAGGCTCAGCAGCTGTTGGGACACTTGAATTTTGCATGTAGAACCATTGCCTGGTTGCAAGCTTATGCAGTGTCTCAGGTGGGCAATGAGGGGGCATCACAGCCCCACCACTGGATAGATATTAATAAAGGGATCAGGGAGGTTATGTGAATTTGGGAACACTTCCTGCAGGAATACAATGGACAGACTTTTTGGCAGGATGATTGGTTATACAATACTGATTTACAGCTGTACACAGATGCAGTGGGTGGAGTAGGCATGGGGATTACTTCTAAGGAAGATGGTTTGCGGAACCATGGATGGATGAATGGGTAAAAGAGGGGGTGACAAAGGACATCACTTTTCTGGAGTTGTTTCCTATATGGGTGGCTATGCTAATTGGGAGTGGTGAGCTCCAGAACAAGAAGGTAACATTTTGGAGTGACAATAGGGCAGTGGTGGAGGTACTGAACAAGAAGAGGACCAAAACGGACAGGGTCATGAGGGTGTCAAGTAGGATGATATGTCTGGGCCTGACATTGAATATGTCATTCAGGGCCAGGCATACTGATGGTGTGGGCAATATGATTGATCATTGCCTCTCCCGATTGCAGATGGACAAGTTTTGGACCGTCACACCCGGTGCAGAGTTCAGGGGGACCACCATCCTGACATACATATGGATGATTGGATTGGGGGAGCTGAAACACTGTTCCACAATTCCTGGGCCCCCAGAACACTTACAGCTTATGAAAGTTCTTGGAGGGCATTTCAAAAATTCCGGGAGCAATATGATGGTCAGGTAAGTGGGGCTGTGACACGGGAACAGATAGCTTGATTCATTGTAGCTGGGTGGAACCACCGCATGGCGCATGCAACCATGGGGTTTCACCTGGCAGCCATAGGTCAGATTTGTGGGCTGAGGGGGTGGGAGGACCCAACAAAAAGCAACCTGGCCTGCAGAATGATGCAGGGCTGGATATGGGGAGAAGACCGGAAACAGGATACCAGAAAGCCAATATCGGAGGCCTTGATGGTGCAATTGGTGGGAATATTACCCCAGGTTTGTAGCTCTAGGAGCTAAGTAACACTCTTCAGAGCCCTGTATGCTACCATGTATTGCGGGGCCTTTAGAGTGAGTGAAGTGGTGGGGCATGGCAAGAGGATAAAAGGGGGGGAATGCAATGAGGGGATGTGGAATGGGCTGGGGATGCAATTTCCATACTGTTAAGGAGTTTAAAGACTGCTCAGCAGGGACAAGGCAGTAGGGTGTGACAAAGGAAGCATCCTATTGCAAGCATTTGCCCAGTGGGGGTTCTGCATGTGTACGTGGCAGAATGCCCCAAAAGTAGGAAGTACGATGCTGTTCATACATGGGGATGGCAAGCCAGTGTCCAGGTACCAAGTGGCAGTGGTATTGCACAAGAGCCTTAGGTTCTTAGGAGAACCAGGGGAGGGATACTCCTCCCACTCATTTAGGATAGGAGCAGATTCCACCATGGCAGCACAAGCCAGCATGCCTGGAGAGATCAAGGAGAGGAGCAGGCGGACTTCGGATTGTTATAAAAAATACATATGGAAATTACCACAATAACTATGTTGTTTTTTCTCTTCCTTTAGCAGGAACAAAGAGTGTGGGGGGAATGAGGGGAGGGGGGATGGTGGTAAGAAAGACACAAGAGACTAATCAATTGCATTTGAATTACACAGGGAGACTGCAGAGGCTCGAGATGTGGATCTGTCAGCATTCATTTATACACTGGGCGGAGAAGTGGGCAGCCAGGAGACAAGGGAGAAAACAGTTGTGTATGGACAGTGACACCGTCTGGTTGGTGTGGAAAGGAGCGAAAGGGGAATAAAGTGGGCACAACTGTTGCCAGAACTCAGGGAACTCAGGAAGGAGCACAAGGGACCAGATTTATTGGTGATACATCTGGGAGGCATCGACCTGGGTACAAGGCCCTGGCTGGACATATTTTATCAAATAAAATGTGATGCTGAAAAAATAAAAGAATGGTGGCCAGAGGTCACATTGGCTTGCTCTGGGATCATGCCCCGCAGTGTGTGGTGGCAGGCAGAGAGGCATAAGGGGATGGACAGGACCAGAAAGCACATAAATGCACATGTGGGCAGACTAATCAAGGGCATGGGGGGAATAGTCATCTGCCGTGGCATTTTAGAGTGGGTGGATGAATTTTATAGGGGAGATGGCATACACCTATCAGGACTGGGGCTGGCGTTGTTTAACACAGAGATAGGGAATGCCATCGAAAATTGGCTGGGGCAGAGAGGTGGAAGGGTTTAAGGAGATGCTAGGAGGCCAGTTAGGCAGGGGGAGGGGAAGGGAAGTCTCATCCGTCCATGCAAGCTGGAGGTGGACTAATGGAAAAAGGGGGGAGGAAGACAGGAAAGAAAGGGAGAGAAAATGGAAAACAATCAAAAGACTCAGCTTTGAGAAGTGAGAGGTGGGGGTACAGTGTTTATGCTCGTACCCCTTGACAGCACAAGAGGAAGAGGTAGAGCCCCTCCCCAGGATGTACGACTGAGGGGCAGAAGAAGGACAAGAAGAGAATGATAGAATGTATCAGTTGAAGCAAACTGTATATAAATATAATGAGGAAGAGATGAAAAATGGAAATGTGGGAAATGTATCATGCGATGACAATGTATTGTGAACAATGATTTTAACAAAATAGTAAATTTATTGCCAAACTGAGCAACCACACATAAGTTGTTTAGTGTCATTATTGGAGGGGATCTGGGGACAAAAAGGGTTGCCCATGTAAAAAGGCAGACCCCATTGTCACAATGCCCCTTTCCAATAAATGTGGGAAGCTCAGGGATCTGGGGGGGGGAGGGTTGTGGGTGGAGAGAGAACCAAGAAGGGCCATGAGGTCACAGAAGGGGAGGACCTGATGAGGTCATGAAAGGGGCAGGGAGAAGGGAAGGGTAGAAATAGTGAGGTGGCAGCAGGAGAGTGGCCCAGGGGAGCCAGGAGGAGGCACAAAGGGGTCACTTATAAGGGGCTGCATGACTGAGGGAGCTCAAAAAATTGCTCTAAGAGTTTTTTCCCACCCACCCAGTTGGAAGAGGCAGAGGGCTCTGTGGTAGGTGGAACACAGAGCATCGCTGTGGTAGGTGCAGCACAGTGGCAGGCTGCAATGTTGGACTGCCGAAGCTGGACGGCAAAGGAAAAAGGGTGGAGGAAGAGGACAACAAGAAAAGGGAGGGAAAATGGAAAACAAGCAAAGGACACAGCTTTGAGAAGTGAGAGGCAGGGTTACGGTGTGTACACTCATACTCCTTGACAGCACAAGAGGAAGAGGCAGAGCCCCCAGGATGTACGTCTGGGAGGCAGAAGAAGGAAAAGAAGAGAATGATAGAATGTATCAGCTGAAACATAGATGTATATACTGTATATAAATATAATGGGGAAGAGATGAAAAATGGAAATGTGGGAAATGTATCATGTGATGACAATGTATTGTGAACAATGATTTTGATGAAATAATAGATTTATTGCCAAAGTGAGCAACCACACTCAAGTTGTCTTGTGTCATTATTGGAGAGGATCTGGGGACAATGGGAAGTAAGCCACTGAGGAACATAGAATGCTGGTGCATAGATGCTGGAATAATTGGGATTAAAGTAGCACTGATGATGATGGTGATCACCATCGTGCAGCACAAGAAGAGTAGATAAAAAAGAGAGCTTTAAATAAAGTTATGTAAAATGATTCATAGAGAATACCCTTAGGTACAGGTAAGTTAGTGATAACTTTTTCATCTGCAGACAATTCCTGAAAAGGCCTCAAGGATGAAATGTATTTCTGTAATCTTAGTTTCTATCTTCAGCAGGCATGTACTGTAACTTTTCAGTTCTATCTCTGCACAAGATGCACTTAAAGTACAGACTAGCCATTTGAAAACAAACAAAAAAATACAGCTTGTTAGTAAGTGGCTGTAAATAAAACAAAAGGGTAATATTAAATTGATACTAAAACTGTGTCAGAAAAAGCTGCGTATTGTGTACAATGGGTGCTTTATATATTTATATATGTATCAATTTTTATTGATTTATTATCTTTTTCCTCTTTTTGTTGTATTGTGTAGTATGTAATGGTGAATACATTTTGCTGAACATAAATAATGAATTACTGCTGAATATTGAAAAGAAACTTAGAAGTGATGTTTAAAAAATAGATTTTCTTCAGAAATTATTGTAAATTAATAAGTAAGCAATATAACTATAATATATAATCATATAATCATGTGGTTACTAAAGGAAGTATTACAATGTTTTAACTCACAGTTTCACTAAAAATATGCACTGTAACTTTTTTAGCTAGAACAAGCCAATTTGCTGGGATGACATTTCCTTTTGCAGCCCCTGTGAAGTGGTTCTGAATTATTTATGAACATTCATGGAGCCATTATCTTCAACATTAAAAACTAATAATAACAATGAAGCAGTTAATAACCTTTTTATTACTAACAGCAGACATACAATGAGAGTCTCCATGTACAAGATCAGGTCACAATTGTTTTGGAACATGTATATTTGTATTTAATTTATTTGTATTTATTTATAAGGTCTAGGATTACAATACCTTTGAGCCAAGGCTCTTTTACAAAGATTCTACGTCAGAGACAACATTTCAAGAAAAAGGAAAAAAAAAGAAGGTGAGAAAAACCAACACAAAGTGGCTACAACATAACAACAAATAACAACTAACCAATGGGGTGGGTGGGGGGTGGAGTGAGGATGTAGGCAGCCACAGGCATTTGTCATGAGAGAGATTAACTAGTAAGTGCATGTAGTTGGGGAATGAGAAGGGAGAGATCCCAAGGAGTTGGCTTGAGTACAGATGGGAGAGCCCGGTACAGATGGAGTACAGAAATGAAGAGGGGGAAAGTAGAGGGTTTAGGACAGGAGATAAAACAAGGGGTATAAAAAGAAATTTGTTGGAGGGGGTTGGAACACGTTATAGGAGTCATATGATGGTGGCAGGAAGAGATAATGAAAACAGGGAATTAGATGTAACAATTGCAGGAGCTACTGACAGCGAGATGATTCTGGAGACTAGCTTTGAATGCACCAAGCGTGTTTGCTGAGAAGATGGTGGGGTTAAGGTCATTTAGCCAAAGTGGTGCTCTGTAGGCAAAGGATCACTGTACCTGGGAAGTGCAACAGCGTGGGATTTTTAGGAACTGCTGATTCGATCTAATAGCGCTCCGACAGTTTGGGCTTATCTGTAGAAGGGTAGAGACACCTGGGGGCGCAAGTCCCAGACAGATTTGCTTTGCCAAGGTACAAGTGAGATACGTTATGTGATTTGATAGGTGAAGCCATCCAGACTGTACATATAAGTCAGAGGTGTGGATGAGCTGGTGGGCACCTGTAATAAGTCAACAGGCCTTTAAAGAAACTGTATTCATCAGCTGACTGCAATAAATATGTGAATTTGATGTAAAAAGTATTAAAAAATACCTACAATCTTCAGAGAATCACTTCTATCCCAATATAGGAAAAAAACATATTCAAATTCAATGAAAGTCATATTCACCCCACATTGTAATTAACTTAATTGTTTTATTTTCCACATGTCATCCATTCTGATGAATGTTCACTGCTGTATCTTTGTATCTTGGCATTGATTTCAAGTGCTGTTTTTAATGTAACTAATTCTGGGTCACCTCTGAAAAAGGGACATCTGTCTCAGTGGGCCAACCTAGTTAACAAAATTCAGTAAATAAATAAATAAATTGTTAATGTTATTAAGACTTTTGAACTCCAGGATATCTTCATTTAGATTTGACCCCTGTTTTTTATGAGTGCGCTTATGCCAATTCACACCAACAGAGATACTGATTGACTGCTTGATTGATTGACTGATTGATTGATTGATTTGAAGTGTTTTGCCAAGTAGACATACAAATATATAAAGAAACAGTCTCATTTACTGATGTGACCTGAGGGAAGGGGAAGAGAGAACGAGTCATCAGTTAAAAATATCAATACAATGCAGGATATAAAGAAACTATGACAGTATACAAAAAATACAGATACATCATCATCTAGTATATTCAGCAGCTAATGAAAGGTAGACAACAGCAACAAACCAGAAAACAAATCAGATGCAATCACAATTGGACACAATCATACTCTTGTAAAGCTGTTAGCAGTGGCAATACTGGTAGGAGAACTGTTACCTAAGGTAAGACTCTCCAAACCTGAGGGAATTGGTAATTGAAGAAAGAAAGTTGCCTGCCACTCTGTTTCTGATGTGGAACAATGAACCTGTTGTCAGAATGAGAGCAAAGATGATATATGAGCAGAGCAGAAGGGGAAAGGAGGGTGCATATATAGTTTGATAGCTTTTTTTTTTAAACTTCAGGGTTATGTAGTTTGATATCTCCCCTTGCACCCGTGGGAACAATTCCAACAACAAGCACTGATTAGTACATATGGAATGAATAAACATATAACAGTAACAACTAATATGTAGCACTATGGCTCTGTGATCAGAATGCCTATAACAGTGATCTCTGAGCATATTAATCCTAAAAGATCTCTAAAGTTGTCAGCAATAATATTATTCAGTAAAAGTCCTTGCCCTGCTTCTGACAATATTGCTTAATTGCTCAAGTGGCTCACATTTGCACATGGGCAAAGCAACAGGTGGAATCTGGCTGGTACCCAATTGAAAAGGTGATTTCTCCACTACTCCCCATATTGACATGCTGAGACCCTCTAGATGCCCATGTCTGGTCAACAATAATGTGCTCAGTGTTTCTCAGCATGCCCCCACCCACCCTCAAAAAGACAAATACATTCAGCTATGCTGTCAGGTCCAACAGAGCCATCTCAAAGCAGTGGTGGCAAGCCAGGCTATTCAAGCCTGCTTGTCCCCTCTCATCCCACAACAAGCCAATCTGGGTCCCCCACCCACAACACACTTACCACCAAGGGCACTGTGGTCTGGTAGGTCAATCAACAGTCACCAATTAGAAAACAATCTGTCTAGAAGACTAGGATAGAAGTTTTAGATCTAGGTAATGACTTGTCATCCCAAAATTCACAGCCATCTACAGAGTACACACTGCATAGTAGTTTGAAAGAATCCAATCAGTTTGTCAGCCAGGGTCTTTTGAAGTCATGCATGTAGGTGAGGTATGTGATGAAGACATACTAGGTCATGTATTATAGTCCAAGGCTTGAGTGGAGATAGTAATAAATAGTAACAGGACAAAACCTTTTGGATCAGATGACCATAATTTCAAACTTGTCCTGTATACATACAGTAATTAAATTTCCATATGCAAAATATTGCAATTTAATACAAAAATATACATATTTGTATATATAGTATAAGAAAAACAGGACATACACTATACAATCCAGAATGCAACAATATTTTCTTAGCCTATACACCATAACTTTCATAGCCTGTTTGAATTTATTATTTTGTTGTCTCTGAGTTTTTTCAGTCACTAAACAGGCCAAATTAAAAAATGTTATCTCTTTGTGTTTCTAAGTTATCCATAAATTAGTAAGTGAAATTAGCTGGGAGAAGGCCAAAAATATTTTTTTTCTAGACCAATTAAATCTGACCTTTAGATTAATTTATGTCTGTCTGAAAATCTGTTAGTCAGCAATGATATAATTACTTCACCTCATACAGTTACAGTTTTCCACATATTCCATCTACTGCAGGTTTAAAACCATAAAGGACTTTCCATCTTCTGATTTCGAGTCAACTTATTGCATATTTTTGGAACTCAATATGCAGGTGCCATTTTACCATAAATAGGTCTTATTTTGGCACTTTCAGCATTCTATTCTTAACATCTCTCATTTGATATTGATACAAAGGAGATGATATAACCTTGTCATCATATCAAGAGATAAGTTCATTTAACATTGTATATGTAGTTATGGCTCACAGGTTTTCTTTGCATAACTGTAATGACTCCCATTTTAGCTCTGCAAGCATTGTACAATGATGAGTGTCATATGAACATCTTAATATGAACCTTACCAGTCTGTTATGGGTAACATCCAGTATTTCTACAAGACATCTATTAGCAAATTGCTATGCCATACTCCCATACTCTAGTATCGCTAACAGGAGTTACATTGCCAGGGCAGGCCTGGCCTGCTTTGGTATTGCATAGGTATCCCTGTGCAGGGCTCCAGTTCAGCTGTTTACTTTTTGAACAGTAGATTTAATGTGAGTTTCTAATGTTAGTTGGTCATCAATTTCAACCCCAGATATTTATATATTTTGGTATTGTTTCAGTTCCATCCCATCCAAGGTTCTTGTGCTTAATTTTTGGCAATTGTTTTTTCTTTTACTCTATTCTTATCAAAGCACACATTGATTGGGGTTTCTTTTCACTAAGAACCATTTTAAATTAAAGACTTTTTATTGATTTTACATATATACCAACCATCAACTTGTACAATGAACCAGATCATGAAACAGAAAATCACACCCCCCTACTCTTCCCTTCTCCATTACCCCACCACCCTCCCCTCCCCAGTGAAGTGCACTGCTAAACTAAAAAAAATAAAGAACTACAAAAGATAATACATAAAATGAAGCATTATAGTATCTGTCTAACCCTGATGA
Organism: Neoceratodus forsteri; assembly: GCA_016271365.2. Lineage (NCBI taxonomy): Eukaryota > Metazoa > Chordata > Ceratodontiformes > Ceratodontidae > Neoceratodus > Neoceratodus forsteri. The sequence goes on along the minus strand of CM057456.1, from coordinate 108,530,698 downwards.
GGTGCCTGGGATACCTAAAAAGAAAAAAAAAATCAAGATAAGTAAAGAACATATAGTTTTCCCCATTTTTTGTTGAATAGAGGATTGCGATGATGAATACTAGCAATTAGCTGTTCTGCTCTAAGAGCAAAGGAAAGTTTGTGCAACCATTCCATATAGGTGATGAGTGATGGATCTACCCAGTATCTGAAGACTAACTTCTTAACCTCTAAGGAGATAACAGCCATGTAGTATCTCCTCTCCCCTTTACCTTGATCTGAGATTAGTCTCCAAGAATGCATATAGCTGGAGAGAAAAGGCCTTGTAGGCCTAGAAAAGGGTCAAGGTATGCTTCAATTTGAGTCCACAGGGAGGATACCTTCTCGCAGGTCCAGACATTATGCAGAAGGGAGCCCTCTACCTTGCCACATTTGGAGCACGTAGAGGACGGGAGGTGACCCATTTAGCTAATTTGATTGGGGTATAATACATATTACTTAAAATATGGTATTAAATGAGTCTAAACTGGTCTTGAGATACATAAATACATAAATCCTTCCAAAGGAGAGCCCAGTTGATCTCAAGATTTGGTAGGTGAGACACCCAAACTTTATAACCTACTGGAGAGGAAGGTTGAGGTTTAGTGAGCAAGTACAAGTACAGAGAGGAGACACCATGCGGCCTGGAGGTGGGTTCTTGGATCTGCTGCAGGACGTCATTAAATAGGGACGATTGTGGCAGGAGTCCAAACTGTCTGGCAAGGAGATGCCGTAACTGGCAGATTTTGAATATGTGGGCCGGCGCCAATTGAAATTTAGTTAATAGCTCAGGAGAAGTGAGTATCGATGTCTGAGAGTAGAAATCCAAGACTTTACATTCTGGTGGTGCCGGGAGCCAGGTGGTAGGAAGTGGAGGTCCACCTATCTTAATATTTGGATTGGAGAAAAGGGAGAAGACCCTGGATGGAGACACCTTGAGGTGCACATGCAGTTGCAAGAGGACTTTGAAGGAGATATCAAGTGGTGAAGACCCTAACCTCCTCTCGGTAAAGATTTCAAGGGGAAGAAGAAAATTTTGGCATGGTTCAAGTTATGATTAGAGATTAGATCTGAATCAATTTGCAACCAGATGAGGGTGTAGTCATGCCTTGGTCTAATCTGAGAGATGGATAGCCATTTTCCACATTTATATAGGTGACTGGCCCAATAGTATAGCATGAAGTTAGGCAAGTGTAGACCCCCATGTTCCTTGGCCAGTCCCAGTTTAAGACAGGAACGCCTGGAAGCTTTATCTAACCAGATAAATGAAGTGCTATTGGAGTGAATGTACTTAAAAATATATGAAGCCAGATGTTAAGCATATTTAAAGGGTATTAAAGCCTAGGGGAGGACATTCATTTTAATAATATTAATCCTACCCCATAATGAGAGTGGGAGGTGCTTCCAGCAAGATAAGACCTGTTGGATGGCACCCCAGAGGTCTTCTAGATTAATTTTCATTGTTAGGGAAGGTCAGGGGTTAAGAAGATGCCAAGGTATTTAATGCAGCAAGCTGACCACTTCATCTCAAAGGGGGTAAAATCCTGTCTGTGAGTTAGGGGATTAAGGGGATACATTCTTGTCTTATTAAGATTTAATTTATAGTTCGAGTATTTACCAAAGTTGTCTATTATCCCCAGGATTTCGGCAAGAGAAGAAGTGGGATTTGAGAGGTGAAGGAGGATGCCATCGGCATACACTGACAGTGATAGTGTTAGGTTACCGACAGGGATGCCAGTGATACTGGGGGAAGATTTCAAGTGCCTAATAAGTGGTTCCAGATATAAATTAAAAAGAAAGGGGGAAAGTGGGCATTCTTGACATGTACCAGTACAGAGAGAGAAAGGGAAAGAGAAAACACCATTGCAATATATTCTAGCCATCAGGGAAGAATATGTTACCTGAAGCCATTGAAGAAATGATGAGGGGAAGCAGATTTTTTGCAGGGTTGACCACAGGAATGCCCAGTCTACTCTGTCAAAGACATTTTCAGCATTGAGAGAAATTAAGGCCATAGGAGAGGGAGAAAACCCACCAATTGAAAGATATGGGATATCTTGCATAGGTGATCTGTAGAGGACTTCCCGGAGACAAAGCCTACCTGCTCAGGACTAAGAAGACAGGACCAGACCTTCTCTATTCTGGTGGCTAGAATCTTGTCGAGGATTTTTATATCACGATTCTGTAATGAGATAGAGTGATAACTGGCGGGGCAAATAGGTGGCTTGTCTGGCTTGAGAAGGAGGATGATGGTGGCTTCCAACAGTGAGGAATTTAGGACTTCTGAAGAAAACATGAAGTGATATAGGCAGAGGAGAATGAAGTCAAGGTCTTTGATAAAAAATGTTGTAGATGTTCGATGGGAAACTGTCAGGACCCGGCACTTTGTCCAATGTTAGAGTGTTTATGGCAGCTTCTACTTCATCTGAGGAGATGGGAGTAGAAAGGAGGGCCTGATGATGTTCCAAGAGGTGTGGTAAAGCAGAAGAATCCAAGTATGTAGTCAATTCCTCCTTGATTGGTGGTGATGAGGGTTGGCTATAGAGGGTGGAGTAGAATTGCTCAAAGATGGTGACTATATCTCTGGGGTGTGTTTTAACTGAATCATCAGGAGCATTAATGGAGGGTATGATTTTTGAGGCTTCTAGTTTTCCAAAGTGAAGGGCAAGTATGTGGCCAGCTTTTTCTCCATGCTTCATGTATTTAGTCTGGGTTTTAAGGATGATGAATTCCAGCTTCTCCTGCAGCAGGGTAACATATTTATCCCTAAAAGAGATCAGGGTTTGTAGAGATTCAGCAGAGGAAGTGGCAGAGAGAGATTGTTCCAAAGCACGGATTTGGGTGAGTAAAGAAAGGGTTTCAGATTCTCTATGGCATTTATGGGTAGAAGTGAGATGGATGAACTCCCCTCTTAGGAAACATTTTAAAGCACACCATTCATGATCTACCCTTGGTACTGTGTTCAATTAGATGCGATGAATGATTGGATAAAGGAAGGGATACTGGAGGTCACATACTCGTCCTTGAGGAGTTGGGTATTTAACTTCCTAGTTGTATCCTGTTGAAAATTGGCATCTAGAACAAATGAAACCCATGTCATGGCATAATCAGAGAGGACTATGGGTTCTACACCAGAATTGCAGAGACCAGGGAGAAGGGAACAGCTGATCGAAACATAGTCCAGCCTGGAGGAGATATGATGTACAATGGAGTAAAAGGAGTAGGTGCTGGACAGCGGATTTAGGATTCTCCAGGGATCACAAATTCCCAAGAGGTCTATAAATTCTTGTAGGGCTCTTTGGGCCACTGAGAGTGGCCTGAGGGGATAGTTAGACAGGTCCAAATCCTGAGTGGGGAAAGATTCCCATCCCCTCCCAGTATCAATGGAGTGAAAGGAAAGGGGTTAATTTTTCAGTTATAGCCATGAAAACTAAGAACCATTTTAGCTTTAAAACAACAAAACTGCATCGTTAGAAAATCATATTATAGAAGTTTTTCCATTTATGTATGATCATTTGCCTTTGATATTTGTACTGTTATCAGCACTGAGCTTTATTGTCAAGTGGGGTATCTGTCCAGAGAGGTCACTGACATAAATCAGAAAAATGATAGGAGCTAATATTGAGCCCTGTGGCACCCCACCCTGCTCCCACCCCCGGATGGATATCTCACCTCAGACAAAAACATTGATCATGCATGCTGATTGTTTAGCGGTTTTCAAATAAGATTTAAACCACTTATTTAACACATCACTCACACTCATGTTTTTAAGTTTGTTTAGTAAAATGTTGTGGTTAACCATATCAAAATCTATTGAAGTCCATGTATACTACTCCCTCAGAATTCCCAGAGTCTAATGCTGTAGCCACTTCCCCCACAACATCCATAAGACTGGTGGACGTGGACCTTCTCTCCCTAAATCCAGGTTGCTGAGATGTCAACAACCTGTAATTTTGTAGGTACTCCATTAGTTGGCTACATACAAACCTCTCAAGCAGCTTTGAGATGATTGATGCTAGAGCTATGTAACAGGAGGGTGTCCCATATACACCAGCAGGCCAATTAAGGTTGCACCTTAAACAATCTAGGACACAAAGGAAGAGTTATTAGTCATCATGTATTGCATCCATCTGTGGCAGAACTGCATTCTGCCAGTCCAATAACCCCAGTGGAGGGATGATTTTCCTATCTTCTTCTTTTTCCTACTGAAATTTGTTGCACAACAGTGTCTTCCTATACTATATTTTACCTTTTTCCACCCCTTGCATAGGTTAGCCACCTACGTCAGTCTTTTCTGTCACTAAACGTTTTCCCTACTACTTTTATTTCTAATTTCCATATTTCCATCCCTCACCAAGAACTCCCCAAAATAATGCACCAGGCTAAGGCCAGCTGGCAAGAATGAAATAAAGTGCATTTATGGGATTTAATGCCAAAAGATATAAAGTGCCCTTAAGTATATATGGTGCTGGTTAAATAAAGTGCATACAGTGCATTTTGTGCCATATTAGGAGTTTAAAGTACTGCAGTGGTTAATTAAGTTAATACTTATGCCATTTTATGTATATGGTGCAGGAATGTTTAGAAATGCTTAAAATGGCACTTAAATACAAAATAACATCCACTCTGATAGGTGGATTATGGACACAAATGAAGCAGCATTATGATTATGTTGTTTGAATTATTTTGCTGCTGCTCAGTATCTGTGTAAAGAATTACTGATGCCTCTGTATTATTAGGACTCCTGGCTGCTGGCTTTGTATAAAATATGCAGTAGAATTGTGCCAGCTAGCAGTGGAGGAGCCTGTGCCATGTGTTCAGCCAGTCCAGTTTGCTAGAGAGGCAGGCTTCCCTGAGTAATCTGTGCACTCTGAAATGCGAGCGCTTGAAAACAAAAAGGGACTATGCCATTCCTGGACATAAAAGCTACAACACAGTATGAAAAGAAATAAAAAGGGGCTTACCAAAGCTATGCAGAGCCCCAAAGCAGAGCGGCTAGATAATGATTGTCTAGCAGTCAGCCGCTGTGCGTCAACATAGAAAACACATGATTTAAAGGGACATGAACATCCCTATGTATGTGGAAATGCTACATAGAGTAGCAATCAGAATAAGGAGAGGGATGCAAGATAAACTAAACACAATAAATAAATTAAACAAATTAAATAATAAAGAGACACTGCAGGTCTCTAAAGGGGCCTCATTATGTATAGAGCCCTGAAATATAAATTAAAGAGCTAGTGCCTTTATACACTATAACAATACAACACATACATAAATACAATAAATGTTTGCACTGTTTTCATATATAGAAAATAAGGGACTTCCCATAATTAAAATCTCAGGAAGGTGATTTCCTATAGAGGGACTTCCCATAAGTGAAACCTCATTATGTAATAGAGGAGGAGTTTCCCTATTTAGGGGCTATTCTAGAAATAATTGGATGTTATAGAAGGGACTGTCCCATAATTTGGAGGTCTATATAAGCCCTCCTCAAACACAAATAGTCAGATTAGCTGCATAGCCAGTCTCACTTACCTGAAGGAAGGTAAGCAGAAGGACCTGTGCCTGAATAGGAATTTTATCTCCAACAGCAAGAAAGCTGATGAATCATTTTGAGATACCTGATGTAAGGTGAAATAGCCGTGAGCTATTACTTGCTCAACATTCTACTGTGGGGGTGGTTTCTTGCCTCCAGAGCCAGGTAATGGCCTTTTTAGCATCTAAAATATAAAGGTATGCCAGTGCACAGCTACAAAGCCAAGGTGGAGGAATGGAAAGAAGTACCACTGAAGGAAGGATGTGGGCCTCTGTGAGAAATAGTTCACCACATTGTATGGCTAGGTCATCATGCCAAAACTCTTGAAGCACAGGGCAAAACCAGAAGACTTGAGAATGGATAGCCAGAGCCTACTTGCAGCTGTACCACCATCTGCATATTCAGTCAACAGGAACTGCACCAGAAAAAGCCATGGTCTGGAAAAACCTGTACTGGTATTTCATAGAAACATAAAAATTGACGGCATATAAGGACTGCAAGGCTCATCTAGTCTGCCCACTTTCCTTGCCTACTGTAAAGGCAGCAGACCTTACTTGATCTCCGGCTTTACCTCCTCATTTCTATTGCTAGGGTTCCTGTATGCCTGTCCCATGTGTGTTTGAATCCCCCCACTGTGTTTGCCCCCACCACCACCATCGCTGGGAGTTTATTCCACGCATCCACCACCCTTTCTGTAGAAATACTGCCTCACGCTACCCTCTAATCTACCTCCTTCCAACCTCATGTCATGCCCCCTCATTCCTGGACATCACCTTTTCTGAAAGAGTCTAAGTTCTGGTACCCTATTTATGCCTTTTTGATATTTGTAGGCTTCTATCATATCTCCCCTGTCTCTTCTCTCCTCCAGGGTATACATATTGAGGTGTTCCAGTCTCTCCTCATATGACTTTGGTGCAGGCCCTGCACCATCTTTGTTGCCCTTCTTTGAATTGCCTCCACCCTGTCTACGTCCTTACAGAGATGCAGCCTCCAAAACTAAACACCCTATTCCAAATGAGGCCTCACTAATGATCTGTAGAGTGGCATCACCACCTCCTTCCTTCTGCTGGTGATTTATCCCCCTATGCACCCCAGCATCCCACTGGTTCTCCCCACAACATTGGCACATTGTTTGGCCACCTTTAGGTAATCAGATATGATTACCCCCAAATCACTTTCCTGTTTGGTGTCCATCAGTCCCCCTCCCCCAAATCATATAATCCTCCCCTGAGTTCTTGTGCCCCAAATGCATAATTTTGCACTTTTTCACATTAAATCTCTGCTGCCACACTCTAGACCATTCCTCCAAATTATCTAGGTCCCTCCTCATATGTCCACCCCTTCCAGAGTGTCCAGCCTTCTGCAGATCTTAGTGTCATCCACAAAGAGGCACACCTTCCTGCCAGCCCCTCCACAATACCACTTACGAAGACATTAAACAGGACTGGGCCTAAGACCAATCCCTGTGGCACCCTCTGGTCACCCTCCTTTCCTCAGATTGCGCACCATTTACCATGACCCTCTGTCTTCTATTACTCAACCAGTTTCTAACCCAGTTTACCACCTTGTGACCCACTCTCAGGCTGCCCAGCTTGTTCACAAGTCTTCATTGTGGAACGATATTGAAGGCCTTACAGAAATCCAGGTAGGAGACATCCAATGCTTCCTCCTGATCCATGACCTTAGTCACCCAGTCAAAGAAATCAATTAGATTTGTTTGACATGACCTTCCCATTAAGAATCCATGCAGTCTCAGATCCTGTGCTCTGCTGTCTTCAAGATGTTCCATGATCCTTTGTTCAAGTAGTCATTCCATAGTTTTCCCCACTATTGAGGTGAGGCTGGCTGGTCTATAGTTTCCAGCCTCCTCCCTACTGCCACTTTTGTGAAGAGGGACTACATCTGCCCTCCTTCAGTTCCCTGGAACCACTCCCATATCGAGTGACTTGAACAGTGCTGCCAGCGGTGGTGCTAGCACCTCCCATAGACCCCTTAATATTCTAGGATGTATCCCATCTGGTCACATTGCCTTGTCCACTTTCAGTTTTGTGAGTTCTTTTAGAACTCTCTCTCTTCTGTAAATGGACTGGTGCCCATCTCCCTCCCATATTTGTTCATGTTGCCTAACTGTGGTACCTCACCTTCTTCTTCTGTGAATATAAAAAAAAACTATTTCTTCAGTACTGATGCTTTTTCCAGGTCCTCTTTCATACACTCTCCTTCTTCCCTTTTAATCCTTACTGTCCCACTCATGTTTTTTCTCATTTCACTAATGTACCTATAGAAATTCTTGCCTCCTTTCTTTACCTCATGCGCTATTTTTTCCTCCATCTGTGTCTTTGTGCTCCTTCCTGCTTTCCCTGCCTCCCTCTGTTTATCCAGATACACTTCCCTGTCTGCCTCCGGCTGTTTTCTTGTATTTCCTGAAAGTCATCTTTTTTGCCCTTACCTTCCCAGCCACTACCTTTGAGAACCATAGTGGCTTTCTCTTGCCCTTATTTACTTGCCTAATACAAAGTTTAGTCACCTCCACTATGGCTTCTTTCAGCTGGGCCCACTGCTCCTCTACTTCCTCCCACCCCCGTCCCTCCCTACCAGGGCATGTTTAATACATATCTCCATCTTAGTAAAGTCCACTCTCCTGAAATCCAGGATCCTCACCTTTGTGTGGCTTGACTCTGCCACTGTACTCATGCTGAACCATACTGTGCAATGATCACTGGATCGCAGGTGTTTGCCCACACTGACTTCCTTAATTCTGTCCCCATTGATGAGTACCAGGTCCAAAACTGCACCTTCCTTTGTGGGCTCTAGCACTAGCTGCCTGAAACCTGCCTCTTGTACAGAGTATAGGATATTCCTGCTCCTGGCTGAAGCAGCAGCTGGGATGCTCTAATTCACATCTGGTAGATTGAAATCACCAACCAGCAGCACCTCCCCTTTAGCTGCCATCATGTGGATGGATTCCACTAGAAACCTGTCCACCTCCTCCCACTGTGCTGGAGGTCTGTATATCAAGTGTGTGTGAATAGCAGCAGTACCATTGCCTGGCAAACTCCCTCCATTTCATTGAGGAAGTAATTGTTAATGCCTGAAGTATTGGAGTTTGTTATCATGGACAATCCTGAGTTAAAGTATTTCATCAGTGTGGTTTATGATTTATTGCATTCTGACTTGAAATGATCTTCCATGCACTTAACAGGTTACCTTGCATTTGATGCTGGTTATGTAAATCATTTTTGCAGGTTTTAGAAAATAGCCCCAAACCCAATACACAGATTAAAAAGGTTAACAACATGTTTTTTACTTAAGGTCAGCATGGAAAACAATGTATCCTGTCAAAGTAAGAGCACAGAAGAGAGCAATGCAAAACCAAACCAATCTGAGGTTTACCATAAGCATGTTTGTGTTTTCCCAGAGCATTACCTGGCGTTTCAGAATTAAATGTTTTTTTAATGCTTCAGATGGTGTCCTATAGTTTGCTGTAGTTCTTCAGAGCTTGGGAAGAAATGGGGTTCAGTAGGGTCCCCCAGGTTTGGCTTTGCAGTTCTCTAAGTTTAAAAAGGTTTCAACACATTATTCATGTCGATGTCCTGCCTTTTGAGAAAATCTGCAGCTTCTTTTAAGTCAGTAAAATGACAGGTGCCATTCTCTGTAGCAACTTTGAGTCTGTCCAGATATTCCATTGTGGCCTGAAGTCCCTTTTGTTTTAATGCCCACTAAACAAGAAGAACGAGGCGGTGGTGCTGCCCAGTGCCCAGTACAAAATCATGATCCAGGTACAGTCTGTGATACCCCAAAATACTGCACCACTTTTCCTCCAGGCTATGAATAGGATTTCTGTCTTTGTTCTAAAGTCCGGGAATGCCATGATATGATATGGGAGTGAGGATGGGCTTTAGGAGAGGCCACCTGAGCATGACGGGCCTGGATAATACATATTTATTGAATTTATTGAATTTAATCATGTCCCCCCCTTCCAATTTGCTTGGAGGACCATGCAGGCAAATGTTATTGTGCCTGTTGCAATTCTCCATGTCTTCCAGGCACTGCCCTGAGACATGAATATCCCTGCGGTTATCAGCCCCCACAATATGCAAATAATTTAAGATTTTGTTACAATTTCATAGCTGTTTTCATAGCCTTTTTCGATGTGACACTGAATTTCTCCTTGTCTGACTGGCTGGCACTAGGTGGGGAGGGTGAACATTGTGAGACCGATCTGCACCCACTGCAGGCCTGCTTTTTTAAAATTTAATATAAATTATTGAATTTTTTCAAAACATTACAAGAAAAACACATGAACTGCAAAATTCTGTTACAATGTCTCATTCAGTACAAATATACAAAACATAATTAAACAAAATCCCTCAAACCAATACCCCCTTATTCTAATCCCCCACCCCAACCCAGGAGCATGGTAATCAAGATGAATGGGCTCTGAGAATTAAGTTATCAAAACCATAAACTGATTGTCTTTTTTAAATTTCTGTTATTTTCTGGCTATGGGCACCAGTGTTTCTTTCATACATACTGTCACCTTGCTGCAATGAGCACCCTCCCCCCAAGCAGAATGCCAGTCTTAAAGAGCATCTGACGCCTTCAGGATAAATAAAAGAAAACATAATATTTAGACACAGTTCAGTTTATATTTCACATTAGTTCTGTATTCCCCCCATTATTTTGTACTGAGGCCATTTGCATGAAAAGAGGACCGCTGCTCCTGAAGTGTTCATGTATTTCTGGTGATTTCTTCTTACTTGAGGTCATAATGCATGGCTTATGACATCACAGTTACTCCCATGGCAGCAGACTGTGATGTCACAACATAGCATTATGACTTGAAGGAGGTAGTAAGCTATAGAGGCAGATGGACTCTAACAGATAAAGATCATATATTCATCCACATTTCCTCTGTAATAAAAGATAGGCAGGAGAAATCTACAGAGTGTATTTAAAATGTAAGCTGAGTTGTACCAAGTTATCAGTTTTTTCAAAGTTTTCATTGTGGCATCAGCAGCTCTGATTATAAAGAGGAGAGCTGAAACAATGTGTCTCAAAGTAAGTGCAGAATAATTTTTTCTTAAATCAGTTTCAAGATATTAGGCCTTTCCTCTTTTTTTTTAAATTTAATGATAAAAAGAAGTAGCACCTTTCTTCTGACCGGACTAATGTAAATGACGACAGTCAGTGGTTTGGGATATGTCAAGTGTCCCCAGGAGCAAGGTGTGCTCCTGCACTGGCTAGACAGTAGGCTGTTATAAAAACAAAAACAAAAAAAAAAAAACAACGAAAAAACACACAGATCAGTCATACTACCAATGAGACATGCAGAGGTGCAACAATGGGGGGGGCAAGAGTTGTTTGGGACTGCAGCTTCCATTTTTGAAATGGAAAACATGTCATGTTGATCTTGTCTCCTATTCTAGCCTGAAAAGAATATATTTTAAATGCCTGTTTTAGCCATTTAGGAGCCAAAGAATGAAAGTGTAACAGGAAACATTATGGTTACCTAGCAATTGTATGCCAAAGCAATGTAGGCATGTAATTAAGAACTGGATCAATGGAAGGCCATTGCCAGGTTATTACACACACAGGCAGAACTTATATTATACTGTTGCTAACAAATTGCTGCATAATACTTTGAGGATGCACAAAGTGTAAAACATCAGTTGGGAATTTTAACAGCTGGACGCTGAGCTGGTGGCTTAAACAAATATGTAAGAATTCTGCATTGATGTTATTTTTTCTAGCTACTCTTTATCATATTGTATTGAGACACCTATATTTTCAATAAAGAGCTGTCTTAGCACTTACTTACCTGGTATTACTTGGTATGAAAGAACAGAAGAAGGCCAGAGCCCATCGAGACTGTTCCCCACACTACGTGGGACATTATTTATCTATTATCCCTCAACCAAAGATCTAATTTGTTTTTAAAGACAGTGGCACTAGTTGCCTCTACCAATTCTTGTGCCAAGGTGTTCCACACAATGGATGCTCTTATTGGAAAAAAGTTTCCCTTTTTGCTGGTTTTATAAGTTTTTACTTCAAGCTGTTTATTATGCAGTCTTGGAACATGTCTCCTTTTGGAGAGTGTTAGACCACATTTTTCCATTAGATCTGGTGAATTTATTAAATTAAAAACCATAAGCATATCACCTCTTAATCTTCAAGTTTGAAAAGAGAAGAGAGAAGAGACCTGTAGCTTTTAATCTGTTCTGGTAATCCAAGTTTGTTAATCTTGGAATCATTCTAGTTACTCGCCTTTGAAGCTGTTCAAGAATTGCTATGTCTTTTTTTTTGGCTTGGATTCCAGAAAGGGGAGCCATAGTCTAGATACGGTCTAATGTATCCCCTATACAATGGAATAAGGCATTGTTCAGTGCGATTAACAAAAGTGTGTTTTATTTGACTCAAAAGCCTGTTGGTCATGCAAGCAGTTCTAACACAGTGATCATTTTATGTAAGTTTATTATTAACATATATCCCTAAATCTTTTTCACAATTTGATGAGTGAAGTGGTAGTCCGTTTATATGATATATCGTTTTTGGATTATTTACATCGAAATATACTACTAAACATTTGTCTTGATTAAACTGCATATGATTTTCATTTGCCCAAAGTGTTAATTTTTCCAAATCCTTCTTTAAAGCAGAAATATTTTCTTGATTATTAACCTTGCCCCCAATTTAGTATCGTCTGCAAATTTAACTATGAAGTTATTTGGCCCTGTTTGTAAATCACTGATAAAGAGGTTAAACAATGTTGGTCCCAAGACCGACCCCTGTGGTACACCACTTGTCACACTACCTGAATCAGACAAGATATCATGAATTCTGACTCTCTGAGAATGATTTGTCAACCAGTTTAAAGTCCAGTTGACAATATCAGGTGACAAACCTAGATTGTGCATTTTAGTAATGAGTTTTTCATGTGAGACTTTATCAAAAGCTCTACTAAAGTCCAAAAGAATTACATCAGTAGGGATACCCACTTCTAAAAGAGTACTTATATTATTGTAAAAATATATCAGATTGGTGGTGCACTAGTATCACAAGATGTGCCAACGGCAATCACTGAACCCACATAAATGGAAAATGAAGGAGGTCTTCTTACTCCCATTGAAATGAGATGTGTGCTGTCCCATTGTGTGTCTTAGCAGCATTTCTAATTTTGAACTTGGCACCACTACAACAGGGAGTTCTCTATTTCTTCAACAACAAAAAATAAAAAACACACTTTATCATCAAAGTCTGTTTACCAAGTACTGTACCCATGATTAAAATCATTTGAACCCCTTCCCCCAAAAATGTGCCCTGACATGAAACTGCATGTTTAACTGCAAAGACAATTGCAAAATGTATTTCTAAATGCATTACTAACCTCAATGATTTGTAATTAAAATAATTTGAACCCCTTCCCCCCCAGAAATGTGACCTGACAAACTGCACTCTGGGAAGATTGCCTGGGACAAGAAGTAATAAAAAAAAAACTGAATAGCAGGTTCCTGGGAGTAAATGTTAACATCCTGTTTCTAGTGTCCCTGATAAAAAAAAAAAAAATACTGTTGAGATTTATTTTAATGTTGCTCTGATCAGAATAACTTTTAAAAATCACCAATTGTTTTCTTGTTTAATGTTTTCTAATACATACTTCTCAAACTTAAAAGAAAAGACACACTTTATCATCAAAGACTGTGTTCATCAAGTACTGTGCCCATGATTAAAATAATTTGAATCCTCTCCCCAAAATGTGCCCTGACATAAAACTGCATGTTTAACTGTAAAGACAATTAAAAAATGTATTTCTAAATGCATTACTAACAACAATGCTTTCAAAGTTTTGAAACTACTAAAAAGACAAATGATATATAAACAATATATATATCATGGCAAACAAATATTGTTAATCCCAAAAGCTGAACTTTATGTTTTTAGTATATAAATGTTTAAGAAAACATCTGGCTCTTACTGTAAATTAGAATGTTGTCCAATGTTTTCCTTAGGAGCTGTAGTTTTTGATAATCATTTGTTCCAAAGGTTTTTAAGTCAGTTTGAAGGCAATAAATATCTTCTGTTCTCCTAGTCCTTAATAAAGGCATTAAATATCTTCTATTGTCCTAGACCTTAATACAATGCAGGGGCTCCACAACTTGATCACTGCACAGACTTGTTCAGTTGGTTGATACAGGTCCCAAACTAGTGTGTTTTGCTATATCATGATAGAGCCACGTCATGCCCCTCCCACATGAATAAAAAAAAAGTCGGGGGTGGATCTTTAGGAGCTTCTCAGGTGGAAGTGGGGGTGAATCTTACTCCACCCAAAAACTAATGCTCCTTCCCACTACTCAGGTTCCAGTTCTTGTACCACCCATTTAAGAAAGAAAATAGTACCCTGCAACAAATGACTAACATGAAAGTGTATTTATTTGAGGGCAGAAAACATTGCTTGAAGGAGGGTAAGGTGGAAGAGACTATTTACACCTTCAGTCAGTTCCACAGACAGAAAACATGACATCACTCCTTTTGTACATGCAAAACATCTGTAGGCTCCACCTACTGCAGCTGTAAAAAGGGCAATGGAATGGTAGAAAGTAATTTTGTCACAAATTAACTCATGGGACCTAGGAATTACTTCCTGGGAGGTGAGAGCAAAAGTAAAGCTAGAGAATGTACAGAGGGCAACCCCCCCCCGTTCTGTATCCTGACAGTAGACAGTGTAACCAGAAGGGCAATGTTAGAAAAGGGAGTCTTTGCAGATAGCTACAATAGGTTTCAATGAGTACTAGAACATTAGGTGCAGCTTGAGATACCCAAACCCTAATAATGTCAGTTTTGGGCAGAAGGCTTTGGATACTGACGTGGTAAAAGCTGACACCTTTACAAGAGTTTGCAAACCTTGCATTGAGAGGGGCCTGGGTTTTACTCAACATCATCACTCAATAAAAGTAAAATAATTAATAGCATCTTAGAAGTGCTAGTAAACCAGCAGGCAGTCAAAGTCTTGGAGTGGCCTGCCCTTGGATGAAGATGCAAATAGAAAACGGGGCGGCAGAAAAAGAGGCAAGAGCAGAGGTAGTCACCTTTTTGTAAACCAGTATAAATGTGAGAGTGAGGAGAAACAGAATCAGTGAATATAGGAATAGAAGCGTATTGCATTGAGAAGAGTTAGAAACAGAGAGAGCAGAGGCTTAGAAAATTGAAAGTAATAGTGGCACGGTGAAGCTAAAAGCCCAATATTATGAACACAATGGAAATGATCTATAACACTAGGCAACATTAATTTACATACAAAGAACAAACTCCTACCAAACAGCAGAGGAGTCAAGGAGCAACTGAACAACAATTTTCACAGAGCAATAACTTTCCAGGTACAGCGTGTAAATATCAGGATCACTCAGATAGGGTGGAATTATGAGTACACAGAAACCAACAGAAAACTAACTAGATAAACATATAGCTAAGGGACATAATTGCCAGAAACAGGTGTCAAATAGTGCACATAGATTGTCACAGCAATGCAACACAATTTAGTATTTAGGGATTTGTGTGTACTGTTTAAGAAAACTGCAGTGAGACAGGCCCACAAATGTAAAATTAGAGACAATGTGGCAATAATTAGTAAGCAGACCAGCTTATTCTATAAGAGGGTAAGTATGAAAACTGGATAGTCACCAGCAAATTAGTGGGTTTAAACAGAGTATTATCACAATACATAGCAGAGTTTGGATTACAATCACTTTAAGGAATGACAGATGCAACAGTACTGTGCAGATTGCAAGGCACTTTGCCACAATGTGAACAAGCAGGGTACTGCATACTTGCAATGTTGCATAGAGTCCTTAATAGCTGGTGCATCACCAGTCACCAGCTGGCTACATGGATGGCTCCACACTAGACACCACCATTTGCAGTGCAACTCTTATTAGTCCAGAACATAGCGCAAAGGGCCACTGAGTGAATCGCTACTTTTTTTCACAATAGGAATCTGTTCCTTTTGCTGAGTGGCCCATCCAATTGGTGACTTTCAGTCTCCTAGGGACAGGAGTCCAGGAGACCCCTGGCCTGGTGACCCTGGAATGGTGGTCATAGGTGGGAAGGTATAGAAGAGCCCTCACCATCCCTTTCCTCAGCAGCTGGCTAATTGTGAATGTCCCAGTGAAGTGCTGAGCTGCAATTTGATGTTGGTGCTCATTTTGGAAAATGCTGGAGCCCTTCCCCCTTTGCCAAGCAGCTGGCCTGATTGGTGGCTTTCAGTCTCCTAGGTGGGTAGAGTCCTGAAGACCCCTGTTCTGGTGACCTTGGAGTGGCAGTCATTGGGTGGAGGGCATGGAGGAGCTCTCACAACCACTTCTTTCAGCAACTGGCAAGCAGAGAAACTCCTGATTGAGCGTTGAGCCCCAGTTTGAAGTTGATGTTGTTGTTTTTTTTAAATGCTGGGGCCTCGCCCCTTTGCTAAGTGGCACACCATATTAGCAGCTTTCAGTCTTCTTAGAGTCCTAGGGTAAAGTGGCCTAGTTACCCCTGTCCTGGTGACCTAGGAGCAGTGGTCATCAGAGGTATTGTATGGAAAAGCCCTCACAGCCCCCTCTCTCATCAGCTGGCAAGAAGTGAAAGTCCCAATCGAACACTGAGCCATAATTTGAAGTTGGTGCTCTTTTGTAAAATACTGAAGCCCCACCCCTTTGCCAAGAAGCCTATAAGACTGGCAGCATCCTATCTCCTGAGGAGAGGAAGAGTCCTGGAGACCCCTTGCCTGGTGACCCTGGAGTAGCAGTCACTGGGGAGAGGGTATGGGAGACCCCTTCACAATCCCTTCTCTCAGCGGATGGTGAATGGTGAAAGTCCAGATGGAGTGCTGAGCCACAACTGTAGTTGGCACTCTGTTTTAAAATGCTGCAGCCCCACCTCCTTTGCAAGTAGTCCACCTGATTGGCAGTGTTTAATCTTTTGGGGGAAAGAATCCTGTAGACCAATGCCCTGGTAACCCTAGAGTGCCAGTCATTGGGAGACACCTCACAACACCTTCTATCAGAGGCTGGGGGGTGGTGAAAGTCCTGATTGAGAGCTGATGTTACAAGATGGATGTAAATGTGAAAGTTACAATCATTGCTAAAAGACATAAAAGTTCTACAAAGTACAATTTAGAAATATTTGCATGCTAACCGAAGTACATTCTTGATGCAAAAGTAGTAAGTTTAAGTTATGTAATTATCAGAAACAGTATTCTATGTCAGAGGAAAAGAAAAGGGAAATGTGCTAGATAAGGATACAGTAAGGTAGAGAAAATCATTCTGGAGAGAATGGAGGAGGAATATGTGTTACTAGTCATAGGGGTTTACCAAGTGTTAAAACAACGGGCCCAGTTCTCAAAGTTTGATGCAGGGTTAACAATGCCCTGCATCAAACCCTGCACTGCTTCTCAAACATTGCCGTACCTTGCTTCTGATTCTCAATGATCATGAGCATTTGCTGCACTTTAACTCCTTTACAGTGGCTTGCACCAAATATTTGGTGCAAACCCCATAAAAAGGTCCAAGAAGGTAGATCAGCAATAGCAGGTCTAACTCGTGCAATGTGGCACATGAGAGAGTGAATCTTGATTGCCAGCCAGAAAATGCAGCAAGGCTCATGCACCATGTATTTGGCACACCGAGGGCTTGCAGCAATCCCACATGTTTGAAAATTGGGCCCTACATATTTTGAAAAGCCATAGGTTGTTGAGGTTCTTCACTGCTTCAGGTAGTGTATATTCCAGGTGGCTTGGGTGGAAATGTTGGAGGCTTTTTGTACTGGCAACACAATTGTAGTTTCTGGATTTTTCTGATGAGGATGCTGTTTAAGCGTGAGGGTTAAGGACTTTGGACACACTTGTATGTAAGAGTGACCAATCTGAGCTCCCTTCCTTTATCTGATGGGGTGGATGGGAAGAAGTCCCAGTTTACTATATAGAATGCAGTGATGACTTCTCCTGTCACATGCAAGTAGAAATTGGCACATTTTGTTAAAAGCAGTATATTCAATAAGGCAGTAATATTGGCTGTCCTGTAGATTTTGCTCCCATTTTCTAAGGGTGGGAGTAAGGATTATTATAGTAGTACACCACATTTTTGTTCAGTGTTTCTGATGGACCTGGAAATGTGTTGTGTATGTTGGCTTTGAATTCAGCCTCATTCCAAAATATTTGACTTATTGTACCACTTCCTATTGTGCCCCCTCAAATGGCTAAATTGAATTTCCATGGAAGGAAAATTGAAATTTCACCAGAATTTTACTGGCAAAACATAGATTTTGCCTAACCCTCTCCCCGACCAAGGCTGGTTGGGGGATTTATTGTGAAATATCATATGTTCACTCTCTGTATCATTATAACATCCAGTTTTCTAAGGTATAAGTAAGCTTTCTAGTCTTGGTCATCATTAGAAGGTTTGAACTTTGACCAAGTTTTGTCCCACATGTGAAGCAGTTTGTAGTTCTGATGTAATCCATCTGCACTGCCACCTGGCCTCTAGTCCTGGTGAGGTTCATGGGAAGTAGCTTGTTGTAGATACCTCTTATTTCAGCAGTGTTGAAAATGGAATAAATTCATCGGAGGAACCCACTACTCTATCCTTGACGTAGGATCAAAAATACCTGGTTGGGATCTGGGGACATATTTCCTCATTATAGGTTTCATTGTTACACTTTATTTAGTCAGTTTTATGTATTTTTTTGACTTTAGTTATTTTATTTTTTCATTGTTATGCTTTATTATGTTACATTTATGCCTTTATAGGTATACATGTTACATAAGAGTAGTCTTTCATATTTTGCACCTGGAGTTAGACTTTGAATTTCACTCCAGGAACTGAATTACCATGCCACATCATTCACTCCCTAATTTCCACCACTGGATTTCAGAAGCAAAAATAAAAAAAAAAAACAAGCAGATTCAATGTCTGGAATAATTGCCAGCCTTCCCTATCTGATGTCTCCTAATTTTCAACACACCTTTTAGGTGTTTTGATATTTGTATGCTCGGATTCTGATGCATCATGTAAAAGACCTTGCACCATCATTCATGATAGTTTGGGTGTTGGTTACTTAATACGTCTGAAAAGAATAATCTATCTTGTGAATTCTGTCTGATTTATTTGCAAGAATCCAATAATTGCAGATACCTTATTGGATTTCTGATCATATCTGGTTGGTTCATGGACCAGCTCTGTAAGGTGATGTTTAAGTGGCCATCCTTTTGAACTGATATCCCAGGAATTGAGCCAATCAATGAAAAATCCCCAATGATGATGATTTCTGCCAATGCAGGCAAATCTGTGAGTAAGTCGGTTATGAGCAGCAAGATAGATTTGCAATTTTTAGAGATCAATATATGCATAAGAGAAAAAATGTTTATTGACCAGGGTGATTTTAATAGATAGGATCTCAGGGAGGGCATCCAACTAATTGTGATGTTTCACAGCACAGGTTGTTTGCTTGATGTTTCAACTTTATTGGATATCAAATTGGAATAATATTATCTCTTTTGCAATTGTATCCAAACATATAACATACAAGACAAGACAAAATAAAATTAAAGACTTACATATGTTGATATCGATGTTGCTGTTGCTAGATGGCTAGGATACCACTGTTACCTGAGTCTGTTTAGCTTGATTAGCTGGACAATCAAGGTACTATAGAGAATGTTTGACTGCAGTGAAGTTCCTGTAATTTCTAGAACTTCAGTTTTATTGTCATATACTCAGGTCTGTACAAGATCAGTATTCAGTCTGAAAATTGTTCTGTAAAAGACTTCAGGGGCATGTTATTTAAAAAGGCACAAAGCACAGCACAAACATTAGCACTGCACCTTGCTGTTACCTGCGAGTCCAAAAATGCTATATTCAGTGGAATAGCACACCAGCACTATATGACTGAATATAGGGCCATGATGGCCCAGCACTAAGCCACTTAGCTCTGGGCAGACATGGCCCTTGAAATAGGGTGCCACAATGGCTTGTCCCCACACAAATTTCCAATATTCAACTGGACCCATGCTATTCAGCTCACTGGGTATGCAAGGTGCTCCCATAATGGGCTCATTTACATAGGTAGCCCGACAATTTAGTGCAGCACCGCCCCCCCACTTGTCCAGTCCCAGAGAACTAGCCCTGGTGCAAGGGGTGCCCCCCTTCCCCATGCTGATCACTGTCCCGATGTTAAAATAAATAATTCTCTGGTGCTAGTGGTTCTGACGCTGATTGCCGGCCCAATGTTAAAATATATTGTTCCCTGGTACTAGTGGTCCCCCCATCAATCACTTGCCTGATGTTAACATAAATCATTCCCTGGTGTCCAGTGGTGCCTCCCCCTTCTGCACCCATGTCCAGTGTGTTCAATTGTACTCCTTGGTGTCCAGTGGTCCACACCCCACCAATCACTGGCCTAATTTTAAAACTACATCTTACCTTGTGCAAGTGACCCCCACACACACACACACACACTGATTGCTGACCTGATGTTAAAATATAAAATTCTCTGGTGCTAGTACCCCACACTCACCAATTGCTGGCCAATGTTAACAAAATTATTCCCTGGTGTTCAGTGGTCCCTCCCCTCCACCTACACCCTTACCCAATATGTTTTTAGGTAGTCCCTGGTGTCACTGGTCCCCCCTACCAATAGCTGCCCCAATTTTAAAAAGATATCTTACCTGGTACTACTGCCCCCCCCCACACTGCTGATCACTGACTTGATGTCAAAATATATTATTCCCTGGTGCTAGTATCCCCCCACTCCCTTCCGATCTTGGTCTTATATTAAAATATATACTTCCTTGGTACTAGTGGTTCCCCACCAATTGCTGGCCTGATGTTAAAATATATCATTCCCAGGTGCTAGTGACCTCTGTCCCTCCGCCAATTGCCAGCCCGAAGATAAAATATATAATTTCCTGATGTCCAGTGGTCCCTCCCCCCCACCAATACCTGATGTGGTCATATGTATTCCCTGCTGTCCACAGGTCCCTCCTTCTACCCACACCCATGCCTGATGTGTTCATATGTACTCCCTGGTGTCCAGTGTATCCCCACTCCATCCCAATCCTCTGTATAGTAAATACAAACCATCCACTGGTGTTTAGGGTCCCCCCCATCTATCCCCGATTCCTTGTAGAATTATGTAACACCTTTCCTTTGTGTCTAGCCAACCTCCCACCCCAGCAGGTAGTGCCCCAGTACCCCACTCCCCCCCATACTGACCCAAGTTGGTGACTGGCACAGCCCTCCAATCTCCACCATGGCTGGCCGTTGACAGAGTTGTCAATGAGTGCATACTGTACAGCTCTTCCTGTACTGTACAGCTGTCAATCGCCATCAAACTAGTGGTCCTTCACCCCCAATGCTAAGGAAATTATAGGGCCATACCTGTTGCAGCCTATTGGTCCTCATTACCCCCTGCTTACTGCACCCATCCCATGTAGTAATACTGTAGAACTATAAATATCAGCCTAAAGTTTTAATCATGGTCGGCTCCTAGCACGAACCCTCACACCAAAAAATCATCACGTATGCTACTGGGTGAGCTGCATTATCAGCTGACAATCCTACCTGTCAAGTTCAGTTGGTTGTCAGGTACTTGTCTGCTGCCAGCTTGTGCAAAATGTCTCTGGTACTCTGGCTCGGCATGGCTCCTAAGAAGGCACAGAAGCAAGATTTCTTGGGGCTACAAACTGACGACCTGGATGCAGATGTACTGGAAGTCACAGCTGGAGTATCACAGCTTATGGCCAAAAATGTAACAAGTGAGCTACACACTGCCTCTCCACTGAGTAAGTGTCTGAAAGTGCATTACAAGGTGTACTCACCCGAGGTTTGATTTGAGTTGGATGAGTATGCCTGTCAGTGAGGAGTGATGAATGCAGTTCGGTTTTGTGAACCAAAATACAAAACAAAAATTAATCAAAACACCATTTGAACATTTAAAAGGGATTACTTAGATAAACTGAAGGAGACACCAGATCCTGAAAATATCTCCAAGACTCTGCCTATAAAACCTCAAGGATGATCACCTCTTCTGATGGAGGAAGTAGAGACAAAATTGAAAAACATTATACACATGCTTCGAGATAAAGGGGCAGTGGTTAATGGCAGGGTTCTTGCCACTATTGCCACAGGTACTATGAAACCCATCCACCCCAGATGCTAGCTGAGATTGGTGGCTCACTGACTTTCTCAAGCCAGTGGTCATGGCTTTTTCTAAACAAGATGGGATTTAGCAACAAGTAGAAAGGTACAAAGGCTGCAAGAAAAATGTTCGTTGATTTTGACTCCCTGAAGGCTCAGTTTGTAAAGTGAGTTTTCAGTGTAGCCGGACAGGAACTGATACCACCCAAGCTAATCATAAACCTTGATGAAACTGTTGTCAGTCTTATTCCTCACTCTGGATGGACCATGGCAAGTATGGGGAAAAAACAAATTGAGGTTCCTGATCTGGGTGAAAAAAGGCAGGTCACAGTTGTACTAGCATGCACTCCTTCTGGTCACTATCTTGCCCCTCAAGAAATCTCATCAACACATTGTTAGAATCAGAGCCTGCTCACTAAGTTTCATTATTCAAAATACTCTGTTTTTACTTTTTCAATAATATTTGTTTTCTTCTTAAATTGTCTAGTCAAAGATGTCCAGTGTTCAAGCAAATAACAAAAGTTTTGGATAAACATCCTTCATCAGTGATAACACCATGTCCTATAATAAATTATAAACATATAATAAATCTCAAACTCATATCAGCCAACAATAAAACACGATGAGGTGTAGGTTATGGCCCGATAAGAGCACACCCCAGGTGCGTTATGAGGCATGAGGTGCTTGTGCCGAGTGCCTTTAGCACCTGGGAAGTGCTCTTATCAGGCCATAACCCGAACCTTGGAGTGTCGTATTGCGCTTATAAAATGGGCTCCACAGTAAAGAAGTAAATTATAAAAAAAAGATATAGGAACTGTATATAAAAATAGTACAAAATATGATTATTTTAATGATAGAAAAAGTTTTCCCTGTCAGTGTGCTGTAATGGAGCTGTTTACAAGCAGATAAATCAGAAATCATTTTTGGTAAAGAAGTTGTGAAAGTGATATATTTTTTGAAGGTATTTTGTTTCACTTACTGGTGACCTCTTAGTGCTAGATTAATTCACTGTGCCAGTCACAAGTCTGCCGAGTACACAGTAAGAGGTTCTGTCATTTCTGCATTCCATGCTGCTCCCCACAGCACTGGCCTGAGCCCCTTTGTTTCCTTTAAATAGGAGCGTAACAATAGAGAACTTGGCAGCATCTAAATTTGATGTTAATTTTTTTTTAAAGATGCTTCCGTTTCAGTCAGTTTATTTTATTTTCCAGTGACGGGGTGTTTGAATGGGAGCGAGCGTGTCCGTCTATGGCTTCCGTAGCATTCTTGGTTTGCGGTTGCTCAACATGGAAATAAAAAGAAAAGTGAGTTAGCGCCATTGGGTAGCATGGAATAAGGACATGGCAGAAAGTCTTTGAAATGTGATGCAGTACAGGTGACCAGTTTAATTTTTCAGGTTTTTGGAATACTGTTATGTGCGAGGTGCTGCTGGTGCCGCCGCTGTGCGAGTGTGCGGTCTTTCCTTCACAAGCCGCTGAGGTGCTCGTCCTGTCAGAAAGTGATAGTGCGGTCACAATGATATGCTACCTGTACAGTGGCGGCTCTCTTTGAAGTAGTGCAGGTTGCAGGAATATGGCACTATAAGGACACGGGTCTGACAGGGTCTTAGCCAATCGGGTTACTGACATTTTTTTGCCCATTTTATAAGCCCTATTATACAATAACTCTAAAGAGACGGGAACTAAAAAACTTCACTCCAACATCTCTGCCAAATATCTCCAGACAGTTCAGAATGTTCTTATACAGTATCTTGTTTTTATATGTCTTTCTATAAACATCAAGAACTTATTACTTTAAATATTTCTGCACATTTGAAACAAATTAAGCACTAGTCCAGCGAAAAACATTTCATGTATAAACAAATGTGTATAGCTTATAATGCATCACCTCTTATTTATAAATATTGAACAATTTGCTAAAAGTGAAGAGCATGGTAATATACAGTATAGGAGTTTTTGAAATATGACTGAAGATATTTGTTTTCGAGTTTATGAATTTAAATCACATAAAAGGCAATATGTTTTTTGCTTAACCTTTGGAAAAATTATTACTATTGTCTTTATATGTACAAGATGGGAGATTTTAGTCTCAGTAAGAATGTGGGAAATTAAATATGATACACTTTGGTTTAGAACCTACAAGGAAATTTAAGATTTATGTGTTAGAATTAGGAGAGGAATATGTTTATTTGGCTAACAGTTTACATCTCCTTGTCCACAGTGGAGGTGAAATTTTAAATACACTGTCGAGGTATGTGTATGGAGAATATTTGGGTTTTTTAAACAAAATGTTTTTGGTTTTGAATTACATGTTTTGGAATTGCTTTAACAGAAACAGTTTCTTTAGTCCCAAGCTCTAATACAGGAAAGTTTAATATTTATTTATAAGTAAGAAGTGATATATTATAAGCTATAGACAGTTGTTTATAAATGATGGCCAGGATATTCAAAGGGATTGCACCTGGAGCAACCCCGCATTGCACCCTGGTGGGATATTGAGAAGGCAGCCTGGCACAGTACAAATCCTGATGCGCCTGGGCACAATGTAAGGTTATGTGACGCAGATGCATGGGGTGAGCCCATGCATATGTGGCACATCCCAATATTCAGCCCGGGTGTGCAGAGCATATGCCGATGCACCCCTGCATTGCGCAGCATAGGGGGGGCTCAAAGTTGAGCCTGTGAAACAGTGGAACAACTCTCAACCACCCACAGGCGGGCTGCTGTATTGAAAGGTGCAACACAGCAGCCGCCAGCCATGAGTGGCCACCCGCCCACTCAGAACACCATCATGTAGCACCCACATAACCCAGGTAGTCTAGTGGTACCCCTTCCCTCCTGTGCCCCCCGATCGGTGGATAAAGTAGAGGTTATTAAGCCCTGGTATTCCAGTGGTACTCCCCTCCTTCCTGTGTCCCTGATCAGTGGTTGAAGTAGAAGTAATTATGCCCTGCTTGTCCAATGGTACCCCCTCCACCTGATGCCATGATCACTACATAAAAAACATCCCTGGTGATCTGGTGGCATCCACCCTCCCATCCACAGAATGCCATGCTCACTTACTTCCTCCTGTCATTTGACAGGTGGCTAACCCATGCCACATACTGTCCGGCCACCTGCCAAATGACTGAGGATGGTATGGACTGTAAGCCCATTGGTCCATAGTGTGGACCATTGGGCTTGCAGGGCACACTGTACTAGACAGATCCAAATATGTGAATGACTTCATTCACACATATGGGACTGTCTAGTACAGTATGCCCTGCAAGTTGATTGGTCAACAGTGTGGACCAATGGGCTTGCAGCCCCTACTGTACCTGTCATTCGGCAGGCGATCGGGTGTTATGGGGGTTGGTTGCATCCACCCGCCGATGACGGGGGTGATGAGGTGGGCATGGGGTTGTTTGTTGGTGGGAGAGGTGGGGGGTGCCACTGGATCACCAGGGATGTGTTTTATGGAGCGATCATGGCAATGGGTGGAGGGGGTACCATGAGACTACCAGGGTATAATTAAATCTTGTTGTACTACGGTTTTACCATGATTGCGGCTATGGGGGTGGGGGATGCCCGGGAACCCCCACTGGGCAAGGGTCATTCTGTGCAGGTTTGATTAGTGAGCAGGATATTATTACTGAATTAAATAGGTTAAATGTAAAAAAGGGTCAGGTTTAGATACTATTGATCCTGTATTGTATAAGACTGGAGCCTCAATTATAGCTAAGTATATAGCTTATATGTTTAATTTATCCTTAAGTATTAATGAAATCCTCGATGACTGGAAAACAGCTTGTGTAATTCCAGTTTTTTAAAGGGGGTGAAGAGTCTGATCCAGGTTGTTATAGACCTATATCTGTTTTGACACCTATTACTAAAGTTCTGGAAAAGTTAGTACATGGGCAGCTTGTTAAATATTTAGATAAAAATGGAATATTGATAAATAATCAAACCAGTTTTTGTAAAGGTCATAGTACTATTTATGCAGTATCAAAGGTAGTGGATGATATATATACTGCCTTTGATAAGGGTTGCTTGGTTCCTGCTATTTTTTGGATTTATCAAAGGCGTTTGATTTTGTTGATCACAATCTATTACTGAAGAAGTTAAAGATTTCAGGTATTGGTATGGGTACTTTATTTCAGTTTTCTGCTTATTTGTCTTCATAGTTGCAATGTGTCAAGGTGGGGGATTGCTGCTCTGAATTAAATATGATTGACAAGGGGGTACCCCATGGATCAGTACTTGAACCCCTGTTGTTTCTCATTTATATAAATGATTTGGTTGAGGGTGTATCAGCAGACACTAATATACTTTTGTATGCTGATGACACTATTTTGTATTATCAGAACAGGGATCCCCTAGATGCCATTTGCACTCTGCAGAAAGATTTTGATATTATTCAGCAAACTTTAATTAATTCACGTTTATTGCTAAATGTAAATAAAACTCAATGGACCCTATTTTCTGGGAAATCTAAGGTAGATCATCAAAAAACTTCAACTTTTAATGTTAAAACTCTGGAGGGGACTAATTTGTCTAGAACTTCTTTGTATAAAAATTTGGGTATTATGTTAGATGAGTCAATGAAATTTAAATTACATATTCATATGCTTTCTAAAAAACTTAAGAAACTATTGTCTTTTTTTCTATAGGAAAAAAAAATCATGCTTTAGCTTTAAAAATTTGTAAATAATTGTTTATTTCTTTATTCATATCACAAATAGATTATGATGACTGTGTTTATATATATGAGAACAACTGATGCCGTCTTAAAAGTATTGGATCCTCTTTATCATAGTGCATTAAGATTCATCACTGGTTTTCCTTAGCATACCCATCACTGTAATCTTTACTTTGAATCAGGTTGTCAACCTTTATCAGTTCAGAGACAAATTCAATGGATGCTTTATGTATATAAATTTGTTTTGAGTAAATTACCCCCATATTTTCTGGGATCAGTTATTATTAAAGAATATAATAGATGTTCCCTTAGATCAGCTGATTATCCTCAATATTTCTTACCAAGATTTAAAACTAGATTTGGTAGCTATAGGTTAGCAGTTGCAGTCCCAATGACCTGATTATCTATCCAAAGAAAATTAAAATTGACAATTATTATTACATTTTCACACTTTAAATGATTGCTTGTTAGATTTATGACATATTAATGTAGACGCTTATAAGTGACTCATAACTGCATAATTCTGTGAATCTATGTAACTGAATATGTCTTTGTATTTGTGTCTTTATGTATGTGTGTTCTTTTATGTTTTGTACTGATGGATGCAATTGTAAAAGAGAGATTTTCTCTCATTTTGCTGTCCAATAAATTGATTGATTGATTGATTGAAATCAACTTTACCCACCGATCTGGGAAACAGGAGGGGGGGGGTAACACTAGACTACCTGGGCATAATTACTTCTACTTCAGCTGCTGATCAGGGATGTTGGAGGGAGGGGGTACCATTAGACTACCAATGAATTGTTGTATTGCAGTTTTACCATGATCGTGGCTATGGGGGTGGAGGATGCCCTTGGACCCCAACTGTGCAAAGGTCATTCTGTGCAGGGCACCAGATGCACTTCACCAGGATGCCCGGCACAAGGCATGCAAATGGGGCCATAAAGACATGCAAATGGCCCCTGTTGTGCCTCACATATATTATGGCTTCATTTGTATGCCCTCTGCTGAATATCATGTGTGATGCACCCAGTGCAAGTGCGTTTGCACTGGCGCATCCCTGTGCTCCTTATCTGTGGCTTGCACTGGTGCAGTACCACTGCACCATATATGCAGCATGTGCGCCTACCTTGCCATATTCAAAAGTGCTGCACCATAGCGCATCACCATTGAATATCGCCTGGTCCTGGAGCAGCCCAGTTGCGCTGTGCCAAGGGTTGTACCACTGCCCGGCACAGTCTGTATATCTGAGCCGAAATGTTTTTCGCTGGACTACTGCTTTATTTGTTTCGCATGTCATACATAAATATTTAAAATAATAATAAGCTCTTTGATGTTTATAGAAATCAGTATAAAAATGAGATACAAGAACATTCTGAACTGTCTGTGGATACTTTGCAGAGATTTTGGGGTGATTTTTTTTCAGTTCCCTTCCCTTCTCTTTGGAGATATTGTTGTATAATGGAGCTGAAATGAGTTTGATATTATATGTTTATAATGTAGTATAGGAGATGGTGTTATCACTGGTGAAGGATGTTTATCCAAAACATTTGATATTTGCTTGAAAACCGGGCTTCTTTAACCAGACAATTTAAGAAGAAAACAAATATCATTGAAAAAATAAAAACAGAGAATTTTGAATAATGAAACTTGGTAAGCAGGCTCTGAATCTACCAATTTGATTGAGTGTTTTTTATGCCCTGATTGGTGGTGAGCTACTCCCTTAATTAAAGTTTTTTTCTACTGAGATTGGTTGAAATGGACCCTTTGATGTGGTGTCCCTCAGGTTATCTACCAGGGGATCAGTGTCAGCCTTCCTTCACATTTCCAATGACTGGTGCATGATGCATACAGAGAACCTCTGGGCCAATGGTGAGACCACTATCTGATACACTGACACTGTGATTGTACCTTGTATTGAAAAATTAAAAAATACCCAGAACCTGCCTGATGTTCAGTGCTCATTTCTTATTTTAGATTTATTCAGAGGTCACACAACAGAAGATGTTATCAGTAACTTTGAGAGGCATAACATCATTTCTGTTTTCATCCCCCACATCATGTGCCAATTTACTTCAACCACTGAACATTTTCAGTTAACAAGCTTTTTAAGGGTGCCTTAAAACAAGAATTCACAAATTGGTGTGCCTCTGTCATTTCTGAGCAGCTGAAATGTGATACAAACAGTGCTAACATTTCTGTGGACTTACGCACAGCTAACCTATAGAACTGATATGCCCATTGGCTCATTACAAGCTTTCTTAAATTATCCACATGAAAGGAGGACAGCAAACATGGTTTCAAACAGGCTGGAATTTCACTGACACACTAAGAATGTTTGAATGTAAGTTTTTAAAAAAAAATCACACAAGCATACATTGTTGTACTAAGCTTTTCTTTTTGCTTTTTTAGAGCCCGAGCCTGAGGCTGAGGTACCTGAGGATGTACACAAGGTGGATGAGGTCTGATGCCAGATCGGAGATTGGAGATCTTCTGTTTGCCTTTCATCTCTTCTTTACTTTTTATTTTTATTTTTTTTAAGATTTCTGAGCACTATGGAGTGGTCCAATAAAGTTTTAGCACAAGCATACTTCTGTGTTTGGATGCGTTTGTTCGGCACCATGCTCACATGGTCAGACACCACATGACACTACCGGATTGGTTTCTAGGGTGACCGTACAAGACAGTAAAACTTTGCTGTAAAAATAATGTTGCGCATTAAAGGGACAGCGCAATTATAGCAAATATTTTTGTCAGTAAATATTTATAATTCTACAGTATTCTTGACAGTCCAGTGATCCCCCAACAACAGATTGTTGTACCCATCCCATATAGCAACATTCCTGGTGGTCTTGTAAATTAATGGGAGAAAACAAACAAGAAATGATATCTAGAATAAAACCTAAATTTGACTAATCAAAAATGGAAAAACCTATGAATTAAGGCAAGCAAAAATTAGAAGTATGCCAAAAATAAAGCTATACAATAAAAAAAAGATAACAGATAAAGTCTATTATACCCTACAGATCTGGGTCAAATTTGACAATA
Source organism: Neoceratodus forsteri (assembly GCA_016271365.2). NCBI lineage: Eukaryota > Metazoa > Chordata > Ceratodontiformes > Ceratodontidae > Neoceratodus > Neoceratodus forsteri. The sequence goes on along the minus strand of CM057456.1, from coordinate 108,501,251 downwards.
CTGGGGATTCTCAAGGTTGGCAACAATGTAATGCCACAGGTAATCTATATAATTGTTTATGGGGCTGTTCACAGATTTTAAAATAGTGAGACCAAACAAATAAACTATTACTGAACTTATTGAATGTGTATATCCCCTGTGCATTTAATACATTAATATTTGATGATCTAAATAATTTATAGCTTAAAAATGTCGATGAAAATGTGATTTTTCTGGATACAATGATCACTAAAAGATTATTCTTTGAGAAATGGAATGCCCAAAACATTAACAACTTTAAAACACATTGGTGGTGAAATATGTTTTTGTAAATACTGTCTTATGAATGTTTATGGCACAATATATCTGAATCTGAGAATTTCTTGAGAACTTCTCAGAAGGAAATATAAACCATCCTGCCATCTTTGATGAATTTATAAAATGGGCAACTTTGTTTTATAGATCTGAATGGAATCTCTTTCATGCTATTCCAGAATATGAAGAAGAACAAAAAACAGAAACAGTAGTGTGGGAAAAGCTGGGACTAGAATTAAAAGACCAATTATATACTATATGTGCACACCCCCTACATGTGCACACACCCCTTTCAAATAAAGGGTGAAAAATGTAGATTAAGAAGACAAAAGTGGTATAGCTAGAGAGTGGTACCAATTTGGAATGCTCTACCATTAGAAGTGGTGGGAAGCTCGACAATGAAAGAATGTAAGCTGAAGTTAGACAATTATTACAAATTGAAAGGTTTTGTTTTTAATAAACATAATTAAAGTGAGCAAAATTGGCAAAAGTCTTTATCTCTGCTATAACCTATGTAAGTATGTCAAGTGAATTATATAGCTCTCAGTACAAGGAATTGGTGGCAGAGGAAGGTGATTGTGTCTTATAAATGTGCTTTCATGTCTTTTGAGGGATAATAGCTTATAACTGACTAATATACAGTATGTGTATAACAGAAGATGCATACTTTCTGTATATTCGACATATGGTTTCATGTGTATGTGTGTATGTTATAAAAATAAGAACATTGTATAGAATAAAAATGCTGCATTTCAAGCTGAATTTGAATCACGTTACCTAGTTTTCAAACCTGAAACACAACTGGTGTTCCATATAAAATGCATTGATATGAATGGCAGCTCCTGAGGTACAGAGGTTAAGTTGCATCCTGCAAACCAGGTGACCTTTTTTTTTTGGTAATTGCTATTTTTTCTCTCAGCTATGGTTGCCATTAGTCTCATCTTGATGCTGCCCAGCACCTTTGCCTGCCGCTCTCCTCCAGTTGGCCCTTCAGGATGCTATCTCCTCTTTAGTCCTAGATATAGTGACAGGGGACCTGTCTATAAAAGCATACACGCAGAATAGGTCCCCAAAGTATCAAGGCACCATCCATCTGGGATGGAGGTCTAGTCATTTTACTCCTTCCCAAGAGATGTAGGTGCAATGTGATATGCTTGTATTCAACAGGTGAATGCTTGGCATGACCACATGTCTCCCCTCCTACAGTCTTGCCTATGTTTCTGCACCAACTCTGGGCCTTCAGGTAGCGACAGTACAGATGGGGATATATGGCAACCCTCCCTGAAGAGGCAAGCACTCTGTGTGATACTCATTCCGCCTCCACTTCTATGTAACTCCAATATCCTGGCCTCATTCCCAAACCTGGACTGAAGACACCATAAGGAGCAGTGGTGCCACTGGACCAGCGGGCAGACCTGGGTGACTGAATGCTAATTCAAAAAGAGACATTACGCTGCAAACTTTATAAAGACTGAGTACTGGATGTTGAAAGCCATGCATCAAGATAACAACACTATGGCAATAATTGTGCTAATGCTGTGTGTCCACCAAAAAGGTGGTCTAACTGATTGTCACAGTTCCCACAAATTGTGCTCCAAAAATTATGTTTGCATAAAGTACTGATTCATGTGTCATTTTAAAGTGGGTAAAGTGTTGTAAATGCCTTATAATGTTTGAAAATACGATGCACAAATTCTAATGCATTGATACAGCTGTGTTAGAAAAATGATCAAGTGATGCATCCAGAGCTTTGAAAATTAAGCACTGAATGGTCCTGACAGGAATATTTCATGTCACCTAAACTATCTAATCTTGCTTGGCTTGGCAGCTCCCTACGTGCATGATAAAATCTCCATACCAATGACATATCTGCTTCAATGCAGTTTGACAGGAGAGTGCATGGATCAGCAGGTTCGCAAATAAATAACTAGATCCCAGTATTTAGAAGTTCAGCAAGTCACTAAACATGTCAGCAAGGTGTTAACTGGGTTCTGCATGAAGGGTCTGGGCAGGGGACATATTCAGCAATTCTGGAGTGTAGCACTCAGCAGACAGCACAAATATACTGCTGGGGGTCCATGCAAATGATGGAGCCCTCTTGCATACAGGGCACAGTGGTATAGTCAAAGAGCATTAAAAGGCCATAATAGTACCGCTAGTTAATGTTTCCAAAACCTTACTATTATCAACATACATGGCGGTGCATGATCACCTACCCCACCCCCCACCTGAGCTCTTGGTAACTGATGACATGATCGGTCAGTCCTCATCAAACTAGTAGTCATTCACCCCCAATACTTAGGAAACTAGAAAGCAATGCCTGTTGTAGTCTATTGGTCCCCACTTACCCCTGATGGCCATACCCATCCAATGTTGTAATATTCCTGACAGCCTAGTGGTCCCCTAACACCCAATAATGGTGCCCATCCCATGTCATAATATTCCAGGTAGTCTAGTGGTCTCCCTGCCCCTCTCTTTCATGTTCGATGTACAGGAATATCTGTTTTCTATTCTCAGGTGGTCAAGTGGCCCCACATCCTGCATGGGCAATGATATTAATAATGTTCCTGTATTACCAATCTCATATCACCCACTCAGTATCCACCTCCCCACCCCTGTCTGAACCTGACTCACCCTAGATATGGCCATTACACTGTGGACCCTGATGAAGAGACAGCAACTGTCAGCTCCACTCCACTCTACTCAGCTGGCCACCATCTTCGTGAAACAGAACAAGCACATGCAGTAGAATTGTTTATGACCTCTGGGACCTCAATACTGAGAGAGACTGGCAGCTCTTACTGTGAGTCTGCAATACCAGAAATGAGTGGGAGTTGGAGTGGGTCCGGCTAAGGCTCTGCACCATACATCTGTACATATGTGCAGTGTGGTATTGTGTGGAGCCACTAATGGCCACAAAGCAATATTCAAATGCCTCCTTAGCATCTTGTATGCTATTTGTGATCATTAGCATGTTGTCTGCTAACTATAGCTCCCAGAATCAATGTCACTATCCTGTTTGGGATGTGTTATGTCAGTTTGCTCCTTGGAATCACTTTCCTGCTGAGGGCTTATTGCTGTCTTGCATAGTCACTGTACATGGAGCTAATATTGCCTACTATTCAGACAGGCAGCAGGCACCAGAAAGCACATGGTATTTGCCTAAATATGACACTAAGGCTGGTTATGCATTTTCTCATGCACACTGCTAACAAGTGGATGAAACATCCAGCTCTGAATTTCAGGCCCCAGTGATCTGAGTCCTGGAAGACCCTTATATTTTATACGTACACTCCAACAAAACTTTCTGTAAAAGTTAGGGGCCCAATTTGCAAAACTACAAATTTGATGCAAGAGGCACCTTGCATGAAAACTTGCAAAGTTCCCAATTCAGGGAGGCCCCCTGCACCAAACTGGGGACCCTGTGCACCAGACCAGCCCTGTGCCAAGTCTGTGCCAAGCTTATAGTTGTGCCAAGGTACTAGGGGGTGTGCAGCAGATGCAAGCTGCCTATATTTTTATTCATCCTGAACTGTGTGTACAGCGATTGGGGACTGCCGACAGCTGGGGCTGATTACAAGTTAAAAGCCCTTGCTTCCCAGAGGGTTTCTATAGCAGTCTATGGTGCTTTAACAATGGAGACAGTCTGCAGGTGAGAGCTGCATGAATTCTAACCAACGTAGTGTCCAAAAGACTGCAAACCTCTTTCTTGCAATAAGTTTTGTTTATTACGGGCAGTTTATGTGACTGGGACTGTGCTGCCTATATTTTTATTCATCCTGAACTGTGTGTACAGCGATTGGGCACTGCCGACAGCTGGGGCTGATTACAAGTTAAAAGCCCGTGCGTCACCACAGGCGCGAGCGCCTACGCTGAAGACGGAGAGTGGCTATCGCGCTTACCGCAGAAGGAAAAGTTGATAGTATTTATTTGAGTCTGACTAGATTAGTTATTAGGTTTGTAATACTTGAATGATGCTACATTTAGTATTTCAGGGGTTGGTTATTAATGGGTTTGTGGCTACTTAGTTTATATGCTTCTGATGCAAATAGCGATGTTGTATGTAAAGGATCAATATTTGTGTCTATGGGTGGGTATTGTCAGGACTTCCATCGCTCACTTAGGAGACGGAATCCATTCACAAACTTTCAAAAAGAATATTTAAATTCATCAAATTTTAAAAAGGTTCTTTTAATACTATGGACAACAAAATTATGAGTTTGTTTTGTTCCATTCTCCTGATACAGTGTGGTGATATTGAAATAAATCCTGGACCTGGGAAACAAGTTGGGATCACTATTATACACGAAAATGTCAGAAGTCTTGTTTGTAAAATTGATGAATACAGAGTTTGGGCTTCTGAGTCATCATATGATATTTTAGCAATTTCAGAGACGTGTTGCATGCTGGTATTGCTAATGAGAAGTAGAATTAGCAGGGTACAACTTGTTAAGACAGGACAGGAGTAAAAGGGGTGGTGGAGTTTTGCTTTATTTAAAGCATTCTTTGGGTTCATATCAGATTTTGTTTGGAAAAAGTGTGGAAGGAATTGACTGATTATAAAATTGTTTAAATCAAAATTGATAGTGGGTGTTTTTATGCACCTCCTAAAACTAAAGTAACTACATTTGATATTTTAGCTGACACCCTTTGGAAATATTGAAAGACCAAAGTGTGGTGTTAACTGGTGATTTTAATGTGGCTTGGGGACAAATGAGAGGTAAAAACTTAAATCTAGTTTTGACATTTTGGGTTTACAACAATTGATACATCATCCAACAAGATGTTTAAATAATAGAACTACAGGAGCTATATTAGATCTGTTTTTATTTCATCTGATTTGAAGGTTGAAGGTTGTAAAATGTTGTCATTGAATTTGGGGATCATAACCCTATTCAATGTCATTTATCAATTCAAATAAATAGGGTTAAGGAAAATTGTGAGTTTTGGATCCGTGATTTAAGGCACTTTAATGAACTATCTTTTAGGGATTGTCTTAAAAATTTTGATTGGTCAAGGGTGTTTTAATACCAGATTTGAACTTGGCTATTCAAGAATTCACGGATTCTTTTTGCACATAATTCAAATCCATGCTCCAAAATTAAAAGAGTAGTAATGCTAGAAACCCTTTATGGCTTAATGAAAATTAAAACTCATTTACGCATTAAAAAAGGTTATGGAAAAAAGCTAAAAAATCTGAATTGAAAAGGACTGGGATCTTTTAAAAGATGGAGTAATAACTGTAAAAGAAGATTAAATTAGCAAAAAAGAATTTTTCGGAATTCATTTTGTAATGCACAAGATCCAAATAAATTTTGGAAGGTTATCTCCAAATTAAAAAATCCAGTGAAAGCTCAAGCTTCTATTAATTTAGTAATGGGAGAAAATTTAATAGCTAACCTCTTGAAGTAGCAAATTTGTTAAATCACTATTTTAGAGACTTACCTGACATAGAGACACCTAATTTTGAGTCTGTGGTTCAGGAAAATATATCTTCTGTAGTTTTGCTAATAATAATAATACAAAGACTTTATTCTGAAAAATATAAAGGTACAAGATGTGACTAAAGAGTTGAGAAATTTAAAAATATCAAATGTGCAGGAACAGATGGCATTGATCCCAAATTTTGAAATTGGGGTCTGATATCATAGCCCCTATAATAACGTATTTTTTAATTGGAGTATTCAATCTTCAACAGTTCCTGATTGTTGGAAAATGGGTGATGTTATTCCTATTCATAAAGGTGGTGACCTCACAGTTCCCTCTAATTATAGACCAATTACTTTGTTCCTATTTTGTCTAAGGTGCTGGAGAGGCTGATAAATAATCAGCTTAGTCAGCACCTTGACTTTTAGGTTATTGACTAATTGTCAACATGGATTTAGAAGGTAGGTCCACAAACACTGCCTTACTTGAATTTAGAAACCTGGTGTCAACATCTTTGAACAAGGGTAATTGTATGGGGCAGTGTTTGTGGACCTTAGTAAAGCATTTGATTTGGTACATCATGAAACACTTCTGTTAAGACTACAAATGATGGGGATAAATAATTCCTTGCAGTGGTTTAGATCTTACTAACGAATCGTAAACAGAGGGTGGTTTGTGGTGTGGCTGTCTCAGGATCTCCTGGATTTATATCGAGGTGTACCTCAGGGCTCAATTTTGGGCCCTGTGTTATTTAACATTTATATTAATAATCTTTCTGATTATGTGGTTAATACTGATGTTAGACTCTATGTAGATGATATAGTTTTGGTAGCATCTGCTACTGATCCGGGAGATCTGAGACAGCAACTTCAGACAGACTTTACTAATGTTGAGTCTTGGATTAGAGATTCTGGACTTTTAATAAGCTCTGGGAAAACTCAGAGTATGACTTTTTCGTTGGGATCTAGAACTAAGAATTCTACTGATTTAAAGATTAGTTGTTTGGATGGTACATGTGTTCAAGAGGTTAATACCTATAAATATTTAGGAGTTATTGTGGATTATCGTTTTTCTTTTTCTGACCACATAACATCACAAATTAAAAAAAGTAAATCAAAGATTGGGAGTATTAAGAAGGGTATCAGGATGTCTGAATAAGGCTATAAAGTCTAAATTGATAAAACAACTGTTGTTACCTGTATTAGAATATGGTCTTCCATTATATAAACAATCTTATAAAAAATCTTTATTAAAGTTGGATCAGATCTACTATAGATTGGGGAATTATATACTGAATAACAAATTTCGAGTTCATCATTGTATAGTCTTTCAAGAACTTGGATGGTTATATCCATCAGCTCGAAGAGAATTTGTGTGGCTCATGATATGTCATGGTTTGATACATTCAAATATGCATTCTTTAAGGTATTTGATTTGTTTGAATTCAGACACTAAATACTTAGATATGTTTAGGAGATCAACAAGAAAATTGCCTACAATTCAAAATTTAAATCGCATGGGGGATATGGTTTTACAGAATAGTGTAGCTAGGTCATGGAATGGTTTGTCTTGTGAAATTATTGAAATTTCTGACTTGTATACTTTTAAGCATTAATTGTTTAATTATTTAAATGTTAGTTGTAATTGTTATTAATTTTTGTTATTGTATTGTGTGTTTTTGTTATGTTTGATGTTTTTGTATGATAACACAGGTATTTGTTGAAAATGGGGATTAATTTCCCAACAGATAAACCTGTATAAAAATAAATTTTAAACAAACAAACAAACAACATCTCCCAGAGGGGATTCAGGAAACCCTCCGAGAGGGTACACAGTCCAGAACAGTTAGACGAGCCAGAGGCTGATCTAAAGATTCATGCACCACCCCCACAGCCCTCCCACTCAGGGAACATGTATTACCATCTGCCTGTAGTCTCCAATGCCCACCGAGAATATCCACAGCCCTTTGTGGTGCAGTTCCCTCAGTGACTCCCCAGTGGTGCCCAGCATGCAGGCACCCACCCAACACACTGCCACCCATCTCTGTCCCACAAGCCCTCCCCATGCACTGCTCTGTCCCCCATGACCCTGGCAGCCTCACAGTACATTTCTGATCCTGGGCAAAGATGCTGCCTGACTGTTCTGCAGTATGCGGCAAACCACTCACTTGTACCATCTTTTTGCTGCACAGCCATATTTTCCACAAGCTGCAGGAATTTGGAACCCGGACCCTACCTGGTAGTGAACTGGGTGCTGGGTCCCTGGTGCACTGCTAAGCTGCTTTCAGAATTAGGCCCTAGGTGTTTATCTTTATCACTGAAACATACACATTTGTACACATTTGTTCTAAGATGGTTGAACTGAGCAGACACTAACAGTGTACACTTCTAGAGTTCTAGAAATAGAGCCACATATCTCAACAGTGCTAACAAAAACAATGAAAATGAATGACAACTTACTGAGCCATTGTTCAGTTGCAGAATCTCCATTTCACAGCCAGAAACAACAAATTTTACAGCTAGACACATACCTAAAACCTGTTCAGATGGAGTTATGGAGAACCCAGTGACCGAGGATACAGTGTAGAAACTCTCAAAGAAAGAAAGCAAGAAAGAAAGAAAGAAAGTGGGTCTTGAAATGCAAACTACAAGCTCAGAAAAAGGCTTGCTACTGCCCTTATTAATTGCTGCACCCTCCTCTGTCTCTCTCCAGCCTGCTTCCTTCAGCCCACAGTAACCAGCTGAGCACCGGGGCTTCGCTCTGCCAGCGGGCAGTCGGCGGCACCTAGCCGAACTTGGGAACCATAAGGCCGGGAGGAACAGCGAGGGAGTAGTCGGGAAAGGCACAAAATTTTTGCCCACCCACCCTTCCCCTCTGTGTGTTAATTTATAGGCATCTTCCCACCAATCTCTTCCCTTCCACAGCACTTTCTCTAAACCAACAGAGAGTCACACCAGCTTGCTGATCCAACCAATCAGCAACTTTGCTACTCCCTATTGCCAACTATCAATATCCCCCTCAGAATGGGGAGCTTGCTACTGATACTCCTGTCACTATCAGCCATAGGGTTCCACAATGAAGATGACCCTATTATACAATCTAAAGTGGTCAACCCGCCTAGTTTCTCTGGAACATCCCCCGTGGCTGACACCCATACCCTCATATATGTCTAGCCATTGCTGCATCGACTACAGTGGTACAATCACCATAAAGTTACACATATCACCACATATATGTCTCAGCCAAGGCCCCACTACTGGGTATATAGATCCCCACTAAGCCTAGTCATCAAACTGCTAATTGGTATCCCGAAACACTACCTTAAATCCACAGGGAGCACCCAAAACAAAGAGTGGCAACGGAATAAAAAAAGGAGGACCAAAGACAGCCCCCTCTCCCTATCACTGGCAGCCCTTATGAAATTACTGATCTTCCTATTGCTCTGTATTGGTAATGTAGAAATCAACCCTGGACCTCTTGAAAGCGTCACCTCTCCATCAGACCTATCCTCAATTAAAGGTCTCAGTTTCCTGCATATTAATGTATGCAGTCTGTTGAAAAAATTTACATTGCTACAAGCCTGGGTTGCCCATACCTTGCCAGACTTTCTTGTGATAACTGAGACATGGCTCAAGACCACCACAATGGACAGGGAAGTTAACTTACCTAACTATCAGCTATTCAGAGCTGATTGCCAAACAAGGGGAGGCGGAGTAGCCATATATGTAAAAGCTGGTTTAGTTGTATCCTGTACTGCTGCAACATCTATGCCCAAGGAATTTGAGTGTCTATCTCTAAAAGTCTCTCTCCCAATACAGCAGCTTTCCATTTAATTGGATGCCAGACCCCCTCTGCAAACACAAGCTCTTATCCCACCTGGGAAACCTGGTCAAGTCCTGTACTGAAGAAGTCATTATCATAGGGGACCTGAATTTCAACTGGCTCACCCAGGCAGCTACACCTCTGGTATCATTCTGTGACACCTATGGGCTCACACAGTTAATTAATGAACCAACAAGACTAAATGCAAGGAATAGTAGTAACAGTACTCTACTTGACATCATGCTAGTGAGTAAACCACATCTATTCACACATGCTGGAGTGCTCCTATGTGACATAAGTGACCATTGCCCCATCACAGGGGTAAGATCTAACAGCATTAAAACAGATCCTGCAAAATTCCTCATGAGGAGATCCAAGAAAAACATCAATATTGAAGGATATCTGCATGATCTAGCCTACTCTCCACACTGGCAAAAGTTCTATCTTGCACATTCTGTAGAAAAAGCTCAGCAGGTGCTAAATAGCATTATATTAAATGCCCTTAACACTCATGCCCCAATCTCTAGTATCCGAATAAAAAACAAATCCTGTCGCTGGTTTTCAACTGACCTCAAAGTTGCACTGCTGGAGAGAGATAAACTTTGGAAAGTAGCAAGACAAACTAAGAATATCATGGACTGGATGATCTTTAGGAAAGTCAGGAATAAATGCACTAGGAAGTTAGGGATGCAAAGGCTGCCTACTACCTGGCCCAGCTCGACTCCTCCTACCATAATACTGCTAGATTTGGGGCACCATCAAGGGTATGATGGGCCAGGATGTAACAACCCCTTCCAACCCAATTACACAGTAACTATGGCCCCATTACTGGCACATTGGAAATCCTGGATGCATTCAACAACCACTTCACTACAGCTGGCCTTGCCTTTGACTCCTCCCAGCTAACCTATTAAGGGATCATTTAAGCTCCCACTATACTGGTGAACAAAGAGTTGACTCCTCCTTTAGCTTCAAACCTATACTGTTGAAACAAGTTGAGGATCTATTATGGCATCTAGATACCAAAAAAAGTGCAGGAGCAGATCTTCTGGACCCATTCTTTCTAAAGATTGCGTGTCATGTGCTTGCAGTCCCCCTAACTCACCTCTTCAACCTTTCCCTAAACTCTGGCTCTATTCCCATGCTGTGGAAGACAGCCCAAGTGGTCCCCCTTCTAAAATCAGGGGACTCTATGGATCTTAATAACTACAGGCCCATTTCCATCCTACCTGTGTTATCCAAGATGCTGGAGAAATTAGTGAGTATTCAGTTAAGGGAATATCTGGACAATGTTAATCTATTAAATCCAGCTCAATCTGGATTCAGGGCCAAACATAGCACTATCAATGCATTAGCCAAGGTCACCAATGATTGGCAAACCGAACTGGATAAAAGAACAATGTCTGTGCAGTATTCCTGGACCTGAGCAAAGCATCTGACACTGTGGACCATGAACTGCTACTCTCATCCCTACACTCCATTGGCCTAGATCCATCCTCCCTTAAGTGGTTCAGATGCTACCTCTCCAGTAGATCACAGCAGGTAAAAGCTGAAGGTGACCTCTCCGCATTAAGACCACTGTCAAGAGGAGTCCCCCAAGGCTCTATTCTGGGTCCTATCCTTTTTGCCATTTATATAAATAAAATTGATTCAACCCTTACCAAGTCCTCAGTACATCTCTTTGCTGATGACACTGTACTGTATGTCAGCAACCCTGCACCTAAAGTTGCACATTAAATCCTACAAGCAGAATTCTCCCTGTTACAACATCAGCTACTCAAGAAAAAGCTTCTGCTAAATGCAAAGAAAACCAAAGCAATGATGTTCACAACCCAAAACTCCACCAACACGTCCTCTTCAATCAGTCTCCCCCAGCTATGCACTATACTTGGAGAAAATCTGGAGTATGTTGAAAATTTCAAATACCTAGGTGTGTGGATTGACAACAGACTTGACTTTACTCAGCATCTAGAACAACTGCTGAAAAAGCTTCGCCTAAGGCTTGGGTTCCTCTACAGATTAAAACCCTTCCTTAATAGAGATTCAAAGTTGAGATTAGTCCAGGCCATCTTTCTTATCAGTCATTGACTACGCAGACTTCCTCTATAGTCACTGCCCCACTCCCTACCTTCAAAAGTTGGATACCTTATACCATAGAGCAATAAGGTTCATTACAGACCTGCCATATAATACTCACTATTGTTCTCTCTATGATGCAATTGGATGGGTTTTCCTTCATGTCAGGAGGAGCAGAAATGCAGCTCTATGGATCTACAGAGCTTTATCAAAAAACTCCCAAGCTAAATCCTGGACTGCTTCAACCTGACCACTCCCAGCTCCTGTGCCCTAAGAAGCAACAATATCATCCTGCTCAAATTGCCCAAAGTCAACACCAAAATAGGGAGGGCAGCAATCAGCTATTCTCTAGCCATAGCATGGAACACCCTACAAAATCCCTAAAACTGTCCATTATCATTCCATTTACATCCTTCAAGCAGCACTGTACAGCCTTCTTCACAGAGAAATGCAGTTGCTACCGCTAGAGATAGAATAGTCATCCCACAAAACCATATTCCAATCACATATGGCATATTCCTTCCAGCCAGACACCGCCAGTATATGGCACCCAATATTTCCTTCACCATCCTTGTACTCATTATGTGAGTGACTGTCATGGCCCTCATTGTGATATATATGACTGTACATATTGTAGATGTTAGTTTAACTTTCTCTTGCCAAGTTTTAACATGTGAATTCTCTGTATATTATTGTGTTATAAATAACATTTTCTTTTTTCTGTATGTATAACTGTCTCATAAGTATGTGATGTAATTGTTGTGCATCAACTCGAACCTTGACCTTATCAGGTCCATCTTGTAAATGAGCCTTGCTCAATGATGATCGCCTGAATAAATAAAGATTTGATTGATTGATTGATTGATTGACAAGCTCAAAGATAGTGGGACAAATGTTGGCTTTTCACCATCTGAACTGGAGGATCCTGTCTTGTACTGATTGATATATAAAGAAACATAGAAGCTGTCAGCAGAAAAGGACCTCCTGTCCCACCTATTCCACCCTAACGTCCCTACCTACTGTGCTACTGCACACCCTAATTAATCTCTGGCATTACACTCCCCCACCAGCCCTGCTACTAAGGTCCTCCGTGTCTGCCCAATGCATGTTTGAAACCTGCTACCATTTCTGTATCCATTTCTTCTGCTGGAAGGCTGTTATTGTACTTTATTCTGTTGTATACTTGTACTTTGAATTATTGTATTGTATACTTGTGCTGTGAAGTATTGCTTAAATTATTGTATTGTATACTTGTGCTGTGAATTATTGCTTACATTATTGTATTGTATACTTGTACGGTGAATTATTGCTTAAATTATTGTACTGTATACCTGTACTGTGAATTGTATCTTCCTACTCCTACCCCTCCCAGGTTGCAACTGGAAACAAGTCCTGGCTTCTGTTCTGTGTGCTTACATGATAAAATATGTTTTAAATAAATAAAGAAAATGAAATCATTCAAAGAATCCATAGAGAAATGTTTGGCTACAAATCCTATGGGTAGTCCTGAAGGTATGGCAGCTCCATGGAGGGAGGCAGAAACCATCGCAAAATGTCTAGATACCACTGAAAGGGAAGAGGAACTCAAGGAGAAGGTGGATAAAATCATAGATATAGATTTACAAAAAAACTACATTCATCCATTTGAAGACATCAACAGGTTCTACCATATGCTGATGCAAGTAATTTTAACATTTGAACAAAAACTGGATTGGAGTTTGGATAAGAGTAAACAACAGGAGGAGAGTTGCTGAGATAAAAAGAAAAAAAAAACTCCAGGGGCTTGATTCTCAAAACTCTGATTGTGAAGCAAGGTGCTTGCATTAAACAGAAATGATGTAAGGGGCACCTTGCATCACAACTTGCAGAGTTTGCAATTCAGAAAGGGTTGCTGTGGCACACACAGGACCTCCTGCACCTGATCGACTGTGTGCCAGACTTGAGCCAAGGTCAGGGTGCACCAGGGCACTAGGGGGCTTGCAGCAGATGCTGACTGCAATATCCCCTTAAATGGGATTCTGAGAGCCTGTGGGGCCCACCAGGATTTAGACCACCAAACAGGTGTTCTAATGGCACTTGCACCACCCCTGCAGTCTTGATGGGGTGGGAGGATACCTATGCCACTGCCCACCTGTAATATCCTTCACCCTAACAGCACTCATAGCACTCACAACCAATGGTGCGGTGCCCACAGGTTCCCGCCCATTGTGCCAGGCATGCAGCGGCCACCCTACCCCAATGAATGGCATAGGCATGGCTGCATCCTTATTAAGGGACCTCTTTTCACCCTCTGGCACCCATCAGTGTACTTCCTGCCCTCCTTGATCCCCTGTCCCTTCTTGCTCGACACTGCCAGCTTCCAGGCTGGTTCCCATTACTGGGTGACAATGCCACCTGACCATCACACTGCTTGTAGCTTATCTCTCCCATGTGCCTTGCCTTTGAGGCATGGCAACATTTGCAACAAGATGTGGGACTTTGATGCTGGGACCCCACCTATTTGTGAATATAGTGCAAGGCCCCTGGTGAACCAGTGATCAGCGGATGTTGCTATTGGTGCAACTTGTGTTGATGTTTGAGAATTGAGCCCCTGAAGTCAACATGGACATTACTCAGATTAAACAAAATCTCAAAACTCAAATGGCTTTTTCCGCTTAAGAAGATGCAACCAGTATGGATGCAGGGCACATCACCTCAGCCATTTTCGTCAACCTGGCAAAGGCATTCAACACCGTCTCCCACTCATGCCTCCTATCCAAACTGGTGCTTGCAGGGCTCTCCAGCTTGGCCACCAGTTGGTTCCACACCTACCTAGAAGGCAGGTCCCAATCCATCAAAATTAACTCATTCACCTCAGCCTCCCTCATTGTTACAACTGCTGTAGCCCAAGGCTCAGTCCTGGGCATACTCTTATGCTCCATTTTCTTTAATGACCTGCCCTCTGCTTGCCCACAAACATCCATCCATATGTATGTGGACAACACTGTACTGTATACATCAGGCCCCAACTCCTCTGATGTGGCGACCAGACTTCAGCAGGACTTCGACTATGTTCAGCACAGGTTTTGTTCCAATCAGCTATTTCTCAACACCAAGAAAACTGTCTCCCATGACATTCGGCACTAGGCAGAGACTTTCACAGCTCCTCTCCACCCTTATTTTCTATACCCTGGATGGGACAACTCTGGAGGTCTGCTCCTCCCTTGGATATCTTGGGGTCTAGCTTGGCCAGCACCTCGACTATTCTGTACATATTGATTCCATCCACAAGAAGCTGCACCCCAGGCAAGGTACCTTATACCACAACTGTAGATGCATCCCGCTATCTGCTCACCGGCCAATTGTGCAGAAAATGATTCTTCCCATCTTTGACTATGGAGATGTAGTCTATAGTGCGCTCCCAAGTCAACCTAAGCCAGACTGGACTCCCTCTTCCACTCTTTCCATCACTTTGCCCTTGACTGTCCCTACTCCACCCATAATTGCATCCTCTACCAGACATTGAACCTCCCATCACTAAAAGACCTCAGGCAGTCCCACTCCACCAGGATCACTGCCAAATTTTTGACTCACTTCCTGCCCCCTTACCTTGTCTCTGCCTAACAGCCTGTAACCACCCAGCATACTGACTCAGGAATGACTCTCTTGTCTTGTCTGTTCCACATATCTATACTGGTGTAGGCCAGGCAGCCTTCAGGTACTGCATGCCTAAACTGTGGGACTCACTTCCCGTGAGTATTTGGCTCACCTCTCCCTGCACCTCAATTCCCTCCTCCAAGCACACTTCTCCTACACCTGCACACGCAACTTATCTCTGACTTCACCGGGCATATTTCTTGTATATTTATAGTATTTATCATCATCATAGTATTGTTCATGTACTTGCTTGCCTTGTGTATTTCATTTCACATAGAGTACTGATCTGTACCCTGGAATCTGTTACATGATTGTACTATGTCCTGAATATCAAGTGTACTGTTCCTGATTTTGTACTATTGCGCTGTACTTCTCTCCTCTCCTCTCCCCTACCCCCAGGACGCATCTGGAATTGAGCAGTAGTCTGCTCAGCATACCTTCCTGGTAAAACTCTTAAATAAATAAATAAAGTTCATTACTGAAAGGTAATCTTTTTCAGGCAAGAAAGACTGAAGCACTGGAAAATAATGCAAGTTGCAACAATTTGCATTTTATTGTTTTACCAATGGTAAAGGCAGTCAGCATTCTATAGTTTGGGATATAATTAAATGACTTATCACAGAGCTGTTTACTTTTATCAAAAAAATTAAAAAGCATTTCAAATACCCTCTAGAACTAATAAAAAAAATCATTATCCCAATAAATTGAAAAGCCAGCAACAGTGTAGGTTTTGTTTGCCTTAGAACCCGATTTGGAAATCATTATACACCAGATCAGGCTAACGGTGGCCATTAAGTATTAAAATTGTAATATCTACATATGGCAAACCACAAATCCAGACATGCAAGAGACATTAACCAATGAAACAAAGCACTCACTACCCAGAACTACATGGCACTTACAAGTTGTAGAACAAAACGTGCAGCTTTATTTTAAAGTGCGTAAGTGTAATGCCATCAAATCCTGCTACAGGGAAGAAGTACATGATATTAGAGTCAAATCTGAAAGTTTGTACCCACAAGGCATGTGCAATTGTGAATGAGACTATTTTTTTTTCCAAAGGCTACGCCTGCAATTTAGTGGGTTGGAACAACCAGCCACACCCCTTGCCTGAGCTATTTAAGTCTGCTCCTTCCAGCCTCCTCCGTGACACTGTTTTTTCATTACCAGCAGGCTCTGCCCTCCCAGTTTTCCTCCAGTGTTTGTCTCCCACCTTCAGTTTGTGCTTTGGACTTTATGCTTGATTTGTGCCACACCCGGCTTTCTAGGTTAATGTTTTACTTTTTACCTTCTAGCGGTAGTTTGTGCTTCTCTCTGTCTCCTGTTCCTGATGCACTGCTGTTTTCCTGGGCCTTGTGTTTCTTCTATTTTGTTTCTTTAGAGCCTTCTAATTTTCCCAGCATCTTTCCTTCTCTTTTGCTTTGACTTTTGCTATTCAAGCTGACATTTTTCTGTTTTTTTCCTACTTGTAGCAATTCCACTGTGCAAATTCATCTTTAATTGTTTACACCTGGGTCCTAGCAGGCAACCACTCCCTTTTGGCTTCTGTTATTCACTTCAGTAGTTACTGCTCCCTAGTTTTCAGTTCCCATGTGCTCTTGCCTTCCCTAGCAGTTTCATTTGTTGCTTCTACTGCCTCAGCCTACCTTACTTACAATGCATCAGCGCCCAACACTAACCTCCCCTATGGAACTGGATGGCACGCATTCCTCATTCAGTTCAAGCTCATTTCATTCAGTCTCTTCCCATGTGCTCATGGATGTCCGGCTATGCCATGACCTCCCATGACTCCTGCAAGTCTCATTCACTGCTCTTATTACTATTTTATTTCCCGATTATTCATTCAGCTTTAGCTATGTTTCATTTTCCCCATGTGCTCATGGCCATCAGGCTTCACCACAGCCTCACATGACTCCTGCATGTGGATGTATGCCATCCATAACCATAGCATGGCTTCTAGGGCTCTGCCCTTTCAGCTGATGGTGTTGCTCTTCCTCTTGAAGTCCACATATTTAGAGTGGGTCCCTTGACTGGGCAGGGTCCTTCTCTTTCTGCCCTTCAGGTGAAAATGTCCTACTATCTGGGGAAAGCTTTAGCCATGCTGACCAACTCAGTGGCACCTCTTGATGTAGCATTTAAGTCTTCAGCTGCCAGAAGGCGGGGCTCTTAAGTCCAAGGGGGCTCCATTAGCTGTGCAGACCACATTGGCAGAACCTTTAAAAGCTATTCTACCTTCAGCCACCTAAGTTCACCTGGTCTCAACTTCCTTCCCTTGCTCTGCCCCTCAAGGGTGAAGATCATTTAACTCCAAGTCCCAGACCCTCAAGGGTTCCTCTCCTTGTCTTACCCCTCAAAGTTTCAGATTCCCCTCTAGGCCTCCCCTAGTGAAGGCCAGGTGAGTACCTTTCAGCTGCTGTTGCTCTCTCTACTCTTCTTGCTTTGGAGTGTGGGCCTCCTTGCCTGTAGCCTTCCTTAGCCACAGAGTTTGCTTGTGATCCCCTCATAGCTTTCCTGTTAGATGGATAGAGTAAGAGCCCTTCCTCTAAATATTTCCCTCTGAATTGGGTCTGTAAATTTCAGTAGCTGAGCCATCACTAAATTATCACAACCTGGAGGGAAGGTGACCAAGGTCTTGGATTCCAAGAGGTTTCTTCTAATCAGGTGTTTTTCCTCTCTTACATGCTAAAGATCATAAATGTTAGGTAGTCACAGTAACAGGCGGTCCATACTGTAGTCCATTTGTATAAGCATGCCATTCGAAATGTAGGTTTCCGCTGTTGGATGGGGTTGGATGGTGGTCCTCCTTTCTTTGCCATTCCCTTTCTCCTTAACGAAGTCATGCCTCTCTGGTATCATTTCCAAAATCTGTCTGTTATTACACATCTCAGTCCATGACTGTTTCCAGTCTTCACTGGTTGCCATTAATCTGTCCTTATTCAGGCTCCATGTAACTACTGCTGCTCAGTACTTTTTGGGGAGCTCCTTCATTAGATACCTTTAGCATAAAGGAATCATTCCCATGGCACCTCTAGGTATGGAACTCTCTTCGAGGGTTCCTTGCCTTCATGGTTCCTAGAAAGAGTGATAATTTCCTATGGAACAGAGAATGCAAACAGCCAAAGCATTCACCTGTGACAATCTTAACTCTGTCACTTAACTTATGAATACTGTATCAATCAGCTGATTAAAAATGTTCACCAAAAGCTTGGCATGCTATATCATGTTAAACAATTTCTGATACCCCAAATTAGGGCCTTAATAGCAAACAGTATTTTGCTGCCCTTAGTTGACTATGGCTCATTAGTTTACTCCTGCTCCCCCCTCAGAACATTTTTGGTAGGTTACGGGTAATATACCACAACATTATTCAATTTGTTACAGGCTCCTTTGAAGGACCCATCACTGCAACCTCTACAAAGTAGCAAATTGGCTTTCCTTAGAGGATTTATTTTTGGCAGTAAAATTCTGACTTTCTTCTACAAAATTCTCTGGAGTTGCTTGCCAAGTAGTATTGTTTCCATTTTTCAGAGGCCTGTCAATGTTCAAACTACCAGACTTACCTCAGGTTACTTTTTTCAATTCCATTTTGTCACACTGCTCATGGACAGCATTCCATTTCATTTATGGGACTCAAACTCTTTAACAGCCTGCCACTACCCCTGGTTCAGTGTCCAACACTGGCATTATTTAAAAACAACTTAGAGTGTTATGTCTGTAAATGCTCCTGACTCTTTGCTGTTACCATTGTTACATGTAATCTATGATCATATTTATTTACATGTATTGTTTGTCATTATATGCTCGTGACAATGGGCAATTTTGCTCACAGGCCTTTCCAGTATAAAAATAAATGAAATGAAATCTACAACTCATTTAAATACCTCAGACTATCAACAAAGTTGCACAAGCATAACTCCAGACTAAGTTGCATAAGACCATTAAATTCAAAGGCTATACCTGCAATTCAATGAGTGGGAGCAACCAGCCACGCCCTTTGCCTAAGCAATTTAAGTCCGCTCCTTTCAGCCTTACTCAGAAGCACTGTTTATTTGTCCCTCCATCCTCTCCTCCCCCCATCCTCCTCCAGTGGCATACTTCTCTCCTCGTGGGGCTCCTTCCTAAGGTACCTTTAACTTAAAGGCATCATTAGCGTGGCACCCCTATGAGTGGAACCCTCCTCGAAGGTTCCTTGCCTTTAAGTTACCCCAACTGAGTGGTAGTTCCCCATGGAACAGAGATTGCATATAGTCAAAACATTCACCCACAACAATCTACAACTCACTTAAATACCTCAGACTATCAACCAATTTGCACAAGCACAACTCCACACTAAGTTGGGTAAGCACATTGAATTTTTTTTTCAACATTGATCAACTGAGGGACTTCATTTAAAACCTTTAGAGACAGCAGAGTAAGTCCAAACTGGAGATACTCAATGCAGATCCTGATATAACAGATATTTTGGTAATCACAGTCATCCCAACTATTGCTATTTCTACTTCAAACCCAGTCTGGGCTGATTTTTATAGCTGCATAGGTGGAGCATGCAGATGTTTTGTGGTAGCTCTAAAAATGAGCTACCTGATTCAGACCCTGGAACGCTTCCATTTTGGAGTTTCGGCATGATCCTTCTGAAACTTCAAAACTGTCTGAAACAGTCCGCCATGGGTGCACTGTTTTTCCCACTCCTTCTGTGCAAAAAAGATCTCAGTTGATTTTTGTTCCCCTTAGTGAATACTGCAGTCCTTCATTTCTGTATCTATGCCCTCTGATCAGTAATAAACATTTAATGTAGAAAGCTTACTTTGCTACATTTTGTCTTGTTTTCACTGTTTCATTCACCCTTCCAGTGTCGGAGCATGGTCGACGCAGCTTATGCAATGATGTCATCTGCAGGCTATCACTGACAGGTTATGGTTTGTCGCCAGCTATTTACCACTGCAGTTCATGAAAGCCCTCCCCCCGGTGGGCATACCATTTTGCTGGCCAGTACACGGTTATGGTTTTGCTTTTCCTGGGTTCCACACTGTGCAGCATGCCTGACTGAACAAAGCTGGACTTTGACAGCCTGAGCCCTTTGAGGTGAGAATGGATGGGAGTTGGACATCAGAAAGTGGAGGTTCGTAAGTTATACATTCGTTAATTCTGGGTTTGGGAATCTGCTCTGGTCTGGGAATCTGCTCTTTCTAATGCACGCATTTGGGTACTTATGAGTTCCGGTCCAGGACTGGAAATGCGGTGTGCAGTTCAGCACTTTCCACATGGGGCCATGTGGAGTGGGAACAGAGATGGTGAGTGAGGACTGAGGTGCAGCTCTACACCTGCACAGAGAGCCAGAGGCTTGTAACCCAGAAGAGTAGCAGCTGAATGCTATCCCAGCTTAAACCAATGCTTTACTCAGTCTCTGCTTTTCTGTAGCAGCAACATAATATCAAAATATACAGAGATGAAACCATGCAATTTAGACCATAGATTTTAATGTAGTGAGAAGAGGTGGAATCACCACAGGCTTTCATTCAAATTGTGATTCTGATTCTATCTGGACTTCGCCACTATTGGCTGCTGCTTTTTCTAGGTAGCCAGCAGACTTCCTCATTTCAGATACAGTTGGGGAAGTATTAAACAGAAAGAATGCTAACTAATTCCATGTGCCAAATTTAAAGAGATATATTCCCCTCACCCCTGTCTCTCCCCTGCATCCACTAGAGTTGAATTTGTCTTGCCTGCCTATCAACGTGAATTTAGCAGCATATAAAACTCACCACAGAGCATATAAAACCCTAGAGCTTCTGCTGATCCAGCCTTTATATAAAAAGATTTCACAGGATATTGTAATAATGTTCATAGGGTGGGTGGGTATTTGGCATTGTTGGTCAGCCAGTTGCCCCCCCTCGCCCCACAGTTGTAGCTGCAGAATCTAAGGTCAGCCGGAGTCTCCCACACCCCTAACTCCAGTGGACATTTTTTTCCCCTGGAGTCAGGGATAGGGAAGTCATATCAAAAGTGTGTTTTATCCTCAATAAAAGCTCCAAAACTCACCACAGAGCATCTAAATCCCCAGATCTTCTGGGGGCCTACTGGTTCCCAGACTGTCAGCCTTCATGTGTCAGACATCCAGATATTTGGTACTTGGGATGTAGCAACCCAGCCCGAGCTGTACCACAGGGTTCAGAATCTCCCAGACTCTTTTGACTGTCAGTTCTTTCTGTTCCAAGCATTGATACTGTTGCTGATCAGAGTTCCATTAGAACAAACATGAAATGGGATAGGTTTTGAGAGAATGAGAGGTATGGTTTTAGAAGACAGAAGGAAAGGAAAGATATTCATTGTGTGACTACTCGCTGGTAAATCCGACATCAGTCTTCCTTCCTGCTCCAGAAGAAGGAGAACCTGTTAGTATCCTTTTTGCAAGCTCCTCCCTGCGGGACTAAGGCCTTTGTAAAATAAATAGATGGGAAGAAGGCAACAGCAAGCAACCCTGGCCGCAGGAGAAATAATGAGTTGTTTTATGTGCCTCTGGTGCCTGTGATGACCCAATTCCCTTATTCCGTGGACGTTTAGCTTGTGAACAGTGTTGAATTATCAGTGAAACCGGTGTTAGTTTAAAGAGTATTACAATCAGCAAAGCATGATGAATTCAAAGAGAGTGAGAGCAATTGACAGGGCCTGGTAAATGTGGTGAGAGCCTGCTAGTGACAGCCATGTTTGTGTCAGATGCCTGATTTAGCACCGGGTTTGTGGTGGAGTCAGCAGGTCACCCCATCCCCCAAGTTTTTGTTTTGTTGTTTTTCTGTTTTTGCAACCTAAACATTCTTCTCTTCTGCTCTGCTACAAAGTGTACTGCAGTAGCACCTCACTTTCTGTCCTCTTCTCTTTTATATTCCACTTTTTGCTCAAGTGGATTTGGCCACCCACCTGAGTATCTACTGCACTCTGTACTTTGCCCACTGTGTTTTTCATTTTTCTCCCTGTCTGGTTGCCAAAATGCCATGTGGTACCTGCCTGCGCCTATAAGTAATGCAGAGCCTGGGCAACTGTATTTGCCCTGCTGTTGTTGTCAAGGCTCCCCATTTGGACTTTCCTGGCATGTGTAATATTAAATAATAAATTATTTTGCAGCAAGGCCAGGTTTCTGATTATGTTCTGCCCTCAGCACTGTCTGCATCATGCATCATGTCCTGGTGGCTCTGCATCTCTGAATGTATGCAGAGTCAGGCTCGTTGAGCAGTGCTACTTTGAAGAAAGCCCTTCAGTGCCCCAGCGTAATACATGACGGATAGATTGGTTGGAGCTACATTTACCAAAATAAAGATGCCCCAACCACCTGCAAGGAGTCTGTCTCTATGTTCAGGGCTGTCACAAGATTCTTTTTCCCCAAGCCGGTGGCTCTCTGCTCGGCACCTGGAATGGCACCAGAATGCAAACTGGGAGTGTTTCTCTGGATTGCTGTGTTGTCGAACAGGGAGAGAAATTATTGCAAAGCTCCAAAGAATAAAATACTGTACATAGTGAGAGTAAACATGGCTGCTTGCTTTGGAAAGCCACTCTCATAGTATTGTCAGTTTGTGTATAGAAACCCCCCCCCCTTAGGAAATCCGGTTTCCTTGTATGATATACATGTACAGTAAACAATAAAAAAAGAGTCAGTAAAGAGGGAATAGACTTTAAGGAGTAGAAATGAAAAGAAAAATTGTATAAAATTGTAAAGCATGTTTTTATGTGGTCAAAGGTTTTTTTTTCCCCCACTAAAAAGGTAAAAAAGTAGAAACATAAGAGATAGCTTCTTACCTACATTGGGTCTGGGACTTAGCTGTTGCTTCTAGGACATCTTTGTGGAACTCCCTCCTATGAAGCCAGTGGCCCCAACCTAAGGCTATTTATGGTATGACAAACTGTCAATCACCAGGAGGTGGGAGGAGCTTAGTAACACAAGTTATGTTTTCTGCTGTATTTTTTTGATGAAAATCTATGAAAAGAATTTATATTTTATATGATGTGCCGTAATTGTTTCATGTCATTCTAATCCCCTGTTTCTTTTATTAGTGCAGTATTTTGTTTGTATTAGTTTAGGGGTGGATCAGGTGACCTGACTGTCCTATAAAATACCCCTCATCAGTTCAGGTTAGTTCAGTTCAGCCTGGGAGGCTGTGCCAGTAGGATCTCTGGCTAACACATAGTGGAAGGATGAGCTACTGAAGAATTCCACTCTGTGATTATTGCTTTATTTTTTTTTAGTTTCTTATTTTCCATTCTATGCTCACAATAAAATTCACACATGCTTGTGTGTTCTAATCCTGACAAACTATGTGCCTGAGTTATCAATTCCCACACTTCTTCACAAGGCTAGCAGTTATCCGCTGCATGACTCTACCAACTGTGCAAGGGAAAACTGAACCATGGCTTAGCAAGTAAGGACACTTCTTCATGATGACAGAATTATTTTTCATACCTTTAACCCCCTTATGCGGTAAGGTTTATTTGAGTCATGGATGTTCTGTTCTTCATGGGAGTAGAGTTTAGGTTCTCCCATGGGGGCTCTAGGACTACCCTATCTGGGAGGCTCAAGCCTGGAAGGGCCCCAAAACTCTACACCTGTGCTGTTCTTAATCTGTACCAAGTGCTTGACTTGCTGTGGTTAGCATATCCTACTGCTGCTGTTGATGGTTTTTGTTCAGTAAATGTGCTTTGCTATTTTCCAGCAGTAACACAGTGACAGTTAAATGAAATGACATACACATTATCTTGTGTATTTGTGTATGGTCCATCTTAGGGCAGACATCCCTGCTAGATGGGCAAGGGCAGTGCCATCAGATCACCTTTGCTGTGACTCCTGGGTTCTTGTCTGTCTCACATTCTCACATTGAAGGGGGTTCATACCCAAACAGAAAATAGCAAGGTGTTGGTGCCTGCACCCTGAGAAAGGATCAGATGAGCCAGATTGTGTGTCATGAAAAAGTCATGGGATGCTTTACCTGCTCACCCCCCACCCCCACTGTGTGGTCCCCCACAGACCTGGCAAAATGCAACAGTCCCTCTCCAAAGCATGCACAGTATTGGGGCAGTCAGTAATGAGAGATGGCTTAACAGTAAAACATAGCTTTATTTTTGATGCACAATGCCCGAAAAGGAAAAGATCAATTCAACCACTTTTTACAGTGGCCCTTCTTATGCACCCTTCCAGGTGAGCCAGGCAAAGATTTCCCTAGTTGTTTTAATCAAGCCTTGCCAGGCATGGCCTTTTTGCACAATGCCCAACTCCATTCTGCTATTCAGAGTACAGAGAATGTGATTAACCTCCTGTACTGGAGTGTGCTGCTTTCATCCGCCTGGTAGCAGGACCCTATCAACACTGAGTGTTTCCTCACTCACAGTTCCTGGATACCCAGTAAAGTGGTGCAGGTCCGTTATGCATTTAAGGAAGAAAACAATCCACTTTTATGTTATAAGTTGGGTAACATTATACTGCAAACAGCAACTGAAGAAAAAGACGTAGGCACAATATTAACGCAAAATCTAGCGTTCGATAGGAATACCACAGTAAAGGTCAAAAAAGTCATAAAATTGTAGGCTCAATCTTGGCCAATATTAAAAGTAGGAAACCAGAAGTGTTAGTGCCTCTTTTTTTGAGCTTGGTGCGCCCACACCTGGAGTACTGTTCCCAGTTTAGTTTACCACACACAAAGAGAGGCCGAAAACTTACAGAGGGAGCACAAAGAAAAGCCACCAGGAAAATCAAACCCTTAAAGAATATAGGCTATGAAGATAGACTTTGGAAATTAAACTTATTTTCAGCTAAATACAGGCAAATCAGAGGAAACCTTTGTCTAACATATAAAGCAGCAAATAATGAATATATACAAAGGAAACTATTGGATTGACATTACAGTAGGGTAACAAACCACAAGAAGTAATGGATGGTTGTAAAATAAAAGGGGAATTAATAAGAACAGCCAGAAGAGGTACCTTTTTTGCACAGAGGATTGTAACACCATGGAATAGTGTTCCATAGCAAGTTGCTACAAGTCATAACATCACTATATTTATAATTAGGCTTGATGAGTACATGGGAGGCAAGAAGTATGAGTACCACCCATGATTACATGGGTGGTGAGTTCAGTAAAGGGCCTCATAGCCTACTGAACTCGTAGTTTCCTATGAACCTATGAATCTGTACATGTTGCTGCAGGTTGGCTGGCATTTGTGATCTTGTAGTTACTTTACCGTGGACCAACATGCTCTCCAGGCTTGATGGACCACTTTTAGAGAATCAAATTAAACTGACTACTCATGTTTCATGGAGCCAGGATAAGCCTCGTCTTATTCATTGTTCTCCAGTTGAACAGCTACTCGTGGGTTCTACAAATTTCTGGATTCTCAGTCTCTGACAGTGACTACAGACTGGTCTGTCTTCCTCTTTGGATTCGGATTGCATATCTCTGGTGCTGACTCCACAGACTCCCTCTCAGAGATTCACCTGGATCTCCCTGTGGGTGCTGCTACAGTCTCAAATTGCCCCACACATCCTGGGTCCCAAAACCCTGAAGGTGGTGGTAGCCAAACACATGGCTTTAGTGCCTGCTATGTGAGCTGCACCAGCAGCTTTGCCACTGATGGCTTTTTTCCACACTATCTGTTGTCATCTCAGGTGCGGGCTAGCATGTGACTGCCACTTTATCATTCTCAAAGCTCAGTAACTGCTCTCTGGGGTTGTCTCCAGACCAAAGGCCTAGAATTTCAGTAAAAATACCACCAACTGCTTTTATCCAATTCAATTGCAGTTGGTTTCATTCCATACCCCCCCCCGACAGGGCTGAAAATGGGGAGAATTCCTCGACCCTCCTTTTCCAGTTAACCAAAACAAAACAAACAGCACAGCTCAATCCGTCTCTGAGGGCAGCATGTCCTGCCTGCCTGAGATCTCATTGCCCTCTCTCTGGACAGACCTCATTTACAGCAACAGTTCAGGGGCCGCTTCCATTGCTCCACAAGGTGTCACTCACATACCAAAATGCCAGACAGGTTTAGAAAATATGCTAGAATCTACTGTTCCACAATCACCCAGAGACCTGCTAGCTAGCTTCAGTCGGGAGCCCCTTTGATAGACTGTTCATAGAGGTTAATGTGTCACAAGATGGTGGCTTACATGGAATCTGAGACATGTGCTTGATTGCATGAGTGTTTATGGGTTCAAAGCTCTGTGTCAGCCCCCTGCTGCACAGCAGGAGTCCTTGCAGCATAGCACATCAACCAGATAATCCCCACGCCTTGAAGGGGATATACACTTGTATTACTCCATTTGTCCTTTTTTTTCCCAGGGTGCACATTGAAACCAGCTCTACAGCTCGGTGTGACTTCCTGGCCAACTCTTTTAAATAGATAAACTATGGATACCCTGGGCTCTGGTAACACCAGAAAACCAGAACTCTGCTAATAGTAAAACTAGAATGAATGGAACACTAGAACAAGTGCACAGCTGGTTGTTCCTGCAGTTGGGATTTCATTGTTAATGCAGTTCTGGCATTCTGGTGTTTTAGCAGTAGCCTTAGCCCTTCAGGGCACAGCCCTTGTTTTAAGGGGAATGTGTGAAATCCAGAACCAGAACAGACCTGAAGTGCTAGAACTAGCAATCTGCACATTCTGATGGCTCCAGATTGGAGCCACTCAATTGGGTTTGGGTATTGTGGGTTCTGGACTTCATCCATTGCCTGGATATGGTAAATATCCCTTGACACTGTGTCAGCAGCTGCAGGGCTTGCATTAGTATTAGTAAAGTAGGAGTCAGGTTGACCTTCTGTTTCAAATGTTGGGGTCAGACCAGAGAATCCTGGGGTCATAAATTTGCTGTAGTGGCTTTGTAAAACATGATCTGACATTTTTCTAACAAAATCCAGGAAAACCTTTCAATGTACAGGTCAATGCTGAAGTGCTGCTTTCATTTTTGTGCTTCAAAATCCTCCAGCTTCCCATTTAGGGACTTCAGCAGGAGGTTAACACAAGCCCTGCAGCTGTGACATTCAATTCTGTGCATTTCAGCCAACATGGCACAATGTGAACTTATGGGTGAACAACACTTTTTATTTATTTTGCTAATGGCATGTTGCACTTTGCTTCAACAAGTAAAGTTTGTTTTTGGCAGTCTTATCTGGTTGGTCTGCAATCTGATTTATTTCTTTTTGTAACATATTTTTTTTCCCTTAAGCTGTTGATAACATACTCCTTCCACCCCTGTAAATGCTGAATCTGCTGACAGAGACCCAGGCTTTCACCTGGACAGGCCTCTGAGGCCTACACAGGACACACTGCTGTGCTGACCCATGGGGCTGAGTCTGCCTTCAGCCACTTCAGTTTTATTGCCCTGCACCACAGCAGGGGTGAAGGCCCAGTGGTCCCCTGGTCGGTGGTATTGTGGGTCTAGTGCTGAGCATGGTGGGCAGTGGGCAGGAGCTACTTCTGCTCTTAGTCAGTCCAAAACTTTTTGTCTCATTTAGTTCTGCTCTTCCACCAGGAGTGTGTCTCATCATTGGGTACTGGCATGCCAATGCACCCTGATGACTTGACACTTACTCCAAGCTCCCTCACTGATGCCTTTCCTTAAACTGCCACCTGTGGCCATCCAGGTGGTGGTAGAGTAGTGGAACAGTGAGATCCCCCTCCCTGGAGGAGTCCATCCATTGAGATACTCAATCCTTCTCCCGCCACCTGGCCCTCTGACAGCCCTGGCTGGTTCCTGAACCCAGGTCATTGGCATCGCTAGCAGTAGCACTACTACCACCACGCAGCTGGGCTGGCTCACAATCTGATGTTTGATGTTCAGAACTATTAAATTACTGTGAACTTGTGCTATAAGGGCGGCCAAAAATCCAGTGACTCAGTGACCACTTTAAAAACATTTAAATGGCCAAATCTATATTACGTTTTTGTCACCTACCCAATACAGCTACATAATATAGTATATGGTTAGGGCTTATAATGAATAGAAAGCCGTGGCTTTCAAAATCTTGTTGTAGGACAGTTCAAAGGTCAAAAAATTTGTTGTACTGTCGGTCTGACGTCACATCAATAGTACAACAACTTTTTTGCCTTGCCCTGCCACCTGATTGGCTGACTTAACAACACTCTGAGAAGAAAAAAATGTGGAACATGGCGGCGCGATTAAGTGAGTGCTGGTCGGGGGACCCTCGTCTTCTTGACACAGAGAGTCTCACAAGGCTCTGTGTCACTAAAGTGAATCGCTGTTTTTTTTTAATTTTTAAACTAAGTGGTGCTGAGCTAGCGGGATGGGGTGAAGCCAACCTGAGAGCGGGACGAGTCGGAGCGGGAGCAGCATAACATTACGAAGGTAACCGTCAACTTGGGGAAAAAATGAAAAAAGACACACAAGCCAGGAACCATATACTATAAAAAGTAGTGGATGGTTAACCATCTACAACTATGGCTGTGTTTCCATCTCGGTTGTTGAAGACATCATAGAGACCTCTCGAGCTTCACTCTTTATGTCTCCATGGTGTCATCACCCATCCACTATTCTATATATGCTTCCCATTGCAGTGATCCTGGCAGCTTGAAAATGTGGGTGCAGTGGTAATCTGTTCCACAGCTACCATGTCAGTGAGCCATTTTCCCTCTCCCCATACATTAAAAGCTTTACCCTGTACTTGCCTGCAGGTTACATTGGCCAAACATAGATCAGTTTAATGTATCTGTGCTTCCACTACCAAAGATTATTTGTTTGCATATTGTAGCTCTGGTCACCAAATATTGACATGTTTTATGTTATGCACTGTGTGTACTACAAGAGGACCCTCCCAATACCAAGTCAGAATTCAAGGCAAAGTGTTCAGCGTTCATGGGGTGGCTGCAACCCACATCTCACCCCTTACTAAGTATATAAACATCTGGCCAAATCATCCAGTCAAACTCTTTTTGTTTTGTTTCCCTGGGTTGTCCCACCAGTTTGTTTGGGGTACATCCTCTGTGTTCTCTTCTGTATCCTTGTCCATACCTGCTCCATCTACTGTCATGTTCTCCAGCTGGGTGTTCATGGCTCCCCCTCTATTCTTCATTCCCATTCCTTCTGCATCCTGCCACCTGCACAGGTACCTCCAACATTCCCCTGGTTACTCATCTGTTCCCTGCTCCTGGCTTGCCCTTTCATTGTCTTGTTGGAGCTCTATTCTATTTTCTGTAGCAGTAGTCTGGTATGTTTTGTGTCAGACTGCATTCTGATGCATTCAGATCCTGATGCTTTGCTGTGCCCTGCAGGGATTCTTCCTCTCTTAACATAATGCAAACTGGCTCTTCTTTTATCTTCCTCCACTTGCAGGTTCTCTCACCTTTCTGCTTCCACAGCTTTAGCTGCACAGCCACCAGTAGTGCAAAATGCTGGGCTCTGTCCATGCTGCCTCTGGCTATCTCTTTGCTGTTTCTCCATTTTGTTCATGGTTTGCTCCCACTGCTTTCTGGGGTCAACATGTCACCCCACAACCAATGTGGCTTCTCACCCGTTATTACTTCTGCTCTCCATGTCTGAGAAGGTTATGCGTGGTACAAAACATATCAGTTGCAGCTGTAACAAACTCTGCACTGTTCTATCTTAATGTATTTTATTCCTCTAAGTGGACATGAGAGCCACACTCAGCAACATGGGCTTTGTGCCCCTTAACAACATGGGCTCCATGCCTACAAAGGACATGGGCTCTGGTTCCTTACCCTTAAGTGGGCTTTTCCCCAGGACCAGGTGGCATAGGATGAAGCTGGAGGGGGAAAGTTAAAGAGGGATATGAGGACATGCTGCTTCTTTGAGAGTTGTAGATACCAGGAACAGATTGCCAGTGGAAGTGATGAAATCAAAAACTATAGGGGGCTTCAAGAATGTATGGGAAAGGCATAAGGCAATATTAGTAAATAGGTAGGGAGAGAGGAAGTTAGGGGGAGACCAATTAGGGCCTATGGATACAGACTAGATAGGGTCCATCTTGGCAGGTTGGGTGGCTGAAGCCATTCTTTTCAGCTGACAAATTCTATATTTTTATGTTTGCACCCCCAGACATCAAGGCTTCATCCCCCTGCATTTATGCAACTCTGTGCTGCACACAGCAGAAGCCATTCCACATTAGGGCAGGGCTCAGCCTCCCTAACTAATCCATTTCTCTAGCTCTGCTTTTATCTAACACTAATCTGCCTGCTTAAGTCTGCTGTTGAGTGGCAGTTCTCTCTCTCTCTCTCTCTCTCTCTCTCTTCTTGTTGCCATGCACTCTTCATGACCTCAGTGTATCTCTAGATTAGGCGGAGTCCCTTCTCCCTTTGTAGGTTTCTACTTCCCATCTGGGAGTTGCTTTAGTTATATGGCTTGCCTGTGTGTGGTACCTTGCATACAGTGATGCATCCTTTATGGATCACACAGAGGGATCAGCCAAGCCAATCCATAGCTGTCCTCTTTGTTCCTCCACTTAGGGTCATTTAAATTCCATAATATCCCTTTAGCATTCAAGTCTGTGTTCCTTTGGGCACCTCCAGGGATGGAGTCCTGACTGGGAAGGAAAGCTGTGCTGCCTAGCATTCCTGTGAGGGTGGTAGCCTCAGTTGTGAGGCAGTGGAAAAAGACAGTCAACCATTCCTGTGTAATATGTCAAAGCAATTTTGGTTAAGTCCTGCAGCACCTTTGGCACAGCTTTTTAGGAGGATTTAATAACGATCTGGGAAAAATGATGACCTAAGGTTTTGGATTCCCAAAAGTTTCTTCCATGGGGCGGAGGGAAGGGGGCTCTCCTCAGTGACAAAAGTAATCATATTTGTCTATGAGTTTGGTTTAATAGGAGTGCTCTTATTACTGGTGCTGTGCTATCATTTGCCTTTTGGGGAATCAGTGTGCATTTCTCAATGGTTTCTTTAGCCGTGGCACTGCGCTCCCATTGGTACCTCCTGGAGTAGAACCATCACCATGATTGGAGTTCCTTTAGTTCAGTGATCAGGCTCTGTGGCAACTTCACAATGGTGGTCATCTCAGCTTTGATGCTCTGTGTGTGTGTGTGTGTGTGTGTGTGTGTGTGTGTGTGTGTGTGTGTACAGCATGCAGTGTGTGTGTGAGAATGACCAGAAATCAAACATTGTACATTCAAACATACTCATAGTTGTTTAAATTCCCAGAGAATGTAGTTAGAGTCCACAGTTCATTGTTGTGATGGGAAATGCATAGCTCACTCCTTCACTGAGCTCTATCTAAGCACATACCCAAACTGTTTATTTGGATGCTCACTTTCTTTGCTCCACTTTCCTTCCTTTCCCTTTGGTGGCTTCTTACCTTTGGATAATCACTGTGCATTTAACAGAGGTACCTTGAGTGGGGGGGGCCTTCCTGTGGAAGTTCCAGGACTGGAACCCTCACCTAATTGGGGGGTTCCTTTCATTATACAAGCAATCTGTGTGGCACCTTTGTGGTGGTGGCTGTCTTCAGCTATGAGGCAGAGTATGTGAAGGGCCAGAATATTGTATAAGTATTTGAATATACCTGCAGTCATAGTTTCTTGATGATTCAGTGAAAATGGAGTTACTATTTGTTTCCTTCTTTGCAACCAGATAGTAGTCCTAATATATGTATAGCAAAAGTTGTGCAGATCCTGACTGTGTCCTCAGTTCTGATTCACTGCAGCAGTAGTTGTCTTTCAGATAATTACATATTCAAAGACCCCCCCAAACACCAAACATTAAAACATAAGAACAATCTAGTAGTATAATCTAGTATTATATTGCTTCTTTGAGGGGCTTACCATGGAGTTAAAAAGGGGCAGGGTTATAGACATGTTTTTTTGAACTTTAGTAAGGCCTTTGACACTGTGGGTCATGATCAACCTCTGGTCACAGTGCACTAGTATGGTAAACATGAGACATACTCAAGCTGTACTGCTAATTGCCTGGAGGGCAGCAAGCAAAGGTTTGTGGTTGAGCAATACTACTCCAAGTGGAGAGGCATCACTCAGGGATCATTGCTGGAGCCTCAGCTATTCAACCTTTTACCGATGATCTGGAAACTGGAGTATCCAGCAGGCAGATTTAGTTTGCTGAGGACACTTTGCTGGTCAGGGGGTTGACTCTCTTGTGGATGGTGACAAACATCAGGAGGACCTGACCAGACTGGGTGATTCATCATGCTCCTAGAGTCATTTATTTATATTCAGAGGTTACATGGAAGGCACAACTAATGGGGGTGTAATGGGAAGGACCTATATACTCTGTGGGACTCCTCTTGCACTGGAGGAGGAAAAAGGATGGAGGGGGGTTATCAACAGATATATGGTAGAATATGACAAGCCAGGCATGGCTGCTGTCAATAAAGGCTAAAATAATGCTGGTTTTACTGGCCATGGCTATGGGGAGGAGGGTGTGATGGTTTCTATAAGGATGAAGGAATGTTTTCCTTTTCATGGAATTTGGTTTTATGAGAGAGAGAGACAGAGAGAGAGAGACAGAGAGAGTTTCCTTTTGTTTTACTGCCCACAAGGCTAGGAGAAGAAAGTGACATAGATGAGTAATCCCCCCCTCCCCCGCTATGTGGGGGCTAGCCTGGCTCCATAGAGCCCATCAGTCAGCCACCTAAATGTTGCACTTCATATGGAACAATCATAAAAACTGAAATCATCTTCATGATGGGATGGCCATTCCAGCTACCTGGATTTAGCAGCAGGCTGATGGCTTTGGGAACAGCAGCTGTTTGTTGGACAAGCACTGCTGGTGTTAGCATGCCTAGGTCTGGGGTAAGTGGCACTGAGGCTTCACCCACAGAGCAACCACCATGGAGAGCAGGTACTATAGCTTTCTCTTACAATGGGGAAATATAGGTGTGTAAATTGCTGCCACATGACTATCTGTGTCAGCAGGGTTGTGGGCAAAACCGGTGTTACTGGAAATATCAGAATGCAGTGGGGTGACAAAAACCTATTGCAGGGTGGTGAGCTCAGTTTTTGTCTTAGTTCAAGTTCAAGTTCAGTTCAAGTTTATTGCAGGAAAACTCCATTGAGCAAGCTCATTCACAAGGAGGTCCTGTGACATAAACACTTAAAGTACAAACACAGATAGGTAATAACAGTATATACATGAAATGCACGTTATATGATACAGGCTGGATATACATACAAGGGTACCACATAGGGTGACCGCAGGAGGTAAACACTGATATGAGACAGGGATGCGACTTACAGGTTGCATATTGATAAATGAAACATGATGACTGGTGTGTGCAATACATGTACAGTATTTTGGCAGCTAGAACAAACAACAGTCTACAACTGATATGGGGGGGAGGATTTGATAGAGTAGCAGTGGAGCATAAGCAAAGATAAAGCCAGGAGTAGAAGGGGAAGGGAAAGCAGTTAATATGACAAATCAATTATACCTTACCAGTGGATAAATATGGCACACATGGGGAAGGAAGAGACTTAATGACAGTTGCAGGTGTCTTTTATTTTGGCTGAACTTAGCGATTTGTAGAAGTTTATTGAAACTGTGCTAGTTAGTTTCAGTACGGTTTGTAATTGGTTCCAAATGGAGGGAAGGGCATATGCAATAGCACGTTTACAAAAGGAAGTCCGCGTCCTTGGTATGTCAAGCATAATAAAGTCAGATTTTCTTAACGAGTATGCACTATGTGAGATACTAATAGGGGAAGAGAGATAGCTTGGCAATTTCTGCAGGAGCAGTTTAAGAGTCCATAACCCAGCATGGAGCAGGCGTCTAGTAGTAAGGGATGTTCAACCAACAGCTGCATATAAGTCACAGTGGTGCGAATGGTAAGGGGAGTTGGTAATGAACCATAACGCACGGTGATAAAAGATACCCAGTTTACTTAGATTTGCAAGAGTGGTGGAGGAATAGATTACATCGCCATAGTTGAGTAGGGGGAGAAAAGTGGCCTGTACAAGCTTGTTTCGAGTTTCAAGGGTGAAAAGGGGCCTATTTCTGTAGAAGAAACCTAACCTTGCTTTTAACCTTCTAGAGACATCTTCGATGTGGTCACTGAAAGATAATTTATTGTCAATCCAGATACCTAGATATTTAAATTTGGTTACAACTTCCAGAGGCTCGTTTAGCGTGGTGACAATGAAGTCTTGGGCAAGGGTATTGGGGGGCCTGAGACAGCACTGCGGGAGAATATCATCACTTTAGTCTTCTTAGCATTGAGCAGAAGCTTTGCCTTTATTAGATTATGCTCAAGTTGTGCGAAGTCTGCCTGAAGCACTCCCTTGACTTCAGATAACGATGAGCCAGAAGTATACAACACAGTATCATCTGCAAAAAAGTGCAGATTGGACTTAGATATGTTAGCATCTAAGTCAATAATGTACAGAGAAAACAAGATAGGGCCTCTGATGGATCCTTGGGGGACTCCTCTTGCAACTGGCAAGGCAGCAGAAAAAAAGCCTTCCGCCTTTACTTTTTGGAATCTTCCAGTTAGGTAGCTAGAGAACCACTGGGTGGTATGGTATGTGGCACCCAACTTTGCAAGGCAATTGACAAATAGTTTGTGATCAATAGTATCAATAGCTTTGCTGAGGTCCAAAAAGACTGCACCAGTTACCTTCTTAGCATCTATAGCAGAGATCCAATCATTGGTTACTTTTGCTAGTGCAGTGATTGTGCTATGATTAGCCTGGAAGCCAGATTGAGCTGGGTTAATGAGAGAGAAGGTTTCCAAGTGAGATTTTAACTGAATATGAATCAGTTTTTCAAGAACTTTAGAAAGGATAGGCAATATGGAGATAGGCCTATAGTTGTTTCCATCGCATGGGTCACCAGATTTAAATAGAGGGAGAATATGTGCTGATTTCCAGCAGGATGGCACAGTAGCAGATGTAATGGAAAGATTGACGATGTGGAGAATTGGGTCAGTGAGATGGGTGTAGCCTGACCTTAGGAAAAAAGGTTCCAAGCCATCGTCCCCTGTGCTTTTTTTGGTGTCTAAGTTAAGAAGAGAATCTTCTACTTCTTTATAAGTTATCTCGCGCAGTTGGAAGGGGCTGGGTGCAGGACTAGATGTGGCGGGAGGGGTATGCTGGCTCACCGCAGCACCAGCATAAGGTGACGAGTCAAAGCTAATCCAGCTGTGGCAAAGTGGGAGTTAAGTTCCTCCAGGATTAGGGACTTGTTTTCCACAATCTTGCCACTTGCAACTATCTTTGTTGGGACAGAGGGGGCCATGGGCCGTCCTTCTATAGCTTTGATAGTCTTCCATATTTTATGAGGGTTACCTTTAGATTGTTCGAGAGTAGAAATATAATAGTTAGCTTTAGCAGAGCAAAGTTTTTCACACAGTTATTCCTGGCTGTTCTAAAGGCCTGCCAATCCAAAGATTCTTTGAATGTCTAGCTTTAGCCCAGAGCTTATCTCGAGCTATAAGGGCTGCCTTGAGATCCAGGTGAACCAGGGTTGGAATTGTTCTGTACCCTTACTTTGATGAAAGGGCATGCTTATTTATTATTGTAGTGAGTTTGTCATTAGGATGCAAGCTGCCTTGTTGACATCTTTGGCTAGGTAAAGATCTTGCCATCTGATCATGCTCAGGTCAGATAGGAAGTTTACTGCACTGAATTTTCGAAAGGATCTTTTTGTTATAAAGATGGGTTGCGGACGGGCCTTAATTTGAGATCTTATGCAAGCAACAATTCCATGATCGTTCATGTCATTGTGAAACACTGCCAAATGAGATATTTTGTGTGGATGGGTGTTACTACTTCTTCTAGAATGGAAATGTTGGCAGTATTTAGAGTGTTGCTCGAGTAGGTTCACTGACTAATTGCCCAAGACCTAGCTCGTCACAAAGGGATTTGAGGCCGTGTGATTTAGGTGACAGCCAGTCCATATTTAGATCTCCTAGAAATATTGTTTCAGTTTTTGCATCTACGAACATGGATTTCAAAAGATTAAGGACTTCATCACCACCAGACGGGGGTCTATAGCCACCTAGGATAGTGATACATTCCGAGGAGGGAGATGAAGGCTCAGCGAAACGAACTCAAATTCCTTGGCTAGAGATTTGCAACTAATATTGGTGACCAAGTACTTAGATTTGGCCTAGATAACCACGCCCCCGCCTCTAGACTCTCTATCTGCTCTAAATAAATTGTAGCCCTGCAGTGATATTTGTTGATCAGTGTTCGTCTTTTTTAACCACGACTCAGTAATTATGATAAGGTCTGGGTTAACGTGTGCAGCCCAGGCTTGCAGCTGTACAAGTTTTTTAGGCAGGTTTAAAATGTTGACCATCATCATTTTGAGACCTGTGGCCTCAGCAAAATCGATAGGCGAGGTAAGTTGTGGGGGCAGGGGTTGAGCTCCACATTTCCTGAGCAGAGAAGAAGAAGAAGTATAACTTTCTTTAAGGAGCTTATAAGAATGGAGACTGCTTTTTTATTTCTTCTCGGCAACCCATATCGTGCTGTGCAAGAGGCGGCACCACTGTCGTGACAGTTGATCGTGATCAATGTAAGTGCTTGGGTGGACATAGGTGAGGACAGTAGCAAGGGGCTGTAGGCTAACCGGGGGGGAATAGGCTAAAAGGGGAGAGGAGAATGACATAGTGTCTGCATGGTAGACTGTTATAACATTAGGTATTGATAAGGTGCATTGGAGAACTGAATTGCATTGAGGTATTTCGAATTGCACTGTATTGCTGAAAACTCTGCACCTTAGGAGCAATAAAAAACACAATAAGGAGAGCCATGGTCCCAGATTGAGTGGTCTCGTGATTTGTATTAGTGCAATATTTTCTAGGCAAGAAATTTGCCCACCTAGGTACTCACTTAAAACCTAGATGAGAAAATACAGCAGAAAGGGGAACAAGGAGAGCAGGAGCAGCTTAGTTAGTGGCCATCCACCCTTCAGATACAAGTCCCCTTGTAGCAGAACCAGGAAAGAAGTAGAATGATAATGCAGGCTATATTGCCCATGAATGAATACAGTGATTTATGTAGAAGACTAAGAATCCCTCTAGTGGCAGGTCTGTATAACCTGCTAATGGAAAACTAGCCAAAAAGGTAGTTAGACTTATCGGCACCAAGGCAGAGTTCTTGGATGGGGGGCACTGCAGGAAGAGCAGTCAGACAGAAGAGGTGTAAGCACTTTAAAACAGTAGTAGAAATTACAACCCAGCTAATACAGTTGAAAAACTCCTAATAACACAGTTGAAATGTGCTTAGTTCTATCGAAAATCTAACAAAGTGCCAGGTGTCTATAGCAGGGGAAAACTCCTGCCAATCAGAGTGGGTTTGCTGGAAGCACCCGTGTTCCGATTGGCTGTGCTGTCCCATACCTTCCAAGGAGCTGCAGGCGGATGTCCTGGTCTTGGTTGGTGGCTGGCTGGGTACCGGCCGACCGTGGGTGAGCTGGAGCAGCCCTCTTCAGGGACAAGCAGCTTCCAAGGAGCTGCAGGTGGGTGTCCTGGTCTTGGTCGGTGGCTGGCTGGGTACTGGCTGACCGTGGGTGAGCTGGAGCAGCCCTGTTCAGGGACAAGCAGCTTCCAAGGTGCTGCAGGGTGTCCTGGTCTTGGTCGGTGGCTGGCTGGGTACCGGCCGACCATGGGTGAGCTGGAGCAGCCCTGTTCAGGGACAAGCAGCTTCCAAGGAGCTGCAGGCGGGTGTCCTGGTCTTGGTCAGTGGCTGGCTGGGTACCAGCCGACCGTGGGTGAGCTGGAGCAGCCCTATTCAGTGACAAGCAGCTTCCAAGGAGCTGCAGGCGGGTGTCCTCGTCTTGGTCGGTGGCTGGCTGGGTACCAGCCGACCGTGGGTCAGCAGAAGGTGGTGGTGGGGGGATCCATTAGTGCACAGTGCAGCGGCAGTGATGATGTCATTGGAATGGCAACTACCGGCTGATCCAGGCAAGCTAAACAAAGAGGTGAGCTTCCCATTTTTGTACCTGCTGGTCACATCAAAGGTGTATGTATATTCTAGCACTTTATGTTATTCTACGGCCAATAAAGTTCAACAAATGAAAACATTCATTTTGTGTGGAGTTCTGCAGTTCCAAGACAAACTTAAGGTTGCATATGTGGGACCTTAGCCCAAAGGAGGCATTTAGTAGCCCTTTGGCCCATAGTGCAATATTACATTTAAATAAGGCTACTCAGGGTGTTGCAGGGTAATCCTGAATACCTCACCGCCCCTCTTTTTTCATTATTTGTTAGTGCCTCTCTGTATCTCATTTCCTTCAGTTTATTTCTTTATTTGATGTTTCTCACTTTTACTTTAAACTGTACAATTTCTTTCAAAAATACCTTTGTACTTAAATATCTATGCTCATTGTGCACCTCTCAAACCTCTATAACTCTTGTCTGTCTAATCTCTGCACTATTTTTTCCTCACACTAGCACATTTTTTTCCTTTAATTCTACAGGCCTGAAAGGACAGAGACCCCAATCTGATGGGCAATCTCAAATAAGTATTGTTTTATGTTTAACATAGCAATCTGTTCTGTATTGTTCATAAAGAACTATAGATTATTTGTGACTCCATTGCTATTCTTATTTTACAGGTATGATTTGATGTCAACTTGAGTGCTTCATCCCACACTCATCGGGACCCAGGTAAGTGACCTACCTATTAGTTGTGCTAGCTGGGTAAGCTGTAATGGTGCAGTCACAAATGTTACAGAGTCAGCTTATGCTTTTTTAATGTTGGCACAAGAAGTCCATCTCCAGTATTGACTTTTCTCTTTTTTAATGAGAACCTAGGAAGCCTACCTCAAGTGTTGGCTTTCACGTTTTTTAAATGGCCAACTGAAAAGACTGGCACCTAATTTAGGAGTCTGAGGACTGTTAATAAAAGTACTTTGTTAACATGATCAAAATCATAACGGCCTGTTTGACTTTTGGAAATGCTGATTTATTCTTGCATTGTTATTATAAAGTGTTAATGTGTCTGTGCTATATCAAACTGATTGATGATTGTGCTCCAGAGTTCTGTATTGGAGGCTACTACAGCCCAAACTGCAGGAAGAAGCAAGATCCAACAGAAAATTAGATGTTACTACTAAGCTGTCCGTGGTAAATAATTTGTTAAAAAAATTAATTTTAGAGCCCCCAGGAAATCACAGGTTTAAAACCTGCTTGACCCAAATACTCAATGTGTACCACTGAGCAAGCCTCGTTAACTTCAGGTGTTGCAGTTCATGCATCTGTGTAAATGGGTAGCAACATAATTCCACTGAAAATGAAATATTCTATCTCTGCTTATCTTTCCTGGGCAAATAAATTGTAACTACACAAAACATTGCCAGCAGTTGACAGCCTTTCCTGATGCCCACCTCCCCTCAAACACACACACACACACTCACTCACACAAACACACACACACAAACACACACACACACTCACAGCCAGTGTAAAAAGTGTGGTCTAGTGGTTAGGGCACTGTTGGGAACCCAGGAGGTCTCAAATTCAAACCCTGCTACAGTCAAATACTTACTGTGTGACTGTGAGCAACTCACTTAATATTCATACTGCTCCATTTCACCCAGATGGGGAATTGCATAGAAGCAAGAAAATATGCTGGCAGTCACTCATGTATCTGCCCAACTTCTCCACAGGTTTGAAGCAGGCAAACAGAGTGGAAATGAAATGCTGCACCTCAGCTGGGTAATTCTGGGTAAATACACTGTAAAAATTGATAAAATCAGGACCCCTCCATAAATGAGATGTTGCATTGCATCTGGATTATCGTGGATGAATACAGTGGTGGGGGGACCATGCCAACAGCAGCCAGCCTTTCCTGCCCACACATCCCTCCTTGCATGTAGTGTAGTGTTTACAGCTATACTGGGAACCACAACATTTCTGGTTCGAACTGTGCTGGGGTCAAAGACTCACAGTGTGTGATCCTTGGTAACTCAGGTAGCCTCCCAGTGCAATGTGCCATTCAACCCAGCTGTGGAAATGGGTAAGAAGCAGGATCCCATTGGAAATTAGATATTGTATTTCAGCTGGGTAACTCTGGGTAAGTTGTTAACAAAAAATATTCACCAATTTCTGGTCTTTTGGACCCCAACCTCCAAAGACAGTGAATACTGTGGGTCTGATTTTACCAGGGCTTTGGCTTGCTTCAAGGGACTTTTGTCGGAGAGTTTGACACAAGGGGCACCTTGTGTCAAACAGTGCAGCAATTGCAATTTTGGATGGCAGCCTGTCGCAACCTCTGACATAAGTCCCTTGTGCTGAATACCATAAGTTAGACCAGCTCACCCCTGGTCTAACTTGTTGACGTGTCGTCGTCCCCCCTCCACCTCAGATTAGCCCCCTCCATTATTTTGCAGCTGTATTGGCTCTTGCTAGAGTTTGTTCAACTATAGCTTCAATTACTACCTCGGACATTAAGTCAGACACTGATATTACAGTGCAGATCATATCAGAAACTGATGCCACTTCTATCAGGAACCCTAAAATGCCTGCATAAGATTGACTCCCTCCTTGACTGCATCTATTGCAGCAACTAAAGTCTAAATACATGTCAGAATCAAACCTCTTGAGATGCATAAACAATAATGTTATGCTGTAGTGAGTAATCGGATTGTTATCTCTAACAGTTTAACTTTAAGAAGATTTAAAAAGAAAAGACATTCTACTTCAGACATTTTAGTTGAGAACTGGTATTAATATTAACCCTAACCAGATTAGATCAGAATGTCTCTTTGTTACTTTCACAATAAGATTATGCATTTTTGCAATCTTTCAACTGAGTTAGCTATATAGTAGTCTCAATCCAAACTGCAAATATTGTATCAGGACTTTTAATTCTCGGTAATGATTATAAGACTATAAGACTGCACTATATTAATTTAGGAGACTTGAAGATATGCTGCTACCATGTTCTACAGAAATGGAGTGATTTTGTGTGCCTATCTGGCTATAGGAGCACCCACACTAAAACTGATGTCTTAGTTTTCAATTAGTCATCCTCAGAAGAGCTCAAGTAAGATCACCTTTTGGACAGGTCTAGGATTTTGGTTATGTACCGGAGAGAACAACTACCAGTTGATATCTGACATCATTTTAATGCAAATTATACAATGGCAAGAAAACATCTATAAAGCTGATTGGCTGGTCACCCCTAGAGACAGTGATGTTATTGAGCATTAACATCACTAAATCTAGGGCAGGCAGCAAAACACCCACATGATGATATCAAGAAAACAAACCCTCATGGCTTCTACCCCCCCCCCCACTGAGGATCACAGCACTGCAAAATGAAAAAATCAAGGTACAACCAAGGCCATCCGTGAAAACACAACAGTTCAGCACAAAGAAGTAATCAAATTTTCATGGCCACTTGTCTTTTTTTTTTCCTGAAGTGAACAGCTTCACTGAGCTGTGCAGACTGTAAATGCTGGTTGCGCAATCCACAGAAGCTGCTGACTTCCAACACCCCTACCCTCTGCTACATTAAAACAGCACTGCAAAAAAGAGAAAATGTTAAAAAACATTTTCCACACAAAAGAAGCTGACTGATTGGGACACAACATTTGCACTTCATAGTTCTGTGGCCCCTTGTACCTCAATAAGTTTGTATGCACTCGCTCAATCCTTGTCGACTGCTCCTTCCCCCACATATATTTATTTTAAATGCTGTAAAACTAAGCAGCAAAACTGTGGGAAACATGGACTAAAATAAAGTACATGCCCACCAAGAATTCTGTATCTGGGACAAGTGGGGGGGTGACAGCAAACAAAGTGACAGGGAGAAACTGTTGGGGGAGGAGGGAAGCATGAAGTAGCAGCACCCCCTACTGGACTTCTTTTTTACCATACCTCCAATATATGCCCTCAACACACACACACACACACACACACACACACAAAATCCAATACAAATCTCATGATTTTTTTTAAAACTGTTTATTATAATTAACAAATGAGCCTTTGTGTAATTGCAATAAGGCACTCCGGGGTGTGTGTTATTGTGTAATAACATCACTCCTGGGGTGGTGGAAGCAGTCAGTTTCACCTTGCGCTTCAACCCACCCCAGAAGTGAGACTATTACACAGTAACACACACCCTGTCATGCTTTATTGCTTAACTGTACCTCCACCCTCACAGATCAAACGTTGTTAGACTGGGAACATTGGTGTCTGCTTC
The DNA here is from genome assembly GCA_016271365.2 of Neoceratodus forsteri. NCBI lineage: Eukaryota > Metazoa > Chordata > Ceratodontiformes > Ceratodontidae > Neoceratodus > Neoceratodus forsteri. Next base: position 108,458,883 of record CM057456.1, on the reverse strand, counting down.
AGATCTCAGTAGTCCATAGAACATACAAATATACAAACATACAAAAATGCCAGAAGATTAAGCCTTGAGGTCTAGCATGTCTGCTCAAGATGCAGCTCACAGTTTGTTAACTGATGCTTCCCCCCTTCCCCTCCAACCATCCCCTGATTTCCATTTAGAGTCCTCCTAGTCTCCACCTACCCTACCTGTACCCTGTCCATGTATCTATCCCATCCCTTCTTAAAATCTCCCACTGATTTCCTTGATATCAACTCCTCAGGTAGCACATTCCAAGGCATCATCACCCCTTCTGTGAAGTAATGTTTTTTCAGGTCTCTTCTGTACTTCCCACCAACCAGTTTCAGGCTATGACCCCTTATGATCCCTTCACTGTTCAGCCTGAACACCCCCTCTGTCTTTACTCTATTAACACCTTTCAAGAATTTAAAGGTCTCAATCATGTCACCTCTGTCCCTTCTGTCTTTCAAGGAGTATATGTTTAGCTCCCTAATTCTCTTCACATACAGTAGGGCTTATCCACCATTCCGAGGATCATTTTAGACACCCTCCTCTAGACCTTCTCCAGGAGTATAATGTCCTTCTTTAAGTAAGGGTGCCAGAACTGCACACAGTACTCCAAGTGTGGCCTCACCAAGGATTTGTACAGTGGCAGAATTATCTCTTCCCTTCTCGAAGTGATCCCCCTAGCAATGCACCCCAGCATTCTATTTGTCTTAGCTGCTGCTTTCCTGCACTTTCCTGAGTGATTCATTTTACCAGTGATCTCCACTCCAAGATCTTTTTCGTTCTCCAAGAACAGATTTTGTCCACCTGATGTTATTACCCATGATTGTAGTCTGCTTTCAATTCCTTCCACTGCTAATTCCACTAAAGGAATGGAGCCCTTTCTATCATCATTTTTCATGATTTATCTGATTGGTGCCCCCCCCTCCCCCCACAAATTAAACTTTCCACATTGCAGCTCAAAATTGCAGGAGCAGCTTCAGGCTCCCCAACTTCGTGGATTATAATATTGCTGGTGCTCTCTCCTCATTATCTCACTAGTTTTAGCCTTCATTCCCTCAGATATGGGCCTCCATGGAACTGAAATTTATTTCCAACTTTCACATGGAATGCTGGATTTCTGAGTGGGACAAAAATAAGTTCCTGGTGCCATCATGATAATCCTATACTGGCAGCTTTATGTTCCATTTGGTAGTATTTAGTACATAGACTCAATTTCTAACCCTGCTTCCTGTCTTTCCTTCTCCTGGCCTATCAGCCTGACTCTGTCCCAGCTAAACTTCACCCTAGTTTTCGATTCTGACTATGACATAGCCTACATCTTTCAGTTCAGTTATTTTCCCAGGTAGGCTTCCTTCCCTTTCAGAGTTTGAGTGATTAGTTTTGTCCTTGGTTGCACTGACCATTATAGATACCTCCAGGCTCAGGCATACCTGCTTTCTTTGCACCTCCAGTATAAATACCACACTAGAGATGGTATCACCCATGCTGCAGTTCCTGGGTAACTTATACTTCACCAACATCAAGGGTGCATGATTTCTATATGGTACGAAATATTCATTCAGTTCTGTCCTGATGACCCCATTTTGGCACACACACACACACACACAACAGTCTCAGGAGTTAGCACTTCACCTCCCTACACCACACAGAAACTAACATTGTTTCTTGTCACATATGGTGGCATCCTCCCCAGAGAGGAGACAGTATACGTGGAACCACCTCCTATGATTTTATCTTTCCAGTTATGCAAGTGCATAGGGGTACGGCTTCCGTCTTAGGCTGCTGGCATATTTGTGGGGAATAATGGGCCACACATTTTCACATTCTATGAGTCTGCCCAGTTTGTGCCCCTTTTATAAGGCACTAGATACAGAACTATTTGGGATATTTTCCCAGCAGCTCACATTAACTGCCCCCTGTTATTCTTTTAGAATACCCCATCACATTTAAAAATAAGACAGGTACATGCTGGGTATACTACTCACAGCTGCCAAAAATGTATTTTCAGATGCTGACTCTCCTACCATTGCTGAATGGAGGAAATGGATCCATGACTTCTATAAGATGGAACTAATTTCATGTCCTTTACAAAATACATAGCAGCAAGGATGAGTGACGTGGACATGGCGGTTGTCAGACAGTGCCCAAAATGATTCACTCATCTCTTAATTCAGCTTCCTCATCCTGGTCATAACCAAACTTAGTGTCCCTTCTGTGATATTTACTTTCTACCTTATAATATTCCAGTGTTAAATACAGGCCACACAGTTTCTACTCAAGGGATATGTATCTGCTCTTGAAAAGACTGTTCACAGTACCTATCCACCTTTTACTCATTGCTTGTATATAGTGCAGCTTGATGATATCTGATGCTTGTGGTTATTTTTCAAATGATTTTGTACCCTGTTATACCTGGCGCATTGTATAACTTACATCTAATGAGAATATTGTGCCTATCCTAGTGGCCTGCTCTGCACTAAGTTGGTATTTATATTATTTTTATGATGTGTAAAAAATACAAATTTTCAAGCACAAAAAATCTAATACTTTAACAAAGTATTAGAACTCAGGATATAAATAGAACACACCTTCTTTCCAATTTTGTCTCTTTGTGCCTAGTTGGCACTAACAGAGCCTCCTCTGATTCATATGCCATGGGTCCTTGATCACTAAATCCACTTCTCCCCTCATACCTCTCATGTTTTGCTAAGTTTCTCCTTCTAACAGCACTGTTTCTATCTCTACCTCCTCCCCCCTTCTCACCGCTGTCATTTCCATCCTCTACTACCAACTCACATCCTATTGTCTCTCCCCCCTCTCAGTACCCCAACACGTGTCAGCCAGTACCCCCTTCACTAAGCCACCACTCCCTAATATACTGTCCCCATCATTTCCATCACCACCCCTCCCCCTTTACCCCAGTGTGGGCTAGTCACCTCCCACATCCAGACTTCCCTGCTTGCAACCTTGAATTCCTCTATTGCTTATTCTCCCCCTCCAGAACTTTTCCAGAACTCTTCATTCTCTACTCCTACCCCTAACCTGAAGTTGCCTAAATACAGGTAATATCTCCTTCTCCCTTTACTTCTCCTTATCCTCTCTGGTGTCATCCACCCTAACACTGACCCTTCTCCCTCATCTCATCTTGACTTTCCTAAAGGCCTTAAAGTGTGTAACTTCAATGCCAGAAGCCTTCTCCCCAAGTTTGATACTCTCCAAGTCTGGGTCACTCAATACTCCCCTGACCTCCTCTGTGTTACCGAGACCCGGATCTCATCACTTGATCCATACTCCCAAATATCCCTCCCAAAAAACAAACTACTTCACCAAGACCATGGTAAATGTGGAGGTGGTGTGGCTAGTGTTTGACACCAGGTAATATTACTCTACGTGGATGATACAATCCTGTTTACTAACCATCATGACATCAAACACCTGGACAGTCATTTGCAGAGAGACTTTAGTCATGTCGAAGAATGGTTCAAATCTCACAAGCTTGATTTTAAATTATACAAAAACCAAGGTCATGATTTTCTGCAACACTCGGAGCAAGTACAAATCTCAGTCTCTCACCATCAAGAACCAGTGTGGGACTTCAATCGGACATGCGCCTGAGTTTAAATATCTTGGCATCATACTGGACAGGTCCCTGTCCTATGCACAACACATCAACAATGTAGCAAAGGCCACCAACATACAAATCGGTATGCTCCACAGGCACAAACACTGCATGATTGTGGATGCCCTTAGACTGGTTACCTACAGCTCTGTCTCCTCTATCATTGACTACATTCTAGCTATCTATGGCTCTGCTTCCCCTACTGCACTTCACAGGATGTCGGTGTCACTCAACAAAGCCTGCAGGCTCCTAACTGGCACTGCCCACTGAACTCACACCTGTGACCTGTACACACAGTCCAGTTGGCTTCCACTACATAGTAGAATTCAGTATCAAATGTACCTGATCTCCAAGAAGGTTCTTTTGGGTCTCATGCCACCATGTGTTCAAAGTCTTCTCACTGCATACAGCAGTACCCAACATACATGTAGTGCTCAACATCAAACCTTCTAGGTCCCTAGATGCAGGACCACAATGGGACAAAAGTCATTAGCCATAGAGCTCATCAGTGGTACAATGCTTTCAACAATGAAGTAATTATATGTGCAATATTTGGACCCTTTAAAAGGCAACTCTGACTATACCTAACATTAACCACGCATTATGACTGCTTCTCCTAGTGGCAGCCTCCTCCCTCACCCCAGGCTAAGGTGACCTGTTACCCCCACCCCAGCATTTTCCCCAGTCATCTGCTTCCCTCCTCCCACTCTTATCCTTCCCCACCAACCTGCCTTACCCTCCACCTCCCCTCTTGTAACCACTTTCAGATTTTCAGGTACCCCTACCCTGCACTTATGCTACCCATCCATCACCCTCTGACAATGGCCCTTCAGCCTGCTCACCCCTTTCGTTAATCCTACTATCCTGCCATCACTATGTTTTCTATACAAGGTACTGTCTGCACTGAAATGTCTTGCTCTCATAAAGTGGCTCATAATGTCTCTCCACTATGTACTTTAAATGTAAAGCCTTGCCTTCGCTGTGTTATACCTGTAACCATGGTCTACCTTTGTATGTATGTTTTCCCTCCATCCTGTGATGTAGAATCTTTGTAAACAAGCAGTAATTGCTCAAAGGTATTTGTAATCCTAGAGACTAATAAATAAATAAATGAAATAAATAAAATCTCCTTTGCCATGCAACTTTCTATGAGTCTAGACCCTCTTCCCATAAAGTTTTACCAATCATACTAAACTTCCCATCCTCCCTCGCTCTAACCATTGTCGTATTATATGCCTTCGCCAAAATCCCCCCAACCTCTCTCGTAGAAGTTATTGCCTCCCTTTTCTCTAATTCAGCATCCACAGTGCTACTCATCCTAGGTGATTTCAATTTAAACTGGATCTACCCCTCACTTAAGCCTCTTATTGAGCAAATTTAATCCCTAAACCTATCCCAGCTAATTCAAGAGCCGACCCTTCCTAACCGCATCACACTGAACCACTCTCTCCTTGACTGGATTCTCTCTACCCACCCTCATCAGATCTTATCTGCTGACATCCTCTCTGACACCTTCAGCAATCACCTTATGACCTTCTGCATCTGTAAACTTCACTCCCCCTGTACACTACCTATCTAAAGATGGGTCTGCTCCCACAGGTCACTTGATCCCAAAGCTCTTGTACAAGACCTTCACTCAATTGACAGGTCCCTAATGTACTCAGCACCTGACATTGACTCCACCCTGTCTATTTTCACTCACTTCCTCTTAGCCATCTGGAACCAACATGTCCCACTAAGAAGGCGCAGACTTAAACATTACAACCAGCCTTGGATCTTGACTGATATCATCCATCTGTGTAAATTTATACCCCTACACAAGGGTGGTGATGCAGGCACAACAGGTAACTATTGCCCCTAGCCCTTCTCCCCTCTGTAGCTTAACTTTGGGAATCCCTAGTCCTCTCTCAACTTCCTGACTTCCTAAACTCCTCTGACTTTCTTTCTCCATTTCAATCAGGCTTTCAAACTAATCACTCAACAGTAACCTCTCTCTGTCAAGTAACAAACTCCATCCTGTCTGATATAGACAAAGGCCCACTAATGCCTGCCATTTTTATAGACCTTCAAAAGCCTTTGACTCAATCTCCCACTCTCTCTTGCTTACTAAACATAGCTTGGGCAGGCTCTCTATCTCAGCTGTAAATTGGTTTACCTCCTACCTCTCCTCTCATTTACAATGAGTCTGAGATAGTGGTGCCCTCTCCTCCCCTTATTCCTAGCTGGTGTCCCTGAAGTCTCAGTCCAGGGACCCATACTTTTTTCTATTTTTCTGAATGATCTCCCATCAGCATGCTCCATTTTAAGCAAACAAATGTACACAGATGATACCATTCATTATGTCTCTGGTCCATCCACATCTGTTGTCAAATCTCAGTGCCAAGTCAATTTTCATTTTGTCCTACATTGGCTTCAAGAAAACTACCACAAAGTAAAATTTCAATGACTTTCGGTTCTCTCCACAAACTAGCTAATTTCTTCTCTCTTCTCATATTCTCTGCTCTGGATGGAGCTCAACTGGACTATATCCGCCCGCTACAAATACTTGAACATCTGGCTTGATCTCTGCCTAAATTTCTCCAAACACATTGACCAAATCCATTCTAAACTCCACCCCAGGCTTGGTGCTCTTTATCAAAAATAAAGACTCCCTTCCTCAGAACACTCGCACTGCACTCCTTACTTGAATTATCTTACCCACCTTCAACTATGCTGATGTTATTTATGGTACTGCCACAGTCTCTGCCTTAGCAAGGCTCGACTTCCTCTTCAATGACTTCTGTCACTTTGCTTTGAATGCTCATCCCCACACCCACCACTGCACTCTGTACTCCTCCATCTCACTCACCTCACTTTACTGCCTTCACACACTGCATTCCTCTCTCTTCATCTCCAAATTCTGGTTCAGTTCTCTCCCCACCTACCTCTCCTTTCTCCTGTGACTGATCTCTCCCATCCTCTCTGATCAAGGGATGTGCACTCTTTCTCCCTACCATGCCCCTCCTTCTGTACCAGCTCTGCTGCCTTCACCTATAGGATCCCATCTCTCTGGTATTCTCTCCCCTCTCCATCCATCTCTCCTCTTCCACACCAGTCCTCAAAAGAGGCCTATCTGAACTTACTTTCTCTTCTCAGGCTCTTGCTAATGCTAGGTACAGTCCCATCCTTAAATTATACCTCTCTGTACTCTCATCTACTCTTTCTCCTTGGCCAACACAGTCTGATGTATTGCACTTATTTTACCATGGTGCTTCCTTAATTAATCACTACAATGTAATTTCACTGGCTTTGCATTTTGTACATTCAAAATATATCCTGTTATTCTTACTGTCATGGCCAATCCCCTCATATTTTTGTGTTGCTCCATTCTCCTCCTTCTCCTGGGTTGCACCTGGAAATGAGCCTCGGCTCAGTGTGCCTCTCCCAGTTACCAGCTTTTAAATAAATAAATACAGTGAAGCCCACCTGGATGAAACACAGCACTACAGAATTCTGCAGTACAGTAACTGCAGTAAACAATGCAATTTCAATTAGTGGTGTGCTTCCGAGAAAGTTCAGAAGTCATTTTTGCCACTTTCATGAAAATTCCTCCCTATAACCCCCAGAATAAATATAAAGACTGAGAGATAATTTATTAAACTGCAGCAAAAACATCCACAGAATTGATCACTGTCAGTGGACAGTTCTGAGTTTTTTTTACCCATATTTTAATTAATTAATCCACCACCAGCCAATCCCAAATCCCAGACTCCAGTAAATAAAAAAAAGTACAATTTCTCCCTAGTGTCTAGTACCCCCCCCACCCACTGATTGCGGGTCCAATCGCATCATAGCCAGGTCCCAAGTAAAATAAACATGATCCCTGGTGTGGTGTCTAGTAGTTCCTGCCCGCCGATTGTGGGTCCCAGTAAAAATAAAAAAAAACCCTCCAATTCCTAATTTTCCCTGGTGTCTGTCTAGTGGTCCCTCACCCTCTGATTGTTGCCTCTGAAAAAACATTTAAATTCCCTGGTGTCTAGGGGCCCCCTTCCTTAATCCCTCTCAATCCAAGAGTAAAATAGCTGGCTGTCCAGTCTACTGACTTGTACCACTCTATTCCCTAGTGTCTAGTGGAACCCCCATTCAGCCATTCCTGATCTTCTGTGATCCCTTGTAAAAAAATCACAAAGTAATCACAAGATACCCAATTTCCTGGTGTCTAGTGGATCCCCCACCCTGACAGTTTGCCCACCATGACTACCCCACTACCCCTGACCGTGACCCTGAGTGGGCCACCAGCACAGCCCTCCTCTCTCCTCCACGGCTGGTAGCCCACTAAACAGTCAGTGAATAAGTGTGTGCTTAGCACTAAGCATACACTCATTCACTAGTTATTTCATGAGGCTGCCAGCCATGGAGAAGAGAAGAGGGTTGTGCCAGTGGCCCACTTGAGGGGGTGAGGTCAGGGGGTGTGGGATAGTGGTGGGAAAACTGTTGGGGTGGGTGGTCCACTAGACACCAGGGAATTGGGTATCTTGCAATTACTTTAGGATTTTTTCTTTTTTTTGCAAGGGATCTCATAGATCAGGAATTGCCAAATGGGGGTTCCACTAGACACTGGGGAATAGAGTGGTATGAGTCAATGGATTGGACAGCCATCTGTTTTACGCAGGTCAACTGGATAGGGAAGGGGGTCCACTGGACACCAGGAATTGAAATGTTTTTGGGAGGCCATGATCAGTGGATGGTGGGACAACTAGTCACCAGGGAGGATTAGGAATTTGAGTTTTGTTTTTTTCACCTTTACCAGGAGCTGTAATCAGTGGGCAGGGGGAGGGTGACCACTAGACACCACACAAGAGGGTCATGTTTATTTTACTTGGGACCTTCAATCCATGGGTGTGGGGGCAGTAGACACTGAGGAATCTTTTTCTTCTTCTTGACCGACCGCAATCAGCGGGGGGGACCATTAGACACCAGGGATCATGTTTGTTTGTTTTACTTGGAGACCTGCAATCTGTGGTGGGGGTCAGGTAGACACCAGGGAGGGAATTGTAGGGTTGTTTTATATTTATTTACCTGGATCAGTGGGTGTTGGGGGAACTAGATGGGGGGTTGTGTTACAACAACTGGAGGCCGGAGTGATTTTTGTGAAATCATACATTAAACTGTGGATGGAATAATTTCTGTAATTTATATGCATTATTCCACAGTTCACTGGGATTTTCCATGAAACTGGGTGAAAATCCATGGAAAATCCCAGTTCCGCTTATGGCAAAATTTCCAAAAGTTCCGAAAGTTTTTGGATATTTCGTGAAAGTTCAGCGAAAGCAGAATTCGCAACTTTTGCCCACCCCTAATTTCAATGGGAGTTAATATCTTCGGTCATGCAGTAAACCTATCATACCGCTCTTCATCCCAGTGGGCTTCACTGTAAATATAACATCTATATGCTTTAATTTGATCAAACTCATTCCCAGTTGTGGGTCAATGTATGGACTAGATGACCTTATTTTGATTTTTGTTATTAATATAAAATTCTCAATGCCTGATATATAGTATCATGATCTCCATGATTAATGAGGCATTGTTTTTTTTTCCTTTTATTGTGTCTAGTGCTCAAGTAATGAATTTAATTCTGTAAAATAATAATCCTTTAGCATATTTTTTCTTGCCTACTTACACTGTAATTATTTTTAATTATTTTGACTTATCATAGTGTTTTTTTGTTATAGAATAAAAATAGTCAGTCCACTGTTTGTAATACTTTATTATTAGGACAAACTTTTACACAAAGCACTGACTGAGTTGAAATAATACCCTTTTTGTTATATAAATAAAAAAATGATAAAAATGAAACCTGCAGTAGAGTGACCACATTTTGAATTAGTGATCATTTTTTTTCTGCAAAAACAGAGCCAACCCAAATTTGAATGCCAAGCCTGATATCTAAAAAAGCAAATGAATATAGTGTAGCTAATATGGAAGCTGCTAAACACATTATCGGTCTTCAGAAACTGCAACTTCAATTGAGTATGTAAAAGTTCAGCACGGAGTAAATATTAATAATTTTAAAGTTGAATTATATCACCAAGTTGATTTTATCATAGCTTGAGAACAGGCACTTCAAATCTGGAGATTTTTTTTCTTAGTTGAACATGAGTCCAGTATACAAGAAAGGTATAGTAGCAATGAGTTTTAACATATGAAGTAAATACTACATTAGGTTTCTGTCAAGAAATGAATGTTTCACCAGATTTTCAACTCCTAAACAGTCTTAATTTGGTCACACTGTTGTAAGATTTATTTCTGTTTTACAGACACAGACAGAACACAAATGTGGCAGTCTATTTAACAGTAGAAGTTGAATGAACAGAATCCTCCAGTGGCAGCTGTGTGGATAAACTGTTGATATTCATAAAGACCCTGAATTAGGTCTGTCAACAAATCTCTTAACTTGCAATCAAAGAATGCAACATCCTAGGGCCTGAACTACATAAAACTCAAACAACCATTACATAACGCTGAACTCAGCACAATGTACTGTATCCATCTAAAGCTCTTAGTATCAAATGTGCAGTAAATCTGTTATGCAATTTTATGTTCACAGTGCAGTTATATTTTTGTTACAGATGGAAAGAAAGCACAGTTTAAAATGACTTTATCCTTTGCTATGTTATTACTGTGCTAAACTATGTCATACATTATACTGGAAAAGATCCCTCTCAACTAATAGGAAGACATAACTACTGTCATGTTACTATATGATACCTGGACACTAAACTAAGTAATTGGACTACAGTATATCCTAATCTTTGTGTTCTTATTGGTAAAGACTAATTGTACAAAGTTTATGTGAGAAACTGCTAAACATTTAATGGTGTTTCTCACAGATGTGCTGTAGCATTAGGGAGAAATCAATTGCCATGCTCTTTTACAAAATCTTTTTTCCTTTTTTTTAAAAGTTTCTTTTTTTCAGTATTATGATAACAGAAGCAGTGTTCTAGGGTTTTGCTATGTAATAACTGGATCAGTGGGTCAACAGATGCTTCATCTTACAGCCACAGTGTTCATTACTCCATGGTCTAGTTATTACACTGTAAACTCTGATCACTACATTGTTATCACCTAAATATTCACCAGTACAACAAAAAATTATCAGGGAGGGCTCCATTCCACTCCTACTCCAATGAATGTGTGTATTACTCCATGGTTTAGTTATTACACTGTAAACTCTGATCACTACATTGTTATCACCTAAATATTCACCAGTACAACAACAAATCATCAGGGAGGGCTCCATTCCACTCCTACTCCAATGAATGTGTGCATTACTCCATGGTCTAGTTATTACACTGTAAACTCTGATCCACTCCTACTCCAATGAATGTGTGCCTTTTTTTAGCAAACAGATTCAGTAAACTGGCTAAAAAAAAAGGTTTCTTCTTCTTCTTCTTTACATGTCAAGACTTCGTTCAGAACAGCCAATGCTTTTTTTCAGATACTGAAGCAATTTTAGATGACACTGGTATCTGTTAATGAAAAAGTCAGTGCAGAGAAAGAGGACTAAACTGGCCCCATGAAAACAAAATTGTATTAAAACACAAATTGTACAATTTACACAAATCACTATATCTGTGCTATCTGCTGTGAAGTGTTTAATGAGGTGGGAGTAAAACAGTATTATTACTGCATTTCAGGGTGTATGATTGATACTCAGTAAAGCCTAAACACTATGCCAACTATATGGAGGAAAGGCAGTTCAAGACAATTCTGTGCAGCAGCCTGCAAACGGTATGACTCATGACCTCAGTATCATCCACAACAAGATTCATAGGTACCAAATCACATTCACAAAAGCCACTACCAAATCTGCAATCTGGAATAAATCAAGTGATTGCAGTCTCAGCACTTTCATTGATAGTGAGGCCTTTGGTCCATTTCTTGCTACTAGAACAACATTCAATGGCTGTACTTCCATTTTCAAACTAGAGGTGTGCAAAACCAAGGAGGACCTGGTTTTGGCTTTGTGAAATCATCTCCGATTTTAGCTCTGGTTTTGATTCTGGTTCTGGTTTAAAGCCAGTTGCTCCTCATTGTTCCCCAATGTCAGCTTTAAGAATAAACTAATCTCCCCTCACTAACTTTAGCCCAGTCCCTTGCTGTATGGGGCAAAAGCCCATTAACAAAATACTCTGCAGTCATCAAAATATGCAAAACCAAGTAGTTAAATCCAGACCTGTTGGGCGATGTTAACAAAGTCCCAAAGTCTGACACCAATTCTGGTTAAAGCTTTAAACTACTTGGTTTTATATACTGTATTTTGTGACTGCAGAGTATCTTGTTTAGTGTGAGCTCCCTCTCTATATTTCTATGCTTTTTTTTCACAGGTGAGTGGCATCTTACTTTTCAAGATATTCACAACACAGTTACACTTCTTTGTTGTAGCAAAACAAACAAGAAAAATAAGAATGCCTAATCTTAGCTGAACTGTCAAAGTTCATCACAGGGTGTGTTGATTTTCCCACTGAGATTAAATATGTGCAGCACTGCTCATTTATATTTATGTACGTATTTATTTGATTTCCTTCTTTCCTTCTTTCCTTCTGCCCTCCCTTCCTCTCACCTCTCTCTTTCTTTCTTTCTTTCTTTCTTTCTTTCTTTCTTTCTTTATTTCTTTCTTTCTTCCTTCCTTCCTTTCTTTCTTTCTTTCTTTCTTTCTTTCTTTCTCTCTTTCTTTCTTTCTTCCTTTCTTGCTTCCTTCCGTCCTTCCCTCTCTCTCTCTTTCTTTCTTTCTTTGTTTCTTTCTCCTCTCACTTATTTTAAAAAAGAAAATCTGTATGTCTGCTGCTAGCTACAACTTGTATACAGCTCTTTAGTTTAAACAAATTAAAAAAAAAACTTTGCAATAGTTCACTTTTAAGAGTGTTTTTTGTGACTGTACTTCTCCCTTTGTCCTTTCTGCAGCACTCTCATCTCTGCAGCACACACCTACTTCACTGACGCTGGGACACAGTGTGATGACCTTCAGAGAGATCACCATATGATCCTCTTTCAGAGAGGGGTAGGTAGCATTGGCATGGCAATATCAATGGATTGGCAACAAAAAAGGGACCATACTCTGCTGTTAGCAAATAAATGTATTAGCTTTTGCAAGATAAAAAGACATTCACATACTGCTTAGCAAGTCAGAACACCACAGGAACCCAGCCAGCTTGTATGTCAGTATGTCATCAGGGGATGGGAAGAGCATAAGGGTGGGGACCATTTATTATGGTCTGTTAAAGCAGTACACCAACATTATATAAATCAGTGCACAAATATGCTGGTAGTGCAACTGTATAATAAGTGCAAAAATGCAAACAGTAATAAGGTGCTGAAATTCCTTAAAACCTATATATTGGAAAAAAAAACTGTGGCTACAATATCATATAAGCATATCAATTTGCTTCCACAGTACCATTTGGTTAAAGTGCAGGTAACAGTAGCTAAAGTGCTATCAACAGGTGATATGATGCAGTGTTCCTCTTGGTGCTGGAAGCACAGGCAGCTTCACATATCTCCACACTAAAAGGAAGAACAAAAACATTTGGATTAATTACATTTATTTGCTTAAAAATGGTACAATATCAAAATGATCATAATAAGGATCATACTAGTGATGGTAAGGAGTGAGGGGGCTTAACTTGCCCATGAATGCTCCTATATAATTATAATGAGTAATAGTCTAGGGTCTGCCCTGATAACAAGAAGGTATCAAGAAGTGGTTTAAATTCAGTTTTAGTTTTGCTGATAACTATATCCAGAGGCAACTTATTCCAGGGATTTGCAACCCTAATGGTAAAGAAGAATGTTTTACTTTTATAATTGAAGTGTTTTCCTGTGAAATGAAGTGGATGTCCTCTAGTATCATAAAACATTGTTTTTATACTTCAGCCCAAGTTCAATCATTAAATAGTGGTCATCAATAATATTGAACAGGAAAAGTAAATCGCCCCTTAAACAACGTGTTTCTAATGACATTAGATTAAGGGAGGCTAGTCTATTTTTGTATGGCATATTGTATACCTGTGTATGTGTTTTGTATAATTACACTGTACTTTGTCTAGTAGACTGCAATTGAAAATTTGAAATGGGCACCACAGTTGGGAGATATACTCAAGATGGGGTCTAGCATATGCTCTGAACAAGGGCATCATAACATTAGGATCTCAAGATTTTATATTATCTCTGATAGACCAGTTGACCCTGTTGGTTTTATTAATAACTTTGTTGATTTGTTTAGAGTACTCCAAGTCATTTGAGACAATAATCCCTAAGTCTTTTTCACTGCAAGTAGTGTGTAAAGTGGAACCCCCCAAGACATATAAAGCATGAGGATTTCATGGACCCAAATGCATAACTTTACATTTGCTAGTTTTTAATTTCTGGCCCCATTTGGTAACCAATACAGAGATTCTGTCTAAGTCATTCTGAATTGTATCTACTTGGTCAGAATTTACACAAGGGCCACCAATTTTGACATTGTTTACATATTAGATAGATAGATAGATAGATAGATAAGATAGATAGATAGATAGATAATTTTATTTATGAAGCACCCAATTCCTGATACTCTGGACTCTGTATAATAAAACCATAATACAAAACACAATTATTTTAAAACAACAAAAACACACACATATAATAAAATCCTTATAAATACAGATTCCCATCGATCCATTCAGAACAACCTTACATTATACAAGCTAGTTGGAACAAGTGTGTTTTTAGTCCCCTTTTTAAGGCTTCCACCAAGGGGGCCCCCTAAATAATCAGGTAAGGAGTTCCACAGGGTTGGTGTGGCCTCCACAAATGCTCTGTCTCCTGAATGCCACAACCTAACCCAGGGAACCCTAAGGAGGCCTCCCTCAATGGAATGAAGCATCCAGGCTGGACGGTAAGAATCATGGAGATCTTGCAGATAGGCAGGACCCACATCATGCAGGGCCTTATAAGTAAGAAGCCCTATCTTGAAGACAGTCCTCCACCTGACTGGCAGCCAGTGCATTCAATGGAGCAGAGATACAGTTACTAGTCATGTCTGATATAAAAGCTTGAAAAAGGCAGGGACCCAAAACAAAGGCCCATGGGACCCCACTAGTAACATGACCTATTTCAGAAAGTTCACCGTTAATGAGTACTTTCTGTGTTCTACCAGAAAGCCAGTTACATATCCAAGTAATCATATTTTTGTTGATAAGATTATGCAGTTTGTCCTTCAGGGTCCAATGGGGCATTACATTGAAAGCCTTACTGAAATCAATGGATATTACAACACAAGGAATTTTCTTCTCTAGCTGAGAGCTAACAGGTTCATAAAAGCACATCAGGTTGGTTAAACAACCTCTACCATGTTTAAATTCTTGCTGCTCAGGGTCATGTCTATCCAGAATTGGTACAATCAGATCTTCAATCAAGCTCTCTAGTACTTAATTAATGGAAGATGTAAGGCTTATAGGTCTATAATTCTCCTATGTTGATTTTGGACCTTTTTTATGAATAGGGATCACATAAGCATGTTTCCATTTATCTGGAACAAAATTGTTGGACAGACATCCCTTAAATATTAATTTTAGAGGATAGATGAGACTGTCCACCAGTAAATACAATAAGTGGCCTGTGATCTTGTCTAGGCCAGGACTGGCTTTACCCTTTTGGGCTAGTAGTTTTTTATGTAATAAATCCACTGACAAGGTAATATGACTAGCATCATCCAGGCTGGAACTTTGTATAATTTTTTGATGGGTACTAAAGACGTCACATCATTTTTTGTTAAAGATATTTGCCATATTCTTAGGATCATGAATTAATATATCATTACATTGGAAGGGCCCTACCTGACAGACACTTTTTTTTTATTACTTTCTAGAGCTGGCTGTCATCCAGAGGGAGCCCCCAGCCCCATCCCCTGGTGTCTACCATACAGCCTTGGCCCATTCTCCTGGGTCTTGCCCCCCATGGCAGGGCCAGCAGGGTTCCCCAACCCCCACTGGAGACTAGATTCAGTGTGGCCAGCACCATGACTGGCCAGGAGCTGAACTTGTGAGATCCCCTTCACCATTGTGCCATGGCATCTTTTTCTTGCTTTCTCCCCAGGAGTTTGAGGCATGCAAACGACCCTCAGAGAGGAGCATGCACTAATCTGCATGTGCTCCTTTCAAGCATCTGCCCCAACTCCTCCCCCTTCTGCAGTGCAGTGCCCTGTTCCCCAGCCTCTGCTAGGGAGCAGGCAAGTGCCAGCCACTGAGGACCCCCCTCCTGGAGAAGGAGAGCAGTCCATTGGACATTCAATCCTTCTCCTCCCCTTCTGGCTCCCGGTGGCCTGTGCTCATTCTTGAACACTGGTCACCAGCATAGTGTGAGGTAAGGCGTCAAGCGCCTCAGCCCTCAGCACCAGTGAGCCGGCTACAGATAGTTTTTTTTAAGGGATTAATATAAGAAAATAAATATTTGCTATTTGTTTTGTTTTCTGATTTAGTTAGATGATACTCCCACTTCGGTTTTGCCTTCTTGAATTTAATCTTACATTGCTTTTGTATTTTAAGAAAGGCAGCCCAGTTATTAGTTGTATTGGATTTAAGATAGGTGCAATATTTTTTATCTTTTTGTTGAAGTAGTCTTTTAATAGATTTGTTAAGCCATTTCAAGCAATGTTTTGTATTTTTACATTTTTACCTATTTGGAATGTGTTTATTCCTTAGATCAATTAAAGTACAGTGAATTTTGGTTGTGTGCATCTGCTTGAGGATCGAAATTCATGTGCACACAACTGAAAATGCATTTATCTGAAATGCTGAAAAAAAAGCATTGTGGTTGATGCTGAAATTACATAATTGAATACCCTTATGCATAAAAGTGCTTTAAAACTATTTATTTAATATGTTCAATACAGTTCATTTAAAATTAAGCCAAGTAACTACAGTACAATACTGCAATGTGCAAGATGTGCAAGGAAGAAACCTCTAAACTGCCTGTAATGTAATAAAGTGCTGAAAGTTAAAATGCAGAAAATTTAAGTTAAATTTAGGCATATTCTGGCATCTCAAAGTCATTTAATGAAAGCAGTAATTTTACTTTGCTGTGTGTTTGTTTTGGCCAGTCTCTCAAGATTTCTATCAAAGTAATAAAACCAATTGAAATCTGTTTGTTCTTTAGTTTCTATATAATGCCGTACCTTCTGCATCATCGTCCATAGCTTTGCTGTACTCGGGGCTGGCTCATCTTCCTTGCCATCCTCTTTGCAATCTGGTGCTGTGTCTTGAGTACCAATCACAGACTTGCAGATTTCTGCATCTGTTAGCTCACCAGGTGTCAGTCTCTCGTCATCAATTTCTAAATAGGCAGCAATGTCCTCGGTCAGCATACCAAGTAGTGGGGGCAATGTCTCTATCTCACCAGGATTAGAATTGTCCTGTGTCTGCTCACTTGGCTTACACAAACCAGCCTTCCAGAAGCAGTTGTGTATAATGTCACAAGACACATCTGCCCATGATTGGTTGACTAGATGGATGGCATCAAGGATGTTTAATGACTGTGCTTTGGAATTAAAGGCTGCATTGTCACTGTCAATTTCAGTAATAATTTTAGACACAATTCTCTTATGGTAGTGTTGTTTTAAACTGCAGCTCACCCCTTGATCCATGGGCTGGATGATGGAAGTGCAGTTTGGTTGCAAGAAGAACAGGGTAATGTGGTGCAAGATGATTTCTTTATGTGCAGGACAGTTGTAAATATTCATAGTAACTTTATGGCATTGCCTTGGCATTCTTTTGTCAAACCTTTGTAATCAATCATGAAAATATCACAGGTCATCCAAGCTTTTGTGTTAGCTGTATACTCAAAAGGTAATGCCTCCACATTCACCTCCTTGAAGCACCTCAGTTTCTTAAACTTTCCTATCATCAGCAGTTTTGTTTTATCACTCCAGTCAGCATTGGCACACACCAGGAAGCCCTTTCTTTTGCTTTTTTGTGCCTTGTTATCTGCTCAGCCTTAAATGACAATGTCCCATCTGGAGTCACTAGAACAAATAATGCTGTTTCGTCAGCATTATAAATGTCCCTTGGCTCGTACTGTGTGAGCAGGTTGGGAAGCACAGTACAGAGACAGTTGTCAGTGGCATGCTGGTCTGCCTCATCTCGCTCACCACGAACTCAGCAGTAGCTCACTGAGTGCCGATCCTTCCACCGTGAAAGCCATCTTGAAGTTGGCTCAAATTCCAAGCCCATTTCTGATGGATCGGGTTTTAGCATTTTCAAGGAGGATAAGCCCACAAAGAACCAATGCAAACGGGCATCCTCCACTTTCACATCCTTGCCATCCCTTTTTTGCTTTCTGTCTTTTTGATAACAGCTTCACCAGTCACTTAGGATAGACTCAAATTTCCATATTATGCGGCCTTTACATGAGATGTCAACTTCAAATTCTGTAGTCAGATCCATGTGACTTGTTGTTTCCGACTTTTTCAGCAGCTTAACATTTTGTTGCATAGACAAAACATTTCTCTTTAGCTTGTCAATGTTTCAGCACACCAGTGCACAACACAGTACAAAGACAGGGAAACAGCAAATGGTAATGTAAAGGGTAGATAGCTTACATGCTCATATGCACAACTGACAGCTGTTAACACTGATTCAAACTGCATTGGAACAATTAACAGTTTAATGAATTGTGGTTAATGTGTTAGTGTGTTAATAGCATCTTAGAGTGGGTGTCAATGCTTTTCAATTGCCTGGCTGAGATGCAGACTGCTCAAAATAAAAGGGACACAACCAAAATCAATGTGCACATAGCCAAATGTGTTAACATTGACAATATAGTGAATGAATCGGGACCGGGACAATTTGTGCACACATCTGAAAACAGAAGGCAAAATGTCTATCAGTAGTAACTACTTATATAGACAGAGGTTAAATGAGGAGGTTGTGCTGCATGACACTCTTTACCTTGTAGAGAAAGATAGAGAAGCAGGAGAGCTTTGCTAGTTTTATTTTACAAAAGGTATGCCACCATTAGCTGGATGGTTGCTCTCGTTCCAGAATTTCTTATATGCTCCACTACAGGGTCCTCTCCTAGAGTTTTATTTTGTTTCCACAGGAGCTGTAGCCCTTAAGCACTCTTGGTGGACAATAAGTGAGAGAGAGGTAGTTGACGTAGAGGCCCCCACCCCCGTGAAGGTGCAGGAATTGGACTAGAGACTGTGGCCCTATAAGAAACAGAACGGCCATTCAGGATGGTCGCAAGAAACTACAGAGGACAAGTTCCCCTGAAAAAGAAGATTTGTGCTTCAACCTCTTGTGGCTTAAGTTTACAATCATATTTCCTGAGGAGTTTCTGTACTGTACTGTATTGTGAAACAAGAGACACAGAAACTAGCTTATGTTAAAGCTCTTAGCCGTAAAAATGTCTTAACAATTTTAAAATATTTTAAAAGCGTTCTGTGTTGTATATCCTAGTGCTTGTGTTTGAGGTTCATTTGTCGAAAACGGCTGTAGAAAACAGCTCGCTTGAACCTCACTTTGTTTAAAGCTTGTATTTTAAATACACATATTTTCAATTTAAATACTCTTTTCATGTTTAGCTTTAGGTAGACAGCTACTGCAGCTGTGGAATTATAGAACTGCTAGACGTCAGGAAGCTGGGGTTTGCTGAGGTATGGTTTTAAAGGGCAGAAGGCATAAGGTATAAGGGCACATTTTTGTGACATTTTAAACTTTTTGTGGCTCTGTGCAAATGTAAATACTTTCTCTCTGCCTCAGTGTTTGTGTTTTTCTTGCCTTAACTTATTTATTTTTGTTTATGTTCAAGTGTTCAAGTGTTTATGTTTAAGTTTCTTTCTCACTTGCTTACTTCAGCTCGTTAGCTACTTATAAGCGGTAAGCTATAAATTGTAAGATGCAATACTCTGTCAGCTACTAGTAGGTTAACTAGCTCATTTAGTTTACTAAATTGCCATCTCTGAGGTTGAGTCTGACTGTAAGATTGTTAAAAAATTGTTAAAAAAACCTGTTGTGCATTGTGCCTATCACTTAACTCCTGAGATTTCTGCTAGTTCACTAATAGCTGGATAAACCTTATTAGGGTGAAATTTGAGGGGCACCTGTACCTCAGTAAAGGAAATGATTATTAGGAGGCTATCGAGCTTAATTAACTTAGCCACTGAGCCAGTTAAAAGTTTAATTGTTTAATGTTTCTCAATTAACTATTTTACAATTTAAAACCAAAGCTTCTAATTAGACTCATATTGATTCTGATTCATTCTTATTAGATTTTGCATGTGAAATCTTACATATAAAAACCTACCGCTGAGCCTCACATAGAACTTGCTACTTAGATCCTGCTATGACCAGCGTTGAGGAAGAAAGTAGAAGAAAGAGAAGAAACCGTGGAGCCATCATTTTTCACCCTGTTTCATTTTGTTTGGCAGCATGTTTCCTGTAATTGGAGCTGTTAGTGAAATGTTATGACATTTAGTAAAGCCCAAGAAGCTCTGTTGTGTTCGCACCATCTGCAGTGAGAGAAATTTTCTTCCTGCAATTTAGAACTTGGAAAAGCATGCTGAAACTAATAGCAAGTAAGTTGAGATAAGCAGGTATTTAATTATATGTTTTATGTTACAGCCTCATACATCAAGTTTAATAGTAAAAAGTATAGCGGGTGGGAAACCTCTCCTTTCCCTTATACCTATACTCAAAGGTTCTTATTTTATATATTTTCAGTGGCTTGCATTATCTGGCAAAAAGAACTAAGAGAGCTCAGTTATTCAGAAAATTTCTTCCTGCAATTTAGAACTTGGAAAAACATCCTAAAACTAATAACAAGTAAGTTGAGACAAGCAAATATTCAAATAAAGAAAAGCAAATATTGACACACAGACTAAACTTATCATTGTAGTATAGCTTGCTTGCTTACTCACCTGCTCACTATGCTCAGGTTGAAGGGCTGTATTTGATTATATGATTTGTGTTGTAGTCTTACATATCTAGTTTAATAGTGAAAAGTATAGTGGGTGAGAAATCTCTCTTTTCCCTTATACCTATACTCATAGGTTCTTATTTTATATAATTTCAGTGGCTCATATTATCTGGAGAAAGAATCAAGAGAGTACAGTTATCCAATAATTTATCGCACAATATTAACACGATATAGAACTCAAAGGACTAACCAGGACTTACTGGAATTGCTTTTATTACCACTTTGCAACACCTTGAGGTTATAAATCTCTTTCCAGTAATACCAGAAGCCAAAAATTCATTTGTTTTAAATTACTAGGCTATAAATACAGATACTGTACTGTGAAGAAGAGTGAACTAGCAGAAACAAGAATTAACAGAGATAACGTGGAAGAGAATGGAAGAACATGCAAAATAGTTTGGAAAGGGGTTACCATGGAAGTAAGCTGAAAGTTTTGAACTTTGCTGAATTTCCCCTTATCTAAACCATTTTATCTTCTATATCTCTAGATTTGGTTTGGTTTGATCAGATAAATTTCATAGATTATAGATCATGGTTTGTCAAAATATTGACTTGCTCATGGTTTATTAACACTGAATTGTTTATTGAGTTCATACGTTGTTGCACTCTGCACATTGCACTTTGTAGTGCACATTTTATTGCGTATTTATTAATACTGATACTGTACTGATCGTAGGGCTGGTGGCTATTTTACCTTTTTTTTACCTCACTTAACTCATTGCCTCTCATATATTGAGAAGGTAATCTGTAATTCACTAATAGCTCCACCCAGCCTTACTCAGTAAGTAAGTGACAAGTGCCAATGTGCACATGTGTACCATAAGAAAAAATTACTCACCTTAGTAATTGCTTTTCTTCTCATGGATTCTTGCTATATTATGACTATATGCAGTCAGCCACTGCAGCTGAACTGCCCCGGAGAGGAAAGAGCTAACTCCAGAGAGTCTGGAGTTCCACAGCACGAGGGCGCTATACCAAAGCTCTATCTGGCCAGTTTCAAATGAAACTGTCAGATCTTTATGAAGCTAACACTAAGCAACAAGTCTGTGTGGAAAGCTCTACACTAGCCAAGTGGCTACCTACTAGTAGGAATAACAACAATATAAACAACAATATAAACAACAATAATAATAATAACAATGAATAATAGTATTATTAGTTTCTCCCTAACAAGCACTATTAGACCCCCCTTTCCCCAAGACTCAAGTCCAGGAAGGGGCCAACATATTATAAAACAGAAATACCTAATTCCTAACCCTAAATAAAGGGGGTGAAGGAAGAACTAAAATGGCATGACACAGTGCTTGCACTAATTTCCACCCTACCCAAGTAGAAGTTCTGAGAGGGGCAGGAGGAGGTGGTCATAATATAAGCAGACTCCATGAGAAGAAAAGCAATTACTAAGGTGAGTAATTTTTTCTTCAAACACCATGAAGTCTTGCTATATTATGACTATATGCAGATTACACAGCAGTACCTCCATGGAGGAGGGTCAGAACCTACTTAGGAAATAGGCTCTGAAACACATCTGTGCCAAAATGAGCATCCCTCCTGGACTGAATATCCAGGGAATAATGCTTGGTAAAAGTGTGAACTGTTTTCCAAGTAGCAGCTTGACAGATTTCCAGAATGGGAATATCTCTAGCAGCCGCTAGAGATGCAGCTGTACCCCTGGTGGAGTGAGCTCTCAGTCCTGAGGGAGGTTCTCTACCTAGTTTTTGATAACAAAATTGGATACAAGAGACAATACACCTTGCAATTGTCCTCTTAGTGGCAGGTTTCCCTTTGCCAACCTCGCCATAGGTAAGGAAGAGTTGGAGGGATTCGAACCTGTGACCCTTGGTGCATTCCAAATAGTAGCTTAAGGCTCTTTTGACATCCAAGCTGTGCAGACTCCTCTCACCTGAGGAAGAATGCTCAGTGAAAAATACTGGAAGAGAGATGGATTGGTTCAGGTGTAAATCTGAAACCACTTTAGGCAAAAACTTTCTGTTAGTCCTGAGGA
Source organism: Neoceratodus forsteri (assembly GCA_016271365.2). Classification (NCBI taxonomy): domain Eukaryota; kingdom Metazoa; phylum Chordata; order Ceratodontiformes; family Ceratodontidae; genus Neoceratodus; species Neoceratodus forsteri. The sequence goes on along the minus strand of CM057456.1, from coordinate 108,436,258 downwards.
CTATCTTATCTCTGTGGAAAGAGATAAAATCTTCTTCCACTGACAGGGCCTGTAGTTCACTTATGCATCTGGCAGAAGTGATAGCCACTAGGAAAACAGTTTTCCAAGTCAGAAACTTGAGCTATGCTGAGGACAGAGGCTCAAAGGGGGGATGCATTAACTGAGCAATGCAAACATTCAGGTCCCAAGCGGGAGCTGGTTCTCGAAAAGGAGGGTTGGTGTGAAGTAACCCTTTAAAAAACTTGGAAAGCACAGGGTGAGAAGAAAAGGAAGCAGGCTTCCCTGCTGACAGAAAAGCAGAGACAGCTGCCAGATGAACCTTTAAGGTAGCTGGCCTAAGGCCTAAGAAATTTAAATGGACCAAATAGTCCAGTAAAATGGGCAGATCAGCAGATTCTGGGATAATCTGCTTCTCAGAGCACCAGATGGAAAACCTTTTCCACTTAGAATTGTAAGTGGCCCTAGTGGAAGGCTTCCTTGAAGCCTTTAAAATATCCAAAACACCTTGAGAAAGGTGTAAGTCAGCAAATTCTAACTCCTCAAAAGCCATACCTTGAGATGGAGGGATTTGAGGTCTGGATACCACACTCTCCCCTGTGCACAGGCCAGTAAGTCGTGGACTCTGGGCAAGCTCAGGGCAGGGTGGACTGTCAAGGACAGAAGCAGTGGGTACCAGGGCTGTCTGGCCCAATCTGGAGCAATCAGAATCACCTTGCAGGGCTGAGATCTGATTTTTACTAGTACCCTGAAAAGAAGGGAAAGGGGAAAGGCATACAAGAACTTCCTTTCCAATCCAACTGAAAGCGTCCAGGGGACTGATCCCAGCACTGGAGGCCTGCAACAAAACAGAGGAAGTTGGTGGTTGTCTGGGGCTGCGAAAAGATCTATCTGAGGGTGCCCCATCTGGCAAAGACTGACCCCAGCACCTGAGGATTCAGAGCCCATTCGTGATGGCCCTGAGAAATCCTGCTGAGGGCATCCAAGGACATTGTCCTTCCTGGAAGGTGAACTGCTATCAGGGAGGTGTTCAGGGAGTAAGCCAGAGACCACAACTTCATTGCTTCGGTGCACAAGGCTGATGACCAAGTGCCCCCTTGCTTGTTGATGTACCACATTGTTGTGGTGTTGTCTGTCCTGACTTGAACTACTTTGTTCTGGACAGAAGCTGAAAATGCCTGAAGAGCTAAAAGGACAGCTCTGAGTTCCAAAAGATTGATGTGGAGCAGAGATTCCTGGGGAGACCACACTCCCTGAGTGGACAGGTCGCCCAAGTGAGCTCCCCACCTTAACAGGGAAGCATCCGTGGTGAGGGTGAGGGAGTGGGAAACGGGAATTAAAGGAACCCCTTGTTTTAGATTGCTTTGATCCTGCCACCAGTGTAAGGCCAGGATCAGGGTTTGGAGTCACTGGAACCAATTTGGAAAGGGGGTCCCTCCTTTGAGACCAATAGGCCCTCAAATGGAACTGAATGTCCCTCATCTGGAATCTTGCTCCTTGCACTACAGCTGTGGAAGCAGCCATGTGCCCTAGGAGTTGCAGAAAATGCCTTGCTGGTCAAGAGACCCACAGGGTAAAGTAGGATGCCAGGGCAATGAATCTGTCTACCCTTTCCGAGGGGAGAAATGCCCTGGCTAACTTTGTGTTCAATTCTGCACCTATGAAAGTTAGTACCTGAACTGGTTCGAGAACTGATTTTGGTAAATTCAGCAGGAATCCCAGGGAAGTGAGAAGCTGCTGGGTGACTTGCAAGTGGGATTTTACCTGATCTGGGGACTGACCCACTATGAGCCAGTCGTCCAGGTAGGGAAACACAGCAATCCCTTGCCTTCTTAAATGAGCCACTACCACAGCTAGACATTTAGTGAATACCCTTGGCGCAGAGGTAAGGCCAAAGGGCATTGCCCTGAACTGGTAGTGGCCTGAGGGTAGTTCGAACCTGAGGTACTTTCGGTGAGAAGGCCTGATCAGAACATGAAAATAGGCATCATGAGGTCCAGGAAGCTAACCAGTCCCTGGCCTCAGGAGAACAAATCATTGTCCAGGTTAACATTTTTGAACTTTGGTTTCAAAAGATGCTTGTTCAGGTACCTTAAATCTAAAATGGGCCACCATTCTCCTGTCTTTTGGGGTAAGAAAGTATCTTGAGTATAGCCCCTTGCCGTGATGGCAAGGAGGACCTCTTCTACTGCTTTGCAGTCCAAAAGAGAAGAAACCTCTGCTTCAAAGCAAGGGCTTCTGAAGGATTTGCAGGGGAAAATGTCTGGCTCTCATCTTGGAAACTGTTTGAAGCTGAGAACCAGACCCTGGCCTATTACCTCCAGAACCCACCTGTCCAAAGTTAGGGACACCAGTTCTGGCTGAAATAAACCAACCTGCCCCCCACTGGTACAGGAGAATCGGCCCTGGGCACCCCATCAGGGTGCCTGCTTGGCAGTAACCTTAGGCTGAGGGAAGGGGGATGGTTTACTTGTGCCCCATCTACCTCTGCCTCTAAAGAAACCCCTCTGTGCAAATGCAAAGAAGGCCTGAAATTGTTAAAAAGGCCTGTGGAAAGGCCTGCCCCTACCTCTGGGACCGTGCCTCTGTGGAGTGGCATGCCTCTCCTTAGCCTGGACACTTTTGTAGTTAGTTCTGTATTCATCCATCTTTTTCATATAGTTTTCTGTTTGTTCCCCAAACAGAGAATTACCCACAACAGGAAAATCCATAGCCTTTGACTGAGTATCTTGGGACAGATTAGTGCATCTGAGCCATGCCAACCTACAGAAAGCTACAGAAGTGGCCATGACCCTAGAGGAAACATCATTAACATCAACAGCAGTATGAAATTGAACTTTAGAGGCTTCAATGCCATCAGCAGCCACCTGTTCCAACTCACTAGCCAGCTGGCCATGGGCCTGCAAGGCTAACTGCAATACTGTGTCCCACCTAGATTTCTGGTATCTAGCCACATAAGCCATATAATTTGCCTGCCTGAGTCCCAAAGAAGCTGCCATATACTGTTTTTTCCCCATGGCATCAATCTTCCTGGAATCCTTATCAGGAGGATGTGAGGCCAGAGGAATATTAGCCTTGTCACAGGCTGCAGCTTGTACCACACCTACATGACTACACTGCTCAGTGAGGAAGTCTGTATCAGAGCCTGACAAGGTATATCTTCTGTCCATTGTTTTATCTACAGGAGGGACAGAATGAGGATTTTTTTAAATCTTTGTTGTTTGCTTCCTAAATGACTTATGCAAAGGAATAGACAACCTCCTAGACTCTGGTATATCCATCATTTCTACATAATCAGGCTCCTCTTGCTCATCCACAGCTTCCTCTAAAGGAAGCTGGAGGGTTTCTGCAACCTTTTTGTAAAACATAAAATGAGAAGGGGACTCAGACAGAATAGGAGGAGATTCTAAAGGTCTGTCTGGAGAAATGTCCGGTTCAATGTAATGATCAAATTCGTCCTCCCTCTCCTGTGGTTCATAAAATTCCTCAACATCATACTCCTGAACCACTGGCACTGAACGAACCAACCTTTTACCAACTGTAGGTGGTTCGGCAGGACCCTGAGACAGTGACTGGACAATCTGTATGGCTTTAGCTATTTTTGCAGCAGTTGGAGAGACAATTTTGGACTCCAAACCTACTGATTTCTTTGTCTTTTCACTGAGACTGGTTCCCTGAACCAGCCTTCCTTTGCCGAGAAGTCTCGCTGGTCAGAGGGCACTCCCTCTGGTCCAGTGGGTACTGGACTGGGCTGGCCATTCGGGTCAGCGGACTCTAGCCTCTGCCCCTGAGCCGCCCAATCTCTTTTCCAGGGTGGCTGCAGGGAAATTTTACACACCTGGCAGTCTGACAGGAGGTGGTCAGCCCCCAGATAATAAACACAAGTGGTGTGTGGGTCAGCCTTGGCAAAGGCTTCCCCACAGACATCACAGTGTTGAAACCCAGTGGGCCCGGTTTTTCTTTTGGGTTTCTCAGACATAATGCCAGCCTAACCAAAAACTTGCCCTTTTGATGGCAGTGCCAGGCAAGACACCCTTATCGGTTCCTAACCGTGTCGGGTATTTGAAAAACCTATTTTAAAAGCAAGGTTTTTTAGAACCGATAAGAACCGGAACTGCACTCTAAAAGCCCAACCACACTTTAAAACGTTAAATTAAGCAAACCGATCGGTTCAAAACCGAACCGATAATTGAATTTCCACACAGACTTTAAATTTTCTACTTACGGTTTACCAGATAGAGCTTTTAACTGAAATGCGGTAAAATAAATACTTTTTGCCAGTTCAAATGAACCGAAAATACTCGCTTGAACCGAGAAATGAACCGATGCAAAGGAGCTGATCTCTGGAGTGACTGTTCAGTGAAGCGGAGTAAAGAATCTGACAGTTTCATTTGAAACTGGCCAGATAGAGCTTTGGGTATAGCGCCCTCGCGCTGTGGAACTCCAGACTCTCTGGAGTTAACTCTTCCTCTCTGGGGCAGTTCAGCTGCAGTGGCTGACTGTATATAGTCATAATATAGCAAGACTTCATGGTGTTTGAAACAACTGTTTTTGTTGTTGCTTGCTGATGACAATTAACTGAGTTGCCACTTATATTTGACTCAAATTGTAAAAACATGTGCTGAAAATAAAACCAGTTTCTTACAGTATATATAGAAGACAAGTATTGGTGAATATCAATTTTAAATGGTGCAAACAAGGAGTGGGGGAGTTAATTTCAAATAAAGGCAATAAAATCAATATGGATAAAAAGAATACAAACTTATCAGAAAAGGTTAAATCAAAATACAAGTAAGGAGACAAAGAAAAATGGGAATAGTTGAGGAAAAACTGAAGCTAAGAGGTCCTCTCCAACTTAAACTTACAGAGCTGTGGCAGAAAGATATTAGTCAAACTATAATGCCATATAATAATTGTACATTAACAAGCACTCCAAGCCAGTTAGCTCCTGGGAGTAAAGGAAGAAATGAGACTGAGAGTAATTTTAACAGGGAAAGTCAGAACCAAGTTAGTATACATAGTACATCTTTTAGCAGACATAGTAAAGACAGTCAAAACATAGTAAATCATTTGTTTTCTGAACCTTCTATTGAAGGGACTTCTATAGATTCACATGGATAGATTTCCTATGAATCTTTTGAGCCTTATTTACCCACCAACCACTCCTCCCATAGAGACTTGTAGGAGATTAGTTTAGAAACATGTGATCAGTATACAGGTAGTAGCAATAGTAGAGATAATTGCTATTTTTCTCTGGAAAGAAAATCAATAGAAACACGATCAGATGAGAATTTACATAACAAAAAAAGAAGCAAGGTCACCAAATTTAATGACTCAGAAAGATAGGGAAAATCTTAATATGACTCTCAAAGGGGGAGAAATTAAATTGATTACACAAAATTTAAGGAAAGTCATTGAAGGCTTAAAGAATCTAGAGAAAACTTAAAGTGAATATAGCACTTGTAGGAAGACCAGGGAGAATACAAGTGCTAAAAATGACATTAACTATGATCAAGAATATTTCACAGGTAACAGTGACTTTGGTTCTTCCAGCTCCCTGTCTAAACAACTTTTAGAAATTGTAAAAAAAAAACTTATTTCACTAATGTGGTAATTTTGGAGAATCTCATTGCAATTAAGGATGAGATAGACAATATTAAAAAAAAACATTTTTTCTTTAACAGTATTTTATTGGATATATTAAACTGAAAATATACTAACTGGATGGACCAATCTTGTTATACCCATAGTGATCTCAGGGAAACTAGAGACAGGATAGCTGGAGAGAACAAAGCCATTCAAGTGAATTTGCCTCCCCCTTTTGATAGAAACGAATCTTGTATATGTAAGCTACAAAACTCGACAGGTGTTAAGGATAAGAAGAAGGGTAAACTGAAGATTTCAGGAGACATTAGAAATCAATCTATTGCTAGAAAACATAATAAAGGTAAAGCGAGAAATGATAAAGATAAATTGTCCAAGGGCACTAAAGTAAAACATCCCCCAGTGAATGTCGGAGAGAGGGAGCCTGTAACTGGCAGGAAAGAGAAATTATGATGGATAAGGAAAATAAGAGGTTATATTCAGCAGTTAAAGGAAAACAGGATGTTCAAGATAGACATTTAAAAATGGACAATGAAATATTAGATAAAGATGGAGGAAGCTTGGAGTTGGATGCAAGCTAGGCCAAGACTAACGGAACACCACCTAGTGATAAGTTATATACTACGAAACTTAGAAATGGAAAGCTGGAAAATAAAAAAGGACCCACCAACCCAAACATGTTTTATGACTTTGAAGGTACAGAAATGGAATATCTCATGGAAATCTATGGGATAAACAAATGACATGAAGAAACAGGTGAAAGTTAAGGAACTTAGAACTACACACCCTCCATGTGAGAGATGTGGATGAAAAATAGATATTCTTAGACCCCCTAATGTAGCACATAAGGACTGTGTACTATTGTTTACTAAACTGGGATCTGTGGTGGATACCATCTGGGGTCAACAAAAGATGCTACGTTTAATCGGAATTGTACTGATGCCAGTCCAGATTGTACCCACTCAAGTGATTTAGAGATGGAGAGAAATATTAAGGAAAGATTTACAGATAATATAAGGGATTGTAATAATATCGAAGCACATGGAGGAAAGGCCAACTCTAATCAAAAAGAAACTGAGGGCCTCATCGATATAAGAATAAAAAGTGAAACTGGGGAAAGTGAAGGTTGGAATAATTAAACTATAATGCTATTTGGTTGGGAAAGTGACAAAAAGATTCTCTGGGATACATCGAAAGGTAAATTACAGCTTTCCTCACCAGAATAACACATACGATTATTCCACAGAAAGCTATAGAATACATTAAAATATATAAATGTCTAGATAATACCTCACAGATATACATTACTTTTAAAAATCACAAGATTGTGCAGAACATAATGAATCAAGCACAAGAATTGAATGAGATTGGAATATATGTTATGGCAGTGGAGGAACGGAATGTTTCTAAACTAGGAAATGCTTCAGACACACACAGTTTAAGTAAATTTATTGAAAGATAAAATTTAACCCTGAAGAGAGCAGAGAATATTGCCCCTATAAACAGATATGAGACACCTGGTAATGGCCAGTGACTAAAGTACATCAGAACTACAGAAGATCCTTCTCTCTCTGAGGACAAGAAATTATAGATACTCTTCTGGAATATAGAAGGGATCAATTTAAAGATCATGGACCCAGAGGTAATCCAGTTCTTGGGGACTTATGATATTTTATGCCTGCAGAAAACCTGGTGTACATCTGAGGAAACTTCCAGATTGCCTGGATACTTAAATGTATCCAAATTGGCCATTAATGTAAAAAAGGTTTGGAAGGAAAATGGGAGGTCTTTCTATTTTTTAAAAAACAGACTTAAACTACTTAATTAACAAAGAATATCATAGTTATGGCAACATCCTTACATTTCAATTAGAGGAAGTTAGCATTCGAAATAAGCTAATTATAGCTAATGTGTATTTACAGCCTTCTAATAAACAATCAGATAAATTTATATCTCAACTTAACCTCTTCTTAAGATCCATCATGGATACAGACCCTGATGTGCCAATTATTTTATTAGGTGATTTTAATGCAAGGTTATTGCCTGATTTAAACTTTACTGACTTCAACTCCATCTTAACAGAGTTTAACCCCAGAATTAGCAAAAAAAGAGCTGTAAAATATTTAAAAATAAATACTAGAGGAAGGCTACTGGCCCCTCAATTGATGGGCAAGAATTTTCTCTTATTAAATGGACAAACACCAGGAGATAGTTCAGGAAAAACAACTTATAGTAACTCACAGGGTGCATCCACAATTGATCTGGTATGGGGAAATATTGAAGCTATTAAACTTACATACAATCTTGAGGTTGTAGATAGAGTGGAGTCTGCTCATAGTCCAGTATGTCTAACACTACAAATGAACCAACTGATTAAAAAGAAACTTAATCAAATCAGCAGGGAAGAGATTGAAATAATAAACCAAAAAAAGGATACAGTGGACCCCTAGTAACATTGATCTTTTTGATACATTTCTACAAGGAACACTGGCAATAGAACTATGATATCTCATAATAATTGAAACTGATTATAATACCTTTTTAGATAAATGGCAGAATATTAACACTTTGATCAAACCATATCATGTAACAAATAAAATGAAAATCAAAATAACAGGTAAAAGTTGGTTTAATTCCAGATGTAGGAAAGCTAAAAGAGAATTACTCAAAACTTTAAGGAAATATGAAAAATATAAGATTCAAAATCTGATCGAGAATAGGAATGTGCTCACTAATATTAATGAAGAAGGAAAGAAATACCAAAATCCTATATCAGGAAAAAACTCAACATACAATAATGCTCTGAGAAAAACTTAGGAATTTTACAATGAGTAAAGAAACTAAGAATTTCTGGAGATTGGTGAGCCAAGGTTACAATAGATACCCTAGAAAGGTTGAAGCATACATTCTTCCAGATATATGGAAAGTTTATTTTTCAGATCTTTACTTTTCAGATGAAGAAACTTATTTAGCTCAAGAATTTACATATAAATATGACAATTTGTGTTATCCTACTTTTCTATATATAACTCCAGAAGAGATAACAATGTCCTTATTAAGATTGAAGGCTAATAAAGCCCCAAGACCTGATATGATCATTGGGGACATATACAAGCATTTTATCGATTGGTGGAACCCAATACTATATAAGGCATTTAACTCTGTAGTACAGTGACATGATCCACTGCAAAGTTGGTAGGATCTGTTATCTACCATATATATATATATATATATATATATATATATATATATATATGAAAGAAAACTCAAACAACCCTAAGATGTATAGGCCAATTAGCCTTATTGATATATTCCAAAAATATTTACAAGAACTATTCCTAATAGATTGAATGACTGGGTAGAAAAGAACTCTATCCTTGACAAAAGTCAAAATGGTTTCAGGAAATTAAGATCAACTATTCAACATTGTTATTTATTAAAACATATAGCTTGGAAATACATCTGAATTAAAAAGGAAAACTCTATTGCTGTTTTATAGATTTCATATCTGCATTCAACAGTATCAGTAGATGTATCCTCTGGGAGAAACTGTATACACTGAATATATGCCCTGATTTACTGAATGTTCTTATAAGATTACATAGCCATACTTGGGCAAAGGTCCAATATGATCAGTTAGGAAATACAACATCATTTTTCCACACTAACATAAGGGTACAATAGGGCTGCATTTTGGCTCCAACCCTGTTCAACATCTATATTAATGAGATACTTATACAGCTTCAACACCCTGATTTTCATGCACCTAAGATAGGTAACACTAGAGTAGACTGTTTAACATATGCTGATGATCTAGTGTTGATACCAACTTCAACTCTTGGATTACAAAGAAAACTTAATTGCTTAAATGATCTGTGTAAAGAACAGAAACTAAAAATTAACATGACAAAAACAAAACTTCTAGTGTTAGGAAATCAGACTAAAATTAAACCTCCAGTATGGATTAACACAGAGAAGGTGGAGCAGGTAAAATGTTATGATTATTTGGGTGTTACATTTTCGGAAAATGTCAGATCGACTGATCATGTAACCATGATATGTAACAAAATAAAAACAGCATTTAACGCATTTAAAATCTTTAATGCCAAAATGGCTCGAACGTCTGTAAAAGGTGTAATCAGGGTATTTGATGCTAAGATAAAGTCAAGTCTGCTATGTGCAGCAGAAGTCTGGGGCTTCTCAAGTTTAAAAAAGCTACAGGTGATCGTGAATAAACTACAGTAATTAGATATATTCCAATGGCTAAGCAGTAAGTCCCACAGGTAATCATTAAACTTGAAACAGGACAATTTTCAATTGATACATTAGTAGCAGAAAGGACAAATAATATCCATCATCAAAACACTTTGCCTGGAAGAAAACAGATTACCAAGACAGTGTATGGAAGAAGCGATTGCTTATTCCTCCTTGGGCTTTGAGGCAATGTCAACTAAAAAAATCAAGAACCTCCTATTTCCTAGTAAGTTTCATAAGTTTCATAAGTTTATCAAGCAGAATAGACTTACGTCCTTTAGTTGCTTACCCAAATTAAACCGTCTTGAATTTATTTACATAACAAATATCTTATCTTGTTATAAACAGTTCCATTGTAGTACTGCTTGCCATCACAAGAGGCAGGGTGTTCCATATGGAAGGCACCCTTTGACTGAACCAATTTTTCCTTTTTTTCAGGTTCCAATGAGGTAACTCAAGCTGCAAATGGTGCCCCCTAGTGTTATACTTAGATTCTTTTTTTAATAAGACCATATTCTATCCACAAAATGTTATTTTGGAGTGCCCTATAGAACATACATAAGTCCCCTCTCAGTCTTCTATACTGCAGTGTATAAATATAATTTTATCTAGATATTCTGGTCTTTCCTGGTATGTTAATGCCTTAGTGCATACTACTACCTTAAAAGAAAATACAAAATCACACATGCCCACACATACTACCTTAGTTGCTCTATGTTGGACCCATTCCAATTTTAATATATCCCCCCCCATATGGAGCCATACTTGGACTCCATATTCCAGGTAAGGTCGTATCAGGGCCTGGTAAAGGGGAATAATGACCTTCTTGTCCATACTTTTTATATGGCAAAGGATACAATTGAGTCTTTGATTTGCAAGTTTGGTAACATTATTGCAATGAGTAGTGAATTGTAAATCAGAGGATATTATAATCCCTAGATCTTTTTCCTCAATTGTGGTGGGTAGATTGGTTTCCCTGATTCTATATACAAATTTGGGGTTGAATTTCCTCAAATGCATGACAACACATTTGTTCACGTTTAATTAAAGTTTGTTCTTTAGAGTCCAGGTTGCTATGTCAAATAGGGCATTTTGCATATTATTTTGCTCCTCCCAAGTGTTGACTATAGACCCCAGGCTGCAATCATCTGCAAATTTTGTCAACCATGAAATATTGTGGTTGCAGCCCAGTGGTGATATATACATATTAAATAAACATGGACCCAAGACTGACTCCTGCGGCACCCCACTTGTTACCCATGCCCAATCTGACAAAACTCCATTCACCATTACCCGCTGTCTCCTCCCTTGCAACCATGAGGCAATCCGGTTAACCAATTTGGAATCTACTCCCAGTTGTTGTAGAATGCATACCATTTCTTTATGGGGCAGTTTGTCAAAGGTTTTGGAGAAATAAAAAAAAAAGCCACATCCACTGCATTTCTTTCATCCAGTGCTTTCGTTACATGTTCATAGAAAAGTAGCATGTTAGTCTGACAAGAACAGGATTTCATAAATCCATGGTGAGTTGGGTCTAATTGATTAGTTACCACCAGATATTCTTGAATGATGTCCTTGATTATGCCCTCCAGTATTTTACATATTTGTGATGTCAAACTAATTGGTCAAAAGTTGCCTGGGTTGGACCTTGAACCTTTTTTCCAAATGGGGCAACCAAGGCGTCCCTCCATCCTTGTACTACTACCCCCAAGTCAATAGATTTTTGAAAAATATAAGTTAATGGGGCTGCTAAGTATTCTGACACTTTGACTAGGATTCTGTGATGAATGTTGTCTAGTCCAGGGGATTTATTAATTTTAAGTTTTTTTAACCTATTCATAACTTCTTCGACATCAATTCTTATGTTACCAGAACTGATTTGAGAACTTGTTATAGAGGTATCTATTATGTTATCCTGCTTATTAAATACTGAGCAGAAATAGCCATTCTGGATATTTGCTGTTTCCATGTCGTTGGTTTTGTTTCCTTCTGAATTTAAGTAGGGGCCAATTATTTGTAAAGATTATTTACTACTATTTAGACAGTATATGTATAAAACATTTTATAATTGTCCTTTGTTTTTGTGTCCAGTTCCACTTTGTAGCTAGCTTTTGCTCTTTTTATTGTTGTTTTTCTTCTTTGATTAAGAGCTTATATTTAGTCAGATCCTCAGGGTCATTTGATTTTAGAAATGCTTTATACATTAAATTTTAGGTTTTTTTTATCAATTTCTTCAATTTTGAATTAACTAATGACTTGGGTCACATCCTATGGGATATATATCTATACCCTTTGGATGAAATTATTAATCTGATTAAAAATAGACTCTACATACAAATCAGCAGGAAAAGTATCTGGGTGGTGTCTTGGCTAGTCTCGTCCTCCCTCCAGAAGATACATTAACATATCTGTTAAATACAAATAACTGTCATGTTATGGAGAAAGTTGCTTCCTTTCTGAAAACTGTACATTTATGACATTTATGAATGTGTCTATCATACTAATGATATCTTATATAAATAAGAATAGTGTTTGTAATAAGTAAATGGCTTTGCTGACAATAAGTACAAAGTCCGTGATAGAAATTTAAGAGAAACATCCAAAAGTGTTAACTAGTCTTTATGAGCTATCTAAGATTATAACTTGTCTGCAGTATTTTAACTTTCTGGTTTGAAATATTCATTGAAGAAATTAGAAATGCTGATGTTTTTATATTGTCATATTTTTGTATTGGTATGAATTCATTTTGTAGATTGTAAATTAATACTGGAATGGTTTTTAACCAATCAAAAAAAGTTGATTGATTGGTTGCACACAACCGAAAGGCACAGAAGTGTAATAGGTTGTGTTCCTAAAGAAACCCCAGCATTCCTGGATAGAATGATTTTTAAAGGTAATATCCCAATTGCTTTTGTGTAATTCATTTTTCATTTCTGTTAACTTTGTCATACAAATAAACTACTGTTGTACCAATATTATGTGTGAAGTATTTTTGTAGTGTAAATAAAATGGAATTATATTCACTGTTTCCCACAGGTGAGGTAACAGTGACATTGTTATGGACTAAATGTTCATTACAAAGCACAAGATCCAGGATCCTATCCTCCTCCACCTGGTGGAGGTGAAAGTATGTTGTTTAAGCTGAAGCTGGCTACAAGTAGAGAGCAGTTTATTTCCTCCACAGAAGTTGGCATTATTTTTATTCCAATTAATGTCTTCTAGATTAAAATCATCTGTTACCATAATATCTCCCATTTCACCTGCTTGTTCAAATTCCATCAGGATTGCATCAAGATACTCAGGGGAGAAGTTTGGAGGTCAGTAACATGTACCCATAATGAGTTTTTCAGAGGATTCCAAAATCAGTTTGACCCATATAATTTTGTTATCAATACCATGGGTTCTAACTTTATCAGTTACGTCAATAGTATTGATTTTACTATTGATAAACAATGCTACTCCCCCTCCTTTACTAGAAAGGTGGTTCTGCATGTGTATGTTATAACCAGCTATTCTAAAGTCCCACAAGGCTTTGTTATCCCCCAGGTTTCAGATATACAGTAGATATAATATCTACATTATCCTGCAAGACCCTCACTTTTAATTCATCCAACTTATTTTTAATGCACCTAGCATTAAAATACATGAATTTTAAGTGACTACTTACAAGTGGGTTGTTGCTATTGTTTGGGCTTATGCACTAAGTGGGTGGGGGTACCCATAAAAGTTGCATACCCCTCCTGCAACCATGCACTCTGCGGACAGGTGCATCCATACCAGCATTCACCAGTGTTTGCCACCTGTCCGATGCTCTTCCCCCTGGCATGCAGGACTCTGCAGGGCAGCTGGGGGAGGAGTTGTTGTCCCAGGTGGGCATCCAATGGGATGCTCCCCTGGAACCCAGAGGAGATCCCAGACATAGGGAGGTGTGGGTCTGGGGCTGTGCATGCTAATTGCAGGCACCCAGACCTGTGTGGCACCATCCCATCCTGGTGCCACCACTCCCATAATTGCAGGATGCTCACCTGTCCAGCTGCCCCTGCCACTTCCTGCTACCCAGCAGTCTGGGTCAGTGTGGTGTGCTCTGTGCCAGTCCCCCTACAACTGGAGTCCTGTGTCCACGGGGGCATGCAGTGGGTTATGGCAGGGTCCTCCCTGGCGTACCCTGCACCACAGTCTGCACCCATGTGGCCAACACTAAGCAGGCTAGTGACTACTGCATAGTGCTGGCATGCTCCCAGAATACCCCCAGTGTGGAGGTGTCCATGGACGTGGGGGATCGGGTGCAGTGGATCTGCATGCCCCCCTTTCAACATGCCTCGCAGGAGGCACAGTGGGTGCAGAGTGGCTATGCTCCCCAGATGTGGGTGCATAGCCACTCTGCCCCATAGTGCACAGGGCCCTGAGTTTGTACCACTAGAGAGAGAACACAAGGGTTACCACAAGGGTCACTGCACTGGAGGCAGAGTGCTAGCTGATTGCACTCTCTAGTGTAGCCTACATGTTTTGAGTGCTAGCTGTTATTCCATGCTTAGATTCTGTTTAATTCTACTAAGTGGTAGCCTACTGCATTGTATAGTGCTGTGAATCTTACTTCAGTGCACAGCTGCGGAATAAGTCAAGAAAGGAGAAGTTTTCTGCAGAGCTGAACCAGTAGTAGACTGAAAACTGTGTGCTCTGAGTATATTAGGGTTACTAGGGCTCAAGGCAATATATGCTAAGCAGGGGCTTATGCTCCAGTAATTCCTGGACCAGGCTTGAGTTGCATTTTACAGGCTAAGTACCTCTTGTGACATCACAGTACAGGGTTCATCTTTCACTCTCTCTATCCCATTTTAGGTCACCCCCGTGTACCCTGTCCCTGCAGATCCTCCTTCCAGCTGCCAAGAGTGGTGTGGGCTGTTGCTCAGGTCCTTGACCCCCCTCCTCCTGTGTGACTTGGCTGCTACCCACTACTGCTACTGGATGCCAAGGTGAATAGTCTGATGGTTTTGTGCTGCAGCCCTGCTGCACATGGCCCACCCCAACCCCCTGCCCTGGGGTGTGCTCCCTTATATTATCCACCCAATTGTCCTCTACAGCCACACATCAGTGTTTAGCACTTCCACCTGTTAAGGCATTTCTCCCCACTCCTCCTTGAATGCCCAAGCATCCTTTCATCTGATCAGAGTTTTTTACATCCACCTTACTAGGCATTTATGCTCTCTTGTCCCTGAGATCCAGGCCCCCTTGTTTCTAATTACAAAAGGCTTGACCCCCGTATTTTTCCCCAGCCTCCTTCTCACCTTATATAGTGGTGTGCGAAGTGGCCGAAATTCAATCTGCGAAGTGATTCACGGAGTCACGCAGAATCCGCGAGGTGCCCAGCAATGCAAAGCAGAGTACTTTGCATCATAATGAGGAATGTGAAGTCCAATAAAACCAATGACTTTGCTTTATTCCACCTTCCCCAAACCACTTCTCCACCAATTTTAAGGCGAAGTGCATGAAATCAATGTACTTCGCATTACTTCGCCTTATTACTGAGCTCCAAGGTGAATTTTGCAGTACTTCATGGGATTGCTGGTCACATGGCCTCTAGATTGTTCTTCATAGCCTCAGTTCTGTGTACTGTCTGTGTAGTGGAAGATGGAGACAGTTTCTTCTCAGAGCTCTGTGATTCAAATCTTCTAAAAGCTGTTAAAAAAGTATTTTATTTGCTCAAAATTTAGTACATCGATTTTAGGAAACCCTCCTGTGCTCATATCATCAAGTGTTTATTGTTTGTGTGTGGATTTTGAATGTTAATTTAGAACAGTCAGTCTGTGTACTGTGACGTGTGCTTTGGGGGAGGGGCGTATCTGTGGTGTAGGTAGGATAACTGGGAGAAAAAGGCAGTCTTTTCCATTTTAATTATATTTTTCTTGTATAACTGTGTTAATCTACACACAGTAATATTTTCAGTAATTCTTGAATTTTTTTTGCTGATTGTTGTGGTGCAACTGTGTATAATTTCAGTTTTCTTTAAACATTTGGTAATATTACTAGAGGATTTCAGTTTGCAACGCATTACTTGTAGTGTGTGTGTGAGTGTGCATGTGATGAATGCCATTAAATCAGACACCTTTTATTGTGCCACAGAGTAATTGCAGCAGTGTGAAATTGCTACCCACTGCACCTGCATTAATTTTTTTACACTGCTTGTGGTATCTTTACTGGTAGTGGACTGTTACTGACATGCACTACCCCACCAACCGGCAAAAGGTATTCTTTTCCAGATCTGGATTTGTGACTTGTGAGCACTGGTTAGGTGGTGTTGCACTTTTACGTCTGCATCTCTTGAGTGGGCAGCATAATCTTAATCTGTCTATGCATTTGCAGTACACCATTAATTCTGGGAGACTTTGCATTTTTTGTTAAGCTCTCATTTCACTTAGTCAGCACTGGGGAATTTTCTGGACTCGAGACATTGGCATTTTAGGGATGCAAATTCATTCTGGTGACTGTGTGTGACCACTGCACGCATGACTGAGTGTGCCATTAATTCTGGGAGACTTTGCATTTTTTGTTACACTCTCATTTCACTTCATCAGTACTGGGGAGTTTTCTGGACACAAGACAGTAGCATTTGGGTCATGAACATTAATTCTGGTGACTCTGTGTGATCACTGCACGTATGACTGAGTGCATCATTAATTCTGAGAGACTTTGCATTTCTTGTGCTCTCATTTCACTTCATCAGCACTGAGGAGTTTTCTGGACACAAGACAGTAGCACTCTGGGGATGCACATTAATTCTGGTAACTGTGTGTGTGAGGGGCTGCCAATATTGTTGTCACTTTGCCTTACTTTGCGTTAAGGCAGAATGACAATGCAAAGTAATAATTACAAGGAAAAGTAAGCCTTTTGTATTGGCCACTCCGCACAGCAGAGTGACAATGCAAAGTGCCCACTTCTCTTTCACTTCACTGGTGGAATTTAAATTTGCTGCATCCCTAACCTTATACCATGCATTTACACTCTCTCCTCTCATTCTACTTACTTCTGCGCAGACTCTCCATCCCCTCCTCCTCCTCCTCCTCATCTCTCTCTCCTCCATTGCAACCCCCATTTCAGCCGACCCTCCCGTATCCCCCTTCAGTCCACTCTCCATTCACCCCTAATACATCCTTTCCATAGCCCATCCAGTTCACTAGACACCACCAGGTCCCCTGGCTCCCCACTCCCCTTTATATCGTTGTACATCTCAGTTGCCTACTTCCAATTCTTTCCACCCTCCCACTTATTCACCCTAGCCTATGTTCTTCCTCTTCTCTGAACCTCAAGGCTTTCATTTGCTGAACACATTTCTCCACACCCCCTTCTCTCTGTGTTAGAAGGTCAAAGTAACCCCCTCTTCTTCCTCTTCCTGTTCCTCCTACTCCTTTCAGGGGATGTTGAACTTAAACCAGGTCCCCCTCTGACACCAACTTCCTCTGCCCAGCCAAAGGAACTATGCATATTCCATCTAAATGCCTGAACACCCTTAAAGTCTGGGTCACCCAACAGTCCCCTGATGTTCTGTGTGTGTCTGAATCTTGCCACACCATCAAATTCCTAGATTCATCCCTCCTCTCTATCCCTAAATTCAATGTATTCTGCTAAGATCATGGGAAGTGTAGCAGCAGCATGGCTGTCTATACCAGGCAATCTCTCAAATGCTCTCTTTCTCCCACTGACATGCCCCCCCCTCCCCCTGAGCTCCTAATTGTTCTCCTGTCCCTCCAGTCAACCCTCCAAATCTAAATTGGAGTGATGTAAGGTCTACCAAAAGCATCTCACAGCTCTATTTTCAAGATTATTTCCACCATCTCTTTCCACTCAGATAATGGTGAACTCATCTTGCTCAGTGACTTCAATCTGGATTGGCTGTTCCCCTCTGCCAAATCATCTACCCTTAAAATTCAATTGTAGAAATGAAAGGAAAAATGTGACTCCTACCGGGACTCAAACCCAGGGACCTTTACATTCTGGGTTAATGCCCAGGTAGGAGTCACACTTTTAATTTCCACAACTGAATTTTCAAAATTGCCTCGCTATGACTAACTGCATGAAGAGAAAGAAATAGGAAGTAATTTGAGTCTTTGAGAGACTATCCTTAAAACTGAAACTATAAATCTCAGCCAGTTGATTTCTGAACCCACTCACCTCAATCCCATATCTCTAAACCACTCTCTCCTTAACAGGGTGCTTCCATCCCACCCCACCATATCTCAGCAGCAGGATTTCTCTCCAATGCCCATAGTGATGACTGTTTCACTTTCTGCAACAGGAAGGCCTCCATTCCATAATCAGCCCCCAAATACCTACTGTACCACCCTCTTTGCAACTTGGACACCAACTCCCTACTACTGGACATGTCTCGATCTGATTGGTCCTGTCATATACAGCCCTGGACGTTGATTCAGCTTATCATTTCTTTTTAGATGCCCTAAATAATATCTGGAACATCCATGCCCCTCTAAGAAGAACCGGAGTAAAGTGCAAACACCACCCATGGATCGTTTCTGACCACCTTGCACTTTGCAGAATTCAGGATAAACACTGTGTAACCTACAAGACCCCCCCCCTTTGATCATGTCTCCAAATTTAAAAGTCCTACAGAAATGCCTACACCAACACCATCAGACTAGCCAAATCCAATTTGTTTAAATCCAAGCTGCAGGCTAGATCCAACTTTACATCCAACTTTTGGAAAGTTCTCCACTGTCTCTTAGACCCTCCAACATTATGCGTCCCTCTCATCCTAAATCATGAAGGCCTAACTATTACGGACCCAGTTTCAATCACAGATACCTTTAACACTTTCTTTATAACCTGTGCTCTCCCTGACAATCCCATTCCCACCACTGCAGACCCACTGCCTTCCTTTTCTGGCCTTGGCTTCATCTCCCTCCCATTTCCTCCCAGGAAGTCTACAAGGCCTTAATGTAAATCAACCCCTCTAAAATCAGTCCTGATGACCTACACTCCAAAATTCTTTGCTTATCTGCACCTGCAATATCCTTCTCCATTTTTCATCTCCTAAATCTCTCCCTCACCACTAGCACTATCCTTCAGGACTGGAAAATGACCAAGGTGCTCCCCTCCATAAAGGTGGTAACCCCACCTCACCCGAAAACTATAGACCTATCTCTCTCTCCTGACTGCTATCGCCAAAATCCAGGAGTCTGTTATCTACCAGAGGATCCTTGAATATCTCTCTTTTACAAACTGTCTCCATTCCAGCCAGGCTTCAAGAAGCAGCATTGCACTATCTCTTCCCTATTTCGACTCACTGATCATATCCAGTCATCAATGGACAAAGGCCTCATCACTGCTGTGTTGAACTGGCAAAGGTCTTTAACTCTGTCTCTCACTCACTCCTGATCCAAAAACTTCTTTCCTCTGATCTGGCACCATCTGCCACAGACTGGTATAAAGCATACCTCCAAAACAGACAGCTATCTGTTCAGGTAGGTAACGCTCTCTCCCCTCCTCTTCCTATCCATACTAGAGTTCACCAGGGTTCTATACTTGGCCCCATCCTATTTTCACTTTTTATAAATGACCTCCCTTCCATCTCTTCTCCCTCCAAAATCCACATGTACATGGACAATTCCATGATATGGCTTTCTAGTCCAAATGCCACTAATGTAACTAACCCCCTTGCAGCATGACTTCAATATAGTGCAGTCTTGGTTCACATAAAACCAGCTCAAATTAAACTCCAAAAAAGTCTCCATGCTCTTTGAGTCGAGGAAAAGATTATCCAAATCTCAGAACACCCCAGCATTTTTCCACCCTGGATGGCTCTCAGCTAGACTCAGTCAATACTTTCAAATACCTTGTGGTCTGGCTTGACAGCAACCTTGAGTTCTCTGCCCATATTGACTTCATCTGCTCCAAACTATGACCTAAACTAGGAGCCTTCTACCACCACAAGGACTGTCTCCCCTTATCCTCCAGCCAGGATTTAGTCACCAAACCATCTTGAGAGTTATCGACTATGCTGAAATCATTTACTGCTCTGCACCCACTATGTCCCTCATTAGACTCAACACCCTACTAAACTCACTTTGTTGTTTTTCCACCTCCCCCCTCACTCACCACCACACCCTCTATTCCTCCATCTCCTAATGCTACCTGATAGATGCTGTATCCACAACCTCACACTCATTTCCAAATTCTGGTTTGGGATCCTTCCCCCTTACCTCAACTCCTTCCTGTCACATTCAGCTCCTCCATGTACAGCCTCCAATCCAGGGATACTCATACTTTCTCCTTCCCTCATCTTTGCACTTGCTCAGGCAAGGTTGACTTCTCTTACCATCTCCCACACCTCTGGAATCAAATCCCATGGGACACTCCCCACTCCTCCACATTCTCTGCCCTTAAATCCCAGCTCCGAACTGCCCACACCACTGTATGCTCTTGTCTTTCTCCCCATCCCAGACCACACCTACACCCTTCCCAGCCTAGCATCACTTCCTCACAAATCCATATACCTTCCCTTTACCAACAAAAGCCTACTTAAACACCCAGCTTGAATTTCCTGTCAATCTTCTCCCACTATATTCTCCACTTCTGTCCCTACACCATCTGTCCCTACGTCCCATCATGTACTCTTATACTTTCCCATGCACTGAATTATGCATTTTTAGATTTAATAACCTGCTGCCTCTGCATATATATTGCTTGTTATGTATTGTACATTATCTATATTTGAAATGTGTTTGTACATTAGCTAACCTTTCCTCTGTTGCTACTGCATATATAGATGCTTAATATGTATCTACATTATTTTTCTGTATGGTATTGTTTCTATTGTACTGTTTGCGAATGCTCTTTCCTCTGTATTGTACCCTACCCCTGGGCAGCACCTGTGAGTGAGCTCTGGCTTGGTGTGCTTTCCCTGGTCACCGACTTTTAAATAAATAAATAATTGTGATAGCCAGCTACTGCTATCAAGCTGGACAGATTGGCAGACAGATAAATAGATAGGCAATCATGCAGACAGACAGACAGACAGTGGTGCATCATCAAAGGGAGCAACTGTCTTGCAGTTTTGGTTTTAGGATAACTGCAGAATGAATGTGGTGGTTAGTAGGTTGGGGTAAGAGAGAAAATAGTGAGAAAATATATTTTGGCACAATTGGACCTGGGGATTTCTGTCAACAACTCATTTTTCAGTCTGTATAGCTCAGTTGGCAGAAAATCTACCTCTTGACAAGAAGGTTATAGGTTCTGGTACCACACCGGGATTTGGTCTCATACAAAAAAATATTGGCACCCTAATGAAGCACTACTGTGTGTGTGTGTGTGTATGTGTGTGTGTGCATGTGTGTGTGTGTGTGTGTGTGTGTGTGTGTTGGGAGGTGCTGTACTGTTGGTGTGTACCATTCTTCACATAAAATGTTATATTATGGTCCCTTCTACCCATCTGTGGTGCTGTCCTGGTGAGTGTCCAGGAGAAAGTAAAAGAACCCAAGGAGCGTTTAGTAAGAGTAAAGGATTTTCACTCATGTCCTGCCAATAGTGCCCTTCCCATCAAATCTCTTCAGGCAGTTAAGAAATGTATTTATGCGAATGTGGTGTGGCTGGGGTTACAATGAGATATTCAGAAGGCCAATGACTTCAAGAAATATAGAACCTCGAGTATTTCAACTTCCAACATATGTGGACTGCATTTATTTTGCCTTCCAAAAATTGACATGTGGAAGTATTTTGACTCCAGTAAAACTGAAATAACTTCCAAATTTCAACCCAAATAAGTATTTGAGTTCACAAATAAATATATATATATATATATATATATATATATATATATCTGAGCCCTGCCTATCTGTCATTTGACATCATGGCAACAATGTGTTTATTAGAGATTCTCTGATGAAGATGTCTTTGGGGTGACATCATAATGTCAATATGCTCTTTGCATAATATGCACTGCTTAGTACCAGGTCTCATGCCGTGCTGAGGCATGAACATTTCATTAATGTGATACAGTTTATGGAGTTCCACTGACTTTGTAACTGCAATTGCTGCAGCATGGATGCCTTAAGGCATGTATCTCAGTTGGTGTTTGGCACTTTATGTTGTGGATTGCATTTCCTGATTAAACTCAAGTGATATCAGCTGAAACTCACTATCAGGGTTTTTTTTCATCTTTGTAGCCCTTCTCTGGACCTTCTCCAGCAGGTTAATGTACTTTTTAAGGTGTGGGCAGCAGTACTGAACTCCATGCTCTAGATGCAGCCTTACCAGTGACCTGTACAAGGGCAGAATAACCTCCTCTCTCTTACAACTGATCCCCCTAAATATGCATCCCATCATCTTGTTTGCCTTTGCTGCTGCCTTCTCACACTGCGTGGAGTGCTTCAGGTCACCAGTGATCATCACTTCCAGGTCCTTCTCTTCCTCCAATGCAGATACTCGAACTCCACCCAGGTAGTACTCTGCCCTGGGATTTTTGGCTCTAATATGCATAACTTTTCATTTCTTTGCATTGACACCAAGCTGCCAGATCCTGGACCACCTCCCAAGCTTTTTCTGATTTTCCTGTAGGTCCTGTATCCCTTCAGCTATGTCCACTCTCCTGCAGAGCTTGGTGTCATCAGTGAATAGGAACATTTTGCCCTTAATGCCATCCCAAATGTAATTGATGAAGACATTGATCAACACCAGCCCCAGCACAGAGCCCTGTGGGACCTCTCCGGTTACATCTCTGGTACCAGATAACTTACCCCCACAACTACCCTCTGGGTTCTGTCCCTCAGCCAGTTTTCACCCATCTGCCCATCATTTTCCCCAATGTAAAGATCCACCAACTTCCTGATCAACCTTCTGTATGGCACAGAGTCAAAAGTCTTGCTGAACTCAAGATAGAGGATGTCTACCACTTGGCCCCTGTCTACTGTCTTAGTGAAACAGTCAAAGAAGTCAATCAGATTCTTTTGACATGATCCCCCCCATGAACCCATGCTGCCTCACATCCTGGAGACCATGCTCCTCTAGATATTCCACCAACCTTTCCTTTAGTATGGTCTCCATAAGCTTGCCCACAATGGAGGTCAGACTGACTGGTCTGTAATTCCCTAGGTCATCTTTAGCACTGCTTTTGTGGAGGGGCACTACATGTGCTGTTCTCCAGTCCTGTGGTACCATGCCCGACTCTAGTGAACTATTAAATAGGTCTGCCAGTGGCCCTGCCAGCTCCTCAGCCAGTTCCTTTAGTACCCTTGGATGTACTCTGTATGGGCCTGGTCATTTGTCCACCTTCAATACCAGCAACCCCTCCCTCACTCTGTCCTCCTCTATCACTAGATCTGTGTTCCCCTCCCTTCCTGCTCCTCTTTTCCCTCCTGAAGGCACTGGTTCATCTTTCTCCTTCGTAAAGATGCAACAGAAGTATTCATTTAGTATCTCTGCTTCCCCTCCCTTATCCTCCAACCACTCCACCCCTTTTTTAAGCCTAACAGTCCCTTTCTTCTTGCCCCTTTTCTCACTTACATAGCAAAATAAAGCCTTCTCCCCCTTCTTAATTAATTTAGATATCTGCAGCTCATTCACATCACTGTGATCTCTGCCATGCCCTGTCCTTGCCTCCACTTACACATAGATGCCTCTATCACTGTGCCTAAGTGACCTCAAAATTTTAGTTTGGTGAACTTCCTCCTTATCTCAATTCATCCTTCTTCCCTACTTCCCTGCCCACTTACTCTCTCAGATCATTAGACAGCCACACCTTAGTGATCCCCCGATGCTCCACCCTCATCAACCAGACAGTTTTTTTCAACAATTCCCCAAAATCTTGAACTTCCTCCCTCCACAAATATGGCACTCCTTCTCTTCCAACTCACTCAGCCTTACCTTACGTAACTACCTCACCTCAAGCTGCACCTGTTATGATGATCTTAACTTCCTGCTTCATGCTTCTTATTCTACTCAGTACCTGCTTCTCCCTTCCCTCTCCTCTCCTCCCTCCCTCTCTACCTTTCCCTCTCACTCTCTCCCCTCTCTTTCTCTTGCTCTGTCTCTTAATTAACTAGCCTGCTACATGCCCCCTTTCATGATTCTCAATATCATGAAGGGAGGAAACAGGGTTCTCAGCATCCTGAAGAGGGAAACAGGTTTTGGCTTTTCTTTTCCCTCTTTCCTAAGTCTTCCTTCCTGCTGGATCTCACAAGCACTTTATCCCCCCCACACACTTCCCCCCACTCTCCCCATCTCCCCGTCTCCTCTCTATCTCTCTCTTCTCTCTCTCTGCTCTCCCTCTCTTTCTTTCTTCATTAACGAGCCTGCTCCGTGCCCCCTTGCAAAGTTCTTAGCATCCTGAAGGGAGAAACAGGTTTTGGCATTTCTTTTCCTTCCTTCCTAAATCTTCCTTCCAGTTGGCTCTCACAAACACAATCTCAGCATTTACTTTTCCCTTGCACACTTCCCCCCAAGTTTCCCCCAGTACCACACTTACTCTACCTTTGCCTTTGATACCGGCTTGCTCTTGTTGCTCTCTGTTCTCTGTCATGTGGTTGATTTACTATTATTATGTGTTTATCTCTATGCCACTCATATTGTCTCATAGAAACATAGACATTGATGGCAGATAAGGACTGCAAGACCCATCCAGCCTGCCCATTTCTTTTCTGCCTTGTAAATGTGCCGCACCCGCACGCTCTGTCGTACCTCTATTCATCATTCGTCTGTATTACTTCTTGTGCCTATCCCATGCCTGTCTGAAGCCCTGCACTGTATTCATATCCACCACTTCCTGAGGTAGGCCGTTCCATCCATCTACCACCATTTCTGTGAAAAAGAACTTCCTCACATTACCCCTTAATCAGCCTCCCTCTAATCTCATGCTGTGTCCTCTTATCCTGCTATTCTTCTTATATTAAAACATGTTAGACTCTTTCACATTGTTAATGCACTTAAGGTGTTTGAATATTTCAATCAGATCACCTCTCTCCCCCCTTTGCTCTAGGGTATATATATTGAGCTCCGTTAATCTGTCCTTATATGTTTTCTGATGCAGTCCCTGCACCATTTTGGTTGCCCTTCTCTGGACTGCCTCAATTTTGTTAATGTCCTTGTGACGGGGTGGCCTTCAGTACTGCATGCAGTACTCCAGATGGGGGCTAACCAGTGTCTTGTAAAGAGTGATTATTGCCTCCCTCTTCTGACTTGTGATACCCCTACTAATACACCCTAAAATCCTCTAGCCTGACCTACTGCTTTAGTGGTCTGCTTGGATGATTTCAGGTCATCAGTGATGATGAGGCCCAAGTCTCTTTCTTCTCTTGTGACTGCCAGCAACTCCCCTCCCAGCCTATAGGTGGCTTCAGGGTTTCTCTTCCCTATATGCATGATCTTGCACTTCTTTGCATTAAACTCCAGTTGCCACTTATCCGACCATTTTGCTAGTTTATCCAGATCTCGTCTCATTCTGCCCACCCCATCTGGATCATCTACTCTGTTGCAGAGCTCGGTGTCATCTGCAAACAGACAAACCTTACCCTCTAGTCCATCTGCAATGTCACTGATGAAGGTATTGAAGAGGACTGGCCCAAGGACTGATCCCTGAGGTACCCCACTTGTGACTTGCATCTCTTCTGACTGTATACCATTTACCACTACTCTCAATTTTCTGCCCGTCAACCAGTTTGCCATCCAGTTGGCTAACTTCTGACCCACCTTATTAATCAATCTTCTATGTGGAACAGTATTGAAAGCTTTGCTGAAATCAAGGTAGGCAACATCAACTGCTCCCTCTTGGTCTACCACTCTGGTTACCCAGTCAAAGAAGTCTATAAGATTAGTTTGACAGGACCATCCTTTTGTAAACCCATGCTGTCTTGGATCCTGTGTTCCTATGGATTCCAGGTGTTGTGCTATCATTTCCTTATGAAGTGCCTCCATAATCTTGTCCATTACTGAGGTAAGACTGGCTGGTCTGTAGTTCCCTGCCTCCTCCTTGCTACCACTCTTGTAGAGAAGGATAACATGGGCCATTCTCCAGTCTTCTGGAACCTCTGCTGTGCTCAGAGACTCACTAAACAGTTCTGATAATGTCTCTGCTAGTTCCACCCTTAGCTCCTTTAGTACCCTGGGATGTATGCCATCAGGTCCCATTGCCTTGTCCACTCTGAGCTTATCGAGCTCATGTAGGACCCTTTCTTTTGGGAATGGACTAGTGCTCACATCCCTCCTCTTTGTGCCCATGGTGCTGAGCTGTGGGCTATGCCCTACCTTCTCTTCAGTAAATACTGAGCAGAAGTATCTCTTTAGGATAGATGTTTTTACATGGTCCTCCACCTCACATGCCCCCTTATCTCCTTTGATCTTAGCAATACCCCCTCTGGACTTTCTCCTTTCATTAATGTATCTATAGAAAGTCGTGTCCCCTTCTTTTACTGTTTATGCTAGTGTTTCCTCAGTTTGGGCCTTTGCCTGCCTTACTGCCTTCCCTGCTTCCCTTAGGGAAGTTTGGTATGCCTCCCTATCTTCATCCCGCTGTGTTCCCTTATATTTCCTGAAGGCCTGCCTTTTGGCTCTGACCTTTTCTGCTACTGTTTTTAAGAACCAACATGGTTTTCTTCTTCTTTTGCACTTCCTTTTCTCTCTAACACAATGGGATGTTGCTTCAAGTATTGCATCCTTAATGCTTGCCTACTTTGCCCGCACCCCCTCACCTATATTTCTTTTTGCTAGGGCCAGCTTAACTCTGTTGGCCATCTTATCAAAGTCTGCTCCTCTGAAGTCCCATATTTTTGCCTTGGAATGGGATGACTTAGTTGTAGTGGCCAAATTGAACCGTACCATGTGAAGGTCACTGGCCCCCAGGTGACCTTCTACCTGGAGATCTGTGATCCTTTCCCTGTTAGTCAGTACTAGATCTAGGATAGCCTTGTCTCTTGTGGGTTGTTGAACCAGTTGTTTGAAGCTCTCTCCCTGCAGGGAATCCACCATGTTTCTAGTTCTGGCAGATGTTTCTGCTGGTATTGATCAATCTGTATCTGGCATGTTGCAGTCTCCCATTATCAAAACCTCCCCTTCAGCTGTTATGTTTTGAATATCTTCTAATAGTAATGTGTCTATGTCCTCTTCCTGGTCTAGGGGCCTGTAGACAACCCCAGTTCTTATGGCTGTCCCATTTTCTGTTTCCAGGGTGACACACAGTTCTTCTGGCTTCTTATGTGTATTCTGAATATCTGTGCTTTGAAGTTTTCATTGACATACAGGGCCACTACACCCCTCTTCTGAACAGTACATAGCCAGGTACTGAATTCTCCCAAGTGTGGTTACTGGTAAACCATGTCTTGCTAATTGCTAGTATGTCCAGTTTAGCTTCTGTCATTTTTGCCTGCTGGTCTGGGATCTTGTTTCCCAGATTGCGAGCATTTGTGTACATGATTTTCCATTGGCCAGATTTTGGTGTGTTAGTTTTTGAGTGATGTCTGGCATTTCCCTTGTGCATCGTATGGGGAGCTGGACCTTTTTCCTTACTTGGCGATGTGAATGAACTGCAAACATGCTGAACTCCTGTTTGACCACTAGCTGAGGGGGTAGGGATGTTCTTCCTATTCGATGTATGGGGTGCTGCACCTCTCTCCCCATTTGCTAGTTTAAATATTCTGCAAAGATGGTAAACTTCTGCCCCAATGCACTGACTCCCTCCTTAGCCAGATGCAGGCCATCAAATTTAAAGAACTTTCACTCCAAGAACTGTTGCTAATTCCCTATAAATTTGTGTCCTTTTTCCTGGCATGAGCCCTTGAGCCACATGTTTATCTTCCCTTCTCTGACCTTCTGTCCATCTGTCCCCTTCTCCCAGACTGGCATTATCTCAGAGAAGGAGATGCTTGATGAAATGGATGATAGTTTGTCACCCAGCCTGGTCAGGTGTTCCTTTCTCCACAACTGACCGGCTGGCAAGATCATTAGTCCCTATGTGTACCAGGACATCAATGTTTTCTCCTGCTTCCTGAACCATTTTAGCAATGTGGTCAGTGTCTCTCCACGCTGATGTACCTGGGAGACATCTGACAAGTATCCCTGGCTGGAGATAGGTATCAACTCCCCAAACCATGGAGTCTCCTATGATCAGAAGTTTTTGGAATTTCCTTTTTGATTTTTATGTTTTGGTTCCTGTTTTGGGTGAGTTTTGCTGTGCTAGCTCCTGTGCTGCAGTATCCTGCTCTGCAGTGTCCTATGCCCCTTTGTTTGATTTTTGGAGATAGAGGCAGATACTTGTTTGTAGTTTTTATATGGTTTGCAGAGGTAATATGTTGGAAAGCACCGAGTGATGAGGCACCTAATTTGCCCCTCCTAACCAAGTGCCAGCCTCCCAGACCAACTACCCTCTGTGGTCAAGGTGCTTCTGTTGGTTGTTGGGGAAATGGTGAGTGGTTCTTATAATACTGTATATTTCCTCTTGAATATGAATTTTGAGGTACGCAATCTGTGACAATGCTGCCTGGAGCTGAGCCCTAAGATCTCCAATGGCCTAGCATGTCAGACAGTGTCCAAATCCTATAAAACCGCCCTTCTGAAAAGTGTTCCGCAGTACCTGCAGTTAATGATATCCATTACAGATGTGTTGCTGGGTTTATAACCTGGTCAGAGTAATTAGAAGGAAGAAAATGAAAGCAAAAGTTTGATTTTGTGTTTTGTTTGTTTGTCTTTGTATAACTTGTTATAAGTTAAATTACTAGTGCTCTGTAAATGAGGTCACTATGTGGATACCCCACTAATCCACTCCTTCCTGCTTTGCACAGGAAATGTCATGAGTGAGAATGTCATGACTGGGCTACCCTATAAAAAGAGCGCAGTGCAGGGTGGTTGGGGATGAGGGTGGGTGACTGGGACCTTCCCCTGCCAAAAAAGAAGAACCACAGATGAAAGAAACAAAGAGGTAAGAGCAGAAACAATCAGTCAGCAACAAATGCAGTAACCCGGAATGCTTATCCTAATGATAGATAAAACTGTAAAACCTGTAAAGCACCACCTGTAATAATTTCACAGAAGATATACCTGTAAGAAACACATTGCCACAGGGAAAAATAAAGCAGTAACAGAAGATATACCCTGCAAAAGACAATCTGAATCAGAAGATTACAGCAGTGTTCTGTTAGCACACACCTGCAGGCACACCTTGTAATAATGCAGCAGAAGATATACCCAGCAACAACAATTTGAATCAGAGAAAAATAAAGCAATAAAATGTTAGCAACAAACAGTAACAATGCCTCTCAGTACAAAATAAAAATAACAACACAGAGGAAATCTGCCTAGCCAAAAGAAGTCTTAATCCTTCCCCTTGCTCTGGTAAGGTTCTTTGCATTGTCCTTTCAAGCAAACAGAAGGAAAGAGTTCTGGTGAAGCTAGGTGCCTTTGGCAGCAAACCCAGTCTTCTACCTCCTATCACACTTCTAATGTTAGCTAGGTATTTACATGCTTACCAGATGTACCCTGTATGTAACTATTGCTATGTACAGTAACTTTTGCTTCCCTCCATATTTGTACAATTCTGGTTTTTAAATCCTTTGTACCCTCCTCTCCCAGATTGCACCATGAGATGAGCAACTTGTTGCTCAGTGCGCCTTCCTTGTGAAACATTTCAATAAATAAATAAATAAATAAATATTCATTAAACAAGGGGATGGAGAGGGACTGGAATTATCTAGCAGATACACACAGGGAAGAGGGGTAGACACCAGACTAGTCACAGAAGAGAGAGTGCTAAAGGAACTCTTGAAACAAAATGTGGACAAGGTGATGTGGCCAGATGGAATACATCCCAGAATACTAAAAGAACTCAGATAATTGCTACTGAGACCACTGACAGCCCTATTCAACAAATAGTTGGATGAGGGAGTAATACCAGAGGAATGGAGGTGGGTGCACATGATTCCACTTCACAAAAGTGGAAGCAAGGTAGAAGCGGGAAACTATAGACCAATCTCTTTGACCTCAGTGGTGGGAAAGATAAAGGAATGACTTGTAAAGGAAATTATTGTGGAATATCTAGATGCCAGCAGGGCACTGGACCCAAGGCAACATGGATTTACAACAGAAAGGTCTTGTCAAATGAGTTTGATAGATATTTTTGACTGGGTGACAAGGGTAGTAGATCAAGGAGGAGGTGGTGGGCATGGCATACCTAGATTTTAGCAAGGCATTTGACACAGTCCCTCATTAGAGGTTAATAAAGAAGTTGGGCAGTTGGGCAGTGGGTCACAAGGTGATAAACTGGGTCAGAAATTGGCTTAACAACAGAACACCGAGGGTGGTGGAAAATGGAGTTCAATCTGAAGAAAGGGGAGTAACCAGTGGGGTACCACAGGGTTCAGTACTGGGGCCAGTCCTCTTTAATGTCTTTATTAGTGTCATTGTGAAGGGACTCAAAGGAAAGGTACGCCTCTTTGCATATCACACCCAGATCTGTAATAGGGTTGACACTCCGGGGGGGGTGGAGGAGAAGATGTGGAGAGACTTAGACAATTTGGAGGAGTGATCAAGAGTGTGGCAACTCAGATTCAATGCCAAGAAGTAAAAACCATGCACTTGGGGAACAAAAACCCAGGGAGGAATACACGATGGATGTTTGGTGGTACTAACAACAACCAAACTGGAAAGGGCCTGGGATAGTCATAACAGGTGATCTAAAAGTAGTCAAACAATGTGAAAAGGCAGTAAGAAAAGCAGGGGGATGCTGGGGTGCATAGGGAGGGATATCACCAGTAGAAAACAGAAGGTGGTGATGCTGCTCTTGAGGCAGTTGATGAGGCCTCATCTGGAGTACTGCTGCAGTTCTGGAGCCCTTATCTCTGAAAGGACATTGACAGGGTGGAGGCAGTCCAGAAAAGGGCTACAGAAATGGTGCAGGGGCTACACCAGAAACCATATGAGGACAGCTTGAGGGAACTCAATATGTATACACTGGAGGAAAGGAGGGAGGGGAGGATATGATAGAGACATTCAAATACCTCAAGGGGATCAATAGAATTGAAGACGGCAGCATCTTTCAGAAAACATGTACGATATCAAGGGGTTACAATATGAGGCTGGAAGGCGGAAGACTCAGGGGCAACATGAGGAAGAATTTTTTCACAGAAAGGGTTTTGGATGCATGGAATAGCCTTTCTGATGAGGTTGTGAGGGCAACAATGGTCAGCAAATTCAAGAATGCATGGGACAGACAGAGGACAACACTAGGGGTGGGAAGGAGGTGGTAGGCTGCAGATCAAGTAGGATTTGGAGTTTATACAGTAGGCAGGGAAATGGGCAGACTAGGTGGGCCAGGTGGTCTTTATTTGCCATGACATTCTATGTTTCTATGTAATTAGCATTGTTGAACTTGCTGAAACGATCTTCAAAATAGTATGCCAGCCTCTACAGAGTTATGAGATCTGCAAAGGCCTAGATATTATCTTTGATCGCTACGATGTCAAAGATTCAAAAAATCTTTTGTGCATGCATGAAGGCAATCCTCACAAAGCAATGAAGTCATAATCCATGGTTCCAAAATGCCCATACCAATGCATTGGCTAAGTTCATTGGAAATCCCATGAATAAAGAATATATGGTAAAATTCGTGCCAGAATTATGGTGTGATATGGCAGAAACTTTACTTGGCCCAGAGCAGACAAGCATTTGTCAATGCTGAATTTTGTCTTGCTGACAATAGTAGTCCGGGAGTTGTAGAGATTCACAATAGGAATGGCAGTGAAGTAATGAAGTGACACCAACCCCACCCACCCTGCAGAGACTGGCAGGCATTGGGGTGTGCCTTCCAGTCATCAGCCATAATGCTTATGCCATTTCACCTCACCTTACCCTGCAGACACCGACAAGTGTCACAGTGTGCCATGGAGTCTTCAGTCCTTAAGCTCACCCCATTTCATAAGGAAATATGCTGAGATGGGTGCACTATAGCAGAATGTGGGTGAACTTTGTCGCCAAAGTGTCCAAGGTACACCTTGATGCCTACCAGAGACTGCACGCTGGGCGTGGAATGGGTGTGAGCATTACAGATGAAAATCCTAAGCCACACCCCTGATGTCTGTCAGTATGTACAGGATGGGGCCAGAAAATTGATTAGTGTTTTGCTTGTAAAAGTGCTAATACACTGAAAATGCATAGTACTTGCCTCACTTTGTGTAACAAACATAACAATTCTAGAAAACCTGTATACATACTTTATTTACAATTAGTACTGTCAAAGGAAAAAATTGCTAATCAATTATATAAAAACCCCAGCATCACAATTGGAAACCTTAACACCCCAGGCGTTTGTTGGGTATTTTCACTATAAATTTTCAACATGTGCTTTTTGTGACCCCACCTCATGGACAGTGACACTATCAGTTTGTTAGCTGAAAGGTGATTTTGCACAGTGACTGTGCCATTTAGTGCCACAGGTGTGAAAACACATTTAGGGCAGGATGTGAAAAATTACAGCTGTGCTGTTCATGAGGGGATTTAAAAAAATGGTAATGTTGAAAATCTGGAGTGAAAATATGGAAAATTGATGAAGTCATGAGTGTGCATAGAAACAATTATTTGGGGGATTTTGTTAACCAAATTTTCTACATAGGCATTTTGGGACCTCCGCTCATGAACAGTGGCACTGTGATTTTGTTATTGTGTTCCAAACTTTGACTTCTCACAGTGACAGCACCATTCTGTGCCAGATGTGCAAAAACACATTTTGGTCAGGATGTGAAAAATTACAGCTGTACTGTCCATAAGGAGGGGTGAAGAAATGACAATGTAGAAAATCTGGACTGAAAATATTACAAATTCTCAAAGTTACAAGCGCGCATGGAAACTGCACTATGCACACTCATAATGCAGTGATTTTTCTAAGATTATTTTACCAAATTTTTTACATAGGTATTTTAGGACCTCTGTTCTTGAACAATGACACTGTGATTTTCTTAATCTGTCCCGAACATTGATTCCCTCAGCGACCATGCCATCATGTGCCAGATGTGCAAAAACACCTTTTGGGCAGGACGTGAAAAATGACAGCTATACTGTTTATAAAAAGGTATGGAAAAATGGCAATGTTGAAAATCTAGAGTGAAAATATTAAAAACTCTTGAAGTTACAAATGTGCATGCAAACTGTGCAATGCTTGTGCATAACAGTCATTTTTTGGAATTTTTTCACCAAATTTGCAACATATGCTTTTTAGGAGCCCACCTCATGAACTGTAGCACTGTTGTTTTGTTACTCAGTCCCAAAAGGTGATTCCGTGCAGTGACAGCAAAATCACCTTTCAGGGGTGAATAATGAAATGACAGTGACTGATTTCATGAGGTAGGGTCCCAAGAACCCCATGTTGAAAATTTTGAGTCAAAAGTCAAAAACATGGCCAAGATAGCCACCTAAGTTGAAAGACCCCTATTTATGACATTATATAGCTTACCAGCATTTATTCAGTTTGTGGTCAGCTTTGAAGAGTACAGACGTGTTCCTGCTCCACCGAAGATCATTGCACCAGACTCTGGAGGTAAGTATGGGGTGAGGTTGTGTGTGGGAAGATGAGGTGCACAGAGGGTAGGTGCGGGTTGGGGGAGGGGCCATCACCGACAGTGAGGGACCGTTTCCTTTGTTTCAGGTTTAAAAAAATATATATATCAGCAGGGACCGTTTTCTTTCTTTACAGGTATGAAACAAAATGTTGGGGACACTGGGGTGGGCTCCCAGTGTGCCCCATGACTTACGGGACATCATCTTGACCACACTGGGGTGGGCTTCTAGAGTGGCTTACCTTGGGGTGGGCGGGGATGGGAACATGCCGACACAGTCGGCTTGCAAACACAAGAAGACACACTGGGGTGGGCTCCCAATGTGCCACACAATCTTGGAGGGTGGGGGGTTATTATGCATGTCGACAGGGGGATTGGACACCCCCAAATTTGGTTTCATTGCAGCATTGCAACAGGTGGATGGCAGAGCCATTACCATGTTTACTCGGCTTTTTCACCAGGCAAGGCACATAGGGGAGGCATATCATCGATGCTGCTGCATGACAAGCTTCGCTCTGATTGCAGTGGCTAAATCATTACAAGTCAGTGGCATTAAAAAATACTAGTGTCACTGCTAGCATGCTCGCTAATTGGTGAATGAGGAGATGCACCTTTCAAAGCATAGGCTGTATTCACCAAAACTGATACAGCTTTGCATTTCTCCTACTGATCTTATGCTGCCACAACATGTTGCTTGCGCATGTGCAAGACAATATAAAAATGGTTATTGCACGTGGATTCAAGGACAGCCTCATTGCTCCCATGGTCACTTCAGATGGAGTTGTAGACCAAGAAGATCTATTCTTATTGTATAAGAATGCAGATACTTGGCTTCTGCTTCAATGTTGCATATGCTTCCTGAGAATACCCTCATGTAGTGGTGTGTTCTCCAGGCAGACATTGCAGTTCTCTGTGTACACTTTATTCACAAACTGGGAGCAACTCAAGATCTTTGCTTTCATACTGATGTGAAGGATAAAGCTAGGTTTATATCAACCCACACTACAGCAGCTGAACTTGGCCAACAACTATGCAGAATGTTGCCAGCAGTACACACACACATACTGGGTGTGAGTCAAACAGCAGTATTGCAAGGTTCACAAACTAAAGTCATAGAAGCTTGTCAAGAAGAATCCACACAAATTTATAAACTTTACCAAATTTGGCACTATGGTGAATATACCTCCTGCACAGCTAAAATCAGTAGAACTCCTGAAAAGCCTCTCTATGACCCAATGGTTAACTCAGTGGATATATATGGTGTGTGATATAAGCTTTTCTGTCACAAACAGGCTCAGAATGAAGCCATCCCCCCAACTTCTGATAGTGTTCTGCAACATACCAAACACGCAAATTACCTGACTCTTATCTGGAACCATGCCCTGGAAGCCGACCCTGACATCACATCCCATCCCCATTTGAAAATGGTAGGTGTCACAACAAGGGTGGAGACTAGGGCTGTGTGAATACCTTTTTTTGAATATTCGGCCGAATATTCATTATTTGGTGCCAAAATATTCAGGCCCAGATATTCAAAAGGGTTGCTCCATGCGCAACAGGGTTGCGCATGCGCAAGTCCTACATTGCGCCATTCTGCGATATTCAGCAGGAGGCAGTTGCTCCACTGGCAACAGGTTGCACAAAAGAGCAATGCAAATGAATGCATGCTCAACAGGAGGGGAGGAACCATGCATAGCCGCGCAACCTGATATTCAGTCGGGTTGTGCAGGCTGTGCACATCACCCTATTCTTCTGCACAACCTTGAGCCAAAAAAAGGATCAAGTTGAGGCCACCACAGGTGAGCTGCTGTATTGCAGAGGCGCAACACAGCAGCTGCCACCCTGGCTGGCCCCAACTTCGAATCCCTGTGCCCCCACCAGCCCGTCGCGGGCAGTACAGTCGCAGAACCCCCCACACACATCTCCACAGCCCGATCACAGGCAGAACCTGCTAGAACCCCCAGTGCCGATCGCGGGCAGAATTTAACCCTCCCCAACTCCGAATAAGTCCCTGGTGGTCCAGTGGACCGTAAAAGCCAATCATGGGCAGAATGTCACCAGCACAACCCCCAAACATCTCCCTGGTGTCTAGTGTCCCCCCCCACCCACCCGAAGCCCCTCCACCGCTCCCCCCAGGCAGGCAGAGCAGCATCCACCCACCTGCCGCCCGCCGCCCCGCCTCCCGCCGACTGACTGTCGGTAGGGCTGCACGCCCAGTAAGTGCAGAGCTACAGCCAATGGGCATGCAGCCATACCGTCATGACAGTCAATTTAATGTGAAACTGAAATGTTTGAGGAACCTAATTAAGCAGCTGGTCTGCGTTCTTCATTCTTTGCATGCAGTTTCACAAATGCCAGAAGCCTGCAGCAGTACAGTCCTCACTGCACCAAATGGCACACACCTAAAACAGTACATTTCTGTACTACAAGCTGCTAAATGGTTGCACAGTCTCTCACACTGCATCCAAACTGTAAATCTATTGGGTCTGATTTATGATCTCTGCAATAGCAAACATAAAGAAAATCTGTCTACTGACTCTAACTAACATATCAGTGAACTGCACAGTACACATAATTCCACACCGAAGCCTTCAGTTCTTAATTTCATTTCTTCACATGTTACGGCAACCTAAACATGACCTCTTTAAACTGGTACTACTTACATGATATATGCTCTGAAACTGTATAATTCTTGCTGTCGGTCTCAGTAAAAAAAATAAAGCTGAGTGTCTCAATGACAACTTAAGCACCTCACACAATTGAAACTGCTCTCTTACATGTAACAAATTACATATATATTACAAATAACATATAAGCCAACCACAAATGAACAAGTTACGCACAGCAGCATGCAACACAAATTAAACACTACACATAATAAAATATAGGGAAAAAGGAAAATCACACACAGTATCTACAGGAAACCTCCTGGACATGTCCCCACCACCAAAACATATTATCCAACCATGGATCACATTCACCCACTCATCAACCTATTACCACTCACACACACAATGACCAATCACACAACATATACAAACCTCATTCATACCCATTTAGTCACCACAGCAACTCACAGCAACAGAATGACATAAGATAAAACAAAACAAATTAAAGATTCCACACCTATTGTATAAATCACACACATGATGTGCAGATCATGGGATATGGCAAATATTCTCACTCCTGCATCATGAGGCATGGATATCTCACTCTGCAGGAGAATATTTTCCATATGCAACTCCTGCCTATCATGCATCTTATATATATATATATATATATATATATATATATATATATATATATATATTCCATGCAAAAACTTTGTTAATGGATCATTTAGGGTTAAAACACATAAAGTAAGGAAATTAGACCTTTAGAGTTGCCCCTCCACCTGCTTATACCCCCCCTCCTCCTGAGATTGACAGAAGACAGGGTGTGTCTTTGGGGTTGTGAGGCCTAAATGTCACCCCATTCCATGTGTAATCACATTCACAAGCCACAGTAAAGAAGAATAGGGTGACATTTAGGCATCACAACCCCAATGACACACCCCATTGTCTGTCAAACTTTGGAGAAGGGGGGTACATGGGGGGGGTAACCCTAAAGGTTTCATTTCATTACTTTTTGTGTTTTAACCCTAAATGATGCATTAATGAAGTTTTTTGCATATAATTTCCTTACTTTATGAGAAAGAATAGAAAAGTAGAAAGTCACACAAGTTGATGGGAGTGCTGGGCCCTTCGGGCCCCATGCTCCCACCAACTTACAAATTTCTGCCTAATGTAACAGTACAAGTAATGATTATGATATGTATTGGTGGGAGCGCATATGGGTGAGAGTTTCGGGCCCAAAACAAAGCAAAGTTTCCTTCATCAGAGTGGCATAATTCCACACCTGTTTACATGTCAGACACCTAACCACTGAAAAGTACCTCCATGACAGTAAGGCTAGATATCCTATAAATGTGAAGCCACTACTACAATGCAAAATGCTATACAGAAAACATAAAGTATGTCACACAATATGCAAATTAATTTTCCGACAGCTAAATACAATAATTCACATGTACAGGACATCCCCTAAACACCCTACGAATTTCAGTTTAAAAGACCAAACCGTTTCCGAGATACAACATTTGAAAGTTTGAGATTTTCATTCATCACAGTGGCAGAATTCTACATCTAATGACTGAAAAGTACATCCATAGCAGTAAGGCTAGCTACCCTATGAATTTCAAGCCACTATCACAATGCAAAATACTGTCCACAAATGTAAATTGAACCACACAATATCTCCACACAAAATGTATTGTTCAACACCTAAACACCATAATTCACATCTGTGGGACATCCTTTCAACACTTTCTAAATTTCAAGTTAAAAGACCAAATCATTTCCAAGATATTTAATTTTCAAAATTGTTCAAATTGGACTATCTGATCCCTCCAAATCTGGCCATCTAGTCCGTCGCTCGCAATCAAAGATCGCGATCAAAGAATCTCATGATCAGATAATTTGCAGGCTCATGACCAAAGAATTTGAAGGCTCACAATCAAAGAATACACAATGGTAAAAGTCAAGTTTTAGACAAAAATACATGAAACCACAACCATGACTCAATAGAACAAAGCCCCCTGAATAAAACCCATCCTAGTTTGGCTTTATAAATCACCCCATGCTGAGAAAATTGATTTTTTTATTCTGGCCATCTAGTCGCGCCCTTGCGATCAAAGATCATGTGTGGTCAAAGAATCTTGCAATCAAATAATTTGCAGGCTCGCAATCAAAGAATAAAAAATGTTAAATCTAAAGTTTTACCCAAAAATACATAAAACCACAGCCACGACTGGATAGAACAAAGCTCCTGAGCAAACCCCATCCTAGTTTGGCTTTATAAGTCACCCCATAGCTGAGGAAATAGATTTTTTAATCTGGCCATCTAGTCATGTCCTCATGATCAAAGATTACTTTCAAAGAATCTCACAACCAAAGAATTTGTAGACTTGCGATCGAAGATCATGAGCGAGCCGTGATCAAAGAATTAAAAACTTAAAAACTCTATTTTTTGACCAATTTAAAAGAAACCACAGGCATGGCTCAATAAAGGGAAGACCCCTGAGTAAAACCCATCAGAGTTTTACTTCAGATGTCCCCCCTGAGCCAATATATTTGTATTTTTCCGACCTCAAACTGAAAACAAGATGGCAGCCATTGTAATCAAAGAATTCCTAGCGATCAAAGATTCTTTGATTGCAAGCCTGCAAATTCTTTGATCATGAAGAGGGATCAGATGGCCAAAACCCCATTCTTCTTTTGCAAAATAACTGTAAATTTTCCCATTGACTTATGATGGTAACTTAAAAGTTTAATAACTTTTGAATGGATTAATATTTTTTTTCACCAAACAAAAGAGGCAGGTTCATTGACCAAAGCTCTTTCAGACATGCCAAGTTGCAGAGTGGCACACCACACAATGGTCACACAATGCCACAGCCAAAATCTGAAAAACTGCCCACATAACTGGCGAAAAGTGCATTTTTCAGCATTTTGGTGTACAAAACCGTAAAGCCAACCGAAACACAATTTGGCGGATCATGTGATCTACAATGTCCCACCAAGTATACCAAATCTCATTCAAATCCGTTAAACAGATCCTAAGTTATTAACGCACAAATTTCAAGTCTAACATACAAGTGGCTTCATAACACTATATATATATATATATATATATATATATATATAGTAAACAAATATTGTTAATCCCAAAAGCTGAACTTTATGTTTTTAGTATATAAATGTTTATGAAAAACTGTGGCTGTTTCAACTTGAATCAGAACACTGTGTCTATTGTTTTCCTTGGGATTTGTAGTTTCACTCCTTAATTACTCTTTCCTTCTGATGCCCCAGGTAGCTCTGATAATCATTTGTTACGAGAGTTTCTAAGTCAGTGTGAAGGCATTAAGTAACTTCTGTTCTCCTAGTCCTTAATAAAATGCAGGGGCTCCACAACTAGATCACTCCACAGACTTGTTCTGTTGCTTGGTCCAGCTTCCAAACTAGTGTGTCTTGTTCCAATATGATAGATCCACCTCATACCTCTCCCACATGAATCAAAAAGAAGGTGAGGTGGATCTTTAGGAGCTTCTTGTGTGGAGGTGGGGGTGGATCTTACTCTCCCCAGAAAACTAATGCTGCCTCCCACTACTTGGGTTCCAGTTCTTTTACTGCCAGTTTAAGAAAGAAAATAGTACCCTACAACCATTGACTAACATGAAAGCTTATTTATTTTTTGGGGCAGAAAACATTTCTTGGAGGAGGGTAAGGTGGAGGATACTATTTACACCTTCAGTCAGTTCCATGGACAGAAAACATGACATCACTCCTTTGGTACATGCAAAACATCTGCAGGCTCCAACTACTGCAGCCGTAAAAAACAATGGTTGTGGAATGGTGATGTCAAAAACTGCCAACTACTTACAGGTTCAATGTGTTTCAATGATGAACTAAAGATTTTTGAATCTTTATCAAAAGAAATAGATACTTATTCAGCAACAAACTTTGTATTTTATATGTTAGCACTATTAGGGTCCATCTATTATATATAATTTTACAATTTTCTTAAACAGTAATTGGTGTTTCTTTTTTTGGTGTAGGTGTGTTGTGAATTTAACATTTGCCCATGAATTGCAGAAAATTTGGCCACTTCACATAACATTTGTGAATTGCACACACTACACAATTCAACCCATTTGTGGTGAATTTCAGTACATGAAATAATGCAGCTAACATTTTGCAGCCAGTTTCTGACTCATAGTGTGTCAATCTGCATAGTAAAATTTGTTACAAGGTATATAGTGTGCATGTAATGTGCAATTTGTGTAATAAAATTCTTGCAATTATACAAATGTCCACTACATATATTCATACACTATGCTACGTACTGTGTTAACTGTGTAGTTTTTGTACTACACCTAGATATACTTTTGTCCCAGAAAATGCGGTTAGGAGGAAAAATATTTCCTCATAAGTTATTCCAAAAAATCACAGGTTATGAAAAATTACATACATTTCTATGAAATCTATAGTATTTTAGTGGGGTAAAATTTTACTTCTCTATAAACAACAAAAGCCAACAAAATAATTACCAAGGCATCTCTAGGCCCCAACATTTATTCTTTAGGACACACATCCTTAATAAGCACATACTCATTAATCGTGTACACCACTTCCTCACAGGCCAAACTATCAGCAATAGGGTTCAACCCTCAGGCTGTCCAGTGGCTCAAAGGGAACCTCTCTGAATGTTCACAGACTATCTTTAGCAAATATGTGTTCTCTTTCCTGCAATCCTGCAAACTGGTATGATCTGTACTTAGGCTAGTTTATTTGTTTTGTTTTTTGTCATTTTTAAAGCAGCAGTGCATAAATGCGGTGAAAATGTTGACCTATACTTTTCATGTTATTTGATATTACCCCTAATCTCTTGACTTGTATGTCAATGCACACTGACTGGGAGTGAGTGAGAATGGCAGCTGAACTGACAGCTGCAGCATGCGAGCCATATACTCTGTAGGGACATTTCTCTGGTAATGTCAATAGCAATCAATCAGTTCATCATTTTTTTTTTAAACTTTATATCTTTATTCTTTTCAGATCAGGTATATAATTACATACAAAGGATATACAACAGCTTTTTACATACAAATGTTACAATTAATTCTCACAGGCAAATTCAACGAGATAATTAATTAATAGTCTGATTAGGAGAGAGGGACAGTTCATCATTTTAAAAATAATAATAGTCACTCAATGAAAACTACCTGATTCATTTGGTTTTATACTCCCTTCGATCACAGTGTAAAATGCAAACAGCTATGAGATGTGCATGTGTGTGCGTTTTGGTGTGTGGGGATGGGGTTAGTGTAATATCAGAGTTATCATTCAGACATGCCATTATACTCACTCACAATGCAATTTATGGGATTTGTGTTTTACTTTCTGTTGAAGAAACCAGGCACTTGATAAATATTTATATGGGGACTAACTGTAACTTATGAGACTGCTACCTTCATGACATGTTGCTTACACCTATTGCCATTTGTAAAAATCTGTATACCTAGTGAAAGACACCCAGCTCAGACTAATGTGCCTTTTTTAGTAGAATTATTCAACAGTTTTTCAATTGCATTCATGAGCACATGGTTATACAGAAAACCAAGCTGTTTGTCAGTTAAATATATAACAACCATGCAGGAGCCTCATTAAGACTAATATTGCAGATTTCTGTGTATAACTGAGATAAAAAAAAAAGATTCAGATATTACCTACAGCAATGAATCAAGTATTTTTCATTCAGTAACTGACAATTATTATTTTTAAAATAATAAGCCAATTGATTGCTGTTGGTATCACTGGAGAAGCGTCCTTTCGAGTGCGTGGCTGTTATGCTGCAGCTGTCTGCTCAGCTGCCACGCATGTGACTTCTGATCAGTGTGTATTGACAGAGGCATCAATAAACTAAATCAATGAGAAAAAAAGTTAATTACAATCATGTCATGATGCGATACCAGATACTGTTCACACAGACTCAGCCATGATAGGAGTTTAAATGAGATCTTCATTGCTTTTAATTTAAACCTAAATCAATAAAGAATGACAGAAAAAAATACACAAGAGCCAGTGAGAAATAATAAGACAGTCTTTGTTTTATTACATTACAGTGGACAAAACACTATTTTATAAATCTTTTGGATTCATATTTGCCATTGATTTTCAATCCACAATTCAAACATTCATTCCATATTTCAGAGACTCACTGAACTGCAGAATGAATGTATGAATTGTGGATTAATGTATTAAGCTGCAGATACAAATCTGCAGATGTGACCACAGGCAGTATCAGTTCTATGAATTTTTTTGCTGCAGTTTATTACAATAATCCACAATTCATACATTTATTCCACTCTTCTATGTCAGAATTTCTGTGAAAGTTGCCAAAGTAAATTTCAAAATTTTTCAAAAGTGGAATTCTGACTTTTGCCAAATTTCTGCCAGTAGAAGTTTAGTTTCGCATAGCCCTACTGCACGTTAATTTTAATATTGACTCATGTGCCAAAATCATGGCCTTGCACTGTTATGTATCTGTCAGGGAACTTAATGGATCACTGTAAGAACTCGTAGATATATACAAGTACAGTACCTAGGTTTTTGACTGACCTTATCGTTAACCTCCATTTAACAAATAATGTGTTAAATATTAAGAATATAATAGTGAATCAGCAGGAGGATTTAGAAATAGATTTTATTTCCAAGTTCAGAAAATTGTTGGCAATTTTTAGCAATACACTTACTGTGGGAGGCATAGAAAAAGGTCCAATACCCAGAAGAGAAAGGGAAACTTAATGAAAAGATACCTAATATACCTAATATAGACAGCTAAAAATAATAGTTAAAGGACTTAGTAGATTAGTTAGGGTTTATAAATCCCTTTCCTATGAACAAGC
The DNA here is from genome assembly GCA_016271365.2 of Neoceratodus forsteri. Classification (NCBI taxonomy): domain Eukaryota; kingdom Metazoa; phylum Chordata; order Ceratodontiformes; family Ceratodontidae; genus Neoceratodus; species Neoceratodus forsteri. Next base: position 108,393,364 of record CM057456.1, on the reverse strand, counting down.
AATTATCAATGTAAGAAAAAAAAAAATTACTGGCAGCCAAAAACAGAGGTGTGAAAAGAACTTATAGGGTGAGCTTTTTATAGGACTAAGTTGTTTGCCAGGAGTTTGTTCAGTAAGCATAAAACCAAGAGCCCAACCTGCAGTTCATGCACCAAAGTGAGTACCATTAGCCATGAAGCCCACAATAAAAGATGAACTACGGGTACTGAGAATGGAAAACCTGGGGTTAGTCATCAGGGTGACAAAGCCCACAGCTCCATGGTGGCAGTAGAGAAACAGAAGTCTCTGCTTAGACCCTTTTGACCTCAACATAATAATGTATGAATATTATGGGCTGCCCATACTGGAGAACTTTTCACATAAACTGTCAAGCAGGGCAACCTAGTTCATTGTACTTGATGCCCAGGTAGACTGTTGGCAGCTGCAACTGGATGAGATAAGTAGTCAACTGACAACTTTCAATATGGCATTCGGTAGATGGCACTTCACCCGGGTGCCTTCCATAATAGCATCTACAAATTACATGTTCCAGAGGAAATCTCATAAAATTATAGAGGATTCCAGGGTGCTGAAGTGATCATTCATAACTTCCTTGTATATGGATCCACAAAGGAGGAGCATGATTGCTGCCTTGTGGTGCTTCTGGAGAGGTGCAGGCAAGTGAACTTAAAACTAAATCCAGATAAAATCCAGATAAGTCAGACAAAAGTAACCTATTTTGGACATTGACTCACCAATGAGGGGCTAAAACCAGACCCCAAGAAGCTTAGTACCGTCAAGAAGATGAGACCTCCAAATTCCCATAAGGAGTTTGAGACAATACTTGATTCTTTCAACTACTTGTCAATATTCTCCAAAGGACTGGCACAAGCCACAGCCTCAGTCTGCACACTGCTGAAGGGAACTGTAGAATTGTCTTAGGATGCCTATATGGACAAGGCATTTGGAAAAATAAAAACTCTAATATGCAGACAGCTTGAGCTCTTTTTACAGTACTTTGATGTAACAAAACCAGTGGTACTACAGTTGGGTGCCTCTCAAGCAAGTCTAGGAGCTATTCTAGTTCAAGAAGGGAAGCTTGTTGCTCACATCTCCCAGGCTTTGACTCCTGCACAAGTAAACTATGCTGAAATTGAAAAAGAAATGTTGGCAATTGCCAATGAGTTTGAAATATTTTATCATTGCATTTCTGACCAATCTGTAACAGTGCAGTCAGACTACAAACCTCTTCAGCATATTATCTTGAAATCATTGCTGCCTTCATACCCTTGTCTGCAATGCATGATGATTCTCCTACAAAAAGATGACTTTACATTTACATACAAGCCAGGCAATGACATTCCAATTGCTGATACACTGTCTGGAGTGTTCAAACCTAGACAGGACCCCCAGGAAGAACCATATCTAGAAGACCAAGTGCACACTGTGTTAATGGCAATGCCTGCAGCCAAGTCATACCAAAACAAAATCCATCATGCAACACAACAGAAAAATCTATGGTGCTGCTGACAAAAGTGTCTACTAGTGGGTGGCTTACTCATTGATCACAGTTGCACCCTGAGCTGCATGGTTTCTGGAACTTGTGAGCAGATCTGACATATGCAAATGGTCTGACTCTAAAAGTGGGAACGATAGTGACAACAGCTGACCTCCAATCAGAGACTATCACTAGAAACACCAGTGGCATTTTAAGTGGTGCTCAGCAAGCACCATGCCAGAGATACAATACACTGTTCTGGCATAGAGAAAAACATAGAACAGCTGCTGTCAGTTTCATGAGAGAAAAGTAAAAGATTGTCTGAACACTTCACATACTTCTGGAGCAACAGCAGCAATGCATTGATTCAGACCTGCTGTATTTATCCTAGAGGAGATCATTTACTTAATTGCTATTGACTATTTCAGCAAATATTTAGAGCTGATTCAACACACACTATAGTGAATCAATTGAAACTCATTATGTCACAGCATGGTGCATGTGAGAGCTAGTGTCCAACAACGGTCTGCAATACACTTCAGCTGAGTTCAAAGTATTCACCACCAGCAAGGGCATTAAACATGTGATGATCAGTCCTTATGTTACACAAAATAATGGATTTGCAGAAAATATGTTTAGATAGCAAGAACCTTCTAACCAAAGCTAAGCATAGTTGTCAAGATTTCTACATTGAGTACTGAAGTACTGTTACACAAATTGGACAACCTTGACTCACACAACTTCTCATGAGCCAAAGGTTGAGGTCCAGTAACCAGTTTCAAGTCTGAACCACAAGGAATTCCTGCATCAAAAATTCAAAGCAACAGAACAGACATGAATGTAGTGCATATCCACTGTCTTAATTATCAGCTGGAACACCAGTTCTCTACAGGTTATCAAATAGAAGATGGTACACTGCAAAGCTTTTGTCTCTAGGTTCTACATCATCAAGACAGATCAGTGACAGGTATTCAGACAGAAGAGACACCATCCTTGCAAGTCTTATCTATATGTTCCTAACAAGCGGAAAAATTAGGTTAGCTGAGAGCTTACCTGTACTACAGGTTGTGATTTCCAACCTGACTGTCCAGGTAATCCCTTTCATTCTAGTGCAGAGGTATCAGAATGCTTGGACATCCTGCAAGATACTGATCAAGTTGCTGCTGAAAAGTCTGAGAGTTCTCTGAATCAATCTGATCAACTGAATCTTACAAAGCTGAAAGTGTCACCTCTACTTATACATCTAAGCAAAAAGTTATTTACTCTAGAGCAGGTAGTTTGTAAACACCCAAAGTTTGGAATGATTTTGTTACTTTATTTATTTATTGAATTTTGATAACCGGGTAGGCCCGCTGGGCCCTGAGGGTCCCTTTTTCAGGGGTGACCAGGAGAAACATAATGGTATTACATGTAATAACATGGTATTCATGATGAAAAGACATTACACAGGTATTAGCTGATATACAGGTACAATAATTACAGCTTTGACATTGATTCATAACAGTAGAGGCATACAATCCACAGAGGTTTGGCACAACTCTTATCAGTAAGGTTATCGGCCTAAGTCGGTGGGAGGGGGGCCCGTCAGGTGCCATGACATAGGCAGGTGCTTGCCTCGAGTAGATGATCCTTGAGCCTGGTGCGGAAGTTTCTGAGTGAGGGAGCTTTCTGAATCTCTGGTGGAAGTTTGTTCTACAGATATGGGGCTGAGAAGGAGAATGATTTCTGGCCTGCGCTGGTCCTGGCTCTGGGGGTTTCAAGTAGAGTCCTCTCTGTGGACCTCAGGGTTCAAGGGTTATATTTGATGGCTAAGGTTGATGAGAGGCTGGGTGGCGCTGTGGGGCTGAGAGGTTTAAAGGCAAGGCAGAGGAGGGGGTATTGGAGATAAGCATCAAAAGAAGGCCACTGTAATTTGGCCATTGTGTCACAGTGGTGGCTTCTGGAATGATCCTGGGTAGTGAACCTTGCTATCTTGTTGTATCAGAACTGCATCCGGTGGACCTCCAGCTTTGCCATACCCTGCATTACAGGCGCTGCATAGGTCAGTTTGGGGAGTAGGATGCACGAAGCAATGGAGAGCCTGGCTTCCAGAATAAGCTGGTCCTTAATCCGATACAAAATGCCAAGTTTCCCATGGATGGTCTGGGTCACTTGTTCCATATGATTCTTGAAAATGAGACCTTGGTCAAGCGTAAGCTCTAGATATTTTAAGCATGGCACAACTTCAATGTTGGTTCCAGCCAGTGACTTAAGCTGTAGGAGCTGGTCCTGTCTTGCCCTAGGAACCTGGCCCTGAACAGCATGGCTTTTGTTTTGCCTGCATTCAAGGCCATTCTTTTTATGTTTAGCCAGTTCTCCAGTGAAGTAAGGTCTGATTGGAGTAAGTGTCTGAGACCCCCTAGGTTTTCAGAGGAACAGAATATAACAGTGTCATCTGCTTACTGAACGACTGTGCATCCTCCATAGTGGAGGTTTAAATCGTTGGTAAACAGTGAGAAAAGTAGGGGACCAAGGATTAATTCCTGTGGTACTCCCTCCTTTAGGGGTAACGGGTCAGATAGCACATCCTTCCAGTTCGCTGTTTGGGTGCGGTCAGCCAAATAGCTCTTAAACCACTTAAGAGCCAGAGTGTCTAGGCCTATTGTTTTAAGTTTTTCTAGTAGGAGGTTCTGGTTGACAAAGTCAAAGGTCTTGGACAGGTCTATGAATACTGCGCTGGTGGGGGTCCCTTAGTCCATGGCACTGAGTACTTCTGTTGTTAGGTATGTGAGGGCAGTGTCAGTGCCATGGTTCATTCAAAAATCATGTTGTGATGAGGCCATTAGTTGGTGCGTCTCCAGGAAGTCTCGGAGTTGGCTATATACTAGTCTTTCCTGCAGCTTAGCAAGCAGACAGAGCAGGGAAATTGGTCTATAATTACTCGTGTGCTCCCTGGTTCCACCCTTGTGGATGGGAACCACGTTAGCCTGTTTCCACTGGGTTGGAATGGTGCCTTCCAGCAGAGATCTGCTTATGAGCCAGCTCAGAGGTCTAGCAAGGGATTGGGTGCCATCTTTGAGTAGCCTGGGATTAATTCTATCGGGTCCTCCTGGGCCTTTGGTTTTCAGGGCCCTCAGAAGGGCTAGTACCTCATTGGTCCTGACCAATCTGAGGTGAAAGAGTGGCCGATGTAGTTTTGGGGATTCAGTGTTTGTGGGTGCCAAGGGGTGATGGGATAGTCCAGCCTTATATGTGTCAAGGTTGGTGAAGTGATGGTTGAGGACTGTGGCAATTTGTGGGCCATCATGGACTAGCCTACCATTGGCTTCCATGGGGCCCAGTTCAGCCTTGGGTTTTCCTCTGATCAACTCACTGATATGTGACCGGAATAGTTTAGGGGTGCCTACTCTATTTTTTTGAAGTGGGGTGACGTATTCCCTTTTAGTCCATTTTATTGAGCTCTTGCATTTGTTATGCAGGGCTTTATATGTCGCCAGGTCAACTGGGAGAGAGGACTTCTTAAACCTCTTCCAGGCCTTGTCCCTTGTTACAGCCTGACTATTGTACAGTGCTCATATTGCTGATAACTGTCCAATGTGTATTCCTTGCTTTGTTGTTTATTACTAGTTAATCATCTTAAGGAGGGGAATGTAATGTATGGTGAATCTCATACAGTGAGCTGTGTGTTATGTGTAAATATGTGCTGTGCCTTTAAATGTATGCATTAGATCTTTTAGAGGACTGAAACAGATAGTCCACCTCTGTCCAGGGTCAAGAGGAAGAGATGGGAAGTTATGTACTAGGAAGTAGTTGGTGGGCAATGTTGCTGATGTACTGTGGAGTGAAGATCAGAGAATAAAGTCTGGCTGTGTACGTTACTGTTGAGTTCTGATTTTTATTATCAACATTTAGTTCAAGATGTCTCACCTGGCATCAGCTTCCTGATGTTTTAAGATACAGGGTGTTTCTCCCCACTTGATCTGTGTTAGTTCAGTACTGCCCCCTTTCTCCTGCCTGAAGCAGTTGAGCATGCAAGACACTCCAGTTCACTATCCTGACTTACAGTACGAACACTAGTAACTGATACCATGTAGCTTAGGCTGGTTGAAGGCAATTCTAAAGTGATGTTTTCACTTTACCTAGTCTGGTATTTTTTTTTTTACAGTGAGGTCTTTTAGGGCTCTTGTTGCTATTGTTTCTCACCAGAGTTTGGACTCTGGAATGTACTTCCTTCAATAGTTCACCAAGAGACAAAAAGGTTTTTACTTACGTCTTTGTTGTGGGTCTGACCCAGTTTGTAATGGACTCTAAATTTTTAATTCCTGGTTTGATATGTTCACCATCCTAGTTCTGTGTCTTAGGTACTGTATATAGCTTCTGCCATCTCCAACAGGCACTGATTGTGAGTTCTGCCCATTGCAACCTTGCTAGCACATCAGTGATGTAAGACATATTTGCCCAAGTCTCTCTGCTAATAATGTCCAGTTAAGTGGTCACATACTCATTAGCTTCATGTAGGATTCAATCCACATGCTTTTGAAAGGTTGTGTGGCAGCTTTTTATCTCAAACGTCATAGGGAGCAATTTTGAAAGAGCCCTTAGAGCAATGCAAGTTGCGTCACTCTAGGGCTGCGGCAAGCTCCGGATGCGTCAGAGACCCTGTGCCCAATTTTACAAAATGGGGGTTCCTGTGCCAAAAACCCAGGAGTTGTTGCAGCTGTAGGCTAGCTCCAAACAATTGGAGCATCTTTGGAAATTGCCACAAGGATCCCCCCCAACCAGAAGCAAATAAACTGAGGGGCCGTGATGGTTTGGGGTGATGAAACTGCTTACCAGGAGGGGGCTGGGGGCAGAAGGGGTCATCCTCCTCCTCCTCTCTCAAGTTGGAGCTCATTGACAGGCTCTGCCTCTCCTACTGTACATTCCCTTGTACAAACTCTCACACCATAGCCAGTCAAAACTATACAAATCTGTAGATTGACCCTTCCTTTTTTATCTACTCATCCTACTAGCAGTAGACATCCACCTTTCAACCTCTGTCACTCCCAAATGGCCTTACCCTTTACCACCTCAGTGTCAGAGTCTACTCTCAAAGATTGACCTACTCAGAGTTTGGGTATCCCAACACCCCCTTAACATCATCTGCATCACTGAATCATGGCTAACTCCCAGAATCTCTGATTTCCTACTCACTTTACCCTAGTACCACCTCTACTGGCAAGACTGCACCAAGCGCAGGGGTGGAGTAGCCATCTAGTCCCAACAAGACCTAACATGCTATGTCATAACTTCATAACTAGTGAGTCCATTCCTAAGGTTAAGGCACATGAGCTACTCATTATTAAACAACTACTCCCCTCCTTTCTACCCATTTTCAGTGGAGTGTTCTACACCTCCCTCAACCCCTTCTTCTGTGGCCAGTACTATCTCCTCCATATCATCCCTAGCATCATCCACTGAACTTATTTTGCTAGGTGACTTCAATTTGAACTGTACCACACTGCACTAAGACATACAAGGCAACAAATTGAATCTCTAAATCTCCAAAACTCATAACCCACCAGACTCAACCCCACTCCCATAACCATACCCTCAAGACTGGATCCTTGCCTCACACTCCCATTGTATCTGCTCCACAGGTACACTCCCAGATATTTTCAGTGACCACATCATGACTTACTGCATGCACAACTGCAGCTACTCCACTCTTCCCCTCCCTACCACTGGGTCAGAGCCTTATGATCCCTAAATATTACTCATGCTCCTACACGATCTTGTTTCCTCCAATTGGTTACTATTCTACTCTTCTACTAGTGTCAACACTGCACTCTCACCCTTCTGGAACTAAATAAAGCATGGAACATCTATGCCCCCTCATAATGTCGAATAGTAATACATATCCACCACCCTTTTAATATCTATAAGACACCATCAAGCTCTGCACCTCTAATGACCAAGCTTGGTCCCATTACAAGAGCTTCACTCTCCACACTGACCTCTCCATCTACTGCACTTTAAGAAACGTATGCACCAAAGTTATTAGAGCAGCCAAAGCACAATATTTCAGGAATACCCTACAAGAAAACCTTCACTTACCTCACAAATTCTAGCAAACCCTCTCTTCCCTTTTCAACCCACCTCCAAATCTTCCACCCCTTCCTCCCAATCAATGAAAAATGAGTCTATTCTCCCTTCAGCATTGCCTCCACTCTAAATACTTTCTTCACTATCTTTGCCTTCCCTCCACTCCTGCCAACCCCCTCACCCTTGCACATTATTTATTTATTTTGATTTATTTTATTTATTGAAATGTTTCACCGGGAAATGCACACTGAGCAGAAAGATGCTTGTTTCACAGTGCGTCCAGGGGTTGGGGGTACAGAGGAGAGCAGGTGAGTACATGACACATAGCATTGAGTTACACACTGGAGTCATGAATTGAGAGTGTCATTACATACATTGCTTACATACATACATACATACTTACATTACTTACATTGAATTGAATTAGAGTTATACATTGCTTACAGGGCTATGAAATGGTCTTGTATGAAGGGGGTTACATCAGTAGGGAAACCAAATAGGGAAGGTTTAGCAGCCAAGAGAGAACAAGGAGTAAGGTTTATGTCTGGATTATGTTACACTATACATGGATGACAGTCACTGACTAAGGGAATACATCTGACAGTGAGGCAAGGCAGAAGTGCAGTATGGGGTAAGTGCGGAGGTTGGTAGAAATATATGCCAGCATTTGCAGTTGTTAGCTAAAGCCACCTGTCAGATCGCATCAGATGTAGGGGGAGCGATGGGAGAGGAATTTTCTGGGGGGGGGGAGGAGGCCAGGTGCATGAACAGTTTGCAGCGTAGTAGTTTATGAGGGCAGAGGATAGAGAATGCCTAGAGGAGGAATGGCGGATTTGGACTGGCAGGTCATTCCAAAGCTTTGGGAGATGGTAGGAGAAGGCTGATTGGCCTGCAAAGGTCCAATGGTGAGGGATTACCAATAGTTGGGAGTCAGTAGACCTGAGGGCATGAGAGAGGGTTGGAGGAGAAGATAGGGAGGAGGCAAGGTTGGGTGGAAGGGAACCAAGCCAGAAGTTAAAAGCAAATTTAGCACTGTGAAGTAGTCGCCGCTTGCTCAGGGATGGGAGGGCCAGCGAATGGAAAAACTTGCAGTGGTGGGTATGGGGGCATCAAGGGCAAAATGGCAGAAAGCACTGAAGAGGGAGTCCAGTCTGGATAGGGTGAACTTGGGGGCAGAACTGTAGACTATATCGCAGTAGTTGAAGGTATGTAGTATCATTTTCTGCACAATTTCACATCTCACGGGTAGCGGGAGACAACTGCAATTTCTATAGAGAGCGGCCAAGTTTAGGACACAATTTTTCAGGATAGTGTCCACATTGGCTGAGAAGGATAGGTGTCGGTCAAGCCAGACCCTTAGGTACTAAAGGAGGACATGTCCTCAAGTACTGTCCCATCAAGGGTGTGGAAGATCGGGGTGAGGTAAGTCTGGATAGTCTCTGCCTAGTGCCGAAGGTCAGGAGATTGTCTTCTTGGCATTGAGGGAGAGTGGGTGGGAGTTAAATCAGAGCTGTACCTTGTTGAAATCAGCCTGTAGACTGGAGCGACCTCCTCATGGGTCTGGTTGGAGGGAAAGAGTACTGTGTCATCTGCATGCATATGTATTGAGGTAGTAGAGCAAGTATGTGGCAGATCATTTAGCAGGATGGAAAGAGAATGAGGCCCATAACCAGCTGACTTTCATTTCTCCCCATCACAGCCCATTCAATTACTGAATTCTCACAAATCCAGCCCTGATGGGCTTGATCCTCTCCTCCTTCAAATGTTAGCCCCAGCTATTGCCGAACCCCTGTCCCATCTGGCTAAATCTCTCGTTCTCTCCTAGCACTGTCCCACAAGCCTGGAAATCCACAAAAGTAATCCTCCTTCACAAAGGCAGTGATCATTTCTCAACTGGAAATTACCACTCCATCTCTCTCCTCCCTGTATTAGCCAAGCTTCAGGAGTCCCTAGTCCTAACCAAGCTCTCCCACTTCCTTTCCTCTCCAAACTACCTCTCCCCACAACAGTCCAGTTTTCAGAAAAAAACACTCAACCATCTCCTCCCGTCTCCAGGTCACTGATGCCATTCTTACTGACATGGACCAAAGACACCTCACCTCTGCCATCTTCATCATCCTAGCTAAACCCTACAATTCCATCTCCCACCCACTCCTCCTTTCTGAACTTGAACATGCTGGCTTTTCCCCTCCCACAGTTGAATGGTTCAGATCTGACTTGTCTGGTCACACCTAACATGTCCTGGCTGGTGAGACTTTTCCACCCCTCTCAATTCTAGTAGGTATACCCCAAGGCTCTATTCTATGTTCCATCCTCTTTTCTGTCTTCCTTAATGACCACCTTTCTGTATGATCCTCCTCCCAAATTCACCTTTATGCAAATGAGACCATCTTCTACATTTCTGGTCCCTCTGCATCCATAGTGATTGCACAGCTGCAAAATGACTTCACCCACGTCTTTAACTGGTTCCAAGACAACCAACTTAAAGAAAATGCCAAGAAAACTGTTTCCATTAATTTTGTCACCCCCCCAAAAAAAAACCAAACTCTCCAAATGTTCTACTCCAACATCCTTCTCTACCCTAGGTGGCACCTCACTGGAAACAGCCCCTGCGTAGCGGTACTTAGATGAATGGCTGGACAGTGATCTAGACCTCACAACTCACACTGACTAAATCCATTCTATGCTCCACCCAAAGCTCGTTGCTTTTTACTAAAATAAAGATGCCCTCTCCCCCCATCTACTGTATACTGCTAACAAAAACAATCTTACATCTCTTCGACTACTCTGACATTGTATATGGGTCTGCCTCCTCCTCCACCCTCTTGTGGCTGAACTCTCTATTCAGTGCCTTCTGCCATTTCACCATTAATGTTCCCCTAGGACTCACCTGCCCTCTACTCTGCTCTATCTCTCTCTCTCTCTCACCCCATCCTCCCACCACCAGTACCCTCCTCCACTTTCATATCTAAATACTGGTTTGGCTCACTTACCCACACCTCACCTCCTCTTCTCCTTTCCTCCCACCCATCCTACCATTTTCACTCAAGAGACACTTGCACCTTTGCTCTTCCCTGTCCCAACTCAAACTCTGGCCAGGCCTCATTCTCTTACCATTTTCCACACATCTGGAACTCGTTTCCATCCTCTCTCTGACTGCTACCCTCACTAAACCTCTTTAAACGTGCCATCTCTCACTCTTTCCCTCTCTCCTGCACCTGCTACCAGCTGGACTAAGCACTTAGCTGTCTACCACACTGCTACTGACTTGCTCACTAACTTCTTGCAAAAGGACTATTTAAGTGCTTCTGCTAATTGCTTTTTGCACTCCACCACCTGTGTTAGGATGCATTCCACAGTTGTTCTCTCAATATTTCTTATATTGTGTATGTTATTGGCAAACTGATTTTGTGTTTTTCTTTCATTTTGAGTATTTTGCATCAACCTAGGCATTTGCAACCAGCCAGACTACTTGTGCTACTGTGTAATATTGCCTCCTATGTCCACCTCCCTGGGTCATACCTGGAAATAAGCCTCAGCTCAGTGTGCCTCTCCCAGTCACCAAACTTTAAATAAAATAAAAAACAAGTAAATATGGGGTGTCAGGGAGACAGTGGGCATGTGAGGAAGTGATGCGGCACTTGGTGGGAATGCTGTTTACATAGCCAAAAAGCCGATGGAATGAGACTGCAGGGGGGTTCCAGGGACAGACAGTTCCATGGCCCAGATGGGCTGGGAACAGCCTTGGCAGCAGCCCCAGACACTTATGGGGCTGCCACCAGGGCTGTGCCCACCTGGGACCATGGCACTGTCAGCCCCTGGAACCCCCCCCATGATCTCATCCCACTGGCATTATGGCTATGTAAATGGCACCCCTCCCACTGGGTGCCACATCACTCCCTTGCATGCCGTCTGTCTCCCTAATGCCCCTTATGGCATCCCCATGCCCCTTAAGCTACTGGCCTCACACTTTCAGACCCTGACCCCTTTTCCACAGTGCATGGCACTGGTGCAAGACCCTTAGACCACCTACTGGCTTGTTTTAAGTATAGCCCTTGCTGCACCCATTGTGGGCTTGCAAAATCCCCCAAAGGGATGGTGTAGTCTCGACTGTGGTACAAGCCTGCAACTTGGGCAGGAGCGCTTTGCCACAATGATGCCACAGGGTGGGTTGGGTGCAAGACATTCCAATCTTGATGCAGTCTCAGTTGGAAAACTGGGATTGATGCAAAGTTTGATGCAAGGTTCCACTTGTGTCATGCCCATTTGGCACAGGCACCTTGTACTAATCTTTACCATTTGAAAATAGGGCCCATAATCCAAAACTAAAATAAGCAAAGAGTCCAACAAAAGTGGACTGCTCTTTGGACTTCCTTGTTAGCAGCATCTAGCAATTGTCTTTAGTGAGGTTGATGGCAGATGCTGATAAATCTTCAGTTTTTTTCCAGAAATCAAATCAGGCCAGGCATTGGGTATGCATCAAGATAAACTGAGTATTTTCAAAACTAAGACCAAATTGTGCTGCTGTGTTAAAGTAGAATTCATTGGAAAAAAATCAGATGACCACGATCACCATTAGGGTGAATGTACATTGCCAACGAACCAGAATGACAATGTACAGTACAAGCGAGACAAGCAGGGCAACAATGCCTTACATTATTTATATGGGGGCTGCATCCCCCACCCACCCACACCCCATTAAAAACATAACCAACTCCAGGGGGTGACATCAGGGAGGAGAGAACCAGAAAAAAAAAAGATTACTCCCGCTCACACTAAATCACAAAATATTGTGCTCCTCCACAGACCCACATCTTGCACCCTTCCCACTGTAGCCAGACACCTCAACACCATGTCACACTGCCAGCTCAGCAACCTTTGCTGCACTACCTCCCACATACCTTCCCCCTCTTTCAATCCTGTTCCATGGTTCCAGTCTCCTTCCATTTCATCCATCACTACCCTTTCAGGGTAGCTCATTCAGGCACTGAGAATGAGTCACTCATATTTGAGTTGCTCAATTTCAGTTGCTGTATTCACAATATACTAGCTCAAAGTAGTCCATGCCAAATTGAGTTGATCCAGCCTTTTTTGGGATCAAAATCATTGGGGATGTCAATAGGATGGCTGATTTTGATAGAATCAGCTATTTAGTGGTGGATTCTAAAAATGATGTAATTATTTCAAAAATAAAATTATTTTATGATTTAGATGGCTGAGTGATCAAGTAGAAAGATTAGAAAAAAACTCCTAACCATTTCACAAGAAAATCTAGTGCAACACTACTATGAAAAATAGTTGAAGACAGGCATGACACTACAGAACATCAAAAATGCCATATTGTATTGTTCTATAAGGGGTTTATATAATAATTTTGAGAGATAGTTTTATTTCTGAAATAATCACATTATTATTAGAGATTGTCATTAAATAGTTGATCCCATCAATTGCTTTAAGAAGTACATTTTTGGATCTTCCATTTTCTTGGAAGCATTATTATGCAGTAGTATATAAAATAACAATGTTTCTTATGAATAGCAATGTGATGAAATAATTTAAAACTGTATTAACCATTACAGTCTGTCATGTGCTCCACTTCTGACCACATGACAGGTTAAGGGATATTTAAATGAGTGTCTGTATTGTAGGCCATTCATCACCTGAGAAGAGGTAGGACACTTCAAAACACTGGAATGGTGGTTGTGGATTTTGCAAGGAATAAATTTGAAAATTATGCACTTTATCTTTAGTGCACAATGTTTTCTTGTGTTTACACCTTAAGTCTTAGGACATCCAAGAGTAATGGAGTAAAGTCCAGCAGTCCCAACTAAGTAACTGAGACAATTAACATTTAGCAGATAAAAGGCCACTCCACACCTCAGGAGGAGGAAGTAGAGTGCTTTGAAGCACCAGGATTGTGGCTGTGGTTTTGCATAGAATAAATTTACACATTTTGCAACTTATCTTTTTTTGTATAACTGTTTTATTAATATTAAAAAGTGTAATATAGATGTAAAACTAACCATCAACTAGAGTGCACCATTTTCTTGTGTTTTCTCCTTGGGTCTTAAGACATTCTAGAGTAATGGATTGAAGTCTAGTAGTCATAGGTAAGTAAGTGAGGAAGCAGAATTTAGCTGATAAAAAGAGGAAGAGGATATGAATGAAAGGAATCTGACGAAGGGTCTGAGCCTTTTTTTCTTTCAATTCTGTGAGAAGAAATAAATCTGGGGTGGGATACTTAGGATAAGAAGGTTGGAAGGTAGAGACTGTGTGAAGGGAGACTAAGAAAAAGCTGACATGCTGAACAGGTACTTTTGGTAGTCTTCACAGTAGAGGGATGGGGGCACTGGTCACCAGAGAGAGAAATAATAACAAAGGTGGGGAGTGGGTGGACATAAGATAATTTTTTGAGGAAAAAACTACTGAAAGGACATTCAGCCATGAAAGTACATAAATCTATGGGAATGGATGGGATACACTCCAGACTACTGTGGGAGCTAAGGGCAGTGCTAGTTGCTCCACTGACAGCCTTGTTAAACAGCTCACTGGAAATAGGAGTGATTCCAGAGGACTGGAGAAGTGCTGGCACAGTCTCTCTGCATAAGAGTGGCAACAAACAGGAATCAAGCAACTACAGGCCAGTCAGCTTAACTTTAGTGGTTAAGAAACTAATGGAAACCCTAGTAAATGAGAGGCAACTTGATTATCTAGAAACCAATGGGAAGCTTGTCCACAGGCAGCAGGGGTTCATGGAAGGAAGCACATGCCAAACAAATCTGATTGATTTGTTTCACTGGGTGAGTAGGGAAAAAGACCAGGGTAGGGCAATGGACATAGCCTATCTAGATTTCAGCAAGGCCTTTGACATGGTGCCAGAAGGAATGCTGACTTGGAAGCTGACCAGTTTGGTGGTTGGGCCAAAATGGTAAATTGGGATTCACAACTGACTAATGGATAGGAGGCAGAGGGTAGTAATAAAAGGCATGCCCTGTAAGGATGGGAGATGATCTGTTGGGTGCCACAAAGTGTTTGTGTCATAGTTTATCCTGCCCACCCACCCTGGCCCTGACCTCTTTTAAATACACTTCCTCCCCTGACAAGGTACACGTCTATTAATACATCCTCTCATAGTGTTCTTGCTCCCTATTTTTTCTCTCCTTAAAGGGACAAGTCTGAAATCTCAGTCCATTACTGCTACTACTTGCAGCACTGGAAACCTGATACCAATTTAAGAGCACCTAAAGCTCCAACTTGCCAGACATTCCATGAAAGCCTGATCTCTGCTAAACTTGTAAGTCAGGGGCAGGGGAATTTCTTGGAGAACATTGTGCATCTTGTTGGGCTATTTGGGGAAATGTATAATTAATAGTGATATGTATGCCTTGAAATCTGCTTAGGAAATTATATGTTTCTTCTGTAAAAAGTCGTGGATCTTTATCTACCCTTCCTTTAATTGACTGTTAATCTCTAAACTAAACCTTATTATTTTTTCTGTTAAGCTTATTCTTACCCAGTCCTGGGGCAGGTCTCTTTCTGCACCAGCCTTGCTACTGTTATATATCCTTACCCTACTCTTCCTTTAATTCCTCCTACCAATCTCCAACTGAACCCTGTACTCTACCCCTTAAGCTTTATATATCCTCGCTCTGCTCTTCCTTTAATCCTTTTACTAAGATCCATCCAAGCCCCGAACTCTACTCCTTACGCTGTTATTAGTCATTGCTCTTAAATTCTTCTAAGACCCATTTCTGATCATCTCTGTGGCTACAATCAGACCCCAGTGTCTTATACCTTAAAGTTAGGTGCCAAACTGATGACCATGTGCTGCGTTGTTCAGATTCCCCATCCTCCCCTGACTACTACTAGTTTAATTTTCATTTGTTCCTTCTTAATTGTATTAGCTTTATTCCTGCTCCCTTCCTGTAGCTCCTAGCAGACCTCTGGTGACTTATTCTAATGATCAGGCACCAAACAAAGGCTACCCATTGTACTGCCTGAGCTCCCCCTTCCCCGACCCATGTCTTGTCTATCCTGCTCCCTCCCACCTCACTAATCCCTTAATCCACACCCTGTCATTAAGTGCTCTGCTAAGACTTGTCTTGGGGCTAATTGTAACCTTCCTCCTTTCTCTCCTTAGGTGCAACCCCACTAGGCCATCCCCATCTCCATGACTAATTGGAGGAAGCCACTGGCTAGACACCCTGCAAGCCATGTCCCTGAGGATCCCCCAAGATAAAAGGCTCAATTGGCTGCCACACTTGCTGGCTGTCTTGAGCCACTTTTCCAAGGCTTCTTCTTGGCTGCTATGCCATAAGCCACCTAGAAGCCCTCGGACTCAGTTCCTCAAGTGAAACATTGTGGCATACATTGGGTTCAGGCCTCTGAATGAGGGCAATTTACTTGTTCCCCTATTTGTCCCTTATTCTGCTATGTTCTCTAGAATTTCACACTATTCTATGCCAGTTACCCAGTAGCGCATTCAAACCCAGCACCAAAATTGACTGCCAGGGTGTTTTTGACAACTCAGATTTCTGCATGTGGGTTTTTAAGTTACCCAAATTAAAGATTGCGTTACAACTACCTTGGTGGGCTGGAACCTCTTCATTGAGGGTCATGGAGGGTGCAACTCTGTTGTCATTTGCTCAGGAACCTCAGCTCTCTCTGCTCTACATGACTAGGGTACTTATCTATACCCCCTAGGTATTCGGTTCAGGGACCCACCTATCCTACTTAAAAAATCCCTGTAAAAAGGGAATGGATTACAACACATTGACTTATTTTTGGAGCTATTAAAAAACATGCGCTGCTTTTTTTTGTTGTGCTCTGGCAATGTCGAACTCAACCCTGGTCCCCAATAGCTTTTTCATCTCCTGCTGACCTAGCCTGTATTAAAGATGTGAGCTTTTTGCACATTGATGCGTGCAGCCTATTAAAGAAGTTTCATCAACCATGCAAAAAACGCACCCCTAAGCCATAATTTTAAAGTGCAAAATTTACTTTATTCTGTTTAAAACAAGCATTTGTCAATGACGGACGTTCGCTTGCAGGTATTTGCAGTGGTGTTTGGCACATATGGTGCTTTATCTAAATGCCCTGTGCGATTGCTGGTATTTGCACTACAAATTTTCAGCATGACCTTTTTGTTATCCCCACCTCATAAAAGCATTTGAGACCTCTGCTTATGAACAGTACCACTGTTATTTTGTTAATCTGTCCTGAACGTTGATTTCCCACAGCGACCACACCATTCTGCTCCACATGTGCAAAAACACAGTTTGGGCAGGATGTGAAAAATGACAGCTGTAGCATTCATAGGGAGGTGTGAAGGGATCACAATGTTGAACATCTGGAGTGAAAATACAACAATTTCTTGAACTTATGAGAGTACATGGAAACGCTCATGACACAGTCATTTTGTGGACTTTTGTCACCAAATTTTCAACATAGGCATTTTGAGACCTCTGCTCATGAACAGTGTCACTGTGATTTTCATAATCTGTCCTGAGCATTGATTTCTCACTGTGACCACACCATTGTGCGCTGGATGTGCAAAAACACATTTCAGCCAGGACATGAAAAATGTCAGCTGTACTGTTCATAAGGAGGTGTGAAAAAATGCCAGCGTTGAAAATCTGGAATGAAAATATTTCAAATTCTCGAAGTTATGAGTGTGTGTGGAAACTGCATAATGCACGCTCATAACACAGTCGTTTTTTTGACATTTTTTCACCAAATTTGCAACATAGGCTTTTGGGAGCCCACCTCATAAACAGTGACACTGTTGTTTAGTTAATCAATCCCAAAAGGTGATTGTGTGCAGTGACCATGAAATCACCTTTGGGGACCGAATAACTCACATGACAGTAACTGAATTCATGAGGTGGGGTCCCAAGAACCCCCTGTTGAAAATGTGGTGCCAAAATTTGCAAAAATGCCCGAGATAGCCACCTAAGTTGGAAAAAAAAAATTTATGCCATTATACAGCTTACCGTCATTTCTTCAGTTTGCGTTCGCTTTCAAGAGTGCAGGCGTGTTCCCACTCCACTGAAGATCATTGCGCCAGCCTGGAGGTAAGTATGGTGAGGGGAGGTGTGGGGTATGCAGAGCGTAGTGGTTCGGGAAGGGGCGCAAGACAGCGAGGGACGGTTTTCTGTTTTCACAGGTTTTAAAAACAAAAGATGTTGCGGGACAGTTTTCCCATTTACAGGGACAATGGGCATGTTGGGTGGGCTCCCAGCATGCCAACTGGAGTGTTTGTTGGGGGGCCTGGAGACAATGGGGACTGGGCACTCTGTCTGCACATACAATGTGTTTGGTGGGGGCAATAACAAAGGAGTAGGGTGAGCGGCAGCAGAGGAGGAAGTGGGAGGATTTTATTAGCAGCCAGAGGGAAAGGGTGGCGTCAATATGTTAAATACACACACATTACCACCGCTGATTGCAGTGGTGCTTTTCTTTAACTGAAGACCACTGCAGCCAAACTGCTGTCATAGACAGCTCATGCATCCATTGGTGCAGTAGGGTTGCACACGGTACACTGAGCACTGCATTGGACAGGAGGGTCACACACCTTCAAAAAGTCGTACTGTCCCAAAACGTTCCTTGCACATGCATGCAAGCGAATGCAAAAATAAACAAGCATTTGTCAATGCTGAATGTTGCTTGTTTCTATGTGCTGTTTAGGTATTTGGAAGTCATTGGAGTGCAAATATTGAAAATTCGCGAACTTACAAGCGTGGGTAGGAACTGCGCAATGCACACTCGTAAAACAGTCATTTTTAGGAATTTTTTCACCAAATTTTCAACATAACCATTTTAAGACCTCTGCTCATGAACAGTGTCACTGTGATTTTCTTAATGTGTCCCATACATTGAGTTTTCACACCGACTGCGCCATTGTGCGCTACATGGGTGGAAACACATTTTGGGCAAGATGTGAAAAATGACAGCTGTACTGCTCATAAGGAGGTGTGGTAACATGGCAATGTTGAAAATCTGGAGTGGAAATATTGAAAATTCAGAACTTACGAAAGTGTGCGAGGGAACTGCACAACGACTGTGAAACAGTTATTTTTAGGACTTTTTTCACCAAATTTCAACATAGCCATTTTAAGATCTCTCTTCTCATGAACAGTGACACTGTGATTTTCTTAATGTGTCCCATACATTGAGTTTTCACACCGACTGTATTTGTGCTACATGGGCAGAAACACATTTTGGGCAAGATGTGAAAAATGACAGCTGCACTGTTCATAAGGAGGTGTGGTAAAATGGCAATGTTGAAAATCTGGAGTGAAAATATTGAAAATTTGCAAACTTACGAGCGTGCATAGGAACTGCGCAACGCACACTTATAAAATGGTCATTTTTAAGAATTTTTTCACCAAATTTTCAACACAGCCATTCTAAGACCTCTGCTCATGAACAGTTTCACTGTGATTTTCTTAATGTGTCCCATACATTGAGTTCACACACCGACTGCGCCATTGTGCGCTACATGGGCGGAAACATGTTTTGGGCAGGATGTGAAAAATGACAGCTGTACTGCTCATGAGGACGTGTGGCAAAATGGCAATGTTGAAAATCTGGTTTGAAAATATTGAAAATTCACAAACTTACAAGCCTGTGTATGAACTGCGCAACGCACGCTCGTAAAACGATCATTTTTAGGAATTCTTTCACCAAATTTTCAAAATAGGCTTTTTGAGAGCCCACCTTATGAATGCTGGCAGTGTCATTTCATTAATTGTGCCCGAAAGGTGATTTCATGCTGTGACTGCGAAATCACCCTTCGGGCCTGAATAACGCCATGACAGTAACATCATTCATGAGAAGGGGTCCCAAAAACCCCATTTTGAAAATTTGGTGCAAAAATTCCAAAAAATGCTTGAGAAATGCAACAAAGTTGAAAAAACCCATCTAGCCCATTATACAGCTTACGGCATTTCCTCAGTTACGCCGTCGACTTTGAAGAGTGCAGAGCGTGTTTCCGGTCAGCGAAGATCATCGCGCCGAGCTCTGGAGGTAAATATGGGGTGGGGGTGTGAGGAGGCAGGGTGCGCAGTGGGTGGATGCAGGTTGTGGGAGGAGGGCAGGAGATGTGCCATGGGACCGTTTTTAATTTACAGGTTTTAAAAAAAAAAAGCCGACTCGGGACATTTGCCACGCTGGGGTAGGCTCCCAGCGTGGCAGCAGGGAAAGCTGTTTGGGGAGACATGGAGCCGACGGGGGATTGGGCACCCCCGTCGGCCAAAACAAGGTTTGCCATGCTGGGGTGGGATCCCAGTGTGGCACCAAAGCTTTGGGGGGGCGTGAGGCGCTGCCAGCACACAGCGGTGGTTTTCTTTGAAGTGAAGACCACCACTGTCATACACAGTACCCGCATCCATTGGTGCAGGACCGCCATGCCTGCTCAACGGAGCAGTGGATTGCACAGGACAGTCACACCTCCAAACTGTCCTATTCTCCCAAGACGTTCCTTGTGCATGTGCGCAAGTGAACGTAAAAATGCCATAACAGTGAGGCAGTCCACACAGTCTATGGACTGCCTATCTGTTATGGCATTTTTTTTAAACAGAATAAAGTAAATTTAGCACTTTAAAATTATGGCTGAGGCGTGGTTTTTGCATGGTTGATCGTTCTTATCAATTCTCGCACCCTCATAGACTGTGGAGCTGTATTGTTGTGTGTATTAAAGAAGTTTGCCTCCATAGAGGCCTGGGTCTGCCACACTATTCCTGCTGTCCTGGTGGTCACTGAGTCTTGGCTCAGACCAGATACTGCTGACCACAAGGTGAATATGCCATCTTCTACCTTCTTCAGAACTGATAGGCAGGCAAGAGGAGGAGTTGCTATCTATGTTAAAGAAAAATTCTCAGTCTCAGTCATCGACATCCTCGATTCCCAAAGAATTTGAAAGCCTAACTCTCAAATTCGAGCTCTCCTCTTCAGTCACATTTTATGTCGTAGGTTGCTATAGGCCCCCGTCTGTGGGATTACATCTTTTAGACCACTTAAATAACACTCGAGGATCCCTGCCCTTGGAGATTATTATTTTAGGAGATATTAATCTGGAATGGTTCTTCAGTATCTTGATACCGCTTAAATCCATGTGTGACTCCCTTGGATTATCACAGTTTATTACAGAAGTAATGCATTCTAATAAGAACCCAAATAATTGCACTGTGTTGGATCTTATTCTAGTAGGCATGCCACACCTGTTTTCTCATGCTAGTGTCCAGGAGCAGACTACTGGTGAGTGATTACTTTAGGTGTTGGGCAGGACAGAAATGTTTTTGATATGCTCAGGGTTGGTAGCAAGAAGCCAATCAATAAATGTGCTGGTGCTGGTGCTGGTGTGGTAGTCCCACCTTGTTGCCTGTGTGACCATCTGTGTGAGATAGAGGCCATGGATTTTGCCCCAATAGAAACAGTATTCTGTGTTAGCCAGTTTGTGTTAAAGTCCCCTACGATGACCTGCTCCCAGTCTTTGTTAAGCTTCCTAAAGTGGTTAAAAAATAGGTCAAGGCCTAGTGCTTGTTTGCCAGTGGGTATGTAGACTCTAGTCAGAGACATTGTTTTACCTTGCTGGCCAATTGATAGCTTGATGGTGAGAAATTAGTCTTCTTTTCTGTTAACACTATTTGACATAATCTGGCCACTTATTTTGTTACAGAGATAGGCTAGACACCCACCTGTTCACTTGGTTAATCCAACTTGCTGGAAGGCGGTATAGCACTCAAGCAAGATGGAGGAATCGGGAGTTGTTTCTGATAGCCACGTTTCCTTGAGCAAGATGATGTCTGGTTTATGGACTGCAACCCAGGCCTGGAATTGGGGAAATTTTGGAACAAGACTCCCTATATTGATAGATACAATTTTTAGGCATCCGTAGGTCAGGGGTTCCCAGTGCCATTAGGGCAAGGGTTGGGGTGTATGTTCCCAGAAATCAGTAGCAGGATGATGATTATCCTGGGGAGGTACTGTTTCCACCATGTTCTCATGATCCTGAACTGTCTTTGCTTTGTGATGCTGTGATTTTGTGAATGTTTTTTTTTTTATGGTCCAAGGTGACCGCTGGCATTATTGAAGTGACTGTGTCATTCTAGTATGGAGAGTAAACCTCCAGGGGAAACTGGATACAGTAGCCTGGTGCTCCATTGTCCCATAGTTGTAATGTAAGGCACTATTTAGTGGAGGCATGTCCATAGGTGAGGATTCAGTTGTTGTGCCATCTGTGATTTCAACCGGGGGGGGAGGATTATTAGAACCAGTAGATAAATGTGCCATGGATAGTTATTTGCTGTGGGCCTGAGATTAAGCATGACTTCAATATTTGGCTACCCTTAAGAGAGAGAGAGAAGAGAGATTCTCCTGCTCTCAGAAGTTAATGATAGACTTTCAGTTTATAACATTGGGCAGCCTCAAGTGGTAAAATTCTATAGGCTGCAAATTGAGAAATTGGCTGATTGGTTTACCCTATATAAGAGCGTGTTCACCAAGGGTGGTGGTGGGGAGCTGACATGGAGTGTCAGCAGGGCAGACACTATGCCCAGTCGACTTGATGGGGTCTGCTCGGGTCTGCCACAAAACAAAACCTCTGTACCTTGCTGCTTAAGTTGTTCAGGGGTGGGGGAGGATGACTTCTCCGTTGCCCTCTGGACCTCTAGGGGACCCTCCTATGCACTGTTGTGTGAGCTGAGCTTGCTGCTTAAATTGTTCCAGTGGGTGGGGGAGGGTGACTTCTCCATTGCCCTCTGGACCTCTAGAGGACACTCTTATGCATTGTAGTGTGAGCTGAGCTTGCTGCTTAAGTTGTAATTTGATTGCCATTCAGTCATTATACTGTTGTGGTTCTGGCTTATTTTCCTTGCATGTGTTTTGGATATGCCATAGTTTTTAGCTACCTTAGATAGAGAAGTCTTAGGATCCTGAGCTTTGATAACTTTGCCTCTCTGTGCCATTTCACTTGCTTTTCATTCATTCTCATTCAGATACACTCCAACAAACTTCTGAAAATGATTTCTAGTGAGCAGTGCCTTAATCCACCATTATAAACCATCCTAGTTAGCCAAAGTGACTGTCCAGATTAACAGATTACTGGTCTAATTAAAAACAATCGATTGCTAATTGGTTCTCATGGGAACGTCCGTACTAAATGAACATCCTGAGTAAGCATGTCTGGCTTAAGTGGCTTCATCTCTACCTCCCATGTTGTGAGCTATGAGTTTTTTTTAATTGCTTGATCATAATCTTTGCTTGGTATGCTATTTATAATTTGTAAGCCAAATGTGACAGTCAACTCTTTTTCTTGAGGAATAAATGCATTAGTTTTAACACATACTCAAATTTTGGCTGAAATAGAAAATATTGCAACCAAATAAAACTGGAGCATTAATGGAACCTTTATAGTGAAAAAAGGTAGTAACACATTTATTGCCCAGTTTCCTTGCTCATCTTCTTTAAAAGATGTCATAGGGAAAGTAAGATGACTGGAATAGTTCTCTTTCTTTCCAATAAACTGCTCCTCCTGTGATTTTAAACAGTTTTAGCAAATATAAAACATTTACAACTGCAGTGAGATGTGGAATTACTTAAGGGCTATCCTTGACAGCATGTTAGTCTTCAATACTGACCTTTAAGTCAAAGACAAAAAAAATGTAAGGAGCACATATTAGCACTTGTTTATGTGACCATGTCAGGCATTGGCAAACCCAGCCCATATTGTCAAATGTCTAAACAATTTTAATGATTGAGAAGGCAAACACAGAATTACATTTCCTGAATATGCTGAGAGAACTGAGGTGAGCCAACAAGATTTACTTTACTATTATAGTACAGTGAGAAAGAACAGTACTTTGCATATGGAGCCCTGGTATGACATGATGGATTAAATATGAAATAAAGTAATAATTTGGAACATATCAGAAAAGAACACTACGAATTATCCTAGGTAGGGAGGTGGGGTATGATGAGGCATAAAGTGTGTATAAAACTTAATCTGTAAATGAAAGGATGGAAATAATTGAAGAAACTTATGTTTGCAAATATGTGATGAAAATCACATGTCGCACAAATAGCTACCCCCAACTAAGTCATCAAGTTACAGTTTAAGAAATCAAGTGACATGTAATATCCCTAGGGTAAGAATTAAAGTATATGGACAATATTTTTTTTATTAACTATACCAGTGAATTATCCCCTTCCCTCTCCCTCATTATTTTTATAGTTCCTTTCTTCATTTTTACCTAAGTACTGTTTGTACTGGTGTAGGAGAACAGCTTGTATATATAAAAACAAGTTTATTTTTTTCCATTGAACAATTTTTCCACTGCCCTAAAAATGTTAGTTTCAAATTTGTGTATGTGAACCTGGTTTTAGATAGCATTGCATATACTTGCATAATTTTAGAGTAGTAGTGCTTTGTTTTAGAAGGCAGTATAGCGCAGTATAGTGCAGTGGTTTAAGGCTCTGAGCTGCAAATCTGGTGACATCTAGCAGACCAGACAGGGTTTGAATCCCACAGCTTCCACTTGCATACTGTGTGACTCTGAGCAAGTCACTTAACTTCCCTGTGCTCCAAGGTCACTCCTGTGAAAAAGCTTTCAGCTTAGTGTGCTACTCCTGGTTAAACAACTAAATTCAAAAAAATATATTCGATCTTGTATAACATACATATACATATGAGATGAAATGTTATTTGTTGTACACGACTGCAACCCACCATGTTGAGTTGCAATTATGTTTTTAAATAACCTAATGAACTAATAAAACTAGTAATAATCACAAAACCAAATGCATTTTAGGGGCATTAATATTGTACCCTATCTGACAATTATGAGTCCATTTTTTTTAATTTGCTGTTTATGCCCCTTCTGTCTCCACACCGGACTCCCCCTTCAGAAATCCCTAGGCAGTGCACGCTTCCCATAGTTCCATCTGGGGAACTCCCAGGGAGGAACGGAGGATCCACCCCCGTTCTGCTGTGGTTTGCCCCCTGGACAGGGAAGGAGGGAATCCCACATTATCCCCTCCATGTCCGTAAGTCTGTGTTGGGTGGTGCTGCCAGTCCCCAAGGAGCCCAATAAAGGAATCTCGGGACTGCTGGGTCCCATCTACTGGAGTCTGGTGCATGGGTTTTCCTCACTTCTGTTACACCCCTAGATGTCATTGTGCAATGGGAGCCAAGGGGTGGAGCATGCTGAGAGGTGCTACCATTCCAGCTTCCCTGCCAACATCATCCCTCCCCCCTCAGTTCTGCCATCATACTGCACCTCCACCCGTGATCACCCAGGTGGTGGTAAAGTGGCAGAATGAGCAACCCACCCTCCCTTTAGAAGAAGAGCAGCCCATCAGGCTCTTGATCCTTCTCCCCCGGTTGGCCCTCCAGCAACGCGAGATCACTCCTGATCCCAGGTCACTGGCATCACAAGTGGTAGCGCTATCACTGTGCTGGCGGGCTGGCTATGAGTCCAGTTTTGTTGCCTGGATTACTGGACATATTTTCTCTGTTTGGGCTGAGAAGCAAAATGCCAGTTACCAGAAAAAAAATCTTTCTAATTCTCGATAATTGCATAATCATCCCAACATAAAAAAAATTCTTTCTAATTCTCGATAATTGCATCTAATCCTACCATCACACTGAATTACATATGTCTAGTGGTTTTACCACCAACAGAACTGCATTGATCCAGCCAGTTGATCACAGGACAAGTACTAGTGGTGATGCTAGTAAAGGAGGGCAGATGGGGAAGGGGTGGAAGGTGGTCACCCTGAATGCTAGGAGCCTTAGGAATAAAATTGCAGAGCTACAGGTACTCATGGCGGGGGGGGGGAGGTGGACATTGCAGCCATCACAGAAACATGGGCCACGAATACAATGACTAGGGACCTGTCAATACCAGTGTACAGAATATTTTGTAGGGATAGAGTGACTGGGAAGGGGGTGGCATTATATGTGAGGGAAGGACAGAAGTGTATGGGAGGAGGGTAGTATGGAGTCACTATGGATGCAAATAAAGGATTCCAAGAATAGGACTCTCAGAATGGGAGTGGAGTACAGGTCGCCCACTCAGACTGAAGAGTTAGGCAGGGAGCTAGCAAGACAGATCAGGAGGACCTGTGAGAAGGGTAGTGTGGTGATTGTGGGAGACTTCAACATGCCAAGAGTGGATTGGAGTACCTCAACAACCAGGAACAGAAAGGAGCAGGTACTGCTGGATGCCTTTGAGTAAAGCTTCCTGATGTAAATGGTCAGTGAACCAACTAGGTTAGGGAATACCCTTGACCTCGTGCTAGCAAATGGGGAGTTTGACAGGGAACTTAGGGTGGAAGAACCACTTTTGGGGAGTGACCACCACTCAGTATGGTTCATGTTGTATATGGGTAAGGAAGGTTGCTGGACTTCAGAATGGCTGACTTCAGGATAATGGGGGAGGTGGTAAAAGGGTACCTGGCCAGAATTCTACCTAAGTTGGGCACTAACCAGAAGTGGGAGGTCCTAAAGCTGGGGATAGTGGAGGCAACCAGAACTTGCAGCAGGGCCCAAAGCAAGAAGGCTAGGGCAAAGAAACCTTGCTGGGTGAGCAAGGAGGTCATGGAAAAGGTAAGGAGGAAAAGAGCTGCCTTTAGGAGGTACAAAAAAACAAGGAAGAGAGTACAGGGAGGAGTTCCTGAAGGAATCAAAGGAGGTGACAAGGGCAATAAGGGCAGCCAAGGTGTATACGGAGCTCAGGCTGGCTGAGAGCATTAAGAAGGGGGAGAAAGACTTCTTCAGGTATATCAGGGAGAAAAGGAAATGTAAGGATCAATATTGGACTTCAGAGCAGCTGACTTTGATATGATGGCCAACAAAGTCCTGGCAAGAAGAAATACAGGTGAGGTGGTACAGGTAAAGTGGGCAAACATTAAGGATGCAGTACTTGAAGCAACATCCCATTGTGTTAGGGAGAAAAGCAGGAGCAAAAGAAGGAGGAAACCACTTTGGTTCTCAAATACAGTAGCAGAAAAGGTCAGAGCCAAAAGGTTGGCCTTCAGGAAACATAAGGGAACACAGCAGGATGAAGATAGGGAGGCATACCAAACTTCCCTAAGGGAAGCAGGGAAGGCAGTAAGGCAGGCAAAGGCTCAAACTGAAGAAACACTAGCGCAGACAGTAAAAGAACGGGACAAAACTTTCTATAGATACATTAGTGAAAGGAGAAAGTCCAGCGGGGGTATTACTAAGATCAAAGGGTATAAGTGGGATTGTGTGGAGGAGGACCAAAGAAAAGCATCTGTCCTAAATAGATACTTCTGCTTAGTATTTACTGAGGGAAGGTAGGGAAGGGCCTACTGCTCAGCACCATGGACACGGGGGGAAGGGAGGTATACACAAGTCCTTCGCAAAGGAAGGGTCAACAAGAGGTCGCTAAGCTCTTGGCGGACAAGGCAATGGGACTAGATGGCAACATCCCAGGGTACTACAGGACCTAAGGTGGAACCAGTAGAGCCATTATCAGAACTGTTTAGTGAGTCTCTGAACACAGGAGTGGTCCCAGAAAACTGGAGAAGGACTCATGTGATCCCACTCTACAAGAGTGGTAGCAGGAAGGAGGCAGGGAACTACAGAACAGACAGTCTTACCTCAGTAGTGGGCAAGATCATGGAGGCACTCCTTAAGGAAAGGATAGTGCAACACTTGGAGTCCTTAGGTGCACAGGATCCAAGACAGCATGGGTTTACAACAGGAAGGCCCTGTCAAACTAATCTCATAGATTTCTTTGAATGGGTAACCAGAGTGGTGGACTAATGGGGTGCAATTGATGTCACCTACCTTGACTTCAGCAAAGCTTTTGATACTGTTCCACATAGAAGATTGATTAGTATGTTGGGTAGGCTCAGGATGGGTCAGAAGTTGGTCAACTGGGTGGCAAACTGGTTGGCGGTAAATGGTATAGTCAGAAGAGATGCAAGTCACATGTGGGGTACCTCAGGGATCAGTTCTGTGGCCAGACCTCTTCAATATCTTCATCAGTAACATTGCAGATGGATTGGAGCATAAGGTTTGTCTGTTTGCAGATGACACCAAGATCTGCAACAGAGTAGATGACCCAGGTGGGGTGGGCAGAATGAGAAGAGATCTGGATAAATTGGCAAAATGGTCAGAAGAGTGGCAACTTGGGTTTAATGTGCAAAAGTGCAAGATCATGCACATAGGAAGAGAAATCCTGAAGCCACCTATAAGTTGGGAGGGAGTTGCTGGCAATCACAAGGGATGAAAGAGACTTAGGCATTGTCATCACAGATGACCTGAAATCATCAAGCAGACCACTAAAGCAGTAGGGAAGGCTATGGGGATGTTGGGAGTGTAGTAGTAGAGGTATCACAAGTCATAAGAGGGTAATAATCCCTCTTTAAAAGACACTGGTTAGGCCCCATCTGGAGTTCTGCGTGCAGTACTGGAGGCGTGCCTGCACAAGGACATTAACAAAATTGAGGCAGTCCAGAGAAGGGCAAACAAAATGGTGCAGGGACTGCATCAGAAAACATATGAGGAGAGATTAACATAGCTCAATATGTACTCTAGAGCAAAAGAGGAGAGAGGTGATATGATAGAAACATTCAAATATCTTAAGGGCATTAGCTAAGTTAAAGGTCTAACATGTTTCAATATAATAAAATAGCAGGACAAGAGGACACAGCATGAGATTAGAGGAAGGCCAATTAAGGAGTAATGTGAGGAAGTTCTTTCCCACAGAAAGAGTGCGGATGCATATAATGGCCTACCTCAGGAAATGGCGGATATGAATACAGTGCAGGGCTCCAAACAGGCATGGGATAGGCATGAGGGAACAATGCAGATGAAAATGAATAGAGAGGCCATTGACAGAATAAAGGCATATGACACATTCAGAAGGTAGAAATAATGGGCAGACTAGATGGGGCTTGAGGTCCTTATCTGCCATAAACTCTATGTTTCTATGTGTGGGACTGTGAGTGATGAGTGGGATGGCCAGGTGGGAGGAGGGTAATGGCAGTGGTGTGATAGCAGTAGCAACAGACATCAGTGGATTGTTTTCTTTTTTACAGGATGCAAAAAATTAAAAAAAGAACACGTTACAGTGTTCTTTATTTCAGGTACTGACATTGGGGATTGGGCACCCCAATGTCAGTATTATGTTCACGGTACCAGGGTTTCCGCTCCAGTGCTGCACAGTGAAATGGGTTGTTCGCCGGTGGCAGCAACAGATGTTGATGGACAGTTTGCTTTTTACATGATTATAAAAATAAAAATAACACCAAAAGGGATGGCTTTCTTTTCAGATATCCACAATGAGTATTGAGCACTCCAGTGTTGATATTATTTTTGGTGGCATCACAGTGGGCTCTACAATGTTGCACAGTGAAAATGGGTGGGGTAGAGGGTACTAGTCACCTAGCACCCAGGATTGAGGCACCTCAGTGTCGGAATATTAAGAAGCAGGAACATGGGAGGTGGGAGGGATACTTGGCAGATGGTGGAAGGATTGTTTTATATGTTGGGGAGAGGACCATAGCAGTCTGATCATGATGCTTATCTGCTCTGCTTTCTGGGTGGCTCATGCAGATCAAGAAAAGACTGCCCTATTGTACAGGGCTGTTTTCTTTCAACTGCAGAAAGTTTCTTCCCTGCAAAACAGGGAAATAGTCATGATCTGCCCATCTGATGATTAGTCTGACACTGTCAAGCCCATTGCAGACTGTCCTGTACTGGAGCTACAGTGATACACCTCTCAAAACCCACTATCATACCAATATGTTCACTTCATGCAAGATCAAGGGCAAGCAAAACAATGGGGATAAATACTAGGCAGGCAATTTGTTTCTGGCAGTGAATTCTGTGAAATTCACTTTTCATTAACAAATTTAACGAAAACTGGTGAAAAGTTTAAGAACATGTTTTCCCGACCAACATCTTTGCTTCTGAAAAAAAGTTTTGCTACTTGATCGGGTCTCTGTTCATTGAAAATAAGTCTGCCAAAATTCAAATGAGAAACTATACAACCAACCTGTGGATTTTTTTTCTCATGTTGTGATTTTTCATCTTTTAGCAGTGGTACTATTCAAAAATAAAATTCTAGCACTGGAATTACTGTGAAAGTTGAAATTTCACTTCAGTTAAATTTTTTAATGCACTTTGGCAACTTTTACAAAATTCTTACAACCATGAAAAGAATGCATGTATTGTGAATTCACATATTAAACACAGAGATGTTGCAAAGTTATACGTTGCTGGCAAAGTTCTGGTGCAGTTGTGATATTCACCTTCGCAAATCACTTTGTGAATTGCCCTTCTTCACCACTTGGCAATGAGTTTTCCTGTGAGAAATGATCATTTTTCAGGCAAAGTCAGGTGAAGCCATGGTAAAGTGGTAATTTCACCAGTAAATATGCATGACTTTCAGTGCTGTACCAAGAAAGGTTTGCGCTCTCCAGTGCAAGACAGGTTCTGGCAAGGAGGTTGCTGTCCCTTAAATATGAATAAAACAACCAGATAACCCACACCTAGTAGGTCTCAGATGTCAGACAAGGATAGCTGTACAGTAGAACTGGTTAAGTGCTTCACTCCAGCAGCAAAAGAGTTGTCCTTTATTTTGACAAATAGGGGCTCTATATTCAAAACTTTGCTCTGGGTGCAAACTCTTTGCGCAGGTTTAGTGCCTTGTTAGCGCTGGTCTGTTACATTCAAAGGGTCAAATAATGGGTGCAAGATGCAGTAGCACTGGACAAAATGATAATGTATGCAAGGGGCAAACTGAGGGGGCTTGTCAGTGCAACGCTATATTCGGTGAATAGCACCATGCAAAGTGGATTTGCACGACTTAGCACAACACTTTGCATGGTGCAAACTACAGCTCAGGAAAAGATTGTCTTAACTCTGGGCAAACCAGCTTTGCATGACATTGTGGTTTTTGTACGGCTTTGTGTGACAAGTGTACGGCTTTGCACAACCCTTACCAGTACTTATAACACATAGAAATAAGCCAGACATAGAGGAAACATGCTGCCCACTGATGGCTTCACTATGATGCCATCATCTGCCACCTATCCCGGCTATGTCAGGCAGTAAGTGGTGACCCAGCCCCCAGTGGACACCATGGCAGTGCTGCCATACAGCACACACCTGCAAACCACCCTTCTGTGGACACCAACAGATGCCAGCACACACATGCAGCACTGGGGGCATGGGGGTGTGCAGGTGACCAGTCTGCACCACATACTGGGTGCTGTCACATGGCTGGGACAAGAAAAGCAGTGCAAATGGTCCAGTGCAGGGACTACCTCAACACCTGTGTGCCTGTTCGATGGTAAGGACCCCCCCAGCCACATACCGCACAGCTGTACAGACACAACAGCACACACACCCAGCAAAAGGGTGTAGCCAGAAATATAAACATGTACTCAAAACCATTGCACTGTTGTCCCCCATTATGTAAACATATGCCAAAATATGTGCTGCCATGCCACACCAACAATAGGCCCCCCTCTGTTTGCCATGTCTGAGTTCAAGTAATTGGTTTCTTCCTGCAATCCTCCTTCCTTTGTTCTTCTGCCTGACTGGTATGTTTTTCATGTTTGTGTATTTGGCTGGTGGCATCAATGCCCCATAACGAACAACAAAGGCAAAAGAGCTCAGTGCAACATGGACAGAGTGTGACTCACAATGTCCCTGCTTCCCTCTGTTTGTTGCCCCTGCCTGATGTTTGTACTGTACTCTGCTGAGTATGGTGTGTATGCCTGCTGACACCCTTTCCCAGCAATGTATATGTCACTGTGAGCATCCCATGCCAGTAGTGCAGCATCTGAGAGTTGCACAACAGCAGAACAGTACTGTCCCCTGTCAGTCCACACCTGCAAGATGGGGCTGTCACTGTGTGCAGTGCTGCAGTCAATGCTGCCCACCACACCATAGGCAGTGCTGTGTCCCACACACCACTGGCCTCCGTGTCACTGTACTATCTGCTGTGCACTGTATGGCAGGACTTCTGGTTGGACTATTGCAATCAGCACCACCACCACCACCACTGCCTGTGCTGTGCAGTCCCCTGGAGCACATTATTCTATGCAGTTATGTACATATATAGCCTGCAGCTACTACCATGCTCCTCCTGACTGACCTACAGGTGGAGCTATGGGATCCTGCAACAACGCTGGGCAAACTGCATGCAAATCAGGGTGTAATGAGATGCTAATCTGGATGTTTGCTCACTGACTGCCTAACGAGGCTCATTTGCATGTCACTTTTGAATATAGCAGATTTTTCCCCCAGGCAAATGGCTTAGCACCATGCAAGACCTGCGCAAAAGTATGTACGCCACTCAAATGTTACAGAATCATTTTTCATTTCTGCACACTGTACATTCATGTGCACTGAAGCTTGCAGCTCTGCTAACTCTACTCCTTTGCTGGCACACACATTGGCCACATATTTCACCTCTAGAGTCCTTCTGGTTGCTGTGAACTGGGTTGCTGTTGTGGTTTGCACTTCTTGGTTGCTATATTCAGAGCTGTCCCATTCCCAGGCTATTGTTGCACTGCACTCCCAGCCCAGTTTTCCCAACTTCCTTAGCATGCCATATTCAGGAGGTTTAGCACCTAGGCTATCCCTTTGAATATAGTGGGCTATTGGTT
Organism: Neoceratodus forsteri; assembly: GCA_016271365.2. Lineage (NCBI taxonomy): Eukaryota > Metazoa > Chordata > Ceratodontiformes > Ceratodontidae > Neoceratodus > Neoceratodus forsteri. Next base: position 108,361,170 of record CM057456.1, on the reverse strand, counting down.
CCGGGCAGTGCTAATTTAGCCCAGGGGCAAAGTTTTGAATATAGGGCCCTAGATGCTTTATTTATTTTGACAATCACAACTTTGTGTTGGTAGATTCCCTGTCTCATGTCTCAGACCTCCTGACTGTGGACTTATCTGGCCATTTAATTTGCATGACTTTGCCTAAAAAAGTGTCACTTTTCTGGCCAAAAACATTGTGATATTAAGGTTCATACTAAGAAAGGTAGGCATACAGAAGGCCATGGCCCATATGTGTATGTCTCCAGCCAAGCTGGTTCAACATCCCATTGTTCGTAACAAAAAATAGTCGAGATTCTGTTTAAATTTAGCATGGTCAGGGTTTTCCAGTAATGAACTAGGAAGAGTATTCCATAACGGGATAATTCTCTGAGTAAAATAAGATATCCTTTTATTAGTTCTAGGATATGTTAGTGACAGTTGGTAATTGTGGCTTCTGAGGTTACATTCTTGTTTACTGTAAGACATTCCCAGATGAATCAGCAGCACAGTGTCAGTGTAAATTTTATACATTAATAGGAGGTCCCCTCTCTTTCTTCTCTGTTCCAGAGAGTATAGGCACAGTTCCTTCAACCTTTCTTCATAACCCTTGTCACACATGTTAGTGACAATTTTGGTTACTCTCTGCTGTACTCCCTCCAGTCTGCCAATATCTCTCCTATGGTAGGGGCTTCACAAGGGGGAACAGTAATCAAGATGTGGTCTCACATACGCCCTATATAGCGGCAAGATGCATCCCCTGTCTCGAGAGGTAAAACTCCTCTTAATACATGTCAGTACTTTGCAAATTTGTCAAATTTGGCAAATTTATTTGTGAAACAAAGTTTATCAACTATACACATCTCTAATTAAATTGCAAATAAATTAGACTATGTTATCTATAAAACTGCAGGATAAAGGCATGTACAGTATTACAGATTAATGTATTACATTTTGGAATGGAATTCTGCAGAACTGTCATTCCACATTTCACATGTATCATTCTGTAATTCAGCCAGAAAAAAACTTAATGGAATGGGGTGAGAATTCATAGATCACATTCCAATTATTCTGATTTCACCAATGTCTGAATTGTAGAAACAGTTTAGTTTGCATGAAATCAGAATTTAAAGTTTCTGACCAGCACTGTTGAAAATATTTTTCATCACATGGTAAAACAAATTCCCCAAATGTACAATTTTGCTGAAATTTTCCCAAACAGGTCACTCGTGATAAGCAACGTGAAGTACAATAATTGTGGCTAGTCCTATAAATACACAAAATGTACAAATACAAGTTGTAAGAGTCTAATTTTTTTTTAAGTTCCCTTTACACGGCATGGGCTTTTTATGTGACCCTTATCATCTACAGTACTTTTTATGGTATGTCATTCTCTTCTGAACACATGCACATCTATACCTTTTTTGATAGTATGGGGACCAGAACTACATACCTGACAGTACTCTATTTATTTATTTGTTTTTTGTTTACTGGGTAAGTACACTAGACAACAATGTTGCCTATATTCAGGCATGACCCGGGAGAGTACAGACAGGGGAGACCAGAGTCAACATTAAAGAGTATTTCACGATGCAGCATGAGGTGGGAACAAACATTTGAACAGTATACAGCCAGGTACAGTCATTATCAGTGATGACAAAGAGAAACAGATAACATTACATGAATTATTTTCGTCTGATGATACATCAATGACTAAATTGAAACGACAAACAGCAAACAAAACTTAAATGAAGTAGCATTATAACAATAGGATTTCTGCTGGACGTGGGAAACTTTCTGATTTTGGAGCCCAGCAGGAAATCAGTAAGTGCCATATGGAGGAGAAAATGCTAGGAGAGAGGCTGAAGTTACAGCACAAGAGCAGCAGTTGGATTCTAATAGGTGTGCCCAAAGACCCAGTTTAAAGGCCTTGTGGGATTTGAAGAGTTTGATGTGGGAGGGAATGGAGTTCCAGGAGTGGGTGGCAGATATGGTGAAGGATAGTTCTCCTTTTTTTGTGAGATATCTGGGAACTTCAAGTTGGGTTTGAGCAGATGCCCTTAGGAGGAATGCTTGGGAGGGCTGAGTTAATAGTTTGGCAAGGTATTTAGGGGACCCCATTCTGATCATATTGTAAATTGTACAGCCCGCAGAATAGTGTCTGAGTGAGTCTGGGGAGAGCCAATTTGGTTTCGAGTAGAACAGGCAATGATGGGTAAGTCTGTGAGCAGAGAGAGCAAATCTGCATTTACTGTTATAGCAGGTGCTCCATTTCTGGAGCGCTCCTTTGCTAGCTTTAAGATAAACCTGAGAGCAATATGTCAGAGCAGGAAGGAGAAATCCTTGTGCAATAGCAAGCCGGGCAGCATCATTGAGGGAGGACCTAATTTTAAAGGCAAGACCAAGTTTTAAGTAAACTGTCTTACATGTAGCTGCAATGTGGAGGTTAAAGTCAAAAGGTGGGTCGAGAGTGACTTCTTGATATCTGAAGGAGGTAACGAATTCAAAAGGGGAGTCATCAAGAGAATGTATCAATAAGTCTGGAGTAAGAGATCTGATTCTTGATGGGGGGCCAAAAAGCATAGTTACGGTTTTCTTAGCATTCATTAGGAGCCTGTTCTGTAGTCACCACTCCTGCAAGCAGTTGAAGTCTGCTTGTAGATGTGCTCTTACTGATAAGGGATCTTTACCACTGGAGAGAAGCACCATGTTATCAGCATAAAGGATTAATGAGGAGGAGCAGGGAAGGGAGGGCAAGTTGTCAATGAAAAGGGAGAAAAGTAGTGGGCCAAGAATAGATCCTTGGGGGACTCCAACAGAAGTAGGGGAAAGATTTGAGATGGTGGATTCAATTTAGACAAATTGCAACCTCCTTGAGAGGTAGCTATCAAACCAGGAGATGGTCGACAGGTCAAAGCCAAGGCGGGACATTTTGGAAAGTAGCAGAGAGTGATTCACAAGGTCAAATGTCTTTTTGAGATTGGTAAATATGACCCAAGTGAGCAGGCTCTTATCCATCGCTGTAAGGACTGCATTTGTCATCTGAAGTAGAGCAGTTGTGGTGCTGCGTCCTGTTCAAAATCCGTGCTGGGTAGGGGATATAAGGTTGTGAAGGTGCAGGTAATTTGTGACCTGAGTAGCAATGGCCTTCTCGAGAAGTTTATTTAGGGTAGAGAGAATAGCAATCAGTCTATAGTTTGACATATTTTTGGTATCCCCTTTTTTGTGAACAGGGACAAGATGAGCGGTTTTCCACAATATTGGTACTGTTTGGGTTATTATGGAAAGATTAAAGATTCTTGAAATAGGAACAGCAAGGGAAAGGGCTGCCTGCTTCAAGAAGCTTAGCAGTAGCCCATTCGGGCCAGCAGATCCATAGGTGGATGCTGATTCGAGAAGATGCAGCACTTCAGTGGAGGAGACTAATGTGATATAAAAAGGAGTTTCATGTGAAAGTTGCATCTCAGGAGGAGGTGAAAGAGGTTGGTTGAATTTTTCAGTGCATTCAGAGAGATCCGAGAATTGCGCATCAAGAGCATTAGCAATAGTAGGTAACTTATTACAGTTTGCATCATTTAGTGTCACGTCGGTAATGGCCGTCTTGGACCTTTGCCCAATGACATTTTTGATGTGGTTCCAAAAGCCCCTGGTATCACCCACTGAAGACTGGAGAAGCTTAAGGCAGTAGCTCCATTTAGCCTTCCGAATATCTTTTTTGCAGGCATTTCTCAGTTGTCTATAGTTAACCCAGTCTTCTGATTGTTGGGACTTCTTTGCCAAGGTCCAGGCCTTGTCTCTTTTTATCATGGCTCGAAGGAGGTCTTTTTTTAGCCATTTATTAGGGGAGCCCCTGAGAAGCCTTTTTTTCAGAGGGATGTGCAGATCCTGAAGGGCAAGAAGCTGAGACATCAGGTATTCAAGTGCAGCGTTTACATCATCAGTGTGATAGATGGGAGACCAGTCTATATTATTAATATCCTTGAGAAGTGCAGTTCAGTTTAGTTTGGCAAAATCCCAAAATTGAATGATTCTTGGGGGGGGAGGGGTTGAGACAGTGGCCATTCCAGATACAGAAAGTAGGCAGGTGATCACTAATAGAATCCAAAAAGGTCCCTCCAGCAATTATTTCATTTCTCTATTTGTAGCCATCCAGTCCAGGAGAGACTGGCGCTCAAGTTGGAAGAGATGCGTGTAGGGCGTGGGAATAGAGTTGAGCGAGGTTAAGGTAAAGCTTCAGTATATGTACCGAGCGTGACTCTTGATAGGTCTAGGTTGAAGTATCCCATTACTATGACTTCAGATCTAACCTTTAGAGTGGCCAGATAATCCAAGAGCCCATTTAAGCCAGGGAGAGCTCCCTTTGGAGGATTGTAAGCACAGATCAGATTTATCCTTTTATCACCCCCTAGTTGTAGAACTGTATGCAGAGCTTCACAGTGATTTGTTATCCAAGACTGGAGTGCAGAGACATTGTGATGCTCTTTATAATAAAGGGCAACTCCTCCACCCTTTTGTTTGGTGGGGTGATCGGATCTGGACAAGCTGTAACCAGGTATTTTGTACATGGAATCAGGCATCTCTGGCCTCAGCCATGTTTCAGTTAGTTCAAGTATGTCCGGACAGTAGAGGGCTATCCAGGCTTCAAGTTCAGGAAAGTCTGCTGGTAAACTTCTGATATTCATGTGAGCAATTTTCATGCCCTTAGTGGAGAACCATGAGGAGTCATCCATGGACCTGGCATTCCAATGGGGGCCAGGGTTAGATTCTATGTCTACTGATAAGCATAAGCGCAGAAGCATCACCCAAACTTCTTTGTAGAATCTGTAATTGCGCTTGAGTTATTTGGGCATGCTAGGGGGATGGTAGAGAAGAAAATGCCCTAATTTGGAAGGATGAGTTATATGGAGGGACAGGTTAGGAGAAGGGAACAAGGTTCTAGTTGGTATAAGGTTAGAGAAGACAAAGGAGAATTCTTCATGGCAGTGGGACCCAGGGTATCCAGCTGGTATGTTACATGAGAGATAGGAGAGGACGATTATGGTGAGTAGTAATCCTGATACCACCAGGAGGACTTTGGGCATGCAAGAGAGAACATTATGTATGTTTTGTATGAAACCTCTGTAAATCAGAGGTGGATTGTCCCTTATAAGAGTAGAATATAAGGACAGAAATGGTGACTTAAGGGCAGGGTGACACCTATAGTGAAGGCAGTTTGAGTGAAACCCTTAGTGGTCAGAGGTTGGCAGTCAATTATACAAGTTATTCACAAGACTCAGATAGTCCAATAGAGTGCAGTTTATGAGGAGCAGACAGGATCAGGGGGAATTTGAAAAGGTGAGGGGAAAATATAAAACTGGGATACCCTCAGTCTGAGTTACTTTTCCAGAAAAAATAAGTGTAGAACAGAGGCAAACATAGAGAATAGGCAAGAGTGAGGAGGAAACAAAAGAAAAGACTGCCTTGCTGGTTTGAATTAGGACTGATGCAACAAGGGAGGGGTAGGACTGCCCTTCAAGTGAGTTTATAGGTTGGAACAAAAGTGGACGGGATTACTAGCATATTTAATTAATGGTGGAGGAGGGGGTGGAGGGTGGGCCAAAAATGTCAAGCCTGCAAGCAGCTGCTGTGTTAGAGGATCTGCTAAAATTAATTAAACAGCAGCTGCAGTGTACCAGAATCAGCAAAAGTTAATTAAATCAAGGTAGGCAGGCTAGAGTGTATCGTAGGCATAGTCTTGTGAGTCAAAATACTACCTACCTCTTGGCCCCCCATGCCCCACATCCCCCTCACCCATTTAGCCCTCCTGACCCTCCATACCCCCAACCTCCACACCTGCTTATCCCCCCTGACCCTTAAGCTATCACTGACCATTGTGCTCTCCCCCACTAGTGGTGGGCGACTGTTCAATCCGCCCGCAGTTACTGCTGGAGCAAAGGTGGATTCGCAGAGTGTTCGCAATACGAAGCAGAGTACTGCATTATAGAGGAATGTGAAGTCCCTTAGAAACACTGACTTCACAATACTTTGCCTTCCCTGGCCACTACTCTTTCAATTTTAAGGTGAAGTGCATTGGTGGCTGTCCACTTCACCTCACTTTGCCTTGTTTTTGAGCTCCGAAGGCAAATTTTGCAGTGATTCATGAGAGTTCAGGTCACATGGGCTTTATATTGATCTGCGCAGCCTCAGTTTGGGGTAGTATGAGTAGGAAGGAGTAGGAAACAGTGTGCTCTGCTAGCTCATACTAAGGTTCATACTAAGGTAAGTTGCAAGAGCAAGAAGGCAGAAGCCCATGAAGCTCTTATACTAATCCAATACATAATAGGAGAGGTCATACCCTTTACATATAAGACCATCCAATCTATTTTTAAAAATACTTTTAGTTTCACTAATAACAACATTTAGTGGTAGCCTGTTCCATGGGCCAACAACTCTGATAGTAAAAAAATATTTACGGCTTGACTTAACAAAGGGTTTTCTAGCTAATTGTAAGGGATGTCCTCTGATATTGTGACCACAGTTTTTAAATTCTAGACCCAGTTCACACAATAAATAAGGGTCTTGAATAATATCATACAATAACATAAGATCACCTAGAGGTCAACATGTAGATAAGGGCATAAGATTTAAAATGTCTAGTCTGTTCTCATAAGGAACTTCAAATAGCCCAGATACTTATTTTGTAAATTTTCTTTGAACTCTTTCCAATAACTGGCATTCAGATTTTTTATATGGATTCCAAAGCTGTGAGGCATATTCTAAATGTGGTCTAACGTATGCTCAAAACACAGGCAACAATACTTCCTGTTTTCTAGATCTAATATTACATAATATAGACCATATCACTTTATTGGATTTGTTAATGATATTGTGTACATGATTATTGTAATTAAAGTTATCTGAAATATTGACACCCAAATCCCTTTCATCAGTTGTGGTCTCGAGTAATGTACCATTCAAATAATGGGGACTTTGTAAATTACTAAGACCCAAATGCATAACTTTGCATTTGGAGATTTTCAAAGTCATACCCCATTTCTTAACCCATGTTGTAATGTGGTCTAGGTCCTTTTGAATGGCAACAACCTGATGGTCAGAGGCACATGGGCCACCTATTTTTGCATCATTGGCATATTTAATAGTAAATGAGGAACAGCCAGAAGTAAGGTCAGCAATAAATGCCTGAAACAGGCATGGGCCCACGACTGAACCCTGTGGCACCCCACTAGTCACTCTACCCCTAGCTGAAGTGCTCCCATTAATGGTCACTTGCTGAGAGTGATTATAAAGCCAGTTAATTATCCAATTGACTAGAAACCTATTTATACTTAGCTTGTGAAGTTTAGTAATTAAAGCCCAATGTGGCATGATGTCAAAAGCCTTACTAAAATCAATGTAAATAATATCTCATGGAACATTTCTGTCTAATAATAAGCTGATTTGTTCATAGAAACATATTAAGTTTGTCAGACAACTTCTGCCTTTTTCGAAGCCATGTTGTTCTACATCGTGACAATCCAGGACTGGGGAAATTAAATCCTTAATTAAACTCTCTAATAATTTACAAATAGAAGAAGTTAAATTTATAACCCTATAGTTATCCCAGTTGTGGGTTTTTTTGGCCCTTTTTGTAAATAGGGATGACATGAGCTTCTTTCCAGTCATGGGGAACAAAACTGGTGGCCAAAAAATATTCGAACATCAATTTTAAAGGAACTGTAATTACATCAACTAATAAAAATAATAAATGTCCTGCTATATTGTCTGGACCAGGACTATATTTTCCTTTCAGTTTAAGCGTTTTTTTTCTAATGGTATCCACAGAAAATTTAACTGGTGAGACATTGGCGGTGTCTAGTAAGGCATAATCATTAGTTTGAATAGAAGATCCAGAGAAATTTTTACAAAACTTTGCATTGAACAAATCGGCCATTTTTTTTGTCTCATATATCAAAGTGTCACAATCCAATAATGGACCTACTTGGCATGTAGGTTTCCTTAAAGAATTGATGTATGAAAAAAAATTGTTTGCTATTAGATTTATTGGTGCTGAATGCTAAGTTTTGCTCCCAGTTTGATTTAGCCTTCCTAATCATTCTTTTGCATTTTCTATGTATATGTTTATAAGAAATCCAGTTAGAGGAAGTTTTAGTCTTTTGAAATTTAATATATTTATTCTGTTTTTGTCTAATACAGTTCTTGACTGATTGATTCATCCATTTAGGAGCTTTAATATTAGTCTCATTTTTAATTTTGGATGGAATATATAGTTCTTTGAGTTGGAAAATGATATTCTTAAAATATTCCCAGTACTCTTCCAGGGTAAAGTCTGACAATATGATTTCACAGTTAATGTTTCCCATGATATGTTTCATAGTACCTAAGTCAGCTTTAGCGTACAAATAGATTTTAGTACAGTTGAGATTATATACATGAGTTTGTACAATGTTAAATGTGATAGTATTGTGATCACTATTCCCAATAGGATCACTAACATATTTTCTAATTCAAGGTCATCATCACAAAGAACCAAATCTAATATCAGTTTTCCTCTGGTTGGGCAAAATACATTTTGCCAAAGTCCCGACTGAGTACATGTATATAATAACTTCTTCCCTTTACAGGTATTTGCACATAAATTATGCCAATCAATCGAGCCAATGTTAAAGTCCTCAGTGATGACAATTTTACCTAATGATTTTGCCTGTTCAAATTCTGATAAAATTGCATCTAATATGTCTATTGATGAATTTGGAGGATGATAACAGGAACCCAATATGAGGGCCTCAGTAGTGGAAAAGTTTATCTTAATCCAGATAGTCTCTGTTTGTATGTCATGATTTTTGACATGCTTTGTTATATCTATAGAGTTAAGTTGATTCCTTATAAATAATGCCACTCCACCACCTTTCCTGTTTGGTCTGTTGAAAGTATAGGTGGTGAACCTGGGTATGATGGTATTCCATGATGTTTTATCATCACCCCAAGTTTTGCTGATTGAAAATAATATCAACATCCCCTTTATTAATTCTACATTTTAATTCATCTAGTTTTTGAGTTAAACACCTAGCATTAAAATATAAGAAATGTAATTTATGGCATTTTACAGAGCTACTGACTTGAGTTTTTAGAGATGACGGCCTGTCCACCATCTCACCCCCAAATTTTTGTTTAAAAGATGGTGAATGGATGTCAAAAATTGTTTACACAGAAAGGCATTACCCCGTCTGCTTAAGTGTAACCCATCATAGCTGAACAGTTCTGGATGGAGATCAAATTCCTCCCAATGCATTAAGCAAGTCAAATTTTGGTTTGAACACCATTTTCTTAACCATTCATTCACAACTTTGATTTTATGATTTTGAAAAGATGAGAAACGAGGGAATGGTAAAATTTCTGATATACAAATCGTGCAGCCCATATCTACAAGTTTATTTGTTAAAGATACAAAATCCTCTTTAATTGATTGGACGGAGTCTCTATAAATGTTATTTGTGCCTACATGTATCAGTGCTATAGGATTGTTGCCACGGTCCTTCATAATCTTGGGTAACATGAGTGTAAGGTCAGATATTTTACTTCCACTGAAACTAGAGCAGGTTCTGTTAGCTTTGTCAGGGTTACAGATAGTCCAATCCAGGTGTTTAGTCAATGAATCACCCAATACATAAATTTGTTGGTGCAAGGGAATGTTATGCACACTGTGTGTGTCATTAATAGGTGATAATGTAAGTTCAGTGGACAAATCAATGAGTGGGATGTCATTGGTTTGCAGATTATTAACTGGTGGTAAATTAGAGATACTACAATCAATTAACCCAACAAGATTATCTGCAGTCACATTTTTGACCTTTGAGACAGGAGAAGATAAGGGGTCAAATATGTTGAATTGCTCAATGCAAAACTGCTGGGCCTTTCAACCTTTTTTTACAACTCTGGTGTTTTGTGTAACAAACCAGCTGTCATCCGTGTCCTGATTGTAATCAATCAAACCATCATCTTGCCTAGCTCTTTTGCTAATACCTTCCTTATGTCGCTGGGGATTATTAATAACTGTTGAGATGGGAATTACAGGAGAATGGGAGGTGCTTGGTGTAACATCAGTGTAGCCATCATAGCTATTAATAATTTCTGGATTCAATAGTAAAGTATTTGTTTTGAAATGGTTTTGCATATCAGATTGATTATTTTCAAGTGTAATTAGTCTTGCATTATATTGCTCAATCATTTGGTGTAAATCCACAATTTCAAGACATTTGCTACAGGTATAAGGTTGATAACTTTGCTCACCCACCAATAAAGTATACATATTACAAGCTGAGCATTTAATGCCTGTGGATCCAGTAGTGGTTGTGATTGTGAAATCACTGCAATCAGCCATGGCTTCACTGTAATTTCTAAATCTAAAGTAAAAAGTTTAAACAACAGTATTTCACACTTGTTAAACATAAAAAAAAAAAAAAAGAATTAAGATGAATAACTCCCTTAAGATTTTAATCTATCTAATCTTCCAACAGACTGAAAACAAACAAAAAAACATGAAATGACCAATCCTTTGAAACAGCTATGGTTAGTTTAACAAAAGTGTATGTTCCCCTTCTATCTTTCAAGGTCCTAAAACACATAAACTACAAATCAATTAAGTACACCCGAGTTACGGAAAGGCACAGGAGGTAAAGTACTAATTTGTTAGCACTGCTATTGAACACAGCAAGTGGATAGATAGATCAAAGATGAAAGCTTGGAGATCAAAGGACTAACAATTTCTGCAGCCCTTCCACACTTCCACACTAAACACATGAAACACGCACTATGATGCACGTGTCTTTGCGCGTGTCTTCGCATGCAAGGCGTGCTCGCCCTGCCCGAGCTCGCCCTGCTCGCTGCAGGGCTGACTTAAATAGTGGGTGTAACCCACAAGTAAGAGCTCACTGGTCCAATTAATCCCCTTGATGACCTGTCCTGCGTCTGCACACAACACACACACACAAATATGGTTTAAAATAAAAGGTGCAGAGCACCGTAAAACGAACAGACAGACAAATGTAGAAATTAAATTCTCGGACTAATCATCCCTCTGCCTGTCAAAATGACAGGGCTCCTTGTAAATGTATAAATAGCAAGCAAATAATGGTATATGGCGCTTCACTGCAGAGCAAGGTCTCTATTAACTTTTCTGCAAAGCAAAAATAACTTGCTGCAGGGCTGACTTAAATAGCGGGTGTAACCCGCAAGTAAGGGCTCACTGGTCCAATTAATCCCCTTGATGACCTGTCCTGCATCTGCCCACAACACACACACACAAATATGGTTTAAAATAAAAGGTGCAGAGCACCGTAAAACGAGCAGGCAGACAAGTGTAGAAGTTAAGTTCTCGGACTAATCGTCCCTCTGTTTGTCAAAATGACAGGGCTCCTTGTAAATGTCTAAATAGCAAGCAAATAATGGTATATGGCGCTTCACTGCAGAGCAAGGTCTCTATTAACCTTTCTGCAAAGCAAAAAGAGCTCACTGCAGGGCTGACTTAAATAGCGGGTGTAACCCGCAAGTAAGAGCTCACTGGTCCAATTAATCCCCTTGATGACCTGTCCTGGTCCTGCCCACAACACACACAAATATGGTTTAAAATAAAATGTGCAGAGCACCGTGAAACGAACAGGCAGACAAGTGTAGAAATTAAATTCTCGGCCTAATCGTCCATCTGCCTGTCAAAATGACAGGGCTCCTTGTAAATGTCTAAATAGCAAGCAAATAATGGTATATGGCACTTCACTGCACAGCAAGGTCTCTATTAACTTTTCTCAGACTAATCGTCCCTCTGCCTGTCAAAATGACAGGGCTCCTGTGTGTATGAATCTTTTAAAAGCTGTTCAGAAAGCATTTTTGTCTTTTTTGGTGGGATCCAAGTTTAGTTCATCGATTGTAGGAAACCCTCCTGTGCTCATATCATAGAGTGTTTTTGTTTGTGTGTGGATTTTGAATGTAAATTTACAATATTGAGTGTGTGTGGTGAAAGACAGTGAAAGTGTGCTATGGGGAGGGGCGATCTGTATGTAGGTAGATTTAAGTTGGAGAACTAGTGATTTCTTTATTTTTCTGGTTGTATTTTTGTTATATAACTGACTGTGTTAATGTACACATAGTAATATCGTCAGTAATAGTACACATTTTATTGCTGTTTGTTTTGTGTATGTGGTGCAGCATTTCATAAGGTCAGGTTGTTTAAATTAGAAATTTACATTACATGGAAGTACACTGAACTTTTGCATTTGTGTTGTATTCCTCGGTCAGCATTGTACACAAACTGTTCTGTGTTGTGTGTAGTGTTGCGCATCAAACATAATACACCTTTTAAAATATGACACAGACTAGTGTAAGTGCAACTAAGTGCAGCAGTGTGAACCTGCTATCCACTGCAGCTGCCTGATATTGTACTGCAATCATGTTCTCTGTTATTAGTTTTGCTGTTTGTATTGTAGTGTCGTAAAAACTGAGCACTGTCCGTATTCAGTGCACCCCACCCCACGCTCAAATGCTTTTTTTACCAGACTGGATTGTTTTTGTGAGCCCATCAGCATCACTGGTTAATGAAGTTGTTTTAATTCCATGACAGTCTTAGAGTAGTCTGTTATCTGTTGCTGAAGCCACAGTTGTTTATTTTGCTTCACATCCAGCCAGTGTCCTCCAGTCAGAAACTGAACGTATCAAAATCTGAATTTGGTAATAATATGTGTGGTTGATCCCCCAAAATGCCTGCAAAGAGACATGCAAGCAAAGCTGTTTCTGGCCATGACAATGTTGGCAGTAAGATGGTCTGTGGGCATGGTAGTAGTACGCGGACGCAGAAGTGCATTGCTGATGTGAGGAAAGGTATTTCTCCTGCAATGTTTTTTATGGCCCAATCAATAGCTTCACTCATAGTTGGAGGAGATGATGTTTTCCCAGCTGGTGTTGTTAGTGTTACTGGTGTTAGTGGTGGTGGAGGTAGTATTAGCATTGCTGCATCAAGTTCTAATTCCAAACAGTGTACCATATCAAAACATATTGAGTGTGAAGCACTGCAAGTGAGTGGCAGCATAGATGATATCATACTTCCCAGTAACATTCCAGTAACTGAAGCTGAGTATTCTGATGATCATGTCAATGACAGCATACAATGTGATATTCTTGTTCACCGTGGCATAACGTCATGCATTTTCCATGCAGTGATTCACAGTGTGGTGAAAAAATATCAGGTGATGGTGGTGTAGATGCTGATGACGAATGTGATGATGATGATGATGATGATGATGATGTTGCAGTTGTTGCAATATGCAATCCACATGCTAGCATCCAAGCAGAAGATGTGGATGTGTGTGACAGCGACATTGATGAATATGATCATGATGTAATTGACCCCAGTTGGGAACCAGAGAAAAAGAAATTAAAAGTGACTGTGTCTGAGTCTATTTGCAGGAATCCCCCTGTAAAAACTTGCGATATACCAGTTTTAGTTGATGATGATGATGATGATGATGATGATGATGTGAGCGACTCAGTAATCGATATGATAAGTAGTCGTGGTGTTCATTTGCAGTCCAAGTGTGCAGTGCCCAAATCATCACATGGTCCCCCCCACTTCAGTGCTTAAAATAACAGACTTAAATAAGCCACATCATCATGGACATGTTAAAAGCAGAGCAACACACTCCCTTGTTTGGGATTTTTTTTGTTCAAGACACAAATGATGATTCAGTTACAATCTGCCAGGTTTGCCATATGCGTGTGAGCTGAAGTAAAAAGGGGAGCCATCTTGGGACAGGAGGACAGCATACGCATCTTAAGAATAGGCACTTGGCTCTGTTGACCCAGCACAAGCTGGCAGCTAATACCACGGTGAAGCATTCACCTGTGCCACTGGCAATCATAGTCAGCATGTTATCCCCTTCTGTGACTGTTAAGCATAGTGGGAGAATAAACGTGTTCAGTAGTGCTATAAAAAATTAAGGGAGGCAGTATAGAGCAGTGGTTTAAGGCTCTGAGCTGCAAATCTGGAGACCTTGGTTTGAATCCCACAGCCGCCACTTGCATACCGTGTGATCCTGAGCAAGTCACTCAACTTCCTGTGCTCCCAGGTTGCACCTGTAACAAGCTTTCAGCTTAGTGTGTTCCACCTAGTTAAACAATTGGAAAAATAAGGGCAGATGATTACTGCAGGCATGATGAGGTGGAGGACCATAATGACTTTGAAACGTTGTCCAGTGCTGGTGAGAGTAGCAGTTTTGTGGTGGTGGTGGTGAATGCAGTATGTCTAGTGTAAGTGGTACATCAACCCCGGTTGGCAAATCTGGCAAAATAACATCATTTCTTGGTTTGCTATCATCACCTGTGCAACTGTCTTCATCAAATGTCCACACTTCACCCCTACCAATGCCATTCATCACATAGCACATAGCACATAGCACAACCATTTGTGACCAACAACACACCATGTGTAAAACATTTAAGTCAGCCCACGTTACAGAGTGTTTTTGCGCATAAGCTGAAGTACCCCCGAATCATACAGTGTCACATGAACTTAATGCTGCTTTAGCAGAAATGCTGGCAATTAATCTTTTGCCCTTCTCCTTTGTGGAGAATTCTGAGTTCCGGTGGTTTGCCGCATGTGCCTGTCCAAAATGGAAAGTCACTTCCAGGACATACTTTTCTACCCGTGCTGTTCCCGAGTTGTTCCATACTGTGTCCAATTCAGTAAGACATGCTCTTCAACATTTTTCCTCTCCATTCATCCATTTAAGTATGGATATGCGTACAAGTGGCAAAATAGCAGGGAGTTCATATCTGTGTATAACTGCACACTGGGCGCAGGTGCCGGGTTTTTTTTGTGTTGTTGGTAGTGTAAATAATCAGTGCAGTAAGGTGGATTGTCATGGTAGCAATCTTCCTGGAGTTCGCCAGCATGCAACAATTGCTATGCGCAGTGTGACCTGTTCACACACTAGTGAGAACATGTTGGTACTGTCTGAAATTGACAGATGGCTAAACCCTCTGTCCCTGAGAGCCGGGTTCATAGCAAGTGACAATGAGTCAAATGTGGTGAAATGCATCACGAATGGTGTATTTTTTTTGTGTTCCGTGCATGGCCCACTGTTTAAGTCTTGTGGTTCAGGAGTTTCTGCAGCACCCTGACATAAAGGAAATGCTGACCATTGCATGACGTATCTGCTCTCTCTTTTCAAGATCTGGAAAGGCCCGTGACCAACAGCTGCAGTTGCTGATACAAAACAGCCTGCCTCAGCACCGCTTGAAGCTGGAAGTTGTCACCCGATGGAACTCCACATTATACACGGCAGAGAAGTTGTATGAACAATACAAAGCCATCTCAGAATATCTTGTTATGCACACTAGCCGTGACAGTTCTGGAGCTTCCATATCTATGACGACTGAACAGTGGCACCTCACAGACTCTGTAATAACAATTTTGCATCCTTTTGAACATGCCATGCAGGCAGTGAGTAGTGAGTCTGCCTCCATTAGCCAATCAATTCCAGTGCTGCAGGTGCTGAGGCAGACATTGGTGAATGTACAGCATAGCCTTGATGTTGCCGGAAATGGTGGTAGCAGTATGTTGCTGCAACACATGCTAACAGTATTCGACCAGAATCATGACATTGCGAGCATTCAGAGTAGTGACAACTTTGCCATGGCAACAATGCTGGACCCACGATACAAATGAGGATTTATATCAGTACTGGAGGGAGGGCCTGAACAGGTGAAAAATATCAGTGGTCAACTGGTGCGCTTGGTTCATGGGGCACAGAAGTCACATGCCAAGGTCAGCAAACCTCAGCAGCATAATCCAGCTGAAGGTGTACCTGGAGGACTATCAAGCATATCATGCAAGGGAAAGGGAACTGTAGTTCCAGGTGGTCTGTTATTCAAAGTGGGTGGCGTCAACCTGCTTTGGGAGGCTTTGTCCCAAGTGGGTATTTGTGAAATAAATGATTCTGGAGAACAGGCTGATGCATCAACAGTTGGACTTAGTGCGGCACAGAGAATGGTTGAGTCATATTTGTCTGAAAACAGGCATCTGATAATAAGTGAAGATCCTCTTTTGTACTGGAGTGTAAAGGTCAGTGAATGGCCAGTGCTGACTGCAGTGGCACTGAAGTATCTCACATGCCCACCCTCCAGTGTAAGTGTTGAGAGGGAATTCAGCTCAGCAGGTGCAATAGTCAGGGATCATCAGACAAATCTCTCTCCTGCAAATGTTAGTTTGCTAACATTCATTAAAATGAATGAGAAGCACATACCAGCACAGACTGCAACCTCGGTATTCATACCCTGGCCTAGTCATGGTGGTCTTGCTGAGGTGGAAATGGAGCATTCTGGTGGCATAGGCAGTGGCTGCCTGAAACGGCCCACCACTGACATAGATGATGTAGTTGATGACACAATGGAGAAATAATTTCCCAGTGGTCAGACTTCAGACATCGATGACTGTGAGGGTAGTTTTCTTTATGAGGATGATGATGTGGTTAATGTTGGCAGCTATTAACTGCAGTATTTAAAAGGTGGTGTGCCCCCCCCACCCCGGACCACCACCACCAGGACTGATGTTATCCAAGTCTGACAAGGCGTGTCTCTGAAATGTAACTTGACTTAGGGATTGAGAATTGAGAACCAGGGAGGGACACATAACAATGAAGTTGTAACTTGTAAGAAGTCATTCATTTCTTTTGTTAGAAACTTCAAGATGCTTTGTTGTTTTGTCAAAGTGGCCTTATCCAAAAAAGTTCTTCAACATCAGGCACACCCCTCCCCCGAGCTTGGGCACACATGCAACACGCAGAAGTTGTTTCATTAGATGACCATGACCATCATTAACAACCAGACTCCAGAAGGATGCTGATGAAATCTGTGAAGATGTAAAAAAATAAGAAACCATTACAGACAAACCTGAAAATATGATTATCTCCCCAAAAAAGAAATATTTTCCTTCATGTGCTTGAAAGTTATCCATTTCCAATTTCAGCAAAATAAATTCTCATTGAGCACTGGAATGTGCACACCAGCAGTTTCTGGGTGACCTGTGTGTGATGCAGAATAATACCATGACTACATGTCCATGTCAACCCCTCCTCACCTGCAAAATACACAACCATACTGTATATCTATATACATATATATTA
Organism: Neoceratodus forsteri; assembly: GCA_016271365.2. Lineage (NCBI taxonomy): Eukaryota > Metazoa > Chordata > Ceratodontiformes > Ceratodontidae > Neoceratodus > Neoceratodus forsteri. The sequence goes on along the minus strand of CM057456.1, from coordinate 108,344,005 downwards.
TAGTAGCACGTAGTTCTACCATAGTTAGGGTTGAGGAGCTATTTACTTGTTAAACCCAAAATTTTGCACCTTAATAACTTTGCAACTGTTTGACAGATTTGCCTGACATTTGGAATACATGATCAAGATCCATATGCCTTGGTATCTGCCAAGTTTTGTACTGGTTGGATACACGGCTGCGGAGTTATTAAGCATGATCTGCGTGTGCATTTATGCTTTTTCTGGAATTCTACGGTCGCACCTACAGGTCGCACGGTTTGAACGACTGGCCCCAAATCTTCAGGGAACATGCTGCTGGGGTCCCCGATGTGCCTTTTAAAGATTTCATGAAAAAATATTAAACCGTTCAAAAGTTATGGCAGTCTGAACTTCTGGTTTTTTCCCATAGGATAACATTACATCGTTTGCAGCGCCTTTGAGGGCCCGTATCTCGAAAACGGTGCGAGATGCAGAGTTTTTGTCGAAACATTATAGCCCCCAGGGCTATGTATAAAACTAGCCAGGAAAGTGATAATACATATGACTTTTAAATTTTTTTTCTATGTCGTACGGTTACTGAGATATAAGCAATTTACTAATACAACTACTGATTTTTGTGTTCTGAGAGTCATTATTTTGCATACATTCTTTCTACTCACTGCCTTTCTCTATACAGCTTTTGGGGAAAACCAGCCTGTGCTCTTACAATACTCTTACCATTACTGTTTCTGCTTGCGGTTCCATACCCGTTTCACTTACCATTCACGTTTACGCCACCATGTGCATTACCCTTTGCGTTTTCATTTGCGGTTGCGTTTCCATTGTTTTTAACATTTCTGTCTACAGTACTGTTCCTCTTTCTGTTTTGCTTTGCATCACCATGCGCATTACGATTTGAGTTTGCGGGCACAATGTTACAATGCGACAAGACATCACCCCCGCGCTCCCGCCGCTGCATTACATTCACTATTTGCTCATTATCATTCTCAAAAAGAAGGGAAATTAGAGGCAAAAAATTCCGTTTAATGCATCAGTTAGGGTTGTTCCACAGCGACAAAAGTGAGGAAATTCGATGTTAGGGTTGAAACCCCCTTTGCAACCCTCCAGCCCACCCCACCAACTGGAATCGGGGTGTGCATTGGGGTCATCGGTCCTAACTGTTACCCCATTCTCCTATTCCTCAGCTTCTTTCCACATGTGATGAGGTGACACTTAGGGCCGATGACCCCAATGTGCACCCTGATTCCAGTTGGGAGGGTGGGCTGGAAGGGGTGAAGGTTTCAACCCTAACATCGAATTTCCTCACTTTTGTCACTGTGGAACAACCCTAACTGATGGAGTTTTTGCTCTTAATATATATATATATATATATATATATCACCACGCTGCTATTAGTGTACAGCCAAAGGGCACCCTTCAAGCCAGTTGAGATAATCACATTTCATTTGCTGAAACAGTCTCATTTCACTTTGTTACCACTTGTCAATTTTCTGCACACATGGAGGATGCATTCTGGGCCTGCAGAAAAAATCTGGGAATCTGTGCCACCATTGCACGCATGACTGAGTGCACCATTAATTCTGGGGGACTTTGTATATGCTAAAACAGTCTCATTTCACTGTGTTACCACTTGTCAATTTTCTGAACACATGGAAGTTGCATTCTGGGCCTGCAGAAAAAATCTGGGGACTCTGTGCCACTTTTATAAGCATGACTGAGTGTGCCATTAATTCTGTGGGACTTTGTATGTGCTAAAACAGTCTCATTTCACTCTGTTACCACTTGTCAATTTTCTGCACACATGGAGGATGAATTCTGGAACTGCAGAAAAAATCTGGGACTCTGTGTCACTTTTGTGCGCATGACTGAGTGAGCCATTAATTCTGGGGAGTTTGTATGTGCTGAAACACTCTCGTTTCACTGTGTTACCACTTGTCAATTTTCTGGACACAAGACAGGTGCCTTTTGTGGATGCAGAAAAATTAGGCACCAAAACGGTGCACACACAAACACAGACACTTAACAGAAGGAAGGGGGCCCAGAATACAAAGTGTCATGCATACGGAAGACAAAAAAAAAGGGCATAATTACATACAAGGGTCAGAGATGGTGGAGGCATACATTTTATGACACAGCAAGGAAGGTGTAGGAGGGACATGGTGTGAGAAACAAAGCTACTGTGGGATCCATGGTGATCCAGCAGCAGTTCCAGCATGGACATAATTTGAAGCTGATGTCCCTCTATGTGATCCAGCCGCTGTTCCACAGCACTCATCCTCGCTGTTCTCCTCAGCAGCAATCCAGAGAACTGCCAAGTCAGCTGGTGTTACATGCAGTTCTCTGGTGTCCACACATTTGTCAGACTGACCTGCTGGTGGTGATGGTAGTGGTGGTCGTGCTGATGGAGCAACAGGTGCTGCTGTGGCCCTCTTCTTGTTAGGGATGCTGCTATGCACAGCTGCACCCTCTACCACAGAATGGCCAGCAGGTGCAGACATGGTCCATTCTGTGGCAGCCTACCACTCCAACTGGTGGTGATTAAGCATATGGATGTGCTGGCCCCCAGTCCCCAGTTGACTCCCCCAGGGGCCACAGCGCACCTCCACCGTACATAGGCAGCACTTCACCACACTGCTGTCCCCCCTGACACAGTCAAAAAACTGCCAAACAATGGAGGTGTGGGGAGGACCAGGCACAGGCAGGGGAGGGCCAGATGAACTGGCAGTAGGCTGGTCACACTGCTCAGCACTGATGGGATCCACACTTGGGCCTGGGGGAACAGGCACATCCTGCTCCAAAGGACCTTGTGCTGGACTTGGTGGTGGTGGGGGTGGTTGAACTGCCTCAGAGTCAAAAGTCGGTGCTGGTCCTGATTCTGGGGTTGGACACTCCACAAGTTTAGAGAGGTCCAATACAAATGGGTGCCATGCCCTCCACACATGCGCATAGTGCAGCGCGTGCTACCATGCTCTCCCAGAGCTGCCCCACCCCAGACATTCCCTCACCTGCTCCATCTCCCCTACTGCACTCCCTCAGTCCGAGCAATCACTACTCTGTCACACGACACAAGCACCACACACACAGTCACACACACACACAGACAAACAACTGAGTAAGTATAGAGGTAAGAAAAATAAAATTTACAGAAAGAACAAATTAAATAAAAAACAGTACAGAAAAGATAAAAAAATGTAGCTTTTAAAAAAACTTTAACTCTCCTCTTCACTCTGATCTCAAACTATCAGCAATTAAAACATTCCTCTCTCTCCACACTCCTCTCTCTCAGTCTGCACAGGATAAAGTGAAACTGTCTGTGTGACTCACTTTCTTCCTGCCTGGCTAGAGAGCATGTGACTTACAGTACTGTAAGCCATGTGATGTGTGGGGGGGAGCCAAATCTGAAACACCAAGTGGATCACTTAGAATCATAATGAGGAGCATAGAAGTCCATTGAAATCAACTACTTCACCTTACTTCGCATTTTCATTCCGCCTTAACGTGAAGTGGTAATGACAAAGTGGAGTGAGCACTTTGAATTGCCCATTCTGCATAGTGGAGTAGCAACACGAAGTGCCTACTTCATGTTCTCTTCACCAGTGAATTTTAAATTCACTGCATCTCTACCCCTCACCCATCTAACCTGTAGCCTATGCTCCCTTAATGGCTGTACTTGTTGGTCACATTACTTGTTCCTTTCGGGAACCTATCTGAGCTCTATAGCTGCATTCTGGGAATTATCATACTTTGTACATAGCTGGAATCTGCACTTTATTCACCTAATCTGTTGTGGGACTATTTTCCTCTGTAATATGTAATTAAGTGATGACTTTGCAATGTATTCTGTCTCTCCCATCCTTCTATTTGTAATACTGTTTAGCCTTTTTAATGATGTGTAACTGACAATGCTTTCTAGCTGCTTCTGTTTTTTTCCACTGTCATTGTACTTGATGTTCCTCCACCCTCTGTTTGACAAGGATCCTTTGTAAATGAGCTTTTAGCTCAAAGGCTTTAATTCCGATTTTACAATAAAATAAAAAATAAATGATCTGTTCTCTGATGCTCTACATGGCTTTAGAAAAGGCCACAGCACCACCATGTCGGTGCTTCTGTTCATGAGTGATACCAAGCTAATCATGGATAAAGGCATGTTAATGAGGGCAGGGGGAACTTGGTGATGTTCTGACCCTTATTAAATAAGAATCAGAACACATTAAAGTTCTGATTTATTCTGATTAGTTTTGATTTATTGGCAAATATTTAACAAAATGTGAAGAAATTCATAGAAGTGTCCAAAGTCGGTCACATTTGTCATAGAGGCCCAAAAGAAATAATTACATGGATTATTTGTAAAAAAATTAAAGCAAAACTGCTAATAAAAAAGCAATCACTCATTACTAACCCCTTCATAGCTGGCCTGTAATAGTGGGGTGGCATAACCTGCTCGGTCCGTGACATGAATGTCCTGGGAGAGACAGAGAGAGACGGAGAGAGGGAGAGGGAGAGACAGACAGATGAAAATACCAATATCATAGCACCACCATGCAATGCAGGCACTGCCAGGCAGCTAAGATTTTTTTTATTAATGGTGTTGTGTGGGTATTATTTTGATCGATGTTCCAGTCAGAGTAGAACAGGCCAAAAAAATGGATATAAATGATCAAATGATCAGCACTAAGAGAGCCTCCCACCCTACTCATGTAAATGATGCAACTGCTTTGCCTACCCCTGTGTACTGTGGAATATGGTACACTACCTGGTCCAAGAGGTGATAATGTTTTCTAGTACTATGACTTCTTCTACTGAATCTGATCAACACGCTGAATCCTTAAAGAAGAAAAATGAAAGACATAGTGATCACCACCACCTAGGCAGGCAGCCAGTCACGCATTGCATCGGTCAAGTGCAGTGCAGTCATAAAAAAGTTTGCCACCTGAAGACCTGATGACAGACACACAACACAGATACATCCTTCCTAGTTCCACAATTGCTGCCAGCCACTGTCAAGTAATTTAAGTATCAAAAATAAATTATGAACCGGCGATCGTAAATGGAGCAAGCTGATTGGCCGAGAGGGTTTCGAAGCCGTGATGATATCGGGCTACATCATCACGGCTTCGGAAAACCTCCGGCCACCAGCCTGCTCACTGCCAGTGCAATGTTCTCCACCGACCTCCACTAACACTAACAGGCAAAAAAAAACACGTCTTCATAATTGCCCCCCCATACACGTCGCTCAAAGCAGACGTGCTATAAACAGAAAAAAAAAACTTCTCCCTTTCATTCTCGCAACTGCTTCACTGCAGAGCACCAAGTACTGCTCGCCTCACTGCCACGCTGCCTCGCGCCAAACGGCAAAACGTACAACCAGCTCCTCAGGCTTTACCCTTACCTTCTCGCTTTCCTCAGAAGTATGGCACAACTCATCTTCACCTCCTCAACAAAGAAAAAAAAACAACAATAATATCAAGTGCGTGAGTAAACTAAACTTCAGGCGGAGGGGTCAATACCACAACAATGAAGACTATAACAAAATCCTCCTGCAACAGCACCACCTACTGGCCAAAACATGAGGTACACGAACTTTTTTAATGTCCACCTACACTCATATAAAAACAGTATTTAAATATTTAAAAACTTTATTTTTTTGCATTAAAGGCATAAAATATCAATTAATCCAGTTCATAATAGCAATAAGGCACTCCAGGGTGTGGTATATCATGGGATATCGTCACTTCTCGGGACGGTTGGACGCACTCGGCCTGCGGCCTCGTGCCCAACCACCCGAGGCATGACGATATCCCATGATATACCACACCCTGTCGTGCCTTATTGCTTAAATACAGTACTATAATAATCTCAGCCTAGTTACTGTAAGTGAGATTTAATCAGGCTAGCATACCACACACGCACACACAGTAAAGAAATTATTTACATTTTCAATTTAGTACCATTTTGTTTCCTGTGAAGTATTCGCAGACAAATATGGGGACATGAGAAATATACAAAGAGTACCGTGTTTCACCGTTTTGAAGCTGCAGCTTCTATTAATTCAATTAATTTTGACAAGGGGCTTATATTCAAAGGCGGATACTATTTGATGGTGGCTTATAACACTATGGTATGAATTCATGTCAAACTTATATTAGGCGCTCCCAGTAATTTGTTTGACATTTACAGCAGGTATATCTGGTGTGCTGCAGTCGAGCTCTGTCTTACCATGGTGCACTGCTGTACTTACCGGTAACTGACCATGGCCAAGCATAAATGTTACAATCTTGACCTTAAACTTTCTATTGTGGACCCTGCTGAATGGGAAGGCAATTGTCCAGTTGCTGAGTCTCTAAAGTTGGACAAGAAGCAGAAAAAACAAAGACAGGCTACAGGTGATGGTGTCTGAAGCCAGCTGCTAAGAGTCCAACAGAAAGAGAAGACGGCTTGTGGGTGCTGGTAGTAAGCCCTTGAATCCCACTGAGGAGGAGAATCTAGGGAACTGGATTTCTATCCAGAGAGAGCAGCACCTACAGGTCACCATAAAGCAGTTGCATTGAAAACCTCAGCTATGATTCACAACCCTGAATTCAAAGTAAGCAGGGACTGGGTGGACGCTTTCTGTCATGAGTGAGGTTTACAATTCGTCAGTGCACTACAGTGGGACAGCATCTACCAAAACACTACATCCCAAAGGTGACAGAATTTGTCTTTTTCTGTGCCAAACAGATTTTCAACAGCAACATACCATTGGAGGAAGACAGCTTACAGCAAGCGGAAACCCCAAAGAGCTATCTAATCTCTGAATATTAGAGTGGGTTAAACATGCCTGGGGAGCTGTCAGTAAAGAAAATATCATAAACCCATTTAATGTTTGTGGCATCACGTCCACTGATATGGATACCATCATCTGCACAATACAAGGTGGGGTGGCCCTTGATGCTCGGCAGCCCATAACTGAGAAGCTGACATCACTGTACACAGGTAAGGGTGATGACCACTGCAGTGAAAGTTTTGTGAGGTACTAGCCATTTGTTCTGTTTTTTTTTTAGGTGCTGGCAGAAGTTCTGAATTGCAGGATTCGCAGGATTTGTACGTCTGTGTTGAGGATCCTGAAGTCAGTGGCTCTGAAACTGAAGCAGATCCAGACAGCAATGATGAAATTGATTAACATCCATTAAATTACAGGATTTGCTTACTGCTAGAGTAGTTTTTACTTGCATAAACAAAAAAAGTAAAAAAAAAAAAAAAAAGCAATAAAAATCAATAAAAATGATTATTGCTTGTTAAAACTCTCAGTGGTCATTTGCTTTATTTCCCTCCATGCCCATGGTTACCACATCATCTAGGATGTGTGAGATGATGTGGTAGCAACCAAAGGCCACGTGGTAGCAACCTGAGACACAGAAGCTTGCTCACTTGTGTCGTTTGTTGCTGGAATTTTGCTATAATGATGCTGTGATGCTGTATTGTGGATATTTTCATTAATTATTAATAATTCTGTGCTTTGGGTACGGGGTAAATGTTCGAATATTGGTAGGAAATATGGAGCCTAGCATAGCTTATTTTATGATGGGACAACATGGTTCTGGTATGGAGGTGGCAGTGGTAAGAAGCATAAAACAGAACAATGTTGTACTGATGTGTCAATGGTTAGATTTATGAAGTATTTTTTGAGGCTTATAAACAGGAGCAGCTTCTATTGGTAAAATATTTTTTTGGTGTGCGGCTTCAATTTGGGGGTAGGTTCTATTTGAGGGTGGCTACAAAATGATGAAATATGGTATTCAGTTTTTAGGTTTCAGGCATCTGCTAAGCCATGCACTGTACAAAATTGTACAACTGTACAAGCTCCCGAGGTGGTTGTGAGGGCAGATCGAGGTAGCCCTCCCCTGAGCTGAGACAGTCCTGTAGCAGATCCTCCAAGCTCCCGAGGTGGTCATGAGGGCAGATTGAGGTAGCCCTCCTCTGTGCTGAGGCAGTCCTGTAGCAGGTATGAGCAACAAGCAAAAAATCCATCGATATGAGCACCACAACTCATGGACAGCTGGAGTCTTTGTTTGTTTGGGGCCAATTTTCAAATCTATGCTGCTAGTCCAAAGTCTGTCGACCAACGCATGGAGATTGTTTTTTTCTGCTGTTATTTTATGTGTAAAGTCTGCCTACTACATATCTACAGCATGGTAGCTTAATGGTACCCTCATGTTCTCTGGGATTTTTGAATGTACTCTAGTGTTCCTTAAGCTCGCATGAAAAGCTGTGCCTGCATGTATTACAAGTACTAGTTTTGGGCTGCTGCCACAAGTAAATTCCCTTAATCTTATAACCACATGAACTTACAGGTAAAAAAAAAAGCAGTTTAAAGAAAGCAGTTTAAATCCTTGTTTTTTCTGCCCACCCGAACCCTCCCCAGTGTTCCAGCTTGGATAAATTGTCTGACCTGTATCTCTGTTCCTCCTTCAGCTTCCCCAAGCTCCCAAGGTGGTCGTGAGGGTAGATTGAGGTAGCCCTTCCTGTGCTGAGGCAGTCCTGTAGCAGGTACGAGGCAATGAGCAAAAATCCATTGATACGGGCACCGTGACTCAGGACAGCTGAGTCTTTGTTTTTGCCCTGCCGCCCCACCATCACCCTTGCTCAACATTTCCTTATATCAGGAGAGTCACGTGATGGTGTAAAACCTATGACCTAACCTTCTTGTTAGCAGCTTATAGTCGGTCACCACTAGAGGCTGCTGTAAGTGATTTTCTTGCTGTATTCCCCTCCTCTGTGTATTTCTCCTTATTAGCTGCTGCAGTTTCTTTTTCCCCCCTGTACGCTTCCCCTTTAGCTGTTGCTGTTTTAATCCATTGAGCAGACTGCTCAAATAGCTGCTCATCTCTACCTCCTCCTTATCGGTCTTTTGCCCACTGCATCCTCCAACCTATTTCACTGTCACCCAACCTCCCCTACCCCTCCACCTCTCTTCTTTCCCATATCCGCCCATTTTTCTTGCACTTGTCCTTCCCAGTGCAGACATGACTATTACCTAGCACATAATATAATTTCCCACCTCTCTCTCTGCCCCCCCCTCCACCTCATGGCACCAATCATCCTCTCATTTTCAGTGCCAGTACATAGCCCCATTAGGAAAACACTCTCTGCTATCAGAGAAAACAAACACATTAAGCTTGCCATAACCTGTCACATCCTACTCATTCTCCTTCTTTTATCTGGGAATGTTCACCCTATCCAGGGACCATTTCCAAAATCCATGCCCTTTACTGATAAAAGGAAAGGTCTCATTGCTGCCTCCCTAAGTATCTGTAGCCTACTGAAAAAAATGTGACTTTCTTGAAGGCTGGATCGTGCAGCACAAGCCAGACATCCTGGCTTTAACTGAGACCTGGCTCTCCAAAACTGCCATGGACTCTTATGTGGCCCTAAACAGCTACTCCATTTTTCGATGAAATCATCAAGGCAAACGGGGAGGAGGCTGTGCACTCTATCTTTGAAACACCCTTCAAGCAATGGTTGTCCCTTTCCCCCTCTCATGGATGGAGCCCAAGTACTCACTGTAAAGATTACTCTGGAAAACTCAGGGAAAATCCTCTATGTATTGGTGGTTTATATCCCACCACAAATTCAGAAGGCAGCTTTCGCTGCAGTTGCTAGTTGCATCTCATCTCTCCCTAACTCCAGTGAGATTATTGTTATGGGTGACTTTAACACAAATTGGCTATCTCCATCAGCTACCCACTATAATGATGTAGCATTGACCATGGGCCTGACTCAAGTTGTCCAATCCCCCACAAGTCATACCCATAGGACAGGGACCTCTACCTTGCTGGACCTGATTTTCAAGAACCACCGTAACCGAATCTCTAATGTCCTAGTGCTCCCAGATGCCATCAGTGATCACTCGCCTGTACTCTGTTGGTGGTCCTGTAAGGCCCCAAACCCACCCCCCAAAACCATATACTGCAGACGTTTAAAATGAGGTTCTCTAACTAGGTTAAAAACTACCTCTTAAACATGCACTGGTCTCCATTGATACTGCAAGTAACATAGATGAGGCCCTTAGCTATTTCATAACCTCTTTCAATGCTGCCTTTGACTTTTTTGCCCCAGTTACAAAGCAGGTAGCAAAAAACCATTATACCCCCTGGCTAAATCAAACTCTACTTGACCTCATGTATCATCGGGATAATCTCTGGCATAGAGATCTTGCTTCAAGTCTGCCTCAGGACAAACAACGGTACAGGGAAGCTAGGAACAAATGTACCGGTACCTTGCGTCAGGCCAAAGCCCTTTATTATTGGAATGTCCTCACCTCCTCAAAGGGCTCTGGGCCTAAATTCTGGGATACTATCAAAGAACTAAATGGCAAAACACTATACCCTCCACCCTCCCAACTATCAGTCAATGGGACCATATCTCAGGATCCCATACAAATTGCCAATGCCTTAAACTCTTCCTTCTCTGACCTTAGCAGTGCACTTCCCCCAACTTTTTTGCCCCGCCCCAAGCCTTTCAGCTTCTCCTTCTTCACATGTTCCTCCCACAGCCACCCAACCTTTCAGGTTTCATGTGATAACTCTAAAAGAGGCTAAGTATTACGTCTCTAATGTCCTGGGAAAGAGCCGCCATAGTGGTGACTCCCTGGATTTAAAACTCCTCAAACTATCTCTCAAATCTATCCTAGTCCCGCTCTCTAAAATCCTAAGTTGTTCCCTCTGTCTGGGGGAGTTCCCCAACCACTGGAAAAGGGCTGTCATCACTCCACTTCTGAAAGGTGGCGAGCGCACCGCTTCACCTAACTACTGGCCAATCTCTATCCTACCCCCTGTCTCAAAGGCCCTTGAAAAATAGTAGCTGATCAGTTCTCTGAACACCTATCAAGATATAACCTTCTGTGCCCCGAACAGCACAGGTTCCGCAGGGGCCATAGCACCACCACAGCTCTCCTTGAATATACCTCCTACATCCACAAGGCCATGGATCTGGGCCACTTAGTTGGGTCAGTTTACATCGACCTAACTAAGGCGTTTGATATGGTCCATCACGCCCTTCTCCTTAGATCCCTGGCTGACGTGGGACTGTCTCCTGATACTACAGCCTGGTTTGAAAATTACCTATCTAACTGGTCACAGCAGGTCAAGATTGGCACCACCCTCTTCTCCAGCCTCCCAGTTCACCCTGGAGTCCCTCAAGGCTTCATTTTAGGCCCCCTTCTATTTAGCTGTTCTTAAGCTCTCTACCCAGTGCCTGCTCCAGTGGGATACTTCTTTATGCCGATGATACAGTCATGTTCTGGAGCAATTCTCAGCCTCAACCATTACAGGATTCCCTACAGAAGTCTTTCACGGAAGCCAAGACCTGGTTCACTGAGCACAGGCTAGTAATAAACTATAAGAAAACTAAGACCATGATCTTCTGACACTGTCAAAACCCCTACCATGACTCCGCACTACTTGTCAACACCTCCCAAGGCACCATCCTTGAGCAGGTAAGTGCTTTTAAATACCTGGGCATCACCCTTGACTCCCCTTTTACCTATCATGCACATATCCACATCCTCTGAAACACCATCAATTCCAGAATTGGCTTCCTTCATCAGATCAAACACAGTCTGCCTAATGATGGGCTGCGCCTTGCTGTTTCATCCTTGGTCCTCTCTTTGCATGGACTTGTGTTCTATGGCTCTGCTGATAACACTGCTCTCTGTTCGCATCAAGACAGCGCTAAACAAGGCCTATCACCTGGTGACAGGCTGCGATAAAACCACACATCGTGTGACCTCTATAGTCGCTCTAATTGGCTAAACTTGAATGTCGCCTTAAGTACCACACTTTCCTCCTGGCAAAGAAAATCCAGTGGAAACTCACCCATCCCAGTTTACAGGGCCTCATCCAACCCTCCTTCCCTCAAAGACACACAAGAAGTACCTCCAAGGTCCCTTTCTTGGTTCCCTGCTGTAAGGACATCCTTATGTCAGAGAGCCTTCTATCACAGGGTGCCAAGCTGGCTAAATGACCTACCTGTTGCCCTGACTGCTGGGACAAAAATAGGTCCATTTAAAACCCTACTCAAGAAATGTCTCACTAACATCTCTACTTGCGACTGCTCTTAGAAGTACTGTACTAACTTCAACACTGTCACCCCCACCTCACATACTTATTACTACTTTTTTCCTGCTTGTTAATCAACTAATATGATTTAATACCTGCCTTACAATCTGTATCTCTTTCTGTAATGTTTCTTTTTTTACTGTTGTTTTTGCACATGACACTGGGCTGTCTCGGCCCTCTGCTATAATATCTTACCCAGCTCTTTCCTTTTCCTACTAATGTTATATATGGTCTGTTTGATGTTTTGTTGCACTGCACCTGTGCCTGTAGATTTGTTCTGTTACTACTGATGAGGAGCCTTTGCAAAAGAGTCCTTGGACTCAAAGGGTGCAATTCTGATTTCTCAATAAATAAAAAAAAAAAAAAAAAGACAAATTAAAACAGTACAGTCAGGATCACTTGCTGAGGGCAAAAAAGTGACAAGTAGTAGTAGTAAGGACTGGAGTAAGGACAAAAAGTGACAAGTAGTAGTCGTGACTTGTGAGGACAAAAAGTGATAGTAGTAGTAGTAGACAGCAGTACCCTACCTTTCAGATCAGAAAGTGGTACTAGGTACCACCAAGTAAGTTTTTGACATGAATTGCAGTTGCTTGCTGTATTTGGACTCTAAACCCACTGATGTTATTATTTCTTTTTCTATTCTGTGCTGCTCATGTGATCATTCAAGTAATAGTGGCCTGACCTAGTCTGTTCTGACCTGACTTGCTGCAGTTAATTGCTGTCTCTTGTAGTAGATCCTATTCACAAAAGATTTTCATCACAGGCACAAATTCTTGACATTTTTTGTGGATAGGGCCTGCTCAGAGCAGTCAGTATATATCATATTTGAAATTAAAGTGAGTAGTGTTGACTTTGAGAAATGTGAGGTACTCTGCATTTTCTGTTGTCAAACAGGATTGTGTGTCAGTAATGACATTACCAGCTGAACTAAACAATCGTTCTGAACAGACACTAGTTGGAGAGCAACTCATGTACTTCTTTGCAATGTTTACTAAAGCAGGCCACATATTTTGTTTGATTCCAGTATTGCAAAGGAACAGCATTTCAACTGATATTGGGCTCTGCCAGGTGCATTTCAACAATGGCCTGTGCTGAGGCTGTGTTACAGAGAGGCAGATAAAATGGTTCCTTGAACCTATAAGATGTTACAATTAAATCTTCTGTGTGACTCCAGAGACATGAAGCTGAATCAAGTGACTGTGGGACAGTGCTATTCTTGGCTGGCAGAGAAGAAGAACGTGGCTGCAGTGGCTGAGGATGAAGAAGGAGAAAATGCTGCAACAGTAGAGGATGGGCCACATGATGTTGTGCTGTGTCATGAAGAAGATTCTGAATGTTGTGCTGCTGTTGTACACTGTTCCATGACTTCATGCACCTCGTCAATTATGTCTTGTTTGTTTAGCTTGAAACAAATGTCATCATCATCACTCAATAGTTGCTTCAATTTGTATTGTGGGGGTCCAAGATTGTTACTTTAATGTAGTAGTCAGAATGAAGCAGTTTATATAGTTTGTCATCTTTTTCAACCTTTTTGTTCATACGTCTTATTAGATCTTGTATTCGGGGGGAGGGCATCTTGCATATGTCAGCAGCACCACTGGCAGCCTGTGTGATCATGGAACTTTCTTGCTTCTCTAACTTTTCCCTAATCAAATTCATTCAATTCATTCTGAATTTTAAAATTGTTATTAGCGATATCACCTGGCTGAGAATTGCTGTGTTTGTACTAACCTCCCTGGTGATTTCCTCAAATGGCTGGAGCAGGACAATTTAGAAACTCCAGCATGGCCCACTGTGGTGGAGAAGTCTAGATGTCTGCATCACCAATTTTATTTTCTAAGGTGTACTACCTGACAGCTTTCTTTTGTTCCAGCAGCCTTTGGAACATACAAAAGGTTGAATTCCATCGAGTAGAAATGTCTTAGATTGATCTGTGCAAAGATAAACTGTGCTCCTGCTGTATTTTTTCAAACAAGTGATGGGCTTTGCTTGAGTGACTGAAATGAGTACATATTCTTTTAGCAGTGCTAACAAGAGCCTTAATTTTCCTGTTGTCATCAAGAAAACCTTGAACTATTAAATTTAAGCAATGTGTAAAGCAGCAGATGTGAACAAAGCCCCTTCCTCCAAGGCCTTCTTTATACTGGACCAATTATCTGCAACTATAAAGCCAACTGACAGTCACTGTGAAGAGAGCCGTTAGAGTATTGTTTTGGAGCTCTCAATTGATGTTATATGAGGTATGTTCAGATGGAAAACAAAACATTCTTAGAACATCAAACTCGATGCTTCACTGTCCCCAGTCCCCGTGAATTATTGAAACATGCCCAATGTACCATGATAGACATGAAGGGTTCAGGCTGACAGCTTGTCCAAATATATGTTGTGAGATGCACCACACTCACAACAGCATTACCAAGACACGCCTTAATTTTTTGCACATGACATTGTAAAGATCTGAATCCCTGTTGTTGAGAAGTATTTCCATAATGGTATACTAAATCGAGATTCGAGGTACCCAGTCAGCTGCCTGAGTCCTATATGTTCAACCATGTTATATGGTAGCAAATCAACAGCTATAATTTCTGAAATGTTTTTGGGTATTGTAACAGCAACAGGGTGAGTCGAGGCATATTTGTCTTTATGCTCATATGTTTCTGAGATGGTGAGCTGTCTCCTTGAAGGAGGAGGGCTTTTGAATACATGATCCCTTTCAGTAACAGTTGGAGGAGTCATTTGAGTGGCAGGAAGTGGTGGTGGAGGTGTTTCAGTAGTTCTGCAGAGGCTGCCACTGCTTTCATCTATGGGAGTTACCCCTGAGTGTAGTGAGCTATCACTGTCACATTCTGTTCGAGACTCACAACTGGACTTCTCAGTAATGTTATGTCATCTGTCTAGGTACCTTTTCATTGCTGAAGTTCCCAATGCTTCTTTCTTTTTACCCCTGCTGACTGGTCATTAACAAATAGTGCATGCTGCTACCAACTCAATGGAAGCACTAATGGAGAAGAATGACCAAACAAAAGATGATATTTTTTTTAGTTTTTTCTGAGGAAGGCATGACACCCTGGTCACCTTTTCAGGGTCCCTCTCCAGGATTTTTCTTGGGCCCGTTCCTCTGGTCAGTTATTCCTACTGCCCCCTCCACAACCAAAACATTTCTGCCTGCTTCTTCCTCATCTGCAATTTCCATCCCCTCCAGTAAACCTTGTACTGCCTGATCATTGTCTTCATCTTTATTATTACCCTTGTCAGGCTCAACCTCAGAAGAATCAGGTGAGGGACTGACAGTAGCATAGTATGCCATTGTTCCATACCGCTGGGTGCCTCTGTGGGTGGTACCCACCATGCCTTAGTTTTTTTAACTGCATAATTTTTTTTTTACTTGGGACTGATGATGATCTGAGACATTCACCTTTCTTGGATTCAAGCATTCACTTGGAAGATGAAACCTTAGAAGTGAAAAAATAACTTTTTGAGATTTGATTTTGTTTTCCCATTTCATGCTGATTGCTGTCTTTTGCAGTGCCACTGCCTACCTGAGAAATAGCATGCGCCTCATCAACACTTTGATACATTTTTATTAGTATTCTAACCTGTAACAAAAGATCCCTCTAACTAATGTGATGTCCTTCTGATGACTTCCACCCAGAGGCCAGGGACAAATTTACTGTCATGACTTGTGACTGTACACAGCACACTAACAGCACAGGAGTCCACCACCACTTCCTTCCAAGATTATCGGACTGACTCCTACAATACAGTTAGTTACTGTTAAGTGACCAAATTCAGCAACTTTTAAGTGTGACTCAGAATTTGAAATGGAGATGCAGGCACATCTGGTGCATAGCTGCAGGCAGCACGGTCCAAAACTGGGGGTATATTAATGCTTATACATAATGTAACATGATTTTCTAAAAACTAATGATAATTAGGAAAAATAATGGGGAATGATGATGATGATGATGACACTTGTATGTACAGTACTGGTACTGTACTTGTGCTTACTGTAAAAAGTCTGCTACAGGTAACAAAGTCAGATTATCCTCTAGGCCACAAACAGCCAGCAGCACAGGTATATCAGCTTGTATGTTGTTTGTCTTAACAGTATTTTTTATCAATACATGAAACCATGAATGAACATTAACAAGTGATCGTGATTCATGATTGGATGGAACAAGTCTAAGATTTATTTTCCCACCCTGCTCCCTTGCCCTGTACATACAGCCACACTAAAGCCAGGAAAAAAAAATGTATTTGGGATTTCTGGGACTGTTACATTTATCATGTGCTACCCTGCAGTCTCTCTCACTCCCCTCAGGACATCACAAGTCAAAGATTTATTGTGCCATCCTCCTGCCCTTGCCCTGTACAGATAGCCACACTGAAACCAGGAAAATAAATTTTACTTGAGATTTCTGGTACTGTTACATTTATTATGGGCCTCCATGCAGTCTGTCTTTCTCCTCTGGACATCACAAGTCAGATTTATTGTGCCATCCTCCTGGCCTTGCCCTGTACAGATAGCCACACTGAAACCAGGAAATAAATTTTACTGAGATTTCTGGTACTATTACATTTATTATGGGCTCCATGCAGTCTGTCTTTCTCCCTCTGGACATCACAAGTCATAGATTTATTTTGCTACCCTGCTGCCCTTGCCCTGTACACACAGCCACATTGATGCCAGGAAAACATTTTATTTGGGATTTCTGGGACTGCCACATTCATCTTAGGCCCCCCTGCAGTCTCTCTCTCTCCTCTTTGGATGGCATAAGCCAAAGATCTATTTTGCCACCCTGCTGCCCATGCCCTTTACATACAACCACACTGAAGCTAGGAAAAAACATGATTTGGGAATGTTGGGACTGTTACATTTATTGTGTGCCACCATGTAGTCTCTGTCTCTCTGTCTCTCTATCTCTCTCTCTCTCTCTCTCTCTCTCTCTCTCTCTCTCTCTCTCTCTCTCTCTCTCTCTCTCTCTCTCTCTCTCTCTCCTCTCTCTCTCTCTCTCTCTCTCTCTCCCTCTGGTTGTCACAAGTGAAAGATTTATTTTGCCACCCTGCTGCCTTTGCTCTGTACACACAGCCACACTGAAGCTAGGAAAAAACATGATTTGGGAATGTTGGGGCTGTTACATTTATTGTGTGCCACCATGTAGTCTCTCTCTCCTCTCTCTCTCTCTCTCTCTCTCTCTCTCTCCCCTCTGGTTGTCACAAGTCAAAGATTTATTTTGCCACCCTGCTGACCTTGCCCTGTACCCACAGCCACACTGAAGTGAGGAAAAAAATGTGTGATTATATAAAATTGTAAAATTTATCTTGGACCACCAGTAGTCTGTCCTTCTCACTTCTGGATCAGGAATGGCACAACTCAAAGATTTTGCCAGCCTGCCTTTTCTCAAATACGCAGTCAGCTACACTTTTGAATCCAAGAAAAGAAAAAACAACTTTAATTTAGGATTTTCTGTAACTGTAAAATCTTTCATGGTCCCCAGTCATCTCTCCTCTCTCCTCTGGTTCTGGATGGCACAGGTCAAAGATTTTACATGCCTGCTTTCTAAATACACACTGCTACATTGTCTGAGACCAAGACAAAAAAACAAACTTTCATTTGTGATTTTCTGTAACTGTAAAATCTCTCTCAGGCCCCAGTAGTCTCTCCCTCTCTCCTCTGGATCTGGAATGGCACAAGTCTAGATTTTACCAGCCTTCCCTTTCTCATGTACACACGACTATACTGTCTGAGGCCAAGAAAAAAAAAAGTTTATTTGTGATTTTCTGTAACTGTAAAATCTCTCTCGGGCCCCAGTAGTCTCTCCCTCTTTCCTCTGAATCTGGAATGGCACAAGTCAAGATTTTACCAGCCTCCCCTTTCTCATGTACACACAGCTACACTGTCTGAGGCCAAGAAAAGGAAAAAAAACAACTTTCACTGGGGATTTTCTGTAACTGTAAAATCTCTGTTGGGCCCCCACAGTAGTCTCTCCCCCTCTCTCCACTGGACCTGGAATGGCACAAGTCAAAGATTTTTCCACCCTGCTTTTGCTCATGTACACAACTACACTGTCTGAGGCCAAGAATAGAAAATAACTTGCATTTGGGATTTTATGTAACCGAAAAAATTTATCTTGGGCCTCCAGTAGTCTTTCCCTCTCTCTCCTCTGGATCTTCTGCAATGGTAAAAGTCAAAGATTCTGCCAGCCTGCCCTTGCGCATGTACATACAGTCACACTGCCTGCCTTTTGTATCCCCCAACGGCAGCCACCCAGGCCACCACTATCTCCTCAGTCCCAACTTTCTCCAGTCCCACCAAGTCCTGACTCCAGACCCACCGTCACCCGTCCCCTATGATCAGTTTCTCTTCCCCCTTGCCTCGAAATCCTCCTTTCTCTGACTCTCCCTAGTTTCTTACCCTCCCTTCATATTTTTTTAATATTTGTGTGGGTTTTGCTTTGGTTTATTTTGGTTTTTTTTGCCAACTTTATCTGGTTGCCAAGGTGCATGTGCTTCTCTGACCTTTCTTCTCTCTTGTCTGGGCAACGTTGTTCACTCAGCATGGTTGTATACCATGAGTGTGTCACATGATCATCTGTTGCCTGATTGGTTGCTGTTGGCTGTCTGTATGTGAAGCAATTGTGCCGATGGCATCCTTATGGCAACAGTAAACAAAATGGCAGAAATGGCATTTCCACAGACCCAGAACCAGACTTCTGCGGTGAAGCCTGTATTTATCCAGGTTGGTGGATTGCAGATTCATTCTGGGTGGTCTGGATCTCTCATGAAACAGTCCTCCCAGCCCTAATGTTTACATGGGGCAGTGTTTATTACCTTACTAAGACCTTTGATTTAGTGGACCGTCATTTACTTAAGGGAAAAATGCAAACACTAAGCACGTCCCCAGAGGTGGTTTACTGGTTTGATAGTTACCTCAAGGATAGGTAACAGTATCACAGATTCAAAGAGCCTTTTCTGACCTCACTTCACTAAACATTGTTGTTCCATAAGGATCCATCTTTGGTCCCTTCTCTTCACTATCTTTGTAAATGACCTTTGCATGAACCCAGTATCCTGCTCCTCAGTGCTTTATGTGGATGACCTAGTGCTCTATTCAAGCTCAAAAAATCTGGCTGATATTAACCCCAACCTTGACTTTGATTTCTGTAAGGTCCACAGCTGGCTCTGTCAAAACAAATTGGTACTCAGTGCCAGTAAATCTCATTCAAAGCTATTTGGCTCTGCCCATAGAATGAAAAAAATGCCTGGCTACCCAGAAACCCCTGTATAGATGGAACCTTGCTTGAGATGTCAGCTCTGTCAAGTAACAATTTATAAGCCTTGACCCTTCTCTAGATTTTGTACTGCACATACCTAATACCTGTAAATCCATGAATATCAAGCTTGGCTTGGTACATAGAATTAAATATGCCCTGATTTTTCTTACTGAATTTCCACTGCTCCAGCATTCCTCATTCTACTCTTACCTGTGGCTCTGTTTCCTACCCCAACACCTCAAAGCAAACCTCCTCAAATGGGACGTTGCCTATCATAGCATATGTCACTTTTCCTGACCTTAAACCTACTTACTCACCATTGCCAGCTACACTCTGGACTAAACTGGCTATCTCCTGAGGTATGTCATTCTCTTGCCCTGTGTGCCCTTGTAGACAAAATTCTTAGGCATGTGGGACTTTCCTCCATAGCTGTTCTGCTGAAATCCCGACCCTGATTTACCCCTTCCAATCAAGTGACCTGTTACATATACTGTAACTACTCTGTGGTGTACTACCAATATAGGGTTCCAGACCTTCTTCCACTTTGCACCCAATTACTGGAACTCCCTCTCTGTGCCCTCTGGTACTCCCCCTTCCATATCTGTTTCAAAAGGGAGCTCTACCACCATCATATGGTCTCCGGTTTTTGTACCTGCTTCTTGCCCTCTTGAGCAAAATTCCTATGTGCAATTTACATTATTTGTGCCAAGAAAGTGTTTGCTGAAATTGTTTTATTATCTTGATGCACCTTATTGCTTATGCATCTTATACTCCTGATGTTTTTCTATTGGAATGTACTGTCTTCTTGCTACCCTAATTATGTATTGTATTGTTAAAGCTTTCTGCTCATGTATTGTATTTTGAAACTGTGATATTTGTAATGCCACTATAGCTTTGATGTATTTGTACTCTATTGTGCTTGTAACTGTACTCTCCTGGGTCATGATTGAGAATAGGCATATTAATGTCGAGTGCACTTACCTGGTAATCAAAAACTAGATGAATGAATGAATGAATGAATGAATGAATGAATGAATGAATGAATGAATACAGTAAATTAAATCCCACCTCTCAAGGTCCATATCTTTTGCCTAAGGCAGTCACAAGGGGGAAAGGATTCTTCTCATTACTCCAATGTGTTGCACCCTTACTTTACCATATACCATGGTCCAACAGCCCTTCCCTTGCATGGCACATTTCTATCCCAAGTGGTTGCATGGGGAGGTATGTCTTGAGGAACTCTTGATCACCTTACTGGCTTTCTATAGGACTGGCTAAATTGCGAACTCAATCCCCTTTCCACAGTCCCTAGCCATCTGGGTAGGTCTAGAAGAAATGTGTTTTGTAACCCTTTCATTTTTTTTTGCAATTTTTTTCAATTCAAAGTTTATTCACCACATTTCCACATTACATGAGGCAGTAATGAGCATTTTAACATGAGATTCGTAATACAAGTCATACTGCCCCCAACCCTTTCCTCCCCTTCCTCCCCAGCACAGCAGTCCATTCTAATACTGTTATCACCCACTAACTACCTTTACCAAGAATAAGTAGGTTGGTAACCTCGATCACACATTATTTCATAGCCACCGTAATTAGAGTGTGAAGAGGATCTCAGATAACCATATACCTATGTACTCTGTTTTGAAGGCTGGAAATAGCCTTCTCTGTATGTATATTTGCTAAAATCTCATTGAGCCACTCCTGATATGTTAGACAGGTCTCTTCTTTCCAATGCCTAAGAATGATTTTTTTGGCCGAGAGCACAACCATGGATATATGAACTCTCCGGATTTTAACCTTTATGGAAGACAGATCCCCCAACAGGCAAATATCCAGTGTAAAATAGTCCTGTAAACCCAATAAGGAATCCAGGTTGGCTTTTATAAGCTCCCATTACAAAGCTACCCGGGGACACAACCAAAATAAATGAAAAAGTGACCCTGTGTCCTGGGAACACTTATTGCACCTATCGGTATCAAGAAGGCCCCATTTCACCCATTTAGATGGCGTATAGTACAAATTATGTAGGATGTGAAACTGCATGAGACGTAATCTATCTTGGGACACATATTTATGACAATACGTCCAGTGGACAGGCCAGTTAAAAGTATATTGGGGAAAAAATGAAACCCAAAAGTTAGTGGGGCCACTCCCACATCCAAACCACCATCGGAACAACACCTGATAAATCTTACAGATCACACCTGAGGAGATGAGAAAAGGAGAGAGTTCAGATACCAATGCAAAGGCCGCTGGATGGGGTGGAGTGGCCTCAAGAACCATGGTTAACAAGTGCCTAAATTGAAACACTTTAAAAACCTGAGACTCCTGAATTTTGAACTTGTAAATGAACTCAGGAAATGAGAGCCAATCTCCAGCTTCGTCCAAAAATGAGGATACTATTCCTTCTTCTAAATGAGGCAACCATAAATGGGAAATTTTCTGTTTGTTTATGGTGAAGGCCGGGGAATTCCAAATGGATTGAGCCAGAGCTTTACTTTGATTATAATGCAGAAAGGAGCACAATTACGAGTGTATTTTTAGTGAGGTCATGATAGTGGGACATTTGTTAATATTCTGCAACTGAGAAATTTTTAGATAAAGCATGGTCGAAGGGTCCATGTTCATAGATTGGATAAAGTCTAATTCAATCTTAAGCCAAGCCGGGTTCATGTTATCTGGGCCCGGTCTTACTCATCTCAGGTATTTAGTCAAGTGACTAGCCCAGTAATAGATAGGCAAGTAAGGAATCTGCAACCCCCCTCTAGCTTGTGATATGCCAGCCTAGAGGTCTTATTGACCATATAAACTTGGTAAAAAGTTTATGCGTTTTCTGAACCCAAACTAAGGGGACAAATGAGTTAAGATGTGACAGAGGATAAAATAAATGGGGAAACACATTCATCTTAATTATATTAATATGACCCCATAAAGATAACAGGAGTTTGTCCTATCTCTCTAAATCTTGAGTGATTTGTAACCCTTTCACACTTGAGAGACACATACCCTATGTGGCTCTTTTTAAGTTGACTTCTTTTTAATTCTGGTGAGAAGGCATTAAGTCCACAACATCCCCAAAATACCAATGCTGCACTACAAAAGTGGTAGTATTCATTATTTGGATCTTAGTAATGAAGAGTTAATTATCCCTGCTCTTCAGGAAAATAGTGTTTCATTAGTGGCACACCTCTATCACTAACCTGCATTGATCTCTATTGAAATTGAAGTTATAGTTACTGCTGGTATCTCAAATCAATAAATGAAGATCTCATCAATAACAGTTCCATTACACCTCTGGAAGAATCCTACCTGACTCAATTCAATCCAATACAATTTTATTTTTATACTCAAAAGTATGTGATCAAGAATGCCCATTTTCATAAATGTCCAGTGGTGCAGAAATTTGATGATACAGAGAAAGAGGTCAAATCAATATTTGCAATATTTTACAGTATTTACAGTAGGAACAGTGTACATGACAGGAGCATCTAGATTTGAAAAAAATATAGAGCACACAACAATAGAGCCAATATACAGATGCAAATAAACTCTAAGGTAACTGAAGGGTTGGTGGACATTCAGGGGTGTCACCTACCAGGGCAGACACAGGTGGTGAATTGGAGGAGATGGTCCTTGAGAGAGGAGGTGAATGAGCAAATTGAAGTAGAGGCTTGAAGATAAGGGGGCAGTTTATTGTAAAACTTAGGGCCCTTGTATGTGATGGAGTTCTGCGCATGTTTGGTACAATAAAAAGGGTTGTCAAAGATATGACCGGTGGCCCTTCTTGTACTACACTTGGGAACTGATAAGGGGATAAGGGAGTTAATGCTGATTGGCAGCAGGTAAACTGGGACAGAGAAGCTTTAAAATATATTTAGACATATGGCTTGACTTGCTGTTGATGCTAATTCGATTTGGCCCTACAAAATGCTCAGTCATAGACAGTGCGACTAGATAATGAATGGGATGCATTTCCTCACAGTGATACTGCAATTTTCAAATCTAGTACACTTCATGAACGTTTGCACCTGCTCCAGTAGTCAAAATGTAATGCACCAAGAAATATTTTTGTCTGTTTAGAAACTAATTATTTTTTCATTTTATCTTCACAGCTTTTTGTTTCTGTCCCTCCAGCTTTGCAATTTTATTTTAAACCCCAAGTCATCATTAGCAAGATCCTACAGTCTCCCCCACAACCAATTTTTTTTCTTTAAGTGTTCCAGTGTCTGGTGGAAGACTAGGTTTGCTAGCAAAGGCACCTAGCTTCACCTGAGCTCTTTTCTTCTAGGTTTACTTGTAAGGACAGAGCAAGGAACATTATCAGAACAAGGAAAAGATTAAGGCTTCTTTTGGCTAGGCATATTTACTGTGATATTATTTTCTTTTGTACTCATAGGGTTTGTCACTGTTTTCGTTAACATTTTACTGTTTTATTGTTCTCTGATTCAAATGGCTCTTTCAGAGAATACTTTCTGCATTATTACATGGTATGCCTACAGGTTTGTTACTGTTTTGTGCTTACAGATTACTGCGTAATCTTCTCTGATTCAAATTGTTTTTTTTTTGCATGGTAGATCTTCTGTTACTGCTTTATTTTTCTGTGTAGCAAAGTGTTTTTCAGGGTGTATCTTCTGTGAAATTATTATCGTGGTGCTTTACAGGTTTCACGGTGTTATCTAGCATTAGGTTAAGCTTTCAGGGCTACTGCATTTGTTATTTGTTGATTGTTTCTGCTCTTACTTCCTTGTTTCTTTCATCCATGGTTCTTCTTTTTCAGCAGTGGAAGGGCCCAGCCACCCACCCCCATCCCCAACCACCACATGCTACACTCCTTTTATAGGGTAGCACAGTCCTGACATTTCCTGTAGCACAACAGGAAAGGGAGGATCAGAGGGGCATCCACACAGTGACCTCACTTACAGGGGCACAAGTAATTTAACTTGTTATAACAAATTATACAAAGACAAACAAACAAACAAACAAAACACAAAAATCAAACTTTTGCTTTCGTTTTCCTCCTAATTACTCAGACCAGGTTATAAACCTGGCAACTCATCTAGAATGGATATTATTAACTACAGGTACTGTGGGACACTTTTCACAAGGGCAGTTATAAAGGATTTAGGACACTGTCCTACATGCTGGACCATTGGAGATCTAAAGGCTCAGTTCCAGGCAGCATGTGTAAAGATTGTGTTCCTCAAATTGCATATTCAGGAGGAAATGTATTATAAGAACTGCCCGCCATTTCTCCAACATCCAACTGAAGTACCTCAGCCATAGAGGGTAGTTGGTCCGGGAGGTTGGCAGGTGGTTAGGAGTGGAAAATCGGGTGGCCCATCACTCAATGCTCTCCAACATATCACCACCACAAATCATATTAAAACTCTTAACAGGTATCTGCCTCTATCTCCGAAATCAAACAAAGGGGCAGAGGATACTGCAGAGCAGAACACTGCAGCACAGGAGCTAGTGCAACAAAACTCACCCAAAACTGGGACCAAAACAAAAAAAGCAAAAAGGAAATCCAGAACACTTCTGATTATAGGAGACTCCATGATTCAGGAGTTAATACCTACCTCCAGCCAGGGGTAATGGTCAGATGACTCCTAGGTACATCAGCATGGAGAGACACTGACCACATTGCTAAAACTGTGCAGGAAGCAGGAGAAAAAATCAATGTCCTGGTACACATAGGGACTAATGATCTCACCAGCTGATCAGTTGTGGATACCAAGGAATAGCTGATGAGGCTAGGAGACAAACTGTCATTCATTTCATCTGGCATCTCCTTCTCTGAGATCCTGCCAGTCTGACAGAGAGGGGCAGAGGGACTGAAGCTCAAGGAAGGGAAGATAGGAAAGCTAAACATGTGGCTCAAGAGCTGGTTCCAGGAATAAGAACACAAATTTGTAGGTACAGTAACTGGAAACAGTTTTGGGAGCGAAAGTTCTTTAAAATTTGATGGACTGCATCAGACTAAGGAGGGAGTCAGTGAATTGGGGCAAAAGTCTGACGTTTTTGCAGAATGTTTAAACTAGTAAGTGGGGAGAGGGGGTACAGCACCCAATACATCGAACAGGAAGAACACCCCTTCCCCCTCAGCTAGTGATCAAAGAGCAGTTCAGCATGTTTATAGTTCATTTGCATCACCAGGTAAAGAAAAAGGTCCATCTCCCCATATGACATGAAGGGGAAAAGCTGGACCTCACTCAACAACTAACACACCAAAATCTGGCCAATGGAAAATCATGTACACAAATGCCTGCAGTCTGGAAACAAGATCTCAGACCTGCAGGCAACAATGACAGAGGCTAAACTGGACATAGTAGCCATTGGCGAGACATGGTTCACCAGTAACCACATGGGAGACTTCAGTACCCAGCTATGTAACGTGGGTGGGGTGGGTGGCCTTTATGTCAATAAAGTAAAAGCTACAGAAATTCAGAATACACATAAGGAGCCAGAAGAACTGTAGAGTCACCCTGGAAACAGGAAATGGGACAGCCATATGAACTGGGGTTATCTATAGGCCTCCAGACCAGGGGGAGGACATAGAAACATTACTGTTAGAAGATATACAAAACATGACAGCTAAAAGGGAGGTTCTGATAATGGGAGACTTCAACATGCCAGTTACAGATTGGTCAATACCAGAAGGAACATCCACCAGAACTAGACACATGGTGGAGTCCCTGCAGGGGGAGGGCCTCAAACAATGGGTACAACAACCCACAAAAGGCAGGGCTATCCTAGATCTAGTGCTAACTAACAGGGAAAGGATCACAGATCTCCAGGTAGAAGGTCACCTAGGGGACAGTGACCATCACATGGTATGGTTCAATTTGGCTACTAGAACTAAATCATCCCATTCCAAGGAAAAAATATGGCACTTCAGAGGAGCTGACTTTGATAAGATGGCAAACAGAGTTAAGTTTGCCCTGGTAAAAGAAGTACAGGTGAGGGGTACAGGTAAAGTGACAAGTATTAAGGATGCAGTACTTGAAGCAACATCCCATTAAGTAAACAGAAAATCAAGAGTAAAAGAAGGAGGAAACCACTTTGGTTCTCAAAAACAGTAGCAAAAAGACTGGCCTTCAGGAAATATAAGGAACACAGTGGGACAAAGATAGGGAGGCATACAAAACTTCCTTAAAGGAAGCAGGGAAGGCAGTAAGGCAGGCAAAGGCACAAACCAAGAAACACTAGCACAAACAGTTAAAGAAGAGGACAAGACTTTCTATAGATACATTACTGAAAGGAGAAAGTCCAGAGGGAGTATTGTTAAAATCAAAGGGGATAAGGGGGGGTAAGTGGAAGAGGATCAAGGAAGAACATCTATCCTAAATTGATACTTCTGTTCAGTATTTACTGAGGAGAAGGTAGGGCAGGCCCACAGCTCAACACCATGGACACATGGAGGAGGGAGGTGTGCATTAGTCCATTTACAAAGAAAGGATCCTACAAGAGCTCGTTAAGCTCAGGGTAGACAAGGCAATGGGACCTGAAGGCATATTTCCCAGGATACTAAAGAAGCTAAGGATTGAACTAGCAGAGCTATTAGCAGAACTGTTTAGTGAGTCTCTGAGCACAGAAGAGGTCACAGAAGACTTGAGAAGGGCTCATGTGATTCCGCTCTACAAGAAGGGTAGCAGGAAGGAGGTAGGAACTACAGACCAGTCAGTCTTACCCCAGTAGTGGGCAAGATTATAGAGCCACTCCTTATTGAAAGTATAGTGTAAGACCTGGAATCAGTAGAGCACAGGATCCAAGACAGCATGGGTTTACAAGAGGAAGGTCCCTAAACTAATCTCATAGATTTCTTTGACTGGGTAACCAGAGTGGTGGATCAAGGGGGTGTAGTTGATGTCGCCAACCTTGACTTCAGCAAAGCTTTTCATACTGTTCCACATAGAAGATTGATTAATAAGCTGGGTTGGCTCGGATGGGTCAGAAGTTGGTCAACTGGGTGGCAAACTGGTTGAAGGGAAGAAAACAGAGAGTGATGGTAAAGAGTATACAGTCAGAAGAGATGCAGGTCACAAGTGGGGTACCAAAGGGATCAGTCCTGGGGCCAGTCCTCTTCAATATCTTCATCAGTGACATTACAGATGGACTGGAGGATAAGGTTTGTCTGTTTGCACATTGCACCAAGATCTGTAACAGAGTAGATGACCCAGATGGGGTGGGCAGAATAAGAAGAGATCTGGATAAACTGGAAAAATGGTCAGAAGAGTGTCAACTGGGGTTTAATGCAAAGAAGGGCAAGATCAAGCACATAGGGAAGAGAAACTCTGAAGCTACCTATAGGTTGGGAGGGGAGTTGCTGGCAATCACAAGGGAAGAAACAGACTTGGGCATCATCATCACAGAAGACCTGAAATCATCAAAACAGACCACTAAAGCAGAAGGTAAGGCTAGAGGGATGTTGGGATGCATTAGTAGGGGTATCGCAAGTCATAAGAGGGAGGTAATAATCCATTTTTCCAAGACACTGGTTAGGCTCCATCCGAGATGTGCAGTGCATCTCTAGGCCTCACCTGCACAAGGACATTAACAAAATGGAGGCAGTCTAGAGAAGGGCAAGCAAAATGCTGCAGGGACTGCATCAGAAAACATATGAGGACAGCTTAACGGAGCTCCATATGTATACCCTAGAGCAAAGGAGGAAAAGAGGTTATATGATTAAAACATTCAAGCATCTTAAGAGCATTAACAAGGTGAAAGAGTCTAACATGTTTTAATATAAGAAAAATAGCAGGACAAGAGGACACAGCATGAGATTAGAGGGAGGCCGATTAAGGGGTGATGTGAGGATGTTCTTTGTCACCGAAAGGGTGGTGGATGCATGGAACGGCCTACCTGAGGAAGTGGTGGATATGAATACAGTGCAAGGCTTCAAACAAGCATGGTATAGGCGTGAAGGAGCAATATAGATGAGTATGAATAGATAAGCCATTGACAGAGTAAACGCCTATAGAACATTCATAAGGTTGAAAAAATGGGCATAGTAGATGGGCCTTGCGGTCCTTATCTGCCGTCAACTTCTATGTTTCTATCTACAGTAGCAGCCAGTGTTAACAAGGCATTATCCAAGCTTTTGGGAGAGGTCTGTGACATTCTATTCTTATCAAGCCACAGCCCAAACCCACCTGGTTACTTTGCACACTGGGCCACAAAGCTGGGGCAGAGGCACAACCAGTTGTTTTCTGTGTCGGCTCCAGTATCTCTAGCCTCAAAGCATTATGCAAGCTTTTGGGAGGGGTATGGGTCATTTTGCTCTTATTAAGCATCAGTAATCTACCCACCTGGTTACTTGTGCACACTGTTTACCAAAGCAGGGATATGAAATGTTATATCATGTTAAGCTCATATGATTTCTCCACTTTTGCCTCACAAGAATACTCAGGATTTGTGACTGCCCACAGGCTGCCATGGTACAGCAGTGCAGAGGTATAGTTCACAGCCTACCCTACTGCTGAAGGGTGTCCTCTGCTGCACTCCTAAAATAGAGATACAATTATGAAGGATGGTTTAAGCCTCTCTAGAACTCATTACATGGCTCTGACTCCACTCTACATCCATAATCAATGGAAGGTCAAGTTATCTGTGATTGGCATAAGTGTTTTATTTAGACTGAGCTCAGTTAGTGTAGTGGTAGGAACCTATATCTCATGAGGGACATGGATGAGTATTGTCATCTCCCTTCACTGACCTCATGTTTTGGCTCACAGCCTTGACTCAGTTCTGGCTTGGAACCAGATAAAGTTTTCCTGGCTTGCTCATGTCAACTTTACTACTGTATGGTGCTGATCAGCAAGATCAAAAACTCAGTGATAAAGATGCCATACATTCCTGCTTGTCAAATTGGAGTAATTGCCATAGAATTCCTTGTGTTCCTGCAAATTCTTGTAAGATATCACTGGCAGAAACTACGAGAAACTATGGTAAGAGCACTTTATCCTGACACTCAGCACTGTGCTTGTCAGCCACAACAGCAGTCCTTGAATACAGACACAAATATAGCTTTCCTACAGGACAGTGCGCAAAATGCCAAGTTCCCAGAACTATCCCTTTCCTCCATATCCTCTATGATGGCACCCTAAGTGGAGACCAAGAAGAATGCTGAGGACATCCACGAGGGAGACCCACAAAAGGGTGGCAAGGGACACCACAGGGGAAGGAAACAGCTTCTGATAGGGGACTCAATTGTTAAGGGGTAGACCTGGGGAAGGGAGAGAAGAGGGAAGTAAGGTGCCTGCCTGGTGCCATGGCTTGGGGGGACAAGAAGTGAATCCTCAGGATTGCAGAAGCAGCATCACAGGAGAGGGATTTAGATACCATTGTCCACCTTGGGACAAATGACCTTGATAGGCATAGGATCAGTGCAGTGCAGGATGAATTTGTGGAGTTTGTGAGGGGCCTCAGACAGGTAGCAAGCACAGTTACCTTCTCAGAGGTGCTGTCAGTCCATGGTAGGGGTGAGGCAAGGGTACTGCACACCATGCAATTTAATGAATGGTTGCAAAACTGGTGCAGAGCACAGGGCTTTGGCTTCATTGGGAACTGGGGGTACACCTGGGGAGATGAAGGTTGATACTGGCACGATGGTCTGCATCTGTCCACAAAAAGAACCAAGCTCCTAAGTGAGAGGTTTAAATGCTTCCTTGGCAAACTTTTAAACTAGCCAAGGGGGGAGGTGCTGATAAGAGGCAGGAATTTTCAAGCCTCCCCCCACAAAACATGGCAGGTAGTAAGGTAAACACTGAGGTACAGAGCTCAACAGAGGGCAGGACATAGGTAAATGGAAAATAGACTAGGCAATAAGAGCAGGGATGGGGTAAAAAGGATAAAGCCAACATTAAAGGGATGGGAATGAGTACCAATGCCTGTAGTCTGGGAAACAAGCTTCCTGAGCTAGTAGCCTTGATGGAAGATGAACAATTGGATATTGTGGCAGTCACAGAAACATGGTACACCGAGAACCATGACTGGGATGTCAACATACCGGGGTACACAGTCTACAGAAGAGACAGGGAGGGTAAAAGAGGAGGTGGAGTAGCTCTAAACATAAGGGAAGGGATCAAAGCTACAGAACTAAAAAGTAAAGGGGGAGGGCAAGAGGCACTCTGGGTCACGTTGGAGACAGTGAATGGCATCACAATCCGCACAGGGGTTGTATACAGACCCCCGTCTCAAGGGGAGGAAATGGACAAGAAAATGATAGAGTACATTCTCAAAATGGCTGAAAAAGGGGAGATACTATTGACGGGGGACTGGAATATGCCAGGTGTTAACTGGATGACATGTACTGCAGCCACATCCAAGAGCAGGATCATTCTCAATGCCCTGCAGGGGGCAGGCCTTAGACAGCTAGTGTTGGAACCCACTCGGGAGGGAGCAATACTAGACCTCGTACTCTCAAATGGAAAGAGGATGACAAATTTGGAAGTCAGTAGACATCTGGGAACAAGCGACCACTGCACAGTGTGCTTCACAATAAACACAACCATGGAGACAAGCCATACAAAAACAAGGATACTGGGCTTTAGAAGGGCTGACTTTGGCAAAATGGGTGAATACCTGAGGAATGCACTAGCAAATGGCCAAAGAGGAGGGGTGTAAGAACAATGGAGAAAAATCAAAACTGCCATCATAGAGGCAACAAGCCTTTGTGTGAAACAAATAAAGAAAACAAAGCGGAGTAAAAAACCACTATGGTTCTCAAAAGAGGTGGCAGGGAAGGTTAAGGAGAAAAAGGCTGCATTCAAAAAGTATAAGGAATCACAGAAGGAGCACAACAGGGAACGGTATCAAATAAAGCAGAAAGAAGTGGGAAGGCAGTCAGAATAGCAAAGGCCCAAACCGAGGAAAAAATAACCAACTCAGTCAAGAAGGGGGATAAAACGTTTTATAGGCACATTGGGGAGCATAGAAAGGTTAAGGGAGGAATAGTGCAGATTAATAAAGGAGAGGGGAGGTGGTCAGAGGGAGACAGTGAAAATGCAGAGACACTGAATGAATACTTTCGCTCAGTATTCACAAAAGAAGATGAGGAGGAGCTACCTAAACCAGACAATAGAAGCACTCTGGGTAGGAGGGTTGACACCAGTCTATTTACAGAAGAAAGAGTCCTGGAAAAACTCCTAAAACTCAAGGTGGACAAAGCAATGGGGCCTGATGGGATTCACCCCAGAATCCTAAAAGAACTAAGGGAGGACCTAGTGACAACACTGACCACACTTTTTAACAAATCATGGGAAGATGGGGTGGTACCTGAGGACTGGAGGAGGGCAGATGTGATTCCCCTTCACAAAAGTGGGAGCAAGGCAGAAGCAGGAAACTACAGACCTGTAAGTTTGACCTCAGTGGTAGGGAAAATAATGGAATCACTTCTGAAAGAAAGAATTGTTGAATACCTAGAAGCCAGTGGGGCACAGGACCCAAAGCAGCATGGATTTACAGCAGGAAGGTCATGTCAGGTGAATCTAATTGATTTCTTTGACTGGGTGACCAAAGTAATACACCAGGGAGGGGCTGTGGATATGGCCTACTAGACTTTAGGAAGGCATTTGACACAGTCCCACACAAAAGATTAATAATCAAGTTATCCAGCCTGGGAGTGGGTCCCAGGGTGGTAGCCTGGGTACCAAAAGCACTACATGGTCACACAGTTATGGATATCTGCAAACAGTCCCGCTTATGTCATGTAGAAGCGGTGGCTGGCTACTTTCTAAATCTTCTCACCAGTCACCACATGGCCTATTTAATTTTTACTAGTTGTCTGACTGACTGAGTCAGTCTCACTGGTCACACTGACTGCCACCGAAGCCCACAGCCACCGACTCCAACACACATGTAGTGGATGATGGATCCCAGGTCCCAGGCCCAGCTGAATGATTCCTCAGTCCTCTGTGTTGCTGAGATGAGAGACAACGTTTTCTGCTGTCTCATTCTAGAGACTAGAGTCATCTCTCTCTCACTCTCCAAGGTGGCAATATGCTGTAGACAGCACTGTGCGCACAACAGTTAGTTTTTGGGATGCAGAGTGGCTTATGCGCTCTAGGGTAGGAGGATGGGCTACGGTGGGGTTATCAATGGATGAAGGGACTGGTGCAGACATGTGGCTGAGCTGGGTGGGGCACTAGCACAGGCAGGCATGCACTACTACTGCCTCCTTCTTAACTGGCTGCTGTGCTGGGTCCTTCTTGATTGATATCCCCCCCCCCCAGAAAACACATCAGTTTTGCTAACATTTAAAAAGCACCATCTTTTGGACAGTGGGGAAATAAAGGGAAATAAAAAAATATTTATTTTACCGTTTATTCCTATTTGGCACCCTCCCCCATTATATTGTGCCCTAGGCGACTGCCTAGTTCACCTATCCTTAAGGCCGGCCCTGTACCCATCCCCCTTTGCACTCCATCCCATCCTCCCACTGCATGTAATTATACGCGGTGGCAGCATACTTTGCATTAGAGATGGGAGAACTGCTAACCGTCAAGAATTCAGGCTACTAATGCCCTCTCAAACACAAAACAGGTTTCAGGAGGGGGTTCGACATGGCAAATGTGTCCTTACTCAAACTAGGAAGAGGGGTTATCCTATAAAGAGACACTGAGAGCTGGCACTCTGTCAGAATGGCTTAAAAAATTGAAGAACACATGTTACATGCATGGGAGGATGTAGGTGATATACAGGGCACCACTGAAGAGGTGGAGAGCTGAGTAGCCATGCAGCTAGCCATTTAACCTAGTGAGAGGGAAGGTATTAATGTGTTTTCTTGCCTATTGAACCCACATAATATGGAGAATAATGAACGGTAAGTGGTTATAACAAGGATTTTACAACTCCTGAGTGGTGGGATATCATATAAACCCCAAGAACGAAGCTTGAGGGGTTTATTAAGGCATCCCACACCAGGGTGTGTAAAATAGAGTTTTATACAGCTACCCATCTTTTATTTTGTATAATTGCTGGGGATAATTTTTCACCACAGCAATTATATAAAATAAGTGGATTTATCTATGCAGTCAAGCTGTGGACCGTTGGGGATTGGTTCTATGTCATAATGGCGATCGCTGTTAGGGCAAGTGTACATCGCCAAAAGTAAAAACGGCAATATACACTCATGGCGAAAACAATGGTGCTGACACAGATCTCTATTTTTGCAGGGGGCTTCATGCCCCATCACCCTAACTAAAGATTCTCAACTCCTGGGGGGTGCAAGTCATGGGTAGGACTTGTAAAATAAAATAAAAAATTCCACGACCACGAAAAACTCTTGCACCTCCACAGACCCTGCACCCTCCCAGCCATAGCCAGCCACTCTCACCACCACGCTACATGGCCAGCTCAGCACCCTCATGATGTTCACTCAGTCACCCTCATTGAATTCTTTTTCACCCGATGCTACCCTGTCAGGGTAGCCCAAAACGCAGGCACTGAGATTAAGTCACTCGTATTTGAGTCACTCAATTTGAGTCACCCTTTTGGCAGAATACCTTGGGGTTCTAGCACTGTCCATAGTGACTGAGACTCCTAAACTGAAGCAGTGTTTTTTTTTCCCTCACTCCGATAAGGAAGGTTTGCTGTGCCCAGTGATATTTTTTGTTAAAAAAAAAGAACTTACCACCGACTTCTTTTGTCATGGAGGTTTGCAGCATTGAGGAGCATGGATGAACGGTGCAAAGAAGAGGAAGTTCACGGTTGGCGATGAGCCGCACTAGGAAACTGGACACATGTTCATTGTATAGCCAGCTGGTTATAATGATGAAATTATAACCCTTTTCCCTATTGGAGAAAACACTACCCAATATGATGAATATTTAACTATTTGGGCCCCTGAATATGAATACTCAGCTGAATAATAATAATATATCAGCACATCCTGTCTTCAGTACAATATGCAGTTGTGCTGCTTCTTGTACCTTTTAGCTGGTCTGTCCCTTTGAGACATTTGAAAACATATTAGGATGCTACAATAGACTTGTGCCAAAGTGTTCATTCACCATAATATGTTTTTGTGTATTCCTAAAACAAAAACATATTTTTCGGCAACCAATGCAGTTACACAAATCTGTTTATAGTATGTTGCATAGATGGCTCACATAGTTACTTGCCCAAATTGCCAAAAAACTTTTTGTATAAAATGAGTAGGGTCAATCCTGGCCTCTGATTGCCCAAAGCAGGCTGGCACCCATAATTTACCTCAGCATAATGCCCAGGTACGAAACAGTACCAGTGCCAGCCTTCCCCATGACAATAAAAATCACTCTGCCAATGTAAAACTTTGAATTTCAAATGAATGCTGTTTTTTTCTAGTACATCTCCCCACCTGCAAGGATGGCACTCAGATTTTACATTAACTTTTGTTCACATCATTTTCGATTGTTATAGTCCAGTAGATCATGTCCCCCCCCCCACTCGTCTGCCCAGCCACCTGCATCTGTGGTTTGACGTCTCAGAATTAGCATTACTCCTGTCCCGCTTCTATGAGCAGGCAGTGAGGACAGGGAAATTCCAAGTGACAATGTCTGAAAGCTGCCATGAAGGAAAAACTAATGAAATATTTTTAAACAAAGGAAACCATGCTTACACTCAGTCTTGGTCTTTACAGAAGACAGTTTGGAATGGAAAATGATAGAAGTCCACCCAGAAGCTACATTGTTGACAAACTATTATGAAAAAAAGGAACAAAAAATGAAAAATAAACAAACACGATCAGCCACTCTGTCCTGGTCTACAGAGCAGGCAGCAAGAACCAGGAGAGAGCAGATAAATGAGAAAGCTCACAGCTCCTCCTAATGATAATTAGAGTAGGAACTATTTTACCATCAAAAGCAACAATTTTTTTTCAAAATGCTCTTGTTCTTTTTTTAAATTGCTTATTATTTTTATTTTGTAAAAATACTTATTACCCATGTTATGAGCACAATAAGACACTCCACGATGGCCCTCATATTGAGATAATCACCCTTCCAGGGGCTGTAAGGTCCTTCACCTGTGACATTGGGCCTCACGACACCCTTGGGTAGGCAGTTATGTCAGCATGAAGACCTGTCTGTTACGTCTTATTGCTTGCTTATCAGGGAGGGGGATGTACGGTATAAAAGTGACACACTGTGCAGAAATAAAATTTTAGTAATCCTGAAAGATAAAATGAAGTGATCTTGCTGAGTCTCCAAATAAAAGCAAGCAAAATAAAATCTTGACAAGTAAGAGTAAACAGATAAATTATGTGAGCAAATCCAAAATCCCTTTTTTGACAGCAGACCCTATGTGATTCTTGTCCCATATGAAGCATAATGTATGGTACAGCTGGTGTAACATGGTTATTTGTAAACAGCAGAGGATGTCTAGTTTATATTTCTTGCTGCTTTGGGCTATGAGACTAAAACAGCTCCACGAGCAGTAATAGGGAAAAAAGACAGAAAAGACAGCCTTTTTTTGTGAAGGCACCCATTTCAAATGTCATTGCCTTGTCACCATGAATTCTATATGATCACAGGAAATAGAGTCAGAAATGTAAATCCAGTTTCAATTGAAAGCATTTTGACACAGTCCTTTGTCAGACACATAGTTGCATGTGAAATATAGCATGTCATGTTTTGCATGAGATGGCGTGTGACTGATGCAGTTACTCAGTTTAAAAGTTTAGAACATCAATCTGTGGCATTGACATCAGGCTACAGTAGTTCTAAAACATGGGAATTTTACTTTGCCTTCTACAAAAGACAATGTGGCAGAGTGAAGTGGAAAAAAAATATTCCTGTCCCTGTGTTATTTGAGTCATATATCTATGCCCTTTTTAGAAACATAATGTTTCTTTTGAAGAATTATGCCTGAGTCATAAATCCTTGACTGTCTTGAAAATGACTAATACAGATATTTAATACTGTAGGATATTATTACAGAAGGCATTTTATTCATAAGGCATCATTAACCTTCAGATTGCAAACTCATTCAAATATTACTTAATAATGATCAGCTTTTATTTTTTTCAGATCTGCAATTCAAATAAAGTTTCGGAGTTTCACTATTTGTTTTCAGACTATCCTAATCCCAATATGGCTTTGACAAGAAATGAAGAATTTCTAATGTTGAGGCATGTATTGGTTTCTTAAATGGAAGACTGAGCTTGACTGAATCACAGTAAATACAATCCATTGAAGCAAAATGAAGGCTGCCATTATCCAGTTCCTGGTTTAGCTTCAAATGGTTATATACTCATGATTCCTCAAAGTATGCTGTAATGCAAGCCCACCATAGGAATATGGATAAACCTAGGCCTTTGTTGTCTTGTGCATGTACTAAAATATAATTTCATGTATTCATGTTGATAGTAGATTATGACTTTTGTCAGACTCTCAAGTCTGATTATGAGGCTTTCTCCAGACTTATCCACAAGATTGCTTACCACATCTCAATCCATGCAATATACAGTGGAGCTAGCCAGGATGCAATGCAGTTATTGGCAGTAAATGGCATATCACAAAATAGTGCATGAAAGAACAGCTTGATTACCATTGAATTATGCTAATTTCTGCAGCATACTGCAGCATTTTGCAGTAATAATGCAAGGTACTGCACTGCATCCTGAGACAGGCACTGGTACAGTACATTAGTATTATATCTCATTGTAACATGGCATTAATATATTGACAGTCAGAAAGCAAAATAATTGGTTAGAAGACATCGCATGGTGGTGTTGGAACTGTGCATTAATTCCTTAGATATGCATGGCTTTGTAATAATAATAGTGACTACAAGGTTGAAAAATATGTAAACAACTGCATGTTTCCCACCCACCCATCTGGTGGACACAGTTGATTGCACAATGGAGATAGCAATCGCTATAACAAAATAACAAGGGATAATTTCATGAACAAGTTTTAGATTTGTGCAGTCATGGGCAAACCTGCATATGTAGAGAAATATTTTGATGTGCAATTACCTGAGAATAGCATGGTGAAGTGTGGAGACCGGTCGACAGAGAAATGTTATGATGAGTGAGGGCGGGAGGTAAGCGGGCCATCAGTAACCATGTTACAAAGCACTTCTGAGTCGCAGTGGTAAGATTGAAATGCATACTTCATGGTGTGATAAAAGACATCCTAAACAAACAAATAACATATGAGTTATAACGGAAACCATTGTACTGAATTAACGTGTTTAAAAAGTTATTGTTGACACCAGGATTTGTGAAGAATTGCAATTGTGTTCTATGCAAATAAGGAATAGTTCCAAGAATGCATTGTGAATGAATAATATTCTTGAACGATTGAACTCCTAAGTAATACACCATTTGTAAAGTTGTTTAAAACAGTAAGTAATGTTATAAAGAATGTAATGAATCAAAAGAAAGTTTCTTTATTTAAGCAGCATTGTATTCATACGTATATTAATAAGCAGGGTTCCAGGAATGAACTTCCTGGCTGTCAAATTTAAGAATAGTCATATAAAAACATGAATAAGAAAGATATTGCTTGTGTGGTGTTTTGCATAATTATTATCAGTAAATATTATTTTGAGCAGCGCGGGGCTTGCATACTCAAGCTGAGCGCGTTTGAATATCTGGGCCTCAGTATTCGGTATTCGGTATTCAGATGGCTGGAAGGGGGTATTTAAAAATAAAAGAGACCCCCCTCCTGGCCAGCATTAAATATATGTTTTTATCCCTGTGGTAGCAAGGATTCTTATAAAAGATTTAGACAGACAACTGTAATATAGTGCATAAAAAATGCATATTCTGTGTTTGTCAATTTATTGTCCAAAAAGCAAAATAAAGAAAATAAAGGATATGTGCAAAAAGGAAAATAAGAGGGTGTTAATTCTTCACACTAATGTAAATCATCAGGACATCATTCTTCTTCCATTAAGCATCAAAATCAAAAGAATTCCTGTTATCTTCCTTCTTGACAGTGTGTAAACCTCCACACTCCACTCTTCTTAGCTCTTGCTCAGTCTCTGATCAGAAAGCAACTGACCATCTTCATACTTACTTTCTCTCTCTCTCTCTCTCTCTCTCTCTCTCTCTCTCTCTCTCTCTCTCTCTCTCTCTCTCTCTCTCTCTCTCTCTCTCTCTCTCTCTCTCTCTCTCTCTCTCTCTCTCTCTCTCTCTCTCTCTCTCTCTCTCTCTCTCTCTCTCTCTCTCTCTCTCTCTCTCTCTCTCTCTCTCTCTCTCTCTCTCTCTCTCTCTCTCTCTCTCTCTCTCTCTCTCTCTCTCTCTCTCTCTCTCTCCTCTCTCTCTCTCTCTAGCCCTCTGGTGGACATCCTTTTATGGTGGCCTGACGTGACATCAGAGGTCAGGTGACAACATCAATTAGCAGGGTCACTTTATTTTAAACCTCTACATTTCATAAAACAATGTCCTAGCCTGCCTAGCTTAATGTTATTCTCTATGTCCACCATACGGACTCTTAATGAGTTTCTATTCTGAAGAAAAAGGCTAAATAAAACCTTAATTACAGGGGCATGACATCACACTTGGGAGCTGACTCCTCCCCTAATGTGATGTCACTGACTGCTTCTTTCATAAATACAGTCAGTTCAGGGGCTGCCAGCCCTATAGCAGGACCTCTGGAAACATCATCAGGTAATGACCCTTTTTTCTTTTATGTATGGCTCATTGTAATATTTTAAACCAGAAGAAAAATATTCAGTAGGTGTCACTAGGCTTGAAAAATTTAAGCAGAAAAGGGCGTGCTCCTTATCTGTTTACTCTTGCAAACACTAGGAACCTAGTGCTTTTTTAAGAGAAATAAACCGTTTTTAAAGAAAACATATAAAACAGAAGACAATTCCCAGGGCATACATTTCTTTATAGCTAGAAACAATAACTGCTTGTAATTTATACAAATACTTTCTTTTTTATTTGAGAAACAACTTTTCTGTACCATAGTTGGCTTTGCAAAACAGCTGTTGGCTGAAAACTTTCAGCCATTGGCTCCCATTTTATTTTCAGCCCTGTTTTGTTTGACAGCAATGCTAGCTTCTTTGCTGTACCTGATACCTGCAGCATTTCTTTATATGGGCATCACAAGGGTTTTATATGCTTAAACTCCCTTCATTTTTTTTCTAAGGGAGTGTTTTTCTGTGTTTCTCCAACTGAGTTAGCTCAGTCTACACACTTGCTGCAAGACACAGGAGCGTGAAACAACAGGGGCAAATTTTGTACATTCTTTGGAACTCTGCATCAATTTTTCCACTTCAAAGCTATGTCCTCTTTATAAGAAACCACTCCTGGTGGTTAAACAATCATTTCAAAACAAACATCAGCTGGGACCAAATTCAACATACTGCTTGCAGCAGCAGGGAACCACTGCTCTTTCTTTAAGGCACCAGATATTTTTCAGGAGCTGCTTTTAAATGGGAACACAAACATTTTAACAAATAGGGGATAGAAAAGAAAAGAAAATATACAGCAGGTTGGCCACCCTGAAAGGGAAAAGAAAGGATAGTCAGAAAAAAGAGGAGAAAGGACAGAGTGAAATAGAACACCTAAGGGGATTGCCTGTTTTAAATCCTCATTCTGGCACAATCCCTAGTGTCAAGTGGTCCCACCCCATCCCCCTAGCTGATTACTGGTCCAAAATAAAGAATCCCACCACCCCTGCCCAGATTCTCAGCATCATCCCCAGCCCCCGTCCCCAAGTGTATAAAAATTAAAAAAAATTCCCTAATTTCCCTGATGTCTAGTGGACCCCCCATCCTGTCAGGAAGTGCCTCCCACCCCTCTTCCCCCTACCCCAATACCCCAAACAGACCACCAGCACAGCCCTCCACCCAAATCCACTGCCGACAGCCTGACTGAGTTTTCAATGAATGAGCGTGTGCTTGTGCAAGCATGTGCTCATTCACTGAAAACTCAGTTGGACTGCTGGTAATGCAGGTGAGTGGAGGGCTGTGCCAGTGGCCAGTTTGGGGTTGTGGGTAGGGGAGAGAGGGGGGTGGGAGGCACTTCCTGACAGGGTGGGGAGTCCACTAGACACCAGGGAAATTAGGGAATTTTTTTTATACATTTGGGGACTGGGACTGGGGGTATTGCTGAGGGTCTTGGAGAGGGGTATTCTTCATTTTGGACTGGAGATTGTCTGGAGGGTGGGGCCACTAGACATCAGGGCTAAAATATGTATTTAATGTTGGCCAGGAGGGTGGGAATTGCTCTTTTTCCTTTGCACATGGCTGAGTACCGAATACCAGCCGAATAGTGGACTATTTGGTATTTGGTTCTGAATAGTCGGATAGCTGATTATTCATGGTATTCGGAAAGTAATATTCAGTATTCACACAGCCCTAGTGGAGACATTTCTTTAACACTAATGACTCAGACACCTGCCCCTGAAGCACTCCTGGAACTCATTACATGTGGGTGTAAAAAAGCCAAATGTGAGAGCAACTGCAGTTGTTACAGACAGAGCATGGCATGCACACAAGCTTGCTTGGGTACTGGTGGTGAGGACTTATAATTCTCATAAATTTGCCAGTGTAGATCTAGATGAGTCTTACACTACAAATTAGTCAGACTTAGATATATAGTTTAGGACAAATGTATTGAAAAAGACTAAATACACATATATACTGCCATATTACCCATCACTGAGAGGCAGTCGATTGAAAACTAGTGTATTATTTATTTATTTATTTATATTCACATTGGAATTACAACCCTTTGAGTCATAGACTGATTTCCAAAGGTTCCTCATCATTTAAAGAGTATGCAAGACATACGTACAGCAAAAATAGCAAGACATAGCTACTGCAAATAGCAGAGTTGCAGGCATAGTTACAGACTTGGTATTGTTTAGGAGGATTACAACACATTTGAATGGACACATTTACAGAATCTTAGTGAAGCTGTGGTCCTACATAAGCAGTTGTTAGGCATCTAACATAGGTAGGTGCATTGATTCTAGTGGTGTTTAGGATGTAGTCTTGCAGGAGATATTGTCAATGAAGCAGTAATAAATGAGATATATGGAGAGTGGGTACCCAGAGACTAGGACCTCACCTACTGTGTACATGAGCATATGTGGGTGGAGAGGATGTGATTCCTAAGTGCGACCTTAAAAGGGCCTATTTTAGGGAGGGTGGAAACTGAGGAGGGGAGTTCACTGAGTCAGATAGGGGCCCTATTATACAAGGATCTTTGGGCAAGTGATGTCCTTATCCTGGGCACTAGAAAAGTCATCTTGGAAGAACTGTGGGTGGAAACTGAGGGGGTGGCAGGGACTAGAGATGTGGGCACCCCGGGTGAGAGTGATCAAAGAGTATTTTTTTGGCCAGGAAGCAGGACTGGTACTATAGTCTCTCCTCAAAATTGAGCATATTGGTTAAGTGGTATAGAGTGCATGTATGGGTCTGCTTGTCAGCACCAAATAGTAGCCGTCAGTCCTTGTTAATGGACGTTTGGATTCTGTTGATAGCAGTGGCATCAGCTGCTGCATAGAAAGGGAGTCCATAGTTAACTAGAGACAGGACAGAAGAGGTGACAGCCAAACAGAGGTCTTCTGTAGGCAGACAGTCCTTATGTCTATATTGGAGGCCAACACTAGTATTGGTGGCTGAACTGAGTTTGCTGATGTGTGCATGAAAAGAAAGTGTATGGTCAAATGTGATGCCAAGATATTTATATGAGAGGACATGGTCCAGAGGCTGAAGCAAACTGGAGATTATCTGGAGGGGAGCATCCCTGGCTTTACTTTGAAGATGTGCAAAAAGCATAGATTTGTCTTTTATTTTTAATGTTAATGATAAGTCTGTGATCAAGGAACCAGCCCTCAAGCTGGTTGAAAGCATGCTGTAGAGAGGCCTGAAGTAAGGAGTGGTGTGAGTGGGAGGTGAAGAGGACCGTGTCACATGCATAAAAAAGAGCCTTACCTGTGCAATGGCTAGGTAGGGCATTAAGGTAGAGACTAAAGAGCAGCGGGCCCAAAATGGATTCCTGGGGAACACCACAGCAGACTGTGCAGGTGCTAGAGAGGGTGTTATTAACACACTGGGACCTTAAAAAGAGGTAGCAGATGAACCAGGAGAACAGTCCTAGGGAGAAGTCAAGTTGAAGGAGTGAATCCAGAAGGAAGGGGTGGCTGACCGTATCAAAAGCCTTGGAGAGATTGATGAATATGGCTCCAGCTAGATGGCTCTTGTCTAGGGCTGAATGAAGGAAGGTGGAGAATTTCATGACAGCTGTGATTGTAGTATGACCAGAGTGGAAACCATGCTGTTCCCTACAAAGCAGGCCATGGGTGGCCAAGTACTCACTGAGTTGAGTAGTTACTACTGTTTTCTAGGGCTTTTGAAAGTGGGGGGAGGATGGAGATTGGCCGATAGTTACTCAGTAATGCACTGTCCACTCTCTTGTGCATGGGAGTGATTACCACCTTTTTCCAAGCAGTTGGGAACTGTCTCAGACACAGAAAGTGATTTAGTAGATCTGTGAGTGGAACCAGTACCATGTCAAGGACTAGACAAATCAGTTTTATGTCTGGAGGGTCACTAGAGGGACTGGTGCCATTGAGAGCTTTAGACAAGTAAGGCTTAGCTTCCTGTGGAGTAATGGTAGGCAGGTAGAAAGGTGGGTGGTGGTGTGTTGGTGTCAGAGTGGGGGGAATTGGGTCAAAGAAGTTACTGGGGAGG
This sequence comes from Neoceratodus forsteri, assembly GCA_016271365.2. NCBI lineage: Eukaryota > Metazoa > Chordata > Ceratodontiformes > Ceratodontidae > Neoceratodus > Neoceratodus forsteri. The sequence goes on along the minus strand of CM057456.1, from coordinate 108,301,014 downwards.
ACTGCACTAAGGTCAGAGAATGCAGTGTTGAGGCACTCAGGGATGTTTTGTGGGACAGAAGCAGTGACTCCATTAATATTAAGTTGAGATGGGGTGGTGAGTGCGTTTTCCCATTTAGCTCTTTTATATTGTCCCAGAACATCCAGGAGGACCCCCAAGAGGAGGCCAAGGCAGATATATAGTATTCAGCCCTGGTCTTTTGAATGGCCCAGATACATCTGTTTCACTCGGCATTATAGGCTTGTCTGTCCACTGGCTTACTAGAGGTGATGGCTCTGTGCCAGAGGTCATCTCTTAGCTGTAGTTGTTGTAGGAGCAGAGGGGTGATCCAAGGTGCATTGCGTTTCTTGGTATGAGTTTTGGTAAGAGGGGGAAAAAAATGACACAAGCCTTGTTAAAAGATGATGAGAAATAGTCAAAGGCCACATCCATGTTTGGGGCTAAGTTTATATGGGACCAATCCTAATGGGCTAGGTAGTGTTTTAGCTTAGGAAGATTTCCAGAGCTTAGGTGGTGGCAGGAGGTCATGCTGGGTGCTGGTTTGGGTAACCAACAGGACCAGGTAAAACATATTGGTGAGTGATCACTCAGTGATCTAAGGTGGAACTCAATGTCCGAGATTCTGTGGGGACAGTTGGTGAGGAATATGTCCAGTAGTAAGTGTGTGCCAGTGGAGGGTTTGATCTGGTGGACTGGGTTACCAGTTGGGTGAGGTCAGGGGTTGAAAATATGTCCTTGGTGTGAGCCAGCAAGCTGGCGAGCCAGTTCACAGTGAGATCTCCCACCAGTATCTTCTCGACTTTGTGTGGGAGATTGGTGAGGTATTCGGAGAGTGAGAGGATTGCAGGGGCTTGATTTTGTGGTGGGACATAGGCCACAGTGATAATAAGAGAAGCCCTGGTGGGGTGTGGAATGATTTTTAGCAAAAGAGCTTGTGCCCCTTGGTCCAGTTTAGGGTCTGGAAGGGCCTGGCCCTGCATGGTGTCACACACGTAAAAAGCACAACCACCACCACATTTGCCCACCTTGTTCCCACTAAAGAGGGAGTTGCTGGGGAAGGTGATGAAGGAATCCAGTATAGATTTAGAAAGCCAGGTTTCCACAAGTGCCAGTACATCTGTTTGATGCTGTGCTAACCAGCACTGTAGGGCTGCAGCTTTCTTCAGGAGGCTGCAGACATTCATGGAGGCAATGCCTAGTCCCTAGGACAGGGTGGTCTATGGCTGACTGGCGATTGAGGGGCCTGGGTTAGGATGGATGTTTCCCAACAGCATGAGTAGTAAGGAGACTAACCTGAGGAGGGCAGTGATGTGTCTATTAGTTTCTGACTGAGGATAAAGTGTGGGATTTTTTTGGTAGTGAGCAAGGGATTGGCAGAGCACGGAGAACTAGGATGTCGAGGTAGGGTAAGAGGCAAGGGGGTTTGAGGGAGATCAGGGGTCAGGGAGGTGGGCTGGGGGCGGGTTGGGGGGTCAAGGGGTAGCCAGGGTAGGGAGGGGGTGAGTCAGCAGGGGAGGGGGATTCATTTGTAAATATGAGAGTGGGGGGGTGTATGTGGGCCAATCTGCTAGGTGAGGATTTACACGAGTGAACGATAGGTGAACAGGGGTGGCCATGGTTCGCAGTGGGGTTGTCCTGGTAATCAGTATATAGTTGAGGTGAACCCTTTCAGAAGTGTGGCAGCCATGATGTATCAGTGGTAGGTCTGTGGACTTTGGCATGAAAGGTATAAGGGTCAAGACCCGGCACAGGGAGCTTGTGATATGCCAAGTTCAGGAGCCTGGGAGGCAACAATTTGGACTGGAAAATCAAGGGTACAGAGGTGAAAGAGGGGTCACAGCAGTGACTCCTAGTGGTCAGAATGGGAATTAGGCCAATGGCTGAGTGGTGGCATTGGAGGTGATTGAGGTGAGGGGCGATGGAGTTGGTGTCAGACTGCTTGAGTGGAAGGGGGCAAGGAGAATGAACTGGGTATCAGTGAGAAAGGGACAGGTATAGAGAGTCGGGTAGTGTAGTGGAGAAGAGGCAGGTGGCTAGAGGGTAGGATGAAGGAAGTAGGCAAAGGGTCAGGCTCCATCTAGAGTCTGTTCAGTATAAGCTGCAAATGGCAAAGTGGGAACTTCAGAGAGATCACGTGATGCAGAGCACCTAGCAGCAGCACTAATCTGGAGCTCCCACCTTCCACCCTCTGCCAATGATTTTGAACTATTCCACTGGGGAAACTGATCTTTAAAATCTGAATTCTCAAGCTTTTCTGCCTTTAGCATTTGTAAACTTGATCAAATTTGCTTTGCATTTAGCCCTCTGGCCGCAATGAATGCTGAAATGAGGCAGGCCCCAATCAGACATACACTGCCCGCTACGCTGGAAAAACTGCCTAAGAAGCAAAGGGCTCAGGCATTGGCAATGACTAAATCAGGTTACTCTACTTCTGCCGAGATTCCTCTGACAGAAGATCACTTTCTCCAAGAGCTCATGCCCTTTAGGGAAATGCTGATGAATATATCTGCAGAGTTCAAAACCATAAGAAAGGACCAGACCCCACTCACTAGGAGAGTTGGAGATTTGGAGTCCCGTTCAGAATCTTTAGAGACCTGGAGAGGGAAAATGGAGCTTGAAATTATACAACTTCGTCAACAAATAAGTAAACTGCAACTCAAAACCAGAGACATCAAGGGGAGAAGCAGGAGGAATAATTTACTGATTATTGGTTTACCGGAGGCAGAGGAGGGCTCCGACATCATCACCTTCTTACAGAAATTCCTTCAGAAAATCATGGGCCCATCTCCACGAGGCCCATCCTACCAAATAAAATGAGCCCATAGATTGCTCAAGCCGCGACCTCAGCCAGGAGCTTCCCCCAGACTAATCATTCTGAAATTCCTAAGTTTTGTGGAAAAACAGCATGTCCTTTCCAAAGTAAAGGGGCTACAATCAATCACCTAGGGTAGCTCTAAACTCCGAATTATGCAGGATTTACCTTTTGAGACCCGACAAAAAAGATCAGCCTTCCATCCCATAGTCAGCAAGCTGATAGTGGCAGGCATTCCCTTCAGAATGCTGTATCCTGCAAAATTACAAGTCTCCATCACAGGATCCTGGGTATCCTTCGACACTCCAGCTCAAGCAACAACTGACCTTACTACTAAGCTGCCCAACCTCTTCAAAACTGGTTGACTTTTCAAAAAATAAATGCTGGTTATTAAGGGTTCTAGGAGATTTATCTCCTGGCTGTTACAGTTAATTTGTATTTCTTGCATACCTTATATCTGTAGTGACTTCTCTCCTCCATGTTGATCTTGGGGGTCCTCGGGTAGGCCACGTTAGGTAAGGGTAGGCTAGTTTTCCTGTCACAGTAATCTCAAGTCCTCTTGGGCAGTAGGGGTAGGAACCATAGTTTCAGCATCGGTTTCCAAGCTACACATTTGCGATGGGACATCTTTTAGTCCCATCACTATTTCCCTATCCCTAGCATTTCCCCTGCTTCACACTACCTTCTGAAAGCTGACACCCTAGCTATAATCCCCTGAGTTAATTAAGTGATATCAATGGTAGCAATCAATTAGTTTTAGCTGTGTAACCCCAGATGACTTCTGGCAGGGGAAGATGGAGGCGGATACAAGGCTGTACTTCAGAGATATCTGGGGTGAGTTCCACAATTTGTCAATATTTACTCACTCTCTGAGGCCTTGGTTGTTCAACCTGATACCTAAAAGAGAAGGACCAAGACAACGACACAACAACACATGCATTGGATCTGATTCACAGATTTTCTAATGGTTGTGTTCCCTAATATTAGGGTTCCCCAAGTTATTCATCTCCCTACAGGATTGTGGCCTCAGCCTACTTATCTTTTACTCATCAGAGCATACTATAGTAGTTGGTGGTGTTATCGGTGGTGAGGGTTGATTAGGGGGAGCTCCTGGATGATGCTGGCTCAGGGTAGAGCTGTATAGCATACTAGTTCATCGGGGGGAGACTTTATGCTCTTACTTCATGTGTATCTGGTTGGGATATGGTACCAGTTAACACAGCTGCCAGGATCAAGCTGCAGAGCTTCAACAATGACCATATTTCACATGTCGGATTACTTCATGGAGCGGAGTTGCGTCAGTGGGGAAAGGCCTCCTGTGTGGTCCAGTACATTGTTAGGATTAATAATATAAACTGAGCAGGGGTCTGTTGTATATAGTTGTTGGCGAAAGAGAGGGAGGGAAGGGGGAAGCTTCCAAAACATTGGCATGCATCTCTATTGTTAAGCCTTATAGCTGTTTTTATGCTGATGTAGCTACTTTCCTCAAGCATTGTTATAGTTATTTTTTGAGTGAGAGCTCTTTTGGATTCTAATTTAGATATTTGGGGATGGGAGGAGGGGGAGGACTGGAGTGTACCAATTAAGAGGTGGTTACTTTCAGGTTATTTTTGTGTGGTTATTCCTCTTTTATGATGACAATGGCTAATAAACCACTAAAAATTGTTATGTGGAATATTGGGGGTTGGGGCTAGAGAAATAAAGAGATATCAGGTTCTCAAGAATTGCAACCTACTCAATGCAGACATAATTCTACTTCAAGAAACGCATTTGTTAGCAAATGAAGCAATTTGGCTGAGACGACAAGGTAGCTACAAAATATTTCCAGCAGGAGAGACATCCTCAAGTAGGGGGGTGGCTATCTTAATCAAAAGGCACCTGACATTACAGGCAGAAACAAAGATTATAGATCCTAAAGGCAGGTTTGTGCTAGTCAAAGGGGATCTCAACATTACTAAAGCAGTGTTAGGATCCATATATGGCCCAGTGGGAGGGGACCCAGACTTTTTAAGGATTTAGCCAATAAAGTGGCTACCCTCCTGCCCTTCCCCTGATTTTGGGAGGTGACTGGAACTTACCATCGACTCAGGACCTGGATAGATCATATCTAAAATTAAAGCCCCCTTCCCCATCCCAAAAAGCTTTAGCTGACTTTTCCGACCTTCTCGGATTATGTGATCCTTGGCGGCTCCTTAATCCCTCCCATCACCTTTTCTCTTTCTTCTCCAATATACATTAATCCTGGTCTAGACTAGACTACATACTGATTAGTCTTCCCCTTTTAAATGGCCTCTGTCAGGCTGGCATCGAGCCAATAGTGATCTCTGATCATGCAGTGGGGTGGCTGGTGTTATCCCCAGATCCAGACTTGAAAAAAGACATCTCCTGGAGATTGAACACACAGCTGCTTAAAGAAAATACTATTACTTCCCATATAAAAACACTCATTCCCACCTTCATGGAGCTCAAAAAGAACTCCACACAAAGGAAGGACTTGATATGGTGCACTCTTAAGGGCTATCTCCATGGCGAATTCATTAAGTTAGCATCTAGAATAAAACGACATAGGGAGGCTAAGGCCATATCTCTTTCATCTCAAATTAGAGAGACTGAACATTCTTTATCATCTACCACCCCCTCTGCCACTTTGGAGAACTTATTAACATTAAGAAATGAATATGCTGATTTATTAAGAGAAAAAGCTGAATTTACTATCCTTAAAACAAAATCCAGATATGCAGAATAAGGGGAAAAAGCAGGGAGATTATTGGCCCTCTGATTACACAAAATAGAAAGCTCTAGACTAATCCCTTCCATAATTGCCACAGATGGTTCCACCAAAACAAAACCCTGGGACATAGCTCAGGTCTTTGAGTCCTTCTTTTGCTCACTTTATAGTAAAGGCCCCTCCTCAGCTTCACCTCAAATGATAGAGGATTACCTGGATTCTCTGGATCTTCCCTATCTATTGACCCAACATCAGACCATCCTGTCTTCTCCAATCACGCTTGAGGAAATAGAAGAGGCAATTAATAGTCTATCCCTAGACAAAGCACCAGGATCAGATGGATTTCCCTCAATTTTTTATAAGACCTTTTCTAAAGAACTCGCTACTCTTCTGCTTAATTTATACAATTATATGTTTAAAGCAGATAGTCTAGACCACACATTATTGGAAGCTACAATAATTCTCCTACTTAAGCCTAACAAATCTCATACAGACCCAGCCAGCTATTGGCCAATATCGCTTTTAAATTGTAATATTAAAATCTTAACAAAAATCCTTTCACTTCTGCTTAAAAACATCCAGTTCTATTTGCTCAGTGCAGAACAAATCAGTTTTGTGCCAGGTAGCTCTGCAGCGGATCATCTCAGAACACTCTCCCACATCTTTCAGGTAGAGCAATCTTCCCAGTCCCTTATGGTACTAATCTCATTAGACGCCAAAAAGGCTTTCGACAGGGTGGACTGGGTATTTCTCTGGACTACATTAAGGAAGATAGGGTTCCCCTCCTCTTTTATACGGTGGGTTCAAACTGTCTACTCTTCACCTTCAGCTAAAATCTACTGTAATGGTGTCTTCTCCAGAATCTCTCTACATACTGGCACTAGACAAGGTTGTCCTCTCTCTCCTTTCCTTTTCAACCTCTATCTGGAACCTCTCCTTCATCATCTCAAAAGTTCACCCCAAGTTAAAGGTATCTCAATTTTTTATCAACCCCCAACTTTTTCAGTTTATGCCAACGACATCCTTCTCCACTTAGACCAGCCAGTGTCATCCCTTAAACATGCTCTATGTATTATCACACAGTTTGGTCATCTATCTAACTATAAACTTAATTTCTCAAAAACAGAAATATTCCCTTTGAATAGCCTCACCCATAAAACAGAGTTCAGTCACTTTGGAATGAAATGGTCACCCCACTCAATTAAATACCCGGGTGTATTCCTAACTAACAACCCTATGTTATTTAAAAAATTGAACCTTGATGACTTGGTGGTTACAATCCAACAGGATCTTCAATGATGGGTCACCCTTCTCCTTTCTTTATGGGGTCGTATAAATATTATCAAAATGAATGTTCTCCCTCGACTCTTCTATCCCTTAAATATGCTGAACATCTGACTTCCACTATCTTTCTTTTATCACATTCACTCTATTATTTCTAGCTTTATCTGGCTGGCTAAACACCCCAGGAGGTCATTTCTCAAACTTGGTCTCTTCAAAGATTTGGGTGGTCTTCGTCTCCCTAACTTCCTATTGTATTATTGGGCTAGCCATCTATCCAGAATGGGAAAATGGTTCTCCATCATGGATCGTATACACTCCCTCATCTGGTTCAACTTGAAAACCGTCTTCTGAGATCTTCTGATTTACACTTCTCTACCATTTTCTATTTATCGAGATCAACACTTCCAGTTCCACTGCACAACTCTGTTATTAACACTTCTCTTAGAGTCCTGTCTCAATGATGGGCCTATCTCAAGATTTCCCTTAAGCAGGACTCCGGTCAATCCTTATTCCACAATCCTAACATTAAGAAAAATGGTGCATGTCTACCACCCAACTGGCTCCCTCAACTACAGGGGGTACTAGTGGAGAATCTGTACTCCCAGGACTCACTTCTCTTGTCTCCGGAAATTCTGACTAAATTTAATATCCCTCAGAGATTCATTTTTTCAGATCTTCCAGTTAAAACATTTATTTGGCTCTTCTTTTGGTTATGTCTCTAAGCAAGCCCAAGCTAGATCCATTTTAGTCTGGCTGCAACATTACGCAACAAAACCCCACTGTGTCTCAGCAATATATAACTTTCTTTTATCATATACCTTCCCTGAACCTGTCGAAGGATCCAAAGTATGTAATTCTTTGCTACCAGATGTCTCCTCTAACTAGGCTCAAATCTGGAAAGACATATATAAGTATCACACCCAGGATAGACTTAGACTCACCCAATATCATATTATAAACAATATGTACTACACTCCCTGTTATACTTGCCAAATTGAGCAAACTTCCCAATTCCACTTGCACCAGATGTGGTAACGCAGAAGGGAATCTAGTACATATATTCTGGCAATGTGAAAAGGTGGATCTCCTCTGGCAAATAATTCAATCTAAGTTAGACCCGTTACTAGGGTTAAAAGACCTTTTCACAATTGAAATATGTCTTTTGGGTATGTTTTCCCAACATCATGGTTAAAGAATGTATATTCCATATGGCAATAATCTCAATCATAGTCGAAAAACATGTGCTCAAGAACTGGATGGATCAGCTGTTTATAACATATTCTGAGTGGCTGAATGATTCATCTATAAGTTTTAGAACTGAATGTCTGATCGCTAGTTCTCATAATAATCTATTATCTTTTGACAGAAAAGGAGGCAAATTATATGCTTTATATTTACATTAAAGTACTTAAAGCCTAGTTCAATAGCCCCCCAAGGTTGTAACCATAGTAGTGGTATCCCAACTTTATAACTCTCTACAGGCACGCCTCCAGGGGTGGGGGGTTGGGTTTTAGAGCTTTATGTATAGGTTCTCCCGTTGATGTTGAGTATCATGTACTATTCCTGATACTGTTTGTATGCCCTTTTTTCTTTGTTTTTTCTATATTAAAAATAATAAATATTGTTGAATTTAAAAAAAGTGGGAACTTTAGTAATTAGACCCACAGGAAGTCATGTGACATGGGCCATCCTTAAATTAAAGGATGCCCCTGGGTGAGAGGGTAACTGGGGCAGACGGGGCAGTCGATGCTTCAAGTTGAAGGGCTAATACCCCACACAAATATGTTCTAAGAGGGAAAAGCCTGTAATTACCTGTAAGGCAGCCCCATGGTTAGCGTTGCTTCCCTGGATGCTAAGTGGGCTGTGGCTGCTATCACCATGGTGTGCAATAGTATACGTGGCTTCTATTATAATGAATATGGTTTTTACAACTTTTGTGTCAGTGAATAGTTTGTGCATTTATCAATACAAACAACAAGGCCAATATTATTTAAGTAATAAGCCTTATTAATAATTTGCGTCAAAGAAACCCTTATAGAAATATACATGTGCTGTGTATATGCAGAATGCATGCCACATGCTTTTTTGTGCAATGTTTGCATGTGGTTCACATGCAAAAAGTGAACCTAAATGAACCAGGTCTAAAAAGCAAATTAGATTTGCGTGCTGTAAGCATGACGTGTGTGCACCAGGTAAGCTGGAGCAAACATCTTCTAAAAATCACATCAGGTTTGCATGTTGCATGCTTGACATGAGTGCAGCAGTTAATCTGGCGTGAACATCATTTAAAAATCACATTTGGGTCACACGCTGCATGCTTTCATGTGTACAGCAACAAAGCTGGTGCAAATCTCATCTAGAAAAAAACCCATCAGTTTCTGTTTCTCATACTAACAATTGCAGCCATTAAATACATTTTTTCATTGATTTTCCATCATAAATTAGGTAAACTCATTAAATCTGACTCTTTTGCTAGTTGTTTAATGGCTTTTGTAACCTGGCATCTAATCACTACCGGGCATCCGGTATCATGATTGGTGGACTCACACCCTGTGGTATAAAATGAAGTGGGCATTAATTCCCTACTAATGCCCACTTCATTGTGCAATACACAGACTTTCCATATTTAGTTCACCAAGTTCCCATTTCAGAAATGCACTTGTTAGCTCCCACCTCCCTACCCAACAGCCACTGTACAAAGCACCACAAGTTGTCACCAATATTAATGGACAGTAATTGCATTGCACTCTGTAATTGTGAATGGGAGATTGCATTGCTTATTGTGTACTTGCCTGTACTAATATTGAAAATTGCAGTGGCTGTAATAATGTCGCAGTTAGCATAGTGTAATTTGAGTTGCATCCCGAAGTTACAGTTGGGTAAGTGCAACGCAGAAATCAAGTGTTCTACCCGAAGTGTACATTTTGCATTGTGTGCCTGAAGTAATCAATAAGCCAAACATGTTACCACAGTAAAAAGGGAGCTTGACTCTGATATTTATAGCTGCAACAAGTATTAATTGTTTGTTTGTGTGAACGGTAACACTGTTTACGATTATGATTAGATGCGAGTTTACAAATTTGTGTAGGGTTTTATTATGGTAATAGCCTATCTCAGCATTCCATGCATGCTGTAACTGTTTTTTTGAGAGTGTTGTATATCAGTGAAGGTTAATATCAGCAACATTTGACTACATTTTATAATGTTAATGTGCATTACGGTAGCACACAGTTATATTTGTAGAAGAAACATTTTAGTCAGCACCCACAATATAAAGTGATGTGGCTTTGATGAAAAGCACATTTCCATATTAAAAAAAAATTGAGTTGCATATCTGCTTTTACATCACAGTTTTAAACACTTGCCAGGTTACAAGCACATTAATGTACTCCAGAGTCATGCTCTACTAGGGAATTAATGCCCAGTTGGTGATTGGAGGCACTCGGCCGAAACCCACCCAACCTGGCATTAATTCCATAGTAGAGCCCTCCTCTGTTGTGCATTAATACTTACATGATTTTTGTCATTAAATTTCCATTAATTTGTAAAGTATTGTTTGCTTAATGCAAAAAATGCCTAGGATGTAATCAGCCAACATGCCCCATTCCAGATGTGCAAAAAGAGGCCTCTGTGTTGTGAACCCTGACCTTTTTGTTTTGGGCCATGCAAATCCCCTTATGCATATTTAGTGACTACAAATGTGCTTCTTAATACCTGTTTAAGCTTACTTATCTTTCCTTTGTCATTCTGTATGGAGCATACACACTATGATCATGCTCAGCACTCTTTGTACTTTGGAAGCATGCACCATACCTCACATTTTGTCACTGAAATGAGGGACATGGACACTCACAATGAGGGACACTTACCCTCACTATGATCAGGACACCTTCTGAAACATGGAGATACAGTACCTCAGAACACAATAAAAACCATTTTATCTACTTGTTCCAATTCTGGGACCTGAGAATGAATTTCTGCCATAAAGCAGGGGTGCTTTTAGTTAAGGCAGAGGGGGGCGGTTGCCACACAACCCCTGGATTTGTGTCTAGGTTATTCTTATAGTGTGGCAAATATGGCATTAAATTTGGATTTAATATTTTGCACAAAATGTGCCCCCATGGGCTGTGTACCCTCACGATACAGGTGAACTCCTAACTCAACTGTGTTTGTATTGTCTGACACAGGAAAAAGAATGCACGCACCATCCACTCAATCAGTGATACCAAAGTGTTCGGAACAGTTTGGTATCGCTGATGGAGTGGATGGAGTGTGCATTCTTTTTCCTGTGTCAGATATCCTGTCCTTATTGAGTGGCACCACAACCTTGTCCTCCACCCCTCCTCCTTGTATCTGTATTGTGTTCACTCTCTCTACATATTAACAGCAGCACCATCACACGTGATGTGGAGGAGATCTTGCCAAGCATAAGCACATGAGTCAAGTGAGTAGGACACTGTCTTTCCTGCCACAGAGTAGACAGGATGCACACTATAGCTTGGAGGAGTCAGTGAGCACTGAACTCTCAATAGCAGTGTTGTGGTGACATGTTTTTGTTGGTCTAGTCTTAGTGAGTCTTCTTCTTCCATGGTGGCTGAAGAAGCAGAGTGTGAGCTAGAAGCTAACTTGAGACTAAGCTACCTACTTACTCTACTAGGCTTGCCTCACAAAAAAAAAAACAGCACAGACCCTCCCCCCCCCACCGGAGGCAGCTAGGCCTAACAACAGTGATGACAGGGGTGTGAGCGGCCTTCATAGTGCAGTGTGGCAGCAGCCATGGCAGCAGCCAAGCAAGAAGCAAGTAACACAGGTTGGGTGGGTTAGGTCGGTGAGGTGACTTGGTTGCGGAACACTTTGGGAACCTGGGATGGTCCATTCTCGCATCAAGCTTCTGGCAGATGGACAGAGGAGGAGCAGACTGAAAACTGGGCCGGTAGCATGCTGGATCAAGCTACATGTTCTGGTCAGAATGTCTGGTAAGTAAAAGTAAGTCATTTTTTTACAGGGGGATTGGGGAAGGAGGAAGGACTGAAATATTGATGTGCTTTTCACATTTCTGCACATTTGGGTCACAACCCCTATGGGATGGGTATCATGGAATGGAATCGTGGAGAGAAATTGGGCAATGTTTTTCTTTGAGGGAGGTTCAGAACTTTAGCCAGGAAAAAAATTGGTTCGTAATTAGGTGGGTTTAACCCTAAATCTGATGCACTGCTCCAGGGTTTAGACAGATGAATCTTATAAATTAGAATTTTTCCTGATTTGCATATAACTTTTCAGTCACAACAAATAAATGTTACCTTTTAGAGATGTTCTAGACATTCTAGAGCTTGCCACCTGGGGATAACTAGCACCTGGCCTCCACTGGTTGTTGCCCCCCAGATGAAATCTGAAATGGTGCCCCTGCCATAAAGTCTAAATTTACATGACATTCTCTGTGTGAGCAGCATATCTCCCATGAGGGATAGATGAGGAGCAAAGCAGTTTTCATAGGTAAAATGATGGCTGTCCCTTGCCTTCAGGGACAGTTGCGCAGTATAGTATGCACAGACTATTGGAGCCCCATTATAATCAGACTTGTGCCCTTCCCCAGTGAAGCTGGCCTCCACATCCCCATCCTCAGGTGCTATATGACATAGGGCAAGGGAGACTGAAGGGGTGTACACACTGAAATGAATGGGAGGTATTTTTTTTATTACTATTTGATAGTAATAAGGGTGGTGGTGGGGACGTCCAGGCTAGCTACACTGCAAGCAAAGTTCCTGAGCTCCTCTGAATACCTGTTTGTGGCAGGCAGTGGGCAGCAGCTCAGGAAGGGTAGGCAGCAGGCTTCCTTAAATGCCCTCATGACCACTTGATTCCAGAAGCTGTTTGCAGTGGGCAGCGGGCAACAGCTTTGGGATGGCAGGCAGCAGGCTTCCTTAATTGCCCTCATGACAACTTGATTCTGGGAGTTGTTTGCAGTGGGCAGCAGGCAGCAGCTCTGGGAAGGCAGGCAGCTGGCTTCCTTAAGTGCCGTCATAACCACTCAATTTGTCATATGCATCATTTTCATTGCACAACTTGGGACACATGTGGCATGAAGGTAAAAACATCATTCTTCTGGACTAACAGTAATGCTGCAAGTAGAGCAATTGCATTAAAAATGTGTTGTGAATGTCTAAAAATCCAACACATTATTTCTGCAGCTTTTAGCTAAGTTCCTAAGTTTTTATTTTTTGAAGTAGTAAGCTAGGTAGAGAGGATAAGGTGAGGGATAGGAAAAAAACAAAACTAGCAATGAGAACCTAAGGCTGGATTGTTCATTAAAGTGACCCTACTGTGGCATTACTCTGTAGCAGTGTGGGCACAGTAGACTATAATGGAAAGATGAAAGCTTGATGGAACATTTTCCCATATGTGAACTGGATTTTATTTTGAGTAAATGCAAACTACTGTGAAAATAGAGCCAACGCAAGCAAAATAATCTTTTGGCACTTCATTGGAAAACCTGGTCCTTACTCTGATTAGGAAGTGGAAGGACTGTGTAAGAAATAGTGCTGGGGATAAGTTTTGCAAATCTGGTGCAAGTTCTGATGCATAGTTTAAATGCAGATAGTCAATTTCCTGTTGCAAGCTTCTGCTTCAATTGAATTAATGTTTATGACTGAACTCACTCTGATTCCAAAATGGAGACCCAGAAACTGCTCTGAACAGGATGAGATTGGTTTCTAAAAGGGGATAAATTTAGGGGTACAGCATAGTACAGGAGCAAGCATGTAGGACCAGAATTATCAAGCGTTCTTAGAAATGCTGCAGTCTAAGCTGGCCTTGTGGTGTAGATGGCTGAAGCACTGTAATGCACTTTACCTCTTCCATGCTGGCAACCTAAGTTCAGAAAAGAGCTTGGGTTGCTAGGAGTCAGACGTGGAGGAGGGCTGGAAGAGGATCGAACAACTGCCTGGCATCTTTCCTGTCTTTGATTAGTGTGGTAAGCCTTCTTGGCTCTTGGTTGCCACCAGGTGGAGGTCTGGTAGTAGTGCCAACACTCAGGGGGCTGGCAGTATGCTGGGTGGGTGGAGTGGGGCTGGCAGTTTGGGAGTGCATGTGTGCTTCCATGCACATGCTCTATCCATACTTGACATAGCCCTAGGAAATGGCAAAATCTTAGGAGGACAATGGACAAGGACCAGGCTTCATGAAGCCCTACTTGAGGCACCATGTCCCGTGAGGCTGCTCTGAAGGGAGGAGATGGAGGAACGGAGAGAGGTAAGCAGGCCAGCTGACAGCATCTGGGACAGGGCTAAATCAGCCACCCAGTCCAGCCCACAAGTATGAAAAGCTTTATTCAACAAAAAGAAAGAAAGAAAGAAAGAAAGAAAGAAAGAAAGAAAGAAAGAAAGAAAGAAAGAAAGAAAGAAAGAAAGAAAGAAAGAAAGAAAGAAAGAAATGCTGCAAACTCATTGTCCCCTACCTGACATCCTTACATATTGCTCTGTGGTAATACCATGTAAAGCCTTTCAACCATGCTCCATGAAATGTTTTGAAACAGTTGCAGAAATCCTTGCAGTGCACAGCTGAAAGACTGTGAAGATGCATTGTGACTTTCTGAAATAGCATTCTCCTGCAGATAGCAGATGGACTACTTTATTAAATACTTTCCCTACTGATGACTCAGTGATGAGGAAAACACTGAAAAGTTACACTATTAACCACTATAAATATTTTTTACGCTAAACACAGAAGGAGCAGGACAGAGAACTGTACCAGTTAAAGCAGAAACACGTGGGGCAGGCAGTCAGGAGAGCAAAGGCCCAAACCAAGGAAAATATAGCCAACTTGGTTAAGAAGTGGGACAAAACCTTTTATAGGTACATTACAGAGTGAAGAAAGACAAAGGGAGGGATAGTGAGGCTGAATAAAGGGGCGGTGGGTGTGCAGACAGGGAGAATGAAAAAATCAGGGATACTGAATGAATACTTCTGCTCAGTATTCACAAAAGATGATGAGAGGGAGGTACCTAATCCAATCAATAGAAAAACTCTGGATAGGGGGGCTGATCCCAGTCCTTTCACAGAAGAAAGGGTCCTGAAAGAACTCCTGAAACTGAAGGTGGAAAAAGCAATGGGGTCTGATGTGATTCACCCCATAATTCTAAAAGAACTAAGGGGAGAACTAGTGACACCACTACTACCCTTTTTAACAAATCATGAAAGGATGGTGTGGTACCTGAAGACTGGAGGAGGGTAGATGTGATTCCCCTTCACGAAAGTGGGAGCAAGACAGAGGCAGGAAACTATAGACCTGTCTGTTTGACCTCAGTAGTAGGGAAAATGATGGAATCACTTCTGAAGCTAAGAATTGTTGAATACCTATAGACCAGTGGGGCACAGAACCCAAGTCAGCATAGATTCACAGCGGGAAGGTCATATCAGACGAATCTAGTCTATGTCTTTGACTGAGTGACCAGGGAAGGGCTGTGAACATGCCTACCTAGACTTTTGCAAGGCATTTGACACAGTCCCACACAAAAGATTAATAAACAAGTTAGCCAGCCTGGGAGTGGGTCCCAGGGTGGTAGCCTGGGTAAAACATTGGCTGGACAACAGGACACAGAAGGTAATAGTAAACGGAGTCCACTCTGAAGAAAGGAAGGTTACTAGTGGGGTACTGCAGGGTTCAATACTGGGTCTGGTCCTTTTTAATGTCTTTATAAGTGACATTGCAGAGGGACTGGAAGGAAAAGTATGCCTCTTTGCAGATGACACAAAGATCTGGAACAGAGTTGATACACAAGAGGGGGTGGAAAGGACAAGAAGGGACTTGGCAAGGTTAAAGGAATAGTCAGATGTATGGCAGCTTGGATTAAATGCAAAGTAATGCACTTTGGAAATAAAACCCCAGGGGAAGAGTACACAATGAGGGGGGGAGTAGTAACAACAACAAGAATGGAAAGGGACCTGGGGTAATCATGTCAGATGACTTAAAGGTTAGCAAGCAATTTGAGAAGGCAGTAGTGATGGCTGGGGGTTACTGGGATGTATAGTAGAAACATCACCAGTAGAAAACAGGAAGTTACTATCCCTCTGTACAGATAGTTGGTGAGACCCCATCTGGACTTCTATGTCCAGTTCTGGAGACCCCATCTCCACAAGAACATAGACAGGATGGAGGCAGTCCAGAGGAAGGCAACTAAAATGGTGCATGATCTGCAACAGAAGCCATACGAGAAGAGACTAAAGGAGCTTAATATGTATACCCTTGAGGAAAAGAGGGAGAAGGGGGACATGATAGAAACATTTAAGTACCTCAAGGGAATCAACAAAGTCCAAGAGGGTAGCATCTTTCAGAAAAAGAGATGTGCAATAACAAGGGGGCACTATTTGAAGATAGAGGGGGGACGTATCAGAGGTAATGTGAGGAAATATTTTTTTCATGGAGAGGGTTGTGGATTCATGCAACAGGCTTCCTGTGGAGGTCATGGAGTCAAAAACAGTGGGTGAATTCAAGAATGCCATGGGACAGACATAAGGCAATCTTTGTGGGGGGTAGGAAGAAATAGGCTGTTGGTTAACTTGTATCAGCAGCTTATCCTGTAGGTAGGAAAATGGGCAGACTAGGTGTGTAAAGCAGTCCTTATCTGCCATCAAAGTCTATGTTTCTATGATTCTATGTAAATAAATAAATAAAAAATGTTATAGTTATAATAAGGCACTCTCAGGGGTCAGATTAACAGATAGTTAATCACCACCAAGGGCAATGTGGCATGTGGGTTTTAGCCTCTAAAGGTGATTAAAAAACTGTTACTCTAACCTCTGGACATGCCTTTTTGCTTTACAAACTAGCTGCACAGAAAAATGCAACCCTGAGTCATATTCACAAAGAATACAATACACAGCATACTACAGCATTTTTATTTAAAGGACATTCATTTAGCATAGTTAGATTAATTAATACCTTAGTTATTTTGATCTAATAAGGAGGCAATATATTCTAGAGGTTAGAGAACCAGCAATAAGGATCAGCTGATGACAAATTTGTGTTTGGTGACTATCCTAAAATCTGACACTTTTACATTTGATTTGGCCTTTTCAAACTCTGTGCCACTATAAGATGATCATGAATCTTAGACATGTATGCTTAAAAAACAACAACCAAAAAAACTACCACTTCCCAGCTGCTCTGGGCTATTACCCCCCTCCGCATCATTTTCCCCTCTCTATCTCTCTCTCTCTCTCTCTCTTTCTATCCTCAAACACTTGTTTTATGCACGTAATTGTATAGCTCCTGGCACTGTGTCAGGTGCAGACAGTTTTTTTTTTCCTTAAAGAAGAAATCAGACTGAAGGATAAGGACAGTGTGGTGGAAGATGAGATTGACTAAGGTGGGTGAGGGAGTAAATAAGGGATGACACTTACCTCTGCTTGTACCATGCTAAACCTCAACATTAAGAACCCCAAATGTCTTTAGCCAAACTGTTAAAGCCGAACCAAAGAGATAGGGGTCCACATCAAAGATGAAACAAAATTGGCAATTTCCCCATTCACTCATGTTTACCAAGCTGTGAACCCATCAATAACACAGATCACTACTTGCATACTGCATGGCTCTGAGCAAGACATTTAATCTACCTGTACTTAATTCTCTCTCTCTCTCTCTCTCTTTCTCTCTCTCTTTCTTAGGTTGCACCTGTAAATGAGCTCCAGTTCAATGTGCCTTTAGTAGCCAAAAATTCTATTCAAATAAATAAACACAACACATAAGCACATAATGTGCACATACAGTATTCAATATGTGAATAAAGGTCTGAGCAACAGGGGAAGGAGAAGACAAAAGCCAATGTTGTTCTCAGCAAAGGGGGAAAAAAGGCAGCCATTAGAAAATAGTATTGAGGACATTTGGTGTTCACTAGGCAGATCTACAAAGAAAAACTCAAGAAGGCTAATGTAGTGGTAAGGGAGGCCAAGGAAGACACTGAACTCAGGCTTGCAGATATAGTGAAAATCAATTACATAGCCTTCTTCAGGTGTATCATCAAGAACAGGAAAACAAAGGCATTAAAAAAACATAAAAAGAGCCAGATTGGGTAGAAGATGTCCAGAGGAAAGTGAATGTCTTGAATAATATTGCTGTTCACTCTTCACAAATGTAGATGATGGTACACTACCAGATTGCAAAAGACTAGAGCCCAGGACTGAGGGTGGAGACTAGTGGTTAAGTTTGTGCCCGCAAAAAGGGTTTTCAATGGTCATTATACCTTGAAACTAAACAAATCCCATGTCCTTGACAGATTACATTCCAGTGTGTTGAAAAAACTTGCCACCCATGGAGGACATGTTCAGTTGTTCATTAGAAGCAGAAGAGTACCTTTGGATAGGAGAAAGGGAAATGCTGTACTGCTCGACAAGGGGAGTAAGAATAAGACCTTGGGAACTAGAGACCAGAGAGTCTTATCTCTGTAAGGGGCACTCTGCTTATGACTATCTTGTAAGAAAAAGATAGTGCTGTTTCTGGAAGCCAAATGGCCTCCAAAACTCATAGCAACATGATTTGGTAAGAGAAGATCCTGCCAGACAAACCTCATTGACATATTCAATGTAGTGATGCAGGCCGTTGATATGGGATCACCAGTTGTCAAGCTCTGTCTGAACATTAGCAAGGCACCCAGTTCAGTGCTGCACAATAGGTTGGTGAACAAGATTGGAGATGTGGGTTGGAGGGAGGACATAACCAGAAGGAATGGGAACTGGCTGTGGAAGAGACCTGGAGAGCAGTAGTAAATGGTCAATAGTGAGATGAGAGTGCTGTTACCAGCAGAATGCCTCAGAGATCAGTCTTGGGACCATCCCTATTAAACATGTTCATATGTTACATAGGCAAAGGGATACTGGGCAAAGATCAACTTTTTCATAGATGACACCAAGCTCTGTGGGATGGTTGACACCATGGAGGGTATGAAAAGGGACCTGAGTAGACTAGAGCAGTGGTTGGGCATCTGGAAGCTGAAGTTGCAAAAAACAAATTGCAAAGTTATGCATACTTGAAAACACTGTCCAAGATCCTAGTGCTGGCTTGGCATTGTCAGAATGGCCGAAGCATCAGCTAAATGAGAAATGGGAGTGATTATAGTTGACATCTTAAACATTAAAGAACAGTGCAAGTAGGAAGATAGTAAGGCTAACATAATGATTGGATGCATAGGGAGAGGGTTCTCCAGCAGGACTGAGAGAGTAATACTGCCTCTGTGCAGATGACTGATGTGACTGTATCTAGAGAACAGTTCAGAATTCTGGAGTGTACATCTGCAGAATTACTGGGATAGGCTTGAGTCTGTGCAGTGTAGAAATGACTAATGTGATTATGGGGCAGCAGGGGGAACCTATCAGGAGCATTTGAATAGCCTAAATATGTGCTCACTGGAGACTAGGAAGGAGCAGGATTACACAACAGAAATTTTCAAGTTTCTCAAGAGAATAAACAGGGTTGACAGCCTGTAATGTTTCAAGCATTAGAGGAAAACTACCAAAATGGAGCACAGGTATAATCTGATGGGTGTCAGGATCTGGAACGGTCTTAGAATGCATTTCTTCAAGAAGAAGTTGGTGGAAAAATAGAATGATTTGCTATGGAGGTGGTGGAGATGGAGTAGGTTGCAGGCTTCAAGGCTGGGTCAGACATATGGGGCTGACAAGCTATGACAGGAATGGTAGGAAGGAAGTGGGGTAGAGACATCTCATCTATCCTAACAGATGAGTATATGCATTTTTTAACTGATGATTTACATGTAGTTTAAATCACCCCTTTGATCTTTTGTGTCTCTAAAATGTATTACTTCTTTTCAGGCATCCCTGAGGAACACCATTGAGAATCAGTTCTCCATCTTAGCTTGGCATGTTACAAGTATTGCCATTTCTTAAAAAGAATGACCGTAACAGTAAGTAAGTAAGAAGGTATCCTGTGTACATTGTTGGAGGGGAGTGTATGTGAATCATTGGGTAAGTACGAGAAAATATAGGATGAACATGTGGTAGAAGTGTCCCAGCCCTGCTATTACACCACATACACAGCAGCCCTGATATTACACCACACACACTAGTATCATAGCACTGACTTACCTAAACCACAGCCCAGCCCCAATATATCACAGACCTGACTCACCCCATATGTATCACTACCTAATCATCCCTACTGACACAACAGCCAGAGCTGGTGACATGCCTTCTCCCACAAGCTTCCCCCCAAGTGTTGTCCTGCTATTATTAATAAACTCATCCCATGTTACTTAAAAATATTGAAATAACCTAGAGGCATAAAGTGCTGCTTCCATCTCAGGAAAATACTGGTTGGTGCTCTGAACATGCTCATGTATACTGTATTCTTTCAGGATGTTCAAACGTATTACTCACAGCTGCATTCTGAGGAGCTGAAAAGGGCAAGGAATATGAGATAGTGGTTTGGAATCCTAACACAGAGCAATATCATGAGAGTGATGAGCATTACTGTACTGTATGGCTGTATAAGGTTCTTTAAATATGTTGATGAGAATAAGAGGCTATTAGTTACACTATAACAACACTTTCTGTGAACCCAGATACATGCTGGGGAGCGTAATAAAATTGTAAAAGCAACTCATTGTCCAACTCTGACCCCCCACCCCCACACTACAATCAAGCGCATGGCCTGGAAAGAGGTTTATAGGGCAATTTTTGATATTCAAACACAGAAAACTATACAATTTGTTTTGGAAGATGGTAAGGAATTTGTTATTCTTAATTAATAACGATGCATTATACATGTGGGATAGATGTCATTATCAACTAATGCTTGACAAGTTGAATGTTGATTGAAAATTACTGATTTATTGCATAATCTCAACTAACAATAAATAAATGGTGAAATAATAATTAATGAGAATGAGTTAATTCTTAAGTAGGAAACAGATCAATGAATGATTAACTGCTGAACTGATTAAGGAGGATTAGTTAATTCTTAAGTAGGAGACAGATCAATGAATGACTAACTGCTGAATTGATTAAGAATTACTTAACAGCTTGTTGTCCTAGAAGGTGTTAGAAGCTAAGTCATCTGTGTGTCAAAATTTCAGCAAAAGCAGAACTAATTAATAGTTGAAAATATATTAATCATTAGTGATTTCAATCAGCTGAGCATGAAATCAATTTTTTTGTATATCCTAGTCAGCCCACCAACATGGAGCAAAGGCATCCGCATGCAACACCAACATCCCGGGTTCCGGGACCGACCTGGAAAAGTTCAAGGGATAGCCAGGTCCCGACCCCCAGCTGTTGACCAGTGCAGTCCTCCTAACACCATTGTGGCTCCCAGATATATAGAGACATAATATATATAAATGAAGTGCAAAAAACTACGCTAATGCATCAGTTAGGGTTAAAGAGACAAAAGTAGGGAAATGTCTGTTAGGTTTTCCAACCCTAAACTCCACCGCCACCCTGCATAGCTGAAGAGGTATGGGGGTGAGATTCGCATCTTCAAGCCTAACATTCACACCATTCCATTAGAAAATAAGCTGGGAGGGCACAGCATGGGAAAACGGGGTGAGCATTAGGGATGAAGATGCCAATGCCACCGCCGTACCTCTTTGTCTGTGCAAGGTGGGGGTGGTGTTTTAGGATTGGAAACCCTAATGGCACATTTCCCTACTTCTGTTGCTTTAACTCTAACTGATGAATTAACATAGTTTTTTGCAATTTGGTTCCTTGCTTTTTGAGATAGTATAATAGTATCTTTATTTTACTGTGGAAGCACAGAGTCCAAAGGACCCTGCGTTCCAATCCCTCCACAGATGCACGGATGCATCGAGCTGTGAAAACAACTTTAGGGGTGGGAGTGCAAGGCCCTTCAGACCCTGCACTCCCGTACCTCGATAGATGCATATACGTATTAAGTTGTAGAAATGCAGGGACCTCCAGCCCCCGAGCTTCCATGCACAAAATTATGAGCAGGCATAGCAAAATTGCAAGAAATAGTTATAACTGTGCAATCTTAAATAATTTTCACCCCAAATGTTTGACATAAACTACTTATCATCTCGCCGCACGTACACAATACAGAAAATATTCAAATCCTCACCAAAACATAATTCTGCACAACTGAAATGCCATTCTACGCCACAGGTGTGAAACCACATTTTGGCCAGGATTTGAAAAATGACAGCTATGGCATTCATGACATGGAGTACTAAGAAGACTATATTGAAAATATGGGGTGAAAATATTACAGATTTACAAAATTATGAGCATGTGTCATGAGAATGCAATGAATGCCCGTAACACAGTCATTTTTGGAAATTTTTACCATAAATTGTCAAAATGCCCTTTTTGTGACCCCACCTCATGAACACTGGTTCTGTCATTTCGTTGCTTGGTCCCATAAAGTGATTTCATGCTGCCCCTGTGCCATTCTGCGCCAAAGATGCAAAAGCACATTTTGAGCAGGATGTGAAAAATGATAGCTGTACTGTCCACGAGGTGATGTGAAAAAATGGCTATATTGAAAATTTGGAGTGAAAAAATTTAAAATTACCCAAGTAACATGCATGCATTACAAATGTTCAACAACTGCGTGTAATTCCGACATTTATTGGTATTTTTGCACCAAATTTTCAACATGGGATTTCTGGGACCCCACCTCATGAAAACAGGCACTGTTGTTTTGTTAATTGGTCCTGAAATGTGGTTCCATGCAGTGACCATGAAATCACCTTTCGGGACCGAGTAACAAAATGACAGTGCCGAATGTTATAATTGGGGTCCTCATGTTGAAAACTTGATGTAAATAAACCAAAAATGGCTGCGATATCAAGAAAAGTTCAAAATGCCATTGACAGGCATTATACGGCACGTACCTTGATTCTTCAGTTCGCAGTTCGTCTTTAAAGACTGCAGGCGTCCTGGTCCACTAAAGATAACAACCACTGAGCTTCAATGGTAAGTATAGGGCAGGTGTGTGTGGGGTGATGTATTGCTCATTGTGAGGATCAGGATGGGGAGGGGGAGACAATGAGGGACTGTTTTCTTATTTCACAGGAAAAAAATGTCCGGGACTGTTTTCATTTTTTACAGGTGGTATACAGCAATGGGACACTGAGGGTGGGCTGCTCAGTGTCTGAAAACACTTTTTGGTGATAAAGCATAACTGGGGACATTGGGAGTGGGCTACCCAGTGTCCCACACTAAGGGGGAGGGGGGCTACTGCCAACACCTGGATTGGGCACCCTGCTTTTGGCAAACTGTAGGGGAAAGGGAGATTCATTTAAAAAGATGGACTTAATTCAGTACACTTGGAGTGGGCAACCCAGTGTCTCACACTGCTGGGGGGGAGAACATACTGGGGACACTGGGAGTGGGCTCCCCAGTGTCCCACACTGGTGGGTGGGGAGTAGGGTTATGCTGCTGACAAGAGATTGGGCACCCTGATTCATTTTTGCACCCACCGCCCATCCCCCACCTCCAGCCTTTATTGAATACTTTCCTCCCTCTTGGCACTACCCCTAGGCAATCTTCATCCTACCCTCTCACTAATATTGCAACTCCACTTAAAGATACAAAGTGCAGCTTTTAGGCCTAACACTTGTCCAGTCCTCCCTTTAAAGACATCTTCTTATTTTCACCATCTGCTTGTCTATCAGCTTTGTTTAGTGCCTGCTCTGCTATCTACTTTGTAGATCCATACCTGAGCTTACTCCCTTGCTACTCTCAACTTAGCCCCAATAATCTTCAAGTTGCCTTGGTACCTCCTGCCCTAGCTAAAACACCCCATTTTAACCTATGTTTGATATCTTAAACTAGATCCACTGCCCCAATTGGGCTCCCAGTGAGCAGCCACGGCTAATCCTGCCAGCCGCGCACACCTCCATCCTCCAGATGACCAGAACACCTTCAAAGCCGGTTAAGAGTCCCAGCTGCTCTGGGGTAGAACTGCGCAGCTCTGATAGGCTGCCACCCTCCTCTAATTGGACCATGCTCTGGCCCTTCCTTTGCTCTGCTGGATTTTCAGTCTCATTGGGCTTTGGCTCCCACTGCTTTGCATTAACTTTTGCAGAAAATTTGTGCCCATCCCTGCACCCCCCACCTCCTACCTTTATGAAATAGGCTTTGGCTCCACCCACTCGACCTTGGTATCCACCCTGATTGAACCTCATTGGGCTCACTTACTTGGGACCCCCTCCCCCCCACTGCTCCCTCTCCCTCTCCTTGCTTCACCTGCATGGGCTGGCTTTTGCCCTACTGACCCTCTCAGTTTGTCTCCACACGTCCCTCTAAGCACTATGGCTCTACCCCTTCTGCTTCTTCACCTCATTCTCTTTCGCTCCCTGCTACCACTGTTTTTC
The DNA here is from genome assembly GCA_016271365.2 of Neoceratodus forsteri. Classification (NCBI taxonomy): domain Eukaryota; kingdom Metazoa; phylum Chordata; order Ceratodontiformes; family Ceratodontidae; genus Neoceratodus; species Neoceratodus forsteri. The sequence goes on along the minus strand of CM057456.1, from coordinate 108,276,843 downwards.
CTGCATGGAACTAGATACCCCTCTCTTCCTCTAGGCTACAAGATTGACCTTATCTACATCCACTCTGGTACCCTTCCAACTGAGCTTGTCTATACGCTACCATTCTCCTCTGGGGATGGCTGGCAACACCCAAAGAACCATGATAGGATGGTGTATGTTCAACAGTTCCTGTTCTTAACACTGTCTCACTGGTGGTTTACCTTCAGGGGTGGTGATTGACTTACCCCTCCTGGCTAGCCTTATAGATGTACTAGGACCAGGATTCTTATACTAACTATTAGTGCCCTATCAAAGATATTACTTCTGTTACTGTTATGCTTGGGTAACATTGAGCTAAACCCTAGTCCTATTTCTACCATTACATCCCCTTTGGATGTTGCTTGTCTTAAAGACATGAGTTTCTGGCATGTTAATGTCTGCAGCCTAATAAAATAGTTCTCCATGATTCAGGTGTGGGTCAGCCATACTCAACCAGATGTTCTGGTAATCTCTGAATCTTGGCTAAAGCCAGCCTCTCAGGACAGAGAGATAAGTATTCCTTCCTACCAGTTATTCAGAATGGACAGGCCTAGTAGGGGAGGTGGTATGGCGGTGTGCATTAAGGAAAGGTTTACAACGTCCTGCCTGGATTCTACTTCTGTCAAAAATGAATTTGAGTGTTTGACCCTGAAGATGGATTTATCTACTTCCCTTGTCCTCAGAGTGATTGGTCCCTATAGACCCCATCTGCTGGTACACTCCTTCTTACACATCTTGGCTCTATTATGGAGAAAGAGAACCTTGAAACTGTCATCCTAGGGGACCTTAATTTTGACTGGTTATCAAAGACTGCGTCACCTTTAAGCACTTTCTGTGATTCCTGTGGGTTGGTGTAACTACTTCACAAACCCACACGTCCAAACAAAAAGAACATGAGCAACAGCACACTGCTGGATGTTATCTTAGTCAATAAACCTCATCTCTTCTTACATGCTGGAGCCTTCTTTGCTGATGTTAGTGACCTTTGCTTCATTGCTGCATTCAGGTCACTGTATCATACAGGACCTACAGCTAAATTTCTTACAAAAAGGTTCCATCACAACTTTGATGTGGCTGCCTATGTCTATGAGTTGAAACTCTCGCCAGGTTGGCAAGACTTCTACTTAGCTAACATGGCTAACTCGGCATAGGATATTTTCCATGATATACTTGTTGGGACCCTAAATATGTACGCCCCATGGTAAATATTTGTGTAAAAAATCTAAACATGTCATTGGTCCTCTGCTGAGCTGAAAATTGCATTGCTTGATAGGGATAAGTTGTGGAAAAAGGCTCGCTGGACTAAGCTTGACTCAGACTGATGTCAGTTCAGAAGGGCATGCAATGCTTGTACGAAAATGGTCAGGGATGCTAATGTAGCATTTTATCTTACCAAATTAGATTCTGTAGCAAAGTCCTCCTCCAAATTCTGGAGGACGATCATGGACATGTCTGGATATATGCCTGGTAATTCCTTGCAACCAAAGATTACAACTGGGAGTACTACAAGCAATGATAAACCGGGAATCCTAGATGCATTTAACAATCATTTTGCCACAGCTGGTCTAGCTTTCAACAATTCCCCTGCATCCCTGGTTTGCTCCCAATTACGTTTTCCATGCTCAGACTCTCCTGCCCCAGTACCTGGCTTCTCATTCCACCCGGTCTCTCTGAAAGAGGTTGAAGACCTTCTGCTCCAATTGGATATTAAGAAAAGTGCTGGTGCTGATTCTTTGGATCTTTATTTCCTTAAAATCACCTATCATGTCCTAGCTGTTCCTATCACACACTTATTTAACTTATCATTGTCCCAAGGGCTTATTCCCCAGATCTGGAAAATTGATCATGTTATCCCCTTGTTTAAATCAGGGGATCCCTGCACCTTAACAAATATAGACCAATTTCCCTCCTTCCAACTTTGTCGAAACTTCTAGAAAAGATTGCCGGCAACCAACTAAGGGACTACCTTGAATTTAATAATCTACTAAACCCTATGCAATCTGGCTTTAGAGTTAAACACAGCCCTGTTTCGGCCCTTGCCAAAGTAACAAATGATTGGTACTGAGAACTGGACAGCAGAAACTTTGTGCTATATTTCTAGACCTAAGTAAGGCTTTTGATACAGTGGATCATAGCCTGCTTCTCCCTTCTCTGAAGAGTATAGGCCTGGACTCAGTTTCTTTGCATTGGTTTACTGAGTACCTTGTAGGATGGTGTCAACAAATTAAGGCTGAGGGTAAGCTATTCTCACTCAAACCTCTATTGAGGGGAGTACCACAAGAATCCATACTTGGTCCCTTACTATTCGCTATCTATGTTTATAACATTGATGAGAGTATTAACAAGCCCAACATAGATCTGTTTGCTGATGACCTGGTTGTACATATAAGTCGTCTGACACCTGAAGCCACTTGTGCTAACCTCCAGGAGGAATTTAACCAGCTCCAGAACTAGCTCCTCCATAAAATACTTCTTCTAAATGCTAAAAAACAAGAGCAATGTTCTCTCCCTATAACCGTGTGATGAATCTGGCCAGCTGTGGAGCACTACCACAGATTACCACAATTCTTTGAGAGAAACTAGAGTTTGTCTCAAAGTTTAAATACCTAGGTGTGTGGTTAGACCATAGTCTATCATTCACTGAGCACATCGAGGACCTTGTAAAGAAGTTTTGGCAGAGGCTGGGGCTAGTCTTTAGAATTAACAAGCTTCTTAATAGAGATGCAAAAGTGTGCCCTGTCCAAACTACTTTTCTTTCGCTGTTCAATTATGCAGATTTCCTTTATAGTCAGTATCTCAAAGCCTCACTTGCAAAGTTGAATACGCTTCACCACAGGGCCATCCAGTTTATTACTTCTCTCCCCATCTCTACTCATCATTGTTCCTTGTATAAATATGTAGGGTAGTCTTTTCTTGTGTTTAGACATAATAGAAATGCAGCCCTTTGGACTTATAGATGCTTCTTGAAATGGCTTCCACAATATATAATAGACTGTCTCTCACTAAGTGAGCCAGGGATGTATGCCCTAAGAAGTGCATCCTGCATCACATTATGTATTCCCAAGGCTTCCTCTCACTATGGCAGAGTGGTCTTTAGTTTCTTGTTGCCAACATTGTGGAACAAAGTACAAATTATTAAGCTGCCTCTGCAGTATGAATGCCTTTAAATCTGTATATGCTCAGTACTGTATGTGTGTGACCCATGTAATTGCTACCCCAGCCCCTAATTTTTGTCCAAAGCATCTGGCTGCTGCCCTCTGAGCATAGTTAAATTTATGATCACTTGTAACCTTTGGTGACCTTAACTCTGTGAGAATTTTATGCCTTAAATGTTTTCCCCTCTAGAAATCTCTGTAGGGCTATTATCTCTTCATGGCTTCATGGCCGCTACACTTTACTCACCTTGCTGTCTTTTACATATTGCTTAATCTGTGGCTCTTATTCCCCTACCCTGTACCATTTAACCCACTGTATCATCTTCATATTCCCTTTCCACTGCATCCCACTCTTACTATCTCTTTTCTCTGTCTCCTAACTCTCTTCCCTGCTGTAGACTAGCCCTTCAGGGGCTCCCTGCCCCTCAGGTGAGAGAAATGTGGATACCAGGCTGTTGTTGCTTGCATAGCCACCACCTGAGACACCTAGACCAGACTCCTTACTAGCAACTTGCGGCATTGCCCATACCCAGTCGGAACACGAGTGCTTTTCTGCTCTGGCATCTGATTGGCCCCTACAGTCTGCTCCTGTGTCTCCCTCAATACTAAGCTAAAGTTTGATTTTCTGTCTAAAATTTGCACAAAAAAGAGCTAGACTTACTTACTGCCTAACAGTTATGACCTCTATTTTTTCCTGTTTAGAGTGGTAAGAGTTGGGACTCTATATGATTACACTCCTTTCTGAATTTCTGTGGTTGGGACAGCCTTTAGGCATCAAGGAATATCCAGTTCTGTTGTCCTGCTATTTTAGTCCTCCCGCTGGTTCAGATGTTCCATTGTCCATGGCCTAGTACTTAATACCAATCCCTTCCTCGATCCCCTGCCAAGGATATGCTCTCCATGTACTCCCTGCCATAGACGTGGGAAACCCAGGCACCGGGTTGCTGGCGCTGCATCTACTGCCACCTGAGAAACTAAGCTTGGACTCCCCATTAGCAAAGCATGGCATTAGCAGCCATCCAGTCGGAATGTGAGTGCTCTTCAGCATTTGCTTCCAATTGGTTCCTGCAGTCTGCTTCTGTGTCCGTTCTAAACCAAGCATAAGTCTGATTTCCATGCCGAAATTTTCCAAAACAGAGCTGTCATTACTTTTCTCCTTGACTAGAAAGAACAGTTATCCTTCTGTTTAGAGTGTTACATATAGTGATGCTGTGTGATTACATTACTTTTGAAATTCTGTGCTTGAGTCAGCTTCCTACATGAGCAGCTGATCACTTCTCCCTACTGAAGTTCCTGCTAAGCCTCGTCCTATGTCCTCCTTAAATATCCTTAAATATTACAGAAGCACTCTGAAGTGCTATGACTGATGTAACAATAAGTATTTACTTGCATTAATTGTTTTTCACTTGTGTTATTTGGCTCAATTGTAAATATCTTTATATGCATTGTGCCATTTGACCCGGAGCTAACCAGGTCCATCTTTTAAATGAGCTTGCTCAATGATGTTTGCCTGGATAAATAAAGATTTTGATTGATTGATTGATTGAGTGACTGATGTCGTCAGTGCTTTAAACATTTAATATTAATATTCCTCTGCCCCTTCCCCTTGGAAACAGTAAAAGGGGAAAAACAGTGTTTCATTAGGTAAATGCCAGGAGGTGTTTCCCAAAATGGGGGCTGAGGAATTAGGTCTGTTTGCCCCAAAAATGAGCAGGGGGCTATTGTTGTGACTCACACCACAGCCACAACATCAGAGGAAATGGAGTTCTCACTCGGGAGTCAGGTAGGGTGAGCTGCAAAAATGCAACTATAGTTTTTATTGGTTTGGTTTAGTTTGTGGACGGGCCAGAAAGATTTGAGAACATGACGATAAGTCTCTTGCTTAGTGAGAGCTAGAAAGACGTGCATGGATCTTGTTTATTAAACATGTTCTGTTGCCATGTTCTTCTGTTGCTTGACCTTCAATGCCCCCCGCGAGCCACCAACCATAAAGTCTTTGCTGGTTTCCCAAGATCACACGGGTGCATGCGAGGGGATGGCTATTTGCCATTTGAATGGCAAACAGCCATTTGCTGTTTGAACAGTGAAATTCAAACAGTAAATCACCATCTGTTTAGCTTGGCAGAAGACACCAGGAGAAAAGACTGCTGTGTGAATGGACTTCTCTGCTGGGACTAAAGAAATAGAACTCTTGTACTTGGAACTTTAATTTAGGGCAAAAAAAAAAAAAACAACTAACAAACAAAACAAAAAAAAAGTGTGAGTTTGTCTGAGTTAACTGAACTGAATGGTTATCTGAACAGTTATCTAGGTGTAAATCTCAGGTGATTGAAAGGACTTGATAGCTGGAGGTTTAAATTACTTGTAGAAAGATCTAGTAAGTAGGGGGAGTGGCTTAGCTAGAAGGAAGCTACATTTAAAGACTGCCTTAGAAAGATTTTGCTAGTAGCTTGGCAGAAGACACCAAGAGAAAGGGCTGCTGTGTGACTGGACTTCTCTACTGGGACTATATTGCTCTCCACCCTCCCACCCAAAGCTAGTTCTACTTTTATAGGCACAGAATTTGACTGACAACAGGAACTTCCTGTTTGGGAGCAGGAAGTGAGTGATCACAGAGCCACCAAAGACCCACCATCCTAGAAGGGCAAGAGTAGCTCTCCGACCCCCCCTCTAGCTGCTGGAGGTCTGCATCTGAGCAAGTAAAAGGTCTACTGAGAAATACAGGATATTCTTGTCTCAGAACAGGACAATCAGGAGCTTAAATGGCACACAGGCAGAAAGTAAGGAGAGAGAGAAAAAAAGAACAGAAGAAAGAGTAAGGATTGCAAACAGTTAAGGGGCCAGAAATAAGACATGCTGGGAGTGGTGTAGTGCAGTGGCTGTGGAGCAGCAGTCTTCTGGGAGACATTCTGGAGGATGCAGTGTTGTCTCTGGGCTGAGGAATGAGACTGCTCATCTCCAGGCTGAGTTGGCCAGGATTTGCGGGACCTTCTCTTCCATCCAGGGGCCACCAGTGCCACTGCCGTTGCCTCAGAGGTTGCCAAGAAAGAGGAGTGGTTGGACCACAGTGTGCTCAGGGAGGGTGAGTGTGGTGGAACAGAGGTGCATCCCTCCAGCTGTACCTCTCCACAATTCCTATGCCATTCTGACAAAGTGTGGTTCTTCTATGGAGGCACCCACAGTGGAGTCCAAGGAGGATGCTGGGAACCTCCACAAAGTAGACCCACAGGAGGGTGGCAGGGGACCCCGCAGGGGAAGGAGACAACTCCTGGTGGGGGACTCCATTGTTAGGAAGGTAGAACTGGGGGAGGAAGGGTAGAGGGAGGTAAGGTGCCTGCCTGGTGCCATGGCTTGGAGGGACAGGGAGTGAATCCTCAGGATTGCCGGAGCAGCTGCACAGGGGAGGGAGCTGGATGTCATTGTCCACCTAGGGACAAATGACCTGGCTAAGAAGGGATTAGAGAAGTGCAGGAAGAGCTTGAGGAATTGGGGAGGGGCCTTAGACAAGTATCACGCACGGTAACCTTCTCAGAGGTGCTGCCAATCTATGGCGTAGGAGAGGCTAGGTTGTTCTGCACCATTGGATTCAATCAGTGGATGAAAAACTGGTGTGGAGCTCAGGGATTTGGCTTCATTGGGGACTGGGGGTCCAACTGGAACGATGCAAGCCTATACTGGCATGATGGTTTGCATCTGTCCAGGAGGGGAACCAGGATCCTAGGTGATAGGTTTAAATGCTTCATTGGCAAGCAATTAAACTAGCCAAGGGGGGAGGCACTGGAAAGGAGCAGGGAAATCCTACCCCCCCAAAAAAACAATCATGGTAGTAAGTGTGGTAAACAGCAACATAGAGGTGTTGATAGGGAGAAAGGCAGGGGTAAATGGAGAAAGTGACAAAGGCAAGAAGGACAGGGATGGGGCAAAAAGTGAGTAAGGCCATCAGGAAATGGAGGGTAATGAGTACCAATGTCCGTAGTCTGGGCAACAAGTTCCCTGAGCTGGTGGCCTTGATGGAAGAGGGATGCCTGGATATTGTAGCAGCCACAGAAACATGGTACACAGAGAACCATGACTGGGATGTTAACATACCGGGGTACATAAACTATAGGAGAGACAGGCAGGGGAGAAGAAGGGGAAGAGTAGCTCTCTATGTAAAGGAAGGGATAAAAGCAGCTGAACAAAAGAGTAAACAGGGAGGAGAGGAGGCACTGTGGGTCACCTTGGAGACTGGAAAGGGCACCACAATCCACACAGAGGCTGTGTACAGACCCCCATGTTGGAGGAGGGAATGGACAAGGATATGATAGAAGGCATTCATAGAATGGCAGAGAAAGGGGAGATACTGTTGATGGGAGACCTGAATATGCCAGATGTTAACTGGAGCACATTTTCTGCAGCCACATCCAAGAGCAGGGCCATTCTTGATGCCCTACAGGTGGAAGGCCTCAGACAGCTAGTTTTAGAACCCACTCATGAGGGAGCAATCTTAGACCTTGTACTCTTAAACGGGGGCAATGAGAGGATCTCAGATCTAGAAGCGGGTTGCCATCTGGGAACAAGTGACCATCAAACAGTGTGGTTCCCATTAAACTCAACTACAGAGTCAAGCCATACAAAAGTGAGGGTGCTGGACTTCAGGAGGGCTGACTTTGGCAAGATGGGAGAGTGCCTCAGAAAAGCACTAGCAAACAGGCTAGAAGAAGGTGTGGAGCAACAATGGGGAATCATCAAAACTGCCATCACAGAGGCAACAAGTCTTTGTGTGAAGCAAATAAACAAATCAAAATGAAAGAAAAAGCCTCTATGGTTCTCAAAAGAGGTGGCAGTGAAAGTCAGGAAGAAAAAGAGAGCATTCGAAAAGTATAAGGAAACACAGAAGGAGCAGGACAAAGAGTTGTACCAGTTAAGGCAGAAGGAAGCAGGGAGGGAAGTCAGAATAGCAAAGGCCCAAACTGAGGAAAATATAGCCAACTCAGTTAAGAAGGGGGATAAAACCTTTTATAGGTACATCAGTGAGCGTAGAAAGACAAAAGGAGGGATAGTGAGACTGAATAGAATGAAAGGTGGGTGGGCAGAGGGGGCAGTGAAAAAGCAGGGATACTGAACGAATATTTCTGCTCAGTATTCACAAAAGAGGAGGGGAAGTGCCTAATCCAATTAACAGAAGCACTCTTGATAGGGGGGTCCATCCCAGTCCTTTCACAGAAGAAAGGGTTCTGCAAGAACTCCTAAAACTGAAGGTGGACAAAGCAATGAGGCTTGAAAGAATTCACCCAGAATTCTAAAAGAATTAAGGGGGCAACTAGTGAAACCAATGGCAACTCTTTTTAATAAATCATGGGAGGATGGTGTGGTACCTGAGGACTGGAGGAAGGCGGATGTGATTCCCCTTCACAAAAGTGGGACCAAGGCAGAGGCAGAAAACTACGGACCTGCCGGTCTGACCTCTGTGGTAGGGAAAGTGATGGAGTCACTTCTGAAGGAAAGAATAGTTGAGTACCTAGAGGCCAGTGGGGCACAGGACCCAAGACAGCATGGGTTCACAGCGGGAAGGTCATGTCAGATGAATCTAATAGATTTCTTTCATTGGGTGACCAAAGTAGTAGACCAGGGAGGGGCTGTGGACATGGCCTACCTAGACTTTAGCAAGGAATTTGACCCAGTTACACACAAAAGATTAATAGTCAAATTAACCAGCCTGGGAGTGGGTCTCAGGGTGGTAGCCTGGGTAAAACATTGGCTGGACAACAGGACAAAGAAGGTAATTGTAAATGGAGTCCACTCTGAAGAAAGAGGGGTTACTAGTGGGGTACAGCAGGGTTCAGTATTGGGTCCAGTCCTTTGTAATGTCTTCATAAGTGACATTGCAGAGGGACTGGAAGGAAAAGTATGCCTCTTTGCAGATGACACAAAGATCTGCAACAGGGTTGATACACAAGGAGGCATGGAAAGGAGGGACTTGGCAAGGTTGGAGGAGTGGTCAGAAGTATCGTAGCTGGGATTCAATGCAAAGAAGTGCAAAATAATGCACCTGGGAAACAAGAACCCAGGGGAAGAATACACAATGGGGGGGGGGAGGTAGTAACAACAACAAACAAGCATTTGTCAATGCCGAACGTTCACTTGCAGGTATGGCAAGTATGGTGCTTTACCCTAATGCCCTGTGTGATTGCTGGTATTTGCACAATAAATTGTCAGCATGACCTTTTTGTTACCCCATTGTGCGGTACGTAGGCGGAAACACGTTTTGGGCAGGATGTGAAAAATGACAGCTGTACTGCTCATAAGGAAGTGTGGTAAAATGCCAATGTTGAAAATCTGGAGTGGAAATATTGAAAATTTACAAACCTACAAGCGTGCATGGGAACTGTGCAATGCATGCTCGTAAAACAGTCATTTTTAGGAATTTTTTCACCAAATTTTCAACATTGCCATTTTAGAACCTCTGCTAATGAACAGTGTCACTGTGATTTTCTTACTGTGTCCCATACATTGATTTCACACACCGACTGCACCATTGTGCACTACATGGGGGGAAAGACATTTTGGGCAGGATGTGAAAAATGACAGCTGTACTGCTCATAAGGAGGTGTGGTAAAATGGCAATGTTCAAAATGTGGAGTGAAAATATTGGAAGTCATAAACTTACGAGCATGCATAGGAACTGCACAGACGCTACGTTAAAACAGTTATTTGTAGGAATTTTTTTGCCAAATTTCAAACATAGCCATTTTAAGATCTCTGCGCATGAACAGTGACACTGTGATTTTCTTAATGTGTCCCATACACTGAGTTCACACACCGACTGTGCCATTGTGTGCTACATGGGTGGAAACACGTTTTGGGCAAGATGTGAAAAATGACAGCTGCAGTGCTCATAAGGAGGTGTGGTAAAATGGCAATGTTGAAAATCTGGAGTGAAAATATTGAAAATTCGCAAACTTACGAGCATGCATAGGAACTGCGTAACGCAGACTCATAAAACAGTCATTTTTAGGAATTTTTCACCAAATTTTCAGCACAGCCATTTTAAGACCTCTGCTCATGATCAGTGTCACTGTGATTTTCTCAATGTGTCCCATACATTGAGTTCACACACAGACTGCACCACTGTGCACTACATGGGCAGAAACACATTTTGGGCAGGATGTGAAAAATGACAGCTGTACTGCTCATGAGGAGGTGTGGTAAAATGGCAATGTTGAAAATCTGGAGTCTAAATATTGAAAATTCAGAAACTTACGAGCGTGCGTAAGAACTACGAAATGCACGCTAGTAAAACAGTCATTTTTAGGAATTTTTTCACCAAATTTTCAACGTAGCCATTTTAAGACCTCTGCTCATGAATAGTGTTACTGTTATTTTCTTAATGTGTTCCATACATTGATTTCACACACCGACTATGCCATTGTGTGCTACATGGGTGGAAACATGTTTTGGGTGAGATGTGAAAAATGACAGCTGTACAACTCATAAGAAGGTGTGATAAAATGGCAATGTTGAAAATCTGGAGTAAAAATATTGAAAATTCACAAACTTACGAGCCTGCGTATGAACTGCGCAACGCACGCTCGTAAAACAGTCATTTTTTGGAATTTTGCGCAAATTTTCAACATGGATTTGGGACCCTTCTCATGAATGATGTCACTGTCATGGTGCTATTCAAGGCCAAAGGGTGATTTCGTGCAGTGACTGTGCAGTGCCTGCGAAATCACCCTTCTGCCTGAATAACGCCATGACAGTGACATCATTCATGAGAAGGGGTCCCAAAAACCCCATGTTGAAAATTTGGTGCAAAAATTCCAAAAAATGACTGAGATATGCAATAAAGTTGAACCCCCCATGTAGCCCATTATACAGCTTACTGGCATTTCCTCAGTTCGCAGTCGGCTTTGAAGAGTGCAGGCGTGTTTCTGGTCCTGCGAAAATCATCGCGCGAGTCCGGAGCTAAGTATGGGGTGGGGGGTGGGGAGGCTGGTGCACAGTGGGTGGGTGTGAGTTGTGGGAGGGCTGGGAGGCACTGCAGGACCGTTTATTTTACAGGTTTACAAAAAAAAGAGCGGCGTGGGGCGTTTGCCATGCTGGGAGTGGGCTCCAGGCATGACAGAAGATGTGGGGGGCCGAGGAGCCGACGGGGATTGGGCACCCCGCCAGCAACCACGCGGGGGCCGAGAGCCGATAGGGATAAGGCACCCCTGCCGGCAAAACAAACAAGCGTTGCCACGCTTGGGGTGGGCTCCCAGCATGGCAGCAGGATGGCTTGGGGGGGCCATGGAGCCGCCGGGGATTGGGCACCCGTCGGCAAAACAAACAACATTTGCCAAGCTGGGGGTTCCCAGCATGGCAGGAAAGCTTGGGGAGCGTGTGAAGAAGGATGGCGGCAGCAGTGCTCAGTATGGCAGTGCTTTCCTTGAAGCAGAGGAACACCGGCTGTCATACTGAGCTCCTGCACCCATTGGTGCAGGACCACCACGCCTGCTCAAGGGAGCAGTGCATTGGATGGGAAAGGCACACCTCCAAGTGTGCTACTCTCCCAAAACGTTCTTTGTGCATGTGCACAAGCGAACGTTAAAAGGAAAGGGACCTAGGGGTAATCATATCAGATGACCTTAAGGTTAGTAAGCAATGTGAGAAGGCTGTAAGGAGGGCTGGGGATATACTGGGATGCATAGGGAGAGGCATCAGCAGCAGAAAACAGAAAGTTGTTATCCCTCAGTACAGACAGTTGGTGAGACCCCATCTGGAGTACTGTGTCCAGTTCTGGAGACCCCATCTCCACAAGGACATAGACAAGACAGGCAGTCCAGAGGAGGGCAACTAAAATGGTTCAGGGTCTGAAAGAGAAGCCATATGAGGAGAGACTAAAGGAGCTTAATATGTATACCCTTGAGGAAAGAAGGGAGAGGGGGACATGATAGAACCTTTTATGTGCCTCAGTGGAATCAACAAAGTCCAAGAGGGCAGCATCTCTCAGAAAAAGAGACTTGCAAGAACAAGTGGACACAATTTAAAGATAGGGGGTGCGGTTCAGGGGCAATGTGAAGAAGTATTATTTCACAGAGAGGGTAGTGGATGCATGGAACAGCCTTCCTAAGGAGGTTGTGGGGTCTAAACCTGTGGTAGAATTCAAGAATGCATGGGACAGATATAAGGCAATTCTTGTGGGGGGTAAGAAGAAATAGGCTGTTGGTTAACTAGGATCTGCAGCCTACCCTGTAGGTAGGGAAATGGGCAGACTAGATGGGCCAAGCGGTCCTTATCTGCTGTCAAAGTCTATGTTTCTATGTTGTTCAAACTTTACTGTTTGAATGGTAAATGTTATTTACTGTTTGAACAGCCTGTCCTGCATCTATCACAAAAATCATTATAATTCAAAAATGGTAATACATTTTTTCACCAAACCATCTAAAAGCACAATCTTGGTACACACCACATAATCCCTAAAAATGTCAGAGAAAAATGTAATTCTGTGTGTGCTGTAGATGAGTGCAAAAATCCCATGTTATCATATTGAAAACAACATTTTCCTTTTTGGCTTTTTGACTACTTTATATCTCAAAAATCATAAAAGCTGCAGTTATGAAACTTTTCACTTCTTGTGACACTGGCAACATGTTGGCACATACCAATATTTGGGCAATTTAGTTGAAAAATGCCAACATTATTAAGGTGCAAAAATTGAGATTTAACATTGAAAGACTGTACCAACACTAACTATAGGGGTGCAATCATGCCCCTATAATATATATATATGTAATAGATAACCCAGTCTAAGGTGTGTGGTCACGCTCTAATATACGCATGCCTTGGTGTGTGGTGTTAGGCACGAGGCAGCAGGCCGAGTGCATCAGCCACCCAAGGCGTGGGTATATCAAAACATGACTACACACCCTAGAGTGGGTTATCTAGCTTGTAAAATGGCCAAAATTGTTTTGGAGGGGAGGTGAAAGTGCAGGTGTGCAGTCACGCTTTGATATATGCACGGTCATGTGATGTGTTTCATCCAATCAGCAGACATCATTTTTCCTACCCATTTTAGATAGATAGATAGATAGATAGATAGATAGATAGATAGATAGATAGATAGATAGATAGATAGATAGATATTCATATACATATTCTTTGCCAAAAACTGCATTAAGATACCAATTAGGGTTCAACTTAACAAAACAAAAGAAAGGAAATATGGTGTTACGATTTCCAACCAAAACTCCCCAACCCCTCCAAAGCAGCAAAAGGACAACACCACATAAGCAACCACAGATAGCCATCATCAGGTAAGACAAACAACATTCAACTGTTTCTGTTTCTAGTTGACACAAATATGGTACCACTGATGTGCTACCTCCATGGATTTGTATCTGCAGAATGTACACCACAAGACTTATACACTTACTTGTTGCAGCAGACACAAATCCAAAATACACAAATCAAAACACTGCTTTTGTATGCAGAACCACAGTCCCCACAGCCTCAGGTACAAATCCACTATAACCAGTTTACAAGAGTTCTTCTGTGTGCAGAAGCAAACACCCCTATGGTGGCAGCTGTAACAAGGGATAAAGAAGTCTGTCCCAATATTTCAGGCAAACCTCATTTTGGTCTAAAACATAATGTATCTGTGTAACAAATATTGACCTATAAAGCTGGATCATATAAAACTTGTAAAGCCACAAGGCAAACTAAACCACAAGTTGCAATATTAAAGTGTCTTTTGATAATTGTGTTGACCGTGTGAGTAATATCAAACAGTTGCTTTATGTGTCTGCAAAGCAGAAACATAGGATAGTGTTCAAATTACCCTTCTGACTATCTTTAGTGTTTATTATTATGTGGACAGGCTAAAATGTTTGTATGCACATTCTTAAGTCCAAACCTATTTCTTCCTCCTTGACCTTGGTAACTGATAGTGACAGTTGTTACTAGCCATATATAATAATAGAATGCACACTATCTATACATTTGTGCTGACCAAAGATGAGCTCATACATATACCAAAGCAAGAAAATTGCCTTTTAAGTTGATGTTTGACAGTGGTCGCATTCATGAAGTGATGTGAAAAAAAAATAACTATGTTGAAAAATCTGGGGTCAAAATATTGAAAATGATCACACTTATGCGTGAACGTAGAAAAATGTCTGCATATGCGCATAACTTTGTTTTTGTTATCCAACATGGTTGCACTGAAGGCGGAGGCATTTTTTACAGCACAGTACCTTGTGCTATGCTGGTGACCCTGCTTCTAATGAGCCTGGGTTGCTAGGGGCTGCCTGGTGGGGGGGGGAGAGGTCGGGGACAAGACTGAGCATGCTATAAAGCAGCTCTCCTCTCCTGTGGAGGGTTCCCAAGTCATCCTCATCTTGGCTGACATCTAATGAAGGCTAGGTGTCAGATCATGGAAGGCCAGAGGCTGATGCCACATCAGGGAGGGTGGAGGAGGAAGCAGGCTGGAGTATATGCATGCCTCTACATGCATGCACCCTCCATTGCCCTGACCTCAGGCTAGGGAGAAAAATGCAAGGAAAAAGGTTGGCACAGCAGGGGTGTATGATGCCAGCTCACCTTACCTCCATCCGCCCCTCCACTGGCAATCATAGTGTCTACTGGATTGTGCCTCAGGGGGATGATGGCTCTCCCTTTCCTGATCCTGCCGAAGGGGGAAGATCTGTGGGGTATTGCACCATCAGGTAAGCATGGCAGTTGGTGGATGATGGAGGGGGTGGCAAAATCAGCTGAGGGAAGCACACCCTGCCATGGCTCGGAGCATAATGACTTATGTACCAAAAGAAAAAACATGTTTTCTTCTTTTTTGTTTGTTTGTTCAATATTATTACTACAAATTGTCAACATAGCCGTCTTATTACCCCACTTCACAAACCCCATAGGTTAAAATTTTCAAATCCCACCTGAAAGGTGATTTTATGCCACAAGTGCAAAAACTCACTTCAGTTAGGATTTAAAAAAATAACTGCTGTCACTTTCATGAGATGGTGTGGAAAAATGGCTATGTTGAAAATTTGAGGTCAAAACACTGAATATGTGCGTGTGTTGAAAAATGCCAATGTACACTCATAACTTTGTTGTGTTTTAACATATCAACCCCAGATTTATAACACAGACTTCTTATGACCCCACTTCATGAACAAGGGTGGTGAAAATTTTTAATTCCTGTCTGAAAGGTGATTTTGTGAAGCAAAAATAAAATCAGTTTTCAGGATGGATTTGAAAATGTTTACTGTACTTGTTAATGAGGAGGAGTCCGAGAAAGGCCATGTTGCAAATGCAGTATAAAAATATAAAAAAAATAAAATGGCAAAGTTATGAATAAATGTTCAAACCCCAATGAAGTACATTAAACTGGATTTATCTCATTTTCTCATATTTGTAGTCACTTGCTCCAGCAGCAAAATCTGTCTTCGATTAGACAGTGCATCTGCATTACAGGACATGTTCAGGTGAGTGATGATGTGTGGGATGTTAAAGGGTGATGAGTGCTAAGGAGGGATTGGGTTGGGTTGGGGTGAGTGAATGTCAGGGGGTCAGATCACTGATGTACTTTTTTTTCTTTTTTCAAATAATGTAAACAAGATATACAGATATCTGTTGATAGATTAGATTGATACATCAATAGATAGATAGACAGACAGACAGACAGACAGACAGATATACATAAGACACAGTTTTCTCATTTAGTAGGAGGACATTGCCAAGACTGGGGATTGGGCATCCCCATGTCAGAATACTGTTCAGCAGCAATGGGAGTGGGCACTAATTTGTCACTGCCTATATTTGGGGAGGCAATGTGGAAGGGAGTGGGATTTGTATAAAGTGGTAGCAGGAGGAGGCACCCACTCTGCTTAATATATAAAACATGATATATGATATTAAAAACATTGGTAGTGGGGCAGGTGAACTGGAGAGGATGGGGTGAGCAAGGGTTACCTGGTGTGGACACCCTTCTCTGCTTTTGTTATGTAAAACTCAGAGAAGAACTAGGGAAGACTGTCAGAGCTGGCTGGGAAGGGAATAAAAATAATACTAAAAAACAAGACAGATGGATAGACAAATAGACAGACAGATGGGCAGATAGAGAGATAGAAGGAGCAAGTGAGAAAGACAGAGCAGTCAGGGGATCGTAGCTCACTGCTCCAACTAAAGTTGGCAGCACCACTCCAGCTGCGGCTCCACAATTCAAAAAAGTTCCACTGTTCTGACAAAAAAAAAACATTATTTCATATGAGCCCTCACTAAGCCCGCAATAAGCCTTCTGACTAAGATTTAAGAGATGTCCCAAAACCATATTTCAGGGTGTTTTTTCCAAAAAACAAACACCAGAATCAAGCTAATGGGTTCTGTTTAGTTACATTCTAGTGTTTGTTTTCCTCTTGGACATCATTTATATGGGTTTTCATTTTCTTTTTATAAAAAACAAGGCGTCAATGATACAAAAGAGGATTTTTAATCACAAAAAGTAATTTCAGCTCATGAAAGAACATTCTTCTTTCATGAACAGAAATCCTTTTACTTCAGCCATATAAATGAAAGACTTTATTTAGCATGCTCAGAACTGAAATTTCAAACACTTAAAATTCAGGAACAGATTAATACTTGTTCACCAAAGAAAGAATAGGCCTCTTTCTATGGCAAGCCGCTTTTACCCTGAAAATGTCAGAATAAAATTCCAAACTACTGTATCTAGGCTGTAGCTGACAGCAACAAAATAGCCACAAAAAAATTTTATTTTTGTTTTTGTTTTTTTGCTCACATTTTGCACTATCCTGATTCAGAATCTGATCATCAGACCTTCACAAATCTTATCAGATCAAGAAAACCTACCCCCCAAAGTACCCATGCAAAATTTCATGCAATTCAGTGGAACAGGGCAAAGTTATTAATCATGCAAAGTTTGGGATTTAACATTAAACACACTACTCAACCCTTACTATGGGGGAGAACCCAACCACTATAAGATATCAAATGTATATGTACAGTATATAATGGGGCAATGTATAGTAGAGTTTCGTAAATTTTTTTTCATAGATTCATAAATGTTGCCAGCAGATAATGATCGCTTTACCTAGTCTGCTCATATGTTCCCTCCCCAATAGTGCTCCCCAAGCCACAACTGGGGGGTAGGCTGTCATCCACACCTTTCCTTTATCCAATATATCTATGTGTTTATCCCATGCATTCTTAAAACCCGTGATTGTTTCAGCCCCCGCCACCTCTGCTGTGAGGCTGTTCCAGTCATCAAATATCCACTCCATGAAGAACTTCCTCATGTTACCCCTGATCCTATCCCCCTCTAATTTCATATTGTGAACATTAGTCTTAGAAAATCCCTTTCTCTGGAACATGCTCTTTACCTGTACCTTGTTTAGACCCTTGAGATATTTTAATGTCTCAGTCATATCCCCTTGCCTCCTCCTGTCTTCCAGGGAGTAAAGGTTTAATTCCCTCAGTCTTTCTTCATAGGGCTTCCAGTGTAGGACCTGCATAATTGTGTTGCTCTCATCTGCACCATCTCTAACCTGTCTCTATCCTTTCAAAGGTGTGGCCTCCAGAAATGCACACAGTACTTGAGGTGCAGTTTCACCAACAATGTATACAGGGGCAGTATTACCTCCCTCCTTCTGTTGGTGATATCCATTCCTAAGCAACACAGCATTTGGTTTTCCTTTCCCACAACCCTTCCACACTGCTTTGCCACCTTCAGGTCATTGGTACCAACTCCCAGGTTTCTCTCATTCCTTGTGACAGCTAGTACCTGTCCTCCATGTGTATACACCTCCCCCAGGTTCTTGTGCTCAAGTGCATAATCTTGCATGTCTTCACGTTGAATCGCATCTGCCACCTATCTGACCAACCTTCTAACTTTTCTAGGTCCTCCCTCAGCCTCTCTCACTCCACCCCATGTGCCCACCTTGTTGCAGACCTTTGTGTCATCTGCAAACAGGCATACGCTCCCTCCCAGTCCTTCCGCTTTGTCACTAACACAGATATTAAAGAGTACAGGGCCAAACACCAACCCCTATGATACCCCGCAAGTCACCCTCCCCTCATCAGAGTGTAAACTGTTAACCATGGTTCTCACATGCCACAGTGACAGGCATGTCGCTGACACCAATTATGCCTCCTGGCATTACAGTGCCAGGCATTACACCTCCCGGAAGTTACAGCACCAAAGCTCCATCCCAGGAAAATGTTAGCTTTTAGGGGGACTTTGTCCCCCTTGCACCTCCCAAAAATATATATATATAACATCCTCCTGGGTGGGCATGCCATGGAGGTCATAGATATTGTGTAGGTGCCCAACTCCTTGCACCCATAGTGTGAGTGCGGGGTGATCTGAAATGAAGATCACCTCTGTCACTCTTGCCCTTTTTGCAATGATAACATCACTGCACTATAATGCTGTTGCCACACTGATGGGCTATGGTTTACCACTATTCTTTGGCTCCTATCCCTAGGCCAGATCTCTATCCATTTCACAATTTTAGGCCCCACCCCAGTCTTCTCAGTTTTATCACCAACCTTTTATGTGGGATGGTGTCGAAGGCCTTGCTGAAATCTAGATAGTCCACATCCACCACCCCTCCCTGGTCCACTACCCTGATTATCTTATCGAAGAACTATATCAAGTTGGTCTGACAGGACCTCCTCCTTATGAACCGATGTTGTCTCTGGTCCTGCAGATGGCTGGTCTCAAGGTATTCCCTAATTCTTTCCTTGTGGAGTGATTCCATAACCTTGTCAGCTACTGATGTCAGGCTGATTGGCCTGTAACTTCCTGGCTCCTCCCTACTTCCCCCTTTGTGGAGTGGTAAAACATCGACCCTCCTCCAGTCCCCTGGCACCTTTCCAGTCTCCAGGGCAAACGGGGCCTCAGTAGATCAGGGTCCTTTGGGTTTTGCTGTTTAAAGCCTGTTTTAGATAATTTGGCTGTCTTAGATACTAGAACAGTTTGGTATGCATCAATTATGCATGTATATATGTATGTATGTATTTATTTATTTTTATGTTTAAAAGTTTCAACAGGAAAGACATACTGAGCTTGAAACAGCTCATTTCAGATGTGTCCGTGAGCCATAAAGTCCACTAATGTGCAATGTTTTATAGACGTTCATTTGACTGTTTGAGTTACATATTTATTTTTGTACACTTCCTACCAAAAATGTTTAATAACATTCAGAGAAATAATGACAAATTTAATAGCCCAATACGGAGAAGGCCCCCTGCTCTTCTGTACATGCTGAGAGACAAAAGAAGCCACTGAGTGCCCCTTTTACTTAGGATATGCATCATCAGGCAATCTGGGCCATTTAACTAGTAGAACATGCATTCTTTCCTTACAAAACAGTACCAAATTCCAAGCTACATGTTCAGCTATGCACACAGGCAGATCAGGGATGGGCACGGGGTGGCACATTGATGTGTCACATTCAAAAATGTTATGCATGTGCAGTCACGTGATGGCAGCCTCGGGGAAGAAGTGCATTTGTGGAGCTCTGTCCTGATCTGGCAAAACTTTGCTATTTTCAACCATCTTCCTCTTCATTGAAGATTCAGCTCTCGCAATAAATACTTTCTTCCCTCAGCTGTGCAATTTCAGGTGGGGAAATGGAACAGAGTGACCCTGATCACCAAAACAAATCTTCTTCTCAGTTGGAAGATTCCATCTATGCCATGGTCCTGGATCCGAAAAGGCCGCACCGCAGCAACTTACCTGCCACGCCACCTCCTGCTGCTCAAATAACTCTTTCTTCAGAACAAGTCTTTGGGGAATTAATGAAGATTAACGTGGCAGTGTATGCAATCTTAGATGATTTAAAAACAATGAAGCTGGCACTCCAAGGGCTCATGCAATGGGTCTCAGACACCGAGGCATGTATCTCATCTATAGAGAACTGCCAAGGATACACCGAGCCAGAGATCATTTGCATCAAAAGGTCCCTTTCAAGGCTTGAAGACAAAGTGGGTGACTTAGAGGGAAGGAACTGCAGGAACAACCAGGACCTGATCAGTCTCCCGGAAGGTGAGGAGGGGCCAACCCAATTGAATTTTTACAGTGGTTCTGTACTAAAGTGGTAGGCCCTTCTCCTGGTGGCCCCTATTACATCACTGAGAAGGTACACTGATCATTGTGGGCTAAACCTGCACCAGAGGAGCTCTAAGGACCTTAATATTTAGATTGTTAAACTTTCTTGATCGGTTCCATATCCTCAGGTCAGTCTGCAAGCTAGCAGCTCTACAGTGGGAAGAGATTAACCTCTGACTGGTGCAAGATCTGCCCCTCAGGGTCAGGCAAACTCACTTAGCATACCACCCTATACAGTTAAAGTTATGGGCAGTACTAATTAGGGCATCGAGAGATTTGAAACACCAGAACTAGTGTGGCAGGAGCTGCCTGGTCTCTTTCCAGTCCTGTTTCTAAGAAAGGGTGAGCGGCGCTGATTTTATCTTCTCAGCTGTTACAAGAGCCCTGTATTGTTATGTAGTTAGCATAACTGAATTTGCCATGTCAGAAGATGGTGCAAGAAGCTCGTCTTTTGTTTGCTTGACCAGTCTATCATGTTATACAAACCAAGCTGATGCATGTCTCATTGACCCCTCTTTGTAGAGCACTTTTTTGGTCTCACATGGGACATTATTATTTGCATCTTGTGAACCGTTTTATTAACAACTTCTCCAGCTTCTCACTGATGACTGGACCAGGTTTGCTACATCTTCGATGGGGCTTACTAGTTTGGACCCTCAGTTTTCTATTCTGACTTCAGGTTAGACACTTAAATAACTTTCTGCAATACCTTTTATTATAATTATTTCTTTTTTCTGTCCCTTTCAAGACTGGTGGGATACAAACATATCTGATTGAGAAGAATCCATACAGTTGCCCAGAATGTGTTTTCCTGACATCTACCGCACTGATTACAGTTGACCGACATTTAATGTTTACTGCCAAATGTCTGCCTGTTCTACATTTTCCTGAGATTTAGTCCATTAGTAATTGTTGAAATTTGCCAATGGTATAATGAAACATTCAGCATTAGTAAATAGAAACTGCCCTTGCATTAGAAAATAGAAGCAGCTTGCCAACAGTAGACAGAATAATGAAACGTTAAGCATCGTGGAAGCTCCTCGCTCCCTCCTGGAGCTGAATTTTACCAACGGATGACTTTTCTAAGCCCTGAGGTAAAGGATTACCTCTCCTCTCATCTCCTGGAACACTGGTGTGGGGTGCTACCTGATTGACCTTAAAGTCTTTTTTTGTCCCCACATGTGTGCTGATAGTTTTATTTTCTCTGCTCATACCTGCTTGTAGTTTGCCTTGTCTGTACTCTGTAGTGAGGGTACTTTAAGAGACTGACTAGTGCTATGGGGGTTTGAGTGCAATCATGGGGACTTTTGTTATTTCTGCCTAGTCTGCCTGCCTTAGTATTGCTCAGAAGTTGATACTCGATTTTAGTGTGTGACTTACGTGTCCTCCCCAGAGTCACCATGTTGGGATAATCGGGGATGCGCAGTCGGCAGAGTCGGGACATTGCCTGCGCATGTGCAGTTCAGCGCTAACTGTAAATACCTTCCCACTGCATACTAATGCTCTGCCTTTGTCTCTGCTTCTTTTAGGCAGCAGCCCCCCTCCCAGCTCACTGCCAACTGCAGCAGCATCGTGGAAGCTCCTCGCTCCCTCCTGGAGCTGAATTTTACAAACGGACAACTTTTCTAAGCCCTGAGGTAAAGGATTACCTCTCATCTCCTGGAACACTGGCATGGGGTGCTAGCCCAATGACGCTGCACGTCGTCTGCCCCACCCGCCCCAGCCACCCACCCACCCAGGGGCGGCCCTCAATTTATTGTCCCACCCCCTTTACATCACTTCCTGTTTGCCAGAATACTAAGTCCCCACTTTCCCATTTGCAGGTTATACCTGCTAGCCACTAAGGACCACTGTGTTCCCCTCTCTTAATACATTCCTTGTCCTGTTTGCTCCCTGCTCTATCCCTGCGGCTCCTCTACCCACCTACCCCTCTCTCTCCCCTCCTATCCTACTACCCTATCTCTCTTACCTTTAGGACTCCTCTATTCCCACCCGCTGTCTCCCTTCCTGCCCTGTAGCTCCTGGTCTCCCATTTTACCTTTCCCCATAATAGCCTATTTATATTGTTGGCCACTAGGAATCACTATTTAGCACCCTAGTTTCATGCCTGCTCACTGCGGGTGGTCTGCATCTGGACCATGGATCACAGCCACCATCCTGGGCCATTTCCTATCACCCCAGGTGAGCCTTGATCCTGGTACCCTGTGCATTAGAGGCGGGGGCTCTACCACTGTACCAAAGTGGTACCAAAGTGGCACCTAGGCTTATGGGTAGGCCATTCACCCTCTTCTATCCATTTCTTTACTGCAATCTGCAGACCCACCTTAAGATGCCTGTCCACCTCCTCTTGTCATGCCTCTCCCTCCTCCTCCTCCTCCTCATGTGGCCTCCATCCAACCCAGGTGTCTCCATGGCCCCACAGGTCCTCCATTCTGGTGCCCCTGAGTTGCCTCCCTCCTTCTCTACTATCTCCTTGCACCCTAACTTATCGTACCTTCCCCCCAGTCACCACCTAGCTTCCTCCCTTGCTCCTATGGGCAACTTATTGTACTAGCCTGCCCATCCTGTACCTCCCTGCCCACTCCTTGTGTCCCTAGGGTCCCCTACTCATACTATACTGCCTGACACAAACATACCTTCCACAGCCCCCTGCCCAGGGCTGTACTTATCCTCCTAATCCTGTCCAGGAATATTCATCCCAACCCTGGCCCAACCCACAGTAATTCCTTGACAAGATCCCATGGGCTTCTTATTGCGTCTATGAATATCTGCAGTCTCCTGAAGAAATTTGACTCGCTTCAGTGTTGGGTCACTGTCCACAAACCTGACATCATCTCCCTAGTTGAAAACTGGCTATCTGACTCGACCCTTGACTTCTTTGTCTCAGTCCCTGGCTACTCCCTTTATTGAGAGGACCATGTAGGTAGATGGGGTGGGGGCTATGCTATTTATATCAAAGACTCCCTTCCAGGACTAGCCCTCCCAGCCCCTGTCCTTAACCTCAGGGCTCAGGCCTTAACCCTAAAACTTACCCCGATCCCTCTAGAAGCCTCCTCTTTCTAACCTTTGCCTATATTCCCTGAAAAAATCAAGCTCAGGCCCTGGTCCCACTAATAGAGTGTCTCTCCTTTCTACCACACTCCTCTGAGCATATCCTTATGGGTGATCTAAATATCAACTGACTTAGCCCCTCATCCTCCTCTACCTGTGACTGCTTCACTTCTATTGACCTAACACAACTTGTTGCCCAACCTACAAGAGTGAATCCCAGAATGGGGTTGAGCACTCTTCTTGATGTGGTCCTCACTAACCGACCTAGCCAAATTTCAATCTACAAGTCCTTCTGGATGGAATTAGTGATCACTCCCCTATTCTTTTCTGTTGGATAACATCCCTACCCAAACCCACTGCAGAGCCCACCCTACAGCGGTGGTTACAACCAGGTGGGCTGAGAGGCCAGAAGCAATTCCTAGCCCAAGTTGACTAGTCTCCCATTGAGACCACCTCCAACCTTGAAATGGCCCTGGCCTTCTTCACCTTAATGTTTAACAAAGCCTGTGATATCTTCGCACCCCTAACCAAACTTCATTCCAAAGTATGGCATGCTCCCTGGGTTACTCCTTTCCTGATCCAATTTCTTAAGCTCAGGAATAACCTGTGCACCTAGCCACAAAAACTGGCCATCCTGCAGACAGGCAGGTGTATGAAGCTGCCCATAACAAAGGTACCTGGGCCATACGCAAGGCTAAGGCAGACCATTATCGAGCCTCACTCACCTCATCCTGGGGGAATGCCATGACATCAAACAACTAAATGGAGGTACATGCCCTCCTCTGCCATCCCAAATCAACATTGAGGGCTCCATCTCTACTGATCCTACCCTCATCGCCAACTATCTCAATAAATCCTTTACTGACCTTAGCCCTGTACTCCCTAGCAACCTCTTTGACCCCCCACACTCCTGATCCTGCTCTCTCACACCCATGTTTCCACTTTCACCGGGTCACTGTCAATGAAGTCAGACCATAACTGACCAAGGCCTTAAGAAGCAATACCTCTGGCAGCGACTCCTTGGACCCCAGACTCCTCTGCCAGGTACTGGACCTGGTTATCGCTCCAATCACCAGCATCTTCAATAAATCACTCTGTCTAGCGCAATTTCCATCTGTCTAGAAAATCGCCACTGTCACTCCTATACGTAAGGGTGGGGATAGGTCCCTTTCTGGCAATTATCATCCTATCTCCATCCTCTCACCACTCTCAAAAGCCTTAGAAAAAGTAGTATCCTCCCAAATCTCAGAGTATCTTACCAAATACAGTATCCTCTGCCCTGAACAGCATGGCTTCTGTGCTGGACACAGTACCAACACCGCCCTCATTGAGTTTTCTAGCTTTCTTCATTCCTCCCTGGACTAGGGCTGTCTAGCTGGTGCAGTGTTCATTGACCTGTCAAAAGTCTTTGACACTGTATCCCATCCTCTCCTGCTGGATGCACTCAGCCACACTGGCTTTGCTGCAGGGCCTGCCTTCTGGTGCTCCAGCTATCTGTCTGCCCAGTCCCAGCGTGTTAAAATCAATGGGACACTCTCTGACCTCTGCCCTATTGGATCTGGGGTTCCCCAGGGCTCCATTCTTGGGCCCTTGCTCTTTTCCCTCTATCTCAACACCCTGCCAGGTTCCTGTACTGGTAAACTCCTACTTTGTGCAGATGACGCTGTCATCTTCGCCTCCGACCGTAACCCCACCACCCTCCAGGAATCCCTACAATTATCTTATAATGATGCAGATGCCTGATTTAAAGAGCATAGACTTGTAATCAATCTTAAAAAGACTAAATCTATGCCCTTTACCCACCCCCAAAACAAAGCTAGTAATTTTCCACTTCAAGTCTTCGCTGGCTCTAAGTTCCCACTCGAGCAAGTTTACATATACAAGTACCTTGGGATAACCTTTGACCCTGCCCTCTCGTTCCATGCCCACATCTCTGCCCTAGCCTCCGCCACCAGTATTTGGTTGGGTATCCTTTACCGCCACAAACACTGTCTCTCCTCTGATGCTCTCCGACTAGCAGTTATGTCCTCTATTCTGTCACTAGTAGATTATGGTTTACCAGTCTATGGGGCTGCTGACCAGACTTCGCTAAACAAAATCCACCTCACCTTAAATAAGGACTGTAGACTAATCACCAGGGATCCCAGACTTACGCGTACTTGCCATCTATATGCCCAGGCAAATCTGCTCAATCTTGATGAACATCTTAGGTACCAAACCTGCCTCCTTACAAAAAAAACTCTCCTTGGGCTATCTCCACCTGGTTTGTCTGCCCTTATCCACCAAGTAAATTCACTAGTTCCAATGCGGTCCTCCTGCAAAACCACACTGAAGGTACCTAGGGCAAGGACCTCTCAAGGACAAAGGGCCTACCACTACCGTGCCCCATCCTGATACAATACCCTCCTTGCTAGTATCTCTGACGCCCCCATGGTCTCTCATTTTAAAACCACCCTCCAGAATCACCTTTTCACTACACACAGCTCCTGCTGTTTCTGAGCTCTCTTGCTCATTTGTCTGTCAAAGCTCCCCAAGTGGCTGCTCAGATCCTTTACCTCCTCTACCCTTGGTTCCTGATTCCACTCTGCTGACTCTGCCAAACTGCACTGTATTGATCCTCCTCTGTTTTGCTTGATGTTCTAGTTATTTCTTTACCAATGTTAACTTCACCAATCCTGTAACCTTGCAAATTGTAACTTTCTTATGTACTCCTGTTTCCTCAAAACTTGTACATTGTTTTCCTGTAACTGTTTGTTATCACTGTTTTGTCCTCTCTGTGATGAGGTACCTTTGTAAATGAGCCTCTGGCTCAAAGGTTGTAAGCTGATGTTTAATAAAATAAAATAAAATTAGTAAATAGAAACTGCCCCAGCATTAGTAAATAGAAGCAGATTACCAACAGTAGACAGAATAATGAAACATTCAGCATTCATTCCCAGTCTAGTCTTAGTAATAGAATCAGAGCTCAGCTTTCCAGCAGTAGTAGATTCCAACATGTTGCTGAAGCATCTTCGAAAGGTTTAAAATCCATTCTTTATGAAAAATAATATTTAAGAATTAAAATCCCAGCACATCTTCTAAAATAACTCCATATGCACCACTTACAGCACCATATTGTGTGGAATCGCTTGCATGAAATCTTTTCCAGATCATGATTCCCAGTCAGCAAGAATATTTGAGCTCTTATCTTCCCGCTTTGCATATTTCTTTTTTTAGAGGAGATTTCTGCAATCTACGATTGATTTTCTCTATCGTGGATTCAGATAACAACTACTTGTGTCAAAACTCTGTTATAAATCTTGTTATCCCCCACATGATAGCCACCAATCAGTGTTCCCAGTCGTTGGTGCCAAGTCTTGACATTATTCTGTGTTCTGGGCATCCCATTATGTGTTAGAGCATGCACTGACCAGAAATGCAGAGGGTAAAGAGGGTTTGCTCTTATGATAGTATTATTTCTCATTCAGCAATGTACTCGGCTAAACAAATATGTCTCCTTGAACCACTCCAGCACTGGCTCACTAACAGGAGGCATTTCAGGTTTTATTTCTCCATACACAGTCAGTATATCATTTGGTGGAAGGAAAGCAAGGGCAAAAAGTTGCTGCATCGACTAACTGAAGTCCAGGTCAGAGCCATATGTAGTTGCTAGCCCATAGGTCTGGATTTTCCACCACACTATCTGTCCTAGATGAAACAGGCAACCATTGTTTACTGCATCTGGAAATTCAACTTTAGTAGCATTTATTGCAGCCTGCTCAAAATCTGTTAGGATGAATTTAGGAGATAAGTTGTAGTCAAATTCATTAGCAGCATTGTTTAAGTCCTGGAATAACTTTAAATAGCATTCATTTGATTTTGCAGACATCAATGCATATGCTAGTGGTACAATGCAAGATGTCTCAGTAGTACCAGCAGGGGCACGGATGGAGCAAAGCTGATGAAATAGTATCGGAACAGTTCCAAAGGTCCCATCCATGAGCCACAAATCTGCGGCACTTAGTTTCTCAATGTTTTTTTTTTTTGTGCTGAAGAGCAATACTCTAACTTTACCACATGTCGAATCCTTCAGTAGGAATTTGTGACATTTACAAGCTGTAACACGGGGTTGAATAATTATGTCAGATAAAGTTTTGGGCTCTACAGGCATGTTTTCTCTTCAAAATGTAACACTGTTTTATGAAGTGGGACAGCGATGCAAAAATGTAACATTTGATTAATGAAGTGTTAGCGTTAGTTGGGCTAGGTGTCGGTAAACAGCATTATGGGTGAAATCTAATGCGGGATTAAAGAATTCGGAAAACCAACAGTAGGCGACTACTCAGGAGAATGTGAGTCGGGCAACCATACCAGACCCAGTTCATGTGGTACTGATGCTTTTCCAAATATGCAACAGATGAACCTGATATAACAGCAAATCTTGCAAAATCAGTCCGTCAAAAGAAAATTGGCAGAGTCATGTTCACCACCACTATACTAGATAAAATGTGGAGCATGGACAAATAGACTGCAATGCTAAAAGGCTGGCATTAATATGGTCTCAATCACGCTTCACATTTTATCTAGCGTAGTGGTGGTGGTGAACATGATTCTGCCAATTTTTGGGGGGGAACTGATTTTACAAGATTTGCTGTTATATCAGGTTCATTTGTTGCATATTTGGAGAAGCATCAGTGCCACATGAACTGATCTAGAACAGTCTCTGAGTCGGGACATCAATGAAGTACTGTTTCTTTTTATTCTATGCTATCCTTAGCTCGCTTATCAGTCAGAGGATACTGACAATAATGTGTTTTATGTTTTAATATGTGTATGAAACACAACTTTCACATACTGATGTTGGGGGATCCCCTTTTCTTATTATTGGTGAACTCATATGGTATCTTGTTTGCAAAGCTAAGTGCTGATTACAATATATTCTAGTAGTTACTATGAGTTGTTGTAACATTTATTGCTTCATCTTCTCCTCTGGATTAAGTTATGCCTCATGTCATTATAACTGAAGGGGCATACTATTCCAGCTGATACCAATAGTTACAGCCAGACTTTAGCATTATCATAGAAGTGATTTGATACATAGTTCAGGCAGTTTCTGGTTTTGTTTAGGTTGGTATCAGGTGGATTATCTTTATAGGCTTTAACTTCAATGCTTACGGTGTTATTATTGTACATTGTTACTCTTACACCCTGTCATGTATCTGGCTACTAGCATACTGTTAGAAACTAGTTTACTTGATGTTATATTTTCTTGTTTATGTAAGTTAGGGGAGGGAAAATAAGGATTGATTGTATTAATGATACAGTGCCAGATTAGGATGGTGGACCCTGGGGTTTTCCTGCTGGCCTTTTGGATTGGAGCAGACTTTGGCCTGGGTTTGATTCTTTTCTTGAGTTATTGGGTTATATACCTTTTATTGTTCTTGTTTTAGGGGTTATAAGTGATTTATATATGATGCACCTTTTCCTTTTGGGGATATGGAGAATGGGAGAGGGACTGCCATGTATGTCTAGCAGACCAGCGAGACAGTTTTTCTGTCTGTGTTAGCATCAGTATTGTTCTTATAATTAATGGCTAATTTAGTTAACATTGTTTCCTGCAATATTAATGGAGGGAAGGATAACAGGAAAAAATATGCTGTCCTTAGACATTTGAATGCTAGCAGTCTACACATAGTTTTTTTTTCCCCAAGAGACTCATCTTTTGGAATCTCAAACCCAGAATTTATGTAAGCTTTGGGTGGCACATGCATATTGCTCAGGTAACAATCCTCAAAAAACAGAGGTTGCCATTTAACTAGCAAAGACCCTGCCATTTACCACCTTAAATACTTTGAGGGATACAGAAGGTAGATATATTTTTTTACACTGAACCCTTGGGCACCTTGAATTTGTACTTGATGCAATCTATGGTCCCACCATAGACTCACCCTCCTTTTTTACTACTCTGTTAACAAAGTTGGCACATTTTTCCCACCCCCCCATAGTACTGAGAAGAGATTGGAATCTGATCTTTGCTAATGACCTTGACAGGACGTACAGGAGATGGGCTAGCCTCTTGTCTGCCCAGCATGCACTTATGGAACTAATAGACTCCCTGGGTCTAATTGATCCTTGGAGATTCTTGTATCTCCATGACTAGGATTATACTTTTTACTTGACCCCACATCAAGTGTACTCTAGACTTGATTATTTCTTAATTAGCCATTTGCTACTCCCCCACTTACTCAAATGCAAAATTTTGCCCCAGGTTCTGTCTGACCATTCCCCAGTTTTACTCATCTTGGATCACCCCCTATACAGACCCATGCCCAAACCTGGCCATTGAATAATTTACTTTTGAAGAAGTCAGATACTGTCAACAATCTGTATTCTTTTTTAACTCATTCTATCTGGGAGAATCTTGATGGGTCCTTGCAACTGGATATGATTTGGGGAGCTCTTAAGGCTACTTGGCAGGGAGAGTTAATAAGACTCACCTCGGTGCACAAGAGGAAAATGCAGGCCCAAGCTGATGCTTTGTTGTCTAGAATTCATCACTTGGAAAAGTACCTTTCACTACAATCCCCTGATAACATTCAGACAGAGTTAGCCCACTTCAGGGCTGAATATCTGGTGTATATGCTACATAAGGTAGATAAGGCGTCAGCAGCAATGAAGGCCACATACATCAGCCAAGCAAACAAGGCAGGGAAGTTATTAGCTCTTAAGTTGAAGCAGCGGGCATCTTCCCACAGGGTGTCCTTCTTGTCTAATCCAGTGACAGGTAAACCTAATAGTGATCCAAATGAAATGACTAAATTATTTTGGGAGTATTATTTAAACTTATATGCCTCGATACCTCCTTGAATGCTATCTAAGAAGAATTTTTGGGCCAAGTGAATCTTCCCCAACAGTCTGAAGTTCAGTGTCATTCGCTGTTAGGTTCTATTACTGAGCAAGAGGTCAAGAAAGCTGTTGCGTCCCTTCCTTCTGACAAAGCCCATGGCCCTGATGGGTTTTCACCACTGTTTTACAAAACTTTCTCTGATGAACTCACCCCAGTTCTAACTCATACCTTTAATTTCCTGGCAGGGTCATCTCCCAATGATTTTCCTTTGTTTGAAGCTAAAATTGTTCAGCTGCCCAAACCAGGGAAGGACCCTGAAAAGATCAAAACCTATCAACTGATATTGTTAATAAATGTCGATATGAAAATATATGCGAAAATATTAGCTACTTGTTTGGCAAGAGTATGGACCTCCCTTTTGGGCCCTGAACAAGCAGGCTTTGTGGCAGGGTGTACATCAAGCGACCAGTTTTGGAAATTATTCCACATTATCTCTGCATCTGGTAAATTCAGTACTGACTTGTTGCTGATTTCCTTGGATCCAGAGAAAGCTTTTGACCGAGTCAGCTGGTCGTACCTATTCACCCTACTACTAAAATATGGACTTCCAGACAAATTTATACGCAGAATACAGGTATTGTACACTAAACCAACTGCGCATATTCTATGTAATAATATATTGTCAGAAGCTTTCCCATTGACAAGAGGAATCCACCATAGCTGCCCCCTATCCCTGTATTTACTGTATTTAATTTTTATATTGAGCCCCTTAACTGTTGGATCAATCTCTCTCAAGAAATAAAGGCTAACAAATGGTAATCATGAACTCAAATTATTCATCTTTGCAGATGACATACTCCTTCACATTTTCAGCTGGTGCACCTTTTTACCTGCTGCAATACAACTCCTTACTCAGTTTGGCTTGTTCTCAGGTTATAAGCTAAATTTAACTAAAACACTTGTTTATCCACTGTTGTGCTATTCATTAAAGAGTTAAATTGAGGATGTGGGATTAAAGTGGGAATCTAAAGCAATATCTTACCTGGGAATTAAAATATCCAAGATTCTGCATCAGTTAAAGGCCTTAAATCTAGATCCATTATTACAATCAATCAAAATGGACCTTAATCACTGGAAACAATTGCCACTATCCTTGTGGGGCAGAGAATCCATACTAAAAATGAATGTAATGCCATGTTTCATGTATCCTTTGAATGCCCTTAACATTAATTCCAAGGGTTGGTTTAGTCGCATACACTCTATGTGTTCTACATTTTTGTGGCTTCATAAAGCACACCGGATAGCATATTTTAAACTTTGCAGACCCCTATAGTTGTGAGGCCTCCAGGCACCTGACTTCTTCTTTACTATCTTTCTATGGATGGAGTTTTTGGTGGTGCACCCCAACCACTGATAGCTCTTTTACCCTAGTATGGCTGCTTACAGAGAGAAACTTGGCTGATAGATCTGTGTTATGCTTGCCTCATTATTATTCATTCCTTTTTCTAGTATCTCAAAGGCGTTAACAAACTCACTTATAGTGTGATCAGTTAAAGTCCATGACCAATTGTGCAGACTACTAAAAATTTCTTGTTTTAAAGACTTAGGGCAACCTCTATATGGCAATCCTAATTTTTGCATTTCAGGTTCTCCAATAGCACGCTCCCTGAGGAAAAACCTGCCAGCTGCCACCCTGGATGATTTTATTTGTAATGATAAATTTGTTATATTTGTGGACTTTCAGGCAAGAATATCATGTCAATCTATATCCTGTTTTAAGTACTTGCAACTAAGCCATTGTGTGAAGGCATATTTGGGTCACTCTCCTTGGTCGAACAAGGTGAGCACACTATTCAAACACTGGGCCAATGTATTGTCAAAGGACAGAGCCATTTCTTGATTATATAGAGAATTTGGAACACGGGTCTGGAACTTGATCAGTCCTGAAGCTTTCTACTCGAAGCAGGCTGTACATTTAATTCACACTGTGTACACTGGAAGCAGAGCTGGGGTGATATTTATCATTTTAAAAAAACAAAACAGATTCAGACTAGTCCAGTTTAATATTATGCACAATCTCTACTATTCCCCTACTAGACTTCACAGGATGGGCACGTTGGCTTCTCCCTACTGCTAATTCTGTGAAGCCAAAGAGAGCACTCTTTTAATAAAATCTGGGACTGCCCAAAAGCAAGTGCCCTTTGGGCTATAGTAAAGAGGGTTCTCCATCCCTTATTTGGGAATTCCTCTTATTTTTCTAAAGCGGTATGTCTTGTTGGTGACTATTCGGATATCTCCAATGTCTGACATAAGACCTACCTGGCCTTAATCACTCTGGCTACCAAATCAGTATTATTGAGAGACTGGAGAGGAGACTGGACACCAACCTATGCTGAGTTGCTACAGAAATTCCTATTTGCATATATTGCAGAATGGGCAGTTGCACTATACAATCATAGGTGACACAGATTTATCCTGGACTCCCTTCAGGGTGCCTTCCTCAAGCAACTGGTCATGGAACCAACTCGGCAGAAGGCAATACTGGACCTTGTGCTCACAAACAGGGACAGTGTGATGGGGGTAACAGTGGGGGAGCACCTGGGAAACAGTGACCACCAGTCATTGTGGTTTGAAATCACAGAAAGAGCAGAACCAAACCACACAAAAACATGTATCCTGGATTTTAGGGGGGCAGACTTTGGGAAAATGGGGAGATACTTGAAAGAGGCATTAAGAGGAATGGGGCAGGAATCAAGAGTTGAGGAACAGTGGGCAGTATTTAAAATGGGGATTACAAGAACAACAGAATTATGTATAAGCAGGTTAGCAAGAGGAAAAGGAATAGGAGACCATTATGGTTTTCCAAAGAGGTAGCAAAGAAAGTGAAAGCCAAAAGATTGCATTCAGGCAATACAAAAAGACACAGGCAGAAGGGGATAGGGAGAAGTACCAGGAGAAGCAAAGGGAGGCAGGGAGGTCAGTAAGGGAAGCCAAAGCTCAGACAGAAGAACACATTGCAAAATCAGTGGGTAGAGGGGTCAAAACCTTTGACAGGTATATAAGTGAAAAAAGAAAGACAAAGGGAGGGATAGTGAGACTGAAGTGGGAGGATGGGGGCTCGTGGAGGATGACAACAGTAAAGCTGACATACTGAACAGGTATTTCTGCTCAGTCTTTACTGAGGAACAGGAGGGTAATGGGTCTGAAGGGAGTACAAGGGGTGAGAATGGTGCAGAAATGGACACAAGTCCCTTTACACGAGAAAGGGTCCTGAAGGAACTGGAAGTAATAAGAGTTGATAAAGCAATGGGGCCAGATGGGGTGCACCCCAGGGTCCTTAAAGAACTAAGAGAGGTGGTGGCTGAACCTCAGGCTATCCTGTTTAGCCGATCACTGGAAACAGGGGAGGTACCCAAAGACTGGAGGACAGCAGATGTAGTCCCCTTATACAAAAGCGGGAACAAAGAGGAAGCATGGAACTACAGACCAGTCAGCCTCACCATGGTAGTGGGGAAGATCATGGAAGCACTACTGAAGGAGAGATCGGTGGAACATCTGGTTGTCAATGGACTACAGGACCCAAGGCAGCGTGGTTTCACCAGGGGGAGGTCATGTCAGACCAACCTCATTGAACTTTTGACTGGGTGACTGGGAGGTGGATCAGGGAGGGCAGTGGACATGGCCAATCTGGACTTCAGCAAGGCCTTGACACTGTGCCACATAGAAGACTATTACACAAACTGGGGAATATGGGTGTGGGCAGGACAGTAATGTGGTGGGTAGGTAACTGGCTGGGTGGCAGGACACGAGGGTGGTGGTAAATGGCTGTCACTCCACAGAGGGAAGAGTGACCAGTGGGGTACAACAGGGATCAGTGCTGGGACCGGTCCTATTCAACATCTTCATCAGTGACATGGCACAGGACCTAGAAGGCAGAATTTCACTGTTCGCTGATGACACAAAGCTCTGTAACAGAGTAGACACACCTGAGGGTGTAGACAGAATGAGAAGCAACCTGCAGAAACTTGAAGAATGGTCAGGGGTTTGGCAGTTGAAATTCAATGCATATAAGTGCAAGATAATGCATATGGGGCAACAAAACCCTGGCACAATATATCAGTTGGGAGGTGAGGATATAGATGCACCAAGCAGGAAAGGGATCTTGGGGTTATCATCTCTGATGACCTCCAAGGTAGGGAAACAGTGTGACAAGGCAGCAGGTAAAGCAAATAGGATGCTGGGATGTATAGGTATGGGCATTACCAGCAGGAAAAGGGAGGTCATAATTCAGCATACAAGACACTAGTGAGGCCCCACCTGGAGTACAGTGTACAGTTCTGGAGACCATACCCACGTAAGGACATAGACAGGGTAGAGAAGGTTCAGAGGAGGGCAACAAAGATGGTGCATGGATTGCATCACAAGTCCCATGAAGACAGGTTGAAGAAACTGAACATGTACTCCCTGGAGGAGAGGAGGGAGAGGGGATATGATAGAGACATACAAGTATCTTACAGGGAGGAACAGCGTGCAGGAAAACACTATTTTTACACGAAAAGATGTTCCAGGATAAGGGCATGGAATGAAGTTGGAGGGAGGACGATTCAGAGGAAACATGAGAAAGAATTTCTTCACAAAACGGGCGGTGGACAAGTGGAACACCCTGCCAGAGGAAGTGGTGGGGGCTGAAACAATCATGAGATTTAAGAATGCATGGGATAGACATAAAGGAATTCTGGAGGTCAGGGTAAGGTGCAACAGACTTCTAGGAAAACAAACTGAACTTACAAGCTCAAATGTGCAGACTGGGTGGGCCATAGGCCCTTATCTGCCGACACTGTCTATGTATCTATGTATCTATGTATCTAAGTTCCAGGCCTGTTGGACCACTTTAATTTCATTTTTGTGGGCTTTGTTGCCTGCATAATTGTTCCTTCCTTCTTATGGATTCAAGTGATTTTTCGTGAAATTCACAGCCATGAATTTCACAAATTTTGCCATGAAATGCAAAATTTCACCTACATATTTTGGGCTTCGTGGTAAAAAACAACAAATTTTGCCAAGTATTTCAAGCAAATTATGCAAATTGAAGTTTGACCAGCCAACCAGAACTGCACAAATTCCAGGAAGAGCAAAGTTTTGGTGCATCACATGAAATTTGCAGGCAAAGTTTAACTTCGCAACATCTCTACCCATATATTGAACATTCCCATTTATCTGGGATGCCACTGTGGATTAGATACTCACAAGAAGATGATCTGAACACTTCATCCAGTAAAGCCTGACCCACTGGCGCAGCAGTAGAGCTGCCACTTGCAGATCTGATGACCCGATTTTGAGAATGAGCCTGGAGCATTGGAGGGTCAGCGGGGGAAGAGCATCCAATAGGACAGTTCTTATCTACTGGGGGGGGATGACACTAGGCTCCTGGCAATTATACAGACTCCAGGTGGTGGCCATGAGCTAGTGTGCCAGTTAATAGCCTCAGTATGGGGGAGTTGCGTTGGGCAGACACTGGCACACAGTGTATGGGAGCATGTGCTGGAGGCCATTGATGTAATTGCACATCCCCAACATTGGGGGGAGAACATGGAGGGATAAACCCTCCTGTGATGAACATAATAAGGCCTGGTCCCCAGCTCTGTTGTCGCTCTCTGACCATTTCACTGTATTAGCATATCTTTACTATCTCTTCTCCCTTTCATGCTCCCTGGAAGGGTCCCACCATATAGGTTACTGTAGCCTCCCACTGAGTGCAGGGCAAGGGGAGTCAATATACCTGGAGACCAAGGGGCAGAGCACTGCTGGCTAGGGGAGAACAAATAAAAAAAAGCAAAAACACTTCAACCACTAATAAGAAAGCAAAATAGCTGCCTCACAGTTCAAAATAGCCATAATTTGAGAAAAAGAATAAAAGTGTACACCCCAGATGCAGACCCATGTCTTTCCACAATTTCAGTCCTTCCTGTCTTTTTGTGGATCAGGCTCTAAGGTGTGAAACTGAGAGGTTTGTTAGATTTTATGCAGGAATGAGTCATTTTCGTGGTTTGAGGAAAAAATATAATTAAATAATTTTTAAGTTATTTATGATTATAGAATGGCAAGGAAAATTCCTGTCTTTTGATTGGGCTGTGGGTGTTGGAACAGTGATATTATTTCACAATAACATCACTGTGTGAAGTCCAGGCACACACATGACCAGATGACAGCCTGACAAATTATGCCACCACTCCGTAACGTACTGCTGCTCTGAACGTACTCACTATGAAGTGTATCAGGACACAGCTTCACAGTTCCATCTCACAGCCCCCCCCACATATATACATACACACACACTCATTTCCTTGGTCCTCGTTATTTATTACCCCCACACTGTCATTCTGTTTTAAATACAAGCATTTTCGTTCAGTTTAAAGCAGCACTGCAGCTCTTCTAAAGGAGTGACCAAGCTAACGGCTGTTGAAAGAGACAACGCATGGCTGTCCATTTCCACTAGAAATCGTGGTTGCTCCTCAGAAAGAACCATTTGTTTTCATTCACTCTCTGTAAAAGCTTTATGAAAAAAAGGGGGGTTTAGCTGCAACTGTCTCTACACTCAGTGAAGCAGCAGGACTTGAAAAGGACAGTACATACCTGTTCCTTTCAGTTACCACTCCCACTCGGTCATGTTTCCCTGTAGCACTTTGTTAAACCATGTCACTGGCTTCTCAGCAGAGGGACAAGGAAATTATTTAAAAGTAGGAACATTTCCTCCAAAGCAAAGTACCAGTGCAAAGCACCAGAAGAAGTGACTTGGGGGGGTGACACTGTGGTAAATAAACAGGAGCAGACTTCTTTCAATGGAGAAAGCAGGCAGGATGAAATGCCAGCCCCACCTACAGACAGAAACAGAAATTTTGAACTTTTTTAAACAGTACACCTACATTGGGGGGAAAAAAGTATTATAAATTGGTTTTCTTCTACACCTCTTTTCTAAACATAAATGAACCATTGTATAAGAGAAGTAAGGCATTACAGGATGTGTGTTATTGTGTATTATACCATGTACCTTGGACACTGACCAATCAGATTGGCAGGATGGCACCTTACCTGTATTGATTATCTACTGATAATCACTGCAAAAGGTGCCAGCCAGCCGCATGTTCAAAAAAAAAGCTATCTGACGTCGAAATCACGGAACTCCGACTGCCATCTTGTTTCCCCGCTAAGCAGAGACTGTGAAACAGCAGCGTCGTACATCAGGAAAACAAAACAAACCAAACACACTGCTCCACTACCAAGTGGCTTATTTAAGCATTATACCAATCACTGTTTTTTAAATAATAAAAGCAGTACTGATATAATCGTAATACTCGAGGATCTGGGTTAATTGAGGTTACCATGGCTGAGTGGATTTACCCACTCGGGTGCACCTCGTGGGCAAACCAGCCCAGCCATGGTAAATCCCTCGATAACCCACACCCCCTAGTGGCTTATT
Source organism: Neoceratodus forsteri (assembly GCA_016271365.2). Lineage (NCBI taxonomy): Eukaryota > Metazoa > Chordata > Ceratodontiformes > Ceratodontidae > Neoceratodus > Neoceratodus forsteri. Next base: position 108,239,218 of record CM057456.1, on the reverse strand, counting down.
GCTTAAATAACATCAGTCCTGGGTTGGTGGAAGTACTTGGCTTTGCCTTGTGCTTCACCCCACCCCAGGAGTGATGTTACTACACAATAACACACACCCTGTCATGCCTTATTGCTGAATTAATTGGTCATGCATGCTCACTTGGACAAAGAAATAGCGGAAGAAACTCTTTTTATATAAAATAAACAGGAAATAATATGCAATGAGCACTGGTCAATCACTATTCATACATACTCTCAGTATCACTATGATTTTCTGATTTATAAAGTGATGTAAATTAAATAATGTATGTAAAAGTTTATTTTTACACAGGTAACAAATGATAACATATCACTGGGAAAATCCAGTTTTCAAGATGGACCTGTATCAGCTTTCATTACAGAATAAATACAGCAACATAATACTTTGTAAAAATACAACAAAAATACAAATAATTTACATTAGTAAATACAAGTCTGCCTAAACAAGAACAAAATACAATCAAATATCATGTTATCTTGACATTTGTCAATCAAAGACTCTAATCATTAAATATACACTTCATTTTCAAGTCATATCCAATCTCATTCTTAAACTGCTTACATTTTTGCATTTTGTGCTTATCAGCCTCTATGGGAGCCCACAAGTCAGCCACTTTAGAATCAAAAGTTATTTTCCCATATATATTCATTGCTTTAGGTATTACAAAAGACTTCCCTTCATTTCTTCTGAGTTTATATTGATGCCCATGGGTAACATATATCAGGTTTTCTGCCAAGTACCTGGGAGATTGTTTATGGACCACCCCATGAATTAATCTAATCCTTTTTTGATCCCTTTTCTGCTACAGTTGAGACCAATGTAATAGTGAGTACATGTCACAATGATGCATATGTCTATCACAGTTTAATATAAATCTGGTTAAATTATTATAGAGCGCTTTTATAGGACTCAGTTCTGTTTTTTTAGCCATACCATATACTGTATATGGCTACCATAATCAATGCATGGGTTAATTAGTTGATTTACAACATCCCCTCTCATTTTCTGATCCACACAATTATTAGATCTCTGAAAAGATCCCAACTTATTATTTATTTTACATACCAAATATTTAATATGGATATCAAATTTTAAGTTTTGTTCCATATAAATCCCTAGGTATTTAGAGGATTTAACCTGTGTCAGTATTTCATTACTACATGTTTTTAAAAAAAAATGTATACCAATTTAAATTTTTATTCCGTTTAGTTGAGAATATCATGGTATTTGTTTTTTTACTATTTAAAACTAACTTTGACCCTCTCAACCAGGTTTCCAAAGTACTGAAGTATTTTTGAAGATATTCTTCCACCATCTGTAATGTTTCCCCACTTACCAACAAAACCGTATCATCTGTATACATTCATAAAGCCAAATAATTCACTAATTTAAGAGCATCATTTACATACATTATAAATAATAAAGGGCCCAAAATAGAACCTTGTGGGACTCCCCTTTTAATAATCCTTGGGTTTGAAAGAGCACCTCTAATCTGGACTTGCTGCTCCCTTTCCATTAAATATGATTGGAACCAGAAAAGAGTTTCGTAGTCATTTCCCAAACTCAACATTCTTTCATACAGAATGTTGTGGTCAATGGTGTCAAAGGCCTTGGAGAGATCCCTGAACACCATGCCCACCAAATCACCTCCATTTAATTTGGTGTCAATGATGTCAACCAAGTCGGTGACCGCAGTGTCTGTGGAATAATGGTCTTTGATTTTTTTTTCCAATGGCATTTAAACTAAATGGTTGTTCATGTGTCCTACAAGATTTGGTTTCCTTTTTTAAGTCATCAGGATTTTGTAGCATGCCTCTAAGTTCTGTGAAATGAATATTTGTGAAATGATGTCCTCAGGAGCATGAGACCTTGCTGTGTCAAGTGGTGAGCTGATCATTTATGTCAGTCACACGAGGTTGCCATTTGGTGTAAGGTCTGCTGTGTGTCATTCATTAGTTGAATAATCTTTTAATACAAATCTGTGAAACAGTGTGTTTGCCAGCATGTCAGTTTGTATGGTGTTTGAACTTGATGGAGATTTTATTTAACATTACATTTAAATTTCTCCCCACTCTACCCTCCCCTCACATTTCTCGTAGCACTATTTTCTATGGAATACTTCTGACAGAAAATTGACCATTTCAATGGAGGATTTGTGTAACTTAATGTCAAGTTTAGAAATTTGTTTTTTGGGGTTGAGTTTGTGTCACCTGACACTCTTTCTATTTTACAAATTCAATGTTAGTGATTAATGGCAGAAGAAACTGATACAAACTGCTGTCAAGAAAATGCAGTGATAAACAAAAATCTTTCCTTTCTGTAACAATTTTTTGATTTTTTGCATGATGTGTATTAAAAAAACATGAATTAAATTGGTTTTCTCATTTAAAAATATTACATTCCATTTATACACAGAAATTCACATTTGAAACTGAAGATTAACAAAAAAAGGCTGCCTTACCATTTGCACAATGCAGAGTTGCTTTGGATATGAGAATGGACAAGACTGTCAATCTGTGTTCACATGTACTGTAGAACTAATAGATTTGCTTCTGCCGGATCTCTTCTTGTCTATTATACTAACTTCAATCATTTCAAACCTATCAGACGGGGTGGTTGTTTGCTTCTCTACTCATATTTCAACTTGTCGGTTAGACAGGAGGTATAGTCCAACATCATCAAAGCAGAACCCATGCAAAGTAAATATAGTGGAACCCTGATTATCTGAACTGCTTGAGAGTCAGTCAATGGGTTCGGATAATCCAGAATTAGGTAGTTCAGGGACACATTACATTTACTGGTACTGTAATGTACTCAGCGGACATTGTTGATCTGGATACATTTCTCCCAGTCTTAGTCTCCATATGTACTGGTAAAACAATACAGTACCATTATCAGCCATGATCTGCTATCAGCACTCCATGAAAAAACCTATAAACACCTGAAATCCCCAGTGTAGAATTTACTATGTGGTGCTTCCAGTCTCCCCTATCAATGCCAAATAATGTTAACTGAAAAGTAAGACTTTATTTCTTTAGTCTTTCTTGAGCAGGCATTACATTTTATTTAGAAATTGTAGAGTTCAATGTATAGTGTACTCTCCATCATAGTAATCAAGGGGATCTCATGGCATGGAGCTGCGTGACTTATATCTAAACCAACAAAAACAAAAGAGTTAGTGTGCTGATCTGAGTCGAGGGAAGGGAGCTGAAAATCATCTTTGCAGTTAGCTGGGTCAGGAGAAGAGCTGTACATTTTGGGGGTGTCTTCAGCAGAAGTGAAGCAGATGTCTGCATTTAGACTTCCCTGTAGTTAGATTTTGGTCAGAGAGCAATATTGCTATCCTTGTTCAGCAGTCAACCCAGGGCACTGCCTGGGAATCCCAACGTGCAAAGAACATCAGAATCTTCCTACCAGAGTCAGACCAACAAGGCAGCCAGATGCTCTACATTGCAGTAGTGAGTGAGTAAAGCAGGCAACCAAGGAGGAAGCAAGGAAACAGCAGGTCTGCAAGGGAAGGCAGGGTTAGACAAGAATTGGGAGTGTGTGAAATGGCCTATCTAGGGTAGGGGTACAAAGGAGTTTTGTTTAGGAAAAAAAAAACAGTGAGGGCAGAACACTAGCTAGAAACAGATCCATATCAGGATGCAAGGGACCAAGTTTTTCCAGGGGTGTCAGAGTAGAAATTGTGATAGGAGTGGTGCAGTGCAGTGGCTGTGGGGTGGTAGTTTTAAGGGAGACCTTCTGGAGACTGCAGTGCTGCCCCATCTGTGGCACCTCTTTGGGTAAAGGGAGAGGTTGCTAGACTCCAGACTGAGTTGGCTTAGATTTGGAAGGGCCTTCCTTCCCTTCCAGGGAACACCAAGTCTGCTACTGCTATCTCAAAGGATGCCATGGAGGATGAGTGGCTGTACAATGGTGGGCTTGGGAAGGGTGAGGGTGGTGGGTTAGAGGCTCTTTTCCCATATGTACCACAACGCAATTCCTATGCCAGTCTAGTGGGGTGGGACTGTCTCATGGAGACACCCGTAATAGTGACCAAGGAGGAAGTGGGGGTTCTCCATAGTGAATACTCCAAGAATGGTGGACCAGGTCCCCAATGAAGAAGGAAGTAACTCTTGGTGGGGGGCTCCATGTGAGGGGGACAGATTTGTGGACAGGAAGGAAGGGGGAGAGAGATTAGGTGCTTGTCTGGTGCCATGGCTCAGAGGGATGGGTAGCAGATCCAGAGGATTGCTAGGGTAGCAGGATGGAAGGGAGAGCTGGATGTCATTGTTCATCAAGGGACTAATGATCTGGCTAGGGAATGAGGCTACAATAGTGCAGGAAGAGCTCAGGGAGTTGGAGAGGGGTCTTAGGCAGGGAGCATTTTCAATTGCCTTTTCTGTGGTGCTGCCCATCTATGATAGGGTACTCCATGCCAGGAGCTTTAACTAATGGTTGAAGGAGTGATGCAGAGAGAAGGGGTTGGGCTACACTGGTGACTGGAGTCCCATCTGGAGGGACAAGGGCCCATACAGCAGAGATGGCCTTCATCCATCAAGGAGGGGAACCACAGTCCTGAGTAAATAGTTTCAATGTTACATTGGAGAGCATTTAAACTAGCTGAGGGGGTGGCAGAAGGAAGCAGAAAGACATAAACTGCCTCCCCCCACAAGCTGAATTAGTTAGTAGGGAGAACCCTAAAGGAGAGAAATCCTGAAGGATACCTAAAAAAACAAGCATTTGTCAATGACGAATGTTTGCTTGCTGGCATTGGCATTGGTAGTGTAGGAGTTACAGAGCTGCATAATAGGAATGGCAGTGAAGTATTGAACTGAAGCCAACCCCACCAGCACCCTGCAGTGACTGACAGGCATTGGGGCGTGCCTTTGGGTTGTCAGGCATAACGGCCATGCCATTTCACCACACCCTATCCTGCAGACTCTGACAAGTGTCATGGTGTGCCTTGGGGTCTTTGGCCCTGATGCGCACCCCATTCCATCAGAAAATATGGTGAGATGGGTGTGGTATAGGAGAATGGGGTGAACTTTGGGGCCAAAGATTCCAAGGCACACCTCGATGCCTCTCAGTGGCTGCAGGGTGTGGGTGGAGGTGGAACGGTATGAGCATTGCAGGTGACAATCCCATGTCACAGCCCTGATGCCTGTCATTCTCTACAGCGTGGGGTGTTATGGTCGTGAACCCTAACACCTCAGGCATTCACTGGTATTTTCACTCCAAATTTTCAACATGGTTTTTTTGTGACCCCCACCTCATGAACAGTGACAATATTAGTTTGTTAGCCAAAAGCTGCTTTTGCACAGCGACTACAGCATTTGTCACCACAGGTGCAAAAACACATTCCGAACAGGATGTAAAAAATGACAGCTGTACTGTTCATGGGGAGGTGTAAAAAATGGCAATGATGAAAATCTGCTGTGAAAATATTAAAAAAACTAGTGAAGTCATGAGTGTGCATAGAAACTGTGCAACACACACCTGTAATGTAATTAGTTGGGGATTTTTTACAGCAGATTGTCAACACAGGCATTTTGGAACCTCCGATGATGAACAGTGTTACTGTGATTTTCTTTATCTGTCCGAAACAATGACTTCCCACAGCAACTATGCATTTCTGTGCTGAAAGTGTGAAAACACATTTTGGCCGTGTTGTGAAAAATGACAGCTGTACTGTTCATAAGGAAGTGTGGAAAAATGCCACTGGTAAAATCTGGACTGAAAATATTACAAATTCATGAACTTACAAGGGTGCATGGAAACTGAGCAATGCTTGCTTGTAACACAGTCATTTTATGGACTTTTGTCACCAAATTTTCAACATAGCCATTTTAAGACCTCTGCTCATGACTGGTGTCACTGTGATTTTCTTAATCTGTCCCAAACATTGCTTTCGCACACCGACTGCACCATTGTGCACTACATGTGTGGAAACACATTTTGTGTGACATGTGAAAAATGGCAGCAGTACTGCTCATAAGGAAGTGTGGTAAAATGGCAATGTTGAAAACCTGGCATGCAAATATAGAAAATTTGCAAACCTGTGAGCATGCGTAGGAACTGCACCATGTGCGCTCCTAAACAGTCATTTTTGGGAATTATTTCACCAAATTTTCAACATTGCCATTTTAGGACCTCTGCTAATGAACAGTATCACTGTGATTGTCTTAATCTGTCCCAAACATTGATTGCGCACACCGACTGCGCCATTGTGCACTACATGCACGAAAACACATTTTCGGCAAGATGTGAAAAATTACCAAAAACACACTTGTGCTGCAAGCCAAGGCTTAGTGGGGTTTTCGCTCCTTTTTACAGGATATGCTGGAGGTTTGGTCTCTCTTACATCTGTGGCATCTTGTTTTTATTTCTTTTCACATGTTTTTTCATGTTCACTGAGATTCTGTATTTCATATGTTTTGGTATTTGCCATTATTTGATGTTTGTGCTGTTATAGCACCATCTAGTGACTTAAAATAGATTTAACATGCTATGCAGACTTTTAAGTGTCATTGGAATCATGTACATTTGTACTAATTGATTAATTGTCTTTAATTTGTTCACTATATAAAGGCTATGTTCAGATTGTAACCTTTACCCCTGATGAAGACTCATTAGTGAGTCGAAGCGCTGGGGCATGTTTACCGCTTTGTTTTTTGTTTTGTTTTGCCTGCTGGTCCTGTTGTCCTAAGGGATCAAATAAATCTTTTTTGCTTATTACAGCGTTTGGACTTGGATCTGGATTTATCTTGTTACAGGCTGTAAGTGTGCTGGATTACTTTGGTTCTGTGAAAAATGACAGCTGTACTGTTCATAAGAAGGTGTGGTAAAATGGCAATGTAGAAAATCTGGAGTGCAAATATTAAAAATTTGCGAACTTACGATTGTGCGAAGGAACTGCGCAACGCACGCTCATGAATCAGTCATTTTTTGGAATTTTTTCACCAAATTTTCAACATAGCCATTTTAAGACCTCTGCTCATGAACAGTGTCACTGTGATTTTCTTAATCTGTCCCATACATTGATTTCGTACACCGACTGCGCCATTGTGTCCTACATGTGCGGAAACACATTTTCATCGAGATGTGAAAAATGACAGCTGTACTGCTCATAAGGAGGTGTGGTAAAATGGCAATGTAGAAAATTCAGAGTGTAAATATTAAAAATCAGTGAACTTACGTGCATGCGTTGGAACTGCGCAATGCACACTCGTAAAACAGTCATTTTTAGGATTTTTTTTACCAAATTTACAACATAGGCTTTTTGAGAACCCACCTCATGAACACTGGCAATGTCATTTCATTAATCGGTCCTGAAAGCTGATTTCACACAGTGACCGTGAAATCACCCTTTGGGCCTGATTAACGCCATGACAGTGACAGAATTCATGAGGAGGGGTCTGAAAAACCCCATGTTGAAAATTTAGTGCCAAAATTCCAACAAATGCCTGAGATATGCAGCAAAGCTGGAAAAACCCGATTTACTGTATTACAGCTTACCGGCATTTCTTCAGTTCGCGGTCGGCTTTGAAGAGTGCAGACATGTTCCCGGTCCACCAAAGATCATCACAACGGACTCGAGGTAAGTATGGGGTGAGGGGGGTGTGGGGAGGCAGGGTGCGCAGTGGGTGGGTGCAGGTAGGGGCAGGGAGACTGAGAGGGACCTTTTTTTATTTACAGGGTTTTTTTTATATTATTAAGACGACGCGGGACGTTTGCCACACTGGGGTGGGCTCCCAGCATGGCAGCAGGAAAGGCTGTTTGGGGGGCTGGAGCCAATAGGGGACTGGGAACCCCCGTCAGCCACAACAAGCTTTGTCACGCTGGGGTGGGCTCCCAGCATGGCACCTTGAAAGCTTTTTGGGGAGGGGAAATCATGGAGCCGACGGGGGATTGGGCACCTCCGTCGGCTATAACAATCTTTGCCATGCTGGGGTGGGATCCCAGTGTGGCACCTGCATCTTTCTTTGGGGTGTGAAGCCGATGGGGGGTTGGGCACCCCGTCAGCTATACAGTGTGTGCGTGGGGGGGAGGCGCGCATGAGCACGCAATATGCGTGCGTGTGTGTTAGGAAGGGGAGTGCTGCTCACTGAAACAGTGCTCTCTCTTTCAACTGTACGGCACAGCATTTTGGATCACCACACTATGTTTCTTGCACATGCGTGCAAGCAAACATAAACATGGTAGAAATGAAGAGAGATGGGAATGAGAGCAGATGGGGTAAGGAGAGAAGGCAAAATGGAAAATGGTGGGTTTATAAGCAGGGTGGTAGCAGAATCTGGAAGGCCATGTGTGCAAATGCTTGAAGTCTGGGAAATAGAACCCTGGGCCTAGAGGTCATTATGGCAGAGACTAACCCGAACATTTACAGCATCACCAAGACATGGTGCAATGAAAATCATAACTGGCATACTGCCATACCAGGCTATCAGATCAGGAAGGACAAGGTGGGAAATAAAGGTGTGGGAGTGGCTCTTTACATGAGGGATAGTATAAAAGTAACAGAGATACAGAGAATATATGGTAGGGGGGAGGTACTCTGGGTCACCCTGGAAATAAGGAATGGAGCTGCAGTTCACACTAGTGTGATCTACAAACCTCCAGCTCGGGGGTGAGGGGAGGTTGGGAGAATTTGGACAAGATTCTGGTGGAATCCATCCAAAAGATGACAGATAAAAGGGAGGTGCTGCTGGTAGGGGACTTCAATCTGCCGGATGTAAACAGGAGCTTCCCAGCTGCAGTTTCAGCTTGGTGCAGGGACACCCTGTACTTCCTGCAGGGGTCTTTCCTCAGGTAATGAGTAAAAAAGTTCACTCAAGAGGGGACAATGCTAGACCTTGTACCCACCAATGGGGACAGTGCTGCAGACATTACAGTGGGTGGCCACCTGGGGACCAGTGATCACCATACAGTGTGGTTCAATATTAGCACCGTGGCAGAATTGAACCATACAAAGGCGAGGGTCCTGGACTTTAGAAAGGCCAGTTTTAAAAAGATAGAGGAATGCCACATGGATGCCCTCATGTGGGGAGGTGGAGGACTTGGGTGGAGTGTAGGGACAGTGGGTGAAATGAAAAGAGTAGCTAGTAAAAGCAATACACCTCTACATCAGGCAAGTAAGCAAAAGCAAGAGGAAAAAGAGACCACTACTGTTCTTAAAAGAGGTAGCCGGAAAGGTAAGGGCAAGAAAGTTAGCATTCATGAGATATATGGAAACACAGAGGGAGGAGGACATGTAGGTGTATCAGGCAAAACAGAGAGAGGTAGGGAAATCAATTAGGAGCACAAAGGAGGTTCTATGTGATAAGGGCAAAAGCCTAAAGGCGAGTGCCGTTTTCGATCAGTCAGAGTGCCAAAAAAAGTTTCGGCACTTTGACACCCCGGTGCACAGGACAACAGTGCTGGGAACATATATTTCAATGCCTTCTGTGGGTGGGGGCTATGCCCCCACCCCCCCATGAGGGGGGCTTCACCACCCTCACCCTCCTGCTAAAGGATTCTCAACTCCAGGGGGGTGCATGTTGGGGTGGGGGTGAAAACTTGTAAAATTAAAGGTTCAGGCTGGGTGAAACAAAATCGCACCAGTGCCCAGATCTGAACCAGGTACCTCACCCACCCCAACTACAGGCCAATCCCCGATGCCACGATGCAGTTCAGTTGCCCACCGCAGCACCACCACCTACAGCTCCTCTGCCCCCTCCCAGCCCACGCTCACTGTGCTCACTCCCCCTCATGCTCGTACATACAGTGACATCCTGTCACCCATTTCACCCATCCGGTTGCCCAACCCTCCCATTGCCTTGAGGGATTTAGTGGGGAATGAGTCACCATTACGGTAATGCCCTTCCCCATGTGCCCTCCTCACAGGATAGCCACAAAGGCTCAAACAGAAGAAAATAGCCCAGGCAGTAAAGAATAGGAAACATGACATTTTTCAGGTATGTAAGTGAAAAGAGAAAGACCAGGTGAGGGATAGTAAGGCTTAGAAGGGAAGGGGGAGTGTGCAGAGGGTGAGCAGGAAAAAAGCAGACAGCCTGAACAAATATTTTTGTTCAGTGTTTACAAAGAAAGGGAAGGGTGAGGGATCACAGATAAGTGTCAGGAGCATTGAAGGAAGGGAGGTAGACACTAGTTCATTTACAAAGAAGAAAGTTCTAAAGAAACTTGCTAATCTGAATGTGGACAAGGCAATTTGGCCAGACTGGTTGCATCCAATGATTTTGAGGGAGCTCAGAGAGGTGCAGGATGCACCTCTGACAGCCCTGTTCAACCATTCAATGGAGACAGGAGTGGTTCCGGAGGACTAGAAAAGGGTAGATGTAGTCCCACTTCATAAAAGTGGTAGCAGGGAGGAGGATGGCAATTACAGGTCAGTCAGCCTGACTTCGGTGGTGGGGAAATTAATGGAATTACTTCTGAAGGAATGGATTTTGGAATATCTTGAATCCAGCAGCTTGCAAGATCCTAGTCAGCAGGGATTCACGGGGGGATGTCATGTCAAACAAATCTGATAGATTTCTTTGACTTGGTGACCAGGGAATTGGATCAGGGTGGGGAAGTGGATGTGGCCTACCCAGATTTAAATAAGGCCTTCAACATCATTCCACATAGGAGACTCATAAACAAGCTGGGCAGCCTATGTGTGAGTCCAAAGGTGGTAAACTGGGTAAGGAACTTGTTAGGGTACAGGAGACAGAGGGCAGTGGTAAATGGAATTCACTCCGAGGAAGGAAGGGTGACCATCAGGGTGCCACAGGGATCCGTATTGGGATATGTTCTCTAATGTCTTTATTAGTGACATTGCATTGGGGCTAGAAGGGAAGGTATGCCTTTTAACCGATGATGCTAAAGTCTGCAATAGAGTAGAAACTTTGGAGGGGTTTGGAAAAAATAATCAGAGATCTAAAGAAAGCTAGAGGAGTGGTCAAGGGTATGGCAACTACGTTTCAATGCAAAGAAGTGCAGAATCATCACTTTGGGCACAGAGACACAGGTGCAGAGTATAAAATGGGGGAAATAGTATTAATGACCACCAAACAGGAAAGTGACCTGGGGATAATCATATCTGATGAGCTAAAGATGGCCAGATAGTGTGACAAAGCAATGTGGAGGACTAGAGCGATGCTGGTGCCCCTCTCCAGTTCTACACCCTGCCAGCTATACTCGAGAAAAGACCATTACAGTGGCAGTCACTGTAATGGTCCATTTCAAGTGTAACCATCCCCAGTGTTCTGACACCTCCCAGACCAACTCCGACCTGGAGTTCATAATCTTAAAATCTGGGGTGTGGGGGGCAAAGCCTCTGCATGGGGGTTGTGGGGTGCAGTCCCCAACAGAAAACACTTGTCCTTCATGCGGCACAATACCTATGTTGGTATTGTGCCGTTGCTGTGTGGGAGGTCGACATTTCCACTGTCGACCTTCCTTGGTGCTTCCTGGGAGGCTAGGGTGCATATGGAGTGGTATTACCTGCAGAAAAAAGTTGCTCTACTTTTGGAATATTTACCCCATTTAGTTTCAATAGTTGCAGTTTTTCTTTCTTTTTATTTGGTTACAACAACATAACTACTATCACTCTTTGCTGAGCCCAACTTTAATGTAAGCAACACAGTATTCATTGTATCTCACTCGTCCTGTCATGATTCGTTTTTAAGTTGTGGTGATCTAATAATTTCAGATAGGTATACTGGACTATTCATGATCAATATCGCTGGTCATGCTGAATGAATGTGCATTCCATAGAACTTTAACAGTAATATGACAGATTACACCACTTAGCACATAATTAGGAAATGGCGAGACAGCTCTGTAAAGGTATCCAAATGACATGTTATGTAGATCAGCACCATCCAGGACATGTGTACATGACTAAAATCCCTGTTGTCCCTATCTAGAAACTGAAAACTGATTAAATGTTGTGATAACTTAGCTACACTGGCCCAGTGTTGTGGAGGGCAGAGGCATAACAGATCACCATATTATCTGCCATGCCCTGTGATCCGTGTTTGACTACAGTCTTAGGTTGATGGTGGTCAACTGAGTAGGAAGAGGACTGAGCATCCTCAGAGGGGGGTGGGTTGTCATTTTGCCTTGGCTGCCCCATTTGTAGGCCTGATGATAGAGTCGGTCTGAGAGGCAAAAGTATGGGCATGAATTACGGTGCAACATAGGTCAAGCACACTTCCATGTGAAAGTACCATTCTCAGCATGACTTGTTGGACAGGACCAGCAGAAAATGCATACAAGTTGTGGGTTTCATGAAGCTTGAGCCAGCTGACTCCAAGCCAGCCTTTCTGCTTGGTGTGCAGCCTGGTTTGCCCTGATCTTGCTGTCCTGAGGAGTGGAGAGAACAGCTGCCCCAGTCGGCCCTGCTGCTTGTTGTGCACTTGTGATGAGACATGCAGCCAGGGACTTATCAGGGGAGCTGGAGAGCCAGCATAGGAAGACTGGGAATGCTGATGCAGCTGCCTCCCTGAGGAAGGATGATACAATCAATATCTGTGTGGTAATATTGAGCTGGATGTGTGGAGCTGCTCTTAGCCTGGCAGCTGACATATCCATGCCACCCACTGCATCATTAGCATTGTGATCTCACTGACATTGACATCACATGTGACTTACCACACAGTCACTAACTGGCTTTGCCTAATCAGCAGTGATGACTTAGTCATTGAGGTTACATTGCTGATTATGTAGGGGTGGGTAAAGATGTGTCACATACCAGTCAAAATGATGTTCCAAACATCACACATTCTAACATCAGCTAAACAATCTTCTTCAAAGAGGCAAATAAAAAATACCTCATGTGTAAAAGATAATTGCTGAATGCTTTTAAAATGTAATATTAGTTTTAGACATTGCACTAGCATTTTAAACAGTGCACTTGATGCAGCACAATACAATCAGAGCAGCCTGAATGAGAATACATTCAGGTGATAGTATTGTCATGTTCAATGTTCATCAAAATCAACCATGACAGTACAGTTCACCAAGACACACTGCACATAGATGACATTTGAAAAACTACTTTAACATACTTCATTAGTCAGATCCTTTCTACTAAAAATTTGTAAAGGAACATTAATGTTGTTAATTTCTAAAGTTTTATAATATCAGTAATGTACTCCTGTGTTGACATTCAAATTTATCATTATCTTAAGGTATGTTGCAATCTCCTATGCCTTGTTCTACATTATGCCTCCAGGGGAATGATTAACATTTACATAACACCTTGTCATATCTTATTGCTTAATTATTTAAATTTAAACATTATGTTTCAATGATAAAAAGGGCAACATCATGTACTTGGGATAAAGAAATTAGGGGGCTACATACTAACTGACAGGGGAGGTACTGGCAACCACCAAACTGGAAAGGGACCTGGGGATAAAGGGAAAAGGCAGTGGTAAAGGCTAGTAGAATGCTATGGTGCTTAGGGAGGGGTATTACCAGTATGATGAAGGAGGTAGCATTGCCTCTGTACAGAACACTGGTAAGATCACACCTCAAGTACTCTGTCCAGTACTGGAGGCCCCACCTCTGGAAGAACAGGGATAGGGTGGAGGTGGCACAGAGGCAGGCAACCAAAATGGTGCAGGGACTGCGTCAAAAGCCCTATGAGTAGAGACTAAGAAAACTGAATATGTACTCTCTGGAGAAAAGAAGGGAAAGGGTTGAAATGACAGAAACATTGAAATACATAACAGTTATTAATAAGGTACAGGAAGGTAACATTTTCCACAGAAAGATAGACTCAAGAACAAGGGGTCACACTATGAAGCTGTATGGGGGGGGGAGCCTCAGCGGGGCTGTGAGGAAATATTTCTTCACAGAGAGGTTGATGGGAGCCTGGAACCTACCACCTGTAGAGGTGGTAGGTGCCAAAACAGTCATAAGATTCAAGCATGCATTGGACAGATACAAGGGGCCTTAGAAAGAACACAAGTGGTGGAGAGAACTGAAGATTGTACAAGGGTTGCAGTAGCACAGTAGGCAGGGGAAAGGGGCAGACTGTATAGGCCACATGGGGTTATTTATCTGCTGACAATGTCTATGTATCAAATATTAATTTCCATTACTATAGTAAAAGAGCTAATAGAGGAGCTTGCAAGACACTGGCAGGCCTCTTCAATGGATCCCTGGAGTTGGGCGTGGTGTGCCGCATGACTGGAGAATGGTACATGTGCTGCTTCTCCACAGGAGCAGATCCAAGGATGATCCAGAGAACCATAGTTGTATGATTATATGCTCAACTACAATTTTACATACTTTTTTTCCATTTTTTTTTTGTTTCACAACAATTTATTAAGTGCAATAACCCACTAAAGTTGGTGCTCTGATACCATAAAGTACTGCACTCATCAATTTGTGGATGAAAGCAGTATGATGATCCTCAGGCTTCAAAGCATAAATTGGGCATTTATTAATAAATGAGCATAACCCACTCTTACATTCGTTATTGCTTTCTTTAATTATTCAAAAAATGTATTTTACAAAATTATATTGCATAGAAAAAAAAAAACCTGTGGAGAATCACATTATTTTTAATGTATCACATTGTATATCCCCTACATATGTTATTACCTCAACTTATTTTTCACTGTTTCAAAAATGGAAGGGATGGAGAATGATACAGGTTTGCACACTTTGCAAACAGAAGCAGATGAATGCATACATACAGGAGTATTACCGTCATCAAACTTCACTGGATTGTTACCAAACATTATAGTGCAAGGTTATGCTTTTGAAACAAAAATGTCTGATGATGAATTGGCAAGATTAGAGGATAATGACAGTATGTTTACTGGTTAGGGTAAATAACCCACCGCTGGCAAACCCTCGCAAACTCCATAATTCACACTTATGAATTATGGAGTTCCATAAACCATGGTTTTATGTCGCACAAAGTCGTGCAAAGCTACACAAAGCCACTTAAAGTTGCACAATGTCTTACAAACCTATTTTGCGCAGCTCTAACCACCAGTAAATATAAAAAAATAAAACATGGGGAAGTGTGCTGGGAACTCGGATTTTATGCGTAAATCAGTATGTGTTGCCCATATAAACTCCTCGGGCTTCACCTCAGGTTTTATAGGGAATTACACACCTCGGGTTTGCATAAAATCCTCATTAGCCACACTTCCCAATGCATTATTCTATATATACATTCTGAAGAGGAGGAAGAGATACAAAGCCATCATATTCAGCTAAACACAACCACATGGTATCAGTGCAGCAATTGCTACAATTCACCAGCTGTTCAAGAAAACATATATTGTAAAGAAATATCACCTATTCAGTGTAGCATACATGGGGTTGAATTTTTGACTACTAAACAGCATTTCTATCAGGTTTGTATTGATTTAAAAACTGTTGATGTGGCCTTGCTTAAGAAGACACTGACAAGCTGGATTGCTTGAGCATCCTGTCTGGAGTATTATTTGATAAAAATATTTATAATACATTGAAATGTGTCTTTTATGATGTCTGAAATTAATTAAAAAAAAGGAAAAAAAAACTTGCAGAGTCACTTCATCTCTAAAACCAACCACCGAATCTACCAATAAGTGTCATAACTAAGTTTGGAATGGCTAGATCGTTGCAGTACAGTGGCTATGTGATAGTGTTTTTTAAGTCAGAAACTCTGGATAATGCAGGCCTATCTATACAACTGTCTTTGTTGATGAAATAGGTCAATATATTTCATACATGCTCTGCTTGCATATATATCTGACTTCTCAACCACTCAGTTGCCATCATGTGTGGATCTGATTTGTTGGAAATCAGATCCTACAGGCCTCTATGTCACCTGTATCAGCTGCACAATTATATGTCATTGTCCACATGAGGACTACTGACATTTATATAGGCAAATGGCTTTGATAGTGTGGGGGAAGTGTCTAAATTAGGAAGATCACTATACTGATTTCACTAAGGTGTTGTGTGAATATGACACGAGGAGTGGATGAACCTTTGCACCAGGAACGTCAACTCAGGTCTGCATTTTTCAGTTGTGCATAGGTAAACTAGCCAATGGGTGGTGGCGGAAAACATTGGGAGGGGAGATACCCCCTCCACTACAGGCCAAAATAGAATTTAGAGAGTACCCGAGGAAATATGAATCTCATAGGTTGTAAAGTATTAAAAGAATCAAGGTATAAGAATTATACCACTCCCTCTGCTTTCATCAAGCTGGACACCTTCTGTGATGCCTTCTTTCTGATTGCAACCAACCCACCCCACCTCGTACACATCACTGCTCCCTCTATTCCACTATTTCTACCATGCCGTTACCCTCTCACTTACTCTCCCATTGCTTCTGTCTTATTGGCAGATGCTGCTTCACCTCACTCCCGTCCTATCTGTCCTCTCTACACTTCCCCTCAGTCACTTGCACCTATCCCCTTCATTCTACAGTCTCCCAATGCTTCTTGATCCCTTATCCTCATTCTAGCACTTGTCAGGCTGCCTTCCCTTAATGACTCCCCTGTCTTTGGAATCTGTTACCTTCTCTTCTTTGTTTTTTTTTCCCTTTCTCTAATATCAATAAAGTGGTTGCTAAAGACAAGCCCGCATTGCTTCTGCTTCTCCAGCCCTTAACCTTCTACCCCAACCCCCTTCATCTCACCTTCTAGTTTTCTCCCCCCTGCCCCCTTACCATGTACTTTTTTGCCTCACACTCCTTCTCTCTTCACCCCGTATGTGTTCTTTGCCTCACTGAACTTCTACCTCTGTGTTCCTTCCTTCCAGCTCCCTAATAATCCTCAGTTGATTCCCATACTTAGAGTAGCTCTTTTTTTTTTCTCAATGATCTCTTCACACCTTTTTGTTTAGTTTAGTTTTTTTCTGACACTGCATTGGCACCTTATTCTATTGCTGTCTTTAGCACTTATGTTTGATTGTGTTTTGCTGCTTATTTTGTTCCCATACGCACACCCCAAGGTCAAAAGTGGAAACAAGTCTCGGCTCAGTGTGCCTTTCTCTGTTATCAAACTTTTTAATAAATAAATTAATCGAATACATAAATGGGGTGGGGTGCATTAAGAATAGAGAAGCAATAAGAAGGCAGAGACACCCATGCCTCACATGCTGTCATGCTGGTGACCTGGAGATTGGAATCACGCTAGGCTGCTTGTTGGCTGATGGGGAAGGATTATTGAGTATCCCAGCAGATGCTATCCTCTTCCGGAAAGGGAGGTGCAGACTGTGCTGGCTCAACACTGCCACCTATATGACCATGGTTGGCGATGTAGCATGAGTGATAATATGGGGTGGGAGACACTCCCTGATGGGAGATATAAACACTTCCTGCTATGTGCACATGTCCAGCCACCACATCTGTGGCCCATTGAGCCCACATATCCCACGCCAACCTATTGTGCACAGGGACCATGGTTCTTAATATGGGCAACAGAAGGGGGCTTGGGGGACACTCACCAATGGCACCACCCCAGGGGCCAATCTGTAAAGCACTACATGGCCTAAAAAAGTAACCCAGAAAAGCTGGCGGATGGGATTGGGGGAACCCTAAGGGCAGAAGGGGGCCAGCAGCAGAGAGAGAAGAAAAACAAACAAACAGAGAAGCAATACATGATATTGTTTTCACTGACAGGTACAGTGTTGTAAAAGTCAGTATGGGATGGTGGTCACTTGTGGATCAGATGTCGACTAATCATATGTTTCAATTTGAGGATGATTACAGAACAGAAAACACAGATGAGTGGTCCTGTACTCCAATAGGGTAGACTTTATAAAGATATATGAATGCCACAGAGATAACATGGTGGTGGGTGGGTGGTATTTGTTATGCATGTGATTAGCTGGTGAATCTACAATGTAGCATAGTTAATGCCACAAATGTCTGCATCAAACAAGTGTGCCCCAGCTGGTGGAATACGAAGATGGTATCATTTATGAAAGAATCGGACTAAATTGTAAGGGTTAAACGGGGAGCATTCATAGCTGAAAAATGAACGTTGCCCTTTTTTAATTGGTATGACAATCCTTTCTCTTCTGTAGGACAAACTCATTGGCTGGATTTAGTCAATTTACATTACAGACCCAAGGGTATCTAGGAAGACATGTTTGATGTATAATAGAATTATGATGTTTGAAAATAATAAGAGAAACTTATCCCATGTGCAATATGAAGGTTTTCATGATGTGTTCCAGATTTCAGTCTAAATTCAAATATAGATTACTATAGCATACTTCATTGATGACACTATCTAGATATGATATTTTCTTTTTATGCGACTGTGTCACACAATATAAGAACTTGGTGTTGTGTTGCTGTTTATTATTTTATTGCTGCAACTGTGACTAGAATGTTCAGTAGTTAAATTAGCTTGTTGTAATGATTATGACACCATGTGAGTTTAAAATAAATGCAATAAAATGTTATATCTATGGTATTTATTCGAATTACATAAAAAAAGATCAAGAATTAACTATAATGCTTAACTCTATACTTCATATATTATAACCAAGAATTTTTTTTCATAAATGTTGTTATGGGCTTGATTTTAAAATGGGACAGAGAACAGAACAAGTTGCACCAAAACGAGGACTGTGGCAAACCCTTCTTGCATCTTGGACTCTATGTTAGATTTGGTACAACAGAAGTCCCTGCACCAAATTTCCCAGGATTGCCACAGGTGAGGCTGTACACCAAACAGGTGGTGCAAACAAGGGGTTTGACAGAGTCAGCCATCCTTTCCTGCCCTTTAAAATGCAGATGCATGTAGGCATGTAGTTAGGGAGTGGATGATGCAGACTCACATAACAGGTAAGGGTGAGACAGGCCTGAGGTGTGGGAATGCACAAGAATGTACAGGACCATAAAGGACAGACACCTATGTCACCTGCTGTGAGGGATATGGGACTGGGTACTGTACATTGATTAGTTTCATTCATTGGCCATAGTTCTACCCTCACCACTATGACGCTAGTACCCACATCAATGCTTCTCAGCTCATGGCGGTGATATCAATTTGTTCTTAGTGATAGAGGCACCCATAGTCTACTCCCTTAGCAAAGCAGGATACACCCATGCTAGCATATTGGCAGCATACAGCTGCAATAGTAACCCATGGTCTGGAGAGTCAATCCAGTGCTGGATTAACACACTACAGACATGGACATATTGGGCCATGGACTGCACTGGAACCAGTGTCATACCAACAACACCAGCATAATGGTAACAGGTGCCAGCATGCCATTGCAATGCAGACAAGCCCACTAGCATCAGCTGATGTGCACATCTAGCTGCGGACAATGCATCCCTTGGTAACTCAAGTGTTTGCCTTTACATTCGGATGGTGCAACACATGTGTGCATCATCTGACAGTTCAGGCCCACAGGACTGACTCACAGTTGGTACAGGAGTCAATGTGCCAGTCCATGAGCCATAGTGGAGAGGGGAGCTGTGCTATCCATCAGTTCTGATGGCAGTTGAACTTTCCCGTCAGCTGCCATGCAAAGCCAGGTAATGCATGTGACATGTCCATCACTGTATGCAGCAATACTAATCAACTGGCTTCTACATTCCATGCAACATAGACCACGCCATGGACAGTATCAGACTCTGGGAATTGAAAATCGGGACCATACACTTCGTTTTGGATCAATGAACATTTAATCAATATATACTGAATTTATAACAGATGTCATAAAACAAAAGCTTGTAACAAGATCAATATGCATAAAAAATGGAACAGTATTCCTTTATGTATATTAAAAATTCAGAAGTACATTTCATCCAGAAAAATACATTTCATATAGATGTATGCTGTGATATATTACTGTGTCATTCCACCTTGTAACTTGGTGATCCTTAAACATGACATTTGTATAACACCTCCATGACTGTTTTATTGTTGTACACTTTTATTTTTCAAAAATTACCTATTAACATGTTATCTTGCTACTAGTTAATCATTGTCACCAAACATATACTTTTTTGGAAAAAAAATATACTTGACAGTCACAATAGATTGAGGCATGAGGCAAATCTGGATGCCTCTGAGCTGTGTAGGTCAGAATTGCTAGTTCAACAGTATTACACATTAAGCTAACTTGTATCCAATGGCTATGCTGATGCTGAAAAACACACAAATACAGTATAACAATATTCCAAAAGTATGGTATAAATTACCATTATGCATACGTCAAAATAAATGTTAGACTTTTCTTTGATATATTTAGTGATTCATTCTTGCATTCTGTCATATAATGTCAAAAAAAGACTATACATGCTGTATACAACAACAACATATTTATTGTTTTTTTTTCCAGTTCTTGTTTTGTGCTACTGAAATTCCTCCATGAGTGGTTCTTTATATGTATCATGATGGTCTCCTAACCTGAGATGTTCAGTTTTAGATCTAAACAATTCTTCTATGACATTATTTTTATTTCCTATATAGAATGGGTAAAAAAACTGAGTACAACACTCAATATTGTGTTACCATACAGTGTGTTTTGCAGTCATTTAGTATATATTTCAATAAATTATCTTATTTTGTGGTAAACATGCATTTGATATTTATTTCCAAATTATTGTAATATTTCATTCACTTATTATTAAAATTTGGAAATTGATATAGGAGATAGGCTCATTGAGGTAGAAATGTTAAACGAGGGGTTATATACAAAAAGAAGTAGGCAGATTCTTTATCTAATGTCTAATGGCAGGGAATGAGGGTAAGAGGTGACTGGAAAAGAGAGCAGGTTCTAGACAGAAGTGAGGCTGTAGGAAACATCTATTTGCTCAGCACAAGATTAATAGTGGGGAGTGCAGAATGCTTGGGAATCCACTTATCAAATAGGGTAAGAAGAACAGAGGACCAGATTGTATAGTGAACAAGAAATGTTGGTCTAATTTTGACATTAGGTAATGGGAAGATATAGAGAATGAAATTGAGAGAGTATCAGAGAAAAAAGTGGGAGGAAAGAGTTGATAGCCAATCATTAGAAGGCATTGTATTAGGTTTTCTGGCTTGCAAGTGAAGAGGAATGGGCAGTGCCATATACACATCCACATGGTCGGTTTCATAGGAGAACTGTTTTTATATTACCCACGCCCCTCAGAACTTAAAAGAAGGGCTTGATAATAGGAATATAAATTATGCACACACCAAAATATCTCTTAACTGTCACAATCTAGTATAAAATTTGTAACGATTGATAGTCCCTAACTTTTGCTTGTGTTGTCTTTGTATTATAACTGAAAGTATCCTGTCTCTGAATTTATATGCTTTTTGAATTCTTTGTTTCTTTAAAGCATATTTAACCGCTGACTTTGAGTGCTGGTGTTTGTACTGTGAAATCCCATTTCTGTTTTTGAGTTGCTGTCTACAAATGTTTTGCAGCTACATGCAATCTGCATGTGTATGTTGGTATACCAAATTTTATTTGCTTAGGTGCATGTTTCAGATACAATGAATGAACGTTTTCCAAATGTCCTGTATGTATCCCCTCAGTCACCTATATGTGTAAGTACATATACATTAAAAAAATCAACAGGCATGATCATAGCTACATTTAAGAAATATTTCCTTCTACTTGTTTAAAATAAAATTATTTTTACTCAACCCTCAACACTGTCCATCATTTTCATCATGATGGCTATACTGCATTTACTAATATTAAATATGATTAGGCGGCGATAGAACTGCCAGAGGTGACTGTGGCAGAACTGCACACACTGCTGAGTTGTGGAGGAACTCTGACAGCAGGGACTGCTGAAAGCTTAAATCCTTTTTTTTAAAAGTATGCCACCTGTGGAATAAACTTAGCAGTTCTTACCATAATTTCTTGTGTTCTGCCTTGGTTGGTTGTTCCCTCAGGCATTCTTTGTTCTCCTTGCAGGATGAAAACCAGTGGAGGTGGGATGATTGAAAGAGAATCAAGGAGCCCTTCAGAAAGGCTCATGCCTGAGTCAAGTGGAAGCAGACTGTCATCTAGTTCTAGTGGTGAAGAACGGAGGAGTCTTTTGCACTAGCCAAACTCTGACTATTTCTGTCTTTATTTTTTACTATTTGGTATTTGAAACAATGCTTCAATGTTAAGCAGTGTTTCAATTAAGATATTTTAATTATAAAGCTGACTTGTTACTGTGAGCCATTTTAATCTGTTTTGAATTTCTTTTTATTGTTAAGAGATCAGTGTGTTTTATGGTTCAGTCTTTATTTTTTCTGGTAATTATGGTGGATTTGCAATTCAGTTTAGTCATTTAGCTGTTTAGCTATTTTATTTTGTTTGTAATTTTTTTTCTTTTCTTTCTTTTTTTCTTTTCTTTTCCTTTTTCTTTTCGTGCCTTACGTACTATCCTTTTTCCTAATTGGTGGTGGTTGTGTGATTACAGCACATGCATGGCATCTTCCTAGCCAGATCATGCAAACTGGATGAAGGACTAAGCCACACTCAGCGAGGTAATGAGTATAGCAGTCATCATAGCGTTACAAGGCTTTTTTACATTGTGCTTTTGTTTTTATCTTTTTTCTTCTCGCTGTACTGCTCTAGTGTTTATGCCAGAGGTTTTCCTGCTGTTGATATCTTTGCATTTTTTTGAAATGCGTCTGCTTCTGGAACTGACAAAGTAAGCTGTCTTTCTTGTTAGATATTGATGGAGGCTCTCAGGAGTTGTGGCGCTGATTTTATTAATTTTTTTTTATTTTTATTTTACTTGTGCTTGTGTTTTATATGTTAGGTCTGGTCAATTTTACTCGAACACTGCATTGACTTCCTCTTTTTCTTTTTTAGATTTTATTGTGCTTCTGTCACAGAATTAAAAGCATTAAATATCCAGAGAGAAACATAGAAACATAAAAAACATAGACTATGATGGCAGATAAGGACCGGTTGGCCCACCTAGTCTGCCGATTTCCCTACCTAGAGGATAAGCTGCAGATCCTATTTAACCAATAGCCTTTTTCTTCCTACCCCCCACAAAAATTGCCTTATGTCTGTCCCATGCATTCTTGAATTCTCCTACAGTTTTAGACCCCACACCTCCTCAGGAAGGCTGTTCCATGCGTCCACCACCCTCTTTGTGAAAAAATACTTCCTCACATTGCCCCTGAGCCATCCCTCCTCTATCTTCAAATTGTGTCCCCTTGTTCTTGCACATCTCTTTTTTCTGAAAGATGCTACCCTCTTGGACTTTGTTGATTCCACTGAGGTACTTAAACATTTCTATCATGTCCCTCCTCTCCGTCCTTTCTTCAAGGGTATACATATTAACCTCTTTTAGTCTCTCCTCGTATGGCTTCTCTTACAGACCCTGCACCATTTTAGTTGCCCTCCTCTGAACTGCCTCCATCCTGTCTATGTCGTTGTGGAGATGGGGTCTCCAGAACTGGATGCATTACTCCAGATGGGGTCTCACCAACTGTCTGTACAGGGGGATAACAACTTCCTGTTTTCTGCTGGTGATACCTCTCCCTATACATCCCAGTATCCCCCCAGCCCTCCCTACCACCTTCTCTCATTGCTTGCCAACCTTAAGGTCATCTGATATGATTACCCCAGGTCTCTTTCCATTTTTGTTGTTGTTACTACCCCCCCATTGTGTAATCTTCCCCTGGGTTTTTGTTTCCTAGGTGCATTACTTTGCTCTTCTTTGCATTGAATCCTAGCTGCCCTACTTCTGACTATTCCTCCAACCTTACCAAGTCCCTTCTCATCCTTTCCATGCCTCCTTGTCTTTCAACCCTGTTGCAGATCTTTGTGTCATCTGCAAAGAGGCATACTTTTCCTTCTAGTCCCTCTGTAATGTCACTTATAAAGACATTAAAAAGGACTGGACCCAGTACCGAACCCTGTGGTACCCCACTAGTAACTCCCCTCTCTTCAGAGTGGACTCCATTCACAATTACCTTCTGTGTCCTGTTGTTCAGCCAATGTTTTACCCAGGCTACCACCTTGGGACCCTCTCCCAGGCTGGTTATTTTGACTGCTAATCTTTTGTGTGGGACTGTGTCAAATGCCTTGCTAGAGTCTAGGTAGACCATGTCCACAGCCCCTTCCTGGTCCACTACTTTGGTCACCCAGTCAAAGAAATCAATTAGATTCATCTGACATGACCTTCCTGCTGTGAACCCATGCTGTCTTGGGTCCTGTGCCCCACTGACCTCTAGGTACTCAACAATTCTTTCCTTCAGAAGTGATTCCATCACTTTTCCTACCACAGAGGTCAAACTGACAGGTCTATAGTTTCCTGCCTCCGTCTTGGTCCCACTTTTGTGAAGGGGAATCACATACACCTTCTTCCAGTCCTCAGGTACCACACCATCCTCCCATGATTTGTTAAAAAGCGTAGTCAGTGGTGTCACTAGTTCTCTGCTAAATTCTTTTAGAATTCTGGGGTGAATTCCATCTGGCCCCATTGCTTTGTCCACCTTCAGTTTTAGGAGTTCTTTCAGAACCCTTTCTTCTGTGAAAGGACTGGGATCAACCCCCCACTCCAGAGTGCTTCTGTTAATTGGATTAGGCACCTCCCCCACTTCCTCTTTTGTGAATACTGAACAGAAGTATTCATTCAGTATCCCTGCTTTTTCACTGTCACTCTCTGCCCACCCACCATCCATTCTATTCAGCCAAACTATCCTTCCCTTTGTCTTTCTACGCTCCCTGATATACCTATAAAAGGTTTTATCCCCCTTCTTAACCGAGTTAGCTATCTTTTCCTCAGTTTGTGCCTTTGCTATTCTGACTATCCTCCCTACTTCCTTCTGCCTTAACTGGTACAGTTCTCTGTCCTGCTCCTTCTGTGTTTCCTTATACTTCCTTAATGCTACCTTTTTCTCCCTAACCTTCACTGCCACCTCTTTTGTGAACCATAGTGGCTTTTTCTTTTGTTTTGATTTGTTTATTTGTTTTACACAAAGGCTTGTTGCCTCTTTGATATTTGCCCATTGTTGCTTCACCCCTCCTTCTAGCCTGTTTGCTAGTGCTTTTCTAAGGCACTCTCCCATCTTGCCAAAGTCAGCCCTCCTGAAGTCCCTATGTGCAAGATTTCAGAAAAGTGGATGTTCCCTAAGTGTAGAAGTCTTGGAACTTGAATATTCTACACGATAAGCTGCAAGGGGGGGTCTTAATACTGACAATACCTCCCTCAACAAAATTAGGGTTTCCCTGAATAAAGTCTGTAGACTGGTCATGACTTTATAAAGGTTAGTTCTAAAAAGACCCTCAAAAAGAAAGGGAAGAGTGCACCTGACAGCTGTAATAAAACAGAAAATTCTAAGTTCAGCTCTAATAAATCTTCAAATCTTTTAAACCCCTTAAAACTACAGTTTGAACAGGCTGATCCAAATAAGTGGTTCAAGCAGACTAAACAAACAAGTGTCCTAGCTCATTGCATTACAAGAACAATTAAGGGTAATGAGGATAGTATAAAGAGAATACAGGGAGAGTTAGAAGACGAGGTGGGTGTTCATGAACAGAATGTTTTAACATCCTTAATATCTGTAAATTCTATCTCAACACCAAACTTAATGCTCCCAGTGAGATATAAGTTAGAAGATTTAACTAATTTTAAAGACAGTCTAGATCATCAGATATCTGTGCTTGACATAGTAACTCCAGATGAAATGGGGAAAAGTTCACAGATTTTAATAAATGCCTGTCAGAGACTATTAGATGTCTCTTTGGCAGGGGCTTATGTAAATTCTTCATTGGCTCCCCATGAGTGAGATAATTGAATATCTTTTGAAGTTGAAAAGAGTCTTGATGTGAGTCCTCAGACCCCTGATAGAACCATCACAGGTAGGTTTGTTATCAACAATGCCTTTCTGGGGAATAAAACTAATCTTAGTACTAATTTAAGTGAGATAATGATGGCTTTACAAAATACGATACTTGGTTTAAAATTTTTAAATACAGATTTAATATCAAAAAGTACTCCAAAAGAGGAGATAGTTTCCCAGGATTATCATATCCCTAGGGTAATTGAATCAGTAACACCAGGTAACTCTAATGAAGAGTGTTTAAAGACCTCAATGATGTATTATCCTACAATGCTAAGCCCGGACTTAATTGATATAATGAAGAATCTGCATCCAGCTAATTTAATTCTGATGGAGCAGTGTGTGATGGTGAGAGAAGAGGTGGATAATCTGAAAACAAATATAGCTATCAATGTTGCTAAGATGGAGGATCTGACTAGAACATTAAATAACATCTATCCACCAAGAGATACTTCTTCTGTTCCCATGATTTATTCAAATGACTTAGGTAGTCCAGTGGTTTCTAGCAGTCCTGATTCCTTAACAGTCAAAGTTAACAGTCATGAATCTTTGATAGCTATTAAGGACAAATTAACAAACCAGGAATATTAGGAAAGGTAAAATAAGAAAGAAACTGTTAAAAAGGATAAAGATAAAGGGGAACGAAGAATAATAGGAAAATTAAGAAAACAACAACAAGTCCACAACAAAATAATGTTAATAATAAAGATGTTAGTGTTCTAACAAATATAAACAAAAAGAGGAAAAGAAAATATAGAAATAAAAAGGATAGAATGTTTTCAATTGAAGATCCATGTATTGATAATAACAATTTAACTGATGCAGAAACCATTAAATTCACCAAACCTATTGATGTGAAAGAGGGACTTCCTGATGGGTCTGTACAGTCTACTGTGTCTGGAAATGAGAAATTTAGTAAGCAGAATGTTGAAGAAACTGTCTTAAAGAATATATGTCAAGAAGTTTCCAATGAGATCAAAGTTCTAAATGATGATAGTAATGATAGACTCTAGCGCATACCTGATTGTAAAAGTTACATCAGACTTTTGGGTTTACAACTGGAGGTTGATGTGACAGAGGAGCATTTGAAGATACAGATCTGGTCCATCTTTAGAGACACTGTGGGTCTCACTGTGTGTGGAGGATGAGGATCTTGTCCTTACCAGGGACAAATCAGCTGATGAGATGTCTACAGTGATTAAAGTTTTCAGTTATTATAAGAGTACTGTATTATATTTGAAGAAATGTAGAGGGGTTATCTTTTGGAAACCTGAGTTTTGAGTTAGTGGATGGTTGTATTAACAAACAAACGGAAGTGGAGGATGATGGATACAGCCCTGTCTCACTCACACTATTTGGCTTGAATCAAATGTACAAAAAGACCAGAGATAAGCTAAGATTTTTACTCTGTAATTTTCTTTCTAATATTATTGGGATCTGATTAGGAAGAAATGGAATGAAGGATGCTTTTAGACATCCTATCTTCTATCAAGACTGTCAGGTAGATGTGTTATACTATAATAAGGAAATAAGTGAAAACATTTTGGTTAAGAAAGTGCTTCTTGACAATATGGGAATCCATGTTGTTGATTCATCAGTGATTTCTGATGGCCCTGTATCGGTTAAAATTAAACAGGCTTTTAATATACAGAGTCAAAATGCATTGGGCAAACCAATGCTACAGGATCAGAAGCAAAGTTGCTGGACTGATTGGAGACTTGAAAATAGATTTGAGCCACTAGTAGTCTTGGTGGATTGACAAATCCCAAAAATCATAGATACCCCATGACTCAGTAATCGACATACAAATAGTCCAGCCTTTTAAGCATCTATTAAATCATTTAACATTTATATCATGGAATATCACTGGGTTTAGGGCCAAATTGGTGGGTACAGAATTAATTGAATATCTGTTTGGTTTTTCTGTGATTTGCCTACAAGAAACTTGGAGTACACTAGATGATGATATTAAAATGGATGATTATCAAACTTTTCATTACCCAGGGAGTAAAATGTCTAAA
The DNA here is from genome assembly GCA_016271365.2 of Neoceratodus forsteri. Taxonomy (NCBI): domain Eukaryota; kingdom Metazoa; phylum Chordata; order Ceratodontiformes; family Ceratodontidae; genus Neoceratodus; species Neoceratodus forsteri. Next base: position 108,211,425 of record CM057456.1, on the reverse strand, counting down.
CTCGGGAGAAGAGCTAGGGGCTTAATTATTTATGTTAAAATAAATGTTTTTGCTTACTGCTTTCAAATAGAGTTAAATAATCATTCTGGAATCATAAGATTATTAGGAGATGGTTTCTCTATAATGTATATAATACATATATTCCACCTAAGTCCTCAAAATTTTTTGAAAAAGAAGTTTGGCATAACTTAGCGGGTCAAATTACTCAAATTGCTGAACATTTCCTGGATGACCATCTTTTATTGATTGGTGACTTTAATTCAAGAATTGGTAAATATGATGGGTTGGCTGATGATACAATATTAGGTTTCATTTATCCTGAAGCTTCAAATTGCTTTAGGAGATCTAAAGATTTGGTTATAAATAGAAATGGAAAAAAGGCTAATTGAAATGCTTAAATTAAATGGAATATTTCCATTAAATGGTAGGTTGTGTGGTGATGATGACAGGGAATTTATGTATCACTCTACATTTGCCAAATTGGTCATAGATTTAGCATTATGGAGAGGCCCTCTGAATTTCTGGTTGACACTCAGAATTGATGACAGGCTAGAGAGTGACCATTATCCTATGTGTTTGACCATTAACAGTTAATTAATTAGAACCAAATTAATAACACCGCAAATTGTTAATAAAGCCAATGTAGAGGCAAGTAATAAGAAAAGGCTACTTTGGACAGGTATTTTGGATCAATATTTTTGTCTAAATTTGGAATTACTTTTTGACAAATACAACAAGATTACTACTATAGATTTTGAGGTTAAAAATAAGCACATGAACGAGATGATGGGAAAGATTCAACAAAATATTTATATGGCGGTATCTGACAATAAAGATCAGGGACACTGGTTTACCGGGATTGAGAAAGGGCATATTCCGTTTCGCACATTGTAAAAAATTGTATTGTCACCAGTGTCTGCTAAGCCAAAATCCGGTTTTACCGGGGTTTGGTTTTGTGTACTTTATTTAACAATTTTTAACTCTGCTAACATGCATTTTAGCAGTTTTGACCTCCACTATTACACATTCTTCCATCCTTGTACCAATTCAAAGTTATTTTAGGTACAAGATGTGATGGCAGCAGCAACACTACAGCCCCCATTCCTAAGGTGTGATGAAAGCAGTACTACGGCCCCATCCCTCAGGTGCGATGGCAGCACCAACAGCACTATGGCCCCCATCCCTCTGGTGTGATGGCAGCAGCAACAACACTATGACCTCACTCAGATGTGACAAAAGCAGCCATACTGTGGCCCCATCCCTAGGTGTGATGGCAGCAGTACTACGCTTACCATTTTTCTGGTGTGATGGCAGTATCAGCACTATGGTCCCCATCCTCAGGTGGGACAGCAGCAGTGGTGATGGCAGAAGCACTACAGCCACCATCCCTTCGGGTATGATGGGAGTAGCAAGAATGCAGTCCACATCCCTCTGGGGTGATGGCAGTAGTGACAGCACTGTGATCCGCTTTCTTCAACACCCATACCCCACATGCACAAATGACTTGGTCTCTTTACTTGTTAGAACTCAGATGTTAATTAATCTGAACCATCATTGCTAAGGTAGACTGCCTTTGTTTTTTCCTATCCATAATTTAACTGCCTGAATTGGATTTCTGTCTGTGACACCGCTGACCAGGGTTAGGGAACAGACTTGGGTGTTGGAAGGACAGCTGGTGGGTGAAGGCTTGAGTGTCCAACGACCACTCACCTTCTCCTGGGAAGGAGGGTTGGTTCTTGACTCAGCATTTGCTGGCCCCTGGTGGAGGCCAGAGGCATGACAATATGTCAGCCCTCACTGCAGGAGGGAACGTGACTGATGTCGGCTTGTGCCTTGACATCATGTGTCCTGTCACACTCCCAAGAAAATGGGAAAATTCCCGCTGACCAACTGAAGGACAGCTGTTGGTCCCTATATAAGCTGGAAGCCCCAGAAGTGTCTGTTCTGACCCCTGCCATGCCCAGGATACACAGGAAACTCTTTGGGCAATTATCCCTCCTGGTAGCCCACAGGGGTTGGGACCCACTCAATGAAGGGTTACTTTGGGTTACCTGGTAGCACAGCAGTAAGGGGCAGTGGATGGTGGTCGGGACTCAGCTGTGATGGTAGGAGGCCTTGGCAGGCCTGAAGGAGTGGATGGCCAGGGGGTAGGAGGAGCAACAAAAAAAAAACTGCTTGAATTTGCTTCTTTGAAATAAAATGTCTTCACCTAAAAATCCACAAGTGATTAGTGGAGGACCTTCAAATGGATTCATGCATCTCTCAGACATGTGAATGCTCTTTTTTACTTGGTGTCCATGAAAAGGGTGTCTCCCAGTTTTCATGTATTTGTTCAGATGTGAATTGAACACTACTCTGCCCACCAGCATCATACAGCCCCTGTGGTCTTACCATCTGTACGCCATTGACTGCTTTCAAAATCCACTGGCCAAACATAAGTACACTTAAATACTTAACATTTGCTTTTTGTTGAAGCAGTCCATCAGAAAACGTTTTGTTGTCACAGAGACTGAAACAGCAGGTGGGAGAAAAGGTGCAAATGATCCAATTCACCTGTGAAGTCTTTTCATAATAGTAAAGCAGTTTCTTCTTTGTGAACATTTTATTTACTTATTTATTGAAATTGTTCAACCAGGATGGCACACTGAGCAAAAGTTGCTTGTCTCCCAGTGCGGCCTGGGGGTGATTTGCTTTGGATGATAACTCGCAGGTTATCAAGAGTTAAATACTTTCATTCAGACTAGTTTTCATCCAAACAACTGCGGATTCTGGATGGCCCTACTGATTATAAACTTGAATAAGCTAGTTGGTAACAGTGATCCTGCATTTCGTAATCTATAACCTAGATACTTATATATAAAGAATACAATAAAAACCTGACTAAAATATAAAAACAAGCTTATAAAACACATAAAATGTATCTGAACATCTATCTTTACCAATCCAAAATCATTGCAGCCCAAGTAAGACTTGGTTAAATTACATGGTACCCAGACTACTATTCTATGATATAGTAAACATATATTGGTATTTTTTTTTACATTCTCTGTAAAGCAGGTAAGGGCCACTAGGCAGTCTATTTTCAGGAGTGACCTAGAAGCACTGGGGAGGTTAAGTGACTTGCTTAGAGTCACACAGTATGCAAGTGGAGGTTGTGGGACTCAAACTCAAGTCTGCTGGATGTACCCAGTTCAATCACTGTTTGTTTCTCTAACCACTAGGCATGGGTGGTTAAACTGAATGGCTGATTACAACAAAACAGTGCGGGTGATTTCCTTACTGACTCTATATGCAGCAAAGCAGAAAGAATGCAAAGCACAGCAGCATTCATTTTAAGATGCTGAAATCTGTGTCGGCCCACTGGCGCTGCGGTAGCACTATCGCTTGCAATGCCAGTGACCCAGGGTCAGAAGTGAACTCGGGTTGCTGGAGGTTTGGCCAGGGGAGTAGGATTGAGAACCTGGGGGATGCTTCTCCTCCTCCTCCTCCGAGGAGGAGAAGGGTGGGTTGCGAGTTCTGCTGCTTTACCACCACCTGTGTGACCATGGGTGGTGCTGCAATGGTGCTGCAGAGTGATCAGAAGGGGAGAACACTAGCCAGGATCTGGAGCAGTGGCATGTCTCTATGTGACCTACCTCCTTGGATCTCCTCTAGTGCCAGTGACCTCAGAGACAGAGATCAGAAAACCAGGAACAATCACCCCACATTGGTCACTGGCAGAAGGGACCTACGTATCCCAGACTTCATAACCAGACTCCACGAGGGACCCACTGAGCTGCCCGACACACACTAAGGGAGTGTGGCTAGGTGGCCTGGGGTCCCCCTCCCTTTCCACCTGGGGGTATACAATCCAGGCAGAATAGGGGCAGGCCCACAGGAGCTCCTGATCATTACCTGGGGTGAAGCTAGGTGATACCCAGCCTAGCGATCTCTGAAAAGTGGAGACTGATGCTGTGAGAAAGGGACATAGAAAGAGAAAATAAAACAAATTTAAAAAGATGCTGAAATTTTAAGAGATTCTGTGCAGTGACATGCAATTTCCGTGAGGCACCAGTACAAGAATTCAAAATCCACAAACCAAGCAGGATTCCGTGATTGTTACCGGTGTTACCGGTTAAAATGGAAAACCAGGGTCCCTGATAAAGATGCTGAAAAACAGAAAGGTTGATTTGATAACAAATGTTTAACTCAGAAGCATTTGCTGAGTGTACAGTTGAGGAAGTACAAGAATTCATCCATTTCTACTAACTGAGTTCAATTAAGGATAGAAAGAATCAAATATAGGTAATTATTAATTGATAAAAAGAAACAATATTATTTATATCAATGACAACAAATGAATCAGGCAATTAGAGCCAGAGATGATAAAAATTTCTGGAAGTTGGTAGCCTATGGATGTAAGCAGGCTACTAATCAAATAAAGAGTGCTATTGGAACTGGTGCAATTATTATGCACAGATTCTATTTCAAGAAACACATAAGTCTACTCCTTCATTCGAGCTAAATGTGGTTTCGCAGCTCAAAATTATTACTAAAGCTGAAGTGAGTGATGCAATACACAGTTTTAAAAATAACAAGGCTATGGGTCCTGACCTAAATCTGAGTGGAATTTATAGACAGTTGAAACATAAATGGGTCGAGTTGCTGGCAGATTTTTATAATACCTGTTTAACAACTAATCATATTCCTGACTCATGGAGGGGCTCTGTTATTGTTCCCATTTTCAAGAAAGGCAATAGGGAGGGTCCAGCAAATTATCATCCTATTAGCTTAATTGATGTTATGAAAAAAATACTGTCTAAAATTTTGCTTAATCGTTTGGTTCTGAAAATTTAAGAACTGGGTGATTTTCCTCAGGAACAAGCTGACTTTCGTGTGTCTTTTTTGATACTTGATAATATTTACATATTACAACATTTACAACAAAATATGCTAAATTGAGAAGTCAGAAGTTATATAATGTATTTATTGACTTCTCGTCAGACTTTGATACCATAAATAGAGAATAGTGGTGGGCGAAGTGGGCTAAATTCGCTCTGTGAAGTCATACGCGGAGTAACTCGGAATCCGAGAAGTGCTCCACAATGTGAAGTGGAGTACTTTGTGTTATAATGGGGAATGCAAATTCCATTGAAAACAATGACTGTGTTACTCCGCCTTCCCCAAACCACTTCTCCACCAATTTTAAGGTGAAGTAACACTGAAATCAATGTACTTCGCATCACTTCGCATTGTAATTGAGTTCCAAAGTGAATTTGCAGCACTTCAAGGGATTGCAGGTCACATGGGCTCTAGATTGTTCTGCACAGTCTCAGTTCTGTGTAGTGTGTTTGTAGTGGAAGATGGAGACAGTTTCCTCTCAAAGCTCTGCCATTCAAATCCTCTAAAAGCTGTTCTAAGTCAGGAAACATGAGCATTCCAGGTGAAATTATAAAAATCCACATGTAGTGGTTTATTATTCTAAATAACAAGAAAACAACAAAAAAAAGAAAATGTTCAGACTGTTTCTTAGCATAGGCAGTGCAAAAACAAAGTCCAATTTCAGAGTTCAGACCTAAAATATACAGTCCACCAGCTCTCTGTAACATCTGGTCTGCAAAAGACATGGAAGACACCTGCTCTCCTGCTTTGATACACTTCTGTAGTGTACCTTGCCAGACTCTAACTTCCACCAGAACATTGTGACCCAGAGTTTCAGAACCTTGCCATTTTCTAGCTTCCTCTAAAGCACTGTGACCCAAAGCTTCAGAACCTTGTCAGTTTCTAGCTTCCAGAGCATTGTGACCAAGATACGAGCTGGCCTCTTTGCTAATAAACTCAAAGAGATGTCTCTGTAATCATTTCAACAGTAATAACTATCTACAGTAGTTTATAAACCACAGATCCCAGCTTCATGCATATTTGTTATAACTATATACTGTATAAGTAAGGTAGAGACAGTGAAAAAGGAAACAGAAAAAAACAAGTAAAGGCAAAGGTTGACTGTGCAGTCCAGTAGAAAAGACAGTTATAGTGGCCAGAATCCTTGCTTCAAACTCTCTCTCTCTCTTCACATTATAAATGGGACAGGGTCCAACCCTGTTAAAAATACCTCCTCCCTTAAGAGGGAACCTGTTTTTCTTTTCTTTTTGAAACAGGTCTCAAACTTTCCCTCATTCTCATTACATTATTGTCAGTTCTCTGAAGTCGTCATACTCCCTTTTATATCCCTTGTAACATCTTACAGTTCAGTGCATATACAGTATATATCCTACTGTATATATCATTATACTCTTTCTTCTTTAACCTTCCTGATTAATCAACTCATGAATCTTACAGTGACAAAAAATCTGCAATGACATTCTCTTTTTCAGGTTTATGCAACACTTTGAATTTAAATGCTTGTAGTGCCAGGTATCACCTCATGATCCTGGGATTTTTATCCTTCATTTGATTCAGCCAACAGAGAAGATTATGATCATTTATAAGCACAAAGTCAGCTTCTGGCAAATACAATTTAAGGGCCACATTGTCCACTTGGCTACAAGGGCTTCCATTTCAATGGTGGAGTATCCTTTCTCCCTGCCATGCAACTTCCTGTTGACATACAGAATGGGATGCTCCTTCCCATCTATATTCTGGCTAAGGATTGCACAGAGGTCTACCGCTGATGCATCTCTTTGCAATAGAAATTGTTCTTCAAAGTCTGGGCTTTTTAAAACAGGGCTTGAACATAATACAGCCTTGATGGCTAAAATCTTCATCACTCTCTGGAGTTCATTTTACATTATTCTGATATCTTTTCTTTGTAAGTTCAGTGAGGAGAACAACTATTTGGGCAAAGTTGGGGATGAATTTCTGGCAGTAACCAGCCAGTCCTAAAAATGACCTGATATGTTTGTTTGTTTTAAGGACAGGGCTGTTACCTACAATGTCTATCTTAGAAATGTCTGGTTTTACCTCTCAATTTCCCAAAATATACCCCCAAAATATCTTTTTTCCTGCATGCCCAATGCACATTTGGTAAGATTAATGGTCAGACCTACATTTCTGATGGCTTGGATGACTGCTTTTAGGTGATCCATATGGCTTTTCCAGTCTGGACTGTACAGTATGACATCATCCAGGTAAGCTGCACAATAACCTGAGTGTGGGGCTAGGACTACATCCATGTACTGCCGAAATGTGGTGGTTGCACCATGTAACCCAAATGGCATAGTGGTGAACTGACAGAATCCAGTAGGTGTTGGAAATGCAATTTTGTCCCTGGATTCTTTTGCTAGGGGACTGAAGTACTTCACACTTTCCAATCTGTCCACTAAGTCATCTATCCTGGGCATAGGAAAGCTGTCAAATTCAGACACTTGATTAAGTTTTCTAAAATCAAGGCAGATTCTTATCCCCCTCATTCCTTCTTATTTACAGTCACCATTGGTGATGCCCAAGCACTTCTCAACTCTTCTATGATACCCAGTTCTTTCATTTTTTTCAATTTCCTTAACTACATTTGCTCTTAACTTCTCTGGTATCCTATATGCCTTTTCTCTAATAGGGTGAGCATAGCCTGTCCTTATTACATGCTTGACACCTTTTGCATGGCCGGGTACCATAGTAAAGGTACTATTAAAGGCCTTCACCAAGTTACACGTTTCTGCAGGTTAAGGATACATTTGAGCAATAAGGCAAGACGGGGGGGGGCATTATGGTGGGATAATAGGTGGGCCAAGCGGTCCTTATCTGCCATCACATTCTATGTTTCTATGTCTATAATGGCCCACCTCAGGGGGGTTGAAGCATGAGGCAAAGCTGAGCGCTTCCACCACCTGAGAAGGGCCATTATGCCACCACAACAATCCCCCCTGGAGTGCCTTATTGCTATTATGAAATGAGTCCCTCTCAGTATTACTATATAAATAAATATATTACTAAAAATCTATATTGTATTTGTCCAAAAAGATAACAAAAATGCCTAATAAATCTTTAAGAAGAAAAAAAAGTCCCATTTGGACATTGTGATGTGACCACTTGGCCAGCAGGTGGCAACGATGTAAAGCCGTGACTGCCTGCACAGAGCCACTCATCAGGTCACAGCCACAGTGGTTCATTTCTGTTACATTTATAAAAAAAATTGAAGGAAGGAAGGAAGTGGTTTGTCCATGACAGTGAGGAGCAGCGGTTAGGGGAGTGGAGACTTCAGCTGTAGTGAGCAGCACCTACAAAGGGCTGGATTCTTCACAACTAGAAGTAAGCTACTAGGGAGGGGGGGCTTTTTGCAGTAAGACTTAAGGCAATGACAGAAATCTGGAGTGCAGTGGGGAAGAGACTGAAATTACATTGTATAGTGTCTGTTAGTCTGCCCCCGCCCTTGTTGTCATAACAGAAAAGACCGGGAGTGTGATAATTTTAAAAAGGAAAAAAGCATAATTGCATCCACTGTGGGGGGGGGGTGAGAGACACAGTGATGGTCAGTTGATGCACAGCAGTCTAAATGTGTGTGGTCAGCCTGTTGGTCTTGGAGTACTTTCAGGCTGTTGTGCTGGGATATCGGCCCGGCTGAAAGTAGTCCTCAGCCAATCAGGATTCAGCATTCTTATCTCCCATTTCATAATTATCTTTACAACATTATAAGTTACAGTTTGTTCTTGCCTTCCATAAGCTATGCACATATCTTCCTTTTCAGTTTCTGGCAATCCTAACAGAGCAGCCTGTGGTGCTTTTTCAACATTTTTTTTAGGAGATTAACATGGTATATCTTAGTAGGGTTTTTTTCAGTCAGTGGTCTCAACCTCATAATTAACAGTGCCAGTACACCTAAGGACTTTATTCTGTCCTTGCCACTTCATTAAGAGTTTATTTTCTGAAGTGGGTAACAATAACAATTCCTTTTCACCTGGCCCAAAAACCTTTTCTTTTACCCCATGATCATAATACAACTTCTGTTGGTTTGGGAATTTTTTTGATTATTTTTATTTTTAATTTATTGAAGGAATTGGAATTATAGCCTTTCAGTCATGGACTCCTTTGCAAAGGCTCCACATCAGATATACATAAATTACAAGAAATAACAAGATAAACAATAGTAAATATACAGAGAACACACCAGAATACATACATTGCAAGTTTAAGAACACACCAGAATAGATACTGTATGTTGCAAGTTTTAATTTCAACATACTTGACTAATGTATTTCTCAGCACACATATATATGCTGTAATATATTTTTTTTGAGAGGGGTTATCGTCTCATGTTTTCTTTATAACAACTAAGGGCCCCCTAGGTTGTTTACCGTACAGCATTTCAAATGTTGAAAAACCTGTTGAAGCCTGTGGCACTTTTTTTTTCCAATCTTGTTTTGCTCCAGTCACTGGAGCACTGCACCTCACTTAGGCATGACCCACTTGGTTGGCATTTACTGCCCTGCCTGAAGCCCACCCAACCAGGGAATCAGGGACAGGAGCTCTCTCTATCAACCCCACAGAACCTCAGCCGACCCCCTGGCTGCCACACTCCCCAAGGTGGGGCAGCCAACTCCTACATGGTGCTCTATCTTGAATCTAGACAGTCATGGTTCAGGAGGGAGAGAGATTATGGGAGAGCTGGTGGGGTTGGGCCCAGCAGTGGGCATGCAGGCAAGGCCCCGGCCGAGGTCTCCCATCATCATCCAATGGTCCAATGCTTTTCCTCTTTTCTTGTTCCTCCCCAAGGCATGGATGTACAATGACATCAAGTGTGTGCAGGCGTGCTCCTGCATACAGACGCTGGATGTCCACCGACACCTTCCCCACTCTATGGGAACCAGGGCTGTTGCCCTCATAGTCTCCACGAGGAGCCACTAATACCATGGATCTGTGGTTCCTCCTCCCTCCCAGGAGAGGAGAGTCATCCTCCCAATGCTCAATCCTCTCCTCCCCCTGGCCGACCCCTGGTGCTCCAGCTTCACTACTGAACCCGGGTCACTGGCGTGGCATAAGGTAAGACAGATGCCTCACCTTCTCAGCACCACTGGGCTGGCTTCTCCTGTAGCACTTCTTGTTAAGCTAAAAGCAAGTATGGTAGTTACTGGTCCCAATCTCTTCCTTCACCTTTCACAAACATTTTTATTATGCACTTTAGGGTCTGATTAAAATGCTCAACAAGACCTTCTGTTTGAGGGTGATAAGGGAAGGTTCTTATGATGGTAACACTGAGTAATCAGTGTGGCTTCTTCAGCAGGGCAGCACCTAAATTCCTACTTTGATCAGTAATCATTTCTTTAGGTATGCCCACCCTGCCAAAAATGTTTGCAAGCTCTGCAGCCACTTTCGGGACTGTTAGCAAAGGCACTACCTCTGTGTATCTAGTAGCATAGTTACATACTACCAAAATGAATCAGTTACCCCATGTACTTCTATCTAAGGGGCAAATCACATCCATTGCAATCTTCTCAAATGGTACATCTATCAAAGGTAGGGGCTGCAGGGTCACCTTGTCTCTCTTAGAGACTCGGACTACTTTCTGACATTCAGGACAAGACCTACAATAAGTAGTTACATCACCATGGATCCCAGGCCAGTAAAACCTGTACAGCACCCTGATAAGGGTGCAATCCCTCCCAGAGTGACCAGCCATAGGACTATCTGGTGCTATTTGTAACAACTCATTTCTATATTTCTTTGGGATGGCCAATTGTTCTACCTGTTCATGTGTCTGAGAATAAACATACACTTGATACAGAAGCCTATTACACTTTCTAAACACAGGCTTCCCCTCTTTTTGTTTCACCCCCACCTGCTTGAAGTAACTTTAGACAGAAACATCTTTAGTTTGTTCAGGAGCAAAATCACAATTAGTTATCAGTCTGGTTTCAGCATTTTCATACATTAACCCCTTATGTTCATCAGTTATTTGCCACCACCATTTTTCAGACATCTTCTTTCCTGCTTGGATTTCTGGATCTCTGGAGCTGGGCTAAAACATGTCTTGATCAAAGTTACCAAAGGTAAAACTGCACTTATCACCCAGATTTTTCTTTGCCTGTGCTCTTGTCATCACAGATGCTCAAACTGCAGGATTTTCTCCCTCTGTTATTAACTTAGCAAAGCTGGAAAGTCATTTCCAATTACTGTATCAGGTAACTTCAGTACTACTCCTACTTTCATTTGGCGAGACACTCCAGTAATGCTGAGAGTCAGTTAGGTGGTAGGATAGTATTGAGTGTCCCATGAATTCAGATGACCCCAGTACCTGGTCATCTTACACAATTCTTTCCCAGAAATTCAGCATGCTGAAGAGTCTGTCTGCTTCATGAATCTATAAGTCCTTTCACAGCCTTATCTCCCACCTTGACTCCTGTTAAATACTTGCCCCAATTTGCTAGGTACAAATCTGCTTCAATATTAACCTTCTTATTTTTACAGCAGTTTCTTCCAGTATGACCTGGGTTATTGCAGTTATAGCAAATAAAGCCTCTAGATGCAGATTTGATACCCCAACTAGATTTCTTATCTGACCTGGAGTTAGACTTGGAAAAAGAGGGTCTTACCAGTCCTGGTCTATTACCTTCCTGCTGTGGTGTCTGTCTGGCCATCTGATAGTCTACAGCCAAAGAAATGGCCTCTTCCTTAGTTTTTGGTTGGTGCTCTTTTACCCAAAGTTACATATCTGTAGGCAGAATATTGATGAACTGTTCTATTGTAAATCTGTCGATAAGCTGGGGGACTGATTTGCCCTCTGGTTGAAGCCATTTAATGAGGAGTTCTTTGAGTCAGGTGTAAGCTTCCTGGGGACTGCCAAATGACTGGCACTTCAGGGACCAAAATTTCTGCCTGTAGGTCAGTCTTGAGATGTTACATCTTTTCAGTATTTTTTTTCCAGGTCATAGTCTGTTGAACGGTGTTCACATTAATGTAGGCAAGTGGAGCTGTAACTATCAGATAAGGTATCAGCCGGATTGCCCATTACTGCTTTGGCCATTGGGATGCACTGTTGACCCTTTCGAACATAGTCAAGTATAGCTCAATATCATCCGAGGGGCTCAGCTTTGTCAGTTTAATGTATTTCAAGTTATCAGTGTTTTGCCGATCTATTTGACCTGTACCAGTTCTCCCACTGTTAATAGCCTGCAAGGCAGCCAGCTAGCGAGAGCTGCATGTCTTCTTTTCTCTGTGCCTCTTAATGTTGAAGCTCTTTTTATCTCTGCATCGTCATCTCTTTTTGGTGTATCGCCCAACATTTGACAAACTCAGACAGACTTTCTGGTTCTGCGGCTGCCTGTTTGACTCCCATCTCTGATGTTGGCTGTACTATCTCATCTTGGACTTGTGTCTGTGCTACAGTAGCTTGGCTGCCATACTTCTGGTGAACACTCCTAGTCTTTCTTTTACTGGATCCATATCTTTCTGCTATGCTTCCCTGGTACCAGGTCTGGACCCATGAACAAACTCTTGGCCCTAGAGTATGCATGGTGTAAATCCACTTGTTCTTCTGACACCAAATGTGGAGAGGCTTCTGGATGTGGTGAGGATTCCAACACCAAATGTAGCTCATCCAGATACCTCTGACACTAACTGTAATGGAGGCCTACTGTAGGTCAGGAAGCTTGAGCAGTCAAGGAGAAATTATAAAAATACACAGATAGTGGTTTATTATTCTAAATAACAAGAAAAAAAAAGAAAATGTACAGACTGTTTTTTTCAGCATAGGCAGTGCAAAAACAAAATCCAATTTCTGAGTCAAAGCTGAAATCTACAGTTCACCAGCTCTCTGTAACATCTGGTCTGCAAAAGACACTGAAGACATCTACTCTCCTGCATTTATACATTTCAGAACCTTGCCAGACTTTAACTTCCACAAGAGCATTGTGACCTAGCACTTTAGAACCATATCAGTTGCTAACTTATACCAGAGCACTGTGTCCCAGAGCTTCATAACCTTTTCAGTTTCTAGCTTCCAGAGCATTGTGACCCAATTGCAAGCTGGCCTCATTGCTACTAAACTCTAAGAGCTGTCTCTGTATTAATTTCAACAGTCATAACTATATGTGCAGTAGTTTACAAATCAGGGATCCCAGTTTCATGCATATTTGTTATACTTATATATAAGCAAGGTAGAGACAGAGAAAAAGGAAAAAGAGACTAGTAAAGGCAAGTAAAGACAAGAGTTGACTGTGCAGTCCAATAGAAAAGACAGAGATAGTAGGAAGAATCCTTGCTTCATATTCTCTCTACATATGACAAATGGGAAAGGGCCCAACCCTGTCACAGTGCCATACATTACATAAGGGGTATGCAATGGAAGCAAGTGTAATCAATGATCTATCTGCACAAGAGCAGTTTGACCTCAGGTAACCTCATGAGTGGCATAAGCCACAAGTGTGGTGTCCAAGGTCAAAATGCTCAAGTGCTAATATATAATTTATTACACGAGTTTTCCATTGCATATTCCATTCATGCAATTCTTTTGTTTTTGCTTTTGTAGGGGGCATTTGTTAGTCAAAAAAAGTGAATAAAAATTGAATGTTCTGCCAGTTTTTGCTGATTATAGAAAATCTAAAAGGACTCTAGAAACAAAACACATATCTTTTTGTAGATATTTTTATGCTGAACAATGTTTGGGCTCAAAGTACCATACTATCTTTTTTGGTTTTATGTTATTTGCATTTGTTTGATGAAAAAGTGAACAAAAATTGAATTTTTCATTTTTTTACTAATTCTGAAAAAACTAAAACATATCTATAAATGAAACACCACTCATTTTGTAGATATTTCTGCATTGAATAAACTTTGCACTCACAGTACCATGCTATCATTTTTCATTTTAAAGTTATTTACATTTGTTTGCAGACAAAATGAAAAAAATATGAATTTTCTGCTGTGCTTTTGCTAATTATCAAAAAATCTATAAGGAATCTATAAATGAAATACCACTCATTTTGTAGATAATGTTGTGCTGCACAACTTTCATGCTCATAGCACTATGCTATCTTTTTCATTTTAAAGTTATTTGTATTTGAATATAGTTAGTACTGGTACTGAGGCTGAACATTCTAAATGAGTTCTGGAATAATAGTGACATATCTACTATGTGAATAAATCTGTGATGATGCATCTACTATGTGGATAAATGTAAAATTTTGAATTTATCCCATAGTAGCTCAGATTTATTCCATAGGATTTATGTCCACGCCTATTGCATAAATTAATTTATTTAATTTCAGTATGATTACATTAGAACAAGACATAAATAGTCTCCAAGTTGATAAATCTACCTGTTAGTGAAATGTCATAATAAAAAAGTGTTGTAAAGCAATCCATATGAATATCATGAATTCATTCCAGATTTCTGTTTCTTAAATGGGAAACTATTCATGACTTTTTATAAGGGATGATGACAACCATGAGCAGATGACCGAATGTAAAATGGCATGATAACTCCTGGTTGATATTGACAAAATCAGCATATGTGCAGATTGAATCATTTTAATATTGGGTGAAGAACAGCTACTGTAGTGGCCAATTTCCTGTATGCCATGGCAACTGTTACTGACTCGTGCCTGCCATCTGGAACTCCACAGGCTGGTGTGCAGGGCTCTGAGCTTAGGTGTGAGCAGAAAAGCCTATTTAAGGATGTGATGGACAGAAGATTTGTGGAACTGGGTGGGGAGGGTATTTGAGGTTCCTGATTTGGGTGTTGGGAGAGAGAGAGAGAGAGATGTTCATTATTAATGGTGGTTTGTGAGAGCAGGGTGGGGTGCTCTCAATGTATGAGACTAGGCTTGCTGACTGGTGGGACTGAGTAAGGGCCAGATTAAGAACTTCTAGGGCCATGAACATTGTGTAATGGAGGGGACCTTTGAGACCTCACTAACAGGGGGAGGGGGTGGTGTTCAGAGGTCACCTAGACCCATGAAAGCTATAGTATTTGTAATGCATTAAAACACATTATGAGAGGCTTCCATCTACTCTAAATATCCTTTCTTGGAGTGAAACATGAAGGTTAAAATGTGTAAACGTCTATAGCTAGAGTATATTTACAGTGATCATCAGCAATCAGCACAGGGTAGACTGCACAATTTAGTCTACAGTAACATAAGAAAGGCCATAGCTAAGCTAATCTAATTTCAACTTACTGATTTGGAAATGGAAACTCTTCTGTCCTGCCCCACCTAACAGTTGGTACTGCACACACTTCAATGTCAATGTGTGACTCACTGGCTTGTGCAACTCAGAGTGGATCAGTCTTGAAAACCAGTGATTGGGGTATCACCCCCCACCCCACCCCCATCATCAGGCTGCAGTAGATGATTTAAAGGTTGACCATGGTGGTGGTGTGTCTCCTTTCAATTCATAACCACAGGAAAGACATCTGATTGCAGCCTGTCATTTTAATACATAAAGTAATAAGATTTTGTGTGGGGTGGCAAACATCAATGAAAACTGTTCACAGAAAAGTGATTTTTGTCATGGGGCTGGCCCATGATCACTGCTGACAGAGGTGATTAGAACTTTTCATTTTTCTTTTTTGGAGATGGACATGTGTGTGGATAGGCACCATGGATTTTGGGTAACAGAGCAATCAATTTTGTCTTGTCTGAATAAGAATCGAATAGGAACATTTGTAAAAGAACAGTTTTGTATTGTTTGGAATGTTGGTATTTGACTCAGATGCATGAAGGACAAACAGCAGCGAGATGGAAGGGAACTTGGAATTGGATTATCATTGTCTAGACCATATGATTTTTTTTTAATACTGCATCCTGCCTGCCTGTCAAGGAGCACAAGTGAACCTTTCAAATGATGCGCGTGAATTCAGATGTTTTATGGACACAATGTAATTTATTTCCAGCAACACATTCAAGCCTGCCCAAAAGCATGTGTCATTAACACAAACTAAACTCCACCTACCTATTAGTAGTTTACTACACAGGCTAGCATCTCTCAGTGGTCCCTGTGCATTTGATTATACTTTAAGCATGCCATCAGGCTGCATGAGTGAAGAATGATGGGGAAGACTGCAAATCACCTTTCCACTTTTTTTCTGGGGGAGGTGGCCAGGAATGAAAGTGAAAAGGGTGAATCATACTCTTCCTTTTCCCTTTCACTCATGCTCCTCATTCTTCAGTGGCTGCAGGACATCTGGCTTGGCACCCCCTACACAGTAAAAAAAAAAAAAGTTTGGCTAGCAAGCACAACTATCCTTAAAAATAATAAATAAGAAGAAAAGAAATGTCACTGCCTCTGTGGCCCTTCTCATCCTTGAGGTCCTAGGCAGCTGCCCCTATTGCTCAAAGGTTAATCCAACCCTGGGAGCAGGTGATACACCTGAGCCTGAGCCAAAGATGGTTGTGACAACATGGCTGAGAAGCTGGTATGCAGTAGTGGTACTTGCTTGTAGTATTTGCTTGTTCATTTCTCCCCATTTCTCTGATTCCTGTCTCTCTCTCTCTTACCCCCCAACACAGAATCAGTCTGACAGATGTCAGCACTATTACCTACCAGCAATACACAGGATCCCAAGATTGTTTGCTCCATTAGCTCTCTCTGGTCCCACAATCAAGTTGTCAGATGACAACAGCAGAGTAACCAGACATTCAAAAGGTGAAGCCACAAGTATCCATAATGTAATCCATGGTCAGAAGGTCTTGTGGCCATCAACACTTTTTCTCCTATGCTCTCTAATACATTTTGTGTATGAATTGTAATAGTATTTACTACCACAGCACCCTCTACCCCTAACTCAGCAAGTTGTAATGTGGCTCCCTCTCTCAAAAAATCCTGATTCTCCTTACCTGCCACACAGTTGTACCCTTTCCCAAGCTTAGCAGATTACGACAAGTCAACCTCACAAAGCCCAGTATGTTGCAACTGAACCTTTTCCTTCCTGTTGCTGCAAATTGATCCAAGAACCCAAATGCCAAGGTAACCTGCTGTACTGGGCTTGTGATTTAGATGAGAAGCTGTCTTGTGACATGAAGATAACAGCGCCATGCTACTCTTAGCACAGCAGGATGTTATCAAGACCCATCCCTTCCCCAGCACAGTACACTGAATTTGCATCATGTATCCATATTCTCATTCACAAATGTCACTACAGTGACCAAAGCATCTGAACAGCAGCATCCTCAGTCTATTTCAGAAGAGCAGTAACTGACTTCATGATTGGCAAAACATAACATAGGCAGGCAACCCTTGTCTAGTAAGGATAAGACGATACTGCAGCTTCTTTGAATCATCAAATATTCTATTTAAAACAAGAAAACATAATGTCTCTGCAGCAGTGTTAGACATCCAGAACAGCAAGCCACACACTGAGTCTCATGCATGTGTTAGTTTGAGGGTGACCATTGGTGGCACATATATAAGGAGTAGGAGTGGAAATTGTGTAATTTCTAATTGATGCACTAGGTCTTGCTCACTGATTTAATGGGCTGAAGCTGACTGGTAGGTGGCAGTACAATGTTAGCTCTTATTTGTGTGACCATTTGCTAAATTACAGCCTCTTCAGTTCCTTCCTCCTCCATGTCTCCACCATGGCTCAGCATAGATTTCAGTATTATAAAAATATTAAAAGGGGAAATTGGTTTATGCATGTGCATACAAGAAGTGTGCCTAGTTACACCACTGACTGATACCACCACTGTCTGCAAACACACATGATCTCCAGATGCAATCCAGGTGCAGCTAATCTGGTGCAACCATTGCAGTAATTTTTTAAGGGGATTAGGTATGCAGGTTCTCTGAGACACAGCAGACCCATTTTGATTGCCTCCTTATACATGAGGGTACTCTGATCAGTTTGATACCTTTATCATATTTCCAGGGTGAATGGTTCTGTATTTCTGTGCAAAATACAAATATTTCTGACAATGTTAATAGCCTGGATGTACTGCTTCAGTATGTTATTTTACATAGGCAATGCAAGTCTAAACCATGGAAACAGCTCTTCAATAAGGTTAAAATCCCACATGTACTTATTTTAACAGTTATAGAAACTGGGGGAAAAATGATATTTGTAAATTATGTATTTGTGACCATAAGGGGTTGGGGTGTATATGTGTGTGTGTGTATGAGTGCTTTAATTGGGGATAACTACTGGTGATTCCATTAGTCTTTAGCAGAAAACATTTATCATGTAAGAAAATGTTTTGATTTCATTATTTTTTAACTACTTATTTACTGTTCAGTGAACACTGATAAACTATCTTGAATTACTAAATCAAATTTTAAATGTCAACGTTTGTAATTAAAGTACAAAAAAAAAAATCTTTACAAGCGGCAAACTGGCCTTTTCCCCAGTTAACACATTTTCACAACCTATCGATTCAGTTACTCCAGTATAAGCTTGCTGCCTATTATGTAATTATTATGGGGTCTTTCCGAACATATGACGCAAATCAAATATAAAGTGATCACTGACTGTATGCCGCGTTATTAAATTAACACTGTATTGTGTGACATAAATAAAACTAATCACAGAGATTAACAACTGTGGTGTACTAAAAGGAGATTTGCCTATTTATTTAAAATTAATGACAAGCAATGAATTCAACATTTCGAACAAGTATAACAACTAGTCATTCAGAGAAAAGGCTTTAGATTTATTTATTTATTGAAAACTAGGATTACAAATACCTTTGAACCAGGGGTTCTTTTACAAAGGTTTCGCGTTAAAGCAAGGATAGGTTCAATAATAAAATGGGGTACAAACCAAGGAGGTTATAATGCAATATGTTTACAAATACTAGCATGTTACACATTGTAATAAAAACAGAGCAAGCCTGAAAGTGCTCAGTGTAGCAAATATAGCAGTCAGAGCATGACCTGGTCAAACAAGTGCAAGTATTACAAATTACAACAAAGGCATGGAGAGGTGGGAGAGGTGGTAGAGGGGGGAAGGGAAGGGGAGAAGAACTGGCAACATAGGTAGCCTATAATACATATAAGTGAGGAGAGGGAACAAAGAGAGGGGAGAAGGGTAGAATGGGGGAGATGAAGAGGATGAAAGGGAAGGACAGGGAGGGAGATAGAGGAAGGCAAGGAGGAGGATGAGGGGACAGCAGTGTGGGAGGGCGGGGAGGCATTGAGAAGAGGGAGTATATGGAGGAAGGGAATGGAGGGGATAGGGACATAGGAAGGGAATGTAGGCATAGTGAAGGAGGACAGGGTAAAAGGGGGAGGGGTGGGTGAAAAGACAGGGCCGAGAAGACAGAGGGGAGAACAATAGGAGGTAGGGAAGGAGGGATGTGGGGGGGCAGAGGACCAGTAGCTAAACTAGGCAGTACAATCACAACTACATAGAGCAAGGCAGTATTGATGCAGTTTGAGTTTGAAAGAACCAACTTATGGTTCAACAGTGACATCCAGTGGGAGGCAGCTGAAGTAAGTGAGTGCTCTGTAGCTGAAAGTCCGCTGTGCCTGTGAAGTCCTATAGAAGGGGATGAAATATGTCTGCGTAGAGGTACCACATGTACAGCAGAGTTTTTGGATCGGCATTATAAGGGTTTCAGTGGCAGGGGAAGTAAGGTCTAGGCTGATATTTTTTGTGAGTAAGCACATCTGGTAGAAGACCCTCCCCTTGAGAGGAAACCAGTTGATTCTTTTGTAAAGTTCACAAGTGTGGGTGCACTTGTCAGCACCCGGAGACCAGTCTGTAAGACTTATTCGGTAAAAAAGTTATTCTCCTAAAGGTGGTGTCAGAGGCAGCACCATAAATAACTAGCCCATAGTCGATTACTGAAAGGACTGAGCTGGTTACAGCAAGTTGCAGAGCCTCAGTGGTCATACAGTGGTGATAATTATAGAGGATCCTAATCCTGGAGTTTTTATTTATTTATTGAATTTTGTTGACCCAGTTAGCCCACTGGGCCTAGAAGTCCCTTTTTCAGGGGCGACTGGTAGGAGGGGGGATACAGATGATAAGCAACTGAAATTGAACCAGATTAAGCTGTTGGTGGTGTTAGGAGGTCTAAACCTCACTTTCAGGTTCTTGGCAATATTGGGAAGGTAAGTAATCACAGACACGTTGCATAAGAGTAATAAACAAGTTTATTACTACCAAAGGATAAATCACAGTTGCCCTAAGCAGTTCTTACCAATACGAACTGGGAGCCAGTACTAAGTATTCCCTATACCTCGAGGTTTCTCTGTGTCTCTTGGGGTCTCTCCTGAGGTCTCCGAGGTATAAGACTAGTGTATTACATTATATATCTATGATAATTACTATGGTTACTGTAAGATAGAAAAATGTTGAGATACAGAGATGAGCCCTATTGGCTAAATTAGAGGTGGCGCCACCGTCTAAGATAACATTATACAATTCTGTATAGTCATCAGTTTATGAACAAAAGAGTTCTTATACAGAGTCTTACATAACTCAGTGTAGTAGTACAAATCACCAAAAGGTGGCAATGCTGACTTACATATCATAATTATTCCAAGGACACAGACATCTTGGCATCTTACAAGTAAGAAATACACAGAAAATACATAGAAGAATTTATGAATTAGCAAGCAAAGTATATTACAACAATATACATTCATATCCTGACATCTACTCTTGTACGGTAGATGACCTTAGCCCTATATGTTAGTATAACTTATGCTTAAGTGCTAGCTGTCTACGATGTACCTCTGAGGGTACCAATTAGGGTGCAGGAACCTCGTGTAACATTCTCCCCTTGTTGCCTCCAGGGGCAACACAGGCAAATCTAGGGAAAGGCCAGAGAGCAGTGGTTGTTAACAAACCCGATGCGCGAGCTTTGTAAAGGAACTTGAGCTGCTCACAGTGTTGGTACAGTGCGTGCTGTAGGCAGCAGAGAATATTAATCAAAATAAAGATTAAAAATGCTTGTATAATAACAAAACCTTTAAAAGTAATCTCTAATCAGGTGTTAGTCGATGCGTCATTAATGTCACCATTGTTAATCAATGAGAGGATAGCTTCATTGGCCTTGGTCATATTATTGCTGATGTGGATGAGGTGTGTGTCTTTCCTGTCTAAAAGTGATTTTAATGTAAGGGTGAGTGGGTCAATGTGTACATTAAAATATGGTAAGTATTCAGACAGTGTGAGCAGATAATCGGGTTTACCATCAATGATGTCTGCATCTAGCAGGGGAACGGGGGTTATAACGGTATGTCCAATGACAGTCTTCTGGTGGGGGACAAAACAGAAATTGGGGTAATCAATAACACATGTAACAGATCCATAAGTATAGCTTTTGAAATTTGTTACCACACAGTATTCTCCATCGGAATTATACTGAGAGTGAACAGTAGGGAGTCTCCACTCTTGCAACTGGACAGGGCAGGTGTAGGCCGTCTTCGAAATCCATGTTGACAGGTGATGAACCTCTTTACAATATGATTGGTAGAGCTTATGCGGAGCCAGAGTTGAGTCCAAGGAGCCAGTGCCATTTGTCATGATGTTGTCATCCATGGTGAAATTCCAATCAATGCTATCTGGAGAATAACCGCAAACAGGTTGTATAACATCAAATTCATCACATCGGCACAAGTAAATGTATTGCTTCTTTGCACAGCAGTTTGTGTGCGGAGCCACCCAGGCATCCAGGAAAGGATGGAAAACCAGTAGAGGTGGTAGATCCAGGCGTTCTCTGTAGATGTCTTCGTCCAAATGCCCAATGGAATGCACCAGTGCAAGCTTGTTGAACAAAGCTGTAGTGGGATCAAAACGTGGTAAAGAGACAGTAAAAGAAACAAACATGGTATTTGTTATGGAGCATTTCTTAGCAGTAAAGCAAGGACCAGTATTAGGGTGTTTGGTCACAAACCCCAAATTCCTAGCTGTAGAAAGAGGAATGGTTAAAGATTGTTGCACACACATAGCAATACAGCTAGGGGTTTTACATCATAGACAATACCATTTGGAGATGCGTCTGTCATGTATGATATCAGGGATTTATCCAGATTCTAGATCACAGAAGAGATTGTTGATGGTAGTGATGATGTATGAGCTGTAAACAGAGCAAAGTATTTCTCTAGCAATGTATTGTTTATCTGCGTCTTTATTGTTCTGTTGTATGAGTGCATTGATCTTATCTCATGAATCAGTGAATGCTTAGCAATGTCATACATGCTGTACAGTAAATCTTTCTTCCTGACTAAGGCCATCCATACCATGCAATAATGGGGGTAGTATATTATTGACCAAACCAGTGGAGAACTTTGCAGAATGAGCTTTGATAGCAGCAATGTCTGCTTTATTCCAAAAAGACATAGCTGTAGCAAAAAGGCCTGTGACAGTACCTGTTGCACCTGTAACATCAGAACTGTCAACTTCATGTGTCTTACACATAGAAGTTAAATCATCAAGAGTAGGTTTTCTCCTGCAGTTGCCTCTATGTTCAGTCGAATGGACCCCTGCAATAGGGTCTTGAGTATGAATCTGAAATGCAGCTAAACTATCAAGCAATAATGAACTATAAAACACTGAAGTGTTAGTATTGTGACACATACCAAATTATTTCATATTCCAGTAAGTAAGATTAAACAAAACAGGTATATGCATAAACTGTAAGTTATTAATCAAACAACCTGGTAGGGCAGTGGCTGTTAGACCACTACGGGGACCAGGAGTATGCTTTGGACATTTGAAAAGCTGTTTATCAGTGGATGGTAATACAGAGAGGTACATGGCTGGAGAAGCCATGTGGTGTATAGCACAAAATTTCCAAGCAGAATCTCTAGACAAAGAATTACAGTATGAAGGATCAGTTAAGGCAGTGATGTTGTACAAACCAGAATGTCTTAATGCAGTTTGTAACAAGGAAAGAGAACCATCTGGGGATAATTTAGCATTGGGCCAACCCTGGAAAATTCCTTTGGAGAGTTTGGCCACAGGGAGAATTTGTCCTTGTGATGTGGTTTGCCACTCAATTTGAAGGGTAGATTTATCAGGAGCGACAACCAAGGCAATGAGGTAAGCATCGGAACCTTCCTGGACAGCGATCAGACTATCTGGTATATTGATGGATACTCCCGCTGGAGGAAGTGCTGGAGGATCGATGTGTCGCAGGAGGTTCGGTACCATGCCTTGGATGCAGTGGATAACTCCTTAGATGAGGACATGATGGAACAAGATAGCCATCTTGTTAGTGTATCTGAAAAGGAAGATCAAAGATTAGTATGTTAGTACTATTCCACCCAATAGGGTGAGGAAAAGCAGTTAAGCTCCTTTATACAGTTTCAGCTGGTTTGCATGTAACCATTTGTCAGTCAACTTGTTATTAAGCAGGATAGACTGCTGGACTGAGCTTGTTGACAATGGGGTAAGGGCCTTGCCACTTGTTGGAGAAGGAGTGGGTGGGATATGCAAATCGAAGTACTATTACCTGATCTCCAACTTGCCAATCCACTTCTTGTGCATGTTTGTCAAACTGTATTTTGGATTGTTGCTGGGCTTTGCCCATGCAGTTGGCAACATACAAGTGTGTGTGTATGAGGTATTTTTTGAGTTTTTCCACATATTGGTCTACAGACACACAGTCTGCAGTGGGGGTGTACAGGTCAAACAACAGGTGTTCAGGTAATCTCATCTGTCTGCCAGTCATCACCTCAAAGGGTGTGAGCTGGGTGGTGGCTGAGGGTGTGCTCCTAATTGCCATAAGGAGTAACGGCAGTAGGGAAACCCAGGTTTTGTTATTGTCCTCATTAAATTTGGAAAGCATTTGCTTAATCCCTCTGTTGACTCTTTCCTACTTGACCTAAGGATTGGGGGTGGTAAGGTATGTGGAACTTTTGCTGAACTCCAAGGAGTTCAAGGGATTCTTTCACCAACTCACCTGTAAAGCTGGTTCCTTTGTCAGAGTCTACCTTAAGAGGTAGGCCTCACCTGGAGAAAATCTGTACTACCAGGATTTTGGCAGTGGTTTTTTCAGTGCATGTCTTGGTGGGGAAAGCTTTAACCCACTTAGAGAAGAGATCAGTTACCACAAGGGCATATTTGTTATTTCTGCTGGTGTTGGTTAGAGGGCCAATAAAATCAATCTGTATGGCATGCCAA
Organism: Neoceratodus forsteri; assembly: GCA_016271365.2. NCBI lineage: Eukaryota > Metazoa > Chordata > Ceratodontiformes > Ceratodontidae > Neoceratodus > Neoceratodus forsteri. Next base: position 108,187,445 of record CM057456.1, on the reverse strand, counting down.
GGGCCAGAGTGTTGTTGTGGTAAAAGTTTGGCATTTCATTTGGTAGGGATGGGGTTGTTTTGTGCACAAACCAGACAGTTGTCTATGTATTGTTTAATATCTTTGGTGACACCAGGCCACCAGGTGGTGGTCTTGAGCCTTTGGAGGGTATTTTCCACTCCCTGGTGTCCACCAGTGGGTGCATCGTGCACTTGGTGCAGGAATTTGGATCTTAAATGTCTGGGGACCACCCACAACTTGGTGGTGAAGTCATCTGGTTGGAACTAGATGAGCTTGTCATCTGGTGACAAGCATAACTTACCTTCATGCCTCTGGTAAGGGTTGTGTGTGGGAAGTTTCTCTTCGGTACCCTTTTCAAGGAACCTGAACACTTCTTTAAGTTCAGTATCAAAATGCTGGGCCACTGAGAGGTCCAGGGGGAAAAAGGTTCCTGTTTCTTCCTGAGTGCTGCAATCTGTATGGCTGCATTGGCCTCTGGATGATCCATCATCCAGGTGTCCCCCCCTTCAGGCCCCTTCCTTAGCAAGGGTGTCTGCTGTATCTTTGAAGGTATGATAGGGGTCATGGAGATAATGAGCTTTGACTTTAAGTACATAGAGTTTGTGTGCAAATTTTTGTGCCAGTGAATGTTTGTATATTACCAATTTCTTGTACTTCACTGGGTTACCATCAGAGGAGAGGAAGGAGTTCTTCTGCCAGAAAGTAAGAAATTCTGTAAGAGAACAACAAACCCAGTTAGAGTCTGTAAAAATGATAGTATCCTCGGTCCCATGTTGGATGAACTTGAGGGCACAGGCCACCACTGCCATCTCTGCATATTGTGATGATGCTGCACTACAGCGTTTAGATATTTTGACAGTGTTCCCATAAGTGTAAATCACTAGAATGCCCATCCCTGTGATTTGTTCTCCCTAACAGTAGGATGCTGAACCATCAGTAAAGACGCAACACAAAGAGGTGTTATCAAGTTATTGTGGTGTGGCAGGGAGGAAAGGACCCGGATCTGGAAGATCAGGTGACTGTAGTGTACAGCCATGGGGTTCTCCCTGGAAAAGGAGTCCATGAGCCAGCATAGATGGAATTTTTGTCAGTTGTACCTGTATGTCTCTATCTTGGAGAAGAAGTGACCAGTGTGTCAGTCTGGTGTTAGAGACTGACCCATCCTTCACTCTATCTGAGAGCAGGAAGGTGGTTGGGGTGTGGTTGGTGTTGATGATCAGTGGTGAGTACCCAATGATATGCAGGAAGTGCTTGACAGCCCAGTAGGTGGCCAGAAGGTTCCTTTCACAAAGGCCATACTTTCTGTTCCACTGGGGTCAAGAGCTGTGAGGCATATGCAATGGGTCTCAGGGTGCCATGTACCTTCTGAGCTAGCACTGCTGACATGGCGATGTCAGAGGTGACACATTCCAGATGGAATGGTAGTGCTGGATTGGGGTTGACGTCACAGCCTGGGTGTGTATAGGGCCCCAAGTCCATGGGATGTCCTTTTTGAGTAGCTCATACAGAAGAGCAGTTTTCTGAGCAAAATCACAAATAAAATCTCTTGAGTAATTCACCATACCTAGAAACCTTCAAAGAGTCACCACGCTGGTGGGCAATGGCAAGTCTTGCAATACCTGTCCCTTCTTCCAGGTGGGGCTTCGACCTTGGTCAGTTATTTTTAGACCCAGAAAGAGTACTTCTTTCTGACATAGTTGTGCTTTTGCTGGATTGCATTTCAAGCCTGTTCTCTGGATGAGAGTCAATAGTTCATATAAGAGATCCAGATGTTGTTCCTGTGTGGCTTTTGCCAGCAACAGGTCATCCACATATTGCAAGAGACATTGGGGAGTAGAGAAACTCTTGAGGGCATCCATCATATGTAGATGGAACAGGAATGGACTGTTATGAAATCCTTGTGGCAAGCAAGTCCACATGTACTGTCTTCCTTCAAAGGTGAAGGCAAACTTATATTGATTCTTAAGGGCCAATGGTAGTGACCAAAAACCATTGTAAATGTCTAGGGCACTGAACCATTTCAGGTCAGGGGTCAGAAGTCGTAGCACATCAAGTGCTGATGCCACAGTTGGAGAACAGCTGGGGGTGACCTGATTCAGTTTCCTGTAGTCAATAGTAAGTCTCCAGGCACCTGTGGGTTTTTATCACTGGCCACACTGGGGAGTTGGCAGTGGAAATGCAAGTTCTAATAACTCCTTGCTTGAGGAGTGACTTGATCGTCTCTCTAAGGGAAGGCAAAGCCTCATTTGGGAAAGGATATTGTCTTTGCCTCTCATGTGCTGGGCCTGGCACTTCGATAACAGTGTGCATTCTACCACATTCATGTTTGTTAATTGCAAACACTTCCAAATGTCATTGCAAAATGGGGAGAAGCTTTGGGAAAAGTTCATGAGCCTTGAACAAATCTATGACGTCATACTCCTTGTCATTGGCAGATATTGTTGCCACAATGTGTGAATCAGGAATCAAAATTGTATGATATTGACCCTGAATCTGTATCAGTAGCATGTTAGCTAGGTCCACCACACAGTCATGTGGTGCGAGGAAGTCGATTCCTATGATACTAGGATGATCATGCAATATCATCAGTTGGAAGGTATGTGAGGCCTTTAGATGGTCTAACTCTACCGGTAGGGGTACAGAACGGTATGCAGGTAGCCTAGTATCATCAACTCCTGACATGTCGGTCCTCTGTCTGATGGACCAAGGGGATGTGTTTGGGTGTTCATCATGAAACACAGATACAGCTGCACCTGTATCTAACAAGACTACTAGTAGGCAGCCCACAACCTCGGCCTCAGTGCAGGTCCTTCCATTTGTATCCAAGACTAGCTTGTTTACAATCCAGACTGGGGCCTGTAATTGTCAATCTGTACTGCTGGGAGCATGAAGAGGTTGGGCCTGACTCTTGTGAATCACTTCACCATGCTGCACTGATGCTACATAGGGAGGAGCTTCTGGGTTCAGGCCTGTATGGGCCTGAGGGCCTGCACCACATGTATCCCCATGACCCATTGGGGTCTGGGTTGCCGGTTGTACATCCACAAGGGCCTGTGCGGGAACAGCATCTGCTACAGAGCACACTTGTCCCAGGAGCTCTTGGAAATTCTGATTCTCTTCTGCTATCTCCCTATACAAAGGACCTGTTCTTTGCTGTTGTGGTTTACCTTTACCCTTATGCTTTTTATACTTATGCCAATTCTGGTTCCCACCCCACTATTGTTGCTGTTGCAGTTGTTGTTGCTGGGCCTGTTGGGGGTGCTGGTTGTCAACTAGAGGGACTTGTTGGTGTTGAGCCTGCCCTTCCACAGTGTAGTGCATCGTGGCCTCGGAAGTGGCTCCACAGAGGCTACTTTCTTGGAACCGGAGCCCAGATCACGGATATAGAGTTGGTAAACTCTCTCAGTTTTCCGAAGAATGTCGGCAAACCTATCCTTATTGGGGTAGATGGTTGGCTCTACCTTTTCTTGTACTGCTGGAATCATGTTCCTAAGGAACAGGGTCTTATATTCAATAAGATCTACATCCACAGCTTCTTGTGCCAAGTGCTTTCCTGCTTGCTTGGCCATCCAAAGTCTCTGCTGGTAAGTTGCTGGACTTTCCTTTGCATTCTGTTTTACAGGGTATGCAAGCATCACTCCTACTACACCTGGGCTGTGAGCAGAAATGAGCTCAGCTGCAACCTCGTCAAAGGTAGCATTCCCACCCTGGCAGATGGCATCGGGGAGTTTGGCCCACAAACTAGGATCGATGGTTTGGCGTAGTATTTGGACCTGATATTCTGCAGCAAGGCTCAACATCTCGCATTTAGAACGTACCTTTTCCAAGTGACAGCTGAGGTTGTCGGATAGGTTCATCTGACCAATACTGTCAGCTATTTGCTGAACAGAGTAGGCCATTTGTAGGGGATTACTGGGTTGATCAGGCAGAGGTAGATTGTGTTGAGCGCCGTCCAGGGCGGCATGAGCTGCAGCCTCGGCCACAGTGTGAACAATACCCTTCTTAGTGCCAGCCTCTTGCAGAAGCTGCCTAATCTGAGTTTTAATGGCCCATTTACTTCTCTCAGGAAGGGGTGCATTGCCTATCGCAGTTTCAATCATTGTTTCTATCTCATGACTATCTTCCACATTAATAATGGCTATCGGTGGTTCCGTCAGGACCAGGCCTGGGCCTGCTCCCCCCATCATGGGGACCACCATGTTGGCATCTCCCATGATGGGCGTCACGACGTCAATGACGTATGACATGGTGAGGGTGTAGTGGGCACCCGCAATGCTGTGGATGGCTGGGTGGGGTCTCTGGGCCATAGTAGGGGTGTGACTGGGTGTTGTATTGAGAAATGTCATCATCTGACAACTCCCCTTCAGATTATGTATGTAAGGCAGGGGCTACGCCTCCCATTGCCTTAACATGTCCAGCCAGAACCTCCCGCTGATGGTGCAGTTTCACCATTTTGGTTCTACATTCAGTATGACTCACGCTTGCAACATCCATATCAACCCCATCTTGTTTTTGCTTTTGCAACACTCTATACGCGGTGCTCAATTCACGATTATCCCTGATAGACACTTTTAAGTCAGTACATACCTGGTTTATCTCATCCTGCAGCTCACCCATTTCCTCACTCAACTGAGCATTTGCAGCACTTAGCAAATCATTCATTTGCAATGCCTGTTCCTTATCCTGTTTCAACATACAAAGTTCCTGTTCTCCAGCTTGAGCTGAATGATGCAATAGTGACTCATTTTCATTCTGCAGAGTTTGGAGTTCTGACTCCAAGTTTTGCTGCAGTCTAACACATTGTGTTTCCTGCAAACCCATCTGTTGCTTAAGAGATGAAATTTGCAGATCAAGGGATCAAAACCTCACTTCAGAGGCTTCCAGAGCAGCATAGAGAGCAATGACCATCAACCCTTTAGCTTGTTGGTTAGTGGCTGATTGTCTCATCTCAGTGTACTGGGTTGAAATCCCCAGTATAGGGTTTTCAGATTACTTGCATCTGATTATCTCGTCTCAGTGTACTGGGTTGAAATCCCCAGTATAGGGTTTTCAGATTACTTGCATCCACACAAAGTCAGCCCATCCTCCATGGGAGGTAAGGAAGTTTGAGACATCGAGTCTCAGTTCTGCACAGATATTTGGTATGGTGGCCATTCTGTGGGAGGGAACGAAAAATCAAACTGTGAAAAAGGTGCCATGCTGTGTATCGATCCACAGCAGGAGCATTATACACAGCTGGGCTACTGTAAAAGTTGTAGACTTACAAATCAAAGCTATAATGGAGTGAGTCGAGTCGCATCGACCACACCCGAAAGGATGACAGCCAGACTTTGCAAGTTACTACAAACTGGTTTAAAACGGGAGAGGTGATATGGGAATGTACATCTACTGTCCTCATGGGAAAAGGGAAAAGTTGTAGCAGAAAGTGAAAACGTACAAACACCAAATATCACCTGCACATGGTCGCCAATTTGTTAGGCAGTCTAAACCTCACTTTCAGATTCTTGGCAATATTGGGAATGTAAATAATCACAGACACATTGCATAAGAGTAATAAACAAGTTTATTGCTACCAAAGGATAAATCACAGTTGTCCTAAGCAGTTCTTACCAATATGAACCGGGAGCCAGTGCTAAGCGTTCCCTATACCGCAAGGTTTCTCTGTGTCTCTTGGGGTCTCTCCCGAGGTCTCTGAGGTATAAGACTAGTGTATTACATCATATACCTATGTTAATTACTATGGTTACTGTAAGATAGAAACATTTCGAGTTACAGAGATGAGCCCTATTGGCTAAATTAGAGGTGGCACCACCGTCTAAGATAACATTATACAATTCTGTATAGTCATCAGTTTATGAACAAAAGAGTTCTTATACAGAGTCTTACATAACTCAGTGTAGTAGTACAAATCACCAAAAGGTGGCAATGCCGACTTACATATCATAATTATTCCAAGGACACAGATGTCTTGGCATCTTACAAGTAAGAAATACACAGAAAATACATAGAAGAATATATGTATTAGCAAGCAAAGTGTATTACAACAATATGCATTCATATCCTGACATCTACTCTTGTACGGTAGATGCCCTTAGCCCTATATGTTAGTATAACATATGCATAAGTGCTAGCTGTCTATGGTGTACGTCTGAGGGTACCAATTAAGGTGCAGGGACAACATGTAACAGTGGTATTTATTTAGTGAATGGGAGAAATTTGGCCAAGACACTGGGGAAGTTCCCCTACTGTCCAGTGGGGGAACCTCGGTCCAAGATGGCGGCCATAACGTTGACTGCTGTGGAGGAAGTTATGGAGGTGGGTGACATGGCCTTGACTCCCACCTCTGCAATACTGGAGGCCTCGAGTGAAATCAAGAATGTTATAGAGAATGCTACTGACAATATTGATCTGGACATGCATCAGCAGGATGCTGTGATTGAACACTTGCAGACACCCTCTGCTATGGAGTCTGTGCCTATTCAGACTGTTGTTGGAGTCGAAGAGGATTTTCCCTCCTCTGATCCTGACACTGCTGTCCTTGTGGAAAAAGAAATCCAGGAGCATTTGGCTCTGGCTGAACGCCGTTTTGCGATTACAAGAATGAAACTACAATGCAAACTTTGACGGATTTGTGCTGACAGCTCTGGTTCTAGTTCTAGTCCTTCTACTGCTGTGCAGGGTTGTGATTTGGGATGGAATGTGGAGAAGCCCTCTCCTACAACTGAACTTAACAGCCAGGAGCAACCTGTTCTGTCACCTACTGCTTCAATGCCAGCTGCTGTAAGTACTCATAGAGATAATACTGGTGAAATGCTGTCTTCCTCAACAAAAGTCCCCCCGGTTGCAGACCCACTAGTAATGCCTACCTGGACTGTGGCTGTCTGCTTTAAGGAGCGCTGGCTAGGTGCAGGAGCCTGTTGCTGGGCAGTGGATCTCTGGTCCTTCTCCTGTTTGGTCTCCCCACCTCAAAGACTTTTTTGAGCTGCAACAGTCGCCTAGCAAGTCTGCAGCTCCTTCTGACCCCTTGTGTTTACCAACAGATCTGGAGCTTACACAGAACCCTGTTCTAGTATTACTAACGGGTTCTTTTCCTAAGGCATCTTCCCCTGCTATGTCCCTGGGAACTTTGGCCCTTGGATCTCTGTTGCATCCCCCGAAACAGGATGGTCAGGTCATTCTTTTTCTTCCTTGTTCAAATTCCCAGTTTTGACTGCAAAAAGACATAACGCTGTACCTCTCTCTTATGTGGGTGGTTTACCTGAGCCCCCAGACTGCATGTATGTGGCATGCAAACTTCTCAAGGACTTTTTAAAAAAATTTTCTCATGAGATATATGCTCTGATTCACATCTCGGGTGAATCCACTTTTGACATTAGCTTTCAAACGTCTTGAGGACTGGAGCGTTTTTGGTCCAAATATCATGTTTTGAAAACTATTGCTTTATGGACCCCATTTCTGGCTATCCCTCTAACCAAACCCACCTATAAAACTATAAGATGCAGAGAGAGAGAGAATGGGACTGCACTTGGGAACGAGTACTGCTAGGTTCAGAAAAACACAGTGAAACAAAGAAAAGGAACCTGCACTTGCTCAAAAAGTGTACGCAGTGTGTTCACTCCAAAATGACACCAGCTGAAAGTGTATAATTGTGGGTAAAGCTTTATTACTTGTGTAAAATCTAAAAAAAATATAACCATTTTATTTTGGAATGAGGATGTTGATATGTCTGACATTCTTTATTGGCTGAAACAAAGCTGTACTGTTCTAGGGCAACCTGAGGCTATCTTAGACACTGAGAATATTTGGACTGGGGGGGTGGAAGGTCAAGGTTTTGCTGAATTCTACTGAATCTGGCTTTGTACATTTACCTAACTCTTTTTTCATAGGTCGAGACAGTGGGGTCTTGTTTTATCCAGGCCAGCCAAAGGCCTGCTACCAGTGTGGTGACCCCTCTCATCTTAGTAGTGTGTTCGATAAAGTTAAGTGTAACATCTGTGGGGAGCTGGGTCATGTGGGGGCTCACTGTTTGAATGAATGCAAATGCAACCTCTGTGAAGAGGTGGGGCACACATTTCAGAATTGTCACTGGGCTGTCTGTCCATAATCAGGAGTTTCATGATGGGGGGGTAGATCAGCTCTTTATTATTACCCAGGCACAGAAGGCTCGTTTGTGTACTAGATCTGCTATACCACCTCCTGTAGTCCCTCAGCCCATGCCACAAGTAATGGCTTCTGATACTGTGGCAGATGTAGTGCCTCCGGTGGTTCCTCTTCCTGAGATCCCTCCTGCCATGGCTCTGCCTACCCCTGAATCTGATAGGTCCTTTTTGCCTGTCCCAGATGCCTCTCCAGGTCCTAGTAACATGCCACCCCCCCCAGAGGACCTGACATTATTGCTCGTCGGAGGTCGACGAGGAGTAACCCCTGAGTGATGCCCCCCCCAAGGCCCTGGAACCCTCCCCTGTACCACTGTCTAATATGTAAGAGATCATACAATCTATCTCTGATGATGCAGAGGGGGAGTCAGACCCTTTCTCCATTGCTTCTTCTCACCCCAATGGTACAACTGACTCTGAATTGCAGATGGGTACTGATCTGTCTCAGAAGTGGAAGGCCAAGATGAAACTTAAGGATAGAAAAGTAGCTGGGGAAAAAGAAATCTTGATGTAGTTTTCACTCTTTTTTTCTTTTGAATGTCTCATTTTGTCTGTCACGCTACTAATGTAAATAGTGTAAAACGCATGACGAAAAGACAATTTTTTTTTCTTTTCTGCAGCTTCTGACATTGGGGATTTTTTTGTTACAAGATACTAGGTTTCACACAACTCATGAGATCCATCAAGCACAGCAGGACTGGTTATTAGGCCCCCCTTTTGGTCTATTGTCCAAGACCAATGTTCTGGACTGGGAATTTTGATACATTTTCCTGAGTTTCCTTTGCTTAAATTATTTGATGTAGCCCCAGGTAGATTGCTTATTTTAGATTTTGTGCTTGGGTCCTGTTCTTATAAGGTGATTAACATTTATGCACCTCAGACGAAGGCATCTTGTATTGACTTGTTTTCCTTAGTCCACCCTTACTTGCACACTTCCCTCCAAGTTTTATTTTCTGGAAATTTTAATTGTGGTATGAGCCTTCATGATAACCCAGAGGGAAGTGGAGTGCACACTTCCATCTTGAGTCTCATTTCAGTGTTATTTCAGTCCAGACTGATAAAGCACTGCTTTTCATCAGTGCACTGTTAATACACTGCATTGACTTTCTGCTACACTGTTGTACCACTGCTCAATCTTTATTATTTTTTGATGCAGACTGTAACAGCACTGCAAATAATTATTAGATTTTCATGCACACTTCTTTATCACTGTATTTCCTTCACTAATTTTTGCTGCACACTGTTGTAGTACTGGCAACACTTTATAATTGTTATCACACTTTTTTATCACTGCATTGTCTCAGTAATCTGGTTACCCTTACTGAAATTGTCACAATGGCATTACAGTGGTATAGCAATGGCAATACTGTGGTCAACTGAAAAATCCACAATGGTACTTCCCAGTGGTACTCTGGTATCACAGTGGTTGGTGAAATATAGATCTTCCTCTGTGTATTGGTAGTGCACTGGCAGAATGGTATTCCTATGGCATTTTTTTACCATTTTCTCTGTCTCTCACACATACACTGGTAATACAATGGTATCACAAAATTTTTAGATTTTTGTCGGCTCCCACAAATAATGGTACTCTGGTAGCACTATGGTACTGTGTTATTTTGACATTTCAGTATTTGGTACCTCTCACAGCAACCCTAGACTCATGTGGTAGCACAGTGGTACCAGTATTAATCTCATTACACTCTGTACTCTTAAAGATAAATTACATTATCAACCTCATGGAGAAAAGCTCTCCATTCCATATTTTTATTTGTTCACTTGTCTTTATTTTACTGGTAATACACTGTTATATTGTTCACACAGACCAGAACATTCAAAGAACATTTGTGATCGCTAAATGAGTAAGTGACTCTCAAACAACACTTTGCACCCCCAAAACTGGGTAGGATCACAAAATGATATCTTGAATAGCATAATTAGTGAGTCTCTGACCAGTTTGTGAATGGCTTTAAAAGATGTTGCCTCCCTAAACCAGGTATTATCACCTCTGCCTCCTACCCTGCCCTTTTGAGCTCCCACCATCAGTAATATCGCACTTTGCCTGGTGTTCAGTGGCGCTGCTGTCCATTCCGTACATCAAAAACTGCCAATACCTACCTGCCCACTCAGTCCCTACCGCCCCAACATCTTATGGCCCCCACCATATGCTTCAGCACACCTCCCACAGTGGCACTACAGAGACACTCTGCTAACCTCTGTGACCAGCTGAGGACAGAATGCCAGTTTTGCACTCATGTGCCTACTGTACAAACAGTTGTGTACAGTTAGCACATGATTGTGAACTATCATCCATTTTGTACCTGATTAAGGAGCTGAGAGGACGGTCTGTGCCAAATGTGGAAGGGTGTCAAATATATAGTAAGCCTGGGGAGCAGGGGGTAGTATTTGCTGTAAGAACTAACTGGGTCATGGTGGGGACTTTGGATATACAGGGGGCAAGGGCTTTCACTCAACCCACCACTGTTCACTCTTTCAGGCCCTGGGCTGGCTTCCCCATTAGCCCAACAGACCTCCTGGCCAGCACAGTCAATAAGGCCATCCAAAACTAAGCTATCACTCTGCAATCCCACCTCCTTTAACCAAAAGTGTTTGTTTGAGAGGTCTGCCTCACTGCTGGCCCCATGCTTGTGTGCCCCCTAGTCTCCACCTGTATGAGTAAATGTGCATTCTCATCTGCAGCCCCTTTCCTTTGGAGCAACTTGCCCACTCCACTTAGCACCAGTGACTCTTCAGGAATCTTCCACTCTCTCCTTGGATCTCACCTTCTGTCCTCCACTCCTTGCTCCTGCCCTCCCAACTTATTATCATGCCTCTACTTCCTTCCTTCTTTTCCTTCTTGGTCCATACCTACACTGCTATGATGCACTTTTTCCTTTACTCATCTCAGTTCATGCCTAATTTATATTACAATTTGGCTGCTACTGTACCTGCTATTGTCATAAATGTTATTTATTTTTTATTTTTTTTATTTATTTAGTTGTTTAACCAGGTATAGCACACTAAGCTGAAAGCTTTTTCATAGGAGCGACCTGGGAGCACATTATCCACATTATCCATTGTGCTGCAAGTTTATATATATCTTCATATAAATATCCTGTATATTTTTATTACTGTCTATTGTATGTCTTGTCCCAGCCTCCTTTGTACTTGCTTGTATTCCTGTGCCATCCTCAATGGCCCAGGTCATGCCTGAAAATGGTTCTCAGACCAGTGCACCTACTTGGTAAATGAATGAATGAATAAATAAATAAATGGGAACCACTGGACATCAGGGATAGTAACAATCTACTGTATATCTGCAGGGTGATTGTAAGGTAGGGTAGGACTGTAGAACAGGTAAATTAAGAACCTGGACCTGTGGGATAATTAGGGGAGGGAGCCCAATGGAGACTGTTTCCCAGGAGGGTGCTTTGGTGGTATAACTCCCGGAATATGTTATGCCTGGTGCAGTAATGTGGCCTGTGCTGTAATCGGCATCAGCAACATGGCTGTCACACCAGCATGGGCGAACCCTTTCTCCACACCCTCCTGAATGTCCACCCTATAACAGGTTTTGGTGGCATCTACAAAAAGACATACCTTCCCATTCAGTTCTTCTGCAATTTCACTTATGAAGACATTGAAGTGGCCCACTCCTAGTACTGAGACCCACCCCACACCATGCCTTTAACCAACTGCTGAAAGCTGGTGTGGAGAGTACTATCTTCTCCCCAGTTGTATATAGGCAACCTATGGGCAAAAGCCACCATGCATGCTTGAGGACCCTCCCCCTATCCCTGAAATTTCCCTGCATTACCCCTACCCCATCCCTTGCTAGGTCATTTGTCCCCAGGTGGACAATGACATCTAGCTCCCTCTCATCTCCTGCTGTCTAATGATCCACTGTATCTGCTCTCATCCCTCCAAGCCAAAGTACCTCTCAGGTATTTCACCTCTCTCCTTTACCCCACCCTGCTCGCAAGTCTATCCCCCTAATTAAGTCCCCCACCAGCAGTTGCTTCCTACTCAGCTGGGGGCCTCTTCCTCTCCTTGTAACTGTGGAATGGTCCATGGACAGTGCTTTCCTTGGGGAAGGTTTCTCCAGGGGCTGAAAGGGTGGTTCAGCTGCAGGGAGAGTGGTTGGCTGGGCGGGCCCATTTCAGATGCAGGGAGAGTGGTTAGTAAACAAAGCAGGTGAACTGAAACTCTGACAAACAAACCGGCACAGGGACAGAAAATGCAAGCCCCATAGGAAAGAGCACAGTGAGGTCTACAATAGGTAATTTACCAGAGAAGTCACAGGTCAGGAAACTACAGCTGAAGAGAACATGCAGAACAGGCAAGCATCGGAAAATGATGCATGGGGGCAGTGGACAGATGTGCACTCATGACGGCATGCTTGGGAACTACAGATGCCAGGACGCCAATGCTGGGCGGTGCAAAGTCCAGCTTAGGTAGGTGGACACTGACCTGTAGGTACAGTGCACAACACACAGGGGCCCCTGCATGCTGGACAGCAAGGAAGTGTACCATGAAGCATAGCCCCACTGCAGCACAGTAGCTGATGGGGGCCCAGGACACTGTGGACACAGAACTTGAATGTCACCATGGTGCACAGCACAGCCATGAAGCACTGGGACTGTGGGCAGACAGTGACACTACAGTACCGGTACAAACCACCCACAGACAAGCAGCAGCTGCCACAGGTGTGGCCCATAGAGTGTGATGTGCAAACGAAGTGCAATCACACTCGCATGCCTGAGCTGGAACCAAAACTGGACAGTGTAGCAAGTCCTCTGGCACAATGGAGGACAGCGTGAAAGCCATGGAGAGGCCAGGGTGCTCAACTGCAACCCCAACAACAGGGACAATCTGTGAGCTGGTACCATCCAGGAAGGGAAAGTTGAATGTGAATGACTACCTCCTGGTCCATGAATGGACATACAATGAGACAGTGTACTGTTTTTTAATCATATCATATTTTTCACCTGTTGCGGCACACACTCTGGCTTGGTACATCCAGCTACCAGCTCTACCCACCTGGAGAGCTGGGTAGCTCAAACTGCACCCAGGAGAATCAGGAACGGCCATCATGCCATCCTGCTGGAGGGATCCCTTCTGCCTCTACCAGCCAGGACAGCCCCAGACCCTCCTCAACAGGACTCCACCAAAGTCCTCTGGGTGGCTCGGAGAACTGCCACCAAGCTGTAAGGTCGTGCCCAGCCATTTTCCTTCGATTGGCCCCAGTAGCACAGATGTGCAATGACATCCAGGCAGAATGTGCCGACATCTGCCGTGTTCATCCATCTAATGTCACTGACACTAGTAGTGCCCCTGGGCATCTCTAGGGGGCTGCTACAGCATTTTGAAATTCCCCAGCCCACCCCAGGACTGGGACAGTAATCTATGGATGTTCGATCCCAGTTCTCCTCTGCTGACCCCTGACGGCCTGGGCTCAATCCTGAACCCGGGTCACTGGCGTGGCACAAGGTGTGGCATCCAGTGCCTCAACCTTCAGCACCACCGGGCCAGCCTGAGACAGTGTAATGGTGCTGCCAGCACCATAAGTCCAAGTTCTGCCTTGGCCAGGGCATCACACTGCTCCTGGATGGCCAGCACCACCTAAAGAAAAAGAATGAGGACAATCATGCTCTGGAGGTGACAGATGCTCTACCAGCACAGGTACTGGCTGGCATCAAGTAGAAGACACACAGCACCATGGTTAGCCCCGCATAGCTACAGCAGAGTGAGGGAACTGCGATGACCACTGAGCTGTGGCAACAGTTGCCAAGCAAGAGGGATCTGCTGCAGATTGTGAACAGGACCCACTGTAAGGACCTCTCACCAGAACCAGTGACACTGGCTGAACTAACTATCCCCAAGCAGCTACAGACAGTGACTGGATGGCCATGGTACAGCAGTATCACTGGCAGCACCACCCACCAAGTCCTTCTACTCACTACAGAGGACAACATCAGGGACCTGGCTCAGGCACCCTTCTGGGTGATGGACGGTATGTTCAAGACTGTGCCACACCTGTTCACTCATTGTACACATCCGTGCACCCATGGGGATGGGCTCTAACAACCTCATCATGTCATTGGTGTATACACTGATGATGACAAAGAGCTTGCAGTGTTACTGCACCTTGTTCCAGGAGCTGAATAAATATGCCAGTATATAGTCCTGCACCCTTAAACCACCTACAATCATCACTGACTTTGAGCAGGCTGTGATCAATGCCTGTAAGATGGAATTTCCGCAAGCCATAAACAAGGGTTGCCTGTTCCACTTTGGGCAGATTGTGTGGCGGAAGGTCCAGAGCTTTGGCCATGCACCACAATATGAAAGTGACCCAGACTTCAGCCTGAAGATCCATGAACTCGTGGCCCTTGCCCATCTCCTGGCACTGGACATTCCAGCAGCATTCAGCCTCCTGAAGCCAACCATTCCACCCAATGCCACCACACTCCTGTATTGTTTCGAACAGACACATGTGCTGGGCAGGATATAGTTGTACAGTAGGGTGGCCAAGGTGCTCACGAGATACAACCCCATGTTCCCACCTCAGCTGTGGTTGGTTGCAGATCTCAATGAGTGAGATATACTGTGAACCCAAAGCAATGTCGAGACCTGGCACTGCCATCTCCATGCTTTGCTTGGGAAGGTGCATGTAGAGGTCATGACAATGCTAGCAGAGCTTCACAGGGAACAGCAATGGACCTATGTCACCAGGGAAGGCATTTGTTGTAGACTGCCATGGACACCATCCAAGAAGAGCTATGAGGAATGGATAATGATGGTACTGGCATCCAAGGACAAGGACAAGCTGCTGAAGTTCCTCTGTGGCATGGCACACAACACCACCCTGTAGGGTTTCCATGGTGACATGGCACTTGACAGTTGCACACTCACAGTACACATCATGCACAGCCACCAGGTTGCCACTGTGGTCCCCTACTGTTGAATAAAGTTTCATACCCACATTTCACATGCACCCCAACCTGGTGGCGATGTCTCATCACAACACTGCTGGGTATCGCCAAGCAGCCCACTGCACACTGCCACATCTGCACTATGTGTCACATGTTGCACAGGCCTGACTCTGTGTGAGTCCCCCCAAAATCCTTTCAGCTGTTCATGTGTGCAACACATTGCACAGGCCTGAAGCTATGTGAGTGCCCCCCAATCCTTCCAGCTGTGCAACTGTGTGGCAACAGCATTCCTGCAATGGACCCTTGTGGAACCCCCCACAACACACCTGGCAGCCTTCATGCCACAATCAGCTCCTGTGGCACAGCCCCCCCAAACACCTCCAGACTTTTTTCTGTGTGCTTACTGCAAGCCCATAGTGGGCTAGCATGACACGGCCACATGCACACATTGCACGGTTGGTGCAATGGCATGCTGCTCTGTGTCCTGGCATCCACATGTGGTGTTGCTGTAGACCATTTCCTAGTACAGCTATCCATGCTCTCACTGTGCTGCTCTGCTGTGTGCCTGCAGTGTCATGCATGCACCAACCAACAGGCATGGTACTCCAATTCCTTCATGCATGCCCAGCTGGCTGGCTGTCAGCTGACATCATCATGCATGCAAGGATGCATGGACAGTCCGCCATGCTGCCTTGGATGACTGGTCAACACACTGGGGCATGCACAGCTATTTGTTTCATCCCTGTCCCACAGATGGTGAGAGAGTCATCCTTACTGGGGGTCTGTGATCAGGTCAGTGTGTCCTCAGAGGGTGCACCACATAGGGGGTGGGTGTTTTCACATTGTTTGTGCTGTTCAGTAGTGGCTCAGGTCCTGGGATGGGTGGTGTAGGTCAGGATCAGTTGCTTCATGTGTTTGTGGAAAATCAACTCAACAGCAGCACAGCATCCCGACCTCCTCTAGTCTGACAGTGTATCAGGCATTGTCCTGGGTCAGGCCACTGTGTGTTGGGCTGCTGGGGCTGTTGGGTTGTTGTGTGTAGGATGCAGCATGTCAGACTAGTAAGCATTGGGATTATAAAAGGGTACCTAGCAGGGCAGGGTTTTCTAGGTGCAAGGAGAGTGATCAGTGGTGGAATGGGCAACTGGTATCTGGTCAAGAGGGGTAGTCTGGGTGGGTCCATCTGCAGAAAGATATGTTATCTAAGGGGTGCTGGTCCAGCTCTAAGGAGGGTGCTTTGTTTGGTGAGGCTGGGAGGTTGGTCCAGCTGCAGGGAAGGTGGTCTACTGAGGTGGGGAGGCAGGTCTGGGGAGGTTCCATCTGCAGGTGGATCTTGTCTCAGGGTAGGAAGGATAGCTTGGAGCAGCCAGCTATGGGGAGGGTGATAGTTAATGGGGAGAGGCTGGTTTGGGGCTTATAGGGTGGACTAGCTGCAGGCAAGGTTCACAGCTTGGGAGAGGTCTATTGGGATGTTGATATGGTTGTCCAGCTGGGTGGTCATCTGGGCAGGGGGTGTTCAAGATGTGAGTGGTCATGGGGGTGCAGGCCCAAAGGGCTGTACTTGGGAACCCTCACTGAAGTCAAATACTAAATTTAGTATTAAAGCATTCATTAATTTGCCTTCAAAGGCTAATTTTAGTCATTTTTAATAATCGTTAATCATCATTCAAAAATACAACCGCTAAGAATACTAAATTGAAGGAGGCAGTATAGCGCAGTGGTCTAAGGCTCTGAGCTGCAAATTTGGTGACATCCAGCAGACCAGACCTGGGTTTGAATCCCACAGCTTCCACTTGCATACTGTGTGACCCTGAGCAAGTAACTTAACCTCCTTCTGCTCCCAGGTCGCTCCTGTAAAAAAGCTTTCAGCTTAGTGTGCTGTACCTGGTTAAACAACTAAATAAAAAAAAAAAATTCTAAGAAGTATTTCAGCAGACTAGTTGTTCAAGAGTAAGTTATTGCTAAATGAAGATTAAAAATAGATCTGCAACGCTCTTAAAAGTACATTTTTTTTTTAATACAACTGAATCATAAATGAAGATTACAGTCAGCGGAGTAGTTTTAGGATTTAAATTAGCCAATCAAGGCTGGGTACATTGCGGTGCATTTCAGTTCTACTAAGCAAGGAGATAGGTAAAACAACCAGCAACACTAATGAATTTTAGAGAAAGTAAGCAATCATAAAATGTGGGTTTTTACCTGGAAATAATATGGTGCAAAAAAAAGTTGGCAGTGTCCCTTTAAAAGTCTATTCTAAACTACTTTTCCCATAAGTCTATTCAGTCAGAGGCCTACATTTCCCAGCTCACTTCCTGTTTGTGCCCAGCCTGATGAAACTGCATGAGCATTCTGTGGTCTCCATTTTTGAACAACTGGGGTTTCCTACTGCTAAGATTTACATGTTAAGGTAAGAGCTTATGTTTAAAAAGTACATCTTTTTAACTCCCTGAAATGTTAAATACAGTAAGGGAATTATCACTCAGGTGTTTTTTTTTTTCTAAATGAAATGTGCAGGTTTCACAGTCAAATGTTTTGTCTTGAAAACATTTTCTCTTCTCTGAACTTGTGGCTAAACTATGAAATACACATTTTATTTTCAATCACCTCCCCCCTTTAAAGTGTCTAGGATGCATTGTGCCTCTAGATTACTTGTTATTTGTGGAATTTTTGCTGATTTAGTTACTTTAAAGTAGTGGGGGTGGGGGCAGGAGAATGAACAGCTGGAAGATTGTATAATTGAGCAAATTCAGAATGCATTTTCTGTGTGTATCCATTTAGTAACCTATTTAACTATATTTACAAAGAAAAATTTACAACTTTTTTAATTTGAGAAAATCTGGAGTTACATGCAGATAAAGGAAGAATTATTTACTTCAGATATTTGAATGTGTGTGTGGGGGAACAGTTTTTTTTGCATTTAATGTTTGTATTTAACAGTTGAATGTGTTAATCCATTTTGTAATCTGGGGATCAGTGCATTTTTTTTTCCTTTGGCTGAAGACTGCATTAATTTATATTTTATGTTTATTTTGTTTTTGTTGACTGGCTAAGTGCATTAGACAGATTCTTGCCTATTTTCAGGCACGACCCAGAGGGAGGGGGATACAGATGAAAGCCAACTGACCTTGAACCAGATTAAGGTGTTGGTGGTATATTTAGTGAATTGGGGGGACATTTTGCCAGGGCACCAGAGAAAATTCGTCTGCTTTTTTCGAAAAGTGCCATGGGATCTTTAACATCCACCTGAACTACCACCAGAACAGGCAGATGGGACCTTGGTTTAACATCTCATCTGAAAGACAATGCCTCAGGATTGCAGCCATTCCCCTCATGCTGCACTACAGCATCAGTATTGGGATATTAACCCAAGTGCCTGGTATGGGAATAGAACCCACTACCTTCTGATCTCCCAGCCTCGGAGATGAGTGTGCTACCTGCTGAGCCACTAACACTGCAAATGCAATATGTTAGTGTCACATATTTATTTTTGTTAATACTACGTTGAGAAGTATGGGGTCCATGGTTGAGGAAGGGTGATCGGGGGGATCTAGGTGTAGGGAGGTTCTGTGCTGGATGGAAGGGTGTGTCCAGCTTTTGGAAAGGGTGGTCAGCTCTGGGGAGGTTATTCAACCTGCAGAGGGGAGGGGGGCTGGTATGTGGGTGGGAATGAACACAGGGGTCCAGCTGCAGGGAGGATTGTCTGCTGGGGGAGGCTAGTCCAGGGCATGAAAGAGTAAGCCAGCTGCAGGGAGGGTGGCTGGTTGTGGTGGGGCTAGTTCAAGGTTGGAAGTGAGATCCAGTTGCAGGGTGGATGGTTGGATGGTGAGGCTGGTATGGGACTTCTGGTGGATCTAGCTGTAGGTTGAGTGGTTGTGTGGGGGACTGCTGGTCCTGGGGCTTGAAGGGACAGCTTCAGATATGTGGTCTGTTAGAGTGGAGGTTTGGGGTGATGTTCCAGCTACACGGAGGTTGTATAGAATATAGTTGGAGGCTGGTCCAGATGTAGGGAGGGTGGCTGGCTGGGTAAGCAGCTGGCCCAGAGCCTGTGTGGTGCTCTAGCTCCAGTGTTCATTATGTGAAAAGCTGGGGCTAGAAGGGTTGTCCAGCTGTATGGAGAACAGTCTGGTGCCTGGAAGGGTGACCTAGCAGAGAGGAGGGTGGTTGACTATTTTTGGGGAAGGGCGAGGCTAAAGAGATTGATCAGCCTAGGAGGGATCCAAAGTGGTGAAATTAATTAAAAACTGGTTAACATGTGTGCCCTTCAGCTTAACAATAGCAGTATGACCTGCAGCAGAGGTAACCTTAGTTCAGGAATGAGCTTGCGTCAGGGGCTTTCTGGGGAGAGGAGGAGTATCAACTGTTATACAAGAGGGTCTCTTCTGGGGAAGGAGGACAGCCAGCTCAGCTGTAGTACTGCCAACTGAGTGACCACAAGTGGCAGTGCAGGTGGGAGCAGCCCATGGGTGGGAAGACATTGACTGGTGCTGTGCCACACATGTCTGTGCATGTGTTTGTGCACCCTTGTCACTTATGTCTTAGGGGATGGAAGAACATGTAAATGCATCCTGACTACCTAGGCAGCTGCTTCACATATTGGATTCATTCTACTGTGGAGCAAGTCCTGGCAGATGCCAGAGTGATGGTGTGGTTGGAAAACAGATTAGTAGCTGGGAGTGGGGGTTAAGGTGTCAGAGGGTGATGGTTAATGGCACTCATTACAGTGATGGGCCAGTGATCAGCTCATCTCAGTACTGGTGCAGATCCTCTTCAGTGTCTTCATAAGTGACATTGCAGAAAAACTGGCAAAGAATGGAATACCTTTTTGCAGACAATATCAAAATTTGTAGGGTGGGCACTAAGAAGGGAGCCGAGAGAATGCACATACCTCTTGGAGAAACTTGAAAAGTGGTCAAGATTGGGTCAGTTGGGATTCAGTGACAAAGTGCAAAATTGTGCACCTAGGGTATAGGAAACCAGGAGCTGCTTTTATAGGGTTCGGGGTAGTGCTGATGATCACTAAGTGGAGTGAGGACCTTATAGTTATTATGATCTTCAAGAGACTCACCAAGATACTGCCCTGCACCATACCCATTGGTGCTGTGCTGCCAGAAGACCCCAAGGAAGTTAATACTGTATGTCCCTAAATTTATGAGCCGTTAAAAAGTTCTGGTCCTCATAAAATATACAAACCGAGTCCTAAGGACTTCCTGTTTTTTTTTTGTCATCCAGTTTCACTTATGTTTAGTAGAATGAGATGACAGTAAGGCATGGGGACTCATTATATGTAATGGTAGAAGCAGCCATTGATTTGAACAACAGGCTGCCTGTCATTAAAATGTGGGCACTGTCTCAACCAACAAGGGCCTTGTATACTTGACCGATGCCCACGCTACATTGCCAGTGGCTTACTAGATCATTTAAAATCAATAGAAAAGCTGCCGCCCTATTACAGATGAAGAAGAGCGCCCCCGTGCTCTCACTGGCATCTCGTCATCCTGCTAGTGAGCATGGGAGCAGAGCTGGGGTGGCAGCAAGCAACTGGAAAGTCCTTGGCACCTGGTTTGTATATTTTATAGGAGACAGAACTTTAATGGCTTAAAAATTTGGGGACATATTACCTCCTTGGGTCCTCTGGCAAGGCACTGATGGTATGGTGCCAGGCCGACCAGTTACCTTGTGAGTCTCTTTAAAGTTGCTGGGCTGTGTGACAAAGCAGTGGGTAGGGCTAGGAGGATGCTGGGGCTGCATAGGGAAGGGTATCTTCAGCAGGAGGAGGGAGGTGATGGTGTTGCAAGTAATCCCCTATTAGTGAGATCTGACTTACAGTACTGTGTCCAGGTTTGGAGGCTGCACCTTGGAAAGGCCATAGGGTGGAGGCAGTATAAAGGGCAACTAAAACTGTACATGGGCTGTTGCAAAAACCCTGTGAGGAGACTGGGATCTCAGGATCTCAACATATAAAATCTGAAAGAGAGGTGACATGATGGAGACCCACAAGTACCTTACAAGGATGAACAGGGTGCTGGGGGGGGGGCTCCTTCAAATAGGAAAAAGGACCATGGGGCATGTGATGAAGCTTATGGTGGGGGTAATATAGATGTGACGAATTACTACTTCACTGAAAGTGTAGTAGACACCTGGAGCAGACTAACAGCATTATAGTGTTGGAGGTCAGGAGTGAAAAATATTAGAGGGGGGGCTTAAAACATGTGTGGTATATAGACGTAGGGAAATATAAGTAAATAAGCAGGGAAGAGGGAGGGCCATAAGGGCCACAAGAAACCATTTAGAGTTTACAGAGAAGGACTTCACAGGAGCCTATGGTTGCAGTTGCAGCAAGGTCTGGAAACCAGAGCAGAAGTGTGACCTAGAGTGAGGGCTCATCAGCAGTGGGGTTTGCGAGCATGCAGTTTAAGGAAAAAAATATCTGACATTTTCTAAGTGCTGGGGGAGATCCGGTGGCAGTTGTAGCGAGTTTGGGAAATCAGAGTGGAAGAGTAAGAATGAGGGCTTATCAGTTTTTGAGGAAGCAGTAAAAAAAATTTCTGTTTTGTATATCGAGAGGTGTGGCAAGGACATGGTAGCAGCATGCAGAGTCTGACAGCTGGAGCGCAGCTTGGAGCAGCCAGTTGAAAAAGGTTTGATAAAAAAGCAAAAAACTAAAACTGTTAAACAGAAACAAATGATCCCTGTATGACAGTGGGAAGACTGGGGAGAAGTATGACTATATGGCAGGTGGCGTGGCTGAGGGACAGTCAACCTGGAAGAAACAAAACTAAAAGCAAGATACCAGTAAGCAGTGCCAAACAACGGGGGTGAGGGATGGGGGTTTGTGACGCAGTCCACTATGCACATTAATTGAGTATGACGTAATATCTATATGTATAAATGTAAGATTCTGCATGTATACACGTACATGCTCAGATAAAATGGATTTATCACACTCCATTTATGTCCACCCCTATTGCATAAATTTACTTAATATTTATAACCCATCAGGGCTCTTTCTCTTCACTGCTCTGTGTTTTTAATTGTGAGCTGTCCTGGACCTTATGCTGTTCTTTTCCTCCCCCAAAACCTTTTGTTAGCCCCCTGGTACTTTGGCATTAGCTGCTGTGCAGATCTATTGTATGCAGTGCTTGCTACTTTCATGGTCCCCTCAGGAAGCCCACTGATTTCCCCTGTTTGCCTCCCACCCACAGCTACTTTTAAGTCAGTTTCAGGCATTGCCCTTCAGCTGCACTGTGGATTTTCCTTTGAGGCCCCTATCTTGTGCATTTGCTCTCCCAGTCCCTTTCTACCAGGCCCCCTCAAGACATCTACAGTCTGCCACCATGTGGCTTAGCCAAAGGTTCCTGCCACCTACTGCTGGCTGTCCACCCTCCAGACCCTCTTAACCTGCCTTCACATGCCACTTTGTGGCTGATGGGTAAAGGGAGGCATATTTGCTCTAGCCTCCTCCCCCCTTCCCAAAAATATCCCATCTTCATTCCCACACACATGGAGCAGGCTACAGCCTGAGCTCTGTGGGCTAAATCATAGACACATAGACCTTGATGGCAGATAAGGACTGCTTGGCCCACTCAGTCGGCCCATTTCCCTACCTAGTGGATAAGCTGCAGATTTTAGTTATCTAACAGCTGACTTCCTCCTACCCACCAATAGAATTGGTTCATGTCTGTCCCATGTATTCTTGAAGTCTCCCACTATTTTTGACCCACAACCTCCTCAGGAAGGCCATACCATGTGTTCACCACCCTCTCTGTGAAAAAAATACTTCCTCATGTTGCCACTGAGGAGCCATCCCCTCTATCTTCAAATTTTGCCCCTTGTTCTTGTGCTTTTCTTTTTCTAAAAGATGCTACTCTCTTGGACTTTGTTGGTTCCCTTGAGGTGCTTGAAATTTTCTATACTGTCCCCCCACCCATTTTCCTCAAGGGCATACATATTCAGCTTGTCTCTCTTTGTATGGCTTCTGGTGCAGACCCTTTGCTATTTTAGTTGCCCTCCTCTGGGCTGGCAGTTGAAAGTGCCTGCCATTACTGTCACTGTAGTTCAGTAGCACTAAACTGGCTGCCTAGCAACAGCCGCAGCACTTCTGGTCAGCAGTTTTCTGAACAGCCTCCTGACTGCTACATACAGTCTGGGCCCAAGGACATCCCCCCCACACTAGGTTCCAGGGAAAGATAATATAAAAAAAAAAATGCCACTGTCCATTAGGGAGTGACCCATTATATCACCAGCATACCTTTCTAACCACTGGTCTCCTGGGACAACTCAAAGACTCCTGAACCACCAGTGTCCCCTTTTTTAAATAATATAGGGGCCACTAGCCCAAATTCATTCCCATCTGCCCATCTGGACTACTACTTAAATTTATTGGCTACCTGCGTGTCACCTAGGGGTACTAAGGGGGGTGGTTGCCGAGTCCCAAATACCACTTTATTCTCTGTTCTTAGCTGTCTGCATTTTTTATTCCATCTCTAGTTTGCTTACTTTGACCTAGTTTGTCTTTTCCTCTAAAACTCCTGTTCCTTTACTCCTGTGCTACATACCATATTTGTATCTCTCTACTCTTGCTACTATAACTTCCCCATACTGATCTATTTTTCCTTTTATTTCTACAGGTCTGGCCAAACATACCAGTCAGATAAGTATCTTTGTTTAATTCTAACACTCTAATCTCTCCTCTAGCACCTCCGACCATTTGTGTCCCTTCAACCTTCTCTATTCTTCCCTTTCAGGTCCTACCAGAATACCCCGAACCAAGGACACCCCAACTCTGGACTCATCTACTCTGATGGAGCAGATAAGTCTTAATTACTTAACTGCCTTAGAATCATAGTAATCTGGTGACAGAAAAGGACCATTTTGGCCAATTGAGTCTGCCCCTTACCCCCCCCCACCAGTCATCATCTTTGTCAAGAGACACCCCACTCTGCCCACTGGTCAGCTCCTGGTGTCTGTCCCATGCCCCCTTGAATCCTTTCACCATTTTTGCTCACACCACCTCTTCCGGTAGTCTGTTCCAGGACTCCACCACCTTCTCAGTGATGTAATGCCCCCTCACATTGCCCCTAAACCTTCCTTCTTCTAATCTTGGTTTATGATCCCTAGTTCTAGCACTTATTTTCCTTGCAAATAAGCTTCCCACTCTCACCTTACTAATCTCCAGCGGGTACAGATCTGATTCCCTCCACCTCTACTCATAGGGCTTCCTATGCATAGCGTGCACCATCTTGGTTGCCCTTGTCTGAACCCTTTCAATCCTGTCTTATATCCTTGTGTAGGTGAGGCCTCCAGAACTAAATCCCATACTCCAGGTGAGGCCTCACCATGGATTTATAAAGGCGCATCAGCACCTCCCTCTTTCTGTTTTATAACCCTCCCTTTGCCCACCACTGTGCTGCACTGGTTCTTCGCCTTAAGGATATCTGAAATAATAATCCCCAGATCTCTCTCCTGCTGAGTTTCCTTACCCCTCCCCACCTCGTGTGTAAATGGTTTGTGGGTTATTACACCCATGTGCATTACTGTACACTTTTTGACATTAAATTTCAGCTGCCAAGTTTCTAACCACCTCTTCAGAATCTTTAGGCCCTACCTCACTGCCTCCACCTCCCCTACCAGGGTGTCTAACCTATTGCAGATCTTCGTATCCTCTACAAATAGGCACACCTTCCCCTGTAGTCCCTCCGCTATATCTAACATACTAAAAGCCAGCAGAATAGGCCTGATGGTCTGTTGTGTCTGCTCAGTAGCCAGCCTCCTAATGGGTGTTTTCTTTCCCACCCAGTCACAGAGAGGGTCATCCTCTGCTTTACTTTACCCTTGTACCTGTCCCACTCCCTCTTGAAGTCATCCACTGTGCCCTTCTCCACCAGACTCCTGAACCTTGCATTCCAGGGCTATGCCACCCTCTCAATGAAGTAATGTCTCCTGCATTCCCACCTGTAATTCCCCCACCCTCTAGCTTCTACTCATGTCACCTGGTTGTTCCCACCTTCTTTAGTCTGAACATCTCTTTTTACATATTTGAAGACCCCTATCATGTCCCTCCTGTCTTGCTTCTCCTCCAGCAAGTACAGCCCAAGCTCTTCCAGGGTTTCCTCATAGGGCCTTCCTCCCATGCTCTGAAGTTGCCCTCCTCTGGATACTCTTCAGCAGTGTTACATCCTTCTTGAGGTGAGGTCTCCGGAACTGCATGCAGTACTCGAGATGTGGTCTGACCAAGGCATTATACAGAGGGAGGATCACCTCCCTCCTCCTGGACATAATCCCCCTGGCTATGCAGTATCCAGTTTGCTTTGGCCACAGTTCTTCTGCAGTTTTCAGTGTTACACATTTTGACGTCTACAACCACCCTTAGATCCCTCTCACTCATTGTGGCTTGCATTATGACCCTTCCGGGTGTATACATGGCCCTGGTTTCTGACCCTCTGATGCAGCCCCCTACATTTCCCTGCATTCAACCTCAGTCCCCACCTCCTTGACCACCCCTCCAGGGTATCCAGGTCCCTCTGGACTGTCTTTCTCGCTTCGTCCCTGTCCGTCAATGCCCCCGGTTTTAAGTCCTCCACAAAGAGACTCATCCTACTCTTAACCGCCCTCCCCGTATCCAAGACATAGGCATTGGACAGGAGTGGCCCCAGTACCGAACCTTGGGGGATCCCACTGGTGACCTTCTTGGGGGAGGAGACTACCCACCACTACCCTCTGTATTCGCCCTGTTAGCCAATTTTCTACCCATCTGAGCAACTGTCCTCTCACCCCATCCCTCCCCAATCTGAGCAACTGTCCTCTCACCCCACCCCCCCAGCTTTATTAGCAGCCCATTTTGGGGTACCGAATCAAACACCTTACTGAAATCCAGGTATAGGACGTCCTCCGGTCCATGCCGGTCCAGGGTCCCAGTCATAAAAATCTATGGGATTGGTCTAACATGATCTCCCCGGCATGAAACCATACTGTTTGTTATTCAGTTTCCCCAACCTTTCCAGTTGCCTCCTGAGCCTATCCTTGATAATGCCCTTCATTATTTTGCCTACCACAGACATTAGGCTGACAGGCCTATAATTCCCCATCTCCTCTCTAGACCCCCCATTTGTGCATAGGCACCACATAAGCCACCCTCCAGTCTTGAAGCACCCATCCTCTCAGCAGAGAGGTGTTAGAGTGCTGCTAGCTCATCCGCCAATTCCTTCATAACACTCATATGCAGCCTATCCGGCCCCGGTGCCTTATCAGTTTTTAGTGTCCGAAGGGCCTCCCTCACCCTTTCCACTGTAATTTCTCCCTCCCAGCCCACAACCTCATTTAACCACCCATCCTCTTCTAGACTTGGCCCAGCCTGAACTCCAACTTCTTTCAGTCCTCTAGACTCCAGCTGACCTCTCGACTTTGCTGGCTCCCCTTCTCTCCCATTGGGCTGGAGGGATCCCCTGCCTCCCCCTGTAAATATTAAGGCAAAGTACTAATTTAGCACCTCTGCCTCATTCCCCGCCTCCTGAGTCCATCCTCCTCGGTCCTAATTATGCTGATCTGTGCCTCCTTTTCTTCTCCTTGTGTATCTATAGAATCCTCTCGGATATCCCTAGCCAGGTTTTGCTCCCTCCTCATCTTGGCTCCCCTCACCACTGTGGTGACCCTTCTAGCCATCATCTCATACCCCTCTCCCTATCCCCCCTAGAGTACTTAAAACATGCATAGGCAGCCTTTTTATCCCTCACCACCTCCTGCACCTCCCTGGTCCACCAGTGCAGCTTGTTGGCTCTACCATGCTTATGCCTTTCCTTTGTACAGGAGTTAGTAGTCTCCTGCACCCCCTTCTTAATGGCCTCCCACAAGCTGCCAGCATCCATGTCTGGCCTAACCTTGTCCAAGCTCCCCTGTAGAATCCTGTCCATGCCCATGAAGTCCGACCCCCTGAAGTCCACTACTACTGTATTAGAATGGTTACCCCCCCCCAGATACAGAAGAAACCAGATAGTAGTATGGTCACCACTTGCCAGTGGGCTGCACACTGCCAGGCCCTTTATCTGATCACTGTCTGCTAGGACAACATCCAGTATCTGCTTCTCCCTAGTAGGTTCCCCCACCTGCTGGACCAAGAAGGCATCCTGGAACACATCCATCAGTCTCTGTTCCCTGGCCACAGAGGATGCCATAGTGTCCCAGTCTGTCCCCGGGATATTAAGGTCACCCATGATCACCACCATACCCGTTCCACGGTCACAGTGCCCCTTGATGTTCTCAACTAGTTTGTCCTCCAGGGCTTCTTCCATCATTGGGGGGGTCTGTACACCACCCCTATTTTCAATCTTTTACCTCCCCTCATTTTTAGGGTTACCCAGATCTCCTCCACCCCCCTACAACCTTCTCCACTCCACTAACCACTATGTCATTTTTGACTATTAGTCCTACACCCCCTCCTCTCCCTCTCCTCTGTCCTTCCTGAATATTTTGTAGCCCACCAAATTTAGGTCCCAATCATTTTTCTGAGTGGCCCATGTCTCAATAATTGCTGCCACATCCACTGATCCCTCAACCAGCATCGCCTGAAGCTTGGGCATTTTGTTGCCCATGTGCCTCACATTGATCAGGGCCATCCTCCACCCCGACCCCTCTCCCTTCTCCACTCGTCTCAGCACTGAGCAGTCCCTACATGCCCTTCCTTGCACAGCTCTGGATGGATTTACATCATAGTCACCTGCCTTCTTTTCATGCCCTAGACAAAGACCCTCGAGCAGTCTTCCTGGACCCACTCTTTTACTTAACCCCCCACTTTTACAAGTTTAAACTCCACCTCTCGACTATGAATCCAGCAAGTTTTAGTTTCAAGATTTCTCTCCCCTCCAAGTTGAGATGTAGCCTATTCCTGGTATATAACCCCTTTTCCTCCCATGTATCCCCCAGTCCCCCACCAGCCCATACCTTTCTGCCCTGCGTCAGTCCCTGAGCCACAGGTTCACACCTCTAAGTTTATGTTTGGTCTCCCCGGATGCCCTAGGTACTGGCAGAATCTCAAAGAAGGAGATTGTGCTTCCTATAGAGTGGTAAACCCTGGACAGTTCCCAGAATCTTGCCTGGATTTCTAGTTCACTGTTTTCCTCTAAGTCAGTTGTTCCCAGATGTTTTAGGAAGTCTGGGGATTCCCCGCATTCCAATACAATCGAGTATAGCTGGAATTTGGCCTTGTGTATGGATAGGCCTGGGATACATTTAGCCTTGACTGGGCTGCTTTTTCCCTCTCCTGCCCCCTCCCACTGGATGCCCCATGTCATAGAGTCACCAAGCAGGATCACCTTCACCCCCCCACTTTACTGGCCTGTTTGATTCTGTCCAGGCTCTTCCTTCTGTCATCACCCCCAGCTTACTTCTCTTGCCCCTCAGCCTGGGGATCACAAGCCTGTGGTTGCCCTACCACTCTCATTCTTCTACCTGTAGCTCCCAGCTTCCTCTACCCCCAACCTCCTGGGTGGCTGGATTGCCCCCAATCTCCCCAGACTCTCTGGGCTGGTATCCTCAGATACCCCACCCAGGCTCCCTCTACTGCTTCCTCCTGCCTCCCTCCTCCCCATGTTCTGCATCCTTCACCCCATCTGCTGTGTTTCTCCTCCACCATCTTTCCCCCTCCTCTCCACCTCATCTGATTTCTCCCACCCCGAAGCTGGCCTATCTAGAGTACTCCTTATCCTTGGCTTACTTCCCTAACCTGGATGCTTGCCTGACCCTATTCCTCCCTCCTCCCACCCTGGCTTCACTTTGCACTCCCCCATCCTCCCAACCTCCCTCCCACCGAGGCTAATGTTTCTTCCCCCCCTCCTTCCCCTTCTGTGGATCTGGCTCTCTCTCCTGCTCCATCCCCCCCCAGCTTACTGACCAAACCCTCTCTGTCTGCCTGCTGCCCTCCTCCCGGCAGCCTTTCCACCTCATCTCCCGGATATAGAAGGGCGAATCAATTAGTAAGTGTGATTCTTGCCCCCGACTTGCTCTCTCCTGTCCCCCCTCCTTCTGGTCAGCCACCTTCCTATGAAGTGATTTCCGTACATTGCTTGTTTCGTGCCCCACCCCTCCTGAGTAACCATATGATCCTTGTCCACCTGTTCCCTGTGTTATGCCATATTGGCCTCATCTACTCTCATGAGGTCCTTTCCACACCTTTCCT
Organism: Neoceratodus forsteri; assembly: GCA_016271365.2. Lineage (NCBI taxonomy): Eukaryota > Metazoa > Chordata > Ceratodontiformes > Ceratodontidae > Neoceratodus > Neoceratodus forsteri. The sequence continues at coordinate 108,158,190 of CM057456.1, read as the reverse complement.
CCCCACCCCTCCCACCTTCCAGCTGCCTTCTGATCCCCTCTACTTCCTCCCTAAGACCTGCCATCTGAAAACACACTGGGCACCTTCTGAACCTCCATGCCCAATTTAATATTATTGCCGCCCCACACCCTGTACACCCAATCACTCTACCGAAGGTGCCTGCTTAGGCTACCCTCAAGTCTACCCTCATTTCAGGTGAGCAATGCGGCCCTCTAACAGAAATCATTCAGTCAGTGTTATACTAAAACCCAAGCAGTTTGCCACCTCCAGTTACAGCAATTTTCCCTCCTCTTTCTTGACAGTAGCCAGTTTTCTAACCCTAGCAGTAGACAGTTCACAAGCAAAATTAGCCCACCACAAAAATAGCCAACTCAGATGCCCTAGCAGTAATCAAGTCACACAGTTTACCTACTCCCACAGATGTAGTTGGCATACAGTCATTTATACAGTCTGCTTCATTATGCCCCTTCCTGGTAGTAGTCAAATGTTGCCCAAGCAGCACAGTGTACAGCACCCTTTTCCCCCAATCAATAACAATCCAGCTTCCTAGTGTTCCAGTTCACCCAACCTTGACTTGCCCTCCTCCAAGGCTCCACCCTCACCCACCATTTAATAGAGGTCAGGGCCAGGGTGGGTGGTGTGGAACAAAGAACAGCTCTCCTCCTCTGATTGCGACTGGATTATTTGTCTTTTATGGCCCAGTCACACAGTCAAAGGTTCGCACCCTATTCGCTGATTGGCCGCTCCTTCCTGAGTCACCAGCTTGCAAAGCTGTGGCCGATGTGGCACCGGTATGCATGGCCTGTCCCCCTCCAACAAGAGCTTCCTTGTCAATCACCAATGTGATCCCATCCTCCCCCACCTCCGATGCAGCCCCAGAATGCCTGCCCCAACCCCTTACAGCAACAAGCACTGGTCAGGAAAGAACAGCTCTCCTCCCCTGATTGCAACTGGGCTAATCGTTGCTATAGATGTTAAAAAAGGATGGGTCCCAGCACCGACCCCTGGGGCACACCACTCCCACCCCTGAATGCATCCCATTTGCCTTACCACCACCCTCTAGTTTCAGTCTTTCAACCAGTTCTCCACCTACCATGTTATTTTCTGACCCACCCCTAAGCCTTCCAGCTCATTTACCAGCCTTCTATGTGGCAAAGTGTCAAAGGCCTTGCTGAAACCTGGGTAGGCCACATTCTCCTTCCTCCACCTTCCTTATTATCCAGTCAAAAAACTCAGTTAAGTTTGTCAGGCACAATCTCTCTCCCATAAAACCAAACTGCCTTGGGTCCTGGAGGCAATATAGCACATTGGTTAAAGGCTCTGAGCTACAGATCTGGAGATCTGGGTTTGAATCCATCAGCCATCTAAATGCATACTGTGTGATCCTAAGCAAGTTACTTGACTTCCTTGAGCTCCAGATTGCATCTGGAAACAAGCTTCAGCTTAGTGTGCTACACCTGGTTAAACAGTGTTCCCTTCCCCCACTTCCCCTGTAGACCACTGACAACCAGATGTTCCACTATTCTTTCCTTCAGCAGTATTTCCATTACTTTTCCCACTGTTGTGGTCAGGCTGACCAGTATGTAGTTCCTGCATCCTTCCTGTTAACACTTTTGCATAGTGGGACCGCATCAGCCCTCCTCAATCCCTGGGCATGTCACCAGTTTACAAAGACAGTGTGAACAGGGTAATTGGAGGCCCTACTAACACTTCCCTTAGCTCCCTCAGTGTCCAGGGGTGCATCTGTCTGGCCCATAGCCTTATTGCTGCCAGTTCCATGAGGATCCTTTCTTTTGCAAAGGAACATGTGTCCTTTTCTGTGATCGCTCCATCCTTATTACTTAATGCTGGCCCATTTCATGTCCCCTCCTTTGTAAAAACCTAACAGAAGTATTTGTTCAGTATTTCTGCTTTTTGACGGTCATCTTTTACCCTCCCTCCATCCACCCATTTCAGACACTCAATATCTCCCCTTGCCTTCCTTTTCTCCCTGATGTACCTGCATGTAAAAGGTTTTGTCCCTCCTTACCACAATACCCACTGGCTGGCTTGTGTCAAGGGTCCCACACAAGTGTGGGTCTGGTGCCAATGTGCACTTTGTATGTGGAACCATTTTGGTTTGCCTGCTGTGTGCTGTAGTGTAGTGGATTATGATGAACTGTTTTTGCTTGATTCTGTACTGACCGCTTAATTTGCAGCAGATCCTGGAGTCCTTTGTGGTGGGAGATTGTCCTACAGTGCATGTTAAGAGTTTACATAGGCTCTCATCTTTTGTTTACTGGCCCCACTGTACTCCCTGGGCTAAGTTCTGTCACAGACTGACTTATGCCCTGGAAAAGAGCAGAAGTGGAAAACATCTGATCAGAGATTGTGGAAGCTCAAATGTGCACTGCAGGGTATTGAAACTTCTATTGCCTTTTGCTCTGGTGCCAGCTGCAGGGAGTTCTGGGACTGGTTGTGGCTGCAGATATCTGCCTAGAGATGGTCACAGTTGGCCTGCTGCAGTGTGCTATACTGTAATGGAGTGGTTGTTGGAAATTCCAAATCGTTTGGGGGGGAATTTAGAGGAAGGATTAGGAAGTACTTCTTCACTGAGAGGGTGGTGGACAACTGGAATGGGCTGCTGAGGGAAATGGTGGGAGGGTTCACAAGGGCTTGGGATAAGCACAGAGGGCAACTGGCACGGGGGGAGGACTACAGAAAAGGCCTAGTGGATATCTAGGCAAACTGGGCAGACTAGGTGGGCTTGCGGTCCCTTTCTGCCGTCACATACCTATGTTCCTATGTATTCTACAGGCAGATTGGGAAAAGGGAGGGGGGAGTCCACTACACCACCAGGAAAGCATTCATTAGGCCTTGAATATCTGTCCCTTGGTGTCTTTATCCTGTCCTGTGTTGGTTGATGTGTGGAGCAACATGACCTCCTACCTCCAAAAAAGATTAGTTCTAGGGGCACAGGGGCAAGGAGTCTTCCTCCATCCCCCAACCATGACATCCCCTGAGTGACCAAGTCCCTTCTAAAAGCCAGGTTGATGGTGTGGTACAGGTCTGGTATCCCTTCCCCAACCCATTTCTTTATTTTAACCTCTACAGAGCCTTCCCAACTGACCTAGCTGATCAGTATTTTTATTTTTCATACTGACCCATTTTACCTTTTTATATCTACAGGTCTGGCAGGACATTGACCAGGAGTAGGAGGACACTGACCATATGTATCAGATAAGTATTGTTTTTTTATTTACCCTACATTGTTTTTCATATAGTAGTTCATAACAAGCTGCAGATCCTTTGTGAGCCCATTGCTGTTCTTGTTTTACAGGTACGAATGACTGCTGTGGGAGACAGTGGGTTGGAGCTGTACCTTGTGCTTTAGAAAGGAGGCTATGGGATGGGCATTAAGGTTGAGAACTCCAGGGAACACCACACAACCAATTTGCCAAGACTCGTGAGGTTTAAACCCTGTTTTTCATTTTCTTGCTTTGTGCGCTTTGCATTCTAATGCTTGCATTAATGTAGTGTTTTTGTTTTGCAGCAAGTACTGTCTCATATATGTGTGTGTATGTGTAATAGATAATCCAATATAGGGTGTGTGGTCACAATCTGATATACGCATGCCATGGTGTGCGTTGTTACACATGCGGCGCAGGCCGAGTGCATCAACCACCCAAGCCGTGCGTATATCATTGTGTGACCTCACACCCCACGGTGGGTTATCTGTCTTATAAAATGGCAAAATTGTTTTGGAGGGGAGTAAAAGTGCAGGTGTGAGGTCGCACTTTGATATAAGCAAAGGTCACCTAATGGTGTTTGTCCAATGCGATTGATAATCCCATTATTGATATAATACACACACACACACACACACACACACACACACACACACACACACTTCACTCAGAACAGCCCCTTGATACCGAAAATCATTTTTCTCACCATGCATATTCTCCCAATCCAAAGAGGCTCTCTTCTCCTTTTGAAGATAAACCTGGAAATACTGGTGAGGTCCTGCATATCAGGGAGGCTTCCATACCATTTTCTGTAGACCAGAACCATCCATTTTTCACAAATCCATTTTCTGCAAACCAGAACCATTGGTGGTCATTCCTTTAACTAAATGTTCACCCCCTTCCTTGTGATTTTGAGTCAAACATGGGGTAACAGACTTTAGTTCCTCCAATAGACAGAGCCCCCAAGATCTCCATCTTCTTTGGAATTCACAGACAACTTTCTCACTCAGGAACCCTTAAGCAAAGCTTCCTCTGCTGAGGTTGTAGATACTTGCATATGAATACTTGTGTTTTTGTTGAATTTTATGCGACACCATCTTTAATGCAGCCAAATACACTGAAACAGAACTGCAACACTGCTGACAGGAGTGCTGCTAAAATCACACTGCACACTGAAGTGCACTACAGGTGTTGATGCAGTGCTAATTAATATAATTCTCACACACTGAAAAAGCAGTGCAACACTGCTTCAGGCTGCTTCAATCAGAATTGCTACACCAACACTGCTTCAGGCAGTGTTGATGACAAAACACTGCTACTTGCAGTACTTTTTACAGTTTTTACTATTGCAGTGCTAATTAATATAATTCACACACACTGAAAAAGCAGTGCAAAACTGCTTAAGGCAGTGTTGCTGACATAACACTGCTTCAGCCAGTATTGCTGCACCAACACTGCTTCAGGTGGTGTTGATGACAAAACACTGCTAATTACAGTACTTTTGCAGTGTGATTTCAGTGCTAATTAACATAATTCACACACACTGTGTCAGCACTGCATATACACCAAAAGAGACCTGAAGATGCACTGATTAAACACTGATGGACTGCATTATGAAATGAAGTGTGCAGGAAGTGTACACTGCTACTGTAACACTGAAATAACACCATATAGTGACTATTTGAATACTTCACTTCCCTCTGGGAAGAGTACTTTTGTTACCACTAAGACATTTTTCAGCAATTCTCATGACTTGGTGAAAATGGTTCAGTCTGCTCATCTCAGTGATACCTATTTGTCTTTTGCCAAACAGCATACTCCTGCATTACAAAAAGGTAGATTGGCCACCCGGATTGACTTTGCTTTTCTGTCACACACCTTACCAGTTTTTTCTGCCTCTGTACAACCTGTGGCATTTTCAGACCATAACTTGCTTTCTGTTGGGGTTGAGCCAATTGTGCCTTTATGTAAAGGGCCAGATCTTTGGAAATGTAATACTTCCTTATTACATGTCCTGATGTTTATGCAGTCTCTGCTATCCTTTATTCAGGCTCGGAAATCTGTCTTTATTTGATATGAAGTCCCCATTCAGTGGTGGACAGATACGAAACATGATTTAGGTATTTTTCTGAAAAACTATAACTGTCAGAAATGCAGAAAGGAATATCTAGATTATTACAGAAGAGGGTACACTTGCAGTCACTGTTAACAATAACACATATGACAGGGCAAGTCCTTTCTCAACAGTTTGCATTTTGTACAGGCTGACATGTTGAGTTATCAATCTCGACAATCACGTCAACTTTATCATCAGCATAAATTTGGCATACAGAGAAAGCATAATGTCGTTTGTCCTTTTGAATCTAATTCATGATTAATTGCACAGAAATATATGTCCTGCCTAGCAAACTCTGAAGGTGCTTTTTGTGCCTTCCAGTCCCATATTTGCAGGATTGTGATGGATTACACGTCTACCCTTTTTTCCTCCTCTCCTTGCGGCAGCTGGTGATCCTGCTTCACTTTATAATGACTTGGATAATCGCAGATGAGCCTGGATAAGGCATGCTCTCCTATTTCTGAACAAGAACTCAAATCGGCTATCAGTGCTTTACCTCTGAATAGGACCACGGCTCCGGATGGTCTTCCAGCAGTCTTATACAGGGTGTTGAGAGACCACTTGGTTCCTGAACTTATGTCTGTTTTTAATTCTCTCTTGGCTACTGAATTAATTCCCTTGGATTTGCAAAAGGTACCCTGATTTACATATATAAACAAAAAGGAGATGCTCATTTTCTTAAGAATTGGCACCCTTTATGTATGTTAAATATTGATTTTAAATTATTAATGAAAATTATTTGCTTTTGACCAAACAGAACACTCCTTTACTCTGCAGGTGTGACACTCTGATTTTGTGAAAAGTGTCTTATGCATATCTTCCATAGAAATGGCACACAGTGAAGTTTTTTTTTCAAATATAAATATATTATTGATCGATCTTGATCAATATATCAATATTGACACTGTAACCCCTTCTGTGGTTAGAAGAATGGTCCCACTTACATCCTGAGGGTATCATAACCACTCACCATTATTTCACAGTTCTAATACCCTAATAATGCATGTGAGACCACACTTACAACTGTAACAGTTGTCTTGGAGCTTGCAGGTGGTATTAACATAAAACTGACAATAAAAATCTAAGTCCAAAACTGCATATGTGTGATTTTTCAGACTTGTTTTCATCAGTAGACTGTAACAGGCTGAAGTTTAGGGAGGGTTGTTCTGGTTGTCAAACACTGGATTCTGTATAAAGGATGAGTGTAGTAGAAGGGTGGGTCTGGGTGCTGGGGGATGGGGGAATATTTGTTTTGCTTGGGGAGGAGGAGTGAAGCACATGTATTGAGGGTTTATTTTATTTTTATGATAGCCTGACACTGGGATTGAGCACCCAGTGTTGCCAAACCAAAACAGGAGAGACAGCTTGGGGCCTAACTGCATCACTATGCAGCTGCTTCATAAGCAAGTCTAGCGCAGTGCAAATCCCCATGCAGTTGCTTCCAGCCCCTCCTAAAACAAATTGTAGGTCTGTGTGACACCATTACCACAAACACAGTTTTAAATATTGTTTTCTAAAAACAAGGAAATGAATTTAATAAATCTACAATAATATATTAGTGTTGAAAGGAAAAATGGACAAAGTAAAGAAACAAAAAGTATGTTTCATAGTCTCATGAGCCTTTGTGTTCCTCGGGGTTATCAACCCTAATGTGTACCCATCTACTCCAGCCCCTGCACCCATGATCCAAGGCCAAACTATAGGTCCAGAGCTGTGCCCTATGGGACTGCTGCTTCAAGCTAGAGAGCTGAGGCCATGCACAAATAGATCTACTGGACCCTGTTCAAAAAGAATTGAGACTAAGCTCTAGCTGCATGCATGGCCCAGTGTGAAGAAAGTTATGACTGACCATACAGGCCCTATGTGGAGCAGCATATTTCTGGGTTATGACTCTGGACTTGTGGCTTGAAAGTGCAGGCATTCAGAACATGGCTCCTTAACTGTAGCTTGACCTTCAGTAATGAGTGCAGGTACTAGGGAACATTTTAGGACTGAAATCCTGAGGAACACACCACCACTAATTTTCCAAGGTTCAAGAGAGTTTGTACCACAAACTGTAGTGAGAAAGAAATAATGTGACCTACAGGGAAGTCAGCCCCCTGGAATACCATCACAGTGCTGTAACCACTGAGCTACAGGCTTGCATGGTTGGACTTGAGGTTCTGGGGCACCTTTCCTTACTCTGGCATTGCCTATCCTGCAATTAGAAATAATCAAGAGGATATGTATGTGTTATTTTGGTGCAGTATTATGCACTGTTAAACAATTTAAATTACAGATTGTAGGAGATTGAAATAATAGAAATAACAGAAACATTTGTCATCTTGATTATTCCTAGTTGCAGGATATGGAATAAGAGAAAAAAGAAGTGTGTCCAGGAACCCCAGCTCCAACCATGTGAGCCTGTAACTCAGTGTTTAGGGCACCAGAATTGTATTCTGCTGGCCTAGGTTGAATTTCCAGCAGGTCACATTTTTTCCTTTCTCACTAAAACTTTGTGATTTCAATTGCTTAGCAGTGTCTCATACTGTACCCAAAACATCTAAATATCATCTTGATTATTCCTAGTTGCAGGACATGAAATGCCAGAGAAAGGAAGTGTGTCCAGGAACCACAATTCCAACCATGGGAGCCTGTAAATCAGTGGTTAAAGCTCAGGAATGGTATACCAGGGGCCTGATTTAAATTCCCACTAGGTCACATTATTTCTTTTTCATTATAATTTATAGTACAATGATTCATGAGCTTTGGCAAATTAGTGGTGGTGTGTTCCTTGGGGCTCTCACTACAATTTTTGATTCAAATGACTTAGCAGTGGCTAATATTGTACCAACAACACATCTAATTGGGACTTTGTACCCTAATTTTTCATTTCCTTGGTTTGCCCACTTTACATTGTAACACTAATACAGTAGTTGCTTTAACATAGCTTTTCTGTTATCTATCTGTTTGCATATTAGGGCAGGGTTTTTGGGCACATGTTTGGGAGGTTGGAGAGGGAGGAAGGAAAACGGTATTGTGCTGAACATTGCACGTGACAGTAGGGGTGGGGGATGATATTGTGTTCATGTTTTACATTTATTTATTTGTTGGGTGGGTTTGGAATATTTTTGGGGGTTGGGGGATGGGTGGGAGGAAATTGTTCTTGGGCTGGGAGAGATACAGCAGCAAACATGGGTTCTGGTCACTTAATTCCAATTGTTGTAATCCTTAGATGTTACGTAAGAGACTTTTTTTTTTTTTTTACTTAGATGGCCAGTAGTATAAATCTGGCTACATGGAATGTGAAGGGGATAAGGAAGAGAGTTAAACAATACCAAGTGTTAAAACATTTAAGTTTATTGTCTTCTCAGATCACATTCTTGCAAGAATCTCATTTACTGGAAAGTGAATCTCTGCAACTTAGGAGGCAACAAATTGGGCAGGTATTTACTGCCTCAGGGTCCACTAACAGTTGTGGGGTTATGATTCTGGTCAATAGAGGCATTCCCTTTATCTCTAAACAAGTTCTCAGGGACCCAGATGGTAGATAAGTCCTGGTCCAGGGAAATCTCTGGTCTATGCCAATTTTACTTGGTAGCATATATGGGCCAAACGCAGATGATACAGGCTTTTTTATTAAGCTTATCTCCTTACTCCTTCCCATGCTTCCCATTGGTATAATTATGGGTGGGGACTTTAATCTGGTTCTTGATCCTGAAGTGGATAGGTCTGGTAGTGGGTCAAGGAGTTTTTTTCCCGGGGAGAGGGCCCTCAGGGACTTTCTCGATCGGTGCGGACTGTGCGATGTGTGGCGTGTACTACACCCTAAGGACAGAGAGTATACTTTCAACTCACCAGTGCACAGAACCCAGTCTCACATCGACTATCTTTTCATCTCTCAGGTCCTCTTACCGGGGGTCTTAACTGCCTCGAATCAGCCAGGTCCAGTGTCAGATCACTCTCTGGTGACTTCTAATCTGGCTTTCCTTAGCATTCCCCATAAAGAAACCCGATGGAAATTAAATGGGCAACTGCAGAAAGATATAAAATATTGTAACCTAATAAAAGAACAGATTGATTTCTTTTTCTCTACTAACTCCTCTGAGGACATGGCACCTGATATTTTGTGGGGCGCTTTCAAGGCTTAAATGAGAGGAATTATTATTAGCTTAGCCACAAAGAGGAAAATGACTTGAGAAGCAGAATTATTAGCTTCACTATCTCTAATTAGGTCTCTGGAAACCAAGTTATCCTCTAATACCTCAGAAGAGGATGAGGAGGCTCTCGGTAGCTAAAGATAAATATTTAGATCTGTTGAGGGAGAAAGCAGAGTTATCTATTATTTGCACCAAAGCAACCTATAATGACCGGGGGAAAAAGCAGGTTGCTTGCTAGCCTTAAGGTTAAAACAGCAGGAATCTGCTAGGTTCATACCTCTAATAGGGGCCCAGGCAGATGGATCCCTGAAAGTGTCCCCTTCCGAGATTGTGCAGGAGTTTGCCTCATACTATGAGCATCTATATAGGGACATGGATAACCCCCCTTTCTTAGAAGTGCTTGAGGCATATTTGAGGGATTCTTCTCTACCCTCTTTATCTGAACCACAGAGAAAGTTCCTATCCTCCCCAATATCTCTGAAGGAACTATCAGAGGTCATTGGGGCCTTGCCCTCTGACAAGGTCCTGGGACCAGATGTTTTTTCTGCTTTATTCTATAAAACTTTTCGATCACAACTATTACAAGTTCTTCACCGGTTGTAGTGTCACATTCTTTCTGGTGCAAGTACAGATACGCATCTGTTTGAAGCCCTGATTGTTCTCCTTCCTAAGCCCGATAAAGATCCAGAACTAGTGCAAAGTTATAGGCCAATTTCTTTATTGAATCAAGATGTTAAAGTTCTCTTGAAGATATTGGCTGATAGAATAACAAGGGTCCTCCCAGACTTGATTAGTATGTCTCAGGTGGGGTTTATAAAGGGACATTCATTAGCTGACCATTTATGCACCCTGTCACATGTTGTCTCGGTGTCCAGGGATGCTGCCTTTCCCACAGGATTGGTCTCCTTGGATGCCGAGAAAGCATTTGATGGCGTCAACTGGAATTTCCTGTTTCAGATTCTAAAAGTATTTGGTTTTCTGGTCAAGTTTATAGACTGGATTCGGGCCTTATATCAAACCCCCTCAGCCAAAGTCTTCGGCAATGGGGCATTCTCCAAGCCCTTTCTCTTGTATTCCGGTACCAGGCAGGGATGTCCTCTCTCCCCTCTTTTATTTAATTTATACTTAGAGCCCCTTATCTGAAATATTCTCAATAATCCAGAGATACATGGTATCCCGATAGGTAATAATGTGGTGAAGATCACGGCTTATGCTGATGATCTACTCCTCCGTTTATCTCATCCAAAAACATCTAACCCCATCATGTTAGGAGAAATCGCCAAGTTCAGTACTTTCTCAGACTATAAACTGAATATTAATAAATCCTCCATTTTCCCTCTTAACCATAAAGTTTTCAAAAATGATGTGTCCCCTTCTGGTCTCAGCTGGTCTCCTCGTGTTCTCAGATATCTTGGCATTAATTTGATGCGTAATCTCTCTTCCTGGTTCAAAGAAAACTTGGAGCCCCTTTCCCAAGTGATAGTTCAGGACCTCAATAGGTGGTCTAAACTTCCTGTTTCTCTCTGGGGTCGCATTAATATAATTAAAATGAATGCTTTTCCTCGCTTGTTTTATCCCCTCTCACTCCTTAATTCTTTCATTCCTTTATCATGGTTTCAGAAAATGCACAGAATTTTCACAAATTTTATCTGGTCCAACAAACAATCCAGGTTAGCATATTATAAGATGGCCACTCAAAAAATGGATGGAGGATGGCGGATCCCCCATCTGGCAATTTATTACTGGGCTAGTCATATTGCAAAGTATATGTGTTGGATGAATCCGGGTCTGGAACATTTAAGACCGGTCTGGCTCAAAATTGAGTTAGACTTCATTCAGTCCAAGAACATAGACCGCCCCAACTGTGTTCTATGTTAAAATGGCGTCCCTTCCTGATACCTGTAGCTGTCCCACCATTCGAACGTCCCTCAGAGTTCACGTGCAGCTTTGTTCATTTTTGCGGTACTCCCCACACCTGGACTTATCTCAGTCTATTTGGAATTCCCCATCTTTCACAATAAACAAAAGGATGATTTCTAGTAAATGGTTGCCCCAAATTGGGGATGGGATAATCTGTACTTTTCTGGATGACGCAGGGGAATGGCTCTCAGTTTCCAATATAATTTGTAAATTTGACGTCCTGTTAGCTTTTTAGTGCATGGTGGTCCAATTAAAACATCTGCTCTCTACAGTATGTGGTAACATACCTCCTCACCCACCTGCCTTTCTATTTGTATCTGATCTCTCCCCCACGTTGGGGTCACCAGGCATTATTTCCAAAATATGCTGAGTCTTATATTATTGGAAATATGGGAGACCTGAAGGCACCACTAGGCTTTGGGTTTCCTTCTTTCCCCAATACACTCCCAAATGGTCAGTTTTATGGAAGTTCTGTCATAAATACATTTCTCAGGATAGACTCCAACTAATGCAATACCACATTATGCATAACATGTATTACACCCCTGTGAAGCTGAAGAAATGGGGTCTTATAAGTTTGGGGGCTTGTACCAGAGGATGTCAAGAGGATGGCACACTTTTTCATGTCCTTTGGTCATGCCCCAAGATAAGGTCTTTGTGGGTAGCCATACAGACTAATCTAGATCCTATATTAGGTTTGCAAGATTGCTTCACCCCAGACATATGTTTGTTGGGAGATCTATCCTCTATTAAGGTGAGAGTCAGGAGATTTCACATTTCTATGATTGCATTATCTGTAAATAAATTGTACTCCTGCATTGGAAGGATGCAGTAAGCCTATCATATCAGGAATGGGTTAATGAAATTCTAGCTAACCTACGTACAGAGAAAGTGAAAGCGAGCCTCCATAATAAGTTGCAGTGGTACAAGAATACTTAGGATCCCCTTCACATGCTAATCATGACCAGATCAGGTATAGAGTTACTGTAATCAATGATCTTTGATTTGTGATACTATATAGTACTCTTATCTTATTATAGTATGGACTCTGCTGCTGTATGGGGTGGGGGGAAGGGGGATGGGGACAGCTCATGTAACACTTTGAATATATGCAGAGTATGTTGTAACTCTCTGTCCCCTGTAATGTGAAAATTTGTTAATAAAATATGAATTATAAAAAAAAAGAAAATGCGAACGGTAACACAAATACAAATGGTAACGGTAATGCCGATGGTGATGCAGAAGGAAACAGTAATGCAAACAATAATGGAAATGCAAGCGTAAATGCAAACACTAATGGTAATGGAAATGGAAATGCAAATGGTAATAGCAATGCTAACAGTGACACAAAAAGAAACAGTAATGCAAATGAAAACGCAAATGCAACTGCAAACACAACCACAAATTGTAATGCACACATTGATGCACACTTAAATGGTAACACAAACAGTAATGGTAAAGCAAGCAGAAACATAAATAGAAATGCTAACGGTAACAGTAATTCAAACACACACTCTTTGTGTCCCAAAAAGGTGCATTCAGAAGCACAGTGAATACAAAGAATATGGGCATAATAGTGTCCCTCTGACCAGAAAATAAGCACTTGGAATACTATATTGCTTATAGCTCAGGAATCATGTGACGTAAAAAAAGAATGAAGACGTGATATTATTTACAACTTTCCAGGCTAGTTTTGCACTTAGCCCCCCAGCAGGGAACTAAGAATTTTTGTGATGAAAAGTCTGTATCTTGAAACATTTTCGAGATACAGGATCCAAAAGGCACAGCAGATGCTGTAATGTTATCCTATGAAGAAAAATTGTCAACTTTGAAGTGTTGTAACTTTGCAGCCCAGTAATATTTTGGATCCAAAAAGGCACATCTGTGGGACGGTGGCTTTATTCCCTGCAAAGTTCTGCCCAAAAGACCAAACTGTTGTTTTGCAGCATGGTGGCAAAGATTTCCTATTGTTTTGGGGATAGTGTCACAAATTACTTTTGCAAATCATGACACTTTCACAAAAAATAAATCACAAAAGTGTTGCATTTAGGAAAGTACTTTGAGACACTACTTTTTACAAAAATTAAAAAAACCTATTTCTGGGGTGTTTTACCCCCAAAAAAGGCATGGCTTGCATCCTCAGGGCTTGACTAGGTGAGCACAACAATAATTGTGTCCCTAGAGGGTCCCAAATTTAAATGCCAAGCATTTTTCTGACCACCAACTGAAAAAAAATGGCTGACTCATGAATGTGAAAGGGTCATTTGCGAAAGTAAAAACTGCATTTGCCACACTTTCACATATATTATTAACTTTTCCCATAGACTATAATGGGTTTCAGTGTTTTTGAATAACTTTTGAACCATTTAATATTTTTTTCACAAAATGTTTGAAAGGCACACTGGGGACCCCGGCTGCATGATCCTTGAAGTTTTCAGACCCATCACGCAAACTGTGCAGGCTGTAGGTGCAAGTAAAGAAACATGCAAAACACCATAATTTATGTATTTTTTGTGCTCTGTAGTTCCGCAACCGTATATCCGACTGTAAGAAAACTTGGCAGATCCAGAGACCAATGGTATCAGACTGCACATTCCAAATTTCAGGCAAATCCATCATAAAGTAGCAAAGTTATTAAGGTGCAACATTTCAGATTTAACCTTAAATGGGGTACTCAACCCTAACTATAGTGGCACTACCATGGCACTACTATATATATATATATATATATATATATATATATATATATTAGAGCAAAAACTCAGTTTAATGCATTAGTTGGGTTGTTCACAGTGACAAAAGTGAGGAAATTCATTGTTAGGGGTGGAAAGCTCCCCTTGGACCACCCCAGCCCACCCCAACCGGCATTGGGTGCGATTAGTCATCAGCCCAACTCTCACCCCATCCCATGTGTGAAGAAGCAGAAGTATAGAAGAATGGGTGAGTTAGGACTCGATGACCCCAACGCACACCCCGATGCCGGTTGAGGGGGTGGGCTGAGGGGATTCAAGGGGGGCTTTCAACTCTAACACCAAATTTCCTCACTTTTTTCACTGTGGAACAACCCTAACTAATGCATTAAATGGAGTTTTTTGCCTCTAATTTACCTTCGTTTTGAGAAGGATGATGAGAAATAGTGAATGTAATGCGGCGGCGGAAGCACTGGGCCCTCCCATCACATGATGACTTGTGACATAGTAACAGGAACAGCAATGCAAACAAAAGTGCAAACAGTGGTGCACATGGTAATGCAAACGTAAATGGTGAAAGGAAACGTTAATAGAAATACAAGCACAAAGTGACGCCGAAGTGAACAGTGACACAAACGGACATTGAAGTGCATACAAAATCCCAACTGTTAACATGAACAGTGATGGCAGTGGTATTTTAAATGGAAATGTTAAGTGTCACAGCAAAAAGAACATGAAAGGGAACAGAAACGGAAACGCAAACAAGCACACATGTGAACGCAAACCGTAATGATCACAGGCACGGTACTGCAATTGTAAATGCAAATGGTAAAGTTAACATGAAGAATAATGCCAAAGGACAGAGAAGCAGAAATGGTAACATTAGCACTTATGGAAACGCAAACCAAAATGCGCATGGGCACAGTGCCGCAATTGTTAATGCAAGCGGTAAGGGTAACAACAACAATAACGCCAAAGGAAAGAGAAATACAAATGTAGGTGAGTACAGAAATGCAAACCTTTACATGTGCAGTCATGGCACTGCAATTGTAAATGCAAATGGTAACAGTAACAGCAAAAATAACGCCAAAGGAAACAGAAGCGCAAGTGCATATGGAAATGCAAACAGTAACGCACGTGGACAGTACCACAACTGAAAATGCAACAGGTAATGGTAACAGCAACAATAATGCCAAATGACACAGAAACGCAAATGCAAGCACAAGCGAAAAAACAAATTGTTACGCAGATGGTGGCATAGACGGTAATGGTACCACAAACGGTAACAGAAACGCAACTGGAAACGCTAACTGGCACAGAAATGAAAGGGCACACCCTTCTTTTCCCCAAAAAATGCATTGGAAAGCACAGTGAAAACAAAGAATGTATACATAACAATGGGCCAGGGATCAGAAAATGAGGACTTGGAATATTAAATTGCTTATATCTCAGGAACCGTACGACGTAGAAAAAAATGCAAGTGTCATATGAATTATGACTTTCCTGGCTAGTTTTATACTTAGCTCCCATGCAGGGGGCTAAGCATTTTTGTGATGAAAAGTCAATATCTTGCATCATTTCCGAGATACGGGCCCCGAAAGGCACGACGGACGCTCTGATGTTATCCAATGGGAAAAAGCGTCAACTTCGGAGTGCCGTCACTATGCCGCCCTGTAAAATTTTTTCACCAAACCACAAAAAGGCACATCAGTGTGATGTTGGCTTTCTTTCCTCCAAATTTCAGCACAAAATACCAAATCAGTATTTTGCAGCAAGGTGGCAAAGTATTCCTGTAATGCGACGGATGCCGTAATGTTGTCCTAAGGGAAAAAGTGTCAAATTTGGAGTGCTGTAACTTTGCCGCCCTGTAATATATTTTTACCAAAACAGTGAAAAACACATCTGTGAGATGTTGGCTGTGATCCCTCCAAAATTCAGCCCAAAAGACTAAATTGTTCTTTTGCAGCAGGGTAGCAAAGAATTGCTGTCATTTTGCCATAGCCTGGAAAAGTACTGTTGAACTTTGCGACAGCTTTCGCAAATTCATTCGACAGTGTCGAAAGTGAGAAAGTACTTTGCGAAAGTACTTTTTCCAGAAATTTGAAAAACATATTTCTGGGGTGTTTTACCCCAAAATAAAGACATGCCTAGCATCCTCAGGGTCCGACTAGGTGAATACAAAATGAATTAGGTTGCTAGAGTGTCCCACATTTAAATGGCAAGCATTTTTCTGATCACCAACTGAAAACAAAATGGTGGATTTGCAAAAGTAAAAGGGCCATTTGTGAAAGTAAAAAGTGCATTTGCGACACTTTCGAACATTTTGTTAACTTTTCCCATTGACTTATAATGGGAACTTGTTTTTTGAATAACATTTGAACCGTTCAATATTTTTTCACAAAATCTTCAAAAGGCACATTGGGGACCCTGGCTGCACATTCCCTGAAGTTTTCAGGCCGGTCGCAGAAACTGTGTGACCTGTAGGCGAGACAAAGTAATCACAAAAAAGCATAATTGCAAAATTGTTTGTTGCATAATATTTCCGCCGCCATATATCTGACTGGTACAAAACTTGGGAGATCCTAAGATCTACCATGCCCCTTTTTATTTACCACATTTCAGGCAAATCTGTTGAATGGTGGCAAAGTTATTAAGGTGCAAAATTTGACCCTTTAACCTTAAAAAGTGCTACTATCATCCTTAACTATGGTAGCACTATTGTGCTACCATTATATATATATATATATATATATATATATATATATATATATATATATATATATAGCATGCTCTCTTTATTTTTTATTTATGTCTCAACAAGAAAACATACAAATAAAGTAACACATGAAGGGTACAGTAATAGTTCCTCCAACACATTCTCTTACAAAAGCAGATTGTGATACAATCACATGAGGTACTGTACAACATAGAGGGAAGTACCCACATAAAAAGTACAGTAGTAACACCAAATTTGTCTAGTGCACTTACCCGGTCAACAAAAACTAAATAAATAAAATAAATAAATAGTCAAGGGCTTTTTAAGGATGTTTGAAAATCACTGTTGAGAATTGAGAATCCTTTTTTAGGGATTTTCTTTTGCTAGTGTGTTCACTGCTGCCATGAGAGGGTGCTTCCATCTGATAGTCTAGTTGAAAATCCACTAGGTAACACTTAAATACTGTAATAGGAACTGGCCTCTATGTGTGGGTATAACAAAAAGAATTTTAAAGGATTTTGTCCCTAATTTTTTGAAGGATAAATGGGGAATCTCACAAAATTGCTTGACAATTTCTGTGCTACTACTGTAATTTGAATATTGTCCCAACTGTTCACTCTATCTCTCTATACATATATATATATGTAGAATGATACATATATAGATACACACACACACACACACACACACACACACACACAATGGTAATGTTTTGCTTTTGCAGCTACTTAGAAAAATAAAGGTAGCAGCAATTCAAGTCTGTATTCCATAGGGTAATCAGTGCTACTCAATAATGTATTTTTTCTCATTTATCATGTGTTGTGTGCTTTAGTCACTTTCATATTCAGTTTGACCTGGGATAAAAATTTAATTGGCCAGCTCTGATTAGAAGGGGAAAATACTAGATCTTTAAGCTATTATCGTCTTAGGAACTGTTGGGAGGAAAACATTTTCTGTACCCTCCATGCTTAATTTCATATTGAATTTCACTTTCAGCATTATTGAGAAAGGAAATTCATTGTTTTACTTCACTTTGAAATCCAATTACACTGTTTTTCCCAGTACACTATCAAAGCCAGTGTAGCAGTACTAAATGCTTAAATCACTCAAGGCAATTTCAGAAAGGATTATATAGGACCTACATAATGATTTCTATTTGTAATGTGCTCTGTTATGGCTGCAACATATAACAAACATTTTACTTTGTTCTTTATGAAACAAAGAACATTTTTATTAACTTTGCTAATGAAATGTGATGTACTCCCGGCTGACACTGTCAGAAAACAATGCTGAAACCCTCTTTATAGGGTGAGGGCGCGATGCCTTTAAATAGCACTTTCTTTACTACAGCTGCAGATTACTTTATCTCAGATTCCGAATTTAGAAAGAATGCAATCATCACAGGATGTAGGATCAAAACATACACTGTAAAACCATTAGCTGCATAAAAACAGAATATGTAATATGCAAATCAAGGGTGCTGTTATGCTCACCTTAAAAAATGCTGTAGAAGTAAACAAAGTACACACTGCTTATCAAATTGCTTACTACACAAGAAAATTCAAGAATGTCTCCAGTGGGGAATACCCCAAAAGTTTAAGACAACACTTTACTAATATCTCACATTCCTCTCCCAGTTTAAGCAGTGACCTGAGACTAATATATCATAATTTAATGAAATGGGATTTAAAGATGCAAGGAAGTAGCCCTACCATCTAAATGGATGAGAACATAGTAGATTAAAATGTAGCAGGACACATACTGAGTTACACAATGGTGCACTACTTGATCACAATGCTCACGTTGTGCTAGTGTGAAGTTTGCAACCCTTTCAAGCCATTCTCAGTTAGGTAACAAACATTCACCACGTCTTCAAAGTAATATGCTAGCAGTTGAGATGATTTTGGATGTACAATGAAAAAGGACCAAAGGAGCTTTACTGTGCCAAAGGTTTGTGGCCATTGCAATCTGGATCTCAGGCCACAAGTGACTTATTGAGTAACCACATGTTCGGTGAGCCACTCACACCATGCAAGTCAAGGTCAGATGGTACATGGGAATTGGGAGAGAGGGACCACTGGAGAGTAGAGATGACATACAGGAGGAGACTGGAATGCTAACTAGAGAGGGCATCTGCAGTGACTACTATGGGAATCTACATTGTTAAAGGGGAAGGGGGCCAGAATACTGTGGGATGGAAGTGGGAAATTGGGAGTGTCACTGTACCTAGGGACTGCTTGGAGTATGTTGATTTGGGGTTGGATATTCCTGAAACCAGGAATTACTGGTAATTTTAAGGGGAGTGGGAGGAGTGTGACATTTGGCATTTAGAGCTTCTTGAAAAATTATGGTGCTGGGTGGCTGCCTGGCACAACACATACAGTGCTACTATGAAGAAATGTGACATAAGTCTGTCACATATTGTACTGTTACACAGAAATGTAAGTGTATTCCATCCCCAGGGATGATAGGAGGCACACTCCTTTTAGCACCCTGCAACATTTGTATTGATACTTAGCATTCTGCATTACTTTTGAACGGGACTCTTTTCCCATGTGGTGGAAGCCTAGCATTTATGCTGCAATTTATGGGAGCAGCTAAATGGGCTGAATACAAACTACCTATTTTGCAGCACCCCCCTGTGTGATTAACAGCTGAGTCCAAAGTGACTTTGATTCTGAAAGAACGTATTAAAAAATTCAATAACAAGCTGAAACAGACTTGCAAAAATCAGTCATAAGCACAGTGTTCATAAACTGGAAACAGAACACTACTATATGTACTATACGGTTCTGTCATAGGGAAGAAGAATAACCTAGCAGTTTGAGACAAGGGAGCTTTGTATTTGGCGATGGAGGTAAGGACTGAATCTCAGCACTGGCACATACTTACTCAGTATGTGCCCCTGAGCAAGCTACTTACTGTCCCTGTGCTTAATCTTTTTTTTTTTTCTCAGACCTTAACCACTCTGGGTTTTCCTTTTACATCCGTCAATATCCCTTAACCTCATTGTATGTGCCTAGTGGTTGCTGCAACTGTTACTTATTTGAAAGGCATTTCAGGACAAAGTGTACCTGATATGTCCATACAGTGTGGTCTAACAGTAAGAGTACTGACCTGATAATCAGGATGATAGGTTCAGATCTTACCAGAACCACTGACTCACTCTGAGACCATGCGCTAATTAATGAACCTTCCTGTACTTCACTCATTCATGCTGCAAAGTGGGTAGAAGCAGAACCTCACTGAAAATCATATACTGCATATTAGCTTACACATCCAGGGTAAAACATTTCTAACCAATATTCCTTCACTTCATGTCATTAAGCCTTGTAGTTCTTTCTCAGTACATCCTTTGCAGATATCCTTCTTGGTTCTCTTAAATTGAAATTCTCTTTTATCTCTGATTTTGTTTGAGTGTTGTGTTGAGAAGCCTTCCTTGACATGTCTCAAATCTCCAGTTTTCTCTTTCGATTTGCATGGACTGTCACTTAAACACCCTGTGCTTAAGTCTTTTTCTTTCTCTGTATCTACCCCATGTTTCACAAACTACCTGTATATGCCTAGCAGCTACTTTCTGCTGTTGCTGAACTGTAAAAGGCTTTAGGATACAGTGTGTATGAAAAGCATTAAGTAAAATGGAATTATTTTTCTTTCATCCTGCCATGTACTGTTTTATCCTAAAAGATTATTTTTAGTGTATCCAATGTTTGTTTTACTTAGGCATGGGGGTACTGAAATACCCAACCTTAAATATTGCCTGTAGGTACCTATAAACTACTCAGACTTACTCTAAAAATACCCTAATGAAAAATGGTTAGTTGATCCGGGTCGGCCAGTTACTACCCTATTCTACTACCCCATTAGC
Organism: Neoceratodus forsteri; assembly: GCA_016271365.2. Lineage (NCBI taxonomy): Eukaryota > Metazoa > Chordata > Ceratodontiformes > Ceratodontidae > Neoceratodus > Neoceratodus forsteri. Next base: position 108,137,514 of record CM057456.1, on the reverse strand, counting down.
CTACCTTGACCATAACAAAAATGTGAAAGCCTGTTTTTGAATGTAGGTTGTATACTATTACACTGTTTGTTAGGTACTTTTAGCCCTGTCATTTATAAGGGAGGTACAAGAGGTGCAGCTGCTCTGACTGAGCCTGCTGCTGTTTTCAAAAATTATACCCATGGTGGGCATTGGCTAAGACAAGTACAACAGGCACAACTGCTTTAAGTAACTCTGCTACTGTTTCCAAACATTATACCCATGGCAGGCATTATGAGGCAGGTACAAGAGACACAGCTGCTGTAAATGAACCTGCAGCTGTTTCAAGAAATTATACCCATGGTGGGAATTGATGAGGCAGGTCCTAGAGGTGCAGCTGCTCTGTTTGAGCCTGTTGTGTTTTCAAATATTATACCCACGGTGGGCATTGATGAGGCAAATGTGAGGGGTGCAGCTGCTCTGAATAAACATGCTGCTGTTTCCAAAAATTATACCCATGGTGTGCATTGATAAGGTAGGTGCTAGAGGCACATTTGCTCTGAGTGAGCCTACTGCTGTTTCCAAAAATGATACCCATGGCAGGCATTGACAAGGTAAGTAGGAGAGGAGCAGCTCCTCTGAGAGATTGCTGCTGTTTCCAAAAATTTTAGCCATGGTGAACATCAAACATAATAAACTGATGATTGACAAAACTAAGAGTAGTGTAGTACATGTGGCTGGCATGGTGGCAGTGGTGGCAATGGCATATTTTGTTCGTAGTACTTGTCTAAGGAGAATTACAGTAAAACTGAGGGAAAGTGATGCCAATCGAAGAAACTGCAGTAACAACTATGCTATCAGGAATGTAAGTTATTAGCAACAGTCCTTCCAGAATTTATTTAGTGCTCATACAGAGCATGACTGGAACAGTATTTGATATATGGGACATGTTTGACAAGAAAATGTAAAAAATTAAAAAGTAAGTGAATTCCAATTTCAGTAATGGTGCCAACATTGTCGGAAAAATGACAGACATGTCTGTTTGTCCATGAACCGTCTGTGACCATGGTATGATTTCTGTCACTGGGACAGTTGTAACTGCTAAGAGAGAGATGTGTTAGGAATGTTGTGTTTCCAAATTTGGCAGCATGCCACTCCACATAGGATTTTCTATTTGTTTTGTACACAACCTAGTTATCATATTGAGTGTCACTGTTTGTAGGCATTTTGTTCATGTTCAGGGTCAGAATCACATAATTCAGTGTTTGGGACAATTGGGACATTTTCAGCATTCATTCTGAGATATGTAAACAGTTCCACAGTTACAGGACTTAGTAGTGTTCTTTGGTCAGTGACTATTCTCTAGCTGCACTAAATATGCGTTCTGAATATACACTTGAAGTTGAACAACTGAGATACATTATTGCAAGATCTGCTATTTCTGGCCATATTCTTCTCTTGTTTCCAGTATAGAGCAATGGATCTTCCTTGAGACCAATCACAGTTTGGTTTACAAAATACTCTTGGATCATTGTGCTGTGTGAGACGGTTACCAGTCTGGCAGATGAACAAGATGCACTTTCTTTACAGGATACTAGTCGATGTTGTTGCAGGTGACTCAGAATTGATCTTCCTTCTGATCTGTAACATAGGATGCCCAAGAAGTAGCTGTAGATGTCCTTTCCCTTGCTAATGACACTGGTGGTTGTGAAGAATTTATAGATGTGATATTGTCAGTGCCAGAGACGCAGTCTGATGGTTCGGCAGAGTCTGACTGGTATACATCAGTTAATGGTGTGGGTGGAGCAATTTCACATTTGGTTAGCAAAAGATCTCTGCAATACTCAGTGTGTTCCCCTGCAGGAAGAATGGCTTCAAAGCTCACCTTAAAGTGGAGATCTTGCAAAATAGTCAACACATTGGTGTCATTCTTAAACATGGCATACGGAAGAATTTGACTCAGAGTTGCACTGTGTGCACTGACATCACCTGTGGCAGCCTCAAATGGCTCCAATAAGGTGATGAAGGATTCAAGTAGACTCCAACTGCTGGAACTGAGCATGGTGTCTACTTTTTCTAATTGATGCTGCATGGTGTTGTCATATACAGCTTTTTCTGTTCAAGAAGTCTTTTGCGAAATGTAAAATGCTGAATTCCCGCATGTTAGAACTTCCTGCTTTAATGTATGCAGTGGTAAGTTGTTTGACCTCTACAACCCCTTCAGGATTTTTTGTACTTTCACAGAGTGGCTGAAATGCCCACATGTTTTCCTAGCAAGACCTAGCAGGTTTTCAGCATTTCTGTCTCCATTTAAGAAATTATGGATGAGAAGATTTAAACAATTTGCAAAACAAGGTATGTATTGGTAGTTGTAGTCTCTAACAGCTTTGACTATGTTGGCACCATTATCTGACACTACGTACCCTGGAGATAAGAAATACGGAGTGAGTCATTTCTGGAATTGTTTTTCAAGCTCCTGCAAAATGTTCACAGCAGTGTGGTTTTCCTCAGAAGTGTTGACACAATATACAGCATGCTTCCTACTGCTTAAGATAGAGTGGGGATTATTACTTTCTGACTGAAAACTTGCACAATGAGCTATAACAGTCAAGCAGTCAAATGTTTTTTGGCTTGTCCATATATCTGTAGTTATGTGAACCTGCTTCACCTCAAAAAGTTTCAACTGCTTAATGACTTGAGGACACACCAAGTAACACAACTGTGGAACAGCCTTTTTCAAGAAATATGTTTGACAGGGAACAGTGTATGGTGGTTCAATGCTGTTCATGAACTTGAGGAAACCTTTTTGGGCAACAGAAGAAAAAGGGAGTTGACAATCAGCCAGCAGCTTTGCAATAGCTTAATTTAACAGCCTGCATGTTGGATGCTGGCAGGTAATTTTTTATCTTATTGCAACACTTTCTTTTAATGTTAGTTGATGAGATTTTTTTTATTTTTTGGGGAATATATTTTTCATGCTTTTTTCAAGTGGAGTACTACTTTGGTATTTTCCAGTGCTTGATTTTTATTTAGCATTTGATTAGATTTCCCAGCTCAGAGGGTGAAAATAGATAAAGTTATGATAGAAGACATCTAAAAGATGCAAACAAGAGAGAGATGCTGCTGACGGGGGACTTCAGTCTTCCAGATACCGATTGGAGTATCCGATTCCCAGCTACAGCTTCAGCTCAGAGCAGAGACATCCTGGACTCCCTGCATGGGGCATTCCTCAAGCAGCAAGTAGGAAAACCTACTTGAGGGGGAGCAATATTGGATCTTGTTTTCACCTGTGGGGACAGTGTTGAAGATGCCATTGTATGTGATTACCTGGGGACCAGTGATCATCATACAGTATGGTTCACTACAAGAACTGTAGCAGCATCTTGTCGCACAAAGGAAAGGCTTTTGGACTTCAAAAGGGCTGATTTCAAAAAGATGGAAGAATTTCTCAGAGGTGCCCTGTGAGGGGATGAGAATTTGGGAGAAGTAAAGGAAAAATGGACAAACATAAATGGGGCCATAGTAAAGGCAACTGACTTCTGCATCAGATGAGTTATCAAAAGAAAGAGGAAAAGGAGACTAATATAGTTTAAACAAGCATTTGTCAATGCCGAATGCTGTCGTGCTGGCATTGGCATTGCCAGTGCCAGAGCTAGAGATGCATAATAGGAATGGCAGTGAAGTATTGAAGTGATGCCAACCCCACCCCCACCCTGTAGAGAGTGACAGGCATTGGGGTGTGCCTTTGGGTTGTCAGCTATAACGCACATGCCATTGTGCCTCACCCTACCCTGTAGACACTGGGAAGTGTTGTGTTGTGCTTTGGGATCTTTGGGCATTATACTTACCCCATTCCATAAGGAAATACACTGACAAGGATGCAGTATAGGAACATTGGGTGAACTTTGTGGCTGAATAGTGCAAGGCACACCACGATGCCTGTCAATGGCTGCAGGGTGGGGTGAGGGGTGGAATGGCATAAGCATTACATCCGATGATCCCAAGTCACACCACTGACGTCTGTCAGTCTGTACCTGGTGGAGTGCTACAGTTGGAAACTCTAACACCATAGGCATGTGGTGGTAGTTTCACTCCACATTTTCAACATGGGCTACTTGTCAGGCCACCTCATGAAAAGCTACACAGTCACTTTCTTAGCTGAAAGGTGCTTTTGCAAGCAGTTGTGCCATTTGGTGACAGAGGGACAAAAACACATTTTTGGGCAGGATGTGGAGAATGACAACTGTATTGTTCACGAGGAGGCATAAAAAAATGGCAACATTGAAAATCTGGAGTGACAATATGAAATATTGGTGAAGCAATGTGCATGCATACAAACTGCACAACACACTTCTGTAACTCAATTGTTTTTTGGAGTTTGGTAGCCACATTTATAACATAGATATTTTGGGACCTTTCCTTATGAACAGTGGTGGTGCAATTTTGTTAATCTGTCCTAAAAGTTGATTTCCCACAGTGACCACACCATTGTGTGCCACAGGTGTGGAAACACATTTTGGGCAGGATGTGAAAAATGGCAGCTGTATTGTTCATAAGGAGCTGTGACAAAATGCCAGTGCTGAAAATCTGGAATGGAAATATGCAGATTTGCGCAGTTACAAGGGTGCGTGGAAATTGTGCAACGCACGCTTGCAACACAGTCATTTTATGGAGTTTCAGCACCAAATTTTCAACATAGGCATTTTAGGACCTCTGCTCATGAACAGTTTCACTGTCATTTCCTCAAACTGTCCCAAAAAGTGATTTTGCACAGTGACCGCGCTATTCTGCGCCGGATGTGCAAAAACACATTTCAGGCAGGATATGTAAAATGACAGCAGTACTGTTCATCAGGAGGTGTGGAAAAATGGCAAGTATGAAAATCTGGAGTGAAAATATTACAAATTCATGACGTTATGAGCGTGCATAGAAACAGCGCCACATGTGCTCATTAAAACAGCCATTTTGGGGAGTTTTGTCACCAAATTTGCAACATAGGCTTTTTGAGAGCTCCCCTTATGAACACTAGCACTGTCATTTTGTTACTTGGTCCCAAAAGATGATTCCATGCAGTGATCACAAAATCAACTTTTGGGACCGAATAATGCTATGACAGTGTCGGAATTCATGAGGAGGGGTCCCAAAAAACCCATGTTGAAAATTTGGTGCCAAGATTCTGCAAAATGCCTGAGATATGCATCAAAGTCGAAAAAAAAACACTATTTATTCCATTATACAGCTTAATGGCATTTTCTCAGTTCGTGGTCGGTTTGAAGAGTGCAGACATGTTCCTAGTCCACTGAAGATCATTGAGCCAGACTCCGCAGGTAAGTATGGGGTGAAGTGGGTGTGGGGAGGCAGGGTGCACAGTGGGTGGGCACAGGTTGTGGGAGGTGGCAGGGAGACCACCAAGGGACCATTTCCTTTTTCCACAGGTACAAAAAAAAACAAAACATTGCAGGACCATTTTTCTGTTTACAGGGGCATGTGGCACGCTGGGGTGGGCTCCCAGCGTGCCAACGGAGACTTGTTTTTTTGGGGGGCACCTGTAGCCAATGGGGATTGGCACCCCATTTGGCACACAACAAAAGGGGGAGGTTACTTTATGCCGATGGGGATTGGGCACCCCCATCAGCACACAAGGAAAGCGGGGGGCAAGAGCTGAGGGGGATTGAGTACCCCTCTTGGAAAATGGGGGGTTCTTTATGCCAACAGGAAGTGGGTTCCCCCATTGGCACATACATTGAGGGCAGCATAAGCTGACAGGGGGATTGGGCACCCCTGAAGTCAGCAGTTTTGTGGGTAGTGTGCCGCCATGTTTGTGTTTATGGGTAAGCACGTTGGGAGGTTTGCTGAATGTGATGAGTTTTGCTCACAATGCAGCGGACCATTCCTTAGATATGCTCATGTGGGTGGCGTGGTGCCGACATGCAGGCTGATTGGGGAATGAGGGACGCACCAACTGATGCATGCCCTGCATTATCCCAACAGTGACCACACCTCCAAATCTGCACTACCACAAGATGTTGGCTGCGCAAATGTGCCAACATAAAAAGAGGTAGCTAGAAAGGTTAGGATCAAAAAGTTAGCACTCAGGATGTCTAAGGAGTCACAGAGGGAGGAAGATAGGGAGGTGTATCAAATTTAGCAGAGAGAGGCAGGGAAAGCTGCCAGGTGTACAAAAGTGCAAATGGAGGAAAAAATAGCCCAGGCAGTAAAGATAAGACTAGATGGATCTTTTGGTCCCCTTCTGCCATCAATTTCTATGTATCTATGTACCTATATAAGACTTTTGTTAGATAAATAAATGAAAGAAGGAAGCAGCAGATTAAAGGGGGAAGGAGGGGTTTGTGTTTAAGGGGATCAAGAAAAAGCAGTCATCCTGAACAAATACTTTTGTTCAGTGTTCACATTGGAAGGGGAAGGCAAGGGACCACAGATTAAGGCAGGGGAATTGAAGGAAGGGAGGTAGACACAATCCCACTTACAGTGTAAAGAGCCATAAATGAACTAGCACATCTGAAAGTGGATAAGGCTATGGGTCCAGATGGGATACATCCCAGGATATTGAAGGAGCTCAGGGAGGTGCTAGCTGTCCTTCTGACTGTCTTGTTCAACCACTTACTGGAGACTGGAATGGTGCTGGAGAACTGGAGAAGGTCTGATGTAGTCCAACTTCACAAAAGTGGCAGCAGGGAGGAGGCTAGTACTGTAATTATAGACCAGTCAGCCTGACTTCTGTGGTTGGGAAATTAATGGAGTCACTAATAAAGGAAAGGATAGGGGAATATCTTGAAGCCAGGGCCTTACAGGACACAAGACTTATGTGGCACACTGGGAGCCCACCCCAGTGGGCCTAAATTTTTATTTTTCAGTCCTGTAAATGAAGAAAACCATCCCTCAAAGTCTTTTTTTTTCCCTGTAATGAAGAAAATGGTCAATCTTGGTCTCCCCATCCCCCATCCCAACCCTTTCTCTGTGCACCAACCTCCCCACACCCCCTCACGCATACTTACCCTATGGACATTGTTAGCCATGATCTTCTCTGGACCGGTAGATGTCTGCACTCTTCAAAGCTGAACTGCAAAATGAGGAATTGGGAAAGCGCTGTATAATGGGACTGAATGGGGGGGGTTCAACTTAGGTTGACATCTTGCCCAATTTTAGTAATTTTGGCCCCAAATTTTCAACTTGGAGTTCCGGGGACTCCTCCTAATGAACACCATCACTGTCAGTTTGTTTCTCTTTCCTGAAAGGTGATTTTGCAGTTGCTGAGCAGAATCACCTCTTGGGACTGATTCACAAAATGACTGTGCCACTGTTCATGAGGAGGAGTCCCAAAAAGCCCATGTTGCAATTTGGTTAAAAAAAATCCCCAAAATGACAGGGTTATGAGCATGCATTGCACAGTTTCTATGTACGCTCCTAACTTCACCAATTTTTAATATTTTCTCTCCAGATTCTCAACATTGCAATTTGTTAACACCTCCTTATGAACAGTACAGCTGTCATTTTTCTTATCCTGCCCAAAATCTGTTTTCGCAACTGTGGCACAGAATGGCATAGTCGCTGCATGAAATCAACTTTTGGGATGGATTAACAAAACGACAGTGCCACTGTTCATGATGGGAGGACCCATAAGGCCAATGTTGAAAATTTTGGGAAAAAATTCAAAAAAATTACTGCGTTATGGGTGTGCATTGCGCACTTTCTATGCATGCTCGTAACTGCCAATTTTTCATATTTTCACTCCAGATTTCCAACATTGCCAGTTTTTTCACACTATGCTATGAACAGAACAGCTGTCATTTTGCACATCCTCTCCAGAATGTGATTTTACACCTGTGGTGCAGAATGGCATGGTCACTGTGCGAAATCAACTTTTGGTATGGATTAACAAAATCACATTTGTTCTCTTCATGAGGGGAGGTCCTGTAATGCTGATGTTAAAAATTTGGAGAAAAAATTCTAAAAAATGAACATGTTATGAGCGTGCATTGCACAGTTTCTAAGCACACTCATTACTTTTCCAGTGTTTCCCACTTTTCTCGTGACCTGCCAAATTTCATGGGAATCCATCAAGTAGTTTCTGATATATCAAGTGTTGAAAAAAACAGAAAAATACAGTTTTTTAACATTTCTTTGTCATCCTGGATCTCAGAAATGGTTTAAGGTTTTGGTCTGAAATTTTCAGTGATGAAAGCCTTTGGGTCACCTTTTGAAGGTTTGGTGAAAAAATATGAATCTGTTCAAAAGTTATGATAATTTTACATTTTCCCATTATTTCCTATGGGGAAATTTATATGGCAGGCATGAAAAATATATTTTTCGCACAGTACAGTAGTGTGTGCACAATACCAGCTTCTTTTCGAAAGAAGGCTGGTTGTGTGAGCACAATAGCAGTACTGTACGCACAATACCAGTTTCTTTTCACAAAGAAGGCTGGTACTGTGTGCACAGTTCACCATTCATACTAACATACTAACATACTAAAATGCCAGCAGAATAGGCCTAATGGTCTTTCGTGTCTGCTCGTTTGGTCAGCCCCCACCCTGGGTGCTGACCTTGCTGTCCACCTCGCCTTCTCTGGCTTCTCCCTTCCCAGTTCTGGATATTCTTGCTGCATTGGATTTTGCTTCCTGAACCCTTCCCCTGTAACTGTCCCACCCCCTCTTGAACCCCTCCACTGTCTCTGCCTCCACCAGCCCCCTAGGTAGTGCATTCCATGGCTCTACCACCCTCTCAGTGAAGTAGCACCTCCTCCTTTCTCCCCTGAATCTTCCCCCCTCCAGCTTCCACCCATGCCCTCTAGTGGCCCTCCTCCTTCCTTCAAGCACCTCACTGTTCCTCCCTATTTACCCTCTTCATGTACCTGAAGACCTCTATCATGTCCCCCGGTCCCTTCTCTCTTCCAAAGTGTACATATTTAGCTCTTCGAGCCTCTCTCATAGGTCCTGTCCCCAAGCCCCAAATCATTTTGTTGCCTCCTCTGGACCCTCTCCAGGAGGTTAATATCCTCTTTAAGTGCGCGGCCTCCAAACTGCATGCAGTACTCCAGGTGCGGCCTCACCAAGCAGTTATACAGAGGAGTATCACTTCCCTCCTTCTGGAGGTGATCCCCTAGTGATGCATCCCAGCATCCTGTTGGCCTTGCTGCTGCCCTCCTACAAGTCTCAGAGTTGTTCATCTTGACATCCACCACCACCTCCAGGTCCCTCTCAGCCATTGAGACTTGTAGTATTTCCCCAGGGTGTACACTTGGCCTGGGTTTCTGGCCCCAGGTGGAGTACCTTGCATTTCCCTGCATTAAACCTCAGCTTCCACTTTCTAGACCATCTTTCCAGAGCCTCCAGGTCCCCCTGCAGGGCCACCCTCCCCTCCTCCCCATCCACCACCGCCCTCAGTTTGAGTCATCTGCAAAGAGACTCATCTCACTCCTGATTCCTGTCCTTATGTCAGATACGTGGGCGTTGAACAGAACATTCAATCAATTGAGCTGTGTTGCATCTGCCATCTTGTTTACTGCTTAGCAAGGATTTTGATTGCCGAACGTTTAAAAAAACAAACAAAAAAAAACCATCAGAACACAGCTAAAGAGGACCCCTTCAGGTGTATCCCGTTTTCTTTTTTTATTATTATTTTATGTTGGGTGCCAGCTTATACAGAGAATGGCTTCTAGTCCATTCTCTGTATGAGAATACCGGTATTTTCTTGACTTCTGCAATCACAGCTGGAACTTGTGCTTCTGGCTGCAGAGTCAAGGAAGACCCGCTCTGACTGACATTGGGTGCCCAATCCACGTGTCGGTATGTATCCCTGACACACAAACACATAGTTATTTAGCACACTGGGAGCCCACCCCAGTGTGCCCAAATGTATTTATTGTTTTAAAACCCTGTTAAAGAAAGAAAACTGAGCCCCAGTGTATTTTCTTTGATGCAGAATCCTGCATTGAAATTGTGATAATTTTGATGCAGGATCCTGCATCAAACTTTCTGCACCAATATCAGGGTGCCCAATCCCTCTGTCAGTGTTTACCCCCCTCCCAACATTGTGATACACTGGGAGCCCACCCCAGTGTACTCAGATTAATGTTTTTTTATACAACTCTGACACTGGGATGCCCACTCCTGGTGTCAGAAGCCTCCCCCAGCCCACTTACATTGGTGATGGGGGTACCCAATCCCTCTGTCAACATAATGTAAACACCCCATCTCATGTAGCATATAGGGAACCCAACCCAGTGTACCCAAATTTGTATTATTTTTTCCTGTAAATGAAGAAAACTATCCCCTAAGTCTTTTTTTTTAACTTGAAATGAAGAAACGGTCCATTGTCATCTCTTCTGTCCCCCTCCCCCATCCTCACCCTCCCTCTGTTAACCCACCTTCCTGCACCCCCCATTACCTATACTTATTCTACTGAGATTGGGGGCAGCGATCTTCTCTGGACCGAGGACACATCTGCACTCTTCAAAGTCCAAACACAAACTGAAGAAATCGAGGTAAGCCATATAATGAAAGTCAAGGGGGGGGTCAACTTATGTTGATATCTCAGCTATTTTTAGGAATTTTGGCCCCAAATCTTCAACATGGGGTTCTTGGGACCCCACTTTGTGAACACTGGCACTGTCATTTCGTTTCTCAGTCCCAAAAGGTCATTTTGTGGTCACTGCGTGGAATCACCTTTTGGGATCAATTCACAAAACAACACTGCCATTGTTCATGAGATCCCAAAAAGCCCATTTTCCAAATTTGGAGAAAAAATTCCCCAAAAATTGCTGTGTTATGAGTCTGCATTGAGCAGTTTGTACATACGCTCATAACTTCACCAATTTTTTAATATTTTCACTTCAATTTTTTAACATTGCCATTTTTCACACCTCCTTATGAACAGTACAGCTGTTATTTTGCACATCCTGCCTGTAATGTGTTGTCACACCTATGGTGCAGAATGGCATGGTTGCTGTGTGAAATCAACGTTTGGGGATGGATTAACAAAATCAAAGTTACACTGTTCATGAGGGGAGGTCCCAAAATGCTGAGGTTGAAAATTTGGTGAAAAAATCCAAAAAATGTCCACATTACAAACATACATTGCTCAGTTTCTATGCACACTTTAACTTCAACAATTTGTCAGATTTTAAGCATTGCAATTTTTCCACACCACCCCATGAATAGTACAGCTATCTTTTTTTTCAAATCCTGCCAAAAATGTTTATCCACACCTGTTGTGCAAAAACGGTGATACAGTTGAGCGGAATTACATTTTGACAGGGGTTGGAAAGTTTTCTGTACTGGGTACATGCAGTGAGGTTATAAGAAGGTTATGCTGAACATTTGGGGTGACAATTATTTAAGATGGCACAGTTATGACTATTTATTGCAATTTCACTATGCATGCTCGTAACTTAATGTGAGGAAGCGCAAGGGTCAGGGGCATGGTTGTGCCACTGTAGTTAGGGTTGAGTAGGCTGTATAATGTTAAACCCCATTTTTTGCAATCTAATAATTTTGCAGCCATTAAACAGATATGCATGAAATTTTCCATGTATGGGCTTGTGGATTAGATCTCTAGATTTGCTTCTGGCTGGATCTATGGATCCCGAGTTCTGGACAATGCAAAATTACATTTTTGTGACTTTTTCCCTTTGGTTTAAATGGGGTTTTCTTCTGACACCTGTAGCACCCAGATGGTTTGGAATTGTCACATGAAATTTTCGGAGTAGAGAGTGGCTGGCCTACAGATGAGACTTTTGCTGGTTTGGAGTGAAAATATTAATCAATTCAAAAGTTATTTCATTTTAAAATTTTCATTCATTGGTTCTGAGCATGCTCAGTAAGCACTTCAAGATATCTGTATGAAACAAAAAAATATATTTTTTTTATATTGACATCATCCTTTTTCATGACTGGAAAATCTTTTTCATTTGGCTGCCATCTTGTTTTCCATTTTTCCTAAAAATTCTAATTTGAAAATCAACAAAAGTTACATTCTGGGGAGCAACCAACACATGGATCTTGTTTATTGGGACCCCCTTAGCTGGGTTCTGCACTTTACTGCTCTAGTAATGCCCTTAAAATATATTGTTGTTAAGATAATACATCTTTCTTGTATTGCGTGATGCGAATAAAGATTCTTTTCATATCACAAGTGACAGAAAAGATCTTTTTTCATGAGGAAAACCTCATTTTTTGTTTGTGGGCATCATTTTCCCTGGTGTCTAGTTGAATCTTCCACCCTTCGATGGCTGTTCCAGTAATAACATAATTTTTCCCTGGTGTCTAGTGGTGCCTCCCATCCTCCAATTCACCTCCCCTTTCACCATTTTTCTCTGGTGTCTAGTGACTCCCTCCAACTTCAGATCAGATCACCACCCCCATAATTATTTGTCAGTTGCCTGGTGTCTAGATGGTCCCCCCCACCGCTCTACAATTGCCACACACCCTTAATTTCTACCTGTTTTTTACTACCTGGCCCATTTAAAAAAAGTACATTTTATATTGGGTTTATACACAGTGGCCAAGATATTCAGAATTGCGCCAAAGGCCAGCGCAAGTCTGGTGCAGCACAAGTCAGATGCACCATGGCAAAGTGGGTGCCATATTCAGAAGTTGTGCCACCTGACTTGCACCAGTGCAAGTCAGCTGAATATGGCAAGGATGCACCATTGCGCAACCAGAGATGTGCCAGTGCAACCATTGAAGCACAGAACAATCCTGCACACAACCCCAGGGGGCAGTGCAAATGCAAGAGACCCAGGGACACAGCCAAGGAAGCACAGTGGCAATGGGCACAGGAACCCACCAGCAGGGCACACCAGTGTACACACAGGCATGGAGCAGGAGGGAACACTATTCAACACATGACAGAGCACAGCCACCAACAGAGGTGCTGTGCACTGAACCAACCATAGCCGGTCCACTGCCGTGCGACAGGAGCAGGCACCAGAACAGCACCCCAAAACACAATTATGGCCCAGCCACCAGGTGACAGGTGAGGACAATGGCCTGTGCAAAGTCCCCCCACAGGCCAGCTGGCCATGGTCAACACCAGTCCACAGTGGGCATCTACCCCATGTCCCTGGACTCAAACACACCCATGCCCCACACCCCCACAGGCAGCACCAACACCAGGCATTGAATGAGGCAGGACCCAATCAGGTGGCCACACTCTACGAGACTGGTAGGGCAACAATGGATGCAGACATCCACACCCCAGCAAATGGACTAGTCCAGCAGGACACCTAGGTCCATGCGCAACCCCCATGCCCCCACCTGCCTGCCTCTCCACCCCTGACCACAGCCCCATGGTGACTGTGAAGAGACACAACACAGCCACAGAACCAGGGAGACAATTCCCACCACAACATGACACACCACTGTACACAACATGGAACCCCAGTAACCTCACAAGTGCCCCTCAGTGCCATCAACATGGACCAACACCTGATCACTGCAGCATGGCTCCACATGCCACCTGCAAAGCAGACACAGACACAGGCATGTAGCAAAATAAACGCTTTATAACATTTTAAACACAGAGGTCAAAATACAACTGAACAGGGGTCAGGGATAGGGGAGGTAGAATTTAAGATGGGGACAGGTAACAAGGGCTGTACAATAGGAAGGGGGACTGTAGGGGACTAGGGATAGTGAAGGAAAAGGGGGCTATATACAAGACAGGCCAAATGGCAGCCATGCCTGGACAGCCCTCTGCACCGCAGCTCCCTCCATATGGCTGTTGTCACCCTCTGGATGGACATGACCACCAATAGGACCCTATGCATCACCAGGAGTATCTGGCACAGTATCCTCACCTTAGCCCTTGGCACTCTTCTCACTGTTGGTGGTCTGACACCTAGGGGATGGGACAAGACAGGCAATCAGTGTGATGCCACAAGGACCCCTGCTCACCCACAATGCTCATTGGACAGCAGAGGGCACACACCCGTGGAGAGACTGGACTGGACCCTCACATGGAGGGCTACACCAGCCATCCACACGGCTCACCACAGTGGTGCAAAGAGGCAGATGGTGCAGTGCAACATGCACATGATTGCACTGTGATGGTCACATGGCACACAGCAATGGCAATGCCATAGCACAAATGATGGAAGCCAGGAGCATGCCCACCCCCCCAACAGCCAGTACACAGTGGCCAACGGACAGGCCACAGTGGCATGCACAATGGACTATGAGACACACACAGCTGTTCTGGCACATGGCAGAGGTGACCATGGTTGTAATCTGTCCCCACTGCTATCCCACAGTGACACAGATAAGGAATGTCACAATGTTTACCTGCCCCTCTCTGTACATCAGGTGCTGCCAGTTGTCTGCTAGGGAGCACTGCCCTTGCTGCCGCTGCTGCCCTGGCCCATCTGCAGTCCTCCGGCCCTGTGGAGGGAATGAAGAGAGATGGACATCAGTACACAATAAATCATGTTGAGCCCACCACCACCACACAGCCCACCATGCACTGGGCATGTCCCTGTCTGTCCTGAGGCTCCCATGCCAGCACAGTTGCAAAAAGTGCACCAGCCAAGATAGATGCACGACGCCTGCCAGAATGATGTACTCCGCACAGGCCATGGAGCGCAGCCATTCAACACTACAGTACTGCACCTGGTCATACATGCAACAGGTGCCCACCTACCTGGTTCTGGCACTGAACCTCTATGGATGAAGCCAGCAGTCTCAGGCAGTCAGGTTCCCTCCATCACAGGTCCCCATAGCTCTGATGGCACTGCTCTGGTGTGTGGCCCACACATTGTCCTCATCTCCAGGACCTCTGACACACTGTGCCTCACATACCCCCTGGCCTGATGGAGTGGCACATAGAAACATAGAAACATACAGGTTGATGGCAGATAAGGACCGCAAGGCCCATCCAGTCTGCCCATTTCTTTTTCTACGTTATAAATGTGCCATCGGCCTTTGCTCTGTCAGTGGCCTATCTATTCATACTCATCTGTATTGCTCCCTTATGCCTATCTGATGCCTGTTTGAAGCCCTGCACTGTATTCATAGCCACCACTTCCTGAGGTAGGCCATTCCATGCATCCACCACTCTTTCTGTGAAAAATAATTTCCTCACATTCCCCATTAATTGGCTTCCCTCTAATCTCATGCTGTGTCCTCTTGTCCTGCTATTTTTCTTATATTTAAACATGTTAGACTCTTTCACCTGGTTAATGCCCTTAAGGTGTTTGAATGTTTCGATCATATCACCTCTCTCCCTCCTTTGATCAAGGGTATACATATTGAGCTCCGTTAATCTGTCCTCATATGTCTTCTGAGGTAGTCCCTGCACCATTTTGGTTGCCCTTCTCTGGACTGCCTCAATTTGGTTAATGTCCTTGTGAAGGTGTGACCTCCAGTACTGCACGCAGTACTCCAGATGGGGCCTAACCAGTGTCTTGTAAAAAGAGGGATTGTTACCTCCCTCTAATGACTTGTGATACCCCTACTAATACACCCTAGCAGCCCCCTACCCTTACCTACTGCTTTAGGGGTCTGCTTGGATGATTTCAGATCATCAGTGATGGTGATGCCCAAGTCTCTTTCTTCCTTTGTGACTGCCAGCAACTCCCCTCCCAGCCTATAGGTGGCTTCAGGGTTTCTCTTTCCTATGTGTATGATCTTGCACTTCTTTGCACCTGGCCAAAAAGCTGCCCTCCATAGGGCTGCACCACGTTCACCAGGTTAATAAGTTCCACCTCTGACCAGTTGGTAGTGTTCCTACCAGCATCCTGCACCATGGTCACCAGCCGCAATGCAGAGGAAAATGGCCAAGAAACAGTGCATGTGCCTGCCACATGTGAAGGATGTGTGATAGGATACTCAAGGCTGCAATTGCACAGCATGTGGATGCATGGCCACAGTGCGCAGTGAGGGGCCATAGCGCAATCATGGGCATGCGCATCATGCCATGGCCTAGTGGGGGCACGGGGTCATGTACATAACCCTTAGGTCAGAGGTCATCACCCCACATGCAGTGCGCAGGTGTGCGATAGGGACTGCTGCCAGAAAGTGCTCGCATGCGTGATGCCATACCAGTTCCACATGCAGAGTGCCAAGGCATCACACATACTGTGCAAGATGCACAATTGCATTGTGGTCCATGTTGCACACATGTGCAGTGTGGGAACGTGCACCATGCATGCGCAGGTATTGCACCACGGAGTTGCTCTGGTGCAACCCCATTGCGCACAGTGCAAGTTCATGTTATTGACAGGCCGGATGCAGATCACCTCATTAACAGCTTATTTGCATGCATTGCACCTTATAAGCACCACGGAACAGCACAGGCCACAGACAGGTATTGCAACCCTTTAGGTAAGTGACTGGCAACATGGATGAACAGTGGTCTGTTACAACACTGCAACAGAGGGCTACACAGTGACGTGCTGACATTGACCCACTGTGCTGTTCATTTCCACAGGTGGAAGAATGTCAGGCAATGAAGCAGAGGAGAGTCAGGGGCCTGCATGCAAGTGCAGGCCCAACTTCACAACAGCTGAGACCACTGTCCTCTTTGAGGCCTATATGGACAGGGAGGGCCTACTCAGTGGTGCCATGGGCATGACGCTGGAGTGGGCTGTGGGCTGGGAGGAGGTGGCCTGATATGTGAACACCCCATGGCCGGCACCATCGCACTCCACAGAAGTGCAAGAAGAAGAAGGTTGGCACAGACAGGAGGTGCATTACAGACAAGGTTGTGGCCATATGGGCATCCGGCAGGGTGACCGGTGGTGGGCCAGTAACATTGTCACTGCTGATGGCCACAGAAGAGCTTGTGGCATCCACAATCAGACGCACGGTGGTGGATGGTGTGCCTGGTGGTGGCTTCCAGATGGGTGGCAGCCCTTCACTGCATGATGCGTATGGCCAGCCACCAGGTGTCCCTGGTGTGGGAGTGATGTGCAGGTGTGCCAGATACTGTGCCCACTGCCACATGAGTGTGTGAACATGGACAAACAGTGCAACACAGTGGCAGGTGGCAACAGCAGCATGCAGGAAGGGGGGGCCATGGGTAATGCTTCACCACTAACCCTCTGTGTTTGACTTGCAGCACCAGCATGCCACCTTGCGGACAATCAGGTGGAGGGGACTTTTGCCACATACATGGATGTCTGACCTTCAACATCCATGGGCATCCAGTGCCAGGACAGGTCATGTCTTGGTGGTGTTGGGCATGTGGATGCACTAGACATGGGGTCGGATGACTCCCTGGCTAGGTTCCTGCATGATGACAGCCTGGATGTGCTGTGTGCAGAGACTCAGCTTGGGATGTTGCCTGACACCGATGATGACCTTACTCTGGTACTGGACAGCATAGCGGTGGTGGTGGTGCCAGACATACCCCTTCCCACTACACAGGCACCAGCAGAGTCCAGTGCTGTGCCTGCAGCTCTACAGCTGCCTCCCATCCCCGCTGGAAAAGCGGTGTGTTCCACAACCACTGTGTCTGGCAGGGGTAGTGGTGGTGCTGTTGCAGTGGCAGTGCAGGGCACTGCCCAGCAGTCAGACAGTGGTGGCAGGATGTAGGTGACAATGGGCAGCATGACATGGTGCCCACCACCAGTGCACCGGAGGCACCGTACGCCCTGTACGGCCCACTATACAGCATCCATCTGAGCTGGAGGTTGTGCAGCATGCCATGACACCCCCAGCAGCTCAATGGGCTGGTCAGGAGGCCCAAGATGCCAAGAGGCTGACAGAGCACACCCGGTTACTGTGGACATCCATAGACAACCAGGCATCACTTGCCGCTGAGGTGTGTGATCTGCAGGCAGAGGTGCGCCAGCTGGTCAAGCAGCAGGACAGGGGGCAATGTGAGGCTTATGGATAGGCTCAGCCAGATGCGGGATGCCACAACTGCAGCATTGGACCTCATGACTGGTACCATTGTGCCATCAATGGACCACATGACTGGTACCATTGCAGCTGGGCTTGAGTCAGTGGTGGCCATTGAGCTCAGCATGGGCTAGCATTAGTGGTGGCCACTGAGCTCGGCCATGTGCAGAGAACTCGCCGCAGTGCACTGTCCACCCCACAGTCCCTGCATCTGGTGACCCCCACACAACGCATACTGGGCTCAGATGTTGGCATCCCAGACACCCCCAGGGCTGATCTGTTTGGTCTCGTCTACAACCCTATTCAGACACGGTCATGGTCCCACACATAAGTCCCTGGGGGGGGACATCTGACACACCCACTGTGGCCGAAGCACAGCATGCATCTGCTGGTCAGCCCCAGCATGGTTGCCCACATGGCTGTGGTGGTCATGGGACTGCATGATCAGAGTGACGTGTCTGCTGCCCTGACCTGCCATCCACTGCTCTTGCCACATACTCATGTGGGCAGTGGTGGTGGTGCAGCATGCATGTGCTGGCATGCATGTGCTGGCATGCATGTGTGTTGTGTTGCATGCCCCCTGTGTGTCTGGACCATGCTGCTGGGATGTGTGGCATGGATGTGATGATAGCAGATCTGCACCGGTCGTGCCTGTGCACCGGTGTCATGCTTATGATCCATGTCATGTTCCCCAATGTGTGTACGTGTAGATCTGTGTGTGTGTGTCTTTGTGCACCTGCCACTGCTGCATGTGTCTGTGTGTGTGTGCGTACCCACTTGCCAGTGGCTCTGCCATGTGTGTTGTGCGCCCCTGTCCCTGCATGCATACCACTGTGCACCTCCCTGCCACTTTGCTGTGTGCTGGCCTGTGTGGCCCATGCTTGTGTGTTGGTGCATTCACCTGCGTTGTCCATAATGCTCCCTTGCGATGGTGTCTTGGTGCCGTCTCACCTCCTGTACCACTCGTGGATCCCTCCTTCCAAGGGGTGGCTGCCCACCACCCTCCAGCCCTTTACCACCATCATCCCCACTACTGTCACCCTCATCAGCCTCAGCAACTATTCCACGGTCAATGGCCATGTTGTGCAGGATGCAGCAGGCCAGGAATATGCCACCAGCTTTCGATGGGCTGTATTGTAGGACACTGCCTGATCTGTCTAGGCAACAGAATTGCATCTTTAGCATGCTAAAGACACGCTCAATGATATTGTGCATGCTGGCATGTGCCTCATTATATCTTTCCTCCGTGGGGGACGGCGGTCACTGGTCGAGGGTGAGCAGCCATGACCTCAGGGTGTATGTGCTGTCGCCTGTGTGGAAGAAGACATGGTTATCACTGTGCTGTGCTGTGCTGCCCTCTGCTCCCTCTCAGCCACCACACACACCTCAAAGCCCACTCCGCCTTCCCTCCCTACCCCCAGGGATGTAGCTCTCAGCCACCCTGGCGCATGTCCTACTGACCGACAAGGTGGCCTGTGGGGAAGTCTCCATACTTGAACCTATGGCACAGTGCTGCACTGTGCCATATGAAGGCATCATGTGCACTCCCAGGGTGTGTGGCACAGATATTGATGATGTGCCCCATGGCATCGCACACCACCTGGCAGTTTATGGATGGGTACCCCTTCTGGATGATGTAGACTGGGCCCTCTGGGCCAGGTTGTGTGTGGATGCTGACGTGGGTGCATTCTATAGCCCCGATCATGCCTGGCATGTGTGTCACTCAGTGGAACTCCTGCATGTTTGCTGTATGCTCTTCCTGTGTGCTGGGGAAATGTATGAACTCTGAAGCACGTGGAAGCAGAGCGTTGAGGAACTATGTGAGGATGCAGGATGTGGCCAACTGGGTGATGCTCATGGTATTCCCCCATTGATCTTTGGAAGGTGCCCATGGTAAGCAAGCACATCACGGTGGTCAACTTGGTCTCCACTGACATGGCATGACGATGTCAGGTGGGTGCCTACATCTCATCACCACACAGCTCACAGAGCTGCCTCAGAAGTACCCTGTTCAGGCAGTACCGGACCCCTATCTCGGTGTCACTGTAGGTCTTGTATGTGATCCTGGCATGGTACCACCTGTGTCAGGCATACCACCACTGGGCCCTTCGTCGGCCACACTGGTGTTCCTCCTGCCTCCTCACACCCCTATTACTGCATCCATTATGAATGGGCCACTGTTCATCACTCAGTCACTGGGTGTCACCCTGGCTGCCTATGACACTCTGTCAGTCCATCTGTCTGTCTGTCTCTCTCTCTCCCTCTCTCTCTCACACTCTCTCACTTCCTCTCTTTCTGAGCACACTGTTGGGCATCTGCTATCTGTATTTGAGCCTGTTTTTATAGGCTCAAGTCTGCCTGGCACAACTTGGGGTTTGCTCCAGACTTGCGCCATGGTTTCGAGTTGAATATGCCATTGCACCACTTATTCATGAGTACGCCCCCTGCACTTGCACTGCATACATTATAAATGTGCCTTGGCACAATGGGATTTGTGCTGCGCTGCTGCTCCCTTTGAATATTGCTTGGTGGCACAACTATGTACATACACCAGTGCAACTCATTTGCGCCATGTGCAAGTGCTCTGACTATCTAGGCCAGTGTGTTCTTTTGATCCTAACCCTGCATGCTACAAGCAGTACTAAACCATTAAATATGTGTATGTGTTTACTATTGACTTAGTGGTAGGATTTTGGAACACTCTTTAAAAAAGCTGAATTATTTATTCAATGAACATATTACTTTTAGAAATATGGCCCAGACAAGGAATAAGATAAAACTTGGATGTGGCAACCCTAAAAGTTGTGTTGGAAGCTTAAACCTTGCACTACAGAAACTATCATCTACGCAAGGACATAGACAGGATGGAAGCAGTCCAGAGGAGGGCAACTACAATGGTGCAGGGTCTGCATCAGAAACCATATGAAGAGAGACTGAGAGAGCTTAATATGTATACCCTTGATGAAAGGAGGGATGGGGTGACATGATAGAAATGTTCAAATAGCTGAAGGGAATCAACAAAGTCCAGAAGGGTAGCATCTTTCAGAAAAAGAGACGTGTAAGAACAAGGGGGCACAATTTAAAGATAGAGGGGGATGGCTCGGGGTAATGTGAGGAAATGTTTTTTCACGGAGAGAGTGGTGGATGCATGGAACTGCCTTCCTGGGGAGGTTGTTGGGTCTGAAACAGTGGGGGAATTCAAACATACATGGGACAGACATAAGGCAATTGTAGTGGGGGGTGGCAGGAAGTAGGCTGTTGGTTAACTAGAATCTGCAGCTTATCCAGTAGGTAGGGAAATGGGTAGACTGGGTGGGCCAAGTGGTCCTTATCTGCCATCAAAGTCTATGTTTCTATGTTCCTATGTATTAACCTAGCTCCAAATTCCAAAAAAAATGGGTTGTGCTATAAGTATAACCCTAAAGACAAATTCTTGCATGAATATTCTTCCTATTATGCAGTACTATGTAAGACAACGCAATATATTGATTGATCCTACTGGTTTTTATTTTATGTTTTACTGTTTGATCATTATGTTTTTTTCACGGAGAGCTGTCCTAATTAAGGAGATGTAATATTCATCGATGTGTTTGCTCCTGTAACATTTTTAAGCACATAGAAACTCACCACACCAAGTATCTACTTAAAAGGAGTTAAATGTGTCAGTGTAAGTTAAAAAGATTTTTATAAATCTCATTGTTCCAATATCTTTAGTATTATCCATCTCCTGCATCCCCCAGTCCAGACATCGAACAATCCAGTAATGATGTATGGAGAGACTATTCAATTATCCAAATGGATTCAATGGAGCCCAAGAATAGCAAGATTCCATCTAAATGAACCAGGAGGGGAACAAGGGGGAAGGGGAGCATGTACAGAGGGCTAAGGAAGGAATGACAGAAACCCATATTACAGGCACCTGAGAGGCTATTATCGCCACCAGAGGAGAGGTTGCAGATTTGGAGAACTAAGAATGACCAACAAATGGATGAGCAGAATAACATAGTATTCAACATAGCTAGTTATACCCTGACTGATGTGGAAGTACAAGTATTATAGAAAGGCATTTAATTTATTCCTAATCAGAACTTAAACTTGTTTGATACAGTCGTGGACATACATAAATTTACGCAGAAGCTACAGTAGTAGCCATAGACATTGCCAGCTATTTCCAGATATTTCAAAAAATGTCTAAAGAGTTTCTCTCTGCTGCCCCCACTGTGGAAATGCAGAAAGCAAGAGATTTCTCTAGAAATATCACAGAAATTTCAGGAAATAGCTGGCAATGTCTGTGGCTACTACTGTAAATCTAAAGATTCTGTTTCATAAAGAAGATGAAATTTCCATGGGGAATACAACTATCGATAGCTATTCTGATAGGACAATATTGGCCATTTTGAGAAAAACAGTTGTTTCAAACCAAAATCAACATTCATAACCCCCTCGAATACAGCTGTTGCAGTATTTGAAAAAGCCTGTATCAGGGATTTAGAGAATTTGGAGATATCAAGAGTGAGATACTACAACTGCACTATTGTAGAAAGGATGCAATCGACAAGCTTAGAAAGAATCAACAAATTTTAATTAACCCAGCAGATGGGGGGGGGGGGTAGTGGTTTGCAATAGAATGGACTATCAGGCAGGACTTTTGGGACAGTTGTCTGATACAAATTTTTATTTATGCCTTCATCATGACCCTTTGCAGGAAGCATTATTGGAAAATCTCATAGATGGTGATATTTGTGATTTTCTCGCAGTTAAAAAATCCTATATGAGCAGTGCTATATAGACTGCCAAAGGTACATAAGAGCTTGGTGTGTCCACCGGCTAGGCCAATAATAGCTGGAATAGGATCTTTGACTGATAATTTGGCCAAATTTGTGGACCACCACATTAAACTTCTCGCAGTCAATACAAGGTCCTATTTGAGGGACATGGCAGATATGTTGAATTTTTTGAATGACATTGAAATTGATACTTCTTCACTATTCATCACTATGGATTCGTTCTCTATGTATGAACATCCCTAATAACGGAGGTTTAGAATGTTTAAGTGAAATACTGTATTCTAAAACATCCTACTCACAGCCATATGTGGAGTTTCTCCTTGCTCTCACTGAAAAAGTATTAAAATGTAATACGTTTTTGTTTAAAGAAAATATGTATTTACAGCTTAGGGGTACAGCCATGGGGGCAGCCATGGTCTGGAACTATGCTATACTATACATGTCTAATTGGGAAACTGAGCAATTTATAGTGACATGAATCCTTTTTTACATTTAATTGATTTTTATAAATGGTTTATTGACAGCCTTTTTTCATTTGGAAAGGCACAGTTCAAGAATTAGATTACTTTGCTAAATATTTGGAGATGACCAATCAAAATCTTAGGTTTGAGGTAAAAAATGATTTACAGAAAATTTATTTTTTGAATCTTTCCATTTTTAAAAATATGGATGGTAGTATAGGGACTAAACTTTATCACAAATGTGCAGATAAAAATTCAATATTACATTTTGAGAGTTGTCATCCAGTATGTGTCATTACAAGTATCCCTGTAGGGCAGTGTCTTAGAGCAAAACAGAAATGTTCAGATCCTGGCGACTATGAAAATAGTGCTGAGGAGCTTACAAAATGGTTCCAAGATAGGGGATATAATTCAGATACTCTTCTAAAAGCAAAAGATTGAGCAGACTGTAGAAATAGATCTGATCTCCTTAAACGTAAGGGGAATGTAACAGCAAATAAGGAGAATTATGGCAACAAGGTTAAATTCATTACAACCTTTAGCCCACAGGCATATATGATAAAAGACATTATTAAAAATAATTGGCATATTTTAAAAACGGAGAAAAAATTGTATCAGAATACACAGGAATTACCTCAAGTGGTATACAAAAAAGCACAACATTTGAGGGATTCGCTAGTTCAGAGCACATATTGGACTTCAAATAAGAAAAAGGAAGAGTTTATTCCTAATGGTACTTAATAGGTGTGAGCAATGTAACAGATCAGATGTATAAAAATAAGTATTTTTGTAACTGTAATTCTAAAAATAATGTTTATGTTGCTACCTGCACCATCTGTCAGGGTTTTTATATTGGTAAAACAACACAGAAATGTAAACATAGAATAGGACAGCACATCAGAAACATTGCTAATTTAGATGATGTGAGTGGTCTTGCACAGCATGTAAAGACAAAAGGTAGAAAACATAATTTTGTGTTCCAGATGCTTGATAGAGTTAGGGAACATATTAATGGGGGGTGATTTAGACAAAAAACTCAGACAAAAATAATATTTTTGGCAGTATAAAACTAAATTGTACATGGCACCAGGGCTGAATGATTTTTTCAACTATCCCCTTTTTTATGGGAAGGTTTGTTACTTCATAAAAGCCATTTATGAAGCTAGCCTATTATAACTGTATCAGTTGCTGGAATGGAAATTTAAATTGTGAAATGTAACTGACATATACATTGATATACTGAATATGTGATGTCTTTATTGATTTTAAGATGTTGCTTATTCATACATATATATATGTCTTCATACACGTGTTGGGTACGCACTTGGATTTTTATGGTATTTGGAAGTCTTTTTTAGTTGGCTTTGACTGTTGAATTTATTAGTACTGTGGATGCAATGGAGTATGTATGCACTGCCACTTTCAGTATCACCATTTATAAGGGTATAATTTACAAAGCCACCTCAGCCTTGAGAAAGTGTGAGGTTTGACTCAAAAATGTTTCGCTGTTTGTGAGGAGGGGCACACTCCATCTGTGTGCCTGGCATCTTTGTGTGCAATAAAAGTATTCATATGCATTTATCCTGTGAATGATCTGCATTTATTTGACAGCAGTGATGTGCAGCTATGCTGCCATCTGCTTTGAGTACACCTGCATGTTTTGGAGCTTTCTTGCTTAGCATCCACCTGTCTGTTTTTTTGGTAATTAAGGAGACATAATCTTCATCAATGTGTTTGCTTGTGTAACATTTTTAAGTAAGTAGAAACTCATCACAACAAGTATCTACTTAAAAGGAGTTAAATGTGTCAGTGTAAGTTAAAAAGATATTTATAAATCTCATTGTTCCAATATCTTTAGTATTACTCTGGATTTTATGACATTTAAGTTATGTTACAATTATAAATCATAGTAAATAAGAATGTATGGCATTTTTGAATGAAACTTTGTAGGTAACGACTCTGCTGCAAAATAATTAACATCTTAACCTACCTTGACCTACAGGAATTGATTTGTGATGTAAGCTGTTGGCATGAGTACACTTACTTATCTTATTGAAAGTGGTCTTACTGAGAATAATATATATATATATGTAATAGATATACCACTTTGAGGTGTGCAGTCGCACTCTGATATACGCATGCCTTGGTGTGCATCAACCTCCCAAGGCGTGCATATATCAGAGTGCGACCGCACACCTTAGAGTGGTTTATCTATCTTATAATATGTCAAAATTGTTTTGGAGCGGGCAAAATGCAGTGTGCAGTCGCGTTCTGATATAAGCACAGACATTTGATGCTCATCATCCAATAAAAGAACAATAATTTCCCTACCATTTTATAAATATATATATATATATAGAGAGAGAGAGAGAGAGAGAGAGAGAGAGAGAGAGAGAGAGAGAGTGAGGAGAGTCCTGTGGTTTTAGTTCTATAATGCAAGCTTAAATGATAATGTAAAGGGGGAAAATTAATCAGAGCTAAACTTAAGCTATACTGAAGTGACTACTGCCTGATATTAAATAGACATGAACAGATTAACTAGGGACAAATAATATTTAAATTACTATTTGATAGTTACTGTTGTATTGCTTATACTGTATTTTTTATATAGTCATGTTTTTATTGTACATTATAGTGACTATTTCTGCTGAATTGTAATGACTGAAAGGTCGAACAATAAAACTTTTAAAACAACACCCTTATTTTTTTTTTATTTCCCTGGTGCCTAGTGGCACCCCCTACCCTCACATCACTCTCCCAGTAATGTTTTTTTTTTCCTGGTGTCTAGTGGTACCCTCACACTCTGATGGCTGTCCCCGTAATATTTTTTCTCCCTGGTGTCCAACAGCACCCCCCACCCTGTGATCCCCTCTTATGTTGTTCTAAGCTGCGATTAAAGAACACAGTCCCTGGATATCTTTTTTTAATAAGCTGTAAAAATAAGTCCCTCGTCAATCTGCCCAACCCCCCACCCTGGCCTCCTTTTGAGCCCTCCCCACCCCACATCTCCCACACACCTTCACTCCCTTGAACAAGTGTCATGGAAAAGATCCAGTCTCTGACTGAAGACATGTCTTGCTTCTGGAACTGCCGACTGCAATATGAAAAACAAATAAATACCGTTCAGTATATTTCAATGAGGTTTTCCAATCTGATTCCTAACTTGGTCATTTTTGTATATTTTGACACCAAATTTTCAACCTGACCTTTTTGGAACCCCACCTCATGAACAATGTCAGTGGAAAACTGCAGATCTAGCCAAAAAGGTGATTTTGTGGTCGCTTGGCAAAATCACCATACAGACAGGATTTTAAACATTTCACAGCCCTTTTTCATTACAAGGGGTCATAAAAAGATTATGTAAAAAATCTGGTGTCAAAATATATAAAAATGTCAAAGTTGTGTGCATGAGTTGAAATTGTGCTACTCTCACTCATATCTCTGACAATTTCAAATATTGTGACACCAAATTTTCAAGATAGACATATCTGTACCCCACCTCATGAACACTGCAGCTGTCATTTTATAAATCCTGACCAAGCTGTCTTTTAACACCTGTGACATGGAGGGACATTGTGGTGGTGTGGAATCATATTTTGGCAGAGATTTGGACATTTTCAGTAGCAGGTTCATGAGGTGGGGTATTAAGAAGTCAATGGTGACAATTCGCAGTTTTGCTAAAATTGGAAGCACAGGGCTTGGAGGGTCCTGCATGTCTACAGCAACATACATATATAAATCTATGGTGGGTTGGGAGCACAGGGTCCTGTGGGTATTGCGCTCCTGCAGAGAAATAATGATCCGTTTACACTATCTCAAAAAGTATCAATGGATGGCTAGGTGAATGAGGATGTGATTTTACTATCTTAAAAAGTAAGGACATTTATTGTGAAAAAACTTTGTTAATGCACTATTAAGGGTTAAAGTGACAAAGGTAAGGAAATGTGGCATTATGATTTCCAACCCTAACACCCCACCCCTACTCTACAGGCAACAACAGGTGTGGGGTGTGCCTTGGGGTTGTCACCAGTTTGCAGTGTGAGCTGTCAGCCCCCTTAGCCTGGTGTCTAGAGGCACCCCTCATGCCCCAATACATGTCCCCCTAAATAAAAGATAGATTCTGTGGTAACTAGTGGTACCACCTCACACTCCCTAGCCCCTTAATTTTTTTTTTTTACTGCTGTACCTGTTTTTTGTTATTTATATTTATATAATAGGACAACAGGATGCCCACCCCAGTGTTGGATGCCCAGCCCATTGTTTAATTTACTGTAGCCAACATCAGGGAACCCAATTCCCATGTCAGCAATAAAAGCCCCCCACAGCAGTGTGGAACATTGAGGTGCCCGACCCCAGTGTCCCAAGATGGTTTATTAATGTACCTGCAATAGAAAAACCATCCTCAACATCTTTTTTTAACCTTAAACTAAGAAAACAGTCCCTTGCCATCGACACAGACCCTATTCTCCATCTGACCCTCCCACTGAGCACCCACCTTTACTTACCCTATACTTACCAGACAATGTTGAATTCTGTCATCTTCTGAGGACCAAGACATGTTTGCACTCTTCAGAGCTGAACCATGATTTTTAACACAGCCTTCTGATTACCAACTGCTGTCATTTTTCATTTCCTGCCCAAAATGTGTTGGATCACGGGGAACAACTCTAACATTATAGCGCTTTCTGAAACATGGCTCTCCCACAAAATTTCAGATGGGGTGACTGAACTCAGTGGCTACACTTCTGTCAGAAAAGACAGACTGGGGAGAAAAGGGGGGGTGCATGTTCTTTGTTTTGAACAAGTTCTCTTTCACCAAACACAGTCTCAATGCAGAGTTCATCATGCTCGAGACCCTCTCCATCAACCTACTTCTTGGAAAAAGTAAAATCTTTACCCTCACAATGGCCTATTTTCCCCCTGAAACACGTCCCCCACCATCCTGGAGACCCTGCTGGCCCTTAAAAACTGTCTCCCCTCAACAGAGAGTGGGTACTCCTCTGGGATTTAAACATCAATTGAGTCTCCAACCAAGCTGACATAGCCAAATCCTGCATTGCCAGTCATTGCCTACACCAGCTTATTTCTACTCCTACCAGGTCAAACTATAAGACTGGTACACAAACACTAATCGACTGGATCAACATCTCCAATCCATCATGTATTATCAATTCAAGAGTATTGCTAGATTGTTTAAGTGATCACTCTGCCACTCACTGCCTCTGGTCTGCCCAAAACCCCACCCCCCTCAAATTTTATTTCCTCCAGATGCCTCACCAACAACAATATCAAGGACATAACCCGTACTTTCCACCTGGTTGACTGGTCTTTCACCTCTGTCTCAGGTGACCTTGATACTGTCCTAGACAAATTGTCTACTATCTTCAACAGTGTCTACAACAAATTTGCCCTGTTCAAAAAATCTGGGTCAATGGACATGTTGAGGAATGGGTCTCTCCTGACATCATTAAACTGATGAGGACTAGGGACACGGCCTGGGTCTTCTACAGTAAGAACAAGGACCTTGTCCAGCTCTCCCTCTACAAAGCACTCATAAACAAGTACAAATTCTCCATCAGAAAGGCCAAAATCAATTATCTCCAAAATAAACAACTTCGGGAATCAGCAACCCGTAAACTATGGGGGACACTCAGCTCCCTACTCAGGAAGTACAAGAATGCAGAATCCATCATGCTTATCCAAGGGGATAAGCAGACCAGTGACCCATCAAAGTCGCTAATATCTTCAATTCCTTTTTTGGTGACCTTGATGAATATAAATCATTCCCTTCCTCTCTCCCCCTCACCCACTTCATTCCCATCCATCTCTAACTGTATTGCCAAGCCCAGACTCAAATTTTATTTCTGGGCCCTAAAGCCTTTGAACACTATCAAGTTTATCCAGAGTAACAACCCTAAACCCAGCAAAGGGACAGATGGAACTGATTTCAAAATCCTTAAACACACCATCATTCCTCTAGCAGCTGTCATTACCAACATACTTAACCTCTCACTTTGCTCTGGTCATTTCCCAAACATCTTGAAAACTGCCACCATAAAACCACTCTTCAAATCAGGGTCAAGGGATGATGTTGGGAATTACCGGCCTGTCTCTTTCTTCTTGCTCCACTCTCCAAAATCATTGAAAAAGAAGTTCATACCCAGCTCACCACCTTCCTCGACTGCCATAACCTTCTTTCAGAAGCCCAGCATGTGTTTAGATCCAGCCACAGCACTGAAACAGCCCTGGTTATATTCACCAGCGATATTCACAAGGCCAATGACAAAGGCCAATACACAGACTCTGTCATCATGGACCTGACCAAGGCTTTTGACCTGGTCAACCATAGCCTACTTCTTGATACCCTCCAGGGCCTGCAAATCTCTGCAAACACTGTTAAAAGGGTTGATTGCTAACTCTCCCACAGATCCCAGAAAACAACCATCAATGGTCACGTTTCCACTGACTCTCCAATTAAATATGGGGTTCCTGAGGGGTCCATCCTGGGCCCATTTCTTTTCTCCCTTTTCACAAACAACCTCCAAGATATCTGCCACTCTACTAAAATTGTGCTGTATGCTGACAATGTGGCCCTTTACTGTAGTGACAACAACATGGACACAATGTCTGGAAATCTGCAAGCGGATTTCAGCAAGCTGCACTCTTGGTTTTCTGCCAAGGATATGGTCCTCAATTCCAAGAAGACCAAGTTTATGATCTTCTCTGGCTAAAGAAAAACCCTAACTTCATACTTAATTCTCACAGACAATTTTGGATACTCTATAGAAAAAGTGGACAAATTTAAATACCTGTGACTGTTCCTCGACCCACGCCTCACTTTCAGTATCCATCTTACTAACCTCATCAAGAAGATCCATATGAGGCTGGGTCTCTTACAATGAATCAGAAAGTTCCTAATCCCCATTTCCAGACTATGTCTGGCTAGCTCCTTACTCTTACCCCTCCTTGAGTATGGCTCCATTGTCTACTCCCCCCTTACCACATCCCAGTTCTTCTCTAAACTCAGGACCACTTATAATAGCATTGCACATTTTGTCACAGGCCTCCCATGGAATACCCACCACTGTGCCCTTTACAATCCTCTTAACTGGCTCACTCTTGGGGGTAGGTTCCATTTTAAAATGCTGTCTTTCTTTATACAACTTGAACCTTAAACTACTGCCTCCAAGCATCATCTTCTTGTTCCCTAAACTGGTCCCCAACACAGTACACATCCCGTCCTATCATACCTCTCATGCACAGAATTAAATTACCTATGAGGGTCCAAGTGTTACAACAATTTTCCCCATGAAATTCTCATCTGTAGCTCAATCAGTTCTTTCAGCTGCACCCTCAAGGACCACCTCCTCAAATCTATTGACTGTATGTATCCTGGACATCCTCCCCTCTGAATATACTAAAATATTTTGTTATTGTCCCTCTCATCAAATATTTTGTGTTATTTTCCCTCCTTTCTAACACCCCCTTCCTTTTCTCCCACTCCCTGCCCCCATTTCTGCCCCTTTGTCTTCTCCAGCCCCCAGCGCCTGCATCAAATACACCTTGCCTGGGTGTTTTTGTCAAGCTTGTTCCCTGTGACTATCTGCCTCTGTATTAAATGTTTTCCTTGTATATAAACCTGCTGCACTCAAGTGTATTAATTACGTGTAAGTTCTGTAGTATTCCTCACCTAACTGTATGATGTTTTAACTTATTTGTTCTGTACTTTTGTGTCAAATTGTTTTGTTAAAATATCTGTACAACTGGATGTAACCCCTTTGTTACCCGGGGTTACTAGAATCCCAGTAAGACCTAGTGGTAGGCAGGGAAGGCAGCTTGTGAAACTCCAGTTAAATGGGTTTCACACTGTCTCACTCTTTCCTCAGTCACAGCTGAGACTTGAGAGATGACATCACCATAGAACTGTCACAGCTGCATGAGCCACATTGGAATCTACAGCTCAGGGAGTAAGTTTAGAACTTTGGGAAATTTCAAAGTTTTTCTTCAGTTTGTCCTAAAGCAAACAGGAAGGAAGTCTGTCAGTCTTCAGTTTGTTTCAAAGAAGAAGGAAGTGTTCCTGTGTTTACCTTTTTTTAAAGTGGTGGAGACCGCTCCCCCGGTCTCAGTGCCCCCCTCCCTCTGGGGGAGGAAAAGTTCTCTGTGGGTTCCAGGGGTGATCCCCTTCTCCCACCATGGAAGGAAGCTGCCTGGTTTTATTCAGTCTGTTCTTGTATAACAGCAACGGTTATAGTACTTAGCCTGTGGGACACCTGCAACGAATGGGTGAGTGTTTGGCTCCATTTGACGGGGCAAACAAATTGTTTTCTTCAGTTGGGAAATGAATGTGGACTGCTATTTGGGAGGACTATGTTTACTAGGACAAACAAATGGAGTAGTCAAACAGTCTAAAGTTTTAAATGGATTTCAAGTAATGGGGACTGCTATTTGGGAGGACTATGTTACTAGGACAAACAAATGGAGCAGTCAAACAGTCTAAAGTTTTATTGGAGTTCAAGTAATGCTGTAGAGGGGGTGCTTCAGGTCATCCACTGATCAATCTACATTTTAAAGTTCTAAAGTTTTCTGTGTGTGTCCAGAGAAATGGCCGGGTATGGGCTGTGGGAGCTGGAGGTGGGAAAACCACCCATCTTTAGTAACCAAGTCCACCTCTACGGATTTCTTCTGTGTTTTGCTACTTGCCTCATGCACTTGGCCAGTGATGGGGTGGGTACCCAGATGTGGGTCGCAACTTGAAAATCTCTCTAGGAGTCGCAGACTCTAAGTGGTGTGGGGAGCCACAGGATGGGAAAATTACTCCTTGTTGGCTGGGAGTCTCCTTGTTTGATGGGAGTTCAATTGGAAGTAAGAAAACAAATCTCTCTAGGAGTCACAGACTCTAAGTGGTGTGGGGAGCCACAGTTTGAGAGTCTCCTTGTTTGATGGGATGTCTTTCCAAGTAAAGTTTGGGTTCATTCTTCAAGTGGACCGTCAGTCAAGTGGCTGGCAGGGGAGCCGGGCCAGTTGGGCTATGTATCCAAAGCGCATGCAAAGTCCGGGCTGAGTGCCTGGTGGGTTCAAAGCCAGACCACAGTAGTAATGTGTTCATTCTTCAAATGGACCACTTGGTTAACCTCTAATCTGCACATACAGTGAATGTAGCCCTTTGGGGGACTATACAATGCTTTGTATATGTTCAGTTAGTTAATAAGTAAAGCCACACTGAAAAATCCCAATCCTGGTTCTGGACATTACAGTTATTGCTTCCTGTAGTTGGATTTACTTGGGTGCCCCTGTACAGAGTAGTCAAACCTAGGTCTCTTGTGCCAGGTAACCTCATCCTCCCCGAACCCAGGTCCCCCACCAGGTATTGCTGGCAACGCCAACAGCATGCCACCTGTCGTTTTAGTAAAAAAGGCAGGGGTGGGGTACTTACATGGACATTTGTGAAAATGGGCATTTTTGCTCATATACCTTCCAGTATAAAATAAATTTAATTGTTTTTGCACCTGTGGCATGGAATGGCATTGCAGTTGTACAGAATTACGTTTTAGTGGGGAGTCGAAAATTTTCTGTACCAGGTAAAAACATGGGGTAATAAGATGGCTATGCTGACAGTTTGGTTACTATTGTCCTATAAATGGAAGCACAGGGCCTGAAGGGCCCTTGGCTTCCACAGCTACATGCATATATGCATCCATTCTTACAATAAAATAAGGTACTATTATTCTATGCTCTGGAATTCTTTGCCACAACAAATTCCTGGAGCCAGCTCAGTGGAGATTTTTAAACCCTATTTAAAAACATTTTTATTTGACAAAACTGTTAGCTTTATTTAATTGATGTTTTAATTCCTGGGGTTTTAGTATTTTTCTATTTCTATTGTAAAGCACTCTGAGCCTTTGGATAGAGTGCTATATAAATAAAATCTGCCTTGCTTTGCCTTGCCTATCTCAAAAAGTAAGGAAATAAGTAGCAAAAAACTTTGTTTATACACCAGTTAGGGTCAAGGTGACAAAAGTTGGGAAATGAGGTGTTACAGTTTCTCTAATACCCACCCTCCCATACCAGGCAGGATAGCAGGTGTGGGGTGTGCCTTGGGCTTCTCAAACCTATCGCTTACCCCAGAGGATGGGGATCGGGAGGGGAGAGGGACCACTAGATGACCAGGTAATCTTTTTTTCATAGCAGGATGGTGATCAGGCATTGGAGGTGGGACTACTATTCCGCCTGAATCTTCCATTTATAACAAGACCACAAATAGATATCATGGAGGGAGGGAGACCAGTACAGTACCAGGTAATTTGTGGGTTTTTTATTACAGAGATGGGGACTGGTCATCGGGGAAGGGGGATGAACCACTAGACTACCAGGTTGTTGTTTTTTTTTGAGTGGGCGGATAGGAGGATGCCGCTAATATCAACAAATAAAACAAACATGGGGATCGGGGGTAGGGGTGCCACTAGACACCAGTGATGATGCCACTAATGACAAGGAATAAATAAATAAAATGATTGGGCATCAGTTGGAGGGGAAGGGGTGGGATCAGTACCACTAGACTACAAGGTGACTTTTTTGTATGCTGTGATGGGGATCGGGCATTGGTGGAGGGGGGAGAGACTACTACAGCAGAAGCATCCTTTTTGATCAGATTTGCCCGATTTAGGATACTGTTTCACAAAAGGATACTTTGTTGTGCTTTGCCATTGACTACAATGGGGAAGCAAGATAAAGGATTTTTTTTTTGCAAAACAGGATTCTGCATCATGCTAATCACCTTTTATTCAATAGGGAAGCATGATATAGGATCCTTATGTGAAAAAGGATCCTGTTTCATCCTGTTCTTCAATGTTTTTCAATGGGGCTTTCAACTTTAGTTCATAACTTAACTGTATTTTAACATTTTGACCACATATTTTCAATATGGTCTTTTGGGGACCCCACCTCATAAACAATTGAACTGTCATTATGAAACTTCTGCCCAAAATGTGATTTCAGGGTGACTTGGTGAATTCACCTTTTCAGTGGGATTTGGAAATTTGTTCTGTCCTTGCTCATGTGGTGGGGTCATAAGAAGGCAATATTGAAAATGTAGGGTCAACATATGTAAAAATGGCAAAGTTATAACCATTTGTTGCAACTTTGACTTCATAAGTTTGGAAGTTTTAAATATTTGCACCCAAGATTTTCAAAACAGCCATGTTATTACCCCACCTCATATATGCCACAGCTGTCATTTTTCAAATCCTGGCCAAACTGTGTTTTTGCACTTAAATTTTCTATACCTGGACCATAAGGTGGGGCAATAAGATGGCTATGGTGACAATTTGGTCACTGTTGTCCTATAAATGGAAGTACAGGACCCAGATGGCTCTGTGCTTCCACAGCTACATACACATACACATCTAAGGAGGTATGGGAGTGCAGGGCCCACTGGGCCCTGTACTCCCACAGATAAATAAGGATATGATTATACTATCTGAAAAAGTAAGGACATTCATTGTAAACAACTTTGTTAATGCATCAGTTAGAGTTGTTACCAAAGCAACAAAAGTACATACATGTGGTGTCAGGATTTCCATCTCTAACACCCTACTCCCACCCGGCAGACACTGATAGGCATTGGAGGTGTGCCTTGGGGTCGTCAGCTGTAACGCTCACTCTGTTCTCCTATACTGTACCTATCTCAGCTTATTTACTTATGGAATGGGGTGAGTTTTAGGGTTGATGACCCCAAGCCACACCCTGATGTCATTCAGTGTCTGTAGGTGTGTAGTGTTAGGTTGTAAACCCATCACACATTCCCCACATTTGTTTTAGTAACAACCCTAATGGATGCATTAACAAAGTGTTTTGCAATGAATATAAATATAAATATATACTAAATATAAATATATATTAATGCACAAGTTAGGGTTAAAGCGACAAAAGTAGGGACATATGGTGTTAGGGTTGCCAACCCTAACACCCAACCCCCACCCTGAAGGCAGCACCAGGAATAACCATTACAGTTTGACCTTTCTAAGTCTTTGCAAATCAGGCATGGGGTACGCCTTGGGGTTGGGTCTGCATTTGGGGAGAAATGGTATGGAGGAATGACATTGGCTGGACATCATCAGGTAAATAAATGGGGATCTGCAGTTAATTAAAAGATGGTGGTAGGGGGTAGTGATAGCATAGTCTGAGATGATTCTGTGGCAGGTATTGTGGCAAGTAATGGACATAAAAGCAGTGGAAGGGGCCAGGAAGAGGCTGAAACAGAAGGTGGTGTCTATGGTGAGAGATATAGTGGGAATCTACATAACCAATAATGACATTTCCTGTGAATTCTTGTGGTTATATAGGCAAGACAGGATACATCTGACAGATGTGGGCATAGATATGTTCAACCTGCAGCTGGAAGGGGAGTTGGAGGACTGGAGTGGAAATGGAGGTATGGGGGGAGCCCATCATCTGGCACAATAGCTGGAGGTGGGCTAGTGGAAGGAAGAGAAAAAGGGATGGAAAAGGGGAATAATAGATACAAAAGAAGGATAGATGGGTCCCAGGGGATACTGGGATAGGAAACTAGGACACAGGCTGGTTGTGCATCCAGAAATGTTTGGCTCTTGTGCAGTTTGCTTCCAAGAGGGCCAAAGGTGTGCATTGAGTATGCACCCAAGCTCATAGTGCTGTAAAAATAGATGAATGAACAATGGATTTATATAATGTATAACGAATATATGGCCAAATGATGTTGGCGATTTTAATGATGTAAATAAATGAGTATGAATTTATGAATAAATAAATATGCTAACTGAGCACTCAACAAGTTTGTATGTGGTAGTTTTTTGGAAAGGGGTTCCCCTGACAAGGTGGGTTGCCAGCTTAAAGTCAGCCTCTATTGTCAGGGTTTTCCTTGCCAAAATAGCAGGGGAAGGTGTTCAGAGAGAGGTAGAATAGGTAATTTGGGGAATAGGAAGGGAGAATGGGGGAAGGGGAAGGAAGGAGGATTTATGGGAGAAAGGGTAGGAGAAGAAGGAATCATTGGAGGACAGATGGAACAAAGGGCTGAGGGGACAGGTAACTGGGACAGGAATAGGTAGAGTTGTGCAGGGGGAGGGACAGCAGGAAAAAGTTATTTAAGGGGAAGCAAAGATAGAGTCACCCTTATTCTTTTGTTAGAGAGCAGTTTGCCTACCCTCCCACTCTTTAATTTAATAGGTATATGTATAATGTATATATGGTCAGAGGATATTTGTGACTTTGATTATATAAATAAATGGGTATAGATTTATGAATAAATAAACATGCCAGCTGAGCCTCCAAAACATTTGTGTGTGGTACTTATTTTGGAAAGGTGATCCCCTGACAAGAAGGTTCAGGAAACTTTGGCTGTAGCACGAGGTACTTAGTGCCATGCTATCAAAACCCAGTATGTTAATAGTCATATAGCCTATGTGCTACCATTAATATCTAGGCAAGCAACATGTGTAACTGAAGCTGTGCCACTGTCAAAAGGGAAAATACATCTCTTGCAGACAGAAAACCACATTTACAGTGGAATCAGCCAGGATATAAAGCAATACTTTGCAATAAATAGCATGTCACAAAATACTGCAGGATGAAACTGCATACTTGCCACTGAATTGCACTTTTCCTTGTAGAATACAACTGCACTCTGCAGTAATTCTGCTGGATATTGTGTTGCATCCTGATTGGCACCACTGTATGTATGGCAGTTTTTATGGCAGTGAGTGACTGTAAAGCAACTCCTATATCCCAAAGCAGTTCAGCACACACCATTGCAGTTGTATGTGGATCTTCTTTTATCTCTGCTCAGGAGGGAGGAAGGAACCTGAGTCATGATAACATTATGTTTGTCATGGTGAGCCCAAAATAGATAATGGGAAGCATCATGGGAAGTATGTGAATGGTGATTTAAATACATTTCCATAATGCTTTGCATAAGTGGAGTATGTGGAGTTTGATATAGAATATCATTCCTTATTAGGACTGTGCTGAATGTTGAAATTCTGATGGAATGGAATGCAACAGAATTTTGGAAAATTCCACAGAATTCCATCAGTATTCTGACATTTTGCCTGGAAAATGATTTTTGGGGGATTAATAATCTGGAGGTTACATAAATTGTGGATTATTTTTCTGCAATATACATGATCCATTGAAATTGTTCCCAAGTTTACACAGAATCAGTTTTCAGAACTGCATGGAAATTAAACCAAAATTCCTAAAAGCATTTCAGAAGCAGACTTCTCTAGGGCAATATACTTGGGTGGGCTGGGTAAGGTGGGGGCAGGTACAAACATAGTTCACTATTCACTGGGTAATAGTCCTGCTTTCTTCCTATATACAGACTCTAGATTGCCCGCAAAAGGTTTACACCAAAAAGCCTTAAAAAGGATCCTTTGCACATACACTTACTGGCTGTATGAATTACTCAAATATGAAATATGTGGGGCCTGATATTCAAAAATGCACAAAGCTGAGTGCAACAATTTGCACTCCAACTTGCAATAACCTCGGTGCCCAAAGAGGCTAATGCCCTATAAAATAGCTGCATGCTCCCTGCTCCTCTTAGATGGTGGGCAGCTGAGGTGCTGTGTGGAAAGTTGTGTTGCTCACTGTCAGTTGACCTTGGCAGTGATAGTCACGTAATGGGGACCGGTGGGTGGGTTGTCAGTGCTGTGGGTGGGAGGAGGGCCACTTACCACCACCGAGGGATGGGCTGGGGGGGTGATGAAGATCACAGTTAGGGAACGGTGCTGGGGATTTGTTGTGGGGAGGGACTTCCTTGCAAAAGGCAATTTCTCTTTCATATCACATGTGTATCATGTGTAGAGAGGGACCACTAGACAACAGGGAATATTATTATTGTACATTAGGTGGGCATCAGGTGGGGAAAGGGACCACTAGAAAAAAAGGGACGTTGTTTTTGGGGGGATAGGGACAAGCACGAGGTGGGGGGCCCTGCACTTCCTTCACCAACTACTAGGGTTGTGTGGAGTAAGTCATGGCCTAAGTCATCGGTATTTGTGCCACACAAAGGGACCATACAAAATGCCCTGGCATGGTGTAAATCCTTTGAATATTGGACTGTACCAATATTCAGGTCCCCATTCCTCTACTTGCATTGTGCCCCTCTCCTCAGTTTGCTTGGCTGAAACCCTCTTTGCCTGTGCTAACCTGGCTTTTGAATCAAGATGAGTGAAATCAAAAGTCACTCAGCTAATTAATTCACAAATTTTGTGAAATTCATGAAGTGCAATTTGTGAAATTCTTGGATGACGAAGTATAGAATTTCACCCATGAAATGTGGAATTTTGTCATTGAAATTCTGTCCTTTGTGATGAAATTCCTTACTTCACGGCAAAACCTTCCTGATATGGGTAAAGCTGAAGTTTCTCAAGTCTAGGGAAGCTTTGCGAAGCTCAGTGAAGTGTGAATGTTCAGCAGTTTACGCAAACTGAGGTAGCGAAGTTTTACTTCACCACAGCTCTAGTTTTGAAAATTGGACATCAACACAATGCCCAGTTTGTGTGCACAACCTAGGATCTGCGTCCAAGAAAACTTTTGAAAGTTGGTCCCCATGGTGTTCTGTTCCTACAGTACCTAAATCAGTTGGTGAAATGCATCAAAAAGGAGTCTCCTCTGTGAAGAACATTCTAATAAAAAAGAAAACACCTCCCTGGAGGAGAGGAGGGACCAGTGTGACATGAGAAAAACATTCAAGTACCTCAAGAGTATAAACAAGATGCAGATGGGAGGCATCTTCCAGTATAGGAAGAATACAAGAACAAGGGGCATGATATGAAATTGGAAGGGGGAAGGTTGAGGGGAAACATGAGGACTTTTTTCTTCACAGAGAGGGTGGTGGATCCATGCAATAGCCTGCCACGGGAGGTGGTGGGAGCAAGAACAGTAGAAGGATTTAAACATGCTTGGGACAAGCATTGGGGAACTTAGAGTAGGGAAAGAGTGGGAAGAGGCCAGTGACCAGGTAGAGTCAGTAGCTACACAAGTGTAGGGTTATGGGCAAATTGGATGGACCTAGCTGTCCTTATCTGCTGACAATTTCTATGTTTAAAACCCAGCTGTAAACACACACTTCACCCATGGTGGGCAGAGGGAGGCAGTGAAAAGGCAGAGATACTGAATGAATACTTTTGCTCAGTATTCACAAAAGAAGAAGATGAGGAGGAGGAGTTACCTAAACCAAACAGTAGAAGCACTCTGGATAGTGGGGTTGATGCCAGTCCATTTACAGAAGAAAGAGTACTGAAAGAACTCCTAAAACTCAAGGTGGACAAAGCAATGGGGCCTGACGGGATTCACCCTAGAATCCTAAAAGACCTAAGGGAGGACCTAGTGACACCCTAACCACATTTCTAACAAGTCATGGGAAGATGGGGTGGTACCTGAGGACTGGAGGAGGAAGATGTGATTCCCTTCACAAATCTGGAGCAAGGCAGAAGCAGGAAACTACAGACCTGTTAGTTTGACCTCAGTGGTGGGGAAAATGATAGAATCACTTCTGAAAGAAAGAATTGTTGAGTACCTAGAGGCCAGCGGGGCACAGGACCCAAAGCAGCATGGAATCACAGCAGGAAGGTCATGTCAGACAAATCTAATCAATTTCTTTGACTGGGTGACCAAAGTAATTGACCAGAGAGGGGCTGTGGATATGGCCTACCTAGACTTTAGCAAGGCATTTGACACAGTCCCGCACAAAAGATTAATAATCAAGCAACAGCCTGGGAGTGGGTCCGTGGGTGGTAGCCTGGGTAGCAAACTGGCTGCACAACAGGACACAGAAGGTAATACTGAATGGAACACATTCTGAAGAAAGGAGGGTTACTAGTGGAGTACCCAGGGCTCAGTACTGGTCCAGTCCTCTTAACGCCTTTATAGGTGACATTGCAGAGGGTCTGAAGGAAAGGTATGCCTCTTTGCAGATGACACAAAGATCTGTAACAGAGTTGATACACAAGGCGGGGTAGAATGAATGAGAAGGGACTTGGCAAGGTTGGAGGAATGGTCAGACATATGGCAACTTAGAATCAATGCAAAGAAGTGCAAAGTAATGCACCTGGGAAACAAAAACCCAGGAGAAGAGTACACAATAGCAGGGGAGGTACTAACGACAACAATAATGGAAAGGGATCTGGGTGTAGTCATATCAGATGACCTAAAGGTGGGTAAGCAATGTGAGAAGTCAGTAAGGAGAGCCAGGGGATACTGGGATGCATAGGGAGGGCATCACAAGTAGAAAAAGGGAAGTGGTTATCCCTCTATACAGACAGTTGGTGAGACCCAATCTGGAGTACTGTGTGCAGTTTTGGAGACCTCATCTACGCAAGGACATAGACAGGATGGAAGCAGTCCAGAGGAGGGCAACTAAAATGGTGCAGGGTCTATATCAGAAACCATATGAAGAGAGACTGAGAGAGCTTAATATGTATACCCTTGATGAAAGGAGGGACGGGGGGACATGATAGAAACTTTTAAGTACTTCAAAGGAATCAACAAAGTCCAGGAGGGTAGCATCTTTCAGAAAAAGAGATGTGTAAGAACAAGGAGGCACAATTTAAAATTAGAGGGGGGACGACTCAGGGGTCATGTGAGGAAATTCTTTTTCACGGAGAGAGTGGTGGACGCATGGAACCGCCTTCCTGAAGAGGTTGTCCAGTCTAAAACAGTGGTGGAATTCAAACATGCATGGGACAGACAAAAGGCAATTATAGTGGGGGGTTGCAGGAAGTAGGCTGTTGGTTAACTAGAATCTGCAGCTTATCCAATAGGTATGGAAATGGGCAGACTGGGTGGGCCAAGTGGTCCTTATCTGCCATCAAGTCTATGTTTCTATATTTCTATTCATTTCTTAAATCTTTAAAAAATAATCTCACACTGCAGTCTGCTTAAAACTTAAATTCCGGTTTTATTGGTTTGGTATTGCTTATATGGAATAAAATATGTCAGCGTGGATAATTAGGGGGAATAATTGCATGGCTTGAGGGTGTTGTTAGGCAAGACGTGCTTGCACCAAGTGCTTTTTAGGACTGCAGTGGGCGTAGCCCTACAGACCTTTTTACAATGAGTTAAGGCACTCCGCATTCCTTCAAAAAATTTTAAGAACCCGGATTGAGTAAACCCTCCAACAACTGCCCACTGTGCACTGTACTGCCCCCAGTCCTCTGTTCCAAATTCATTTGGAAACCCTTCTACAACTGTCCACTGTGCACTGTACCGCCCCCACCCCTCCAAGAAATGCCCACTGCAGGATTGAAAGAAATGCCTACAGCAGTCCTAAAGATAAGGAGAGCTTAATTAACTGAATAATACCACAGTAGCAGCATTCTCTGCTCTCAGTCCCCATCTCTTCTTCACCGTAGCTGCTTAGAGAGCAGAGCAAGGTAACAACAGCTCACATGTTCACTGGTGGTTGTGAATGAGCCTAGATAAAGCCACAGCAGTTTTACTGATTGTGTGAGCTGTGGTCAGCTGCTGTCAGCGTTCTAAAGACTTGTATTTTGAACTCGGAGCTGTGGTAGTGACTTTAAATACACATCTTTCAGCCCTCTGACTGTCCTGAATGAGTAGAAGTAAAGGAACATAGTGGAGGTTCAGTTACTGCTGTCTGATACGGTTGGCATTTTAAAGTGTTAAACACACAGCGTTCAGTGTTCGTCAGTGTTTTCAATAAAGTTGTAGCTGTCTAACTGATTGGGTGAGCTGCAGTCAGCTGCAGTCTGTATTTTAAAGTCTTTCTTTTGAGCTGTGATCGGTTACTGTTAGAGTTTTAGTTTTTAAGTAATACATCAGTGTTTTAGCCGAGCAGATGTACTGGGACAGAGCAGATGTTGTCTGTCATTCAGTGGATACCCCCCTCCCATTGAACCCATGCACTGCACAGAGAGACACCGACAGAGACAGAGACGTAATACATTCCAGGCAGAGACCTACAGAGGAAGACAGTGAGAGGGTAGTGAGGGTACTGCATTGTACTATGTCTGTCTCTCTCCTTTTTTCTCGAGATACAGTGTCCCTTGACTGTCCAGCATGGTAAGCTGCTTCACTGTGCATGTAGGGAGCCACAGACAGATACAGAAGATGCCCGCGATTGGCCATTTTTCACCCCCTCCCCCCAGGGCATTAGTTGTGCAGTGAGTTATATTCCTAATATGAGGGTACTCTCACCTCTAGGTCTGTGAGGTGAAAGGACCATTTGCTTCCCACTCATCTGTCAGCCAAGCCCTCTGGCTCGCACCTGTCCATGTAGTAGTCCATACAGCAGCACGGTTTAAAACAGGTGAATTAAACAGTGATAGCAATGGGGACCATTTAGTTTCAGCCCATCTGTGAGCCAAGCCCTCTCACTTGACCCTATAGCAGCATGGCACATTCAATGACAAACCCCATCTTTACCTTAGCAGAAGTTGGCGTGGTACTGGAGGTGGTGGCAGGCTCCTATAATAGTTGTTCTGTCCAGATGGTGTGTCCCATGGCTTCCTGCTGCCTGCCCATGCAAGCCTCTCCCTACAGATAATGTTATCATGATAGAGAGAGGGGGAGAGAGAGAGAGACACACACAGAGTAACAGCGACCAGTACATTCCTTTTGTTTGTCAGTGATTGGCTCTCTTTTTCTGTCTGTCTCTCTCTCTTTGTCATTAGGGGGCTCTGTTCACAGGACAATTTTTCTGTCAGTGTCTTTCTCTCCCTCTCTGTCTGTCTCTGAGAGGAACGTGTGTGGCACTGGTCTCCCGCAGGTCCTTATGCGTCAGTACTGTTACCCAGTAAGCGTGCACAGAGAGACATAATGTCAGGGAGTGGTACTGGGGCACCCTTGATGTCCAGATAGAGAGACAGAGATAATGCTGTTCTATTCTGTGGCCACTGACACCTATCAGCACTGTATTGGGGGGGGGGGAGAGAGAGAGAGAGAAGAGAGATGCAGCTGAATGCAACAGTTGTCATCTGTGCTGTTTCAGATTGCTGTGCCAAATTGACAGGGGTAGCATGATCTTTTCAGGTGAAGACGGCTGTGCCTTTCTCTGTATTGTTTCCTCACAATGTTGTCTCCAACGTCTAACAGTCCCAACAGTTAAGCATCAGTGTGTCTCTCTGTGTCAGTCTCTCTGAAGGGGGAAGGGGACAGAAGCGGCACTGTGTTTGCACTGTAATAAACGGTATTGTGCACATGAAATGTCAGAAATCATCTCAAGACACACACATCAAGTTAATGCATTAGCAGCCCTAGTGGCCCTGCCAGTACTTGTTTATACTGTACCTGAGAGCAGAATACAATTATTCCCCTATAATGACACATCCCAAAGTGTCTTACTGCACTTATAACAGGGTGAAAACAAAGTCTAATTTTTATGCAAAAAATATGATTCACTGTGTTGTAAAATACAAGTAAATCAGTCAATTTGTTGCAAGACTGATAACGTAGTCCCTTTCAACAGTACTGAAATCCTGTAACTGTAAATAGGAACTGACTGATACTTTAGGCACGGTCAAGTGTAGTGATTTGATGTGGTACATAGTCTCTTAGTCTGGAACAAGTAAAGGAGTGTAATTGTGGTCTCATAATTACACAAGAGGTCTCCCTGCCAATCAGGATGCTTACAATTTTCTCACCATGTCATCAACTATGATGGCTTTTGTCAGACCACAATATATTTGAAGAAGGAAGAATGAAAATTGTTTGTTGTTTCTAATCTTGCATGTCTTGTTACAGTATGTTAAGGAAGGGAATTTTTCCTCTATGGTTGTTGTTGGCATGTGAATAAAAGTGAGTCTGCTTAATTTTTAGCAACCTTACAAAAATATTTTCAAAATGGGTCCCACACATACACCTGAGAAGTTGAACAAGTACATCACTCAGCAAATAAACAGTATGGGCCAGATATTCAAAACTTTGCGCTGGACGCAAACTTTTTCCTCTAGAATAGCGCCAAATTTGCACCAAACTGCAATATTCAAAAGGCCAAGTAGCACCAGTGCTATGTGATAGCTCTGATGCTAAATGTTACTATATGCAGGGGAGAGAGTGAGGGCAGGAGCCATGAATGACAGCGCACCAGCATATTCAAAAGAACAGTGCCACACTACAGTGTTTTACGCAATGTGTAGCACAGCGTACAATACCGCAATCAGAAAGTATGTGGTAATGCTGTGCAATATGGGGAAGTGGATCTCCTGGGCCCTGATGCATGTGCACAGCACACTACAGTGAAACCCTGTGAGGCTAGTGCCCCCCATCCCATTCCCTAACATTTCTGTACAACCAAAGTTTCCCTGGTAGTTTAGAGGCACCCCCAACCCTGAGATCTGATCACTGACACATGTACAATGGACTATCACACTAACTCTGGTAATCTAGTAGCCCCCCCCCCATCCCCTAACCCCAGCACATGTCCTTATGTGCACACCCAACATCCCAGTAGTCCGGTGCCCTCCCCCTGACCTGGTCACCCAGACAATGGTTTCAATCATCCCTGCTGGTCCAGTAGATCCACCGTATACCACAACCCCCCAAAACCTGATATTCTAGTGGTCTCCCCTGCTCCCCCCTCATATAAATGAGCCTGTGACTGACTCAGCCCACCACTCACCTCTACAGCCAGCTGCTG
Organism: Neoceratodus forsteri; assembly: GCA_016271365.2. NCBI lineage: Eukaryota > Metazoa > Chordata > Ceratodontiformes > Ceratodontidae > Neoceratodus > Neoceratodus forsteri. Next base: position 108,092,813 of record CM057456.1, on the reverse strand, counting down.
ACTGGGATCTGTAGGAGCGCTCCTTCAGAGCTCAGTCTGCATCTGGCCACGAGAGGTGACCAGTGAGCTGAGACAGTTGCTGGCTCATTGGGGTGAATCGTCTAGTAGACCACCAGGTTTTGGAGGGTTGTGGTATACGGGGATCAGGGCAAGTGTGGTCACTGGACAACCAGGGATGATTGAAAGCTTTTATTTGGGGACCTGGGCCAGAGGGCATGGGACTACCTAGACATTGGGTGTGCACATTCAGACTGTGAAGGGATCAGAGATCAGGGGTGGGGGGCCACTTGACTACCAGGGAAAATGGCAGAAATGAAATTTGGACTGTGGTGGGGTTTGTGGATTTGGGGTGGGGGGGGCAACTAGACTACCAGGGAAAATGGCATTACTTGAAGCCACTAGACTATACCTCCCAAGGGCTTTGCATGTTCTACTGCTGTGCTGCACACTATCATAGCCATTACTGGAGCCATACAACATTATCCCATTGACCTAACTGTGAAACTTGACATTCCTAAACATTAACTATATGGGGCCCACTACAGTATGTGACAACATTATCCTTTACACTGAGACAGTGCTACACATTCTGACCATTTGCCCTGCATTCTCATATGCCAGTGCTACAACAGTTAACTCTGAGGGGATGTGAGGTCTATGCATCACTTATGCTACCACATGATGCAATGCATACTCAACTATATGCAGGATACAGGGCCACTGGAGTATTGCAAATGTGGGACCAAACAATGCAGAATGATCTTTTCCACTAGAGATGCCACAGTTCCCTGCTACCATGATACTATAGTGTGGGGATCCCTTGAGGCCAGGCATAGGGAGGTCACAGTACTTGCACAAGGTCACGGCCAGTAGCTGGGTGTGCTGGGAATTGCACCTGGGATTCCTGCTTTCACTATGGGGGCATCAACCACAGGACCACCCAGCCTCCTCATTGCAATGCTGGACGTTTTACATAATTGCTGGCAACAAGCACAAGGACCCCAGAATGTGTGTAGGGATGGGTCCAACACACATACATGACACACAGCCATAGTCATCATTCATACCACACAACCTCTTGCATCAAACCACAGGTCAATGGCTTACAACATCAGTGACACATCTGCAAATATGGTGATATCCACTTAGGTGGTTCGTGGCTTGAGGGGCATGGTGTAAAGTGCATTTTCTATGGATGTACAGGTCTGTACATGTACTGTTTGCCATTATTTGGTGTGTACAACCCCCACTGTTTGGTCATGGCAACACATTGCTTGGGAGGGACAGAGTACACTTGCAAGGCATACTTAGGGACGTCCCTAGACATCAGAGTCAGTTGATGGGTATGCACAAGATCACCAGGTTCTACTGCAGTGTACACTAATAGCCTGAAGCCCCTGCACTATTGCTTGGTCTGACACACAGGTGGAGCTGTGTGCACAACCCAGCCTGTGGCTACTGACTTGTATTTCAAGTCTAACCAACAGGTGGAGCTGTGTGCTCCATGCAATAGCACTGGGCAAACTACATGTGAGTACATGCAAATCTGTCCATAATGAGATGCTAATGTGACTGTTTGCCCATGGATTACCTGAGTATGTTCATTTCAATAGGGGCTTTAAACATAACAAACCCTTGCCTTAGGCTAATGTGTTTGCAACAGCCTAAAGTTTTATCACTGTGTAAATGAGTTATCCACAGGTAAACCTCTCAACACCATAGCACAGTTCTGCAGTGTGTGGCCTTTACTAATGTTTGCAGTTTTTGTGACTCCACGTCTTTACTAGCACATACATTGGCCATGTAGTTCACCTTTGCTTTACTCCACATCTGTGTGCACTGGGCTGCTGTTGTGGTTCTCTCTGCATGGTTTCTATATTCAGAGCTGCTTTATTTGTTGGGCTATTTTTGCATTGCACTCAAGGCCCTGTGTTCACCACCTCATTTGCACACTATATTCAATTGAGATAGCCCCTAGTCAATTCCTTTGAATATAGCCTGCTAATGGTTCTGGGCTAATTTTGCATGCCGTGCAGTGCTAATTTTGCCCCACGGCTAAGTCTTGAATATCTGGCCCATCCATTATTTCCATGCCTGCTGCATTAAAATCATATAAGCACAGCAGTATAGTCAGGTTTGAACACTTGTTTTTGCCCAATCATATACTTCAGATTTTTTTTTTCTTGTTGATTTTTCTCCCCAGCTACCAGTCTGCCTTACCTTTCTCTTGCATCTTAGCATCGTCAAAGGTCTCCAGATGCCCTACCGAGGATCTCTCAGCTCTCATTCCGGTCCCACGGCTTCACCCCCATGGCAGGGAGGTGGAGAGCCCCCTCTATGCTCATCCACCAGGACCGGATCCAGTGTTGCCACTCTCCCCTCACAGTCGAGTACTTTCCCCCATAGAGATGGCCATCATATCACCATGACTGGTGCCTGTTTCCCTGTTCTGGTTTGCCCCTGTCATGTGCGGCATGCAATGACACCACTGGACAGGAGAGCGCTCTTCCACATGCACTCCTTCCCAGCGTCTGCCCCAGCACATTGCCCCACACTGCCTGTGCACTGCATCACCCCCAGCCTCTGCAAGGGGCCAGCTGTGAACCGACGGCTGCACACCCCCCATCCCCGGAGAAGGAGAGCAGTCCTACGGATGCTCAATCCTTCTCCTTCCCTGCTGACCCCCGATGATCCAGGTCTGTTCCCAAACCCAGATCGCCCGCTTGGCGCAAGGTGTGGCATCCAGCGCCTCAACCCTCAGCGCCACTGGGCCTGCATCAGCTTTTTTTTAATATCCAGTTTTTAGAAAATATAGTTCAACTACTGTACAGACCTGCTTTAAAATTAATTTCCCCTCGAAAACAAAAATCCATTTCTCTTTCTTGTATTACCAACTGAGACTTTCAGGAAAGTGAAATGTTAGCAAAATATTTATTGCATGACCAGAACTCCATTTACAAATTATTTTTTCTGATATGCTATAGATAATTTAATGAAATCAATAAGGATTTTACAAAGACTTTGTGTCTGACAATTATTAAAGTCACTAAAAATACCACCAACAGCTTAATCTGGTTCAATTTCAGTTACTTACCATCTGTATCCCCCCTTCCCCAGGTGGCCCCTGAAAAAGGGACTTCTAGGCCCAGTGGGCTTACCAGGTCAACAAAATTCAATAAATAAATAAAGTCCAAATGACTGACTAAATAAGTCCAAATTAACTGACTAAATATTAGCTGCCATGTCTGGAAAACATATAACTGTAGGGTCCTTTTTACTTTTTGGTTGAGTAGAGTAGTAACATCTATATTACCATTTGCTAAGGATTCATTCACTATATCAAGAACTTTTTCAGAGAGAAGTAATCATTGATTGGCTGCAAAGGGCAAACTGTTATTGACATCTGATGGAATTCCAATCTGAAGCTTTAAAATTTGACCTTTAAATCGAAATGCTGATAATTTAATTTCTTTTGATTATTCGTGGACTGTTTCAAATTCCAGATAACTGGAGCACAACTAAGTTAAGTCACCTTAGGGCATCACCAGATTACACTGTACAGTTCTTATTTTAGGTTAAAAATGTGTGTGTGTGTGTGTGTGTGTGTTTTCAATTTGATCAGCTTGATATCTTGAGGAAAGGTCTAGTTAATCTCACCTGATCACGCCTCCTTAGTAAAAAAAAACAGATAATAAAAAATGCATTATACATTATAAAACACTAGATCAATTTTTCAATTTACCCTGACACCAACTGCACAGAAAAAAACAGGAAAAGAGAAAGTGGAAAAAAAAAACACTGATTTTTTTTCAGAGAAATACCCAACAACAGCACAGGAGACTTGACTTTAAAATGATAAACATGATGCTTAAAAAAGAAAGATATACTGTAGCCAGTACAGTTGTTTGTTGTTAATACATGGGGCCTATGTATCATTACATGCCAGGTAGGCATGATAGGCATGTACCCTGACATGGCCAACCCACACCCCTGGACAGGTAGCTGATACACACCCACCCCCACTCCAGAACAGGTGTGCATGGCATGCCATGCACCATTGCAAGCCTCCTGTCTGCAGCCTACCCCATGATGATGTAAGAGCATGGCAGAGACAGGGACAAGACAATGGACGCCAAAGGGCATCCAATCCAATGCCCAACCTAATGATCATTGGATCCCCGCTCTGCATGGAGCACGAGACAGTGTGACATGATGGGTCCTGTAGCCCTCAATGGAACATAATAATGGATAAATATTCTGATGGTTGCCCCCAACCTTCACTGCAAGTCCTGAAGACTGGGGAAGCATGCTTTGGGGAGGGGGTCCCTTGTCAAGCTGCAAAACAAAACAAAAAAGGTCCCCCTTGGTACCCTCTTTAGGTTTTAGTTAATATAGTATCTACATTGGTTGGGAGATGACAAAGGACAAACATCCATCATAAACAGCAAAACATCAGCCATACTCCAAGACCAAATTTTCAGCTCTTCAATAATTTCAATATTTTGATGCCTTACAAGTAGTGACCATATTCAGTTCACACAATTCAAAGTTTTACCCTCATAAGGGGCTTCATCAGGAATAAATATGGTCCACTTTTCACTCGGATACAAGTTTCATATCAAGGTCTATGAAACTGACCCTGGTTGCTTTCCACATTTCTTGTGTTATTGTTGGTACTAGCTCAAACAGTCCTAAAAATTGTCATGGTGTGTCACCTCCTCACTTGTTACATAGAATCTTGTATTGCACCATTGCCAGTCTCCTGCCCATGGCCTGCCTCACAAGAGCGTAAGAGCACAGTGAGGACATGGGGAAAGGTGGAGGACACCATCAGGCATTCAACTGGATGCTTGCCATACTGACCAACTGGATCCCCCTGATGTGCATGGAGCAAAGGATTCTTGGACATGGTGGCTCCTGTAGTCCTTAAAGGGACAACATGCTGCTCAAGTGCCCTGATGGTGTCCCCATCCCTCACTGCATGTCCAGAAGTCTGAGATGGCAAGGTAGGGGTGGTCACTTGCCCCACTGGGGCCAGCCACTGTTGGAGGAGGCTTGTAGTAGCTATGGCAATGCACCTGCCTCATAGCTTGTGCCCCCCACAAGCTGGTACACAGCACTATAGTGCATGGTGCTGAATGTAGTACTACCCCATGCCACTCCTCTACTGTATCCATACATGCAGAGCTGCAAATTGACAAGGGATCAGGTGCAGAGGGGGCCTGCATGCCTTCCTTGAATGCTGCAGGATCTCCAGGACACATGGCATGCAACAGTTAGCCATAGGGAAGCCTACATGTTGTGTGTGTGTATATATATATATATATATAGCTTCATGCATAGGCCCCAATATCCTTTAAACACAGAAATATAGAAAATGACAGCAGGTAAAGGTCTATCATCTTATCATCCTAGCTAGCCTGCCCAAGCTGAACTAGTTATGGAACTGTGGCCATCAGTCCTCATTGCTTCCCCTCCCTCCCCCAATTGCTCCCTTGCATACTTTTCCTTGGTGCCTATCCCAACCCCTTTTGAACCCCCTATTGTCTCAGTATAGATATCCTCTACTGGAAGGTTGTTCTGGTCTCCCACCACTCCTTTACACAAAAAGCTGTTTTCTGATATTCTTTTTGAACTTTTGGTGTTCCTGCCTCCCAACACCACATGCCTTATACAGCCACTGGACATGGGCATAATTTACTGTTTAAAACAACATTATATATGTGCAATGCATGAGAAAGTTTTGGAAAAGCTGGATGCCAACCTGGGTTTTAAAACTTTCATATGGATCACCTATACAAGACTTTTGGGTGCCATAGTGTAATTCTGATCTTAGTGCTCTGGCTCTGTCGTATTGATAATCTCGCATATCATTTTTAGTTTTTTTGATTTGGGTCCATAATTGTGTTTAGACATTGCTGACAAAGAAAATAAATATTGAAGCTGATTGCGGAGATGTAAATATTTTAAAAATATCTTTCTTTCTTTGGACTTTTCAAACTTCTGGAACCATAATTTAAGATCCTCTTTAGTGTTGAACCACCATGTACTTAGGTCATCATACAAAAATTGAACAGAAGCTCTGGCTTTGAGAAGCTGGAATATACCCTTTTTAACTTCTGGGTCTTGTAAAATAGAGGTGTTTAACTTCCATCTTTTGTGGTGCACTGTTTTGGGGGGATACCTCGAAAGAGAAATTTTAAGAAGTAAGTGATCCAATACTTCTATGGGGAAAACTTCTAGCTCTGGGATTAGTACCTCTCTTGAGATGAAGAAATGATCTATGAAGGTGAAAAATTTTCCTCTTTTATAAATGTACTGAGTGCCTTTGGTCTGGTTCCTCTTGCAATCGACCAGTTCGGCTGTTTAAATAAGGTTATAGAGGGCTTTAGAATCACAGTAAGATTTTTTTCTCACTTAACCTCCAATCTGCCCTGGGCAAATCACAGTTAAAATCCCCCCACAGAATAATATGTAGTGTGTTGGCCAAGTATGGCTGAAGAAGACTGAATAATGCCCTGCTTTCAGATTTAACTTGGAGTCCATAAACATAAAGCAAAAAGCTGTGTGCTTCCAGCAGCCTTCTATAATCAACAACTTACCAGGAATTATATCCACAAGTTTTTTTTAGTCAAAAGGAAAAAGAATTACATAAATCCCCAATCCATTGGCTTTATTGGTGCCAAAGGACCAAAATAAAGGCCCTCATAATCATTCAGATGAGAAAAGATGTGCCTGATCTAATGTAGACATCCATGAGTCTTGAATAAAACTACTATCTATCTGTGACTTATGTAAATATTGAAATACAGCATGTCTTTTTGTATTATTGATTAAGCTACAAACATTCAAGGATCTAATGGTCAGGTTTGCATTAGAGATGAATCAGAAACAGAGGAAATCAAGAATTTTGTTTCCTCCTTTTTTTTCCTTTTCTCTTTGTAGTCCAGAATTTTGGAGTAAGCTTGAGGAAGGTCAAGATTATCAGGATCACCCACCTCCATGTCTGACTCCCCCCAAACTGTGGCTAATGCAGTATAGGAGTTGGAGGTTGTAATCACTCTTGCTTCTTGTACCTTTGGGGGGTTGGGGGTAGGTTTTGAATTTCTTGCTATTCTCCTCCTAGGAGTAGGCCGAGGTTTGGGTGGAATTTGAGAAATGTTCTTCTACCCAGTAATCATATCTGGGGGATCCCGGTAACACACTGAAGTGAGGGCTTCCACCAAAAGGGGGGGCTACCTCAACCTTTAAAGTCTGATTTGAGACATCTGCCTCCTGGATAACTACCTCCTGTGCTTCATCTTGCTGCTGGTGAGAGGGAGATGGGGGGGGGAGCACTGGGCATCTGACTGGCCCATTGAGACAGCATCCTGGGTATTTTGAATTAATAATTCAGGACTGATCACTGAGGCCTTGTTTTGTGCCTCCCAGGGGCACTCAGAAAAAAATGTGGTCAGTTTCCTCACACAGATCACATTTTGTCAAATGTACACACTGATGACTGTTGTCTCCTATATCCCCACAGTTGTTACACCAGGATTTGTCACATACACTCAGCAGATGGGTTCTTGTCCCACACTTTTAGCATGCTTGGGGCTGACCAGCATAGAAATAGATACCCCTGTCCCTACACAGCATAAATTAGTTTGGGATAGCCTCTGTGCCACTATCATTTTGACTCAGTTTTATTTTATATTTCCACCCTCCCCATCCAAAATAATTTTGCATCCAGAATTGCTTCAGGAGAATTAAGTACCTCATGTTTTTGTGACAGCCAATAAGTTATGTCCTCCACATGGACTCCCTCATTTCTAAACATAATAGTGACTTATTTAATCAATGGCTATGTTAAAGGGATCACCAAAAAGGGAGTTCATGGGGGGAAATTTAACCTGATTGTACCTTTGCCAGAACGTTTCAAGTGCATACAAAGAATGAAAAAGTATGTCATAATTGTCTTCTGATATATTAATAAAAGTGAAATCTTCCTTTGGAGAAAAATGCAAAGACTCTTTCAGAAGAATTTTTCCAACGTAATGCCCATAAGGCCTGTCTTCCAAGCCCCCCTTGTACCTAATTCAAACTGCATTATGCCTGGGGGCTGATTCTTTTTTGGTTTTGGAAAAACAGTCAAAGAGGTCTGTGCTAATGACCTTCCTTGGTATTAACTGAATCTTTCTGCTGGTCTCTGTTCATTGGGGTGCACCCTTTCTGTTTTGTTGTTGTCAGCAGGAGGCAAAGAAGTAGGAGATAATTTCCTTTCAGATTCAGGTGCTGTTGCTAATGTAGGAGAACAAGACTGTTCCAAATCTGTGTTGGAAGTATCTTTTAGTCCCAGTAAGTTAGTCATATTATTATCCTACGAACCTTGGTCGAGGCCACAGTTTGTGCTTTGAATTGAGAGGGGATATCATCTGCTGAATTATCTTTGCCTGCAAAAAACAATGGAGAAAGATTACATTTGTTAAGAGTCAAGGCATCCTTTTTACTCTTATTGTCCTCTTTCATGGTATTTTGTTGACCTGGTCCTTTCGCAGTGAAGGAAAAAATTGTGGCTCCTATCTGGCTGTTACTGTCCATTTGGTGTTTAGTCCGGTTGGTATTTGAAGTATTTTTACACAACACTGGTCCAGTCAAAGAATGTTTATTTGTATTATATGCTGGGCTCATCCCCATTGGCACAGCTGAAACTGCTGCTGTAGCTGGTTTAGGGTGAGAGGTGTTTAAAATGCCCGTGTCTCTTACATGCTAACCCACACTTTCCCTCCCAGGATTTACACACTGCATTTCTTCCCGTGGCTCTAGGCACCAACTTTTGTGAGTGGTTTCACTGCCAGCCTCATTTAGCTTGGAGTAAGAAATAGAAGACATTACCTCGGGGATGCCGGTTTTGACAGCTCTCAGAGTGGCTGAAGTCTTTGACGCTCCTGCATCACAGGAGCCTAGTGGAGCACTGATAGCCTCACTGAGCCCATTTTCAGATGCCGCATGTGACTGAAGTCTTGCACGGTTTCTTTGAATCTGGCGCTTTCTGCGCTCAAGCCTTTGCTCTTCTTCTTCAAGTGCCTGCTTATTTAGCTCCCATAATTTCATATTACTCTCCGACTCAGTGTCCATAAAATCTGGGTTTAATTCACTTAAATCTTCAGTAGAGACAAAGATGTCAACATCTCCTTTGTTGTTCCTCATAGCAATCTCAACTTCATTAATGGGTGTAGCCTCTTGCGGTAAGAGAACAGAGGAGAATCCCTGCTCCTCTGTCTCTGAAGCATCCACCATCTCCAGCGGCTCCTTCAGAGTGGCCATTTTGGAAATGGTCAGCAATTCCCCTACTGGAGAGTAGGGGAATTTCCTCAGTATCCTGGCTACATTTTCCCCATTCACCAAAAATACCACCAACACTTTAAAAATCTGGTTAAATTTCAGTTGACATCCATCTGTATCTCCCTCCCAAGGAAGAGGCTGAAAATAGGCAAAAGATTGTCTAGTCCTCCTTCCCGTTCAACAAAAACTAAATGAACAAACTACCTCTCCAGTCTTTCCAGCTCCTTCTTAATGGCCATTACCCCCCCTCAGTGTCCACTCTATCATACATCTTGGTTTCATCTTTGAAGAGGTGAATATCACACTGAACCCCTTTCTCTGTGACACATATCAATATGCTATATATGTGCAGTTTTAAAAATTATCCCTAGGGCATTCTGCTTGTAACTTCCAATAGTGCTGAGGCCACTCTGGTAAGTATTATCTTTTGAGTCCTCCCACCCAACCAGTTTTTACTCACCCCGTTATAATATCCCCTACCACCAGATCACCCAGTTTTCTCCACCCTCCAGTATGGGGCAGAGTCAATAACTTTGCAGAAATCTAGGCATAGGAGATTTACTGCCTGACTCCATTCCACAGCCTTGGTTACCTAATCAAATAAATCAGTTTGGTTCATATGGCACAACCTTCCACTTAGAAGTCCACTAACTGGGATGCTGCAGGCTGTTGATCTCCAGGAACTGTACAGTCCTTTCCTTTATAATAGATTCTGTGCTCACCAGCCTTCTGTGTAAAACAGTGTTGAACATCTTACTTAAATCCTGGTTGGCCACTTGAGCAGTTCCGCCTCGATCCTCTTGATTTGTTACCAAATCGGTCGGTCAAGTTTATTGATGCATGAAAGAGTGGACTGCACAGCTGCATGCTGATCTTCTGTGGAGGAGCAGGCCAGCAGGATCATTGACATGCTTGCCTTTCTTTTGCAACAGGTATGTCAACATTGCCTGTGTGACTTAAAGTCTGAGGTTTTTGCTTGAGGAAGAGAGCCTTTGGTAGCGGCTTATCATTAGCAGACTTTCCTGTCCTTCTTGTGCTGCAGAATTTTGTTGACTGTGCCACTGTGTACTGAGAAACTGCTCCTGTAGCCAGGAGTCCAAATGGTGGTGTATCTCGCTCTGGAGGTGGGACCTTCAGGGTGACCCTGCAGAGGGTCAAGCACACTGAAAAATGCTGCAGCAGTTTAGCCTGTCTTTTTGAAAACAGGGGTTTATTTATTTATGTTCTTTTAATGTCCCTCTCTCACAAGGAAAGCACTGTACAGACACTAAAGATATTCTTCTGACCATTTACCTCACTGTTTTAGTACCTCTTGTGGCATTTACCTTGTCTTTTTTGGTTCATTAGTAAACGTCACTGTGTTTTTTTAAACACACACTTTGTTAGTGTGTTTTATAAAGTGTTTTTACTGTGCTTTTTAGGTATTTATAGTTTAAGGGCCTGATTCTAGAAGGGTTACGCCTGGCATAACAGCAGCTGCACCAAGCAGAATGGCACATGTTGTAACTTCGCCAGCAGTTTGCAACATCGCGATCTTACAAAGTGGCCTGGGCATGTCGCATGCCACTTGCACCGAACAGCTGTTATGCTGCATAAACCCCCGCTAGGGGGTTTACAGCAGCAGTTGCACCCCATTCTAGAAGGGCAGCCACAAAGTGCCCACATCAGGATTCTACAAGAACCCCCGGAGGAGATCCAGCAATGTTAGTTACACCAGCATTTCGCTGGTATAACTTACGGATGCCCCGGGGGTCCTGCAGACCCATCGGCTGTCCAGTGGACAGTACACAGTTTCCCTGCCCCCCATGCCCAGCACACCCCAGTGGGGCCCCACAGGGCTACCCATACCCCCAACCCCCAAAACAGCCATTGGCAGAAGCCCCACAGGGCGGCACTGCAATCCCCCCACCTGTGGCCTGAACCGTGAGTCGCCCACCACATATGCAGCAATACTCCAGCCCAGGTAGTCTAGTGCCCCCCCGGACTGTACAGTGATAACATGAAGAAATATCCCCGTTTCCCTGGTAGTCTAGTGTCCCCCCCTGAACTGTACAGTGAAAACATAAAGAAATATCCCCATTTCCATGGTAGTCTAGTGCCCACCCAACTGTACATTAATATAATGTAAAATGATCCTGTTACCCTGGTAGTCTAGTGGCCCCCCACCCAGCCATGCCAGCCCAACCAGCATCCCCCCTTCCATCCCCAGCTGGCGGCTGGTACAGCCCACTTCTCACCTCCACGGCCAGCTGCCAGCTGGGTGCAGTATGGCGCTACTGCAGCCGCTCAGAAATTAATTTCTGAGGCGTCTGTGCAGTAGCACTACTGCACACAGTCAACAACTGCCATGGAGATGAGTGAGCTATGCCAGTCGCTGGCTGGGGACTGTGGGGTGGTGGTGGGCTGTCATGGCTGGGTTAAATACTAGACTGGCCAGGGTAACGGATCCTTTTACATTATATTAATGTTCAGTTGGGGGGGACACTAGGCTTACCAGGGAAATGTGAATATTTCTTTATGTTTTCACTGTACAGTTTGGAGGGGGACACTAGACTACCAGGGAAACAGGGATATTTCTTTATGCTTTTGCTGTACAGTTTTGGGGGGGACACTAGACTACCAGGGAATCGGGGTCGGGGCACTGGTGGGGGTGCACTTGCGACCTGCAGCAGTGAGTTGCGACATGTGGGCCAGGTACACCCTCTGTGCGGCATACCTTGCTGCATGTCACAAGTCGCAGGACTTTGCTGAAAACACACTGCCCCTTCTAGAATAGGGCACAGGGTCAATGTCGTACTGTTAAAGACGTACATTTATGTTGTGTTATACATGCTATGGTTTTTGATAGGTTTTAAGCACAAGACTGAATAAAAATATTAAAGAACATCTATTGGACTCCTATTGGTGTCTATTATTTGCTTTTCTTTCTATTCCAGCTTTTCCTGACAAACCTGAACTGCAGGATCCTGAGTCTTGGAAAACTGCAACTAATACTACCGAAGGAGCAAAACGTCTTCAGAATACAAAAAGAAACTACAACAATAGAAGAGATACAAGAAGAAACACAAGCACAGGATATTACTTTACTGAGATGGCATACTGGTTTGGTCTATGATTTTTACCATTTTTATATTCTTACAGCTTGCATTGTTTCACAGTCGAATTTGCATTCCAGCACTAACAGCGCTTTCTGAGCATATTGACTTTAGTAATCATTGGGTAGGCTCTGAGACTCTTGACTGCTCAGCAAGGAATAGACACTGTTTATCTTTATTCCTAAAATCATTTGCCCTAAGGACATGGAGGTGAAGAGAAGCACCAATCCAAAAATATATCTCTTCCCCTTAGTGAGTGTTGAAGTCAGGGATACTTTTTGTATACAATTCACTGCAAATTGTGAACCTTAATTAACTGTTTAATTGGTTAAACCTATGATTAGCAATTAGAACATCACTTTGAAATGCTGAGAGTAACTTGTGTCATAGTGGGGGAGGGTTTGACTGTACTTTAAGTACTAGTTCTGGTCATAGCATAAAGATGACTGAATAAGTCCTAAAGGAATATGGTTAATACAAGCAGTGGGAAATTTGCTTCACCAAATATGCCTCTGAACAGTGTACACCTGGAGGAGGACAATGATAAAGCTAAGAAGCAAAAGAAACCAAATAAGATAAATAAAATGACAAAACAAGCCCACAACCTAAATACAGTGCCCACCACTAATATTGGGCATATTAGTGTAATGGCTTTTTGCCTGATATAACATGGATGGTGTAACCAAATGCAATCATTATGGCAGTGGCACTGAAGCCTGTAAGCTAGCATACCAATATACTGGCAACCATAACACAAGTCATTGAACTTTACATGTATTTCTTCATACTTTATTGACTTATTAATTTAAAATAAGTAAATAAGCAAATTAAAGTACTGTAAATTCAAAGTAAGTAAATACGTCTCTGTAGTGGCACCACAGTACAGTACCATACTGTTTCAGTTCAGTTCTCCTACTTGTATCCCAAGAAGTATTATCTGATGCATGTCTGAACTGACTGGTTTCTGCAGTAAGGGTGCCAGGTTTCTTCCACTTTCTGCAGCATTTTCCAATTTGGCTGCATGTCAACATTTGTTCCATGGCCCTATGTACAGTTAACAGGGCTAAATGAACATCCATTGCAGTAACAACAGCTTCCTCTTCTGCAGTGTTCACTTCCTGATCCTCCTCCTCCTCCTCTTCAACGTCATCAGTTTCACCTCTCATTATCCTAATCACCTCATTGATATCATCCAGGTCATGTTCAGGTGGAGCATTATTGTCTCCAAGGTGAAAGAGCTCCTGAAACTCATCTGATGTTAGTTCATCTGGCACAGGTAAAGATTCTTTTTCACTGTCATTTGGAGCAATCAGTACAGGGACTGAAAGATTTTCTGGGACTGACACTACAAACCCAGCTTTCTAAAAGCAACGTTGAATCATTTGCTCTGACACCATATGCCAAGAATGTTTAAGCAGATGAACTGCATCAAGAAGTGTGATTTTTTTCACACACTGAGATGCATTCAGTTCTGGGTTAGCATCCAGCTCTTCCAAAATTTCTCTTGCATTGAGCATACTTAATGTTGTTTTAAACTGTAAATTATGCCCATGTCCAATGGCTGTATGAGGCATGTGGTGTTGGGAGGCAGGAACACAAATTGGATGTTTTGCAGTCCCTGGACATTGGGATGCCCAGTAAAACTGCCAAGAATTAAAATGATTTTATGCCTCCTCAGTTTTCGGTCCCATGTCAGAACCCATTCTGAGAAAATGTCACTGGTTGTCCACGATGGCCAATTGGCACAGTACTGTACTGGCAGATGATGAATGTCATGAAAACATTGGAAGTTCATGGATTTGTCTGACAACAAGTGGCTCAAGTGTCTCAGAGTCATCCATGTTGCAACATAACATTATGGAAAGACTCTCCTTTTGTTTATTTGACCCCAGCAGTGGCTCACTTTTTAAATACAAGTGTCCCTTAACCTTCACAGCAATGAAAGAGGCTGGTTTAATCACAGCTGAAAACATTTCTTAGTTCATACCCCTCCAGTAACCCAGGGATGACATTCAGTAGCCACTGCTCCTCACTTGTCCATCTGAATTTAACTTCTCACCATGTGTCTTTCTGAAGCCTATGCTGTTACAGGCCTTCCACCTCTGAAACCACCCTTCAGAGGAGTTGAAATCTCCCCATCCAAGGGCAGTAGCAAGTTGCTGGGCTTTCTGGACAAACAAGTGGTTGCTGATAAGCACATCTTGTTTGTGTGCATTTTGAAACCACCTCAACAGGGCAGCTTCCACCTCTCCATCCTTTCCATCCCATTTTTGGTTTTTGTCAGAGTTATGGTTTTCCTACCACTCTGTGTACAGCTGTTCTCACTGTTTCAGTAAATCAGTGACAGTGGATTTTGGCAGGCTGAGTTGCTGAGCCAAGTCATGCTGGCTCATTTTCGGGAGCTCATTTATCTTTTTTAAAACATCTACTTTTTGGCTAAGAGACATAGCCTTGCATTTTCCAGACATCATAGAAGAATGGTGTAGAGTAACACAGACACAGACTGAAGTACACAAGCAGAAAATGCATAAGGGACTGTTCTTTTGACATGCATAAACCACTTTGTGGTTGATTGCTGTATTTTTTACTTTAAACATTAACAGCTAACTAGGTGTTAACATTGTCGTCACCTGGCTGAGTTAGGGATTATCTGCCCAAAATAGTAGCAGGCAAAGAATGGTGTAACCAGTGGTTATATAATGACACTACGTTGAGAATGGTAAATGGTTTTGCAGTTGTGCCTGCTGTAAGTGATTGCCACTTTAACCTTGGGTGCTGTAACTGGCATGGACTGTACTCCAATTTTAGAAGTAAAAAAGGAGGAAACTAAAACCAAACAATTGAAAATAACACATTTTGTTCAAAATGCAATTACTGGCTTATTTGCATACCTAATTTGATTAATGAGATGAAATCCAGTAACGCTAATGCTAAATTGTGTTTTGCCAGGCTTCATTCCTTTGTCTTGGAGGGTATATTACTGGAGTCATACTACAACAATACATTTGAAATGATGAACAGTTATTAAAATAGTTACAATTATGAAAGCTACAATGATGAGGATTGTTTCTTCCAGGAGCACACTGGAGGAATAGAAATGTCTAAAGATATGAGAAATACACCAGAACAGATGAAAATACAACAACAAACTAAGATAAACCAGAACACTCCCAACAGGTGGGGGAAGATCCTGATCAAACAAAAAAACAAGATCTAGATAAAGTCCTACGAAAAGATAATTTAACTTTGGTAATCTGTGATTTAGACCATACAATAGAATGGGTAAAACAGTGGGCAGACAATTTTAAACCCTCCATTTTGTGTTAAAAATAGTTTTAATTGTTCAGAATCCCTTAAATTTTCTCCTGCCAGCGTGCAACGTGATAAGCTACTATTGACTACAAAGCATGTGGCTTGTGAAACTGAAATAATTTATGATAGTGAACATTTTATTAATAAAGGAGATTTCACTTCATATTCAGCTTTATCAAAACAGATACTCGAGATAATTAAGAATCAATACCACACATAAACAGTTATTTTAGAAGATCTCTGGGCCATAAAAGAAACACCTATGACTTTGTGTACTGAAGTATTTCATAATAGAATCACATTGGATCAATTAAACATAATTTATCAGATTCCAAGCAAAAGGTTTCAGAAATGTACCCTATTTATGAAAGGGAAAACAAGGCTATTCAGGTAAACCTACAACCCCCATTTGAGAGACAGAAGGTAACTTTTCAAAAATCTGGCAACATGAAAAAGGTTAAATATAAGAATTATAAATAAAAAAAATAAAGGCAAACAGAATAAAAAAACTATAAAAGGGAAAATGGCCCTCAATAAAATTACAAATGGCATGAGAAAATGAAATATAGCAGATATAGAGGAAGGAACTAATACAACAGAGCACAAAAAGGAAACAGAGCCCTATAGCCCTAAAACTAATAACAAGGAAATGTCAGAAAGTGTGATGTTAGTAGATATTGAAAAGACAAAGCAAATAATTCATGGTGATAGCTTAGAAAACTGGACAAATTCTAAAATACAAATAACAGACATCAACGCACCAGTAATTTATAGTTTTCTGTCTATGAATGAACAAAGCATGCAGAAAGGGGAGAATTTTCAGAGAAAGACTGAGGTTCCTTCAAAAGCAGACTATAAGGAATGCCCAAGCCTGCCAAAACAGGCCAATGTACATCTTAAGAGAACTAACATAGAAAATATGGCCCCAAAACCTCCCATACAGTATATGAACAAAAAAACAAACAAACTTATAATCACAATAAGACTGAATACTTGATAGAATTACAGGGAGTATAGAAATTGTATGATGAAACTCCAGAAAACTCAAGTCTTGGTTATCTAAGCTATTGGACACAAGTCCAGTTGAGAGAGAAATATACATAACAAGACCACCTAAAAATAGTTGGACAGCGCTAATATACTGTGCTTCCGGAGTAACAGCTGACAGAATTTGGCAAAAGGAACCAGAAATAAGGGCAAGGGACATACATTTAATGCCCCCACAAATTGTGCCACTCATGATGGAAAGCAATAAAATAGAGAATCGTATAAAAGAAGGATGGTACAATTACTCCTTACAGGTAATTTCCAATTATGAAAAAGAGAAACAGCTGGAATGGGAACCTAAATCAATAACTCTTTTTGATTGGAAGGTGTCAAAATATGACAGTATAAGGAAAAATTAAAATTAACTAGCTACCTTGTTTTCCAATATATTACATACATTAGTTGGACTAAATAATATAGAATGGTTGAAAATAAGATTGATTCCTTGTACCCACAAACAGACATTACATTCAAACAGATAAATCTGGCAAAAAAAATTGGAGAAAGCATCTATTTTGGACAGTCTTGAAATACTATATATGTTATGGAAGTGATTACACTTATAAAGGACACAATCAATGTAGAAAATTCAAAGACAATAACTTTAAATAATAAATATGCTGTTCTGAGAAAAACTCTAGAAGAATGACAATCAACTAACAAATTAAAAAGTATAGAAACAGTCTTTTTAGAGACATGCATCTGCATATAGAGTTGGAACACTGTTAGTTTAATTTTAAAATTAGCAGATAAAAATGTTTTGCTCTTAATTGGTATTAAACTGCTCCGCTTGTATGCTGTCTGTATACTAGCTTCCTGTTAAGTACATACTTTATTACCCTTGTTTATTACAAATTATTGGATGTTTACTGCCTTATGTAAGTACCGTTCCCTCTGCCCCTTACCCCAGGATGCACCTGGAATCGAGCACTATTGCTCTGTATGTC
Organism: Neoceratodus forsteri; assembly: GCA_016271365.2. Lineage (NCBI taxonomy): Eukaryota > Metazoa > Chordata > Ceratodontiformes > Ceratodontidae > Neoceratodus > Neoceratodus forsteri. Next base: position 108,075,088 of record CM057456.1, on the reverse strand, counting down.
TTCCTGGTAAAACTTTTAAATAAATAAATAAATAAAAAATTAGATGTCGAAATAACCCAATTTCTGGAGACACACAATATTCTGTCTCTCAAAAAAACTTGATATAAAGAAACAGAGATACCAATAATTTCAGGATATTCAGCATATGCTGTTCCAGCATTCAAACAAAATAATGATGGCAGACCAAAAGTTGACATTGCCACATACATTAAACCATCATTAAATTTAAAAATTACACAGATTCCATGTAATTAAAAACTGTTCTACCCCTAATTTTTGGAACCTTCAACATTTAAACTGATTCCATTAAGTGTATATATTTTGCCTCTGAGCAAGGACATATTGTTACTTCATGATTGGGCAGAGTTTACTAAAACTTTAGAGATAATAGAAGAAACTTATTCTGCACATGCTATCATAATTTCAGGTGATTTCAATGCAAGAGTATCAAACAAAAATATTATAGTAAATACCAAGCTAGAACATTTCTGCAATTTACCTACACCTAATCCACATATCCGATTGCTAAGACAAAGCAATCATATGAAAATAAATAAACTTGGGAAAAACTTACTCAAGGCTATGGAATTTGGATTGTTACATAATAAATGGTAGAATAACTGGTGATCTAGAAGGTGCCTATACATTTAATGAGCTCATGGGAACCTCTGAGATAGACTTAATATGGGCAATTCCAGTTGCAATGGAAAAACTAATTAAACTACAAATATTAGATCATCCAGATTCTGTATATTACCCATTAAAATTAGAAATTAGAGTAATGTAGATTAATAAAAACAATAAACTAAGAACTTATAAAAGTACTGACCATGAAATATTAAACTTAAGACTTATTCAATGGGATGGTTACACTAATAGGAATTTTAAGGATATACTACATGCAGAAAATATGATACAAAATGTCTTTAAAATAATACTGAACCACAAAAATACTGCAGATATTATACTGAGATGGAAAGAGATAAATCATTATATTGCCCCAATGTTTCTGGAGCAAACAAACATTTTAAAAAAATCAAACTCATGGTTTAATGTGATTTGTAGAAAAGCAAATAAATATCTAAACAAGTTAGTCAGAAAAGTTAAGAGAGACCCTACAAAAGTTCAATATGAGAGACTGAATAAAGCTGGGGAAAAAATATAAAGCTACACTAAAGACAGTGAAGAAAAAATATCAGAAAGAGATGTCAGAAAACTCAGAATAGCAGTACAGACTAAAGACACTAAACAATTCTGGACAATAGTCAGCACAGGATTTCATCAATATTCATCACAAATAGACACAGGTATCATACTCACAGCTTGGGAACAATACTTTAAAACACTGTATTTTTCACAACTAGAAGAAAATAATGATACCGTAATATTAAACAACTTATACTCACCACAACCAATATACACACATAAAGAAGAGACAATTAAAGCAATTCTCAAAACAAACAAACAAAAAACAAAATGATAAGGTGCTAGGACTGGATAAAATAATGAATGAAATTCATAAATACTTTTTAGACTGGTGGCATCCAATATTCTATGTCATTTTTAATGCCTTGATACAAGAAGAAGAGATGCCATATTCATGGAAAGGTAGTAGTGGTCACCCTATCTATAAAAAGAAAGGAAGTTCCTTAGACTCTACTATGTACAGACCAATAAGTTTAATTGATGACTCACAGAAAATATTCTGTAGAATAATACTTGACAGAGTACAAACATGGTTAGAAGAACATAAAATATTTAACAAGTCCCAAAATGGTTTCTGACCAGGGAGATTGATGGTACAACATTGTTATGTGCTGGCACATCTGGCATGGAAATATGTCAACATAAAAAAGGAAAGCTTTTTTGTTGTTTTGTTGATCTCAAAAGAACATTCAATTTAATAAGTAGAAAGTTATTATGGGACAAATTACTGACATAAAAATGAACCATGCATTACTGGGCATCATTATAAGGTTACATAGTGGCACATGGATAAACGTCCAGTACAATCACAATGGTGATCTAACAGAAAATATTGAAACCAACTTGGTAGTCAGATAGGGCTGTATACTGGCCCCAACATTGTTTAATATTTACATCAATGCAATTTTAGAATAATTAGATTATCCATAATTTCACTCTCAATCAATAATTGATAAAACATTATCAGTACTGGCATATGCAGATGATCCTGTACTTTTGTCAACATCATTACTAGGTCTGCAACGTAAAGTAAACCACTTCATCAAACTACTTTATGTCAGGAACATAACTTACTCATCAATAAAGACAAAATAAATTTACTGATATTTGGACATAAACAAAAAAAGTTACTAGCTATATACAGTATATAGATACAAATATAACGCTCACTATCAAGCTATATGTATTTGGGGGTATGTTTCTCATCAAATCTATCTTGGAAAGCTCATTTAAAAAGACTTCATCAAAAGGCAAAAACTTATTTTAATGCATTTAAAAGACTTGCAGAAATAAAATAAGAAATAGAACAATAACCGGACAATTAAGGACAGTAGAAACAAAAATCCAGGCTAGTCTAATCTATGAAGCAGAAATATGGGCAACTAGCCCTTTAAACAATTTGGAAATACAGTTAAGCAAACTTTGCCATTACATATTGAGAGTTCCCCATTCAACACCTACTCCTATGGTTAGAGCAGAAATCGGTCAGTTCCCTTTTTGTGCTTATAATAATGAGAAGAGGAGGATAAATCATGTGTTAAAATGTTTTCTATTACCAGAAAACAGATTACCAAGACATTGCCTAGAGGAAGAATTAAGATATAATGACAATGGATTTTCCTCGATTTAATGGAAATTAGTAAAAAACAAATCCTTCCCCTGGCGATGTCATATTTACTTTATCAAACATTTACACGACCCTACATAGAAATTAAATTGCAGGTAAAAACAAGAATATGTGACACATATGTTGCCTTAGATATGAAAAAAAATCCCAAATTATAAATATTTCAACAGGTATAAAGTTATTAAAAATGATCATAACTACAAGTCATACTTGACTTCATTTAATAAATTGGAAGGTGCAGAACTATGACTCACTACAGATCTGAACTTTTTTCAGAGCAACTATACTTGGGATAAGCAAAAACAACCAGATATAGAAACTGAATTATGCAAATGTAAAAAGAATGAGCCTGACAATCTGAAGCCTGTCAGACTGACATGCCCACTTTATGAAAAGAATAGGGAAAAATGGTTGGGCGTGATCTTATCGAACTCGATCTCCCTCCAAATGAAATTTTAATAGAATTATTTAACCTGAAAGATAGGGAAAAGAAAGACAGACTGGTATCATATCTGAATTCCATAAAATTATAAGTATATATATGCGTATATGAACTGATGTTTGTGAAATATGTATTATACATTTTGTTGATTATGTTATTTTAATGTAATCATATATTGATGTTTTTACTATTTCGTTTTTATGTATGGGGAATTTGTAAAGGCTTTGCTGAATAATAAAAAAATGATGATGATGTATAATAGATTCCAATAGTTTTAATACTATAAATGTCAGTCTGACTTGTTTATAACTGTCCCTCACATCCTGACCCCCACTTTTGTGTAGGGGGACCACATTTGCTGTCCTCCAGTCTTCCAGCACTGCCATTGTTTCCAAACAGCATCTAAAAAAATCTGTCAGTAGTCCAGCCAAGATCTTTTCCATCTTCTTAAGTCTGTGGCACACTAATGGTAAACATCATTAAGGGCATCACATTTGGGCACAATGATTTATTCACAGTCAATGATTGCACTCTCTCCTCCATATGGGCTTGATGTTGATGCTGACACCTGCTAGTAATACCCCACTGCACTCTATCTCTGAATCCTGAACTACATATTGATGACTGCTAGTGATACTTCATCATTGTTTATGTTGAAGTCTGGCAGAGTATTCTTGTCCTTGACCATAAACACTCAACAGAAATAATCATTTAGTAAATTTGCTCTATCATTCTTATTGTCCACCCATCACTCCCTCATTTCCACCTGCCCACTGCCTTGGTTTTACACTGCTCTCATCTGTAGTGAAGGAATATTTTGTCTCCCTCCTTACCTCCTTCCACTCACCTCAGCTCTACCTCTGCCTTTGCTTGCCTCACTTCCCTGTTTACTGCCCTTATCTTTTCTTGGTATCCCCCCAGTTGTCTTCTATCTGACTCGTTTTGTATCTGATGACTGCCAGTCTCTCCCCCTCCCATCTCTGCTGTCCCTTTTGGAATCCACAGCGGCTTCTTCCCCATCTTCCCCTTCTGAAATTAAGATGCCATCCAGATAATTAATTCCAATCTGGCTACCCTCCCCTTTTTCCTATCACTCCTGAAAATTGTGTACCCTGGTATTCTCAATTCTCACTCATGGTGGTATTGTGTTGTACACATCTGTCACAGACATTAAGTCCAACTGTGCCAGTATTGCCTGGAGGTCACAGGTCTTATTTCATAGGCTCCTGGAATTAGTGCACATTACACTCTAGACCATCTTTTACCATGCTTCCTCCTGATCCTGTTATGTTCCACTATCCTCCCCTTCTGCTTTCTTATCCCTGTCCTGCTTCCTTTTTGTGTCTATTTTCCTATTTGCCCTACTATATCTTCATCTTTGTTGCCCCCTGCTCAAACGACTTTGATTGCCTGTAGCAGGGGGGAGGCCTTCCTGGTCCCCCCTTCAGTTCTGGGAATATGCCTGTCTTCATCTATTTGGCCTTGCCCTTTAGTGAGTTTAATGTCTTCTGTAGGTGTTGTGCAAGTTTAAACTTCAGCACCCTGGTGCCCTCCCCATTTAGGTGCAGGTTATCCCATCTGAACCTCCAACCTCACTATGTGTGGCCCCAGTTACATAGAAACATAGAAACATAGAATTTGATGGCAGATAAGGACCACTTGGCCCACCCAGTCTGCCCATTTCCCTACCTGATGGATAAGCTGCAGATCCTAGTTAACCAGCAGCCTACTTCTTCCTACCCCCAACCCCTAGAATTGCCTTATGACTGTCCCATGCATGCTTGAATTCCACCACTGTTTGTGACTCAACAGCCTCCTCTGGAAGGCCGTTCCATACATCCACCACCCTCTCTGTGAAAAAATACTTCCTTAAATTACCTCTGAGCCACCACCCTTCTATTTTCAAATTGTGCCCCCTTGTTCTTGCACACCTCTTTTTTTGAAAGATGCTACCCTCTTGGACTTTGTTGATTCCCTTGAGGTACTTGAAAGTTTCTATCATGTCCCCCCTCTCCCTCCTTTCCTCGAGGCTATACATATTAAGCTCCTTAAGTCTCTCTTCATATGTCTTCGGTGCAGACCCTGCACCATTTTAGTGCCCTCCTCTGGACAGCTTCATTCTGTCTATGTCTTTATGGAGATTGGGTCTCCAGAACTGCATGCAGTACTCCAGATGGGTCTCACTAGCTGTCTGTACAGAGGATAATAATTTCCTGTTTTCTACTGGTGATGCCTCTCCCTATGCATCCCAGTATCCCCCAGCCCTCCTTGCTGCCCTCTCACATTGCTTGCCCACCTTTAGGTCATCTGATATGACTACCCCCAGGTCCCTTTCCATTTTGTTGCTGTTAGTATCTCACCCCCCATTGTGTACTCTTCCCCTGGGTTTTTGTTTCCCAGGTGCATTACCTTGCACTTCTTAGCATTGAATCTAAGCTGCCATACATTTGACCATTCCTCCAACCTTGCAAAATCCCTTCTCATCCTTTCCACTCCACCTTGTGCATCAACTCTGTTGCAGATCTTTGTGTCATCTGCAAAGAGACATACTTTTCCTTCCAGTCCATCTGCAATGACACTTATAAAGACATTGAAGAAGACTGGTCCTAATACTGAACCCTGCGGTAGCCCACTACTAACCCCCCTTTTTTCAGAGTGGACTCCATTTACTATTACTCTCTGTGTCCTATTCTCCAGCCAATTCTTTACTCAGGCTGTCATCTTGGGACCCACTCCCAGGCTGGCTAACTTGTATATTAATCTTTTGTGTGGGACTGTGTCAAATGCCTTGCTAAAGTCTAGGTAGACCATGTCCACAGCCCCTCCCTGATCAACTACTTTGGTCACCCAGTCAAAGAAATCTATCAGATTTGTCTGGCATGACCTTCCCGCTGTGAATACATGCTGCCTTGGGGTCTGTGCCCCTCTGGCCTCTAGATATTTAACAATTCTTTCCTTCAGAAGTGATTCCATCATTTTCCCTACCACTGAGGTTAAACTAACAGGTCTGTAGTTTCCTGCTTCTGCCTTGCTCCCACTTTTGTGAAGGGGATCACATCTGCCCTCCTCCAGTCCTTGGGTACCACCCCATCCTCCCATGATTTGTTAAAGAGGTAGTCAGTGGTCACTAGTTCTACCCTTAGTTCTTTTAGAATTCTGGGATGAATCCATCAGGCCCCATTGCTTTGTGCCTTCAGTTTTAAGAGTTCTTTCAGAACCCTTTCTTCTGTAAATGGGCTGGTATCAACTTCTGTATCCAGAGTGTTTCTACTGTTTGTTTTAGGTACCTCCCCCTCTTCCTTTGTAAATACTGAGCAAAAATATTTGTTTAGTATCTCTGCCTTTTCACAGTCACCCTCTGCCCACCCTCCCTCCCCTTTATTAAGCCTCACTATCCCTCCCTTGGTCTTCCTTCGCTCCCTGATGTACCTATAAAAGGTTTTATCCCCCTTCTTAACTGAGTTTGCTATCTTTTCCTCGGTTTGGGCCTTTGCTGTTCTGACTGCCTTCCCAGCTTCCTTTTGCTTTAACTGATGCAGCTCTGTGTCCTGTTCCTTCTGTGATTCCTTGTACTTCCTGAATGCTTTCTTTTTCTCTTGAACCTTCACTGTCACTTCCTTTGAGAATCATAGTGGTTTCTTACCTCATTTCATTTTGTTTATTTGCTTTACACAAAGGCTTGATACCTCTGTGATGGCAGTTTTTATTATTACCCATTGTTCTTCCACCCCTCCTTCCTGCCCATTTGCTAGTGCATTCCTTAGGCACTCACCCATTTTGACAAAGTCAGCCCTCCTAAAATCCAGTACCTTTTTCTTTGTATGGCTTGACTCTTTTGCTGTGTTTATTTTGAACCATACTGTTCGATGGTCGCAAGTTCCCAGATGGCTACACACTTCTACATCTGTGATCCTCTCTTCATCTCCATTTGAGAGAACCAGGTCTAAGATTGCTCCCTCTTGAGTGGGCTCCAACACTAGTTGTCTAAGGCATGCCCCTGTAGGCATCTAGAATAACCCCACTCTTAGAAGTGGCTGCTGCAACTGCACTCCAGTTAACATCTGGCATATTCAGATCACCCATCAACAATATCTCCTTTTTCTGCCATTCTAAGTATACTTTCTATCATTTCCTTGTCCATTCTCCCCCTGAGAAGGGTCTGTATACAACCTCATGCGATTGTGGTGTCATTGCCGGTCTCAAATTTACCCACAGTGCTTCTTCTCCTCCTTGTTTACCCTTTTGTTCTGTTGCTTTGATTCCTTCCCTTATGTAAAGAGCTACTCCTCCTCCTCTTTTACCCTCCCTGTCCCTCCTGTACATAGTGTATCCTGGTATGTTTACATCCTAGTCATGGTTTTGTGTGTACCATGTTTCTGTGACTGCCACGATATCCAGATGTTCCTCCTCCATCAAGGCCACTAATTAAGGAAGCTTGTTCCTCAGACTACGGGCATTGGATTTCATTGCTCTCCATTTTTTGATGGCTTTACCTTCTGTTGCAGCATTCCCCACTGACCTTTCTACCTTGGTCTTTTTCTCATTTAGTACCCTGTTTTGTAGGGGGAGGCCGGGATTTTCCTGCTGCTTATTAGTGCCACCCCCCTTGACTAGTTTAAAAGCTTGCCAATGAATCATTTAAACCGATTGCTCAAAAGACTTGTTCCCTTCCTGGACAGATGCAGACCATCCTGCCAGTATAGGCTGGTGTACCTCCAGGTGGAACCCCAGTCCCCAATGAAGCCAAACCCCTGTGCTCCACACTATTTTTTCAACCATTCATTAAACTGCATGGTGCAAAGTACCCTCGCCTCACTCATGCCATTGACAGGCAGCACCTCTGAGAAGGATACTGTGTGTGCTACTTGTCTTAGGCCCCTCCCCAATTCTACAAAGTCCTTCTCACTGCTCTAATCTCATGATGAGCCAAGTCATTTGTCCCTAGGTGGACAATGACATCCAGCTCAGACTCCCGAGCAGCTGTTCCCGTGATCCTGAGGATGCGCTTCCTGTCCCTCCAAGCCATGGCACCAGGCAGGCACCTTACTTCAGTTTTCCCTGCTCCCCCCAGTTCTATCCCCCTAATAATTGAGTCCCCCACCAGGAGCTGCTTCCTTTCCTTGTGGTGTCCTCTGTCTGCTTCCTGTGGGCCTCCCTTGTGACAGCTGTCCTCAGCCTCCTTAGTCTCCTCTGTGGGTGCATCCATAGGGGAGCTATGCTCCCCCAGAATGGTGTATGGATTGTGGAGTGTAACAACTGACTGGGTGTGCCTCTGTTCCACCATCCTCACCCTTCCTGAGCCCACTGTGGTCCAACTGCTGTGTTTTCTTTGCAACCTCTGAGGTAGTGGTGGTAGCTCTGGTGCTCCCTGGATGGGGGAGGTTCCCTTCCTACCGTCCAGTGTGGCCTGGGAGAAGGTTCCCTTACTACTGTCCTGCATGGCCTGAAGATGGGCAACTTCCTCCCTCAGGGCAGAGAGTTGTCTGCAAATAGGGCAGCATCTCAGCCTCCAGAAAGACTCCTGGAAGACTGCTGCCCCACAGCCATTACACTGTACTACTCCCCACATGTTTATCTACTTTTTTCTTTGTGTGTGTGTGTGATTGGTTTGTTATATAGAAATATATATATTATACAATGTGTATGCTTATATTGTCAGTGCAGTGTGCTAGAGAGGATATGACAGTGATATGCACCTTGCACTCTTGAGGAAATGATGTCAGAACCCCAGGTATAAAGGAACTATTTCCAGCGGTGGGTGGGGTGAGGGTGGGAAGGGTTGGGCCTAAACTGTGCCCTCGTGAAACAATCAGCTAAAAGCTCTGACCCAGCACTGCGATGAGTGCCTTCCTGTCAGCAAGATGCCCTACACAACAATTTGACAGAGAAAATACCCTGCTAATCAAACAGAGAAAATCCAGACATCCAACTCAGACACAGGTAACCCTCCCGCCCCAAACAGCCTGGTGGTTTGTGCTCTGAAAGGGTCAGCCCCAAAATAAGTCAGCTGTGCTTTACACTCTTCCTGCACTGAAAATCTTAAGAATTAAGCCAACTGATTGACTAGTGACACCTGTGATGTAAGCAGGCCTTTCAATGTAGGCAGGCTGCTGTCTGATTCCAATACACAAAATCTTTCAGTGAAACCAGGGATAAAAACTTAACTACTCAGCCAGCAGGACACTTTTAAAATGTTGCAAAAATATCCCTCTAAATCCTAGGTCTCAACCCCAACAATCAAGCAAATTCAGTTGTATCTCACTCCCTCTGGTTATAAAATTACTACACTTTTAATGGAATCCTGCAATTCCCTGCTTAATGCCAATAAGGAAAAAAAAATGAAACTCTTTGTAGAAAGCGTAGCTCCCCTGTTTTACAATATTATGCCTTACCAAGTTTCCAGCTCCTAAATGAAGTTATAGTTTGTTCTTTGCAGTGTTGCAAGGTTCTCAGCTTCAGACAAATCAAAAGTCAGACTGTCTAGCTTCTAACTGTGAAGGATGCCTAAAACAGCAGTGATGAACTCCACCCAGAGCCAACTGATTGACTAGTGACACCTGTGATGTAAGCAGGGCTTTCAATGTAGGCAGGCTGCTGTCTGATTCCAATACACAAAATCTTTCAGTGAAACCAGGGATAAGAACTTAACTACTCAGCCAGCAGGACACTTTTAAAATGTTGCAAAAATATCCCTCTAAATAGTAGGTCTCAACCCCAACAATCAAGCAAATTCAGTTGTGTCTCACTCCCTCTGGTTATAAAATTACTACACTTTAATGGAATCCTGCAATTCTCTGCTTAATGCCAATAAGGAAAAAAAAATGAAACTCTTTGTAGAAAGCGTAGCCTGAAAACCCTAAACCAGAACTTTAGCCATGCATTAAAATCCTCTATTTAGAACTGATACATATGGCTGAAGTGTGGCTGTGGTAGGACTTCAGAGAAGGTCATTGGTTCTGCACTCTCCTCAAGAGTTGTACCTAGGGTGCTGAAGCTATCCTTCACTTCTTCTACACCTCTGGCCTGATCATTAGTGCGATATAACAGGAGGTGAAGAAACATATGATGATGCCCCTACCACCGAAATGTAGCTGAATAAGAGCACAAAACTGTGTCTGGTTAGCAGACTGGTTCATGCCACAGGTACAGTACTGCAGGTGGTTAAAGAGCAAATCATATTTTTCAAAAGATAAGTACATCTCAAATATCATTTCTCACAGTCAGTCAATGCTGTGTTTGCTTAAATATTGTCTCGAAAGGGTCTATGTGATAACGGCGAATGCCTAAAGGTGATCACTGTTATCGCTCAGTCAGAGTGCCAAACACATTTTCGGCACTCTGACAACCCGATACACCAGCACAATGGCACCAGGACATATTTTTAATGCTTTCTGTGGGGAGAGCTGCCCCCCAACACCCCCACGAGGGGGTTTCGCATCCATACCCCCTAGCAGGTTTCTCAACTCCGGTGAGGGGTGCATGTCGGGAGGGTGAAAGCAGTAAAATAAAAGGTTCGGGCGGGCACAATAAAAATCGCACAGATCCTGGACCCAAACCTGGTACCTCAGCCACCGAGCCACTTAGCAATCCCGATGCCACAATGCAGCTCGACTGGCAACCCATAGCACACCCTACAGCCTCTCCACCCTCAGCCCACGCTCGCTCCCCCCACGCATGTATGTATAGCAATATCCTGTCACCTAGTTTGCCCACCCCTCATCCGGTTGCCCTACCTTTCCATCGCCGTGAGTTGATTGGGCTGGGAAGGTGTCGTCATAATGGACAGTGTCCTTCCTCATGCACCCACTTCATGGATTACCTTCTCGAAATAAGTAATATTTTACACAACTATGAATACTTTTACTTTTATGTATAATTTGTGAAGATGATCCTTTTAAAACATCACTTCTATCTTAAATTTGGATTTTCATTTTGAATTTGGAATAACACTTTTGTTTGTGTTGTTGCAGCCTGCATGCTAACACAGTAGTGTTTTTTACTGAAACTTTTTACCATACTTGCTTCACTAATAAAAGTGCTCATATGTGAGTTGTCCTTCACTGATGTTTATTTATGCATTTGTTCCAGGATGGTCTCAAGGTGATGCAAACTAAATTGTGCTGGGAAACTGAACTACTGAAGGGGTGATGATGTGCAAATATATGCCAATTGATAGAGACACACACATTATTATAATAAGGGTGTGATAAAACTGAAAACTGAATCACAAACTTCCTGATAAACCTCCGGTATTAATAAAAAGTAAGGAATTTTATGGAAAAGGATTTAGATGGGTCCCCACTTGCTCCCTGTGAACCAAAACATTGTCAATAGCATTCAGTGATATGAAGCCATGAGGTACAACAAATAAATGAGTTCCTTTTTTTATTTAGTATTTTTATTTTAATATATGAATATCTGCCATCAAAATGATTGACTGATCTTTATTCTCCTCTGTCCCCTCCTCCTCCTCTAATGGCTCACAACCTACAGGCTCTTGCACTCAATCTTCTTGTCATGCAGCATTTTATACAAACCTGCCCATGCCTGGGACTCTACCATCTGCAACATTCCCTAGCCCCTGGGCAGGGGCTGCAGCCCCTGTACACTGCAATAAGTTCAGGCAGCTACTCTCATTCAACAGGATAACCTATTTGCATTACTGGCAGTGAAGTTTCTTTTTCCCTATGTACCTATCTATGCTGCTGTTGCTGTCAGACCCCCTGCCCCTACTCCTATTCCTTCAAGTTAAAATAAGTAGACACTCTCCAGCAGTATGCCCCGACCAAGGAATTGCTCATTATTCAACTGTGACTTGTGTCTGGTCTGCCTTTATTACAAATTTCTTATGCAGCTGACAAATCACTCTTTAAACTGTTTTCCGCTTGTTTTAGAGATGTCTTTATACCCCATGCCTGGCATTCTCCTTCAAGTCTCGGCACTCCCAAACCCATCTTCCATCATCTCCAGGATGTAGCCTGTCTCAAAGTGTGTGGTCTCTCCCATAGCATGTGGTCTATTCCTGCTTCTCCTTCAGGGTCTGGATTTGTGGGCAATATGGGAGCCATGACAGATGGTGCTGGGTTTGAGTAGGATGGCTAATATTCCATTGCAGCCAGCATCTTCTTCTACTCCTCCTCCAACTGGCACACAAAGCGTAAGAGGAGTAGAATGCCCTTCATGCTTGCAGCATGCTCCTGCCAGATACTGTAAGCGCCACAGTCCACCAGCAGGAGCCATTGCTGTAACAGAATGTGATACCTTCCCTTCCCTGGTTGACATAGGCTGCCATCAGCAGAAGGTATCTCCAGTATGGCCTCTCCTGTGCCTGCCTCCTACATTTGATCCAAAACCCAGGTTGTCCATATGGAAGCCAAAAAGTGCTTCTGCTGGACCATTAGGTGGTCTACATCCTTTTTACCTCATAACAGGAGAGTACATTCTATCATCCTTTTGTTCTTGAGCTTGATATCAGTGCCCAGTGGTTCCAAATGAACTCTGAATGGGTGAGCACAAAGAATAGGTACATGCCTAGCAACAATGACCATTCCATCTCTCAGATTCTGTTCTATTCAGCAAAAAGAAAACTCCAGACCAAACTGGATTGAACAGCACCAATGGCCTCCCCAAACCCACTAAATAACTAGAGAAATACAATTCTGGACTTTTCACACTTCACATAAGAAGCAGACTATTTTAGCAAAGAAGATGAAATCATATCTATCCCTCCCTCTTTACCATCCTTCAAATTTAATAGCAATTTCAAAACCTCTGTTTCCCCAATCTCAGAAAAATTCAATTAAGGCTGATCATTATCCCTATCAGTATCACTACCATCATCAATCTCCCTAACCATTTTTACTTCCATACCAAAAATTGTTTTAGAGACAAAGAATTCATTAAACCAATTTGCTATAATTGACCCATCAGAAATCAAAATACCATCTAACTTAATACATTTTATACCTCTGTCCTCTTGGGGATTATAAATAGGTTTAAAAGAGTTCCAAAATTTTCTTGGATCTTTCAGATTTCTTAACTGATTTTGTTTAAAATACCGAGATTTAGCTTTAACAATTTTCTTTTTAACTTCATTAATATAAGTCTTATATCGCCTCAAAGAATCAACATCCTTAAACTTTAAAACATATTTTCTTGTTTTCCCCTACTTTTAATCAAATCACAGAGGGTAGCCTAGTCCAGATGTAAAATATTGTTTTCATTGTATTCTGATTTTACTCAGTGCAACATAATATTGTGTAGATGTAGAGCCCCACTGAAAAGAAGATGCCATGTCATCTGTGGGCTATCTAGGCTAAATATATATAAATCAGCAGGCATCTTCTAGGAAAACACATTGTAAAAATGTTTAAAAGAAAGACCACATTGAAACTACCTCTCAGCAGATCTGCATTGTGCAAATCCCAAAAGCTCCAAACAGCCGTATCGGCTCTGACCAGAATTTGTTATGAATAGGTAGGAATTTCCTTGAATTTTGATAGATTTCCAGAATGCAAGAGTGGAACTTTGAATTATGTCTCTATTTAAATATCTAAACCAGTCAGAAGCCTCTTGGTTTTTTTTTTTTAGATTTATATCAATTTTTTAGGTAAGTTGCCAATGTGTGAAATAATTTATATTCTCCGGGTTAAATAATAAGTCTAGAATAAATCTATCTGGTACTTGAAGTGATTTGATAAGGGGGCCAAGAAGTTGTCTCATATTTGTCTATGCAATGGACATCTTAGCATTATGTGGAGTAAGAGCTGAAATAGCTCACTTCCAGCTGAATCCTGGTAAAGGGGAAATGAGGAGAGTACAGCAATAAGTTATGGTAGTCGGTTACACAAATCAAAAATATAAGTTAAACAATTAGGTAGCAACACAATGAATACGTTGAGCTTGGCAGAGCATCTGAACAGTGACAAATAATATAAGTACAAACTGAAGCACAATTGTAGTAGAACAAGGCACTGCTAGGTACATAAAGTGCAGATGGCAGCCATGTATAAGATGAATGAATTGCTGTTGTTACTTTGTTCAGCATGGAAGGATGTAAGAAACTTGGGGGAATGGGGGAAATTAATTAGGGCAGAATCAATGGTAGTGGGAAGGAGAGAATTGTGAGGTGCTGGAATACAGCACAGGATCAGAGACAACTGCAGAAGAAAGTAGCGAATTTGTGGAGGAGAGATTTGAGTGAGTGGGATGAAGGAGCAGTACAAATGGTATGGGAAGAAAGCATCATAGTTTGGGGAAGCAGAAGGACAAGGCAACTTGGCCAGTAGAGGATCTTATGGAATAGAGTGCAGGACAGCAAGGGCCATTACTATCAAGAGAGTAGTAGGTAGAAGGAGAGGAACGGATGAGGTAGGAAAATTAGGGAGGAGGGAGCTTAAAGTAGTGCAATGAGTGAGGCACCTGGGATCAAGCAAGGGAAATGAGAAGGAGCAGTAAAGGGAGCAGTGGTAGGTTCTAGAGGGACAATCAGGGGCAAAGCAGCAGAAGTGAAATCATGGGCCCAGTCTGGCTAGGGTGGATTTGGGAGCAGTACTCTAAACAATGTCAGTCTAGTCGAAGATAGACAGAATCATTTTCCACGCAATTTCCCTGTTGGCAGGAATTTGGATACTTGCTTTATTCCTGTAAGTAAAATGCAGAAAGGGTGCGGCAAAGCATCTGCTTGCAGTGCCGACATCCCGGGTTAGATGACGGTCTCAGAAGCCAGAGGGCCAGTGGGGGGGAAGGATTGACCATCCCCAGGACTGCTCTCCTTCTCCAGAGGGAAGGGGGAAAGTGTCCAGTGCAATTTGGACCTCTGGCAGAGGCTGGGGGTACTACCACAGCTGGCACCACAAGTCAAGCGGAGGCAGCGTGGATGCTGGCGTTATTGCAAGTCTCCACCCTCGGGGACAAAAATTTTTAAAAAAATGTCTGGCAGCTAGTGATGATGGAAGGCATTCTTAGGATGGCAAAGAAAGGGAAGATACTGTTGATGGGAGACCTGAATATGCCAGATGTTAACTTGAGCACATTTACTGCAGCCACATCCAAGAGCAGGGCCATTCTCGATGCCCTACAGGTGGCAGGCCTCAGACAGCTAGATTCGGAACCCACTAATGAGGGAGCAATCTTAGACCTCGCACGCTCAAATGGGGCAGTAAGAGGATCTCAAATCTAGAAGTGGGTTGCCATTTGGGAACAAGTGACCATCAAACAGTGTGGTTCAGGTTAAACTCAGCTATAGAGTCAAGCCATACAAAAGCGAGGGTACTGGACTTCAGGAAGGTTGACTTTGACAAGATGGGAGAGTGCCTCAGAAAAGCACTAGCAAACAGGCTAGAAGGAGGGGTGGAGCAACAATGAGGAACAATCAAAACTGCCATCACAGAGGCAACAAGCCTTTGTGTGAAGCAAATAAACAAATCAAAATGAAAGAAAAAGCCACTATGAATTCTCAAAAGAGGTGGCTGGAAAAGTCAGGGAGAAAAAGATAGCATTCAGGAGTATAAGGAAATACAGAAGGAGCAGGACAGAGAGCTGTACCGGTTAAGGCAGAAGGAAGCAGGGAGGGAAGTCAGAATAGCAAAGATCCAAACTGAGGAAAAGATAGCCAACTCGGTTAAGAAGGGGGATAAAACCTTTTATAGGTACATCAGAGAGCATAGAAAGACAAAGGGAGGGATAGTGAGGCTGAATAGAATGAATGGTGGGTGGGCAGAGGGGGACAGTGAAAAAGCAGGGATACTGAACGAATATTTCTGCTCAGTATTCACAAAAGAGGAGGGGGAAGTGCCTAATCCAATTAACAGAAGCACTCATGATAGGGGGGTAGATCCCAGCCCTTTCACAGAAGAAAGGGTTCTGCAAGAACTCCTCAAACTGAAGGTGGACAAAGCTATGGGGCCTGATGGAATTCACCCCCAAATTCTAAAAGAATTAAGGGGGGAACTAGTGAAACCACCGACTACTCTTTTTAATAAATCATGGGAGGATGGTGTGGTACTCGAGGACTGGAGGAAGGCAGATGTGATTCCCCTTCACAAAAGTGGGACCAAGACAGAGGTAGGAAACTACAGACCTGTCAGTTTGAACTCTGTGGTAGGGAAAGTGATGGAGTCACTTCTGAAGGAAAGAATAGTTGAGTACCTAGAGGTCAGTGGGGCACAGGACCCAAGGCAGCATGAGTTCACAGCGGGAAGATCATGTCAGACAAATCTAATAGATTTCTTTGACTGGGTGACCAAAGTAGTAGACCAGGAGGGGCTGTGGACATGGCCTACTTAGACTTTAGCAAGGCATTTGACACAGTCCCACACAAAAGATTAATAGTCAAATTAACCAGCCTGGGAGGGTCCCAGGGTGGTAGCCTGGGTAAAACATTGGCTGGACAACAGGACACAGAAGGTAATTGTAAATGGAGTCCACCTGAAGAAAGAGGGGTTACTGGTGGGTACCGAGGGTTCAGTACTGGGTCCAGTCCTTTAATGTCTTTATAAGTGACATTGCAGAGGGACTGAAGGAAAAGTATGCCTTAGCAGATGACACAAAGATCTGCAACGGGGTTGATACACAAGGAGGCGTGGAAAGGATGAGAAGGGACTTGGCAAGGTTGGAGGAATGGTCAGAAGTATGGCAGCTAGGATTCAATGCAAAGAAGTGCAAATAATGCACCTGGGAAACAAGAACCCAGGGAAGATTACACAAGGGGGAGTAAACAACAAAAAAGGAAAGGGACCTGGGGGTAATCATATCAGATGATCTTAAGGTTAGCAAGCAATGTGAGAAGGCAGTAGGGAGGGCTGGGGGTATACTAGGATGCATAGGGAGAGGCATCACCAGCAGAAAACAGGAAGTTGTTATCCCTCTATACAGACAGTTGGTGAGAGTGCATCTGGAGTACTGCTTCCAGTTCTGGAGACCTCATCTCTGCAAGGACATAGACAGGATAGAGGCAGTCCAGAGGAGGGCAACTAAAATGGTGCAGGGTCTGCAAGAGAAGCCGTACGAGGAAAGACTAAAGGAGCTTAATATGTATACCCTTGAGGAAAGAAGGGAGAGGGGGAACTTGACAGAAACTTTTAAGTACCTCAGTGGAATCAACAAAGTCCAAGAGGGTAGCATCTTTCAGAAAAAGAGACATGCAAGAACAAGGGGACACAATTTAAAGATAGAGGGGGGGGGCAGTTCCGTGGCAATGTGAGGAAGTATTTTTTCACAGAGATGGTAGTGGATGCATGGAACAGCCTTCCTGAGGAGGTTGTGGGGTCTAAAACTGTGGGAGAATTCAAGAATGCGTGGGACAGACATAAGGCAATTCTTGTGGGGGGTAGGAAGAAATAGGCTATTGGTTAACTAGGATCTGAGGCCTATCCTGTAGATAGGGAAATGGGCAGACTAGATGGGCCAAGCGGTCCTTATCTGCCATCAAAGTCTATGTTTCTATGTTTCTATGTTTCCCACCTCCACCACCGCTTCTGCTGCTGACCAATGTCAATTGTGGGGGTCCCACTCCCGTGGCCCCACCCTGGGGGTCAAGCCAGGGCCAGTGACCAAAGTCCTTGGGGAGGGGGCACCTGCCCGGTGGCCCCACCCAGGAGACAGGTAAGCCCAGGGTTATGAGGGCAGTGAGTGAGCAGGGAGTCCTGATCCTCCAGTCCCCGGAGGGAAGGAGCCTCAAAAAAAAGGTAGGAAGGGTGGTCAGGAGGGCTAAGGTGCACGCGGAAGAAAGGATAACAAGGGAAGTGAGTAAATAGCATAAGCCTTTTTTATACTATGTCAGAGAGAAGAGAAAATCAAGAGAGGAGATAGTGAGGATCAGAAGGGACGAAGATGGAGATTGTACAAGAAAGACATGGAAAGATCAGACATTTTGAGAAGGTGCTTGTGCTCAGTTTCCAAAGAGGAGAGTGGTTTGGTCGGACAGCCAGATTGTATCTACATTTTTGGACTACATAAACTTTGTTTGCAAATTGTGACTCTGTAAGATGACAATTGTTGTTTATAATGGACAGGTTAAAGGATATTTGTCTTTACTACTGTGAATTTTTATAAAAATACATCTTATTTTTATAAGAACTGTGAAAACTAATGGCTCCCTGTCTGACAGATGGAGAGTATCAATAGGTGTGCCACAGGGCTCTATTCTGGGCCTGCCCGTCTTTGACCTTTTTATAAACCAATTACCTGATTTCTGTAGGTCAGCTCATATTCTCCTGTATGAAGGTGATGCTGCCATTTACACTAATAACATTAACCTTAGCAAACTCACCTCTAATCTCTAGGGAAACTTTGTGTCCTTAGAAAAATGATTCTCTAATAATAAAGTAGTCCTCAACTGCAAAAAAACAAAACAAAAAAAAACATGCTTTTTACCAGCAATCACATGAAGAAACAGGTTCCCCCCTTCCCATCCTGAGTAACAAAGGTCTAATACTGGATCAAGTGGGGACATTCCAATATCTCTGGGTAGTGTTGGATGACACTGTATCCTTAACCCCTCTACATGGACAATGTGGTGTCCACTTTAAATAGAAGGTTAGGTGCCCTATTCAAAAATCTGAATAGTCTCACTGCTAAATACAGACAACTGATTATGTCTAGCTCCATCCTTTTCCAAGTGGACTATGGAATACCTATCTATGCAGCTGCCAGTGACTATGTGTAAAACAGGATCAAGGTGATATTCAATAAAGCATATTGGTTTTGCAGCTAGCTACAGTAAGCACCCCCCCCAAGTGCAACAGCTCTTTTGTGAAGGTGTTGTTCAGCTGCATTTATAATTTGTCTGCCCTGCCTTGAAAATCTCTCCCTGCCATTATCTCCTTGTCTGCTTGGGGCCGAGGTTTCTACTGCCCATTGACCCTGTTGGCCTTAAATTAACAGAGCCTTCCACATTCCACAGGCATCCTGCCCAGTACGGGTGACTGCATCCTCCTGAAAGCCACAGGAGCTGCTCTGAACCCAGCAGCTGTTCTGTACTGACCTGCCTGCCTCTTGGCCTACAACTGGGTACACATTTTGAAGAGCAGCCCACAGCTACCAACAGGATTGAACTTGATGCTTTTTTGCCTTTCATGCCATTTGGCTGCATGACTACTGCTACTGAGCTCTGATTAGGCATAACGCTATTCCCCTTTCTCTTATTTTTCTCTTGACTCTACCCTTCCTGAGCTATCTATTTTTTAATACACGAACTGCTGATGCTGAGTATACCAGTACCAACTGTTTAGTGGAACAGGATTGTTCATTTTTCTAGTTTTTTTTTTTTTCTCTACTTTTCCATTTGCAAATTATACTGCAAAGCCACTAGAGGGCAACAACTCTTGGAGGTTGCAATCCTCTTCCCACTGCTCTTCCCTAACACTTATAGTCCTGGGTCCTTCTTACCTAAAGCAAATTACTACACCCTAACAAACCATACTCCATCACCCTACCTCAGTGCCATAGAGACTACCACAATTATGGGTATCAGAGTGCCCCCCCTTATACCGACACTGGGCCACTGCCCCCATATCACCACTTGTTGGGCACCCATTGTCACGCATACCATTCAGGCTCCTACTGATCTCTCTTACTATCCTACTTCTTGGACCCCTCAGCCCTCCCCTCAAGGGCCTTCTTCCCACACCACCCACCCCCACTAACCATCACCGACTGCCACCCACACTGCCACTGCCTGTCATGTATCCCATATCTCCCTGCAGTTATGTGCCACCATCAACGTTCATGCTGGATCACATTCCTATCCTTTCCAACCCATATCACCCTGGCCATCCCATGTACTACCCACACTATAACTAGGTGGCAGCTATCCTTGACAATAAGGCAGTGATCTTTTGCTCTCCTCAGAGTCTTTGCCATACTCCTACTCATTTCAGGAAATGTTCATCCTAACCTGGGCTCTGTCTTGCCCAGCCCTAGCCTGTCACACCACAGGCTTAGAATAGCTGCAATGAACATTTGCAGCTTACCCAAAAAAGATGGCAGGTCTCCATTGCTGGATACTGCAACATCAGACAGATGTGCTAGCCCTCACAGAAACCTGGCTCTCCAAAATAACACCTGACTCCTTGGTCGCCCTCCCTGGCTTTACCCTTCACAGTGGCAACAGAGTGGGCAAGCGTGATGGGGGTGTGTGCTGTGTACGCGTGACTCCATGGTATGCTGTGCCTCTCCAACACCTCCACTAGACCATGGTGCCCAAGCCTTATCGTTAAAACTTACTCCAGATCCCTCCATAGCCCCTGTATCTCTTACTGTCACATATGTCCCCCCAAGAAACCAAGCTTCTGCTATTCAATCCCTTACTAACTACATCTCCAGCTCCCAACCCCCCCAAATGGAACACATCATAGTTGGAGACTATAATGTGAACTGGCTTGCCAGTTCAGCTTCCCACTCCAGGGACACCTTCACTGTGCTGGACCTGACCCAGCTGGTCAGCCAACCTACCAGGGTGAACCCCACTAATGGATTTAGCAACTTGATCGACCTTCTCCTCACCAACCGTCCCCACAGAATATCAGACCTGGTAGTCTTTCCAGACTCCCTAAGCAATCACTCACCCATCCATCCTCTTTTTCTGGGCATGTCATGAGCAGAAACCCAAATCAAACTATATTGCCCAGCAGCATCTCTGACACAGAGGCCTCACAAAACTAAGAAAATATGTAACTCAGTGGGATTGGTCCTCCATCTCCTGGGCCCTTACTCTAGATGAAGCCCTTGATTATTTCACCTGTTCTTTTAATAAAGCATGTGACATCTATGCCCCACTAGCAAAAGTGCAATCCAATAAATGTAATGCCCCTCGGGTCATGCCTGCACTGCTCCAACAGCTAAAGCACAGAGATGATCTCTGGCATAAAGCAGTCGCATCCAGCATGCAGGCGGACAGACAAGCCTATAAAGTGGCTCATAACAGATGCACTTGGGCCAAAAAACAGGCCAAATTGGGCTACTACAAGATGACCCTTGCCTCCACCTGGGGAATGCTCTGTTGTTCTTGGACAGTAACAAGGAATTCAATGGCAAATCCTGGCCCCCCCCCCCGCCTACTGTCAACAATATCACTACCACCGACCTGCTGGCCATCTCCAACTGCCTCAACTCATCATTCTCTGACCTTAG
Organism: Neoceratodus forsteri; assembly: GCA_016271365.2. Taxonomy (NCBI): domain Eukaryota; kingdom Metazoa; phylum Chordata; order Ceratodontiformes; family Ceratodontidae; genus Neoceratodus; species Neoceratodus forsteri. The sequence goes on along the minus strand of CM057456.1, from coordinate 108,053,681 downwards.
TGCAGTACTCCCAAATAATTTCTTTGACCCCACTCCTGCAACCCTGCCCCCTAACACCCAGCATTCCCCTTCCATCTCAGGGTGATCTCTAAGAATGAGGCAAGGCCTTATCTCATTAAACCACTCAGTGGCTCTTGCTATTGCAAAGATTCTTTTGATATGAGAATCCTACATCTAGTACTAGATACACTCCTCTTCCCAATGACTGGCCTCATTAACCACTCCCTAAGTCTGGGGCAGTTCCCGGCAGCCTGGAAGACTGCCACAGTCACTCCAATACTGAAGAGTGGTAACAGCACCTCCCCCAATAACTACTGTCCCATATCCATTCTCCCACCACTCTCGAAAGCCCTTTAAAAAAGTATAGCCACCCAACTCACTGAGTACCTGCTTGCTCATTACCTACTTTGCAGGGAGCAGCATGGCTTCAGATCTGGGCACAGTACAACTACGGCTCTCACTGAGTTCTCTAATTTTATTCACTCTGCCCTGGATAGAAAACACCTAGCTGGAGCTTTCTTCATCGACCTGTCAAAGGCCTTTGACCCAGTCTCCCACCACTTACTCTTAAGCACACTCTGCCACATAGGTCTGTTCCAAGGACCCATCTCCTGGTTTACCAGTTACCTCACAGCTAGATCACAATGTGTCAAAATAAATAATACCCTCTCAACCACCCTACCAGTCCAATCTGGGGTTCTCCAGGACTCCATCCTTGACCCTTTATTATTCAGCATCTACCTAAACACTTTGCCCAATTCCTGCTCTGGCAACCTACTACTCTATGTGATGCAGTTCTTTTTGCCTCACACCCTAATCCCACAGTATTTCAGTCCTCCCTTTAGCATGCATTTAACCAGATTGAAAACTGATTCATAGACCAAAGACTTGTGGTCAATGTGAAAAAGACAAAGACCATGCTCTTTGCCCACCAACAAAATAAGGCCAAGAATGCCCAGCTAACAATCCTCTCCTACTCTCTCCTTCTAGAACAGGTACAAACATATAAATACCTGAGTCTCACATTTGATTCCAGCCTCTCCTTCCATTCAAACCTTGACACTCTATCATCGGCCATAAATGTCCGTATAGGCCTATTGTATCGGCACAAGGATTGCCTACCTCTGGAAGCCCTTAATCTGGCTATCACCTCCTCAGTCATCTCCCTAGTCAATTATGGGCTCACTATCTACTCAGCTGCTGACCACACAGCCCTTAACAAAAAACACCTGGCCGTAAACAAAGTGTGCAGACCCCTCTTCGGGGCAGACAAACTTACCCATACTTGTACCCTGTATGCCCTGACAAATCTCCTCACCCTGGATGAAAGGCTATTTTATCAAACATGTCTCCTCATAAGGAAAATACACCTGGGGCTTACCCCTTTTGGAGTTTTTGCCTCTCTCCTATCCTCCCACACCTTGGTGGTCACCCGCAGTGCCAACCAAAAGGTGTGGTCCATCCCAAGGGTTAGAACCTCCTTAGCCCAAAGGTCATTCCCATACAGGATCCCAGTCTGGTACAACAAACTCTCCTCCGATGTCTCCTCCATCTCCAAATTAGGACCTTTCAAGTCAGCCCTCAAAGAGCACATTCTCACTTCACAGTGCTGCCAATGTACCAGCTAGTGCTGGGTCATCCATCCTTCATCTTAGAGGACCACCCCACCACTGAGCTCCTACTGATAGGGCTACTAAACATTATCTATTAACAATGCCTCCTTTGGCTGCACTCACAAGATATCTGTCTAATTCTCTACTTCGCTGTAAATAACAAACCTGTTACTACCTCCCTCTATCAGCAAACTTATTGTTCTCTTGAAAACTGTAAAATGCAGCTCTCGCTAACACGTTCAATGCAATATATAGCTGATCTTGATTTTGCAATATTGTATAACTGAAAAAACTGTAACCTTTAACTGCCATTTTATGTCTATATGTATTAAGTGTTTGTTTTTTCTGACGCAGAGCCTTTGTAAATGAGTCCCTGACTCAATGGTTGTAATCTTAAAGTCTGTTAAATAAATAAATATATTATTGCTTTGTGTTAGATGCTGACAGGCACATCCACTGCATTAATCATTATTCACCCACCAGCTGGCTAGCCTTTCCCTGTAGAATAAAGTTTCAAATCTGTCTACTGGCTAAAACAGTACTAATGGGCCTAACACCACCTATGCTAAAAAAACTGTTTCCACCCAGTGTCTAACCAGTATAGCACAAGGAGCATGGCTAAAAATGCCTTTGCACTACCTTTCCACAGAACTCAGCAGGGTAAGCGTTCCTCTGCCATTAGGACTGCAGGCTGGATAAATTAACTGGCGGAATCCATACTGAATCTCCCCAGGTTTGCTCAGTTCAAAAATCCCTGTGAGCTGCCCTAGCAGTTAAGTGCAAGTACAATTTAGCTTTGAACTAGTAGTAATCATCATTGTTATGCTCTGCTGTCTCTTTGAAGCCTGCTGCTGGAACCTGCTCTTGCTCAGTCAGCTTTGCTGTTATACAACTTATTGTTTCTTGTTTTGTTGACACGCTTTCCCTCTGGAATGTGTTTATTAACCTTGTCTCTTACTATATTGTAACATCTACTGTATTCCTATTGTATCATGTGCTGCAAAACTTGTAACTCTGATGTGGAACCCTTGTAAAAGAGCACTTGTTCTCAAAGTTATCATCTGAGTCTTCTAGATAAATAAATACATAAAACTTTGTGGATAGCAGAATCATGTATGAATTACATGCATATTTAAAAGACATCTGATTGTAAATAGCAGTGATACTGATAATAATGATGAATTGCCATTACAAATTATTTCTCTACAAAATTTTTGAAGTTTATTCTAATATACAGTATTATACAATGGCAAGAAAATTTCCTGTATTCTGGTTGGTCACTGAGTGCTTGAGACAGTGATGTTATTACACAATAACATCACTGTATGGATTTACTTGTCCTTGTTGACCATTAGATTGACCACTTTTTTCTCTTCAGAAATACAAAAAAATCTACTAAAAACATTTATAATGTTTTGCTTATTTTGTATAACATAGAGCCATTGTATAATTGCAATAAGGCACTCCAAGGTGTGTGTTATCGTGTAATAATGTCACTCCTGGGGTGGTGGAAGCACTCAGCTTCACCTCGTGCTTCAACCCACCCCACGAGTGATGTTATTACACCATAACACACACCTTGTCATGCCTTATTGCTTAAATGTCTGTTAAGAGATTTGTGTTGTGTTTTTTTTTTTGGTTTGTCAATTGTTTCTTATTATGCTGTGACCACCCCTATCCCGTAGACTAAGTAGCAATGCTCTCTTTTCCTCTGTCCTCCTTTTCTTTCTTGCATGCAGTTTCAGTTGTTAATATTAACACTATTGGGATTCTCCATGTTGTCTCCATTGTATTTTCCACCTTTGAGTTTCACATTTTCCAGCATATTGGTGGTGGTGGTGGGATTTATACCATTTTTATTTTTAATTTCACCATTTAGTTGTTGATTGTCTAACAGTTTTTTTTTCAGTTAGCATCACTTTACAGCAGATCCATAAGGACAATTGGTCAATACAATTTATTGAATGTAAACTGATCTACTTATTTGCTCTGACAAACATTGTGTTAGTATTAAAAAGCCTTCTTTTCATATCATTATAAGTAGAGTGTAATGAATAATCCACTCCTAACTGTTTTATTGCTTATTTAGTTTCACTATAAATGAACTATCCAATCACTGTATCCATGATGCTCCTTGAGTAAGGGGTAGTGCACTCCAAAACATCAAAGCTTATGGTCCTTACTGTTTAATTAATAATAAAAAAATACACTAATACTATTTGCTTTGTGCAGTTTTTCTTCTTTTTTTTCTACAAGTTGTGGTCTGTGTTCTTTTTATCAGACAGCTGCAGCATACATTCATACATCATTATTTAATGATCTCACATATCATTCAATGTTTATACCATCAGTGTTAAGCAACATTTAATGATTCTCTACTGTGAACTTTCAACAGTACAATAAATATTCTAAATGAAACATATCAGAAATATTAACAACAAATCAAGGGACTGGAATACTCCAAGAGTCTGCTAACCTGTTTTAGGCCTCACATGTGGTTTTGAACCCAGGAAGGGAGGAGGGGGTCATCCATGGGGGCTCCTGTGGCTTCCCTCCCAAGAACTGATTGATTCCATGATTCAGCCAGAACATGGGAGGGTCCCTTCATCTCTCCTCCCTGGAGGGAGCCACTCTGGTTTAGCTGACAAGAACAGGGTCCTTATCTTCCAAAATGTAAGCAGGGAGTTATTTGACAAATGGGACAAACTTTTATATTCAGCAACTTTAGAAATCACAGCCATCCACTCCTGTAAGGATAGTAGATCGATCTGCACCATTGGAGGAGAAGCTGCCTTTTTACCTCAAGGGCTACAGGAAGGAACCATTTTTTAGGCCCAGTATCCACATGGAAGAGAGCTGTGTCACCTCTTAGGATCCATAGTGAAGGATACCTGGCAGGGACAATTTCATTGTGAGGAAGTATGCAGAAAACTAGCCAAATCCAAAGCAAATCTATTTGCTTTTCTTTATTTCATCAGATGTTTCACATAGATCACCATGTCCTGGACAAGGATCCCCAATGTGCTGCCCTCCATGGGGCTTCTTCAGGGTGACATAGTATGCTTATTTACATAGTTAGACAAAAATAAACATATATTGCAAGATCTATATTGTAAGGTACTTCTGCCATTAGCACCTTAACCCACAGATGTAAAGTTTACAAATCATGTTATAAATAAAGCATTCAGTTGATATTTCATTTTGGTCTCATGAACCCTCTGACTATGTGCATGACCTCATATAAGCATTATTTTAAAAAAACTAAAGAACAGCAGACTATAGGCTTAGAACAATATGTTATAGCTATACAAATCATGGGCAATTTCTTCTGTTGTAATGGTTTACAGAGTAACAAGATCTGAAAAAAGTACCGCATCAGCCTATTGCCCCCACACATACAGCCCACATGGAGCTATGGATGCCTCCCAAGAGTCTTCTGTCACTCTTTTAGGCTTTGTATTCTGATGTGAACATTTTTATTTACCATATTAGTTTATATTCCAGTACTGGTCATATAGTATATTAATGATAATAAAAATATTTGACTTACAAAGTAGTTTTCTTTTTTTTTTTTAATTCAATATGTTTTATTCATTTTAATTGACATCATTGAGAACACACAAGGTTTTACAATGTGGAAAGCAATACAAAATAAGAGCACAATGGAAACATTGAGTGGCCATAGCTGGCCACATACTACCAATTTCTACAGAGTTCAATGGAAAAAAACAAAACAAAACTAAATTAACCAGTTAAGTGTAACCCTCCCTCCTCCTGCCTACCCCCCTCCCCCCTATCCTCCCATAGCATCCACATCCTACTTGCGGCAGTCTTAGAGCTCTACATAACGAAGGAATCCACAGAAATGTAGAGCATCAGACAAGAAGGCAGACCCGGTTACTAGGTATTTTGACTACACCACGTAGATAGAGCGGTACTCAGAACCTCCCAAATGGGGTCATGTAAGTGAGCCAAGCGATTCATTTTAGCAATATGCAGCTCAACTTGCAGTGCAAGGACCATCTCTCTATGCCATTCTATGACTGATGGGGGGTTTGGGTCCTTCCAGTGCCTTAAAAGTACTGCCTTTGCAGCCGCCGAAATAATGCCCATATACAACTTGTCTCTTTTGGTCGTGCCCTCCTGATGTCTATTCAGCAGGCAGACTTCAGGAGTAAACAAATCGAGTATGCCAGGAATTTGTGACAGGGAAGACCTGATTGTTCGCCAGAAGGGTTGAACTTGGGTACATTCCCATAAAATATGATACAGGTCCCCTTCCTTAATCCCACACCTGTTGCATAAGGGTGACCCCAGCCTACCCATCTTGCAGAGTTTAACAGGGGGTGTAGTACAGATTGTGCAATATATTAAATTGTTGTAATCTATATTTATCCTGCCTAATGCACTTATAGTTACTAACCCATATCTGTTTCCAAATGCTTGAGCGTTCCACCATCCTTAATTTGTGCACCCAATAATAACAAACACCCAAAGGAAGACCTCATCCAAATTTTGTAGCAACTTATAAACTTTGGAGATGGATGGGCTGATCGGCAACCTTAAGTAGAGAGGACAGTTCAATTTTATTTTGTGCCCACTTTATTCCTTTAAGGTGGGCCTTTATCACCTCTCTAACTTGACAAAATTTGAAGCTATAAGCCTTTATCTCTGGAAATTTAGAGCAAGCATGTTCATATGATAAGACCTTCCCTTAAGGAGCCAGATCCCCTAATTTTAGTCCTTCTAATGGACCTAGAAAACCAGGTGGAATCGGAGTTTGTTGAATTAGGAAGTGCATGTTCTGTATCACTCTTTGTTCTGGTGAATTACAAAGTAGTTTTCATTTATCAAATAATGCAGTTCTGATGGATTTCTTATCTCAGCAGTCTGCTTGTTTCAATGTTTGTGTAATAGAAACACACAGTGTATACGCCATTCCCAATGCCATATATTTCTTCTTTCAATCCTGTTAAAATACTCTTGTTTAAATAGAACTACAGTATCACTCTGGTAACATAGTATTTCCTACCCCATTTTGTTCTCCATATGAGTTACTTAAAAAAGTGTCTCAGGTCATCATAAATGATCACCTTTCTGCATGTACAATGGGGTAGAAAAGGCCATTGTACTACAATATATTTCCCCCATCAATTCAAGTGTGGAATATTATCTCAGTAATTATAATTCTTCCCAGTTACATTTTTATAGGGAATTTCATTGTATTTCAACCGTGTCACATAACATTTCGTGAAAAGTTCAACCTGATCACCTTACATCACTGGAGATATTATTTCTATATTTTCATAGTCATACTATAGGGGCACTAGGGTTGTGCAGGGGGTTCTATGTTAAACCTCATATTTTGCACTTTTTTATCTTTGTAACCATTCATTGGATTTGCATGAATGTTTGCATGAGTGGTCTTGTGGTGCTGATCTCTTGATGTGCCGAGTTTCATTCTAGTCAGATGTGCAGATTCCAAAATCCAGATAGTGAAAAAAACATTAAACAAATTGCCATTATTCAGTTTTTTTTTTTGTTTTGTTATTAACTTGCATACAGACAGTTTGAAATTTTGGTCTGACATTTTCAGGGTGGAAAGGGCTTTTCCCACAGACATGCATGGGTATAAGCTTGTGCAAGTGGCAGTCTTTTTCCACTGGTTTGGTGAAAAAATAAAAATCCTTTCCAAAGTTATTCAATTTTTTATTTTTGTTTTCTGAGCATGCTCAGTACAGTCTTTTGGCTAGAGGAATGGAATGAAAAAAGAATTTGGTCTAAACAAAAAAGGATCCTTTTTCATTCAGGACAATCCTTTTCCTGAGGAAAAATTCCTTTTTTATTTGCCACCATCTTGTTTTCCTTTTTTTTTTAAAAAAAACTTACAAAACCCACAAAAATGACATCCTGCAGAGAGAACGAAACATCTGTCTTGCTCATCCTGGCTCTGTTAGGTAAATTCTGCAGATAACTGCTCAACAACTGACCCCAAGATGTGTTTTTTATAACTTAAAATCCTTTTTCATCACTTGCTTCAGCTTTTGCCTTATGGCCTTTTTCGTTCAAAAGATACAGGATCTCCTGAATAATTCTTTCCCTGGTGAGATAAATCCCAGAAAAAGACTGTTTCTGCACGTGTTTTCAATTGGAAAGTATCCAGTGCACTCAAGACTTATTGCGGTGTTGAGTATATGCTGTCAGCTTCAAAGACAAAATAAGAGAACACACTCAGCACTTGTGGAACTTTTCAATTCACGGCTTAGTGAAATTTATTGTGGCAATGTCCCAGACAAAGCCCTTCAGCCCCAGCGCTTCAACCCTTCACAGGGTCTTCCTCAGGGGGAAGGTATGAGAAAATGGCATACACCCATTCAGTGTAAACACATTTATTAAAGCAGTATTACCCCACCAGCATACTTGTACACATGTTTACAATTGCAGGGATGAAACAGAGAAACACAGAAAAGAAATGCAGCAAGTTTTCCGGTACATGCATACACTAACTGAGATGGAAATGATTCCATCACCGAGTTGCTCAACCAATGTATAGAGATGTGCAATATATAAATATAATACACCATAGAGAGGTTTATTTCTTTCATGACTGCAGTTCATTGGCTCTGACACATTTTCTTCAGACATTTTGTTATAGCTATTGAAGAACTGTACTGTTACATTATTACTTTTGAAATAAGAGAACTGAAAAAGAATACTATGCCTCAAACACACTTTTTAGGGGATAATAATAATAATAAAGTCATTTGATGGTTAACTTATCCAGGGTGACATAAATTACTGCTATGTTTGCCAGCAAATCTGTCCACCAACCCCCCAACACACTCACTTATACAAATCATAAAGATTTAACATATGGTCTTGCTTCAAATTCTTTCTTGAAAGGAAAATTTAGTTTAAAACACATTATAAGAAAATTGATAGCTAACTCATCTTTCAAATGTATACCTGCTACTGCTTAGTTATACATTAATCAATGTGGATTAAGAAATCAATAGCTAAGATTTGGACAGAATCCATAAACTTTGTGGTAGCTACTATTCCATTTCACAAATAATTTTTACTTGGTGTGTACCTTTTCATAAGATGGAGGGCATTTTCACTTCTTTACTGCATTTAAAAAAGGAATTACATTCTTCAAAAACTTTTCAAAATATGAAACAGGCCAATGATAGAGACTGGAGGTAAGGGTCACAGATATGATGTTTAGGATCAGGTGAGAAGGAGATCAAGCTCAGAAAAAAGACTGCCACTTGCAGAGGTTTATAATTGCAGGAACAAAACAGAGCAACACAGAAAAGAAATGCAGCAAGTGCTCTACTACCTGCACACAGAAACCAAGATGGAAATGATTCCATCATCGAGCTGTCCAACCAATGTATCGAGATCTGTAATATAAGAATATAATACACCATGGAGAGGTTAATTTCTTTCATGACTGTAGTTCATGGGCTCTAATACATTATCTTCAGACATTTTCTCACAGTTATTGGAGAACTCTGCTGTTGCATTCCTGTATTACTTTTGAAATAAGAGAACTACAAAAGAATGCTAAGCCTAAAAATTCACTTTTTGGGAATAATAGTAATAATTGAGTCAGTTGATGGCTAACTTATCCAGGGTAACATTAATTACTGCTATGCTTGTCAGCAAATCAGTCCATCAGCCCTACCCCCCCACATACATCATAAAGGCCAGTTACAGTAGTTTAATGTCGGTGGTGGATAAGATCATGGAGTAACTCCTAAAGGAATGAATTGTGGAACACCTGGAATCCATAGGGGCGCAGGAACTGAGGCAACATGGATTCACAGCAGGAAGGTCCTGTCAAGCAAATCTAATTGATTTCTTTGACTGCTTGACAAAGGTAATGGAAAGGTGGGGCAATGGATGTCGCCTACCTAGATTTCAGCAAAGCCTTCAATACTCTTCCACATAGAAGGTTGATTAACAAGCTGGATAGTCTGGGATTTGGCCACAAGGTGGTGAACTGGGTTAGTAGCTGGCTGAATGACAGAAGGCAGAGGGTGGTAATAAATGGAACCCAGCCTGCATTTCTCTTATGATTATTGACCATGCTCAGTCACGGTACATTTTACTAATAAAAGTGAAAGTGCTCTCCACTCCTTCTCCTCCCTATACAGATGGTGCCTTCTTTCTCAGAACAATAAAAGGGAATAAACAAAAAAACAGAAGCTTTTTTTTATTTCTTTATCGAGTAAGGCTTATTTTAAACTTCTGGCAGGAAGGCATTTATCAAAATTGACACCACTCGGTCATGCTACATTAAAGAAGTAAAAGTGAAAGTCCTACACTTAGACACTGTAAAAATGGCAGGATCAACCAGATAAATCTTTTAAATTACAATTTCTTCAAAATGTATGTCAGGATCAACCAGCTAACTAGTACCTATAATGTGTATGGCAGGATAAACCACATCATCTACTGATAAGACACAGAGGGACTACTATTTTTCCCCCTGCCACAATATTTGTGGCCATTTTATAAGATAGATGACCAATTCCAGGGCATGCGGTCAAGCTGTGATATACACATGCCTTGGGTGATTGAGCGTGCATGTATCAGAGCATGACCAGACAGCCCAGAGTGGGTTATTAATCACATCATTGCTGAAAATGTCTACCTGTGTAAATATATTGAATTACAATTTGTGTAATTACATACTTTGAAGAGTAATGCAGTTGGTATCTGTGTGCATTGTTGTATATGGTAGTTTCTTTATTTCTTTGCTCATAGTTTACATTGTTAAATTAATAAATGTTTCAGCAGTTAAGTAATTATATGTCACTTTCATTTGTGTATTGCTTCCAAAAATGTAAAACATTTATAAGTGACAAGTGGAAAATTAAATTCTGAATTGCATTTCATTCCTGCACCTGGTGTGCTTGTTATTAGTCTTCCTGCCTTTTCATGGGATCACCTCTACTAATGGGTCAGATGAGGAATTTTCCAAGTACAGTCTTGTAAATAGTTCAGAAATTTGATCTTGTATATATGTTGTTAACAGTCATTTGTGTTTAACTTTTCTTAGATGACTCCCACTTCTTTCTGTAGTTATTGATTAATTTTCTTTTTAAAGTAGATTTTTTTTGTCCTCTCCAGGAACACAGTTTTAATTTTATACTAATGCAATTGGTATTTTTTCATTTTCTTGTATTTATATCCTATGTTCTGTGTCTTTCTTCTTCCATTATGACTAAATGTTCAGTGGTTCTATTACAATCAATTCACATATATCATAAATAATATGATTTACTGTAACTAATCTAAGTATTCTTAATTAAATGAGAATGGTCACACTGTCAAATCTAGGCAGTAAAATGCTATGTTAAAGAAAAAACAAAAAATCAAAAAACATAACAAATATCTTTATTTCATAACTATACCCAATGGCACATGACCTCTATCTGGCTGAAAAAAAGTGATCTTTGACAACTATTAAGTTAAAAATACTGAAAGCTTAGTTTTCTCAGAGGCTTCACATTTTATATAAAACTTGATGACTACTCTATCATCTATCACAGTGTTGATGATACATCTATATATTCTCTGCAAAAGAAAGGATATGTACATAAAATAATATATATATATATATATATTCTTTTTTTGTGGTTTTGATGGCACCTATCACAAATTAAAGAGGATAACTAACTCTGAAATATAGCCAGTTGACAAATATTTTCACAACATATTAGCCATGAAAACAACAAAAGACTCCCCATTTTGGTAGTGTATGGTGAACTCTTAAATGAGCCTTTTTTTAATACAGAACAGGGGTCTTAAAGACTTACTTGTGCAAGTGAGTGTGGTTTGAAAGGTATTTAACATACTATTATTAGATGGATATTGAGATTTATCAAACAGAAGCATACAAGATGGTTGTTAGTATTTATGATTTAACATGTAGGCTCTGAAGTATGAATCATTTTGGAAAACTCCTGAAACAATTCCCCACCCCACCACCACATAAGAAGTGGTTTTAATGGATTTGATGGAGAGAGGGGGAAGCAATATACAGGTATCGCTTACAAATAACAGCAAAAAAGTTTGAATGGATTACATAGGTAAATTTATTAAACATTAAACATTTATGATTATTTACAGGGACTAAAAAGAATAAAATGCTTTGTTTTATGAAGACACTCACTGTGTATATGGAGAACCAAACCAATTCACTTGTAAGTCCATCACAATTTCTTTCAATTTTCAGTAAATTATATACTGCTAAAATCGTGAATTAAAAGCAATTGCATTACAAAGATTATTATATTCATTTTTATAGATGTATGCCATTTCCTCATGAAGTAATTGAGATTGCAAAATATTGAACAAACTAGAATGTTTTTTGGCAACTGAAAAATCAGTAAATCAAATACTGATAAGTGAGACTGCCCAGAAATATATGTTTATTTTGTTGGGATTTACACCACCCTGGCCATTGCTGCCCCAGCCCTCTGGACAGGCAAGGAGGGCTGGGGTGGCCATTCAGGCACTCATCTATACTCTATTATACTATGAACCAGCAGCATCCCACAGTCCCCTGCTCATCTGACTGGATGTACCCCTGTGTCCGCTAATAGAAACATAGAAACATAGAATTTGATGGCAGATAAGGACCGCTTGGCCCACCCTGTCTGCCCATTTCCCTACCTAATGGATAAGCCGCAGATCCTAGTTAACCAGCAGTCTACTTCTTTCTACCCCCAACCCCTAGAATTGCCTTATGGCTGTCCCATGCATGCTTGAATTCAGTCACTGTTTTTGACTCCACAACCTCCTCCGGAAGGCCGTTCCATGCATCCACAACCTCTCTGTGAAAAAAATACTCTTACATTACCTCTGAGCCGCCCCCTCTATCTTCAAATTGTGCCCCCTTGTTCTTGCACACCTCTTTTTTTGAAAGATGCTACCCTCTTGGACTTTGTTGATTCCCTTGAGGTACTTGAAAGTTTCTATCATGTCCCCCTCCTCCTTTCCTCGAGGCTATACATATTAAGCTCCTTTAGTCTCTCTTCATATGTCTTCCGGTGCAGACCCTGCACCATTTTAGTTGCCCTCCTCTGGACAGCTTCCATCTTGTCTATGTCATTGCGGAGATTGGGTCTCCAGAACTGCACACAGTACTCCAGATGGGGTCTCACCAGCTGTCTGTACAGAGGGATAACAACTTCCTGTTTTCTACTGGTGATGCCTCTCCCTATGCATCCCAGTATCCCCCCAGCCCTCCTTACTGCCCTCTTACATTGCTTGCCCACCTTTAAGTCATCTGATATGACTACCCCCAGGTCCCTTTCCATTTTTGTTGTTGTTAGTATCTCACCCCCCATTGTGTACTCTTCCCCTTGGTTTTTGTTTCCCAGGTGCATTACCTTGCACTTCTCAGCATTAAATCTAAGCTGCCATACATTTGACCATTCCTCTAACCTTGACAAGTCCCTTCTCATCCTTTCCACTCCACTTTGTGCATCAACTCTGTTGCAGATCTTTGTGTCATCTGCAAAGAGACATACTTTTCCTTCCAGTCCATCTGCAATGTCGCTTACAAAGACATTGAAGAGGACTGGTCCTAATACTGAACCCTGCAGCACCCCACTAGTAACCCCCCTTTCTTCAGAGTGGACTCCATTTACTATTACCCTCTGTTTCCTATTCTCCAGCCAGTTCTTTACCCAGGCTATCATCTTGGGACCCACTCCCAGGCTGGTTAACTTGTATATTAATCTTTTGTGTGGGACTGAGTCAAATGCCTTGCTAAAGTCTAGGTAGGCCATGTCCACAGCCCCTCCCTGATCTACTACTTTGGTCACCCAGTCAAATAAATCTATTAGATTTGTCTGACATGACCTTCCCGCTGTGAATCCATGCTGCCTTGGGTCCTGTGCCCCTCTGGCCTCTAGGTACTCGACAATTCTTTCCTTCAGAAGTGATTCCATCATTTTCCCTATCATTGAGGTTAAACTAACTGGTCTGTAGTTTCCTGCTTCTGCCCTGCTCCCACTTTTGTGAAGGGGAATCACATCAGCCCTCCTCCAGTCCTCTGATACCACCCCATCCTCCCATGATTTGTTAACGAGGGTAGTCAGTGGTGTCACTAGTTCTACCCTTAGTTCTTTTAGAATTCTGGGATGAATCCCATCAGGCCCCATGGCTTTGTCCACCTTCAGTTTTAAGAATTCTTTCAAGACCCTTTCTTCTGTAAATGGGCTGGTATCAACTTCTGTATCCAGAGTGTTTCTATTGTTTGTTTTAGGTACCTCCCCGTCTTCGTTTATAAATACTGAGCAAAAATATTTGTTTAGTATCTCTGCCTTTTCACAGTCACCTCTGCCCACCCCCCCTTTATTAAGCCTCACTATCCCTCCCTTAGTCTTCCTTCACTCCCTGATGTACCTAAAAAAGATTTTATCCCCCTTCTTAACTGAGTTGGCTATCCTTTCCTCAGTTTGGGCCTTTGCTGTTCTGACTGCCTTCCCAGCTTCCTTTTGCTTTAACTGATACACTTCTCTGTCCTGTTCCTTCTGTGAATCCTTGTACTTTCTGAATGCTTTCTTTTTCTCTTGAACCTTCACTGCCACCTCCTTTGAGAACCATAGTGGTTTCTTACATCGTTTTGTTTTGTTTATTTGCTTCACACAAAGGCTTGTTACCTCTGTGATGGCTGTTTTTATTATTCCCCATTGTTCTTCCACCCCTCCTTCCTGCCCATTTGCTAGTGCATTCCTTAGGCACTCACCCATTTTGGCAAAGTCAGCCCTCCTGAAGTCCAGTACTTTTGCCTTTGTATGGCTTGACTCTATTGCTGTGTTTATTGTGAACCATACTGTTCGGTGGTCGTTAGTTCCCAGATGGCTACCCACTTCTACATCTGTGATCCTCTCTCCATCTCCATTTGAGAGGACCAGGTCTAAGATTGCTCCCTCTCGAGTGGTTTCCAATACTAGTTGTCTAAGGCATGCCCCCTGTAGGGCAACTAGAATAACCCCACTCTTAGAAGTTGCTGCTGCAACTGCACTCCAGTTAACATCTGGCATATTCAGATCACCCATCAGCAATATCTCCCCTTTATCTGCCATTCTAATTATACTTTCTATGATTTCCTTGTCCATTTCCTCCTCCTGAGAGGGGGGTCTGTATACAACCCCTGTGTGAATTGTGGTGCCATTTCCTGCCTCCAAATTGACCCACAGTGCTTCTTCTCCTCCCTGTTTACCCTTTTGTTCTGTTGCTTTGATTGCTTCTCTTATGTAGAGAGCTACTCCTCCTCCTCTTTTACCCTCCCTGTCCCTCCTGTAGATAGTGTATCCTGGTATGTTTACGTCCCAGTCATGGTTCTGTGTGTACCATGTTTCTGTGACTGCCACGATATCCAGATCTTCCTCCTCCATCAAGGCCACTAATTCAGGAAGCTTGTTACCCAGACTACAGGCATTGGTACTCATTGCTCTCCATTTTTTGATGGCTTTACCTTCTGTCGCAGCATCCCCCACTGACCTTTCTACCTTGGTCTTTTTCTCATTTAGTACCCTGTTTTGTAGGGGGAGGCTGGGATTTTCCTGCTGCTCATCAGTGCCTCCCCCACATGCAGTAGCATGCCAGTGGAATGTGTTAATGCACCCCTGTCTGTGAGTGCGGAGCTGCAAAGGCTTGCATTCGTGTATAGCTCCTAATGACTAAACAGACTTCTTTCACCTGAACTAACAACGTTCTACTCTTTGACTTGCAGAGAAATTGATTAATGGAGATTAGTCTTATTTAACATTAAGTACTTTATTTTGGTTTGCTTTGGCATTTACCTTTTGAAAAATGCATTGGATGCCTCAGTCATTTTCAGTAAGGTTGTTCCTGCAGTCTGCTCTTCCTATGACAGATCGTTGCTCTGGGACATAATTGATTTTATGTTGATATGTGTTGCTTGAATTTCCTGTGGCATTCCCTTGTAGGAAATTTATAAGGGAAGCCTTGAGCTGTTTTTTCCTGCCAGTCTCTTGGTTATGCGAAACGTCCCTGCAGTGTGACTCTTGCTTTCCCATTCAGTGTGTGTGTGTGTGGGGGGGGTGCACTCAGGCTTAAAAGACTGAACTAAATTATATTTTCAGATTCAAACAATAAATTTACAGCCCCCCTCCAAATCATTTTTTGAGAAGTAGTGTAATGCAGTGCAGAAGAGATAGAAAAAAGGTATAAAAATAAGAGAAGAGAAATTAGCAGCTACTGTATGTAAACATTTACTGCAAATGCTGAGTCCATATTTGGTTTACTGGGCAGCAGATCTATGTGGTTATTTCTCACCATGAAAATTACAAAACAAATAATCAGTAAATAGAATAAATGCAGTGTCTTTAACTCAGCCAGGATACAATGTTACATGAAACTTTCAACAGGTAAATGTATAGAACATACAGAATGCTAATTCCTGAACCTCAGATAGAGTCAGCATGTTAAAAAAAGAAATTGTTCTGGAGAACAAATACCAAATGCAGTCAGCTGGCATCAGGACAAAGCATAAGGGGTTGAGTCATATTGCTTTATACAGTACATCTTTCTCTCTCTTTCCCATACACCAGCCTAGCTGTCATACTTCCTGCACAGCTATACTATGCAAGTGTATAATAAACATTTACAAGAGGAAGGGCAACCATTAAGTGAACTTATTGTGTTGATCCCATTTCCATTAAATTGAGAATACCCCATTCAGGAAACAGCCCTATATTTAAAAAAAATCATAATGGCAATACTCCATGATCTACATATTGTTAATAATCATTTTCCTTGTTTTAACAGATGTTGATGCATACCTACCAGCATTGAAAGTGCCACTACTGGGTCACCCTACTACTCAGGAAGGTGGTGTCCTGCAAGTAAACTGTGATGCAATTGATGTGGGAGCTGGTTCCTGGCAGGAGCACCAAAAGTAACTGTGTGGTTGTGTTCTGTGATTCTAAGGGGGTGAAGATGTAATCACTTCTAAAAAGCCTTTAAACTTCTTGAAAGCAATTATGGGTGAGTTGTAAGTTGAATGGTTACATAACTCCAACTCTGGGGTGGCACTGTTTACTGTTAAAGGGCTGGGAAGTATCTGACATTGTCATTGTCAAAGCCAAATGAATTAAGCAGATTCCATTTGGGAGCCAACAAGCAGGTTCGGAATAGAAGAACTGTAATTTTGAAAAAAAAATGTGCTGCTCATTTTTACGGCTGCAGGGCAGAGCTCTGCAATCATCCTGCTATCACAGTAGAAAATGGAGCTCATCAGATTCTGAATGGACTTCAAAAAATGAGAGTTTGAAAACAATAACTCCGCTGAGAGGGAGAGAAAGACAGAGAGTTTAATTCACTCCCACGTCTGGGTCTACTTGTTAAGAGTGAAGGCTAAATAGCGACCCTCATATCAGCGAGTGCTACATGCTGAAAACAGAATAGGCAATCAGCACGATGCCAAATACAAAGTCAGTGAACCTTAAATAACAACAGGATCTATGTTTTATGTGGGGGGTTCTGTTCCCACACCCCCATTGCGGGGGGAAGCCCCTTGCACCCCCAAAATAAAGATTCTCAACTCCAGAGTGGGTGGACACTGGGGGAGGGAGGCAAACATGGGAGGGGGCACCAGCTGCAGGGATGACAACCCTCAGGTGAAGGAAAAACTTGGGGAAAGGGAGGATTGAATAAAAAAAACACAGGCAAAGCAACCCAGAGCTAAAAATGTATTGTTTCCCTGGTCATTCTTGAACACAGGTCCATGCATACCACCACACCATGCAACCAACTTGGCAGCAATCCACTCACTCCACCTACCTAACCTCCACTGCTACACTTGCTAATGCCCCCTACTCTCTATTCTATCCTCCATACCTCACTATTGCTATCCCTTGCTATTCTTCCTCAGTCACTGTACTAGTAGGCGGGCAAATTATGTCACTCATCTTGAGTTGCTCAATTTGCATCACCAGTATCACTGGATACCCCCACAAGCACTATTTTATCTGTTGTGCCACTGACTTCTGGTACAGCTAGCATGAAGGGGAAAGAGCTGAGTGACATGCCTTTCGAGTGCAAAAAAGAAAGAAAGAAAAACAATGCTCATTTCCCCTCTCTCTCTCTCTCTCTCTCTCTGTCTCTCTCTCACTCTTTCTCTCCATCCCATGTGGCATTTCAGTTATATGGGATGTCCAGATAAAAAAAGGCATCTGTAACTATGCTATCCTGCTGTCAGATTTCAGAAGCTAATAGGAAATTCCTCAGATCAAAACATTCCCAACAACTGTGTTTTTCTGAGTCACTGAGTGAAGGAAAGGGTTGTTACCAGTTCAGGAGGTTTGTAAGAATGAATGTATGTGTATGTGTGTTAGTGTGTGCATACACACGCTTGTGTGTGCCACTCCCGTTAACCCTTTCCTGGTACATTAACCTTGTCCTAGTCAACTTGCAAATGGCTGTAATGCTATATGGCAGCAGTGTGCACTGTTCAAAACATTCATCAGTGTATATGTGTGTGTGTGTGTGTGTGTGTGTGTGGCACTTTGTTCTAGTCCTGCTGGTCATCCTGCCATAGATTAGTACAATGAGTTAGTGCAAAACACAGTATTTATCCTAAGTACAATAAAAGTTAGGGCTAGATGTGTACATAAATGCCATGTAAGGCACTGTATGTGTGTGTGTGTGTGTGTGTGTGTGTGTGTGTGTCTGGCAATGATGTGTGTGTGTAGACAGTGCACTGCTATGTTATACTGGAATATATATGCATATATGTGTATATGTATTAGACAGTTTGTGTGTATCACAACAATTAGAAAGTGCAGTTAGGTGGCTCAGTGGTTAGTACACAAATTGCTAGTCTACATTCCCCCACTATCTGCATCAGTTTCAGCCTTATGCATGTCATTGCTGATTTAAATATGGTATCTAGTAGCAATCCCCACCCTCCATTGCCCCTCAGAGCCTGAAAAGAAGAAAACGGTCCCTCAATGTCTTTTTTTTAATCTGTAAAAAAGGTCCATTGTAGATGCGAACCCACACCCCGACCCTGACCTCCCACTGAATACCCACCACCCTGTACCCCCCAGATCCCCCACACACCCTCAATCACCTGAACAGATCCCAATGTGAAGATCTAATCTCCAATAGAAGACACATCTCGCTGTTGGAACTGGTGATTGCTATATGAGAAATAAGGTAAGTACAGCTGAAAACCCCACTGAAATACAATGATCCACACTTTCCTTATTTTTCATATAGCAGTCTATGGAAGTCGGGGCGTTGATAATACAAGAAATCCAATTCTAGGGAGAGGTGGGCAACATCTTCTTCTCATAAGCTTGTATAGCTGCTTGAAGTTGCAAACAGCACTAGAAATCTTACTTGGAAAAGTGGTTTTCTCTTGTAGTTGTTGAAAGGATAAGAGCTCATCAGAATACAGGCTAGAACGATCCGCAATTAAGTTTAAATTATTTTGCACCCATGAGGGCCAATAAAACAATTTGCCACCAATATGGAGGGATGGATAGTACCAGAGAAAAGTAAGGGACATCGGATGGAATCAAGCTGCTTTGTGTACCCCTGTGTATGACATACAAGAGTCTGAAATCTTTAACGTAGCTGACAGAATAGGATGGCAGAAGAATTTATAAGCAGAGCTCTGACCCAGTAGTACACTAAGGCAGGGCACCTGTGCCATGATTGCTTCAATATTGACCTAAAATGAGGTATTGGAGACAGGGGATTTAAGCCACCAGAAAGCCTGAGATATGCAATAGGCTAAAGCATAATCCTCAAACCAGGACAGGCTAAGTCCTCCCCTGGACCAATGAGCTTGGAACTTAATACTACTAAGACAGAGTGGTTTATTTTCCCAAA
Organism: Neoceratodus forsteri; assembly: GCA_016271365.2. NCBI lineage: Eukaryota > Metazoa > Chordata > Ceratodontiformes > Ceratodontidae > Neoceratodus > Neoceratodus forsteri. Next base: position 108,034,176 of record CM057456.1, on the reverse strand, counting down.
TTATTAATATGGAGGAGTCAATAAAAAATAGCAGGGGGAACCTAACCTGATGGTTCTAAGGGTTGAGGTGCTGGATGCCACATCTTGCACCAAGCCAACAACCCAGGTTTGAGAATGAGCCTGGGTTGTAAGTAGTCAGCAGGGGAAGGGCTTGGAGTAAGACTGAGCTGCTGCAAAGTGGCTCTCCTCTCCTGGGGAGGGATGAGGGGTTTCCCAGGCCCTTGGCTGCCACCTGGTGGAGAAGAGATGTCAGTCAGGCTATGGGGAGCCCATCAATTGCCAGGGGCAGAAGGGACTGAGCTGGCACCTGGAGTGCGTGTGTGCCTCCGCACATGCGCACTGCTGTGAATGGTGGATTGCCAGGCATCACAGGGAGAAAATAGGAAAAAACTCAAAAAATACATACTGAAAAGAAAAAAAAATAGCAGGGGGAATAGTGAGGGGCAAATTATGAAAATGGTAGGATTATTTTAGAGCACGAACATGAGAATGGATGCAATCTTACCGATCAGTGAAACCCACGTTTGAGCCAGTGCTGAGTGTCATGCTCCAAAGTGGAGAGAACAGTGTTATAATTAGTCAAGATTAAGTCTTCCCAATGGGCTGTGATTTAAATTCCAAGTTACTCAAGAACATCCCCTGACCACTTTATTTGAAATGCAGAACACAGGGAGTTGTCACAAAGTGAGTTGAGAGGAGTAAGAATTATCTTTGATCTATGGACTTGCAAACCCAAAAGAGCCACAAAGTGATTTAGGATGTCAAAGACTGGCAGAAGACAGTGGGAAAGGGATTCTACAGTAAGAAGCATATCATCCACATAGGAGTATACTAAATAGGAAAGTTCCATGACTCAGATACCCCGAATGCTAGGAGTAGACACAAACTTATGCTTAAGTGGGTCCAGTGCCAAAAGAAACAATAGAGGGGAAAGGGGACACCCTTTATGAGTGTCCCTATGTAATTCAAAAGGGGAAGAAATAGTTCCATTAGAACAATAAGGATCACCACCAATGGATGGTGGTATAGGGTTGATATCCAATCTTTAAAGTTAGACCCAAGGGTCATGAAAGTGGTGCATGTAACTCCGATGGACAGAACCAAAAGCTTTCTGGAAATCAATCACAAAGGCAGCCTTGGGATGAGGGGTGGTTTTGGCATGGAGTTTCAAATTATGTAAGGTGTGCAAATGATTAACCCCGGACATACCTTTCCAAAAGCCCACCTGATAGGGATGCACCAATCTAGACAGGACCCATTCAAGACTCATAGATAAAGCTTTATCCAAAATGTTGGTTTTATTAGGAAGAAGAGAAAAAGGATGATAACTGGCACAATCTAAGGGGTCATCCAAACTTTTAGGAAGGAGAGTAATAACGGTGTCACACATCATGGCTGGCAGACAGCCAACTGAGAAAGCCTCCTGTAAGGCAGCCAGGAAAAGGGGGAGAATGATGTCAGGCATCATTTGATACAATTGGACAGTGATACCATCCCTCACAGGGGCTTTGTTCTTCGCCAAGGACTGCAACGCTGAGTGGAGTTCAGCCTCAGACAGGGGGGCATCTAATTGATCCTGTAGACTAGATGAAAGCTGTGGGAAGACAGTGTCTCCCTGGAAGGACTTGAAGTTGAGCAAGGGTGAGGGGATGTGAGTCCGAGGAATAGAGTCATTCATAAAACAGATGCATAGTGTCATTCACTTCCTGGGGAAAGGTAGCACTAGAGCCATCAGATTTATGAAGGGCAGAAATCTGTGATTCAGTCTGTTGCTTACATAAATGGTAAGCTACAAGCTTGCCATTTTTCTCACCAGAGTCCCAGTAAGAATGACCCCTCCAAATTAGCTGCCATTCCACCTTACAAGATAGTAAAGTAGTAAGCTGATATTTAGTCCCCATAATAGAGGCTTCTAGGGAGGTATCAAGGGATAGAGATTAAGGCACCATTCCAATGAGGAGCGAGTTTGGGTAAGCTCAGCAATTTCAGTTTCTGATGAGAGTATGCAATAATATGACCATGCAGGAAAGCTTTGAATGCCTCCCAAATGACTCCTGGATTAACAATGGAGGTTTGATTGGTGTCAAAATGAAATTGTGCTGCTTTGTGGATCCAGTCACAAAAGGAGGGATCTCACAAAAGCAAAGGGTTACAGTGCCAGCGGGTGAAGGAAGGCTTGGAAAAAGGAGGTTGCAGTGTAAGGATGATGGGAGCATGATCGGAAATCAGGAGGTGCCCTTAGGTGGAATTGATAACAGTGGAGGCTACGAGATCATTAACAAGTCAAAAATCAACTTGATTAAATGAACAGTGCAGGTTGGGCGAGCAATTCACAAGATGTCAATTAGGACCCACTCAGACATGAGTCCCTTTAAAGCCTCATGTGAGTGAGGATTAGTGTCAGATGTGATTTTTATTTATCCTAAAGGGAATCTAATACAAGGTTAAAATCTCCTCTGACCAGTATGGGGCAGGGAACATCAGTATGTTCCTCCACAGGTGTCTGGTTCAGCTGGTGAAAAAACTCTAGGTCATCAGAGTTAGGGGCGTACACTGAGATGAGAGATAGATGGCCACCAGGGTAGCTGACCCTGGTGACAATCCACCTACCGTTTGGATCTATAACAGTACGAAAAAAATGTCTACGGTAAAGTGCAGCAGATTAAAATCATAGTACCTCTGGACTTGCTGGAAGTGGAACAATGCACCAGTTGCCCTACCCAGCCTTTCTTCATCTAGGCTGTAGTCCTCGCAGTGAGGCCCGTCTCCTGGAGAAGGGCCATATCAGCCTTCAGTGACTGGAGATGTTGCAGGACTTTTGTACGTTTTACTGGATAATTGAATCCCTTAACATTCCAGGAGACAAACCTTACCAGAGCTCCAATCTACTGAGTGGCCATGTATTAGGGAAAGGCAATCAAATGGGAAGAGAAATGAAACCAGTAGGATGGTCAGTCTCTGCAAAGTGAATTGTGTGACAATACTCAACCGTACCAACAATTGAATGATAACTGTAATATCTAATGAGTACAATCCTTTAATAAAGCTAGGAAAAAACAGTATAATAGTACCACAACAAAACATGAAATAAGTACCCACCAGCAAAACAGTAACAATATATAAATAGGAGCCAAGGCTCTACCCCCCCCCGACAGAACAAAAGTGGAACCCAAGCTAAACCCCAAACAAAATCACAAGAGATAACAATTGACCAGTGGAGGAGTAGCCAGTGAACTAAACAAGAAAAACAAGTGTAACAACAAAAACATAGAAAAGGGTAAAGCATTAAAAGCAGGTATGTCCCTGCCACATGCAGAAAGGAGGATAACCAGGCAACTCCTCCAAGCCCTGCAATCAGGGGTACCATTGGAGGTTTGAAGAAAAGTAATAAAATCAAGTAATAGCTTCCCCACCATGGCCTCAAAATCACAGCAAACATTGAGGAGACTGCCACAGTCCAGCCCCTCATACATACACACCCATTCGCCCACCCAAGCATACAGACCTTGTCAAGAAAAAAGCCCAAACAAAGGATGGATTGGTAAGATTACCACAAGGCAATGCTAGGATAGTGACAAGAGGAGACTGTCTGAAAGAGTGGTAGGCTCAATAAATAAAATGAGAAGCAGAGAGCCAGGAATGAGAAAGGGCAATGATCAGATAGAAGTAGAAGCAAAGAAAGAATGGGTAGGAAAGGACTGAATGAAAGAGCTGGAAAATGGGGAAATAAAGGGTGAGAAAAAAAGAAGTGGAAAAAGAAAAAAGTAAAGGTACTGAAAGGAATGTTAGAGAGTTGTGATCCACATAAGGAACGGCAGCAGCATTAACAACCATAAGCAATGATCAGAAAAAAGGGCTGACCACCCTACGAGCAAGTCAGTCAGGACCATACACACAAATAATCATTGAAGATACCACCCATGATTCAGGCAATGCAGGGAGCAGCATTTGGCAGAGAGCCAAGTGAAATATGAGTGCTATCATCCAGTCCAGTAGCTGGGGCAGAAACAAGTACTGGCAAGAAGGAAAGAGATTGCAGTAGCTCTGGCTCAATAGGGACATCTGCCCAGTCCATGGCAGGTTCAGACAGATCAATGAGGTGTCAAGGGCCAACTTGGCAGAAGGAGAAGAAGGGCTGGAGTGTTAAGGATAGGAGCCCAAGCTAGGTAGTCTAGGTTGTAGCCGTGGATGAGTAGAAGGTGGTGAATGAGGCCCCTGTTACATAGACACATAGACAGTGTCGGAAGATAAGGGCCTATGGCCCACCCAGTCTGCCCATTTGAGCTTGTAAGTTCAGTTTATGTTTTCCTAGAAGTCTGTTGCCCCTTACCCCTGACCTCCAGAATTCCTTTATGTCTATCCCATGCATTCTTAAATCCTGTGATTGTTTCAGCCCCCACCACTTCCTCTGGCAGGGTGTTACACTTGTCCGCCACCCGTTCTGTGAAGAAATTCTTCTGTTGATGGACCTCTCGCCTGTTATGACCATGCCGAGAGTGCTGGAAGTCCTTAATCCATCTCTCTTTAGGGCCTGCCAAAGCAGTGGGCCATTGTGGTGGCTGGGTAAGCGATGTACATCTGGTGGCTAAGATGGAAGATTCCTTGACACAGTGGACTGTACAGGAAGAATAGGGTCTGAATCCCTCCAGGAGCATCTGGGGAGGAGAATCCACCTTCAGTTGTGGCCAACAATGGTGCAGCAGAGAATGAGCCTCCTGTAAATTCCTACAAATAACCTGATGTCCCTTCTGGGATATTGAAGCTTCATGAGGCCCATGAAATGATGGGGGATTCTAGCCTGATTCAATGCCTGACGAATGGGAGTATAGGTCCTACAGCACTCAATAACATCCCTGGAGAAGTCAGGAAAGAAAGAGATGCTGATCCCTTTCCAGGTAAGTGCACCCTTCTCTCGAACTGCTTTCAAAAGAGCTGTCTTCATGCTATATTGTGGAAAAGTATCGATGATGAGCCAGGGCTTCTGTGGGTGGTCAGAGTGCAATCTACCCACATGTTGAGCCCTCTCGAACACCAGGGGGCCGAACCAGGCTGGTGCAAGAAGCGGAGGGATAAACTCCAGAAGAAATGCATGTAAATGTTTTGTTTTGGAACCCCCAGTTATGCCCAAGATACACACATTTTTGCGGTGGCCCTTTTTATCTTAGGTGTCCACCCTGTTCCAGAGCTGGTCTAGCCTCCGGTCCAGGTCCTCAAGATGCTGTATAACTAAAAGATACAAATCATCCAGGTTGGCAAGTCACTGCTGGGTCACATTAAGTTTATCTTTAAGCACAAAGATATCTGATGCCATAGCAGCCACTGAGAGTTTAATTTGGGCCATGTCAGTAACTACGTTTTCAAACAGTGTGAAAATGTATTCAACCGACATGACCTGATCAGAAAAACAGATCAGCTAGAGTGGGGCCTCAGTAGATACTGTAGCTATGCTGAGTCACCCATGAAGATGAAAAAGACAGGCTGCATGGATGTCCAAAGAGCAGCACCATCCAGGAGGAACAGATGTAAATCTACTCACAAAATCAGTCCCAGGAAGAGCAGCAAAGAAAAAGGAACTCTCCGGCACCCACAAAAAAAACAAAATGAAACAAAATGAGAGGCAAATTAGGGGCAAGTAGGTTAGGCTGGGGCAGAGCAATGAATAGCACACATGGCAACCTTCTCAGAAGTGCTGCCTTTCTATGACATGGGTGAGGCTAGGGTACGCCACACCATGGGATTCAATGAATGGTTGAAAAACTGGTGCGGTGCTCAGAGTTTTGGCTTCATTGGGGACTAGGAGTCATCGGATACAGGCTTATACTGGCACAATGGTCTGCATCTGTCCAAGAAGGGAACTAGGATCCCAGGTGATAGCTTTAAATGCTTCATTGGCAAGCATTTAAACTAGCTAAGGGGGGGAGAAACTGAAAAGAAGCCTGGTAATGCCAGCCCCCCCCCCATAAAACAGGGTAATTAGAGAGGTAAACACTAAGGTAGAGAAGTTGAAAGGGAGCAGGACAGGGGTCAGTGGAGAAAAAGGCAAAGATAGTATGGATAGGGATGTGGCTAAAAGGGATAAGGCTATCATGAACTGGAGGGCGATGAGTACTAATGCACGTAGTCATGGTGATGAGCTACCTGAACTAGTGGCCTTGATGGAAGAGTGACACCTGGATATCATGGCAGTCACAGAAACATTGTACACAGAGAACCATGACTGAGATGTCAACATACGAGGGTGCACAATCTACAGGGGGGACAGGAAGGATAAAAGAGGAGGAGGAGTAACTCTCTACTTAAGGGAAGATATCAAAGCAATGGCAGTAAAGGGTAAACAGGGAGAAGAATGAGGCACTATGGGTCACCCTTCAGACAGGAAATGGCACCACAATCGGTATGGGGGTTGTATACAGGCCCCCATCTCAGGGGGAGGAAATAGACAAGGAAATGATAAAAACATCCTTAGAATGGCAGACAAGGGGGAAATATCATTGATGGGGGACCTGAATATGCCAGAAGTTAACTGGAGAACCTTTGCTGCAGGCATATCCAAGAGCAGGGTCATTCTTGATGCCCTACAGGGGGCATGCTTCAACAGCTAGTATTGGAACCCACTCGGGAGGGAGAAATCTTAGACCTGGTACTCTCAAATGGGGATGGAGAGAGGATCTGAGATTTAGAAGTGGGTAGCCATCTCGGAACAAGCAGCCACCAAACACTGTGGTTCACAATAAACACAGTAATAGCGTCAAGTCACACAAAGGTGAGGGTATTGGACTTTAGGAGGTCTGACTTTGGCAAAATAAGGGAGTGCCTCAGAAAAGCACTAGCAAATGGGCAAGAAGGTGGAGTGGAAGAACAATGGGGAAAAAATCAAAGCTGCCATCAGAGGCAACAAGCCTTTGTATGAAGCAAAAAAAAAGAAGGAAAAAAAACCCACCATGGTTCTCAAAAGAGGTGGCGGGGAAGCTTAGGGAAAAAAAGATAGCATTCAGGAAGTATAAGGAAATACGGAAGGAGCAGGATAGAGAACTGTACCAGTTAAAGCAGAAGGAAGCAGGGAAGGAAGTCAGAAAAGCAAAGGCCCAAACCAAGGAAAAACTAGCCAACTTAGTTAAGAAGGGAGATAAAACCTTTTATAGGTACATTAGGGAGTGAAGAAAGACTGGTGGAGGGGTAATGAGGCTTAATAAAGGGGAGGGTGTGGGCAGAGGTTGACAGTGACAAAGCAGAGATACTGAATGAATACTTCTGCTCAGTATTCACAAAAGAAGAGATGGGAAAGTACCTAAACTAAATAATAGATGCACACTGGATAATGGTCAATACTAATCCATTCACAGAAGAAAGGGTCCTGAAAGTACTCCTAAAACCGAAGGTGGACAAAGCAAAGGAGCCTGACAGAATTCACCCAGAATTCTAAAAGAACTAAGGGGGAGAACTAGTGGCATAACTGACTACCCTTTAAAAAAAAATCATGGGAAGAGGGTGTTGTACCTGAGGACTGGAGGAGGGCAGATGTGATATCCCTTCACAAAAGTGGGAGCAGGGCAGAGGCAGAAAACTACAGACCTGTTAGATTGACCTCAGTGGTAGGGGAAAATTATGAAATCACTGCTGAAAGAAAGAATTGTTGAGTACCTAGAGACCAGCGGGGCACAGGACCCAAGGCAGCATGGATTCACAGAGGGAAGGACATGTGAGATGAATCTAATATATTTCTTTGACTGGGTGACCAAAGTAGTAGACCAGGGAGGGGCTGTGGATGTGGCCTACCTAGAATTTAGCAAGGCATTTGACGCAGTCCCACACAAAAGATTAATAAACAAGTTAGCCAGCTTGGAAGTGGGTACCAGCATGGTAACCTGGGTAAAAAATTGGCTGGACAACAGGACGTAGATGGTAATAGTAAACCGCGTCCACTCCAAAGAAGAAAGTAATGCACCTGGGAAACAAAAACCCAAGGGAAGAGTACACAATGGGAGGGGAGGTATTAATGACAACAAAAATGGAAAGGGACCGGGGGGTAGTCATATGAGATTACCTAATGGTAGGCAAGAAATGTGAGAAGGTAGTAAGGAGGGCTGGGGGATACTGGGATTCATAGGGAGAGGCATCACAAGTAGAAAGGAAGTTGTTATCCCTCTGTTGGTGAGACCTCATCTGGAGTACTGCATGCAGTTCTGGAGACCCCATCTCTGGAAGGACATCAACAGGATGGAGGCAGTCCAAGAGAAGTGCAACCAATATGGTGCAATGTCTGCACCAGAACCCATATGAAGAGAGACTAAAAGAGCTTAATGTGTATACCCTCAAGGAAAGGAGGGGAGAGGGGGGTCACGACAGAAACTTTCAAGTACCACAAGGGAATCAACAAAGTCCAAGAAGGTAGCATCTTTCAGAAAAAGAGATGTGCAAGAACAAGGGGGCACAATTTGAAGATAGAGGGGCGGGGATAACTCAGGGGCAACGTGAGATAGTATTGTTTCTTGGAGAGGGTGATGGATGATGGAATGACTTTCCTGAGGAGGTCATGGGTCAAAAACAGTGGGGGAATTTAAGGATGCGTCCAACAGACATAAGGCAATTCTAGTGGGAGGTAGGAGGAAGTAGACTGTTGATAAAACTAGGATCTGCAGTTTGTCCAGTTGTTAGGGAAATGGGCAGACTGGGTGGGCCAAGAGGTCCTTATCTGCTGTCAAAGTCCATGTTTCTATGAACTCAACAATCTATCTTGATTGAGCACCAAACCACAGCCTCCTGTCTGCAAAGTTTTTTTTCAACTTTCACTTCCAGTACTTGTTGACTATAAGTCCCATGCCAGTGTTTAGCCTTAGATGGAGATTCTGACTCACTTTGGGATGATTTCACAAACAACCCAACTCTAAGAAAAGCTGATCATAGCACTCCAGGGGCCACTACCAACCTCACAATGTCAACAGGCTGAGCCTCAATCATAAGGACTTGGACACTAGGGCCACGTCAGGAGGATGATCTTCTGTATGATGCATTTCCCACTGCCAGGGGCTTGGGGATTTGGTGCTGGGCTCTTCCCTCATCACTCGCCGTTACTGAGAGAATCCTGGTTAGTTTCTTTTCCTCTGCTTAGTAATATATTTAAATTCAGTGGGTCGCCACATCTGATCTGAGGTCAAGTTCCAAGAAATGAGTGTGGAGCAGCCCACCCACCAAGGTAGAGGGAGCTGCCTGACCTTGAGAAGAAGAACCTCAAATAGAGGGGATGGGAGATGTCATTTGGGTCAAAGATCTAGGCATCGGGGGACAATGGAGGTGGAGTCCCAACAGGGCAGTCCAACCATAGTCCACTGCTAGCCCTGGGGAAGGCATATCCATCTACAGTAGTCTAATGCAGCACCCCCATTCTTCAGGGGAACCACAGCAATCATGAGCCCTGGCTAAGCTCCCTTTGATTGGGGCTGGTGGGGGGAAGGAGGTCCTGGAAGCTCTGCACACGACACCATGAGCACCAGGACAAGATGCCTCATCCCAGCAGACTCCCATGCAGTGCAGATTCTCCAGGTCTGGCCTTGGGGGAAGGGGGACCTGATGGGTCCCATGACTCCCTAGCAATTCCATCGGGGGTGCCCCATCAGGAAATACATTGCATAATGACCTTCAGACAGGCATTTCCCTAGAGCCACAAGGAGTGTTCAAAGTGTTGATGATCAATGTGTCTAGCAATTCACATAAGTTGTTGCAGCTAGCTGTGTTCTTTATCAATGTACAAGCTGAGTGTTGTCATGGTTTTCTGCCCAGTTCTCCTGTGTGAAAGGAGCTGGGCCCCTGGCACCTGAGGGCTGCAGAGGAGGCTGGATAACCACACAGAAAAGATTGGTGTTTCAAGCATTGTCAAGGTGTCTGGTTAGGGGTTACAGGCCCTACATTGCAGGAAGCAGGTTTCCTGAAATGATCCACATGAGGTGGTGAGGGAACTGCCAGCAGGTGACGTGTGCTACTAGAGTCTTTGAACCAATGCCACAGGGAGAACCTAGGGCATCCCACTTGGTAAAAGAGACTGGGGCAAGGGGATTGTGACTGGTTCCCAAATGGTGTCCCCAGTGCAGGGGGAGAGAGGTGCTGCACCTGCATTTCCAGCTTCCTCCCCATGGGGACTCACTCCTCCAGCTTGGCGCCCACCAGACGGCATCACGCTCAAAGCTCCCTTGTCTGGGGTAGTCCCCTTTTTTGACTGTGGCAGGGAGTCATGTGTTTTCAATGAACTACTGAGACCATGAGTGGTGCACCTAGCTCCTTCCTGAGTTCCTTTAGTACTCTTTGGGTGTATCCCATCCAGTCCCACAGCCTTGTCCACCTTCAAAGCTACAAGTCCCTTCAGGACTACTTTCTCTGATACTGGAATTGTTTTCACCTCCCCCGTTCCTCATACTACTTGGTGATCTGTCTCCCCTCCCTTCACTCTGATGACCAATCAGAAGTACGTGTTCAGGATGGCAGCTTTTTCCTGGTCCTCTTCTGAGCAGTCTCACCCAGCTGCCCTCCTAATCCTCACTATTCCCCCTTGCTTTCCTCTTCTTAGTTGTGTATCTGAAGAAAGTCTTGTACCCTTTAGCTACTCCTTTGGTTATCCTTTCCTTTGGCTCTTCCTCTGCTGCCCACAACACCTTTCCTGCATTCCTTTGTTTTACTTGGTATAATGTACCTTCCTGTCCACTTTCCTCTACATTTCCTTGTGCTTTCTGAATGCCCCCTTTTTTACTTTTCCACTTTGGCCACTTCTCTAGAGAACTACAACAGTCTCTTTTTTTCTTCTGCTTTTACTCACTTCCTTCATGCAGAGGCTGGTTGCTTTAATTATGCCCTCTCTTATTGTTCTCCACTGAGCCTCTAACCCTCCCGGGCAATCCTCTGCTGTGCAGTAGTATCTGAAGCAGTCTCCTATGTCTGCCCTGCTATTTGACATTCTGATTATGCCTTCCCAAAATTCACTATCCAATTCCTCTCCCTGTGCAGGAGGTCTGTACACTACCCCAGTTTGGATAGCAGCCCCAGAGCCTGTCTCCAGAATGACTCACAGAACCTCCACCTCTTCCTGTTGCTTCAGTTGATCCTATACCTCCTTGGCCCTGATTCCCTACCTAACATAAAGTGCATCCCCCCTCCTCACTGTCTTGTCTCTCCTGAACAGAGTAGCCATGTATAGGCATGTCACAGTCTTGAAGCTTAGTGCACCATGACTAGGTTATGGCCACTAAATTCTGGTTAGCCTCTGCCTTGATGGCCTGCAGATCAAGAATTTTATTTCTCAGACTCCTTCCATTTATGCATATGGCCCTCCATACCTTACTCTCTTCCTTCCCAATTCCCTGCTTTTCACCCCATTCCAACCTGTGCTGTCCCCTGAAGCTTCCCCTGACCAACTTATTCCCTTTTTACCCTGTCCATTGACTGTCTCCTTTACTTCTTTACGCTTGTTTACCTGATTCATGTCCTTTTTTTCCTTTGCCTTGCCCAACCCCTGTCATCTAGTGCCCATGCCCTTGTGATTTACTCCCCTCAGGCCCTCCCTCCATAATGCTACATTATCCATGGTGGGGATATTTTTGTCTCCCTTGGTTTACAGCCTCTACCATTGGCTAGTTTAAATGCTCATCCAAGTAACATTTAAACCCCCACTAAAGACTGTGTTCCCCTTCCTGGAGGGATGCAGGGTGTCTCCTTCCTAGAGGACCAGATTTTCCAAGGTTGGCCCCCCAACTGCAGCACTCCTCCACACACCCTGCCTTCAACTGTTTGTTAAATGCCCTTATGAAGAGTACCCTATTCTCTCGCTGCCTCTACACAGGTAACACCTCAACAAAAGCCACCATGAATCCCACCTGCTTTAGGCCCCTTCCCAGTTCCCTGAAATTACCTTGGACTACCGCTATGGTGTCCATTGCCAGGCCATTTGTCCCCTGGTGGACAACAGCATCTACCTCCCTACCAGCTCCTGCTTCCCTAGCAATCCTTTCAATATGCTCTCCATCCCTCCAATCTGAAGCACCCCTCAGGCATCTCACCTCCCCTCCCTCTCCCTTCCTCTCCCCAGCTCCCAGGTCTATCCCCTTATCAATATTGTCCTCCAACAACAGCTGCTTCCTTCTTGGCTTGGGGTTTCTTCCTCCTTCCTGGAGGCCTCCAATTATGAGGACCCCCACATCCTCTCTTCCAACTGCTATGGGTGTCTCCTCTCAATTGCCCAGTTGCACCAGTACAGAAAGGATTTCTGCAGAGGTAGAGGCTGAGCTGCATGTACCCTTTCCGCCACCCCTCCCTCTCATATACCACAATGATCCAACTACTCTGCCTCTACCCAGGGATTCTCTGGAGGAGAGGTGGCAGATTTGGTGGTCCTTGGCTGGGCAAACGGTCCTCTGCATCCTTGTCAGTTTGGCCCGGCATCCAGCAACCTCAGCCCTCAACACAGAGAGATGATTATAAATGTGGAGCACCTCAGTCTCTACAAGGTTTCCTGAAACTCTGTGTCCCCACACCCATTGCACTGCACCACTCTGATGATATCTTCTTCCTTCCCTTAGTGACTATTGCAACTTCTCTGTACCGTACTGCTTCTTTCCTACTCCAGTTGTATTCCTTCCTCTCCCTTTTGCTTGCATGAAACTTTTTTGTTACCCTACCCAAGATAGGGTGTCTCTTGCTTCCCTTTCAATCCCACCTGCCTGTACCTCATTTGCCCTGGGTGTCTACTACTCCTTACCAACTTGGTTGAACTTTATTCATTACCCTTTACTTTTGCTTACCTGAAATTATTTGTTACCACTACCTTACATTGGGTGTCTCCTATTTTAACTCTCCTGTACCTACCATATACTTGGTGTATATAGCAATTTTTCCACTTGTGGTATGTCTACAACCTGCAGCTACCCTCCCTGTTACAAGTTTTACACTGTAAACAGTAATGTGATATCTCATTCCCTTGGTCTGCTGTCCCCTGCAGAGTATCCTGCAGAGTGCAGCTTACCTACAGATGCTTTGCAGACACAGCTAAGGAAGGTGCTGTACTCTTGCACTTTTCCACTGATGTAATTGGACACACCGGATGTTGGGTTTCCACTTATGGAAGATGTGAAAACGTACAAACAGGAGAGAGAAAGAAGTAAGTGCCTCCACTGGGACTTGAACCCATACTGCCCAGAAAATACCATTGCAGTTGGCTGTCAGTTGTGCTAGCAAGGCAACTAGAAGGGCCATCCCAGAGCACATTACTCTTTCTACAATGCACAGCCTGGTGCTGCACAGATAATTATGTTTTCAATCACAAGGGTGCGGCTTGCATATTTATGGAACACACATACAAACAGGAGAGAGAAAGAAATAGGTGTCTCAGCTGGGACTTGAACCCAGGCCACCCAGAATACTGTTACAGTCGCACTACCAGCTACATTATCAAGGCAACTTGAAACTGGGCCATCTCGGAGCACATTATTCCTTCTCTAATGCACAGTCTGGTACTAGACAGATAATTACAGTTTCAATGACAAGTGTGCAGTGTGCATACAAATTTAACACTTGCAAACACATACAAAAAGGAGAGAGAACTTAAACACAGGCCACCCATAATACTGTGCTGCTTACACTACCAGCTGCACCACCAAGACAACTGGAAACTGGGCCATCCTAGCTCACATTACTCATTATCCAGTGCACAACCTAGTGCTGCACAGATAATTACATTTTCAATCACCACACTCTTGTGTTTGAAAATTAGGTGAAAACTGGATACAAAACCAGGCCCCAAACTCCACCCTTGCTGTGCCCTTTTTCATGACTAATAAGTATATCACTCATCTTCCAAAGCCATTTGTAATGTCAGGGAAGATTTTAAAAGTTATAGGAATAAATTTTTTACTTTTTTTTTTGTTTCTTTGGTGAAAATTGTAAGGTCCACAGAGCAGAAAGCACATTCACAGGGGTGACCCGAGAGTACACCAAGGTTAAATGACTGGTTCAGGGTCTCACAGTATGCAAGTGGAAGCTATGGGAATCAAACCAAGGTCTGCCGAATGTACCAAGTTCACACACAGCTCATTGCTCCAACCCCTTTTAAACACCATCCCACTTTCCTTTCCATGTCAGTCATGTATTCTTATATGCTTTGACCACTTTTTGATAAATTATCAATGTCTGCAGTACCCTCAATTCTGTGTTGTGTTCCCAGCTGTTTCTTTTCATACTTCTAAGATATTCCACAATGTCAGACACATGTTTCAATGCTATTCATCTGAAAAGGTCTGTAATGGTATAACTAATATCATGGAATGTGCAGGTAGTATGAAAAATGAAAGCAGGAGCTGCCGAGGACTCAGGAGAGAGGGAATCAATCTAGTGACCAAGGCAACACAAATTAGATTATTAATTTTGAAAAAGTGGATCATCTAAAACTTATCAGAACACAGGATAAAGAAAAAGGAACACAGGGGATCACATAAAGGTATAAAAACTGTTTCCTATCATAGCAGTAAAAGGCCATACTTTAAATTTGGCATGGAAATGATTAGATTGCTGTATTCCCAGTGGTCTTATTGGCCATATTTTACATCTCTCAGACTGGCAAGTTCTATAAATAAAGATGTGTATGACATCAGAAATTGTTTGTAGCGTGGACAAGCAGCCAAAACAGTGAATGATTTGATATAATCAGTTGTAAGAGTATAGGAGCACTCAAAATTGTCTGAAACCAGACTATATTTAATCAAAACTAGATGACCAGTAAAGGACCCTAAAATGCATTATCTGGTCTAAAACCAGACATTTGGCAACCATAGCCAGGTGTTACACCCTTTATCTCCCATTCCTGCTTCCTGGTGTCCCCTGACTGCCTATCCTCTATCACCCTTTGGCAGCTGTACCCCCAATCACACATCTGATTCACAAGGGACTTTTTTTTAATCTACTCAGCCCCAAGGTTAATTTTCTGAGCTAGGTTCCCCACACTGCCTGTTAGAAATTTAAAGAAGAGTTTCAAAGTGCCCTCAACACTGACTAAAAATCTCTGTTCTCCACTCACCCCCTTACACTACTTTTTTAAGCATGGAGAAAATATATACCTCCAAGTTTACGCTGGGTGCTTACTCTCCTTTCTATCAGAAATTCCAGCACTTCCAGCAGTAGCACACAGAATCAATATAATGCACATTAGTTGTCAATATCTCTGGATTCTACCAACTTCAGGAATGCCCAATATCTTATATTTATAAAATATTTTTAATGGGAATTCAGCCTATGATGGCCACTGCTCATAAATGCGCTGTTTTAATTGCCTGTACAGTACTATGTGCAAAGTTACTGCACATTACTAACTATAAGCTGAATGGAAGTGCAAGTCTGGTTGTTCTGACAAAAATCAGAAGTGTCTACCAAGTGAGTTATTTATATTTTATTTTAGTTTGTGTTATCTGGGAAAGGAGAGCTAGGCAATTCTGCCTGTTTTCTGCCTTGTCCTGGGGAGGTGGGAGATACAGATGTAAATTGACATACTGAACTAGATGAAGCTGTTAGTCGTGTCTTATTGATTGGGGGATATTTGGTCACAACACTGGGTAAATTCCCCTACTCTGGCTGCAGGGGGATTACTGCTCTGTTGCTGAGTGGTGGTCAGTTGCAGGATGGAGGGTGAAGTAGATGGACGTTTGGTGTAGTCTGAGGTTTTATCCCTGGCCTCAGCTGCTTCTTTGCCAAGGGATTCTGTTACCTGTCTCAGGAACACTGTTATGCTAAGTCCGGAGGATATGTCTGCTATGATGCAGACAGCGGTCGAGCGAGCACCGAGAGCGACAGAAGATTATGTGGATTTACCTCAAATTGAAAGAGCTGGTCCGAGTGTATCATCTGAAAATGCTGTGCTTAGTGGTACGGCTGTGGGTGATGAGGATGTGACTCTTGTTACAAACGGAGAAGCAGTGGTACAGCCCCTGCCTCCTTCAGTGGAGCCTGTCTTGACGTCTGCTGTCAGAAGAATTTCGGCAGTTCAACAGCCTATGATGGAGCTGATGATGAGGTCGGACAGAATGCGGAAGTCTTTTGCTATCACAGGGTCAGCAGCGGTGTCTGGTTTTGACAAGTGGTCCAAGGAAGATTCCTTGCGTAATGCGGGCTGGATTCAAACCCCACATGGGGCCCGGGTGCCTGATTCATCTTGGGAGCCCTTTTCTTCAGCAGGGAGTATCCCTGAGCAAGGTACTGTAAAACTTGGAAATGGGGAGGGGGATCAGCCTGTACTTTTGACTATCGATGGGATTGGTGACTCGGTGAATGTACCTTCTGTGATGGGCGCCACTACTGATACTTTTGAACAATCTGATTCTGCAGGGCACCAGGAACACACTCCTAGTCTACCCCCTTCCCCACGTGGAGAAGGCTGTAGGACTGGGCTCAGATATTAGGACTTATTTAAAAATAATAAACTCGAGCAAGCCCCTAGGCGTAATGCTGTATGTCTTTGTTACAGAGGGGGTCTGCAGGAGCACCCGGACAGGCTCTATGTTGCTATAACCCTTTTAAAAGGGTCCATGGGGTTTCAAGCTGCTGATATTTTTGCTCTGATTATTATCAGGGGGGAGACACCTTCGATATTAGTTTCAGTACCTTTGCAGGGCATGATTTGTTTTGGAAAAAATATGACATGTTTAAAACATTGCCCTTATGGACTCGTTTTTGGGCTATTCCCCTTACTAAACCCTTGCATAAATCAGTGATTGTGATGTTTCGTAATGGGGGGTGAATGTTGGGGATATTTATTACTGGATGGAAAAGAAATGTCAGGTTATGGGGCCTCCAGAAGCTATCATTGATAGTGAGGGTATTTGGAATGGTAGTTGGAGGTTTAAAGTGAAGTTGCATCTGATTGGTAATGATGTGCTGCGTATTCCTAACAGCTTTTTCTTAGGGAAGGATAGAGGAGGAGTTTTTTATCCAGGCCAACCGAAGGCTTGCTACAAATGTGGCAGCCCCAGACATCTTAGTAGCACTTGTGACAGGGTCATTTGTGCCTTATGTGGGGAATATGATCATGCTAGCTCTGTTTGTAGAAATGTATTTAAAAGTAATCTTTGTAACGAACTTGGCCATGCTTATCATCAGTGCCCTTGGGCAGGCCAAAATCGGACTGGTGGACTTAACCAGGAGAATTTGGTCTCTGAGGCCCAAGAGAGATATAAGCCTTCCAGACCAGAGCCTAGACCTGATGTCCTGGATGAGGCTTCTGGGTCTCCCTCTCCGGTCCCTGCCCAGGCTGCTTCATCTCCAGCTGCCTCCACTGCTTTTACTGCCCTCACTGTTATTCCTGCTTCAGAACAGGGATTAGTTCCTGGTTTAGAGGGTGACGTGGTGGCAGATGCCCCCCCCAGGTGGAAGCTGACTTTCTTCCACAAAAACGGGTGACTAGATCTTCCCTTAAGCCCAAAGTTTTGGTTGGTCCTATTCCCACACAAAATTCTTTTCAAGTGCTTCAAGACCGGGGGGGGGGGTTGAGTCTGATGTTTCCTCCTTATCTGGTGTGGTTTCAGAAAAGGAGTGTGAAGAGGATACTTCTCGTAGTTTCCCAAATTCTAAGAAAAAAGTAGGGAGGAAGAGGAAAAAAGATAAGGATGGGGTTTGAAAGTTTTTTCTATTTTCCCTGTAACTTCATAGATGGCTTTTTTTCATCTGGTTTCCCTGAATGTGTGTAGTATTAAGTCTTTTTGAAAGCAAATGGCTTTGTTGGAGTTTTTTCGACACTGTCCGTTTGATGCCTTACTTATTCAGGAGACCGACTGCTTCCTTACAAGATATTGTTCAAGTTAAAAAAACATTGGCCTTGGGGGCCTTCCTTTTGGTCCTTTGGGAAGGACATAACGGATGGCCTTGGGATTCTTTTTAAATCACCCCGAATTTGGGTTCAGAAGGTAGTAGATATTCTGCCAGGACGAGCATTGTTGTTGGCTTGTGGTTATGATTTTTTTTTATACGTATTATAAATACCTATGCCCCTCAGAGTAAAAAGGCTAGAACAGAGTTGTTTACCCTTATTAAACATTTTCTATTCTCTTCCAGAATGATATTCTGGGGAGAAGACATGAATTGTAGCCTAGATATGAAGATGCAGGATAGTGTAGGGCAGAAGGTGTACTGTGATTCACATGCATTACATAATATTATTCGCACTGCAGATTTGGTGGATGTATATAGGGTTTTGCATAAGGATGGGGGATTTACATATAGGCATAGTGCATATTGTACCCATATTGATTATTGTTTTATTTCCAGTAGGTTGATGGTTTGTGGTTTTTGTTTAAAGAATTGTGAATTTTCTGATCTTTGTATTTTACAGTGTGATATTCAATTTTCACATGAACCTCCCTCCTTCCCTGGGATGCCTAGGTGGTGGAAGCTTAATTCTGTAGTCTTGGATGATCCTGAAGTTAAAACAAAAGTAGGATTGTTATTTGAGTTTCAGAGTTCTGTGGCTGTCCTTTATGACTCTTGGTACTCCTGGTGGCGGGATACTAAAATGGAGGTTAAGAATTAGTTTCTTGATTTAGGGAGATCTAAGGGAAATAAGGACCATTTGGGGTACTTAGCTTTGAGAGATCATTTTTGTAAACTCATATCCTTACCTACTGTGGCAGATTGTAGGATTAAAGCACAGCTTGATGTTGTGAAGCATAAAATGAGAGACTATCTTTATCAGCGTGCTGCTTTTTTATATGCTAATTTTAAATTTGGTACTACTAAATCTCCTTTTTCTGATCCATTTGAGGCATGTAAAACGGAGCTGGCAAACAAAAAAATGACTGGTCTCTATGATAGCTCTGGTTGTCTGCGTACGTCCCATGCTGAGAGGTTGGATGTTATGACTGAGTATATTCAGACTTCCTTGGGACAGGAGTTTGTCCCTCATGTTGCTTGGGATACATTGATAACTTGCTCATTGCCTGTTTTGTCTCCTGACATTGTGGCTGATATTGCTGGTCCTGTTACTTTGTCTGAGGTTTTGGATGTTATTTCTAAGTTATGCTCAGTGGTGTCCCCAGGAGAAGAAGGACTTACAAATGAGTTTTTCAAAACCTTTAAGGAATTGGTGGCTGCACTTTTAGTGGAAGATTTAATGAACTTTTGATGGCTGTGGCTGTTCCACGTTGTTTTTCCTCAGCTATGGTGGTTTACCTTTACAAGAAGGCTGACAGACTGGATTTGGGGAACTGGAGGCTGATTAGCCTCTTGAATTCTGATTATAAAATCTTTTCACAGATTATGTGCATTAGGTTGCAGAACGCTGCGTCTGTTTTGATTCACCCTGTTCAAACATGTTCCATTCCTGGGAGAAACATTCAACAGAACCTCAAATTATTGAGAGATGTCTGTGAGTTTGGGAAGCAAAGGAAGTTGGGGGGGTTTCTGATCACTTTGGATCAGAAAAAAAGGCTTTGATAATGTGTCTCATTCCTTTTTATTTAAAGTTTTACAGGTTTATGATATTCCTTCATCTATAATTGAGTGGATTCACATTTTATGTCAAAATGCTGTAGCCATTCCTACGGTGAGTGGTTTGCTGGGGTCACCGGTTATCCTAAAGAGTGGGGTTAGGCAGGGTTGTCCCCTAAGTCCCCTTCTGTATACATTTTGTTTGGACCCTATGATTAGAGTAATCCTGAATGATCCTTTTATTGTTGGGTTATCTCCCAGTCCTGAGGTTTTTCCTCAAAAAATTATGGCTTATTGCGGACGATATTTGTCTGTTGACTAATTTTGTTCAGGCTGGAGTGTATACTTTAGGGGTATTAGATACCTTTTCAGGGATTACTGGGGCAGGCTTTAACCATCAAAAAAGCATGGCCTTGCAGATTGGGGAAGGGGACCCAGTACATTCAATAGGTACTGTTCAGGTATCTCAGCATTTTATTAAGGTTCTAGGTATAAAGTCTGGAGAACATGATATGGCAAGGGTGAATTGGGAGGATAGGTTGCAAGTAGGAGAGGCGAAGGTCTCACACTGGAAGCCGTGTGGGATGGGGAAGAAGAAATGGGTTTG
Organism: Neoceratodus forsteri; assembly: GCA_016271365.2. Classification (NCBI taxonomy): domain Eukaryota; kingdom Metazoa; phylum Chordata; order Ceratodontiformes; family Ceratodontidae; genus Neoceratodus; species Neoceratodus forsteri. Next base: position 108,014,126 of record CM057456.1, on the reverse strand, counting down.
TATTATTAGGCAATTTCTTGTCCCAGTTTTTTTGTATATCGCACACATTTTTCCTCTATCCACTGACCTCGAGACTAGACTGTTTAGTTGTTTTTTTCAGATGGTCTGGGGTAGTAGGTTGAACCCGGTGAAAAGATATTTTACGTATCTTAAGGTTTCAATGGGAGGACTGGGTATGTTAAACCCTGTAGTGTTTTTTCTGCCTTTTTGTATTTTTTCTTCCTTTCATAGGACAGTGGGACATACTTCAAATTGGGCAGAGTGGACTTTTTGTTTGTTTAAACTTTTTTCAAAAATGTGAGGTGACTTTTCCCCAGTTAAGTGAGTCTTTACGGGTTCCTGATTTTGCCCTTCCTATGTTGAAAAGAGTGAAAGGGTGGAACTTAAGTAAACTTGAGATTACTTCCATGCAGAGAAAATCTATATATGATCTTCTTATGGATAGACATCATGCTCTGCGTGTTGATTTTCCTCGCTGTCTTCCTACTAAACTTCAGCCTGCCTTGAATATTCTTAAAGATGTTAGGATACCTGATCATATCTGGGATGTTCAGTGGCTGTGTTGTAATGGGAAATTGGGGGTTAAGGGTAATTGGAAGCATAAACCCGTGACTGACAGGTTATGCTTGAGATTTTCCTGTATTGTCATGGAAGAATCACAGGAACACTTTTTTATTTCATGTTCCAATATTAAACAGTTTTTGATTGATTTAGCCACTAGATGGCATTGGTCTCCTCTACAGCATATTCAATATGAATGTTTGATACTGGGGGATTATTCGGGTATTTATTCTAGGTACCATTCCAGTATGTTAAATGGTATGTTTGCTTATATCAAATATTATCTTTGGCAGGCACGTTGTCAATTATATCTACAGCATGTGAATACTCCTAATGTAGTATTGATTAATCAAATTATGGAAGCTTTGAAGCAACTTAAAATGAAGGAGTCGAGGATATTTGACCGAGGGAAGTTTAAGTTATTCTGGAAACATGTTTTTTGGCTGTAGTGATTACTTGATTTTTAATTTTGTATTTTGTATGTGACTTTGATGATTCTGTATATGAGTTTTTTTGTGTTTAATCTGTTTTCTTTTTGTTTTTTCCTTTGAATGTTTCTTCTCTGATGTTATGTATTTTGCAATAAAACATTCCCCTACTCGGTCGAAAGGGCGCTGTGGCTGGTGCTGGAATGGCCAGTCCAGAGTGTTCATTAACCCGCATGGATGTGGGTGAGGCTGGAGAGCAGGTCTCCTCCCCAGTCTCAGCTTTGCTAGAGACCATTTCAGAAATCATTTCAAATGAAAGTGTTGTGTTGCCAGTGAGGTTCTTCAGTTCTTGTCAATCCAGTTATAGAATTACCTGTTCGAAATGGAGCAGCAGCAGTCAGAGCAGAGGTGGGGTGGCCAGTGCGCTCTCGTCGATGGAGCATCAGAATTTGTTGGTGGAAGAGGAACACCTTTCTACTCTTTGATGGATGCAGTTTCAAAGGGAGCTGTTGCAGAAGGGAATGTACCAAAGGATGGATGGTGCACATCAGAGGATTGGGCTGACTGGAAGTGTGGCCAAAAACACAGTGAATGGATCAGAGGCAGTCTCTCTGATGGAGACAGAAATATTAGGAGATGCATCAGGTGCTGCTAAAGTCTCCCACTCTTCAGGTACTGTTTTGTTTTTGTTTTTGCTGATGAACAAGGGGAAAATTAACTGCTTCTGCTGTTGGCAGAGAGCTTGATGCTGATGGGGTACATCCTCCAATGGAACTGGGAGGAAAAGGGCAGGACAGTGGCAGGTTGGAATCTGTGGCTGAGCCTCAAGCTACAGGGCAGATGCAAAGCTGCCAAATATTACTGTTACCACTGGGGTATCACCAGTGAATCCTGGTAAACTGGCCTCAGTGAAGCAACAAACAACAAAGGAGTCCAAAAGGGGAGGTACTTTCTAAAGAAGCTCTTGCAAGTCCAGGTTCCAGCTGATTTTTTGGGACCCACTGCAAGCCTTTCTATTGACATGCCTGGATGGGTGCATGACACTCTTGAGAGTGCAGGGTGGGTTAAAACCTTGGATTGGAAAAGCTGGGATGCTAATTTGCCTCATACTGTACCTTTGGGGGAACAGCTGCTAAACCTTTAGCAGACCTCATAGAACAAACTAAACCCATGGTTGTGAGTGAGGGTTCTCCTTCAGAACTCCTTCTGAGGCAGCATCAATTTTCTGCTCCAATGATACCTCTTCCTGACTCTGCAGAAGGGCACCAGGGCACCAGGGCATTTTGGCTGACATTATGGAATTAGAGGGGAACAGGCGTAAGGGTGATGTGCCAGATGTGCCAGAGCTGAACACTGCCAGTTCCACTGTTTTATAAGACACAGGTTCTGATTAACCCCTTGGGGATTGAATGGACCAGGCCCCACCTGCAGCAGCCAACCAAGGGCCTAAACCCAGTATTCCCAATGAGGGACATAATGCCAATGTGTGGAACACTGATGTGAGGGGATGTTTATTCCCTGAAACAGTGAGACTGGCCTCAGAACCGGCCACTAGATGAAATGTTGTGCGTCTGAAGTAAAGAGGGGGTACCACAGATATCCCTGATAGATTATTTGTTGGCCATGCATTGCTGAAAAATAGCATGAATTATCATTCATATGAGATTTATGCACTGATCCATGTGCCAGGTGACGCGATCTTTGATGTAAGTTTTAAACACCTGGTAGGCCTTGAACGTTTTCGGAAGCAACATCAGTTACGAAAAACACTGCCTTATGGAAGCCTTTTGTAGCTATTCTCCTTACCTGGCCCTCCTTCAAGAGAATTACCATCTTGTTTTGAAATGAGGGGATCAATGTGGCTGATATTACATATTGACTGAAACAACATTGTTTTGTGAATGGCTACCCTGAGCCCATCTTGGATGATGAGCACCTCTGGACTGCTGGCTAGAGGTACAAAGTTACTTTAAAACAAGAAAATGAGGTGGTGCAACACCTCCCTTACTGCTTTTTTTTTGAGTCGGGACATAGAGGTGATCTTTTAACCAGGTCAGCCTCGAGCGTGTTATCGTTGTGGGGATGACCAGTTAAGTAAACAGGAAGCAGGGAGGGAAGTCAGAATAGCAAAGGCCCAAACTGAGGAAAAAGATAGCCAACTCAGTTAAGAAGGGGGATAAAACCTTTTATAGGTACATCAGGGAATGTAGAAAGACAAAAGAAGGGATAGTGAGACCGGACAGAATGGACGGTGGGTGGGCAGAGAGGGACAGTGAAAAAGCAGGGATACTGAATGAATACTTCTGCTCAGTATTCACAAAAGAGGAGAAGAAGGAGGTGCCTAATCCAAATAAAAGAAGCACTCTTGATGGGGGGGGGTCAATCCCAGTCCTTTCACAGAAGAAAGGGTTCTGAAAGAACTCCTAAAACTAAAGGTGGACAAAGCAATGGGGCCTGATGGAAATCACCCCAGAATTCTAAAATAATTAAGGAGAGAACTAGTGAAACCACTGACTACCCTTTTTAACAAATCATGGGAGAATATTGTGGTACCTGAGGACTGAAGGAAGATGGATGTGATTCTCCTTCACAAAAGTGGGACCAAGACAGAGGCAAGAAACTACAGACCTGTCAATTTGACCTCTGCGATAGGGAAAGTGATAGAATCACTTCTGAAGGAAAGAATTGTTGAATACCTAGATACCAGTGGGGTACAGGACCCAAGGCAGCATGGGTTTACAGGAGGAAGGTCATGTCAGACGAATCTAATTGATTTCTTTGATTGGGTGACCAAAGTAGTAGACCAGGGAGGGGCTGTGGACATGGCCTACCTAGAGTTTAACAAGGCATTTGACATAGTGCCACACAAAAGATTAATAGTCAAATTAATCAGCCTGGGAGTGGGTCCCAGGGTGGTAGCCCAGGGAAAACATTGACTGGACAAAAGGACAAAGAAGGTAATTGTAAATGGAGTCCACTCTGAAGAAAAGAGGGGTTACTAGTGGGATACCGCAGGGTTCAGTACTGGGTCCTGTCCTTTTTAATGTCATCATAAATGACATTGCAGAGGGGCTAGAAGGAAAAGTATTCCTCTTTGCAGATGACACAAAGCTCTGCAACAGGGTTGATAAACAAGGAGGCGTGGAAAGGATGAGAAGGGACTTGACAATGTTTGAGGAATGGTCAGAAATATGGCAGCTTAGATTCAATGCAAAGAAGTGCAAATTAATGCACATGGAAAACAAAAACCCAGGGGAAGATTACACAATGGGGAGGGGAAGGTAGTAACAACAACAAAAATGGAAAGGGACCTGAGGGTAATAATATCAGATGACCTTAAGGTTAGCAAGCAATGTGAGAAGGCAGTAGGGATTGCTGAGGGTGTATAGGGGAGAGGCATCACCAGCAGAAGACAGGACGTTGTTATCCCTCTGTACAGACAGTTGGTGAGACCTCATCTGGAGTACTGCATCCAGTTCTGGAGACCCCATCTATGCAAGGATGTAGACAGGATAGAGGCAGTCCTGAGGAGGGCAAGTAAAATGGTGCAGGGTCTGCAAAAGAAGCCATATGAGGAGAGACTAAAGGAGCTTAATGTGTATACCCTTGAGGAAAGGAGAGAGAGGGGGGCATGATAGAAACTTTTAAGTACCTCAGTGGAATCAACAAAGTCCAAGAGGTAGCATATTTCAGAAAAAGAGATGTGCAAGAACAAGGGGACACAATTTAAAGATGGGGGGGTGGTTCAGTGGCAATGTGAGGAACTATTTTTTCACAGAGAGGGTGGTGGACATATGGAACAGCCTTCTTGAGGAAGTTGTAGGGTCTAAAACTGTGGGAGAATTCAAGAATACATAGGACAGACATACGGCAATTCTTGTAGGCGGATAAGAAGAAATAGGTTATTGGTTAACTAGGGTCTGCAGCTTATCCTGTAGGTAGGGAAATGGGCAGACTAGGTGGGCCAAGCAGTCCTTGTTTGCCATCAAAGTCTATGTGTCTATGTTATGTTTCTATAGATGTGGGACATTTAAGCAATGTCTGCGATAAGCTGAGTTTGGTTTATGCAGTGAACTGGGGCATATCAGTGCCCAATGTAAACACCCAATGTGATGCAACTTCTGCAAAGAGCAGAGGCATACCTTTCCCACATGTTCCTGGGCTTCCCATAATTGCCTGGATCAGGCTGTCAGGGCAGAGCAAGATGTTTATGTTGCTCAGGCATAAAAAGAATGTTTAAGATTTGAGGAATGACCTGTTCCATCCAGGACTGCGGACCCCAGTCCATTAAAGGTCATAGATGCACAGCCGCATGCCTCCTCCAACCCAGGCGCTACTGCTCTGCAGCCAGCCTCAGAATCTCTCCCTGATCGATTGATTGTAGAGCCACAGGCTGTAGTACAAGAGAGGCCAGTTCTTGCAGTGAAGATGGTAGTTCCTCTTGCTTCCTTGGAGTTGGTGAAAAAGGACGAGTCTGTTCCATCTCTCTGTGCAGACATCCCCCCCCCCCGGTCTAGCCCGTCTCTGCAAAGTGTAACAAGATCCAAGGCCTTTTTGAAGCCCCCAGTTTTTCTGCCTACACCTGGGGAAGCAGCCACAGTCCCAACCCAGAATTCTTACTCTGTATTAATGGAAGTGGATGAGGGGGGAAAATGACAGGGAGTTGGATGTCTCTTCAGTCACTTCATCCCAATCTGACACTGTAAGGGAAGTCACAGCTGTGGATAAACCAAAACAGAAAAAAATGAAGAAGAAAAAGAGACTTGTTTTGATGTGGCTCATGTTTATCTGTTCTAACCCTTTTCCTTTTTATGCAGTTGGAAATTCATATAATCACATCTAAAGTGAATAGCATTAAGTCGCTTTCAAAATGTCAGGTCACTTTTCCCAGTCCTCACAGCGAAAAGGTCATATAATATTCCTGCAGGATACATAGTTGCACATGGTCCCTGATGTGGTGCACGCCGAAAAGGAGTGGTGATGGGGCCCTTCTCTTTGGTCTATAAGGGGGATTTATGCTCTGGCTTAGGTATACTGTTTGCTGAGCATGAAGTGACTGTTTTGAAAGTCATTGATGTGTGCCCAGGAAAGGTGTTAATTGTGGATATAGTACTGGATGGCATTGCGTTTAGATTAATTAATATTTATGTCCCTCAATCAAAGGCGGATAGAATCAATTTATTATGGCAGATAGAGCCTTTTCTGTATACATACAAAATGGTTTTGTGGGGTGGGGATTTTAATTGTGTCCTTTCCAAAAGGGACTGGGGAGGAAGATGGCAAAGGTATACTGTGATACTAACCTGCTGAACAATCTCTTGAGTAAATGAGGTCTTTCTGATGTTTATGATATTTTGGCTGTTGTTCCGGCACATACCTTTCACAATGGCTCTCTGCCCTCTGGGACAGACTTTTGGGTTTTATCACAAAGAATTGTAGCCAATTGTGTTGCACTGGTACCCTTAGCATCCTCTATCAATTTAGCAGTAAAAGTTAGCTTAAGAGATGGACAGTCTTTAAGTATGGGAGGGGGGTACTGGCAGATGAATATGTCTTTATTAGAAGTGAACTATGTCAGACAGGAGATTTTGAGTTTTTTAGAAGTTAGGCATGAAGTTTGGTTTACGTATGACTCCCCTATAGACTGGTGGGAGGACACCAAATGGGATATTAAAGACTTATTAATTACACTTTCCAGTAAAGCAGTACGGAAACAATGTATTAGTTATCTGGGATTACAGGCATGGTATTTAAAGATCCTAACCCGTATGAGATTAACAGGGTTGGATCTTGTGGAGGAACTGGCTGCGGTAAAAGACAAAATCTTCCAGTATCAATATGAGGCAGTGCATGCTTGTGCCCTAAGCCAAAAGTTTAATGTTCATGGGACGAAGGCACAGGTTAACCCCATGACACTCCAGCAGATAAGGTTAACCAGAGAGTCATGACCTCCCTGGCTTGATGCCGAAGAGAATCTGGTTACAGATCAATTTTCTATGCTACAGATAGTACAGCAATATATTACAGGGACATTTCAAGTAGGGGGAGAGGGTGATCATGTGACCCTTTTGGATAATATGGCATCCCCACAGCTATCTGATCTAAGCAAAGAAGGTATGTTGGCATCTATCATGGTTGAAGCGGTACTAATGGCAATCATGTCATTATCAGCTAAGACTGCACCAGGAAGTGATGGTATTCCCAATAATTTTTATAAACTTTTTTCGACCAATTAGCTCTTATACTGATGGAAGTGTATCTGGCCACTTCACAGATAGGGAACTTGGGTTCAAGCATGGAGGAAGGCATCATGATTTTTTTTTGAATAAATCAGTGTCAAAGTCAGACATTAAGAACTGAAGGCCACTCAGTTTATTGACCTCTGATTATAGGATTTTAGCAAAACTGGTGACAGCCCACCCAGCCAAGGTAGTACAACAGTTGATTCTATATGCACAGACATGTGCAGTTCCATGGAGGGCTATTATGGAACAAGGACTGGGTATGAATTTGGATGGTATGTCTTTTCCATAGATCAGGAAACAGCTTTTGACTCCATAAAGAATACCTATTTATGGAAGGTACTAGAACACTGTGACATTCCGTCTGAGTTCCTAAATCTAGTTATGGTAATGTATAAGGGAGCTTATGTAGTTCCCATGGTAAACGGCCATTTGGGTATTCCCATGTTTATTTATAATGTGGTTCAACAGGGGTACCCTTTGAGCCCCTTGTTATATGTTTTTGGTTTGGATCCTTTGTTGAGGAGGATGGAGTTAAATGATAGTATTGCCCCAATATGCTTTGAGGCAAGGATAACATGTAGCAAAATAGCTGCTTATGCTGATGATTGTGTTTTGACTGTGTCAGACTTGGACTCTGGGCTTAGGACTCTGGAAGTTTTTTTCTGATCATCAGGGAGATGGGGATTAGGGGATTAGGATCAACATGAGGAAGAGTACAGCCCTGGCAATAGGGAAGACACCTTTGGATCCTGCCTTCTTCATACCAGTCATTAGGGAAAATGTGAAGTTCTTAGGGGTTTATTTGGGACTCGGGGAGCAGTGCAGTTGAATTGGGACTATGTGTTTAAGGTTGCCCAGGTAAAGGTCCAACAGTGGAAATCCTGGAAGATGACTAGGAAAAAGATTTTTTTTTTATTACAAGCCTTTGTAGCACCTTTTTTTTTTTGTATATTTCATACATTTTCCATTGCCTTTTGGGATGCACTTTAAAATATTGGGTTTGCTTTTTCTATTACTTTGTGGAAGTCATCTAAACCCCGTAAAAAGGAAACATACCTATAGGCCTTGGAAGAAGGGCGGTTTGAATATGTTGCAGCCTTTGCTGTTTTCTTTGGGAATTTCTTTTATACTAATATTAAACTGTTGGTAGGTGGGGGTTCAGGGGTAGGGGTTAGGCTAATGCAGAGATGTGAAGAAGGTTTTTTCACTGCCTAGGAGAAAGGCAAATGGAGTTTATGGAAAAATCACTCCCAGGGTATGTTCAAATCATTCTAAAATATATACGACACTGGAAAATTAAATTGAGTAGGTTTATGGGCATTTCGAGAAAACAGTTTTATTGTAAAATATTACATACCTGTATGTTTTATTTAGAAGACCCAGTGTTTAAGTTGATCCCTCCATTAATTGCTCTTTATTGTTAGTGTGTATGTTGGAGGCCAGAATTCCACCCAAAATGAGGAATATGATGTGGATGTGTCGGCATGATAAATTAAATGTCCACGGAAATCATAAACATAAGGCTCTGAAGGAACAACTCTGTTTGGTATCAGAGTGTGGGGACCAGATAGAGATGATGCAGCATTTACTTTTTGAGTGTCAGTTTATTAGTCCTCTATGGCAAGAACTTAATGCTTTTTGGAATACTAATTGCTTCACATCAATGACTTATGCAATTTTGGTATATGGTTAGTTATCTGGACAATAGCTTACCTGGAAGAAAAGCACAGTCTACGTTATAGTAGCATGTCTAAAATGGGTGATTTGACACACCCACTGCCAAAAGTTCTTGCAAGAAGAGGAGGTAACACTGAATGATGTTCTGTTTAAATTACAAGCTGAATTAGATAGGATATAAAGGAAAGAAGAGGAGACGCTGGGGGAATCATGTTGTGGTAGGTAATGGGAGGGTATTGATTGGGTGGAGTAACCTACAAAATAGAGGGGACACGTGAATGTTAAAGTGTTTGAGGCCTGTACCCATGTTGGATGACGTTACCACTAGACATGTTTTAAGTTTCACTGTGGTACGGCTTACACCTTTATTTATGACACGTAAGAGTTAGTGTTTTTACTTTATTTTTTGTTGTGGATGGAGTCCTTTATTTTCTAGGCTGTAATTTAATGTGAAGTAAATACTCTTTTCAGGATTTTAGTTAGTATGAAGTTGATACTGTATGCTATTTTTCATGCTTATGATATTTTTTTACTTTTGTTTTCCTTCTATATATATATATATATATATATATATATATATATATATATGCTGGATACTGAATGAAACTGTTTAGTTTAGTTAGTTAGTTAGTTTTTGTTGACTGGGTAAGTGCACTAGACAAATCCTGCCTATTTTCAGGCACGACCCGGGGGAAGGGGATATAGATGAATGCCAACTGACCTTGAACCAGATTAAGCTGTGCTGTTGGTGGTATTTTTAGTGAATGAGGGAAATTTGGCCAGGACACCAGGGAAATTCCCCTACTCTTTTCAGTAAATGCAATGGGATCTTTAACATTCACCTGAACTATCACCAATCCAGGCAGATGGGACCTTGGTTTAATGTCTCATCTGAAAGACGGCACCTCAGAAGTGCAGCACCCCTCTCATGCTGCACTACAGTGTCAGTACTGGGATATTAACCCAAGTGCCATATGTGGGAACTGAACCCACAGCCGTCTGATCTCCTAGCCTCAGAGGTGAGTGTGCTACCTGCTGAGCCACTGACACTGACGATATTATGCTTTTGAATTTCTAAATAAAAAATTCCCCTACTCTTTTCAAGAAGTACCATGGGATCTTTAATGTTCACCTGAACAACCAACAGATCAGGCAGTCGGGACCTCAAGTTTAACATCTCATCCAAAAGATGGCACCTCTCGGGAGTAGCACCCCCCTTATGCTGCACTACAATGTCAGGATTGGGATTTAACCCAAGTTTCTGGTGTCAAAGTAGAGCCCACAACATTTCAGTCTGCTAGCCTCAGAGACAAATGTACAACCTGCTGAGCCATTTACACTGCATAATAAAATGTCTTGCTTAAATTACTAAATCACTATATTTGGTGTATATTACTATGTTAATGTGTACTGTACAATATTTATCTTGCTGTATTATATTTTGACGATGGTTTAAGATTTGTATTTTAAATATGAGCAGATCTGGTGATAACCCATATTTGGATCCTATTGGAAATTATCCTTTGCTCAAATGGGCATTCCTTTTCTTTGATTTTTATGAATAAATTTACTTACTACTACTACTACAGCTATTTATGTTACTATGTTCAATGATACGTTTTGGTTGAGAATGAAGATAAGGCTACAGGAGGCAGAATTAATATCAGCTTGGACACAGGCATGCAAGCAGCAGAAGAATCCAGCCAGACATGAGAAAGGCATGTGGTTTTCTTCAATATGCTAAACCACTAGTGTGCTTAAAGCCTGAAGACCAGGGCAGAGGCAAGGAGAGCCAGAAAGAAAGTGAACACAAAAAGGGACCAGGAACAGAGGGAAGAGATAGTGGACTAAGTGATAATAATGATGAAAATTATTTCTTCAAGTCTGCCATCGCTAGATGCCAGAAAACAGGAGACTTTATTTTTGAGCAAAGGGGAGGGGTGGTCATGACTACAGTCCAAATAAACCTATGTCAGTTTTTTCCTTTTACATTTTTCATGTTTTTGTGCCCCCGATTTTCACCCATCCCCTTACTGGTGCATGCATGCACGTGGAGGCACGTGCAACGCTGTGGTCTGAGACACCTCCCAACTTGCCACCCCTTCTGCCTGTGTGTTCACCTGACCTCCATCCAGAGGCAGCTAAACAATGGGGATGCAACAACCTCCCTGGGAGAGAGAGCTGCCATTAGGCTGCTTGATCCTGCTCCCACCTCCCCACTGTGCGGCACCCTGGCGACCCAAGGTTGTTCCCAAACCTGGGTGCCAGCGTAAGTGAATATGTCAGGTTTGAAAAAAACATACTGAGTATCACCACTAACAATGGAGTTTGCAGTAGGGCTCAGAGAATCAATGTCCATGGACTGGGATAAAAGCATAGCCACGTAGACTATAGCAGAGGTTGCTGACCCCAGCAGGTTGTTGAGTAAGTAAGAACAACCAATACTGTATTTGTTGTTTGAGTGTGCTGAATGCTGACCCCTCCTCCAATGTGGAGCAGAGAATGAAACAACCACAACCCTACAGCACTGGTGATTGTATTGCTGTCACCTCTGTGGTGGAAATACAACTTACCCTACTAATGAAATAGGAGGACTGTAGGTAGGATTGCAAGTCAAACTGTATAACTGGTTAGCAGGGCATTACAGCCTATGTGGTCTCCTAGCTACTTAGTTGCAGGCTTAGAGCCAGCCCAATTAAAGCAATGTGTCATATTCTGAAAAGATTTCTGCTGTGCTGTATAGTGCAGTAGTTTGTACAGTTGGCGTAGGACTGACTGATCTTCAGAAACCCATTCATTGGTTGGCGGTGGCTTGTCTAGCTTCACAAATGTAAGTGTTCAAGACTTCAAGAAAGGCAGGAGACAACCTACCACTTTGTTCATACCCTGTCAGTTGGTTTACCAGCAACATGGTGTCTGACAGTGTGTCTAGGGCACAAATTACATATGGAAACAGAGCAATTAGGGAGAGCAGAATCTTTTAATCTCAGGCTGGATCCATTTCTCAAGGAGAATAATATTGCTGGATGTAGCATTTAAATCAGTTGGAAAGGAAGGGCAAAAAGACAATCACTTGGCCCAATTATTATGCCAGGGAAGAAGATGAACATTGGACCTTGGACTCCCAGAGGTCCCTGCCACAGATGTTTTTTCACTCCACAGTGCCAAAGTCCATACAACTAACTGATAGCAGTATTTCACATAATATAGTACTGAATGCTGCGGCTACATAGACTGTGAGAGATAATCATGGAACAAACCATGTATTTTTCAGGGTAGTATTTGCTATAGAAACAGAAAATTGTTGGCAGTAAGGGACTCTTAGGCCCACCCACTATGACCAAATGTTCCCTGCCTATTGTACCTCCACAGACGCTTAACTAGTCTCTGGGGTCCCTCCCTGTTTCTGTAATATGCTTCTGTGTCTATTTTATGAATGATGGAAGCCATCTACTGTTATAGTCCACAACTCGACTGGCAGTAGGATCAATGCTTCTACCACCATTTCTAAGAAGAAGTATTTCCTCACATCCTTCCTAAAATTTCCCCACATCTAATTTCATGCATGCCCCTAATCATGGAGCTCACCATCTTCTTGAATGGACTCCTGCCTACACTCTATTTACCTCTGTGAGGTATTTGAAGATCTTGATCATTTCACTCCTCACTCTCCAGTCCTCCAAAGTGTACATATTAAAGAGCTAGTGGAATCAAAACAGAGAGTAAAATTATACAAATTTTGAGACATAATTAGTTGTACCTTCATATTGCTGAAGTATTTTTATTTTTCCTTTTGCTCATCATAAAGTTTTTTATGTGGTAATAATGGGCCCTATTCTCCATGGTGCGGAGTGGCTATGCACCACATATTTGGGGCATGTAGGCACTCCATGGCTGCCACACCCCCTGCACCCACTTCTCCATGGTAGCACTGGGCTGTTCTGCACAGGATTCCCTGTCTAGCTGGAGAGCTCTGCATGTGGGCAGTCCAGGAGAAAGTGCAAGAGGCATGGCCGCACTCCATGCCATTCAAGAAGGTTGGTGTGATGTGCCTGGGGGGCCGCCGGCTATGCCAACATGACCCAGATGTAGCCGGTATGTGCCCCCTCGGGATGCCACCACCAGCCACAGCAGAGATGTAGGGGCACAGAGAACCCCCCAAAATGCCACCCCAGCCCTAGGGTACAACATGTAGGGCCGAGGGTGGCCGATTTGGCACCCATCTGCCCTGATACTTTGGCCATACCACTGCCACCTGACTAGTGTGGTGCCCCAGAGGCGCACGGGATCCAGTGGTAGACAGGGTCCAGGACTCTCACTAGATGCCTGCCCGTGTTTGTGGAAGAGCTCCTGTGCACCTGCATGCTGGGGGAGTGGAGCCCAGAAGGGGGCTACATGGTGGCCAGTGGACATGAATACAGCCACCATGCATCATTCCATGGATGTAGGGTTTCACAGGTGGGATAAGCACCTCCAGTGTGCCCCCCCCCCTTTGAGAATTTCCCCCACTGTGTTGGATGTCTGGAATAGCTCTTAGTCTGGCAGCTGACATATTTATCTTTAGTCTCCCCACTACATCATTAGCATTGTAATCTTATCAACAATTACATCACAAGTCACTGAGATGGCTGGTACTGAGTGACTGTTCCTAAACAGCAATGATGTCACAGTCAGTGAGATCACAATGCTAACGATGCAATGGATGGGAAAGAGGTAGATATGTCAGCTGCCAAGCACAATACTGTTCCACACAGCACACCTACTAACATTAAGTACACATTATTCTAATTAACCAAAGGGAAAATAAAATGTACCTCAGATATAAAAGGTAATGATTCACTGCTTTTAAAAACTATTATTAGTTTTAGGCAGTACACTAGCTCTTTAAGATCCCTTAGTCTCCAATTATAGGGCTTCCCTTGCAGACCCTTCACTTTCTCTGAACTGTTTCCACCACCCTCTCTTCATCCTTTCTGAGATGGGGCCTCCAAAACTGGACAAAATATTAAAGGTGGGTATGTACAAGAGGGCAGTGCAGTGGCAGCACCACCTGTTTCTTTCTGCTGGTAACACCCTCCATATACACCCCAGCATCCCACTAGCCCTGTCCCTGGCCTTCTTACACTGTGCTGCCACCTACAGTACCTTGAGGTCTTCTGAAATCATTTCCCCAAGGACCCTTTCCTGCCTAGTGACTACATGCCAACACCTCCCTCATATCTTATACTCTGAAGAGGGTTTCATGTGCCCTAAGTACATGATTTTGCCTTTTTTTGGCATTGAACCCTGACTCAGTTCAGTTCAGTTGTATTGGCAGAAAAGGTCCATTGAGCAGGCTCATTTACAAGGATGTCCTGATAAAATTAATAATGTCACAATATGAACACACAAAATCAACAAAAATTAGCAAAGTATGTACAGATAATTACAGGTTATACAGCAGTCATAGACTACGAATGAAAGAGGTACAGTGAGTATACAGGTATTTCCATATAACACAAGATTGGTTGGCAACACTGGGCAAGAATGCATTGGTTAGCAGGTCTCAATTGAGTATTATCATCATGCAATATGTACTGTAGGTAATGAGAGGTGTTTAGGTGATTAGCAGATAGAGAGTACTATGTTGGGGTGGTAGTTAAATAGAAGGACTGAGGGTGGAGTTTCCAGGGCCATGGGCATTTGTGTTACCAAGGAGAACAGACTGGGTGGGGAAGCTAATACATGTGGAAGGAAGCAGTGGAATAAGAAATGGATAGGAGAGGCTGAGAAAGGAGGCAGACAGGGTGGGGATAAGAAGGGGTGTGGTGAAAGGGTAGATGATAAAGGCAGGGGACAGGTGGGAGCAGGAGTAGGGAGGCGGAGATGGATGGATGACCCGAGTATCAGGTAGGGGAGAGGCAAAATAGTGAGTGTGGCGTGGGGATAGTGGTGGTGGGAGTGGAATCAGGACCTTGAAGAGGGCCATGGAAGGCCAGACAAAATTCATTTCTGAAGTGCCATGCCTATGACCTCCCCTCTAGTATCTTTTAATCCCTGTGCATTGTCTCCGTTCCCTCCTAGGTGTCCACCCTATTGTAAATCTTGACATCATTTTCAAAAAGATAAACCTTCCCATCCAGTTCCTCTGTTATGTGCCCTGTGAAGATGTTGAAGAGGACTGGTCCCAGCACTAAACCCTGCTGTATCCCACTGGTCACCCCCATCCCCCCTCCTTTTAGTGTGGTGTTTCTACAATTACCCTCTTCCTCCTATCTATTTAGACAGTTGTAGATCCAATTTACAGTTTAAGCCCCTACCTTCAAATTGGTCAGCTTTCTAATCAGCCTTCTGTGTGGCACAGTGTCAAAGGCCTTGCTGAATTCTTTATTTGCTATGTACACTGCCATGACTTGGTCTAGTTTCCTGGTCATTCAGTCAAAGAAATCTATTAGGTTCATTTGGCATGATTTCTTCCTGTGAATCAGTGATGCCTATAGTTTTGCAGGCCACTGGCTTCTAGGTAATCAACCAGTCTCTCTTTTAACAGGATTTCCATTAGTTTCCTCACTACTGAGATCAGGCTGACAAACCTGTTGTTGGTAGATTCCTCACAGCTGCTACGCATGCAGAGGGGCCACATCAGCCCTTTCCTACTCCTCTTGACCCAGTCTTGTTTCCAGTGAGCTGTTGAACAAGGCTAACAGTGGATCAGCTAGCACTTCCCTCAACTCCCTCAGTACCCTAGGTTTTTCCTATCTGGTCCCATAGCCTTATCTTCTTTCACATTTGCTAGTCCTTTATGTAGTCTTTCCTCTGAAAATGATCTAGTGTCCATCCCTTCCCCACATCTGTTCTTACTTCTCTATGGTGGCCTGTCTCCCTCTTTCCTCTATGGTGAAGACTGAGCAAAAGCACCTGATCAGAATGTTAAAGAGCAGCTGACACATCCATAAGAACTTTAGCAAAACATAATATTTAGGCACAGTTCAGCTTGTATTTCACATTAGTTCAATATTTCTCATCCTCATTATTTATCACTGAGGCCATTTCCATTAAAACACGATCTTTGCTCTTGAAGAGTTCCTCTACTCCTTTTGCTTTCTCCCTACCTGAGGTCATAATGCACTGCTTGTGATATCACAGTTACTCCCATGGCAATGGAATGTGATGTCACAACAGAGGATTATAAACTGAAGTAGGAAATAAGCTATTGAGGCAGATGAACTCCAAGGGATAAATATCAGGTATTCATGTAAATTTTGTCAGTAATACAGAATGTGTAGGAGAACTGCATAGAATATATGTGGAGTGCAAGCTGATTTGTACCTAAGCGTTTAGATTTTAAAAGTTTTCTTTGAAGTGTCAGCAGCTCTTTAACTTTACTGGTCTTCATCAGCACAGTCTCAGCTTTCAACACTTCTTATCCTCACTATCCCACCCCTAGAGTTTTTCTTCTCGCTGACATACCACATAAAAGTCTTATCCCCCTACCTTTTTTCTCATGCAATCCTTTTCTCTGCTTGGGTTTTATCTCTCATAACCACCTTTCCTGTTTCCTTCTGCCTGGCTTGGTATACTTCCCTGTCATCTTTTCTTTGAGTTTCTTTATACCTTTTGAATGCTGCCCTGTTTTCTTATATCACCTTTGCCACCTCTTTGGAGAACCATAAGGGTCTCTTTTACCCATTGCCATTTCTTACATCTGGATAACCATAATGTTCTTCTTTTTCTACTGCTATTTCTTGTATTTTTCATGCAGAGGATTATCGCCCTAATGATTCCCTTCCTTATTCCTATCCACTGAACCTCAGCATCCCCTGGATATCCCCCAAAGCATTTTCTGAGGTAGTCTTGCTTTGGTCCAAATAGCTGTTTTTAGATTATGCTGAGCTGGAGCATTGCCGACTTGAATCAGCTTGCTCTGCTCTGATCTCACCTCCTCCCTTTTCTTTATATGCTGTGACTATGCAGCATTCCTGAGGGCCTTCAGGAGTTTTGGGAGCATTTCCTGTGGAGGGATTCATGAATAGAAGTACATCAGAGCAGGAGAATCAGCATTTTTACATGCTTACAAAAAACGCCTGTACCAGTGCACTCCACTACATGTATCCAACATACCTGGGGACATGTGTTGCTGCATCAGAGTGTCTTGCGATGTTCCATCATCTCTTTACTCTGCTGGATCTACACTGGTGCAACGGATCTGCAGCGCTGGCACTGATGTGGATCCAGCAGTGTAAAAGCCCCTTATGGTAAGTGTATAAATGAAAGCGTGTCAACATGACTGATGGTGTGATAACGCATGTAAATTTTGAAGGAGTGGAAGGTGTATCCAGGGACAAAGGTCCAGATTCTGTGCTGTTCTTACAGTGGTCATGTAATCCTGACATGGAAATCCATTCAATAGCCTTGCTAGAGAAAAGAGAAAGAGAATAGAAGAAGAGAGAGAGAGAGAGAGAGAGAATATGAATATACTGTATGTGTGTGTATGGGGGAAGGGAGCCAGGTGTACCAAACAACATGTAGCCCTGAAGATGAAGATGCCATGTCATGATAGAGTAGATCTTAAATAAGTTTTCATACAAAAAAAAGACAACAATATAAATAATAGCATGACAAACCCCACAGTTGAAAACGTGTTCAAAGTTTTAAACCAAAGAAAAAATTATCACAAACAAACAAATTTGTTACTGCCAGAACAGTCATATCACATTTCCATCTCTTCCTTAGTTTATGCTGAGTCTCACATCAGTTTCACCATCCAAAAAGTCACAAAAAAATCTAGCATGCTAATGTGTGGCTAATACCAGGATTAGTATCATTTTATTAACTCACAGTATCCTATTAACAGATTTCATATCAAAGGCTCAACTACATCAATCAAGTGATGCATTGTGGTAGAGTGCGTGATGCACATAATCCACTGATCAGGTTTCAAGGGTTTTTAGGGAGGAAATCTTGTGCCAGCCTGCCAGCACAGTGCTAGCACTACAGCTTGAGGCACTGAAGACCCTGGTTTGGAAACAAGCTAGGTGCACCAGATGGCCGGCCAGGGGGAAGTTGGACAAGTGTCTCAGGTACAGCTATCCACCTCTGGGTGGGGAGGGTCATTGGTGCCCAGCATTCGGGTAACTCCCAGTGAGGCTGGGAGGTAGCAGTGGGCAAGTGAGGGGCATGCATGGGAGCACACATGCCTGCATGCTGACATCACTGCTTGTCCGCATCTGGGGGAATTGACACAGGTAAAACCCTGTGCAACAGTACAGAGTGAGGCTCTCCACCCCTTCCCCCAATCCAATGATGTTGGAACATAAGTTTCAGTCAGGGAAAACAGATTGATCTTGGTCCCTTCCTTGGAAGCCCTGCTGTAGGTAGTAAGCTATGGGCCTCCAGTCCAGGCTGCTGCTGGAGGATGCTGGTGGGGGAAGGCTGGAGAACTGAGTCCTGGTATATCCCTGGCTGCAGCACAGATCACAAACAGAAATTAAAAAAAAAGAGTAAATCTAGTGCATCAAATATGGATCCATCTTCATCAGAAAGGTGTGCAAGGAAGATGTATAGCAGTCAGCGATGTTTGTTTACAAATGTTGTGGCAGCCACACAAAAGTAACGTGGTTTAGAAAAAACCCACAGATTAATATATTAGTGAATGACTTTCAGCTCACCACCTCTTTTTGATGACTGACAGTAAGACGTGGTGTTCATGAATTTACTAGTTCTATTTCAAGTGGAAGAACTACATAACTTGAAAGCACATTGCACCATTCTACGTCTGTGAATGAGTAAGGGTAACCTCAGGGTTAGTTGCCATAAATCACAAAGCAGTCCAGGTTTATTGAATATCAGATATCCCGTGAAATCTCCTTCATACACAAAAGACACTTCAAATAGTAATTGAAGATGTCATCCTTCATTCATCTTATATAGGATTATTGGAATTGAACATTACTTATTCCATTTCTCGTCAGGTCCATCCATCTCTGTCTACTGACTCATCTCAGTCTCCCGCAAGATAAAACAGCCACAAGGTTCTAAAAATGCCAATGAAAATGTAAAGATTACAACAGTGACAGTGGTGCTGGCTCTGCATAACTGTCCCCAGTTGGTAGACTTCCATGTTAATTTTGCAAAGGTTACAAAGTGATTAGTTGTCCTCTGCTCTGCAGAACTAACTCATTTGATTTGCCTCATCTACAGTAAGTTTAACAGTAGGCTGTTTATAATACTCTTTTAATTCATTTCAGTTAATATTGTCATCCAGTGTGAGGTGCATTCAAATCAGCTGGGAGACTAATTTAAATTCCATTTGGTTGCTGTGGCTGTCATGCACACTACAAAGGGATTTAGTTCAAGAAAAAAAAAAGATTTTGAGTTCAATCAACAAAAAGGATGCAGTTAAAGGGGCTACTGTCAAAGTTGTAAGGGGCCCATTGATCCCAAAATGATTCCCCTATACAATTGCCAGTTGAGGCATGTGTAGCCAGCAGTCAGAGACAGCCAGCAATGCAGTGCTAGGGAAGGTTTCATATATTGCTGGGATGGCTGTATTTGCATAAGAGTGAGCACTGCAAGTCAGTTTAATAAAGGACTAGTATCTTGTGCACACATGTATGACCTGGTTAGCCAAATCACAACAATGCTGATCAAATTAAAGGGACAATTTCATAGCTTGACACTTACTATGTAGGCAGCTTCACTGCACAGTTTGCTGCTACTGATAGGTACTAATAAATGAGAGTACACTTGCACAGTTGCAGAATGTAAAAACACAGTTGTCAAGGTAGCGAGTAGTGACAAAACTTTTCCTTGAAAAATTGAAGCTTATAGAATAGTGACCGATTGCCCGTGCACATCAAGGCTGTGTTTGATCGAGGGTATGCGAAGACATCATGGAGGCCTTGGCAGCGAAACTCCATGATGTCATCACAAGCCTGAGATGGAAACAGAGCCTTAGTTGTGTATGAGCACCCATACACTATTCCCAATAGTTGTACCTTGGTCAGTCTGTCTCAGTCTGTACCTTCATTCATTGCTCCCACTTGCTCCTGCATTCACTGCTACTCCACATGTCGGTCCTCCTCACTCTGTTCTGTCACTCCTGCTCCTAACTGTCTGTGGCCACAGTGTTCACTTTTTTTTTTTACTTGCCTGGCTCCCACGGCTTTTAGAGGAGGCCTCGTACTTCCTCCTACTCTGTCCACCAGGGCAATCCCCCCAAGACAACCCATCCCCAGTTTCATTGTGCACATAGGGCAAGGATTTTTTCCATTTTTTCCATTTTTACTCCCATCCCCCTGGGACGCCAGCACGAAGGACATATGTCCAGGCTGACGACATGCTGATGCACGCCGACTGTCAAGTGCCTAACAGTGTCCCCCCCTTCCTCGACTCTGTGGAGCAGAGCCACTGGTGCCCCGAAAGCCTGTGCTTCCACTGGAATATATATATATATATATATATATATATATATATATATATATATATATATATATATCATTTCCTGGTACTCTAATGGACCCCCACCCTACTACCCAGGCAGGCAGTGCCCACACCACCTACCTCCCCCATCCCATCCCCAAACCAGTGACTGTTAAAGCCCTCTGCTCTCTACCACAGCCAGCTGCCAACTGAGCTGTTAGTCAGTGAGCACATACTGTGTACAGTATGAGCTCATTGACAGCTGAGTCAGTGGCTGGCCATGGTGTAGAGCAGAGAGTTATGCCAGTCACTGGCCCAGGAATGGGATGGGGGGATCGGGGTCGTAGGGCACAGTCTGCAGGGGTGAAGGTGCCACTAGACCACCAGGGAAAGATATAAAAATATTTAGGGGGGAGACTGGTGATAGGGAGGGGGTTCACTAGTCCACCAGGGAAATAAATATAATTATTTATGGGGGAGATCATGGATAGGGAGGGGGGGTCTGCTAGACCACCAGTGAAAGATATATAAACATTTACAGAAATGATCAGAGATAGTTAGAGGGTTTGCTAGACCACCAGGGACATGAGTACTTTCACTAAGAAAGGGATCTGGACTGGGACGGAATGCAGTACATGTCCCCTTCTGCCTAGGGAGGGCTCAGGGATGGCACTTGGCCTGTAACCCTCCCAGAGGACACACTTCTAAGTACTCTTACACCAGAACTAACTGGTCTAATGGTGCTTAGAAATTTGCCCTCTTGGAGGGTTTTGAGAATCCCAAATTATGGATATGGCAGTCCACATCTGTTGCAAGGTCCCTAGCACCATGTCACAGCCCATTTTGTGCTGCAAGGATGGTGCAACCCTCCAATTGCACAAAGCCTACATTTGATGCAGGTTGCTTTTTTGAATTGCTCCTCAGTACATCTTTTTGGTGCAAGTCGCACCTTGCACCATTCCTTATGGCACAAGCCCCTTGCGCTACTCAAGGGGGATTTCAGAATTGGGCCTCATGTATTTATTTTTATATTGTCTTGCACATGTGCAAGCAACATATTGGGGTAGTTTGGAATAGTAGGTTTTGGAGGTGTGGTCGTGTTGTGACCAGTCGCGCCACTGCTTTTTCAGGCTGGGATCCATGGCACAAATTAGAGTGCATGCTGTCTATGACAGCAGTGCAAAAGCTTGTCACCAAATAGAAATGATTTAGCCACTGCAATGAGGGAGCTCCCCCTCATTGCAGGGCATGCCTTGCCTGGTGTAACATTTCAATAAAATATGGTCGTGGCTGTCGCCGTCCACCTCATAGTCCCAATCAAGATGAAGTCGTGGGTGCCCAGTACCCCTGTTGGCATGCCCCCTTCAGTTCAGTTTGCCAACAGGGGAGCTCAATTCCCATTGGCATAATGGCCTCATCATTTAATTTGTGTGCCGAGGGGGTGCCCAATCCCCCTCATCATCATGCACCCCAACACGTTTCTGTGTCAATGGGGGGCTCAATCCACATCAGCTTAGGTCCCCCTCCCCCAAAATACAGGTGGCACACTGGGATCCCACCCCAGTGTGCCAGAACACACCTGCTAAATAAGAAAACAGACCCATGTTGTCTTTATGGTTTAGTTTTTTTTTTGTTTTTACCTGAAAAATGAGAAAAAGGTCCCTCGATGTGTCTGGTGCTCCTCTCTCAACCTGCATCCACCCTCCCCCTACCCCACCTCCCCACACCTCCCTCAGCCCATACTTACCTCTGGAGCCTGGCACGACAATCTTCAGTGGACCCGGAACATGTCAGCACTCTTCAAAGCCGACCATGAACTGTATAATGGCATAAATGTTTTTTTTCAACTTTGGTGCATATCTCAGCCATTTTTGCAAATTGTGGCACAAATTTTCAACATGGGGTTCTTGGGACCCCACCTCAAGAATTCATTTATTGTCATCTCATTATTCAGCTGCAAAAGGTGATTTTCATGGTCACTGCTGCGAATTTTCTTTGGGACCAGTTAACTAAATGGCAGTGTCACTGTTCATGACGTGGGCTCCCAAAAAGCCTATGTTGCAAATTCGGTGAAAAAATTCCAAAACATTACTGTTACAAGCGTGTATTGTGAAGTTTCCATGCATGCTCATAACTTTGAGAATTTTTAATACTTTTACTTCAGATTTTCAACATTGCCATTTTTGCACACCTCCTTATGAAAAGTACACCTGTCATTTTTCACATCCTGCCTGAAATGTGGTTTCACATATCTGGTGCACAATGGCGCAGTCGCAGTGAGAAATCAACATTTGAGACAGACTAAGAAAATCATAGTGCTACTGTTCATGAGCAGAGGTCTCAAAATGCCTATGTTAAAAATTTGGTGAAAGAATAAAAAAAATGACTGTGTTACGAGCTTGCATTGAGCATTTTTCACACACGCTCTTAACTTCAAGAATTTTTAATATTTACACTTCAGATTTTCAAAATTGCCATCTCTTCACACCTCCTCATGAATGATGCAGCTGTCATTTTTCACATTCTGCCAGAACTGTGTTTTCCCATGTGTTGCAGAATGGCGTGGTCACTGTGGGAAATCAACATTCCAGACAGATTAACAAAATCACAGTGCCAATGTTCATGAACAGACGTCCTCAATACTTTCGTGAGGTGGGGTCACAAAAAGGCCATGTTTAAAATCTGGAGTGCAAATACCAACAAACGCCTGGGGCATTAGGGTTTCTAACCGTAATGTCCCGCCCTGTGCAAACTAACAGGCATCAGGGGAGTGCCTTTGGATTGTCAGCTGTAATGCTTATACCATTGCACCTCCACCCCACCCTGCAGCCATTGACAGGCATCAAGGAGTGCTTTGGACTCTTTGGCCCCAAAGTTCACCCCATTATCCTATACTGCACCCATCTCAACGTACTTCCTTATAGAATGGAGTGAGCATAAGGCCCGATGACCCCAAGGCACAACGTGACATTTATCAGAGTCTTCAGAGTAGGGTGAGGTGAAATGGCATGAGTGCTACGGCCAACGACCCAAAGGCACATCTCAATGCCTGTCAATCTCTGCAGGGTGGGATGGGGTTGACGTTGGTTCCATACTTCACTGCCATTCCTATTATGCATCTCTCTAACTCCTGCACTACCAATACCAGTGCCAGCAAGACAACATTCGGCATTGACAAGTGCTTGTTTTAATTTAAAGCAGTTTTCTTTTTAGTGCCTAGTTAACATTTTTTAGTAAGCAATGGTGGCAACATATTTGTAATGGCCATCAGGGATTTTTAAATTGTACTGATGTTATTGTGATGAGGCTGCCAGATCTGTGCCCCATTCTACTGTGCTAAGATCACAGCACAAATAAAGATGCCCTCAGCTAATAAGGTTTCCTTATTTTTAAACATATTTTATAATATCCATTATAGAAGACAAAATGCAGACTCCTGTGATATGGAATCCACTGTCCACACTGTTCAGGTACCTGCTTAATAATTGTGTTGCCGTTTAATTGTTCTTGATTAAAAGGTTCATGTTCAACCAATCTGCACTGATGCCTAACTTCCTTATCAGAAAGCAATAATCCAGTAGATGTTTATTCAAGCAGGTAAATACTTATGAGACATCTCTTAACAGATAATGATTTGGGAAAATACCTTGAAGAAACCAAGTCATGGCCACTGATAGTTCTCAAATGACACTGGTGTTGTCCTCTAGCCTCCACACTACCATCCTAGGGAGGTGGACCTGGCACTGTTGAAGTTTGTCCCTGCCCTTCATTTCAATGACATCCCTTTGCCAACATGTGGCACTCTGGGGACCAATGGAAGTAAAAATACAGAACTCAGCAAGTTGTGCATACAGTATTAGGAACACAGGAGTGGAATACTGTGTATAAAAGATGTACAACCAGACTACACATGGGCCATCATGCAGCCATAGTGACATGTATGACTCATACCAGAGATAGCATTGTGTACTGGAACACTGGAGAACTGCACAAAGAATGAGTCTGCCATTGCAAAACAGAGCCATACATAGCTATGCAAGGGGCACAGGACATGGGCAGACAGGTCAGATGTGAAAATGCAGCACATGCCACTGCAGCATCAAGGCAGACCGCCATAGGCAGTGCATCAGACCCAGTGGCTATGAGTAGCAGCCACACATCCAGCACCTTACAGATAAGGCATCCAGCACACAGACTCACACAGGAGAGCGTGTACAGGACATTGGACATGCCAGCAGCAGAAGGGGTGGGGCCCTGGCACACACACCAGTGGTATACACAAAGCACGGCTGTATATTCATGGTACAGTCAAGTAGCTCCGGGTAAAGCAGGCAGAATATCATGTGAATGCAGCAGTGCAGTAGGTGAGTGAGGGCAATGCAGTTGCCCATGCATGTGCCAGACACACCATGTTGCAGTTAGCATAACAATGGTATACGATATAGAGCCTTCTGTATGCACCCTCCATCCCAGCAGATGCTAGGGGTCCCTACTAACAGGGGACCTCCACACAGAGGTTGTACAGGTCATTAGTCTTGTGACATCCATGTGTGTAGTAACGTATGCATGTCACTTCCTGTACACTGTGGAATGATCACACAACGGACATCATTGGGTCAGGTAGACCCTTCTTATTAAGCATCATAATACCAAACGAATACATGCAAAGGTACATTCAATGACCATCAATAACTACCTCTTCTAGGGACCAAATGACACATGAGGTGCACTTTGGTGTCATGCAATGATGTTGCATCCAGTGCAGATGGCATTATGTATGGCACCAGTGTAGGAAGGCTGCCATGGACCACATATGCATACAACATGCCACACATGGCATGTTACAGGAGTGTTCTGGTACCACAGTGGTCAGTGACCACCACTGCTAGATAGGTGTGCATATCAAGACCAGACCATGTGGCACAACTGACCTGAAAATCAATGACAGGCATACTACCTGGGGCAGTCAGCATTAGTGTCACTGCCCTGGTGTACCAAGGCTATAACACAGGGGTCAGTCCACCACACAGTGTAATGTATGCCATGGCCCAGTATCCACACAGGGCAAAATTTATGTTGGAATAATGTTTTAACCAGTAGACAGCATGGGAACTTCAACACCACACTGTCAGTGATGTGGCAGTGCCCATGGCCCAGGTGAGGGGCCAGAGCCACAGCCAATGAGGTGCGAACATCACAGTCATGTGTGCAGCCTACCAAACCCCTGACATGAAAATCTCCTCCTCCTCAATAGCAACAACATGTGGTATAGTGTGGACATGTAACCAGACTGCAAACCAAACAATACAGTGTACTTGCACGGATGTTGGTGGGAAGACTGCTTACCCTCCTTAGACTGCATATGATCTTAGTTTGAGGAGTCAGGACTTGTTTAAATTCCTTTAACTTAAAAGTGCCTTAATTGCCTTCTTGGGACCCAAACTGTGGCGCCTGTCACATCCGGATGAAATGGTCTGCTTGCTGTCCTTAGCCGTGCAGCCTCATTCAGTGTCTTTGCTTTATAAGTATTTTCAGTGTATAGAACCTCATCTTCCCTCAGGGGTGTGTCATTACTGGGTTCATATGTGCCAGTTACCTGATGACAAAGAATGTTGGAGGATTCTTTGGCTGAATTTATATAGATACAGTACATAAAGCAGGACTGGCTTCGTTTAGAGCAATTTAATATTATGCATGATCTGTATTTTACCCCACTATAGCTGTACAGGATGGGAAAGCTGCCTTCATCCTTGTGTACTCATTGCTGAGAGGCTGTTGGTTTCCTCAGTCACATATTATGGGAATGTGATAAGATCTGGCCCTTCTGGATTTCCATTCAATGGGCTCAGGATCCTCTTTTGGGTCTAGATGACCTTTTCACCCTGGAGAGTTGCTTACCGGCTATTTTTCCACCTGGTACTCCTAACGTCAGGAAAGCCAACCTGTCTCTATTGGCTGCTATGGCTAAGATTGTCATGTTGCGACATTGGAAGATTGAGGCAATCCCCCTCCTTCTTAGAGTGGCATTGCAAGATCCTGATGGCCCTTTAACTGAAGAGACACATAGCTATTATGCAGAAGAGGCCTCATCATTTTCGTCGCATTTGGTAGTCTCCTAATACTTTATTATCCCTTTGGGGTTCTCAAGGTTCTGCCTGAACTGCTTGCAGCCCATCCGCTTCTGGTTTATGTGTCTCTGTGCAGGGCACCTATCTGGCCTGGGCCTTCATATATAGTAGGGTCACAGATGAAAGGGGGAGGAATGGGGGTGGTGCTAGGGGGTGTTGGTTGTTATGTATATTTTTACTCTTTTGTATAGTTCTTTCCTCCAGTATTTTGAAGACCTTTTTATATTTTATGTTGTGTTGTATTACTATTTTTTCTTGTGTTTTTGCTCTGCAATGTTTGTTGGAAAACTATAACAGAGTATACTAAATAAAAGAAAAAAAAGACTGTCTTTGACCATGGTCCTGGCTGGCTTCTCCCTCTGCTGATTGCCACCCTTGTGTTCCTGTCTGGCCCAGTCTGGACCTGGCTTGGTCCTGTTGTCTGTGGAGGGGAACAAATGTGACATGTGATTAATACCAGGTAGCTAACAGCATGAAACTGTGCAAGATGAATGTTGTTACAGGCACTGGCAGCTGTGTATAGTGGAGGATGCACATGGCTTCCAGGTACCACACTGGTGTAGCCTTGCACCAAGAAGAATGGCACACACAGTTCTGCAGTGCATCACCACATGTGCAGGATACTCCGGTAATGAACGGCCAGGGCATGTGCAGTTGGACGCATATGAGTGACATTAGGCCAGACATCCACACTACACACATCTGTACACCAGTACAGTGTAGCTGCAGCCACATGTGCAGGTTGGAGGTAGAAAGGGCCATGCATGAACCCATCAGACAGGTATGCACAGCTATGCTGTGGTGCACTGACAAGTGTTAAGAGGAACTGGACACAGAATCATTATGAAATTCCAGTGTTATAGCTGGAATGAACACTTTGGAGGCAAGAACCACTGGTGTCACTTTCCTCACTACCCCTTTTAGACATGCCCATACCTGTTACCCAGATTCCTTGTACACCCCATATTACTGAGTTGTGTGCATTTAGCATTAGTTCAATGGCCCTACACAACTTCATGTAGTGTTATGCTTGTACAACTTCATGATAAACCTTTGTGGTCATTCACCTCTCTGTTCCACAGGGAACACCACTCTGTAGGGGTACCAAAGGCAAGGAACCCTCGAGGAGGTGCCAGAGGAAGAACTACCTTAGTCTAAAGGTTCCTTAGGAAGGAGCCCCAAGTAAAGAGGTGAGCCATTGGAGGAGGAGGGAAGAATGGAGGGGCAAAGAAAAAATGCTTCTGAGTGATGCTGGAAGGATTGCTTAAATAGCTCAGGCAAGGGGTGTGGCTGGTTGCTTCACCTCATTGAACCACAGGCAAAGCCTATCAATTCAATGACGTTATGCAACTTAGTGCAGTGTTATGCTTGCGCAACTTGATGATAAACCTTTGTGGCCATTTGCCTCTCTGTTCCATGGGGAATACCACCCTATAGGGTTATTGAAGGCAAGGAATCCTCAAGAAGGGCTCCACTCCTAGAGGTGCCATGGGAAGGATTCCATTAGGCTAAAGAAATCTTAGAAAAAGCCCCAAAACAGTATTGAACAGCAAGCAACAAGAATGACAACAGCCAGTGGATTAACAGCATCTACGATGAGTGGAAACAGACACAATCTGGAGCTGATAGATATCAAATTGAACAGGAGGGCATGACGTCCTAAGGAGAGAGGAATGGCATTGGAGACACAAGGAGAGCCACTATTCAATGCCATCCAACAGTGGAAATTTACCTAGGAAGCTAAAGACTATATTGCGATATGAACTAACTAGCTATTATGACCTTCAGCAGAGAGAGAGAGAAAAATCCTATGAAGAGGAAACCTCTGGGGATCCAAGACCTAGGCCACCTTCCTTCCAGATTTGGGGTTCATTTAGAAAAGCTGATAGACACATAGGCATCTATTCTGGTGCTAGTACACACATACACAGCATGATTGACCACAACCAGTGGGTTAACGACCACCAGTGCTGCTAAACACATACTTGCCATATCCTAAGTAGTGGCTAAACACACACACAAGCATGCATTCACATGCACATATAGTCCTTATACCAGTAGGGCTACTCATGAACACAGATGCTGTATCCCAGTACAGACACACATGCACATGGCGCCATATCCCATTATGGCTATTTTAAATGTTCCTACCTCGGCAACTGCATACCATTTCAGCAGGGCACCCACACTTCTGCCTACATGTCAACAGTGCCATATTTTAAACTTTTCCTACCAGAGACAACTGCCTATGTTTCAACATGACTGTGTCTAATTTCAGAGGTGCCAAGATCCAATACAAATGTTAAACTTTTTATTTTATTTTTTTTAATTTAATTTGTTCTAGGATTACAAGTTACCTTTGAGCCCAGGGCTCCTTTACAGAGGTTCCAAGTCAAAACATTGGTTTCACATAATAAACATTGGTTTCACATAATAGGTTACAAGAACACATGTAGCATGGAATAGACAGGGTGCAGGTCAGAAAAAGGGGGGTAGGAGGATAGGACGGGCAGTAAACAGGAGGTCATGGAGGAGGAAGGAGGAGAGGAGAGGACAGGGTAGGGGAGGAATCTGGATGGGGGGCAAAGGATGGGTGACAGGCAGCCAGACTGGTGGCATTGTCAGATTCAGAAGTACAAGAGGGGCAGAGGCCTACTAGGGCAAGTGTGATGGGCAAGGAGCCAGGTAAGGGAGAGCAGCAGAGGAGTGGTGTTGAATAGTTATCCATGGCAGTCGCAGGTGCTGGAAGTGACAAGGGTGTTATGGAGCCTAGATTTGAAAGCCCCTAGACTAGTGGTAGTGATAGTGTCATAGGCAAGACCGTTAAACCAAGTGAGGGCCCTGTAGGCGAAAGATCGCTAGCCATGGGCTGTGTGGCAGTGGGGGGTGTGAAACAGTTGTGGCTTTGATCCCCTGGTAATTCTGGAGCTGGTTTATGTTTGAAGAAGTGAACAGACTCTGGGAGGGGCAATTCCCAACTGGATTTTCTTTGCAACCACACAGGTTTGGTACTGGATTCTATTTTCAAATTGAAGCCAATTTGCTTGTGAGTAGAGGTCATAGGTGTGTGTGAGATGCTTGGCTCCAGTGATGAGTTGACAGGCCTTGTTAAGGGTGGTGGTTATCCTTCTGAGTGTCGAGGTAGTGGCAGTGCCATAGATGACAAGTCCATAATTAATCTGGGAGATGATGGAGCTTTGAACAGCGGCAGAGGGCCTCTTTGTCAGGTGCCGCCATAGGCGGTAGAGTAAACTCAGTCTGGTGTTCACTGTTTTTGCGACATTGGTTATGTAGGTTCCGAAGGACAGGTGGGGGTCTAAGGTGATTCCTAGATATTTGAAGGAGTCAACCTGCTCCAGGGAGCTGCCAAGGCAGGTATATAAGGAGAGTTGGAAATGTTTGTGCCTGTTTTGGTGGCTGGTGAAAATCATGGCCTTGTTTTTTTTCTGGTTAAGGATTGACTTATGTTCCTTGAACCAGTTTTCAACTGAGGTGAAACCATGTTGAAGGGTTTGTTGCAGGTGGCTTGGGTCGTGATGGGAGGCAAGAATCACAGCATCATCTGCATAGAGTATAACTTGCTGAGAAGTGGAGTCGGGGAGAGAGTTGAGGAACAGGCTGAAAAGCAGTGGGCCCAGGATGGAGCCTTGGGGGACACCAGAGCGTACCTCTTTAGTGTCGGAGAACACATTCGCTATTTTTACACATTGGGTCCTGTTGTCAAGACAGCTATTGAACCATGCCACCGATTCCGTAGAGATGCCAATGTTCAGTAGCTGATGAAGCAGGAGGCTATGGTGGACAGTGTCAAAAGCCTTTGACAGGTCTATGAATATAGCTCCAGTTAGGAGACCATGGTCAAGGGAGTTTTGTATGGATCCCATAAACTCAAGAAGGGCCGTGGCAGTGCTGTGTCCTTTTCTAAAACTATGTTGCTGCTGGAAAAGGATGTGGTATTTGCCCAGATGATCGGTGAGCTGGTCCGCTACTATCCGTTCCAGGGCCTTAGAGAGGGGTGGAAGGATAGAGATAGGTCGGTAGTTCCCATGGGTGGTCCGGTCACCGATTTTATGGATTGGTGTGGCTGTTGCTGACTTCCATTTATCTGGGAGCTGGCTGAGAGAGACGGAGAGATTAAAGATCCTGGTGAGAGGCTCCAGTACTTCTTCAAGATTGAGGGACAGAAGTTTGAGGTCCAGTGTGTCAGCACTAGCTCTGGTGTTTTTGATGGCTTCGGAGATGTATTTCCTGACTGTATTTTTGTTTACTGCTCTGAAGCAGAAAGGGGGGGGGGTGATTTTTAGGTGTAGACTGATGGGTGGGAAGAGGAGTGTCACTGTCTTTGAAAAAGTCGGGGGAGAGGATGCTGCTGAGGTTAGTGAAGGCATCATTGAAGGTGCTGGCTATGACTTTTTGGTCCAGTGTAGTATTTCCATTAATTTTGAGAGCAGTCGGGGGTGATCTGGACTCCTTCCCAGTGACATTTTTTATGTTATTCCAGAATGATCTTGCATTTCCCCATGTGTCGGTGAGTGCTTTCTTGTAGTATTCAGATTTCTGTTGGCGTATGGATTTGGTGCAATCATTCTTTGCTCTTTTGTAGTTTTGGGTCTCTGCCTGGTTTCCAGTTATTCTGGCCAGTTTCCAGAGGTGGTCCCTGTGTTTTAGCTTCTTTAAGAGGGAGCCCGTGAGCCAAAGGTTGCAGAGGGCTTTAATTTTGTGCTTTTTTAGCAGGCAAAGATGTTACATGGTTCATTGAAAATGCATATGAATTGGTCAAGGGCTGTGTTTGTGTTCGTAGCCCAGGTGATGGGGACCAGTCTTGATTAAATAGGTGTGATTTTAGGTGGATTAGCTGCCCACGGGGTAGGACTCTGCTGAAGATGACCTTAGGTGGAGATTTCCAGAATTTATTTGACCAGGTGCAGCTGACAGGGGAGTGATCACTGAGAGAGACAGTCAGTACGGTGTAGCTAGAGATACGGGAGGGGTGAGTAGTCAGGATCCAGTCCAGTATGGTGCTGGTGCCAGTTTTATAGTTTCTTCTGGTTGTGGAGTCCAGTATCTAGGTGAGGCTTGCCGATGTGACCATGTCCCTGGCATCGCCTGCTTCAGGTCCCAACCAGTTAATGTTGAAATCACCAAGTGTGATGATTTCAGAGTCAGATGGGAGTGATTTGATGTACTCCAGTACTATGTGGATGCCCAGTCCCTGTTCTTTCGGAGGGATATATACAGTGATGACCAAGAGGACCTTGTTCTGAGCTCCAGGTAGGATTTTGATGTGCAGTAGCTGGGCATTTGGTGTTGGAAGGTTAGTGTGGACAGTGTGCCCCATCAGGTTGTCTTTTAGGTATAGGGTGCAGCCTCCTCCTCTTTTTGATTTTCGATCAAGCCTAAAGATAGTGTAGCCAGGGAGTCAAAGTCAAAGTCAAAGTCAACTTTATTTAAAAAGACGCCCAATCCCAAAGGCTCTGGGCGCCGTACAAAAACCTTTACAGTTTATCATACTGTATACATTCAAATAAAATCCCAAACATATAACTTAAACCCCAAAAGCCTGCACAAATAAAAAGGTCTTTAGACCACTCTTAAAAGCCTCTACAGTGGGGGGCCTCTCTCACTTCAAACGGCAACGAGTTCCAGAGAGCTGGAGCAGCAACTCCAAAAGAGCGATCCCCTGCTGATTTCAACCTAGATCTCGGAACTGTGAGGAGGCCACCACCAGAGGAGCGAAGATTCCGGACAGAGGTGGACGGTACCAGTAGATCAGTAAGGTAACCAGGGCCCTGTCCATGTAGGGTCTTATAGGTGAGAAACCCCACCTTGAACAAAACTCTCCACCTGACAGGCAGCCAGTGCAAATTGCGCAATACGGAGTTATATAGACAAACTTACTTTGTCCGGTCAAAGCCTGGCAGCAGTTCTTTGCACCAGCTGCAGTCTGCGAAGAGAAGTTCCAGAGACCCCAGATAGAGCGACACAGTAGTCAAGTCTCAAGTGACCAAGGCATGTACCAAAGTAGGGAGGTCCAGAGTCGGAACAAGCGGCTTAATCCTGGCGATATTCCTAAGATGAAAAAAACAGGAACGTACCACGGAGGATATTTGAGCCTCCATGGACAAGCTCCTGTCAAAGATCACACCAAGATTACGCACCCTTGAGGATGCCATCAATGACACAGCTCCTAGCTTAATGCCAGTCGCTGAATCAGAGGCCATCCCATCACGAGCTCTGTTCGACTCCACCACCAGTACCTCAGTCTTATTAGGGTTAAGTCGCAGCCAGCTGGAAGACATCCAGTCATTTATCTCAGCCAGACAGATATTCATCACATCCACTGCATTTGATGTTCCTGGTGCAAAGGATAGGTATAGCTGAGTATCATCAGCATAGCAATGAAAACTCAAACCATACCTCCTAATGATCTCCCCCAAGGGCAGCATGTACACTGTGAACAACATTGGGGCCAATACCGAACCCTGAGGGACTCCACATGAAAGGAGGCAGGTCGTAGATGAGAAATTACCCATCACAAACCGCTGCCTCCTGTTGGTAAGAAATGACTCAAACCATTTGATGACAATACCGGTGAGTCCACACAACTCCCTCAGGCGGAAAAGCAACACACAATGGTCCACAGTATCAAATGCTGAGGAGAGGTCAAGGAGGACAAGAATTGTCTTTTCCCCCCGATCTCTAGCCCTAAGGAGATCATTTTGCACCCGAACTAATGCAGTTTCAGTGCTATGCCTGGCCGAAAGCTGACTGGAAGGGATCTACAACTCGTGGGTCATGAGATGCTCTCCCAACTGAAGTGATACCACCTTCTCAACAACCTTTCCCAAAAATGGAAGATTGGAGACAGGACGATAATTTGCCCTAATCTCCAGGTCCAGAGAAGCTTTCTTTAAAAGGGGTCTCACCAGAGCCTCCTTCAAGGCATCCGGAAAGACACCCTGACTCAAGGAGCACCGGACAATCAGAGCAAACACCGGGCCAACAGTGTCAATGCACCTCATCAAGAAGCGCGTTGGCACAGGGTCTAGTTCACAGAAGGTATACCTCAAATTGGCCGCAATCTCAATGACCTCACGAACTTCCACTGGCTTAAACTCCCCCCAGTCAGAATGAGTGCTCTTTGAACACGACTGACGACCACTGACAGCAGTGATATTACTGGCTGAGGAAACCTCCCGCCGGATATCAGACACCCTGTCTGAGAAAAACCGAGCAAATTCCTCACAATCCTCATTCGAGGAAACTCTCCCGGGCTGAAGACAGGAAGGGTGGAGAAGTCTGTCAACAGTCCGGAAGAGTGAGGCTGGTCGGCTTCTCCCAGCAGCAATCTCCCGGGACAAAAATAATGTCTTCTTTTGGTTAATTGCCTCCTGATATGCGCGATAATGCGCACACAGGACCAGTTTGTCAGCCCCCAGACGGGATTTCCTCCAGCAACGCTCAAATCTCCGACCCAATTTCTTCATTTCCCTGAGATCACGATCATACCAAGGCGATCTCAGGTATGAAGTTCTGGGTCGTACACGGACAGGTGCGAGGGAGTCAATGGCATCAGATAGCACCTCATTATAGGCAGCTACCCCGATATCAATGGCTCCAGCGCATGCATCACCCACCCTTGATAAATCGACTGCCGCCATATAACCCTCAGGGGTAAGATCTTTCAGTGGGCGGCAACGAAATATCTCAGAAGGGAAGAAATTATGACGGAGCACTAAATGTGAACTTCACTGCAATGATCAGACCAAGCTACTTGTCGATATCGAGATCAATGATCTCGAGTCCCAGTGAGAACACCAGGTCCAATGTGGGCTATCCCGATGAGTAGGCATGCCAACAGACTGCACCAGCCCCAAAAGGGACATATACTGCAGTAACTCATCGGCACACCTTTGGCTTTTATCTCGGCCCAACATTGAAGTCCCCAAGAAAATACATCTTGGGAGTCCAATGTTTCGCCGGCAACAAACTCGGAAAATCCTGCAGGAACCCCCATCGGCCCAGGAGGCGATAAATGAGGAGGATCCTGCAGCCAATGCAAGTCCTCCACGAACAGCCACACATTCAAATGAACCCGGGGTTCCCACGGGTGCACAGTGAGAATCCAAATTTGATTTAAAAAAATCGCTACACACGCCACCCCTACGATTTTCTCTGGGGCAGTGAACCACAGTATAACCTGGAGGGACTGCAGCCTCAAAAACAGGGCCAGCATCATCTCCCACCCAGGTCTCTGTAATACATGCCAGGTCGACCGATGAAACGAGCGCAATAATAGCCGTCTTGTTTCTGACTGACCTGGCGTTACAACACTGCCGTCAGAGGAATTGAGGTGATGCAGCCCTAAAGTCACCTGGCCACTTGACCTGGTGGCCTCCTGGCAATAGGCACCAACCACCTCTGACTTCTCCTAGGTGCTCTATTTATTCCAGGACGTCTCCTGGACTTAACCACCTCAATCCACGGATCTATTTGCTCCTGATCGTCCCACCGCACATGCATAAAATGGTCCCCTCAATCCCACTTCCTACAACGTCTGATAGTAATATCAGACACTGGGAGGGGATAAAGGACGAGCGCATGCAGCTGCAAAATCCATAAACAATCCTAGGCCCCAAGAGTCGTCTACCAGAACCCCTACACATATCTAATTAAAACCAAATAACACATATAAATTGTGCAGGCAACATACATAAATCTAATTTATAATAAAACTATTTAACATATACAAGCTATTTTGCATAATATCTTCCCACCTTACAATTAAACAGCAGATTTCAGCTCAGTGGTGCTCACATGACTATATGTCAAGCGCTACATGCTTAGCGAGCGGCGCCTAACTTAAACAGTATCTTCACCCCACAACCAATCAGCCGGCAGCCCCTTCGCAGCTCAGCTCCAACAGGTTGGTGCAGATTACAACAGCCTCTCACGCTGTTTTTAGGCACAAGGTAATGAGGAAGTATAAGCCCACAGTTTAAAGCAGCCACACAGTCTTGCACAGATAAAGTAATTAGCAGCTACTGCACAGCTGCAATGAACGATACCTTCCAGACATCGAGGAAAATATAGGAATGCCGCTTAGCGAGCGCGCCTGTAACTTAAACAGTACCTCCCCACTCCCACAACCAATCAGCCGGCAGCCCCCTCTCGCAGCTCAGCTCCAACAGGTTGGCAGATTACAACAGCCTCTCACGCTGTTTTTAGGCACAAGGTAATGAGGAAGTATAAGCCCACAGTTTAAAGCAGCCACACAGTCTTGCACAGATAAAGTAATTAGCAGCTACTGCACAGCTGCAATGAACGATACCTTCCAGACATCAAGAGGAAACATAGGAATCAAGGAGGGAGATTGTTTGATCAGGAACTGAGGGGTGAGCTAGGTTTTCTACCACCGCCAGAATATCGGGCTGGTGGGCATTATGGAAGGCTTGCAGTTGATCCAATTTACATAGTAAGCTGCAGATGTTCAGGCAGATAATGGAGAGGGAGCCAATGCACTTGGTTTGGTGGAGCTCATAGCAGACCTAGGCCTAGGATGGGGTGAATGTTTCAGATAACAGCAAGAGTAGGAGTAGGAGTTTCAGGGTGGCCAGTCGCAATTTCTCATGGAGAACTTGCAGTTCTTTATTGAGGAGGAGTTGATTGAGGTAGTTTTGTGTGTGTACAGAAGGAGCATTGTGAGCTGGGGTGACAAGGGCCCACTACACCCTAGTATGAAGGTGTAGGTACTTGTGATGGGGTGAACCATAGGGCAAGAATGTTTTCATGATGAATGGTGCCAGTGTGGCTATATGAGTGATTGAGCTTGTAGCTATGGGAGAGGGAGGGGAAGCAGGATGTGGGGAGCTGGGCAGTGGGGTGAGGGCAAATAGGAGAAGTGGTAGCAGGGATAGTGGGAAGGTATGCATAGTTTAAGAAAAGTGGAAAAAGGAGCTGAAGGAAGGCAGTAGAAGCTGCAGTAGAAGATGAGCTGAAGGGGGTGTGGTGGGAGAGAGGAGGAGAGAGGCAGGGCCCAATGGGTGTAGAAGGGGAAGTGGCTGGTACCAGGGTGTGGCGAGAGGGCTATTTAATAAACGGAGGAGGTGGGGAGGGGTGGGCGAAAAACTTGCCAGAGCTCCGTGTAAGTCAATGGGTGCAACAGCCCTGAGCTCAGTCTGAAAGTCAGAGGGTGCTGCAACCAATCAGGGCCAGGCAGAGTGGGCAAGGTCCAATTAGGGTAGAACCCTGAGTATGCTGGGCCAATGGCAGCACTCACAGCTTTCCCGGTCTGAGGAGGGCTTCTTACTCATCAGCGTGGATCCAGGAGGCGGCCAGGAGATGAGTTGCAGGGCAGCAGGTTCCCAAGCCGCGCCTGTGCCTATGGGGCAGGTGCAGCCTGAATCAGGGGCTCAGGATCTGGGAGGGAGGAAGGAGAGAGCAGAGTTAAGAAAGGTGGGATGAGAGGAGCAGACAAAAGACAGTGATGTAGTGCAGAGCACTGAATCGGTGGGCGTGGAGCTGGGGGGTCTACCGGTCAAGTGAATGCAGGAACTTGGCCTGGCGCTGGTGGGGGGGGGTGTGAAGAGAGACACAGGAAATTAGGCAGGCGAGTGAGTGAAAGGGAGACTAGGCAGAAGAAGAAGGAGGAGGGGGCAGTTCAGGCCCCGAGTGCAGAGAAATAGGGAGAGTCACAAGAGGGCAGTTAGGCAGGATATCAAACCAGCTTGTGCAGTAATCGGATTCAGCAGCAAACAGTAGAAACAATCAACAAATATATATTCAGCCTCTGCAAGGCAGCTACTCTCGAGGCAAATTACACACATGGCCCCCCGGTCTGCAGGAGACAGAGAGAGATAGCAAAGTGGTGCTGAGAAAAAAAAAAACTTCAGCAGAGCTCCGTGTAAGTCAATGGGCGCAACAGCCCTGAGCTCAGTCTGAAAGTCAGCGGGTGCTGCAGCCAGTCAGGGCCAGGCAGAGTGGGCAAGGTCCAATCAGAGTAGAGCCTTGAGCATGCTGGGACAATGGTGGCACACACGGCTTTCCCAGTCCAAGGAAGACTTCTTACCCATCAGCGTGGATCAAGGAGGGCGGCCAGGAGATGAGTTGCAGGGTGGCAGCTTCCGAAGCCGCACCCGTGCCTATGGGGCAGGTGCAGCCCAAATCAGGGGCTCAGGATCCATCAGCATGGATCCAGGAGGCAGCCAGGAGATGAGTTGCAGGGTGGCAGGTTCCGAGGCCGAGCCCGTGCCTATGGGGCAGGTGCAGCCCAAAACAGGGGCTCAGGATAGTGCACAGATGGTGCGACAACCCCTGCAGTCCACAGCACATCATCTCCCATGAAATGGGTGGTGTAGTTCTTCACCTGCCTGGCCTTTCCAGCTTCGCCCACAGGCCTTTGTATATGGCTTTCCTCAGGTAGGCCTGTTCGTCCGTCTTTCCTCGGTTCTTCTGATCTTTGCAATGGGGGGGCACAGCAGTTCAACTCCTCTTGGTGCCTTTTTTAGTCTTCCCAGCTTCTCCCCTGGCAGGAAGATCTGTCCCTGATGCAGCAGCCTCCCAGATGCCCCAGGCTAGAGGTCGCAGTACCTTCAGACCAAACAGTCTGCCTCAGTACTTTTGAGCAACCAACCTCAGGGGCCCTTCTGCACAGCCCCAGTGGCTGTCTGTCTCATTTTTGTTCCTTGTGCTTGAAAGGGGAGAGACAGGGATGCAGTCCCAGAGCCTTTGCCAGGCAAAACCACCAAAACAGTCCTCTGGTTTCCTTTTTGGGGGGCCTGGGATTCTCTTTCCTCCTGTTCTTACACCCTGCTCTCCTTCTCTCTCTCCCCAACACTTATTGATCAGCAGAACCGCTGCCTCGAAACACCCAAGACCCGTACCTGTAGCATCTACCTACCATTTCAGCAGGGTACCTGAACTTCTGCCTACATTTCAGCAATGCCATATTTTAACTTTTTCTAGCTGGGAAAACTGCCTGTTGTTCGGCTTGACCATGACTACATTTCAGCGGTGCCAATATCCTGTACTGATGGTATGT
Organism: Neoceratodus forsteri; assembly: GCA_016271365.2. Classification (NCBI taxonomy): domain Eukaryota; kingdom Metazoa; phylum Chordata; order Ceratodontiformes; family Ceratodontidae; genus Neoceratodus; species Neoceratodus forsteri. The sequence continues at coordinate 107,975,647 of CM057456.1, read as the reverse complement.
ACTTACCAGATGGCAGAACTGCTGCCTTGCAGCACCCAAGATCCATGTCTATGGAATCCATCTACCATTCCAGCAGGGTATCTCCACTTTTGCCTAAATTTCAGCTGTGTCATATTTTAAACTGTTCCTATCTGTGACAATTGCCTACATTTCAGTGTGACTGTGTCTACATTTCAGCTGTGCCAAGATCCAATACCGATGGTATGCATTTTCAGGTCAGCAGAACAGCTGCTTGCAGTGCCCAAGATCACTGCCTATGGCATCTGCCTACCATTTCAACAGGGCACCCACACTTTAGCCTACATTTCCGTGGTGCCATATTTTAAACTTTTGCTGCATGAGACAACTGCATATGTTTCAGTGTGACCGTGCCTACATTTCAGCTGTGCCAAGATCCAATACTGATGGTATGCACTTACTGATTGGCAGAACCACTGCTTTGCAGCACCCAAGATCTTTACCTATGGCATCCACCTACCATTTCAGCAGGGCACCACACTTCTGCCTACATTTTGGTGGCACCACAGCCTACCTAGGCATCCTCCTACCATTTCAGCGTGACTGTGTCAAGGTTTCAGTGGTCCCAGAGGTGGAAAGATCCAGTACTGACAGTAAGCACTTACCGATCAGAAGTAGTGTTGTGTGAAATTGAAAGATTTTGCTCCATGAAATATCTTGCATAATTCGCACATTTCGCAAAATATTTCACAGGGCAAAATGTGAAATTTCACCACCAGAGCAAGCGAAATTTCACCCGCAAACCAGCAAAATTTGCCACTTGTGGGAGGAATTTAAAGTGACCAAAGTTCTCCCTGATGTCTGCTGGTTCCCCCACCCCCCAGCCACTCACTGGCACAAATTATTCTCCCTGGTGTCTAGTGGTCCCCCCCGACTGATCACTGGCCATAATTGAATAAAGCCCCACTGAGCTACCATGGCTGCCTCATGTCCTTTAAAAAAAAAAAAAAACACACACTCCCTGGTGTCTAGTGGTCTCTCCCCAAGGCCACTCATCAGCCGAAGTATTCTCCCTGGTGTCTAGTGGTCCCTTAGCCAGTCACTGCCCATAATCTAACCCCCCAGTTACCATGGCCCCATTTCCTTTTATTAAAAAAAAATAAATCAAACCCACACTCCCTGATGTCTAGTGGACCCCACCCTATTATCATGAGCTAGTGCCCACCCGCTCCTCCCCAGTACCCTGATCAGGCCACCAGCACAGCCCTCCACTCACCTCCATGGCCAACAGCATGACTGAGCACTTCAATGAATGAGCGCATACTTGTACAAGAAGTAGAGTGGAGGGCTGTGCAGGTGGCCTGATCAGGGTGCAGGGGGGAGCAGGGCAGGTGCCAGCTCATGATGACAGGGTGGGCGTGTTGGGTCTACCAGACACCAGCATGTGGGTTTTATTTATTTTTTTTAATAATAAGAAATGAGGGGGCATGGGTAACTGGGGATCTTTATTGATTTACAGACAGTGATCAGTCAGGAGGGGCCACCAGGAAGAATAACTTGGGCTAGTTAGCGGCTGGGGGGATGGGGAGACCACTAGACTCCAGGGAGATTTTGTACACAATGGGAATGGGTTATGCAGGGTGCGAAAGTGCAGCGAAATTTCACCATGTTGCCTCAATTTCATGAAAAATTCTACTTGGTGAAATTGCAAATTTCATGGCAATTTCACTGGTGAAATTTAATAATTCTGCAACATCTCTAATCAGCAGAATCACTGCCTCACAACACCCATGACCTCTACCTGCAGCATCCAACTACCATTTCAGCAGGGCACCTGCACTTCTGTTTACATTTCAGCAGCACCATATTTTAACTCTTTCTAGCTGGGACAACTACCTACTGTACAGCTTAACTGTACTGATAGTATACACGTTCTAGATGGCAGAGCTGCTGCCATGCAGCACCCAAGATCTCCCCCATGGCATCCACCTACCATTTCAGCAGGGCACCCCCACTTCGCCTACATTTCAGTGGTGCCATATTTTAAACTTTTATTCTTTGCCAACCAGTTCCACAAGGGAATCCAAAATTATTGTGAAACGATGATTTCACTTTACCCTTTAAGTATTAAATATTGCACATACACACTTGAAATGCCATCCTAACAAAGCTGAGCAGGAGCAAATGGCAGTAGAGCAACAATGAAGCTACTGGAAGAGCAAGCACACAAGAATTGAAAGGGTAAGAGCTGTAGCTGCTGAGTGAGCCAAGCCCTGTCTGGAACCAGGTCCAGGGTCAAACAATTAAGGGTGTATGTGCACAGGAAACTGCTACAGGCAGGGAAAACAGAAAGTTGAACTGAAAGCACACACATAACAATTGCAGTTAATCTGAGGGATTGCTTAAAAGTATGATAAAAATAAATGGAAGCCTAAATAGCACAAAATGCCTAACTAGCACAACTTAAGCATGGGGAGCAGCAGGATCCTTGGAAAACTAGAAAGCCCCCCCCAAAAAATAAATAAAAAGGGAAGAAACACAAGCACAGGAGAACAAGAGAGCAGACAGAGAGGACAGAGAGAAGCACAAACAGCAGCCAGAGGCAAAGCAAAACACTGACCCAGACAAGTAGGAGAAACACAAACCAGCAGAAAGTGCAACATAAACTAAGCAGAAAATCCAAAGCATGAGAGGAGTGAGACAAACATGCTGAAAAAAGGAGGGGGGGTAGAGCCTCTGCCATCAGAGCCTCTAGCTGCAAAGAAAAAATGCATCTGAGTAAAGCTGGAAGGAGTTTATTTGGTTGACGGAACTTCCTAATTCTGGCAAGAAATTCACATTAGGACTGGTATTTAGACCGACATCTCCAGATGTAGAATACAATAACCAGTTTGTAGAGCTTCTAGGCAACATGAATCCAGAGAATACTATATTGTTACTGGGGATTTAAATATGCCTATGATTGATCGGGAAAATGGCATGGGAAAATTGGTAGCCCATGAAGAGTGACTGAAGAATGGCAAACCATCACAACTACAACAGAATCTGAGTCCGACACATTTGCCTGGTCACAGCTCCCCTATCCCTGAGTTGTGCCCTCTGGAGTTGTAATCTATATTAAGGAGGTGGGGAAAGCCCACCAAGGAGATTTGCAAGGGTCAAACCCCCACAAGAAAAGACTTTTGCAAAAGTGTTCGCGCTGGGAGTTCAGCACCATTGTGACAGTTCACCATTCCACAGTCGCTATTCTGACATGAAACTGGGAAGATTCAATTAGAAAGCAAATTTTTAAGCATCTTGGACAATACAAAAAGGCAATGAGTTGGTCTGCTCAGTAAACCACAAGGAAACCTTCAATGCTAGGTTCAGTTAAACTTGCACTTTATTCAAAAGTTAAAAAATACATGTTGAATAGCAGCACCCCCACAATCACATGAAACTAACGTTTCACATCACACTGACACTTTGTCAAGGCCTATTCAACATGGATTTCTAACTTTTGAATAAAATACAAGTTTAACTGAACCTAGCATTGAAGGTTTCCTTGCAGTTTACAGAGCAGTCCGACTCCTTGCGTTTTTGTCTTGTCCACGTTTCATTGTGGTTCCAGTTCCGCTCTTCATGTAGCTGCCTCTCCATCCTTTTTAGTTTGGACAAACTTGGAATGGAGCAATATGTAATGTCAGCCACAAGAGGAAATAACATACTAGACCTTCTGCTAAGTATCATGGGGGACAGAATTATTAACTCTGGAACTGCAGAACCACTGGGGAATAGGGATCATGCAACTGTTAATTTCTCAGTAAGGAGCATTCAAACAATAACAAGGGGGACAACTAAAATTAGATCTTTTAGGAAACCAGATTACTTAAGCATGAAAGGAGAACTCCAAGCTTGGAACTGGAAGAATGAGCTGAAGGAAAACACTGGAAAAAGTGGACCATGTTGGCTAATACATTATATGAGTTGGTGAGAAAATATGTACTGGAGACAAATAAATATAACACAGTATGAAGGATCCCCCCATGGTTCTTCACTGAAATGATTAGACTACTTAACAAAAGGAAGCAAATGTATTAAAAAAGCAAAGAAGGAGAATTCCAGTAGGATTTGGCAAAAGTATAGGTCATTATTGAAGCAGTGTAAGAAATGTATAAAGAGGAAAAACAAGAGTATTTTATTTTCACTTTGGTAATTCAGTAGGTGCACTGGCAACAAATGCCTTTTTCAGTCATGACCCAGGTGTGTTTGCACAGACATTTAAAAAAATACATAGAAACACAGACTTTGATGGCAGATAAAGACTGCTTGGCACACTCAGTCTGCCCATGTCCCTACCTATTGTATAAGTTGCAGATCCTTATTCTACCAACAGCCTACTTCCTCCTACCTCCCACTAGAATTACCTTATGTCTGTCCCATGCATTCTTAAATTTCCCACTGTTTTTGACCCCACAACCTCCTCAGGAAGTCTGTTCCATGTGTCCACCACCCTCTCCATGAAAAAATACTTCATCACTTTGCCCCTGAGCCATTCCACCCTCTATCTTCAAATTGTACCACCTTGTTCTTGCATATCTCTATTTTTATCTCTTTTTCTGAAAGATGCTGCCCTCTTGAACTTTGTTGATTCCCTTGAGATACTTGAAAGTTTCTATCACGTCCCCTCTCTCCCTTCTTTCCTTGAGAGTATACATATTGGCCCAGATATTCAAACTGCGCCCAAAAAGTGCGCAATAGCAGGAGCAAGTGCAAGTCTATTGCGCCCATGCGCAACAGACACGATATTCAAAAAAGGAGCAGGCCAAATTTCGCCTACAGCCAACATCTGAATATTGCACAACCTGCGCCATAGCGCAACTAGGGAAGGGAAGCTGAGCAGATATGATGCGCTATAGCACAACAAGGGATGTTCAGCTGAGCAGTCCAGAGGTGCCATAGTGCAAGCAGGGAGCCCCCCAGCTGCAGAGCAATGTAACTGCACAATCAGGGAGGTAGGGGCCCACCACCCATGCCACAGATGGGCACAGGAACACACAGCAGAACAGACATTGTCCCCACACCCCAAGCACAGCACAACCAGGGGAGGGCTGGAATAACCACTGGTCCATGGAGACAAGCAACCAACCCACAGCCTGGCCATGGTGCCCCATCACACCTACCGGCAAGCTATGACTGGCACACAAGGAGGGCAGACCGCCTGTGCCACACCATCCCCCAGTGCACAGCATACCCTGCATCGTGACTCCCAGACACCCCCCATGAGCAGTGACCACCACAGCAGGAAACCCCATGCATGCCACCACCCCCACAGTGTCAATGCAACCCTGTGCACCATAGAACCATGCAAGCCAGCCCCACCATGAGCACCCATCAGCAGGTTGCAGCACATGGCAATGCAACAACGGCAGACAAAGTGCCACCATGCACAGTCCCCTGAGGTACTGCTGAGAGACCGACCATGCGTTGGCACAAGAGTGACCCCATATGGGACGGTCGTGTAGTTGACACCTCCACCAGTGGTACAGCGCTCTGCACAGTATTCCAGTGACACACCCCAGCCTACCACTGGCCACAACAGCCAGCACAGACACCCACAGTGGTGCGTGGCAGCATGCACCACACCAGATGCCACACAGGGTCTGGACAGACACCCACCCACACCCAAGGGCACAACATCACAGGGACGCAGTGGTGTGGCAACCAAGCCCCCATTGTGGGCCTATGTAAGCCATGTACACACAACCTGCAGTCCACCATGGCACTGGAGTGCCAACCACCCTCTGCGCAGGCACCATGGACCAATACCCCACCTTTAGTCACCCGGAGCACAAGCCACAGACAGTGGGGCACATCTCCTGCAACACACACAAGCCACAGCATGGAGGTGGGACAATGACCATGTTGCCTACAGTGCCACCTGAGCAGGCATGCACCACACCAGTGACATGGGCAACCCAGCAAAGCGATGGGTACAGTGTCTGCCCTGCAGGGAATGCCACCACTGACATGCCAGCAGATCATGCAGGTCACAGACAGGCATGTGTGTTGGCTGCACAGGCCATGGATGGGCCGATGGGTGCACCATGGACACAGAGCACGCGCCATGGACCACTGCACACAGTCATCCAGTGCATGGGGAACAACACACACAACACAGACACTGACTGATATCTACCCCCACACCATAGATATCTCCACATGGACACACACACATACCCATGACTGCACCACCCCTGATGCCATGCACACCACTGCAGCTGAGCACCTATAGCCCACTGCAAATCAGAGACTACCACGGTATTCATATAAAAGTCATATGTATTATAAAAATAAATAAATAAACTATTTACATAAACAACAACTATATACAGTTATTTGGGGGGACACAAAAAAGGTGGGGGTGGGCAGGGGAAGGGGTGGACAAATGGGATGGGATAGGAGGGGTGTGAGGGTGGGTCAAGGGGGGATGGGAGGTCAGGGATCAAGGGACTATTGGCTCCCATGCCGGTCCAGGCTCTGGCTCCCCCTTGCTCTGTGCCTCTGAAGTACCCCTAACTCACCTATCCTTCGAAGGATTGTGACCATCTCTTGTGCCAGGATTAGGAGCTCCTGCAGGGTGTCCCTGATTTCCTCAGGTGTCTTGCACCTAGGACAAGGGAGCACAGTCAAGTGTGAATGCACAACCCATACAGCCTGGCCACTGTGCATGGCATATGGCCATGGGACATACCACTGTGATGGTGTGTGACCAGCCAGAGTGATCATGTCCACAGGACCTGCCCACCCAGGCGCATACAGCCATGCAGAACGCTGCACACACCCACCAACCAAGTCACGCACAGCACCACCGTGGGCTGCCTAGTGACATGGCTATGTGGTGCAAAGGCAATCACACAGTTATGCACCTGGTGCACACATGCACCACCTGTGACGACACCCAGACATGCATTGCCACTGGACAGTGTTGACTGTAACCAGTGGTGCATGGCAGTGATGTCAATGAATGGTGGCCATGCCCCGCTGCCCACCTTGTCACACAGCATACAGTATTAATCATGGATGTCTGGCACTCACCCACATCGGACCAGTCGGGTGGCCGCTTGTTGGTCCTCGCCCGCCTGGCTGTGGCTTCCACCACCTCCGCTCCACACGCACTCGGAGCAGTTCGTCCGGGCCTGTGGGGACAAAAAGAAGAGAAGAACATCAGTACATTCCCGAAGTAAAGTCCCCCTGCCCCAAGGAGTGTGCCCCCCACCCAGCCAGACCCACCCACCCCACACCCTGTGAACATCGCCACAGCCAACCCCATACAGTCCCTCCCCTATGTGCTGGACACATACAACACTGTGACTCATATGGACGATAACAGTGTATTGACGGAACCCTACCTGGATGTGGTACCATGACCCTCCAGGCACGTGACTCAGTCTGGCCAATAGCTCTGGCTCCTCCTCTGCAGGTCACCATATCGGTGCCTGCACTGCTCAGCAGTTCGGTCCCTGCCTGTCACCTCCTCCTGGGCAGTGGCCACCTCTTGCCACACCTGGGACCTCCTGCTCCAGGGGCCTCCCAAAGAGAGGCCCATGATGTGGCTTGACTGTGGCCACCAGATTTGCCAGTCCGATGGCTGTCCAGTGAGCAGCCCTCTCTGCACCATTGCATTAGGTATAGTAGGCTAATATGGCGCCTGCAGCATGGTACCCCATGTGCAGATGCTGCCCGGTACAGCGCTGTCATTCTTTACCGCGCTGTTACCAAACAGCGCAATAGGGGTGCACCTATGCCTGACGCATGGTGCCAAGGGGGCAAAGGTCGGGCACAGGGTCAAGGGTCCCTGGCGCAAGGCCACGCACAGTGCCATCGGATGACAATGTGTGTAGCACAATTGGCTGCCTGTGTGCCAGCGCCACAGTGGACTATCGGGCAGTTGGGCCATTGCGTCTATGAAGGCCCATTGCCACAGCGCCATGTAGTGACTCTTCTATAGCGCCACTGGCACAATGGTGGCCATGCCCTGCATTGCCTACCGCGCACAGAACGTCATCAGCGTGGCAGACACCTGCGCCAGCAACCTGCAGGCATGCGCAGAGGTGTACTACGATGCCACAGAACCGCGCTTATTGGCTCAGCATCGCTCGACACACTGCGCAAAGCGCAACAGCGCAATATTCAGCTGTCATATGCAAATCATCCGATCAGCCATTCAATGGCACAGCACTGCAATTTGCATCTAATTAAAGTTGCTCTCACCTCATTTGCATGGATTGCACTATAAAGTTATGACAATGTGCTGCAGTGGCCATAGTCAGTTACTGCAGTTTATTGGTGAGTTGCATGCTGTGTGGGAGGTGGACTGTGGATTCAGGGACATGCATGGGACTGCACAGTCACAGGTAACAACTGCCATTCTTACAGGCTACATAATGACCGAGCACATTCTTGGAGAGGAGGACAACAGTGGTGGGAGGAGGAGGAGGCAGAATTTCACTAAGGCCGAAACTGAGGCCCTTTTCGAGGCCTACTTGGCTCAGGACCCACTGCTCATTGGACAGCGGGCACCACTCAGGCCCGCTGCTGCATGGGAGGAGGTGGCACGTGCCATGAACCTGCATGGCAGCCACCAGCGCTCCGTGCAGGAGTGTAAGAAGAAGATGGGTACAGACAGGAGGAAGGTAAAGGAGAAGGTGGCTGCCATCAGGGCGGCACGTGCTGCAACAGATGGGGGACAGCCGGAGGTGGTACAGCTCAGCACAGTGGAGGACAGGCTTGCTGCAAGCATGCACCTAAGTGCCATAGAGGGAGTTCCGGGTGGTGGCTTCCAGACGGGTGGTGGCCCATCTCTGCATGGTAAATCATGGTCTGTCTGGGGGGGGCCGGGTAGGTCACATGCAGTAACGCGACTTTGCTTTCCCTGACAGATCCTGAGCATCTGCATGGGTCAGCGGTGGTGGGCCTGTCCACTGTGGACAGTTGGACAGAGTCGGAGGTGGGACCATCCACCTCCACAGGTATGTGTGGATCTGTATGACAGTGGGGCCACCTGGCTGTCCACACTGATGTTGTTGAGACAGGTGTGGAGGAAGCCCTGCCTGTGTCCCAGCGTGCGCTGTGGCTGTGGCTGGGGCAGAGTCCGGCACCAGTGATGATGACACGACCATCATGGGCAGTGACACGTGTGTGCCACAGGATGGACACACAGCAGGGCAATTTAAATGCCCATGGCTGTGGGTGGTGCCGCTGTGGGGGTCTGCGTGTCAGCACAGTCCCAGGCTGTGCCTGTCAACACCCGTGGAGCAGCACTGGTGTCTGTTCAGGACAGTGAGACTGTTGTGGCCACTGTGGCAGCATCACTGAGTCCTGGGGTGCTGCAGCTGGAGGGGCAGCATCAGCAGTCACCCACTGGGCCTGGGGGTACAGGGTTCAGCAGTGGCATCTGTGCACTGCCTGTGGACATGCCCAGACCTGGTCCTGGTGCGCAGCACCCACCCTCAAGTGGTGCTGAACATCAGGCCCTTGCACACCCTGAGGGACAGGATACCGAGGAGGCTGATGACCTCTTGGATGAGCACACCCGCCTACTGCAAGCATCAGTCCAGCAACAGATGTGGCTTCATAGTCTGGTGGAAGCACTGTGTGGGCTCTGGAGTGGGCAGAGGAGCGCCACAGCAGGGACATTGAACTGATCCTGGCACGGATGAACCACTTTGCGGAGGATGTGACCGCTGCCATTGACAGGCATGCACAGGCGTTCATTGCTGTCATGGCCACAATGGGCACACAGTCAGGTGCCCATGCATTGCAGACACCATGCAGTGCACTCTCAACCCCCCATTCCCAGCGTCGTCTGACTCCCACCCTGTCGATGCCAGGTTCAGCTGTGGGCATCCCAAGCACTCCTGGTGCAGGCATGTTCGGTGTGCTGCAGACCCCTGTGTGGGCATGGTCGCGTTCATGTAGTGGAACCCATGGGGGACCATCGGTGCCACCCCATGAGGCCAGTGGTCAGCCTGCCAGTGCTGGCGGGTCTCAGAAGGGCCACCCATGCATCCCGGGTGGTCGTGGCACTGTGTCATGAGACTGACCTGTCTCCCAGCATGGCTACTGTTTGGTGCTGCCCTGTGTGCATTGTGTGTTTCAGTGGGCAGTGCACGGGTGGGTACCCGGCCCTGCACCCAGACACACAGTCCACCTGCACACCCTCCTGGCTGCTGTCCGCAGTTACGTGTGCATGATGATGCCTGCATTGCGCTGTACACCAAAGTGCAATGGTGCCCAGCATCTGACACATGCACATGGACAGGCAGTGGGCGTGGTGGCCTGTGGACATGTGTGTTGCTAGGGTGTGCATTCTGGGTCGGTGTGCCTTCTGGCCTCTGTGCACGTTTGTTGCGTTGTGTGTGTGCGTGTGTGTGTGTCCTTCGGCATGGCATGTTAATCCTCACCCATCCCTGGCAGTGTGTGTGTCTCTGTGCCCTGCCACTTCCCTCGATGGCATGCACCCCCAGTGTGGGTTCCTGCATGTTTGTGGGTTGTGTCTTGGCCACTGGTGGTTGCGCATGGCCCCATGACTTACCTGGGTTGGCTGAAGTGCTCCTCTGTGATGGTGTCCCGGTGCAGCTGTGCCAGCCGGAGCAGTCGGGGGTCCCATCGGCCAAGGGGGGGCTGCCCATCACCATCATCACCGGTGTCCCCATCGTCCCCATCGCTGTCCCCATCTTTGACCTGTATGGCTATCCCACATTCGTTGGCCATGTTGTGCAGGATGCAACAGGCCAGGAATATCCCACAGGCCTTTGAGGGGCTGTACTGTAGGGCACCGCCAGAGGTGTCCAGGCAATGGAAACGTGCCTTCAACATCCCGAACACCCACTCGATGACATTGCGTGTGGTGGCGTGTGCCTCACTGTAGCATTGCTCATGATGGGGCCAGTGGGCCGCCAGTAAGGTGTGAGCAGCCAGGGACAGAGTGGGTATCCACTGTCACCTGTGTGTAGAGGGTGAGGTTAGTTTGGTGATCAGCATCGCCCTGCCCTGCCATATAGGCCACTACCCATGGCACCTCTGGCCATGCCCCCAGGCCCTATATTTGTCCATTTGGTTTGCATACTCACCCACTAGGTGTCCAGTGGGATGTCCCCATCTCGAATCTGTGGCACAGTGCTGACTGGTGCCAGATGAAAGAATCGTGTGCTCCCCCAAGGTGCGTGGCACATACATTGTTGATGCACCCCCTGGCATCACACACCACCTGGCAGTTGATGCTGGCATAGCCCTTGCAATTGATGTATGCAGCCACCTCATGGCCAGGTGGTGTGCGTATGGCCACATGGGTGCAGTCTATTGCCCCTAGCATGCCAGGCATATGTGCTACCCTGTGAAACTCCTGTATATTTTCTGTGCACTACACCGCTGTGCTGGGCAAATGGATATACTCCTCAGCATGTGGCAGCAGTGCGCTGAGGAATTGGGTGAGGTGGCATGACGTGGCCGACTGGGTTATGCCTGTGGTGTTCCCGGTTGGTCTCTGCAAGGTACCCATGGTGAGCAAGTACATGCAGGCTGTTACCTTGGTTTCCACTGACAGGGCATGGCTCCGTCATGTGGGTGCCTGCATCACATCACTGCACAGCTCACAGAGCCTCCTCAGAATTACCCTGTTCAGGTGGTACCAGCCCACAATCTCAGTATCTGTGTACAGCTCAAAGCTGGTGTGGGCTCGGTACTGCCTGCTGGGGGCATGCCGCCGACAGGTCCTTCCACAGCCACGTCCCCCTGCTGCCCACCTTCTCACCCCCCTCAATATGGCCTCCATGTGGAAGGTGGCACTGGCCATGTCCCTGGCTTGCGTTCACCCCCCCGGCAGCTGTTACTTTATTCCCCCCGCTGTCCTGGCTGCTACCTCCCCTGCACTGGGTACACCTGCCTGTGCTGGCCTCTGAGCTGTGTGGCTCCCCACACCTTCCCTGTGCCTGGCTGTTAACTGTGGCCTTTCCCTGGCCTGCCCTGTTCCTGCCACTTGCCCTGTCTGTGTGCCTCTGTCTCTGACACATGTGGCTTCCCTGTAGTGTTCTTGCGCCTCTTCCTTGCTCCTTTTTATTTTGGCTCATTTCCGCTTATGGTGCAACTTCCGCTTGCTCCACTGTTGCGCATTGCGCAAGTCTTTGAATATCACACTGCGCCATTTATGCATGGTTCCACCCCTTCAGCTGCACATGCCTTCATTATCATTGTACTGTTGTTCAGCATGATTTCAGGGGTGCAACTGCCTCCTGCTGAATATCGCAGAATGGCGCAAATTCAGACTTGCGCAAGCGCAACCCTATTGCGCAAGGCTCAACTCTTTTGAATATCTGGGCCATTAAGCTCTTTTAGTCTTTCTTCATATGGCTTCTGGTGCAGACCCTGCACCATTTTAGTTGCCCTCCTCTGGACTGCCTCCATCTTGCCTATGTCCTTGAGGAGATGGAGTCTCCAGAACTGCATGCAGTGCTCCAGATGGGTTCTCACCAACTGTCTGTAAAGAGGAATAACAAGTTCCTGTTTTCTACTGGTGATGCCTCTCACTATGCATCATAGTCCCCCCACAGCCCTCCTTACTGCCTTCTCTAATTGCTTGCCTACCTTTAGGTCATCTGATATGACTACCCCAGGTCCCTGTCCATTTTTGTTGTCATTAATAACCCCCCACTGTGCAGTCTCCCTTGATTTTTGTTTCCCAGGTGCAGTACTTTTCTTTCTTTGCATTGAATACACGCTTGTCATACGTTTGACCATTCCTCCAACTTTGCCAAGTCCCTTCTCATCCTTTCCAGCCCCTTGTGTATCAATCCTTTGCAGATCTTTGTGTCATCTGTAAAGAGGCATACTTTTCCTTTCAGTCCCTCTGCAATGTCAACTATAAAGACATTAAAGAGGACCAGTCCCAGTACTGAAACCTGTCATACCCTGCTACTAACCCCCTTTTCTTTGAGAGGGACTCTGTTTACTATTACACTCTGCGTCCTGTTGTCCAGCCAATCTTTTACCCAGGTTGCCACGCTGGGACCCAATCCCAAGCTGGTTAACTTGTTTATTAATCTTTTGTGTGGGACCATGCCAAATGCCTTGCTAAAGTCTAGGTAGACCATGTCCACAGCCCCTTCCTTGTCTACTACTTAGGTCACCCTGTCAAAGAAACTTATTAGATTCATCTAACATTACCTTCCCACTGTGCATCCATGCTGTCTTGGGTCCTGTGCCCTGCTGGCTCTAGGTACTCAACACTTTTTCTTTCAGAAGTGATTGCATTATTTACCCTGGCACTGATGTCAAACTAACAGGTCTGTAATTTTCTGCCTCTGACTTGCTCCCACTTTTGTGAAGGGAATCACATCCTCCTCCTCCAGTCCTCAGGTACCACCATCCTCCCATGTTTTGTTAGAAAGGGTCGTCAGTGGTGCCACTAGCTTTCCCCTTAGTTCTTTTATAATTCTGGGGTGAATCTCATCAGGCCTCATTGCTTTGTCTATCTTCAGTTTTAGGAGTTCTTTCAGGACCATTTCTTCTGTGAATGGACTGGTATTGACCCACCCCCATCCAGTGTGCTTCTATTATTTGGCTTAGGTACCTCCCCCTCCTCTTCTTTTGTGAATCCTGAGAAATATTTGTTCAGTATCTCTGCTTTGTCTCTGTCACTGTCTACCCACCCCCTTCCCTTTATTAAGCCTCACTATCCCTCCCCTGGTCTTTCTTCTCTCCCTAATGTACTTATAAAAGGTTTTATCCCCATTCTTAACTGAGTTGACTATCTTTTCCTTGGTTTGAGCCTTTGCTGTTCAGATTGCCTTCCTGCTTCCTTCTGCTTTAACTGGTACAGTTCTCATCCAGCATCTTCTGTTTCCTTATACTTCCTGAATGCTGTCTTTTCTCCCTAACCTTCCCTACCACCTCTTTCGAGAACCAGTTTTTTTCTTTGTTTTGTTTTGTTTACTTGCTTCCAAAAAGGTTTGTTGTTTCATGATGGCTGATTTGATTTCTCCCCACTGTTCCTTCACCCTCCTTCTTGCCCATTTGCTAGTGCTTTTCTGAGGCACTCATTTTGCCAAAGTCAGCCCTCCTAAAGTCCAATACCTTCACCTTAGTGTGACTTGACCTCTACGGCTGTGTTAATCATGAACTACACTGTTTGGTGGTCACTCATTCCCAGACAGCTACCCACTTCTAAACCTGAGATGCTCTCTCCATCCCTGCAGGAGAGTACCAGGTCTAACATTGCTCCATCCTGAGTAGGTTCCAACATTAGCTATCTGAGGCATGACCCCTGTAGGGCATCGAGAATAACCCGACTCTTGGATATAGCCACATCAAAGGTGCATCTGGCATATTTGTGTCCCCCATCAAAAATATCTCCCCATTTTCTTCCTTTCTAAGGATGTCTTCTATTATTTCCTTGTCCATTTCCTCCTCCTGAGACAGGGGTCTGTATACAACCCCTGTACGGATTGTGATGCCATTTTCTGTCTCTAGGGTGACCCACAGTGCCTCTTCTCCTACCTGTTTAACCTTTAGTTCCATTGCTTTGATCCATTCCCTTACATGGAGAGCTACTACTCCTCCTCTTTTACCCTCTATGTCCCTCCTGTAGATTGTGTACCCTGGTATGTTGACATTCTAACCATGTAAAAGACAAAGAACCTCTGTGCGTAAACACTGAGGCAAGGGTTACCCCAAAGGGCATTTGGCTGGGAAGCCAAGTTTCAAGAAAATACAAAATCACACATGCCCCCACAATGCAAAGCATCATGGGCTGCATACGCAAATCACCACAGAATGTTATGCTGGTCCAACTTTAAGCAGAATTGCATTCTAACCATGGTTCTCTATGTACCATGTTTCTGTGACTGCCACAATATCTAGATGCCCCTCTTCCATCAAGGCCACTAGTTCAGGGAGCTTGTTACCCAGACTACATGCATTGGTACTCATTGCCCTCCATTTTCTGATAGCCTTACCCATTTTAGCCCCATCCCTGTCCTTACAGTCTTTGCCTTTTTCTCCATTGACCTCTATCCTGCTTCCTATTGACTTCTCTACATTAGTGTTTAACTTACTAACTATGCTGTTTTGGGTTGGGGGCTGGGAATTCCATGCTTCTTTTCAGTGCCTCCCCCTTGACTAGTTTAAATACTAGCCAATGAAGCATTTAAACCTAGCACCTAGGATTCTAGTTCCCCTGCCATACATATGCAGGCCATCATGCCAGTATAGGCCTACATCCCTTAAGGTGGACCAAAGTCCCCAATGAAGTGAAAATCCTGAGCTCAGCATCACTTTTTCAACCCTTCATTGAATCCCATGGTGCAGAGTAACTAAGCCTCACCCATGCCATAGACAGGCAGCACCTCCAAGAAGGTTACCGTGCATGCCACTTGTCCAAGGCCCCTTATCAACTCTACAAACTCCTCCTGCAATGCTCAGATCCCATTACCAGCCAGGTCATTTGTCCCTAGGTGGAAAATGATGTCCAGCTCCCTCTCCCATACTGCTGCTTCCACAGTCCTGTGGATTTACTTCCTGTCCCTCCCAACCATGGTACTGGGCAGGCAACTTACCTCCCTCTCCCAGTTCTTTCCTCCTAAAGATTGAGTCCCCCCCAGGAGTTGTTCCCTTTCTCTGTGGTGTCTCATGCCACCCTCCTCTGGATCATCTTTGTGGAGGTTCCCAGCATCCTCCTTGGTCTCCACTGTGGTTTCCTTCATAGACGAACCACACTCCACCAGAATGGTGTATGAATTGTGAGAGGTACAACTGGAGGAATGCATCTTTGATCCACCACTCTCACCCTCCATGAGCTCACTGAGGTCCAACTGCTACTCTTTCTTGGCAACCTCTGAAGCAGCGGCAGTGGCCCTGGTGGTCCTTGGGTGTGGGAGGAGGTTTATTGAATCCTCATCAGGTCAGCCTGGAGATGGACAACCTCCTCCCTCAGACCAGAGTTCCCTGAAATAGGGCAGAATTTCAGCCTCCATAATGTCTCTGGAAAGACTTCCACCCTACAGCCAGTGCATTGCACCACTCCCCACATGTCTCTCTTCCTCCCAGTTAATTTGTTTTCTTATTTGTTAGTGTTTGTGAGCATCTGTGCATGTACCCCCATGCAGCATGCTGGGCTACTAAGGTTATGACAGGTGTTTGTCCTTTGCCCTTTTGGGAAGTAATGTCAGAACCTCTGGTAGAAAGGAAATGATCCACTTAGGGTGGGAGATGAGGGCACATTGGTAGGACCAAGCCTGAGCCTCCAGAAGCAATCAGCTGCAGCTCTGACCCACCACCCTGGTGAGTGTTTTCCTTCCTTTCAGCAAGGTAACCTGCAAAACAATTTAAAAGAAAATATACCCTGCAAAAAAAGAATTTAAATCAGAGAAAAATAAAGCAGCAAATGTACAACCTGTAAGCACAAAACAGTAATAAAACCTGTAAGCACAACCTGTAAGCACAAAACTAAATAGTAACACAACCGTAACTCTGCTTAGCCAAAAGAAGCCTTAATGTTTCTCCTTGCTCTGTTAATGTTGCTCCTTGCTCTGTCCTTCCAGGCAAACCCTTTAAGAATAAAGCTCAGGTGAAGCTAGGAGCTTTATGACAGCACACCTAGTCTTCAACACAACACACCAATTAGCCTGACCTTTTAAATCTTCCTTCTGTTGGAAAGTACTAAGCCTTGTCAGCTCCACCCCCAGTTACACTATTAATCCCATGGAAGAGCTGTGAAGAAAGCACTTAACTCCTTCAATGTGAGAAAGAGACTGCAATACCTTTAAGCTAAAAACCTGTAAGTAAAAACAAGATAGTAGCAAAACAGCAACTTTGCTTAGCCTACAGATAGATTGAAATGTAAAACCTGTAAGCACAAAACAGTAACAAAACATGTAAAGCACAACCTGTAACAATTTAACAGAAAATATAACTTAAAATACAAAACAATTGTTGAGTACAAGTTGCATAATCTAAACATACAATCATTGAGTGCAAATTACATACTTGGAACAGCTGGTGGAGAGAGAGTGCTATTAATTGTAAGAAAATGTATGCAGATGCTACATTGAGAACATATGCAGAGAATACTACATTCAGGGCAGATTCAGAGAGAGTATATGGGGTATTTACATAAAACAGTCACAGGCATTGAGTGTTGAGTCAAATTCTTTCAGGTTCTTTCAAAAAGCAGAGACAGCTGGTGATTCTCTAAAGGGAGTGTATTGTATTCCAGAGTAAGGAGGTGCGATAACTGAAGGAGCATTGTCCAATGTTTGTTCAAAACAAGGGAATTTTTAGGTTATTTTTCAAGGTTGATTGAGAGGAGGGCAAGTTGACAAACTCAAGCTGTTCAGCCAAGTAAGTAAGGGAATTTTTGATCATCGTTTTTTTTAATAAATCTGACAAATGTCAGGTTGGATATGAGCTCTAGTGATAGTCAATTTAAAGTGTTTAGAGAGAGAGAGAGAGGCAGTGGTGCATCTTGCTATCGCTACCTGATGAAAATCTGGCAATCTTGTAGTAAAGAGTGTGCTTCTTTTGTAGCATTATTTTTTTAGCAGCATCAGTGACCAAGGAGCCATATTCCAATATAAGGAGCAGATTTGCCTGTGCTTTTCTTTATCTGGTTTTAGTCATTAGATACTTATGGATTCTATACCGAGAGCTGAGCCTTTGGTGAACCCAGTTAGTGGTGCTTTGAATGTGGGTATGGAAGGTAAGGATAGAGTCTAAGTGTACTCCTAGATATTTAAAGCAGCTGACTTTTTCCAAACAAATACCATTGTTTTCATTAATGCAAACCTTTTGGGCCATGTTTTTCAAATTGTAGTTAGAGCCAAACAACACTGACTGGGATTTTAGTAGATTTAGGACCATTTTGTCTTGAGCAAATTATTCCTGCAAAATTTTAAATCTGTTTCCCAATACATGGTTGATTTCATTGATATCTTTGCTATATGTGTATAGAATGTCGTCATCTGCATAGGGAAGAGTAGGTATGGGTTTGCAGACCATTGGAAGTTTGTTGATGAAAACTGAAAACAGACGAGGCCCCAGTATGGAGCCTTGAGGGACCACAATGCAGATTACATTGGTAATTGAGACCATGCTGCCAGTTTTCACCATCTGTTTTCTGTTGTTCAGGTAATCTCTGAACAAAGCTAGAGCAGGGTATTCAAAGTCTAGCTTGAGTAGTTTGTTGGTTAATATGTCGGGTCAGCCAGATTGAAAGCTTTGGTCAGATCTATGAACACAGCACCCGTCACCAGGCCATTGTCTGTTGCATGATTGACAGCATCTATGAATCTGACCAGGGCTGTATCAGTGCCATAACACCTTCTGAACCCATGTTGTTCCTGTAAATTCAGTTATGTTGTTCAAGACAGTAAGTCAGTTTTTGTGCACTATTTTCTTTGCAGTTTAGCTAAACCTGATAATATAGAAATAGGGCAGTAGTTTTCAATAGCATCTTCTTCCTCTTCTTGTTTAGCAGGACAACTATAGCTGTTTTCCAAAGGTCGGGTATGATGTTGTTTATGAAACATAGGTTGAAGATTTTGTCTATGGGGGAGCTATGTGTGGGGGAAGCAAGCTTGAGGAACTTCAGAACCAATCCGTCTGATTCAGCTGACTTACCTATTTTTGAGGAGGTGATTAATTTAACAACTTCTAAACATGTAACCTTTTGAGATGGAAACTGGGCTGATTCAAGTTCTGCACTTCCTTAGTAGGTTTAAATCTGTGCTGTCCAGAGGGTCTGTATTTACTCAGATCGCAGAAGAAATCATTGAAGAGGTGTGCTATATTAGAAGGTTCTGCACAGCTGTCTCCATCCAGGTCAATTGAGATGGGTGAGGATTGCATTTTGGTGTTCAGTAAAGAGTTTATGGGCTGTCAAATTATTTTAGAGTAACCAAAATTCAAAGTTTGTTGTTTTTGTAAGTACTGACTTCTGACGTGATGTATGGCTTGTTTGCATTCCTTTCTTTGGTGTCTGTATGAATTCCAATCCGATACAAGTTTGGTTTGCTTGAACTTGTCCTAGGAGTCATCTGTTTTGCATATCTGAGTGAAAATATTGCATGTGAGCTAGTCAGATTTTGTGCTGAAGACACACAGTGTAGTAACACCGACCACTTTAAACAGTGAACAGAAATTCCTATATGAGACAAAGACTAGTAGCAGGAACAGTGATCAGTTACTTTTAGGTTAAGCAAGGATCTACAGTTACTATGTGATTGCACTCAGCACCATATGTAACAATACATAGACCCCTATGTAAGACTGAGACAGGGAACATGACAGTAATCAGTAGGGCAGTATTTTTAAATGATAAACATAGGCTTATATAGACCAACACCTATGACTTCTTTCTGTGACACAGACCAACAGCAGAATAATTGACAGCAGAATATTTAGGCACAGTTAACAACATACCTAATCACTAGAGGCTATGTCAAAACAGTTTATTTGTAGTAGTTGTCCAAACAGTGTAACCATGGTACAGTAGTTGTCCAGCAGAGAAAACAGTATTAAGTGACATATGCTCATATATTCATATCGCCTCATATTTACTGGAGCAGTGTCAGTGGCTCAGTAGGTAGCACACTTGCCTCTGAGGCAGGGAGATCAGAGGGCTGCAGGTTCAGTTCCTACATCTGGCATTTGGGTTAATATCCCAGTACTGACACTGTAGTGCAGCATGAGAGGGGTGCTGCACTTCTGAGGTGCCGTCTTTCAGATAAGATGTTAAACAGAGGTCCCATCCACCTGGATTGGTGGTAGTTCAGGTGGATGTTAAAGATCCCATGGCACTTATCGAAAAGAGTAGGGGAAATTTTTATTAAGAAATCATACAAACCAAAACAAAGGTAGAAACAGGGTACCATACAAACAAAATGAACAAGTTGTGAACAATAATAAGAGAAAAACCGAAAAAATCATGTAATAGGCACATCACTGTTGGTAATCCAAGACAAATTTCTCCACAGTTGCAGCAATTTGGTCAGAGATAGAATTTTCATTTCCTGAAATAAATGTGTCATAAGTCATGCAAAATTTTCTCAAAGAGCTCTATGTAAGAAATCTTCTTCTGATAAAAAGTAAAAAGACGTCTGGAATTCCAGATGTGCCATTTGATCACCACAAAAATAACATGCAAAGTACTTCTATCCCATTGTGTCCAGGAAAGTGGATAATCCCCATACATCAACCCAGGATAAGAAACCTGTCGGAAAATAGACATAGCAGTCTTCATATACAGAAAATTCCAAAACAAAAGAATATAGGAACAAGAAAAATGCAAATGATTAAGTGTTTTCAGTTGAAGCAGACACAAAGGCCTAGAACACATCCTCTCTTCCACCTTCTTATGTTTTTGATTAGCCTTAACATATAAACGTTCATGACAATTCAATCAATGAAAATCTTTCATTTTTTCAGGGATACATCGTTCTGCAACATAGTATTATAATGCCACTTGGGACACTTGTGGGCATTTGGGGTACAGGTCTGCCTCACGAAAATGAGCCTCAAGAACATGCGAATAAATTTGCTTTTTAGTTTTAGTGAACAACATAGCATGTGTAAGACCCCATAATCGGAATGTAATACAAATTTCAAGAAGATAATGCAAGGCCAGAGAATAGGTCTTAACCTGTTGCAGCTGACCTCCCATCCAATCATTATACCAGGGGGATATGGAAGAAGAAAAACTCAGGCACCAATAGTTAGTCGAAGACAAAAGCAAAGGCTTAAAATTAACTTGGAGGAACTGACAAAAAAAGAAAAGGATAGGATTAATCACATTTTGACCACCTTCCTTCAAATGTAAGTAAACAATATTCTGACATATAGGGTTCAGCCTGCTGCCCCAAAAGGTTTGAAAAAAAGACACAAAATTGTAGCTTCCCTAGATTTAGGGACAGGAAAATTTGCAATGAGAAATAAAAAGGTTGGAATAAGATAAGTTTTAATCAAATATACTTTTTTTTCAAAAATACATTTTCTGTCTATTCCAAGTTTGAATCTGAAGTTTCCCAAGTTGAATTTTGTTATCTCAACTTAAGATATCCATCTGGGGCCCCCAAAAATCCCAAGATACTGGAGATCCCCTTGGGTGAGTAAAATCCCACCACAGTAGTAGGAGAAGAATCCAGAGGACCCAAGAAGATCCCAGTACTCTTTAAAAGTTCAGACTAGTCCCAGAAAAGGTCCCAAAGGCAGTACAATGATGAACTGCAGCTTCAGCAGAAACAACATCCTTAGTTAAAACAATGAGGTCATCCACATAAGCCAAGGCAACATAAGCAACAACACAAGAAGGCAATCTGATAGGAGCTATCTTAGCCACTGAGTTCAAAAGCCTCAAAAGTGGGTCTATACTAAAGACATATAATAAACAGCTGAGGGACAACCCTGCCTAACCCCTTTTCGAATGGAAATATAGAGTCCCAGATGGCAATTGACACAGGGTCAGACCGTAGCAGTTCTATGTAATGATAGCAACCAAGTAATAAAAGTAAGATGGATACCGTAACCCTGCAAAGTGTACCACAAAAAGGAATGGTTAACATTATCAAAAGCTTGCTTCTGATCTAAGGGGAGAATTAACCCTTCTAAAGGTGAAGTACTGTGACAATCAAATATCTCATGTAACAACAGTAACAGGTCCGTGATAGAACCACCTGGGATCATACAGGATTGAGTTGGAGAAAGCAAATGTTGTGAAACCTGCAACAGTCTATTATTCAACATTTTCGCAAGTAATTTAAAATCAGTGTTAAGAAGACTGATCGGTCTCCAGTTAGAGATATGAGACTTGTCACCTTTTTTTATACAAAAATATAAGAATACCAATGGCCATGTCTAGTGGGATGTCATGGTGGTGTAAAAGATAGTTAAATACCTCAGTAAGTTCCACAAGAATCTCTTGCCCCAGCAGACCATACAACTCTGCAGAAAAAACATCTGGGCCAGGAGATGTATGGGGAGCTAGAGATTTAATGGTATCTAAAACTTATGATGTAGTGAATGGTGATATCAGGGCCACCAGAGAATCTGGGGACAAAGAGGGAATCTGGACATTTTGAAATAAGGGCTCAAAAGTGACAGGGACAGTAGTAGGACAACTGAACAGGGAAGCAGCATACTCTGAAACAATGTGAAGAAGGGTTTGAGGGGCAGAGTGTATGACACGCATAGAATCCCTCAGGGGTTGAAATGATTTTCCGTTTAAGGTGATCTTGATTATTAAGCAAAGGGCAATAACAGGAAAAGAACCTGAGGTGCAATATTTTTGTTTAAGATGCAGGCTGTCATTCTGGGCAGCATGATAGTGTAACATCTGCTGCTTCAGGAGGGAAAATTGGTCAAAAAAGTCATGAGTCGTAGTGTGGGAAAGCGAGACTAAATGTTACAATTGTTTTTGATTTCACAAATATGCAACGTAATCTGCAGAGTGAACAGATTTGCTGGCACTAATAAGCAGAGTCCGAAGGTCTGCCTTAGTTTCCAGCCACCTAATAATAGGACTGTCATGAAGAGAAAAAAGTGATTTTCTACGAGTCAAAAATAAACAATTTGTTGGCATAAAAAAGTCTGGTCCAAAATAGTAGAGTTCAATTTCCAATAACCAGGACCCATGGGATCCTCAGGAGTACCAATCATAAGAACCAAAGAACAAGGATCAGAGAATTCTATGGGGTGAACTGAAGCATGTGTAACAAGTAATGCCCTGGAAATAAACAAAAAATCAATACGAGTAGAGAGAGAGTGCCTTTATAGAAAGTCCTCTCTCTTTTACTACTATGGTCAAAAAGCACATCCTTTAAACCCGCTAAGCATGTAGTGGAAACCAGGGCAATCATATCCCCCAAAATTTTATCAGCCACGGTGAAAGACCCCTTATCTAGTTTGCTAGTTCCACAATTAAAATCCCCACCCCAAATAACATTGTGTGCAGTGTGTAAGAAGGACTGACAAAATGAAACATAGCCATACGCTCAGCCTTAGTCTGTGGGGCATAAATAGAAATGATATGAAAGGGCACATTCTGGTAGCAGAAACCAAGAGAAGTACCCTTCCGAACAAAGTCCAAGAGCTTCAGTACCTTCGGCTGAATGAGATGAAATAAAATTCCAACCCCAGAGCAGCTATCTAGACTGAGGGACCAATAGGAAACACTAGAGGTCCATTCCTTAGTGGCATGTTGGATTTCAGGAATGGTCTGTAGTCTGGTATCCTGTAAAAAGATGCCTTGAGGACGTGTATAAAATGAAAAACTGTCGCACTTCCTAAGAGATTTAATAGTATTGATGTTGGATGTCAAAAGGATAGGGAAGACAACAGGGTCATGAAGACTTATAGAGAAGAAGCATTAGCTGTGTTTTTCTTCTTGATCCTGCCTTTACAATGGGTGGGTTTGTGGGTGATACCAGTAGCCTCAGAAGGCTCCACCTCCCAAGCACATCCTGTGGGTGGGAGTCCACTGATGATGCAATGGACTCCCATCAGAGACTACATCTTCTCCTAAAACCTGAAATCTATTAGAGGTCGATGGCTGAGTAGGCGAGGGACCTTCCGTAGGTTGTGACCATGTCTGCCTCTTTATAGTAACCATCTTCCCACTCACTGGTTCAGGTAAAGGAAGGGGGTGGGGCATGGCAGAAAGGTGACTATCATCTCGAACCATCAGAGGCGGGTCCACCACTTTTAAGGGCTCAGGGTCCAACTGAGTGGCAGGAACAGTCAGGGGTGGAGGGGCTACAACTATTGGTGGCTCTTTAAGGGTCTTGCCAGGGAGTGTAGAACATGCAGCTGCCACAGAAGGGAGTCGGATACTCTCAGGGGCTGCTCCTAGTGGCAGTACAGGTGTATTCTTCTTAGTAAACTTCCTTTGAGCAGTGGATATCAAAAGTTGTTGTTCAGCTGAATCCAACAAAGCAGGTTGTTGGTGTGTTGCTTCAGGTCAAGCTGCATAAGCATGACCAACTGCCCCACACAAGTTACACCTCACAAAATTGTGACATTGGGCACTAGTATGACCAGACTCGTGACATATGGCACATTTCCGCAGGTCACAAACACTGCTAATATGACCCATTTGCACACATTTATAACAAGTTTTAGGCTGTCCTGGATAGAAAAGGACACCTCTATCTCCACCCAGAAAAAAAATATTTGGCAGGTCAGATCATAGAATTACCCAGATTCTCACCCCTCCATCCAGATACCTTCAGAGTCAAAAATTGCTTCGAGATGGCCAGTAACAGTGCAACGTTGCTTTAACAAAAAGAGGAGATCCGTAACACTAACCCCCTCATTTCTGAATAGGACAGTAATGGTTTTATGGGCTGGTCTAGTCAGGGGACAACCTCAAAGGTGCCCACAATGGAGTATTTTTATTTGGATGGTAACGTGCTCAGAATTTATCCAAACCACTTCCCAATTTAAAACTGATGTGAAAGGTGTTCTCCCAGAGACATGAATCAATGCATATAATTCAAAGACAGAAAACTGTAAGTAATCTTTTGAAATGTTTTCCCATATAGACCCTGTCAGGAAAGGTATCCAAACCACCTTATATATGCTTCTAATGGCTGCTATGGCATTTGGCAGGATAGGAAGTTTGTTGAAAGAAGGAAGCATAAGTTCTCTGATTATTCGAGGTGTCAGTATGGGTAAAGTCTCTTTCGTCACAACAGGGTGTTCCTGATAGTGGAGGGATATTCCTAGGGATATCAGACAAATCAGAAAGGTCACTCATACCATCACCAGAGCATCCTGGGAAAAGCCAGCAGGCTTATCAGTATGGGTGATAGGCAGGACAGGGCGCCAGACAATTCAAGGTCCGAGTCAGATGCAAATGAGAATGCACAGTCACAGATGAAACTGAAGAGGGCTGAACAGAAGAATCAGTAGGTAGTAACTTATTAGTAGAAAAATGCACCCAGAAGTGGGTGCAGAATCAGTACTTACTGCAGGAGCAACATACACAAAGCCAGAGACACACCAGGTATTTTAATAAGTGAAAACCAGGAAATCCACCGTAGAGTGTCAGGAGAGCGAACCCAGCCAGCCGCTGCAAGGGAGTTCTCAACTGACCACGGGCCTTTATAGGAACATCAGCCCAGCGGAATTTACTGGGAGTGCCATGCTTGAAGGTCCGATCCAAGGGAAGTTTGTACACTGAGGCAGAAAATGAAAAAACAGTAGCTGAATCCTGAGTAGCGGTCAAGCATAGACAGTGTGACATCCCAGGTGTGGCCTCAGAGGTGACAGCCTCAAGAGTGATAGCCTCGGTTTTAGTATCCATGGTAATATCGGGTGCCGGTGGTATAGCATTTGGGTTAGGCCTCTCTGTATTCACCATGGGGCAAGAGTGAAATCGATCAACCAACTCTCTTTTCCTGCATTGGTGTGCTGCGTCTTCAAGGAGCAACAATTGTTCTAGAGTCTGCTGTGTATCAGGAGTCGCAGACCGCTCGACCGCGGTCTGGTCAGAGAAAACCATAGGTCGGTCTCCAAAAGAATCATCCTCAGGTGAGGTACAATCCAGTTTTCCCTCTGATCAAGAAACAGTAGTAGCATCAAGCAAATCAGTAGCTGGGGAGGAGGCAACCTCCCCGACCTGCTGCACCTCCATCTCCACACTTGTCAGAACTGCAACTGGCTTGACCATCCTCTGACAACCAAAGGGTCCCCCTACTGTCGAGTAGGGAATTTTTATTAAATGGAGGTCTCCAGACAAGATACAAATCAATTCATAAAGCAAAAACAGAAACAAACATCAATTCAACTAATTATAACAATTCACCCATAAAGCAGAGCATTTAGGTTGACCATACTTTTTCTTATCATAGTTATATACTGTATGAATAGTATGTAATATATTGTAAAAAGTTCATCAAACAAAACAGTGCGTGTTGAGTAGACCAAAAGTTCTAGATTGCCAAATGTAAAATCGAATAATGAAGAAAACAAAAGTAACGTATCAGCAGGATACCTAGACCATTCACCCTTATTTGAACTGTACATTAAAGTCGTATAAGAAATTGAAGAAAACAAAGGTTCCTTCCATTTGTTTGCTAACCAGACCCAGAAAGGTTTAATATACGAGCAATCCAAAAAAAGGTGTTTCTGTGTTTCCAATTCTGAATTACAGAGTTCACGAGTACACCATCGTTCACATAATTGTTTGTGTTTATGTGTACTACCCACAGGCAATCTACCATGAGAGCTCAACCAAACGCTATCCCAAATAAAGGCCGGTATCCGTCCATGGGAGAGTAATTTTAAAATTATTTCTTGAGACCGGGGAGTTCAATCTGGAAAGATTAAGGGTTCCAAAAATCAGAGGAAACAATAGCATTGTATAATTGCTTTCGGGTCAATGTCTCCAAATTAGGTATAGTTAAGTTCCACTTTTTATTAAACAAAAACTCCTTACCATAATGTAGGAAAATTAGGATTCTAAACAAAGAAGTCCAATTAGCATTTTTCCAGAATGGTAAACCTTCAAAACCATAAATTTACATAAGGGACCAAGGCTTTAAACCAGGCCGTAACAGAGGACAAAATTACATGACAAAAACATACTAAGAAAAAGCTATTGGATGTATCATACCTACTCCACCTCTGACTAATAGGTCTATATGTAAATCCTCTTTTAATGGGGTTCAATCTACTTCCCCAGAAGGCCTGAAAAAAAACACTATATAAAGTTGTAAATACAGATGATGGGGGAGGAAACACATAACTTAAATACAAAAAAATTGGCAATATTAGAGTTTTAATTAGCAAAACTCTTTTACGCTTTGCTATTTGTTTCCCTTTCCAACGAGCCATGACGGATTGAGCAATATTAATTTTCTGGGACCAGTTGATATGCATCATGTCTATTTCACCAAACACAATTCCTAAAATGGTTATTGGAGCTTTTGAATATGAATTCCTGCAAGGGTGCCAGATTCAGGAATAGAGAGAGGCCAAAAGGAAACCTTTGCTCTTGCCATAATTAATTTTTGAACCCGAAACTTTAGAGAATAACTCCAAACCGTAGTAAACTGAGGTTCCTCTTGAGCGAGGTTAAGCATACCACCAAATCATCTCATGATGCCAAAATTTTAATTGGTGCAACATTATCTGCCAGCCGACACCTTCTAAACCACTATGAGCACACACCATACGAATAAAAATATCAATATAGAAAACATATAGTAAAGGGCTTAACGGCATCCTTGCCGAACTCTCTGAACTGCTATTGAGGCCACACCAACGTTAACATTAGGTATCAAGGAAGCAGAGTGATACAACAACCGTATCCAAGCAATGAATATTTTGGGAGACCATATGCTTTAAAACTGAAAACAGAAATTTGTGTGAAACACAATCAAATGCCTTTTCCTGATCCAGGCTAAGTAAATAACCTTGTACTGTACCTGTTTGAGATGCTGAGAAAAGTTCACGGATAATCAATAAATTATCATTCTGGGAGCGCCTGGTAAAGAACAGGTTTGATAGGGACTTAACAATGAATCCACTATCGGTGTAAGTCTACGTAATAAGATTTTACTTAAAATTTTTAAATCAGTGTTCAATAAACTTATTGTCCTCCAATTTCAAATCAGTTTTCAAGCCCTTTTATAAAGTAAAATAACTAATGCTTGATTCAAGGAAGGAGCCAACCTAGCTGATGACAACATATCGTAAACAAAGATGTCAAAATTGGGACTAAAGTAGTATGGAAGGTCTTATAAAAGCTACACCAAAACCATCTGTACCAGGAGCAGAGTCCGTGTTCAAAGAAAAATAGAATCTTTCACTCCGACTCAGAAATCATGTTCAACAGACGGGTACATTCTGCAGAATTTAAGTGAGGCAAGTGAAGGCTGTCTAGGTCTAACAATTCCAGTTGAATGTGATCATCTACACTATACAAGTTAGCTAAGTAATTAGTCACAACCTCCAATAAAGCAGCTGGAGACCGTGACTAGGTCTCCAGAATCAGATGTTAATTCCGTAATGACATGATTCGGCCACCTCTATTTTACAGTCATTAAATGGATCCAAGGCACCTTTATGCAATTTTAAACCAAACTTATGCTCAAAATCAAGGAGTTTAGCCTTATCATATCTGTATTGAAACATGAGTTGTTTCACATGTCCAATTTGAGCACTATAATTGAAACCTTCAGTTTCAGTTAGAGAAATTAGCTTTTGTAATTGCGATCGCAATCTTAGATATTCCAAATATTGTGAATTAATTTTCTTTTGGAAAATGATTGAAAAAACTTTCCAATCATGTTTAGAATCTTCCACCAGGAGCAACATCATCATAGACATCCAAGACTGATAATCTAGCATTAAATTCTAACCGCCAGGCTTTCTGAACAGATTCATCAGACAATAAGGAGTCATTCATTCTCCAAATATTCTTTTACAACGTGGAGCACCTTCCCAGGACATTTGTACTGTTAAAGATTTATGATCAGAAAATTCCCAGACCCTCAAGGTAGTCTTAATTATTTGTAAAGAAATAGAAAGAAAATAAAGTCTATAATGCTGATAACTGATTTTTAAAAATGTCCTACCCCATCAGAGTTAATGTCTGATAAGCATCCTTAAGCTGAGCCGTGTCTAGAATCTGATTCAATTTCTGAGAATCACAAAACAATTTAGTCGTCTTCATCCCTCTATCTTTGATATTAAGAACACAATTGAAATCACCAGCCCAAACAATTAAACGGGAAGTATACAAATAAGGGTGTATGTCATTCAGGAGCGCAACTCTCAAAGCTTTGGTCTGTGGGGCATATATATTAATCAAACGTAATCTTTCACTTCCAAAATTGATATCCAATAAAAGCGCATGCCCTGGGTAAATATCTACCATTTTAGATACCTTTAAGGCCGAATTCGTAAACAAAACCCCTACCCCTTCACAGAGATTTTCACCATTAGACCAAAAGGACAACCCTAATGACCAAAGATTACGTGGTCGCTGAACTTCATAACTGGTCTTCAACCTTGTATCCTGGAGACAGATAATATCATTAGGCAAATGTTGTAAACAAGACAAAGCTGTTACCATTTTTTATGGCTTTTATACTATTAACATTAAGTGTAGTTACTGTCAACGAGGTCATTATATGAAGGAAAAAAAGAGATACACCTGTAAACCCCATTTACACTAGGACCATCAAGAAACTTTAGACACTCACCGTCTCTGAGAATGCCTAGGAAAGTTTTCAGTCTTTCCTATATCACCGTCCTCCCCTTCCGAAAAGGTATCAGTAATCAATGAGGCCTTAGAAGAACGATCAGACTCATCACCCTCTGACTCTTCCTTTGAACCCAAAACTGCATAGCTATTACCCACTTTCCAAGACTCAGAAGTATCACTACTCGTAGGGGCCTTAGGCTCTTGTTGAGAGGGAACCAGTTTTCCTGACCTGTGACGTTTTTTTGCAGTCACTTTTTTAAAAGGGATGTCTTGGGATAAAGGGGGGGGCATATCAGAAGTCTCACCCTGATCCAAAGGAGCAAGAACACGAATAGTGGACTGGGAAACTTCCGAGGTACCTACTTCCAAAGGGAGTGATGGTGCACTGTTTTGTACAACCGTCAAAGCTGGACTATCTGGAACAGATGCTCTAACTGGACTAGAGTCAGCTTGTGGTGGGGGAGTATGGGAAGGTATAGGAAGAGCGCCAGAGGGCTTAGCTGAAACGGAATTATCATGCTGGGCATTTGTAATCAATTCTTCATGGGAGGGACAATTATCTCTATTGTGGGAAGCCCACGGGCATTTGGCATAGCCATGTCCGTCTGCTCACTAAATTGCATTTGAATAAATTCAAACAGCTAGCAGCTAAATGGCCAAATTCAAAACAGTGGGAGCAACGTGGAGTGTCACAAGCAGTATTCAAATGGGTTCTAGAACCGCATTTAAAACAGGCCTTAGGCTGACCAACATAAAACAAACTGCCTCTATCCTTCCCAAAAAAACTATTCGGAAGGTGCTGTGGTCCATTATTAGACTGAAATAATTTCATCTCATTTTCCAACCCCATTCCAAATTTGTTCACTATCCAGGATAGGAACCGGTTTGTCTAAATTTCACACCTCCTACTCAACCAAAAAGGATATCTTCTATATGAACTCCTTCATTATTGAAATAAAATAGTAATCAATTTTACTAAAGGTTTGGTAAGAGGGACTGCATAAAAAGGGGGCCAAAGAGGGGAGTTCTTAACTATCTGAAATACAGACCAAAATCGTTCCAAACCCCCAGAAGTTTTAAAGCTAATATCATAATTAGCATTTCCTAAATGTATTAATGCATAAATATCTGAAGACAGAAATTTCATTGAACCTTTTAATAACACTTTAGATATATAAAGCCTGTCCGGAAGGTCCTCTAAACCACCTTTATACAATAAACTCACAGCATTTCAACGAGGTGCAGGTTCTCCTTTGTTAGTAAATAAATCAGAAAGTTTAAAGCTAGTAGAGGGGAACATCTCCATGTACTTCAGAATTCAAGTTAGTAGTGGTGTGGGCAATCCGGACTTGGGAAAAGTTTAACAGAGCAAGCAGTAACGCAAGCTGGAGCTGTAACATTGGCCATAACAGGAATAACAGGTCTGGAAGTGTTAGGTTGTAAAGTACTAAAATCCAAAGAGGTGCTCAGGCTATTATACTTCTGTACTGTAACATCATTGGGATCAGGCACCCATTCTCCAGTAGGAGATTGTAACCATCCTGCCTCAGAAATAGCTCTTTCAGGAGACCAAGGGTGAGAAACTGAGGAGTCTAAAGAAGGACCCATAAATTGTACAGGAGAGACTTTGCCTTTAGCAAGGGATATAAGAGGAACAGACTGTTCACCAGAATTCTCAATTACTAGAGAAGCACTGTCCTCTCCCTTACTAATTTCTCCGTTAGGAATATTGCCAGTAGGAGCAGAACAGTCTTAGAAGCGTGTTTGATTATAGTTGCAGACATACCAAAATGCTTAACCTGATGCAAGGTGTCTGGCAAAGCGGTACTCTTAACAGTTTTAGTGAAAGCCGAGCGGAGCAATGATTTAGAGGCAGAAAGGACAGAAGGAAAATCACTTACTGCAGTCATACCCTGAGCATTTTCCACGGCAGTCGGAGCAAGAGGTGTAGTAGACAACTCCATTGCCTCACTAGACGTCGCACAAACCACTCACGACCCGGAAATACAGGGAGCTACAGTGGACAAACTTAGAGCGTCAGACCGCAACGCTTCAATTTCTTGTAAAAGCTTGCTTTACGCTCGTGCAGCTTTCCACATCAGCGTAGTACCTCCTGTAACAAACGCCTCTTTCGTGGACAAAACCTCAGCATAGTCCTCCGATAAACTGCTTGGTCAGACTGTGCAGGCACCTCAGGAGACACAATCTCAAGGGAGAAAAATTCTTCTGGCATAGATGCATCTTGAAGAACATTCTCAGTACATATCTCCTCTGGTGCAGGAGAGGAAGCCCACTCCCTCTGCTCTGACACATCCATCGACTCTGTAGGTTTGGGCATAGTGGCCATCTTGCGTCCATCCACCAAAGATTCCCCCACCACAGAGTAGGGGAATTTCCCCGGTGCCCTGGCCAGATTTCCCTCATTCACAAAAATACCACCAACAGCTTAATCTGGTTCAAGGTCAGTTGGCATTCATCTGTATCCCCCTTCCCCAGGTCGTGCCTGAAAATAGGCAGGATTTGTCTAGTTCACTTACCCGGTCAACAAAAACTAAATAAATAAATAAAATGTTCACTAGCAAATGACATGCAAGTGTTAGTAATTGGATTGGCCAGTCCCAGTTGCCAGTAACTGGAGAAGCCTATTTAATATTTGGGCAGGTGAGGGGTGGGCGGGAGTTAAAAAAATCCAGAGGCTTGTTTGTCAACCTCCAGTGTCTTGCTGGCTGGGTGCATTGTGGTGGCTGGTACAGGAGTTGCTCTACTGTGTGATCAGGCATTGAAAGTACATTGCAGGGGGTGGGTTGCAGAAAACTGCAATCACTGTAGCCCTATGACCCCTGGTGCACAGAGTCATTCCGCCGCCGGTTGTGATATGACTAAGAGAGCAGACGAGGGTTTTTAAAGGCAGCCATGGGATTTAAATGTTGGCATCTTCAGTTTGCAGCCTTTGGATAGTCTGTGTTGCTTAGTCAAGACCCCAGAAGCTTGTTTATGAGTATGAACTAGGCCTGGTGGAAAAGGTAAAGGATAATTACAAATCCATCTTTACTCATATTATTCATGAGTGGGGAGGGAACATACCGGTGGGACCACTGGTTGATTAGAAGGAAGCCCTTGTTTTAGAGAATAATATGAATCCTGATATGTTAAATAACTATTTTTCATCAGTTTTTAATGCTATGTCCAGGCAGGTGATTATGGATCAAGTTACCATGGGAGTAATCCCTTAAATCTTAACATACTCAATGTTAAGAATAGGTGTCAACAGTTGGATCCAAACAAAATCCTTGGTCCAGATAGAGTACATCCTAGAGTTCTGAGAGAGCTTGCTGTTGAATTAACATAACTTTTTACATTGGTTTTCCAGACATCCCTAAAACATGGGCAAGTTGTGAATAGCTGGAGAGAGGCCACAGTAGTACCTATTTTTAAGAAGGGTAGTAGAACAGAGTGTGGAAACTACAGACCAGTGAGCCTGACATCTGTGCTCAGCAAGGTACTATAAAGGAGACTCAAGGATGAGACTGAGAATACCCTTAACAAGATATCGGTGCAGGATGTGGCCAGCATGGCTGCAGGGTAGATCCTGTCAAACTAACCTGTTAACAATTTTATGAAAAATGTTGAGCACTTGATAGAGGCTTATAGTAGATATTATTTTATAGGTGGTTTCAGCAAGGTCTTTGATATGGTGCCAAATGAGACCTGATTGCGGGTCTTGTCAAGTAGGAAGCATCATAGCCTGGATAAATTCATTGTTAACCAGCAGGAGGCAGTAAGTGAAGATAAGGGGCAGTAAATCAAGGTGGGAACAAGGTGACTAGTGGGGTTCCTCTGGACTTTATTTTGAGCCTTGCCTCTTTAATCTGTATGTAACATCAATAAACTGTGGGAAGGAGTATATATGGCAACATTTGCTGATGATACAAAGCTTGGATCAGTGGTGCAGAATAGTATGGAAGTAGAAAGATTACAGGACAAGATAACAAAATTAGGACACTGTGCTACCAAATATAGGTTGGATTTTAACCTGGACAAATGTTCAATAATGCACCTGGGTAGAGGAAATGTAAGGGCAAAATATAATCAGTGGACATACAACATGAAGTAAAGAAAGGGATTTGGGAGTAATTATAACAGGTAATCTTAAACTTAACTTTCATAGTATTTACTTCCTGCTAAGTAGTTTTATTTATTTATTTAAATTTTGTTAACCAGGTGGACCCACTGAGCCCTGAAGGTCCCTTTTTCAAGGGTGAACTGGAGTTGGTTACATAAAGGAAAAACAATTGCTGATACAGTACATAAGGGAACAAGCCACTAGCTGTTTACAGATATGACAATACACCATTAGGGAAATCATACAGTAATTACTAGACAGTTCAATATACAATCACAAAAAAAACGGAGATTGAATTAATTCCATTTGGTTTTTATTCAGATTCCTCAGATTGTTTCTGTACATATAGTAGTTTTATTATACACTGACACATTATTGAACTCTGAACATATCAGGATGCATGGTCTCATTTACTTGTGGGTCTTTGACAAATTGTTAGTTTATTTGGCTCTTATATTGACAATTGCTATTATCATTTATAAAATCCTGTTACAGCACTGAAGGCCTTAAGGTTTATGTATTTAAGTTAGTATTTAATGTATCGGTTTTACTTGTCATTGGACTGGATTCTCAAAACACACTGGAACATTCAAAATTTATATTAGTGGAACTCTCTACGTGAAGTGTTCTTAACTTGTTCTGAGAATATTTGACCTTGAAAGGCTCCTGAGCTAAACATGTATTTAAAATGAGTGCTGAATCCAAAGGTTTCACTTTTCATGTGACTGGATTCTCATACACACTAGGACATTCATAATTTATGTTAATGAAGCTGTCTGCTCAAAGTGTTCTTATCTTATTTTGGTAACATTTGATATTGAAAGACTCTCAGCTTAAGGCAAAGGGGCTATAAAGTCTCTCTCTGATGCAAACTTCAGTTATGGTTTAATTGAGTATTTTAAACCAATGAGAATTATTTCTGGGTTTTTATGCATGATCTGGGTGTTAACAGTATGTGATTTTCTGAGTGACTGTCATAAACTTCTAAGGAAGGACTTGGTTGGTCCAAAAGCTAAAGTACTGTATTCTTTTGTAACATCTTTGTTGATCAATAAAAGGTATCAGACCATTTCCTTCTGGATCTGTTCTTATAAGGACCAATATGGCAACTAAACAATTTGTCTGTCTTAAAAGGAATTGTCAGGTAATGGCTAAGAGGGTTAGGGAGTGCTGGGGTGTATTCCAAGACACATAGAGAGCAGAGATAGTAGGTAGAGAGTGCTCCTGACATCTTTGGTGAGGCCCTATATGGAGTACTGTCCACTATTTACTGCACAAAGCTCGAAAACAGATACCGTACTTCTGGAGGGGACTCAAAGAAGGTCCACCAGGATGGTTAGGACAGTGAAGCATTTGAATTATGGGGAGAGACTAGAATCATTGGACATGTACTCTCTGGATTATAGAAGAACGAGAGTGGCTATGTGTCTAGTTTATGGTGCTTTTGAGAATAATGACTTATGGGAATGTCTTGAACTCGAGTTGAAGGAGTGCAACCATAATATGAGAGCACACCCCTCGCTGCTAAGAGGAGAGATATACATACCACACTGAGAGAAGAGCTGTATGGTTTAACCAGAGTGTGGTGGATAGATGGAATGGACTCCCATTTGAGGTGGTTGAAGTAGAAATATGAAAGAGTTCACAGCCAGATTAGATGATTACTGTTTAAAAAATAAAGTATTTGGTTATTCCCATTGTGTAAAGGGTGAACTGTAAAAATGGGTGCATGCCTAATTTTGCTCATTCCTATGAAACCTATGACTGCCTTAAATTGTTCAGGCTGGGAGCATGACTGGTTGCTGCAGCCTGTTGAACCACATGCAAAGCCTTTAAAGTATAATTGAAGCAGAGCACAGTAATCATACCATAAGACCAGTAGGAGTGGATATCAGATGGTAGAAAATAACATACTCAATGGTAAGGTCTTAGAATGTCACACCCACTCAAATACAAATGTAAGCCATGGACTACATGGTGTATACCTTCCTACATTCATGCTTGCCACAGACAGTATAAATGGCACAGACATGGATTATGGCAACATGCTCTTTGGTACATAGAACACCCTGGCTTGAAGTACTATATGCACCAAGAAACAGGACATATAGGTTCAACCTGGCACAGCACCTACTGTAGTGCATACAATAATCACTTATCTATGAGATATTGCACACCTTAGGTGGTTATGGCAAACAGCAGGGTTCCCAGATCTATAGTGATTCCTGCATTGCATAGGGAAATTGAGACATTTACAGGGAATGTGGTCCCTTAGACACGCATTGGTCACACAGGACAATACAGCATTTCAGCTTCCATAGGAAAGTGTATTGGAAAAC
Source organism: Neoceratodus forsteri (assembly GCA_016271365.2). NCBI lineage: Eukaryota > Metazoa > Chordata > Ceratodontiformes > Ceratodontidae > Neoceratodus > Neoceratodus forsteri. Next base: position 107,939,985 of record CM057456.1, on the reverse strand, counting down.
ATAGGTACGTTGTCCTGGAGTCTCAGAGAAAACAACAAAGCAGTCCAGGAGCACTGAAACAGTACTTCACACCTGAAACTGCAGCAACCATACATATTACTGATTGTACTCACTTGCCCTTGGCGTGTTGCCACTGTCAACCATTGCCACTGCAGCTGCAGGCACTGTGGCTCCTTTTGGCTCAGGTCACTGCGCTTGTGGTGGTACTGGTCAATTATCCAATCAATGCCCCTCCTACAGGCCAGAAGCTGTAATACAGATACCCAAACCTAACACCTGGGCCTTTCTGATGCCTCAACCCTTCCCCAGTAGCAGCAGCTCCTCCCTGGCCATGACCAGACTGATTGGGTTGGCCAGCTAGATGGCTTACTACCTTTTGTCCCTCTGGCTGGCCCTCCTCCTCCTCCTCCTGTGCCTGTAAGACATAGTTTGGCTGCTTCTGCCAATGTCCCCTCACTTCCACAGCTGCTCCCATGATTGGCTTGATTCTACTGAGTAGGCTGAGCATTAGTGCAGTACATGTGACATGTGTACAGTGCTATAATAATTTTGCACAATAAGCATGGTTCTATGTGTGGGCTGTGTGAGCCACATCTGGACAGCAATGTGATCTCAAGCAGATGCTGTGCATTTGCAGCACCATGCTGCACATGCGCAATGGCATAGTGCAACATCATAGCACAAACACCTGCATAGCACTGTGATGATGAGTGATTTTGCTAACAGGCAACATTGAACCACTGCATGCAAATGACCTAATTGATATTTTGCTTGTCATCATTGGAACATTTTCAGTCCTATGCATATCTGATTGTGCCTGGAACATATAAGAGGAGCAGCCAACACCACACATCTTTCATAAAATCACTGCAGGAGGCAGGAGGTAAGTGTATATTGAAATGGCATGAAAACTGGGACGGGGTGTTCATTGCTGTATGTTTATGCCATTTGCACAACTGCCTGTAATTTTATCTCCTCATGACCTCAAGTCTGTCATGCGCAACTATCAGGATGAAGGAAGTATAGCTATAGCCTCACTTCTCTGGGGATGAGGTCATGGCACTGGTGCAGGCCTGTATAATCAGACAGGACCTCATGGGCTACTGTAGGGGATGAGGGACTAGGTAGCTGTAGCATGATGTGAGGTCACAGAGGTAGTGACTGCTGCAGGAGGAAGGGACAGGATAGTAAAGGGAGGAAAATAAGCAGTCATAATATCTAAAATGTTGCACATACTGTAGGACTTCATGGCTAAAGCATGATTCTGCTTCCTGCCATGGGTGGTGGTCTATTACAGCAGAGCTCCAACCCCTGCCAAGGAACATATGGCAGGCAATGTGCTGGCCATGACCATCACTGTGGTCCCTGGTGGTGGCTATAAGAGCCAGATGGAACCACCACAAACATGTAAGTGACTGAAGTAGCCCCATCACTATGACGTGATCTGCTGGCAGGGGCATACACCAATAGTGGCATGTTTTGCATGCATGGTATTGGTGTGGAGTACAAGGCTTGCTGATGTGGGCCACAGCTGGCTCAGTACTAGAAGGCAAACACAGGATGTCTTGCACACTCTGTGTTCTGTGGACGCTTCTACAGTAGCCCTATATATGCATCTTGCATGTCCCTGCATGGGCCACAGTACATCTCGTATATGGACCCTCACTGCTACATGCACTGTCTATAGTGGTGTATGTGTTGTATGGTTTACACAGTAGGGGGGTAGGTCACCTGGTGGTATCTAGGTATCCAGGCTGTGTGACCATCTGCATGAAAACCCCTAGTGTGCCACATGGGTGTTGTATACTGTGTGATCGCTGATGATGAGTGGTGTGTGTGATGTGTACAGCACTGGGGATGTATGGGCCCTGCACTGCATGGGTGTAATTTGTTTGACTATACGCAGTACACAGAACTTGTATGCTGGCATTGTCCACCCACTGGTACATGCATTACTCAGCAATGTCCCTCTCTTTTCTCAACATCCCCAGTCCCCTGTGCTGAACAACATAGATGAGGATGCACCAAGGCCTTCAGATGGTTGCTGCCCATGTGTCTAACACCTGAAGGTGTGGTGAAGGACAAAATGGAGTGTGAAATGGAGACATTTGTGGAGGAAACAGGGCAGCAGTAGGAGAGTTCAAGCAGCTCTGAAACTACCTAGGGGTTGGATGGCACAGGGGCTGCCGGCAAGCCTCCACCACAATAGTGCTGCCTGTCATCACTGCCCTTTCTTGACACCCTGCCAATAGAGCCCAGCCACCTCCCTCCCTGGCACAGCCTCCACTGTACTGCCCCTAGTTTCTCCCCGGTATAGCCACTGCTGTGCAGCACCATGCCACTGTTTCCAGTTCAGCCTCCCGCTTTGCTGTCCCAGGCCACTTCCCCTTGTACAGCCCCTGCTGTGCTGCCCCAGCTCACTGTCCCTGGCAGAGCCTATGTTGTTCTGGTCCAGCTTACTCTCCTCAGCACTGCCCCTGCTATGCCACCCTGACCACTCTCCCAGGTATAGCACCAGCCCACACAGCTGGCAACGGAGCAGTCTGACTCTGTCCCCTTGAACAGTCCATGCTGGCAGCAGTTGGCAGCTAATGGTTGCCATGGGGGCTCAGGAGGTCCTACAGGCCAAGACTGGCTCCATGCAGATCATACAGCAAGCCCATTAGCAGCACACTGAAGTTCACCATGTGAAGCACATGGCAGTCTTAGACACAGGCATCAATAAACTGTAGCAATCCCTGTCAGCCAGCTTGGACACTTTTTTTTTTTGAGAGATAGGAGCATTCCCTTGCTGCTGATTTTAGTGGAGTGGACACTGCTGTGTTAGAGGCTGTTCCTTTGGTCTTAAGTGATGCAGGTGCCACCCACAGTGCTGACTGAGCAAGTACAGTGAGTTTCAATCAATGATAGACACCCTGGGGTGTGTCCACCCCATGTTAGACCCCTCAGCATGTGTCTGCCTCCCAAAGTGTGGGGTGTGGCTTCATGTCCATGGGCAGCTCAAGCCATCCCCAAATCTGTCCCCATATCGTGGACATTACCCTGCCCCTGCTGCTCAACAGGTTACATTGCTCATGAAAGTCTCATGTTTGTTTTGGGGCATGGGCTACACCTAGTGGTGCCTTTATGTCCTTTGCACTATCCTATGTCTGCCACCGTCTGCGCCTCCCCACCCAACCCTGGTTGTCACTGAACCATGTCTCCCACTTGCCACCCCCCACACACATACACACACATGGATTGCTCTATTTTTATTTCTTTTTTTAATTTAGTAAATTTTATTAAGACGTTTTTGCATATAATGCAATACAAAAATATACAGAAGTGTGAAAAAAGACTAACAGTTAAACACGAAAAGCCCAGCTGCTGGCACCCCCTTCCCCCATATGTTACAAGTGTTAAAGACAGGAATAAAATACATTTCTTGAAGGACAGGTATACACAGATTCAGCAAATGAAAAGGACATTATACTAGGGTGAACAACCTGGCATCCATCAACTCTATTTTCTTTTCAAGCACCTTTCCTCTCCTTGCCTGGATGACTCTGACTTTTGTTTTCAAGCCCCATCCCCCCATTTGTATGGCTGCTTTTTATTTTGCCCTACTCTGAGGCATTTATTTCCACAACATTTATGTTGTTTCTGTATTGCTTTTTTGGGTGCACATTAAGTAATATATTTTGTTAAACCATTACTGTCTCTTGTGTGCTCTGTACTCCCTGTCTGGATTCAAGGAGTTCTACTATGAGATACCTTGGTTTAATGTCTCATCTGAAAGGCGGCACCTCAAGTGCAGCACCTCTCATGCTGCACTACAGTGTCCGACTGGGATATTAACCTAAGTGCCATATGGGGAACTGAACCCACAGCCGCCTGATCTCCTAGCCTCAGAGGTGAGTGTGCTACCTGCTGAGCCACTGACACTGACGATATTATGCTTTTGAATTTCTAAATAAAAATCCCTACTCTTTTCAAGAAGTACCATGGGATCTTTAATGTTCACCTGAACAACCAACAGATCAGGCAGTCGGGACCTCAAGTTTAACATCTCATCCAAAAGATGGCACCTCTGCGAGTAGCACCCTTTATGCTGCACTACAATGTCAGGATTGGGATTTAACCCAAGTTTCTGGTGTCAAAGTAGAGCCCACAACATTTCAGTCTGCTAGCCTCAGAGACAAATGTACAACCTGCTGAGCCATTTACACTGCATAATAAAATGTCTTGCTTAAATTACTAAATCACTATATTTTGGTGTATATTACTATGTTAATGTGTACTGTACAATATTTATCTTGCTGTATTATATTTTGACGATGGTTTAAGATTTGTATTTTAAATATGAGCAGATCTGGTGATAACCCATATTTGGATCCTATTGGAAATTATCCTTTGCTCAAATGGGCATTCCTTTTCTTTGATTTTTATGAATAAATTTACTTACTACTACTACTACAGCTATTTATGTTACTATGTTCAATGATACGTTTTGGTTGAGAATGAAGATAAGGCTACAGGAGGCAGAATTAATATCAGCTTGGACACAGGCATGCAAGCAGCAGAAGAATCCAGCCAGACATGAGAAAGGCATGTGGTTTTCAATATGCTAAACCACTAGTGTGCTTAAAGCCTGAAGACCAGGGCAGAGGCAAGGAGAGCCAGAAAGAAAGTGAACACAAAAAAGGGACCAGGAACAGAGGGGAAGAGATAGTGGACTAAGTGATAATAATGATGAAAATTATTTCTTTCAAGTCTGCCATCGCTAGATGCCAGAAAACAGGAGACTTTATTTTTGAGCAAAGGGGGGAGGGGGGTGGTCATGACTACAGTCCAAATAAACCTATGTCAGTTTTTTTTCCTTTTTACATTTTTTCATGTTTTTTGTGCCCCCGATTTTCACCCATCCCCTTACTCGGTGCATGCATGCACGTGTGGAGGCACGTGCACGCTGTGGTCTGAGACACCCTCCCAACTTGCCACCCCCTTCTGCCTGTGTGTTCACCTGACCTCCATCCAGAGGCAGCTAAACAATGGGGGGATGCAACAACCTCCCTGGGAGAGGAGAGCTGCCATTAGGCTGCTTGATCCTGCTCCCACCCTCCCCCACTGTGCCGGCACCCTGACGACCCAAGGTTGTTCCCAAACCTGGGTCGCCAGCGTAGTGAATATGTCAGGTTTGAAAAAAAAACATACTGAGTATCACCACTAACAATGGAGTTTGCAGTAGGGCTCAGAGAATCAATGTCCATGGACTGGGATAAAAGCATAGCCACGTAGACTATAGCAGAGGTTGCTGACCCCAGCAGGTTGTTGAGTAAGTAAGAACAACCAATACTGTATTTGTTGTTTGAGTGTGTGAATGCTGACCCCTCCTCCAATGTGGAGCAGAGAATGAAACAACCACAACCCTACAGCACTGGTGATTGTATTGCTGTCACCTCTGTGGTGGAAATACAACTTACCCTACTAATGAAATAGGAGGACTGTAGGTAGGATTGCAAGTCAAACTGTATAACTGGTTAGCAGGGCATTACAGCCTATGTGGTCTCCTAGCTACTTAGTTGCAGGCTTAGAGCCAGCCCAATTAAAGCAATGTGTCATATTCTGAAAAGATTTCTGCTGTGCTGTATAGTGCAGTAGTTTGTACAGTTGGCGTAGGACTGACTGATCTTCAGAAACCCATTCATTGGGTTGACGTGGCTTGTCTAGCTTCACAAATGTAAGTGTTCAAGACTTCAAGAAAGGCAGGAGACAACCTACCACTTTGTTCATACCCTGTCAGTTGGTTTACCAGCAACATGGTGTCTGACAGTGTGTCTAGGGCACAAATTACATATGGAAACAGAGCAATTAGGGAGAGCAGAATCTTTTAATCTCAGGCTGGATCCATTTCTCAAGGAGAATAATATTGCTGGATGTAGCATTTAAATCAGTTGGAAAGGAAGGGCAAAGACAATCACTTGGCCCAATTATTATGCCAGGAAGAAGATGAACATTGGACCTTGACTCAGAGGTCCCTGCCACAGATGTTTTTTCACCCACAGTGCCAAAGTCCATACAACTAACTGATAGCAGTATTTCACATAATATAGTACTGAATGCTGCGGCTACATAGACTGTGAGAGATAATCATGGAACAAACCATGTATTTTTCAGGGTAGTATTTGCTATAGAAACAGAAAATTGTTGGCAGTAAGGGACTCTTAGGCCCACCCACTATGACCAAATGTTCCCTGCCTATTGTACCTCCACAGACGCTAACTAGTCTCTGGGGTCCCTCCCTGTTTCTGTAATATGCTTCTGTGTCTATTTTATGAATGATGGAAGCCATCTACTGTTATAGCCTCCACAACTTCGACTGGCAGTAGGATCAATGCTTCTACCACCATTTCTAAGAAGAAGTATTTCCTCACATCCTTCCTAAAATTTCCCCCACATCTAATTTCATGCATGCCCCCTAATCATGGAGCTCACCATCTTCTTGAATGGACTCCCTGCCTACACTCTATTTACCTCTGTGAGGTATTTGAAGATCTTGATCATTTCACTCCTCACTCTCCAGTCCTCCAAAGTGTACATATTAAAGAGCTGGTGGAATCAAAACAGAGAGTAAAATTATACAAATTTTGAGACATAATTAGTTGTACCTTCATATTGCTGAAGTATTTTTATTTTTCCTTTTGCTCATCATAAAGTTTTTTATGTGGTAATAATGGGCCCTATTCTCCATGGTGCGGAGTGGCTATGCACCACATATTTGGGGCATGTAGGCACTCCATGGCTGCCACACCCCCTGCACCCACTTCTCCATGGTAGCACTGGGCTGTTCTGCACAGGATTCCCTGTCTAGCTGGAGAGCTCTGCATGTGGGCAGTCCAGGAGAAAGTGCAAGAGGCATGGCCGCACTCCATGCCATTCAAGAAGGTTGGTGTGATGTGCCTGGGGGGCCGCCGGCTATGCCAACATGACCCAGATGTAGCCGGTATGTGCCCCCTCGGGATGCCACCACCAGCCACAGCAGAGATGTAGGGCACAGAGAACCCCCAAAATGCCACCCCAGCCCTAGGGTACAACATGTAGGGCCGAGGGTGGCCGATTTGGCACCCATCTGCCCTGATACTTTGGCCATACCACTGCCACCTGACTAGTGTGGTGCCCCAGAGGCGACGGGATCCAGTGGTAGACAGGGTCCAGGACTCTCACCAGATGCCTGCCCGTGTTTGTGGAAGAGCTCCTGTGCACCTGCATGCTGGGGGAGTGGAGCCCAGAAGGGGGCATATGGTGGCCAGTGGACATGAATACAGCCACCATGCATCATTCCATGGATGTAGGGTTTCACAGGTGGGATAGCACTCCAGTGTGCCCCCCTTTGAGAATTTCCACTGTGTTGGATGTCTGGAATAGCTCTTAGTCTGGCAGCTGACATATTTATCTTTAGTCTCCCACTACATCATTAGCATTGTAATCTTATCAACAATTACATCACAAGTCACTGAGATGGCTGGTACTGAGTGACTGTTCCTAAACAGCAATGATGTCACAGTCAGTGAGATCACAATGCTAACGATGCAATGGATGGGAAAGAGGTAGATATGTCAGCTGCTAGCACAATACTGTTCCACACAGCACACCTACTAACATTAAGTACACATTATTCTAATTAACCAAAGGAAAATAAAATGTACCTCAGATATAAAGGTAATGATTCACTGCTTTTAAAACTATTATTAGTTTTAGGCAGTACACTAGCTCTTTAAGATCCCTAGTCTCCAATTATAGGGCTTCCTTGCAGACCCTTCACTTTCTCTGAACTGTTTCCACCACCTCTCTTCATCCTTTCTGAGATGGGGCCTCCAAAACTGGACAAAATATTAAAGGTGGGTATGTACAAGAGGGCAGTGCAGTGGCAGCACCACCTGTTTCTTTCTGCTGGTAACACCTCCATATACACCCCAGCATCCCACTAGCCCTGTCCCTGGCCTTCTTACACTGTGCTGCCACCTACAGTACCTTGAGGTCTTCTGAAATCATTTCCCAAGGACCCTTTCCTGCCTAGTGACTACATGCCAACACCTCCTCATATCTTATACTCTAAGAGGGTTTCATGTGCCCTAAGTACATGATTTTGCTTTTTGGCATTGAACCCTGACTCAGTTCAGTTCAGTTGTATTGGCAGAAAAGGTCCATTGAGCAGGCTCATTTACAAGGATGTCCTGATAAAATTAATAATGTCACAATATGAACACACAAAATCAACAAAATTAGCAAAGTATGTACAGATAATTACAGGTTATACAGCAGTCATAGACTACGAATGAAAGAGGTACAGTGAGTATACAGGTATTTCCATATAACACAAGATTGGTTGGCAACACTGGGCAAGAATGCATTGGTTAGCAGGTCTCAATTGAGTATTATCATCATGCAATATGTACTGTAGGTAATGAGAGGTGTTTAGGTGATTAGCAGATAGAGAGTACTATGTTGGGGTGGTAGTTAAATAGAAGGACTGAGGGTGGAGTTTCCAGGGCCATGGGCATTTGTGTTACCAAGGAGAACAGACTGGGTGGGGGAAGCTAATACATGTGGAAGGAAGCAGTGGAATAAGAAATGGATAGGAGAGGCTGAGAAAGGAGGCAGACAGGGTGGGGATAAGAAGGGGGTGTGGTGAAAGGGTAGATGATAAAGGCAGGGGACAGGTGGGAGCAGGAGTAGGGAGGGCGGAGATGGATGGATGACCCGAGTATCAGGTAGGGGAGAGGCAAAATAGTGAGTGTGACGTGGGGGATAGTGGTGGTGGGAGTGGAATCAGGAGCCTTGAAGGGGCCATGGAAGGCCAGACAAATTCATTTCTGAAGTGCCATGCCTATGACCTCCCCTCTAGTATCTTTTAATCCCTGTGCATTGTCTCCGTTCCCTCCTAGGTGTCCACCCTATTGTAAATCTTGACATCATTTTCAAAAGATAAACCTTCCCATCCAGTTCCTCTGTTATGTGCCCTGTGAAGATGTTGAAGAGGACTGGTCCCAGCACTAAACCCTGCTGTATCCCACTGGTCACCCCCATCCCCTCCTTTTAGTGTGGTGTTTCTACAATTACCCTCTTCCTCCTATCTATTTAGACAGTTGTAGATCCAATTTAGTTTAAGCCCCTACTCAAATTGGTCAGCTTTCTAATCAGCCTTCTGTGTGGCACAGTGTCAAAGGCCTTGCTGAATTCTTTATTTGCTATGTACACTGCCATGACTTGGTCTAGTTTCCTGGTCATTCAGTCAAAGAAATCTATTAGGTTCATTTGGCATGATTTCTTCCTGTGAATCAGTGATGCCTATAGTTTTGCAGGCCACTGGCTTCTAGGTAATCAACCAGTCTCTCTTTTAACAGGATTTCCATTAGTTTCCTCACTACTGAGATCAGGCTGACAAACCTGTTGTTGGTAGATTCCTCACAGCTGCTACGCATGCAGAGGGGCCACATCAGCCCTTTCCTACTCCTCTTGACCCAGTCTTGTTTCCAGTGAGCTGTTGAACAAGCTCAACAGTGATCAGCTAGCACTTCCTCAACTCCCTCAGTACCCTAGGTTTTTCCTATCTGGTCCCATAGCCTTATCTTCTTTCACATTTGCTAGTCCTTTATGTAGTCTTTCCTCTGAAAATGATCTAGTGTCCATCCCTTCCCCACATCTGTTCTTACTTCTCTATGGTGGCCTGTCTCCTCTTTCCTCTATGGTGAAGACTGAGCAAAAGCACTCTGATCAGAATGTTAAAGAGCAGCTGACACATCCATAAGAACTTTAGCAAAACATAATATTTAGGCACAGTTCAGCTTGTATTTCACATTAGTTCAATATTTCTCATCCTCATTATTTATCACTGAGGCCATTTCCATTAAAACACGATCTTTGCTCTTGAAGAGTTCCTCTACTCCTTTTGCTTTCTCCCTACCTGAGGTCATAATGCACTGCTTGTGATATCACAGTTACTCCCATGGCAATGGAATGTGATGTCACAACAGAGGATTATAAACTGAAGTAGGAAATAAGCTATTGAGGCAGATGAACTCCAAGGGATAAATATCAGGTATTCATGTAAATTTTGTCAGTAATACAGAATGTGTAGGAGAACTGCATAGAATATATGTGGAGTGCAAGCTGATTTGTACCTAAGCGTTTAGATTTTAAAAGTTTTCTTTGAAGTGTCAGCAGCTCTTTAACTTTTACTTGGTCTTCATCAGCACAGTCTCAGCTTTCAACACTTCTTATCCTCACTATCCCACCCCTAGAGTTTTTCTTCTCGCTGACATACCACATAAAAGTCTTATCCCCCTACCTTTTTTCTCATGCAATCCTTTTCTCTGCTTGGGTTTTATCTCTCATAACCACCTTTCCTGTTTCCTTCTGCCTGGCTTGGTATACTTCCTGTCATCTTTTCTTTGAGTTTCTTTATACCTTTTGAATGCTGCCCTGTTTTCTTATATCACCTTTGCCACCTCTTTGGAGAACCATATGGTCTCTTTTACCCATTGCCATTTCTTACATCTGGATAACCATAATGTTCTTCTTTTCTCACTGTTTCTTGTATTTTTCATGCAGAGGATTATCGCCCTAATGATTCCCTCCCTTATTCCTATCCACTGAACCTCAGCATCCCCTGGATATCCCCCAAAGCATTTTCTGAGGTAGTCTTGCTTTGGTCCAAATAGCTGTTTTTAGATTATGCTGAGCTGGAGCATTGCCGACTTGAATCAGCTTGCTCTGCTCTGATCTCACCTCCTCCCTTTTCTTTATATGCTGTGACTATGCAGCATTCCTGAGGGCCTTCAGGAGTTTTGGGAGCATTTCCTGTGGAGGGATTCATGAATAGAAGTACATCAGAGCAGGAGAATCAGCATTTTTACATGCTTACAAAAAACGCCTGTACCAGTGCACTCCACTACATGTATCCAACATACCTGGGGACATGTGTTGCTGCATCAGAGTGTCTTGCGATGTTCCATCATCTCTTTACTCTGCTGGATCTACACTGGTGCAACGGATCTGCAGCGCTGGCACTGATGTGGATCCAGCAGTGTAAAAGCCCCTTATGGTAAGTGTATAAATGAAAGCGTGTCAACATGACTGATGGTGTGATAACGCATGTAAATTTTGAAGGAGTGGAAGGTGTATCCAGGGACAAAGGTCCAGATTCTGTGCTGTTCTTACAGTGGTCATGTAATCCTGACATGGAAATCCATTCAATAGCCTTGCTAGAGAGAAAGAGAAAGAGAATGAGAAAGAGAAAGAGAGAGAGAGAGAGAGAGAGAGAGAGAGAGAGAGAGAATATGAATATACTGTATGTGTGTGTATGGGGGAAGGGAGCCAGGTGTACCAAACAACATGTAGCCCTGAAGATGAAGATGCCATGTCATGATAGAGTAGATCTTAAATAAGTTTTCATACAAAAAAAAGACAACAATATAAATAATAGCATGACAAACCCCACAGTTGAAAACGTGTTCAAAGTTTTAAACCAAAGAAAAAATTATCACAAACAAATTTGTTACTGCCAGAACAGTCATATCACATTTCCATCTCTTCCTTAGTTTATGCTGAGTCTCACATCAGTTTCACCATCCAAAAAGTCACAAAAAATCTAGCATGCTAATGTGTGGCTAATACCAGGATTAGTATCATTTTATTAACTCACAGTATCCTATTAACAGATTTCATATCAAAGGCTCAACTACATCAATCAAGTGATGCATTGTGGTAGAGTGTGATGCACATAATCCACTGATCAGGTTTCAAGGGTTTTAGGGAGGAAATTTGTGCCAGCCTGCCAGCACAGTGCTAGCACTACAGCTTGAGGCACTGAAGACCCTGGTTTGGAAACAAGCTAGGTGCACCAGATGGCCGGGCCAGGGGAAGTTGGACAAGTGTCTCAGGTACAGCTATCCACCCTGGGTGGGAGGGTCATTGGTGCCCAGCATTCGGGTAACTCCCAGTGAGGCTGGGAGGTAGCAGTGGGCAAGTGAGGGGCATGCATGGGAGCACACATGCCTGCATGCTGACATCACTGCTTGTCCGCATCTGGGGGAATTGACACAGGTAAAACCCTGTGCAACAGTACAGAGTGAGGCTCTCCACCCTTCCCCCCAATCCAATGATGTTGGAACATAAGTTTCAGTCAGGGAAAACAGATTGATCTTGGTCCTTCCTTGGAAGCCCTGCTGTAGGTAGTAAGCTATGGGCCTCCAGTCCAGGCTGCTGCTGGAGGATGCTGGTGGGGGAAGGCTGGAGAACTGAGTCCTGGTATATCCCTGGCTGCAGCACAGATCACAAACAGAAATGAAAAAAAAAGAGTAAATCTAGTGCATCAAATATGGATCCATCTTCATCAGAAAGGTGTGCAAGGAAGATGTATAGCAGCTCAGCGATGTTTGTTTACAAATGTTGTGGCAGCCACACAAAAGTAACGTGGTTTAGAAAAAACCCACAGATTAATATATTAGTGAATGACTTTCAGCTCACCACCTCTTTTTGATGACTGACAGTAAGACGTGGTGTTCATGAATTTACTAGTTCTATTTCAAGTGGAAGAACTACATAACTTGAAAGCACATTGCACCATTCTACGTCTGTGAATGAGTAAGGGTAACCTCAGGGTTGAGGTATAAATCACAAAGCAGTCCAGGTTTATTGAATATCAGATATCCCGTGAAATCTCCTTCATACACAAAAGACACTTCAAATAGTAATTGAAGATGTCATCCTTCATTCATCTTATATAGGATTATTGGAATTGAACATTACTTATTCCATTTCTCGTCAGGTCCATCCATCTCTGTCTACTGACTCATCTCAGTCTCCGCAAGATAAAACAGCCACAAGGTTCTAAAATGCCAATGAAAATGTAAAGATTACAACAGTGACAGTGGTGCTGGCTCTGCATAACTGTCCCTAGTTGGTAGACTTCCATGTTAATTTTGCAAAGGTTACAAAGTGATTAGTTGTCCTCTGCTCTGCAGAACTAACTCATTTGATTTGCCTCATCTACAGTAAGTTTAACAGTAGGCTGTTTATAATACTCTTTTAATTCATTTCAGTTAATATTGTCATCCAGTGTGAGTGCATTCAAATCAGCTGGGAGACTAATTTAAATTCATTTGGTTGCTGTGGCTGTCATGCACACTACAAAGGGATTTAGTTCAAGAAAAAAAAAAGATTTTGAGTTCAATCAACAAAAAGGATGCAGTTAAAGGGGCTACTGTCAAAGTTGTAAGGGGCCCATTGATCCCAAAATGATTCCCCTATACAATTGCCAGTTGAGGCATGTGTAGCCAGCAGTCAGAGACAGCCAGCAATGCAGTGCTAGGGAAGGTTTCATATATTGCTGGGATGGCTGTATTTGCATAAGAGTGGAGCACTGCAAGTCAGTTTAATAAAGGACTAGTATCTTGTGCACACATGTATGACCTGGTTAGCCAAATCACAACAATGCTGATCAAATTAAAGGGACAATTTCATAGCTTGACACTTACTATGTAGGCAGCTTCACTGCACAGTTTGCTGCTACTGATAGGTACTAATAAATGAGAGTACACTTGCACAGTTGCAGAATGTAAAAAAAAACACAGTTGTCAAGGTAGCGAGTAGTGACAAAACTTTTCCTTGAAAAATTGAAGCTTATAGAATAGTGACCGATTGCCCGTGCACATCAAGGCTGTGTTTGATCGAGGGTATGCGAAGACATCATGGAGGCCTTGGCAGCGAAACTCCATGATGTCATCACAAGCCTGAGATGGAAACAGAGCCTTAGTTGTGTATGAGCACCCATACACTATTCCTCAATAGTTGTGTACCTTGGTCAGTCTGTCTCAGTCTGTACCTTCATTCATTGCTCCCACTTGCTCCTGCATTCACTGCTACTCCACATGTCGGTCCTCCTCACTCTGTTCTGTCACTCCTGCTCCTAACTGTCTGTGGCCACAGTGTTCACTTTTTTTTTTACTTGCCTGGCTCCCACGGCTTTTAGAGGAGGCCCCGTGACTTCCTCCTACTCTGTCCACCAGGGCAATCCCCAAGACAACCCATCCCCAGTTTCATTGTGCACATAGGGCAAGGATTTTTCCATTTTTCCATTTTACTCCCATCCCCTGGGACGCCAGCACGGGACATATGTCCAGGCTGACGACATGCTGATGCACGCCGACTGTCAAGTGCCCAACAGTGTCCCCTCCTCGACTCTGTGGAGCAGAGCCACTGGTGCCCGAAAGCCTGTGCTTCCACTGAATATATATATATATATATATATATATATATATATATATATATATATATATTTCCTGGTACTCTAATGGACCCCACCCTACTACCCTGGCAGGCAGTGCCCACACCACCTACCTCCCCCATCCCATCCCCAAACCAGTGACTGTTAAAGCCCTCTGCTCTCACCACAGCCAGCTGCAACTGAGTTGTTAGTCAGTGAGCACATACTGTGTACAGTATGAGCTCATTGACAGCTGGAGTCAGTGGCCTGGCCATGGTAGAGCAGAGAGTTATGCCAGTCACTGGCCCAGGAATGGGATGGGGGATCGGGGTCGAGGCACAGTCTGCAGGGTGAAGGTGCCACCAGACCACCAGGGAAAGATATAAAAATATTTAGGGGGGAGACTGGTGATAGGGAGGGGGTTCACTAGTCCACCAGGGAAATAAATATAATTATTTATGGGGGAGATCATGGATAGGAAGGGGGGGTCTGCTAGACCACCAGTGAAAGATATATAAACATTTACAGAAATGATCAGAGATAGTTAGAGGGTTTGCTAGACCACCAGGGACATGAGTACTTTCACTAAGAAAGGGATCTGGACTGGGACGGAATGCAGCACATGTCCCCTCTGCCTAGGGAGGGCTCAGGGATGGCACTTGTTTCCTTGTAATCCTCCCAGAGGACACTTTGGCACTCTACACCAGAACCAACTGGTCTAATGGTGCTTAGAAATTTGCCCTCTTGAGGGTTTTGAGAATCCCAAATTATGGATATGGCAGTCCACATCTGTTGCAAGGTCCCTAGCACCATGTCACGGCCCATTTTGTGCTGCAAGGATGGTGCAAGCCCTCACTGGTGCACAAAGCCTACATTTGATGCAGGTTGCTTTTTTGAATTGCTCTCAGTACATCTTTTGGTGCAAGTCGCACCTTGCACCATTCCTTATGGCACAAGCCCCTTGCGCTACTCAAGGGGGATTTCAGAATTGGGCCTCATGTATTTATTTTTATATTGTCTTGCACATGTGCAAGCAACATATTGGGGTAGTTTGGAATAGTAGGTTTTGGAGGTGTGGTCGTGTTGTGACCAGTCGCGCCACTGCTTTTTCAGGCTGGGATCCATGGCACAAATTAGACTGCATGCTGTCTATGACAGCAGTGCAAAAGCTTGTCACCAAATAAAATGATTTAGGCCACTGCAATGAGGAGCTCCCTCATTGCAGGGCATGCCTTGCCTGGTGTAACATTTCAATAAAATATGGTCAGGCTGTCGCCACCACCCTATAGTCCCAATCAAGATGAAGTCGTGGTAGCTCAGTACCCCTGTTGGCATGCCCCTCAGTTCAGTTTGCCAACAGGGAGCTCAATTCCCATTGGCATAATGGCCTCATCATTTAATTTCAGTGCCGAGGGGTGCCCAATCCCTCATCATCATGCACCCCAACACGTTTCTGTGTCAATGGGGCTCAATCCACATCAGCTTAGGGTCCCTCCCCCAATACAGGTGGCACACTGGGATCCCACCCCAGTGTGCCAGAACACCTGCTAAATAAGAAAACAGACCCATGTTGTCTTTATGGTTTAGTTTTTTTTGTTTTACCTGAAAATGAGAAAAAGGTCCCTCGATGTGTCTGGTGCTCCTCTCTCAACCTGCATCCACCCTCCCTACCCCACCTCCCCACACCTCCCTCAGCCCATACTTACCTCTGAGCCTGGCACGACAATCTTCAGTGGACCCGAACATGTCAGCACTCTTCAAAGCCAACTAGAACTGTATAATGGCATAAATGTTTTTTCAACTTTGGTGCATATCTCAGCCATTTTTGCAAATTGTGGCACCAAATTTTCAACATGGGGTTCTTGGGACCCCACCTCAAGAATTCATTTATTGTCATCTCATTATTCAGCTGCAAAAGGTGATTTTCATGGTCACTGCGCGGAATTTTCTTTTGGGACCAGTTAACGAAATGGCAGTGTCACTGTTCATGACGTGGGCTCCCAAAAAGCCTATGTTGCAAATTCGGTGAAAAAATTCCAAAACATTACTGTTACAAGCGTGTATTGTGAAGTTTCCATGCATGCTCATAACTTTGAGAATTTTTAATACTTTTACTTCAGATTTTCAACATTGCCATTTTGCACACCTCCTTATGAAAAGTACACCTGTCATTTTCACATCCTGCCTGAAATGTGGTTTCACATATCTGGTGCACAATGCAGGCTCTAGTGAGAAATCAACATTTGAGACAGACTAAGAAAATCATAGTGCTACTGTTCATGAGCAGAGGTCTCAAAATGCCTATGTTAAAAATTTGGTGAAAGAATAAAAAAAATGACTGTGTTACGAGCTTGCATTGAGCATTTTTCACACACGCTCTTAACTTCAAGAATTTTTAATATTTACACTTCAGATTTTCAAAATTGCCATCTCTTCACACCTCCTCATGAATGATGCAGCTGTCATTTTTCACATTCTGCCAGAACTGTGTTTTCCCATGTGTTGCAGAATGGCGTGGTCACTGTGGGAAATCAACATTCCAGACAGATTAACAAAATCACAGTGCCAATGTTCATGAACAGACGCCCTCAATACTTTCGTGAGGTGGGTCACAAAAGGCCATGTTTAAAATCTGAGTGCAAATACTAACAAACGCCTGGGGCATTAGGGTTTCTAACCGAATGTCCCGCCTCTGTGCAAACTAACAGGCATCAGGGAGTGCCTTGGATTGTCAGCTGTAATGCTTATACCATTGCACCTCCACCCCACCCTGCAGCCATTGACAGGCATCAAGGAGTGCTTTGGACTCTTTGGCCCCAAAGTCCACCCCATTATCCTATACTGCACCCATCTCAACGTACTTCCTTATAGAATGGAGTGAGCATAAGGCCCGATGACCCCAAGGCACAACGTGACATTTATCAGAGTCTTCAGAGTAGGGTGAGGTGAAATGGCATGAGTGCTACGGCCAACGACCCAAAGGCACATCTCAATGCCTGTCAATCTCTGCAGGGTGGGATGGGGTTGACGTTGGTTCCATACTTCACTGCCATTCCTATTATGCATCTCTCTAACTCCTGCACTACCAATACCAGTGCCAGCAAGACAACATTCGGCATTGACAAGTGCTTGTTTTAATTTAAAGCAGTTTTCTTTTTAGTGCCTAGTTAACATTTTTTTAGTAAGCAATGGTGGCCAACATATTTGTAATGGCCATCAGGGATTTTTAAATTGTACTGATGTTATTGTGATGAGGCTGCCAGATCTGTGCCCCATTCTACTGTGCTAAGATCACAGCACAAATAAAGATGGCCCTCAGCTAATAAGGTTTCCTTATTTTTTAAACATATTTTATAATATCCATTATAGAAGACAAAATGCAGACTCCTGTGATATGGAATCCACTGTCCACACTGTTCAGGTACCTGCTTAATAATTGTGTTGCCGTTTAATTGTTCTTGATTAAAAGGTTCATGTTCAACCAATCTGCACTGATGCCTAACTTCCTTATCAGAAAGCAATAATCCAGTAGATGTTTATTCAAGCAGGTAAATACTTATGAGACATCTCTTAACAGATAATGATTTGGGGAAATACCTTGGAAGAAACCAAGTCATGGCCACTGATAGTTCTCAAATGACACTGGTGTTGTCCTCTAGCCTCCACACTACCATCCTAGGGAGGTGGACCTGGCACTGTTGAAGTTTGTCCCTGCCCTTCATTTCAATGACATCCCTTTGCCAACATGTGGCACTCTGGGGACCAATGGAAGTAAAAATACAGAACTCAGCAAGTTGTGCATACAGTATTAGGAACACAGGAGTGGAATACTGTGTATAAAGATGTACAACCAGACTACATGGGCCATCATGCAGCCATAGTGACATGTATGACTCATACCAGAGATAGCATTGTGTACTGGAACACTGGAGAACTGCACAAAGAATGAGTCTGCCATTGCAAAACAGAGCCAACATAGCTATGCAAGGGCACAGGACATGGGCAGACAGGTCAGATGTGAAAATGCAGCACATGCCACTGCAGCATCAAGGCAGACCGCCATAGGCAGTGCATCAGACCCAGTGGCTATGAGTAGCAGCCACACATCCAGCACCTTACAGATAAGGCATCCAGCACAGACTCACACAGGAGAGCGTGTACAGGACATTGACATGCAGCAGCAGAAGGGGTGGGGCCCTGGCACACACACCAGTGGTATACACAAAGCACGGCTGTATATTCATGGTACAGTCAAGTAGCTCGGTAAAGCAGGCAGAATATCATGTGAATGCAGCAGTGCAGTAGGTGAGTGAGGGCAATGCAGTTGCCCATGCATGTGCCAGACACACCATGTTGCAGTTAGCATAACAATGGTATACGATATAGAGCCTTCTGTATGCACCCTCCATCCCAGCAGATGCTAGGGGTCCCTACTAACAGGGACCTCCACACAGAGGTTGTACAGGTCATTAGTCTTGTGACATCCATGTGTGTGTGTAACGTATGCATGTCACTTCCTGTACACTGTGGAATGATCACACAACGGACATCATTGGGTCAGGTAGACCCTTCTTATTAAGCATCATAATACCAAACGAATACATGCAAAGGTACATTCAATGACCATCAATAACTACCTCTTCTAGGACCAAATGACACATGAGGTGCACTTTGGTGTCATGCAATGATGTTGCATCCAGTGCAGATGGCATTATGTGTGGCACCAGTGAAGGCTGCCATGGACCATATGGCATACAACATGCCACACATGGCATGTTACAGGAGTGTTCTGGTACCACAGTGGTCAGTGACCACCACTGCTAGATAGGTGTGCATATCAAGACCAGACCATGTGTGGCACAACTGACCTGAAAATCAATGACAGGCATACTACCTGGGGCAGTCAGCATTAGTGTCACTGCCCTGGTGTACCAAGGCTATAACACAGGGGTCAGTCCACCACACAGTGTAATGTATGCCATGGCCCAGTATCCACACAGGGCAAAATTTATGTTGGAATAATGTTTTAACCAGTAGACAGCATGGAACTTCAACAACACACTGTCAGTGATGTGGCAGTGCCCATGGCCCAGGTGAGGGCCAGAGCCACAGCCAATGAGGTGCGAACATCACAGTCATGTGCAGCCTACCAAACCCCTGACATGAAAATCTCCTCCTCCTCAATAGCAACAACATGTGGTATAGTGTGGACATGTAACCAGACTGCAAACCAAACAATACAGTGTACTTGCACGGATGTTGGTGGGAAGACTGCTTACCCTCCTTAGACTGCATATGATCTTAGTTTGAGGAGTCAGGACTTGTTTAAATTCCTTTAACTTAAAAGTGCCTTAATTGCCTTCTTGGGACCCAAACTGTGGCGCCTGTCACATCCGGATGAAATGGTCTGCTTGCTGTCCTTAGCCGTGCAGCCTCATTCAGTGTCTTTGCTTTATAAGTATTTTCAGTGTATAGAACCTCATCTTCCCTCAGGGGTGTGTCATTACTGGGTTCATATGTGCCAGTTACCTGATGACAAAGAATGTTGGAGGATTCTTTGGCTGAATTTATATAGATACAGTACATAAAGCAGGACTGGCTTCGTTTAGAGCAATTTAATATTATGCATGATCTGTATTTTACCCCACTATAGCTGTACAGGATGGAAAGCTGCCTTCATCCTTATGTACTCGTTGCTGAGGGGCTGTTGGTTTCCTCAGTCACATATTATGGGAATGTGATAAGATCTGGCCCTTCTGGATTTCCATTCAATGGGCTCAGGATCTCTTTTGGGTCTGATGACCTTTTCACCCTGGAGAGTTGCTTACCGCTATTTTTCCACCTGGTACTCTAACGTCAGGAAAGCCAACCTGTCTCTATTGGCTGCTATGGCTAAGATTGTCATGTTGCGACATTGGAAGATTGAGGCAACCCCTCCTTCTTAGAGTGGCATTGCAAGATCCTGATGGCTCTTTAACTGAAGAGACACATAGCTATTATGCAGAAGAGGCCTCATCATTTTCACTGACGGTAGTCTCCTAATACTTTATTATCCCTTTGGGGTTCTCAAGGTTCTGCCTGAACTGCTTGCAGCCCATCCGCTTCTGGTTTATGTGTCTCTGTGCAGGGCACCTATCTGGCCTGGGCCTTCATATATAGTAGGGTCACAGATGAAAGGGGAGGAATGGGGTGGTGCTAGGGGGTGTTGGTTGTTATGTATATTTTACTCTTTTGTATAGTTCTTTCCTCCAGTATTTTGAAGACCTTTTTATATTTTATGTTGTGTTGTATTACTATTTTTCTTGTGTTTTGCTCTGCAATGTTTGTTGGAAAACTATAACAGAGTATACTAAATAAAAGAAAAAAGACTGTCTTTGACCATGGTCCTGGCTGGCTTCTCCTCTGCTGATTGCCACCCTTGTGTTCCTGTCTGGCCCAGTCTGGACCTGGCTTGGTCCTGTTGTCTGTGAGGGGAACAAATGTGACATGTGATTAATACCAGGTAGCTAACAGCATGAAACTGTGCAAGATGAATGTTGTTACAGGCACTGGCAGCTGTGTATAGTGGAGGATGCACATGGCTTCCAGGTACCACACTGGTGTAGCCTTGCACCAAGAAGAATGGCACACACAGTTCTGCAGTGCATCACCACATGTGCAGGATACTCCGTAATGAACGGCCAGGGCATGTGCAGTTGGACGACATGAGTGACATTAGCCAGACATCCACACTACACACATCTGTACACCAGTACAGTGTAGCTGCAGCCACATGTGCAGGTTGGAGGTAGAAAGGCCATGCATGAACCCATCAGACAGGTATGCACAGCTATGCTGTGGTGCACTGACAAGTGTTAAGAGGAACTGGACACAGAATCATTATGAAATTCCAGTGTTATAGCTGGAATGAACACTTTGGAGGCAAGAACCACTGGTGTCACTTTCCTCACTACCCCTTTTAGACATGCCCATACCTGTTACCCAGATTCCTTGTACACCCCATATTACTGAGTTGTGTGCATTTAGCATTAGTTCAATGGCCCTACACAACTTCATGTAGTGTTATGCTTGTACAACTTCATGATAAACCTTTGTGGTCATTCACCTCTCTGTTCCACAGGGAACACCACTCTGTAGGGGTACCAAAGGCAAGGAACCCTCGAGGAGGTGCCAGAGGAAGAACTACCTTAGTCTAAAGGTTCCTTAGGAAGGAGCCCCAAGTAAAGAGGTGAGCCATTGGAGGAGGAGGGAAGAATGGAGGGGCAAAGAAAAAATGCTTCTGAGTGATGCTGGAAGGATTGCTTAAATAGCTCAGGCAGGTGGTTGGTTGCTTCACCTCATTGAACCACAGGCAAAGCCTATCAATTCAATGACGTTATGCAACTT
This sequence comes from Neoceratodus forsteri, assembly GCA_016271365.2. Lineage (NCBI taxonomy): Eukaryota > Metazoa > Chordata > Ceratodontiformes > Ceratodontidae > Neoceratodus > Neoceratodus forsteri. The sequence continues at coordinate 107,918,354 of CM057456.1, read as the reverse complement.
AGTGCAGTGTTATGCTTGCGCAACTTGATGATAAACCTCTGTGGCCATTTGCCTCTCTGTTCCATGGGGAATACCACCCTATAGGGTTATTGAAGGCAAGGAATCCTCAAGAAGGGCTCCACTCCTAGAGGTGCCATGGGAAGGATTCCATTAGGCTAAAGAAATCTTAGAAAGAAGCCCCCAAAACAGTATTGAACAGCAAGCAACAAGAATGACAACAGCCAGTGGATTAACAGCATCTACGATGAGTGGAAACAGACACAATCTGTGAGCTGATAGATATCAAATTGAACAGGAGGGCATGACGTCCTAAGGAGAGAGGGAATGGCATTGGAGACACAAAGGAGAGCCACTATTCAATGCCATCCAACAGTGGAAATTTACCTAGGAAGCTAAAGACTATATTGCGATATGAACTAACTAGCTATTATGACCTTCAGCAGAGAGGAGAGAGAAAAAATCCCTATGAAGAGGAAACCTCTGGGGATCCAAGACCTAGGCCACCTTCCTTCCAGATTTGGGGTTCATTTAGAAAAGCTGATAGACACATAGGCATCTATTCTGGTGCTAGTACACACATACACAGCATGATTGACCACAACCAGTGGGTTAACGACCACCAGTGCTGCTAAACACATGCTTGCCATATCCTGGTATGGCTAAACACACACAAGCATGCATTCACACATGCACATATAGTCCTTATACCAGTAGGGCTACTCATGAACACAGATGCTGTATCCCAGTACAGACACACATGCACATGAGCGCCATATCCCATTATGGCTATTTTAAATGTTCCTACCTACGGCAACTGCATACCATTTCAGCAGGGCACCCACACTTCTGCCTACATGTCAACAGTGCCATATTTTAAACTTTTCCTACCAGAGACAACTGCCTATGTTTCAACATGACTGTGTCTAATTTCAGAGGTGCCAAGATCCAATACAAATGTTAAACTTTTTATTTTATTTTTTTATTTAATTTGTTCTAGGATTACAGTTACCTTTGAGCCCAGGGCTCCTTTACAGAGGTTCCAAGTCAAAACATTGGTTTCACATAATAAACATTGGTTTCACATAATAGGTTACAAGAACACATGTAGCATGGAATAGACAGGGTGCAGGTCAGAAAAGGGGGTAGGAGGATAGGACGGCAGTAAACAGGAGGTCATGGAGGAGGAAGGAGGAGAGGAGAGGACAGGGTAGGGAGGAATCTGGATGGGGGCAAAGGATGGGTGACAGGCAGCCAGACTGGTGGCATTGTCAGATTCAGAAGTACAGGAGGGGCAGAGGCCTACTAGGGCAAGTGTGATGGGCAAGGAGCCAGGTAAGGGAGAGCAGCAGAGGAGTGGTGTTGAATAGTTATCCATGGCAGTCGCAGGTGCTGGAAGTGACAAGGGTGTTATGGAGCCTAGATTTGAAGGCCCCTAGACTAGTGGTAGTGATAGTGTCATAGGCAAGACCGTTAAACCAAGTGGGGGCCCTGTAGGCTAAAGATCGCTAGCCATGGGCTGTGTGGCAGTGGGGTGGAAACAGTTGTGGCTTTGATCCCTGGTAATTCTGGAGCTGGTTTATGTTTGAAGAAGTGAACAGACTCTGGAGGGCAATTCTAACTGGATTTTCTTTGCAACCACACAGGTTTGGTACTGGATTCTATTTTCAAATTGAAGCCAATTTGCTTGTGAGTAGAGGTCATAGGTGTGTGTGAGATGCTTGGCTCCAGTGATGAGTTGACAGGCCTTGTTAAGGGTGGTGGTTATCCTTCTGAGTGTCGAGGTAGTGGCAGTGCCATAGATGACAAGTCCATAATTAATCTGGGAGATGATGGAGCTTTGAACAGCGGCAGCGAGGGCCTCTTTTGTCAGGTGCCGCCATAGGCGGTAGAGTAAACTCAGTCTGGTGTTCACTGTTTTTGCGACATTGGTTATGTAGGTTCCGGAGGACAGGTGGGGGTCTAAGGTGATTCCTAGATATTTGAAGGAGTCAACCTGCTCCAGGGAGCTGCCAAGGCAGGTATATAAGGAGAGTTGGAAATGTTTGTGCCTGTTTTGGTGGCTGGTGAAAATCATGGCCTTGTTTTTTTTCTGGTTAAGGATTGACTTATGTTCCTTGAGCCAGTTTTCAACTGAGGTGAAACCATGTTGAAGGGTTTGTTGCAGGTGGCTTGGGTCGTGATGGGAGGCAAGAATCACAGCATCATCTGCATAGAGTATAACTTGCTGAGAAGTGGAGTCGGGGATAGAGTTGAGGAACAGGCTGAAGAGCAGTGGCCCAGGATGGAGCCTTGGGGGACACCAGAGCGCACTCTTTAGTGTGTCGGAGAACACATTCGCTATTTTTACACATTGGTCCTGTTGTCAAGACAGCTATTGAACCATGCCACCGATTCCTAGAGATGCCAATGTTCAGTAGCTGATGAAGCAGGAGGCTATGGTGGACAGTGTCAAAAGCCTTTGACAGGTCTATGAATATAGCTCCAGTTAGGAGACCATGGTCAAGGGAGTTTTGTATGGATCCCATAAACTCAAGAAGGGCGTGGCAGTGCTGTGTCCTTTTCTAAAACTATGTTGCTGCTGGAAAAGGATGTGGTATTTGCCCAGATGATCGGTGAGTTGGTCCGCTACTATCCGCTCCAGGGCCTTAGAGAGGGTGGAAGGATAGAGATAGGTCGGTAGTTCCTATGGGTGGTCCGGTCACCGATTTTATGGATTGGTGTGGCTGTTGCTGACTTCCATTTATCTGGGAGCTGGCTGAGAGACGGAGAGATTAAAGATCCTGGTGAGAGGCTCAGTACTTCTTCAAGATTGAGGGACAGAAGTTTGAGGTCCAGTGTGTCAGCACTAGCTCTGGTGTTTTTGATGGCTTGGAGATGTATTTCCTGACTGTATTTTTGTTTACTGCTCTGAAGCAGAAAGGGGGGATTTTTAGGTGTAGACTGATGGGTGGGAAGAGGAGTGTCACTGTCTTTGAAAAAGTCGGGGAGGGATGCTGCTGAGGTTAGTGAAGGCATCATTGAAGGTGCTGGCTATGACTTTTTGGTCCAGTGTAGTATTTCCATTAATTTTGAGAGCAGTCGGGGGTGATCTGGACTCCTTCCCAGTGACATTTTTTATGTTATTCCAGAATGATCTTGCATTTCCCATGTGTCGGTGAGTGCTTTCTTGTAGTATTCAGATTTCTGTTGGCGATGGATTTGGTGCAATCATTCTTTGCTCTTTGTAGTTTTGGGTCTCTGCCTGGTTTCCAGTTATTCTGGCCAGTTTCCAGAGGTGGTCCCTGTGTTTTAGCTTCTTTAAGAGGGAGCCCGTGAGCCAAAGGTTGCAGAGGGCTTTAATTTTGTGCTTTTTTAGCAGGCAAAGATGTTACATGGTTCATTGAAAATGCATATGAATTGGTCAAGGGCTGTGTTTGTGTCTGTAGCCCAGGTGATGGGGGACCAGTCTTGATTAAATAGGTGTGATTTTAGGTGGATTAGCTGCCCACGGGGTAGGACTCTGCTGAAGATGACCTTAGGTGGAGATTTCCAGAATTTATTTGACCAGGTGCAGCTGACAGGGAGTGATCACTGAGAGAGACAGTCAGTACGGTGTAGCTAGAGATACGGGAGGGGTGAGTAGTCAGGATCCAGTCCAGTAGCTGGTGCCAGTTTTATAGTTTCTTCTGGTTGTGGAGTCCAGTATCTAGGTGAGGCTTGCCGATGTGACCATGTCCCTGGCATCGCCTGCTTCAGGTCCCAACTAGTTAATGTTGAAATCACCAAGTGTGATGATTTCAGAGTCAGATGGGAGTGATTTGATGTACCCAGTACTATGTGGATGCCCAGTCCCTGTTCTTTCGGAGGATATATACAGTGATGACCAAGAGGACCTTGTTCTGAGCTCCAGGTAGGATTTTGATGTGCAGTAGCTGGGCATTTGTGTTGGAAGGTTAGTGTGGACAGTGTGCCCCATCAGGTTGTCTTTAGGTATAGGGTGCAGCCTCCTCCTCTTTTGATTTTCGATCAAGCCTAAAGATAGTGTAGCCTAGGAGTCAAAGTCAAAGTCAAAGTCAACTTTATTTAAAAGACGCCCAATCCCAAAGGCTCTGGGCCAGTACAAAAAACCTTTACAGTTTATCATACTGTATACATTCAAATAAAATCCCAAACATATAACTTAAACCCCAAAGCCTGCACAAATAAAAAGGTCTTTAGACCACTCTTAAAAGCCTCTACAGTGGGGCCTCTCTCACTTCAAACGGCAACGAGTTCCAGAGAGCTGGAGCAGCAACTCCAAAAGAGCGATCCCCTGCTGATTTCAACCTAGATCTCGGAACTGTGAGGAGGCCACCACCAGAGGAGCGAAGATCCCGGACAGAGGTGGACGGTACCAGTAGATCAGTAAGGTAACCAGGGCCCTGTCCATGTAGGGTCTTATAGGTGAGAAACCCCACCTTGAACAAAACTCTCCACCTGACAGGCAGCCAGTGCAAATTGCGCAATACCGGAGTTATATGACAAAACTTACTTTGTCCAGTCAAAAGCCTGGCAGCAGCTTTGCACCAGCTGCAGTCTGCGAAGAGAAGTTCCAGAGACCCCGGTGATAGAGCGACACAGTAGTCAAGTCTCAAGTGACCAAGGCATGTACCAAAGTAGGGAGGTCCAGAGTCAGAACAAGCGGCTTAATCCTGGCGATATTCCTAAGATGAAAAACAGGAACGCATCACGGAGGATATTTGAGCCTCCATGGACAAGCTCCTGTCAAAGATCACACCAAGATTACGCACTTGAGGATGCCATCAATGACACAGCTCCTAGCTTAATGCCAGTCGCTGAATCAGAGGCCATCCCATCACGAGCTCTGTTCGACTCCACCACCAGTACCTCAGTCTTATTAGGTTAAGTCGCAGCCAGCTGGAAGACATCCAGTCATTTATCTCAGCCAGACAGATATTCATCACATCCACTGCATTTGATGTTCCTGGTAAAGGATAGGTATAGCTGAGTATCATCAGCATAGCAATGAAAACTCAAACCATACCTCCTAATGATCTCCCCAGGGCAGCATGTACACTGTGAACAACATTGGGGCCAATACCGAACCCTGAGGACTCCATATGAAAGGAGGCAGGTCGAGATGAGAAATTACCCATCACAAACCGCTGCCTCCTGTTGGTAAGAAATGACTCAAACCATTTGATGACAATACCGGTGAGTCCACACAACTCCCTCAGGCGGAAAAGCAACACAATGGTCCACAGTATCAAATGCTGAGGAGAGGTCAAGGAGGACAAGAATTGTCTTTCCCCGATCTCTAGCCCTAAGGAGATCATTTTGCACCGAACTAATGCAGTTTCAGTGCTATGCCTGGCCGAAAGCTGACTGGAAGGGATCGCACAACCTCGTGGGTCATGAGATGCTCTCCCAACTGAAGTGATACCACCTTCTCAACAACCTTTCCAAAATGGAAGATTGGAGACAGGACGATAATTTGCCCTAATCTCCAGGTCCAGAGAAGCTTTTTAAAAGGGTCTCACCAGAGCCTCCTTCAAGGCATCCGAAAGACACCCTGACTCAAGGAGCACCGGACAATCAGAGCAAACACCGGGCCAACAGTGTCAATGCACCTCATCAAGAAGCGCGTTGGCACAGGGTCTAGTTCACAGAAGGTATACCTCAAATTGGCCGCAATCTCAATGACCTCACGAACTTCCACTGGCTTAAACTCCCCCCAGTCAGAATGAGTGCTCTTTGAACACGACTGATGACCACTGACAGCAGTGATATTACTGGCTGAGGAAACCTCCCGCCGGATATCAGACACCCTGTCTGAGAAAAACCGAGCAAATTCCTCACAATCCTCATTCGAGGAAACTCTCCCGGGCTGAAGACAGGAAGGGTGGAGAAGTCTGTCAACAGTCCGGAAGAGTGAGGCTGGTCGGCTTCTCCCAGCAGCAATCCCGGGACAAAAATAATCTTCTTTGGTTAATTGCCTCCTGATATCGCGATATGCGCACACAGGACCAGTTGTCGGCCGCAGCTGACGGATTTCCTCCAGCAACGCTAAATCTCCGACCCAATTTTTCATTTCCCTGAGATCACGATCATACCAAGGCGATCTCAGGTATGAAGTTCTGGGTCGACACGGACAGGTGCGAGGAGTCAATGGCATCAGATAGCACCTCATTATAGGCAGCTACCCGATATCAATGGCTCCAGCGCATGCATCACCCACCCTTGATAAATCGACTGCCGCCATATAACCCTCAGGGGTAAGATCTTTCAGTGGGCGCAAGGAAATATCTCAGAAGGGAAGAAATTATGACGGAGCACTAAATGTGAACTTCACCTGCAATGATCATCAGACCTCACTACTTGTCGATATCGAGATCAATGATCTCGAGTCCCAGTGAGAACACCAGGTCCAATGTGGGCTATCCCGATGAGTAGGCATGCCAACAGACTGCACCAGCCCCAAAAGGGACATATACTGCAGTAACTCATCGGCACACCTTGGCTTTTTATCTCGGCCCAACATTGAAGTCCCCAAGAAAATACATCTTGGGAGTCCAATGTTTCGCCGGCAACAAACTCGGCAAAATCCTGCAGGAACCCCCCCATCGGCCCAGGAGGGCGATAAATGAGGAGGATCCTGCAGCCAACGCCAAGTCCTCCACGAACAGCCACACATTCAAATGAACCCGGGGTTCCCACCGGGTGCACAGTGAAGTCCAAATTTGATTTAAAACAAATCGCTACACCGCCACCCCTACGATTTTCTCTGGGGCAGTGAACCACAGTATAACCTGGAGGGACTGCAGCCTCAAAAACAGGGCCAGCATCATCTCCCACCCAGGTCTCTGTAATACACGCCAGGTCGACCGATGAAACGAGAGCGGCAATAATAGCTGTCTTGTTTCTGACCGACCTGGCGTTGCACAACACTGCCGTCAGAGGAATTGAGGGTGATGCAGCCCTAAAAGTCACCTGGCCACTTGACCTGGTGGCCTCCCTGGCAATAGGCACCAACCACCTCTGACTTCTCCTAGGTGCTCTATTTATTCCAGGACGTCTCCTGGACTTAACCACCTCAATCCACGGATCTATTTGCTCCTGATCGTCCCACCGCACATGCGCAAAATGGTCCCCCTCAATCCCCACTTCCCTACAACGTCTGATAGTAATATCAGACACTGGGAGGGGGATAAAAGGACGAAGCGCATGCAGCTGCGAAAATCCATAAACAATCCTAGGCCCCAAGAGTCGTCTACCAGAACCCCTACACATATCTAATTAAAACCAAATAACACATATAAATTGCAGGCAACATACATAAATCTAATTTATAATAAAACTATTTAACATATACAAGCTATTTTGCATAATATCTTCCCACCTTACAATTAAACAGCAGATTTCAGCTCGAGTGGTGCTCGACTCTGACTATAATGCACGTGCTACTATGCTTAGCGAGCGGCGCTGTAACTTAAACAGTATCTTCACCCCACAACCAATCAGCCGGGCAGCCCCTCTCGCAGCTCAGCTCCAACAGGTTGGTGCAGATTACAACAGCCTCTCACGCTGTTTTTAGGCACAAGGTAATGAGGAAGTATAAGCCCACAGTTTAAAGCAGCCACACAGTCTTGCACAGATAAAGTAATTAGCAGCTACTGCACAGCTGCAATGAACGACACTTCCAGACATCGAGAGAACATAGGAATGCCGCTTAGCGAGCGGCGCCTGTAACTTAAACAGTACCTCCCCACTCCCACAACCAATCAGCCGGCAGCCCCCCTCTCGCAGCTCAGCTCCAACAGGTTGGTGCAGATTACAACAGCCTCTCACGCTGTTTTTAGGCACAAGGTAATGAGGAAGTATAAGCCCACAGTTTAAAGCAGCCACACAGTCTTGCACAGATAAAAGTAATTAGCAGCTACTGCACAGCTGCAATGAACGATACCTTCCAGACATCGAGAGGAAACATAGGAATGCCGCTAGCGAGCGGCGCCTGTAACTTAAACAGTACCTCCCCACTCCCACAACCAATCAGCCGGCAGCCCCCCTCTCGCAGCTCAGCTCCAACAGGTTGGTGCAGATTACAACAGCCTCTCACGCTGTTTTTAGGCACAAGGTAATGAGGAAGTATAAGCCCACAGTTTAAAGCAGCCACACAGTCTTGCACAGATAAAAGTAATTAGCAGCTACTGCACAGCTGCAATGAACGATACCTTCCAGACATCAAGAGGAAACATAGGAATCAAGGAGGGAGATTGTTTGATCAGGAACTGAGGGGGTGAGCCAGGTTTCTACCACCGCCAGAATATCGGGCTGGTGGGCATTTGCGAAGGCTTGCAGTTGATCCAATTTACATAGTAAGCTGCAGATGTTCAGGCAGATAATGGAGAGGGAGCCAATGCACTTGGTTTGGGTGGAGCTCATAGCAGACCTAGGGCCTAGGATGGGGTGAATGTTTCCAGATAACAGCAAGAGTAGGAGTAGGAGTTTCAGGGTGGCCAGTCGCAATTCTCTGCGGGAGAACTTGCAGTTCTTTATTGAGGAGGAGTTGATTGAGGTAGTTTTGTGTGTGTACAGAAGGAGCATTGTGAGCTGGGGTGACAGCGGGGCCCACTACACCCTAGTATGAAGGTGTAGGTACTTTGTGATGGGGTGAACCATAGGGGCAAGAATGTTTTCATGATGAATGGTGCCAGTGTGGCTATATGAGTGATTGAGCTTGTAGCTATGGAGAGGGGAGGGGAAGCAGGATGTGGGGAGCTGGAGCAGTGGGGTGAGGGCAAATAGGAGAAGTGGTAAGCAGGGGATAGTGGGGAAGGTATGCATAGTTTAAGAAAAGTGGAAAAAAGGAGCTGAAGGAAGGCAGTAGAAGCTGCAGTAGAAAGATGAGCTGAAGGGGGTGTGGTGGGAGAGAGGAGGAGAGAGGCAGGCCCAATGGGTGTAGAAGGGGAAGTGGCTGGTACCAGGGTGTGGCGAGAGGGCTATTTAATAAACGGAGGAGGTGGGGAGGGGTGTGCAAAACTCGGCAGAGCCCGTAAGTCAATGGGCAACAGCCCTGAGCTCAGTCTGAAAGTCAGAGGGTGCTGCAACCAATCAGGCCAGGCAGAGTGGGCAAGGTCCAATTAGGGTAGAACCCTGAGTATGTTGGCCAATGGCAGCACTCAGCTTTCCGGTCTGAGGAGGGCTTACTCATCAGCGTGATCCAGGAGGCGGCCAGGAGATGAGTTGCAGGGCAGCAGGTTCCAAGCCGCGCCTGTGCCTATGGGGCAGGTGCAGCCTGAATCAGGGGCTCAGGATCTGGGAGGAGGGAAGGAGAGCAGAGTTAAGAAAGGTGGGATGAGAGGAGCAGACAAAGACAGTGATGTAGTGCAGAGCACTGAATCGGTGGGCGTGGAGCTGGGGGTCTACCGTCAAGTGAATGCAGGAACTTGGCCTGGCGCTGGTGGGGGGGTGAAGAGAGACACAGGAAATTAGGCAGGCGAGTGAGTGAAAGGGAGACTAGGCAGAAGAAGAAGGAGGAGGGGGCAGTTCAGGCCCCGAGTGCAGAGAAATAGGGAGAGTCACAAGAGGGCAGTTAGGCAGGATATCAAACCAGCTTGTGCAGTAATCGGATTCAGCAGCAAACAGTAGAAACAATCAACAAATATATATTCAGCCTCTGCAAGGCAGCTACTCTCGAGGCAAATTACACACATGGCCCCCCGGTCTGCAGGAGACAGAGAGAGATAGCAAAGTGGTGCTGAGAAAAAAACTTCAGCAGAGCTCCTGTAAGTCAATGGGCGCAACAGCCCTGAGCTCAGTCTGAAAGTCAGCGGTGCTGCAGCCAGTCAGGGCCAGGCAGAGTGGGCAAGGTCCAATCAGAGTAGAGCCTTGAGCATGCTGGGACAATGGTGGCACACACGGCTTTCCCAGTCCAAGGAAGACTTCTACCCATCAGCGTGATCAAGGAGGGCGGCCAGGAGATGAGTTGCAGGGTGGCAGCTTCCGGCCAGCACTGCCTATGGGGCAGGTGCAGCCCAAATCAGGGGCTCAGGATCCATCAGCATGGATCCAGGAGGCAGCCAGGAGATGAGTTGCAGGGTGGCAGGTTCCGAGGCCGAGCCCGTGCCTATGGGGCAGGTGCAGCCCAAAACAGGGGCTCAGGATAGTGCACAGATGGTGCGACAACCCCTGCAGTCCACAGCACATCATCTCCCATGAAATGGGTGGTGTAGTTCTTCACCTGCCTGGCCTTTCCAGCTTCGCCCACAGGCCTTTGTATATGGCTTTCCTCAGGTAGGCCTGTTCGTCCGTCTTTCCTCGGTTCTTCTGATCTTTGCAATGGGGGGGCACAGCAGTTCAACTCCTCTTGGTGCCTTTTTTAGTCTTCCCAGCTTCTCCCCTGGCAGGAAGATCTGTCCCTGATGCAGCAGCCTCCCAGATGCCCCAGGCTAGAGGTCGCAGTACCTTCAGACCAAACAGTCTGCCTCAGTACTTTTGAGCAACCAACCTCAGGGGCCCTTCTGCACAGCCCCAGTGGCTGTCTGTCTCATTTTTGTTCCTTGTGCTTGAAAGGGGAGAGACAGGGATGCAGTCCCAGAGCCTTTGCCAGGCAAAACCACCAAAACAGTCCTCTGGTTTCCTTTTTGGGGGGCCTGGGATTCTCTTTCCTCCTGTTCTTACACCCTGCTCTCCTTCTCTCTCTCCCCAACACTTATTGATCAGCAGAACCGCTGCCTCGCAACACCCAAGACCCGTACCTGTAGCATCTACCTACCATTTCAGCAGGGTACCTGAACTTCTGCCTACATTTCAGCAATGCCATATTTTAACTTTTTCTAGCTGGGAAAACTGCCTATTGTTCAGCTTGACCATGACTACATTTCAGCGGTGCCAATATCCTGTACTGATGGTATGTACTTACCAGATGGCAGAACTGCTGCCTTGCAGCACCCAAGATCCATGTCTATGGAATCCATCTACCATTCCAGCAGGGTATCTCCACTTTTGCCTACATTTCAGCTGTGTCATATTTTAAACTGTTCCTATCTGTGACAATTGCCTACATTTCAGTGTGACTGTGTCTACATTTCAGCTGTGCCAAGATCCAATACCGATGGTATGCATTTTCAGGTCAGCAGAACAGCTGCTTGCAGTGCCCAAGATCACTGCCTATGGCATCTGCCTACCATTTCAACAGGGCACCCACACTTTAGCCTACATTTCCGTGGTGCCATATTTTAAACTTTTGCTGCATGAGACAACTGCATATGTTTCAGTGTGACCGTGCCTACATTTCAGCTGTGCCAAGATCCAATACTGATGGTATGCACTTACTGATTGGCAGAACCACTGCTTTGCAGCACCCAAGATCTTTACCTATGGCATCCACCTACCATTTCAGCAGGGCACCCACACTTCTGCCTACATTTTGGTGGCACCACATGGCCTACCTAGGCATCCTCCTACCATTTCAGCGTGACTGTGTCAAGGTTTCAGTGGTCCCAGAGGTGGAAAGATCCAGTACTGACAGTAAGCACTTACCGATCAGAAGTAGTGTTGTGTGAAATTGAAAGATTTTGCTCCATGAAATATCTTGCATAATTCGCACATTTCGCAAAATATTTCACAGGGCAAAATGTGAAATTTCACCACCAGAGCAAGCGAAATTTCACCCGCAAACCAGCAAAATTTGCCACTTGTGGGAGGAATTTAAAGTGACCAAAGTTCTCCCTGATGTCTGCTGGTTCCCCCACCCCCCAGCCACTCACTGGCACAAATTATTCTCCCTGGTGTCTAGTGGTCCCCCGACTGATCACTGGCCATAATTGAATAAAGCCCCACTGAGCTACCATGGCTGCCTCATGTCCTTTTAAAAAAAAAAACACACACTCCCTGGTGTCTGGTGGTCTCTCCCCAAGGCCACTCATCAGCCGAAGTATTCTCCCTGGTGTCTAGTGGTCCCTTAGCCAGTCACTGGCCATAATCTAACCCCCCAGTTACCATGGCCCCATTTCCTTTTATTAAAAAATAAATCAAACCCACACCCTGATGTCTAGTGGACCCACCCTATTATCATGAGCTAGTGCTCACCCGCTCCTTTCAGTGCCTGATCAGGTTACAGCACAGCCTCCACTCACCTCCATGGCCAACAGCATGACTGAGCACTTCAATGAATGAGCGCATACTTGTACAAGAAGTTGAGTGGAGGGCTGTGCAGGTGGCCTGATCAGGGTGCAGGGGGGAGCAGGGCAGGTGCCAGCTCATGATGACAGGGTGGGCGTGTTGGGGTCTACCAGACACCAGCGCATGTGGGTTTTATTTATTTTTTTTAATAATAAGAAATGAGGGGGCATGGGTAACTGGGGATCTTTATTGATTTACAGACAGTGATCAGTCAGGAGGGGCCACCAGGAAGAATAACTTGGGCTAGTTAGCGGCTGGGGGGATGGGGAGACCACTAGACTCCAGGGAGATTTTGTACACAATGGGAATGGGTTATGCAGGGTGCGAAAGTGCAGCGAAATTTCACCATGTTGCCTCAATTTCATGAAAATTCTACTTGGTGAAATTGCAATTTCATGGCAATTTCACTGGTGAAATTTAATAATTCTGCAACATCTCTAATCAGCAGAATCACTGCCTCACAACACCCATGACCTCTACCTGCAGCATCCAACTACCATTTCAGCAGGGCACCTGCACTTCTGTTTACATTTCAGCAGCACCATATTTTAACTCTTTCTAGCTGGGACACTACCTACTGTACAGCTTAACTGTACTGATAGTATACACGCTCTAGATGGCAGCTGCTGCCATGCAGCACCCAAGATCTCCCCCATGGCATCCACCTACCATTTCAGCAGGGCACCCCCACTTCGCCTACATTTCAGTGGTGCCATATTTTAAACTTTTATTCTTTGCCAACCAGTTCCACAAGGGAATCCAAAATTATTGTGAAACGATGATTTCACTTTACCCTTTAAGTATTAAATATTGCACATACACACTTGAAATGCCATCCTAACAAAGCTGAGCAGGAGCAAATGGCAGTAGAGCAACAATGAAGCTACTGGAAGAGCAAGCACACAAGAATTGAAAGGGTAAGAGCTGTAGCTGCTGAGTGAGCCAAGCCCTGTCTGGAACCAGGTCCAGGGTCAAACAATTAAGGGTGTATGTGCACAGGAAACTGCTACAGGCAGGGAAAACAGAAAGTTGAACTGAAAGCACACACATAACAATTGCAGTTAATCTGAGGGATTGCTTAAAAAGTATGATAAAAATAAATGGAAGCCTAAATAGCACAAAATGCCTAACTAGCACAACTTAAGCATGGGAGCAGCAGGATCCTTGAAAACTAGAAAGCCCCCCAAAAATAAATAAAAAGGAAGAAACACAAGCACAGGAGAACAAGAGAGCAGACAGAGAGGACAGAGAGAAGCACAAACAGCAGCCAGAGGCAAAGCAAAACACTGACCCAGACAAGTAGGAGAAACACAAACCAGCAGAAAGTGCAACATAAACTAAGCAGAAAATCCAAAGCATGAGAGGAGTGAGACAAACATGCTGAAAAAGGAGGGGGTAGAGCTCTGCTATCAGAGCCTCTAGCTGCAAAGAAAAATGCATCTGAGTAAAGCTGGAAGGAGTTTATTTGGTTGACGGAACTTCCTAATTCTGGCAAGAAATTCACATTAGGACTGGTATTTAGACCGACATCTCCAGATGTAGAATACAATAACCAGTTTGTAGAGCTTCTAGGCAACATGAATCCAGAGAATACTATATTGTTACTGGGGGATTTAAATATGCCTATGATTGATCGGGAAAATGGCATGGGGAAAATTGGTAGCCCATGAAGAGAGTGACTGAAGAATGGCAAACCATCACAACTACAACAGAATCACAGTCCCGACACATTTGCCTGGTCACAGCTCCCCCCCTATCCCTGAGTTGTGCCCCTCTGGAGTTGTAATCTATATTAAGGGAGGTGGGGGGAAAAGCCCACCACAAGGAGATTTGCAAGGGTCAAACCCCCCACAAGAAAAGACTTTTGCAAAAGTGTTCACGCTGGGAGTTCAGCACCATTGTGACAGTTCACCATTCCACAGTCGCTATTCTGACATGAAACTGGGAAGATTCAATTAGAAAGCAAATTTTTAAGCATCTTGGACAATACAAAAAGGCAATGAGTTGGTCTGCTCAGTAAACCACAAAACTTCAATGCTAGGTTCAGTTAAACTTGCACTTTATTCAAAGTTAAAAATACATGTTGAATAGCAGCACCTACAATCACATGAAACTAACGCTTCACATCACACTGACACTTTGTCAAGGCCTTATTCAACATGGATTTCTAACTTTGAATAAAATACAAGTTTAACTGAACCTAGCATTGAAGGTTTCTTGCAGTTTACAGAGCAGTCCGACCTCATGCTTTTGTCTTGTCCACGCTTCATTGTGGTTCCAGTTCCTTTCATGTAGCTGCCTCTCCATCCTTTTAGTTTGGACAAACTTGGAATGGAGCAATATGTAATGTCAGCCACAAGAGGAAATAACATACTAGACCTTCTGCTAAGTATCATGGGGGACAGAATTATTAACTCTGGAACTGCAGAACCACTGGGGAATAGGGATCATGCAACTGTTAATTTCTCAGTAAGGAGCATTCAAACAATAACAAGGGGGACAACTAAAATTAGATCTTTTAGGAAACCAGATTACTTAAGCATGAAAGGAGAACTCCAAGCTTGGAACTGGAAGAATGAGCTGAAGGGGAAAACACTGGAAAAAATGTGGACCATGTTGGCTAATACATTATATGAGTTGGTGAGAAAATATGTACTGGAGACAAATAAATATAACACAGTATGAAGGATCCCCCCATGGTTCTTCACTGAAATGATTAGACTACTTAACAAAAGGAAGCAAATGTATTAAAAAAGCAAAGAAGGAGAATTCCAGTAGGATTTGGCAAAAGTATAGGTCATTATTGAAGCAGTGTAAGAAATGTATAAAGAGGAAAAACGAGAGTATTTTATTTTCACTTTGGTAATTCAGTAGGTGCACTGGCAACAAATGCCTTTTTCAGTCATGACCCAGGTGTGTTTGCACAGACATTTAAAAAAATACATAGAAACACAGACTTTGATGGCAGATAAAGACTGCTTGGCACACTCAGTCTGCCCATGTCCCTACCTATTGTATAAGTTGCAGATCCTTATTCTACCAACAGCCTACTTCCTCCTACCTCCCACTAGAATTACCTTATGTCTGTCCCATGCATTCTTAAATTTCCCCACTGTTTTTGACCCCACAACCTCCTCAGGAAGTCTGTTCCATGTGTCCACCACCCTCTCCATGAAAAAATACTTCATCACTTTGCCCCTGAGCCATTCCACCCTCTATCTTCAAATTGTACCACCTTGTTCTTGCATATCTCTTTTTCTGAAAGATGCTGCCCTCTTGAACTTTGTTGATTCCCTTGAGATACTTGAAAGTTTCTATCACGTCCCCTCTCTCCCTTCTTTCCTTGAGAGTATACATATTGGCCCAGATATTCAAACTGCGCCCAAAAAGTGCGCAATAGCAGGAGCAAGTGCAAGTCTATTGCGCCCATGCGCAACAGACACGATATTCAAAAAAGGAGCAGGCCAAATTTCGCCTACAGCCAACATCTGACTATTGCACAACATGCGCCATAGCGCAACTAGGGAGGGGAAGCTGAGCAGATATGATGCGCTATAGCACAACAAGAGATGTTCAGCTGAGCAGTCCAGAGGTGCCATAGTGCAAGCAGGGAGCCCCCCAGCTGCAGAGCAATGTAACTGCACAATCAGGGAGGTAGGGGCCCACCACCCATGCCACAGATGGGCACAGGAACACACAGCAGAACAGACATTGTCCCCCCACACCCCAAGCACAGCACAACCAGGGGAGGGCTGGAATAACCACTGGTCCAAGGAGACAAGCAACCAACCCACAGCCTGGCCATGGTGCCCCATCACACCTACCGGCAAGCTATGACTGGCACACAAGGAGGGCAGACCGCCCTGTGCCACACCATCCCCCCAGTGCACAGCACACCCTGCATCGTGACTCCCCAGACACCCCCCCATGAGCAGTGACCACCACAGCAGGAAACCCCATGCATGCCACCACCCCCACAGTGTCAATGCAACCCTGTGCACCATAGAACCATGCAAGCCAGCCCCACCATGAGCACCCATCAGCAGGTTGCAGCACATGGCAATGCAACAACGGCAGACAAAGTGCCACCATGCACAGTCCCCTGAGGTACTGCTGAGGACCGACCATGCGCTAAGGCACAAGAGTGACCCCATAGGACGGTCGTGTAGTTGGACACCTCCACCAGTGGTACAGCGCTCTGCACAGTATTCCAGTGACACACCCCAGCCTACCACTGGCCACAACAGCCAGCACAGACACCCACAGTGGTGCGTGGCAGCATGCACCACACCAGATGCCACACAGGGTCTGGACAGACACCCACCCACACCCAAGGGCACAACATCACAGGGACGCAGTGGTGTGGCAACCAAGCCCCCATTGTGGGCCTATGTAAGCCATGTACACACAACCTGCAGTCCACCATGGCACTGGAGTGCCAACCACCCTGCGCAGGCACCATGGACCAATACCCCACCTTTAGTCACCCGGAGCACAAGCCACAGACAGTGGGGCACATCTCCTGCAACACACACAAGCCACAGCATGGAGGTGGGACAATGACCGTGTTGCCCACAGTGCCACCTGAGCCAGGCATGCACCACACCAGTGACATGGGCAACCCAGCAAAGCGACGGGTACAGTGTCTGCCCTGCAGGGAATGCCACCACTGACATGCCAGCAGATCATGCAGGTCACAGACAGGCATGTGTGTTGGCTGCACAGGCCATGGATGGGCCGATGGGTGCACCATGGACACAGAGCACGCGCCATGGACCACTGCACACAGTCATCCAGTGCATGGGGAACAACACACACAACACAGACACTGACTGATATCTACCCCCACACCATAGACACCTCCACATGGACACACACACATACCCATGACTGCACCACCCCTGATGCCATGCACACCACTGCAGCTGAGCACCTATAGCCCACTGCAAATCAGAGACTACCACGGTATTCATATAAAAGTCATATGTATTATAAAAATAAATAAATAAACTATTTACATAAACAACAACTATATACAGTTATTTGGGGGGACACAAAAAAGGTGGGGGTGGGCAGGGGAAGGGGTGGACAAATGGGATGGGATAGGAGGGGTGTGAGGGTGGGTCAAGGGGGGATGGGAGGTCAGGGATCAAGGGACTATTGGCTCCCATGCCGGTCCAGGCTCTGGCTCCCCCTTGCTCTGTGCCTCTGAAGTACCCCCAACTCACCTATCCTTCGAAGGATTGTGACCATCTCTTGTGCCAGGATTAGGAGCTCCTGCAGGGTGTCCCTGATTTCCCTCAGGTGTCTTGCACCTAGGACAAGGGAGCACAGTCAACAAGTGTGAATGCACAACCCCATACAGCCTGGCCACTGTGCATGGCATATGGCCATGGGACATACCACTGTGATGGTGTGTGACCAGCCGCAGTGATCATGTCCACAGGACCTGCCCACCCAGGCGCATACAGCCATGCAGAACGCTGCACACACCCACCAACCAAGTCACGCACAGCACCACCGTGGCCGTCTAGTGACATGGCTATGTGGTGCAAAGGCAATCACACAGCCATGCACCTGGTGCACACATGCACCACCTGTGACGCACACCCAGACATGCATTGCCACTGGACAGTGTTGACTGTAACCAGTGGTGTGCATGGCAGTGATGTCAATGAATGGTGGCCATGCCCCGCTGCCCACCTTGTCACACAGCATACAGTATTAATCATGGATGTCTGGCACTCACCCACATCGGACCAGTCGGGTGGCCGTTGTTGGTCCTCGGCCCGCCTGGCTGTGGCTTCCACCACCCTCCGCTCCACACGCACTCGGAGCAGTTCGTCCGGGCCTGTGGGGACAAAAAGAAGAGAAGAACATCAGTACATTCCCGAAGTAAAGTCCCCCTGCCCCAAGGAGTGTGCCCCCCACCCAGCCAGACCCACCCACCCCACACCCTGTGAACATCGCCACAGCCAACCCCATACAGTCCCTCCCCTATGTGCTGGACACATACAACACTGTGACTCATATGGACTATAACAGTGTATTGACGGAACCCCTACCTGGATGTGGTACCATGACCCTCCAGGCACGTGACCTCAGTCTGGCCAATAGCTCTGGCTCCCTCCTCTGCAGGTCACCATATCGGTGCCTGCACTGCTCAGCAGTTCGGTCCCTGCCTGTCACCTCCTCAAGGGCAGTGGCCACCTCTTGCCACACCTGGGACCTTGCCCTATCCAGGGGGGCCTCCCCAAAGAGAGGCCCATGATGTGGCTTGACTGTGGCCACCAGATTTGCCAGTCCGATGGCTGTCCAGTGAGCAGCCCTTCTCTGCACCATTGCATTAGGTATAGTAGGCAATATGGCGCTCTGCAGCATGGTACCCCATGTGCAGATGCTGCCCGGTACAGCGCTGTCATTCCCTATTGCGCTGTTACCAAACAGCGCAATAGGGGTGCACCTATGCCTGACGCATGGTGCCAAGGGGGCAAAGGTCGGGCACAGGGTCAAGGGTCCCTGGCGCAAGGCCACGCACAGTGCCATCGGATGACAATGTGTGTAGCACAATTGGCTGCCTGTGTGCCAGCGCCACAGTGGACTATCGGGCAGTTGGGCCATTGCGCCTATGAAGGCCCATTGCCACAGCGCCATGTAGTGACCTTCTCTATAGCACCACTGGCACAATGGTGGCCATGCCCTGCAATGCCTACCGCACACAGAACGTCATCAGCGCGGCAGACACCTGCGTCAGCAACCTGGGCATGCGCAGTGAGGTGTACTACGTATGCCACAGAACTGCGCTTATTGGCTCAGCACGCTCGACACACTGCCAAAGCGCAACAGCGCAATATTCAGCTGTCATATGCAAATCATCCGATCAGCCATTCAATGGCACAGCACTGCAATTTGCATCTAATTAAAGTTGCTCCTCACCTCATTTGCATGGATTGCACTATAAAGTTGCGACAATGTGCTGCAGTGGCCATAGTCAGTTACTGCAGTTTATTGGTGAGTTGCATGCTGTGTGGGAGTGTGGACTGTGGATTCAGGGACATGCATGGGACTGCACAGTCACAGGTAACAACTGCCATTCTTACAGGCTACATAATGACCGAGCACATTCTTGGAGAGGAGGACAACAGTGGTGGGAGGAGGAGGAGGCCGAATTTCACTAAGGCCAAAACTGAGGCCCTTTTCGAGGCCTACCTGGCTCAGGACCCACTGCTCATTGGACAGCGGGGCACCACTCAGGCCCGTGCTGCTGCATGGGAGGAGGTGGCACGTGCCATGAACCTGCATGGCAGCCACCAGCGCTCCGTGCAGGAGTGTAAGAAGAAGATGGGTACAGACAGGAGGAAGGTAAAGGAGAAGGTGGCTGCCATCAGGGCGGCACGTGCTGCAACAGATGGGGGACAGCCGGAGGTGGTACAGCTCAGCACAGTGGAGGACAGGCTTGCTGCAAGCATGCACCTAAGTGCCATAGAGGGAGTTCCGGGTGGTGGCTTCCAGACGGGTGGTGGCCCATCTCTGCATGGTAAATCATGGTCTGTCTGGGGGGGGCCGGGTAGGTCACATGCAGTAACGCGACTTTGCTTTCCCTGACAGATCCTGAGCATCTGCATGGGTCAGCGGTGGTGGGCCTGTCCACTGTGGACAGTTGGACAGAGTCGGAGGTGGGACCATCCACCTCCACAGGTATGTGTGGATCTGTATGACAGTGGGGCCACCTGGCTGTCCACACTGATGTTGTTGAGACAGGTGTGGAGGAAGCCCTGCCTGTGTCCCAGCGTGCGCTGTGGCTGTGGCTGGGGCAGAGTCCGGCACCAGTGATGATGACACGACCATCATGGGCAGTGACACGTGTGTGCCACAGGATGGACACACAGCAGGGCAATTTAAATGCCCATGGCTGTGGGTGGTGCCGCTGTGGGGGTCTGCGTGTCAGCACAGTCCCAGGCTGTGCCTGTCAACACCCGTGGAGCAGCACTGGTGTCTGTTCAGGACAGTGAGACTGTTGTGGCCACTGTGGCAGCATCACTGAGTCCTGGGGTGCTGCAGCTGAAGGGGCAGCATCAGCAGTCACCCACTGGGCCTGGGGGTACAGGGTTCAGCAGTGGCATCTGTGCACTGCCTGTGGACATGCCCAGACCTGGTCCTGGTGCGCAGCACCCACCTCAGTGGTGCTGAACATCAGGCCCTTGCACACCCTGAGGGACAGGATACCGAGGAGGCTGATGACCTCTTGGATGAGCACACCCGCCTACTGCAAGCATCAGTCCAGCAACAGATGTGGCTTGCGATGTCTGTGGAAGCACTGTGTGTGGCTCTGGAGTGGGCAGAGGAGCGTCACAGCAGGGACATTGAACTGATCCTGGCACGGATGAACCACTTGCGGAGGATGTGACCGCTGCCATTGACAGGCATGCACAGGCGTTCATTGCTGTCATGGCCACAATGGGCACACAGTCAGGTGCCCATGCATTGCAGACACCACGCAGTGCACTCTCAACCCCCCATTCCCAGCGCCGTGACTCCCACCCTGTCGATGCCAGGTTCAGCTGTGGGCATCCCAAGCACCCTGGTGCAGGCATGTTCGTGTGCTGCAGACCCTTGTGGGCATGGTCGCTTCATGTAGTGGAACCCATGGGGACCACATCGTGCCACCCCATGAGGCCAGTGGTCAGCCTGCCAGTGCTGGCGGGTCTCAGAAGGGCCACCCATGCATCCCGGTGGTCGTGGGACTGTGTCATGAGACTGACCTGTCTCCCAGCATGGCTACTGTTTGGTGCTGCCCTGTGTGCATTGTGTGTTTCAGTGGGCAGTGCACGGTGGGTACCCGGCCCTGCACGCGGACACACAGTCCACCTGCACACCCTCCTGGCTGCTGTCTGCAGTTACGTGTGCATGATGATGCCTGCATTGCGCTGTACACCAAAGTGCAATGGTGCCCAGCATCTGACACATGCACATGGACAGGCAGTGGGCGTGGTGGCCTGTGGACATGTGTGTTGCTAGGGTGTGCATTCTGGGTCGGTGTGCCTTCTGGCCTCTGTGCACGTTTGTTGCGTTGTGTGTGTGCGTGTGTGTGTCCTTCGGCATGGCATGTTAATCCTCACCCATCCCTGGCAGTGTGTGTGTCTCTGTGCCCTGCCACTTCCCTCGATGGCATGCACCCCCAGTGTGGGTTCCTGCATGTTTGTGGGTTGTGTCTTGGCCACTGGTGGTTGCGCGGCCCCATGACTTACCTGGGTTGGCTGAAGTGCTCCTCTGTGATGGTGTCCCGGTGCAGCTGTGCCAGCTGGAGCAGTCGGGGGTCCCGTCGGCCAAGGGGGGGCTGCCCATCACCATCATCACCGGTGTCCCCATCGTCCCCATCGCTGTCCCCATCTTTGACCTGTATGGCTATCCCACATTCGTTGGCCATGTTGTGCAGGATGCAACAGGCCAGGAATATCCCACAGGCCTTTGAGGGGCTGTACTGTAGGGCACCGTCAGAGGTGTCCAGGCAATGGAAACGTGCCTTCAACATCCCGAACACCCACTCGATGACATTGCGTGTGGTGGCGTGTGCCTCACTGTAGCATTGCTGCGATGGGGTCATGGGCCGCCAGTAAGGTGTGAGCAGCCAGGGACAGAGTGGGTATCCACTGTCACCTGTGTGTAGAGGGTGGAGGTTAGTTTGGTGATCAGCATCGCCCTGCCCCAAGCCATATAGGCCACTACCCATGGCACCTCTGGCCATGCCCCCCAGGCCCTATATTTGTCCATTTGGTTTGCATACTCACCCACTAGGTGTCCAGTGGGGATGTCCCCACTCTTGAATCTGTGGCACAGTGCTGACTGGTGCCAGATGAAAGAATCGTGTGCTCCCCAAGGGTGCGTGGCACATACATTGTTGATGCACCCCCTGGCATCACACACCACCTGGCAGTTGATGCTGGCATAGCCCTTGCAATTGATGTATGCAGCCACCTCATGGCCAGGTGGTGTGCGTATGGCCACAT
The DNA here is from genome assembly GCA_016271365.2 of Neoceratodus forsteri. Lineage (NCBI taxonomy): Eukaryota > Metazoa > Chordata > Ceratodontiformes > Ceratodontidae > Neoceratodus > Neoceratodus forsteri. The sequence goes on along the minus strand of CM057456.1, from coordinate 107,896,185 downwards.
GGGTGCAGTCTATTGCCCCTAGCATGCCAGGCATATGTGCTACCCTGTGAAACTCCTGTATATTTTCTGTGCACTACACTCTGTGCTGGGCAAATGGATATACCTCAGCATGTGGCAGCAGTGCGCTGAGGAATTGGGTGAGGGTGGCATGGCGTGGCCGACTGGGTTATGCCTGTGGTGTCCCGGTTGGTCTCTGCAAGGTACCCATGGTGAGCAAGTACATGCAGGCTGTTACCTTGGTTTCCACTGACAGGGCATGGCTCCGCCTGTGGGTGCCTGCATCACATCACTGCACAGCTCACAGAGCCTCCTCAGAATTACCTCTGTTCAGGTGGTACCAGCCCACAATCTCAGTATCTGTGTACAGCTCAAAGCTGGTGTGGGCTCGGTACTGCCTGCTGGGGCATGCACCGACAGGTCCTTCCACAGCCACGTCCCCTGCTGCCCACCTTCTCACCCCTCAATATGGCCTCCATGTGAAGGTGGCACTGGCCATGTCCCTGGCTTGCTGCTCACCCCCGGCAGCTGTTACTTTATTCCCCCCGCTGTCCTGGCTGCTACCTCCCCTGCACTGGGTACACCTGCCTGTGCTGGCCTCTGAGCTGTGTGGCTCCCCACACCTTCCCTGTGCCTGGCTGTTAACTGTGGCCTTTCCCTGGCCTGCCCTGTTCCTGCCACTTGCCCTGTCTGTGTGCCTCTGTCTCTGACACATGTGGCTTCCCTGTAGTGTTCTTGCGCCTCTTCCTTGCTCCTTTTTATTTTGGCTCATTTCCGCTATGGTGCAACTTCCGCTTGCTCCACTGTTGCGCATTGCGCAAGTCTTTGAATATCACACTGCGCCATTTATGCATGGTTCCACCCCTTCAGCTGCACATGCCTTCATTATCATTGTACTGTTGTTCAGCATGATTTCAGGGGTGCAACTGCCTCCTGCTGAATATCGCAGAATGGCGCAAATTCAGACTTACGCAAGCGCAACCCTATTGCGCAAGGCTCAACTCTTTTGAATATCTGGGCCATTAAGCTCTTTTAGTCTTTCTTCATATGGCTTCTGGTGCAGACCCTGCACCATTTTAGTTGCCCTCCTCTGGACTGCCTCCATCTTGCCTATGTCCTTGAGGAGATGGAGTCTCCAGAACTGCATGCAGTGCTCCAGATGGGTTCTCACCAACTGTCTGTAAAGAGGAAAACAAGTCTTGTTTTCTATGGTGATGCCCTCACTATGCATCATAGTCCCCCCACAGCCCTCCTTACTGCCTTCTCTAATTGCTTGCCTACCTTTAGGTCATCTGATATGACTACCCCCAGGTCCCTGTCCATTTTTGTTGTCATTAATAACCCCCCCCACTGTGCAGTCTCCCCTTGGATTTTTGTTTCCCAGGTGCAGTACTTTTCTCTTCTTTGCATTGAATACACGCTGTCATACGTTTGACCATTCCTCCAACTTTGCCAAGTCCCTTCTCATCCTTTCCAGCCCCCTTGTGTATCAATCCTTTTGCAGATCTTTGTGTCATCTGTAAAGAGGCATACTTTTCCTTTCAGTCCCTCTGCAATGTCAACTATAAAGACATTAAAGAGGACCAGTCCCAGTACTGAAACCTGTCATACCCTGCTACTAACCCCCTTTTCTTTGAGAGGGACTCTGTTTACTATTACACTCTGCGTCCTGTTGTCCAGCCAATCTTTACCCAGGTTGCCACGCTGGGGACCCAATCCCAAGCTGGTTAACTTGTTTATTAATCTTTTGTGTGGGACCATGCCAAATGCCTTGCTAAAGTCTAGGTAGACCATGTCCACAGCCCCTCCCTTGTCTACTACTTAGGTCACCCAGTCAAAGAAACTTATTAGATTCATCTAACATTACCTTCCCACTGTGCATCCATGCTGTCTTGGGTCCTGTGCCCCGCTGGCCTCTAGGTACTCAACACTTCTTTCTTTCAGAAGTGATTGCATTATTTACCCTGGCACTGATGTCAAACTAACAGGTCTGTAATTTTCTGCCTCTGACTTGCTCCCACTTTTGTGAAGGGGAATCACATCCTCCCTCCTCCAGTCCTCAGGTACCACACCATCCTCCCATGTTTTGTTAGAAAGGGTCGTCAGTGGTGCCACTAGCTTTCCCCTTAGTTCTTTTATAATTCTGGGGTGAATCTCATCAGGCCTCATTGCTTTGTCTATCTTCAGTTTTAGGAGTTCTTTCAGGACCATTTCTTCTGTGAATGGACTGGTATTGACCCACCCCATCCAGTGTGCTTCTATTATTTGGCTTAGGTACCTCTCCTCTTCTTTGTGAATCCTGAGAAATATTTGTTCAGTATCTCTGCTTTGTCTCTGTCACTGTCTCACCCACCCTCCCTTTATTAAGCCTCACTATCCCTCCTGGTCTTTCTTCTCTCCCTAATGTACTTATAAAAGGTTTTATCCCCATTCTTAACTGAGTTGACTATCTTTTCCTTGGTTTGAGCCTTTGCTGTTCAGATTGCCTTCCCTGCTTCCTTCTGCTTTAACTGGTACAGTTCTCTATCCAGCATCTTCTGTTTCCTTATACTTCCTGAATGCTGTCTTTTTCTCCCTAACCTTCCCTACCACCTCTTTCGAGAACCAGTTTTTTTTTCTTTGTTTTGTTTTGTTTACTTGCTTCACAAAAAGGCTTGTTGCCTCTGCGATGGCTGATTTGATTTCTCCCCACTGTTCCTTCACCCCTCCTTCTTGCCCATTTGCTAGTGCTTTTCTGAGGCACTCCCCCATTTTGCCAAAGTCAGCCCTCCTAAAGTCCAATACCTTCACCTTAGTGTGACTTGACTCTACGGCTGTGTTAATCATGAACTACACTGTTTGGTGGTCACTCATTCCCAGACAGCTACCCACTTCTAAACCTGAGATGCTCTCTCCATCCCTGCAGGAGAGTACCAGGTCTAACATTGCTCCATCCTGAGTAGGTTACAACATTAGCTATCTGAGGCATGACCCCTGTAGGGCATCGAGAATAACCCGACTCTTGGATATAGCCACATCAAAGGTGCATCTGGCATATTTGTGTCCCCATCAAAATATCTCCCATTTTCTTCCTTTCTAAGGATGTCTTCTATTATTTCCTTGTCCATTTCTCCTCCTGAGACAGGGGTCTGTATACAACCCTGTACAGGATTGTGATGCCATTTTCTGTCTCTAGGTGACCCACAGTGCCTCTTCTCCTACCTGTTTAACCTTTAGTTCCATTGCTTTGATCCATTCCCTTACATGGAGAGCTACTACTCCTCCTCTTTTACCCTCTATGTCCCTCCTGTAGATTGTGTACCCTGGTATGTTGACATTCTAACCATGTAAAAGACAAAGAACCTCTGTGCGTAAACACTGAGGCAAGGGTTACCCCAAAGGGCATTTGGCTGGGAAGCCAAGTTTCAAGAAAATACAAAATCACACATGCCCCCACAATGCAAAGCATCATGGGCTGCATACGCAAATCACCACAGAATGTTATGCTGGTCCAACTTTAAGCAGAATTGCATTCTAACCATGGTTCTCTATGTACCATGTTTCTGTGACTGCCACAATATCTAGATGCCCCTCTTCCATCAAGGCCACTAGTTCAGGGAGCTTGTTACCCAGACTACATGCATTGGTACTCATTGCCCTCCATTTTCTGATAGCCTTACCCATTTTAGCCCCATCCCTGTCCTTACAGTCTTTGCCTTTTTCTCCATTGACCTCATCCTGCTTCCTATTGACTCTCTACATTAGTGTTTAACTTACTAACTATGCTGTTTTGGGTTGGGGCTGGGAATTCCATGCTCTTTCAGTGCCTCCCTTGACTAGTTTAAATACTAGCCAATGAAGCATTTAAACCTAGCACCTAGGATTCTAGTTCCCTGCCATACATATGCAGGCCATCATGCCAGTATAGGCCTACATCCCTTAAGGTGGACTAAAGTCCCCAATGAAGTGAAAATCTGAGCTCAGCATCACTTTTTCAACCCTTCATTGAATCCCATGGTGCAGAGTAACTAAGCCTCACCCATGCCATAGACAGGCAGCACCTCCAAGAAGGTTACCGTGCATGCCACTTGTCCAAGGCCCCTTATCAACTCTACAAACTCCTCCTGCAATGCTCAGATCCCATTACCAGCCAGGTCATTTGTCCCTAGGTGGAAAATGATGTCCAGCTCCCTCTCCCATACTGCTGCTTCCACAGTCCTGTGGATTTACTTCCTGTCCCTCCCAACCATGGTACTGGGCAGGCAACTTACCTCCCTCTCCCAGTTCTTTCCTCCTAAAGATTGAGTCCCCCCCAGGAGTTGTTCCCTTTCTCTGTGGTGTCTCATGCCACCCTCCTCTGGATCATCTTTGTGGAGGTTCCCAGCATCCTCCTTGGTCTCCACTGTGGTTTCCTTCATAGACGAACCACACTCCACCAGAATGGTGTATGAATTGTGGAGAGGTACAACTGGAGGAATGCATCTTTGATCCACCACTCTCACCCTCCATGAGCTCACTGAGGTCCAACTGCTACTCTTTCTTGGCAACCTCTGAAGCAGCGGCAGTGGCCCTGGTGGTCCTTGGGTGTGGAAGGAGGTTTATTGAATCCTCATCAGGTCAGCCTGGAGATGGACAACCTCCTCCCTCAGACCAGAGTTCCCTGAAATAGGGCAGAATTTCAGCCTCCATAATGTCTCTGGAAAGACTTCCACCCTACAGCCAGTGCATTGCACCACTCCCCACATGTCTCTCTTCCTCCCAGTTAATTTGTTTTCTTATTTGTTAGTGTTTGTGAGCATCTGTGTGCATGTACCCCCATGCAGCATGCTGGGCTACTAAGGTTATGACAGGTGTTTGTCCTTTGCCCTTTTGGGGAAGTAATGTCAGAACCTCTGGTAGAAAGGAAATGATCCACTTAGGGTGGGAGAGATGAGGGGCACATTGGGTAGGACCAAGCCTGAGCCCTCCAGAAGCAATCAGCTGCAGCTCTGACCCACCACCCTGGTGAGTGTTTTCCTTCCTTTCAGCAAGGTAACCTGCAAAACAATTTAAAAGAAAATATACCCTGCAAAAAAAAGAATTTAAATCAGAGAAAAATAAAGCAGCAAAATGTACAACCTGTAAGCACAAAACAGTAATAAAACCTGTAAGCACAACCTGTAAGCACAAAACTAAATAGTAACACAACCGTAACTCTGCTTAGCCAAAAGAAGCCTTAATGTTTCTCCTTGCTCTGTTAATGTTGCTCCTTGCTCTGTCCTTCCAGGCAAACCCTTTAAGAATAAAGCTCAGGTGAAGCTAGGAGCTTTATGACAGCACACCTAGTCTTCAACACAACACACCAATTAGCCTGACCTTTTAAATCTTCCTTCTGTTGGAAAGTACTAAGCCTTGTCAGCTCCACCCCCAGTTACACTATTAATCCCATGGAAGAGCTGTGGAAGAAAAGCACTTAACTCCTTCAATGTGAGAAAGAGACTGCAATACCTTTAAGCTAAAAAAAACCTGTAAGCACAAAACAAGATAGTAGCAAAACAGCAACTTTGCTTAGCCTACAGATAGATTGAAATGTAAAACCTGTAAGCACAAAACAGTAACAAAACATGTAAAGCACAACCTGTAACAATTTAACAGAAAATATAACTTAAAATACAAAAACAATTGTTGAGTACAAGTTGCATAATCTAAACATACAATCATTGAGTGCAAATTACATACTTGGAACAGCTGGTGGAGAGACAGTGCTATTAATTGCAAGAAAATGTATGCAGATGCTACATTGAGAACATATGCAGAGAATACTACATTCAGGGCAGATTCAGAGAGAGTATATGGGGTATTTACATAAAACAGTCACAGGCATTGAGTGTTGAGTCAAATTCTTTCAGGTTCTTTCAAAAAGCAGAGACAGCTGGTGATTCTCTAAAGGGAGTGTATTGTATTCCAGAGTAAGGAGGTGCGATAACTGAAGGAGCATTGTCCAATGTTTGTTCAAAACAAGGGAATTTTTAGGTTATTTTTCAAGGTTGATTGAGAGGAGGGCAAGTTGACAAACTCAAGCTGTTCAGCCAAGTAAGTAAGGGAATTTTGATCATCGTTTTTTTAATAAATCTGACAAATGTCAGGTTGGATATGAGCTCTAGTGATAGTCAATTTAAAGTGTTTAGAGAGAGAGAGGAGTGGCATCTTGCTATCGCTACCTGATGAAAATCTGGCAATCTTGTAGTAAAGAGTGTGCTTCTTTGTAGCATTATTTTTAGCAGCATCAGTGACCAAGGAGCCATATTCCAATATAAGGAGCAGATTTGCCTGTGCTTTTCTTTTATCTGGTTTTAGTATTAGATACTTATGGATTCTATACGAGAGCTGAGCCTTTGGTGAACCCAGTTAGTGGTGCTTTGAATGTGGGTATGGAAGGTAAGGATAGAGTCTAAGTGTACTCCTAGATATTTAAAGCAGCTGACTTTTTCCAAACAAATACCATTGTTTTCATTAATGCAAACCTTTTGGGCCATGTTTTTCAAATTGTAGTTAGAGCCAAACAACACTGACTGGGATTTTAGTAGATTTAGGACCATTTTGTCTTGAGCAAATTATTCCTGCAAAATTTTAAATCTGTTTCCCAATACATGGTTGATTTCATTGATATCTTTGCTATATGTGTATAGAATGTCGTCATCTGCATAGGGAAGAGTAGGTATGGGTTTGCAGACCATTGGAAGTTTGTTGATGAAAACTGAAACAGACGAGGCCCCAGTATGGAGCCTTGAGGGACCACAATGCAGATTACATTGGTAATTGAGACCATGCTGCCAGTTTTCACCATCTGTTTTCTGTTGTTCAGGTAATCTCTGAACAAAGCTAGAGCAGGGTATTCAAAGTCTAGCTTGAGTAGTTTGTTGGTTAATATGTCGTGGTCAGCCAGATTGAAAGCTTTGGTCAGATCTATGAACACAGCACCCGTCACCAGGCCATTGTCTGTTGCATGATTGACAGCATCTATGAATCTGACCAGGGCTGTATCAGTGCCATAACACCTTCTGAACCCATGTTGTTCCCTGTAAATTCAGTTATGTTGTTCAAGACAGTAAGTCAGTTTTGTGTGCACTATTTTCTCTTGCAGTTTAGCTAAACCTGATAATATAGAAATAGGGCAGTAGTTTTCCAATAGCATCTTCTTCCTCTTCTTGTTTAGCAGGACAACTATAGCTGTTTTCCAAAGGTCGGGTATGATGTTGTTTATGAAACATAGGTTGAAGATTTTGTCTATGGGGGAGCTATGTGTGGGGGAAGCAAGCTTGAGGAACTTCAGAACCAATCCGTCTGATTCAGCTGACTTACCTATTTTTGAGGAGGTGATTAATTTAACAACTTCTAAACATGTAACCCTTTTGAGATGGAAACTGGGCTGATTCAAGTTCTGCACTTCCTTAGTAGGTTTAAATCTGTGCTGTCCAGAGGGTCTGTAATTACTCAGATCGCAGAAGAAATCATTGAAGAGGTGTGCTATATTAGAAGGTTCTGCACAGCTGTCTCCATCCAGGTCAATTGAGATGGGTGAGGATTGCATTTTGGTGTTCAGTAAAGAGTTTATGGGCTGTCAAATTATTTTAGGGTAACCAAAATTCAAAGTTTGTTGTTTTTGTAAGTACTGACTTCTGACGTGATGTATGGCTTGTTTGCATTCCTTTCTTAGGTGTCTGTATGAATTCCAATCCGATACAAGTTTGGTTTGCTTGAACTTGTCCTAGGAGTCATCTGTTTTGCATATCTGAGTGAAAATATTGCATGTGAGCTAGTCAGATTTTTGTGCTGAAGACACACAGTGTAGTAACACCGGACCACTTTAAACAGTGAACAGAAATTCCTATATGAGACAAAGACTAGTAGCAGGAACAGTGATCAGTTACTTTTAGGTTAAGCAAGGATCTACAGTTACTATGTGATTGCACTCAGCACCATATGTAATAATACATAGACCCCTATGTAAGACTGAGACAGGGAACATGACAGTAATCAGTAGGGCAGTATTTTTTAAATGATAAACATAGGCTTATATAGACCAACACCTATGACTTCTTTCTGTGACACAGACCAACAGCAGAATAATTGACAGCAGAATATTTAGGCACAGTTAACAACATACCTAATCACTAGAGGCTATGTCAAAACAGTTTATTTGTAGTAGTTGTCCAAACAGTGTAACCATGGTACAGTAGTTGTCCAGCAGAGAAAACAGTATTAAGTGACATATGCTCATATATTCATATACGTCTCATATTTACTGGAGCAGTGTCAGTGGCTCAGTAGGTAGCACACTTGCCTCTGAGGCAGGGAGATCAGAGGGCTGCAGGTTCAGTTCCTACATCTGGCATTTGGGTTAATATCCCAGTACTGACACTGTAGTGCAGCATGAGAGGGGTGCTGCACTTCTGAGGTGCCGTCTTTCAGATAAGATGTTAAACAGAGGTCCCATCCACCTGGATTGGTGGTAGTTCAGGTGGATGTTAAAGATCCCATGGCACTTATCGAAAAGAGTAGGGGAAATTTTTATTAAGAAATCATACAAACCAAAACAAAGGTAGAAACAGGGTACCATACAAACAAAAATGAACAAGTTGTGAACAATAATAAGAGAAAAAAAAACCAATAAAAATCATGTAATAGGCACATCACTGTTGGTAATCCAAGACAAATTTCTCCACAGTTGCAGCAATTTGGTCAGAGATAGAATTTTCATTTCCTGGAAATAAATGTGTCATAAGTCATGCAAAATTTTCTCAAAGAGCTCTATGTAAGAAATCTTCTTCTGCTAAAAAGTAAAAAGACGTCTGGAATTCCAGATGTGCCATTTGATCACCACAAAAATAACATGCAAAGTACTTCTATCCCATTGTGTCCAGGAAAGTGGATAATCCCCATACATCAACCCAGGATAAGAAACCTGTCGGAAAATAGACATAGCAGTCTTCATATACAGAAAATTCCAAAACAAAAGAATATAGGAACAAGAAAATGCAAATGATTAAGTGTTTTCAGTTGAAGCAGACACAAAGGCCTAGAACACATCCTCTCTTCCACCTTCTTATGTTTTTGATTAGCCTTAACATATAAACGTTCATGACAATTCAATCAATGAAAATCTTTCATTTTTTCAGGGATACATCGTTCTGCAACATAGTATTATAATGCCACTTGGGACACTTGTGGGCATTTGGGGTACAGGTCTGCCTCACGAAAATGAGCCTCAAGAACATGCGAATAAATTTGCTTTTTAGTTTTAGTGAACAACATAGCATGTGTAAGACCCCATAATCGGAATGTAATAAAAATTTCAAGAAGATAATGCAAGGCCAGAGAATAGGTCTTAACCTGTTGCAGCTGACCTCCCATCCAATCATTATACCAGGGGGATATGGAAGAAGAAAAACTCAGGCACCAATAGTTAGTCGAAGACAAAAGCAAAGGCTTAAAATTAACTTGGAGGAACTGACAAAAAAGAAAAGGATAGGATTAATCACATTTTGACCACCTTCCTTCAAATGTAAGTAAACAATATTCTGACATATAGGGTTCAGCCTGCTGCCCCAAAAGGTTTGAAAAAGACACAAAATTGTAGCTTCCTAGATTTAGGACAGGAAAATTTGCAATGAGAAATAAAAAGGTTGGAATAAGATAAGTTTTAATCAAATATACTTTTTTTTCAAAAATACATTTTCTGTCTATTCCAAGTTTGAATCTGAAGTTTCCCAAGTTGAATTTTGTTATCTCAACTTAAGATATCCATCTGGGGGCCCCCCAAAAAAATCCCCAAGATACGGAGATCCCCTTGGGTGAGTAAAATCCCCACCACAGTAGTAGGAGAAGAATCCAGAGGACCCAAGAAGATCCCAGTACTCTTTAAAAAGTTCAGACTAGTCCCAGAAAAGGTCCCAAAGGCAGTACAATGATGAACTGCAGCTTCAGCAGAAACAACATCCTTAGTTAAAACAATGAGGTCATCCACATAAGCCAAGGCAACATAAGCAACAACACAAGAAGGCAATCTGATAGGAGCTATCTTAGCCACTGAGTTCAAAAGCCTCAAAAGTGGGTCTATACTAAAGACATATAATAAACAGCTGAGGGGACAACCCTGCCTAACCCCTTTACGAATGGAAATATAGAGTCCCAGATGGCAATTGACACAGGGTCAGACCGTAGCAGTTCTATGTAATGATAGCAACCAAGTAATAAAAGTAAGATGGATACCGTAACCCTGCAAAGTGTACCACAAAAAGGAATGGTTAACATTATCAAAAGCTTGCTTCTGATCTAAGGGAGAATTAACCTTCTAAAGGTGAAGTACTGTGACAATCAAATATCTCATGTAACAACAGTAACAGGTCCGTGATAGAACCACCTGGGATCATACAGGATTGAGTTGGAGAAAGCAAATGTTGTGAAACCTGCAACAGTCTATTATTCAACATTTTCGCAAGTAATTTAAAATCAGTGTTAAGAAGACTGATCGGTCTCCAGTTAGAGATATGAGACTTGTCACCTTTTTTTATACAAAAATATAAGAATACCAATGGCCATGTCTAGTGGGATGTCATGGTGGTGTAAAAGATAGTTAAATACCTCAGTAAGTTCCACAAGAATCTCTTGCCCCAGCAGACCATACAACTCTGCAGAAAAAACATCTGGGCCAGGAGATGTATGGGGAGCTAGAGATTTAATGGTATCTAAAACTTATGATGTAGTGAATGGTGATATCAGGGCCACCAGAGAATCTGGGGACAAAGAGGGAATCTGGACATTTTGAAATAAGGGCTCAAAAGTGACAGGGACAGTAGTAGGACAACTGAACAGGAAGCAGCATACTCTGAAACAATGTGAAGAAGGGTTTGAGGGCAGAGTGTATGACAGATAGAATCCCTCAGGGTTGAAATGATTTTCCGCTTAAGGTGATCTTGATTATTAAGCAAAGGGCAATAACAGGAAAAGAACCTGAGGTGCAATATTTTTGTTTAAGATGCAGGCTGTCATTCTGGGCAGCATGATAGTGTAACATCTGCTGCTTCAGGAGGGAAATTTGGTCAAAAAAGTCATGAGTCGTAGTGTGGGAAAGCGAGACTAAATGTTACAATTGTTTTTGATTTCACAAATATGCAACGTAATCTGCAGAGTGAACAGATTTGCTGGCACTAATAAGCAGAGTCCGAAGGTCTGCCTTAGTTTCCAGCCACCTAATAATAGGACTGTCATGAAGAGAAAAAAGTGATTTTCTACGAGTCAAAAATAAACAATTTGTTGGCATAAAAAAGTCTGGTCCAAAATAGTAGAGTTCAATTTCCAATAACCAGGACCCATGGGATCCTCAGGAGTACCAATCATAAGAACCAAAGAACAAGGATCAGAGAATTCTATGGGGTGAACTGAAGCATGTGTAACAAGTAATGCCCTGGAAATAAACAAAAAATCAATACGAGTAGAGAGAGAGTGCCTTTATAGAAAGTCCTCTCTCTTTTACTACTATGGTCAAAAAGCACATCCTTTAAACCCGCTAAGCATGTAGTGGAAACCAGGGCAATCATATCCCCCAAAATTTTATCAGCCACGGTGAAAGACCCCTTATCTAGTTTGCTAGTTCCACAATTAAAATCCCCACCCCAAATAACATTGTGTGCAGTGTGTAAGAAGGGACTGACAAAATGAAACATAGCCATACGTTCAGCCTTAGTCTGTGGGGCATAAATAGAAATGATATGAAAGGGCACATTCTGGTAGCAGAAATCCAAGAGAAGTACCCTTCCCGGAACAAAGTCCAAGAGCTTCAGTACCTTCGGCTGAATGAGATGAAATAAAATTCCAACCCCAGAGCAGCTATCTAGACTGAGGGACCAATAGGAAACACTAGAGGTCCATTCCTTAGTGGCATGTTGGATTTCAGGAATGGTCTGTAGTCTGGTATCCTGTAAAAAAAAGATGCCTTGAGGACGTGTATGTAAAAAATGAAAAACTGCTCCGCACTTCCTAAGAGATTTAATAGTATTGATGTCGGATGTCAAAAAGGATAGGGAAGACAACAGGGTCATGAAGACTTATAGAGAAGAAGCATTAGCTGTGTTTTTTCTTCTTGATCCTGCCTTTACAATGGGTGGGTTTGTGGGTGATACCAGTAGCCTCAGAAGGCTCCACCTCCCCAAGCACATCCTGTGGGTGGGAGTCCACTGATGATGCAATGGACTCCCCATCAGAGACTACATCTTCTCCTAAAACCTGAAATCTATTAGAGGTCGATGGCTGAGTAGGCGCAGGGACCTTCCGTGTAGGTTGTGACCATGTCTGCCTCTTTATAGTAACCATCTTCCCACTCACTGGTTCAGGTAAAGGAAGGGGGTGGGGCATGGCAGAAAGGTGACTATCATCTCGAACCATCAGAGGTGGGTCCACCACTTTTAGGGGCTCAGGGTCCAACTGAGTGGCAGGAACAGTCAGGGGTGGAGGGCTACAACTATTGGTGGCTCTTTAAGGTCTTGCCAGGGAGGTAGTAACATGCAGCTGCCACAGAAGGGGTCGGATACTCTCAGGGCTGCTCTAGTGGCAGTACAGGTGTATTCTTCTTAGTAAACTTCCTTTGAGCAGTGGATATCAAAAGTTGTTGTTCAGCTGAATCCAACAAAGCAGGTTGTTGGTGTGTTGCTTCAGGTCAAGCTGCATAAGCATGACCAACTGCCCCACACAAGTTACACCTCACAAAATTGTGACATTGGGCACTAGTATGACCAGACTCGTGACATATGGCACATTTCCGCAGGTCACAAACACTGCTAATATGACCCATTTGCACACATTTATAACAAGTTTTAGGCTGTCCTGGATAGAAAAGGACACCTCTATCTCCACCCAGAAAAAAAATATTTGGCAGGTGTTGGAAACCATCATCATCAGATCATAGAATTACCCAGATTCTCACCCCTCCATCCAGATACCTTCAGAGTCAAAAATTGCTTCGAGATGGCCAGTAACAGTGCAACGTTGCTTTAACAAAAAGAGGAGATCCGTAACACTAACCCCCTCATTTCTGAATAGGACAGTAATGGTTTTATGGGCTGGTCTAGTCAGGGGACAACCTCAAAAGGTGCCCACAAGGGAGTATTTTTATTTGGATGGTAACGTGCCCAGAATTTATCCAAACCACTTCCCAATTTAAAACTGATGTGAAAGGTGTTCTCCCAGAGACATGAATCAATGCATATAATTCAAAGACAGAAAACTGTAAGTAATCTTTTAGAAATGTTTTCCCCATATAGACCCTGTCAGGAAAGGTATCCAAACCACCCCTATATATAAGCCGAATGGCGTTATGGCATTTGGCAGGATAGGAAGTTTGTTGAAAGAAGGAAGCATAAGTTCTCTGATTATTCGAGGTGTCAGTATGGGGTAAAGTCTCTTTCGTCACAACAGGGGTGTTCCTGATAGTGGAGGGGATATTCCTAGGGATATCAGACAAATCAGAAAGGTCACTCATACCATCACCCAGAGCATCCTGGGAAAAGCCAGCAGGCTTATCAGTATGGGTGATAGGCAGGACAGGGCGCTGTGACAATTCAAGGTCCGGAGTCAGATGCAAATGAGAATGCACAGTCACAGATGAAACTGAAGAGGGCTGAACAGAAGAATCAGTAGGTAGTAACTTATTAGTAGAAAAATGCACTCCAGAAGTGGGTGCAGAATCAGTACTTACTGCAGGAGCAACATACACAAAGCCAGAGACACACCAGGTATTTTAATAAGTGAAAACCAGGAAATCCACCGTAGAGTGTCAGGAGAGCGAACCCAGCCAGCCGCTGCAAGGGAGTTCTCAACTGACCACGGGCCTTTATAGGAACATCAGCCCAGCGGAATTTACTGGGAGTGCCATGCTTGAAGGTCCGATCCAAGGGAAGTTTGTACACTGAGGCAGAAAATGAAAAAACAGTAGCTGAATCCTGAGTAGCGGTCGAAGCATAGACAGTGCGCGGCATCCCAGGTGTGGCCTCAGAGGTGACAGCCTCAAGAGTGATAGCCTCGGTTTTAGTATCCATGGTAATATCGGGTGCCGGTGGTATAGCATTTGGGTTAGGCCTCTCTGTATTCACCATGGGGCAAGAGTGAAATCGATCAACCAACTCTCTTTTCCTGCATTGGTGTGCTGCGTCTTCAAGGAGCAACAATTGTTCTAGAGTCTGCTGTGTATCAGGGAGTCGACCGCTTCGACCGCGGGTCTGGTCAGAGAAAACCATAGGTCGGTCTCCAAAAGAATCATCCTCAGGTGAGGTACAATCCAGTTTTCCCTCTGATCAAGAAACAGTAGTAGCATCAAGCAAATCAGTAGCTGGGGAGGAGGCAACCTCCCCGACCTGCTGCACCTCCATCTCCACACTTGTCAGAACTGCAACTGGCTTGACCATCCTCTGACAACCAAAGGGTCCCCCTACTGTCGAGTAGGGGAATTTTTTATTAAATGGAGGTCTCCAGACAAGATACAAATCAATTCATAAAGCAAAAAAACAGAAACAAACATCAATTCAACCAATTATAACAATTCACCCATAAAGCAGAGCATTTAGGTTGACCATACTTTTTCTTATCATAGTTATATACTGTATGAATAGTATGTAATATATTGTAAAAAAGTTCATCAAACAAAACAGTGCGTTGTTGAGTAGACCAAAAAGTTCTAGATTGCCAAATGTAAAATCGAATAATGAAGAAAACCAAAAGTAACGTATCAGCAGGATACCTAGACCATTCACCCTTATTTGAACTGTACATTAAAGTCGTATAAGAAATTGAAGAAAACAAAGGTTCCTTCCATTTGTTTGCTAACCAGACCCAGAAAGGTTTAATATACGAGCAATCCAAAAAAAGGTGTTTCTGTGTTTCCAATTCTGAATTACAGAGTTCACGAGTACACCATCGTTCACATAATTGTTTGTGTTTATGTGTACTACCCACAGGCAATCTACCATGAGAGCTCAACCAAACGCTATCCCAAATAAAGGCCGGTATCCGTCCATGGGAGAGTAATTTTAAAATTATTTCTTGAGACCGGGGAGTTCAATCTGGAAAGATTAAGGGTTCCGAAAAATCAGAGGAAACAATAGCATTGTATAATTGCTTTCGGGTCAATGTCTCCAAATTAGGTATAGTTAAGTTCCACTTTTATTAAACAAAAACTCCTTTACCATAATAGGAAATTAGGATTCTAAACAAAGAAGTCCAATTAGCATTTTTCCAGAATGGTAAACCTTTCAAAACCATAAATTTACATAGGGACCAAGGCTTTAAACCAGGCCGTAACAGAGGACAAAAATTACATGACAAAACATACTAAGAAAAAGCTATTGGATGTATCATACCTACTCCACCTGACTAATAGGTCTATATGTAAATCCTCTTAATGGGGTTCAATCTACTCCCCAGAAGGCCTGAAAAAACACTATATAAAGTTGTAAATACAGATGATGGGGAGGAAACACATAACTTAAATACAAAAAAATTGGCAATATTAGAGTTTTAATTAGCAAAACTCTTTTACGCTTTGCTATTTGTTTCCCTTTCCAACGAGCCATGACGGATTGAGCAATATTAATTTTCTGGGACCAGTTGATATGCATCATGTCTATTTCACCAAACACAATTCCTAAAATGGTTATTGGAGCTTTTGAAATATGAATTCCTGCAAGGGTGCCAGATTCAGGAATAGGAGAGAGAGGCCAAAAGGAAATCCTTTGCTCTTGCCATAATTAATTTTTGAACCCGAAACTTTAGAGAATAACTCCAAACCGTAGTAAACTGAGGTTCCTCTGAAGCGAGGTTACATACCACCAAATCATCTCAGATGCCAAAATTTTAATTGGTGCAACATTATCTGCCAGCCGACACCTTCTAAACCACTATGAGCACACACCATACTGAATAAAATATCAATATAGAAAACATATAGTAAAGGGCTTAACGGCATCCTTGCCGACCTCTCTGAACTGCTATTGAGGGCCACACCAACCGTTAACATTAGGTATCAAGGAAGCAGAGTGATACAATAACCGTATCCAAGCAATGAATATTTTGGGAGACCATATGCTTTTAAAACTGAAAACAGAAATTTGTGTGAAACACAATCAAATGCCTTTTCCTGATCCAGGCTAAGTAAATAACCTTGTACTGTACCTGTTTGAGATGCTGAGAAAAGTTCACGGATAATCAATAAATTATCATTCTGGGAGCGGCCTGGTAAAGAACAGGTTTGATAGGGACTTAACAATGAATCCACTATCGGTGTAAGTCTACGTAATAAGATTTTACTTAAAATTTTTAAATCAGTGTTCAATAAACTTATTGTCCTCCAATTTCGTAAATCAGTTTTCAAGCCCTTTTTATAAAGTAAAATAACTAATGCTTGATTCAAGGAAGGAGCCAACCTAGCTGATGACAACATATCGTTAAACAAAGATGTCAAAATTGGGACTAAAGTAGTATGGAAGGTCTTATAAAAAGCTACACCAAAACCATCTGTACCAGGAGCAGAGTCCGTGTTCAAAGAAAAAATAGAATCTTTCACTTCCGACTCAGAAATCATGTTCAACAGACGGGTACATTCTGCAGAATTTAAGTGAGGCAAGTGAAGGCTGTCTAGGTCTAACAATTCCAGTTGAATGTGATCATCTACACTATACAAGTTAGCTAAGTAATTAGTCACAACCTCCAATAAAGCAGCTGGAGACCGTACTAGGTCTCCAGAATCAGATGTTAATTCCGTAATGACATGATTCGCCACCCTATTTTTACAGTCATTAAATGGATCCAAGGCACCTTTATGCAATTTTAAACCAAACTTATGCTCAAAATCAAGAGATTTAGCCCTATCATATCTGTATTGAAACATGAGTTGTTTCACATGTCCAATTTGAGCACTATAATTGAAACCTTCAGTTTCAGTTAGAGAAATTAGCTTTTGTAATTGCGATCGCAATCTTAGATATTCCAAATATTGTGAATTAATTTTCTTTTTGGAAAATGATTGAAAAAAAACTTTCCAATCATGTTTAGAATCTTCCCACCAGGAGGCAACATCATCATAGACATCCAAGACTGATAATCTAGCATTAAATTCTAACCGCCAGGCTTTCTGAACAGATTCATCAGACAATAAGGAGTCATTCATTCTCCAAATATTCTTTTTACAACGTGGAGCACCTTCCCAGGACATTTGTACTGTTAAAGATTTATGATCAGAAAATTCCCAGACCCTCAAGGTAGTCTTAATTATTTGTAAAGAATAGAAAGAAAAATAAAGTCTATACGTTGATAACTGATTTTTAAAAATGTCCTACCCCATCAGAGTTAATGTCGATAAGCATCCTTAAGCTGAGCCGTGTCTAGAATCTGATTCAATTTCTGAGAATCACAAAACAATTTAGTGGTCTTCATCCTCTATCTTTGATATTAAGAACACAATTGAAATCACCAGCCCAAACAATTAAACGGGAAGTATACAAATAAGGGTGCATGTCATTCAGGAGCGCAACTCTCAAAGCTTTGGTCTGTGGGGCATATATATTAATCAAACGTAATCTTTCACTTCCAAAATTGATATCCAATAAAAGCGCATGCCCTGGGTAAATATCTACCATTTTAGATACCTTTAAGGCCGAATTCGTAAACAAAACCCCTACCCTTCACAGAGATTTCACCATTAGACCAAAAGGACAACCCTAATGACCAAAGATTACGTGGTCGCTGAACTTCATAACTGGTCTTCAACCTTGTATCCTGGAGACAGATAATATCATTAGGCAAATGTTGTAAACAAGACAAAGCTGTTACCATTTTTTTATGGCTTTTTATACTATTAACATTAAGTGTAGTTACTGTCAACGAGGTCATTATATGAAGGAAAAAAAGAGATACACCTGTAAACCCCATTTACACTAGGACCATCAAGAAACTTTAGACACTCACCGTCTCTGAGAATGCCTAGGAAAGTTTTCAGTCTTTCCTATATCACCGTCCTCCCCTTCCGAAAGGTATCAGTAATCAATGAGGCCTTAGAAGAACGATCAGACTCATCACCTCTGACTCTTCCTTTGAACCCAAAACTGCATAGCTATTACCCACTTTCCAAGACTCAGAAGTATCACTACTGTAGGGTCCTTAGGCTCTTGTTGAGAGGGAACCAGTTTTCCTGACCTGTGACGTTTTTTGCAGTCACTTTTTAAAAGGGATGTCTTGGGATAAAGGGGGGCATATCAAGTCTCACCCTGATCCAAAGGAGCAAGAACACGAATAGTGGACTGGGAAACTTCCAGGTACCTACTTCAAAGGGAGTGATGGTGCACTGTTTTGTACAACCGTCAAAGCTGGACTATCTGGAACAGATGCTCTAACTGGACTAGAGTCAGCTTGTGGTGGGGAGTATGGGAAGGTATAGGAAGAGCCTAGAGGCTTAGCTGAAGCGGAATTATCATGCTGGGCATTTGTAATCAATTCTTCATGGGAGGGACAATTATCTCTTATTGTGGGAAGCCCACGGGCATTTGGCATAGCCATGTCCGGTCTGTTCACACAAATTGCATTTGAATAAATTCAAACAGCTAGCAGCTAAATGGCCAAATTCAAAACAGTGGGAGAACGTGGAGTGTCACAAGCAGTATTCAAATGGGTTCTAGAACCGCATTTAAAACAGGCCTTAGGCTGACCAACATAAACAAACTGCCTCTATCCTTCCCAAAAAACTATTCGGAAGGTGCTGTGGTCCATTATTAGACGAAAATAATTTCACTCTCATTTTCCAACCCCCATTCCAAATTTGTTCACTATCCAGGATAGGAACCGGTTTGTCTAAAATTTCACACCTCCTACTCAACCAAAAAAAGGATATCTTCTATATGAACTCCTTCATTACGAAATAAAATAGTAATCAATTTTACTAAAGGTTTGGTAAGAGGGACTGCATAAAAAGGGGGCCAAAGAGGGGAGTTCTTAACTATCTGAAATACAGACCAAAATCGTTCCAAACCCCCAGAAGTTTTAAAGCTAATATCATAATTAGCATTTCCTAAATGTATTAATGCATAAATATCTGAAGACAGAAATTTCATTGAACCTTTTAATAACACTTTAGATATATAAAGCCTGTCCGGAAGGTCCTCTAAACCACCTTTATACAATAAACTCACAGCATTTCAACGAGGTGCAGGTTCTCCTTTGTTAGTAAATAAATCAGAAAGTTTAAAGCTAGTAGAGGGAACATCTCCATGTACTTCAGAATTCAAGTTAGTAGTGGTGGGCAATCCGGACTTGGGAAAAGTTTAACAGAGCAAGCAGTAACTCAAGCTGGAGCTGTAACATTGGCCATAACAGGAATAACAGGTCTGGAAGTGTTAGGTTGTAAAGTACTAAAATCCAAAGAGGTGCTCAGGCTATTATACTTCTGTACTGTAACATCATTGGGATCAGGCACCCATTCTCCAGTAGGAGATTGTAACCATCCTGCCTCAGAAATAGCTCTTTCAGGAGACCAAGGGTGAGAAACTGAGGAGTCTAAAGAAGGACCATAAATTGTACAGGAGAGACTTTGCCTTTAGCAAGGGATATAAGAGGAACAGACTGTTCACCAGAATTCTCAATTACTAGAAGCACTGTCCTCTCCCTTACTAATTTCTCCGTTAGGAATATTGCCAGTAGGAGCAGAACAGTCTTAGAAGCGTGTTTGATTATAGTTGCAGACATACCAAAATGCTTAACCTGATGCAAGGTGTCTGGCAAAGCGGTACTCTTAACAGTTTTAGTGAAAGCCGAGCGGAGCAATGATTTAGAGGCAGAAAGGACAGAAGGAAAATCACTTACTGCAGTCATACCCTGAGCATTTTCCACGGCAGTCGGAGCAAGAGGTGTAGTAGACAACTCCATTGCCTCACTAGACGTCGCACAAACCACTCACGACCCGGAAATACAGGGAGCTACAGTGGACAAACTTAGAGCGTCAGACCTCAACGCTTCAATTTCTTGTAAAAGCTTTGCTTTACGTTCGGTGCAGCTTTCCACATCAGCGAGTACCTCCTGTAACAAACGCTCCTTTCGTGACAAAACCTCAGCATAGTCCTCCGATAAACTGCGTTGGTCAGACTGTGCAGGCACCTCAGGAGACACAATCTCAAGGGAGAAAATTCTTCTGGCATAGATGCATCTTGAAGAACATTCTCAGTACATATCTCCTCTGGTGCAGGAGAGAAGCCCCTCCTCTGCTCTGACACATCCATCGACTCTGTAGGTTTGGGCATAGTGGCCATCTTGGCGTCCATCCACCAAAGATTCCCCCACCACAGAGTAGGGAATTCCTGGTGCCCTGGCCAGATTTCTCATTCACAAAAATACCACCAACAGCTTAATCTGGTTCAAGGTCAGTTGGCATTCATCTGTATCCCTCCCCAGGTCGTGCCTGAAAATAGGCAGGATTTGTCTAGTTCACTTACCCGTCAACAAAACTAAATAAATAAATAAAATGTTCACTAGCAAATGACATGCAAGTGTTAGTAATTGATTGGCCAGTCCCAGTTGCCAGTAACTGGAGAAGCTTATTTAATATTTGGGCAGGTGAGGGGTGGGCGGAGTTAAAAAATCCAGAGGCTTGTTTGTCAACCTCCAGTGTCTTGCTGGCTGGGTGCATTGTGGTGGCTGGTACAGGAGTTGCTCTACTGTGTGATCAGGCATTGAAAGTACATTGCAGGGGTGGGTTGCAGAAAACTGCAATCACTGTAGCCCTATGACCCCTGGTGCACAGAGTCATTCCGCCGCCGGTTGTGATATGACTAAGAGAGACAGGCAGTAGGTTTTAAAGGCAGCCATGGGATTTAAATGTTGGCATCTTCAGTTTGCAGCCTTTGGATAGTCTGTGTTGCTTAGTCAAGACCCCAGAAGCTTGTTTATGAGTATGAACTAGGCCTGGTGGAAAAGGTAAAGGATAATTACAAATCCATCTTTACTCATATTATTCATGAGTGGGAGGAACATACTGTGGGACCACTGGTTGATTAGAAGGAAGCCTTTGTTTTAGAGAATAATATGAATCCTGATATGTTAAATAACTATTTTTCATCAGTTTTTAATGCTATGTCCAGGCAGGTGATTATGGATCAAATTTACCATGGAGTAATCCTTAAAATCTAACATACTCAATGTTAAGAATAGGTGTCAACAGTTGGATCCAAACAAAATCCTTGGTCCAGATAGAGTACATCCTAGAGTTCTGAGAGAGCTTGCTGTTGAATTAACATAACTTTTACATTGGTTTTCCAGACATCCCTAAAACATGGGCAAGTTGTGAATAGCTGGAGAGAGGCCACAGTAGTACCTATTTTTAAGAAGGGTAGTAGAACAGAGTGTGGAAACTACAGACCAGTGAGCCTGACATCTGTGCTCAGCAAGGTACTATAAAGGAGACTCAAGGATGAGACTGAGAATACCCTTAACAAGATATCGGTGCAGGATGTGGCCAGCATGGCTGCAGGGTAGATCCTGTCAAACTAACCTGTTACAATTTTATGAAAAAACAAGTTGAGCACTTGATAGAGGCTTATAGGTAGATATTATTTTTATAGGTTTCAGCAAGGTCTTTGATATGGTGCCAAATGGAGACCTGATTGCGGTCTTGCCGAAGTAGGAAGCATCATAGCCTGGATAAATTCATTGTTAACCAGCAGGAGGCAGTAAGTGAAGATAAGGGGCAGTAAATCAAGGTGGGAACAAGGTGACTAGTGGGGTTCCTCTGGACTTTATTTTGGAGCCTTGCCTCTTTAATCTGTATGTAACATCAATAAACTGTGGGGAAGGAGTATATATGGCAACATTTGCTGATGATACAAAGCTTGGATCAGTGGTGCAGAATAGTATGGAAGTAGAAAGATTACAGGACAAGATAACAAAATTAGGACACTGTGCTACCAAATATAGGTTGGATTTTAACCTGGACAAATGTTCAATAATGCACCTGGGTAGAGGAAATGTAAGGGCAAAATATAATCAGTGGACATACAACATGAAGTAAAGAAAGGGATTTGGGAGTAATTATAACAGGTAATCTTAAACTTAACTTTCATAGTATTTACTTCCTGCTAAGTAGTTTTATTTATTTATTTAAATTTTGTTAACCAGGTGGACCCACTGAGCCCTGAAGGTCCCTTTTTCAAGGGTGAACTGGAGTTGGTTACATAAAGGAAAACAATTGCTGATACAGTACATAAGGGAAAAGCACTAGCTGTTTACAGATATGACAATACACCATTAGGGAAATCATACAGTAATTACTAGACAGTTCAATATACAATCACAAAAAAAACGGAGATTGAATTAATTCCATTTGGTTTTTATTCAGATTCCTCAGATTGTTTCTGTACATATAGTAGTTTTATTATACACTGACACATTATTGAACTCTGAACATATCAGGATGCATGGTCTCATTTACTTGTGGGTCTTTGACAAATTGTTAGTTTATTTGGCTCTTATATTGACAATTGCTATTATCATTTATAAAATCCTGTTACAGCACTGAAGGCCTTAAGGTTTATGTATTTAAGT
This sequence comes from Neoceratodus forsteri, assembly GCA_016271365.2. Lineage (NCBI taxonomy): Eukaryota > Metazoa > Chordata > Ceratodontiformes > Ceratodontidae > Neoceratodus > Neoceratodus forsteri. The sequence continues at coordinate 107,873,601 of CM057456.1, read as the reverse complement.
TAGTATTTAATGTATCGGTTTTACTTGTCATTGGACTGGATTCTCAAAACACACTGGAACATTCAAAATTTATATTAGTGGAACTCTCTTCGTGAAGTGTTCTTAACTTGTTCTGAGAATATTTGACCTTGAAAGGCTCCTGAGCTAAACATGTATTTAAAATGAGTGCTGAATCCAAAGGTTTCACTTTTCATGTGACTGGATTCTCATACACACTAGGACATTCATAATTTATGTTAATGAAGCTGTCTGCTCAAAGTGTTCTTATCTTATTTTGGTAACATTTGATATTGAAAGACTCCTCAGCTTAAGGCAAAAGGGGGCTATAAAGTCTCTCTCTGATGCAAACTTCAGTTATGGTTTAATTGAGTATTTTAAACCAATGAGAATTATTTCTGGGTTTTTTATGCATGATCTGGGTGTTAACAGTATGTGATTTTCTGAGTGACTGTCATAAACTTCTAAGGAAGGACTTGGTTGGTCCAAAAGCTAAAGTACTGTATTCTTTTTGTAACATCTTTGTTGATCCAATAAAAGGTATCAGACCATTTCCTTCTGGATCTGTTCTTATAAGGACCAATATGGCAACTAAACAATTTGTCTGTCTTAAAAGGAATTGTCAGGTAATGGCTAAGAGGGTTAGGGGAGTGCTGGGGTGTATTCCAAGACACATAGAGAGCAGAGATAGTAGAGTGAGAGTGCTCCTGTACACATCTTTGGTGAGGCCCTATATGGAGTACTGTCCACTATTTACTGCACAAAGCTCGAAAACAGATACCGTACTTCTGGAGGGGACTCAAAGAAGGTCCACCAGGATGGTTAGGACAGTGAAGCATTTGAATTATGGGGAGAGACTAGAATCATTGGACATGTACTCTCTGGATTATAGAAGAACGAGAGTGGCTATGTGTCTAGTTTATGGTGCTTTTGAGAATAATGACTTATGGGAATGTCTTGAACTCGAGTTGAAGGAGTGCAACCATATATGAGAGCACACCCTGCTGCTAAGAGGAGAGATATACATACCACACTGAGAGAAGAGCTGTATGGTTTAACCAGAGTGGTGGATAGATGGAATGGACTCCCATTTGAGGTGGTTGAAGTAGAAATATGAAAGAGTTCACAGCCAGATTAGATGATTACTGTTTAAAAAATAAAGTATTTGGTTATTCCCATTGTGTAAAGGGTGAACTGTAAAAATGGGTGCATGCCTAATTTTGCTCATTCCTATGAAACCTATGACTGCCTTAAATTGTTCAGGCTGGGAGCATGACTGGTTGCTGCAGCCTGTTGAACCACATGCAAAGCCTTTAAAGTATAATTGAAGCAGAGCACAGTAATCATACCATAAGACCAGTAGGAGTGGATATCAGATGGTAGAAAATAACATACTCAATGGTAAGGTCTTAGAATGTCACACCCACTCAAATACAAATGTAAGCCATGGACTACATGGTGTATACCTTCCTACATTCATGCTTGCCACAGACAGTATAAATGGCACAGACATGGATTATGGCAACATGCTCTTTGGTACATAGAACACCCTGGCTTGAAGTACTATATGCACCAAGAAACAGGACATATAGGTTCAACCTGGCACAGCACCTACTGTAGTGCATACAATAATCACTTATCTATGAGATATTGCACACCTTAGGTGGTTATGGCAAACAGCAGGGTTCCCAGATCTATAGTGATTCCTGCATTGCATAGGGAAATTGAGACATTTACAGGGAATGTGGTCCCTTAGACACGCATTGGTCACACAGGACAATACAGCATTTCAGCTTCCATAGGAAAGTGTATTGGAAAACATAGGTACGTTGTCCTGGAGTCTCAGAGAAAACAACAGCAGTCCAGGAGCACTGAAACAGTACTTCACACCTGAAACTGCAGCAACCATACATATTACTGATTGTACTCACTTGCCCTTGGCGTGTTGCCACTGTCAACCATTGCCACTGCAGCTGCAGGCACTGTGGCTCCTTTTGGCTCAGGTCACTGCGCTTGTGGTGGTACTGGTCAATTATCCAATCAATGCCCCTCCTACAGGCCAGAAGCTGTAATACAGATACCCAAACCTAACACCTGGGCCTTTCTGATGCCTCAACCTTCCCCCAGTAGCAGCAGCTCCTCCCTGGCCATGACCAGACTGATTGGGTTGGCCAGCTAGATGGCTTACTACCTTTTGTCCCTCTGGCTGGCCCTCCTCCTCCTCCTCCTGTGCCTGTAAGACATAGTTTGGCTGCTTCTGCCAATGTCCCCTCACTTCCACAGCTGCTCCCATGATTGGCTTGATTCTACTGAGTAGGCTGAGCATTAGTGCAGTACATGTGACATGTGTACAGTGCTATAATAATTTTGCGCAATAAGCATGGTTCTATGTGTGGGCTGTGTGAGCCACATCTGGACAGCAATGTGATCTCAAGCAGATGCTGTGCATTTGCAGCACCATGCTGCACATGCGCAATGGCATAGTGCAACATCATAGCACAAACACCTGCATAGCACTGTGATGATGAGGATTTTGCTAACAGGCAACATTGAACCACTGCATGCAAATGACCTAATTGATATTTTGCTTGTCATCATTGGAACATTTTCAGTCCTATGCATATCTGATTGTGCCTGGAACATATAAGAGGAGCAGCCAACACCACACAGCTTTCATAAAATCACTGCAGGAGGCAGGAGGTAAGTGTATATTGAAATGGCATGAAAACTGGGACGGGGTGTTCATTGCTGTATGTTTATGCCATTTGCACAACTGCCTGTAATTTTATCTCCTCATGACCTCAAGTCTGTCATGCGCAACTATCAGGATGAAGGAAGTATAGCTATAGAAGCCTCACTTCTCTGGGGATGAGGTCATGGCACTGGTGCAGGCCTGTATAATCAGACAGGACCTCATGGGCTACTGTAGGGGGATGAGGGACTAGGTAGCTGTAGCATGATGTGAGGTCACAGAGGTAGTGACTGCTGCAGGAGGAAGGGACAGGATAGTAAAGGAGGAAAATAAGCAGTCATAATATCTAAAATGTTGCACATACTGTAGGACTTCATGGCTAAAGCATGATTCTGCTTCCTGGCCATGGGTGGTGGTCTATTAACAGCAGAGCCCTAACCCCTGCCAAGGAACATATGGCAGGCAATGTGCTGGCCATGACCATCACTGTGGTCCCTGGTGGTGGCTATAAGAGCCAGATGGAACCACCACAAACATGTAAGTGACTGAAGTAGCCCCATCACTATGACGTGATCTGCTGGCAGGGGGCATACACCAATAGTGGCATGTTTTGCATGCATGGCATTGGTTGTGGAGTACAAGGCTTGCTGATGTGGGCCACAGCTGGCTCAGTACAGAAGGCAAACACAGGATGTCTTGCACACATCTGTGTTCTGTGGACGCTTCCTACAGTAGCCCTATATATGCATCTTGCATGTCCCTGCATGGGCCACAGTACATCTCGTATATGGACCCTCACTGCTACATGCACTGTCTATAGTGGTGTATGTGTTGTATGGTTTACACAGTAGGGGGGTAGGTCACCTGGTGGTATCTAGGTATCCAGGCTGTGTGACCATCTGCATGAAAACCCTAGTGTGCCACATGGGTGTTGTATACTGTGTGATCGCTGATGATGAGTGGTGTGTGATGTGTACAGCACTGGGGATGTATGGGCCCTGCACTGCATGGGTGTAATTTGTTTGACTATACGCAGTACACAGAACTTGTATGCTGGCATTGTCCACCCACTGGTACATGCATTACTCAGCAATGTCCTCTCTTTTCTCAACATCCCCAGTCCCCTGTGTTGAACAACATAGATGAGGATGCACCAAGGCCTTCAGATGGTTGCTGCCCTATGTGTCTAACACCTGAAGGTGTGGTGAAGGACAAAATGGAGTGTGAAATGGAGACATTTGTGGAGGAAACAGGGCAGCAGTAGGAGAGTTCAAGCAGCTCTGAAACTACCTAGGGGTTGGATGGCACAGGGGCTGCCGGCAAGCCTCCACCACAATAGTGCTGCCTGTCATCACTGCCCTTTCTTGACACCCTGCCAATAGAGCCCAGCCACCTCCCTCCCTGGCACAGCCTCCACTGTACTGCCCCTAGTTTCTCCCCGGTATAGCCACTGCTGTGCTGCACCATGCCACTGTTTCCAGTTCAGCCTCCCGCTTTGCTGTCCCAGGCCACTTCCCTTGTACAGCCCTGCTGTGCTGCCCCAGCTCACTGTCCTGGCAGAGCCTTGTGTTGTTCTGGTCCAGCTACTCTCCTCAGCACTGCCCCTGCTATGCCACCCTGACCACTCTCCCAGGTATAGCACCAGCCCACACAGCTGGCAACGGAGCAGTCTGACTCTGTCCCTTGGAACAGTCCATGCTGGCAGCAGTTGGCAGCTAATGGTTGCCATGGGGGCTCAGGAGGTCCTACAGGCCAAGACTGGCTCCATGCAGATCATACAGCAAGCCCATTAGCAGCACACTGAAGTTCACCATGTGAAGCACATGGCAGTCTTAGACACAGGCATCAATAAACTGTAGCAATCCCTGTCAGCCAGCTTGGACACTTTTTTTTTTTGAGAGATAGGAGCATTCCCTTGCTGCTGATTTTAGTGGAGTGGACACTGCTGTGTTAGAGGCTGTTCCTTTGGTCTTAAGTGATGCAGGTGCCACCCACAGTGCTGACTGAGCAAGTACAGTGAGTTTCAATCAATGATAGACACCCTGGGGTGTGTCCACCCCATGTTAGACCCCTCAGCATGTGTCTGCCTCCCAAAGTGTGGGGTGTGGCTTCATGTCCATGGGCAGCTCAAGCCATCCCCAAATCTGTCCCCCATATCGTGGACATTACCCTGCCCCTGCTGCTCAACAGGTTACATTGCTCATGAAAGTCTCATGTTTGTTTTGGGGCATGGGCTACACCTAGTGGTGCCTTTATGTCCTTTGCACTATCCTATGTCTGCCACCGTCTGCGCCTCCCCACCCAACCCTGGTTGTCACTGAACCATGTCTCCCACTTCAAGCACCCCACACACATACACACACATGGATTGCTCTATTTTTATTTCTTTTTAATTTAGTAAATTTTATTAAGACGTTTTTGCATATAATGCAATACAAAAATATACAGAAGTGTGAAAAAGACTAACAGTTAAACACTAAAAGCCCAGCTGCTGGCACCCCTTCCCCATATGTTACAAGTGTTAAAGACAGGAATAAAATACATTTCTTGAAGGACAGGTATACACAGATTCAGCAAATGAAAGGACATTATACTGGGTGAACAACCTGGCATCCATCAACTCTATTTTCTTTTCAAGCACCTTTCCTCTCCTTGCCTGGATGACTCTGACTTTTGTTTTCAAGCCCCATCCCCCCATTTGTATGGCTGCTTTTTATTTTGCCCTACTCTGAGGCATTTATTTCCACAACATTTATGTTGTTTCTGTATTGCTTTTTTGGGTGCACATTAAGTAATATATTTTGTTAAACCATTACTGTCTCTTGTGTGCTCTGTACTCCCTGTCTGGATTCAAGGAGTTCTACTATGAGATGGTCCCTGTAGTCCATTGAATTCCTGGCCATCCTAGAGTCAAGCTTGACTTCTTTGCCCATATTGACACCATCCACACCAGTCTTCACCCTAAATGTGATGCCTTATACCACAATGAAGACTGTCTGTCTTCCCAGGTACACTGTGAGCTTGCCACAGAATGGTGCTCCTGGTTTTTGACTATGCAGACATGGTCTTTGGCACAGCCCCCTCCACCTCCCATACCAGACTGGACACTATGTGCAGTGCCTTGTGTTGCATTGTAAACATTTTGGGACATTCTGTAAATAAGCCTTTTTTCTCATACAGCTAATTCTGTATTTTATTTTAAATAAAATTTAAAAAATGTTTTACTACCAACTTCCGCTCTCGTACCCACCATTGCTCATTCTGCTCCTCCTTGTCTATTTTTCCTCTACCTTCACATCACGAGAACTACAATGCCACATTGATATCCAAACATTGGTTTGGGGGCACTTCCCTCTTACCTCTCCTCACTTCCCTCCTCCATTCTCTTTGCCTCCTGCTCCCTCCACTCTAGGGATCCTCACACGTTCACTATTCCACATCCCCACTCCTCTGCTGTGCAATCAGCCTTTCCTATCATCTCCCTTCACTCTGGAATCTGCTTCTATTTCTATCTTCCTTCCTTTTAACTACCTACCCTGTTTCTCTCAGGTACCAACTGAAACTCCTTCTCTCACCCATTCTCACCCAACCTGACTGACCCCCTTACATGTGTCTCCTACCCCGGTGTAGATGTGGCTGAACTGCCTGATTTTTGTTGCTTGCTTGTATTATATTTACTCTTGTTTCAATCATATACTCTAGTCCATGTCACTGTAAGTGAGTTCTGTGTCAATGCTATGTAATTGCATTTAAACGTGTATTGTGTCTGTGTTATTTATTTGCCTCCCCTATTCCCTTCCCCTGGCTCACATCCACGAAAGAGCCTTGGCTCAGTGTGCCCCTATTTGCTTGAGCAGTGGCTTTCATTTTTATCAGCCATAGTTTAAACTTGCATAATAACGTTTTTAAAATCACAACATAGGCTTTAATGGGCTGTACCCCCACATTCTACCTGGTAAGACATCACAGAACATCTGCATGTGGGGGCATGGTCAACAGACCGAGAAGTGGAAGGGGTCAGCTGGCCAGAAGCTCAGCCAGAGTCACGATCCCTTCCATCCCTTACTGAGATGTTTGGTGATGCATGAATGGCTCTCAAATCTGATTTGGTGATTTTCTGGTGGTGGCCGATGATGTCATTCCCTGCTTTCTGAAATTCTTCCAGGATCACATCAAACACATCATTTGCACAGCAGAAGCTGGGATTGGTAACAATGTTTATCTTGCTTTGCAGATCCACACTATTTAGATGTCAGTTTAACCCCGCACGTAAACCAGTGAAGGAGCTCACAATATACTGCTTGCCACTGCTGCCCTGCACAGATAGGTTCCTGAGGATTTTGGCTAACTCAGAGGAGGGTACAGTTTTTAAATCTACCTCTTTCTGCTCTGAGATAAGCCAGTCCTTTAATATTACCTGTCCAGATTGTAGTTTTTTGAACGTTTCCTTCATTTTCTTTCATTTTTCTAGGGAGTCTAGCTTGCACTCCATGAGCAAGGGTGTCATGCAGTCAGAAATTGTGAAGAGGCACAAAATCTCAACCTCTCTAGGGGAATCCGGGGGCATGCCCCCCTGTGAAAATTTTGAAAAAGTGAAGTGAAATGGTGCATTTTGGTGACTTTTAGCAGTCCAGAAAGCTGTTCCCCCCAACAAGCTAAATTCCATAATACTGATATAGGTTAGAGGAATGATCAATTGTTTTTGTCCTTTGTTCATTTTACTTACAGTGTTACCTTTTGTATTAATTTTTTTTTTTTAGTCAGAACTTGTGCATTTTGTGAGTCTTTTATCATATATAATCAGATAACTACTTAGTCCAGTCATAGCTGTTCCATTAACTTCAGAAGCCCACCTACCACACGAGCACATAACCTGAAAGACACAGGGACAGAAAAAAAAATGGACCCAGAGTTTTTCCTTTTTTTTTCACGTAACCAGGACACAGTGTAATTGGCATTTCAGGAAACTCAAATAAGTGTTTCCCAGCCCCACAGGGAAATAAGGGAAGGGGGTAGCAGCAGTCATGCTAAACCCTTACTGGGCACATGCAAGTACAACTATGCCCTAGTCATTCAGGACTGTTTTTTATGGCGCAACAACTCAATTAAAAATAAAATGCCACAAAATACTTTATTTCTATTTATTTTTAGTCAACGAAAACACAGGGAGACACTGTATAATAGCAATATACCCCTCCAGAGAGTGGGTGTACAGGTGGATTTACCACTTCTGTTGTGGTTAAGTCACTCTGCTGCACCTCGTGACTGAATCACACCAGCCGTGGTAAATCAACCAGTGTACCCACTCCCTGGGTATATTGCTTAAATGAGTACTATGACTCATCCTTGCCTCTTTGTGTGTTCTTTGGGTGAGAGGACTGTAGGGTTCTAACACCATAAGGATGTAAGAGGTGACACCTGTACACCGTGCAGAGACAGATGAATAGCTACTAACTCTTAGGCTGCCAGTAGATTTTGAATGTATTGATGCAAATATAGATACTGTACATAGATGTTTACCAACAGAAAAAGACTTATTGTCCATCCAGTCTGCCTGATTTCTACTTGGGCCTCAGCAGTCTGGTGTGCCTCTACTGGATCACTGACTGGAGTCAGTATAGTCTAGAAGGATAAAGTGCTGAGCTCTGAACCTGGAGACCCAGAAGACCTCAGTTTGAAACCAGCAACAGTCATTGGCATACTGTGTGACCCAGAGCAAATCATTTAACCTCTCTGTGCTCCTGGGATGTAGTTGGACATGAGCTTTGGTTCAGTGTGCCTTTCTTGGCTAATAAAATTCTAAAATAAAAACAAACAAAATAAATTAAAAAAATATTGTGCCGCCTCGCTACCGTGAATCCCACTATAACAAAATCCCTCTTATAGTGAACACCTCTGATGGCCACTGTTGTTCAGTAAGTAGGTATATTACCACCTAGCTGTAGTAAATCTGTCAGCTAGCTCCAGAAGTGTTCAGCATAAGGAGGTTTCTCTTGAACTAGTCCCCCGCCCACCCACCAATGCTCCTGTTTGAAAATAGGATGTTGTAACTATTTTCTAGCTGGTCACCTGGTGGCAGATCCGGTGCTGGGGATCTGCCGGAAAGGAAGGGTAGACTGTGTGAATAAAATAAAAAGGGCAGTGAGCGTATTATTAATTATTGCTGGTAGAAATAAGCTAAGATGGGGGAGAAGTGATTGCCTACACCTCTTACACAAAACATATACTCATACACTGACATTTATGCAATTTGCCTGTCACTCTGTTGTAGAAGAAATAATGGGTGCAGCAGCTGATAGCCAAGGGCTAGTGAGCAGGTTGTCCTGGCTAGTGAGTAATAGCCCTGGTGGTCAAGTGATATTTGGGACCAGCCTGGGTAAAGTCAACAAAATGTTTTTATATTAAAGCTTGTGCCCTGTAGGTCATAGGATATATGGTACTTCTGAGCCCCCCTCCCGTATACCTCTATCGTAGTATAATACTCTATAGACATCATAACAAATAACAAACCTCAAACTAGCCACAAAAGGAAATGCATAGTCTAACTCTTAACCACTTGTACACTTGCACATAATTCTACACATTTTGTTGATTCTTTTTTTAATGATAGATTGTCGAAGGTCTTTAAGTTTTGTCTAAGGTACACCCATAACAGAACTCTTATTCTGCCTAAAAGAGTTATAACTAAATATAACTATGCTATAAATACAATATACTAACCACACACAATTAAAGGAGAACTGAACACCCATCCTCTTAATATATAGAATGATAGTCTTTCGAAATGACAGGACACGGTCAGTCTATCAGAATTACTTTTATTTCATTATATTACTTCACTACAAAAATAGCAAATCTGCAAATAAACACATTAATCTGACTCATAGGGGTAAAACAAGTTTCAAAAGCAGCAGGGATGTTTATGTACTACAATAACAATTAGAAAAATCCTGTGTATCTGATGAAGTAAAGCCAATTATTTTAAACATTTTAAAAAACACAACAGCATTCTGGCTGTCTCCCTCCATTTAAGACATGACTCTCAATGAAATTTTACCCTGTAAGCTATTCATTTTTAAACTGTGTGGAATTTAGTTTAATGTATAAGCTAAGTTATAAACAAGATATACCTGTTATATGTATACATGTATGTATTATTTTGAATACAATAAAAACTGTTAAACTGCAAAAAAAGCCTGTGCGCTGTTTAAATTAATGCAGAGTGGTAGCTGTTGCAAGGCACTGAGGCCCCAAGTGAGAGAGGAGTTACGGAGAGTCAAACCATAGCTCCATAGTTGAGCACTACTGCTCTGAGGGGGATTCCCCCTTTAACAGCCAAGGAGTGGCTGTGCGAATATGTGACCTCAGTTGTGAAGCAGGCATTAGTCAAGAGGAAGGCGAATTGTGAGGAGTGCTCTTCCCACTGGCAGACCAGATATTTTCAATAAATAAAACAACTGGCAGGCGACAAGCACCAGGTATTGAATTTAGGGATTGGCTGCCGATGGCATTATGTTGCACTGTGAATGTGAAATGATCTGCATGATCTATTCCTTTCCTTTTTCTGTTGTGGGGATGAGACATAGTGTGCTACAGGGCAAAATGTCAGAGGTACAGTCCACCAGTAACATATGCACTGTACATATGTTGCTGACGTACTGTACCTCTGACATTTTGCCCTGTAGAACACTATGCCTTGTCCCCACAACACAAAAAGGAAAGGTATAGATCATGCAAATAATTTCACCTTTTTAAGTCAAAATACTGTCCAGGAGAATTTCGTGAAGTTATTTGTTAGACGACCCCACCAGCACCATAAAAGTTATGCTGAGAAAGTTATGAGGAGTCAGAGACTAGAAAAAATAATTCACGGTTTCGCCCTGGCCACAAATATCCTTACCTATTTTTCAGGTGACTGTCTGCTTCAGAAGCCCTACCATTCCTGCCTCTGCACCCCCACTCAGTCAGACACTGTCACAGGAGCCGGACTCATCCACTGGGGAGAGGTGGGCTGTGATTCATTACTGCAAGGGACCCCGCTGCACACTTGGAGGATACAATAACTTTTAAAATAGATTCAATCATTATCAGGAAACTGATTAAACTAAGCAAAGCAAGGAGTCAGGTTGGGTATGAGATCCCGAACGTAGGCGAGTGATGGTGTTACGGCTGCCCGCCTGGCCTGGTTCAGCAGCACTGCAGTAATTCCCATATAGAGAAGTGGGGGGATGGGGTGGTGTGAAGGTAATGCCAATGGTGGTGACAATTAAAGCAGTCTCCTAACCTTGCTTCCTTTGCCAGCTGCTGCCAGCTGCTGTTCGGCCTCGGCGGTATACTGACCTTTTTTTTCCGACTTCTTGTGTTGGAGGAACACACCGCACTCTCTCAGACTGAAAAATGGAATGAATGACAGTGACTGACTGTCAGGTCTGACAATGACGAACAAACCAGTTTGCCGTGTGAGCTGTTTCTTCATGCCTCAGCTGTGATTGGCTGCTGGTTGCTGGCAGTTACCACCAATCAACTGTTTGTGTCTGTCTCTTTTTGTTTTCACAGGCACTCAGCTCAGCCCTGAAGCCAGTTGCCAGCTCAGCAGGAGCAAGGATAGTTTTTTAAAACTGTTGGCTTGGGGCTCTCAGTCATCTCACCACACACCAATCAAGTCAGAACCCCACCCCTCACCAAAAAGGCCTTGGAAAAACAACATTTTTTTTCATCATCCAGAGAATATAAAAAATAAAATATTAAATATATATTTTCTAATAACCTGCACAACAATATTGGGGGGGGGGCACATGCCCCCTCAGCTGTATGGGCATGATGCCACTGACCATGAATAATAGGTTTCAGCCTGCAGTGTTGGGGTGGCTCAGTGTTTTGGAATCATGTTCAGTTTAGTTTTGTTTTGGCAGGTTCTGCAATACTGAATTTCACTTTAACCAATTCTTCCTGTGTCACCAACTAGAATAGCTAGAAACTTACTGGGTACATGTCAAGTTTTTTTATTGTTGATGTAGCTAGTCTTATTTGACTCTCACTTAGCAGGGAAAAAGATGGCTGACAATTATTTTGAATTTCCCTGTATAGTAGGTGTATGGACTTTAATGTTTATGATAAAGTTGTGAGCAGGAGAACCAGCTAGTGTCCGGTGAGGAGCAGAACCAGATTTCATCAAGTTAAGTGTTTGGGAACATCTGGCACTTATTGCAGGCCCAGTTAACTATGTCACTGCTGCCAGCAAACAGGGCAGCTGTAGCTCTGTAGTATAAAGATGCTGGGAATTATAGGTAGGTAGATAGATAGATAGATAGATAGATAGATAGATAGATAGATAGATAGATAGATAGATAGATAGATAGATAGATTAGAAAAAAAAAACACCTTTATTTTTCCACAGGATGAAACTTACAGGACTAAGAAGCCTTCTTTACAAAATTGTCCTGGTTTCAAAAATCATTACAGACAAAGAATATATAAATGGTACATACAGTATAATGAATATTACGTATGATATACACAAACAGAGGAAGGTTCTTTACGCATCTAAACAAAAAAGTCATATAATAATTCATCATTTACATGCCAAGAATACAAAGAAAGAAATCTCTTTTTATGTATTTTAACATACCTATGGTGTATGAGTTAATAAAGGAAAAACAAGTCCACTCTCACTTAGGCAAGAATGTCAATGTGCATACGGTGGAGAGTGGAACCGAATTTCACTAGGTTTAGTCAATCCCCAGTGTTGGTGGTACCTGAAATAAAGAAACTGATCCTCATAGTCTTTTTTATTATTATTATTATTTTCGTATAGCCTGTAAAAAAGAAGAACGTCCATCGATGTCTGTTTCCTCTGCTGGCACACTGCCACTGTTACTCTCCTCCTACCTGACTCTCCCACTCAGAGCTCACCTCCCACAGCTCCCCACCGCTTACTTACTTAGCTGGGTTCCAACACTCTAATCCACTCTGGGCCAAAGACTCATCTTCACTCTTTAATGCCGGACCAGGAACTGAGGAAATCAGGTATGTAGTGCAATGTATTTCAAAGGGTTTTGAATTTGTCCTCATAACCTGATCATTTTATAAATATTTTTTCACAAAATTTTCAACATGGCCTTTTGGGACTCCACCTCATGAATAAATGCAATGAAATTATGCAAATCCATTCCAAAAGGTGAATTTCCAGTTGCTGTACAAAATCACTTTTTGGGCAGGATTTGAGAATTTTCTCTGTACTTGTTCATGAGGTAGGGTCATAAGAAGGCTGCAGTATGGTGAAATTTTAAAACTATAAAATATATTAAAAAAAAATTATGAGTGTACATTGAACTTTTTCAATACACACTCATACTTTTGATAATTTTCAATATTTTCATCAAAAATTGTCAACATTACCATTTTTTCACACCACCTTATAAACATGACAGCTGTCATTTCTCAAACCCTGACCAAAATGTGTTTTTTCCATTTGTGACATGAAATCATCTTTTGGGCAGTTTTTGAAAATTTTATCCACCCTTGTTCATGAGGTGGGGGTCATAAGAAGGCTATGTTGAAAATTTGGGTTACTAATATTAAAAAAACAAAGTTATGAGGCTGCATTAAAATTGTTTAACGCATGCTCATGACTTTGGCCATTTTGAATATTTTGATCCTGAATTTTTTACATAGCCATTTTTTCACACCACCTCATGAATGTGACAGCTGTCATTTTTGAAAAGCTGGCCAAAATATGTTCTCACACTTGTGCTGCAAAATGATGCTTTGGCCACTATTTTATGAATGACACCTTTCATATTCACAAGGAATGGCCATAAAAAGACTATGTTTAAAATTTCAGGTCAGAATAAAAAAACAAAAAAACAAGTAAGTTATAAAGATACATTGAATTCTTCCAGTGTTTACTTGTAACTTTATTTTTGCAGATGTTGGCCCCTAACGTTCAACATATCCCTTGTGTTAACTCACTTCCTGAATATGACAGGTGTCCTTTTTCAAATCCCCTCTGAAACTTGTTTTCACACTTGCACTGTAAAATCACCCAGCTGATCAGCAGTATGGCTATACAAACGACACCCCTGCTGGGTGCCACATCACTTCTTATCATGCCTGCTATCTTCCTGATCCCCTTTGGGCACCCCTCATTCCCTTCCCACCCCTGGTCCCCTCTTGGCATGCAGATTCCACACCCCAGCCCTTGTGACCCCTCTAGTGTTACATAAAAAGACTATGTTTAAAATTTCAGGTCAAAATAAAAAAAAAAAAAAGTAAGTTACAAAGAAATGTTCAATTCTTCCAGTGTTTACTTGTAACTTTGCTGTTAGGCCTGGCAACCCCCCACAAAGTAATCCATTCTGATCAACAGTAAGATTTTATCCCTTTTGGATGGGATTTAAAAAAAAAAAATCTGTCTTGATCATAACGTCAGGTCATAAAAGCACTGTTAGAAATTTGGGTCAAAATGTGTGAGCCCACGGAAAATAAGACATTGCTGGTCTGCTGGCCTGTCCTGAGTAACTACAACCTAAAAATGTGTAAAAGCAGGACACCACTAAAAATGAGATACTGCATCTAATCTGGTTTATCCTGGGTAAGTTTATATAGTAAAAATGTGTACAAGCAAGACCCAGTACTACAGCAATGCAAGCAGTGAACATTTGGCATTGAATAAATGCTTCTTTACATTAAGGCTGGCTTCTCTGCCCTGGGCCAGTGGACTCGATTTTCAAAGACTCATTAGAGCAACACAAGTTGCATATCTCTAGGGCTGCAGCAAACTCTGGGTGTATCAGGGACCCTGTGCCAAATTTAATAAAAGGGGGGTCCTTATGCCAAAAACCCAGGAGCTGCTACAGCCACAGGCTAGTGCCAAACATTTGGCAAACCTGCAGGAATTGCCACAGGGATCCAGCCCCCCACCCGATGTAACACTAGAGGGGTCATAAGGGTTGGGGTGTGGAATCCACATGCCAAAAGGGGGCCAGGGGTGGGAAGGGAATGTGGGGTGCCCAAAGGGGATCAGGAAGACAGCAGGCATGACAAGGAGTGATGTGGCACCCAGCAGGGGTGTCGTTTGTATAGCCATACTGCTGATCAGATGGGACCACTTTGTGAGAGGTTGCCAGTGTCGAACAGTGACATGGCCCCAAGTGAGCACAGCCCTGGCAGCTTCCTTATAGGAGCACACAGTAAGGACCCTGTAAGTGGGAGGCAGCCTGACATTTTGTACTAGGGGACTGTGGCAGTGCCTGGAGAATGCTTCCCCCCCCCCAGGCAGCCCTCAATCTGCAGCTACAGCTTCCTGTCTACAGGATTCTGACTTTCTGCACCAATGGAATAGCTGCCAGGGATGTGCCCACCTGAGGCCATTTTGCTCTTAGGCCTGGCAACCCCCCACATAGTAATCCATTCTGATCAACAGTAAAGATATGCAAATGGCACCCAGGCTGGGTGTCACATCACTTCCTGTCATGCTCACTGTCTCCCCAACATCCCTTAGGGCAGCCTTCATGCCCCTTCTGTCCCTGGCCCCACACTTTCAGATCCCCCTTCTCCACAGTGCGTGTCAGTGGTGCAAGTCCCTTAGACCACCTCCTAATTTAAAGCCTGACAATTCATCACTTATTTCAATAACCCTATACATTTCATGGGATTTACCTTAAGTGTCTCCAGATTATATGTACTTCATTACTGAAACTTTGCTATGGGATAAAATGTGTTTTGATTGGAGAAATATAAACCACCAATCTCTTTCAGATTATCTCAAATCGATCTCTTCGTTTATTGACTATGGCAGTCAAGTGTTCCATCCTATATATTCAGATAATTAAATCATGTCACTGGTTTAGGGTTAAAGGGGCAGAAGAAAGACAATTTTTTGTTATAACCTTCTTTGCCACCAAAACATGTATGAACACTAATTTCCTTGTGTTAGGTTCTCAGAAATTCTGTAGCACAGAGGACAATAGAAAGATTTAAGGTGTAAGATGATGGAATAGTGGAAACATTACTCCTAGAGCTGCAGATAATTCATTCAGGAAAGGCTGCAGACTTGGACAGTGCTAGAAGATATGATCATGCATGGCTCAAGAGCTACCACATCGCCTCCAGCATGCAGCATTCCTGTGTTCAGAATACTTTTCCTGAATGGCGGGAGTTCTGAAATATCTTTTTTTTTTCAAATCAAAGTTTGTTGCTTTTAGAATACAGAGAACAGATCCAGTATAAACAATCTGTGTAATACATTGAGTCAGAAACAGAACAATCCTATATACACTGGAACTGTCCCCTCCCTCACCCGACCCCAGTTCTGAAATATCTATGTGTAACCTTCCATGAGAATTCCTTCCAGTTTGGAGAGCCCATTCCAGCATGTTGAAACCTCATATGGAGGTCCCAAGTGCCTTCATCTATGACTATACCAAGATCCTGTTCCCAGGTGCCCCTAAGCCTCAGATGGGAATCCTCCCTTAAACCTAATAGTGCCTGATATAGGTATGAGATTACATGTGAGAAAGTTGCTTTGCCATCCAGGGCAAGCTGAAACAACTCCAGTATCTTAGGTAGAGGGTTTCCCCTCTCGGTCTGCCCTGTTAATGACCTGACAAAATTAGTCATTTGTAATACGCTAAATTGGTCTTGTGGTCTGATAGCATAGATAGCACTTAGTTCCTCAAATGAATATAGCCTTCCTTTATCAGTGAAATGGCTCGCCAAATGTAACTCATATCTTTCCCATCTCTGGAAGCCATGATCCAGGTGAGCAGGTAAGAAGGGTTGATGGAATGGGAGTGAAAAGAGGAGGTATATATGGCCAGCCACATGACCTGAGTCCAAAATGGATCTCCAGATGCGCAGAACATTGATGGTATAAGGACTGTCAGTTATTTCTGACAGAGTGGGTGCTAGTCTTTGTAATAATACCTTATTTATGTTAGCCAGGTCTTCCTCCCTTATCTCTAGGTCTCTCCACTTAGCTTGGTACTGAGAGTGGAGCCAATATATTACAGTTGTAAGCTGATAGGCCTGATAATAGGCTAGAAGATCTGGTAATGCTAGTCCTCCCATTTCTTTGGTATCTGTAACACTGAGTAGGTTATTCTAGGTTTGTGTGAATCCCAGATAAATCTGGAATTTTTTTATTCAGTTCTCTTAATATAGTAGGTGGTATGGGGATGGGGAGTGTCTGGGCCAGATATAGGAAGCGGGCAAAATATTCATTTTTACTGTGTTACTTGTTGGATCAGTGGGAGTGGTACAGCCTTCCATTTCTCAAGATCCAATGTGATCTGGTGTATTAATGGGTGGCAGTTAAGGTTATAGAGTTGATTGTGATCCCTTGACAAGTGCACCCCTAGATATTTTAAGCTTGCTAGATCCCACCTAAAAGGAAATGATTGCTGTGTTAGAGATGATTGGGAATAGTTAATCCTCAGTGCATCCGTTTTTGTAGTATTAATTTTATATCCCACCAGATAGCTAAATTTCATTAATAACTGCCATAATGGCAGAAGAAAGGTTTCAGGGTCTGTTACATAAAGTAATAAATTGTCTGTATATAGAGCAAGTTTATACTGTCTCCCCCCTCCCACCATTACTCCTCGAATACTAGGGTCCTGCTGGATTGCCTGAGCCAGGGGCTCTAAATATATTACAAACAGCAGGGGTGAGAGTGGGCACCTCGTCTAGTGCCTCTCCTCAGATGAATAGCACTGAGATGGATCCATTAATTTTATTATAAGCTCTTGGTCCATCATATAAAGACATAATAAGTTGTATAAAATCTCTAGAGAATCCCATCCTTCCAAGTGAGGCCTTCAAAAAGGACCATGCCACCTGATCGAAGGCCTTCTCTGCATCCAGGTTTAGTAACAGGAAAGGGGACTTCCACTGGGTGGCATGGTGCAAGAGATGCAGAGTCCTCTTAATATTATCCTGGGCCTGTCTAGTGGTAACAAAGCCACATTAATCCATGTTGATCAGGGTCTCCAGCCTCCTAGCCATCACCTCTGTAAAGACCTTATAATCTATATTAAGTGCATATATTGCCCTGTAGGAGGCACAAGACAGGTGATCTTTGCCTAGTTTCAATATGCTGGATATTGTAGCATATCTCCAGAACTCAGCAGCTCCCTCCCCCTCCAGAACTCCCAGGCAGGCTGAGTGCAGCACAGGGATCAACTGTTCCCTGAACATCTTGTAAAACTCCCCTGTATATCTATCTGGCCCTTGGCCTTTGTTTGATTTCAGGTTTGAAATAGCAGCCCCAGTTCCACTGTCATAAGTGGGGAGTACAATGCCTCTCTTTGTGTTTGAGTCAGTCTTGGGAGGTCTAGATCAACAGTTCTCAAACTTTGTCATAGTGAGCCTCCCCTAAGCCATGGAAAAGATCTTGAGCCTCCCCCAAAATACGGAAATATTTTTGGGCCTCCCCATAGAAAAATAGCCTACTTTTCACAGTACATCAGGAATAAATTGAAACCTCTTTGCATAGCTGGCTCTCATGTTAAGCTTATTGTAACCCCCCTCCCAACAGGACAACCTACTTGCTCCAATATTTTGACTCTTGAACCATTGTTAGCCCTTACTGCCATACCTTCATGGATCAGATTGCTTTCCGTTTGCCCTCTAACTGGAATAACCTTCCTGATGACCTCTGCCTCTCCCTCTGCTCTTAAGCAACTTCTCAGGGATCATTTTGCTCCCTCCTGCTCTTATTCCTAGTACCTGTATGGTTAACTCTTGTATTTGTACAGTTCTGCTGCCAGTCTAATTGATCAATTGTTCCTTACATTGTTAGTTTATTGTTAATTTGTTTGCACTTTAATTCCTTTTGTACTGCTTAAGTGTTTTGCAGTTACATTCTGAACTGTATTCTCTCACTACCCTTCCCTGGGTACACCTGATATAAGCCATGGCTCAGTGTACAGTACCTTCTCTGGTCACAGACTTGTGAATAAATACAGTACATAAATTCACCTACTATTATCCTCTTTCAGTTTGCCTTATCCCATCACACAAAATCTATAAAGTTCAAAAGTGATATATAATACTTTTTCAAGACTTGCTTGAGCCTCCCCTGGAACAGGGTTGGGCCTTCCCAGGGAGGCTGGCCTCACCATTTGAGAACCCCTGGTCTAGATGTAATAAAAAGGCCTGCACTCCTTGGGAGTCTACCAGTCTTTCCGGTGTGTATAGGTCTCATAGAATTGTCCAAAAATGTGGTTGATTTGAAGGGGCTTGTTTTCTATTGACCATGTTGTTGGGTCCTTTATCTGAGTTATCCAGTTCTGAGTTGTTTTTTGCTGTAATCGATAAGCCAACAGTCTGGTGGAACAGCAGGCCTCCCTGATAGTATTTTTTTCTTGATATTGGAGGGCTTGCTCCATCTTTATGTCCAATAGGTATTGAATTCTTTGTCTAGTGGCCTTGAGCAAAGTGTGGCTTGCCTCATCCCCCACTGCATGTTGTTCCTGTTGTTCCTTGAGTTGCCTCTGCAGGGCATTCAACTTAGATGCCTTTTTTTTATAGAGTGCTGCATATTTTATAATATCCCCCTGCAGAACAACCTTAAGGGTATCCCACAGGGCACATGCCCCGATTTCTGCCACCTTGTTCTCTTGTAGTATCTGAGGTATTCTTTCTAGCATTAGATCCTTGAACTCAGGAAGGTTAAGCAAATAACTGTTAAACCTCCAAAGGGTCATTTTCTTGGGTTGTCCCCACTCCAGATTTAACATCAACACAGTGTGATTGGACAAAGTGGACAGGAGTATGTCTCAGTCATGAATTTGAGATCGATGTTCTTTTGGTATATGAAGAAAGTGTATCCTAACATAAGTCCCATGGGGTGCAAGACCACCTCCTAATTGGTCTAAGTTGAGCCCCTTGTTGCATCCCCAGCGGGACTTCCAGAATAGTAAAAAGGGGATGTTGCAGCCCATCTTAGTGCAAGCCCCCTTGTGACCTGGTGTATGGGTGCTACTGTCACAAGGGTGGCACAGGTTGGCTTGGATGCAAGGCATTGCAATTTCAACACAGACTGCATTCAAAAATTGGGTTTGCCCCAAAGTTTGATGCAAGGTGCCACTTACGTTATACACCTTTGGCTCAGGCACTTTGCGTCAAACATGATCGTTTGAAAATTTAGTCAAGTGAGTTTTATTGTGGCCAGCATCAGTTCCATGGTAGTCTAGTGGCACTTCCCAGTCCCTTAACAGTCTCTGACAATCAGAGTGACATCCTGCATAGTCCTGGAGAAGCTACAATACTGCCCAACTGCTGGGCATTGCATACAAGCCATATATGCTGGCTGCTACTGACCCCATCATAGCATTGTGTCACCTCTAGAACTTGCCCTAGCTGTTCTATTGGTGGAGAATGTCACAAGTGCTGACATCTATGAGAGGGTTTGCAAAGGTTGCCATGGTTTACTCTTGGCACTGCAAACCATTTCCTTTCTATGCGCAGCTGCAACAAACAGTATTTTGTGAACACTTGGGGAAGACCCCAAACACTGCTGCACATGGCACAGTGGGGCACAAAGATGCAACTGTAGTCTAAGTGTTTTTGTAGCCACTTAGTGTTAGTTCCTTGTGACCTAACATACTGCCTCAGATTGCCTTTTTTTTAAATAATATGATTTTCCTGCTTTAGAATGTTTTAATTATTTTGCCGTTATACTGTGGTATATCAAATGATGATTTTTTTAAAAAATATGCCATATAAGCCAGCCCGGTGGTGCTGACGGTTGAGGCTCTGGACACCTAACCTCGTACTGTGCCGGTGACCCATGTCAGGGAATGAGCATGGGTCACCAGGGGTTGGTGGGGAGGAGAAGGATAGAGCATCCGTTGGACTGCTCTCCTTCTCTGGGGAGAGGGGTTCACTTTCTGATGCCCGATTGCCCCCTGGCGGAGGCTGGGGGTCAGGGTACAAAGTGACAGCATCAAGGTGGAGTATGGGCAGATGCCTGGTGGAGAGAAGTGTGGATGCATGTGTCTCTGCCCCTACTAGCATCATTGCACACCCACGACTCCAGCATGAGGGTGGAGCTAACAGTGGAAAAGAGTGGCACCTCTCACGTGGCTTGATGGCCATCTGCAAGTGTTCATCGGGAACTGGCACCCAAACTGGATCCATGAGGGTGGGGAGTTAGGGGGCTCCCTGTCACCCCGCAGCAGGGATAAGCTGCAGGGGTTTCAGGGTGCCAGCAGTCCTGAGTGAGACGGTCCTCGGATGGATCCCCGGCAGAGATGCGAGGTATAACGGGGGCAGAGAGGTGGCCCAGGAGGATAAAGAATCTAAAAAAAAAATGTGCCATATAGCTTTTATTTTGAGTACAGAATTTCTTCCAGTAACTTCTATATACTATTTACTGTATGCCCCATCACACCTAGGCTGATTCAGCATCATATAATAGCTGCAAAATTACTGTAGGATAAAACTAAGGGTATTACACTGCAGCAACTTGTAAAAAAAAAGTACACATGTTGCAGACATTTCCTTACAATATGTGTGGGATCCCAATATGTGTATAGTACATTTCTGTTGCTAGTCCTACATGTATTATAAAAGTGTATGTAAAGAAATGAAAACTGAATGCTCATGGTAGAGCAGCCTGTTAGAGGAGTTTAAGGATCTGTGGGAAGCAGTTGGCCCATTTACAGTTGCAGACATTCAAAGCTTTTCACACTTGCCATGTGTGTTTATTATATCATCCCTGCAGCTACATTTACCACCATCCTGCTGAGCCATGTGAGCTCTTCATACCTAAAAAGTGGACTGAGGTAATACGCTAGCCAGCTGACTGTCCTTACCTTGAAGTACATTATCTGATGTCTTTCTCCTGGGGTAGCTGAACCAACATGTTTTTCAGTCGCTTGTAAAAACATGAGATGGATGCAGAAACATTAAATGCCTGCAGTGTTTAACCCCCTTAGTACTGTGGTTGTAGTGTGACATACATACATATGTAATAATATGTTTATTTATTATGCTTCAAAAACACACACACACACACACACACACACACAGACCTCTTCATATTACAGCAAAATAGGATGTTTCTTGTTACTGATGCAGTTTCCCCAGCAAGGTTATGACTTGTTTTTATTTCCATGACATCTCATTTATTATTGGAAGGACCCCCTCAGAAATAAATGCTGAAGGTCACTTTGTTATTGTCTGCCATGCATACAAATCTAAATTCATTTCTGGAGGTATGGCTAATCCCTTATACGTGTAACATGAAACCAATAAGGAGTCAAAGAACTCTAACACATGAGGAATAACAGCTCCTGTAAAACAAAAATCTTACTGAAATGTCATGCAAATTAGAAATGATTGATTAGATTCTGATTCATTCCACATGAACCTTGATTTAAATATAATGCTACTGTCGATTACAATTATTTCTAGAAAGAGCGCCTGTGTTCTTATCCAGCTGTTGTACATTTGTTTCTCAAAAAAACCTGGAAGGGGTGGGGGCTGGCTTAGGGGCATCAGTAGTGTTCACCTGCATAAGTAGCAGTGCCAGTAGGTTTCTGATTCATCAATCCACAGTAAATGAAACCCAATTCTTTGCTTTGAAAGGAAAATAAGCCTTGCTTTGATGTACACCTTGATGGAAATGAGTTAAGCTGAAGACATGAAGTGCAAGCTGGATGTCTCTACAGAGAGCGGTGGGAAATGATTGAAAGCTGTAATCTTCTTATTTCAGTACTGCTGGGGACCACCAAAGCAGCTGGAAAGTGTTGTATGATGAAACGCTCTCAGCTTCAAACCCCCTCGTTTTCAGTCCTGGATCTTCTGTTCAGACATCAGTAACTCAAGGGACATTGTCTTGTTAGTTGAGGATTGCAATGGGTAGTTAGTTGAGCTATTACATGTTTGCAGTACTGATATGTAAACATTAGCAACCAAATGTTCATCTTCCTTCTGGTCTAACTTAAAAAAAATATATACACATAGACACACACACACACACTCTCACACAAGCATGTGACTTAATATTCTAAACTATGCTCCCAATCAAAACTGCATAGACTGTTTATGCAGTGTCTGAGTAATTAACATGCAGTCAATTTTAAGGGGAGAATAGGCCAGCATGGGCAAATATTATGCTTAATTTGTTTATTGATTAATTTATTTTAGGCAGAAAAGCAAGGACAGACTTATGTAAATATTAAGGGTCTGATCTTTAAAAGTTGCCTCACTATATGTGCAGTTGCATCACTTGTATAATTCACAAACAACTTATATACAGCAAATACAGGAGCATATACAGGGGAAGGCAGTACTCTCCATGACTATATGATCAACAATTGCTGCGTGCTTGTATCTCCTAATCCCCAGATTATCCAGGAAAGAGTATTTGTGTATATCCAATGTGCCACTGAGAATGATAGAAAACCACTATAAACAATTTTAATAGAGCACTTTATACCTCTTAAATCCCAATTCAAAAGAAACCTGTGCTCTGTAACACAATGGGGTGCTACACCTATGGAAGGCCTGGTTATGGCTCACCCTATTAATTTACACATTACCTTTGTGCTGATCACATAAGGAAGGTGTGCAACAGGTAAAGGTCTTAATCAAAGGAGCCAATACACAAACTCCACTTTGAAAAGATTTATTTTTCCAATAATGTGTAGAAATGGTGTAAATCAAACAGTGTTCCAGCAATATCTAAGCAGCACAGAAGTTTACAGACCTTACCCTAGTCCAACAGCCAGCCAGCATTAACCACATAACTTTGCCATAAGGCTTCCACAGGGGAGTGGATATTGAGCCCCTGCAGTGACTTTTATACTCTCAACAAAGTGCTCTTGCTGCTTCAAACATTAGTATATCACTTAATTCATCTTCATTACCGTTAAGCAGCTTTTGATTTTAAAGAACTAACTATAAGATATTAATTGATATACAAGCAGCTCTTTAAACATTACACTATTTCATTAGCATGTCATGACACTTTTCATTCCTTCAAAGTTAATTTACTTTCAAAACACCTAGCATGATATATAGCATTAATTTCATTCAAAAGGTTGACCAGATGCCACATTTCAGATGGTCTCATTTTCTTGCAGATCCTTCAGTTCCTTTAATTCTAGGCTCTGAGATTTGTTGCTTCATATTTCAAATACCAGATGAATGTCTGAGCCAACTGCTTCCATAATAATTTCTCATTGTAGCATACTGAAAAATGTAAACATACAGCACTGTAAAACACAATAATAACAATAATAATATTAATAATGGCAATGCATTTACAAGGCAGAAGCAAAGCAATAAGCATCAACCACCAATTGTTTGAAAAACGGTTGTTTTGAAACAACTACTCTTTAAATTCTATAAATAACATTTTAAATTCAAAATATTTTTCAATCAATTTGGTTTCAGGCTCTGCAGGTGCCATATCCATGTGATTTCCAATTGGGGCAGTTTAATGTCTAATGGTATTCCATTTTTTGGCCATTTCTAGTACACTCCAGACCCATATATCTCAAATCATTGGTGTTTGCATTGTGCATATCTTTGAAATGTACTGCAACTGGACTGTTAACATTGATATTATTTTGTATATGTTCCTTAACTCACTTTTTGACAGCCATTTCTGTCATGCCCACATATATCTTGTCACAGCAGCAGACCAAATCCATAGACAACATATGTAGTACTGCAAGTTATACATTACTTTATCCAATGTTTTTTCAAAGTAGTGGGATGTATATAATAATCACCTTCATCTGCATACTGACATACTGTACATTGCAGCTTCTGCACTTCCTGAAACTTTATGGGGTGGGGTAACCACATCGAACCATTGTCACTTGTGTTTTAAATTTGCAGTGCACTATATGATCTATAATGCTGTTAGCCCTTCAAAATAATACACAAAGTTTTACACCAAGGACTTCTCCCAGGTGTACACTATTCATAATAATGGGCCAATATTTATGCACTACATTTCCCACTTGGCCAGATATAGAACTGTATTATCTACTCAGAGTCGTTAGTTCCTCTGAGTTTTTTTTTTTTATTTTCAGTGATGTTCTTAACAATTCCTTCCTTTCTATTTGCAACACTTTGACTTTAGTATCTTGCACTAGCTTCAGATTGTAATCTCTCTCCAGAAAACACACAGTCATATATTCCGATTGGGTATCAAAATCTTCAGGAGTTCTACAATTTTTCCTTAGTCATAACATCTGATGAAAAGGTATTGACTGTTTTGTTTTCCTCAGATGTGCACTTGTGTAGTGCAGGTAGGAATTACAAGATGTCTGTTTTCTGAATTTTTTTGTAATCACATGTTCACCTGCTTCACCATCCAGTAACACATCCAATAATGAGACAGCCCATTCATATGTATTATAGGACAGTTTTAAACCTAACCTGTTTCAGCCTAACCATTCTATGAATTCAGGGATCCTTTCCTGTCCTCTCCTCATATGCAAATGACATCATCAATAAAGCGACACCATGTGATGACATCATCTGCGTAAGGGAAAATCTCACAAAAAATACTTTAATGCTCCCAAAGGCCCAAAGATACTTTCACACATGATGGGCCATACAAGTTCCCATGATCATACCCAATACCTGAAAATAGTATTCTCAATTAAATTCAAAGCTATTGTGTGCTAAAATAAAATGGATACTTTCCACCAAAACTTTGTGGGGTTTGCTGGGAGCTTTTCTCAAGAAAATACTTGCATGCAGTAATTCCATCACAGTGCTGGATTGAGGAATATAGTTGTTCAATATTGATGGTTACCCAAATAAAACTTTTCTCCCATATGAAATCTTGTTACTTAGTTAACAGGTCCCCAGTGTCTTTGAGGTAAGATCTCAGTTTAACCACTTCCTTTTTTAGAAAAAAATCTTCAAATACTGACAAATTGTCACAAAGAAATCCCACCCCAAAAACAATTGGACTACCATGCGGAACTGTCCAATTTTTATGAATTTTAGGATGTGTATACATGACTGAGGTAACTGTTTTTTTGTTTTTTTTTTGCCATAGAAAACTAAATTCACTGTCAGTGATCACAGCAGATGTTCTCTCATCTGTCAGTAATTCATATAACTCTGCCTTGAATTTAGTTATTGGATTACACGGTAATTTTCTATACCTGGATTCATCTTTTACTATAGAATTAACCATTTCAACATATTTTAGTTTATCCAATAATACTATATTGCCACCTTTGTCAACTGGCTTCACTTGTGAAGTCATCACAGATTTATAGCTGCTTTAGTGCCCTTCTATGTTGACAACTCAAATAATCCCGTAATTTTTTTTTCACCCTGGTTCTTAATAAGTTCAGCTACCTCATTGGATACTAGCTTTTCATAAATTAAGATGTTAGGATTTAAAGTTCTCTGACAAAATCTAGACTTTAGTTTGAGCAAACTTTATACCACATGCCCTGTAGACACTCATCACCACAGAAACCACTTGGATAGCTTGGTACTGTAGTTCCCCAATAAGCAAAGTGGAACTACAAAAGCATAACTGAGCTAGAGTTAAACTTGTAGACTCTGCAGTTTTAACAGCTGCAATTATTTATGGGGATTCCAGACTGCAATAGCAGCTACAGCCTATTTGTAATTAGTTTTAGTCATGCTGCTTTGACAGCACTTGGACAACTGCCAGTGCCACAGCACTTCTAGATTCCAAGGGCATAAATTGCTTGGCCCCTGCAAGTAGAGCAGAGTATATACAAGGGAGGGCAGAACTCTGTGTGACTATTTGACCAAACATTGCTGTGTACTTGTATCTCCTACCCCACAATTATCTAAGAATGAATGTGTGTGTATCTAAAGTGCCATTGAAACCAATAGAAAACCACTACAAACAGTTTTCATATGGGACATTATGCGTGTTGCCCTGTGGATGCTCGTCACCATAGCAACTACTTGGAAGGCTGGGTACTGTTGTTCCACATAAGCATAGAGGAACTAAAAAAAATTGAGCAAGAGTTAAACTTGTAGAATCTGCAGTTTTTACAGGCACAATTATTTATGGGGATTCCATACATCAATAGCACTTACAGCCTATTTTATTTGTTTCGATCATGCTGTGCTGACAGCACTTGGATGACTGCCATAGCACTTCCGAATTTGAGGTGCATCAATTATTTGACCCCTGTGAGCAGAGCCAAGCATGAGTGGAGGTGATGCATGGCAGAGGCAAACTGCGTCTGCAGGAATTCACAGTGAGAGATGGATCACCACATTTGTGGTGTGGTTTATAAGTGTTTGAAGCAAACCAGTGTCCCAAAGTAAGTCATTTTTCATATTAATTTCCATAAGTATAAGTCTGAGTCATCACTATGGACACTACAGGGGGCATTGTCAATCTCCTATGCACTGAGGCACCTTAGAAAGATATATGAATTGCCATAGGTATAGACTCAAATCACAGAATTTGAATGTACAAAAATGCACTGAATATATCAAGTTAGTGAAAGAGAAGGATCATATTAAGGAAGAGCTTCATAAATTGAAAGAAATAAAATTGAGCATTTTATCAGAACAATGGTAACAGAAAATAAATTTTTGCAACAGGGTTTGATTGCAAATAAAAAAGGACAAGGGAGGCAGAAGACTCTTCTGATGCCAGTTTTGATGAACAAACAAGTAAAAGAGCGAGGGAAGACACTGCATCTATTCAGGAGGCTGAATGGTGTGTGGTGAGTAATAAAAAGCATATAAGAAGTAGAGTTATTTCAAACTTAAATGCTCCCATAGAGATGTTTAACAGATATAGTCCCCTTGTAAAAGAATGCAAGGCATTTTTAACATCTCCCAATACAGATAGCCTGGCAGTGGAAGCCCTCACTAGTTTTAGCCTGCAGGCTCCTCACCTCCCTCGGTTAACATATAGTTGCACTGGACTATGAATGCATTGTATTATGCATAAGACAAGGCCTCCCTGAGGTGGTTTACTACCAACTCATATCATGCCTTGCTTTAGCTACCAATTGTATTGGTTTTAACCATTCATTAGGTAAATATATTGATAGCTCTGCCTTGTTTTAGCTACCAAATGTATAGGCATTAACCAGTGCTCATTGTACTTATACGCTGTATGACTGCTCACCCACATTTATTTTATGTATGTACTGTAGGAATGTCTATGTTTTATTCTGACGTGGAGCCTTTGGAAATGAATCTATGACTCAAAGGGTTGTAATTCCGATTTCATAAATAAATAAATACTTCAAGACCTACATGTGCTGACGGTAACTTCATTACTCCACAGATACATTAGAAACTACTATAGGTGATTCTAGTATATGCTATCCCAAATTCGTAAATCTGTTAGGTATCTAACTACTGTTTACATGTTCATCTGGTGCAAAAATAGCTGATTCTAAAGCCAGAACAGACCAGTTAGTTATTCATAAAGACTCCTCTGTTATTCTACACACGGGAACAAATTATGTAGGATATCAGCATGAAAAAGATATCTGTTATGAAGTAATGGCACTTAGTAAAAAGGTAAATGACAAAGGTTGTAAAGTTGCCATATCAAATATTTTGCTAATTCCACATGCTTTAATGGAAAAACAATCGCACAATTTCATGAATAAACTCTCAAGATAAACTTCATCTTAACAAGGTTTATGCCAAGGAATTAAGCATTCATTTTTAGACTGCACTTAATATCATGAATTTAAGCTAGCTAACAAAGAATAAACTTATAGTTATTCCCATGTAAGCCACTATAAAGTCAATGCCCAAGGAACATCAAAGAATTTAAATAAAAAACAAATAAAATCAAGGGTTTGTTAGTTAATGTGCATAGTTTGAAATAATAAATTTGATTAACTTTTAGCCTTTTGTATTTATGATAAACCATTTATAATTGCTATATCAGGGACTGGGTGGTCTAGCTCTGATGTGAGGGATAGAAGAATTCAGGGTTACAATTAGTTTTTTTAGCAAAAGACTTACCAAAAAAGGTGGTGGTTTAACATTATATACAAACTCTAGTTTTGGATCAATTAATATTTTGCATAGAATCAAGACATAAACATTTACGGAGACCTTTTTGATTAAATTATTTACAAATCTTCCTAACACCACTATTTTTGGTCTCTGTTGCTTTCCACTGAATAGAAAAGCAGATATAACATCAGAAATTATTAAAGCATCAGAAATTATTAAAGAAATTTATTTAGCAAGTGACATAGGTAAAATTATCATAATGGGGGACTTCAACCTTAATGTTATAGATTGTGTACATGCAATAGCAATATGTACTACAAGTAAACAGTTTGTTACTGTTTGTAAACAGCTTCATGTGCAACAGTATATACTGGAACCTACCAGGAAAGATAACATTCATGATATCACCTTCGGGACAGAAAATATTAATATCAAAATCTGCAAAGTTGGATCACCATTGGGAAATAGCAACCATAATCTACTAAAGTTTGAAATTGATTTCATCCACAATACATTCTATGGTGAAACTAAAATCTTTATATATAAAAAGGCAAATCTGGAAAAAAATGTTGAAGCAATAATAGAGATAGACTAGGATATACTTTTTAATAACTGTAATGCAGAAGCTACTGTTTGTCAGATAAGCTAAAGAACATTATTCATCAAACAGTCAATAAATACATACCAAAGATCAAAAAATATCAAAATAATAGATTGAAACTGAAATGGTCAAGAAAAAAAATTGTTAAATTGATAACCAAAAAGAAAAAATATAGACACTAGAGATGCAGCAAATTTAAAATTCGCTGGTGAAGTGCACGCGAAGTGGGCACTTCGTGTTGCCACTCCGCTACACAGAATGGGCAATGCAAAGTGCTCATTTCGCCTTGTCATAACCACTTCGCGTTGGCATAATGAGAACGCGAAGTAAGGTGAAGTCATTGTTTTTAATGGACTTTGCATTCCTTATTATGATTCTAAGTGATCCACTTGGTGTTTCAGACTTGGAAGACCCCCCACAGATCACATGACTTACAGTACTGTAAGTCACATGCTCTCAAGCCAGGCAGGAAGGAAGTGAGTCACACAGACAGTTTCACTTTCTCCTGTGCAGACTGAGAGAGAGGAGTGTGTGTGTACTAGAGAGAGCAGTGTTTTTCTGATTGCAGAGAGAGAGTTAAAATTTAATACTTAAACCAACAGCTTTTTTTAAAGCTACATTTTTTTGTCTTTTCTGTACTGTTTTTCACTTAATTTGTTCTTTCTGTAAATTTTATAATTCTTACCTACTTAGTTGTTTGTGTGTGTGTGACTGTGTGTGTTGTGCTTGTGTCATGAGATGGAGCAGGGTGAGGGAATGTCTGGGGTGGTGGCAGCTCTGGGAGAGCGTGGTAGTATGTGTCGTCATACCGTGTGCATGCATGGGGGGCATGGGTGCCCATTTGTGTTGGACCATTCTAAACTTATGAGTGTCCAACCCCCGAAAGCAGGACCAGCACCGCCTCCTGACTCTGAGGCAGTTCAACCACCACCACTACCACCAAGTCCAGCACAAGGTCCTTTGGAGCAGGATGTGCCTGTTCCCCCAGGCCCAGGTGTGGATCCCACCA
This sequence comes from Neoceratodus forsteri, assembly GCA_016271365.2. Lineage (NCBI taxonomy): Eukaryota > Metazoa > Chordata > Ceratodontiformes > Ceratodontidae > Neoceratodus > Neoceratodus forsteri. Next base: position 107,843,334 of record CM057456.1, on the reverse strand, counting down.
TCAGAACTGTGGAGCAGTGTGAGCAGCCTACTGCCAGTTCATCTGGCCCCCCCCTGTCTGTGCCTGGTCCTCCCAGCACCTCCGTTGTTTAGCAGTTTTTTGACTGTGTTGGGGGGACAGCAGTGTGGTTTAGTGTCACCTATGTGCAGTGGAGGTGCACCGTGGCCCCCGGGGGAGTCACCTGGGGACTGGGGGACAGCGCACCCATATGCTTAATCACCACCAGTTGGAGTGGCAGGCTGCCACACAACGGACCATGTCTGCACCTGCTGGCCTTTCCGTGGCAGAGGGTACCACTGTGCAAAGTGGGCACAGCATCCCTAAGAAGAGGAGGGCCACAGCAGCAACTGTTGCTCCACCAGCACCCCCACCACCACCACCACCACCAGCAGGTTGGCCTGTCGAAGGAGTGGATGCCAGAGAAGTGCATGTAACACTGTCTGACTTGGCAGTTCTCTGGAGTGCTGTTGAGGAGAACAGCGAGAGGATGAGTGCTGTGGAGCAGCAGCTGGATGACAAAAAGGGACATCAGCTTCAAATTATGTCCATGCTGGAACTGCTGCTGGATCACCATAGGATCCCACATTAATTTTGTTTCCTCACACCATGCCCCCCCACCTTCCTTGTTGTGCCATAAAATGTATTCTTCCACCATCCCTGACCCTTGTATGTAATTATGCCCTTTTTTTGTTGTCTTCTGTATGCGTTACACTTTGTATTGTGGGGCCCCTTCCTTCTGTTAAGTGTCTGTGTGTTTTGTGTATGTGTGCTGTTTTGGTGCCTTATTTTTCTGTATCAGCAAAAGGCATCTGTCTTATGTCCAGAAAATTGACAAGTGGTAACACAGTGAAATGAGACTGTTTCAGTACATACAAAGTCCCCCAGAATTTATGGCGTAGTCAGTCATGCACACAACAGTGGTACAGAGTCCCCAGATTTTTTCTGCAGTCCCAGAATGCATCCTCCATATGTCCAGAAAATTGACAAGTGATAACACAGTGAAATGAGACTGTTTCAGCACATACAAAGTCCCCCAGAACGCACTCAGTCATGTGCACAACAGTGGCACAGAGTCCCCAGATTTTTTCTGCAGTCCCAGAATGCATCCTCCATGTGTCCAGAAAATTAACAAGTGGCAACACAGTGAAATGAGACTGTTTCAGCACATACAAAGTCCCCCAGAATTTATGGCGCACTCCGTGTTATGCGCACAACAGTGGCACAGAGTCCCCAGATTTTTTCTGCAGGCCCAGAATGCATCCTCCTCGTGTGCAGAGAAGTGAAAAGTGATCATCTCAACTGGATTGAAAGGTGCCCTTTGGATGTACAGTAATAGTAGCCTTGGTGACTAGATATATATATATATCTATATAGAGATATATGGTTGTGTATTTTGTAGGTAATGATGAGGGGAGTTAAACTTGACATGGACATGTATTCATGCTATTGTTCTGTATCACACACAGGTGACTTCATCTCCGAACTGTTGCTGTGCACTGTCCAGTGCTCAATGAGAATTTTGTGCACTTAAATGGAACTGGATAACTCTAAAGCACATGAAAGTAAGTATTTCTTTAATTTTTTTTGTGGGTGGATCATATTTTCAGTTTTGTCTGTAATGGTTTGTTATTTTTTTATTTCTTCACAGATTTCATCAGCATTCTTCTGGAGTCCAGTTCTTAATGATGGCCATGGTCACGGAATGAAATGACTTCTGCGTGTTGCATGTGTGCCCAAGCTCGGGTTGGGGAGGGGTGTGCCTGATCATGTTGACGAACTTTTCTGGATCAGTCCCGGTGGTGGTGGTCTGGGGTGGGCAGACAGAATCATGGTGGCAGCAGACTTGGATAACATCAGTCCCGGTAGTGGTGGTGGTCCATTGGGGGCAGACAGACTCATGGTGGCAGCAGACTTGGATAACATCAGTCCCGGTGGTGGTGGTGGTCCAGGGTGGGAAGACAGACTCATGGAGGCAGCAGACTTGGATAATATCTGTCCCGGTGGTGGTGGTGGTCCATGGTGGGCAGACAGACTCATGGTGGCAGCAGACTTGGATGACATCAGTCCCGGTGGTGGTGGTGGTCCATGGGGGGCAGACAGACTCGTGGTGGCAGCAGACTTAGATAACATCAGTCCCGGTGGTGGTGGTGGTCCGGGGTGGGCAGACAGACTCATGGTGGCAGCAGACTTGGATAATATCAGTCCCGGTGGTGGTGGTGGTCCATGGTGGGCAGACAGACTCATGGTGGCAGCAGGTTTGGATGACATCAGTCCGGGGGTGGTGGTGGTCCATGGGGGGCAGACAGACTCGTGGTGGCAGCAGACTTGGATAACATCAGTCCCGGTGGTGGTAGTGGTCCATGGGGGGCAGACAGACTCATGGTGGCAGAAGACTTGGATAACAACATGCCCTGATTAAACCTCCTATTTTCTCACTACCCACCCTGTTCCATTATTTGACAAAGACATGTTTGGGAAACCTTTTCTCCTGCTTTTGTCTGCTCCCCACACCTTTCACTTACCCTCTCTGTTCTGGACTTTTTCCCTATTTGTTTCTCCTAATCTGGCATGACCTCTTTCTTGTAATAATAATACTGTGATTATTGATATCTCATGTCCTTTTGCACAAATGATTTGATATGTATTTGTATATGTTTTCTCTCTCTTGACACAGCACAAATTGTTGTGTTACCTATGTAACCTTTTTTGTACTGTACCTAATTGATGTGGAACCTTTGTAAAAGAGCCTCTGGCTCAAAGGTAGTAATTCCTAGAACAATAAACTAAACATCAGTCCCGGTGGTGGTGGTCTGGGGTGGGGGGGGGGCACACCACATTTTAAATACTGCAGTTAAAACCTGCCAACATTAACCACATCATCATCCTCATAAAGAAAACTGCCCTCACAGTCATCGATGTCTGAAATCTGACCACTGGGAAATTCTTTCTCCATTGTGTCATCATCTACATCAATGGTGGGCCATTTCAGGCAGCCAGTGTCACCAGGATGCTCCATTTAAACATCAGCATGACCACCATGACTAGGCCGGGGTACGAATACTGAGGTTGCAGTTTGTGCTGGTATGTGCCTCTCATTTATTTTAATAAATGTTAGCAAACTAACATTTGCAGGAGACAGGTTTGTCCAACAATCCCTGACTATTGCACCTGCTGAGCTGAATACCCTCTTAACACTCACACGGGGGGTTGGGCATGTGAGGTACTTCAGTGCCACTGCAGTCAGCTCTGGCCATTCACTGACCTTTCCACTCCAGTACAAAAGAGGATCTTCACTTATTGTCAGATGCCTGTTTTCAGACAAATATGACTCAGCCATTCTCTGTGCCACATTAAGTCCGATTGTTGATGCATCAGCCTGTTCCCCAGAATCATTGATGTCACAAATACCCACTTGGGACAAAGCGCCCAAAGCAGGTTGATGCCAACCACTTTGGATGACAGACCACCAGGAACTACAGTCCCCTTACCCTTGCATGATATGCTTGCTGGTCCTCCAGCTTCACCTTCAGCAGGATTATGCTGCTGAGGTTTGCAGACCTTGGCACGTGACTTCTGTGCCCCATGAACCAAGCAAACCAGTTGACCACTGATATTTTTTACCTGTTCAGGCCCTACCTCCAGTACTGATGCAATTCCATGTTTGTATCGTGGGTCCAGCATTGTTGCCATGGCAAAGTTGGCACTATGCTGAATGCTCACAATGTGACGATTCTGGTCGAATACTGTCAGCATGTGTTGCAGCAACATACTGCTACCACCGTCTCCAGCAACATCAAGGCTATACTGTACATTCACCAATGTCTGCCTCAGCACCCACAGCAGTGGAATTGATTGGCTAATGGAGGCAGACTCGCCACTCACTGCCTGTGTGGCATGTTCAAAAGGCTGCAAAATTGTTATTACAGAGTCCATGAGGCGCCACTGTTCAGTCGTCATAGACATGGAGGCCCCAGAACTGTCACGGCTAGTGTGCATAACAAGATATTCTGTGATGGTGTTGTATTGTTCATACAACCTCTCTGCCATGTATAACGTGGAGTTCCATCGGGTGACAACTTCCAGCTTCAAGCGGTGCTGAGGCAGGCTGTTTTGCATCTGCAACTGCCGCAGTTGGTCACGGGCCTTTCCAGATCTTGAAAAATGAGAGCAGATACGTTGTGCAATGGTCAGCATTTCCTTTATGTCAAGCTGCTGCAGAAACTCCTGAACCACAAGATTTAAACAGTGGGCCATGCATGGAACATGAAAAAAAAACACCATTCGTGATGCATTTCACCACATTTGACCCATTGTCACTTACCATGAACCCAGCTCTCAGGGACAGAGGTTTTAGCCATCTGTCAATTTCAGTCAGTACCATGTCCAACATGTTCTCACCAGTGTGTGAACAGGTCACACTGCGCATAGCATTTGTTGCATGCTGGCGAATTCCAGAAAGATTGCTACCGTGACAATCCACCTTCCTGCACTAATTATTCACACTACCAGCATCACAAACAACCCCCAGCACCTACGCCCAGTGTGCAATTATAAACAGATATGAATTCTCTGCTGTTTTGCCACTTGTCCACATATCCATACTTAAATGGATGAATGGAGAGGAGGAATGTTGACGGGCATGTCTTACTGAGCCTGAGACAGTGCGGAACAACTCAGGAACAGCACGGGTAGAAAAGTATGTCCTGGATGGGACTTTCCATTTTGGACAGGCACAGGCAGCAAACCACTGGAACCAAGAATTCTCCACAAAGGAGAAGGGCAAAAGATTGATTGCCAGCATTTCTGCTACAGCAGCATTAAGTTCATGTGACACTGTATGATTGGGGGGGTACTTCAGCTTATGCGCAAAAACACTCTGTAATGTGGGCTGACTTAAATGTTTTATAGGGTGTGTGTTGGTCACAAATGGTTATGCTCTGTGATGAATGCCATTGGCAGGGGGTGGAGTGTGGACATTTGATGAAGACGGTTGCACAGGTGATGATGACAAATCCAGAAATTATGTTTGTTTTCTGGATTTGCCAACTGGGGTTGATGTACCACTTGCACTAGACATACTGCATTCACCACCACCACCACCACAAAAACTGCTACTCTCACCAGCACTGGACAACATTTCAAAGTCATTATGGTCCTCCACCTCATCATCATCATACCTGTAGTAATCCTCTGCTCTTATTGCCGCACTCCTGCACATCTTTAATTTCCTACTGGGTTTAACAGTCATGGAAGGGGATAACATGCTGGCTATGGTTGCTGCCGGTGATACGGGTGAAAGCCCAAGTCTGGTATTAGCTGCCAGCTTGTGCTGGGTCCACAGAGCCAAGTGCCTATTCTTAAGATGCGTATGCTGTCCTACTGTCCCAAGATGGCTCCCCTTTTTACGTCGACTCACACGCACATGGCAAACCTGGCAGATTGCAACTGAATCATCATTTGCATCTTGAACAAAAAAATCCCAAACAAGGGACTGTGATGCTCTGCTTTTAACATGTCCATGATGATGTGGCTTATTTAAGTCTGTTATTTTAAGCACTGACGTGGGGGGGGCAAGTGATGTTTCTGGCACTGCACACCTGGACTGCAACTGACCACCACGACTACCTATTATATTGAGTACTGGGTCGTCATCATCATCATCATCGACTAAAACCGGTACATCACAAGTTTTCACAGGGGGGGATTCCTGCAAACAGATTCCGAAATTTCAGGCACAGCCACTTTTAATTTCTTTTTCTCTGGTTCCCAACTGGGGTCAATTAAATCATCATCATAATCATCAACGTCACTGTCACACACATCCACATCTTCTGCTTGGATGCTAACATGTGGACTGCATGTTGCAACAACAGCAACATCATCATCATCAGCATCATCACATTCATCATCAGCATCTACACCACCATCACCTAATATTTTTTCACCACACTGTGAATCACTGTTGCATGGAAAATGAGTGATGTTAAGTGCCACAGTGGATGGAATATCACATTGTATGCTATCGTTGACATGATCATCAGAATCAAGTTCAGTTAATGGGATGTTACTGGGAAGTATGACATCATCTACGCTGTCACTCACTTGCACTGCTTCACACTCAATATGTTTGGATATAGTACACTGGTCGAAATTAGAACTTGATGCAACAATACTAATACTACCTCCACCACCACTAACACCAGTAACACTAACACCACCGGCTGGGAAAACATCATCTCCTCCATCTATCAGTGAAGCTACTGATTGGGCTGTATAAAACATTGCAGGAGAAATACCTTTCCTCACATCACCAATGCACTTCTCCATCCGCGTACTACTACCATGCCCACAGACCCTCTTACTGCCAACATTGCCATGGCCAGAAACAGCTTTACTTGCACGTCTCTTTGCAGGCATTGTGGGGGATCAACCACAATATTATTACCAAATTCAGATTTTGATATGTTCACTTTCTGACTGGAGGGTCGCTACTCGCTACTATCGCTAGCTGGATGTGAAGCAAAATAAACTGTGGCTTCAGCAACAGATAAGGGGACTACTGTGCTGTGACACTGTCATGGAATTAAAACAACTTCAGTAACCAGTGGTGCAGATGGGGTCACAAAAACAATCCAGTCTGGTAAAAAATACCTTTTCAACATGGGGGGGGCACTGAATACAGACAGTGCTGATTTTTATGGCACTACAAGCAGCAACACTAAGAACAGAGAACACGATCGCAGTACAAAATCAAGCAGCTGCAGTGGATAGCAGGTTCACACTGCTGCGTTTAGTTGCGCTTACACTGATCTGTGTCACAAATTTTAAAAGGTGTATTATATTTGATGCATGCAACACTGCACACACAACACAGAAAAATTTGTGTACAATGCTGAATGAGGAATGGTATGCAAATGCAAAAGTTCAGTGTACTCAGTGCCACGTAATGCAAATTTGTAATTTAAACAACCTGACCTTATGAAATGCTGCACCACATTCACACAACAAGCAGCAAGAAAATTTATACTATCACTGACAGTTTTACTATGTGTACAGTAACACAGTCAGTTATATAACAAAAATATTACCAAAACACAAATAAATCACTAGTTCTCCAACTTAAGTCTACCTACACACAGATACGCCTCTCCCCCCACACAGCACACTTCACTGTCTTTCACCACACACACTCAATGTAAATTTACATTCAAAATCCACACACAAACAAAAACACTTGATGATGTGAGCAAAGGAGGGTTTCCTATAATCGATGAACTACAGTTGGATCCCCCAAAAAAGCAAAATTGCTTTCTGAACAGTTTTTAAAAGATTCCTACAGACAGCTATCAGAGCACATTGTCTCCTACTCCTTCCTACTCATACTACCTCGAACTGAGCCTGTGCAGATCAATATAGAGCCCATGTGACCTGAACTCCCATGAATCACTGCAAAATCCTCCTTTGGAGCTCAAAAACAAGGTGAAGTGAGGCGAATGAACTGCCACCAATGTACTTCACCTTAAAAATTTAAAGAGAAGTCACCAGTGGAGGCGGAGTAATGTGAAGTAGCTGTTTTCAATGCACTTTGCGTTCCTCATTATAGGATTGAGCCCACTTTGCCCACCACTAATAGACACTAAATACAAAACATGCAAAACTTCTGTAAGATGGAAAGTCTTCAAAAAAGTTCAGATACAGTGCAAATGGGAAATCAAAAAATCCAAAAGAAATATGGAAAAGAATCTAGCACTCTGATGCATGCCTTTGTGACTTCGCGTTTGGATTATTGCAATTCCCTTTACTTTGGTCTTCCAGGGGTGGACATCTGCTGCTTGCAGCTGGTGCAGAACTTCTCAGCCCGGTTCTTAATGGGTTTGCCTCATTCTTCCCACATTACACCGGTGCTGCGGGAACTGCAATGGCTGCCAGTTCAGTGGCGGATCACCTTTAAAGTCGGTTTACTGATTTATAAAGCCCTACATGGTTTGGGCCCTGACTACCTGAAAGAGCTTCTGGTTCCTTACCTCCTGGAGCAACCGCTCAGCTCGGCCAACAAGGGGTTACTGGAGATTCCGAGGGTAGTTTTAAAGTTTTCTGGTGCCTGGGCTTTTATGATCGCAGCACCGACCCTCTGGAATTCTCTCCCGTGTTGGATTAGAGAGTGCATGACTGTGGGGGGTTTTAAACAAGCACTAAAGTCCTTTTTATGGATTAAAGCATTTGGGGATGGTGCTGACATGGATTGATGGTATTTGTTTTACTGATTTTATCATGTTGTTTTACTGTGACTTGATTTTAATTATGTACTGCACCTTGATTTGTGAAAGGCACACTATAAATAAAGATTATTATTATTATTATTATTATTATTAAATCAAGCAATTAAACAAAATAGTAAGGTCTTTTATAGTTACATAAACTCATAAAAAAAAAACTGAATCAGCTTGCCTGGTGGTGCTGAGGATTGAGGCACTGGACACTACACCTCATGCCATACCAGCGACCTCGGGTTGCTGGGGGTCAGCAGGGGAGGGACAGGATCAAGCATCCAACAACAGCTCTCCTCCTCCAGGGTTAGGAAGGAGGACATCCTGCTCATTGGCTGCCCCCCTGGTGGAGAGCCAGGTGGGTAGCATCGGAGAATGGGAGCCAGGAATGTGGCTAGATGATGTGCATGTGACTCCACACATGCACGTTCATGGGCACAAGGAGATGGGACGAGAAAGCAGAAAAAGGAGGTGCTACCACAGGCTACATGAAGTTTTGCTGACTGTTGTGATTGCCCCAATCTGGATTATGTACGGGGAGGGGGAGGGCAGGCCTCCACCTTTCTACCCTGCCATGGGGGAAAATCTATAGGGGAAATGGGGCCCAGGGTACTGAAGGGAGCAGAGGTGGGCCAAAGGTGGCTGGCAGGGGTGGAGAATGCTGCCTGCAGGGGCCACAGGGAGTAAAACAGATGATGAAAAAAAAAACCTCAGTGTAAGGTGGGCCCTTTATTTATAGGCAATAAAAGCATTAGTTTTCCAGAAGACATGGCTAATATTTTGAGCAAACATTTGTTTGAAGTTTTTGTAAAACATAAGAAATCTCTGGTACATGTTGATACTTATTTAGTTCAGGTAGTTGTATTCTCTCTTGAGGATATTAATAACAATCTGAACAATATCAAAGTGAAGACATCTCCTTGCCCAGATTGTATAACTGGAAACATGATAAAAATCATTAGTAAACATCTAGCATACCCCCTTAAACTGCTTTTTGAATGTAACATAAATAGTGGGGTTATTCTTAAAGATTGGAAAACCGCTAATGGGATTCCTTTGTTCAAAAAAGGTGGAAAACATGACATGAATAATTATAGGACCGTAAGTCTCACCCCGATCCTATGCCAAGTTTATGGGGAGTACTATTAAGGACAAGGTGATACCTATATTGGGAGACCTTGATTTAAATCAGCATGAGTTTACAAAAGAAAGATCATATATTATGAATCTCTTATGTTTCTATGAACATAAGTAGTTGAAAACCTAACATGAAGATACCATGTGATGTGATATTTCTGTACTTTAGTAAGGACTTTGATTTGGTCCCACACTGGGCATTAACTTGAAAAATAAGGCATCTTAAAAATAAATCCTAGATATGTAAATTGGATCCTGAACTGGTTGGAGAACAGGACACCGCAAGTAATGATTGATGGTCATTTCTCTGAATGGAGGCCATTGTCTAACAGTGTGCCTCAAGGATCAGTGATTGGCCCTCTTTCTTTCCAGATATTTATTTCTGATTTATCATTACATCTTGAGAGCTGGGTGCCAAATATATAACTGTAGGATGGGAGCACTTGTAGAAATTCTGAGAAACGTGTAGAATCCAGGAAGATTTAGATAAAATCATGCACTGGCAATTAAATTGGAAATGCTGTTCAACCATGATAAATGTAAAGTTATGCATCAAGGTCTGAAAAACTCCAAGCACAGATATTACATATGGGGTAAATTGTTAAATGAACTTCAATACAAAAAGGATTTCAGGGTCATTATCTCCAATGATCTAAGTTGTTCAAAACAAATAATGGAAACTTTAAGTAAATCAAATATAGTATGGTGGGCCATGAAGGGAAATATCAGGTCTAGAGTCCAATCGGTGAGTCTTCTGTTATACAAATCTTACATCTGCCCTTACTTGGATTACGCATGACAGTTCTGGTGTCCTTTTAAAAAAGGAGACATATCATTGGTTGAGAACGTACAGAAGGGGAGGGAGAGCTGGATGTCATTGTCCACCTATGGACTAATGATCTGGCTAGAGATGAGGCTGAGATAGTGTAAGAGGAGTTGAGGGAGTTGGTGGGGGGTCATAGGCAGGTAGCACACTCAGTGACCTTTTCTGAGGTGCTGCCTGTCTATGACAGGAGGGAGGATAGGGTACTCCATACCATCAGCTTCAATTCTTGGTTGACGATGTGGTGCAGAGAGGGAGGGTTCAGCTACATTGGGGCTGGGGTCCCACCTGGAAGGATAAGGGCCCATGTGGCTGAGATGGTCTGCATCCATCCAGGAGGGGAATCACAGTTATCGATGAACAGTTTAAATGTTACATTGGTAAGCATTTAAACTAGCCAACTTGGTGGCAGAAGGAAGCAGGGAGACATAAACTGCCCCCCCAACACAGAAGTTGAAGTAGTCAGTAGGGAGAACCCGAAGGGAGGGAAATTCCCAAGGGTACCTAACAATAAGAAAAACAAAATGGTAGAAATGAAGAGGGAGATGGAAATGAGAGCAGAGGGGATAAGGAGAGAAGGCAAAAGGAAAAATCGGGGTTGACAATCAGGGTGGTAGTATTTTTTTTTTTTTTTGAAATTTCTATTTTTCTCCCTCCACCGAGCCGAACCCCTTGGGAGCACCCATGAAGCCCTGCCCCTGCCTGCACCCCCTGTTCCCCCAGTCCCATCATTGCGCCGTGGAATACCCCCCGGGCGGGGCCGGGTCAGGGGACCCCTGAATCATGGGCACTTATCTGGTCCTGGGTTCGCAGGTGGGTGCTGGCACATTAGGGCCCTCAGCTCGGTGCTTCTTCATCTAGGCTCCATGGAGGTACTTTTTCCTCCCATATCCCCCATGGTGCGTTGTGTGCCTAAGAGTCAGGGCATCCTCTGGCGTCCGCAACGTCACCCCCCCTCCTTCCGCGGAGGAGCTGCCTCTGGGGTTGATTGGCTGCCGGCTTCCGCCTGTAGCCAATTATACCCCTTGAGACTTGGCTTGCCGCTGTTCTCCCCAGTCTCCACCAGGGGTCGCCGCTGCCGGTATAGAGGTCCCTTCTCCCCGGAGAAGGCGAGCTGTTTTCGGACGCCCAGTTTAGCCCTCGCCAACCCCCGGACGACCCGAGCCTTCCCCGAACCCGGTCGCCAGCTGCAGCGAGGTGTCGCCCAGCGCCAACCTCAGTGCCACTGGGCCGCCAGGGTGGTAGTATAATCTGAAAGACCATGTGTGAAAATGCTGGAATGACCTGGACATTGTCACTATTACTGAGACATGGTGCAATGAGAACCATGACTGGGATATAGTGTAACAGCCTCATAAGATTGTTCCACCTAGTAGAATAGAGATAGATAGCTAGTTTTAGTGTATTTAAAAAATAAGTAGCTAAAGACTTAGGTTCAAGTCCCCTGGGTAGGTAGGAGCTGCCAGCTAAGTATGGGGTGGCTCCTGCAGTAATATAATAAGCAGATTCAGAAACTAAAATAGTAGTAAATAAATAATAAACAATTTAAAATAGATTAACTGTCAGAAATCAGCATGAGCATATTACTAATTGTTATAGTAGGATGTAGCAGATGGGGAAGTATAGAAGGGACTCCTAACCCTGGCTTGTCTTACCCACATGCAGTTTTGCTCATTTATTATAATTGGCTAGATTGTGTACATAAAAATGTAGGGCAGGATTCACAAAACACTTTTAAGAAAAAAAAATGCACGGAGTTCCCACAATTTGTTCAGCTATGGGAAAAAAGGGGGTAATTGCACCACATCATTCACACAAAACATCCACAGCTGTGGTAAAAATACACTGCAGACTGCATTAAAAATGCAGCTAAGAAAATTTCTGTGCAAAAAGTGTCATTGAAAAGTATGGCATAGCCCCTTAAAGGCTGTTCTCAGCCACTGTTTTCCTGCCATTGCGGAAAAAATGTTGTGCACTTGCTGCACCAAGGAGAGTAAGGTGTAACTCACCCAGAGCAAAAGGCAGTGTACTAACAATTGGGAAACAATCATAGTAAGGGGTCAGGAACAAAGCAACAGCAAACTGGTGGGCTGTGTAGTAGTGTCAGTTGTTACAACAAAAAGGTACACATTTCAGTTGAAAGGCAACCAACCACAACCACATGATCCAGTGCAGCCCATAAAGGAGCCCCATGAGCAGTAGAGGCAGAGGTAGCAACAGCCAGAAGTGTGTGCTACAGACACAGAAGAATGAAACACCCCTGAGGGAGACACAACCAACAGCTACATATTGCCACTGGGTGCAAGGTTCTGATCATACAGGTGGTGCTACCATTGTCCCAGTTGTGGGACTGGCTACTTGTTTCACTAGGAGTGCTGATTCTGTTGCAACTTTTGCAAAGTCTTCTGCTCCACTTAATATGGATCACCTGCTGTTGTTCTGTCTGCTGGGTCTTTTATATTATTTCTGCTGCTGCTTAAAAAATGTTGCGCATTTTCCACACTTGCATAAGTTCATAACTCACCTGTTTTGTGATTTTCCGCACCTTTTGAAATTTTGACTGTAAATATGCCTCAACTACATTTTGCAGTTTTGCAAGCCTTTTTTCCACACATGTTGAATTTTTTGCTGTCTTTGTGAATCTAGCCTGTAGTATATATTTGTAAAAATTGTAGTTTTTGTCATTGGTGACCAGTGGGCTATTAATCCAATTGTCCTGGCTACTCAAACATGCCCTGGTGGTCCAGTGGTGTAATTTGATGTACCTGGGTTATCTCTCATACTTTCAGTGTTTTTATGTTTTAAATAGGATTGCTTCTGTAAAAAAGAAAGCTGCTCTGTAAATGTAAATAGTATGACATGCAGAGCGGCAGCTGCGGGCACACAGCGCGCCTACAGTAAGAAGACAGAGGAGTGTGAGTGACCAAGAATCGGTCCCACAGCAGAGCTCTCTATGATCAGTAGAGGAATCCCCAGGTCTGCTTGCAGGCAACCACTCCTCATTCTGCCACCAGTCGGAAGTCAAGCTTAGGCCTGCAGTAAATCTTGCTGTGCGAAGGTATGAGAGGGTGATACACTAAGGTGCTCCTCTCATGAGCAGGATCAATCAGATATTTTACCTTCATTTTAGTTGTTCAGGCAACAAAAGCTGGTGAAAATGTGCTTAGGGGCTGACTCACAATAAAATAATATTGAATAAAGGAGCACAGTCTACAGGGACTCTGTGTCGGTCCCACACATGCTTGAGGAGGCAAACATTTTGTAAAAGAGCTCACGAAGGAGCCATTTTTTGACAAATGGGTGCGATATGATACTGGAAAACCCATGGCTTCACACAAGTGAAAATATATAAAAACATATGATCTTAATAAAATAAAGTCATGGAAGGGGCTAGGGGTGTCCCGTGGAGCTAATAAAAGTATACAGATGTTTTATAAATAAACACAAGCAAAAATAGAGCAGTTTGAAGCAAGGCTCCGTTGGGGACAGTTGCATTCAGTCACACATTTGCTGCACTATGTACCTTTCTAAATCATGCTGCCAAACTTTTGTTAACCAGATTTTTACCAAACTTGACAGAGAGATGGATAAAAGTGAGCTACATAAGAAAAACTATTATAAAGTGTTAACAATTTAAAATTGGAGGAGTTGCTAACCTTTAAAGGGAGAGTGCATCTTGAATTAAATAAAGCTATGCAGTCAGTTACATGGGAGGTGCAGCTAAGTGTGGGAAAAATTAATATTCAATTTCTGTGTGAAACAAATACTGTTGTGGTCAGTGTAATTAAAGGGGAAACTGATGTTTTTGAGAGAAAGTGAAGACAGAAGTGCCTAGAAATAATTATTTATTCAGTTAAATGACAAAAGAGTATAAGTCTTAACGACTTATCTTTCCTGTGGGTCATTTTGTGCAGAAAAAATTCAGTAGACAGCTAAAGATGACAGCTTTCCAGCCATAATAGTGAAAACATGTTTAGATTTAAAGATGGTGCAAATTTTTTATGACAAAGAAATGTATTCAAAAAAGAGACTCAGTATGAAAAAGGGAAGTTTTAGAATGTAGAGAGGGGCAGCTGGATTTCAAATGTGAGTTTTCCATTGTGGCTTATGTTGCCACATAAAGGATTTTAATTGGCACTGTGCCCCTGGACAGGTAAGTTATCACTCAGTGAAGACTTTCTATAAATACATTAGTGAAAGGAGAAAGTCCAGAGGGGGTATTGCTAAGCTTAATGGAGAAAAGGGAGCATGTGAGGAGAAGGACCCTGTAAAGGCATCTATAATAAATAGATACTTTTGCTCAGTATTTACTGAAGAGAAGGTAGGGCAGGGCCCATAGCTCAGCATCATGGACACAGGGGGGAGGGAGGTGAACACTACTCCCTTCACAAAAGAAAGGGTCCTACAAGAGCTTGCTAAGCTCAGGGTGGATAAGGCAATGGGACCTGATGGCATACATCCCAGGGTACTTAAGGAGCTAAAGGTGGAACTAGCAGAGCCATTAGCAGAACTGTTTAGTGAGTCTCTGAGCACAGGAGAGGTCCCAGAAGACTGGAGAAGGGCTCATGTGATCCCGCTCCACAAGAGTGGTAGCAGGGATGAGGCAGGGAACTACAGACCAGTCAGTCTTACCTCAGTAGTGGGCAAGATCATGGAGGCACTCTTAAGGAAAGGATAGTGCAACACCTGGAATCCATAGGGGCACAGGATCCAAGACAGCATGGGTTTACAAAGGAAGGTCCTGTCAAACTAATCTCACAGATTTCTTTGACTGGGCAACCAGAGTGGTGGACCAAGGGGAGCAGTTGATGTCGCCTACCTTGACTTCAGCAAAGCTTTTGACTGTTCTACATAGAAGATTGATAAATAAGCTGGGTAGGCTCGGGGTGGGTCAGAAGTTGGTCAACTGGGTGGCAAACTGGTTGATGGGCAGAAAACAGAGAGTGGTGGTAAATGATATACAGTCAGAAGAGATGCAAGTCACAAGTGGGGTACCTCAGGGATCAGTCCTGGGGCCAGTCCTCTTCAACATCTTCATTAGTGACCTTGCAGATGGACTAGAGGGTAAGGCTTGTCTGTTTGCAGATGACGCCAAGATCTGCAACAGAGTAGATGATCCAGATGGGGTGGGCAGAATGAGAAAAGATCTGGATAAACTAGCAAAATGGTCAGAAGAGGGCAACTGGGATTTAATGCAAAGAAGTGCAAGATCATGCACATAGGGAAGAGAAACCCGAAGCCACCTATAGGCTGGGAGGAGCTGCTAGCAGTCACAAAGAAAGAAAGAGACTTGGGCATCGCATCATCACTGATGACCTGAAATCATCCAAGCAGACCACTAAAGCAGTAGGTAAGGCTAGGGGTGTTAGGTGTATTAGTAAGGGTATCACAAGTCGTAAGAGAGGAGGTAATAATCCTCTTACAAGACACTGGTTAGGCCCCATCTGGAGTACTGCGTGCAGTATTGAGGCCACACCTTCACAAGGACATTAACCAAATTGAGGCAGTCCAGAGAGGGCAACCAAAATGGTGCAGGGACTGCATCAGAAGACATATGAGGACAGATTAACAGAGCTCAATATGTATACCCTTGAGCAAAGGAGGGAGAGAGGTGATATGATCGAGGCATTCAAACACCTTAAGGGCATTAACAAGGTGAAAGAGTCTCAACATGTTTAAATATAAGAAAATAGCAGGACAAGAGGACACAGCATGAGATTAGAGGGGGCCGATTAAGGGGAATGTGAGGGAAATCCATTTACACAGAAAGGGTGGTGGATGCATGGAATGGCTTACCTCAAGAAGTGGTGGCTATGAATACAGTGCAGGGCTTCAAACAGGCATGGGATAGGCATAAGGGAGCAATACAAATGAGTATGAATAGATAGGCCACTGACAGAGCAAAGGCCAATGGCACATTTATAAGGTAGAAAAAGAAATGGGCAGACTGGATGGGCCTTGCAGTCCTTATCTGCCGTCAACTTCTATGTTTCTATGTTTCTATGACCACAAATTATCATATGCAAATTAGTTTTAGGCATAAAAGAAGCAGCACAGCCAGTGTGCAGAAAGTCCAAGCAGGGAGAGGGATTGAGAAGGCGGGACCCAAGCCAAGTGAGTGTTCTGTCTGAAGAGGCCTGCTGCAGTGATAGAGCCTGATAGTCACAGCCTTAATTTAATTAAGTGTAGGATTAAGGGATCACCTGAATCCTAGTATAGGGTCAGATAGTGTAGTAAGTGAGAGTGGGATGAGAATAGAAAGCCTGTTGCTTCAAGTGCCTGATGATCCTGTTATGCCAAGTTTTTCTCACAGAACAAAGCTGCAATCTAAAGAATTAATTGCTTCTCCTGACTTCGACAAGAACTACTGACTCCTGAGCACCCTCCAACAATTCTTCAGCAATTCCAATAAAATAATTTCTTTAGAAAATCCAAAGGAGTGTGATATTGTACAAAACCTTATTGAAACAGTCTGGGACTGTTTTAAAAGTCAAGTGACATTGAATTTACAGAGAATTTACCTCAGTCCTTCTGCAATTTAAAGAGAATTTTGCCATTTGAAGGACTGAACAGTTCAAGGACTGAAGATGTAATGTCTTAGCTTTTAATGTACCAGTATGCAATATGTTTTATGCCACTGTCATTCCTGAATTTTTTCAAGTGATTTATGTGTAGAAATGCCTAGAGATTTCTAACTGTTTTTAAAGTACAGTATAGAGTGCTAAGTACAGTAACTATGTGATAGATAAAAGGGTGGGTATCTGGTGTAAGGGGTCAGTGGGCTGACTGAGGTAGGATATGGCCTAGTAGTCACTGCATATCCTTATGGTTTCAGTGTGAACAAGCACATGGATTAAGGCCAGAGTGAAGGCGTTTATCCTGGGACTAGGTTGTGTGGTAACTGAAGGGCTGGTGGGTGGTGAGTGCCTGCAGTCTGCAAGGATAAAGTGAATGTGCTGGAGGGCTGGTAGGTGGTGATTACCTGCAGTCTTCAGGGATAAAGTGTATGTGCTGGAGGGCTGGTGGGTGGTGAGTGCCTCCAGACTCCTGGGAAGAGTACAAGAAGCTTAATGGGGTGGTATTGCCCTGCTGGGAAAGAAGTAAAGAGTATAATCAAACTACTAATTTTATGTGTATTTGCTTGCCATTTATTCTGAAGGTGTGTTGTGCCATTCACGGCTGTTTCAGATATTTATTTCACCTTTTCAGTAAAAATGTACCTTTTTTTCAAACAATCCAAGTGTCAATGTCCTTGCTTACAGAGCCAGTGTCTCACATTCCTGCAGGTGTCCAGGTCAGTCCAGTGCAGCATTCCCTACCCTTGGCAGCTCTTAGCTACACCAGTTGGGGAGGCAAGGAACTGTACTCAGGTAGTATGCAACTGGAAAAGCATTGTCAAAGGGGAATGAACAGAGAACCCTTGATGAAACCTACTACTGTGTGGAATGGTCCCACCTGAGGCCAGAGGTTAATGCAGTAGGGGTCCCCCATCATCACAATAGCCATGCTAGGCTATACTCTGTTCAGGAAGGACAGGGTGTGAAAGAAAGGGGGAGTAGTGGCTCTTTATGAGAGGGATTGCATAAAAGCAACAGAGATACAGGGAATACAGGGAGGGTGGAGGTACAGTGGGTCAACCTAGAAATGGGGAACAGTGCTGCAATTTGAACTGGCGTGATCTACAGACCTCTGCCATGTGGGGGATAAGGTTCTGGTGGAAGCCATCCAAAAGATGGCAAATAAGGGAGAGGTGCTGTTGGTAGGGGACTTCAATCTGCCAAATGTAGACTGGAACATCCCAGCTGCAGATTCATCTAGAGGCAAGGACATCCTAGACTTACTGCAAGGGGCTTTCCTCAGGAAACTAGCAAAATAACTCACTTGTGAGGGGACAGTACCAGACCTTGTACTCACTAGCAGGGGCAGTGTTTCAGACATCACAATGAGTGGCCACCTGGGAACCAGCGATCACTGTACAGTGTGGTTCAATGTAAGCACTGTGGCAGAATCGTACCACACAAAAGCGAGGATCCTAGACTTCTGGAGGGACAGTTTTGAAAAGATGGGGGAATGCCTCAGGGATGCCCTGCCAGGGAGTGGGAGGACTTGAGTGGAGTGGGGGAACAGTGGGCAAAACTAAAAGAGGGGATAGTGAAGGCAACAAACCTCTGTGTCAGGCAAGTGAGCAAAAGCAAAAGGAAAAAGAGACCGCTATGGTTCTCAAAAGAGGTGGCTGAGAAGGTAAGGTCAAATACGTTAACATTCAGGATGTATAAGGAGACACAGATGGAAGAGGACAGGGAAGAATATCAGGAGAAACAGAGGGAGGCAGGGAAAGCAATTAGAAGTACAAAGGTACAAACTGAGGAGAAAATATCCCAGGCAGTAAAAAAAGGGGACAAGACATTTTTGAGGTATGTAGGCCAAAAGGGAAAGACCAGAGGAGGGATAGTGAAAGCTTAGGATGGTAGGGGGTATGTGTGTAGGAGGACCTGGAAAAAGTGGACATCCTGAACAAATACTTTTGTTCAGTGTTCACCGAGGAAGGGGAAGGTGAGGAACCACAGATACAGTAAGTGCAAGGAACATCGAAGGAAGGGAAGTGGACACTAGTCCATTGACAGAAGAGAGAGTCCTGAAGGAACTCACAAATCTGAAACTGGACAAGGGAATGGGGCCAGATGGGGTGAATCCAAGGATATTGTGGGAGCTCAGAGAGGTCTGACTATACCTCTAACATCCCTGTTCAGCCACTAACCAGAGAAGGGAGTGGTTCCGGATGACTGGAGGATAGCAGATTTAGTCCCACGTCACAAAAGTGGTAACAGGGAGGAGGCTGGCAATTACAGGCCAGTCAACTTGACTTCGATGGTGGGGAAATTAATGTAATCACTACTGAAAGAAAGGATTGTGGATATCTTCAATCCAGTGGCTTACAAGATCTGAGGTAGTATGGATTCACTGGGAGGAGGTCATGTAAAAAAATCTGATAGATTTCTTTGGATGACCAGGGAATTCGATCAGGGTAGATTGGTTGATGTGGCCTACCTAGATGTTAGTAAGGCCTTTGACACCGTTCCACATAGGAGATTCATAAACAAGCTGGGCAACCTAGAAGTGAGTTGAATGATGGTAAACTGGTAAGGAATTTATTAGGGGACAGAAGACAGAGGGTGGTGGTAAATGGAGTTCACTCAGAGGAAGGGAGGGTGACCAGCAGGGTGCCACTGGGATCACTACAGTGACTGGTCCTTTTTAATGTCTTTATTAATGACATTGGAGAGGACCTAGAAGGGAAGTTATGCCTTTTGTAGATGACACTAAAATCTGCAATAGGGAAGGCACTCCAGGGGTTGGGGATGGGGTGGAAAAAATGAATAGAGATCTATGAAAGCTAGAGGAGTGGTCAAGAGTGTGGCAGCTAAGTTTCAATTCAAAAAAGTGCAAAATCATCACTTGGGTCACAGAAACCCAGGGGCAGAGTACAAAATCAGGAGAGTAGTATTAATAACCACCAAACAGGAAAGAGACCTGGGGGTAATCATATCAGATAATCTAAAGGTGGTCAGACAGTGTGACAAGGCAGTGGGAAGAGCTAGTGGGATGCTAGAGTGCATAGGGAGAGGTATCTCCAGCAGAAAGAGAGAGGTGGTGTTACTGCTGTATAGATCACTGATGAGACCTCACCTAGAGTTCTATGTCCAGTTCTGGACACCACATCTCTGAAAGGACATAGATACAGTGGGGGCAGTCCAGAGGAGAGTAACTAAATAGTGCAGGGTTTGCTTTAAAAGCCCTATGAGGAGAAACTAAAGGACCTCAGTATGTACACCTTGGAGGAAGGGGGGGGGTATAGATAGAGACATGCAAATATCTCACAGGTATAAATAAGGTTCAAGAGGAAAGCACTTTTCTGAAAAAGAATGCTCAAGAACAAGGGGACATGAAATGAAACTGGAGGGGGGTAAACTTAGGGGAGATGCGAGGAAGTACTTCTTCACAGAAAGGGTGTTGGATGCCTGGAACAGCTTCCCAGTGGAGGTGGAGAGCGCAAAAATGGTAACGGGATTCAAGAATGCATGGGATAGCCATAAGGGAACCATAGTGGTAGGGAAAGGTGGAGTAAAGCCGGAGAACAAATATGGTCTGTGGTGTTACAGTAGGTAGGGAAAATGGACAGACTAGGAGGGCCAAGCAGTCTTTATCTGACATACAATTTTATGTTTCTATGTTATAGAGAAAAATAACTAAGCAAATAAATGTTACGAAGGATATGGAATATGATGATAGACTAAGCATACTTGGTCTTATGTCACTCAAAACAAGATGTTTGAGAGGTGATCTGTTGCTGATTCGAGATGTAT
This sequence comes from Neoceratodus forsteri, assembly GCA_016271365.2. Classification (NCBI taxonomy): domain Eukaryota; kingdom Metazoa; phylum Chordata; order Ceratodontiformes; family Ceratodontidae; genus Neoceratodus; species Neoceratodus forsteri. Next base: position 107,822,743 of record CM057456.1, on the reverse strand, counting down.
TACAGATCCCATATTTAATGAATGAAATGGGTGTGGAATATAACATCTATGGGGACTAGGGGACATCCACTGCAGTTGAACTGTCAGAAATTTAAATCCTTGAAGCAGGAATACTTTTTTTCACAGAGACTTGTGAATCCTTGGAATTCTCGTCCTTTTAAGGTTATCAGCAAAATCAAAAAAATTTTAAAATAAACTTGATAAACTAATACTGACTGGAACAAATTTTGGGAAGGCTTTAAGCCTAAGGTTCAATGGGCAGAGCAACAAATGTCACTCCCCAACAGGCATTAATAGGCCACCCCTACTGGACTGTTCCAGGATTCATTCTTCGTTGCGGCAGGAGGCATCACTCTTCCTTGCTCCACTCGCAGTTCTGAACTCTGCTCCTCTCCACCTTCTGCCATGATCCCTTTGCTGCCTGTCACACCTTGATGCATTGCCCTTGATTCTCTCTGTACTCTGTGGTGCTGTCTGGGCTCCTGTATCTTGCGTACCGTCAGCTCAGGGCTTGTCTCTCATCTCTCTCTCTCTCTCTCTCTCTCCTCCTGTCTGGTATTTGCTCACTCCTATTTGCTCTTTTCTCTCCCTCCTCATTTCCCGTACCTCCTGTGCTGCTCATTCTGCTTGAGGCCACCACTGCTATCATTTAGCTTGTGGCATCATCCCCCTGCACTTCCTCGGCGGCCTACACTCCAGAACAATCCTCTGCCCTCGGCTGTGCTTCTCACCTGGAGCTGCTCCTATGGACCACTTCAGGCTTTCTCTCCGCATTTCAGCATTTACAGTGGTCGACTCATCATGGGGCCCTCCCTGTCCTTCCCCATGGAGGTCTGCACTGGTTCCCTGTTTCTATTTTCCCTTCTATGTCGAGCCAACTCAGAAATTTTGGTGCTTTTGTTCCCTTTGGCACAGAGCGTTTCTCCCTTGCGGTGGGTGAGTTTATCATTTCACTGTGTTTCCGCTTTACCTCAAATTGCAACTCTCTCATGCTGCTGTATCTCATCCATACCTCCATTATAGTGGTTGCTCCTTTGCTGTATGTTGTGTATGCCTTCCTGGCTCTGCCCATCAAAGGGACCATTATTTGGCCCACCCTGATGAACAGCCTGTTTCCCTGCCTTCTGCACAGCTGTGTGTGATGTGGTGTTGCTGTTCTGCTGCCAGTGGTTAAGCATCATATTCTTATGGAAGCATACCGGCAGGACACTGCCTTAGGCCTGTCCCTCCTGCTGTGGGACCCTCATGAAGTTTCTCGGTGATTCTCAGGGGCATCTCCGATCTGCTGCTCGACCTCTTCAGGGTCTCTCCTCACTGCCTGGGCTGCTCTGTGCATCACCTCCACCCTTCTTCTCCTGTAATCCTGCCTCCTCTACCTCCTTCATGGAGCAGTCCTGACTCCAGGCACCACTGTGCTGCAGACTCACCTTCCCAGCACTCCTTCGACCCTCGTCTCTTCTCCTTTCTCATCTCATGCCCTTCTCCATTCCTCTTTCGATCCTTAACCTGCATATTTGGCTCTCCTTGCCCTCCTTCTCCTGTTCCCTCTGCCCTCATTCATTTTCTTTCCTCATTCTGTGCTTCCCTCCACCCCTCATTCTGCTCCTTCTTTGACCATTGCTTTCTTTGTTGTTTTTTTTTCCTACCCTGCCATCACTGTTCCTATTTGTACCCTCTTCTTACCCTAGTCCATCTGGTGTCCTGGTGCCTAAGTCTGGTTTTCCTTTGCTCAGTCTGTCCTCAGGGTCTATTTATTTACATCGCTTAATCAAGCATCATCCATCAATCAAGCATATCACTCATTAGATCTTGTGCTATCTCCTCAAACTGCTGCACTCCTTCAGTTATTATCACCATCAGTCATCCCATGGCCACATCTGGGCATTCCTCACTCATCTGACCTTCATTAGGATCTACTCCTTCACATTGACTACTCAAGCATAACCCTCTTGGGTCCATGATACTTTGACTCGACCTGCTCTCCACTTGGAGACATGCCTTCATGTCTATTACCCCTTTGCTTGGGGCTGGCAGGCTTTATGATTCAGTCTGCTCATTTGTCCCTACCTATACTTTCACCAGAGACCCTAGTGTTATCCAGCTCCCTCCCTTGCCTTTTTTCCCCAGCTAAGATTCCCTTGTGCCTATGCAACGCATGATTAAAGCCCACCATTGTTTCCACTCCGCCACCTCCACTGGTAGAGTGTTCCAGGTATCCACCACTCTTTCAGTGAAGAAGTTCTTCCTCACATCACTTCTAAACAGCCCCATTCCTCCTTCATTTAATTTCCCCTTGTATTGTGCATCTTTCATCCAGAAAAATACTCCCTTCCTGTACCTTATTCCACCCATGAGGGATTTATAGGACACTATCCTGCCACCCCCTCTCTTCTCTCTTCCAGGGTGTACATACAGTCTCTCCTCATAGGACTTCTAGTACATGCCCTGCCCCATTTTAGTTGCCCTCCTTTGGACAGCCTCCATCCTGTCTATGTCCTTTCTGAGATGTGGTCTCCAGAACTGGGCACAGTACTTCTGGTGGGGTCTCACCACCGATCTATACAGTGGCAATACCACTTCCCTCCTTCTGCTGGTGACACCCCTCCCAATGAACCCAGCATCCCATTGGCCCTACCTAGAAGAAATAAAAAAATGGGCTGACTGGATGGGCCTTGTGGTCCTTATCTGCTGTCAACTTCTATGTTTCTATGTCACTGCATTGTCACACTGTCTTGCCACCTTGAGGTCATCAGATATGATTACTTACTTGACACTTTCTTGTTTGGTAACTGTCAATACCTCTTTTCCTATTGTGTACTCTTCCTCTGGGTTTGTGTGCCCTAGATGCATGATCATGCACTTTTTTCACATTGAAGCAAAGCTACCATGTGCTTGACCAATCCTCGAGTTTTCTCAGGTTTCTGCACATTCTTATCACCCCCACTGGTGTGTCTACCCTATTGCAGATTTTTTTTTTAACTTTATCTTTAGTGAGAATTTTGCATTTATCCATTACAAGGGCAAATACTTTTGGTGTCATCAGCAAAGAGGCATACCTTTCCTTTCTTCTCATCTGAAATGTTACTTATAAAGACATTAAAGAGGACTGGTCCCAGTACTGAGCCCTGAGGCATCCCATTGGTTAACTTCCCTTCTCTGGAGTAAACTCCATTTATAACCACCCTCTGTCATCTATCCATAAACCAATGTTTTGCCCAGTTACTACCTTAGGACCCAACCCTAAGCTGCCCAATTGCTGTACGAGTCACCTATGTGGCATAGTATTGCATGTCTTACTAAATTCTTAGCTGGCCATATTCACCTTCCACCCTGGTCCATTTCTCTGATCACCCAGTAAAAGAAATCTACAGATCAGTCTGACATGACCCCCTCCACACCTCTGTTAATCCACACTGCCTTGAGTCTTGTCACCCCCTAGATTCAAGGTACTCCACAGTCCTTTCCTTTAACAGTGCTTCAATTAACATCATCACCACTGATGTCAGACTGAGCGGCCTATAGTCGCCAGCCTCCTCCTGCTACAACTTTTATGAAGCAGGATTACATCTGCACTCCTCCAGTCCTCTAGAACCACTCCTTTCTCCAGTGAGTTGTTGAAAAGAGAGAGAGGAGACATAAACGGGAACAGTGACAAACCGGTATTTGGCCAAGAAGGAGTTAACAGTGTGAGATATTTCAGATCTCAAAGGAGGGTAATGAAGGGTTAGTATAGATAGGGCAGTGATGGATGACAGATGCAGGACTAAATGCAAAGCAGTAGAGGAAATAAAAAAACATGGTCCAGCCTGGCAAGTGTAGATTTTTGGGCAGCACTGCAGCCAACATCTGCATAGCAAAGCACCCACAAGATCATCTTAAGCATAATCTTTCAGCAGAAAAGAAGAGGAAGGCAGGACTGTTTTTACTGTAGTACACCAAGCTTATGGTTAACTTTCTTATACATTGTATCAGTGTGGGCAGAAAAGATGAGATTCTAGTCCTGCCACACCCACAAGTACCTGACGTGGGGTAACCCCTTCTAACAATTTCTCATCTAGTGTTTTGAATACTGTGGAATGTTGAAGCCTTTCCAGTTTCTGTATAGCACCTAAAGTCAAGCATTTAGTGAGGGCTGTTTTGGCCAAAGCGAGCACCGGATGTTGTCAATGTTATGCTGGAATGACAAATCCAGCCCAGGGATTGAAACAGCAGAAGCAAATAAGACTGCATCATCAGCATGCATTTGCATGTGTGAGGAGACACCGGTGGTGGGGAACTCATGACAATAAGATGGAGGTAACGAATAGGCTGAGCATAAAGCCCTGTGGGCCATAGGACTTGATAGGTGGGAGGGGGTGTATAGGATATCACCAACCTGGAATGACCAGAGCTGATCCAAAGGTAGGCGCAAAACAACCTGACCTCCCTGTTGGATAGGCCTACAGAACATAACTTATCCAAGAGGTGGGGGTGTGTCACAGCATCAAAGGCCTTTGCCAGGTCTACAAAAATGACAGCACTGAACAGGTTCTGGCCCATGCCTTCTAGCACATACTCAGTGATTTGGAGAAGGAAGAAGATGGAGGTATGGTGTATATGGAGACCAGACTGGAAAAGAGAGAAGAAAGATCAGAAGTCAAGGTACAAGGATAGATGGGAAAGAACACATTTTTCCTTCATCTAAGTTAGGGCATGGCGTAGTAACTACCTGGGGGAGAGGAATCTCCTCCTTTGAGAAGGGGAGGACTATCCTGCTTTCAGGACTGGGGGACAGACCCAAATTGTAAAGATATATTTTTATTTATTTATTTATTTATTTATTTAAAAGTTTCACCAGAAAAGGCATACTGAGCAGAAACTGCTCGTTTCCAGATGTGTCCTAGGGAGAAGGGGAGTGGGAAAAGACAGCTAATGCAGATAATGAGTTCATACTCCATACAGATGGTAATATGTTACAATTCAGGCAATATCAGATTACAGGATTAAACGATACAAGTAGGATCATGATTATTTCAGGAATTAACTAAGGTCACTACCATAAGTAAGCTGAAGAAACATAGGGATGCAGCCAACAGAGCAAGTGCTACTCAAATGAGGGATAGAGGACAGTGACTGAAAAAGTTAGGAGCAGTTGCAGGAGGGGTAGGTGAAATTACAGAGAAGAGATGTGAGGGAATGGGGGTGGAGGCAATGTGGATGAATGGGGGAAGGGCATTTCTGCTTAGGGAAATTATATAAGAAGGCAGCCTGACCAGCAGTTGTAGACCAAGGAGGGAGAGCAAAGATTCGATAATTAAAGTTCCAAAAGGAGTAGGGGGATGGTGAGGGAAGGGAGAGAGTAGAGTGAGGTAAGAGGGGAGGGACCCGAACTTAGCTATGAAGCTAGCACAGTAGATGCTGTACCTGTCATCAAAAGAGGGGAAGGAGAGAGATTTATAGAGGTCACAGTAGTGAATCTGGGGTGGACAGTCTAGAACATAGTGACAGAATGAGTGAAAGAGGGTATCCAGTCTGGCTAAGGAGGACTTAGAAGTGGCACTGTAGACTATGTATCTGTAGTCGAAGATAGGGAGGATCATTTTCTGGACAAGCGCATGACGAGCCGGCAGGGGAATACACCAATGGTTCCTAAATAGTGCACAAAGCTTGGGGGTGCATTTTCTTGCTGGATGGCATCCACATGCCCAGAAAAGTCAAGGTTTTGGTCAAGCCAGACCCCGAGATACCTGAAGGAGGCAGCATCCTCAATCGTAGTCCCATCCAGGGTGTGGAAGGATGAGTGGGAGGAATGCCTAAAGAGTCTCTGCCTAGTGCTGAAGGTCATGGAGACTGTCTTCTTGGCATTAAGGAATAGCTGGTTTGAGTGGAAGCAAAGCTGAATTTTATCAATGTCCAGCATGAGTCTGGTTGCCCCAGCAGAAGAGGAGGGGAAAGAGGTATACAGGACAGTGTCGTCCACGTACCTGTGGATGGATGTAGATGTGCAGACAGTGGTGAGATCATTTAGGAAGATAGAAAAGAGAAATGGGCCTAGGACAGAGACTTGTGGGACTCCAGTGCTGATGAGGAGGAGGGAGGGGGAAAGGGAGTCACCTACTTCAACTGATTGAGTCCTAACCTCTAGGTTGGAGTGGAACAAGATAGTGGCAGGAGCTGTGAGCCCTGCTGCTGTGAGTTTATCAAGGAGGAGGGGGTGAGATACTGTGTCGAAGGCCCTGGCCAGGTCGACAAAGACTGCAGACATGATAATGGCCTTGTCCATACTAAAGAGAAGTGAGTCTGTAAGCTGAAGGAGGGAGGTAGAGGTTGAGTGGAATTTCTGAAAGCCAGACTGGAAAAGGGTGAGAAAGGAGGAGGCATCAATGAAAAGTGAGAGCTGGGATAATACTATGCGCTCCTGAAGTTTTGCCAGGATGGAGAGTAAAGAGATAGGGTGGTTGTTGAGTAGGTTGGAGGGGTTACCACCTTTGCAGATGGGTACAACTGTGGCATGCTTCCAGGCAATAGGGACAGAGGCTAGAGAGAATGAGAAATTTAGGAGAGAGGCAAGTGGGGAGGCGATAGCAGGGGCAGAGAGATGAAGAACTTTGGAGTTAAGCCCATCTTGGCTTCTGCCCTTGAGAGGGTTTTGGGCTAGAAGAGCCTTAAGAGTGTCCAACAGGGTTATGGGAGAGAAAGAGAATGAGATAGATGAGGTGGATGAAGGGGGGAACAGGGGGGTGATGCAAAGAGGGAGGCAGAGGGAGAGGAGGGGGAGAGACTAGAGAAAAGATAAAGCACAGGAGGTGAAGAAGGTATTGGATTCAGTAGCCACAGAGAGAGTATCAGAAAGGGAGGTGCCATCCACCTTGAGGACTGGTATGGGGGACTGAGCAAGTGGGGAAAAGAGGTCTTGGACGACCTTCTAGAACTTGTATGGATGCTTAATGTTTGCATGAAAGGAGTCGGAAATGTATTCGGCTTAGGTGAGTCCAATAGTCCTGGTGCACGTGTTCTGAAGGGAGCAGTACTTATGGAAGAAAACAGACGAGCTGGTGCTCTTGTGCATCTTTCATGCTTGATCTTGTGCACACAGGCAGGCAAGCAGTTCAGCTGTGACTCAAGGGAGATTGGACCCTCTTGTCCTGGTTCTCCTGAGGGGAGCAAGCTGATTCCAGATACACAGGAATTTGACCTTGACATAGCTGAGGGCTGAACCTATAGCGGAGGTGGAGGGGATGGGTGACAAGTCAGTATTTGCTATGTCCTCTAGGAGGGCAGCCAGATCCAAGTATCTGAATGAGTGGATCAATTGGAGTGTAGGGGGAGCTTTGGGCCGGGGGAGTTTCTGTACACAATAGATCATGTGGTGGTCACTTAGAGCATCAAGAAGAGTACCGGTATCAATTATCCAGTGCAGATGGGAGGTGAGCTCGCCCAGTCTAGGAGGGTATGGATGCAGATTTCAAGGTTAAGTGGGAGGGTTCTGTAATTAATTAATTTATTTATTTATTGCACAAATCAGATTTACAACCTTTGAGTCAGAGACTCATTTACAAAGGAACCTTGTCGCAGGGAGGGTTGACAACAATTGTGGAACACAACAATGGAGAACATTACAGGTGAAATACAATGACAGAACGTACAAAGCAATTCCAGAGATACAGTGGTGAGCAAAGGCTTCAAATTAGTGGTGTACAAATGCTTCAACTAGTTACAGTTAGACATATATAATAATGTATCCCTCGAGGTTCTCGGGAGAGAGGGGGGGTGGGTGGTAGCTGAGGGAAAAGCAGTCAGGGAAGACTTTGTCTGTAAATTGGGTCAGGCGGGGCTGGTAGGTATGGCCCAGTCATGGGCAATTACAGCTCCGAGTGTCCATGAAGTGATTTCGTAAGGCGATTTTGAGGGGGCCGATTTTGGGGATGTTTGTGATATGAGTGGGGAGGGAGTTGTACCAGGAGGGGACTCTGGAGTGGAATGATCTTTGGGTGAGTGAGGTCCTGGCTCTTGAGACCTGGAAGGTGGCTTTGGTTGTGTTTTGGGTGGTGACCGAGTGGGAGGCCAGTTTTAGGGATTTAGCAACCCCCACCAGGGGGAGAGCCCAAGTAGTGTTTTTTTGGCCAGTATACAGGTGTGGTAATGCAGGCGCTCATCAAAGGTGAGTAGGTTCAAGGAAGAGTAGAGCTGGTACGTGTGTGTTCTGCTGGGGGCACCGGTCAGGAGCCTGCAAGCCTGGTTGATCAGGGTCTGGACTTTTGTGAGGGCAGTGGGGTCAGCAGCCACATAGATAGGGATCCCATAGTTGACCAAAGACAGGATGGAGGATGTGATAGCCAGTCGAAGGACATTCTTAGGGAGGCAGTCTTTGTGGCGGTAGAGGAGTCCTATCTGGGAGTTCACAGCAAAGGACAGGGAGTTAAGATGAGAGTGGAAAGAGAGATCCTAGTCAAAGGTGATGCCCAGATATTTGTATGCAGGCACCTGTTCAAGGGGGCGAAGGGTGCTGGGGAGGATGAGAAGAGGGGCATTTCTGTAGTGACTTCAGTGGTGGGCAAAAAGCAAGGATTTCGTCTTCTTGTGGTTCAGAACCAGGCGATGGTCGAGGAACCATTTTTCAGCTTGGCTGAAGGTGAGTTGCAGGGAACTCTGAAGGGTGATGGGGTCAAGGTGGGAGGCAACAAGGACCACGTCGTCGGCATATAGGAGCACCCTGCCCGAGCAGGAGCTGGGAAGGGTGTTGAGAAAGATACTGAACAACGTGGGGCCCAGGATGGAACCCTGAGGGACACCTGAGCTAACAGGTAGGGCAGTTGATAGGGCACCGTTTATCTTGACCCATTGGGAACTGCCATGGAGGTAGCTGGAGATCCAGGCCAGGGGGCCAGATGAGAAACCTAGCTGGTATTGGGAGTCAAGCAGTAGGGGTGACACACAGTGTCAAAGGCCTTAGAAAGGTCAATGAACACAGCCCCGGTGATGTCCCCAGAGTCAAGTTCAGAGTGTATTTGCTGTGAAAACTCCAAGAGGGCTAAGGTGGTGCTGTGTCCAGGGCAGAAGCCATGCTGTTCTGGACATAGTATGTTGTATTTGGTTAGATAGTCCATGAGTTGGGTGGATACTATTTTTTTCTAGGGCTTTAGAGAGTGGGGGGGAGGATGAAGAGTGGTCTGTAGTTGTTTGGTAAAGTGCGTTCTCCATTTTTATGAATTGGGGTAATTTCAGCTGACTTCCAGGTGCTCAGGAATTGGCCAAGGCACAGTGACTGGTTTAACAGGTCAGTAAGAGGAGCTAGCATGACATCTAGAGTTAGATGAAGAATCCTGGAGTCAAGGGGGTCACAACTGGGGTTGTGGCTGGAGAAGGCTTTTAGTAAGAGTGGTTTGGCTTCATGGGGAGATATGGTGAGGAGGAAAAATGGGGGGCAATTCAGGGTAGGGGGGCTAGAGGCAGGAATAGGGTCAAAAAAGTGGACAGGTAGGACATCACTTAGGTCAGAAAAGGCCTAGTTGAGGCAGTCGGCAATAAGTGGTGTGTCAGTGGTAATAGTGCCATTGACAAGTACCTGAGAGGTGGGGAGGAGAGTGAGTTTTTCCATGTAGCTCCTTAATGTTATCCCAGAATGCTCGTGCAGAGCCCCAGGAGGATGCCAGGGTGGTTTGGTAGTATTTGGCCTTGGCTTGCCTTTTGGCCCCGGTGCACTGGTTATGAGCGGCATTATAAGCTTGTCTGTTGACTGACCTGCCTGACTCGACCATCACCTGCCAAAAGTTGTCATGCTGCCTCAGTTGCTGGATAAGGAAGGGAGACATCCAGGCGGCATTGTGTCTCCTGGAGAGAGTGCTGGTGAAGGGGGCAAAGAGGTCACAGGCCTCGCAGAAGGCTCTGGTGAAGTAGGCTAGAGCAGCATCGATATCAGTCATGAGAGAGATCGGGGGGACAAGTCAAGCTGTGCTAGGTACTGCTTCCATTTATTAAAGCCCCCAGGGTGAAAGTGGCGGTGGGAGGTGACTTTGCAAGTGGGTGTTTGTGTGGGGGAGGACCAGAAACAGAGGATAGGGGAGTGGCCACTGAGGGAGTTAGCTAGGATGGTAACAGAGTTGATTTTGTGGGGGCGGTTGGAGAGTATTATGTCAAGAAGGGTGCTGGTTCCACTCGACTGGTTGAATCTGGTAGGAAGAGTGACAAGTTGAGCTAAGCCAAGGGCAGTGAAGGAGTCCTTTATGTGAGCAGCACTGGAGCCAAGCCAGTTGGTATTGAGGTCACCTAGGACAAGTTGTTCAGCTTTGTGTGGCTGGGTAGAGAGATAGTCAGTAAGGGAGTGGATTGCAGGTTCTTGGGCCAGTGGGAGTATGTATGTAGCTGTGAGGTAGAGAGGACCCCTGCCAGGGTCAGGGGAGATTTTTAGGGTGATGGCTTGAGCACCATGATCGAGCTTGAGGACAGGGAGGGCATGACCCAGGAGGCAGTCACGCAGGTAGACTGCACACCCGCCTCCACGCTTACCAACTCTATCCTCTCGGAACAGGGTGAAACCGGGAAAGGAGACAGCCGAGTCAGGGGTAGATGCTGAGAGCCAGGTCTCCACTATGACAAGGATGTCGGGCCTGTGCTGGGTGACCCAACACTGGAGTGCAGCAATTTTCTTTGGGAGGCTGCAGATGTTCATTGAGGCAATGCGGATGCCGGATCCAGTAGGGTACGAGGAGGGGGTAGAAGTCCCAGGGCCTGCATTGGGGTGAATGTTCCTAGAGAGCAGGAGAAGTAAGGGGGTAAGTCAGAGGAGTGGGTTGTGGCAGTTGAGGTTGAAGAGCTGGGGCTGATTTGAGGATCTGGAGGTGGAGGTGCAGGGGATGGGTAGGGAGCTAAGAGTAGGTGTGGCTAGGATGGGGTGAGACCATCATGTTCTGGGGGCAGAGGGATGGTAGTGGGTGTTGGCGGAGGGTGCAGTGGAGTGATATGGTAGTCCAGTGTGTGAAGTGAGCTGGGGGTGGGGAAAGGGGAGGTGGGATAGGGGGTGGGGGTAGATGTGAAAATGGACTGATGCTGCTGAAACCATCCCTGGTAGGAGTGCCATTGTTCAAGGAGGCTGCAAGTGTTGAAAACTTTGGGTTGATTGGTGAGGGGAGGCTGACTATTAGGTGGATGGATGTCTCCAACACAGTTGGGGAGATATGCAGGAATGATAGCAGGGTGAGGGGACAGCACAAGGAAGAGCAGGGCAGGAAAAGGGATCACTGGCAGAGCCATGCTGGAATATGAGATGGGAGGAGGACCAAAGCAAGGCCACTGACAGAAAAAAAAAAAGAAAAATCCCCCTAGTGGCGAACACATATAATCTGCAGGTGGAAAAGTAGGCTGATTGGTTTACAGCAACACTCCCACCTCCTACCTGCAACTATATAAAGACGAGTTGAGCAAGGGTGGTGGGGGGGACAATGGGGAGCTGACACAATGCGTCAGTGGGGTCTAACTCAGGAGATCAGCACGAGTATTGGAGCTCAAGGTCTGGCGTTCCCATACCTGAAAGTGTGGTGGCAGCTTCATTTCGGGGGGCCAGGGGGAGGACAACTGCTCCAATGGCCCTCAAGACCTCCGTGGAATCCTCATTGGCTTCTGTGGAGAAAGGGACAACAGGCAAGCACATTTATTAGAGAAAGGGAGTGGGCGGGCTGAAAAATAGGGAAATGCCTCCTACGAATGCCTAGGCAGATTAGACGCTATCGCAACAGCGTAGGGCTTCTAAGCTGTTAATGTGTAAGAATCTCTAGCAGATACACTTTAGCTCCCACTGATAACAGCAATAATGCAGCCTTCCACAACAGTTTTAAAGTTTATCAATCTCTGGCAGAATACAGTCTAAATTAATTAATGCCAGCTGATGCAAACAAAGCATTCCTGCCTGACCAGTCCTATATTTAAAATTCACTCAGTTTCAGTGAAAAAAGTGTAGCTGTGGTAGAGCTAAATTAATTAATTAATTAATTAATGCCAGCTGATGCAATTAAAGCTCTCATAGGGAACAAAGCATTCCTGCCTGACCAGACCAATATTTGAAGCTCACACAGTTTCAGTGAAAAGTGTACCTGTGGCAGATTGCAAAGTAACTGAAAAACTATCTCCACATCTACACCGACAGAAAAACAAGCAAGTACTGGCACCCAACACAGTCTCTGGTTAGAATTGCAAAAAAGGCACCAACTCAGGAGATCAGCATGAGTGTTGGAGCTCAAGGTCTGGCGTTCCCATACCTGAAAGCGTGGTGGCGGCTTCATTTCGGGGGGGGGAGGGCCCGGGAGAGGGCGACTGCTCCGATGGCCCTCATGACCTCCGTGGAATCCTCCTTGGCTTCTGAAAGCATGGCGGCAGCTTCATTTTGGGGGGGGGGCCCAGGGAAGGGTGACTGCTCTGATGGCCCTCACAACCTCTATGGAATCCTCCTCAGCTTCTTAACTGGGTCATGTTGAGGGATGCAATATCATTGCAAGTTTTAATATGAGAAGGGGGGAGCCAGTTTAAGTTGACATCCCCTAGAATGTGAAGTTTGCCAGCAGAGGCATGTGACATAAGAGTAGAACAGATGTCAGTAATTGATGAGGGGGGAAGGCCCGGTCAGCAATATTCTCTGGCCACAAAGATGGGGAGGGAGAAGTGGAGGGAGAGTTTTATGAGTAACAGCTCAAAGGCAGAAGTGGAGGAGATAGAAAGTATAGGTGAGAACTGGATAGAGAAGGAGAGGTACATTGCCACTTCACCATCCCTGCTGGGCCTATCCTGATGGATGAGGCAGTATCCAGGAATGGAGATGGTATTGTCAGGGATTTTGGGGAGAGCCAAGACTCAGAAGTGATTTGTATATCAGGATTGAGGTTGAGCATGAGTGGCTGGAGAATGGTTATCTTGGGGAGGAGGAGTCTGATTTCAAGATGTGTGATTTTTAAGCCTTTGGGAAAGATAGGTAGGGGGAGTGAGTTATCCCAGGGTTAGGTTCAGTATCTCCCGCAGCTAGAAGTAGCAGGGTGATTAGGAACCTGATAGCGGCTGATATCCATTTATGTGGCAGCAGGTAGGATGAGTGACAAAGGGAAGAGGGGGGGACAGCTGGGACCTGTGCAGCCCAATGTGATGGCAAGGATGGGAGGAGAGAATCTCCCAGTGGCCAGGGGTAGTGGGGTCAGGGCAGGGAGATAGAAGTGCGAGGGTGGGGGAAGAAGATGGGGCCAAGATAAGGGATGATGGAAGGGAGGGGAAGAAGGAGGGGAGAAGGAAGCCAGGGTAAAGAGTAAGAGGAGGAGGAGGTAGAGATTAGTTAGGAATATACCTGAAAATGAGACAGGGGGTCATCCAGGAGGCTGGGAATTAGAAGGTGTGACTTCAGGGCAATTAAATTGTAATATAATGGAGAATGGTTATCTTGGGGACGCAGTATAGTGCAATGGTTTAAGGATCTGACCTGCAAACCTGGAGACCTGGGTTTGAATCACACAGCCCCCACTTGCATACTGTTTGATCCTGAGCAAGTCACTTAACTTCCTTGTGCTTCCAGGTTGCACCTGTAAAGAAGCCTTCAGCTTAGTGTTTCTCTCCTGGTTAAAAAAAAATGCTGTGATTAGCCATAGCAGGGAAGATTCTGAAGTTATGCTATTAGGCTAAGTGGAAAGGGGGTAGCCTGGTTACTTATATGGATTTAAATGGCAAAGGTAAGCTAAAAAACATTATTCCTTAGTGTCAGTCACTTCCTAACTAACCTTAATTGGTGGTAGACAGTGGTGCTTCTGATAGACAGTAGAACAGTCGACAAATCCCTTAAGGAAGTATGACCAGTTGAACCCTAGGTAATTCTGACCATTTGCAGGTCCTTGTCAGAGTGACAATTGGGGATGCTGTGAGAATAAATTGAGGATACAGACCACGGGGGGGGAGATTAATACACAGCCCATCTGCGTTGTGCCCCTTAGAAGAATTAAGAGAGAGTAAGGTGCTTAAGGCAGTGAGTATGGTCTTTGCAGAACCTGGAGAGAAGGAAACAAAATGAGGTAGAGGGTGTAGGGATGGATGCATTAGGGGAAAGACATGGAAGGCAGGAGGCTGAGAAAGGAGGAAAGGAGGAAGCAGCGAGAGAGCACTAGATGTGAAGAAATTCTTAGATGTGTTGATGACCTCAGTAGGGTCAGAGTTATGTGAATTTCCTAATTTGATGGTGGTAAAGTAGCCTAGGTAGGGAGTCAAAAGGGGAATGGATAACCTTCTCGATCTAATATGGGACTTTAGGTTGTTCTAAAGGTTGTAGGTAAAGTAAATAGAGTTTACCTCCCTGGTGACCTTAGTACACATGTTGCATAGTTTTTTATATCTCAGCAAGACTTTAGGAGAGCTTGAGGCATTGAAGAGATAACCAGGCAGAATCACAAGCCTTGAACGGGTCAATGGCCTCTGCACAGAACAATTAAAGGTGGGACCCATGGACATGATTCCTCCTAAAAAGGATATGGTTTCCCAAGTTGCAATCAATTTGGCCATGAAATATGATAGAAAAGAGTACTCTCTATGTAAGTGAATAATATGAGTGCTGACCAGTTAGTGGCCCAAAGATCATCTAGCAGCTTAAAGTATGTGGCAACAGAAAAAGAATAACCCTTTGAAAATGTGGTAAGAGGCAATACCAAACAAGTCAGAGCGAGAGAGAGATTCCCACACCCCACACTGTCAAAACACACAGAACTCAGACATAAAGTACAGTAAGAATAAAATACATCTTTATTTTAGTCACATGCTGTACAAAAGAAAGATGGCTAGCACTAGCCATTTTTCTTTTATATGACAGTAAAATAAAGCTGATTTTTTACTGCACTTGGTATCTGACTTCTGTATGTGTCCTGAAAGTGGTGTGTGTGTGAAGCTATCTCTGTTTACAGCAGCTTGAAGGACCCAGTCCTCTCAACCTTAATGAGGTGCAAGGTAAGGGTAGCCACTGAAACATCCAAGTTGAGTCCATGCCATTGAACACAGGGAGTGTATCTGGCACATGATACACTCCCTACATAGGCTTACACTAGGTACATAGCATCATTGTTAGCAGAAAGTAAATCATTGGGGAGGGGGGGCTGACAAGGCTTCACTGGAATCAACAATTCTTTTTTTTGTAATTTTTTGACCAGAAAAGGGAAAAACTAAGCTGTGATAGCTCACTTCCAGATGTGTCCCAGGAGTGGGTGACATGGACCTGTTTTATTGAATTTGAGATTGTCATTCATGACATAGGGTAAACCCCGTTATTCTTAGGATGCATGCCATAGGATCACCATCCACCAGAATGGTCAGAATGGAGCTATGTTTAACATCTCATCTGAAGGGCACTACTTCAACAGTACAGCGACCCCCTATTGCTGCAGTAGTATCAGTAGTGGGCATTGATTGAAGTTCCCGGTATGGGTCAAACCTACAACAGCCTTTCATTCTTCCAACCCCAGCAGCAAGTGTACAGCCACTAGGCCAATGAAATATGTAGGAATGTTACTTTAAAACAGCCTGTCCAGAAAGAATAAAACATAAGTCTGTAAGTTGCAATTCACAGACTAAACTGAAATCAGAATAAAAGCCTGTTTTCAAGCATAGTTTGTTCTTGGGAAGCCTTTTCAGCATCACATACAAAAAGATTGGCATACTGCTCTCCGTGGTACATTGCACTGGGTTTATGGCTTTAAAAGTACTGCGCCCATGTAGCTCGGAATATGACACAAAATCTAAGGTGTCGAATGACAGTCTCATAAACTGAATCGATGTCAACCAGCTGGCCAAGCATTCAATGTCTGGGGAATTTCATTTCATCTAGAGCATGAGTAAGAATGTGAATCTGAGATAGTAAAACTTAGACACTGATGTTTACTGGAAGCTAATGAAGACAGCACTGACACTTTTATTTTGTATTGCTCTAATTATGAGTCTGTAAACAAAATTAAAGCACTTACCTAATTGCTGCAATTATGTTCAAATTAAGCCTTCCAATTAAAGAGTACTTAAATGCCCAGAATATTGGATTTTACTACCACTATAGCTGCAGAAAGTTAACTTGCTATATAATGCATCGTGAGTAAAACTGTGAGTGTCTGCTGGATTACAACAAGTAAATTAAATGTAATAATTCTTGACTGGGAGTCAGCAACTGTTGAAAACTAAAAGAAAAGCATGGAATGCTCACAAAATAAAAAAGTTTTGAAAAACCCTTCTTACCAGTATTCATACCGTCTGTGGAAGATGCTGTAAATGTTCTAAAAAAAAATAAGCATTATCACAGCATGTTGATTGCAAATGGAATTAAAAGGTTATCTAAAATAATTCTGAAATAAAAAATAAATATAAAAATAACATTTCAAACATAAAGCCATCTTATGGAGTGATTTGAAAATGAGAATGTAAGTACATTTAGTAAGTGTGAGTGAAAAGCTGATGTATATAGTAGAAGATAGGCTGGTAATTTACTATAGCGCATGTGTGAGGTACGGTGAAATATTTCCTAGTTAGAAGCAGCCATGGAGGTTTAAATTAAGGGTGGGAGACATAGGTCAGAGCCCTTTTATGGCTGCAGTGGGCGTAGCCCTACAGATTTCCGGTGATTGATTGGAAAATGGAGACTTTTCCGACCGAACAGCAGTGTAGAGTTGCATCGTAGTCTTCTCCATGTGAAGCACTCCCCTCTCTCCATTAGTAGTTGTAGTACACTATTTTCCATCTGTGGTGGTCATGGCAGAACACGGCACAGTCCACTGTGTCCAAGATGGCCATCAAACTGCACTGCATATGCACAAGTGGTCACGCATGTGCAATGCAGGTTGGTGGCCATCTTAGACATGGGCATTGTGCCGTGTTGCACTGCCAAAGAGATTTTTTAATATTGTTTTCCATCCCCCCTACCTGAACCTCCCTCTCAGCACACACACACAGAAATATAACAGTGACACTGGGGTGCCCAATTCCCCAGTGTCACGATCACCAATCCTGTTTATTTTGTGACCCCCCCACCACACATGCACAGTTATTTGTGTTTTTTAAAAAAAAATTAAATCGCCCACTTAACCTCCCTATCTCAGCACCCATCACCTCACTCCCCCCACAGAAATGTAAAGTGGCACCGGGGTACCCAATCCCTAATGCAGGAATACTTGTTCCATTATTTTTTTTAACCTGTAAAATATATTTTTTTTAAATCACCCACCCAACCCTCCATCTCAGCACCCAACACCCTACTGACCCCCCCAGAAATATTACAGTGACACTGGGGGTTGCCCAATTCCCCAGTGCAGGAATCCTCAGTCCATTTTTAACCTGTAAAAAGAAAAACAGCCATCGATGTATTTGGCAGCTACTGGGCTTTCCCCACCCAACCTCTTATTCAGCACCCACCACCCTGCACCCCCCAAGAGCTTACTTACCCATCGGGGGTCCAGTGCCATCATTGTCTCTGGATCAAAGACATGTCTTTACTCTTAAAAGCCAGACCATGAACTGAAGAAACAGATATGTGGTTCAAGGTATTTCAATGGTGTTTGTTAGTGGCATAACTTGGCCATTTCTACATAATTTTGGCCCAAATTTTCAACATGCCCTTTTTGGGACCCCACCTCATGAACAGTTGCATTGACATTAGGCAAATCTGTCCCAAACCGTGATTTCATAGACCCTGCATAAAATCATCTTTTGGCAGGAGTTAAACATTTTCTCTGTCCTTGCTCATGATGCGGGGTCATAAGAAGGCTATGTTGCAATTTGGTCTAAAAAAAAATTTAAAAAAAAATGTTATGAGCCTACATTGAATTTTGCGAATGCAGACTCATAACTTTGGTAATTTTTAATATTTTTACCCAAAATTTACAACATAGCCATATCTTTATAGCACCTCATGAATGTGATAACTGTCATTTTTCAAATCATTCCCAGACTGTTTGATTATACCAAAAGGTGATTTTGCAGCCCCTGCATGAAATCACCTTTCAGACAGGAGCTGACAATTTTCTCTGCCCTTGTTCATGAGATGGGGTCATAAGAAGATTATGTTCTAAATTTGGTGTAAAAATGTTAAAAAAAAGTTAAGTTGCTATGTTGAACTTTGCAAACCAGGCTCATAAGTTTGATAATATACAATTTTTGTACTACAAATTTTCAACATGGCCATTTCTTTACAGCACCTCATGAATGTGACAGATGTCATTTTTCAACTCCTGCCCAAAATGTGTTTTTGCATCTTGAAAGTTGATTTCACAGTTCCTGCACAAAATCACCTTTAGGCCAGTAACTGAACATATTCCCTGCCCTTCCTCATGATGCAGTGTCATAACAAGGCTATGTTGAAAATTTAGTGTAAAAATATTACATTTTACGAATGCAGGTTCATAACTTTGGTAATTTTCAATATTTTTACCCAAAATTCCTCAGCTGTAGTCCTATCGGCTCTGACCAGAGTTTTTTGGTTCAGCTCAAACTTGAGGTCAACTTGGTATTAACGACCACTAAACAAGAAAGAGACTTGGAGGTAATTATATCTGATGACCTAAATGTGGCCAGACATGGGGAGAACTAGTGGGATGCCAAGGTGCATAGGGAGGGGTATAATCAGCAGAAGGAGAGAAGTGATACTACTGTTGTATTGATCACTGGTTAGACCTCAACTAGAGTACTGTGTCCAGTTCTGGAGACTACATTTCTGGAAGGACATAGATGCAGTGAAGGTAGTCCAGAGGAGGGCAACTAAAATGCTGCAGGGTATGCACTGAAAGCCTTATGAGGAGAGACTAATGGACCTCAATAGGTACGCCCTGGAGGAAAGGAGAGAGAGGATGGTATGACAGAGACTTGAAAATAGCTCACAGGTATTAATAAGGTTCAAGAGGGAAGATCTTTTCTGAAAAAAGATGCTCAAGAACAAGTGGACATGTAATGAAGCTGGAGGAGGGTAAACTCAGGAGATATGTGAGGAAGTACTTCTTCACAGAAAGAGTGCTGTATGCCTGGAACAGCCTCCCAGCAAAGGTGGCAGGTGCAAATATGGTTAACAGGATTCAAGAATGCATCACTTCCAATCATTTTCACATTCAAAGCTCTATTAACAGATTATCTGAAGGAATCATGAAACTGTTTCAGATGCCTATGACCCCGAAGCCCCGGGTGACACTTTCAAATCCTACACCTAAGTATCTCATCCACCCCACATTCCTAACAACAGAAACCAAGGACCTACAAACCTAGTTCCCTTAATCCGAGATGGCCCTGCCTATTCTCCACCTTTTACCTATTCTGGCCTCCCTCTTGGCTGCCTACTCTTTCACCCCAATTTCTACCCTATTCCTTAATACCTCCTTATTTTTTATCATTTAGGTATGAGCTGTTACTTAGCGGAGACTATATGGGATTGTTGTCTCTTCTCATTCCAGTAAAGCTTATCATTATGTACCTTTGCATGTTAATTATGTTGACTGGTATGTATAGGCCCATATTGACCGGCACCTTCACAAGGTTTTTTTTTTGCACCGCTGTCCACCATAATTGTAATCTTATGAAGTGTACTGTATTGCATTAATGCCCAGGACCACCTTGAAAATGAGCTTGCTCAATGGTGTTTATGCCTGGTTAAATAAAGTGATTGATTGATGGGATAGCCATAAGGGAACCTTAGTAGTAGGGAAAGGGGGAGTAAAGCTGGAGATCAAGAAGGGTCAGTTGTGTACAGTAAGTAGGGAAAATGGGCAGACTAGGTGGGCTAAGTGGTCCTTATCTGCTGTCAAATTCTATGTTTCTATATTTCTAGGCCACGTAACTGATTTCAGCTTCATTAATCTGGCTAAACTAGTTTGGTTCACAGTGCAGTATCTGCCATTTGATAAAACAAACTACAATGGAGGGGGAATGGGGAAGCCTTTTAGTTGGTAATGAATATTAATTCTGTGAATGCAGATGAATACAGAATGGAAAATGAATTTCTTTGGACGTGCTATGCTGGTGTAAGGAAGGTTGAATTTTGCCATGTTCACCAATGTAAATTTCGCATTGATTGATGCAGTGCTGCCACTGGAAAACAGGGAACTGTTTAAAATTAAATAATTATAGTACCAGTGTTCCTCCCCCAAAGCTGCTTAAAAGCCTGTAATTCATTTAAATCAATTCAGTTTTTTACTTGGTTTTCATTCATTATTTAAACATTTAGAGGGATTTTTGGACTCATCATTCAGCTGAATTATAAGTAGCCTGGTCACTGACAGCAAGGTGACCCACTCATTGGTCAGAAAACTACACTTTATATTTTAACATGCCAATATGAACTAAGGTCGCCCTGTTTTTTCTCTTTCTTGTGAAAAAAAACACACTCTGGCTTTATTTTCTATAATTTGCTCTGGCCCATAAGAGGCTCTCAGGTGACCTTTGGAAAGCTCAGCAGTTAGGAGAAGCCCATACCTTTCCTGCTAGAAATGCAAGAGTACTTTAACTATTTGCTTTTAATTTTAGCCCTGCAGAGAGTTGCACCCCTGTAAACATTTAAAACATTTATGAAAGAATCATAAGAAATGTGATAAGATCTTTATATATTAGACAGGGCTGAGTTTGCAAAATCTTTAACAAGTGTTTGAAATTTGACACAAGACAGAATGGAGTGCAACAGTACGAGACAGATTGGAGAAAGACTGATATACTCTGGGAAGAGAATTCCCTGAACACCCTGATATTTAGCATGGGATAAGGAGAGGGAGGTGGAGGTTACCATTGAACACCAGTAATGCTTTGAAAGGGACAGGGACAGAGAGTGATTGTGCTACCAAGGAATGCTTGGAATGGGATGGGATAGGTGGAAAGTGGGATGGGGATCAAATCACACCAAGGGGTATTTTGCATGCATTGGGCAGAGGGAAAAGGCTTTCACTGGTCACATTGATTGGCAGAGTCAATGCCATTAAGATAAATGTACTGCCCAGATATTTATATCTGTTTCAGACTCTCCCTGTGCTGATACTGGATCCCTTCTGTAAAAAATTCAATACCAATATTAAAAAATTCTTATGGAAAGGGGAAAGCCCATGACTGAAAAAAGAGAAAATACAGTATGTATGTCAAAAGAGGAGGGTGGCCCGGGCCTACCAAATTTCAAACTATATTACTATGCCACTAATTTAGCCTTCCTTAATAATTTATATAGGAAGGATAACAAAATTCAGTAGTGGAAATAGAAGATAATGGCATTCCATTGCTCAATATGAAACATTGCATTTTAAGTGGCCCACAGAGACCTCCTTTTTCCACCACATTGTTACCCACCAGACCATTATGCAGAATATAAGATTTAATGTGTAAAACCATAAAATTAAGCATAATATGTAGTAGACACTCCCCTATATATTTAAATGGGTTTTTCCTACCTTCATTAAAGGATACGGTTTTTAAAACCTGGTATGAATTGGGAATCAAAGATATAGGACAAGTTATGGACCATCAGTAAATAGTTAAATTTAACCTGCTCAAAGAAGCATATAACCTATCTCATAAACAGCTTTATGGGTACTTACAAATTTGGCATTATATTATGAGTAATAAAGACACACTTGAGAACAAAAAATATGAAGAGATAGATAAGGTAACATTGAGTACATTGGGGAAAAATATCATTACATATATGTTCCTATACGTCATACATTTATCTCCATGTTTCTATACGTCATCCTGATGAAAGTGAAAGTGTTTCACTTTTCATCACACACCTGTCTCTCTTTCCTCTGTCCCTGTACAAGTAACTCCCCAAATAAAACACACATCTCTTCCATCTGGTTGATCCTGCCTACATCTTAACAAAAATAATTACTTTTAAACATATCTGGTTGATCCTGCGACTTCGTTTCACCCATGTTCAACATTAATGCTCCATGACAGATCAGCATGCAGTCAAATGTATAGTGACCGAGCGCAACAATATTCAAATCTCAGGTACTGTCAATTATAGAGCCTGTGCTGTATATTGTTGAAAATTGTGACCCTTTCCTAATATTGGCTATATTTTAAGAGAAGAAGCTGCCGACAATACTGAGAGAAGAGCGAGTGAGTCGGCAGCTTCAGAACAGCAGTCGAAAGCGCAAGTGTCAGTTGCCATAGCAACACATGCTTGCACTTTCGTCTGCTGTTCTGAACCTGCCGACTCGCTCGCTCTTTTCTCAGTATTGTCGGCAGCTTCTTCTCTTAAAATATAGCTAATATTAGGAAAGGGTCACAGTTTTCAACAATTTACAGCACAGGCTCTATAATTGACAGTACCTGAGATTCGAATATTGTTGCTCTTGGTCACGCTACATTTGACTGCGTACTGATGAGTCATGGCGCATTACCTGGACCTGGATAAAACAAAATCACAGGATCAACCAGATAATGTATCTTTTTTAAACATATGTGTTTAAAGATGCAAGCAGGATCAACCAGATATGTATTATTCAATGAGTTTACTGCAGCAACATGAGACAAATTTATTTAAGAATATATGTAATCTTCTTTTGAGGGATGGGCTATGGAGAGTTGTATTGGGGTGGCCAGGCAAGTTAGCCAGAATCCAGACACATTTTGGCATAATAATTTTAAAGTAGCAGGATCAACTACATATAGTTTTTAAACAACATATGCATCTGTTGTGCTGGTAGACATACTGCAGATTTGTGTTGAAACAGCCAACATCTCTATGTAGTGGAATGTATTAAGTGCACATTTGGAGCTTTTGTTGAATGCAGCCCAAACATACATAGTATAAACAGAATATGACATGGCTGATAAATTATCATATTTATCTTCACTCGAGGCCAATGACATCATGATATCATTGGCCTCTAGTGAAGATAAATATGATATCTTCAGTCAGGCTATGTCATATCCCATATATATATATATATATATATATATATATATATATATATATATATATATATATATATGCCCCGAACAGCAACATTTCTAGCGGCATGCATCAACATCAAGAACAGCGTCATGCTGCCGTAGAAGTGCCACTGGAACTGGGCAACCACTTCCCTGACCTGCACCCCCTCCCCAAACTAACTCCAACCTGGAGTTAGAATCTAATAGTTCAGGGGTGTGGGGGGCAGAGCCCTCCAATGTAAAAACACACATCGAAGTGTGCGGCTCCATGCTGACTGCAACTCGTGGTTGACATGGAGTCTGGTGCTGTGATGGCAGTCGACGTCGTGTTGCCTGTCAAACTGGCGAGGTAGAGTCATATATATATATATATATATATATATATATATATTTATGGCAAAAAACTCTGTTTAATGCATCATTAGGGTTGTTCCACAGCGATAAAAACAAGGAAATTCAGTATTAGGGTTGAAAACCCTAACTCCGAATTCACCCCCCCCAGCACCACACACACACAGACATACACACACACATATGCAAGAATGGGGGAGGACCAAGGCAACATGACCAATGACAGACAACCAGCAGTGGTGACA
This sequence comes from Neoceratodus forsteri, assembly GCA_016271365.2. Classification (NCBI taxonomy): domain Eukaryota; kingdom Metazoa; phylum Chordata; order Ceratodontiformes; family Ceratodontidae; genus Neoceratodus; species Neoceratodus forsteri. The sequence continues at coordinate 107,799,278 of CM057456.1, read as the reverse complement.
GAAATAAAAAACAACTATCTAAATGTACTACAAGACATCCCCACCCATGTGACCAGGTACTGCATGCTCAGTGGAGAACAACAGCAAAACTGAGGCCATGTACACCAAACGTACACATCCCTGATTGCAGATGCACACAACGTACCACACTTAGTAGTTGTATGGCCTTACCTAGCGATGCCCCACACCCCACCACACCTGGTACTGCACCCTGACTGGACATCAATGATGCAACTCTCTGATTGCAGCTGTACAAAGGTTTGTACACTTATGAGTAAACAGAAATAAAGACAACAACATAAATGTACTAAAAGACACATCCATCATCAAAATACAAGAACTGTTGCATTTAAGTATATAATTTACGTAGTAGTAAATTTACTGCATCTGTCTACTCAAGATACACAGGCTGATCTCAAGGTATGGGAAAACTATTGCCTGTACAAGGCTGTGCAACTACTAATGTCATTATCAGTTATACAGTTTCAGTGATGTAGGTGTACTGTTGATGTCCGTGTAGTTACCTTCAGCATGTTTGTATACTAAGAAGCCAGTAACTGCTATGTCTAACACAGAGTGGAATTAGCTGGGTGAGGCCAAGCAAGTTCTACACTTGCTAACATTACTGTACCTACAATGATGGAGGAGTATCATGGATGCCTATTTGCTCAATTTCTCTGTAGCTCTCTACTGAGGATGTACTACCTGGTTATTGAAATTGTGGTATGTTGAGTATCCTTGCAATGAGTGAGCTGTACCATTTATGCCCACAGCCTCACTTTTTTGTAGTTGGTCTACACTCAGATTGTAGTACCAAGAGTTTGGGTTTGCCAGACCATTCTGTGGCTGACGTCATGCAAGTGATAACTATGTTCATTGTAGTACACCAACAATCAAGTAGGTGTACTGTAGATATAAACAGAATAGCTTTTAGTATAGCTTTTAGTGACAATGGGCAATGTGTTGTAGGATGGGAGGGGGCATTCTCTACCACAGACTCTGTGAGTCATAATTGTACTAACCTTTGCAAGGCTGCAATCATGGAGTAACAGTGTTGATCTTCATGGGTACATTTTAACTGGTGTTCTAGTTACTACACAGTACCTGGTCTGAGTGGGTGGGGCACTGCCTTTCGAAGCTCCTGCAGTGCCTAACAGTGGGAGGTTGTGTATACATGAAATCAACTACACATATTATACCTGTACAACTACTTAGTTTTGCTGTGCTCTATTGCTGGGCTGCAGTACCAGGTGTGGTGGGCTGTGGGGCATCGCTAGGTAAGGCCATGCAACTACTAATGTGGTATGTTGTGTGCACCTGCAATCAGGGATGTGTATGTTGGGTGTACATGGTCTCAGTTTTGCTGTTGATCTCCACTGAGCATGCAGTATCTGGTCAGGTGGGTGGGGATGTCTTGTAGTACATTTAGACGGTTGTTTTTTATTTCTGTCACCTACTGCTGGTTGTCTGTCATTGGTCATGTTGCCTTGGTCCTCCCCCCTACTTGCATATGTGTGTGTGTGTCTGGGTGTGTGTGGTGCTGGAGGGGGTGAATTTGGAGTTAGGGTTTTCAACCCTAACACTGAATTTCCTTGCTCTTGTCACTGTGGAACAACCCTAACTGATGCATTAAATGGATTTTTGCCATGGCAAAAGGTATGTTTACTGCATTGGGTAGGGTTGTTCCACAGTGTTAAATTCAGTAAAGTTGCGCACCATTCCCTCATGCCCACCCCATCCCTCCAACAGGCATTGGGGTGTGCGTTGGGGTCATCGGTCTTAAATCTCACCCCAATCCATGTGTAAATAAGCTGAGGCAGTGCAGTAGAGGAGAATAGGGTGAGAGTTAGAACCGACTACCCCAACATACATCCCAATACCTGTTGATGGGGACAGGGTGGGCGAAGGGTGCAAGGGGTGGCAAACCTAACACCAAATTTCCTCATTTTTATTACTGTGGAACAATCCTAACTGATGCATTAAACTGAGTTTTTTTTGCCATGAATTTCCCTTATTTTTGAGATTGATCACTATAAACAGTGAATGTAATGTGGTGTTGGGAGTGCAGGGCCCATAATGGTAATGCAAATGCAAGTGCAAATGGTAACACACATGGTGATGCAAACGTAAATGATAACTCAAACGGTAAGAGAAATGCAAGTGCAAACATTAATGAAAACAGAAATGGTAACACAAATAGTAATGCAAACTCTAATGGCAACAGAAACGAAAATGTTAATGAAAACAGTAACGCAAATGCTAACGTCAACAGAAATACAAATGGTAACAAATGCAAAAAGAAATGCATATGGTAAAGGCAACAACGACGCAGAGAAAACAGTAACACAATTAACAACGGAAATGCTACTGAAAGCGCAAACGCGAGGTCAACAGAAATGCAAACGGTGACAAACATGTTTACAGTAATGGTAACGCAATTGGAAACGCAAATGCAGGAGCATATGGAAATGCAAATGGTAACACGTAATGGTACCACAATTGGAGATGCAAATGCTTACAGTAACTCCAATGATGACACCAAAGGAAACACAAATGCAAACGGAAACACAAACGGAAGCGAGTACGCAAACGCAAATGGTAATGCACACAGTGACACAAAACGAAATTCAAACAAAAACAGTAATGGAAGCGCAAATGGTAACAATAACACAAATGGAAGCGCAAACGAAAATGCAAAGGGTAACACACACGGTGGCGTAGATGGGAAAGCTAACACAAATAGTTATGGAAACGCAAATTGAAACGCTAAATATAACAGTAACAAAAATGCACACCCTTTTTTCCCCCAAAAGCTGCATTGAGAAACACAGTGAACACAAAGAATGTATGCATAATAATGGGCCTTGGAGCAGAAAATGAACACTTGGAATACCTAATTGCTTATATCTCAGGAACCGTATGATGTAGAAAAAATTAAAATTTCATGTAATTTTTGATTTTCCTGGCTACTTTTGTACTTAGCCCCCATTCAGGGGGCTATGCATTTTTCCGATGAAAAGTCTGTATCTCGAAGTTTTTCTGAGATACGGGCCCTGAAAGGCGCGGTGGACACCATAATGTTAGCCTACAGGAAAAATTGTCAAATTCAGAGTACCATAACTTTGCAGCCCTCTAATATTTTGTCACCAAACCACAAAAAGGCACATCTGTCGGATCTTTGCTTTCGTCCCTCCAAATTCCAGCCCAAAAGACCAAACCATTCTTTGGCAGTAGGGTGGCAAAGATTTCCTATTCTTTTGGCCATAGTGTCGCAAACTAGTGTTGTGATTTGCGACACTTTCACCAAAAAAAGCACGGAAGTGTCGAATGTGCTACACTACTTTGAGATACTATGGTTTCCAAAAATTTCAAAAACATATTTCTGGGGTGTTTATCCCCCCAGAAAAGAGATGGCTAGCATCCTCAGGGCACGACTAGGTGAACATAGCAAGAACTGTGTCCCTAGCGGGTCCCACATTTAAATGGCAAGCATTTCTGTGATCACCAGCTGAAAACAAGATGGCAGATTTGGGCCACTACATGGGTCATGTGTGACACTAAAAACTGCATTTGCGACACTGTAGAACTTTTTGTTAACTTTTCCCATTGACTATTATCGGACATTTGTTTTTTGAATAACTTTTGAACCGTTAAATATTTTTTCACAAAATCTTTGAAAGGCATATCGGGGACCCTGGTCACATGTTTCCTGAAGGTTATGAACTGGTTGCACAGACCGTGCGACCTATAGGAATGTTCAAAGAATGCACAAAAATGCATAAATATCACATTCTACGGCACTATGTAGCTCTGCAACTGTATATCCAACCATTACGAAACTTGCCAGATCCAGAGATTTATAGTAGTGCTCCATGCATGCAGACTTTCAAGCAAATCTGTCCTATGGTGGCAAAGTCATTAAGTTGCCAAATTTCACACTTTAACCTTAAATGGGGTACTCAACCCTAACTATAGTGGCACTACCGTGCCACTATTATATATATATATATTTATAAAACATGGCCCAGATATTCAAAAGGGTTGCGCCATGTGCAACAGGGCTGCGCGTGCGCAACTCCAAAAATGCACCATTCTGCGATATTCAGAAGGGGCCAGTTGCGCCACCAAAAACATGCTGAGCAACAGCGCAATGGAAATGAAGGCATGCGCAACCGAAGGGGGCGGGTCCATGCATAAAGTGTGCAATGCGATAATCGAACACTTGCGCAATGCGCAAGAGTGGCTCAGCCGGAAGTTGCGCAGTAGCGGAATTGAGCCAAAATAAAAAGGCTCAAGGAAGTGGCGCAAGAACCCTAGCAGGCCGCAAACTGGGGGAGAGAGACAGAGAGAGAGAGAGAGAGACAGGAGCTGGAAGGGCAGAGAGGGACAGTGGGTCCAGGAGGACAGAGAGGCCAGTGGGGGGTGCCCGGTGCAGTGGAAGCAGCAGTGGGGGCAGCGGGGGTAACACAGGAACAGCAGCCGGGGCAGAAGCCAGGGAGATGGACAGTGCCAGCTTCCACATGGAAGCTGTAATGAGGGGGGTGAGACACCATGCTGCAGGGGGACGTGGCTGCGGAGGAGCCCGTCGGCGGTATGCCCCCGACAGGCGGTATCGTGCCCGCATCAGCTTCGAGCTGTACACAGACGTCAAGATTGTGGGCCGGTACCGCCTGAACAGGGCAATACTGAGACGGCTCTGCGAGCTATGCAGTGATGTGATGCAGGCACCCTCACGACGGAGTCACGCTCTGTCCGTGGAGACCAAGGTGACAGCCTGCATGTGCCTGCTCGCCATGGGCACCTTCCAGAGGCCAACAGGGGACACCACAGGCATTACACAGTCGGCCACATCACGCATCCTCACCCATTCCTCAGCGACTGCTGCCTCATGCTGCGGAGTACATCCATTTCCCCAGCACCGCGGCAGAGCGCATAACAAACATGCAGGAGTTCCACAGGGTAGCGTATGTCTGGCATGCTAGGGGCCATAGACTGCACCCATGTGGCCATTCGCATGCCACCTGGCCCGACGGCCAGGCATATTGGAACCGAAAGGGGTTTTCCAGTGTCAACTGCCAGGTGGTGTGTGATGCCACTGGCGCATTATCAATGTCTGTGCCACACACCCTGGCAGAGCACATGATGCCTTCATATGGCACCAGTCTGCACTGTGCCATCGATTCGAGAGTGGGGACATCCCCATGGGTCATCTAGTGGGTGAGTACACATGTATGGAATGCAAACCCTGGGCAAGGGTGGGAATGACATAGGTGCCATGGTAGAGGCACACAAGGATATGGGCAATATGGACCTGACATGACACTGATCTCCACTATCTCCACACAGGTGACTGCGGATACCCACTCCGTCCATGGCTGCTCACACCGTACCGGCGCCCCATGACCCCAGCGCAGCTATGCTTCAATGAGGCACATGCCGCAACACGTAACATCATAGAGCGGGTGTTTGGGATGCTCAAGGCATGCTTCCAATGCCTGGACACCTCTGGTGGAGCCCTACAGTACAGCCCCCAAAAGGCCTGTGGGATGTTCCTGGCCTGTTGCATCCTGCACAACATGGCCAAAGACCATGGGATAGCCATACAGGTCCAAGAGGGGGACAGCGATGGGGACACCAGTGGCGCCGGTGATGTTAGTGATGAGCAGCCCCCCCTAGGATGGAGGGACTCGACTGACCCGGAGGCCCAGCTGCACTGGGACACCATTGCAGAAGAGCACTACGCCCAACACAGGTAAGTCAAGGGACATGTGCAGGCAACACTGTCCATGCACAAACCACAGGCACACAGGGAACACACCGTGCATGAAGGTCAGGGAGTTGAAGGTTCCAGGCATACCGACACACCATCAGAGAGGTGAGCACTCATATGGACACACACACCAGGCAGCATACATGGGCAGCAGCACAGCACTGCGGAAATGACATTGCCAACACAGCACCACCAACCACCCCCACCACCTGGACTGTCCACGTCGTGTGTCAGGACCTGGGCACCCTTGCACCTTGGTGTACAGTGCAATGCAGGCATCATCATGCACACGCACCTGTGGACAGCAGTTGAGGAGTGTGCAGTTGGTCCGTGGTGTCAGCTTGGTGAGCAGAGCACCCAGCAGTGCACTGCCCACCATGACACATTGCACAGGGCAGCACCAGACAGGGCCTGCACTGGGAGACAGCTCAGTCAGGTAGCACTGTCCCACGGCCACCACGGATGCATGGGTGGCCCTGCCGTGGCCCAGCAGCACTGGCAGGCTGAGCAGGGGCCACATCGGGTGGCGCTGGTGCACCACCAGGGGTCCCACTGTGCGAATGCGACCTTGCCCGGACAGGGGTCTGCATCCTGCCAAACAAACTTGCACCAGGGGTGCTCAGGATGCCCACAGCAGAACCCAGCGTCGAACAGGCCTGGTGTCGCACGACGCCGGGAACGGGGAGTGGAGAGTGCACTGTGTGGGGTGTGTGGTACAGGGGCACCTGACAGTGTGGCCAATGCGTCCGCGACAGAGACCACTGCCTGGGTCAGCCTGTCAATGGCAGCAGTCACATCCGTCCGCTAAGGACCAGCTCAGCTCGGTCCTAAGCACACTCCCGCTATGCCACTCCACGGACACAGACAGTGCCTCCATGGACCTTGCAACCCGCCCCTGCAGCTGTACCAAGTCCTGCAGCAGGTGGGTGTGTGCGTCCAATGGTACTGTGCCCCAATGGCATCGTGACCCCCAGGGTGTGGACGGTCCCGGTGCACAGCACCCCTTGAGGGTGGGGCGCTGTTCGCCAGGACCAGGTATGGGCGGATCAAAGGGCGGTGGACATGTGCCACTGCTTGACACTGTACCCCAGACCTGGTGTGTGACTGCTGCCACCCTCCAACTGCTGAGCCCCAGGTCCACCTGTTCCACCTCCGTGCTGACAACAGTGCCAGACACCTGCACAGCCACTGGTGCTGCCCCACGGTGCTGACAGGCACAGCCTGGGACTGTGCCAGCATGCTGGTACACAGGTGTGAACCAGGAAGGCCCAGGGGCACGTGCTGGTCTGCCATGTGTCCATCATGGGACACACACCTATCACTGCCCATTGCAGGCCAGCTATCATCAATGGTGCAGGTGCGTGCCACTGCCATAGGCACAGCATGCTGGCATACCTGCATGCCTGCCTGCTGTGACACAGGCTGTGCACCCCCTGCACCCGTATCACTGACACCGGAGTTGTTGGCCCAGCGTGCATGCTGCTGCAGTGCCTGCAGGCTGGTGGCGGAGGTGGATGGTCCCTCCTCCACGTCCAGCAGGTCTGCATCACTGTCTGGACCCACCACCACCACCGTCTCCTGAAGACGAACAGGATCTGTAACAGAAAGAGAGTACATGTGAGTGCATGTGAACAACAGCCCCCCAACAACACCACCATGTCATACCGTGCAGTGATGGGCTTCCACCTGTCTGGAATCCTCCACCTGGTACGCCCGCAATGGCACTCGGCTGCATGGCCGCTACCAGTGTCTCCTCTGTAGGGGTCAGCTGCAACACCACTGGTGGGCCCCCACCAGTGCCAGCACATGCCGCCCTGAAGGCTGCCACCTTCTCCTTCAGCCTCCCGCGGTCAGTCCCCATCTTTCTTAGCATTCCTGCACGGAGCGCTGGTGGCTTCCGCAGGTTGATGGCCTGAGCTACCCTCCCATGCAGCTGCATGTTCCTGAGGGGTGCCCTCTGTCCACTCACTAGTGGCTCATCCTCCAGGTAGGCCTGGAAGAGGGCTCCGCCTCGCTGCGTGAAGTTCGCCCTCCTCACGCCCGCCCGCACCCTCAGCTTGGCTCTGGTCAGTCCTGGTGATCTGTATGGGTGGAAGTGGACACCTGTCACTGTGCAGTCGACAGCATTTCCCCATGAGCATAGCTGCCGCCGGGGCGGAAGCCCCCACGCTTCCACTCCGCATGGCAGATACTGATCGAAGGGTGCCCTTTGTCCCTTTCTAAGTGCCCTTTTCATGCTCAGCCCCCTCAGCCTTTATCATCCTCCACCCATGAGCATTGTCCTGAGCATCACACAGCATGTAACTCACCTCTCACCTGCAGTAACCAAATCTGGCCAGTACAACCCACTGTCGCATTTTTATAGCACAACACATGCAAATGAGGTGTGGTGCAACTATAATGACATGCTAATCGTGCCACTGCGCCTTTGAATAGCTGATCGCATGATTTGCATATGTCGGCTGAATATCGCGTATTTGCGCTTTACGCAATACGGAAGGTCCGGCTGAGCCAATGGCGCAGGTTTGTGGCTGTGTGCCACACTGCATTGCGCATGCCCAGACAGCTTACGCATGCGTCTATCGCACTGCAGACCTGCTGAGCACGATAGGCGATTCAGACCATGGCCACCATTGTGCCAGTGGCGCTACAGCACTGGGCACTATATGGCACTGTGGCACTACTGCGCGATAGTCCACTGTGGCACTGATGCTCAGCTTGGCAGTCGCGATGGATGCCTATACGTCCTATGGCACTGTGCATAGCCTTGCATCATTGCCGTGACCTTGTGTATGCCCTCTGACCCCTGGCGCTGTTGGCATGCCATGTGTACATCCCTATTGCACTGTCTGGTGACAGCGCCATGTAAAGTGACAGCGCTGTTTGAACAGCGCGATTGGAGCCTGTGGTGGTCTATTGCGCAACAACTCCACGTGGGGTTACGGCGCAGAGGGGCGCCATATTGCCTGCTGTAAAGTTGGTGCCATGGCTAGGAGGAGGGCGGTGTCCTGGGAGCCAGCTTGAAGTGGCCAACCTGGTGGCCCTGGTGGAGCCCCACTGTGAGGCACTGTATGGTGAGGCCCCCCTCACCATGCCTAGGACCCACGTGTGGCAGCAAGTGGCCACTGACCTGGTGGAGGTCACTGGCCAGGGCCGGTCTGCTGAGCAGTGCCGGCACCGGTACAGTGACCTCCGCCGGAGGGAGCCGGAACTCTTGACGCGGCTGCGTTCACGTGCCAGGCGGGGCGTGGTGCCTAGGCCAGGTGAGTGTACCATCTATGCACCTATATTCTCTGTAGGGGTGTGTGTGTGCTTGGGTGGCTGTGCAAAGGTGCCGGCTCGGACACGGTGGGCTGTGTCAGTGTGTGCAGCTGTGCGATGGATGGTTATGGCTGTGTGGGCAGGCACTCTCACTGGGGTAGGGGGCACTCTGCTTTTGAGTCACACTGATGTTTGTCTCAACATATGTCTCCCACAGGCCGGATTGTGAGGACACAGGGCCAGGGTGATGTGGGCCGTGCCAGGGCCCCGGTACTGGGGGGTGTTGTGCCCCAACAGCAGCAGCAGCAGCAGCAGCAGCAGCAGTGTCAGACCCAGCTGCTGGAGGAGTGTGAGTATCATTACTTCATGGATGCTATTGCATGCTGGGGGGGCAAGACCACCAGCCATGTGGGACACAACCAAAGGGGAGGTCATAATTCCACTATACAAAACAATAGTGAGTCCCCCACACTGGAGTACAGTGTACAGTTCCAGAGACCATTCCTACGTATGGACATGGATTGGGTGGAGAGGGTTCAGAGGAGGGTGACACGGATGGTGCATGGATTGCATCACAAGTCCTATGCAGACAGGTTGACGGAACTGAACATGTACTCCCTGGAGGGGAGGAGGGTGTGGGGATATGATGGGGACATACAAGTATCTTACAGGGGGGAACAGAGTGCAGGAAAACAGTATTTTAAGCATAAAGGATGTTCCAGGACTAGAGGGCATGGGATGAAGTTGGAGGGGACGATTCAGAGGAAACATGAGAAAGTATTCTTCACAGAACGGGTGGTGGACAAGTGGAACACCCTGCCAGAGGAAGTGTGGGGCTGACTTGGTCATGGGATTTATGAATGCATGGGTTAGCCATAAAGGAATTCTGGAGGTCAGGGTAAGGGCAACAGACTTATAGGACAACAGAGTGAACTTACAAGGTCAAATGGACAGACTGGGTGTCCCATAGGCCCTTATCTGCCGACACTGTCTATGTATCCATGTATTTAGGCATGACACAGGTGACCTGCATCACAGTGCAGTATCACGCACGCCCATGTATGCGCCACTGGTGGTCCAGGCATGCACTGGGCACATAGCTGTGTGACTGGCATCGCACACGCTGCCACATCACTTGCCAGCCTAGTTTGTACTGTGATTGACGTGGGCAGTGTGTGTGGGGTGTGGTGCGCATAGCTGGTGCCGCCTGTTTGTGATGGCCATGTGCATGTTCACTGTGGGTGGGTGCATGCCATCACAGGTGCGGACATTGGGCTATATGGCTTGCAGGTTGGGTGGTGTTCAGGGTTGTGGTCAGTCACAGCCATTGACTGTGTTCCCATTTTCCTAGGCCTCGAGGTTCTAAGGAGGATGCAGCGGATGTCCGTCACCACAGAGGTCAGCGTGGCAAGCCACAGGATCCTGCGAGCAATACAGAGGCATGGACGCCATCAGGGGCAGACTGGAATGGGGCGCCAGCAGGGGAGGACCAGGAGCCGGCTGGGCCAAGCCCGTGTCACCCTTCCCACTTCTTCCATCCTACCACCCTGCCTTCCCTCTCCAAGTTTTTAATCCTCCTCTTGAACACCCCTTCCTTGTACCCGTCCTCCCCTTGTAAATAGTTTTTATTGTTCTTGTTGCACTATGTTTAATATACATTTCTATTTTGATATATGAATACTGTGTTGGTCTCTGATTTGCAGCTGGCTATGGGTGCTCAGTTGCAGGTGTGTATCATCTGGGCTGGTATAGTCCTGGGTATGTGTGTGTGTGTGTGTGTGTGTGTGTGTGTGTGTGTGTGTGTGTGTGTGTGTGTGTGTGCATGTGTGTGCATGGAAGGTATCTCCAGCATGGCAGTGACTTTTGGTTGGTCTTGCCATCTGCTGCCACCCACTGCTGGGTGCACAGGGTGTGTCTGGCTTGTAGGCTTCTGTGTTGCATGGGGCTGACGTGTGCTGGGGGTCTGCATGGTTTCCTGCAGTGCCAGTCACTGCACATGGGTGGTGTCTTGGGGTCACAGTGCAGGGTGCGCTGTGCATACGGGGGGCTGATGTGCACTGTGGTTGTCAACCCCCTGTGTGTGGCACTCTCCGCCTGCCAGTGGTTGTGCTGGGGTGTCAGGGCTCTGCTATGCTTTGTTGGCTTGTCCCCATGGGCATGTGGATCATCCGTCCCACCCCCAGTGATGCTGTGCTTGGGGTGTGTCGGTGTGGTGTGGGTTCTGCAGTGTGTTCCTGTGCCCATGTGTGGCATGGCTGGCGGTGGGCCCCAGCCTGCCTCCCTGGATGTGCAGTTCCATTGCTCTGGGGGGGGCTGTGCTTGCACTATGGCAGCTCTGGAATGCTCAGCTGAGCTTCCATGGTTGCGCCATAGCGCAACATTTTAGCTCAGCTTCTCCTTCCTGGTTCTTGATGAGCGAGTATATGCGATATTCAGACGCTGGTTGCTTCGGCAATTTGCTCTGCTCCATGTTTGAATATCGCACCTGTTGCGCATTTGCGCAACTGGTTTACGCTTGCTCCTGCTGTTGCGCCAGTTTTGAGCGCAGTTTGAATATCCAGGCCCATGTGTTTTGGGATAAATGTGGGGATACAAAGTGATATCTCAGATAGGCAGTGAAGATATCAATGATATCTCCACGTTCCTATACGTCATAGTGATATCTCCATGTGCCTATACGTCAGGGTGATATCTCTATGTTCCTATACGTCACTGGAAAGAAAGTGAAAGTATGTTTCACTCTCTTTACAGAGAAGTCTCTCTCTAGTTCCTGCTTCACCCCCCCAAAAAAAAAGATACACAAACCTCTCAAACCTATCTGGTTAATCTCAGTCACATTTGTATCAGGGTCAGTATCGTAGCAGGTTTGGTTGATTGTCTCAGGTTATCGACAGTTCGTGGTTACCATTTTCCCCGACTGGCGTGATTGACGGCATAAACGAAGGATAGACCAGAGTTAACAGGTAATTGCACTGTAAGAAAATCCTGGCTTTATCTCCGATAACATGTTTGTTTATCGAAGTGACCGCCTTCTGCGAGCTTCGAGCGAGTAGTCCGCTTAAAACATATAGCAACATACACTCGCGCGTCCTTCTCCTGTTTTAAAGAGGACTACTCGCTCGCTGTGCTTTCGTTGGTAGAGACGGTCCCTTCTATTAAGTAAAGTATGTTATCGGGAGAAAAAAGCCAGGATTTTCTTTACAGTGCAGACACTTATTTTAAAGCTCTGGTACCAGTAATCTGCTTGTTTACATGCCGCTCGGTCACACTACAGTTCGGGGGGAAAGTGAAAGTATTACAGGATTTTGTCAGTAGCACAGGGGGACAATCAACCAGGTACCTCTTTACATTACTATTTTTAATTACAAATAATACCAAGCTCAATGAAATAACAATATTTCAAAAAAAACTGTAAATTAACAGGATCAGCCAGATAATTTATTTTAATACAGTATGGAATCTGTGATGTTGCTGAAGATTTGGGGTTGGGGGGTGCTTTAGGGGATCATGCTACAAAAAGCCCAAAACACATGTCATATAAACAGAATATGAGCCTGAGGAAGATATCATATTTATCTTCACCGAGGCCAATGAAATCAAGATATCATGAATCATTGGCCTCGTGAAAATAAATATGATATCTTCACCAGGCCATGTCATATCCCAATATATATATATATATATATATATATATATATATATATATATATTCTGTGCAAAAATTTGTTAATGCATCAGTTAAGGTTGTTTCCACAATGACAAAAATGTGGAAATTCCATGTTAGGGTTGACATCCCTTCCAACCCACCACCAGCCCCACACCATCCACACACCAACAGGCAATGGGGTGTGCATTGGAGTCATCGGCCTAACTCTTACCCCATTCCATGTAAAAAGAAGCTATGGTGTTGCAGTATAGGAGAATGGGGTGAGAGTTAGGCACGACCACAATGCAATTTTGTTTCTTTTTTTAAAAGTGCAATGTACCATATGTACTTGCGTATATCTCAAATTTTTCTAGCTTTGTTTGGTACCATAGCATACTACCTCAGCTTATATATGGGTCACCAAAATTTCAAGTACCGGTAATCACTATTTGCACTTCGCCAATTAGCCGCACACAGAATAAATAGGGTCAGTACCAGTTAGTCCACCCACTGCCCAAAATGAGTGTGAAGAGAAATCACAGTGCATATGATGCAGCTTATAAGCTGCAGGTAATTGAGTATGCTGAAGCCACTAACAACTGTGCCATAGCTCGCCACTTCTGTTTGAATGAGAAGCAAGTCAGGGAGTGGAGAAAGCAGAAGGACATTCTGCTTGAGCTCCTTAAATCAAAGTAAGCCTGCCTTGGGGATCGACCTGCATTTCATTCTTTGGAAGCAAACTCAATAACTCAGTTCTGCAATGCAGGCAGAATGGCTACATAGTGACGCATATGTCTGTACGCATGCAGCCTCTTAAACTGGCAAAAGATGACAGATTTGCCAGTATCTCAGCAGGCACTGATACATTTTTGGCTTCTGCTAATTGGTGCTTCAGATTTATGGAGCGTCACAATTTAACTTTGCAACAGAGAACAAAAATTGTTCAGAAGCTCCCCGTGACTTGGAAGCCAAAGTTAACAGCTTTCAACAATTCGTAATAGCGCTATGAAAGAAGCACAGCTGCAATCTTGTACAAATTGAAAATATGGACGAGATACCCCTAACATTTGACCTCCCATCCAATCACACAGTAAATCCATTGGACAGCAAGACAGTCCTCATAAAAACTGGGCATGAAAAAACTAATTTCACTGTTGCACTGTCTTGCTTAGCCAATGGAACAAAACTCAAGCACATGGTGATTTTTAGATGTAAAACACTCCCTAAAAAAGTTACCTTTCCACCTGGTATCCTTGTTTTTCCTCACCCAAAGGGATGGATGGATGAGGAACTTGTATGTGTGTGGCTGCAGAAGGTGTGGGATACATGTCCAGGCTCTCTTAGACGCAAAAGATCAATGCTTGTGTGGGACATATTCAGAGCCCACCTGACAGAAGATGTCAAAAAGGCGGCTAAGAAAATCTGCACAGACTTGTGCATTATCCCTGGAGGGCTGACATCCCTGTTACAACCCCTTGATGTTTGCCTCAATAAGCCCTTTAAGGATATGATGCACAAACTATGGGCAGAGTGGATGTATTCCAAAGCAGGAATACTGACAAAAGGTGACAACCTGAAACACCCTGAGCTTGAACTCATTTGTGAATGGATAGTTCAAGCATGGGATAATATCCCTGCTGAAATGGTGGTGAAACCATTTCTGAAGTGTGGAATAAGCAATAATATGGACGGAACCCAAGATGATACACTGTATGAGGAATTGGAACAGGATCAGGAGCAGGATGTAGAGCCAGATGACAACCAGTAAACAAACATCCTCACGGATGCTTTTCTGGAAGAAAATGAACAGGGTCTATGCTTGTCAGAAGGAGATGATGATGAAGATTCCAACTGAGTGAGGTAAGTTCTTCTCTGCTAACCACCATGCTATTCCTGATGTTGCAATTTAAGATTTTTTATTATGAGTTTTGAACTGGTGTTACAGCTACATTCTTTACCTCTAGGTTGGATCTCAGCTGTAACAGTGGATGTCAGACGCCAGTACTTGAAATGTGCTAAAAGTGGCAGAGCATCGCTGGATATTTATTGATGGTGTATTAGTTGGTGAATTAGTTGGTGTTAAAGTTTGCAAATGATAATGGTAGTGGTGATAATGTGATGTGTGCGTGTAATAAATATATTTCGGCTAATACACAAGTCAGGCTGTTTTTCTTTCCATGTGCTTTCAAGTGGGGGATGGCTTATACACAAGTCAGCTTATACACAAGTATATACGGTAAGTAGTAAATGGAATGTGTTGGTGGGAGCGAGAAGCCCAACCCACCAAGCTAAGCAGTTGTGCATAATGATATGTGTTTGTGGGAGCACAAGCCCCCCTGGGCCCTGCACTCCCACTTACAGATAAGTATAGAGCCATAGAGCAGCCCTATAAGGCAATGAGGCCTTGTAACTGTAATTTGTCCATATCTTGGAAACCGTAGCACCTAGAACAAAAATTCAAGTGTGGTTGCAATCATGAAAGTGAGTAATTTTTGCAACATAACTGTATCTCACATCATTTCTGAGATACGGTCACCAAAAACCAATGTGAGCGCTAACTCTGAGGGCATAACAGTGGGCTAGAGACATGGAAATCAGCAATTGGAACACTAATTTGCAAATATGTCAGAAACCGTACAAGCTAGAACAAAATTCAAAATTGATGGGTTTCATGGCTTTCCAACCTACTGCTGTGCAGGGAACCAAGAAATTTTCCAATGAAAGTCCATATCTTAAACCGTTTCCGAGATACAGGCCCCGATAGGCGTAACGGGTGCCACAATGTTATCCTATGGGAAAATTTCAGAAATTCGGAATGCTGTAACTATGACCTTGTTTAATGTTTTAGTATGAAACCAGCAAAAGGCACACCTCTGGGACTAGGGCTTTCCACCCTGAAAAGTTCAGACCAATAGCGCAATCCACCTTGCCACAAGGAAGGGACAAAGAAAACAACAGCCACAGTGTTATACTATGGGGAAATGTCCAAATTTGGAATGGTATAACTATGGGCATCTTGAATTTTTCCACACCAAACCACTGAAAGGTACATCTATGGCACTAGGGCTTCCTACCCTGAACATTTCAGACCAATAGCACAATCTACCTTGCTACAATCAAGTGGCAAAAAAAGCAACACATAGCAAAATTCTCCTATCACTATAATGGGAATGTTATCGTGATCAAAAAAATGTTGTCGTGATCATATTTGAAGTTTTCCATGATTGTTTGTGTGACACAAAAAATGTCACCATCAAAAAATGGCAAAAATTAAAAAAACATATTTCTGGACTAGCAGGCCACTAACTAATGCCAGAGACATGATCCTCGGGACCTGATTAGGTAAACACAGTGGTTGCTGTGTTCAAAAGTGCAGTATTTTTTTTGAGGTATAACGTTTTTTCTCTCTCGCTAACTGAAAACAGCAGAACAACATTTTTGGCAAGCTCGACTGAAAAAATGTGATCGCAATTGTTTTCGCGGTGCACATATAAATTTTCCCATAGGCTATAATGGGACAGAAAAAAATGCAATAACCTTTGAACGGAGCAATATTTTTTCACCAGATCTTCAAAAGGCACCAGTGCAGCCCAGGATCAATGCAGATAAATCAATTTGAACCCACTTAAATGCATTCTTCAGTGCATTATGGTTGGACAAATAAATCACAACTTTGGGGATTTTTCACTTTTTGAGTGCACTACGATTCCACAACCGTACATCCAACCGACACAAAAATTTCCCAATCCAGATATCTATTTTCTACATTCCAAATTCCAGGCAAATTGGAACAAATGGTTCAAAAGTTATTAAACTGTAAAATGTGAGGTTTAACACAGAAATTGCAATGCAACCCTAACTGCAGTGGCACTGCCATGCCACTATAATATATACATATTTATAAAATGGTTAAACATAAAGGGCCAGATATTCAAAAATTTGCCCCAGGGCTAAATTAGCACTGCCCAGCGGGCAAACTTAGCCTGGAGTACAGAGCAAGTTATATTCAAAAGGAATAGCCCAGGGCAAACAGCTTCTGAATATAGCATGGGAATGAGGCCGTGCAAACTGGTCTGGGAGTGCAGGGCAAACGTAGCCCTGGAATAAGACAGCACTGAATACAGCAACCAGGAAGTGCAAACCACAACAACAACACAGTGCACAGAGACGTGAGGGTAGGTAGAGAGGAACTATGTGACCAATGTGTGTTCTGGCAAATGCAGGGACCCCGTACAGCTGCAGGCAGCAGCACACATGAAAAAACTGTGCTCAAAACTGTATAATACTCCCCGAACTGTTAGCGCCACGCTAACACGTTAGCACGGCTTTAGCGCGGAGCTAAGCGGTTTGCCCAGTGCAAACACGTTAGCCCCACTCTAAGCTTTACCATATTCAAAAGTGATATGCAAATGAGCCTACTTAGATAGTCTGTGGGCAAACAGCCACATTAGCATCTCATCATGACCTGATTTGCATGCAGTTTGCACAGTGTTACTGCAGGGTCCCACAGCTCCAACTGTAGGTCAGTCTGGAGGTACAGAGGCTGTCCAGGTCCGGCCGCAGCTCCATCTGTAGGTCAGTCAGGCAGTGCGTGATGATAGCTGCAGGTTTCATGTAAATAGTACAGCATAGCATAGCATATCGTACCCCAGGGGACAACACAGCATAGGCACAAGTGGTGGTAGTGCTGCATGCAACCTTCACACTGTAAGTCATGCTACAGTGCACAGCAGACACTACAGTAGCAAGAGGGCTGGTAGTGTGAGGGACACAACACTGCCTATGGTATGTAGGGCAGTGATGACCACTGCACTGTACACAGTGCCTGGCACAGCTTGCAGGTAATTACTAACAGTGGACAGTACTATCACGCTGTTGTGTGATCCACAGATGCTGCAGCTGTGACATGGGATGCACACAGTGTCATGTATATGGCTGGCAGTGTGTGCTGTGACATCTGTACAGTTGTGTGGTAGGTGGCTCGGGGGGCATGTAGGATCTGACAGGCACACAGGTGGTGTCGTAATCCCACTACTGGCCCATGTGCACTGAGCGATGTGTCCCAGCCTTGTGGCCACACGTGGGCTGTGGTGAGGTATGGCCACCCATACACCCTACCCTCACTGGCCACCATGCCCACAGTGCTGCATGTCTGTGCTGGCATCTGTTACACACCACAGACGTGTGGTCTGCAGGTGTGTGCTATATGGCCACACTACCATGCTGTCCCCGTGGGTCAGATCACCATCACTGTCTGTGCTTGGCTCCACTGGTGGCAGCTGATGGCATCATGGTGGTGCCATCAGTGAGCAGCATGTGTCCTCCATGTCTGGCAGTTTCTAAGTGTTATACTGATATGTTAGGGCCGCGCAAGCCACGCTAATGATGAGATAGCACCGCTCAAAGCGCGCAAAGCTGTTTGCCCAGGGTTAAGACCAGCTTTTCCTGGGCAGTAAGTTTTACCCGCTATGGGTTGCGCTAAGTCGCGCTAAACAACTTAGAGCTGCGCTAGTCACTGAATATCTCATTGCACCTGTATTCATGTTCACTTTGCCCCTTGCATATAATTATTGTTTGCCTTGCTCTAATGCAGTTTGCCTGCACTATTTAGCCTTTTGAATATAGCAGACCCGCTCTAATCCCAAGCTAAACCTGCGCAAACATTTTTTGCCCGGCACAAAGCTTTGAATATCTGGCCCAAAGGGTCCAAATCCAATGTTCTGATTGTATAAATCACATCATATGACCATGGGTATATTAGAGTGCGACTGCACACCTGTACTTTTACCCCTCTAAAAAACAATTTTGACATTTTATAAGATAGATAACCCACTCTATGGTGTACGTTCGCACTCTGATATATGCACTCATTGGGTGGCTGACACACACCAAGGCGTGCGTATATCAGAACGTGACCACACACGTCAGAGTGGTTTATCTCTATATATATATATATATATATATATATATTTATTATAAACAAAAACTCCATTTAATGCATTAGTTAGGGTTGTTCCTGGCGACAAAGTAGGAAATTCGGTGTTAGAGTTGAAAACCCCTTGGACCCCCACCCACACACCCCAACCAGCATCAGGGTGCACATTGGGGTCATCGACCCTAACTCTCACCCCATCAGATGTGTGAAGAAGCAGAGGTATAGGAGAAAGGGGTGAGAGTTAGGACCGACAACCCCAACGCGCACCACAATGCAGGTTGGGGGTGTGGGCGGGGGGTCCAAGGGGGGCTTTCAACCCGAACACCGAATTTCCTTGCTTTTGTCGCTGTGGAACAACCCTAACTAATGAATTAAATGGAGTTTTTTGCCTCTAATTTCCCTTCTTTTTGAGAAGTATACTGAGAAATAGCGAATGTAATGCGGCGGCGGGAGCGCGGAGCCAAACCACATGATGTCTTGTCACATAGTAACACGGTGCCCGCAAATGCAAATGGTAATGTGCATGGTGACACAAAGCAAAACAGAAAGATAAACAGTACTGTAGACAGAAATGGTTAAAATAATGCAAATGCAAGCGCAAACGGAAACGCGAAGGGTAACGCACATGGTGCCGTAGATGGGAACAGTAAGTGAAACGGTTATGGAACTGCAAGCAGAAGCGGTAAGGGTAACAGTAATGTAAGCGCACAGGCTAGTTTTCCCCAAAAGCTGCATAGAGAAAGACAGTGAGTACAAAGAATGTATGCATAATAATCGGTCTCGGAGCAGAAAATGAGGAGTTGGAATAGTAAATTGCTTATATCTCAGGAACGTTACGACATAGGAAAAAAAATGTTAAAGTCATATGATTTATGACTTTCCTGGCTAGTTTTGTATTTAGTCCCTACTAGGGAGCTAAGCATATTTCCAATGAAAAGTCAGTATCTCACACCGTTTCCGAAATACGGGCCCTGAAAGGCGCAGCGAACGCCGTAATGTTATCCTATGGGAAAAAAAGAGAAGTTCGGAGTGCCATAACTTTCGCTCCCTGTAATATCTTTTCACAACACCAGTAAAAGGCACATCTGTGGGATGTTGGCTGTCTTTTCTCCAAATTTCAGCTAAAAAGACCAAACTGTTCTTTTGCAGCAGGGTGCCAAAGAATTGCTGGCATTTTCACACAGCCTGGAAAAGTACTGTCGAACTTTGAGAAAGCTTTCGCAAATTCATTTGACACTGTCGCAAGTGCGAAAGTACTTTGCGAAAGTACTTTTTCCAGAAATCTGAAAAACTTATTTCTGGGGTGTTTTACCCCAAAATAAAGACATGCCTAGCATCCTCAGGGTCCGACTAGGTGAATACAAAAAGAATTAGGTTGCTAGAGGGCCCCAAATTTAAATGGCAAGCATTTTTCTGATGATCATCTGAAAACAAAATGGTGGATTTGCGACAGTGAAAGGGCCATTTGCGAAAGTAAAAACTGCATTTGTGACACTGTCGAACTTTTTGTTAACTTGTCCCATTGACTTATAATGGGAACTTGTTTTTTGAATAACTTGAACCGTTTAATATTTTTTCATGAAATCTTCAAAAGGCACACCGGGGACCCTGGCTGCAAGTGCCCTGAAGATTTCGGACCAGTCGCTCAAACTGTGCAACCTCTAGAGACGACCAAAGAATTCCAAAAAAGCATAAATGCACGTGCAGACCACGCTTAATAACTCCGCAGCGGTACAGCTGAACAGTACGAAAGTTGGCAGATCTCAAGATCTATGGCTCTTGATCGTGTATTCCAAATCTCAGGCAAATCTGTTGAACGGTTGCAAAGTTTTTAAGGTGCAAAATTTTTGTTTTAACATGTAAATGGCTCCTCGACCCTAACTTTGGTAGCACTACCGTGCTACCATAATATAATATATATATATATATATATATATATATATATAGATATATATAAAAATACTGCATCTGAGTGAGAGGGGGCAAGAGCACAGAAGGGGGACTACAAGGGGACATTGATAAGGTCTTAAGGGAAGGTTTAAACTGGTAAGGTGGGAGTACAGGTCTAGGCCGGGCGAGGGCTCAACAGGAGGAGAAAACAGACTAGCTAGCACTCCCCCAAATAAGGGAGAAGGGTATAGAAGAGATATGGGAGGGAGGGATGGTAGCAATAGGGGAGGTATATGGTGGAGAGGAATTTGCACAAATGCAAGAAGCCTAGGGAACAAGATGGTGGATTTAGACGCAATGATGGTGGAGGAGAGCCTGGATATTGTAGCCATAATGGAGACCTGGTGGTCCGAGAACCAGACCTGGGCAGTAGGGGTCCCGGGGTACAAGTTATTCAGGAAGGATAGGCCTGGCAGGAGGAGGGATTACATTGTGCATCAAGGAGGACATTAAAGCTACAGAAGGGCAGGAAGAGCAAGGGGAAGAAGAAATCTTTTGGGTCACAATAGAGAGGTGGGCTGGGACATCAATAAGGCTGGGAGTGTTCTACAGGCTTCCAATGCAGAGTGAGTAGGTGGACATACGGATGCTGTGGGAGGTTCAGAGGATGGCTCTTAGGGGGAGATCCTGCTGGTGGGTGACCTTAACCTCCCAGATATAGACTGGGATATCCCATCAGGTAGGTCATCCAGGAGCAGGGAGTTCCACAAGTCCCTCCAGGGAGCCTTCCTTTAGCAGCTGGTCAGGAAGCCTAGCAGGGGGGATAACATACTTAACGTGGTCCTTACCAATGGGGATAGTGTAGAGGGAGTGGAGGTAGGGGGGTAGCCTGGGAGCAAGTGACCACAACACAGTGGTCTTCAGGGTTAGAACAGAGTGTGAAGTGACTTGGACCATCACGGAGGTCATGGACTTCAGGCAGGCAGATTTTCCCAGAATGAGGGAGATATTCTGGAAGGAAATGGAGGGGAAGGAGAAGATGGGGGTGTCGAGGGCCTATGGAGTATAATCAAGGGGGGATACTAAAAGCCATGAAGAGCTGTATAAGGTAGGTGAGGAAGAACAGAAGATGATGGAGGCTGCTTTGGTTCAATAGGGAAGTGAGAGAGACAACGGGGGAGAGAGAAAAAGGGCATTCAGGGAATATAAGAGGACACAAGGGAAGGAGGACTGGGAAACTTACAGGGAGAAGCAGAAGGTGGTGGGGAGGAGGATTAGAAAGGCAAAAGTAACAATGGAGCAGAAGATTGCGCGACAAGCCAAAAGTGGTGATAAGACTTTTTTGATATATAGGGGAGAAGAGGAATTCAAGGCAGGGGATAGTAATGGTAAAGGAAGAGGGGGGAGTAACAGTGGAAGGGGACTTCGAGAAGACAGAGGTGCTAAACAGGTACTTCGACTTGGCCTTCACATTAAAGGGAGAGGGAAGTGACCAGTGTTAAAGGAGAAGGGAAGGGTGGACGTAGGTGTGGATCCTAGCCCAATCAGTGAGGACAGGGTCAGAGAAGAATTAGGTAAGTTGATGGTAGACAAGGCTATGGGTGTGAATGCCCTGCATCCTCGGGTGCTCCAGGAGCTAAGGGAGGAGCTGGCTGTACCACGAGCGAGGTTGTTCAACTTGTCTCTAGATACAGGGTGGATGCCAGAGGACTGGAAGAGGGCGGATGTGGTGTCACTTCATAAAAGTGGTAGTAGGGAGGAGGCGGGCAATTATCACCTGGTCAGCCTCACATCAGTAGTGGGTAAGGTGATGGAGGTGATATTGAAGGAAAGGGTGGTTAGATACTTGGAGGTTAATGGGTTACAGGATATCCATCAGCATGGCTTCCCATGTGGAAGGTCATGTCAGATGAACCTGATTGAGTTCTTCGATTCGGTGATGAGGGTTGTTGATCGGGGGGCAGTGGATATGGCCTATCTGGACTTTGGGAAGGCCTTCAGCACTGTGCCCCACAGAAGATTGGTTAACAAACTGGAGAGTTTGGGGATGGGACAAAAATAACAAGGTGGGTGGAGAACTGGCTGATGGGTAGAAGTCAGTGTGGTGGTAAATGGGGTGCATTCCAGGGAGGTAAGGGTGATGAGTGGGGTACCTAAGGGGTCGACGCTTGGGCCCATCCTGTTAACATCTGTATTAGTGGCATAGTAGAGGGGCTACAATGAAAGGACTGCCTTTTTGCAGATGATACAAAGATCTGCAATAGGGTGGACACGCCAGAGGGAGTGGAGTCTATGAGGGAGGATCTAAGGTTGCTGAAGGGGCAGTCAGAAACATGGCAGCTAAAATTCAATGCTAAAAAATGCACAGTGATGTGCATGGGTGAATAACCCACAAGCAAAGTACACATGGGGGGGGATAAAAGCAACTAAGCAAGAGAAGGATCTGGGAATCATAATCACAGACAACATTAAGGTATGGTCCAGCCTGGTGGCACTGGGAATTGAGGCACTGGACACCACACGTCTCACAATGTCAGTGACCCGGGTTCAGGAGTGAATTCAGGCCATCAGGGGTTGGCAGGTGGAGGAAAGGATTCAGCATCCAGAGGACTGCTCTCCTTTTCTGGGGTTGGGTGGGTATGGTTGCCGTGGTGCTAGTGGCTTCTGGTGATGGTTGGAGGGTGGTACAACTTGCGGCATGCTCTTCTGGGGTTGTAAGTGGTGGCGGACACCTTACGCTTAAGTGCAGGAAAGCTCCTATCACGTGCAGGGTGTCATTTCTCGTCCACGCTCCAGGGGACCATACAGCAGTAAGGAAAATCCCCTGGCCCCACAGATATGTGACGGCAACCTCCAGTGCCTGCCGCTACACCCAACACCTAACTCATCTTGGCAGCTCTCCTGATCCCCTGCCTTACCTTGGGTCTGGTTTGGGAGTCAGATCAGGGTAGGGTTTGGAGTATCTGTCCCCTATTTCCCAGTAAGTAAGGACCAGGTGAGGGTGGTAGAGCAGTTGTGGAGAACGGGGTCTGCCTGAGAGAGTTCTGTGGAAGGCAGTGCAGAAAGAAAGTCTACAAAAATTAAAAAACCTTAAGGTAGGGACCCAATGCAGCAAAGTGGTAGGCAAGCCAAATAGAATGCTGGTGTGCATAAGGAGAGGGATAACTAGCAGAAGGTGGGAGGTGTTGATGCCACTTTACAAGTCCATGGTGAGGCCCCACCTGGAGTATGGGGTTCAGTTCTGGAGACCTCATCTATGCAAGGACATAGATGGCATGGAGACAGTTCAGAGATAGGCCACTAAGATGGTGCTTGGGTAAGTGGGAAGCCATATGAAGTGAGGCTGAGGGAGTTGGATTTGTACCCGCTAGAGACCCAGAGGTAGAGGGGGGACATGATAGAAATGTTCAAGTATATGAAGTGGATTAATAGAGTGGGAGGCCTTATTCATGGGGAAGGTAGGTGCTAAAAATAGAGGGCATGAACTGAGAGTGGGGGTGGGTTTAAGGGTGATGTGAGAAGTCATTACTTCAGGGAGAGGGTAATGGAGCCCTGGTACCATCTGTCTGGGGAGGTGCTGGAGGCCAGAACAGTGGATGGATTCAAAAAAGCATGGGACAAACACAAGGGGTTGACTAGATGGAGGAGAGGGGGATTCCTGGAAGTGGGGGTCTACAAAGGGGGGGATGGACTGACTTGATGGGCCAAGTGAGTCCTTTTCTGCTGACAAATATCTATGAATCTATGAATCTGTGATGAATAATATGGGTCAGAGCTTAAAGGTTCTGATTTATCTTACCCTCCAGAGACTTAATCTAGTTAACTCGTAATGTTCTAATTTGAGCCCTAGTGGATGTGGAATGCCAGGGACACTGGAAGACATGCTGGTCACATGTCCTGCATTAAGAAACTGGTGGAGGAAAATATTATCCTCCATTTCTATAATGGAGGATATTCAAATTCATAAAGACCCATCTTGGATGCTATTAAGTAACGGAGGCCCAATGACATTTCTTTCTTCATATAGACAAAAATGAATCAGACTACGTTTTTGATAGCATACAAAGAAAGTCTAATGCAGTGGAAGGATAAGGACCCTCCCGACTATAACATATGGCTTAACTCTATGACACTGTGCCACAGATTAGAGAAAGTTCATTACTGTTATAATAACCAAATGAACTCATATAATAATATGTGCACCCCATTTTCTGGATTTATCAAATCTGCAGAAATGCAAGATATCATTACCAATTAAAGAACTTTACTAATGTGCATTAATTAAGATATAGATATATGAAATCTGAAAAGTATGTTTATGTACAGTAAATCCAGTTTTATAACATGTGCAGGCATGTAATGTATATAGTAAAAATTGTACTATGTATAGATTGTGTGAATAATAAAAAAAAATAAAAAAAAAGGCTTTCACTGGTCAACACAGAGCTGGCCTTAGACTTTGCAGGAACTGAGGCAGAGGTAAAGCACGGGGCCCCCTATAACCGGCAATTTTTTTTTTTTGAAAATAGTAAATTTCATTGAATTTTGAAGAAAACAATACACACAACATACAACAACAAAATACAACATATGAACAATCAACAACAGAACAACAATGAAAGGCCTACCTACCCATCAACATTCAAGGTGCAGGTATTAAAAAGAAAACAGCTGATAGCTTATACTCTTAAACAGAACACACAATACATGCAAGTAATAACAGTAGTTGAAACATGGGCATAATCAAAATAACATAAAAGTGAAGCCTTTGAGATATCAATAGCAAGGTGTCTAACATACCCCATCATGCTATGTATAAAGCATCAGTGTTTCCCATTCTTAAAGCTTCTAGTATTGTGTTGTGTCATTCTTTATATGAGTGAACAGCCTTATCCATTCAGAGTTTAAGGATTAGTTTTTTGGCTATTGCAGCTATGAGGGATATGTAATTTATTTATTTATTTATTAGATCATTGGTTTACAGACCTTTGAGTCAAAGACTCATTTACAAAGGCACCTCGTTAAGAGAGCAATACATCACAGCAAACAAAACAGTACAGTATATAACGCTTAGATTAAAAAAGCAACCAGTGTTACAGGCATTCACTGGTGGTACACGCCTGGTAATAGATAGATCACAGTAGTCATAATATAGGTACATGAGTACCACGTCAGGTAGCAAGCAGAGATATTTTATTACATTAGTCAGCAGATATTGCCTGAGACCCCAAGTATATACAGCAAAAGTAGACAGTGCAGAACCAGCCTAGGGGTGAGGGTAAGGGGCAGGTGGGGGATTATGTGCAGTTGCAGCAGCGAGTGCTTGTCAGATGGCTTCTAAGAGAGACCTTGAAAGAATGAAAGTTTAATGGAGTCAGCTATGTTGGCTTGGAGGGAATTGAACCAGGAAGGAGCCCGATAGCACAAGGATCTCTGTGCCATAGAGGTCCTTACCCTGGGGACAGTAAGAGAGGTTTTGACAGTGCTGCGGATAGAGACTGAGGGGGAGGCATGCTGCAGGGAGGTGGCGACCCTTGGGGGGGAGAGCCCTAGCAGGGTCTTTCTTCAAGGTTGAGCAAGTTGGTGGTGGAGTACAACAGGCATGTATGGGTATGCCTAGGGGCTACCAGCATCAGCCTGCAGGCCTTGTTTATAGAGAGCTGGATTCTTGCAAATGCAGTGTTGTCGGCTGCAACATAGATGGGCAGCCCATAGTCGATTAGCGACAGGACAGAGGAGGTGATTGCCAATCTAAGGGCCTCTTGTGGTAGGCAGTCCCTATGTCAGTATAACAGTCCAATCCTGACATTGGTAGCAGCAGAAAGGACATTGATATAGGAATGGAAGGAGAGTGCCGAATCAAAGGTAATGCCCAGATACTTGTAGGAGGAAACCTGCTCAATGGGGTTTAGTGTACTAGGCAATATCATGAGAGGGGCACCACTGGCTTTTCTTTGGTGATGTGAGAAGAGCATAGCTTTGGTCTTTTTTAGGTTCAGGACAAGCCTTCGTGATATGAACCAATGCTCAGCTCTATCAAAAGCTTTAATTTAATTTAATTTAAATAGTATTTCGGAAAGACCTTTGAGCGTGAGCTCTTTTACAAAGATTCCACATCAGGGTAGACAATAAGACAATACACATATTCAGTGGTTACAAAGGCCTGATCATTAGGCATTAAAGAACGATTACATGACAGTTAGACAAATAGGAGAAAAAACAGAGCAGTTGTAATCAAATACTAAGCTATTTCTAATTGGTTGCCCTAGGTAGCACACCCCTGGAAACCTCCAAATCCGTTGCTAGACTATGGCAGAGTAACTGCATAGGGTTTAATGCTATCCCAGATGGTGAGAGGCTGGGTGACAGTGAAACAAGGGGGATTGGGTTTGAACCTACCACAGAGATCAAAAGGTGGGGGATAGTGAAACGGGGGGCTGTAATGGGGAGCAGCTCCAGAGGGCTTTGTCGAGTATGGTGTGTGTGGGGGGAGGGTTTGGGAGGGGCAGTACCAAGTGTGTTTAAAGAGGACTGATAGCTTACTTAAGCCCTTGACTAGACTGGAATGGAGGCAGGGTTCTCTAGGTAGCCCTGCTGGGTGCTACCTTGGGGGTAGGCCTGTCTATCAAGTGGGGTCTAAGAAGCAGGTGCATTTTGAGCTAGACATTAGGTGCTGTTTGAGGCCTGCTTTGAATTGAGACAGGCTGTTGTTTGTTTGTAATTTCAACAGAGTTCATTTATCCAGAGGGGGCCCAATAGGAGAAAGCGTGCTACCCTAGTGAGGTTCGGTGGAATGATATGGACAGGGCTCCGTTTTTCCTCCATCTGGTGATGTGTGTTGAGAGAGAAGCCTCGAGCAGGTTTCCTATATAGGGTGGTGTTTTTTCTGAGGAGTGCCTTCTTTCCCAGGAGGCAAGTTTGGTATTTGATCCTGTCTTTTAGGTTAAGCCAGTTTGTACGCTCATACAGGGTGCAAGTATGAGTTTAGTGATCTGCATACAGGGTGAGGCGGCATGCCTTACTGAATGCAATTTGGACCCTTTTGAGCACTGTATCTTTTACAGCTTTTAGCTCGTTGGGGGGTGGCCTGGAGTGTGTTGGGGTTGGGGTCAGAGGTGAAGAGCACAGAGTCATCTGTGTAGAGGAGGATCTTACTTGGGCAGGCCAAGGGGAGGAAGCTGAGGTAGAGACTGAAGAGGAAAGGGCATAAAATGGAGCCCTGGGGAACCCCAGAGCAGACAGGTTGTGCGTCAGGTAGGGTGCTATTGATTTTTACACACTGAGTTCTGGCAGAGAGGTAGCTGGTGAACCATGCACGGGGACTGGGGGAGAAACCAAGGCATCTGAGGGAGTCAAGCAGGAGGGGATGACAAACCATGTCAAAGGCCTTGGAGAGGTCAATGAACATGGCACCGGGCAGGACTTCTGGCATCAACAGCAGAGTGCAGGAAGTTGGAGAATTCAAGTAGCGCAGTTGTGGTGCTGGGACCTTCACGGAAGCCATGCTGTTCAGGGCAAAGGATATTGTGCATGACCAGGTATTCGGCAAGCTGGTTGGCGACTACTTGTTCAAGGGCCTTAGAGAGTGGGTGGAGGATGGAGATAGGTCGATAGTTACCCGAGGTTGCTCAATCACCACTCTTTAGGATGGGAGTGATGATGGCAGTTTTCCATGTGCTAGGGAACTGCCCCCGGTACAGAGAGCGGTTGAGCAGCTCAGTAAGTGGGACCAGGATAGTATCCAACATCAGACGAAGTAACCTAGTGTCCAGTAGGGCAGGGACAGGGTTGTTACTACTAACAGCTTTTTGCAGAAGGGGTCTAGCCTCCAATGGGAAGATGGTATGTAGGTAGAAAGGAGGTCTCTGGAGAGTGGGTAGGGGTGCTACTGGGATGGGGTCAAAGAAGTTACTGGGCAGGACTGAACTCAGGTCTGAGAAAGTGTGGTTTAGGCAATCTGTAATGCCAAGGGGGTCAGAGCAGACAGTTCCATTAAAGGACAGTTGAGAGGGGAGTGGGGAGAGGGATTTCCTATTCATCTCCTTTACATTATCCCA
This sequence comes from Neoceratodus forsteri, assembly GCA_016271365.2. Classification (NCBI taxonomy): domain Eukaryota; kingdom Metazoa; phylum Chordata; order Ceratodontiformes; family Ceratodontidae; genus Neoceratodus; species Neoceratodus forsteri. Next base: position 107,770,719 of record CM057456.1, on the reverse strand, counting down.
AATGTTTCTAGCCGACCCCCAGGAGAAGACAAGAGCGGATTGGTAGTACTGGGCTTTGGCCTGTCGAATGGCCCAAGTACACTTATTGCATTAAGTGTTGTGCGCTTGCCTATCAGCTGGCTTGCCAGATTCCATGGCAATCTGCCATAGGTTGTCTCTCATTTTAAGTTTGTGAAGGAGGGACGGAGCAACCCAGGGTGTGCTTTGCTTTTTGGTGCGATTTCTAGTGAAGGGGTCATAGAGGTCACAGGCAGTGTTAAAAGTGAGTGTAAAAAAATCCAATGCCTCATCTATCGATGGTGCAAGCCTGATTGGGGACCTATCCAGTTGTGAGAGGTGCAGTTTAAGGCAATGCAGGCCACCTGGGAGTAGGTGACGTAGCTGGGTGGTTTGTGGTGCAGGTTTGCTCTTGGCAGTGGACCAAGAGAATACAACCGGGGAGTGGTCACTAAGTGAGTTGGAAAGTGCACTGATATCAAGCACCCTCTGGGGGCTGTTGGTAATGGTGATATCCAGGAGGGTGCTAGAGCCAGTAGAGGGGTTGAATCTAGTTGGGGTGGTGACATGACAAGGGCGACAAAGATATCTCTGGTTTGGGAGGTCGTGGCAGAGAGCCAGTTGATATTCAGGTCACCAACAATTATCTGGGCCATTTTGGGCGGTAGGCCAAAGAGGTAGTCAGCAAGCACCTGAATGGTGAGGTCTTGCTTTCTGGGGGGGAATATAGGCAATGGTGAGAAAGAGCAGGCCCTTACCAGGGTTGGGAGAGATTTTTAGAGTAAGGGCTTGCATCCCGTTATCAAGCTTGGGTGCTGGAAGTGCATGTCCAAGGAGGGAGTCACACATGTAGACAGCACAACCACCTCCACTCTTACCCACCCAATCTTCCCTGAAAAGGGTGTAACCAGGGAAGGAGATGAAGGAGTCAGGGGTGGATTTGGATAACCAGGTTTCGACGAGCGCGACAATGTCCTGTTGGTGCTGAGTAACCCAGCATTGGAATGCAGAAGCCTTCTTAAGAAGGCTGCAAATATTCATAGAAGTTATGCGGAGTCCTTGAGCCTGGGCAGGCTTGTTCATAAGGTTGGGCACGGGGCCAGGGTTTGGATGAATGTTACCTGATAGAAGCAACAGGAGGATGATTAGGCACACCAAAGCGTGGTAGTGATTGTGGTATCTCCCCTTGCGACTGGACATGGGGCCGGGTGTTGGGGTGCAAGGGGTGGGTAGAGTGTGAAGGGTGGGAAAGGCATTGAGGAGAAGAGACCAAGGTATGAGTGGGAAGTAAGAGGTAGCAGGGGTGGAAGTGTGGGGGGTTACCGAGGCGGGGAGGTGGTCGAGCATCGGGGAGGGGTCTGGTTGAGGTGTTATAGATAAGAGGGGGGTACTATGCATAGAGGGTGATGGTGCTAAGTGAGATGGGGCTGGTGTAGGAAATAGGAGAAGGACCATAGTCAGTGCCAATGCACTTGATCCCAGATGCACTGAGGACAATAAGTTATTTGAGCACAAGAGAGGATCACCCCTTTAAGAAGTTACAGAAAGGAGATCCCCTTTAAGGTGTTGCTGTGATTAACTAGTGTGAGGCCTCAGGGGGCAGGGATTACTGGGGAAGTGTGCTTAATAAAGAAGGGAGGAGGGGGTGGGCGAAAAAACTGCCCAGAGAGCAGTACAGCAAGGCAGTGGCCGAGCTGTGTTTTGAAAAAGGTGCCTTGTGTGCTTTCTTTCTCAATGGGGATCTTAAGCATCCAATCAGGAAGCAGCCACAGTCCCCAGGAGCCAGTCCAATTATGGGGATTGAAGCCTGACAGCTCCGAGCTAGGAGCTGACCAAAAATACGTGCTTTCCTTGGTCAGAGGGTGGCGGGCTGGATGCAGAGGTCCGGCCACCAGCAGGTAGCAGTGCCAGGGCCACTTGGCTGAAGTGGAGAGCCTGGTTTGGGCTTGTGGCTAAAACAGAGCAAAAAAAAAAAGGTGGGCCATTAATTAAAAAGTGAAAGACAAAGGTCAAGTAAATTGGTGGAAGGGCCCTGGGCAATTTAGTGCTCAGGGCAGAAGTAGGTGCAAATAGCGGGAGAGAAAAGGTTCCTGCAGAGAGGTCTGGTCAAAGGTGCTAGGTGGGAATTTAGCAAAACAAAAGGCTGATTCAGGAGGCGGGGGGGGGGTAGGCCCATTGAATGAGACCAGGGAGAGCTGGGAAGGAGGCATGTGGTGGAGAGGACTCAGGGTAGTCTGGAATGGATAGAGAAGATGGCCCAAAATGCCAGGCAATATTTACAGAATGTGTTAGTTCAGGGGGCTGTTAGGTGAGGGAATCAGGGGTCCAGTAGATGGCAGAGAAACATTGTGGGGAATAGAGAGAAAGAAATACAAAATGGAAAAAAGCAAGAGAAAGAGGGAAGCAAAGACGGCAGTCTGAGGATGAATGAGAGGAACTGTGATGGGAAAAGAGTGTGGCAGAAAAAACAGCAGGCAGTAGTCAGTTCTAGCTATTCTACAATATTGGGCAATTAGCAGAAAAAATTCAGTAGTGCAAGCAGTAAGCTATATAGATGTCAGGCAGTTAAAGTTCGCAACAACTCTGCTATAATCTGCTAAGCAATTCCTACATATACAGTCAGTGATTCTCAAAGATGACATTCATATTAAGGTCCAATAAGCAGATTTGAGGCGTAAATGCATTTTCCAGCCCCATAAGTGGGTTTAACTTGGCATTAATTTCTTCTCAAAGGAGTTGTGCCTTTGGATAGTTCCACAAAACATGTTTGAGTGTGCCTTTATGCAATTTACATTTGGAGCATGAATCAGATTCAAGTTTCCCCATCCTATACAATTTCACAGGAGTGTAATGGCAATTGTGATTGATTTTATACTGCATGAGTCTGAGACCATCAAACTTTAAAAATGTATCGGCATGCATCCAGCATGTGGCAAGATTTGCAGCATTTGTGTGTTCTGGGAACTCAGACTGCCAGTAAGTACGCACCATATTTTCCTTAAGGGTAGTGAGTGTCAGTAACTTTTTGTATAATAGGGACATGGCATGGTGTTGATTAGTCAGAGTTCCCAAGTCATCTCAATGGCCAAAAATACCTGTTGCCCAAGGTCTAGGGCCTAAAACTGAAACAAATAGATGTTGAAGCTGGAGGAAGGGAAAGACTGGTATAGGTTTGAGGTCCCAGACTTGTTTAATCTTATTGTAAGAAATAGGGGTGTTATTGTTTTAGAACATACCTACAGTAAGTTGTCCAAGGAGACTTCCCCCAGGAAATTAACTGGGAGTGTCTTCTGCTGAATTGTGAAGTTAGCATTCCCAGTTAGGGACTGTTCAGGGTCATGCAAGGGTTTTGTGCCTAGTAACTTGTGGAGTTGCTTACTAACCAACAGTGAAGTGCCAGTCATGGAGGATTTCAGAGCATGTGGGATTTTTGCAAAGGGGACACGGAGAAGAGCTTTAATGTTAACTGAAAATTGTTTACATAGATTGACCTCCATGACCTTCCATTGCAGCCAATAGGACGGTGGATCCACTGGGTTTATACATTTCCTCCAACAGAGAAACTGACTTGCCCAGGTGACAGGATAATGTAGTTTAAAGTCTGGAAATTGGAGACCTTCATTCTCTTTTGGGGGGGTGAGCTTGTGGTATGATCTGTGTGGGGTATTCCCCCCTGGACAGGGCAGATTTAAGCTGTACAAACCAGGTGTTTGACAACATGCAGGTTGTCATTCCTATAGGATATAATAATCTGTGGAGAATATTCATTTTAGCTATGCTAATCCTAGCCCACAGGGTTAAAGGAAAGAATTACCAACGGTTCAAGTCCTGCTTAATTTTAGTCAGGAGGAGGTCCAAATTCTTGCGATGTCTCAGGCTAGCATTCTGGGCAACAAAGATGCCCAAATATTTAATGGAATTTTGGCACCAGGTATCTTCTGACTTTAACACTTCATCTTTTGTAGTATAACAGTTGAGGGTCATTATACAGGTTTTTGCTAGTTTCAGTTTATACACTGATAGTCAATCAAATTATTGTAGTAGGCTAAAGGTGTTAGGCACAGAATTAGAGGGGTCAGTTAGGTGTAGCAGGACATCATCTGCATATGTTGAAAAGTTATAGGCCTGGTCTCCTACAGTAATACCTTTAATGTTTTCAGTGGCTAGGATGTGTCTCGTTAGGGGCTCTAAGTATCAGTTAAATAAGTAGGGGCATAGGGGACACACCTACCTTGTACCTTTCTGTAATGCAAAGTAAGGAGACAGGACACCATTGCAAAATAATTTGGACGATGTGTGGGAACATAAAAACTAGATCCAATCAGTAAAAGAGGGTGGTAAACCAAACTCTGCAAGATTTTCAAACAGAAAGGGCCAAGACACTGAGTTGAAGGCTTTCTCTGCATCCAGTAAAAGAAGGACTGCTGGTTCCTGTGCATAGAAGACCAAAGGTACTGTACTCACCAGAAGCAAGGAGAGGTGCTGATCTGGGCACTCATTCCCTTTTAGGACACTAAAAACAAAGCAGTTCAGCACTCCACAATTGAAATGTAAGGAAGTACAAAAAGACAGTGACTGCAATAATGAGTACTCTCCAAATAAAGTTATTGTGCTATTTATTCGTTGTGACTCAACAAAACTCTGATTGAGCAAAGTGCTAGTGTAGCTTTCTAGCAGGCCTACCAGCCCAAGTTAAGGAAGGTTTGAAATTGTATCTTGTGCCTTTGCCTGCACAAGTGAGTGATGATGAATAAACAGCACAATAACTTTATTTGGGGAGTACTCCTTATTGTTTCAGTCACTGTCATTTTATGCATTCTCCCATTTCAATTGTGGAGTGATGAACTGCTTTATTTTTGGTTCCCGTGCATCCCTGGATGCAAAGAGCAAGAGTGCTAGCTTACAGAGATGGCCCACTTGCTGAGTGAGGACCGATTAATACTTTCTATAACTTGTTTATCCTAGTAGCTAAAATTTTAGCCAATAGTTTAATATTAATGTTTAAGAGGGGAAATAGGCCTGTAGCTAATCACTAAGGTGGGGTCTTTCTCTGGTTTAGGAAAGAGTGTTATAATTGGTTCTTGTAGAGATGGGTACACCCTGTGATTTCTTTTGGCTTCATTGAATATTGCTGCAAGAGGGCTGTATAACTGCAGGATCTAAAACTTTATAAAAATTTGGATAAAAGCCATCAGGGCCAGGTGCTTTATTTGACTGAAGGAAGGAAATGGCTAGACTCACTTCTCGCACAGACACAGATCCCCAAACATATTCATATGCTCCTCAGAGAGTTTAAGTAAGTTGGCCAGACAGAGGAGATGCTGGATCTCAATTACCTGTACAGGATGTTCTTGTGCATACAGCTCTGTGTAAAACTGACTAAAGGCTTTAGTTATGTCTCTTGGGTTGGAGAGCAATTTACCAGATTTGTCCTGGATTGTTCTGACCCACCTGCTGGCCTCCTGTTGTTTGAACCAAAGGGCCAGTAGCTGCCCAGCTTTCTCACCCTGGTTAACATATTTAGTTTTTGCTTTATAAATGGGAAATTCTGTGTTCTCTCTGAGTACCTCTGCATACTTTGCTCTGGCTATATTGAGTTGGAGTAGGATAGAGGTATACCCTTCACCTGAGATTTTTCTCTTCAGCTCCTTTATAGACAGCAAAAGTTGCTTACCCTCTGCTTCTCTTTTCTGTTTCCTTGTGGATGCTAAACGGATAGGTTCCCCCCTCAAGGAGCACTTGAAGGTCCCCCTAGCTGCAGACAGTGGGTTATGTTGAAAGAACTGTATGACAAAATATTTTATTTTTTCCAGACACTGAGAATCCTTAAGGAGATTATTATTTAATCTCCTTAGTCTATCTCTATTAGTCTGCTGAACAGGGAGGGATGTTAACACAACAGGAAAGTGATCAGAAATCACTCTAGCCTTGATCTCACAATAGGTGGTTACCCTTAGAATATCTAGGCTTGCCAAGAAAAAATCTAGTCTTGAGTGGGAACAGGGGCTGCAGACCAACATATATACAGTGGTAGTCATACAAAAGTTGCTTAGTACTGAGGTATGCCTGGGTATACTGAGGCAGAATCACACTACAGTCAATGCAAATTAAGCATCAGTATACCTAGATATGCCTCAGTACTGATCAACGTGTGCATGACTACCACTGTAGGCCCACTCTTCATGGTGTAGAAATCTCCAGATATCTACTAGACTCAAAGAATCCTGATTTTCTCAAAAGGCCCTTTGGGTAGAGGACAGACCCATGCATCTGAACCTAGGCCTGTCAAGTAGGTTATCAGGCATCAAGTTCCAGTGTCCAGCTAGGAGGATGAGGCTGCCCAGTTCAGCTAGTAGATGGGTTAATAGGGTTATGAAGTATTGAGGATCCCCCATATTTGGACCATAAATTGAGGCTAGGCTTACTTCAGTATTATCCAGTAACCCCCAAACATTAATGTATCTCCCCTGTGGGTCTGTCAGTGTTTATGACATCTGAGAAAGAACCCTCTTGTATATTAAAATAGCCACACCTGATTATTTATTGCTACTACCTGAGGCAAATACCTGCCCAACTCATTCCCTTCTGCAGATTTTGGCTTGCTGCTCAGGCTTGTGTGTTTCTTGTAAGAAGGCTATTTGACCTCCCAGAGACTTAATATGTTTAATGAGCTAGCACCTCTTTTCCTTCATTTGGGCCCATTTCACATTCCAGGTTACACAATAATATGGGTTTATCATCATTGGATTAACCAATTCACTGCTAATGACGCCTGAGTGACGTCAATTGGTGGGAAAACCTTCTTACATTGAAAGCTTACCTTAGGAAGGTAGACGATAATTACATCCACATCAACTCTGTGATATTGACACTCAGCCATCAACCCAGAAACAAGATCTAGTTGTAGAAAAGATATCAGCAAACTATATATGAAAATCCATGTCGGAACCAGCAACACAGCAAAGAATAAGAGTGTAACAAGAACCAAGTACATTGCAGCACCCAAATTAGGTGATGCAATGATTTAACTCATTGTCTCCTAGCAGACGCCTGTAGTCATCAGTAATATACACTGGTGTGTCCTGAGGACGCCTGCAGAAGTCGGCTACTGACTCCCAGTGTGCCCTTGCAACGTCTGGAGAAGTCACTTATGTATTTTAATATATAGTGTAACAGAATATAATATATATTTGACTGCATAGCACTGTTGGAAAGGTAATTTTATGCTGAACAACTTTGCCACTGATATTTTGTGTATATCATGTATAATTTCGGAGTTATTCGCATTTGTTTATGGTATGGTGTGTATGGCTTATGTTGCCTGTTTTGGTGAAAAAAATATATATTTTTGTTTGCTGTTTCAACCAGCATAGAAAAAAAAGAAAAAATTACATATTACTATTTGCATACCACCATTGCAAAGGCATTTTTGTGCTCATCAACTTTCATGCTGATACTTTGTGTGTATCATGTATACTTTAGGAGTTATACGCATTTGTTTATGATATGGTGTGTGTGGTTGAGATTCATCCCTCAAATCTCACCAAAGCACCTTGACTAAAATGGGGAAAAATTATGTTTTATAGTAAAAAGATATCTTTTTTTAACAAACATAATATTAAAACACCATCTAATGTCTGTATGCTTAATTTGGTGTTGATATTTTACATATTTTCCAACAAAAATGGCTTATGTTGCCCTTTTTTAGTGAAAAAAATATTTAGTTTGCTCTTTCGACCAGCATAGACAAAAAACAAAATGACTTATTATTACATGCATGCCACCATTGGAAAGGCAATTTTGTGCTGAATAACTCGGCCACTCATATTTTGTGTCTAGCATGTACAGTTATTGAGCTATTAGCATTTGTTTGCGACATGCTGACTATGGCTTGATTTTGCTTAGAAAGGCCGAGGATTCACTGTTAAAAGTATACAGGAGATTCAGGAGACAAGTGGTGTAATCTCAGAGTGAGCCTGTGGAGGCAATGAGTTAAACAGCCTGTTTGAATAAGAGTGGGTGGTTTGAGACCCACACCAGCCAAGACCTCAGCTGAGATGTACTGCTGATATGATATCCCCAACCACTATCAATAGGTCCAAGACACGCCTGAGAAGTGGCGACTCTCCACCTTGAACTCACATGTCAAGGTCAGTGTGAACAAGCCTGGACCTGCAGTGCTGAAGATGAGAATGCCTGCAAAATAAATAAATCAGACATATCAAGACTAGATAGACTTGAAGCCAACAAAAAGACAGTGTCAAGTAAATGCAGATATAAATATCAACATTGATGTAATGCTTTCATGTGCATTCCCCAGTCCCTACATGAGAAGAGGTCCCCATTGCAAAAGCAATCATCAGATTGACCAGAGTATGAGGCATAGTTCTGAGAAATTGAAGAAGCATAGTATCTCTATGTCAATCAGATTTTTCTTTTTAAGTCAGTTTATATAGTTAAAATTAGATTAAATGTAAGGTGGGGGAGAGGTGAGATGAAATAGAAGTCCATCCAAAGGATATACCGAGTCTGCAGGGGCATATAGAAAACATGCGGATTATATCGATCTCGTGAACCCAGGTAGGAAGGTTCATTAGGCCATATAGTAACAGGTGCCATAAGTATGTTGCATATTTTCTTCATTTGTAAAGCATACAGGTAGGTAATGCCTTGGTTAAAGAGGATATTGTATCTAGCACCATTTCCATCAAAAGTACCTGTTAGTTCAAAGTAAATGATGAGGATCGTCGAGGGGAAGGAAAAGAAGCTGAGTGAGCATGAAGAGCCATTCCCAACACATTGCCTTGTGCTCAATAGTTCGGATGGCAAACAGCCATGTATTCAGCTCACCACAAGAGATGTGATTTCAGGAGACATTAACATGGAATCCGTGACAGGGAGTGTATCTTTACGTTCGTCATCTGACAACCGGCATGGCAGGTGCTTTCAAGAATCCAACAGCGGCTGCATCAATTGCAACTGAGTTGGGAAAAACCAAAGGGTGACAGCAAATGAAAGTGACAGTTGAGGTTGTAAATTCTTGAGAAACTGCACTGCCTCAGAGCCATTTTGAATGATGCTGGCCGCATGGTAGGTCACCAATTCATGTTGCAAACAAAAGCTCCCTGGTAAAAGTACAGCAATGTGGATGTAGCTGAGAGGAGGAATGGCACTGCTGAATATATTCAAATAACATAAGTATAAGCACTCACAGTTCAGCGCAAATCTTAAGAAAATGAAAGTCATTTTGCCCCATAGTAGTGCTGGATGACAGAATAAAACACTCAGTACACACTTAGCAGGAAGCAGCTATTTTAAAGACATCTGGCAGTGTCTTCAGAAGCTCTTTTTTGGCTATGTCTGCAGTGGGGAATTTATGGTTACCTTGTGGCGTGTTGAGGACCAGCCTGGCAGGGTAAAGTATGCAAAACTTAATTTTATCCCCATGAATCGTTTGTTTGATTTCCTTATTTGCCAGTTGTTTTTCATGGTCTAGCAGGGTGGCATAATAAAAGATATAGAAACGTTTACCCTTCCATTCATTTCATTTTTATTTTATACTGGAAAGACGTGTGGGCAAAATGCCCATTTTAACAAGTGTCCAGTTGAAGTAAAAACAACAGTGGGAATATACAGTGCATAAACTTATACAGAGCATAAACTTACACAGGAGTACAGAAATGATTAGGTGGGATTATGTACACAAATTCAGGGAAAACACAAATTGCAGAGGTACACTTATACATGGGAGGGTATATACTGTACACAAAATTACAGAGAGAAATCTTTGACATAGGTACTCAGCATAACAGGATGGTGTCGCAACCTGGTAAAGGAATACAATTTTTATACGTTATGCACACTGAGTGCAAATGAGCAACAGTAGCATGTAGAATGTGCAGAGAACAGATCAGGATGGTATAAGCATCAAGTATCAAGACACAATACTGAATAAGTGCACTCTTAGCTGCATAACATAGTGACCAGAGGATACAGATAAGAGGAGGGAGGTGAGGGAATGTTAGGACAGATGGCAGGTAGGGAGTAGAGTTAGCGGGGGGAGAGAACAATACAAAGATCCCCTTTTCCTTGCCTGTTGTTGAATGTAGATTTATTCCTGGAAATTGAGGCACCACAATATGATGGCTCTGGGTTTCCATCCAGGAGGAGGTTGTGGCTTTAGGGACATGTGTGCCCATTCAATAGTATATGTAGCCCCTGTCTCCAGTGGTCTTGCTACCTCCTGCAGCAGTCTATGTATAAATATAAGCATATTACCCCCTTCAGCTTGCTCAGGGATGCTGATGATCACCAGGTTGTTCCTCCAAAATCTGCCTTCCTGGTCCTCGATCTGATTATCTAATTCAGCATTTTTTTTTTCTTCATTTGGGCAACTTCACCAGCATCTCATTTCCAGGAAGCCTCCCAAGAACAAATTTGAGTTTCAGCATCTCCAGCTCTGATTGTAAGGTTGTCAACAGCAGGCTTAAGTATATGAAAGTCTCCAGCCATCTCTAGCAAGGTAATTCTTATTGCAGCCAGCTCACTGAAAAATGTATCCATCTTTTTCTGACAGATCTTCACGAGTGCCAGTCTCCAGAGGGGAGCCTGAGGGTGACTCCTGCTTTTGTCTCTTAGCTGGCTGGTAGCACGAGGTGTTGGGGCACTGGGGAAACCTCCATCTGTAGCCACTCAGACACTTCCATTTTGGTTGAAAAGGAGCTCCAGTTCTGTCCATGGTACTCCCATAAAAGTTAATTTGAAAATTAGGAGGCAAATACATAAACAATCAGGGTTTTACAATGTTTAAACAACTGCGGGTGCAGAGCAAAGAAGAGAGCTACCAATCACTTCCGGTGCATCACGTGTGCTTCTTTTAAAGCACATGTTCAATCCTTCCTGTCCTTCTCCAATCTCCTATTAAATACAAAATTATTATTTTACTACTTTTACTTACCCGGCTCTTGCCAGAAGCTGTGGGACTTGGCCCAGTTTTGTTGTGCCACCAGCTTGCCCAGTTTTTATTCAGCCCACTGCTCATCCTTATTTGCCAGTGCAAGAACTTACAAGCTGGATCAGGAAGCTGCTGCTGCACTGCCTGGAACCATCTGTTATCTGATGGGCTCGAGTAGTCATACCAGCCCACCTCACAGCCCACCGACCAAACCGGGTCCACAACCACTGCTGTTCGCTTGGTTCTTGATCGCCTTGCCATCGGTGGCTACTGCCACCATGTCACACTCAATGCCTCTGCCTGTGCCTGTGAAGGCCACACTCTTGCCGTTGGGGTGCTGCTAGGCCTAGCTTGCTCCTTGCTGCTGCTGACATAGCCCATTATTGAGAGGTGAGCAAGTACTGTCATTAGGCAACAGGCGTAGGGTGGGTAGGTAACCTAGCCAGTTGGTTTTTGGTTGCTCATCCCTTTTGCCCTCAACCATGGAGAAAACTTGAGACCTGAGTGAACAAACACCCACCAGGACCTCACAAAGCTGCTTAGGCTATACCAAGAGCTTTCAGCTCAGTGATCTGCTCACTAACTTGTGGTGGGAAATACAGTATTGCACTCGTGCTGTCTTGCTAAGAACCCCTCCAAGTCACATTGTGTGATGGTACTGCCACACTAATAGGTGGAGAATGAAACAGAAAGTGACAGTGGACAACAACACAGACTTGAGCTGCAGCATGAGCACACACAAGGGTGGGGAGGGGGGCTATGATGATGGGTCAGTTTCTTATTTTTGTTTCAAAGAACATGTGGGGCCCCACAGCAGCAGAGAACCCTGGGAAGCTGCCCTGACTGCTACCCCTCATAGACTGGCCCTGGGTCAACAGGGAGAGCTTGCCACAGGACAAAAATATTAAAAGGATGACACTGGACACCAGGAGTAATTTTCATGAGATAGGAAAAGTGATACCACTGACCTCCAGGCAGGACAGTGAGTGGGAGTGGTTGGGGTACCACTGGAAACCAGTAAATGATAAGTATATTCTAGAAAGAGGAAGGGGAGAGGGTGCCACTGCACAGCAGAGACACCTTTGCATGGAATGAGGAGAGGGAAGGATGGAGTTGTCACTGGACACCAGGCAATGTTTAAGGTAGGTCACAATATGGGAGAACAGTGCCTCAAGACATCAGGGAGAGCTTGGAAGGTGACAGGGTGGGTGGGAGTGGCACTAAACATCATGGAGTGCATGTAATAGATGATGGGAAGAAGCACTGTGTCACTACATGCAAGGGAAAAGTTTGCATGGGGCAGAGACAGGGAAGAGTTGCCACAGAACACTAATGAGTGCTTAGCACATGTCAGGGGAAAAAGTCACTGGACAGCAGGGGGTGCTTATCATAGGATAGTGAGAGGAAGAAATGCTACTTGCCATAAAGGATAGATTGCTGCAAGATGACAAGAGGAAGGGGTACATCTGAATGTTAGTGAGGCTTGCTGCTGAATAAGGAGGGGGTGACAGAAAGCACGAGAGAAAACTCGACATGGAATTGGAAAAGAAAGAGTACACAACTGGACAGATAGAGATCCATTGACATAAGCTGGAGTACAGAGAGGGTGGCACAGAGCACCAGTGGTTGCTTGCATGGGATGAGAAGAAGGATCAGGGAGTCACTGGACATTTGGGTTTACTTTGGATAGGGAAGGTATTTTAGTGCCACTGAACATCAGGGAGTGTGTTCATAGACTCAGAATATGGAGACCGTTCCCACTGCATGACATCAAACACTTGGTATTGTATATGGAGAGGATGAGGGTGCCACTGAGCACCACAGAGGGCTTGCCTTTCGATGGGGAAAAGGAGAATTGTCACTGGATGCCAGGAAGAGCTTAGCAAAGGACAAGAGAATGTGGGGATACCACTGAGGAACAGGTACAGCTTAGCATGGGACAAGGTGAAGGAAGGTGGTGCCACTGGACAAAAAGAATTGCCTGGCATTTGACAGGTTTTAAATGCTGTGTCTCTTGGCACCAATGGATGCTTAGTACAGAACAGGTACGGAGGGTGAGTGTCACTACACATGAATAAAACAATAATTAACATTTAAAATACTCATTCAAATAAATAATGTGATTTGTGTACCAAAACCCTATTAACAAACTTTGTTAAAGTAGCATTGGCATTTGCAAATCAAATTAAAAGAGAATGCTTTAATCTTTAAAACCTCTTCATGAATGAGGAAAGCATATTAACATTTGGAACAAGCAAGGTTTAAAAAAATAGCACGTGAGGGTTTCAGTGGCTGTAGGGTGGGGACAGGATCTTTGTATCTCTCATTGTGTTGCATGTGATTTAACATAGTAACATGGAAAGCTGAAGTCAGAAGAGATTCTAGGTCAATTAGAATCCTCTACCACCACACCACTACATACAGTTGACAGGTCCGAATAAGTATGCTGTGCAGAAATGTGCTTGCTGATAAGGATTCCCTACCCAATCTGCTACCTAAGGTACCCTGTGATTGCCTTAGTAAGCAAAAATCAGTAAATCATATTTACTGTCTCAGCCATTAGACTGTTCCAAAGGTTCACCACCCTGTGATGGAAAACATACCTCCAAACATTACACTTGAATTTATGACCCCTGAACTTCAGAGCATGTTTGGCTTGTCAGACTCTATCAAATAGCTTTGAATTGTGCTACAGTATGATGGGGACTTGCACTACTAACCATGTGCATTCAAAGCATTAGTTGAAAAAGCCATTTACCAGCACTACTGTATGTGTACAAGAATCCCAGAACTGAGCTTTGACACCTTTCCATCTCATTTTCAGGTTGCTTTTAAATACCAAATGTGGCTATCTTGGACTGACCAGTATGTGTTTGTTTTTTAATTGTGCTTGCAATATGCATGTATCATACCTATACATTGTGCTGGGAAAGGAGAAAACAAAGCAGAGAAGCAAAACTAAAGAAAAAATAAATATCTGGAGTAAGAAAGATTCATCAATCAGTGATTAACCATCATATGCCTCCTTTTAGGTTAGAGTTTGCCTTAAATCTCAAGTCCTTTCCCTAGCAGTACTCATAAAACATGCAAATGTAGTCTGTATTGGAGGAACCAGAGAATCAATCATTATTCATAGAACTGGCTAGGAGACTAATTACATGTTCACAGACAATCTATCACCTGCAGTGGACTCACAGAAAAAGGAAAATGATCAACACTAAGGTTATTATTTTGATCATAACCCTGCTAATAAATTTTCATGCTGGGTGAATACTATACATCCACAGTAACAACAGGGTCATAGACTCCACTGGATCAAGGTCCAGAGTACAAATTAATTGAACAACATTTCATATGAAACTCAAATGGATGTGTTTTGACAGTTCAGCAGCAATCCATTTTGTTATTTATTTAAGATTTTTGACCAGGGGTGCACTGAGTTGAGGTTTATTTCCAAGTGCATCCAGGATGAAGAGGATATAAATGCAAATTTAACAAAACCATTAGGCCACATAATAAATATTTATTTACTGGTTGCTTGATTTATGTAATTCAATAATCAGGTGGGGAAGTGGCAGAGACCACCATAAGGTTACCCCTCAGTAGGTATGTGGGTTACCCAGCTGGGTGGGCCTTAAACAGTCATGAGAGATGACAGAAGTGGTTTTCAGTTACTGTTCCAGACTCTTAGCCTGAGATCTCCAGGATATGTTTCATGGGTCCTGTCTGGGTACCAGTTTGAAGATGGGGAAAATGAGTTTGTGCCAGCAGTATTGATAGATAAAAGGATCTTTAGTAGTTTCTTATCTGAGGGCAGGAGAGTAGCAGGAAATGTTTGTTTTATACACAATCCATCCAACTAATTCCCCCATAAACAAACTCTAGCAAGAGCCATACAGATGCAAAATAATGGTATTGTGGGCAGTGAGAAATGTGTAAACTAGCAATTTTTGCACTACCCACCAAGCCACCTAACTGCACTTTCTAATTGTTGTGACACACACAGATTGGCTAATACATATACACATATACTGTATGCATATATATTTCAGTGTAACAGCAGTGCACTGCCTACACATATTTTTGCAGATAAAAAAAAGACATCGAGGGATTGTTTTCTTCTGTTCAGACTCTGATGGACATTGGAGAGTGGGGGGTTGCCACTGACAAGTCATTTAAATCAGCAATGACATTCAAAAGGCTGAAACTGATCTAGATAGTGGGGCAATCTAGACTAGCAATTTTTGAACTAATCACTGAAACACCTAACTGCACTTTCTAATTGTTGTGATACAAAAACACTGACTAATACATATACACGTATATGCATATATATTCCAGTATAGAACAGCAGTGCACTGTTTACACACACTGAGCATTGCCACACACACATACTAACACACATACACTGCCTTATATGGCATTTATGTATTTGTACATCTAACCCTAACTTTTACTGCATTTAGGATAAGCACTGTGTTTTGCACTAACTCATTGTACTAATCTATGGCATGACTAGGTGACTAAGGTAGTGGTTTTCAGATGAACAAGGCAGTGATCTCAGCAGACTGGGTGCTGGAAAATAAACAATGTAGAAACAAAAAAAACAACCAGCACTCTAGGTAAAGGTGAAAGAATTAAAGTGTTTTACTGAGCATGCAATACTTACAACATTGTATCTAAAGCACACATATAGTGAATATAGTGAATATTCCCAACAGACTCCCACAACAGAAACAGCCTCAAAGGTAGTGGACCTGGGAGGTGTGGTGGATATGGTATAGCTGGACTTCAGAAAGGCCTTCAACACTGTCTCCATAGAAGGATGATTAATAACCTGCATAGCCTAGGGGTGAATCCTAAAATAGTTCTGTGGATGGAGAAATGTCTGAAAGACAGAAATCAGAGGGTTGTGGTAAATGGGGAGTACTCTGGAGAGGGAGAGGTGATGAGCAGGGTGCCTCAGGGGTCAGTGTTGGGACTGGTTCTCTTCAATGTCTTTACTGAGGGCACTGCAAAGGGACTGGACGGGATGGCACGCCTCTTCAAAGACAACACAAAGGTATGCAATAGGGTGAACACTCCAGGGGGAGTTGAAAGAGTGATGGAAAGCTTTATAAAACTGGAGAAATGGTCTGAAGAATGGCAGCTGGGTTTCAATGCAAAGAAGTGCTGGATCATGCAAATAGGGCACAAGAACCCAGGGGCAAAGTACAAACTTGGTGAGGAGGTAGTGACAGTCACAGAGCAGGGAAGGGACCTGCGAATTATCATCTCAGTGGACCTAAGAGAAAGTAGACAGTGCAATAAGTGTCTGGAAATGCTAGCCAGATGCTTGGATGCATAGGAAGATGTATCCCGAGTAGAAAGAAGGCGGTCATCTTGCCCCCTGTATAAGACAGTCATAAGAGCGCACCTTGAATACTGTGTAGAGTTCTGGAGGCCCCATCTGAGAATAAGGTGATACATGATGTGTACTCATATGGTAGTAGATATATCATGATGAATGGCAAATTAGCTCGAGGTTATCATGAGTGGCTACGCGAAGCGGAGCCATGAGTAATTAAATCCTCAAACTCACTTTCCACGAGTGTTGATGTTATCCACTGTCACTTGCCTGCACATCATGTTTTCATTTTATACAATGGGGTGAACACCTTAGTGTTTGTTTTATAAAGATATCATTGTTCTGGTATATTTATTTACCTCTTGTTTGTGATGCTCATTTGTGTTCGGGTGGTGTTGTTCCATAGTCCTTAGCAATTGGTTGTGTTTGTTATGTAGTGATTGGTTGTATTTGTGGGTTTCCACTTTGTGCTTGGTTGACTTTCATGAGATTGTTTGTGGTTGGTTGCTTTGGGATGTAGGCAGGGTTGGGTTCTTCCGGGTTTCAGTCAGTGCATCCCGTACAGTGTTGGAAGTCTACGTGTGTCTTTTCTTTTATTAATCACTGTCAGGTACAGTTCATTTTTTTAAGTAATGAAGCGGGGCAGGCTTGGAGAGGGGTCGAAATATAGTCTGGCAGTGTTGTGAAGCTGATGTGTACACAGTGGTGATAACAGCACAGACGTAATGCGGGTTGTGATAACCTTGTGTTGTTTTCCACTGTGCACACTTCATGAGTAGAGGTTTAGGTTTTAGTGGTGATCTGTGTTTTTATCAAATATGTTATAAGTTCACCCCTATTTTATAAAGAACATAGGGTGGAGGCAGTGCGATGGGGGTGGGGAAAGTAAAATGGTGCATGGCCTGTGGGATAAGACGTATGAGGAAAGACTAAAGGAGTTAAATATGTATTTGCTGGAGTAAAGGGGGGGGCACGACTGAGACATACAAGTACATCACCAGTATAAACAGAGTACATGAAGGAAGCATCTTCTAAAGTAAGAGATGTTTCAAGTCAACAATGACATACATAATGCTGAAACTGATCTAGATAGTAGGGGAATGTAGACTAGCAGTTTTTGCACTAACCACTGAGCCACCTAATAGCACTTTCTAATTGTCGTGATACACACACACACACACACACACACACACACACACACACACACACACACACTAATACATATACACATATATGCATATATATTCCAGTATAACATATAGTAAAAGTCGCATTAAACTGTCCCTCCATTTCACTGATTTAGCACTTTTCAGTGAGTTGCTTAATGTGTGCACTGCTCACTACAATGAACTAATGAAAGTCTTCTAATGGTTTGTTTCTAGCTACTATTTCATTTCAGCTTACTGTACTTTGCAGAACTCTTGAAACTTTTATCAATGCAGTGCATGAACAGTACACACATTAAAGAGACACTGCCAGCTTTCAGCAGCTATCTGAACGTGTGTGACCAGTGTGCCTATAATAACATCTATGGCAAAATAAACTATTCATGTGCCCCAGTATTAGTAACAGGAAGATCTGTTACCTAAATTTTAAAAATATATACTTTAGCTTGGACCAAATACATTACCTTAGTGCTTGACTGACTTCCACTACTGGATGCCTCTTCTCAATGCGAACATGCATTGTGTGCGTGCAAATTTCCTGAACAAGTATAAGTGATACTTGGAGATAAAAGTACATGCTCTTCTGAGCATGGGGATCTTTGTAAGAATAATGAAGAGTATTCCAAGTATTACTTTTTCCACACAAAAACAGGACTGTGATCCTGAGCATGCATGTCACGTCCGTGGCAACGCCATGTTCATGCTTAGGATTGCTGTCTTGTTTTTCTAAGTGGTAAAAGTAAAACTTGTAATGCTATTTTTCATTCTTGCAAAGATTTTTACCTATCCCAAAACAATATCTAACAGCATAATGTGAAAGTCTCACATTTACACCACAATAGTAGAAAAAAGCAAAACCATAAACATCAAGGAAATGCAGTGAACACTGTTTTTGGTTCTGGAACTATACACCCCCTTGAAAATGGGCCCAATGCACACACACACATACACCAGACAAGAGACATGCAGAGACCACAGGTTAGGAAACCATATGAGCTTACCCCCATAACAGTGACAAAGGACAAATGGCAAGTACTATTGGTGATGCTAGTAAAGGAGGGCAGGATGAGAGGGGGGAAAAGAGTGGAAGGTGGTTACCCTTAATGCTAGAAGCCTTGGGAGGAAAGCTGCAGAGTTACAGGTGCTCATGGCAGAGGGAGAGGTGGACATTTCAGCCATCACAGAAACGTGGGCCATCCAATACAATGACTGGGACCTGTCTGTACCAGGGTACAGGTTATTTCATAGGGACAGGGTGATTGGGAAAGGAGGGGGTGTGGCACTATATGTGAAGGAAGGACTGAAGTGTGCAAGGGAGGAAGGGGAGGAGGGTAGCATGGAGTCAATTTGGATGCAAATCCAGGATTCCAAGAATAGGATTCTTAGAATGGGAGTGGTGTACAGGCCGCCATCTCAGACGGAGGAGTTAGACAGGGAACTAGTGGGACAGATCAGGAGGACCTGCGAGAAGAGTAGTGTGGTGATTGTGGGGAACTTCAACATGCAGGAGTGGACTGGAGTACCCCAACAACCAGGAACAGAAGGGAGCAGGTACTGCTGGATGCCTTCCAGGACAGCTTCCTGCTGCAAATGGCCAGGGAACCAACCAGGTTAGGAAATACCCTTGACCTTGTGCTGGCAAATGGGGACTTTGTGACAGAACTTACAGTGGAGGAACCGTTGTCAGGGAGTGACCACCACTCAGTATGGCTCACGTTGGATATGGGTAAGGAAGGAGTGGAATCTGGCAGAAGAGTGCTGGTCTTCAGGAGAGCTAACTTTGGGAGGATGGGGGAAGTGGTAAAAGGGTACCTGGCCAGTATTCAATCAAGTATGGACACTAACCAGGGGTGGGAGCTCATAAAGCTGGGGATTGTGGAGGCAACCAAAACCTGCTGCAAGGCCCAGAGCAAGAAGGCTAGGGCTAAGAAACAGAGCTGGTTGAGCAAGGAGGTCATGGAAAAGGTAAGGAGGAAAACTGCTGCATTTAGGAAGTACAAGAAAATGGAGAGGGGAGGACAGGGAGGAGTACTTGATGGAATAGAAGGAGGTGACAAAGGCAGTAAGGGGAGCAAAGGCATCTACTGAACTCAGGCTGGCACAAGGCATTAGAAGAGGGAGTAGGACTTCCTTAGATACATCAGGGAGAAAAGGAGCTGTAAGGACCACATAGTAAGGATTAGGAAGGAGGGGGGGTTGGGTGGAAGCAGGATGCGATAAGGCAGAAGCACTAAATGAGTACTTCTACTCAGTATTTACTAAAGAGAAGAGGGGGGTGACACCCAAGGGGGGAGAAATGGCAGAAACGGGGGGGGGGTGACAGATGGGGAAATCATGGAGGGCAGAGTTTGGGAGGGTTTGAAAGCACTGAGGGTGGATAAGGCGCCAGGCCCAGATGGCATCCACCACAGGGTACTGAAGGAGCTGGCAGAGGCCCTTGCAGGGCCTTTGGCAGACCTATTTAATGCCTCACTACATTTGGGGTGTGTATCTCAGGACTGGAGGATGGCTCATGTGGTGCCCCTCCACAAGAGTGGCCCCAAGGATGAACCGGGAAACTACAGACCAGTGAGCCTCACATCCATCGTGGGTAAGCTAATGGAGACTATCCTGAAGGAAAGGCCGGTGGCCCTCCTAGAAGCCAAAGGACTACAGGACAGCAGACAGCATGGCTTCATACCGGGCAGATACTGCCAAACCAATCTGGTAGAGTTCTATGACTGGGTAATTAGGCAACTGGATAGGGGCCATGCAGTGGATGTCCTGTATCTGGACTTCAGTAAGGCATTCGACTCAGTGCCACTTGGAAGGCTGGGAAGTAAGTTAGTAGGCACAGGAGCAGGTGCAAAGCTGGTGAGATGGGTAGGGAACTGGCTTCAGGGAAGGCGACAGAGGGTGGTGGTGGGTGGGGAGCTCTCACACCCAAGGGTAGTGACGAGCGGTGTTCCACAGGGCTCGGTGTTGGGACCAGTGTTGCTTGGGATATTCACTGCAGACATATCATTGGGCATCAAGAGCAAGATCAGTCTGTTTGCTGATGATACCAAGGTAGAAGCAGTGGTGGATGACCTAGGGGGATGACAGGGGTTGCAGGATGATCTGGCAATGCTTGAAACCTGGTCAGACACCTGGCAACTGGGGTTTAATGACAAAAGTGCAAGGTGCTGCATTTTGGGATGAAGAACCCAAGGAGGAGATACCAGCTGGGGAGTGCAGCTAACCCAGACAGAGGAGGAGAAGGATCTGGAGGTGCTCATTACAGGGTCAATGAACAACTCGGCACAATGTAGGAAGGCAGCTGCAAAGGCCAACAAAATGCTGGGTTGTATTGCAAGGGGCATATCCTCGAGGAAGGAGGAGGTGATTCTGCCACTGTATAGGTCATTAGTTAGACCACACCTGGAGTACTGCGTGCAGTACTGGCACCCGTTTCTGAAGAGGGACATTAAGTTATTGGAAGGGGTGCAGCACAGGGCAACAAAGAGGATCAAGGGGCTGGGGTACTTATCATACGAGAGGAGGCTGATGGAGTTGAACATGTACTCACTGGAGGAGAGGAGGGACAGGATCCTCCTTGAGGATATACCCCTTGCAATGCAATCCAGCATTTTGTTGGCCTTCCTACATTGTGCTGAGTTGTTCATTGACCCCCGTAATGAGCACCCCCAGATCCTTCTCCTCCTTTGTCTCGGCTAGCTGCACTCCCCGCAGCTGGTAATTCCTCCTTTGGTTTTTCTCCCCAAAATGCAGCACATTGCACTTTTTGGTATTGAACACCAGTTGCCAGGTGTCCAACCAGGTTTTCAGCTTTGCCAGATCATCCTGCAACCCCTGCCATCCCCCTAGTTGGTCCACCACCACCACTACCATGTTTGTGTCATCAGCAAACAGACTGGTCTTGCTTTTGATTCCCAGTGATATGTCTGCAATGAATAGCCCAAACAACACTGGTCCCAGAACCGAGCCCTGTGGAACACTGCTAGTTACTACCCTTGGGGTTGAGAGCTCTCCACCCACCACCACCCTCTGTTGCCGTCCCTGAAGCCAGTTCCCTACCCATCTCACCAGCTTAGCACCCACCCCTGTGCCTTCTAAGTTACTTGCCAGCTTCCCATGTGGCACCGAGTCAAATGCCTTACTGAAGTCCAGGTACAGGACATCCACTGCATGGCCCCCATCCAATTGCCTAATTACCCAGTCATAGAATTCCACCAGGCTGGTTTGGCAGGATCTACCACTTACAAAGCCAATGCTGTCTGCTGTTCTGTAGTCCTTTGGACTCAAGGAGGGCCACAAGCTTCTCCTTCAGGATAGTCTCCATCAGCTTACCCACAATGGATGTGAGGTTCACCAGTCTGAAATTCCCCAGTTCATCTTGGGGTCACACTTGTGGAGGGGCACCACATGAGCCATCCTCCAGTCCTGAGGTACACACCCTGAGTGTAGTGAGACATTAAATAGGTCTACCAACGGTCCTGCCAGGACCTCTGCCAGCTTCTTCAGTACCCTGTGGTGGATGCCATCTGGGCCTGTCACCTTGTCCTCCCTAGGTTCCCTCAAACCCTCCAGAAACCTGTCCTCTGTGATTTCCCAATCCACCACCCTTCCCCCTCTCTTTCTGCCCTCCCTCCCCCCTTGGGTATCACCCCCCCTTCTTCTTAGTAAATACCAAGCAGTAGTAATCATTTAGTGCTTCTGCCTTATCACCGCCTGCTTCCACCCAACCCCCCCTCCTTCCTAATCCTTACTATATGGTCCTTACAGTTCCTTTTCTCCCTGATGTACCTGAAGAAATCCTTCTCCCCCTTCTTAATGCCCTGCACCAGCCTGAGCTCCATAGATGCCTTGGCTGCCCCTACTGCCCTTGTCACCTCCTTCGATTCTTTCAGGTACTCCTCCCTGTCCTCCCCCCTTGCTGTTTCTTTGTACCTCTTAAAGGCAGCTGTTTTTCTCCTTACCTTTTCCATGACCTCCTTGCTCACCCAACTAGGTTTCTTTGCCCTAGACTTCTTGCTCTGGGCCTTGCTGCAGGTTCTGGTTGCCTCCACTATCCCAAGTTTAATGCGTTCCCACCTCTGGTTAGTGTCCATACTAGGTTGAATTCTGGCCAGGTACCCTTTTACCACTTCCCCATCCTCCCAAAGTCAGCCCTCCTGAAGTCCAGTGCACTTGTGCTGTATTCAACTCCTTCCTTACCCATATCCATTGTGAACCATACTGAGTGGTGATCACTCCCTGTTATTGGTTCTTCCACCCTATGTTTCCTCAAAAACTCTCAATTTGCCAGCATGAGGTCAAGGGTATTCCCTAATCTGGTTGGTTCGCTGACCATTTGCATCAGGAAGATGTCCTGAAAGGCATCCTGCAGTACCTGCTCCCTTCTATTCCTGGTTGTTGGGGTACTCCAATCCACTCCTGGCATGTTGAAGTCCCCCACAATCACCACACTACCCTTCCTGCAGGTCCTACTGATCTGTCCTGCTAGTTCCCTGTCTAACTACTCTGCCTGAGAGGGCAGCCTGTACACTACTCCCATCCTGAGAGTCCTGTTCTTGGAATCCTGGATTTGCATCCATAGTGACTCCGTACTACCTTCCTCCCCTATACACCTTAGTCCTTCCCTCACATATAGTGCCACCCCCCTCCTTTCTCAAATATACTCTATCCCTATGAAATATCCTGTACCCTGGTATCGACAGGTCCCAGTCATTGTATTGGGTGGTCCATGTTTCTGTGATGGCTGCAATGTCCACCTCCCCCCCCTCCCCGCCATGAGTACCTGTAGCTCTGCAATTTTATTCCTAAGGCTCCTAGCATTCAGGGTGACCACCTTCCACCCCTTCCCCATCTGCCCTCCTTTACTAGCATCACCGCTGGTAGTTGCCCTTTGCCCCTTGTCACTGTTGTGTGTATATATATATATATATCCCTCTCAGTCTCTCCGTCTTTCATTCCTCCACCCACTAAATGGCTTTATTTAGGCCTCTCCATCTAAACAAAACAGATTTTAAGCAAATTACTGAAAAATGTAACCCATATCCCCAAAGACCTCTGACACATCTAAGCTCCATTTCTGCAAGGCATAATAGGATTTGATTGCATTCTGTCTGATTACAGTCCCTTAAGATCAATGGCAAATTCATTTTTGTGAACTTGAGCTACAAGAATAGGAGCATTTTCAGTGGGATAAGAATATTGTGAAAAAATACCAATGACAAGTGTAATTACACATTTAATAGCTGTTGCAAAGTGTAACAGAAAAGCTGTTGTGCAACTTCCACTGTATCTCTCCTGGCATTATGTAATTTGTTCTTACAAAGGCAAAGACACATGTAATAACTATTGCAAATTGTAGCAGCATATCTGTTCTGTAACTACCATATTACTACTTTTGGCATTAATATATTTCTTCTTACAAGTGTAACTACATTATGAATAAGGATGCAGCTAAAATTAATTTCGCCAGTGAAATTCCAGCAAAATTGGGAATTTCGCCCCATGAAATATTTCATGAAATTCATGCATTTTACTGAATATTTTGCTGGTGCAAAATGCTTATTTAAAGTGCAATGTATTTATACTTTATACTTTAAAAAGTGTTTTCCTCCCTCTTGGCCATAGTGGCCAACGTTTAAGTAAATATTTAAATCTCCAGGATCCCTAGTGTCTAGTGGTCCAACCCCCCGGTCAATCGCCAGCACAATATGAAGAATTCCCACCACCACCACCGAGATTCACCCCCATCCCCCATCCAGAATGTTAATTAAAAATAAATATCCCTGGTGTATAGCGTCCCCCCGGCTGCTTGCCATTCCAATCTGAAGAATGACTCCCCCCAGATTCACACCCCATCCCCTGTCATCCATGAGTGCTGCATCCAGACTCCTCCACATCATGTTGGCATTATTTAATCTAAAAAGAACTAGTCAACAACTTTTTCTGGTGTCTAGTGGACCTCCCCACCCTGTCCAGTGGTGATTCTCACCCCGCTCCCCCCCAACCTGGATCAGGACCCCAGTGGGCCACCAGCACAGCCCACTGCTCACCTCCACAGCTGGCAGCCCGACTGAGCATTTTTCATGAATGAGCCCATTCTGACTGAGTGTTTTCAATGAATGAGTGCATGGTTAATCTCAGTGATGGTGGTGGTGGTGGCGGGGAATTCTTCATATTGGGCCGGCAATCGGCAAGGGGGGTGGGACCACTACACACCAGGGATTCTGAGGATTTAAATATTTACTTTAATGTATGGGTCATGCCAGAATATAGGCAATACTCTTGTTTAGTGCACTTACCCGATAATCAAAAACTAAATAAATAAATAAAATGTTGGCCATCATGGCTGGGGAAGGGGGACACTTTTATTTTAAATAAACATGCAAGTTCAACCCTTCAAATGCAGAATTTTGCCCTCAAATGGCTAGGTTTCACCCGTGGGTGGTGAAATTCTGCTTTTTGAAGATGAAATTTTGCATTTTACCCACAGAATTTCACATTTTGTGCCCTCAAAATATTTCGTGAAATGCGTGAATGATGCAAAATATTTAGCAGAACAAAATTTCTGCATTTCAACCAACCCTAGTTATGAATGCAGGTCTTGTACACTGTTTCAACAGTCTGTCCCAGATATTCAAAAGGGTTCCGCATGGCACAACAGTGTTGTGCCATGCACAATACTATTGCTGATCCTGCGATAGTCAAAAAGGAAAGTGCGCCGCACAAATTCCGATGCGCCGGAGTGCATCAGTAATGTATGCAGGCACAGGTGGGGGTGTGCACATGCATAACCTGCACAGCCCAATATTCAGCCCGGGATGTGCAGAGTCATGCATGCACAACCCCTACCTGCGCCTGCACAAAGTTAAGCCAAAAAAAGAAGGAACAAATGATGGCCACCCACAGGTGAGCTGCCGCATTGCAGGGTGCAACACGGCAGCTGCCACCTGTGGTTGGCCACCAGATCCTGCCGCACCTGGCGGCACCCCCATGCCCCATCGTGGGCATCCATGTAACAAACCCCCTCCGATATCCCTGGTGGTCCAGTGGACTACTATGTGCCCGATCGCGGGCATCTGTTGAAATCACACTGGTCTTCTGCAGCCCGATCGCAGGCATTTGTTTACCCCTCTGTCGTGGTTCAGTGACCGCTGTGTGCTCGATTGCGGCATCGGCACACCACCATCTATATCTTTCAGATCGTCGATCGCGGCATCTGTAAATTGAGTAGTCCTGTTACCCTGGTGGTCTGAGTGTACCCCTCCCTCCCACCCGTTGAACCCCACCGCCCGCTCCCACCCGGTTCTAGCTGGCGGGCGGCAGCACCCGCCTGCTTGCCGCCCCGCCACCCACTGACTGACAGCTCAGTAGGGCTGCCGCCCATTGGTTCACAGCATGAGCCAATGGGCATGCAGCTCATACTACACACATTCCAGATATGTGAATGATTCATTCACATATCTGGAATGTGTAGTACGGTATGGGTTGCATGCCCATTGGCTCATGCCATGAAATCCCAGTGGGCATGCAGCCCGCCTGTTGTCAGTCGGGCGGGCGCGGGCGGCAGGTGGTGGTGCTGCTGCCCGCCAGCTGACCGGGGGAGGGGCAGTGGGGCTCAGTGGGCGGGTGGGGAGGGGTACACTAGACCACCAGAGTAATAGGACTATTTTATGATTTACAGATGCCCGCGATCAGGCAGCGATCGGTCCACTGGACCACCAGGGATATTGGATGGGGGATTATTATACCGATGCCACGATCGGGCACATAGCGGTTCACTGGACCACCAGGGATATTAGAGGGGGGTTTTCATTTAGATGAATGCCCGCGATCGGGCTGCAGGGGGCGTCGGTCCCTGACGGCTGCTGCCTGGCAGGGTGCCAGGTGCAAGTCGTCGGGGATCGGCACACCTGCATGCTAATGGGATGCAAATGGGGCCATAATGACATGCAAATGGCCCCATGTGTGCCTTGCATAAATTATGGCTCCATTTGCATGTCCCCTTTTGAATATTGCAGGTGCTGTGCATGCGCAATGGCACTTGCGCTTGCACATCTCCATGCTCCACTCTGGCCACTTGCGCTGGCACAGTGCCACTGCGCCATGCACAGTGGGGGTGGCTAGGGTGCGATATTCAAAGCTGCTGCGCCATAGCGCAGCTCCATTGAATATCACCCAGGCCACACCGCTGCACAACAAAGTTGAGATGCTCCCAGGCTTGCGCCACAGCCTGGCGCAGTTTGAATATCCGGGCCTCTGTGTCTATCTGACATTTATTTACAGGATAATTGTACAGAAAAACTTAAAAGCGTATTCAGAAAGTAACTAAAATATGATTACACTGTAACTTCAGTCTGCAACCCTGAAATGCACTGACTGACAGCTCTGTGGGAGGTAGTAATGCAGGGCATAACCATGGTTATCCCTATATAAAATATGATGACCAGAAATTAAGTATAGATAAGAAACATAAAATAATATTTTATTTTGGTTTTTATTTCTTTTTTTTTTTAATATTTTGTATATGTTCTTTGATGTCCATTGGTAACCCCCCCCCACCCTCAGATTGTTGTCCCTGAAATATTTCTTTCCCAGGTGTCTAGTGGCACACCCCACCCTGCAAATCCCCTCCATATACATAATCTATGTATCTCTGGTGTCAAATGGCGCCCCCAACCTTCCCATGCTGACCCCGTAACACTGTACTTTATCTCTGCTGTCTCGTGGCACCTTCCAGCTTCTGATGGCTGTCCCCCTTGGTAGTTATGCTTGCCCTGGTGTCTAGTGGTACCCCCACCCTCTGATGTCCCTCAGAGCCTGAAAAAACATCTCTGAAGAACATTGCTGAACATCTCATTTAAATCAGCAATGACATGCATAAAGCTGAAACTAATCTAGATAGCAGGGGAATGTAGACTAGCAATTTTTGCACTAATCACTAGAGATGCAACTAAATTTTATTACGCTGGTGAAATTCCGGCGAAATCACCAATTTCACCGCACAAAACATTTCACGCAATTTTGCCCCGATGGTGAAATTTTGCCTGCAAAATTATGCTTGCAATTACTCCTTTCATCTGCACATTTCGCCGAATATATCAGGTGAAATTGGGGGAAAAAAAGCTTATCACATGACTTTCTCTCTAGCAGACTGCTGGTCACATGGCTGACTGTACATAGGCAGGAAGTCAGATTAAATGTACTTCCTTTAGAGCTGTTCCAGCTTAGTAGAAAGTAGGAGAGGAGAGATACTGCAGCAGGAGAGCTCAAACTTGTGTTTCTAAAATGTAGTGTTTGTGTGTGTGTGTGTGTTTGCATTTGCAGCTTATTTGATTTGTGATCTGTCCCCCATTAGTTTAAAAAGTTATTATTTTCTGTTAGTGTTTTTTTCTTCATGTTTATATTTATCTTTTTGTGTGTGTGTGTGTGTGTGTGTGTGTGTGTGTGTGTGTAAAACTCCCCTTTTTCTCTTTTTCTGGGGGGGAGCTACAGGAGGAGAAGGAAAAAGAGACTAGAATGGATAATTCTAAGACTCAGAAGAAGGCAGCTCGACCACCCCACCCAGTGTTCATATTAATAGGTGGGTCTTTATGTCTGTGCCCCCCCAACAGCAGCAGTAGTGTGAGCCTCCCACCCTCTAGTAGGAGAATGTAGCCCCCACTCCCCAGAAGCAGCATGAGCTCCTCACTCCATCCCAGCAGCAGCAGTAGGATCCTCCTGTGGCCCCCAGCCCCAGGCAGCAGCAGCAACAGGCACCTCCAGATGCCATCTCCCCCCAGCTGAAGCATGCACCCCTAGCCTCCTGGAGCAGGGGCATGATGTGCCCACCAGCCCTGGGACATCAGCTGTTGCCCCCCCCCACCCACAGAAAGTGTCATCAGCTGTGTGGTGTTTTTTTAGTAAAAATACAAATGATAATTCTGTTGTGATCTGCAACTTGTGTGGCAGATCAGTGAGAAGGGGCAAGACCGGGGGTTATTTTGGCACTGGTGGCCAAAGGAGCCATCTGCAGCACCACCAAGCTGCAGATTGGCTTAAAAAAGAAAAAGAGGTGGCAGCAGGTAGATGGACCCGGGATGCTGCCAAGCAGGTAGAAGGGGAAGGGGGCCAGCAGGAGGCAGGGGCCAGTGGTCAGCATAGGCACTGCAGAAGGTAGCAGCAGCAGGAGGCAGGTGCAGAGCCCCCATCACCCTCACCCCAGAGACACAGGCATCACTGGGTTCATGGTGGTGACCCAGCACAGCCTGCAGCTGCCCCAGTGGCAGCACCAGCAGCAGTGAGCGTTGATGAAGACCTGAGAGCATTGCGCAGAGAGGTGGGAGCTCTGCGCAGTGAGTTCATTGATTTCCAACTGGAGGTCAGCGTGACCTCAGGAAACTCCTTCAGGAGCAAGAAAATTGTTTGAGCTCCTGACGGAGATGTGTGGTGGTGGTGGTGGTGGTGACAGAGCAAAATGTGTACCTGGTTCCGGTGAAGTATAACAGTCAGCCTCCAGACCACTCATCACAGCACTGGCAGCAAAATTTTTTCTTTCTTTTCTTTCTCTTGTCCTTGCCTTTTACTGTTACTGTTTCCTCAGATGCACCCTCTAAAAATAACAAAAAGGAAAATATATATATATATATATATATATATATATTTGTCCTCTTTTTCTATATTCTTTCATTTGTTTTTGTCCAGTTTTTTGTGTGCTATGCAAAGTTTATGCTCCCTCCCTGTCCTCTTTCATATGTATACTCTGTCACTGACCTGACCCTTATGATGCTCCCCCTGTCATGTGTTACTGTTTGTCAGTCACTTTTAGTCTTTTTTACCCAGAATCACTGTACCTTTCTACTTGGTTTATGTTAGTCTCTCTGACTTGTATGTATTTCCTCCTTCTATCCACAAATGTCAACTATTGCAATTTGTTAATTGTTCCTGGGAACAAATTTTTTCCCAAAGCTAAGTGTGATGTTGTGGGCTGGCAGCAGTTGTTTTGGCTGTGTGCAGGATCAGTGTGAATGAGTATGTACACAACAACCATAGAAACAGCAGCACTTTTATTGCAAAGTTAAACATAATGTATATTTTTTGGGTGAGTAACACGTGTGTCTCCATGACTTGGGCTTGCTACAATGTTAACTTGGTGTTACAGAGCCCAACCACCAGCACCACCACCCATTCCAAAATGTACTCTAGTAGGGCTACGGTTTAACACAGCCTCTTGAAGCCATGCTGTGCAGAGTAGGCATGATGAGAAGAGAACTATAGTATGAACAGAAAAAATTAGGATGACATTGAGAATGTAAAGTGAGGCAGAGTGTTGCCATTGTCTAACATGGCCCATAATTACAGAAATATTTCCAAAAACATTTTAAAGTAAATCAAGACTGAAATCAGGTCTCAGCCATGATGTTTTAGGGTGCCCCCCCACCGCCCAGATATTAAATAACTGTTTTAGGACCGTTGTGCCCAACATTTCTGCCTGAAACTCACTGCTGCCGGTGCCAAACGGGGCCTACAAGTCCAGAAATGTTTCCCAAAAAAATTGCACAGTACATTGAGACAGAAATCAGGTGTCAGACATGCATTTACATGGCTCACACCCACCACGATGACCCAAATGTGCTGTTGTCTGCAGTGTTTAAATGCTTTTAGGGCCTAAGTGTGGTGCTGCTGGTTCCAAACATGTCCCAGAAGTCCAGAAATGTTGCCAAAAAAATTGCACAGTGCATCGAGAATGAAATCGGGTCCCAGCCATGATGTTTTATGGTGCCCAAACCACCACCCGGACCAAATAATGGTCTCTGGTCCACTGTTTACAATTTTGTTTGGCCACATCTTGGTTCTGCCACTGCAGCACAGGCAGTAAATGTCCAGAAAAGTTGCAGAAAAAATGGTGCATTAAATTGAGAGTGGAATCTGGTCTCAGCCATGATGTTTTAGGGTGCCCCCCCCCACCACCCAGACATTAAGTAGCAGTTTTAGGGCCTGTTTGCCCAACATTTCTGCCTGAAACTCACTGCTGCTGGTTCCAAATGGGGCCTACAAGTACAGAAACATTTACCAAAACATGTTACATAAAACTGACATTGAAATCAGGTCCCAGCCATGATGTTTTATGGTGCCCAGACCATCACCTGGACCAAACGATGGTCTTTGGTCCACTGTTTACAATTGTTTTTCGGTCACACCTTGTTTCTGCCAGTGCAGCACAGGCACTAAATGTCTACAAATGTTTTCCAAAAAATTGCACAGTACATTCAGATAGAAATCAGTTGTCAGGCATGCAGTTACAGGGCTCACACCCACCATGAGGACCCAAATGTGCTGTTTTCTGCACCGTTTAAATGCTTTTTGGGCCTAAGTGTGGTGCTGCTACTGCCTAACATGCAACATAAGCCACTTTACCACGATGAGAAAAATAAATCCTCCTGCAAAATGGTCCTGCTGTGACTTAAAGTTGTACTTAATTCCTCCTGCTGCTGCTTTCTCAGTTGATTGCGAACTGTGGAATTATCATTTCACAATGATGATCCCCTGGTTAGCTCTGTTGTCTTAAGTCAGTGTGGATTGAATGACATTTTGAGTGCTGCTGCTGTTGCCTGCCTGTAGCTGCTGCCTGCTGCTCTGACTATTTGCCATGAGAAGTAATGCTTTGTCTGCTTCATGGAGATCATCTTCACATAGTCAATCGATGCTGCTGCTGCTGCTGCTGCACACGTAAGTATCTGTGTTTATTTTTTCAGGTGCAAGAGAAGGTGGATGGTGGGTTGGTATTCGGACGTCATGAGTTCTTACATGTTTGTACTTATTTTATATTTATCTAGTGTGCTGAGGATTAAATCATCATGACAACATGAACGCCAGCCCAGGATTTGGATACGGGATATTGGAATGCATCACATTTGACATTGCTCAAGAACAAGGTAAATCTTGAATTTTTCATTACAGGGATGGATAGGTGACTGCACCTCGGATATCTTAGTCAGATTGTAATTGTATTATTTTCTTCTTTTCTAAACACATGCAGGAATTCAAGAGCTGTTAACTCCAGGTGCACTGCTGCTGCTGCTCAATATGTGTGCAATTCATTAACTGGAGGTAAGTATTTCTTAATTTGTGATGGACTTTGGTGGGCAAGTGGGTGGGTGGGAGGAGATGGTTGAGGTCGAGTTGGTGGATATGGTTAAGTATTAAGTTTGAGGTTACTGCAGGACAGAGATGTCAGACTATGACAGTAACTATCTTATATATGGCTCTGTCAATATTCAGGATTTCCGCTGCTGTGGTGCATAGTATGTTACCTTTCTCCAAATCTGGCTGCTGGGCTCTGACTGTGCTCATCAGACATAGTCTGTTCATGTCAAGGGTTCCAGTTTAACAGCCATTCCCTGATGTAACTATAGCTGTATGTAATGATGGGGGGGGGGGGCACCCAGTTGTAACAATGCTAAAAATGTTTTCTTCTTTTTTTCTTATTGCCAGACAGGTACAAAGTACTTGAAGTGGAATAGTGGCTTGGTTTTCTGGTGGACTTTTGCTGAAGCATCTCATCTCTATGTGGCATTGGTGACTAAATAGAAGTCTTCTATCCTGGTGTGTGGATGCTGGATTGAGGTGCTGCACCTGTGAGGTGTGGGCCACTGCTGACAACTAAAAACATACGGTTCTTTTTGGTGGATGACTACTGGAGGAGGAGGAGGAGGAGTAATTTAGCTGGACTCAAAGACAGCATTAATGTATACTGAGTAACGTAGTACTGGCTGTGAACTGTCCGACTACGTTGTCATTGTTGTATATACAGTGGTGGCACACTCACTAGACATTCATTCCTTCATTCGTGGTGTCATGGAGGAGGTATATGTGGAAATGGGGTTGGGGGCGCTGGTGCTTGCTGTGGGGTGGGGCACAACACCTTTAGCCTTTTTCCAGTGACACATCATCCATGAAGCAGCCCTCACAGTCTTCGAAACTGGAGTCATCACCAGGTGGAAATTCAGTCTGCATTGCTGCTTCATCTACCTCCCTGCTAGTAGAGGCCTTACCACTGTGGACGTCTTCATTGTCATCATCATCCCTGAGACACAGTTCTTAGGGCAACATCATTGAAATAATTGTGTTATGTGGAATGTGAGCCTCATTCATTTTTATAAATGTTAGGCTGGAAACATTTTTCAGTGACAGATTTGTCCTACAGTCATGCACAATGGCCCCAGCAGAATTGAGCACCTGTTCCACACTGACACTGGATGGTGGGCAGCTGAGGTATTTAAAAGCAACAGATGCCAGAGCAGGCCACTCACTCACTTTGCTGCTACAGTACTCCAATGGCTCATCGGTGATGCCAAAATGCTTGCTGTCTCCCATGTAGGCATCCACCATACATTGTGCTGCTCTGAGTCCTGCTGCCTCATCATGCTCCTCCCTGTCCTTCTCTTCAATTTCTTCAATGCCCACCTGTTACATAGCATCCCAGATGGGATTACCTGCTGTGCTGTGCTGCGACTTTGACATTTTGTCTGATTTGGTGGCCTCTGATGATTTACCGGTGGTGGTGGTGGTAGCAAC
The DNA here is from genome assembly GCA_016271365.2 of Neoceratodus forsteri. NCBI lineage: Eukaryota > Metazoa > Chordata > Ceratodontiformes > Ceratodontidae > Neoceratodus > Neoceratodus forsteri. The sequence goes on along the minus strand of CM057456.1, from coordinate 107,737,706 downwards.
ACCTGATATTTCTTTATGTGCCTTTTGTGGCTCTGCATGTTTTATCTGTGCCCCATGTACCTGTCTGACAAGGTAACTGATTAATTTCTCCACTTGCACATGACCCCCTTCAATCATGGCAGGCAAGCCATGTTTGTACTGTGGATCCAGCATGGTAGCAAGAGCAAACTCATTAGACTGCATAATGCCACAGATATGTGTCTTGCTGTCCAGTATATGGAGCATGTGACCCATTGCATGAACAGAACTCTGATCATCACTTTCCCCCATCAGGTGACGGACATTTACCAGTGTCTGCCTCAGCACATGTATCAGGGGTATTGACTGACTTATGCAGGCAGTGCCCCCACTCACAGCCTGTGTTGCATGCTCAAATGGGCACAGAATGTGTATTATGCCATCCATTTGTTGCCACTGCTCCGTTGTTAGGGTGTTGGACACTCCAGCACTATCTCTGGTGGTGTGCACCAGTAGGTAATCTGAAACTGCCTTATACTGCTCATAAAGCCAGTCCAGCATGTACAGCATGGAGTTCCACCTGGTAACAACATCAAGCTGCATACGATGCTGAGGCAGATGGTTAGTGTGCTGCAGCTCACGCAGATGGTTACGGGCATTTGCAGAACAGACAAAGTGAACACAGAAGCATCTGGCGACAGACAAAGTTTCTTTTATTTCATCCTGGTTCCGAAACTGCTGCACAGTTAGATTAAGGCACTGCACCAGACAGGGAACTCTGAAAAAAACACTGTCACTAATGCACTTAACAACACTGGAGCTATTGCCACTGGCAATAAACCCCACTGTGAGTGACTGTGCATTGATCCACTCATCAATGTTATTTAGCAGCACATTCAGCATTTTCTCAGCAGTGTGAGACCCTGTAACACTTTGCATAGTTATGGTTGCATTCTGTCAAATACCAGGTGCATTGCTACCACCACAGTTTTGCTTTATGCTGCTTTTGCCAGGGCCCAAATCAACAACCACCCCAGGTATCTGTGCCCATTGTGCTGTTATGCACAGATATGAGCTGCCCGCTGTCTGCCCATTTGTCCACATATCCATGCTAAGATGGAGATATTTTGAGGAAGAATGCTTCATGGCATGTAGGATGGACTGTGAAACTCTGGTTTAGAGTTTGGGCATGGCACATTTGGAGAAATACTTTCACGATGGCACTTACCATTTGGGACAAGCATGGGCCATCAAACAGTGGAATTCTGCATTCTCCACAAAGGAGAAAGGCAACAGGTCAATGGTGAGCATTTCAGCTGTGGCTGCGTTTGTCTCACATGCAGCAGCATGATTGGGGAGTACTTTCGCCTGCAGCTCCTTGGAAAGGCACGGGACAAGCGCAGCCAATTGGAACATGGGCACTTCCAGCAAACCCACTCTGATTGGCCAGGACTTTTCCGTGCTTCTGCCACCTGGCACTTTTTACAAATATATTTTAGATAGAACTAAGCACATTTCAAGTGTCTAATAGAGGTTTTTTTTTTAAGTGGCTAGTTTTCCATTAGCAGGTTATACAGACCTGCCACTAGAGGGATTCTTGGTCTCTCATTAAAAAAAAAAAAGTATACCCTCTGAAAGACACAGTCCCTGGCTGCCTGGCCTTCCTGGCTGTATCCTCACTTCCCAATGATCCAGCTACTTTTCTTCCGCCCCCTTCTCCTAGCCCCGCTAGCCTGTCTTAACCCCCTTCCTCCACCTATCCTGAATCCTATCTTAATCATGCGCCTCCACCTTCCTCTACCCCCCTATTCTATTTCTTCTTGCCTGTCTTCCTCCCCTACTGCATGCCCCAAAAGCCTGCTTTCCCTCCCTTCCCCACAGCTTCCACATTCCTACATCCTTCCTCCACTTAGGCACCCTGCACACTGGTCACTGCCCCTTGCCCAGGGTCCATCCTACCGCCATGAAACTGTCCTACATCTATACTGGTCCTAGCTCTCCACTCTGATCCCCCTGTCTACTCTTACCCTCATCCACTATCGTCGATGCTCGGCAATTTTCCAACATGCTAGCAAGCGAAAGCATTCCCTTAAAGAAATACACCACAGCTCCTTGAGGCTAGTCCTCCTCCTCCTAATGCTGTCAGGCAACATGCACCCAAACCCTGGCCCATTCTGCTTTAAAGCCATTAATCTGAGCAAGCCTTTGCGTGCCCTCTCATTCATATCAATCAACATCTGCAGCCTCCTTCCTAAAATGGATGCCCTACAGGCCTTCACCAGCCAACACAGCCCTGACATCCTGGCGGTTGTCGAAACCTGGCTCACTCCAGCAGTACTGGACCATGCAATCATCCTTTCTGGCTACAACGTCTTCAGGCTGGATCGCCTCTCCAAAAGAGGTGGTGGCTGCACTCTCTACCTTAAAGACTCCATACAGGAGTACTACATCATTACCTCACTCCAACCCACAACTGCTCCGATACTGCCAGTGAGAATCCTCCTCAGATCCTAAAACAAAACCCTCACTGTTGCCACCATCTATATCCCTCCCAAAGAACAGGAAACTTGTCTAACAGCTGTTCTTGACTTTGTAAAGTCACTCCCACTGGACACTGAATCCATCCTCCAAGGCGACTTCAGCATCAACTGGCCTGCGGCTGATGCTGGTGCACACAGGGGTACCGTTGCTGCGGCGAACCTCACACAAATGATTGAATCAGCAACCAGGAAAAATTACAGGACTGGCACCAGCACACTCTTGGACTAGATCCTTACCAGTCACCCATCGAGGATACCTAACACTAATGTCCTCCCTGACTCTCTCAGCGACCACTCCCCTGTTAGCTGCACCTGGTCAAATAAATTCATCAAACAACCACCAAAAACTATCACCAGCAGGGGTTCTACCCAGTGGTCACCTTCCTCAACTCAAATCCCACCTCCTCCATCAAGACTGGTCCTCTATCTTCAATGCAACCAACGTAAACAGTGCCCTTGACCACTTCATAAACATCTTCACTGTGGCCTGTGACATGTATGCTCCTATTAAGAAATGCAAAGTCAAATCACTCAGTAACCCTTGGCTCACAAGTGACCTCTTCAGGATGCTAAAAACAAGAGACCCACTATTGGAGCTGGCCAGAAACTCTGGAAGGCAAAACGACATCCAAAACTACAAACGTGCCCGTAATGACTGCACCAAAACCATCCAGCAAATGAAGTCCGCCTACTATAAGCAAGCCCTCACAAACTCCTGGGACAATTGTCAGGAATTCTAGAAGAACATAAAGGAACTCACCGGGAATCCACCCAAAACCCCCCATCAATACTCAACATCAACGGAACCAGAACCCTCAACCCAAAAACCATTGCAGATTCCTTTAACAAAGCCCTTACCGACCTCAGTGCTGTCCTACCCCTGGACTACTTCAAGGATGGTGAAGCCTCTCTGCCCGCAATGAACACTACTCCCACCAGCTCCCCCCGCTTCTACTTCAAAACAGTCAAGGCTCACCAAGTATGCAAAATGTAACCAAAGCCCTTGGTAAATCAAGATTCAGTAATGACTCCCTCGATCTCAAAATCCTGCCTCTCACACTTGATGAAGTGCTTAGTCATCTGACCAGAATTTTCAAACTCTCCCTCAGCCTTAGCCAGTTCCCGGACAGATGGAAATCTGCCACTGTCACCCCAATCCATAAAAGTGGTGACAAAACTGCCCACGATAACTACAGACCTATCTCCCTACTACCCCCACTCTCCAAGGCACTAGAACGCATCGTCTCGGACCAGCTCACACAATACCTGGATACGTACAACATCCTGTGCAAGCAACAACACGGGTTCCACAAAGATCACAGCACTTCCACAGCCATACTTGAATTCACCAGCTCAATCCACAACGCACTTGACTCCAGTGAACTACTAGGCTCAATCTGCATTGACTTAACTAAAGCCTTCGACACCATCAATCACCACCTCCTGCTTGTCCAGCTTCAGAACACTGGGCTGTCAACCAACTCCATTGGCTGGTTTAAGAGCTACCTTGAAGAACTGTCCCAAACAGTAAGAATCGCTGATACACTCTCGGACCCTAGACCGGTCAGCTTGGGAGTCCCCCAGGGCTCCATTCTGGGACCCCTCCTCTACAGCCTATTCTTAAACTCAATACTGAACAGCTGCCCAGAACAAATAATTCTCTAACGCTGATGATGCTGTGATTCTCACCTAGGACCCTGATCCAATCCAATTACAAATTAAACTTCAGCAGGCCTTCTCCTCCATCGAATCCTGGTTTCTAAATCATAAACTGCTTCTCAATCAGAAAAAAAACAAGTCTATGGTCTTCTGCAGCCCCACAACAAAAACAAACAACTCCACCTCTCCATTGCAACCAAACAAGGAGCCATCCTAGAGCAAACACAATTGTTCAAGTACCTCGGCATTACCCTTGATCCCCACCTGTCATACGCTGTTCATAGTAGCAATGTTGCAAAGTCTGCCAATGTAAGGTTAGCCATATTATTCCGGCACAGGAAACACCTAACCCCAGAAGCACTGGCAGTGGCCGTCCAAAGCTCCATCGTCAGCATCATAGACTATGGTCCTATCATATATGGGTCTGCAACTACCTCTGCTCTCAAACATATCACAACCTCCCTGAATAAGGTCTGTCGTCTCATCACTGGCTCACATCGCTGTACCCACACATGTGACCTTTATTCCCAATCTGGATGGCTTCAACTGGACAAATGCATAAAATACCAAACCTGCATCACGGCAAAGAAAATTATAATGGGTCTGGCCCCACCTGGTGTCTGTGCCCTCCATAAGCCTAGACATAGGAACGTCACTACAAGGAGATCCAATTCCCATCTACTACATATCCCACGATGTCGCATGACCCAAGGACAAAGATCATTCGCCTATCGGGCATCCAACTGGCTTAACTTTCTTGGCAGCAACATAGCAACTGCTCCAACACTCAACCTCTTCAAGTCCAAGCTGCGCCTCTCACTCCTTGTATCCTGTGATTACCCATCTTAACATTTCCACCGTTCCAGCTGCAAATGCCCCAGCACCCAACACTTACAATCAGTCTTTGCACCCCTAGCACCTTACCTGTCATATTCCCTCGACAAGGCCCCCTGGCTGCACTGTCTCCCACCTTTGCCCACCTCCCCTCTGTATATCCACTCCCGGCCCCACCCCAACCACCTCCCGTACTCCCCCTTCCCCTGCCTCCTTCCCCTCGATCTCCTACCCTCACATCCCCACCACCCCCATTCCCTTGTCTTGCTCATAGCTCAAGTCTTTATACTGGTTATTACATGTCTGTAAGTCAATGACTATATGTTTGTAATTAAAAATGATGACTGTTGCACACGCTGACAAGGAACCTTTGTAAATGAGCCTCGGCTCAAAGGTATTGTAATCCTAAATTGAAATAAATAAATAAATAAATAAAAATATGCACCAACTCTAGCTGCACAGACCTCCAATACACAGTCTTCTCTCCCACAGCGGGGATTAAAGTCACTGCCTGAGGTTAGGCAGAGACCTAGGAGTGGCCCACATCACTCACCATCTAAATCCTCAGCAGCACCACCCACAAAGGTCTCCAGAGAATATCTTTCTCCCATATTGCATCTGACCACTACTGGTTCTCAGGACATGGACACTGAACAACCGACAGACTGGGCTTATCTACCGGAGACATCCCTAGTTGGATTGGTGGACACCCATTCTCCTGTGCATCCAGGCCTTATCAGTTACACAGCTGCTGTCACGAAGACACCCTTGGATCCTGGATGTACCCCTTGGGAACCCCCCGAGATTGTCGAAGGTCGTATCACTGGAACTGTTGGAACTTGACTGAAAGCCTAACCTTACAATTATATTTTTGTTATAGGATGGGGCCGTGGTTATTATCCCCTCCTTCTTTCTTTTACTCCAGGGAATGGGGTGACTCTAGGTATGTTGTAGTTAGTTATGACCCTGTGATCCTAAAAGTACCTACTGACCTCCCCGCCTCCTAGCTTGTGGAAAAACCATGGCCACACCTATGCTGTAATATGGGCCAATCCACCATCATATATGTAATTTAGCAAGGCATGCATGCAGTGGAACTCCTGGGTGACTTTAGCCCTCACTCGTATTCGATGCCCCCTCTTCTTTCCCCATCCTCTAGACACACCAGATATGGGTGCATTAACTAAGTTCCTGTGCTTTGGCAAATAGGCCTAGTGTAACCCCCCTCTTTGGGCGGTTCTTCAACTTCTGACCAGTTACTGGCAAGTGGGTTTACCCACTTCCCCCCTCCCCCCTTCCTCCATCCTCTTGCCCTCCCCCCCCATGAGGTTCGGGTCTTCTGACCATTGGTTTGGGTGGGTCCAGGATGAGTTAGTTTACTATTTTCATCCACATAAGACCCACCCGAGGTGTGTACTGGAGATAGCACAGCTGAAGGGTTTATATAGATATATACATTTATATATTTCCCTCATTTGCTTTGACCTCCAGTCGCACATTATTACTGTTGTAGTGTCTGTTTTTGACACTTTGGTATAGTATCAATACTGGGCTATTGCCCACTTTGCAATTACCCTACTATGTTTGTATAATAACTGGTTCTTTTTCTGTTCTTTGTTTCTAGAGTTGTTACTGCAACCTTCTCTATAACATAGGATACGCAGTTCAAAGGCCACAGGGGATGCATACACCTCCCTTAGAGCTAATGTGTGCACCTGCAGTCCTATCTGTTCTCAATTTTCTGGTGACCCTGGCACTCGGTACTATCTGCCCTAACCTTTCTACTGGAAACTTTGTAAGTACCTCCTCTTATCTTTTGTGTGATAAGATGCCCACTACCCCAGAAACCCTCCAAGGATACCATTGGATATCCTGGAATGTGAAAGGATTAAACTACCCGATTAAACCCACAAAAGTCTTACAGGATTTAAAATCCTTGTGGGCAGATATCGCCCTTGTTCAGGAAACTCATCTACTACCTAAATGTACTAACTGGTAAAACAAATTCTGGGTGGGAGAAATAATGGCTATCTCCTCCACTGCTAAGTCAAAGGGGGTAGCCATCCTTATCCATCTGGTGTCTCTCTGGGTGGAAAAAGAAGTTAAAAAAGACCCTCATGGCCACTGGTTGGTGGCAAAGTTATCTTCCCCCACAAACACTATTTTGTTGGGTAACTTATATGCCTCCAATACTGAATACACCAAATATTTTCCCGCAATCAGTTAAGCCCTGTTGGACCCACAGTCAGAAGGGCAACCCCTTCCTGTAATCCTAGGTGGAGACTTAAATGCAGTGGGAGATATATTTTTAGACAAATCTTACCCAACCCCGCATGCTAATCCCAAAGCTAGGCATTCCCTCCAGGCTATGATAGAGGAATGGGCCCTCACAGACATATGGGGTAGAGATCATCCCACTGGCAGATATTTCTCCTTTAACTCTGCTCCACATAAATCTCACAATCATACAGACTTCTGGTTTGTCACTGAATTAGCAACTAGATGCCTCTCTGACTCTGATATAGGACCATGCCCCTGTCTCTTTAACGTTCACCCCTGTGGAGCATCGCCCACATGGAACTCAATGGCACTGCAATCCACTTTTATTCCAGGACCCAGATTTTCGCTCCTACATAGTAAAGGTGACTAAAGATTAATTTTCCCTGAATACAGACTGTGGGGCACCACCAGGAACTGTCTGGGAAGCATTTAAAGCAGTATTGAGAGGGCATATCATTGCTTTTTCAGCAGCTTGAGACCACAAATGCAAAGCAACTTTGTCCCAGCTCCAAGCAGAACTAACAACCTTGGAGCATCGCTTCAAATCCACCCCCCGAATGGCCCCGGATGGCGTTTTACATCGGCAAATAGTTGGACTCAAATACCAAATAAATACAATATTACATCAGAAAGCTGAATGGTTTCTCTTGAGTTTGAAACATGCCTTTTGGGCTGGGGGAGAATGAGCTGGGAAATTACTTGCCTTCAGTCTATGTAAGCAGCAAGAAGCTACGTGGATACATGCCCTCCGTAATGCCTCAGGTTCGATAGAAACTAATCCCAAACAGATAAACTCCACGATACAGCAATTTTTGCAATCTCTCTATCAATCTCAATCTGCCAATACTGTCCAAGATCTATGGGATCTTTTCACCAAATTCTGTCAACAGACCCCTTTGCTGACTCTTACCCCTGAACAAGTGACACAGCTGCAGTCACCTGTGTCCTGTGAAGAGCTTCAATCGGCACTCTCACAGATGGTATGAAGAAAAGCCCCCAGTCCTACTGTTATGTCAGTGGAGCTCTACCAGGCCCTTGGCCAGGATATTATTCAACCACTGCAGCGGCATCTACACTCCAGCCATACCTCTGGATCTGTCTCACATACTATGAAGGAGGCAATAATCTCTCTGCTACTGAAAAAATTAACTGATCCCCTGGATTGTGCCAACTTTTGGCTGATATCCCTTCTGTTAATAGACAAAAAAATCCTAGCCAAAGCATTGTCATCCAGACTAACCTCCATTCTACCATTGATAATACATCCCACACAGACAGGCTTCATGTGAGGCAAATCAGGGCTGGAAAACACCAGACTCCTCCTCAACCTTAAGTGGTTCGCCTCTAAAGCCCCCTTCCCCTTAGCAGCTTTAGCAATAGATTTCTCTAAAGCATTTGACTCTATAGAATGGGATTATCTATATGAAGTCCTGGTTAGGAATGGATTTGGTACTTCTTTTATGCAGTGGATACGTACCCTCTGTTGTTCTCTCATGGCCTGTATCCTCACCAATAATGAGATTTCCCCTCCATTTGCCTTGCATTGGGGTACTAGGCAAGGTTGCCCACTATCCTTCTTACTATTTCTTATGGCCCTAGACACCCTGATCAGGATGATCATTGCCTCCTCACAAATCCAGGGCATTGTAGTAGCCAACCAATCCTATCTGGTGGTGGCCTACGCCGATGATCTTCTTCTAGCTCTTTCTAATCCTCAACAAACTTTACCATCCATACTTCAAATTCTGGATGACTTTGGGTTACTTTCAGGGCTAAATATTAACCAGAAAGAAACTACTTTGGCCCCTCTAAATAAGCATTGTACCCAGACCTGCATCCAAGGAAGCAATCTGGCTTGAGCAAATACTGCCTTTAACTATATTGGTGTTTCTATACCAACAACCTGGAATGCACTGGAATCTGCTAATTTTTCTCCACTGTTAACACAGCTAGTGGTAGAAGTAGAGAGATGGCACAAGCTGCAACTCTCCCTACCAGGCAAGATGATAGCAGCTATCCGAATGATCTTGCTCCTTCGGGTCCTGTACTTTCTAAACAATCTTCCCATCCCTCTCTTGCCCAAGCTTTTCAACTCTTTAGAGAAACTGATGGGCAGCTTCCTCTGGGATTCTAAGCCGCCTCAGTTGAATAAACACAAGCTGAGAGTGCACTGGTCCCAAGTAGGACTCAATGCTCCCTGGTTTCTTGGCTATCACTTATCCTGTACAGCTGCATAGGCATCTAAATGGTTTGTTCCCCAATCTGTGGATCCCCCACTATGGGTCCAATTGGAAACTGATCTGGTGGGCACAGTCCCTCTCTATACCTTTCTCACCTCATGGACTAGTCTGCCTCAGTCGCTCCCACCCACTGTATTGTGCACAGCCCACTCATGGAAATGACTCATGGCTAAGTCTCATCTCCCTAAACAATCCTGGAACCCTCCTATACAATACGCCCCTTTATGGTGGAACAATCTTACTCAAATCGATGCGGTATCTATATATTGGCCTTCCTGGCACAAAGCTGGAATTAGGCGTATACAAGACCTCTCTCCCTCAGGCACAAATCCCCTGCTTCCTTTTGCTCAATTGCAAAGGCAATTTTCTCTACCACATAAAGATTTCTGGAGGTACTTGAAAATCCAGAGTGCTCTACAGCATCTTCTTCTTAGATATCAGGGTGCTACCCCATGGACGTGGTTAGCCAGCCCCCCATTACTGATAATCAGTGGAATTCTTATCTTAAAACCATACACAGTACTTACAGTGATACTAACAGTCGCTTTTTGCAGCTAAAAGTCTTATTATTATGGCTCCGCACACCAGTATTTCTTTATGCCCGTGGTCTGCTTGGCCATAACAAATGTTGGTGCTGCTCCCAGATGGAAGCACACATTCTCTATATTCTATGGTCCTGTCCTAATTTGACAACGTTTAGGAAAATGGTTGCATAGAATATTTCCTTAGTGCTTAATGACTCAGTTGTTCTTGCTGATGCAAAATTTGTCATGGAGGATACCACCTTCTTGGGCCAAATACCTAAACCTTTTAAAGACTGGACTTTGGTTGCTTTCTTAGAGGCTAAATGTCTTCTCTTTATGCAATGGTGCCAGTCAGTTATCCCCACTCGTACTACCTGGCATGCAGCTTTGGCTAAACTCTCTATGTTTGAAAGATTGTCTCACCTTCATAAGGGAAATATCCACTCTTACTACCAGAAATGGGAACCTTACCTTCACTCTCCCTTTTGTAAAGTTTCATCACCACCCTCCAACCCTCTTATGTAATGGGCCACTTATAAGTCCCCCACTCAGCCTCTAACTTAAATCATATATGGACTGGGTATCTACTATAAGATGTAAGCATCTGTCTGCGCTAATTACTTTCTTACTTTCTTATTCCTTTGCTATCCTTCCTAGAAAGTACTACCTGTTTAAGATAACTGACTGTAGATATCAAAGATAAGGTGATACTTTGGATTTATTGTATGACATATTGCTCATAAAGGATATATTCTGTCATTAATCTATCTATTTTAAGATGTAATGATATTTAGAGAATGGTTGGCTGTACTGCTCATCTTTTATTGTCAAATACTTATATAAAACCCTCAATGAAATATTATATGATAAAAAAAATGTTCTATTGAATATAGGCAGAGATTCCAGTCTGTCCAAATCACTACAAAAAAAGGTTATGGTGCAAGCTGAGATCAAATATATGTACTAGATTTCTTTAGATTTCTATTCCTAAATAGCATATATTTTTTGCGTAGGAACTAATTTGAGAGTGTGTGTTGGATGGGAAGTGAGGAGGAATGACATAGCAGTACCATTAGGTGTATTGAGGACCCACCCTGTGGTTAGACAAGGACTGGAGAGTAGCCAGATATGTTTTGTCCCCTTACCCACCACTCTTACCAGATCAAATGGACAGGCTGCTGAGAGGCCAGCTGACTCATTCCTTCTCCATCGGGCAGTTCTAAGTAATGCTAGATCAATGAGGAACAAGACCACAACTATAGCAGATCTTGTTTCCTCTATCAAACTGGCCTGCATTACTGAGACCTGGCTAGGGGACAACTCTTGTCCTATTCTGGAGGCGTTGATCCCGGCTGACTTCTTGGTTGTGCACTGCCTGAAGAGGGATCATGGTGGGAGGGGTGGCCATCTGTTTAGATCTGATCTGAATCTGGTGGTGCACCTGGTGGGGGACACTGAGTCATTTGAATGCATGGCCAGCTTCGGGATCTTGGTCCAGGCTACAGAGTTCTCCTTGTGTACTGATCTCTAGGTTGCGAGGGGGAGTTTCTGTAGGAAATTGTGTCCTTTGTCACTGACCTGGTTTTGAGATCACCAAGACAGCACATTCTTGGTGATTTCAATGCCTGGATGGATGGCCAACACTCACAATTTGGTCAGGATCTCCTCCAGATCATGAAAGCTTTGGACCTTGTCCAAGCGATTACTTCTGGGACCTATTAGCATGGTCATGCCTTAGACCTGGTGTTCTCCCTGGGTCATGAGGTGGAAAATCTCAAGATTGGTCTCATTAGTTGGTTGGATCATTGTGCTATCAGGTTCAGTTTCAGGGCACCCTCTTGTAGTCCATCCCCTGTGGAGGTGGTTCAATATTGCTCTTTTACAGGGCTTAGCCCAGAAGGACTTACGGTGATTCTGAATAGCTTGGAAACATTGGCAGCTTGTGCTTGAGGTGTGGAGACAGCAGTAGAAGCCTATAATAGGGTTATCACCGGGGCCTTTGACCTTGTTGTACCGGTTCCATGTTGTAATAGCAATAGCAAAACAGTGAATGCTATTATGGTGGGTGTATATCGAAGAAAAGCAAATTGGCAATATACACTTGCCGGTTACCCAACATCCAGCAACAAAATAAGTATTTTTGTTGGGGGGGGCATGCCCCCCAAACACACACCCTTGTTTGGGGGGCTTTACCACCTGCACCCAACTGATTTAAGATTCTCAGCTCCTGGGGGGTGCTTGTCAGGGAGTGGGCACAGCCTGCGTTTCCAAAAACATTAAGTCCCATGGCCACATGTAGCATCAAAAATTCTACCCTCCTGGTCCCCAGCCCTGAACCCAGTACCTGCTGAGCCAGAGCTAGCTACCCACACCATCACAACACATGGCTAGCTCAGTGGCAGCAGGCACACCAGTCCCCTAAAACCCCTTCTCTATCCCTCCTCTTCCCCTCAGTATCGCTCCCTTCTGGTCACTCTTCCTTATGCTCGCTTTCAGGTAGGGTTGCTAACCTTGCAGGGTGGCCCATGGGGATAGCACTGCCTATGAGTCACTGTTTTAATGGTCACCTATATTCAGTAGCTATCCTCACTGGATAACTGTTGCACTAGCTCATGTTTGTCCCCTGGTGATGCACCTCAGCTTGTCATGATTTGATGATGAGTTGAGGGCATTGAAGGCCAGGGGGCAGAGGTTAGAGCTTTGTTGGAGGAGGTCCAAGGCCCTGGAGAACAAACTAGTTCTGATGTCCCATTATAAGGAATATCAGAAGGTAATCACTCAGAAGAAGGCAGAATTTCTGTCTAGAGTGATTGCTGCTGCCTGGATACAGATCCAACACAGTTACTGGTGGGTGGCGTTAGACATCTGGGCCTGGTGTGTTGGACATCTGTGGCCAGTGGTCACCAAAATTGTTCAGTGTCCTTTAACAGAGTGGTGCTTTCCAGTAGCACTTAAGCATGCACTAATGAAGTCTCTTCTGAAGAAGCCAACTCTGGGCTGGAAGGTCTTGGTGAATTACTGTCCAGTTTTTAATCTTCCCTTGCTGGGAAAGTTATTGAGAAAGTCATTCTGCTGCAACTTGAGGCACTCCTCACAGCCTTTGCCATCTTTGATCCTCTCCAGTCAGGATTTAGGTCCAGATATAGCACTGAAACTGTGCTTGGTCAGGTCCACAATGACCTGCTTAGGGCAAGAGATCGGGGAATCAGTCAATTCTCATCCTCCTAGAGCTTTCATCAGCTTTTGATACTGTGGATGATAGGCTGCTTTTGGATCAGTTTAGGGAGCATGCAGGGCTCACTGGCAAAGTCATCTGCTGGTTTGAGTCCTATCTCTAAGACAGAACCCAGAGGGTAGTGTTAGGAAGATATTCCTTGCACCCAGTGGCTCTGTCTTAAGGCATACCCCATGGCTGCATCCTGTTGCCCATGTAGGTCACAATCTATATGCTGCCCCTGAGTAAGATCACTAGGCAGTAGAGGCTTTGGTTTCATTGCTAAGCAGATGATACCCAGTTCTATATATCTTTTGCACCGGGGGGGTTGGGTGCAGTAGACATGTTTAACAGATGCCTGGCCGTGATCCAAGACTGGATGTCATTGAGCAGGCTGAGGCTTAACCAAGAGAAAACTGAACTTCTACTAACTGAGCTGGGTTGTAGGAGGGGAGTGGTGGCTGCTGGAGGAGAGACCGGATTTTGGCTTGGTCCCTCTGGACTTGCAGCCACCACCAATGTGAAAAATCTGGGAGTCAATCTAGATGAAGGGCTGACAATGGAGGATCAAGTGTCAGCAGTAGTCCGGAATGGCTTTTTTGACCTGCAGAATATCAACCATATTAGGTCCATTATCCCACCTGGTGACCTGGCCCCACTGGTACATGCATTCCTGACCTTGAGAATCAATTATTGTAATGGTGTTTACCTTGGGGTCAATGGCGGTATGCTACAACACCTGCAGAATGCAGTGACCCAGCAACTAACAGGCCTTTCAAGATCATGCCACATTTCACTGGCGCTATATGATCTGCACTTGCTGCTGGTCAAATGGCATATTTCTTTTATATTGAACCTTTTGATCTATAAGGCTCTACATGGACTGAGTCTGGGCTACCTGGCTGAACTCCTGCATCCTTATATGCTCCCTTGCCCACTCCACTTCACTGAGGAGGGCCTGCTGGTAGTGGTGAGGTTGAAACTGAAAATGTCAGGAGACTGGGCATTTGAAGTGGTGGGCCTGATCCTCTGGAACTCCCTACCTGGTGCTTTGAGGGGGGGAACCCTCAGTGGAAGCCCTTAAAAGGGGCCTGAAAACTTATTTGTTTCAGCAGGCTTTTGAGGTAGATTTGTAACATCTATAATGCCTTTTATTTATTTATTAAGTGTCTAAGTTATTCATTTTATGTTTATGTGTTTTATGCATTACTAAGTTGTATATCTAATTATAGTTAGGCCCTATTTTATGTAATGGTGCCCTGATCCTCTGGGAAAGGGTGCCAGATATAAATAAATAAATAAACAAACAAACAAACAAACAAGCAAACTACTGCTACTATGAGAAGAGATGGGTTAGGTTGGCGGTATAGCCTAGAGGTTAAAGGAATGAGGTGTGAACGAGCTTGATACATCCAGCAGACCAGACCTGAGTTTGATTCTCACAACCTCCACTTGCTTACCGTGTGACTCTAAGAAAGTCACTTAACTACCCAATGCTCCCAGGTCGCCCCTGAACACAGGCACTTGTGCCTAGTGGGCCTTACCTGGTTACCAAAGACTAAAACATAATAAATAAATAAAGGTTGCAGAGTGAGAGGCATAATCATTGTTTTAGACAAATTTCCACTAAAACCAGATATTGTACTATAGGAGTCTTTCAATTTTAACAGCTAAGATAATGATATCAATAGATCATGTAAGTAATAGAATATCTGCATCTAAATGAAACTATGTTTGGATGGAGCTATAGTTATTACCTGTATCTCAGTGCAGCTGCACATTGTTTCATCCAGAGGCACAATTAAGAGGGCAAACAATACTGATGAGATAGGGCAAACCTGCCTCCTGCTTCTAAAAGAGTCAGTCTTAATTGAGATATTTGAGTTAGTTTGAATGCAGACAGCTGGTTTTGAATAAATTAATTCTAGCCATGACAGGAATTGAGAGCCTACTCCAATTGTTTTAATGTAAATTTTAAGAAATCCTGTCAGACATGATGCCTTTTCGGCATCTAATGAAATGATAGCTGAACTCTGTGAAGTAGTTTTTGCTGTTAGGTTCATTGTTCTGCTGGTGTTATTTACAGTACAAGTACTCATCATAATCAATCTTGATTTATGATTTTATGTATATGTAACTAGTGGTGACCTAGATATAAATATGGAAGTTTTGCTAAGATTTTATAATCACAATTTAAATGCCATAGAGACCTGTAAGTGCTGCATGCAGACTGCTCAACATTTATCCATCTTTGAGACCCTGGCCAATATACAGTATTTATATTAAATGAGGTTAGCACCACTCCTTCCTTAGAGAATTGTAGAAAAGTCACTTCAGAATAGAGCATAGCATATCAAGATATTCATTACAGAACTCAGATCAGGTATGTCAGATGCCAGTGATTTGTCAGATGTTAATTGCATTTTAACCCTCTTGAGAGGTAAGTCATAATAATCTCAATATATAAACTTATTTGTTCAGAGGTAAAATGTACATACTTAAAACAAAGGCTATTGGTTAGTATAAAGATGCAAATGTTTTGTTTTCCTGTAAGTTCAAGAAATGAAATACAAAGTTTATATAAAAAAGAATTCTCTCCTAAAAAAATCTGTAAGCTGTGTTAGAATGCTTTGTTTAATGTTAACTGTTTTCACATGGTGAATTCCATTTTGTATTGGTAAAAGGAATTTGCGAAGAACTTTGTGTAATTAATGTCTTGACGCACCAAGTGATGTAATGTCTGATATTATCATGTGTTGACTATAAAAGAACTTATTTCATTTTGAGAAACCTGCCACCTGACAAAGCCTTATTTGCAGGTGAAGCACTGGGGTGTTAAGCTTCTGTCTTCGGCTTGACTTGGGCTGATATATGCTTAAAAATACTTGAATTAAAAAGTTGAAAATTGACTTTAGTTGTCTGGCCTGTCTCATTGAAATCTATGTATTCATGGAAATTAACTACATCTGAGCTTGTACCCAGTAACTCTTCACACTGGAGTGCAGAAACCACCCTGGATTTGAGAGGTAATCCAGAAGGCATTCCCAAGATGTTTCTTTGCCAAGTTTCCCCAGAGAATTGTGTTAAATTAATGTTAAAAAATGTTTAATTTTCTCAGGACCGGGACTGTATTCTGGAATACACAGTTTTCATAAAATTGTGTAAATACTTTATTAATCCTCTTTGGATATGTTACCATGATGTCTTGGTCATAATTAATCCAGCTTATTACCTTTTTTTTTTGGAGGGGGGATTTTGGTTGGTTGGTTGTTTTGTTTGCATTGTAGTCAGAAAGCAAGTAATCTCTTCTGTTTGTCAGTATAAAAGTAACAAAATTACCTCAATCTAAACATGGCCCTTTGTGCCTGCTGTTTAGAGGCCTGTTTGTACTTACCTTTGGTTGCAATAATTTTTCAAAAGTGCAAGATGGAACTTGGATTAATATGCTTAGCTTGTGCTACACAGAACAATTTATTCAAATTATTAAAGCAGCAATGCAAAAGAAAAGTTTCAGGTGTAGCTTCAATTAATAAAAATATAAGTATGCCTGTTAGAGCTACTGTTCTTTGTACCTCCTATGTTGTGCACCATGATTTTTTTTTTCTTCTCACATTTTAACCCATGCCAGGTCTACAATGTTATTTCTAAGCCAAATGTGCAGGCCATCATTTTTCTTAAAAACAAATACAATTCAATAAAGACTATAATTTTGGGGGGAATAAAAAATTT
The DNA here is from genome assembly GCA_016271365.2 of Neoceratodus forsteri. Lineage (NCBI taxonomy): Eukaryota > Metazoa > Chordata > Ceratodontiformes > Ceratodontidae > Neoceratodus > Neoceratodus forsteri. The sequence continues at coordinate 107,720,728 of CM057456.1, read as the reverse complement.
TACCAGCAAAAAAAAATTATAGGATGCTTGGAATCTTTTATTGTGAAAAAAGGGTTGGGTCAAATGTTTGCCCTGCTTCTTGAGGTTTTTGATATAGTGTGTGTATTTGAATTTTAACAAGAGATTATCTCATTAAAACAGGCATTTAGAATGTCCCTTAATTGTATTTACAGTGGTATGAGATTGGTAGTCATAGTAGTTTGTATGCAAAAGCCAATTTCCCTTTTGAGCATTATACTGGAATGCACGTCTCTCAGGAACATCCATCATCACCACAATCAGGGCATCCAACATGCATATTTTAACATTTATGTGTAGCTCATCTGAACTGATAGAAAAATAGAAGGGGGCTTGAGACAGTCTTAATCCCTTCACATGATATGTCTATGATTCTATACAAAATACTCCCCAATATAAGAGAAAAATGAATCCTAAAGTAAGTATTGTGAATTTGGGAATGCGGATATGGATCAATCAAACTGGGATTTAAAAAAAAAACTTTATGATTGATACTGTTTTGTTTTTCTTTTCTGAAGTATCTATTTGCCTATCCAGTTCTTCTAATGTCAGGTTTAAATTTCCAGCAATTAATTAGAGTATTGGGAATTGAAAAATATTCAAAAATAAATTAGAGAAAAACTGCAGATCTTTCTTATTTGTGGCATATAATTCTGCAACTGTGTATAAAAAAGTACTTTGTTAAATTTTTGCTATTATATATTGGACATACATATTTATAAAGCCACCCTGTAGTTCACCTCAAAAACTATTTTTTTTGATAATAATTCCTACTCCACAGTAGTTGACCTTGTAGTGGGTGTGAAGTGCCCATTCCCCAGACAAATTCTTGAAATTAATTTAATCATTTTCCAGAAAACAAATTTATTGTAGGATGCAGCCATTGCACGTTCATTGTCAGAGTATTAATTATTTTTCTAATTTTAATCCTGTCTCTTACTCCCCTTACATTTTCTATGTCTGCGCCACACATGCTTGAAGCCACCCACTGATTTCACTTCCATGACTGCTGCTGGAAGTCTCTTCCAGGCAGCTACCATCTTTTCAATGAAGAAATATTTCCACACATTTCCCTTAAACTCCACCCCAGCTTCATTGTATGCCCCTGCTACTGGTGCTCTTTCTTATTTGAAAGACATGACTCCTGCACCCTCTTCACCATATTAAGTTACTTGTAGGTCTCTATTATGTCACCTCTTGCTTTCCTCTCTTCCAGAGAGCAAATGCTATGACCACTCATTCTCTCCTTACAGGGCTTCTCTTGCTGTCCCACTGTCATTTTAGTTGTTTTCCATGTCTATGTCTTTTCTGAGGGGGGTCCTCCAAAACTGGACACAGTTGTTCCGGTGGGGTCTCACCAGTGAATGATACAGTTGCACCACTCATTCCTTCTTCCAGCTTGAGATACCTCTCCCTATGCATCCCAGTATCCCACTAGCTCTACTCACTGCTTTGTCGCACTACCCTGCTACTTGGAGGACATCAGATATAATAACCCCAAGGTCCCATTCCTGTTAAGTGACTGTCAGTATTGCACCACCCTATAGCATCTGTTCCAATGTGCCATAAAAGCACACAGACTTAACCTCTGTCAATGCCCTGATGGGCTGCTACCTTTGTATAGCTCCTAGTGTCTATGTTATGCTTTGTATTATTTGACCTGTTGAATGACAAATGTTGTTCACTCTGTATTGCCAAAAAAGGTAATTATGTTACTCATTCTGTTTTGTTGTGTCACTGAATCAATACTGCCCAGACTTTGTTAATCAGTTTTTAATACTGTCTTTAACATGGTGTAAACAAATTTTTATTCTGATGAGAAAACTTTGGAAATGATCATTTCTGCTCAAAGGTGTATTTCCAAACTTTGAAAAAAAAATACTCAGTGCCTGGGTTCCTATGCTCTAAATGCATGATTTTGTACTTTTTGTCATTGAACTCCATGTGCCATGCCCTTGACCTCTTCTCAGGTTTTCCAAGATTCCTGTGCATTCTCTCCACCCCCTTTTGAGTGTCCACCCTGTTGCAGATTTTGGTAGCATCTGCAGAAAAAGCATACCTTCCCTTCCAGTTCCTCAGGAATGTCACTTAAGCCCTGGGGCACCCTTCTTGTCATGCTTCCATCATCCAAGTGAATGTCATTTATCCCACCCTCTGTTTACTATCCATTTACCGGTGACTAACCCAATTCACCACTCTGGATCCCAACCCATGGCTGCTCCATTTCATTATCAGCATCCTGTGAAGCACAGTGTCAAAGACTTACTGAAATCCAAATAGGACATGCCCACTGTCCTCCCTGATCTATTTTCTGTAGTGACCCTGTCAAAGAAATCTGTCATTCAGTTAGCATGACCTCTCCCCCAATGAATCCATGCTGTCTGTGATCTGGCAGCCCATTGTATTCAAGATACTCTACCAATCTTTCCTTCAGCAGATTTCATTTAAGATACCCACCGCTGAAGTAAGACTCACCAGCCTATAGTTGCTAGCCTCCTCCATTTTGCCATTCTCATGAAGTGGGACATTGTCAGCTCTTCTCCGTTCCCCCAAAACCACACCTGTTTCCATTGATCTGTTGAAAAAGGCTATTAGTGAGGCAGCAAGCACCTCACTAAGTTCTTTTGAAACCCTTATGTGTATTCAGTCCTGTCCCTGTGTTGTGTCCACCTTCAGAGCTGCATGTCTCTTCTGGACTCTCCTTTAAAAATGGACTTTGTGTCTACCCCCAGTTCCTGTTGCTCCCTGTTAAACTATCTATCCTATCTACTGTGAGGACTAAGCAGAAGTGCCTGTTTAGGATATCAGCTTGTTCTTGGCAGTCTTCCACTCAGTCTCCCCCCTTGCATTTCTAGCACTCACTGTTCCTCCCCTTGCTTTCCTTGTCTCACTTATGTATCTGAAGAAAGCTGCTATTTTTAAGTAACTCTGCTTTACAGCAGTCAGTCTGAGTTCGCTCTCTGTAATGTTCTTTGCCTCTTGCCCTCCCCACCCCCTTCCTACGCCACCTTTAAATGCTCTCACTCTCTGCCTACTACTCATTCACCTTTGCTATTGGCCAATAATGGTAAATATCAATATGTTTCCTCCTATTGCCGCTTGATGCTCAGGCAGCTTTTTGCTAATTTGTATCCTATGATCAACAAGTATACATTGCTTCCAGGCTTCCAATACCTTAGTAAACTGCATCAGTATATGCTGAGTGACTATTTCACAATGAGGGCTCTCCATAATCATCTGTGCCTGTCCCTGTTTATTTTATGTTTTCTGGGGCTAAGCCTTGTTGGCCAGATGTCTCCCATGACATCTGCCATCATGACAGGTCACCAAGACCCTACACCATAAACTTGGAACCTTGTACTGACTCAAGGACCAGCTTATCCCTGAAGCCAGGCTTTCCATTGCCACAAGTGTTCTGCTTCTTACCCTGACCTATGCAGCACCGATTGTACAGGGCATGGCTAAATAAGAGGTCTGCAGGATGCAAATCCTGTACAACAAGGTAGCTCAGTTTGCTACCCAGGACCACTCATGATGTCACCACTGTGATACACTGACCCAGCTATGGTGGCCCTCACCGACCACTCACCTACAATACCCGTTGCTTATCCAGGCCTTCAAGCTACTCAAACTGCCCGCTCCACCCAGCATAGTTGGAACCATAGCAATTAAACATAACCCCAGGAGACTACGGACGTCTTAACGAATGCTACTGAAAGTCCCCAGAGTAAGGACTAATGCTGGTGGCAGATCTTTCTTCTGTCTAGCCCCCAAACTGTGGAACAAGCTCCCTCCTCTGGTACAGGAGGCCTCCTCACTTTAGAACTTCCGCACCAGACTTAAGGCTCATACGATTGACATAAGCACATGCCTCTGCCATGGCTCATAACTTGCCTCCCTCTCCCACAACCCTCCCAAAAGTGAACCAACCCAGGTACCCTCTCAAGATCCAGGACACCTTGGTCCCATTATCCTATGTATAATCTTTTGGTGGAGGTTGCTCTCCTTCTGAAAACTGCATATCAATTGTCATGTATAATACTATGTCATGTAGAAACTAAGTAAAACTGTGTCATGATGATAACCATGTCTGTAATTGCCAAGTAAGTCTATATAATCTTGTAACCAAATGTTTTTCCATTGTATCAAAACATGTATTGTTATCCTGGATCACCCCTGAAAAAAGGACCTTCGGAGATCAGTGGGCCTACCTGGTCACCAAAATTTAATAAATAAATAAATGACAGACTAGGGTTCCTATACCACTTCATCCTGTTTGAATATTTGTCTCCTTGTTGACCAGCTCAAATGTAATTTACAACTTTCCTCCCTGCAGCAAGCCCTTTACCCTTCATGGCATGTAGGAACCATTATAGAATTATATCACTGGGGCACACCTCTCTCCACCTTTATTCACCAATCTTCCTGGCTACTCTCTGCCAAAACACTCTTATATGCAGCCTTAGGTCTGCATGGTGCCAGTCCTTTGGCTCCGTCAGCCTATTCTCATGAACTTCACCTGTGCAAAAGTACTAATCAGTCTAAACTCATTGCACATTCATGTAGGAAGCTTCTTCTATTACTCCTGCTGTGTTCAGGCAATGTTGAGCTTAATCCAGGTCCCCCTGCAGTTTTAACAGCTCCTGCTGACCTACACAGCCTGAAGGGGCTGAGTTTCCTGTATGTCAATGTGTGCAGTCTATTAAAAAAATAACACAAGTACAGGCCTGGGTTTATCATACAGCTCCAGACATGCTGGTAGTCACAGAATCTTGGCTTAGACTAGTAGTTCAGAAGTAAATATTCCTTCCTACACTTTATTTAGAGCTGACAGGCAGACCAAAGGTGGTGGTGTAGCTATATACATCAAGGATAAATTCAGTGTCTCCACTGTAGACTCCACCTCAGTCAAAAACAAATTCAAAAGTCTTTCCTTAAAAATTGAGATTGGAAATGGCACCTCAATTTGTGTAACAGGCTGCTATAGACCTCTGTCTGCTGGTCTACTACTACTGAATCATCTTGGGAACATCATGAGCTCAGCTGCTTCAGAGTATATCATATTAGTGGACTTCAACTTAGACTGGTTCACCAATGTCTCCACTCCTCTAAAAATGTTTTGTGACTCATTTGGACTGTCCCAAGTGATTAACGAGGCTACTCGTCCCAATAAAAATAACCTTATCAAAAGTTTTTTTTTAGATGTTATCTTAATTAGCAAGCCTCACCTAATTTCCTATACTGGTGTCTTCTTCTCCTCGGATATTAGTGACCACTGCCTCATTGCATGTGTAAGGTCATCTCATAAAATCACAGAGATTCCCAAGTTCACTATTAAAAGATGCACTTGTAACTTTAAATCGTGGGGGCATATTTTAGAGCTAAGGGACTCCCTGCGCTGGCAGGACTTTTATTTAACTAAGTCTGTGACTACAGCTTATGAAATTTTTTCTGATATTGTGCTAGGAGCCATAAAAAAATATGCTCCTTTGGTGAAAGTCCGCATCAGGGGAAAAAACTGCTGTTGGTTCATGGAGGACTTGAAGGGTGCCCTGAGGTGCAGGGACAAGCTCTGGAAAACCGCTAGGAAATCAATCCTCCCTAATGATTGGATTCAATTCAGAAGGGCAAGGAACCATTGCACTAAGTTGGTTAGAGAAGCTAAAGCACATTTTTACTGCACACAGCTAGAGCTAGCTTCCAGTTGTTCTTCTAAATTTTGGAATATAATTAAAGGGATTGAAGGCCGTTCTTCTGGAAATCTTATTTCTGCTAACATCTTAGTTGGTGATTCTGTAGTCTCTGATGGACCTTCTATCATTGATTCCTTTAATAATCATTTTGCTACAGCTGGTCTAGCCTTCGACTCTTCCCCCGCTTGCTTGCTCCATCACCAACTTGCTGAGGATACTCATGATAAACACTTTTGCAGCCCATCTTTCTTATTTCAGCCTACAACCCTGAAAGAAGTTGAAGATCTTCTCCTTCAGTTAGATTCCAAAAAAAGTGCTGGAGCTGACCTAATGGACCCCTACCTCTTAAAGGTCGGATATCATGTTCTAGCAGTTCCAATTACACATCTCTTTAATCTATCTTTGTCTCAGGGTGAACTTCCACCCATTTGGAAGTCTGCCCTTGTGGTCCCGTTGTTCAAATCTGGTTATCCCAGGGATCTTAATAATTATAGGCCAATCTCATTACTTCCTATTCTGTCCAAGTTGTTAGAGAAAATAGTGAATGTCTAGCTACTAAATTACCTGGAATTGGAAAACTTGCTTAATCCCCTACAGTCTGTCTTCAGAGCACAGCACAGCACAGCACAGCACAATATCTGCTCTTGCTAAAGTTACCAATGTCTGGCAAACAGAGTTGGACAACAGGAACTTTATCTGTTTAGTGTTCCTGGACCTAAGTAAGGTATTTGACATGGTGCATCACAACCTGGTTCTTTCATCCCTTCGGGATTTGGGCCTAGATGCCCTTTCCTTAAAATGGTTCACAAACTACCTCTCTGGCAGATTTCGGCAAGTTAAGGTTGAGGAAGAAGTCTCTCCTTTAAAACCTCTGACGAGGGGCGTACCTCAAGGTTCCATCCTAGGACCTTTGCTTTTCGCTATCTATATTAATAAAATTGACGATACTATCAATGAAGCTAGAATACATTTATTCGCAGATGACACGGTGATCTATGTCAGCAAATCTTCCCCTGATGCTGCGAAGAAAATCCTTCAAAGTGAATTCAACCTGCTGCAGCTACAATTACTTATCCAGAAGTTTCTTCTTAATGCCAAAAAAACAAAAGCATTCCTCCTCTCACCTCTACTTCATGCATTTAATCCTGAGACTGATGGAACACTTCCACTCATCACTACTATCATTGGGGAGCAGTTGGACTATGTAACTAAATTCAAATACCTAGGAGTTTGGTTAGACAACAAACTTGCATTCAAGGACCATATTGATAAGTTGTCAAAGAAACTTGGGCAGAGACTTGGTCTCTTCTTCAGGATAAACAACCTACTTACTAGAGATGACAAGTTGAAGTTGGTCCAAACCACCTTTCTTTCTTTCTTTCTCTACTTGACTATGCAGATTTCTTACATGGCCAGAGTACTGCTGCTGCCCTTGCAAACCTTGACACACTTTCTCACCGTGCCTTAAGATTTGTTACAGGTCTACCATATTCTACCCATAACTGCTCACTGTATATGGCAGTAGGATGGACATCCCTCAGCTGTAGACGAAAGAGGAATGCTGCATTCTGGACCTACAAAGCGATCATAGGACTGCTGCCCCAGTACATCTCCGCCTTCCTCTCCTTACATACTCTCAGCAAGTATGCCTTGAGATGTGCCTCCTTCATTGCCCTGCATATTTACAAGGCAAAATTGCATTTTGGCAGAGCAGCCATAAGCTATGTACTACCGCAGATATGGAATAATTTGCAAAAGACCCTGAGACTAACCCATCCTATCTCCTTTTCTACCTTCAAATCTCTTTACCTAAGTCATAACAAGGACTCTTGCATCTGCTTTACTTGATGCTGTAATATCTATTATCCTGGCCCGATGTGTCCTGCTTCCACAGTATACTGTGTCTGATAATTATAATTCAGGGCTCCGCCTTTGCCTTCCCCTATCCACTACCCCTGCTCTCACCTCTTTATTCACCTGTCATCCTCCGACCCCCCATCTCTCTCCTTCTCCCACGGAATCCTTTTGGCTGAACCTAGATCCCTTGCTTCTGTAGTGCTTCATATTTTAACACTGTGTGTTTCCTTTCTTGTTCATCTTCCCTTTGTCTGTATGCCAAATGTGCCCTTACTCTGTTGTTATTATCTACTCACAAATTTCTTCTAGAGTAACTTTCTAACCCTTACCCCTACTCTGGACATTTACTTACTGTTAATGTCAGGCACCCTTATCTACTGTTCCCATCAACTGTTATATTTATTCATGTATAATTTCTTATTTACTTGTATGCTGTGTTATCAGTTAAGTTCCTTTTTCCAGATTCCAATTGTACTACATCACTGTATATGCCTCTGATGTTATCCCTGTATATTTTTATCTTTACTGTATTTTATTCCTGCCTGTATATTGTTTATTGTATCTTTCTGACCTGTCTTAACCTGTATACCCCAGGTCCACCTCAAAAACGGTGATCGCCTGGTTAAATAAAGACTTTGAGTGATTTATTGTATCTCTAGTTCTAGAGAAGCTTGAAGATGCTAAGTACATGCATATGGGCAGACTAGGTTGGCCGCAGGCCCTTATCTGCCATCAACATCTACGTATCTATGTACCCCCTCTAGTCTCCCCTTTGGCAATTCCTTCATCTATTCACACCTTTGCTCCTGTCATCACCTTCGCTGCTTCCCTTTGCATTACCAGCTATGTCTCCCTGTCTCTATGCATCTTTATTTCCTTATAACACCTGAATGTGATTCCTTTTTTTTTCACCACCTTAATCATCTCCTTACAGATCCATGACAGTCTGTTTTTTTGTGTTTTTTTGTCTGCTTTCACTCATTTCCTTCACACAGAGACTGGGTTGCTTTAGTTATACACTCAATTATTTTACTCCACTGTGCTTCCACCCTTCCTGCCAATACCAGCTTCAAATCAGTTTCTGAGGTGGTCTCCCATTTGTTTGACATCCACTCTCCTAAAGCCCAGGACCCTCATCCTCATGTGGTTTGCCTCTGTTCCCATAATAATGTTAAACCACACTGAACTGTGATCCTCGATACCCAAGGAACAGACCACTGTGACATCTGCAACACTTTCCCTGTGTTTTAGGCACCAGGTCCAGCACTCCTCTGTCCCTATAGGGTTCTTTGACTAGTTGCTTCAGAAAAGACCATATTAGGGAGTCAAGGAATGCCCTACTTATTGCTGAAGCTGCAGCTGGAAGACTCTGCTCCATATCTGGCAGATTGAAGTCTCCAACTAGCTCTACTTCCCCCTTTTTCATAATTCTGATGATGGCTTCCCCAAGTGTCCTATCCACTATCTGTGCTGGAGGTCTGTACAACACCAACTCAGTATGGATAGCAGCCCTGGAGCACATCTCCAGTGGGACCCACAGCACCTTGAGCCCTTCCTTCCTTTGTGTCATGGTGCCCCTGCACCTTCATGGCCTTGATTCTTTATTCTTTATTCATTACAAATTGGGTTTACAACCTTTGAGTCAGATACTCTTTTACAAAGGCACCTCATTGCAGGGAGGGCAGACATCAAGACAGTTATCACAGGGCAGATTAAAACAGAGGATAACATTACAGGTGCAGTAAAAGGAACATTTAACACAGATACACTTAGGTTACATAATATAGTAATTTGTATGTTACTTAGGTTACACGATGTTACAAAATTGTGAGTTACAATCATGGATATAGTAGGTCCTCAGAGAAGACAGCAGATTACATCCCTATTTGGACCTGGTAGGGAAGGAGTGGGTCTGGGGAGGGTGAGGCTGTCCAGTGGATGTTGTCAAGCCAGGGGGCAAGGCAGGCGGGTACCACAGGTTACAACAGGGGGTTAGTTGCACCTACAACAGTGGGTATTAAAGATATGGTTCTGAAGGGCTGTTTTGAGGGAGCCAATTTTTGGCAGTTTGTAGATGCAGCTAGGGAGGGGGATGAACCAGGTGGGGGCTCGGTAGAGGAAGGATCTCTGGGCAAGAGAGGCCTTGGTTCTGGGCACCTGGAAGGTGGACTTGACAGATCTATGGGTGGTGATGGACGATGATGACTGCTGTAGGGAGGTGAAGACCCCTGGGTGGAGAATCCTAGCTGTGATTTCTTAGGGAGAAGGCAGGTCTGGTAGAGCAGATGCTCCTCAAAGTTGAGCAGATTGGTGGTAGTATAGAGAAGGCAGGTGTGAGTGTGGCTGGGGGCACTGGTCTGGAGCCTACAGGCCTTATTGATGGAGAGCTGGATCTTGGAGAGGGCAGTGTTGTCAGCTGTGGTATAGGTGGGCAAGCCATAGTCCATGAGAGGCAAGATGGAGGAGATGATGGCCAGCCTGAGGGCAACCTGAGGCAGACAGCCCCTGTGCCAGTATAGCAGGCCAATCCAAGAGTTTATGGTAGCTGACAGGCCATTAATGTGGGTGTGGAAGGAGAGGGCAGCATCAAACGTGATGCCTAGATACTTGTATGTGGTCACTTGTTCTAGTGGGTGCAGAGTGCTGGGAATAATCAAGAGGGGGTAGTTTTAGCTTTATTTTGGTGGTGGGAGAAGAGCACTGATTTAGTTTTCTTTAGGTTAATGACCAGTCTGCGATCGCTGAACCACCTATCGGCTTGGTTGTAAGTTTACTGGAGGGATAATTGGAGAGGGGTGGGATTGGGATGTGAGGCAACAAGGACTGCATTGTCTGGCTGGGGAGGGTGTTGAGGTAGAGACTAAAAAGTACTGGTCCCAGGATGGAGCCTTGAGGAACCCCTTAGCGAATGGGAAAAGTGTTGGAGAGGGAGCCACTGATCTTGACATGCTGGAATCTAGCAGAGAGGTAGCTAGAGAACCAGGAAATGGGACCACCAGAGAAGCCAAGTTGGTGGAGAGAGTCGAGCAGAAGGGGGATGACAGACAGTGTCAAAGGCCCTGGAGTGGTCAATGAACACTGCTCCTGCAAGGCTGCCAGAGCCAAGAGCAGCATGCAGGTGTTGGGAGAATTCCAGGAAAGCTGTGGTTGTACTGTGTCCTGGGCAGAAACCATGCTGCTTTGGACACATAATGTTGTACTTGGTTCGGTATTCAGAGAGCTGGATCGACACCACTTTTTCAAGGGCTTTAGAGAGTGGGGGAGGATGGAGATCAGCTGGTAATTGTTGGGGGTGGACCAGTCCCCACTCTTATGTATGGGTGTGATTTCAGCAGTTTTCCAAGCACTTGGGAATGGACCCAGGCATAGAGACCAGTTTAGAAGGTCAGTTGGGGGACTAGGACTTTGTCCAAGACCATACGGAGGATCCTGGAGTCGAGGGGGGTCACTGCTAGGGTTATTGATGCCTAAGGCTTTTAGCAGGTGTGGCCTGGTTTCTTGGGGGGGTAGGGTGTGCAGGTAGAATGGTGGGTGATGCAGGACTGGAGGGAGAGTGGTGGGGATTGGGTCAAAGAAGCTGCTGGGGAGGACCGAGCTTAGGTCAGAGAAGGCAGAGTTAAGGCAATCGGCAATAAGGAGTGGATCTGTGGTGGGGTTTCCATTGATGGAGAGGTGGGATGGTGGGGGGTAGTAGGACTTCCCATTTATCTCTTTCATATTATCCCAGAAGGTCCAGGCTGAACCCCTAGGGGAAGCAAGGGTGGTCTGGTAGTGCTCTGCCTTAGCCCGCCTAATGGCCCAAGTGCACTTATTGCGTTCTGCGTTGTAGGCCTGTCTATCAGATGCCTTTCCAGATTCTACAGCAATGTGCCAGAGATTATCTCTGTTTTTGAGTCTCTGGAGGAGGGGTGGGGTGATCCATGGGGCATTGCATTTTTTGGAGCGGATCCTGGTTAGGAAGGCGAAAAGGTCACAAGCCTCCCTCACATATAAAATAACCTCTTCTCTCCTCCTCCACTCCTGCCCTGTCTCTCCTGAGCATAGAGTAGACCAATACGGCCATGTCTAAGTCATGGTGCTCAGTGCACTGTGACTCTATTTTGGCCATTAACTCCAGACCAGGTTCCACCATGATGGCTTCTAGGTCTGTATTTGTTTCCAAAAACGGGTTGCTTCATAGAGGTATTTCTGTATAACTGGTGTTATTGCCTTACCACATCACTGAAGCTTAAATTCAGAGAATCTTTAATTTTCAGCATTTCTCAAACTCAGCTTACAAAGGATCAGCTTTAACTATCCATTTGATAATTCACATGTTCAACAAGTGACATTTACTATCATTCCTACTTCTACCTCTACACCTCCTTGTAGCACTGGCAAGTCTCCCCAGATTAGGGCGGCAAGCTCAGTTTTACAGAAGAATTGAACATCTTGAATGTCAGGGTTCAGTTCTTTCAAATGCAGCAAACCTTTAGGGGAAGTATGTGGATTTTTGTTTTTATTGGTTTGCCATTTTCCAAATGGTGCAGACCAGGAAAAACAGTCAAACTGCAAATTGCAGTTCAAACCTGAAACAGCTAACTAGGGCACAGTGTGAATCACAGTTTGGAGGCAGAGCTAGATTCAGCTGAATGACATGAGTCATCATCATAGCTAACTCTTGTACTCATCATTGGGCTGTTAGGTAGCAAGGCTGTGATTCTTCCAGTTAGATTAACTAGGAAATTCTCTTCAAAAAGCTAAGAATTAATCTCAAAATAAAATCCCACACTCATCACCACCACCACAAAAATCAAAGCTGCTCTCAGGTCTAGGTGCCTATAATACTTTATTAAAGTGCAAGTGTGGCACATCTTGACATGTTTTGGAAATCTTTTCCTTTATCAAAAGACTTGCTTGTGTTGAGGTGGAGTCTTATATACATAAGAGTGACATCATCAAACCTGTGACTTAATAGTGAAAGAACACACATTGAAAGTGCAATTTAAAAACACTAAAAACATTCACCAAAACAAAATGCAGTAGGAAGAACAATTTAAAAACATTTCACTGTTAAATATAGTATACAGTCCCAGATTGCATGGCAGTCCATTACATAAAATGACATCTGATTAACATGCAAAAAGAAGGGGGTGGGTGTTTTCTCCAATATTCAGTGTTTACGTCTTCAAGTCTGAATCTAGAAAAAGGGACATATAAATAAAAGTTAAGTTATTAATTTCTTAAATGCATATACTTATAAAGAATAATAAGTGGTTATACAAAATCCATATAAACATATTCCTAATATCATAAACAAATATGTTTACTTCTAGGTATGATAAAAGGGAACCGTAACAAGACAGTATATGTGGTTCTGCTTTATTATTACACTGTATTTATGATCAATTATGTGTCAGCAAATATGCTGTGGTATCTTATATACAGTAACTAATTTGGAGACATGTAGTAAAAAACAGAACATCTAAGCAGTATCTCATAAAGACATGCTCATTTCCTTTAGTATTTGATGTACAGAGTAATATCCAATCTATCATTCAGGCCAGATGGTCTGCATGATCCAAGGATGATGATCCAGTACCACTCTAGTTGAAGCACAAGGTTACTGAATTCTCCACCCCTTGGCTTAGGGGTCACCTTTTCAATGGCAATACATATGAATTTGTGTGTACCTAGGTGGGCAGCTTGTTTAATATGCAGAGCTATTGCATATGTGAAATCTTCATTTCTAATAGCCCTGCAGTGTTCTCCCACCCTAGCCTTGAAAACTCTTGCAGTTTTACCTATATAAAAGGCACCACAACTACACTGGGCCATATAAATGACACCACTTGTGTCACAATTAATCAATTGTTGGATCTCAAAAGTTTTACCATGATGTGGATTGCTAAATTATTTGCTGCAAGTTATAGAAGGGCAGTATATGCATTTGTGATATGGAAAGCAGCCCACACAGTTCTTAAACAACCATGTTTGTAACAGAGGCTTTTCTTGTTTGCTATGGACTAATTGGTCCTTGTCTTTTGAAGATTTCCAAAACACGTCCAGACGTGCCACACTGGCACTTTAATAAAGTATTATCAGCTCTTAGACTTGAGAGCAGCTTTGATTTTTGTGGTGGTGGTGATGATGAGTGCAGGATTTTATTTTGAGATTTGTTGTGCAACTTATCCCGGCACCCCAGCCAAGAGCTCACTTCTGCTTTTTTCATTTTGGATCATTTGTTTGTTTGAACTGTGCTGCATAGGTTACAATTAAAAGAACTGGAATGGTTCCATTTGTGTAAAAATACCTGGCATGCATTTTTGTGGTCAATAAGCTGAATGTCTTTTTCTTTGTGTGTGACCAGTGAAGTCAAGAACATAAGACCTATTGGAATATGTCCCTTGAGGCAACGCCTAACCTGGATTTTTCAGGATGACGACCTCTTTTCATTTGTGCATCTCCTCACGGAAGTGGGCAGAGCTAATTCTTTGCTAACCAATACAAGTTATACTATTCCTGGAGGTGGAACAACAGCAAACATATTAGTGGAGGCTTTCAGAACATTGGAGAAACTTCTAACAAAAGTGAGGAAAATTCATTGGAATGTAATTAATTTGGATGTGTACTTACAAGTGAAGCATATCCCGTGGGGCCTCAGGATCTTAAAGAACCCTTCATTTGGGCAAGAGGTGGAACATTTTATTTTTAAGTGGAGAGAGATCCTGGATGAAGTGTCAACCAAATTAATCAAACTCATCATAGAATATGGCAATTAGGTAAGCAAGACCCTTAAAAAAGATATTCAAGAACAGGAGAAGATTGTCTTAGTTTTTAAAGATCATACAGGCTCTGATATCTACAATAAATGCTTGAAAGAAACTTTGGCCGAGTTAGACTTTGACCTTAAAAATAAAAAGCTTACTATATTTAAGAGAGACTATGATGATTACAAATTGGGAAGAGTTTATAATTGGAAAAAGAATAATAGATCACAGAAAGGCATTCTAAGCCCGAGAGAAGGGTCTTATTTAATCTTAGTACAGCTATCAGTGCATTGGAAAGTGCTACTTCAGGAGGAGGATCTTCAGAATCACCAATATCCCCACCTGAAACACTTATAACTAGAAGGAGCACCCAACAGAGTAGATATCAGGGTTTTCAGAACCCACATCAGAGAGGGAGGCAGCGGGGCCGCAAAACAAACAGAGGAAAATGAGGAGGGTGAAGGGTAAACATTGGAGAATGGAAAGGTCAACAGGGGTATTACCAGGGGTACCAACCACAACAGCGCCAGCCAGTATGCAGGGACCAGAGACATTTTCTATAACAAAAGACATACCAACAACCCCACCAACAAGTTCCCCCTCCACAACAGAGACACCAAAAGAGACAACAACAGCCATACAACCACCACCACCCCTCCCCCCCCACACCAGAGGAACTTCAACAGAAAATAATTACCCTTTCAGACAGAATCTTTTCTATAGAAGAAATGAATTCATTGAATAAAGGCCATTCTTTTGCACCTACTTGTGGCATTAACGGGTTTGAAACATTCATTGACTTCAATAAGTTCTGCCGAAATTTAAGTCTTAAATCTTTTTTTTACCAAAAAACAGCAACTGTTGGATACTTCAGTGGACATAGGTTCTAATCCTAACAGTCTCTCCACAATATCTGATAATGTTTCATCTAGTGAGCATTGTACAAGATTTAGAGGGAAATCTACCTTCTATCCTGCACTGCCTGCTGTGATTAATACATTTCAAGAAGTTTGTGAAAAAGAGATGGAAATATTGTTTGGTAATTTACCTAAAATTAAATATAACAACCTTACAAGGGGTGAGAGGGATGCTCTAGACACACTTAAAAAAGATTCTAGCATAGTTATAAAACCTGCTGATAAGGGCGGAGCAATTGTAATTCAGAATCAGTCAGATTACACAGTTGAAGTGAAGAGACAGCTTTATAACACTGACTTATATCAAGCACTTGACTCAGACCCCACTATATCATTCAAATTCATGACAGATGAGTATGTAATTGAGGCATTCCAAAAAGGTTGACTAGACACAAATGTCAAGAAGTTTCTTATGGTGTAACACCTCACTAAAGCAACAATATATATATACACTTCTGAAAGTACACAAACACTTCACTGTCCCCCCACCCCACCCCCAGGAAGACCAATAGTGACTGGGATAGGCTCACTTACTGAGCCATTGTCTCAGTTTGCTGACTACTCTCTGAGATCATCTGTAGAAAATCTGGGTTCCTATATCTGAGACACGGGGGATATCCTACAGGTCCTGCAGGACATTGAAACAGATGATGAATCTTATTTAGTCACTATGGACCTAGAATCCCTATATACAAATATCCCAGATGAAGGGGCACTCGATAGCATTGCCCATTTTCTCAATATTCAGGACTCCGACATGGAACCCCACCACAGAACTTCTGAACAAACTTTCCAAATTTGTTTTAAAATTCAATATCTTCACCTTTTTGGACAGATTTTTTTCTACAGGTAAAGGGGACCACCATGGGGGTGGCATTTGCACTGAATGTGGCACATCTTCATGTTGGGCAGTGGAAAAATGGATTTTTAAGGGACCCAGACAAAAACCCTTTTTTTGACACAAACTGACTTGTATTGTCATTTTATCAACAATATTTTCATGATCTGGAAAGGAACCCTGTTAGAACGAGATGCCTTCCTGATCTACTTACATCATACTAATCCCAATTTACAATTTACATACAGTGCCAGCAAATCTGAGGTTTGCTTCCTTGATCTGCTTATTAAAAAATATCAACAGGGGAATATCACTGCAGATCTTTTTAGGAAACCTTGTGAAAGAAACACATTGCTGTACAACACCAGCTATCATCCTCGTCACGTAGTAAGCAACATACCAAAAGGGCAATTCTTACTGTTAAGACAGAACTGCAGCAGTTTAGACACATAAGATGGACCTGCAAGGCAGGTTCCAAGAAAGATGCTATGCAGCTAGAACCTTACAGGACACATATCTGAAAATTAGAGATATACCCAAGCAGGAGGCCCTGTATAGGCCACAGGACAGAGAGCAAACTGACAAAAGAATCAACTTTGTCACTACATACTGGTACATGCTCTCAAAGTAGCTGAAATCATTCAACAGAACTGGAATATCCTAAAGGGAGATAATTTTATGAGGGAATATCATGATCAGGTTCCCCGTATGTCAAATAGGAGGGCTGCGACTTTAAAGGACCAATTAGTCCACAGCAAACAAGAAAAGCCACTGTTACAAACATGGTTGCCTAGGAAATAGCTATGCTGCTTTCCATGTCACAAATGTATATACTGCCCTTCTGTAACTTGCAACAAAGAATTTAGCAGTCCACATGGCAGTAAAACTTTGAGATACAACAATTGATTACTTGCAACACGTGCTGTCATTTATATGGCCCAGTGTACTGTAGTTGTGGTGCCTTTTATACAGATAAAGCAGAGAGCGTTTTCAAGGCTAGGATGGGAGAACATTGCAGGCTATTAGAAATGAAGACTTCATATATGCAACAGCTCTGCATATTAAACATGATGCCCACCCAGGTACACACAAATTCATGTTTATTGCCATTGAAAAGGTGACCCCTAAACCAAGGGATGGAGAGATCAGGAACCTCATACTTCAATGAGAGGGGTACTAGATCTACACCCTTGGAGTCTGAATTATAGATTGGATATTACTCTATACATCAAATACTAAAAGAAATGAGCAGGTCTTTATGAAATACTATTTAGATGTTCTGTTTTTAACTACATGTCTCTAAATTAGTTACTGTATATAAGATACCACAGTATATTTGCTTACACATCATTTATTATGAATACAGTATGATAATATAGCAGAACCACATATACTGTCTTGTTATGGTTCCCTTTTATCATACTTAGAAGATAACATATTTGTTTATGATATTAGGAATATGTTTATATGGATTTTGTATAACCACTTGTTATTCTTTTTAGATATATGCTTTTAAGAAATTAATAACTTAACCTTTATTTATATGTCCCTTTTTCTGGATTCAAACTTGGAGACGTAAACACTGAATATTGGAGAACCCCGCCTTCTTTTTGCATGTTAACCAGATGCCATTTTACGTAATGGACTGCCTTACAATCTGGGACTGTATACTATATTTAACATTGAAATGTTTTTAAATTGTTCTTCCAACTGCATTTTGTTTTGGTGAATGTTTTTAATGTTTTTAAATTGCACTTTCTCTGTGTGTTCTTTCACTTTTACACAGGTTTGATGATGTCATTCTTACCTATATAAAACATCATCACCTCGACATAAGCATGTCTTTTGATAAAGGAAAAGATTTCCGAAACATATCAAGACATGCCACACTGGCACTTTAATAAAGTATTATCGGTACCTAGACCTGACAGTAGCTTTGATTTTTGTGGTGGTGGTGATGATGAGTGCTGGATTTTATTTTGAGATTTGTTGTGCAACTTATCCTGGCACCCCAGCCAAGAGCGCACTTCTGCTTTTTTAGTTTTTAAAAGCTAAGAATCTTTAAACATTTGACCTACACTTGTAGTGTAACAGCAGGGCTGCTGAAGGGGTATACTTTGGAAAAAAAAAGAAGAAAAAAAGACAGGCTGAGCATGAGTGTTGAAGCAGGCTTCTGGGACCAGTGGCTTGCCTAAGAGAGGACACTGATCTCTGGAGGAGTGTTCTTGTGGCTGGGCACTGGGTAGATGAGGCATGATGTGGCAGTCTACCATTGCCCACTTGTTGCCTAATCTCAGCAGTGCAGCACACATTTGTTTCTTCATTGCAGCACTGGAATTTTAGCAATTTTAGCAGGGCATTACAAATACAAACAGATTTTGACTGAAGTTCCAGGCAGAAGCCTAAGATGCGATTTTTTGGTGGGAGTTACTATACTAATTCTTATGGGGCAGTAATTGTGTGCAAGCTAGCAGCAAGATAGGGCTTGGCCACTGGCAACTGGCACATTGGTGGCATCCCATAAAACAATAATTAAAAAATGTATGTTTTTCTTTTTGTGGCAATAACCAAATCAAAATTCTTAATCTTTATCTCCCCAAGTTGCTGCAGTTCCTTCCTCCTGAGTTCTGAAGCAGCTTTTTGCAGTGTGGTCTGGTCAGTGGGCAGGGCAGCAAGTGTTTGCTTGGGTTCCATATCATAATGGTGACTGTGGAACAGTGATGCATGATAATGGTGCTGAACCCATATCATGACCACATCTGGGCAAGGACTTTTCTTGTGGGGGGGTTGCCCCCCCCTTTTTATATATACTAACTCTCGGGGTGGGCAAAGATGTGGATGGGAGGGAATCAGTGGTCGTCCAGAGTGTCGGCACTGTGTTTCAGGCACTGTTTTCACACTTCGCCATCCTGCAGTAGCCGTCTTCACTGGATACTGTTTGTTTGCTTTCAGCATGCTGGTACCTGGCCATTGGTAGTTGGCAACTTGATGCCATTCCATAAAATAATTTCTCTATAAATTTATGTTTTCTTTTTGTGGCACTTTTCAGTTTGAAACTCTTAGTCTTTGGATTTCTTTAAGTTGCTGTTCATTCCTCCTGAGTTCTGAAGCATCCTGTGTGTGCTGTCCTGAGCTGTGCTGCTGTAGTGTAATCTGGGAATTGGGTAGCAAGTGTATGCCAGCTAGCAGCATGCACCTCCTCTGGTAGTTTTTTTTTTTTACCTTGGAGGTATCCATAAAAAAAAAAAAAAAAAAAAAAAAAAAAACATTCTTCATGATCCCTCAAGTTGTGGAAGTTGTTCCCTCCTCCTCCTTCTGAGTCCTGAAACAGCTTGTGTGTGTATGTCATCCTGAGCTGTGCTGTTTCAGTGTGATCTGTGCAATGGGCAGGGTAGCAAGTGTGTGTCAGCTGGCAATGTGCTGGTGCCCGGCCCCTGGGCAGTTGGCACCTTGATAGCATCCAATAAAACAATAAAACAAATATTTTTTTTCTTTTTGTGGCACTTTTCAAATTAAAACTCTTAATCTTAATGTTCCCCCAAGTTACTGTAGTTCTTTCTTTCTGAGTCCTGAAACAGTTTGTGTGCATGTCATCCTGAGCTGTGCTGTGCAGTGTGATGTGAGCATTGAGCTGGGCAGTAAGCGTGCCAGCAAGCAGCATGCTTATGCCTGGCCCATGGTAGTTCACACCTTGGTGGTGTCCCATACTTTATTAATTTTTATTTTGCTTCCTTTTTGCTGCCTTTTCAATCAGTCAATCAAGCAATCAATCAATCAATCAATCTTATTTTACCATGAAAAAACACCATCCAGAACTCATTTACAATGCGGACCTGGACAAAATGCACATATTCAATAACAACAATGTAGATAGTTTACATAACAGCACAGTTTACAGCAAGGGTAACATCAGAATACAATGTAGGAGGAGTCACCAATGATTGCAATAAATGTACGGAAAATATGTACAGAAAATATATACAATCTATACATGCATAAGCCACACCAAGTATATATACAAGATATATAAGGAGGTTCTCACAGAATACACAGCAATACAGCATACACATAATACACAATATACAGAGCATGAACAGTTTAACATAGGTTTAAAGGATGCAGGTAACAAAGATTAAGAGCATTGTACATTATCTAACACTTGATACTGGCCAGTCAGTTAGATAGATAGGTGTTAAATGTTAATAAGGCTGGGCCATAATTGTATTACAGTTCATTTAAGAGCAATGCTATTCTAGAGATGGGTTGGGAAGATGGCTCAGGGAGGGCTAGGAGGGGAGCATGGGTGGGGAGGGGGGAATAGAGGGGGGATGAAGGTGGGGTTTGAGCCTATACAGAGTTCTGTAGCATGTGCTTGCCATTATGACTTTGGAGCCGTATCAGGTGTGCCTGCAGGATAACAGTGGGGAGGCAGATTATGAGAAGCAGGAGGAAGTATCCTTGAGGGAGTGACTCAGAAGAGTCTTAAAGGTGGGCAACCTGAGTAATTTTGTGAGTTTTAGGGTGCTTTGGATGTTGATCCAAAGGATAGGAAGGACATGGCTTATCAAGGATTTGCCATGATGTGTTCCGATTCTTGGGACCTCAAGCAAGAGGTTGGAGCATCTTTGGAGTGAATAATGACCCTCAGAAAAGGTAAAGAGGTCAGCCACATATTTAGGAAGCTTGCCTATGAGGGCTCTGAAAGTCCAAAGGACAGCATTTTTAGTCTCCTGGTGTTCAATGATTGCCACCCAATAAGGGTGTAGAGGAAACAGTGATGCATATTATATGGGGCATTAGTTATGAATCAGATAGCCCTGTGATATAGTATATCCAGCTAGAGATGTGGCGAAATTAAATTCCGCCTGTGAAGTGAACGCAAAGTGGCTACTTCATGTTATCGTAATGCTACATGAAGTGGCCATTGGAAAGTGTTCACTTCACTTTGTTATTATGACTTCACGGAATGACAACAATACAGGCACTTTAGGCAGCCCCACACACAAATCACATGGCTTTCAGTACTGTAAGTCACATCCTTTAGCCAGGCAGGAAGGAAGTGAGTCATACAAGCAGATGCTTTCATTTTCTTCTTTGCAGAGGTAGAAAGAGGAAGCATTTTGTGTAGGACAGGAGAGTTTGTTATTAGTTTCTTACTTGAGCAAATTCTAAAAACCCAAAAGCTTTTTTAAAAGCTAATTCTTTATTATTTTTTGTACTGTTTTGTCAGTTCTTTTTGGTGACCAGTTTCTTTGTTTTATAAGTTTTGTTTTGTGCATGTGTGTGTGTGTGTGTGTGTGTGTGTGTGTGTGTGTGTGTGTGTGTGTGTGTGTGTGTGTGTGTGTGTGTGTGTGTGTGTGTGTGTGTGTGTGAATCGCCATCGATCGGAGAGGGAAGGAGTGTTTTTTTGTGCTATGGACCAGGGATAGCATGTGGCCCATGGCCAGAGGGGAGTGCATATGTGTGGGGGTCATAGCCATGTGGGGTTGGACTGCTCCAGACTCTTTGGTCCTGCCTCCCCCCTCCGGAAGCAGCAGCACCACCAGTGCCATCGCCACGTCCACCAAGTCCACCACCGCCACCACCACCACCAGTAGGAGCTTTAGGAGCTCCAGCAGCACCACCTCCACAGCAGCAGGTGGAACCCCAGGTGCGTTACCATGCTGCCGGCACTACATCTGCCCCTCCTTTCCCTGGTCCCCCCACAGGTCCTCATTTTGGCAGTTTTTCAACTTTGTTGGGGGGGGATAGCAGCCTTGTGGTGTGTCTGTTTTGTGGTGTGCAGGTGCACCGTGGCCCCCAGGGGACACATCTGGGGACTAGGAGCCAGCACACACATATGCTGAACCACCACAAGGTGGAGTGGCAGGCTGCCACCGAATGGGCCATGCATCCACCTGCTGGCCCTTCTGTGGCAGTGGCAGAGGGTGCTGTTGTTGTGCATCACTGGAGCAGGAGGAGGGCCACAGCAGCAGCTGCTCCACCACTACCTCCACCACTGCCACCAGCACCACCCTCACCACCACCACCACTACCTGGTTTTCCCCCTGCACCAGTGGACCCCACAATGCCTGCAATGCAGGCAGACATAGCACTTTTGTGGGCTGTGGTGGAGGAAAAGAATGAGAGGGTGGGTGCTATCCAGCAGCAGGTGGAGCAGATGGTGCAATACCAGCTACAGATTGTGTTGATACTCCATCTGCAGCTGGAACATTAGGGGATCCCACATTAGTTTTTTCATTCAGCACCCCCCCACTGCTGTAGTGTTTTGTCTTTTGTTTATGTTTAATAACAGACAGAGGGAAGACCACAGTATTAGTTTAAAGGGAAGCAGGCAGCAACAGGAGGTCCTGCCCCCTGCATGGCTTACCCTCCGTTTAAGCCTTTTAAGTATGTTGTAGTATTTTTCTCGCGCTACAACATACTTTATTTTAATAAAGAAAAGTCAGCAATCCCGAAGCATGGTGATGCTATGGGGGCTCCATTATGTGTAAAGGTGCAACAGCGACGCACCATGCGCTACAATATAAAAGTATTGAAGCTCGTGGTGTGTCTCTGCCACACCTTTCCTTTACACATAATAGAGACCCATTGTGTCCGCCATACTTCCAGGTTGCTGACTTTTCTTTATTAAAATAAAGTATGTTGAGGCACAAGAAAAACACTGCAACATACTTAAAAGGCTTAACCAGAGGGTAAGCCTTGCAGGGGGTAGGAGCTCCTGTTGCTGACTGCTTCCGTTTAAATACATACATAAACATGCAGTCATACATGCTCCTTATTGCCCTGTTATTATAATCCAGTGCCTCAGTAGTGTTTACTTTCTGTTGTGGAGTGGTTGTGGAAAAGCTGGTGTGAGCAGTGAAAGTATGATTTGCTAAATTGCATGTGTGCAGTCAGTGTTGTTTGCTGTGTGTGTGTATGTGTGTGTGTGTGTGTGTGTGTGTGTGTGACATCAGGCATTATTCAGCCTCTTGCAAACATATATTGCTGACTTGTTGCAGTGTTTATGCTATAAAGAATAGCGATAAGAATAATGTATATTTTATTGTCACCATCATCATCAGCAGACTAAGTGATACAATATTTTTTCAGTGGTGTCTGGCCAGAGTGCACCATAGTCACATACTTCACAAATGACTTTCAGGAGACCATGTGTTTTTTGTACTATGATCTCCGCAAAGTCATGTGTGCACTGTGAGTGACTGAAGTGCACAGTGACCCAATACCTCTGAAAAAATATCATATCACTTACTCCGCTGGTGTTGATGGTACAAATAAAATACATATATATTCTTTCTTATCTTTATTTTTGAGATACTGCAACAAATTACACCATATATATGTTTGCATGAAGCTGGACAATGTCTGCACACACAGAAAAGAACACTGACAGCACACATGCAGTTTAGCACAATGTACTTACACTGCTCAATCATGCAAACGTTACTGAGGCTCCACAAATTTTTTTTTTTTAAACAGACATTAAAGCAGCAGTGCAACAATCTGGTGAACATTTTGACCTATACTTTTTTATGCTATTTTACATTGCCACTTTACTTACCTCCTAACTTGTATGATACCATTCTTTTCAGTATTTGAGTCTGCTTTAGTACTTTTTTCATGTCTGAAATAATAGAAAGAGCACTCCTTTTAATACGGTGCAGATCAGGCCTTCATCAGTATTGTCCACTGTTTTTCTCCATCAGTTGTTATATATTACTTCTGTTGTAGAATTAACAATTATGCAGCAGGCAGTGTTTTATGACCTCACAGAACAATATTTATTCAAAAACAGTTGCAAATTGTGATGAAAACCTGGTCAAAGCCATATTAAAAGGTGTGCTCCTTTTTTTTCTGACATGAGAAAAAGTAGTGAAGTAGACACAAATTGTGAAAAGAAGGGTATCATACAAGTCAGGAGGTAACTAGTGGCTGTCAATGTAAAACAGCATAAAAAAGTATAGATCAAAATGTGCACCACATTGTTGCACTGCTGCTTTAATTTATTATTTAATTATGACATATGTGCACACAATCACAACACACAAAATACAACTGTCTTGTGTCCAGAAAATTCCCAAGTGCTGAGGAAATGAAATGGGAGCGTTACACCACATGCAAAGTCCCCCAGAATTTATTGCACAGTCACTCATGCATGTAGTGGTCACACAGAGTTCCCAGAATTTTTCTGTATCCCCAAAATGCAATTGTCTTGTGTCCAGAAAGTTTACATACTCTGTGATGATTATGTCATGATGCACAGTGTCTTGCCAAACCATGTGAAGGAGGGATAACATGACATGAATCCATTCAGTGTTCCATCAAAAATGATGACCGTGAAAGAACTGTTGCTAGTCCAAAGTGTGCTGCAATTCCCGTGAATGCGATGTGATCACCTGAACTGGATGGAAGGGTGCCCTTTGTGTGTAGACTAATAGTAGCCTTGGTGAGTTAATATATATAGAGAAATATATATATATATCTTTTCTAGGTGGGGGGTTGACATATATAGACATGTACTCATTGTATTGTTCTGTATCACAGGTCACAGATACTGTTGGTGTGCACATTCCAGTACTTGATGAGTAATGTTGGCATTGAAATTGGAAATGTAATACTCTCAAGCCAATGAAGGTGGGTATTTTTTTTGGGGGGGGGCACATTTGCAAGTAGGTCTCATTAATGGTTTATTATTTGGTTACTTCTTCACAGATTTCATCTGCATCCTTCTCCAGTCCGGTAATGATGGTCATGGTCATCGATTGAAATTACCTCTGCATGTTGCATGTCTGCCCCAGCCTGGGGAGGTGGGGGCCTGATGTTGAAGACTTTCTTTGGATAAGGCAACTATGACACAACAAAGCATCTGGAAGTTTCCTAAAAAAAGAAATGAAGGACTTATTACAACTTGAATGCAGCAGTAAGACATTATGCTTAAGTCATGGCTGTTCGACGGGTATCTGGATTAACACAGATAGCAAGCTGTCCCACTGCAATCATCAGATCACAACTTAATTTAGCACCAGGCTGTGTAACAAATACACTGTGTCAGTGTCCCTGCATCTCAACTGAAGTTACATTTCAAAACCACACCTTGTAAAATAACACAACCTGGGTCCAACTTTCTCAACATTGTCATGGCTGCACAGCTGCAAATTTGGAATACAGTGCGTGATGTGTTGCAGAAATATTTTTTGTGATGTACACATGTCACCAAGTTTATGGATCTTCAGTCAGATTTGTTGCACTCTTATGAAAAAAAAAAAAGAAACAGATGAAATAAAATTGATATACTTACCAGTATGGATTGGAAATGGATATTTCAAAGGTTCCTGTAGACAGTATTGCTGCTGTACCATTGATACAGATCTTCAGCAAAGGAGAGTCATTTGTTGTTAACCTGTAAAAAAAACAAAATAAGTTGACTATGTGTTTGACCATTGCAGCTCAGAAAAGCAATAGAAAACAAAACTCACACTGCTAAAGGAAGTTGAATAGCATAAAAAAAACATTAGTGCACATACTCACTTTATAGTTTTAATAGTAAGAAGCCTTGTGCCTGTGGCTGACAGATGTGGTCTCCTGTTTGACTCCCTTTGCCTTGACATAGTCAATGTAATGGAAAAACATTGTCACCATGACACTGGTGGTGGGTGCTGGTGGTCATAGCTGTGGCACATGATAACATTCCCTCTCACATCTTTTTGCATCTGGTGGTGGTGGCAGTGGCAAACAGCGGTCTTATGGTGGTGGTAGTCCGGGGGGACACATGGTCACATTCTCTATGGTGGCAGTGGAGAACAGTGGTCTCATGGTTGTGGTAGTCTGGGGGGACACATGGTCACATTCCCTATGGTGGCAGTGGAGAACAGCAGTCTTATGGTAGTGGTAGTTCGGGGGCCATGATATACTCTGCTCTGTGTTATAAATGTATTGACGTGACTTATGGAATTTGAGTCAGTATGAATGGGACAATGATTTAACTTAATGAAAAGGAGAACATGTATCACATAAGCCATGTGACAGCCTTTTAACCACCTAAGTTAAAACCTGCCAACATTAACCTCATCATCATTCATCATCATCCTCAGAAAAAAAGCTGCCCTCACAGTCTTCTATGTCTGAATTCAGATCATGGGAAATTCTTTCTCCACTGTGTTATCATCTATGTCAGTGGTAGGCCACTTCATGCTGTCAATGCCACCAGGATGGTCCCTTTCTTCAACATCAGCAAAACCATGAGTATGCCGGGGTATGAATACTGAGGTTGCAGTCTGAGCTGGTATGTGCCTCTCATTCATTTTTTTGAATGTCAGCAAACTGACATTTGCAGGAGAAAGGTTTGTACGATGATCCCGAGCTATTGTACCTGCTGAGCTAAATAACCTTTTGACACTCACACTGGAGGGATGGCATATCAGGTACTTCAGTTCCACAGCAGTCAGCTCTGGACATTTACTGACCTTTCCACTCCAGTATAAAATGGGATCATCAGTGATTGACAGATGCCTGTTTTCAGATACATATGATTCAACCATTCGCTGTGCTGTTCTAAGTCCAGTGATTGAAGCATCATCCACTTCTCTGGAATCATTTATGTCACAAATCCCCACTTGGGACAAAGCCTCTCAAAGTGGATTAATGCCAGCCACTTTTGATGACAGACAACCTAGAACTTCAGTCTCCTTCCCCTTACAGGATATGCTTGATACTACTCCTCCAGGTTCACCTTCAGCCTGATTATGCTCCTCAGGTTTCCTGACCTTGGCACGTGACTTCTGTGCCCCATGAACCAAGCGCACCAGTTGCCCACTGACATTTTTTACCTGTTTAGGCCCGCCCTCCAGTACTGAGGCAACTCCACGTTTGTATCATGGGTCCAGCATTGTTGCTATTGCAAAGTTGTCACTACGTTGAATGCTCAAGTTGTGACAATTATGGTTGAATACTGTCAGCATGTGTTTCAGCAACACACTGCTAGCACTGTCTCCATCAACATCAAGGCTATGCTGTACATTCACCAATGTCTGTATCAGCACCCGCAGCCATGAATTGATTGTCTAATGTAGGTAGTGTCACCACTCAATGCCTGTGTGGCATGTTCTAAAGGCCTCAAGATTCTTATTACAGAGTCCATGAGGCGCCACTGTTCAGTCGTCATAGACATAGAGGCCCTGGAACTGTGACAGCTAGTGTGCATAACAAGATATTCTGAGATGGCTTTGTACTAGTCATACAACCTCTCTGCCATGTATAAAGTGGAGTTCCACCAGGTGACAACTTCCGGCTTCAAGCGGTTCTGTGGGAGGCTCTTTCAGATCTGCAACTTCTGAAGTTGGTCACAGGCCTTTGCAGAACATGAAAAGTGAGAACAGATATGGTGTGCAACTGTCAGCATTTCCTTTATATCAGGGTGCTGCAGAAGTTCCTGCACCACAAGATTTAAACAGTGGGCCATGCATGGAACAAGAAAAAAGCCACCATTCATGATGCATTTCACCACATTTGACCCATTGTCACTTGTTATGAACCCAACTCTCAGGGACAGGGGATTCAGCCACTTGTCACTTTCAGTAAGTACCAGGTCCAACATTTTTACACCAGTGTGTGAACAGGTCATATTGCACATAGCAATCATTGCATGCTGTAGAATTCCTGGAAGATTTCTACCACGACGCTCCACTTTACTGCATTGATTATTCACACTACTAACAGCACAAACAACCCCCGGCACCTGTGCCCAGAGTGCAGTTATACACAAATATGAACTCCCCGCTGTTTTGCCACTTGTCCACATATCCATATTTAAATGGATGAATGGAGAGGAGGAACGTTGAAGGGCATGTCTTACTGAGTCGGACACAGTACAGTACAACTCGGGGACAGCACGGGTTGAAAAGTATGTCCTGGATGGGACTGTCCATTTTGGACACACACATGCAGCAAACCACAGAAACCCAGAATTCTCCACAAAGGAGAAAGCCAAAAGATCAATTGCCAGCATTTCAGCTACAGCAGCATTAAGTTCATGTGACACTGTATGATTGAGTGGGTACTTCAGCTTATGTGGAGAAACACTCTGTAATGTGGGCTGACTTAGAAGTTTTACATGGGGTGTGATGACAAATTGTTCTGCTCTGCAAATGGCAGGGGGTGGAGTGTGGACATGTGTTGAAGACAGTTGCACAGGTGATGACAAATCCAGAAATGCAGTTATTTTTCTCAGCTTTAGCAACAGAGGTTGATGTACCACTTGCAATAGACATACTGCATTGACCACCACCACCACCACCAAAACTGCCAATCTCACCACCACTGGACAAGACTTCAGAATCATTCTGCTCTTCCACCTCATCATGCCTGTAGTAATCCTCTGCTGTTATTTCATCACTACTGCACAAATTTAATTTTCTTCTTGATGCTACAGTCATGGAAGGAAATAACATGCTTGTTATGGTTGATGATGAGGGTGAATGCCCCACTGTGCAAGCAATAATACCCGACAGGGTGGGCAGTATTGGGCAATACCGGATCACCCTGGGGCATAATGAGGTCTGACATCACAGGCAGAGGGCCTTATAGCCCCTGGAAGGTCTGGTATTGCCCATACTGCTCACCCTGGAGGGTATTATTGGGCTTAGAAAATGGGATACCGGTGGCAGTTTTGTGTGGGTTTTACCAAAATTAAAGAAGAAATTAAAAAACATATAAGAAGACTGAATTTTAATTGTTTTGCTTGTAAAGTAGTCCATTCCTTTCTGAGCTATTCCATTTCCTTTCACTCCCCCTACAGTGCCATTCTGGCATTTACCCCCCCCCACAACAGGACATTGCCTTAAGTTTTTGTCAGGATCATTCTGCAAAAAAAAACAACAATATAAACAACCACCACAAAACAGTATTTCTGCCCCACATGAAGGAGTGTTTTGTTTGTTTATTTTTTAACACTGCCTTTAGGTGTGTGCCCTTATTTGACCTGCCATGTAAATCAGGAAGTGCAGAGCAACAAATGCAGCAGGGCATCGTGTTTTCTACTTGCCTCTTCCTACAGACATGCCATGAAGAGGATCGCTATCGGGATCATTTTTAAAAGGGGTTGAGCAGAAGACATAAAGGAAAAGGTCTGGTGACTAGTGAGAGAGTACCTAGTTAAGGTTTGGCTGTTGGAATGAGCACCATGATCTCGTCACAATCGAAGACATGGACATTATGAGTAGAGGGGTCTGGTATGGTTGCCTGACTCGTATTCTCCTGACGAGTAGTCTTCCGCTGTCAGTTGCCCGACTTCTTTAATCCCGCACTAGATTTTGCCCGTAGTACTCCTTACCGACGTATAGCCTCATCAAGCATCATCAAATCTGGGTTCGATTTTAAAACAAGACCAGAAACACAGTTTGCTTGTTTCACTTACCCAATGGTGATTCCAGCCAGAAGCTATAACCATGTAACTGATTTTTATCCATATTCTGTCACTTGTCAGTTGTCTAAATCACACTATGCAGCTAAAAAGTTAACTGAAGCAACAGCAGCAGTGTAACATATTGCACACAATATGGTGCTGTGGGTGGCACATACAAAGTGATTTAAGAAGAGGTGCTAGGCTTTTAATTTTTATTTTCAATAAAGAATGGATTTTAACTTTTTGAGTACAATGGCATACTTGCAGGTTGAGCATCAGGAAGGAATCTTCTCAGATTATAGTTGATTTACGCGGCTTGAGCATCGTGCTGGAATTTACTACTGCTGACAAGTTGAGTTCTGCTTCATTTGCAATGTGGGCCAGCTATGTGGGTCAACTATGCAACAATTTAGTTGTGTTTGCTTACTGCTAGACTAGACTGTGTCACTGTTCTCTTCGTTTTGCAAAATGATTTTTAATGCGCGATGTGTATCTCTGTTTAAGCTGTGCAACATTACTAAATGTGGTTTATCTGCTTTGAAGCTAGAATGTGGGCTTGCTGTGGCCAATATCGGCAAATGGTGAATGGGCTAAAATGTGACGGTAAACATAACAAGTCGGGCAACTACAGTCAATGTGTTAAATGTCGGGAAAACACATTACGAGCAACCGTACGGATCCAGAGTAGAGAGGTAGCTGCATTAAGTTAGAAGAAGTGGATTTACATTAAAAAATGCAAAACTACACATTTTGCTGTGACACTTTGGATTGGTTACAGTTTATCTGAGATTGCCAGTATGTTGGAAGCAGTAGTGTTTGTATTATTCATATAAGGAGAGGCACGCGCTGCTGTTTAAAAACAAAGGCACTAGTAGTCTGAGTACGGTTATGGTAAGCTAATGATCATGCTGATCGCTTAATACTGCCTTCTCAAATGTGTTGATTCTAGGTCATTTTTTTCATGTTACAACAAGTGAGCCCAGCAGACGCTGGTGTGTGTTTTTTTGTGGGAGCTTTGGTCGGGCAGTTTCTCTCGCTAAGCGACAGAAAAAAATGGTGGCATATTCTGTTTAATTAGGGCACTTTCAGACAATGACTAAGCAGACTGGACAGAGGGATACTTGGGTGGGCTATCAGGAAGGTTTGGGCTGGGGCTTCTTATTTGGTGGGCATCTATTGTCTGATAGATGCCTACCTAAATTAGTGTCTTAGCCAGTCAGAAGAGAGATAAATTTATTTGCCCATTTTCTAAGGTACAGTTATTATCTGCCATCTTGTGCTGAGTCCACAGTGCCATGTGCTTATTCTTAAGATGTGTATGCTGTCCCCTTGTGCCCAGATGGCTCCTCTTTTTACCTCAACTCACATGCACCTGGCAAACCTGGTAGATTGCAACTGACTCATCATTTGCATCTTCCACAAAAAAAATCCCAAACAAGGGATCTTGGTGTTCTAGTTTTAACATGTCCCCCCAATGCTGCTTATTGGACTCCATTTTTTTAAGCCGTGAAGTGGGTGGTGTGCTACATGATTTTTTAGGCTGGACACACTTGGACTGCAACTGACCACCACGACTACCTATCATTATTACTGGGTCATCATCATCAACTGAAACTGGTAAATCACAACTTTTTACAGGAGGGGAGGGAATGCAAACAGACCCAGACACAGCCAACTTGAGTTTCTTTTTCTCTGGTTCCCAACAGGTGTCACTGACATCATCATCATATTCATCAACATCATCCACATCTTTTGCTTGGATGCTGGCATATGGACTGTATGTTGCAACCACAGCAACATCATCATCATCAGCACCCCCATCACCTGAAATGTTTTCACCACGCTGTAAATCACTGCATGGCAAATGCATGACCAGAACCGTGGTGGAAGAAATGTCACTTTGTGTGCTATCATTGACATGATGTTCAGAATCCTCATGTTCAGTTACTGGGGAGTATGACATCATCTACACTGTCACTCACTGCCACGACTTCACACTCCACTATATTTTTGGACACGGTAAACTGGTCAGAACTGGAACTTGAGACAGCAATATTCATACCACCACCAGCAACTGCATTAACACCACCAGCTGGGACAACATTATCTCCTCCAACTATGAGTGAAGCTACTGATTGCGCTGTAAAAAACATTTAAGGAGAAATACCTTTCCTCACATCAGCAATACACTTCTGAGACTGTGTACTGCTACCACACCCACAGACAATCTTTCCACTGGCAGCAGTGCCATGGCGAGAAACAACTTTGCTTGCACAGCTCTTTGTGGGCATTTTTGGGGATCAACAGGAATATTCTAAATAAATTCAGATTTTGGAACATTTACTCTGGGTGGGGGCCAGGGGGGTGATGCTGGATGTGAAGACAAAAAAAAGCAACTGTGGCTTCAACAACAGACACAGACGCAAAGTCATAACAAGTTCAACAACACCTTAACTAACCAGTGGTCTTCTCAAGTCACAAAAAATCCAATGTGGAAAATAATACCTTTTGCCGGTGTGGGGGGGGGGGGATCACTGACTAGATTACTGCATTGCAAAACCAAGAAGAGATACCACAATGGCAGTACAAAATCACACAGCAGCAGTGGATAGCAGGTTCTCACTACTATGTCTGCAATTACACTGTGGCACTATAGAAAGTGTATTATTTGATGCCATGTCACACACCGCACACACTCACACAGACAAAGAATTTGTCTATAAGTAATGCATACCAAATTTAAAACTTCAGTAATATACAATGCATTTTAAATTACCTCTATGCTGCACCAGATCCCCCAGACCATAACACACACAATCAGCAAAAAAATGTCAGCAATTACTGAAAATAAAATTGTGTGTACAATAACACAGTCAGTTATACAAGAAAAATAAAACCTAAAAACAAAGAACTCCCTATTTCTCCAACTTAAATCTACCTACACCAGATACACTCCTCCCCAAAGCACACTTCCGCTGTATCTCAGTACACAGACTGAATGTTGTATATTAACATTCAAAATCCACACACAAACAATAAACGCTCGATGATATGAGCACAGGGGGGTTTCCTACAATCGATGAACCAAAGATTCAGCAAAAAAAAAAGACTCAAAAATACTTTTTTAACAGCTTTTAGAAGGTTTGAATCACAGAAAGCTGTCAGAGCAGACTGTTTTCTACATCTTCCTACACAGACTACCCCGAAAAGAGGCTGTGCAGAACAATCTAGAGCCCATGTGACCTGAAATCCCATGAATCACTGCAAAATTCACCTTTGGAGCCTTAAAACAAGGCAAAGTGAGGTGAAGTACATTGTTCTCAATGTACTTCACCTTAAGATTTGGTGGAGTAGTTGATTGGGAAGGTGGAGTAATGCGAAGTCATTGGCTTCAGTGGACTTCGGTTTACCTATTGTGATGCAAAGTACTCCACTTCGCATTGTGGAGCACTCCTCGAATCCGCCTTCACTCTGCGAAGCACTCTGTGGCATGAATTGAGGCCACTATGCCCATCTCTATATCCAGCTTAGCTAAGGAAGCCAGTTGGCAGTGGCCATATATAAAGTCCACATAATCTAGCAGAGGGAGAAAGATACTTTCTACCAATCTTATTTTGGCATCGCGGGTTAGTAGATGTTCAATATGATAGAAGATACCCAACCTTTGTTTGAGTTCTTGGAAAGTGCTTCTATGTGTACAGCAAAGGAAAGTTTGCCATCCAACCAGAAGCCTAGATATTTGAATTTGTCCACTAGTGCTAGTGGTTCCCCCAACAGGTTCAGGAGCTGAGGTTTTGGGAGTACAGGGGGAACATTTAATGAATGGGTATAGGGGGGAGAAACATATTTTTTTTTTTTTTTTTTAGCATTGAGGAGAAGCTTCTAATGGAGTAGGTTATGTTGAAGACTATTGAAATCATGGTGTAGGTCTGTACACGCTTGTTCCAAGGAGTGTCTGGTGACATTAAGCCCGGCATTAATATTATTGATGTAAATGGCAAATAAAAGGGGCCCCAAAATCAAGCCTTGTGGTACTCCTCTTTGTAAGGACTTAGGAGGGAAAATGATATCCTGGGATTTTACACATTGTTATCTGCCAACCAAGTAACCATTAAACCATTTAATGAATGTGCCATCAAGACCAACGTTAGGTAGCATGGCTAGGAGTAAGTCATGATCCACAGTATCGAAGGCCTTACTCAGGATCAGAAATAAGGCACAGACATGTTTCTTGGCATCCAGTGTGATCTGCCAATCATAACTTTGGTCAGTGCAGAGGTGGTACTATGATTTGGCCTGAAACCTGATTGCAGTGGATTGAGAATATTGAAACTCTCAGTCTTGATGTTCCCCCAAGTTGCTGTGGTTCCTTCCTCTTGAGTCCTGAAGCAGGCTCAGTGTGTGCCATCCTAAGCTGTGCTGTTGTGGTGAGATCTGGGCATTGGGCAGCAAGTGCCTGCTAGATGGAAGCATGTCACTGCTCTGTCCCTTGTAGTTGGCACCTTGGTGGCATCCCATAAAAAAAGTAAAAAAAAAAGTTCACATCACTTCCTTCTCCTTCTGAGTCCAGAACAAGCCTGTGAGTGTCATCCTGAGCTGTGCTGTTCCAGTGCGATCTGGGCAGTTGGTGGAACAGCAAGTGTGTGCCAGCTGGCAGTGTGCCAGTGCCCAGCACCTGGTAGTTGGCACCTTGGTGGCATCCTATTAAAAAAGTGAATTAAATAAATAGCTAAAATAAAAACTAAATGCTCCACATTCCCTCAAGTTACTGAAGTTCCTTCCTCCTCATCCTCCTGAGCCCTGAAGCAGCCTGTGTGTGTCATCCTGAGCAGTGCTGTAGACATGTGATTTAGGCAGTGTGGCAGCAAGTGTGTGTCATCTGGTAGCAAGTCAGTGACAGACCTCTCATAGCCCTTAGTGGAGTACCATTGAAAAAATAAAAATAAGTAAAAATATAAATTAAAAAATAAATATACATAAACATATAAAATAAAAACATAAC
Organism: Neoceratodus forsteri; assembly: GCA_016271365.2. Taxonomy (NCBI): domain Eukaryota; kingdom Metazoa; phylum Chordata; order Ceratodontiformes; family Ceratodontidae; genus Neoceratodus; species Neoceratodus forsteri. Next base: position 107,686,252 of record CM057456.1, on the reverse strand, counting down.
AAATAAAATTAAAAAAGAGTAAATTTCTTCACACTTACCGTAATTAACTTTTCTGTTATCTCCAACATTGTCAATGGCCATTCACAACAAGTGGGTATAGTGCACCCCCGCAAGGGGAATGGCACAGCCCAATCTTTAGAATCTTGGGCATATGAGGTTTCCAAGCAGCAGCAATGCCTAGTCACTACTGACCTTTCAGTGCCTTAGTAAACTACCATATTTGCCTATATTATAACTAATTATTTGTATGTAATGTTCCTTCTACACTGTAAGTATAAACTGTCTTACCTTAATGGCGGACCTTCAAAGAAAGGTATTCTCCATATTGGACACAAGGCTTGGTTGAGTTGGTCTTTTTGTTGGAAAAGTGAACAGCCACAAGTAACATCTTGCACCACCAAATCTTCTGGAATCTGATGCTGACAAACACAGCAATGAACTTTGGTAGGTAAAATCATAAGAAGTGAGACTACCTGTAACAAGGAAAAACACCCTTAGTGAGATACAACTAAACTTGTTAACGTGCATGGTTGCAGTCTGACTGAAAAATATCTTTTTTTTTTTTTTTACAGGAATACAGTGCAGCAGGAAAATAGAGGGATACCCCGGAAAATTCATAATAGGGGTTTTGAAAGGACATCCCCCACTGGAATACCAGATAATATTCTCCCACAGGAGCAAGGCTCCTGGGTGGGGCCCATTGACAATGTCGGAGTTAACAGAAAAGGAAATTACGATAAGTATGAAGAAATTTCTTCTTTTTGTAGTGCTCCACATTGTTAATGGGTATTCACAACAACTGTGTTCTTAGAAGTAGTACACAGAACAACATGGAAAGGGGGAGAATATTATCCTATATGCCAGAAACAAGCACCAAGAGATTACTTGTGAACTGCTGCCTGCAACACTCTGCAGCCAAAAGCTGTGTCAGCAGAACTCTGAACATCAAATTTGTAGTGTTTTGTGAACGTGTGAACAGAAAACCACATAACTGCCTTGCATAATTCCAAAACCAATATTTCGCCTCTCTCTGCCGAGGATGTGACCATAACCCTGGTGGAGTGAGCCTTAATGAGGGCTGGAGGATTTTCTTTTCTGTGACATAAGCCTTAGCAACACAGACCCTCATCCACCTAGCTAGGGTGGCCTTGGAGCCTTTTTGACAATGCTTGGCCACTCCAAAGAGAAAAACAATCTGATTTCCGGAATTCAGCAGTCCATTTAAGTTAGATCCTAACGGCCCGTGCAAATCCAACTTGTGCAACTCCTTCTCTCTTGGGTGAGATGGTTGTGGACAGAAGGATGGAAGGCATATTTCCTGGTTCACATGGAAAGCCATGGGCACTTTTAGGACAAAGGACGGGACCATTCTGAGTGCCACCTTTGCTTATGCATGACAAGTTATGGTTCCTTGTGGGATAAGGCCTTGAGCTTGCCAGTCCTCCTGACTGAGCACATAGCAACCAAGAAACACACCATATAAGACAACACATCCAGCAAGATAGATGACAATGGATCAAAAGGCTCCTTACAAAGAGCATTCAAAACCACATTTAGATTTCATTGAGGAACCGGGGACTGGAACAAAGGACAACTCCTGGTAATCACACACCGAAAATGAATTTTATTTATTTAGCTTTTGTTGACCGGGTAAGTGCACTAGACAAATCCTGCCTATTTGCAGGCACGTCCCAGGGGAGGGGGATACAGATGAATGCCAACTGACCTTGAACCAGATTAAGCTGTAGGTAGTATTTTTAACCTATTAGTCCCTAGAAATGCCCAATGATGCTCCAAGAGTGGAAACCTGGCCTCTTAGAGTGGTCAGTGCCAACCCCTTCTCCATGTCTTCCTACAGGAAATCCAAAATCAGTGGAGTTGAGGACTTGGAAGGTTTAAGATCCTTCTCCCTGGCCCATGTCGAGAAGGTGGTCCATACACAGGCATAACTTGTGGAAGCAGAAGTTTTCCTGACAGCCATCTTAGAGAAACTTCATTTTAGGAATCTCCTTTTTTCAGTAGCCAGGCCGCAAGCTGCATCGCTCCTGGATTTGGGTGAAGAATGGTGCCCTAAGACAGAAGATCTCCTTGTACCGGAATGCAAAAAGATGCTTGCTGAGCTAGGCTCACTAAGTCTGAAAACCACAGTTTTCTTGGTCACTCAGGAGCCACTAGAAGGAAGCTTCCTTTTCAGTGTCTTATTTTTTGAATGACCTTGGGGAGAAGAGGCAGTGGAGGAAAAGCATATGCTCTGTTGAAGGTCCACTTCTGAGTCAGAGCACCCACCACTTCTGCCTGTGGACTCCTATCATGGCTAAAAAACATTGCAGTCTGAGCATTGTAGTTGGAGGTGAATAGATTGATCTTAGGCCTACTCAACCTGTTGCACAGAAGGTCGAACACCTACTTTGCCAACCTGCTTGAATGTTCAGCTCCCCTGCCAAGTATGCTGTTGACAGAGCACAAAGATTCTCATCTGCCCATCTGAGAAGATTGGAGGCTTCTTTTAGCATTTCCCTGCTCTTTGTGTCACCTCATTTGTTTATGTACACCACTGTGATGGCATTGTCTGGCTTTATTTTTACCGCTTTTGTCTACAGCAGATTTTGAAATCTAAGAAGGGCTAGGTGTACCGCCCCCCTCATCTCCAGGACATTTATGTGGAGATGCTGTTCCTGTACTGACCAAGTTTCCCTGAGTTAGTAGTTGGTTCAGGACTGCCCCCCCAACCATGCAGACTGGTACCTGTTGTTAGAATTAACTCCAAGGGAAGCTTCAGTGGAACCATTTTGCTCAGATTCTGCACATTCAAACACCAACTCAGGCAGTGACATAGCTGAGAGGTGGGGGAGGGAGAATCTGACTTAATAATATTCTGATGCCAAATCCCAGGCCGTCAGCAATCTCATTTGGAGTGGCCATGTATGAAAGCGAGCCCACTGGACTAGATATATCACTGCTGCCATGGGGCCCAAGATACATAGCAGGCTGAGGGCAGGGGCTTATAACTGAGTCCTGAGCCAATGAACTTCCATCAATAAAGTCTCCTTCCAGGAAGGTGAGAGGAAGACCTTCCCTTGTTTCATGTTGAAGACTGCCTCCAGGTGTTCCAAGGTCTGAGATGGCTCAAAAGAGCTATTCACCCAGTTCACCAACCAGCCATGGATTTGATCATCACCAGAGTCCTGAGCACTGACTTCCTCATTAAGGGCAATGTCAGTGCATGAATAAGCAGGTCTTCCAGATAGGGATAGACATGATGCCCCTCCAGTTGAAATTGAGCCACCAGGACTATCAGCACCTTCAAGAAGACACTTGGGGCTGTTGTAAGACTGAAGGGAAGCACCCCGTACTGGAAATGTTGTCCCAGTATTGAGAATTTGAGATACTTTTGGTGAGTCTGACAGATGGGAATGTGAAGGTAGACATCCGTCAGATCTATAAAAGCTAAGAAGTCCCCCAGTTGAACAGCTCAGGTGATTGACATTGGGGACTCCATCTTGAAGGTCATGTAGTGCATGAGTTTGTTCAGATGCTTTAGATCCAGGATGGGCCTGAAACCCCCTGATTTTTTGGGAACTATGAAATAGATTGAGTAGAACCCTTGACCTTGCTTGCTCAGGGGGACCAGCACAATGACCCCGATTTGAATTAGGTGGTACAGGGTATCTGACACCGCTTGTATTTTTGCAGTGTCCTTGGAGACTGGAGATGGCAGAAAACATCCCATTGAGGGGATTGTTGAAAATTCTCTGACATAGCCCAAGTCTAGGATTTCCAAAACCCAGCTGTCTGACATTGTTTGGGCCCATCTTGAGTACAATTCCTGTGATCTTTCACCAAGGAAAGAGTGTCATGGATGGGCTTACGTACCATCATTGCCAGGCATCAAGCTTTTGGGCTGGGCCTCCTGCATGATGTCTGGCCAGGGCCCCCCTCTATTACTGTAACCCTTGTTACCTGAGTAGGCTCCTCTATTTCTCTGGTTAACAAAACCCACCTTGAGACTGTCTGTGCTGGCCATCACCTTGACCCCTTTGTGTTGAGGTAGTCTTACGCTGTTGTTTTGACAGTGGAAGATGGCCCTTCTTGTCCTGAATATCTTGTTGGTTAACTAGGATCTGCGGTCTCTCCTGTAGGTAGGGAAATGGGCAGACTAGGTGGGCCAAGCGGTCCTTATCTGCCGTCAAAGTCTATGTTTCTATGTTTCTAAAATGGCATCCAGGCCAGAACCAAACAACAAGCCTCCCTCAAAGGGGAGGACAAACAACATAGATTTTGAAGCCTGATCAGCAGCCCAGTGCCTAAGCCATACACCCCACATGGCCAGTACAATGTGATAAGCTGAACAGACTGACATGAGCAAATTCTCCTCTGTAGAGTCACCTTGGAAAGTGGAGGCCATGGCAACCAGCTGCAAAATGCTCACTCCTTCCAAATCAGGAGGAGCTAAACTGCACAGAGTAGTGAACCACATGTTTAAGGCTTCGGCAACAATAAAGGAAGCTAAGAAGTACGTAGGTTTTGCCATTAGATGCAAAATCCCACCAACACATGGAATACACCCATTTGTCGTGGTAATCTGTTAAGGCCAGAGAGCCTTCGATAGGCCGAGTGGTGTGTTTAACTGAATTATAGATGGCCTTGTTCACTGGCGAAAGGGCTTCCCACCTGCCAGATTTGTCCTCTAAAAATGGAAAAGGCCATGTCTTTGGTTTTGGGAGATACTTTCTCTGATCCACACCTGCCTATTTGTGCTCAATAATTTGATCACAGTGAATAAAACCTGGGAAACAGTTTAGAGCAGAGGAGGATGCAGAGATAATTAATCAGATTTACAGCCACCATTTCCATTGAGTGTTCCTCCTTGAGCTGTAAGTATCTACATGCCTCATCTATCAAAAAAGAGAAGGACTTACTGTCAAACCGAGGGAATCAGAATCTTTGGCCTGGGCTCCATCCACTCCCCTTCCTCTTCTTCCTCCTCCTGAGAGGGATGTTCTTTTCATCAAAGAACAATTTTTTAAGGTCAGGAGCTTCCACAAGATCCTAAAAATCCTCATCCTGATCTTCTAAGTAGTCATGGTCAAGGCCTGCCTGCACATCTGTCTCTGCAGCCTTTTCTCACTATGATGCACCTTGACATGCCTGTGTGGGCCCCCCACAACCTCAGGGGTCTGGTTAGAGGTTGGGTATGTCTGCTGGGATGTCCTGCGGAACATCAGGGCCCAAAAGCTTACCCAGGAGCAACAAATGTAATTTTTAAAATTTGGGTTTGCCACTGCAAACTGAAGAACCAGGTGCCCTCCTCCCCAGCTTGGAAGACAAGTTGGGGGGAACTGTTAGAGAAATATTATGCTAAGCAACACAGTGAGGATAATAGGAACCCATGGGGGAGGGATCATAACCCTTTTGCAAGTCTTATATCATTTCATAATTAATGGTCTCCGATATAGATTTATAACTGTGAATGCCAAAAGGAAATAAATTACCAGAGGAAACAAATAATTAGCCCAATTACCTTGTCTGGGCTGATGGCTCTCCACTGAAGCTGCAGACAGGGATCAGCACAGCTAGAGGGGCTGACTAGGCATGCTAAGGGCAAGTATGCATGCACATGTGGGCACTCAAGTATGTTAGCGCAATGCAAAAAATAGGTGCTTGTACGTGCTAATGTGTCACGCAATGCACAACCATATGCACCCTTTTGGGCACAAAAAAAAAAATCGCAGAAAAATGAACTGAAGAAGAAGCAAGCACCCAACCATCGCCATGGCTGAATGGTAGCTGCACAAATGTGTTAAAAGGATGAGGTAGAAGAACTTCCTAAGATTCTTTGATCACAATACAAGGTCAGAAAATACCAGAAAACAGAGTTTTCAAAAAATTAGTCACACAAAATATGAAACTGGGTGGCGGGGGACATCCAATGCCAGAGCCGACTGAACCACACCCCCCAGAAAACCAGCACTACCACAGAAATAAGCAAAAATGTAGATAGCTGGAGCATTTTTTTTTTAAATCAGGGACCATTTAAATACCCTAGGAAGCAGAACTGGCTCCCAGTCCACAAATGGAGATGTGAAAGGCAAGTTAGTCAATTTGAAAGCTGCAGCTTAACAGGCGCAATTTTAATTTAAGTGTGTGCCTTGGACCAGGCAGCCCCAAACTGCTATGCAGAATTGCAACCCCAAGAGAAAATTCTGAAATCTTGAAAATGTTGAGAGAAGATAATGGAAGCTGTTTTCCCGTTCAATGGCACAGCCCAACTGGTGCTTGGAATCTTCATAAAGTAGGTACAACATTCAAAAGCTTGGGTTGTGCCATTCCGCTGGTGTGGGTGCACTACACTCAGTTGTTGTGAATACCGATTGACAATGAGGAAATCTACAGAAAATAAATAAAAATCATCACCCAATTGGCTGAGCCCTGTAGTAAACATTAGGAAATGGAGCAACACAGAGGCCAAGGCGATATTGTCATGGCATCATCCTGTCACATCGAAGAAAAACTAAAATGGAGTGGACTTGCTCATAGACCCTCTGCCTCAGTGGGAACAAGTATAGAAGAAGATGACAGTAGTAGTCAAACAGTCCCTAAGGTATCAAACATTATACAGTATATTAATATGCATACTTAGGGTTGTCTCTTATGAGATAAGAAGGTTATCTCTTGCTGGTTTGGGCGAGAGGACCGCAAAGGGAAGCTGAGTGCTTCTGTCGAGCTCAACCAGCAAGAGATAGCTTTCATATCTCATAAGAGACAACCCTAAGTATGCATATTAATATACTATGAAGTAGTGGAACTACCTCCACTACAAAAGTACTTACAATTCACCAGCAATTAATTTTGTTTTTTAATATTTTTCTGATCGTCTCCCCTGCTCTGTGTGCAGAGTCAATGCCTTCCATTGCTTGCCTCTGACTTGGCATGTTGACTGGGGTTGAGGGAGGCACCGATGACAATCACTGGGAATGTGTGTGCTTAATCTGCAGGACAGAGCATTTCTGTCACAGAAAAACAAATCATTGCTTTAAAAGTGTCTGCACTACAATAACGGAATATTTTGCCCTTACATGTTTTTAAATTAGTGGATCTTTGTCACGTGTCCCCCACTGTTTGTATATGTTTTGGTGTGTTCTGGTGCTTGCGTGGGGATGTTGGCCAGTGGTGTGGGAGACTTTCTTTTTGCCAAACAGTTGTGAATTTAAGTAAGTCCTATCTACCTTTCTCCCGGCTTTGACTGATGATTTTTTTTGAGACTCACACAACGGGAGCTGTTAGTGCTGAACTGCTTTACTGTGACAGCTGATCCACCACAGCTTCTCTGAGAGGAACAAACACACTGACAAGTGAGAGTGGCCACAGTGGGAATCGGCTGTCCTGAGCAGCATGAGGGAGCAACTGTATGCTCTATAAGAGGTACAGTAAATGCTGCTCTCTGATTGCTGGAGGCAGTTCCACCACTTTGTAATGTAGAAGCCACTCACAGTGGCACTGCAAAAATTTTAACACAAGCAATCATTGAAGAGAAAATGAATAAGAAAGGAGTGTATCAGATAGGGACACATGCAGAGGAGAAGGAGCCAAGTGATTTGGTGGAGCTTGGGGACAGAGATACAGATTGTAATCATATGCCCGATTAAAGTGATAGCAGCAGCAGAAGTTCTGGAGAGGAGGAGGAGGTGGAACCAGTGGGAATTTTATTTGGGGCAGGTGCACATAAGAGAGCAAAAAAGATCAACACTGGTGGCAAAAAAAAGAAAGGCCACAAAACAACAGGAGGAAACACAGCAAATGGCCTCTGAAATGACAGCAGATAAAGAAGACACAGGCAAAACTGGTAGCCCAGAACACATGGTACAGGAAGAAGAACCATTCGATGACCTAAAAACTGGTGGAGAAAGAGGAGGACAGGGATGATGTGTAAGCAGCACACAGTAACTCACCTGTTAGTCAACAGTCAAGAGTGCAAGGAGGAAAGACCCAATTGGTGATATTGGTAGTGTGGGATTTCTTTAGAATGGATAAACAATCATGGCCACATGTAGTGTGTCTTTTATATAAAGACAGACTGAATCAGGGTAAGGAGTGAACATGGGTTTCAAGCAGCTGCACTCCAAAGAAACAAACTGACTTGAGTCAAGATTTTCAATTCCAAAATATTTATTCCGGCTAATGCCAAACGGCTGCTAGCCAAGTCACCAATGTGAGATAAAGTCATCCTCCACCCCAGTGCTTCACCTCTTAGATGAGGATTCATCAGGGGGAACATGGCTGGAAACATTTACCATGAAAAAACATTTGCTGAATCCCACAGATCTCAGTATGAGAAGGTATGCCAATGTATAGTGTCAACAGCAGCACAACCAGTTGGTGAAGCTGATGATGAAAATGATGATGGTGAGGGGGAGGAGAACATTACAAAACCAGATAGAAAGAAAAGGAAGAGGAAGGAAGTCTTTCAAGTGGTAACCAATGCTCTGTGCCTGCAACTTCCATTCATCACTTCTTTAGCTCTTTAAGTCCCCTATCTCTGGGTGACAGCAAATCCCAAGCCACATGCACCCCAAAGGAGTGGCACAAATAGGAGCCTCAGCCAATTGTCATGTTCAAGGAAAAAAAAAAACACATAACGTTCAGTGGTCCAGTCCCTAGAAATAGGCCAGTAATATAAAGCCAACAGACCAGAGGCAAACAATTTAACTACAGCAACTGTGGAAATTCTAGCCACTGACTTGATCCCATTCTCCTTTGTGAGCAAAGCAGGTTTTCTATCACTAACTCAAGTTGCAGCACCTAGGTATCACATGCCCAGATGTACCTACTTTTCCACAGTGACTCTTCTTTTTTTTATTATTTTTTATGCTCCTGCTCCTCGGCCCTCTCAGTCTGGGGGGGGGGGCCACAGCCCCATCACCCTGGCATCCACCGGCCAGCACAAGTACCTAAGGGATTACACCCCCCCAGTGGGGTCAGCAGAGGTAGCACTTCCCCCATCAAAACTGGATCTGTTATGTGCTGTGGCTAGCCAGGTGAGAGGCCTATGAATTCCCCCTCATCATCCTCTGAGAGCCTTGTTTTTCTGTTTTTCTCCCTCTTGTGGGAGTGCAGCGTGCAATGATGCCAGTGACTGGGACTGTATATGCTCCTGTGCATGGATCAGTCAAGTGTCTGGCACCCACCCACCCCCCTGTGATGCAGCTCTGTGCCGTTGAGCCCCAGCCTCCGCTAGTGGTCAGACGAACACCGGCCACTGTAATCCTCACTCCCCAGAGATGGAGAGCAGTCCATAGGACACTCAATCCATCTCCTTCCAGCTGACCCATGGCAACTTGTGCTCATTCCCGAACATGGGTCGTTGGCATGGCTCAAGGTGTGGTGTTCAACGTCTCAGCCCTCAGTGCCACTGGGCTGACCTCACAGTGACTCTTCTTGATTTGTATCAGAGTATGTACATGAATGTGTCAGATGCGCATAATCTGTTGTAGCAATCACATCACCACTGACATGTGGAGAAGTTGTCAGACTACTGATTACATGGCAATGGCTGCCCATTGGATCAGTTTCCCCTCTTCAGTCCCCTTCACTTCCTCCTCCTCCTCTTCTAGGTGAAGTGCCAGCAGCAGCAGTAGCCACAAGTCACTGGGCCCCCCGAACCTCTGGATGCAGGTAGCTTTAGGAATTGCTGGATTTGACAATGACCATCATGTAAAAAACATGTTACACTTCTTACAACAGAAGACTGATGAGTGGTGGACACCACACTTACAGTATTAACACCAGGTTTTATAGTAGCAGATAATAGAAAGAAAATTGTAAAGGCAGATGACGATGTGAATTATACACATTATACACACATTCCATGTTTTTCTCAGTGCATAAATCTGTCAGTTTGTGATTCCTAGATGAGGAAGGCACCACTGTACAGACATGTGTAGGTCGGGATAAGAAAGTTTGTGGACATTTTAGCCATTCTGTAAAGGCATGGAAGCAGTTACAAAACATTCAGCAGCTGAACTACTTTCTCCTTCCCCACCTGAAACAAGATATGGCAACAAGATGGAATTCCACCTATTGCATGGTGGAATGGCTGCTAAAACAATAGAAGGCTATCCACCAGAATGCCATTGAGAACAGTTTACTAAAGGGAGAGGCAAACAGCATCCCAAACCAGTGGCACCTGACAGAGACCCTCTGCACTGTGTTAAAGCCCTTTAGGGAGACCACAAGGGTGGCAAGTGCAGACGCAGCTGGTCTAGGCCAGGTACTCCCCCTCATTGCCCTCATTAACCTTGAACATCTTTGCATGAAAACTCAGTATGTGATGAAGGAGGATAGCACTGCTCTTAACCTAGTAGAAAGTATAAGATCACATTTCTGGTATGACACATGCATTTCAAAAATGCCTACAGATCACCACCACATCATGACCACTCTCTTGGACACTGGGTTCTAAGATACATTTGAGACATTCTTTGATGCATAAGAATGCAGTAGGGATCAAATGTCTTATATAGCCTGGCTTATTCATCTGTTCTCTGTGCGTATAACACAAAACAAGACCAGGAGCACAAGTAGAGAAGAACAACACTCATCATAATCATCAGCCCTTGCAATCACACTGACAGGCCAAGTAGACAGGAAGGAAGAAGGAGAATCCCAATGTATTTCCACTGCCACTACTGAACATCACAGGAGTCCTCATTTTTGTCTCCAAGTCAACTTGTTACTACTGTTGCTGCTACTGCTATTGCACCCCCTAGAAAGATAGGCATTGATGACAACTGACTATGGCTTGATGAAAAAGCAAAGCAAGTCATTTTCTGAGACAGTGATGCATGAGATGCCAGCAAACAAAATGGTGCAGGATTATCTGGATAAGAATGTGCTACTATTAGAAAGAGATGAGTCTCCATTGTACAGTTACCAAAAAGACAAGCTGTCCCCTTTGACACAGGAAGCGGGTGAACACTTCAGTTGCCCACCTGCAAGTACATACTGACAGAAAATGTTCAGTGCTATAGGAAATATTGCCATTAACTGGGGAACATGCCATTCAACCCAAAATGTAGGAATGCTCCCTTTTTAAACAAACTCTAGCAAGAGCCAATATGGCTGCAAAACATTGATATTGTGGGCAGTGAGAAATAAGTAAAGTAGCAATTTTGACCTAACTACTGAGCCACCTAACTGCATTTTCTAATTGTTATGATATGCACACACTGACTAATACATATACACATATAAACATATATATATTCCAGTATAACATAGCAGTGCACATCTATGCACAATTTTACAGATTAAAACAAAAAGTCATTGAGGGGCCGTGTTCTTCTGCTTAGGCTCTGAGAGACATTGAAGGTTGGGGGTTTGCCACTATACACCTCATTTAAATCAGCAATGACATGCATAAGGCTCAGAACTGATCTAGATATAGGGGGAATGTGGACTAACAATATTTGCACTAACCACTGAGCCAACTATCTGCACTTTCTAATTGTTGTGATATACACACACACTGATTAATACATATGCACATATATGCATATACATATAACAGTATAACATAGCAGTGCACCATCTACACACACAGAGCATTGCCACACACACTAATACACATACACTGACTTATATGGCATGTATTTACTTATACATCTAACCCTAACTTTTACTGTATTTAGGATAAGCACTGTGTTTTGCACTAACTCATTGTACTAATCTACAACATGACTAAGGTAACTAAGGTAGTGGACCAGGGTGAAGCAGTGGATGTGGCCTATCTGGACTTCAGAAAGGCCTTCAACACTGTCCTCCATAGAAAGCTGATATTAGCGAACTGTGCAGCCTAGGGATGGATCCTAAAATAATTATCTAGGTGGAGCACTGGCTGAATGGCAGGAGTCAGAGGGTTGTAGCAAACAGGGAGTACCCTGAAGAGGGAGGGTTCTATGTCATAATAGCAAGAACCTTTTGGCAGTTACCATTAGGGTGACTATACATCACCAAAAATACATTTTGGCAATGTACCCCTGGTGCACAGCAAAATGTCACTGGGGACTTGCATTTTAGTATTTTATGTGGGGGGCTGTGCCCCCTCCACTCCCCTACTGAAGGATTCTCAACTCCAGGGGGGTGCATAGCAGGAGGTGAAAAACTCCAAGAAAAAATAATTTTGGGCCAGGCGCAACAAAATGTACCTGTGCCCAGACCCAAACCCAGTACCCTCACAACCCCAGCCCTGAACCCACCCACCAGGCCATGGAGCCAGCTCAGCAGCTCACTGCAGCACCACCCCTCACAGACCCTTGCTCCCTCCCTCCGCCCCCTTGCTGGTGTGCTCACCCCCCCACTTGTTTACATGTAGCAATATCCTGTCGCTATATGCATGAACCCTCCCATCCGGTCACCCTCCCTGGTGGGTAGCCCCATTGAGGTGCATCGTGATTGAGTAACCATTTTTGTAGGTGCCCAATTGTGGTTGCCTATGTCACAGGATACTGAGAGGGAGGGATGATGAGCAGGTTGCTACAGGGGCTAGAGTTGGGGCTGGTCCTCGTCTATGTCTTTATTGGGGACATTGCAGAGGGACTGGAGGGGAATGTATGCCTCTTTGCAGATGGTAGAAAGGTATGAAATAGGGTGGGCATGCCAGAGGGTGTTAAAAGAATGGACGAAGATCTTAAAAAGTGGATAAATGGTCTTATGAATGACAGCTGGGATCTGATTAAAAGAAATGCAGGATCATGCACATAGGGCACAAGATTCCGGGGGCAAAGTACAAACTTGGTGGGGAGGAACTGACAGTCACAGAGCAGGAAAGGGACCTGGAAGTTATCATCTCGGAGGACCTAAGAGAAACTAGGCAGTGTGATATGTGAGCTGGAAAGGCTATCCAGATGCTTGGATGCATTTGGAGTGGTATCAGTAGCATAAATTGGAAGGTCATCTTGCCCTCTGTTTAAGATACTCATGAGAGACTGCACCTGGAATAATGCATTGAGTTCTGGAGGCCCCATCTGAGAAAGAACATAGACAGGGTGAAGACAGTGCAGTTGAGGGGAACTAAAATCATGCAGGGAATGCAGGATAAGACCTATGAGGAAAGACTAAAGGAGCTATATATGTACTCCCTGGAGGAAGGGGGGGGGCATGACTGAGACATACAAATACATCACTGGTATAAAAAGACTACAAGAAGGAAGCATCTTCCAAAGTAAGAGATGCTCCAAGTCAAAGGGGCACAAAATGAAGTTAGGGAGAAGGCTCAGGGGAAACATAAGAAAATATTTTTTCACAGAGAGGGTTGTGGATGCCTGGAATAGCCTATCAGAGGGTGTGGTAGGGGATAAAATGGTCACAAAATTTAAGAAGGAGTTAAGTGAATTAGGTTAACTGTGTACTGGAAATTATTTCTTTTTCATGTTTAAAGATTGATATGATGTACTACATGTTTTTCTTTTGTGTTAGCATATAGCAAAGTAACATGGTGACTTCCAAGCAAACTTTGGTCAGGTAATTATTTATATTTGTGTCTGGTGAAAGTTTTGATATAACATTTAAAATGAACTCATTTTGTAAACAATTGTGTAGCCATTAACACTTTTAATAAGATGTTTTAGTGACTTTGCAGTGTCCATATTGATATTTAGGAGCATAACTTAATATATGTTTATGCGCGCAGATTTTTTTAGTGTGGAGATGATTCCTTTCCATATTACAGTTGAGGCTGGCAGTATAGCCTAGAGGGTAATGAGCTATGAATGAACTTGGTACATCCAACAGACCTGGAGCTGATTCCCACAATGTCCATTTGCATACTGTGAGACTACGAGCAGGTCACTTAACCACCCCAGTGCTCTCAGGTTGCCCTTGAAAACAGGTGCTTGTGCCTAGCGTGCCTTACCAAGTTACCAAAAGAATAAAATAAAAAAAAAATTTTATGAATTATTTTGTGAGGTATGTTAGCAGTGAAACATTGCATACTAATTTTATGATTATTATGTGAATGTCAGCCAATTCCCTGATGAAGAAGTCGTTATGATCTCGAAATGTTGCATGGTTTGGAATGAAGAATATTGGCTGATGAAAAATAAAACTATACACTTCATGTGAAAGTAGGTCTCTGGTCTGATTTCTCAGTTATGCTTAAATTTTTGTCTGGCCTGTCTGAGGACTTTTAACATAGCATCTGTAATCTGAAAACTCCTTCCTCACTCTCAATTACCCCTTATGCCAGGGAAAACGTGAGTGACTTTTTTTTTGTTTATTTATTGAAATGTTTTACCAGGAAAGGCACACTGAGCAACAATTTGCTTATCTCCTGGTGCATCCTGGGGGGAAGGGGTATAAGTAGGATTAGGATTCAGAAGTTTCTAAAATCCTAAATCCAAAAACTGGATTGGAATTTGCTGTTTCCAGGCGTCCCTACTCTTAACCTAATATGAACACCCACTCTGATGCTTCCTTCCCCAATGTCCCTAGCTCCCAGTTCTTGGGAAGCCCTAGTTAGGTTCCCCACTTGCTCCCACTTTTTAGTGGTTCCCTAGTCTTAGCCTCCCTGCAGTCATATTACCTGCCCACTAATGTAGATGTCAAACTTCTGCCCCAGAGCATTGGGGAGATAGTGGAGAGTGTAGGACCACTCTTAGAAATATGTTTAATGCGTAAATGATGCTGCACAAGAATTGCATAACATGTTATGTCACCAAAATTACTAATACTCGGTGATTGGCGATGGTGTTATATTGTTTGTTAGTCAGTGTTGGTAATGTTTTTTTTACTATTTATTTTAAGGAGGTTGCAAGAAAACGTGTTTTCTATAAAGAAAAGGTGGGTGTGGGGGGCACAGCCCCCCAATTGCAAAAGATACTGGCACGTGCCTCTTGCCACCGTTAGCTCAACTCACAAATTGCATAGTGTAACACTTACATGTTGCACATGCCATGCAATTCAGGTCGCGTTTATGCTATGCAAGATCGGGTGGTCCGACACTCTCCACTATCGCCAGCACTGGTCTCTGGTCTGGGCTCAAACTGCTATGTGTATTATTCATTTCTGAATGACATATTCATGTTGATATACTGTATGTCATACAGCACTCATTTCATTCCATGCAACACTCATTTTGATATGTGTTTTAGCTATTTAGGTATATGTTGTACCCATTTGGTATACTGTATGGGAGAACTACAAAATTATGTTCCATTTTTAAAATGTATAACTTTAAGATAATAATTTTAGGGATACAGATACTTAACAAAAGTTGGTTTCTGAAAGTGCAATAAATGGATTATCTGTTTTGATGATACCTCTGTGCTGTGCTTTGTAGCCATACATCAGGTGCAGCTACTTCTGTACAGCAGGACTGCTTGCTAGCTTAGCTAAGAAAATTAATTATGCAAGTACAATAGAGACTGCGATGCTGTTTTGGTAGTCTTTAATGAATTGCAAATATTTTGTTACATAGCTGATAACATAGCCTGGACAGTCTGTACTGTTACATATATTTTAAAAATATCTATATCTCCCTGAGTGTGCCTAGATGGGTACTGATCCATTGAAATCTGCTGCATTGTGGGAGTCCTAGTATTTCTGCTGGTATGACATTAAAGTAGTTTCTGCTGAAGAATATAACTCTCATGGTCGTTGCTGAACTGCTGGCTCTGCTTATTGAAAACATTAAAGGCAACAGTAAACTTAATACCATGACAGTTAAGATAGACATTGTAAAAAAACAAGGTTCATGCTGTTGAAAAGGTTATATTTAATAAATTGCATGCAAGGATAATATCTTTTGGTCTTGTTCAGTTATAGCAAAATGATTCAGAAACTGATTACTTGATTTCTACTTTCGTTGCAGCTGAATGGAAGACTATTTGTTGATTTATGTATTGTGTCAGGGATGACTTGTGTGTTGAAGGACATTCATTGAAAGTGGTGGTTAAGTGGAACATTGAAATAATGAAAACTCTGAACGTCATGGGCTGGATTCACAAAGGACTGTGGCTACTGCAAGCCCCTGGTGCATCAAACCTATGGTGCATGGGGCTTGCAGCAGTCACCTGGCTGGCGAGCAGGATTCTCAGTCCTGTGTGACAATGGCCACAAGACAGAGCAGCTTTTTCTGGTCTAGCTTGTGGCAATCTCAGGTACCCTTTTTTATGTGGCTTGTGCCAAAAATTTGGCACAAGCTGCCATAAATCTTGTACTCTGTTGTAAGCGCACCTGATCTTCTTGAATTAGGTGCAGTGTGTGTCAAAGACATGGGATCAGCTGTGCCACCACATGGGCTTGACGCTGGACTTGACACAAGCACCTGCATCACCCTTTGTGGATCCAGCCCCATATCCTTCCTTCATCCAGTGTAGTACAAATAGTAATGTGGGTAGAAACTGTCCCTATTTCTTGTCCTTTGACTCTAAGTTGACAATTATATGTAATCAATATCATATGAAGAGTGTGGTGTAGGGTCATTGAGGAAAATACAATATGTAAGAGTCATAGCTAGGCTATACAGGCAGGATAACCAAGAGGTAATTGAGCTGTTAATGAGCTTAGTACATCTAGTAGATATGGGTTTGATTCCCACAGCTTCCAGCTGCATACTGTGTGACCATGAGTAAGTCACTTAACCCCCCCAATGCTTCTGAGTTGTCCCTGAAATTAGGCATTGTGCCTAGTGAACATTATCTGATTACAAAAAGAATGAAAATATATCTCTGTCTATATGCATATTTATATGTCCATCTATCTATCTACACACACACATATGTGTATATATATATATATATATATATATATACACACAAACACATATATCCCAGACTGCACACTCTAGAATATGTCATTGGGCTAATAAAATGGCTCTACAAGCAACACTAAAAGGGCTGGCTCCATTATTAATATTCTTCAGCAGTACTTATAATTGTAGTTTACTGCCATACTTTTAGATGTTCGGTGATATTTCATGGACCAGTGCCATTTTGTCAGGCCCTATGACAGTGGTCTGCACCTCTGCAGCCAGAAGTGTTTGTATATATTACAGTATGCATGAATACATGTAAGTGCAAAAGCGCTGGCCCCACAGGAGCCTGTGTTTCTGCTGACAGAAGAAGTGTTGCAATGTGAGTATTGCGGATTTATATCTGCGGACAGAAGTCAATGTGTATGTGTTACACCTGTGGCTGCACAAGCACAGGCCCCTCAGAGTCCTGTGCTTTTGCAGCTCGAAGTGTGTACATGTCTTACAGTGTGCATGAGTACCTATGACTACAGAAACATGGGCCACTCAAGGGTCTGTACTTTTGCAGACAGAAGTAGTGTTGCAATTCAGGTGTCCTGTGCTTCTGCATCTAGAAGTGAATGTTTATGTCTTACACCTGTGGCTGCATAATGGCAGTTTCTTCAGAGGGCTGCACTTCTGCAACCAGAAGTGTGTGTATTTCTTACAATGTAAATGAGTACTTGTAGCTTCAAAAGGGCTGGCCCCATAGATGCATGTGCTTCTGCAGACAGAACTGTTTTAATTTGGGCATCACAGAATGTTTTCTGTTGCTGCAGGGACATGTGCCTCTGCAGACAGAAGAACTTTTTTTTTGATTTGAGTATCCAGGATTTTTATCTGCAACTAGAAACAAGAGTGCATGTCTTGCAGTGTGCATGCTGTGGATACAAATCTTTGAAGGTAGTACATCAGTGCGACTGTGTTTGTGTCATTTGGAAACAGTTGTATGCTGTTTGTCTTACTTGATAGTGGCTGTCTGTGGTTGCTTGTGTGGTATTGTCCTTTTTGTTGCTGGGTGGTGAGAAGTTGGGGTTTGAAACCCTAGCACCACATTTCCCTACTTTTGTGGGGTTAACCTGAACACTAATTTATTCATTAGAGAGCCTGGTAAGAATGGAAGCACTCCTATTGTCTGGATGGAGTTTTGTCTGATGGAGGTGACTGACATCGTTGTGGTGATTTCAAAGGTGCAGCCCACCTTCTGCAAACTGGGTCCAGGCCTGACTTATTTCCTATTGGGATGCATTGAGGCTATTAGTCCAGTGTTCACGAGGATAGTCCGGTGTTTGCTCTCAGAGGGGGTCTTCCTGAATGCCTTGAAGGAGGCATTGGTTAAGCCCCTTCTGAAGAAAGCATCACTTGACCCCGGAAGTCCTGGCAAATGATAGACCTATCTCCATCCTCCCATTTTTAAGGAAGGTTGTCAAGAAAGTGGTGGTACTGCTGCTCGAGGCACACTTCATGGCCTTTAACATCTATAAGTTAATCCAGTCCAGATATAGTACTAGGCATAGTGCTGAGACAGCATTGGCTCGGGTGCAGAATGACCTCCTCAGGGCAAAAAATAGAGGAGATTGTTCAACTCTCATTCTCCTTGATCTCTCATTAGCATTTGACACCATGAACCACATCATGCTTTTGGATCACCTTAGAAAGTACTGTTGACTCACTGGAACTGTCAATCACTGGTTTGAGTTCTATCTCTCTAGTAGGAGGCAATGGGTGGTGATGGGGAATTTCTCCTCCTCCCCAATGCTCCTGTCATGTGGAGTTCCTCAAGATTAGCTCCTGTCATTGATGTTGTTTGCGGTGTATGTGCTGCCCCTGTGGGAGCTCTTTAGATGTTACAGTCTGGGTTTCCACTGTTATGCAGGCGATACCCAGCTGTATATGTCATTTGCCCCCGCCCCGAGAATAAATGGTGGCATCAAAGTGCTGAATAAGTGCCAGGCTGAATTCCAGTATTGGATGTCCTCTAACTGGATGAGGCTGAAATC
Organism: Neoceratodus forsteri; assembly: GCA_016271365.2. Taxonomy (NCBI): domain Eukaryota; kingdom Metazoa; phylum Chordata; order Ceratodontiformes; family Ceratodontidae; genus Neoceratodus; species Neoceratodus forsteri. The sequence continues at coordinate 107,667,466 of CM057456.1, read as the reverse complement.
CAAAAAGATGGAGGTACTGGTGATTGAGCCTGGTCATGTGCATAATGGGAGTGCCTCTGGGGTAGTAACAGGGCTGGTCCTGGGATCTACTCCATTGATGGCATCCCCTAGGGTGAAAATCTGGGCATTGTCCTTGATAATGGACTAGCATTTGATGCCCAGGTGTCGTTTGTTGTCAGAAGTGGTTTTTACCACTGAAGGAACATCACCTGAATTAAACCCCTAATTCTGCCCAAGTACCTGCTTTCATTGGTGCATGCCTTCATTACATCCAGGCCAGGTTGGAGTACTGTAATGCTCTGTACATGAGGGTCAGTGGAAGGAACATCTGCTGGCTGCAGCTAGTGCAGAATGTGGTGGACAGGTTGCTGACAGGCCTGCCCAGGTCTTGTCATGTGACCTCAGTCCTGCAAGGCCTTCATTGGCTGTCAGTCAGGTGGAGGATCAACTTCAAGGTGGGCATACCAACCTACAAGGTCCTATCCAACTTGAGCCCTGGCAACCTGTTGAACCTCCTTACACCTGACATCCCAGTATGTTCCCTCCACTCACCCACTGAGGGCCTCCTAGCAGTTCCAAGGAACAGGCTGAAAACCTCGGGTGATCGCTCATTTGAGGTGGCTGGCCCAGTCCTCTGGAACTCACTTCCCAGGTCACTGAGGGAGGCCCCATCAGTGGAGGCATTTAAGAGGGGTCTGAAGACTTATTTGTTTAAAAAAGTATATCCTGAAAAACTGCTGCTAATTTTAACATAATTTTGAAGGCGTTATTTAATAATTTATTAGATATGTATTTTTATGTTTTGTATGAAGTCTGTTTTTACTCTGCTCATTATCTACTTGTAAGGCGCCCAGAGCCTCTGGGATTGGGTGCCATATAAATAAAAACTGACTTACTTACATTAAAGCAATTTTTTGAAATTAATTTATATTATATATAGCAAGAGCTACCTTTGTACTTTACCTGAAGATAGCATGATATCTTGTTGCTAGCAATTATTGCAGTATCATAATGGAGCAATGAACCAACCAGAACCAAGCTTTCACAATGCTGATGACTTCATAATTGCTTAGTGTACCAATGAAACCATTAGATAAAGTGAAAAAAAGCTAAAACTTCAAACAGATAAAAGAACTGAATGTAATAACTAGTAAACTGATGTTATATAAATTACATTTATAATTGTTTGACTCAAAATACATAATTTACTATCACTTCTGAGGGGCAAGACTTTCATAGTTTACTTGATTCTCTATCCGACATGCTACCTTGGCCAGATGCCTCGTTTGCTTGTAATGTTATTTTGCTTTATCCTTCATGTGGAACTGTAATTAGACCACAGATAAAAGATGTTAAACCCTTACAATAATAGAAGCAGAAGGGTAAGTCAATGTCTTGTCACATTGTAACAGTGCCTGCTGCATTCCAGAACACGTGTTTATGACAGTGACACTAAGATTTTCATTTTTTAAAGAAACTCTTGGCACTTAATTGGAGTTTGCATATGACTATAATGATGAATGTGTCTAACATTTGCCATAGCAGGCTTCCCTTTCCCAAACTAAATACATCATTTGTCTATCTGAGGCAGCATGAGAATGAACATGAAGAACAAGCATATTATTGGGACAAATTTAAACAAAGCTTTCACAATATGGGAAATCTGACTGAGATGACAGCATGATAAAAACAATTTCAGGACCTGGGGCAAATCACTTGATATGTTTTTGTTTTCTTATTGAGCACTGTGACATTTCATGAACTTATGAAAACCTGCTATTTCAAGAGTGCAGTTCATTAGTCATGCCCACTTCTAAAAATGGGAAAAATATGTTTTTACAGTTTGGATGCAAACATGGTGAACATTTATGTAAGAGGCATTTGAGGGAGATTATACACTACTCCCTGTTCAACAAATTAATACAACAAAATAAAAATAAAAACTTACAATCTAATTCAAGTAGATATGTGCTGTGTCTATTAATCCACACTGTGTGCATGGTGCTCATTTGACAAATGCAATGTAATTTGGTTTATATACTGCATAACCATTTCAAATGCACTAAAGCACATTACCTCCCAAATAATGAATTATTTAATGGCCAGTGATGGCTGGTGCGCAGCAACAGCAGCAACTATTTAACTGTACACTGAATTTATATCTTGTCTCACCCTCCCCTTCATTTTGCCTCCAGTTTGCTGTTCTGAGCCCTGCCTGCCTTCTTCACCTGGCTACAGATCTTCCAGTCATTCAAGAGCTTCAAGGGGTGTAACCAGCTGAGAGGAGTGCAATTTTCAAAGTGCTGTCCTCTGTAGCTGTTGTACATCTCTGTGGATGTTATGCTCCAACTCTTATGTCTTCTCTAGGGGTAGGGAGTGTGCCCTCCACCATCTTGGCTCACCATCACCTACAACTCACCTCCAGTTTGCTGTTCTGAGTCCTGCCTGCCTTTTTCACCTGGCTACATATCACCAGCCAATTGGAAGCTTCATGGGATGGGATCTACATTCCCTTCTTTAGCGAAGCATCCTTAGTGGTTCTCTGCACTGTGGCCCTCCATGTGAAGTACCAACCACAAAGAACATCAAGGAGTCTGCCTTGAGTTAGCTGTGAGTCAGTCATTTGGCCAGTCACACTGCTTCTCCAAGCTGTCTCCTTCAACCATTGCTGATTGACCCTGTTCAGTCTCTAAGTACTGCCACTGCTCATGGTATTGTGATAGTCTGCTCTAAACGTATTAGCCTTATTATGATCCGTGCTTGTCCTTGGGTTATTTTATACATGCCCACACAGATTTACTCCATTACACTTCCATTAGGGTATACCAGTTGTTTTGCAATCTGACTGTTCCTTGGATAGCTGTTCATAACTAATTGTAGCTGGGCTGTGAGAGGCTAAGCCTGTTAACAGTACTGTACTCTACAATTTTGACTAAGTTTTATTTGTGCCAGCTGTCAGTCAGTTTTAATTGGTTTATTCCCAACATAATCATTTAAACCCTAGGTACCCCTTTTCCAAAGGCTCCTGCATAATTGCTTTGCATACATCCAGAGTCTACTGTCTGCACCTCTTACAGTATTTTACATAATTAACCAGCCTTTTGCAGTATTGTTTTTCTTTTTTATACTATTGTGGTTTGCAACATATGCCTTCCTGTAACTGTTTTGTTTTTCATTGTTCTGCTATTGTATTGCTGCTGTATATTACATACCTCTAACTTGCCACCATATTCCTACTGTCACTATCCTCTGCCTTCTCCTTTTGCCCCTCCTGCTTCCCTTCCTCCACCCCTCCCTCACTCCAGCTACCTAATCCCCTCTCCCTCCCCCCACTCCTCCTGTCCCACCCTTTCTGCACCCCTCTGCCCTCCTTCTCTCCATATACCCTGGGCTCCTCTCAGCCCCACCACTTCCCTTAACATGGAGTTTCTCCACCATACCCTCCTATCCTTTTACCTCCCTTCCCGCTCTCCTCCTCATTCAAAGGGGAGAGCAGCCCCACACTATTCATCTCCTCATTGTCCTGCTCCTTCTCCTGTATAGTGATATTGAGTCCAAACCAGGTCCCACCAAACCCCTTCCCTCTACCTCTGCTATCACCATGTGCCTTAGCATCTTCCATCTCAGTGCTAGGAGTCTTCTCCCTAAGCTTGAATGTCTCTCTGTTTGGGACTAACAACTAACTTTGTCTGCATCTCTGAATCCTGGCTCTCCTCCAGGACTCCAGACTGTAGCCTGACCTTTCCTGACTTCTATCTTTTCAGGCAAAACATTAGAAAAACATGGTGGAGGTGTAGCCAGCTACATTTGCAAGAGCCTCTCCAGCACTCTGGTCTTTAGGAAAGCTGTTTCTTCCTCACACAAATATCTCCTTGGTAGGATTTCATTCCCCTCATCTGTCCCTATCTTCATTAGGCTTTTCTATGGCTCACTCAAGATCTCACCTGCCTCTCTAACTCTGATTCCCTCTCCAATATCACCTCACATTCCTCCACTGGTGAGCTCATTCTCCTTGGGGACTTTAACATAAATTGGCTATCACCTTCCTCTAGATTAACCACCCAGAAGACTGAGTCCTTAAGTTTGTCCCAGGTTACCCCAGAACCCCCACAACTCTATCCCCATTACACCTGCCACCCCCTTTTGGACTGGGTTCTGTCCTCTCACCCACACTGCATTATTAGAGCAGCTATTTTTCTGACTCTTCAGTGACCCCTGCATGTGTTCTGCATCAGGAAAATCTGGCATCCCCCCTTAGCCCTAAAATACATCTGGCCAGGTGCCTCAGGTCACTGAACATCAATGCTCTTCTGAGCAGCCCTGCCACAACAGCCTGATCAGTCATCCCCAGGTCCTTAACATTAAAGTGTCCCTTTCCTTTTTTCATTCAAAATTCTACTCAGTCTGGGACAAGCATGCCCCCACAGGAAATCACTGGTCAAATATTTGCATCTCACTTGGATAGCCACTAAAATCATCAGTCAATGCAAGTCCCATGATCTTGCCAGGCACACTATAAATGATATAATTCCCTTCCTGATCTCCTCCACCACAGGGTCCAGAGAAATAACTGCACAAAGACTGTCCTGGCTGTGAAATCTCATTATTTCAAAGCCATCCTCCAGAAGAACATTAACTTTCAAGCTAAATTCTGGAGGGTAATCCAATCCCTTTTTAACCACCTGCCCAGTCTGCTCCTCCATCCTCCTGGTTAATGGTTCACTTATGTCTAACCCTTCCTCTGTTGCTGCTCACCTCACTGAGTTTTTTACCACATGTGCCCTCCCAGCTCCCCACGTTCCAGGCTACCCTCCTCCTCCTCCTGCTCCCTGTGTATGCTGGGTTTCCATTTTCCCCATCACCACTCAGGAAACTCTGCTTGCCCATTCCTCCCTCAACTGGTCAAAGTACCGCCCTGATGGTCTGGATCCTAAACTTCTCTACCTCTTAGCTCCTGCAGTTGCATCTCCACTTACTTACCTGCTCAATGTCTCATTCTCCCTTAGCTCCATTCCTTATTCTTTGAACATTTCCGAAGTTCTAGCCAGCTTGCCGTTGCAGTGGTAGAGCTACCACCTGTGACGCTGATGACTGGGGTTCGGGTGTGAGTCCAGACTATCAGAGGGCTGTCTGGGGGGAGAGGAGGATAGAGCATCTGATGGACTGCTCTTCTCCTCTGGGGGGTTCTTGGCACCTGACTGATGCCTGGTAGAAATCTGAGGTCTGGCAGCCTGACCCAAATTTATAGGGGAGAAGCGGCAGACATTTGCATGATTTCATTGCATGCCACATCTCCCAGGTGAGAAAACAGGAAGGAAAAAGCTGAACTTCTGCAGGATGCCACCTGCCATACTCAACAGGCCCTGCACTGTCAACTGTGGCACTCACCTGGCCAACTGAGCTTGAGAACCAAAGGGGTGGACCTATGAAGGACATGCCCTGGGGGAGTAAGCCAGGGATGAACAACCAGGAAAGGTAAGTCCCAGGGAAGACAGATGACAGGGCTGAGAGCATGATCAGGCCAATTAAGGTTGGTCCACGGAGGTGAAAAAAAATTTCAAAACTCAACCACTTCACAAAGGGGGTGACCCCTCTTCCCCTGGCAACGTCCCTCCCATCTCCTTCTTCCTCCTCCTCCTATCTTGCTAAACTGCAAAAGAAGTTAGTCTACTCTAGGCTGCTAGACTACCTCAAATGTTTCAGTTTCCTCTCCCCATTCTAGCCTGACTTTCATAAGCACCACTCCACAGTCTCCTCCCTACTGTGTGTGTCATTGACTTCATTTACTTAGGGATGGATCAGGGGCACATCTCAGCTATGATTTTCATCAGCCTTGCAAAAACATTTGACTCATTCCCCCAACTACTCTTCCTGGAGAAAATGAGCTCTGCTAGCTTCTCTGCTCCTGCTGTTGATGGGTTCTGTTACTACCTAATGGGCCATCGACAGTCAGTATAGGTTGGAAGCATCTTATCACCACCACTTCTCATCCAGGCTGGGCTCTCACAGACTTCCATCCTAGGAATCATCCTGTTCTCCATTTTCCTGAATGATCTCCCCTTCACCTGTTCCAGCTCACATATACTCATGTATGTAGATGACACACTTATCTTCTCCTCTAGTCCCTCTACAGCGTCTGTGGAAGACCTGCTCCAGCAGGATTTCCAAAATGTCCAGCGCTGCTCCCACTTCAACCATCTCTAGGTCAACACCAAAAAACACAGTGTCGATGACCCTTGGTACCAGCCAGAAACTGGATAGATTCCCAAACCTTCCAGTCTTCTCCATGCTGGATGGTTCCTGTCTTGAAACAGTGCAGTCCTTTAAGTACCATGACTTGTGGCTTAAAAGCAAGCTTGACTTCTCAGCCCACATCAATGCCATCCATGTGAAACTTCATCTCAAGTTGGGTGCCCTGTATTGCAAAAAGATTGCCTAACCCTACTGGTCTGCAGGGAGCTGGTCACCAGAATGGTGATTGTGGTCTTCAACTACAGAGTGGACACGCTGGGGAGTTGTAAAAAATAAGGGATGATCTGAAAAAGCTGGAAGACTGGTCAAGGTTTTGGCAACTGGGTTTCAATGCCAAAACAGCGCAAAATTATGCACATGTGGCACAGAAATCCAGGGCAATGTACCAATTGGGCAGGGAGATATTGACAACCACAAAACAGGAAATATACCTGGAGTAATCACATCTGATTACTCAAGGGTAGCAAAGCAGTGTTATATGGCAATGGGGAAAGCTAGCAGGATAGTCAGGTGTATAGGGAGGGGTATCACCAGCAGAAAGAAGGAGGTAGTGTTACCCCTGTGTAGATCGATGATGATGCCCTACCTAGTATACTATGTCCAGTACTGGAGGCTTCATTTCTGGAGGGACATAGATCAGGTGGAGGTGGTACAGAAGATGGCAATCAAAATGGTGCAGGGCCTGCATCAAAAGTTCTACAAAGAAAGACTCAAGGAATTAAATATGCACTCTTCAGAAGAGAGGCGGGAAGGGACGGACATGACAAAAATGTTCAAATAATTTAAAGGTATTAATAAGGTATATAAGGGTAGCATTTTACATAAGAAACAATGCATGAGTACAAGGGGTCATGCCATGAACCTGGAGGGGAGAGACTCAGAGTGGATGTACAGAAATATGTCTTCATGCAAAGGGTGGTGAACTCCTGCAACAGCCTCCCAATGGAGGTGGTGGGTGCTGAAATGGTAACAAGATTCAAGCATGCATGGGATAGACACAAGGGGACTTTAGTAATAGGGCAAGGGGGGAATGCCAGAGATCAAGGTGGGTCCACGGTGGCACAGTAGATAGGAAAATAGGGCAGACACTGTGGGCCAAGAAATCATTATCTACTGACAACTTCTATGTTTCTATGTAACTATGCAGACATGGTCTATGGTACTGACCCCTGCACTTTCTTTGCCAGATTGGACACCCTCTGTAATGCCTTTTGTTGCTGCACAACAAAATCTCCTCCTTGTAGGCATTATTGCTCCCTCCACTCCTCCCTATCCACCCTCACCCTACCTTTACATCACCAATCACACTGTACTGCCTTGTATTCCAAATACTGAGTTAGTTCCCTTCCCTTCTACCTCTCCTTACTCCTCTCTCCAGTTCCTCTGCTCCAGGGACCAGTGATTCTTCTCCATTTATCATCCGTGTTCCTCTGCTAGACAATCCACCTTCTCCTATCACCTGTCAATAGTATTGAACCTGTTCTGGTATTAGATCTGCCATTCCACCTCCCCTGGCTCTTTCAGGTACCAGCTGAAACTCCTGTAACCCTGCACCTGTACCTGTTTCCCATAGGAGGACCTCCTGAGTGACACTGGTAGTGGTAGCACAGGATTTGGTTATCCCAGACCTAATCAGGTCTCTAGTACTCTGCAATGCTTGCCTTGATCCAACATTGTAGTATTATTCAACATTCTGTTGCTCATGTATAGGTGAGACTTACTGTCTGGAATGTAGCACTAACTTCCTACACAAATGTTTCATGGGAAAATTTTGGGACCCTCTAGCAACATAATTCTTTTTGTACTCACCTAGTCGGACTCTGAGGATGCTAGCCATGTCTTTATTTTGGGGTAAAACACCCCAGAAATATATTTTCCACATTTCTGGAAAAAGTACTTTCACAAAGTACTTTCGCACTTGCGACACTGTCGAATGAATTTGAGAAAGCTTGCACAAATTGCGACAGTACTTTTCTAGACTGTGGGAAAATGACAGCAATTCTTTGGCACCCCGCTGCAAAAGAACGGTTTGGTATTTTGGGCTGAAATTTGGAAGGTATGCATCCAACATCTCACAGATGTGCCTTTCCATGTTTTGTTGAAAAAATATTACACAGTGGTAAAGTTACGGCACTCCAAAGTTGACACTTTTTCCCATAGGATAACATTACGGCGTCCGACACATTGCAGCAATCCTTTGGCGCCCTGCTGCAAAATAACGATTCAGTCTTTTGGACTGAAATTTGGACGAAAGACAGCCAACATCCCACATATGTGCCTTTTAGTGGTTTGGTGAAAAAAATATTACAGGGAGACAAAGTTATGGCACTCAGAACTTCTCTTTTGTTCCCGTAGGATAACATTACGACGTTCGATGCGCCTTTCAGGGCCTGTATCTTGGAAATGGTGCGAGATACGGACTTTTTGTCAGAAAAATTCTTAGCCCCCTAACAGGAGCTAAATGCAAAACTAGCCAGGAAAGTCATAAATCATATGACTTTTGCATTTTTTTTCTACGTCATACGGTTCCTGAGATATAAGCAATTTAGTATTCCAACTCCTCATTTTCTGCTCCGAGACCCATCATTATACATACATTTATTGTACTCACTATCTTTCTTTATGAAGCTTTTGGGGAAAACCAACCTGTGCACTTCCATTACTGTTACCATTGCCCTTTCCACTTGTGGTTCCGTACCCGTTTCATTTACCGTTCACGTCTACACTACCATGTGCGTTATCCTTTGCGTTTTCATTTGCACTTGCGTTTCTGTCATTTTTTACCATTTCTGTCTACAGTACTGTTTCTCTTTCTGTTTCACTTTGTGTCACCATGCCCATTACCATTTGCGTTTGTGGGCACCATGTTACTATGTGACAAGACATCACGTGGCGGACCGTTCCTGTCTATGCCACTGTGTGTGTTACCCTTTCTGTTCTCATTCATGCTTGCATTACCATGTGTGCCACTGTTAGTGCTTCTGTTTGCATTGCTGTTCCTGTTACTATGTGACAAGACATCGCTCTCGCCACTGCATTACATTCACTATTTCTCGTTATCATTCTCAAAAAGAAGGGAAATTAGAGCAAAAAACTTCATTTAATGCATTAGTTAGGGTTGTTCCATAGCAACAAAAGTGAGGAAATTTGGTGTTAGGGTTGAAAGTCCCCCTTGAACCCTCCCGGCCACACCCCCAACTGGCATCGGGGGTGCGCGTTGGGGTTGTCGGTCCTAACTTTTACCCCATTCTCCTATACCTCTGCTTCTTCACACATCTGATGGGGTGAGATTTAAGGCTGGCAACCCCAACATGCACCCCGATGCCGGTTGGGGTGTGGCCGGGGGGGGCCCAAGGGGGGCTTTCAACCCTAACACTGAATTTCCTCACTTTTGTCACTGTGGAACAACCCTAACTAATGCATTAAATGGAGTTTTTTGCCTCTAATATATATATATAGTGGATTCCACTTGTACAGTAGTAGTCACAGACATTGCCAGCTATTTCCAGATATTTCATGAAATTTCTAAAGAGTTTCTCTCTGCTGCCCCTACTGTGGTAATGCAGAAAGCAAGAGATTTTTCTGGAAATATCACAGAAATTTCAGGAAATAGCTGGCAATGTGTATGGCTACTACTGTATGCCATTCGGATGTATGCACATTCTGGATATATGCACAAAAAACTTAAGTCCTGATTCTTGCATTGTTACAGCAATGTTAATCATTTCATTTGTATGCACTCAGTTATTCAGTTATATGCATATTTTTTTATGTTGTCTTGTGCTTGAGCAAGAAACATGTTGTGGTAACTTTGGAATAGCGGGTTTTCGAGGTGCGGTCCTGTTCTGGTCTGTGGTGCCACTGCTTTTAGAGGCTGGGCTCTGTGGTATGAATTAGATTGCATGCTGTCTATGACAGCGGTGCAAAAGCGTGTCCACCTTGAAAGGTTTTAGCCACTGCAATGAGAGAGCACCACATCATTGCAGGGTGTGCCTTTCCTGGTATAAGTTTCAGTGCGACATGGCAGCAGCTGTGCTGTCCACCTCAAAAAGTCCCAGAAAAGCTGACTTAGGGGGGTACTCAATCCACCTATCAGCATCATCATGCCCTCCTCCCCAGTTCATCTGCCGACGGGGGAGCCCAATCCCCATTGGCGCCATCCCCCCAACACTCTTTTTTTATTTGCCGACAGGGTGCCCAATCCCCATCAGCTACAGTCCCCCCCCCAAAAAAAACAGAAGGTGACACCCCACTCCCTAGTTCATTTGTTGATGGGGAGCCCAATCCCTGCCGGCATCATCCCCCCCAAACACTCTTTTTTTTTTTTTTTTTTTGCCGATGGGGTGCCAATTCCCCTCAGCTCCAGTTCCCCCCTCAAAAAAACACACAGGTGATACGCTGGGAGCCCACTGCAGCATGTTTAATGTACCTGTAAAAACCAAAACCTTCCTGCAATGTTTTTTTTCCCCCTGTAAAATAGAAAACAGTCCCTCGCAGTCTGCAACCCCCTTCCCCAACCTGATTCCACCGACTGTGTGCCACACCTCCCCACATACACCCCTCACCCCATACTTACCTCCGGAGAATGGCGCGATGATCTTCTGTGGACCGAGAACATGTCTGCACTCTTCAAAGCCGACTGTGAACTGTAGAAATGCCAGTAAGCTGTATAATGGCATAAATATTTTTTTTTTTTTTTTACTTTGATGCATATCTCAGGCATTTTGGGGAATTTTGCCACCAAATTTTCAACATGGGGTTATTGGGACCCCTCCTCATGAATTAAGTTACTGTCATGGTGTTATTTGGTCCAGAAAGGTGATTTTGTGGTCACAGCGCAGAATCACCCTTTGGGACCAATTAATGAAATGACAGTGACACTGTTCATGAGGTGACCTCTCAAAAAGCCTATGTTGCAAATTTGGTGAAAAAAATTACTGTTTTATGAGTGTGCATTGCACAGTTTCCACACACGCTTGTAATTTTGTGAATCTGTAATATTTTGATTCCAGATTTTCAACATTGGCATTTTTCCACACCTCTTTATGAACAGTATAGCTGTCATTTTTCACATCCTGGCCAAAATGTGTTTTCGCACTTCCGAAGCAGAATAGCATGGTCGCTGTGGGAAATCAGTGTTTGGGACAGAGTAAGAAAATCACAATGACACTGTTCATGAGCAGAGGTCCTAAAATGCCTATGTTGAAAATTTGGTGCTAAAAGTCCATTAAATGACTGTTTTATGAGCGTGCATTGCACAGTTTCCATGCACGCTCATAGCTTCACAAATCTGTAATATTTTCACTCCAGATTTTCAACATTGCCATTTTGCACACCTCCTTATGAACAGTACAGTTGTCATTTTTCACATCCTGGCCAAAATGTGTTTTCACACTTCTGGCACAGAATAGCGTGGTCACTGTGGGAAATCAGTGTTTGGAACAGAGTAAGAAAATCACAGTGTTACTGTTCATGGGCAGAAGTCCTAAAATGCCTGTGTTTAAAATTTGGTGACAAAAGTCCATTAAATGACTGTGCTGTCGGCGTGCTTTGTGCAGTGTTCACACACCCTCGTCATTTTTCACATCCTGGCTGAAATGAGTTTTCACACTTCCGACACAGAATAGCATGGTCGCTGAGGGAAATCAGTGTTTGGGACAGATTAGGAAAATCACATTGACTCTGTTCATGAGCAGAGGTCCTAAAATGCCTATGTTGAAAATTAGGTGACAAACATCCATAAAATGACTGTTTTACAAGTGTGTGTTGTGCAGTTTCCACGCTCGCTCGTAACTTCAATAATTTTTAATATTTGTACTCCAGATTTTCACCATTGCCATTTTTTTCACACCTCCTTATAAACAGTACTGCTTTCATTTCCCACATCCTACCTGAGCTGTGTTTTCACACATCCGGCGTGCAGTGGCGCAGTCGCTGTAGAAAAACAATGTTCAGAACAGAGTAAGAAAATCACAGTAACACTGTTCATGAGCAGAGGTCCCAAAATGCCTGTGTTGAAAATTTGGTGAAAAAATTCTGTAAAATGACTATGTTACAAGCATGCATTGCAGTGTCCATGCACAGTCGTAAGTTTTAGAATTTGTAATATTTTCACTCCAGATTTTCAACATTGTCATTTTTGCACACCTTCTTATGAACAGTTCAGTTGTCATTTGTCACTTCCTGCCTGAAATGTACTTTTGCACATCTGGCGCACAATCACACAGTCGCTATGGGAATCAATGTTCAGGTAGATTAAGATAATAATAATAGCACCACTGTTCATGAGCAGAGATCCCAAAATGGCTATGTTAAAAATTTGGTGAAATAATTCCACTAAATGACTGTGTTACGAGCGTGCAATGTGCAGTTTTCACACACGCTCATAACTTTGAGAATGTTTAATATTTTCAGTCCAGATTTCCAACATTGCCATCTCTTCACACCTCCTTATCAATGGTGCAGCTGACATTTTAATGTGGTGCAGAATGATGCAGCCACTGTGGGAAATCAACGTTCGAGACAGATTAATAGAATCACAGGGGCACTGTTCATGAGCAGAGGTCCCAAATGCTTTCATGATGTGGGGTCACAAAAAGGCCATGTTTTAAAGTTTGGAATGCAAATACCAACACACACCCAGGGCGTTAGGGTTTCTAACAATTACATCTCACTCTCTACAGATTAACAGGCATCGGGGTGTGTCTTTGGATTGTATACTGTACTGCTCATGCCATTGATCCTCCACCTCTACCCTGTAGCCACTGGCAGGCATCAAGGTGTGCCTTAGACTCTTCAGCCCCAAAGTTCAACCCATTCTCCTATGCTGCACCCATCTCAACATACTTCCTTATGAAATGGGGTGAGCATAAGGGCAGATGACCCCAAGGCATAATGCGACACTTGTCAGACTCTGCAGGGTAGGGTGAGGTGAAATAGCATGAGTGTTATGGCCAGTGATCCATATGCACACCCTGATGCCTGTCACTCTCTGCAGGGTGGGGGTTGATGTCAGTTCTATACTTCACTGCTACTTCTATTATGTGCCTCGCTAAATCCTGCACTACCAATGCAAAACCAGCAAGACAACATTCGGCATTGACAAATGCTTGTTTTCATCTTGACATGCTCCTCAGCAGGTCTCCAGAAGGTCTTTGACAGCTGCATTCAGTTGTTCCCTTGCAGCCACTAGATTGTCCCCAGTAGCTAATCCACTAATCACCTGACAAATGCTTGAGACCAGTTAAACCTGTCCCCACCACCCATCCCGCACTATAGTGATAGTGATTGCTGCTAGTTTTCAGTTCTGATTAACTCACAGAGGGTGATGCACTGATGGCAAAGGATCTGACTTCAAAATTCATGCTACTCACTCTCACTTGCTGCAGAGGAAGTGGGTCAGCATCAGTGAGTGTTCAGTTTAGCAACAAAAAAATTATGTGCTGTGGGAAAGACTGTCACTTCTCATATTGCTTAAAATAACATTTAATAGCATTTAATATGGCTTAGGTGTATTTGTGAACATGTTAGTTACATTTGTAAATGGGTACCCCATAGATATCAGTATGCACCCATTCATTTCTTTGGCATTCTGGTTGTATGCACATTCCAGTTTATGCCCAAATTCAGCTTGTCCCAGACATGTGCATACATCAGAAATCCACTGTATATATACGGTTGTGCCTCTATAGTTAGGGATGAGTAAGCAGTTTAATGTTAAACTGCAAATTTTGCATGTTAATAACTTCGCAAACTTTCAACAGATTTGCACGGAATTTAATATACGTGGTCTTGGATGGTAGATCTGTTGATCTGACAAGTTGTGCTTTGATCAGATTTGTAGTTTTCCTGCAGCAATGCACCAAAAAAACCTAATTTTTCACCTTTTTGGGCAAATGTCAGGGTCATTTTTCAGCATCGCACTGCGCCCACACTGTGCCAGTGTTCATGAGGGGAGGACCCAAAAAGCCCATGTTGAAAATTTGGTGCAAAAATGTTGAAAAGTGTCCACAGTAGGAGAGTATGTTGCATAGTTTCTATGCAGGTGCATAACTTTGGTAATTTACAATATTTTTACTTCAGATTTTCAACATACCCATTTTTTCACACCACCTAATGAACAGTATAGCTGTCATTTCTCACATCCTACCTAAAACATGTTTTCGCACCTATAGCAAAGAATGGTGCAGTTGCTGTGTGAAATCATCTTTCAGGACTGATTAATGAAATGACTGTACCAGTGCTCATAAGGTGGGGTCCTAAAATGCCTATTTTGGAAATTTGGTGCAAAAATACCTAACAATGCCTGTGTTATGCACAGTCGTTGGAATTTTTCTATGAACTCATGTAACTTTGTCAATTTGTCATATTTTCACTCCAAATTTTCAAGATTGTCATTTTTTCACAACACCTCATGAACAGTACAGCTATCATTTTTCAAATCCTGCCAAAAATGTTTTTCCACACCTGTGAAGCAGAATGGCGTTACAATTGAGCAGAATTATATTTTGATGGGATTTGAAACTTTTCTGTCCTGGGTACATGCAGTGAGGTGATAAGATGGTTCTGTTGAACATTTGGGGAGAAAATTATTTAAGATAGCGCAGTTATGACTATTTGTTGCAATTTCACTATGCCTGCTCATAACTTGTGTGGGGCCAGAAAGCCCTGCATTTCCATAGCTAGGTACATATATGCATCTGTGGAGGGATGGAGGTACTATTATACTATCTCAAAAAGTAAGGACATAAGTTGCAAAACTAGCCAGCCCAGTGGCATTGAGGGTAGACGCACTGGATGCCACACCTCATGCCACGCTGGTGACCCAAGTTTGGAAACAAGCTTGGGTCATCAAGGGTCAGCCGCAGGGACAGGATTGAGCATCTGGAGGGCTACTTTCCTGTTCTGGCAGGGAAGGGACCAGATCCTGGGCTCCAGGTGACTTCTGGCTGGGGGCACAACAAGACCATGGATCCTCTAGTGGGGATTGGCTGCTGCATCAACCCTGTGTGCATGTGCTGAAGTATGCATGCACACACCAAATTGCATGTCTGAGCCAATCAGGGAGGGATGTAACAAGGAAAAAGCCCTGAGCCTTGGTTGGTGAAGGTCGGGCAAGTGGCCGACCACCATGCCCAACACCAAGTCCTGCATCCTACCTCTGGAGTTCCCTCCACTGCCTGGTCAACCAGTTACATTCCAGAAAGGTCACCAGAAGACATTGACGGTCCTGCCCCCGGGGGCTTAGATCTGGGGGGGCCGGGAGACCAGAAGCATGTGGAGAGAAGTACTCCCCCACTCGTAAAGGTAAGGATGGGACTTCAGGTGGGCGGGAGATGGTTGGACCAGGTGCCCACTGGCGACAGTCCAGGGTTCAGTGAAGAGGAGTGTAAAGAAAGTTGACAAAAGAAAATGCAAAACTTTGTTAATGCATCAGTTAGGGTTAAAGCATCAAAAGTAGGGAAATACGGCATTAGGATTTCCAACACTAACACCTCCCCCCAACAACATCCAACCTGACCACCCCAACACACCCCCACCCTCCACAGACCAACAGGCACTGGGGTGTGCCTTGGGGTCTGTCCTAACTCTCACCCCATTCTCCTATACTGAAACATCTCAGCTTCCTTACAATTGGAATGGGGAGAGAGTTAGGCCCGATGACCCCAAGGCATACCCCGATGCCTGTTGGTCTATGGGGGATGGGGGTGAGGTGGGGTGGTCGGGTTGGTGTTTCAGTGGGGGAAGGTGTTACAGTTATAAATCCTAACACTACATTTTCCTACTTTCAATGCTTTAACCCTAACCAATCCATTAACAAACTTTTTTGTTATATATATATATATATATGTATACGTGTGTGTGTGTGTATGTGTGTTTGTGTGTTTGTGTGTATATGGGTCCCTCCACACTAAATGAGAACATTTACACCACACTTACTTGCATCTTATTAACCCCAAAAATATTAATTTAAAATGGCAAGAAAATGCTCTGAAGCTACTTCACTTGGTGGGGGTAGCAAGAATACAGTAACATTAGTCAGTAAAGCTGTACATAGTCTGAGCTTTGACAGATTAAGCAGGGAAAATTTGGGCAGACTGGGTGGGCAAAGCAGTCCTTTTCTGCCAGAAAATTCTGTTTGTATGTGGGACCAAGTGGGGAAAAATTAAAATAAATTTTTGCACATTGTCTGCCATAATGTGCATCATTATTGTTCTCTCCAGTCATTCCTGCTGAGCTCTACCACTACTGCTGTTTTCCTAATACTGTCTGACACTTTGATGATCATTGACAATCTCTCTGGTCTCCTCTACTGAGCTGTACCTGTACTGCTGTTTTCCTCACAGTAAAACAACCTAGATAGCCAGATAAACAGAGAGACAGACATGTATATATATAGATAGATAGATAGATAGATAGATAGATAGATAGATAGATAGATAGACAGACAGATAGATAGATAGACAGAGCAGGGGATTGTTGGCTCACTGTTCAAACTAAAGCTGGCACCATGACACGACACCAGCTGCAACTTCACAATTCAAGAAAGTCTCACTGTTCTCATACTATGAAAGCAGGTGTACAGGTCCTCTCGCTAGACTTGGCACCCAGGATTTTTGGGTGCCCATAAAAATTATTTCCAGGGCAATTTTCAAAAACCAATTTCCAGACTAACTAAATGGGTCTCGTTTACCTAGGGTCAGGTGTTTCTTTTTTTTTTAAATACATATTTTTTATGTATTTTCAATGCTTTTGAGTTTAAAAATAAATAAGTTGGTGTCAGCCACATTTGGGTTTTTTTTTCCTCATGACAAGTAAATCATGTAAATAAACATGATCAGTGTTTATTACCAGTCAGACTTGATGGTAATAAAACAAATCCTAATAACTTTTGAACCGTATAATAATATTTTTTTCATGAAACCTTCGAAAGACACTATCTCAGTAAAGGCCACTTTTACCTTTTTTTTATGGAAAAATTCTGCACCATCTAGACTGTGTGTGAGAGAGAAAAATACACATGTTAAGTATATGGAAACCAAACACCTGTTTTGCATGTTTTGCCATTCTATATCTTGAAACTGAACAATATGCAATCATGAAACTTTTAAGTTCTCTGTCATTGCAATGGTGATGTGGGAGAGCTGACAGCACATTGCGGATGGCTCAAAAAACTTGATGGCTCAGTATAAAAAGTTAAATTTGCCTTCTGTTTCCTCAAGTCAACTGGTGGGGGGGGTGGAGAGAAGCAAGCATCGCTGAAAAGTACAAGTAAGTAAGGTAAAGAACTGTGAGGGGACAGGAAAATTGTATAGATCAAAGAAGTGAGTGTCTCTAATTGCACTGGTGTCTTTTGAAACTGACAAGGAATCTGATATCATTGATGATCTGGCACCTAAGATACAGTAATCTGTTGCTGAAATGGTAATGTTTGGGAGGGAGGAGAGGGTGGTCCTGCATCCCAGACAGTTCAAAGAAGTTTGCCAGTTTAGTAAGAAAGGCACAATTTAGTCATTGTTTCCATGAGCAAACTGGGGGAACTGTCAGGAAGAGAAAGAGAGGCATGTGTTACAAACAATGGGAAGGATTCATAAAACATTTTGAAGGTGATAAAATGTGCAAGTCCCCAAAATGTCTGCAGCTGCAGAAAAAAAAGGTAATTGTGTAGCATCATATACACAATGCCTCTGCTGCTGCAGAAAAAAATACAACACAGACTGCAGAAAAAAAATGCAGCTGCGGAAATTCCTGGGCAGAAAAATGCCATTTAAAGTATGGCATATTGCCTTAAAGGTGATTCTCAGCCACTGTTTTCCAACAGTTCCAGAAAAATGTTGCACACATGCTGCACCAGGGGGAGTGAGGTGGTAACAGTCAGAAGTGTATGCTACAGATACAGGCCAAAGAAAATCCTCAGAAAGAGACACAACCTACAATTACAAACTGACACTGAGTGTAGGGTCCTGCTGGTACAGGTGATGCTACCGTGGTCCCAGTTGTGAGACTGGCTTCTGGCCTTGCTGGGAGTGCTGGTTCTGCTGCAGTGTTTGAAAGACTGTCAATTTCCTGCTCCAGTTAATATGGATCACCTGTTTTACCTTCAGCTGGGCCATTTTTAACAGCTGCAGATCAGCACATGCTCATTTTCCGCACTTGCAGAATTTTGTAACTCGCTGCTTTGCAATTTTCCACACCTGTGGAAATGTTGACTGTGGATATGCCACAGCTGTAGTTCTGCAGTTTTGCAAGCCTCATTTCTGCATGTGCTACATTTTTTGTTCTCTTTGTGAATCTATGAGCTAGATTCACAAAACTGAATAAATACCCACAGTTACAGGAAAACCCCAGTGCAAGTGGGTTGCCACTTGTGGCTCTGCAGGTTACCCACAGCTGTGGGTATTCACAATGGTGGAGATGGATTATGACTGGCTCCACAATTTACGGCAGCTTGCATGTGGTGTTGCCCAGGAAACCCTTGCAGCTGTGAAAAACTGTTACAGCTGGTGAAACAAACTGTAAGGTCAGCCGCAGTTGCTATGGCTGTGAATTTGATTCTTTATAGCTGCAGGGATTTTGGGCCACAAACTGAGTTGTGGCGTGGGACTTAGTCCCAGAATCGTTTGTTAATCTAGCCCAATATCTCTATCTGTTACAGGGCTAAAACTCTGTGTCAGGATTCCAGTGACACCATAAACCTCTTGAATTTCACTTTTTAGGTTTGTCTTGAGGATGTCACTGAAATCATTTGATGGAGTTACAGCACTATAACAGACAAATGATTTTATTTATTCAAATTACTTTAGAAGGTAGCTTAACTAAATTTTTTAGTTTTCTTCAAGACACTGAAAGATTTCATCAGCATGATTCAAATTTCATAATTCTCCAAATTAAGATGAACTTGAAGACAATCCATTTTTTAATAACATTTCCAAGAAATATTTTTACCCTTCTGTTGCAAAAGATTCCCACAAAGACATGATAGTTATGTCTCATTGGGCCTTCCTACCATCTATGCAATACAAATTTAAAAAATAATAAAAAATATGAAGTGCTGGTCCACCAACGTGGCTTGTTGGCTCTACCATTTTTACACCTTATCCTTGTACATGAGCTAGTAGCCTCCTGCACCCCTTTCTTAATGGTCTTCCACGAGCTACCAACATCCATGTCTGGCCTAATCTTGTCCAAGCTCCACCTTAGAATCCTGCCCATGGCCCACGAAGTCCGCCCCCCCGAAGTCCACTACTACTGTATTACAGTGGTTACCCTCCCCCCCCAGACACACCAGAAACCAGACCGTGGCATGGTCTCCACCTACCAGTGGGCTACACACCTCCAGACCCCTTATCTGGTTACCGTCTGCAAGGACAATGTCCAGTATCCTCCCCTCCCTAGTAGGTTCCCCCACCTGTTGGACCAGGAAGACATCATGAAACACATCCATCAGTCTCTGCTCCCTGGCCACCGCTGATGTCCTAGTGTCCCAGTCTGCCCCCGGCATATTTAGGTCCCTCATGACCACCATTCTACCCTTTCCATGGTCACAGTGCCCCTTGATGTTCTCAACTCATTTTTCCTCCAAGGTCTCACCCATCAAAGGAGGTCTGTACACCACCCCTATTTTCAGTCTTTTGCCTCCCCTCATTTTCAGGGTTACCCAAATAACTTCCACTCCCCCATCAGCCTCCTCCACTTCACTAACCACTATGCCATTTTTGACTATCAGCGCTACACCCCCTCCTCTACCCTCTTCCCTATCCCTCCTGAATATTGTGCAGCCCTCCAAGTTTAGGTCCCAGTAATTCTTCTGGGTGGCCCATGTCTTAGTAATCACCTCCACATCCACTGATTCCTCGGCCAGCATCGCCTGGAGCTAGGGCATTTTGTTGCCCATGCTCCTGGCATTGATCAGAACCGTCCTCCACCCCATCCCCCCTTCCTCTTTCCAATTGTCTCGGCCCTGCACAATCCCTATTCACTCTTTCCTACACAGCTCTGGCTTTATTTACATTGCAGTCACCTGCCCTCTTTTGCGCCCTAGACCTGGAACCTTGAACAGTCCTCCTGATTTCATTTCTTTACTTATCCCTCCCCCCTTTACAAGTTTAAAACCCACTTCTGGATTGTGAATCCAGCGAGTTTTAGTTTCAAGATCTCCCTTCCCTCTAAGCGGAGATGTATCCTATCCCTGTCATATAACTCCTTGTCCTCCGATGTGGTCCCCCAATCCACCACCAGCTCATACCCTTCGGCCCTGCACCAGTCCCTGAGCCACTGGTTCACCCCTCTGAGTTTATGCTTGGTCTCCCCAGATGCCCTAGGTACTGGTAGATTTCCAAGAAGGAGATTGAACTTCCTATAGAGTGGCAGACCCTGGCCAGTTCCCAAAACCTCACCTGGATTTCCAGATTGCTGTTCCCTTCCAAGTCATTTGTGCCCAGAAATCTGGGCATCCTCCACATTCCAATGCTAATGAGTATAGCTGGAATTTGGTCTTGTGAACAGATAGGCCAGGGATACATTTAGCCTTGACTGGGCTGCTTTTTACCCTCCCCTACCCCCTCCCACTGGATGCCCCTGCTTATGGAGTCTCCCAGCAGGATCACCTTCACCCCTCTCAACTTACTGGCCCTTTTGATCCCTTACAGGCTCTTCCTTCTTTCATCAACCCCCAGCTTACTCCTCCCACCCCCTTCAGTCCAGGGATCAATAGTCTGTGTGTGCCCTACCATGCTCTTTCTTCTGCCTGCTGCTCCCAGTTTACTCCTCATCCCCCTCAACCTCCTGGGTGGCACTAATTCCCCCACCAGATCTCTCCTGGGGTCCCTTTCTGGGCCAGAATTCAGGGGTCTCCAACCAAGACACCCTTCTACTGCTTCCCTCCTTGCCTTCAACCGCCCCTCCAGTCTTGTCTCCCCCACTCCGTCTGGCATATTTCTCCCTACCCTCTCTTCCCCCCCCCCACCTCATCCAATTTCTCCGGCCCTGACACTGGCCTTTCTAGAGCACCCCTACTACCCCGCTCTCCTTGGCTGACTTCCCCATCCTGAGTGCCTGCCTGACCCCATTCTCCCCATTCCACCCTGGCCTCAACCTGTACTCCTCCATCCCCTTTCCTCCCTCCAACCTCAGCTCATGTCCCCTCTCCCTCCCCTTATGGATGTGGCCACCTCCCTGTCCCAATCTCCCCCCAGCTTGCTGGTTAAACCCTTGCTCCCTGCCTGCTCCCCTCCTGTTCCACAACCTCTCCTGCCCCACTCCCCGGTTTACTGACCAAACCCTCACTGTCCGCCTGTTCTCCCCCTCCCACCAGCCTCTTCCACCTCCTCTCCTGGGTACAGCATGGTGTATCTATTACGAAGTGTGAGGCTTGCCCCTGACTTACTTTCTCCTACTCTCTTGTCTTTTGCTCCCTCTGATCAGCCACTCTTCTATGAAGTGTTTTCCGTCTGTTGCTTGTATTGTGCCCTACCACTCTGGAATTCCTATAAGGTCCATGTCCACCTGTTCCCTGGGGTATACCATAGTGGCCTCGCCTCCTCCCGTGGGGCCCTTTCCACTCCTTTCCTCCCCATTCCTCCCCCCTCATGCCTTTCAGCTTTCTTCCGATCCCCTCGACCTCCTCCCTAAGTCTGGTCATCTGAAAACACACTGGACACCCTCCAAACCTCCATGCCCAGTTTAAGATTACTGCTGCCCCACACCCCATACACCCAATCACCCTACCAAAGATGCCCATTCTGGCCAGCCCCAAATCCACCCTCATTTTGGTGTGAGCAGTACAACCCCCTTGCAGAACCAATTTAGTCTGTAGCACACAAGAACACTAGCTGTTTGTCCCCTCTCCCAGCAGAACTCAAATCACTACACTTCTCCCTCTTTCCCTACAACAGCCAGTTTTCAAGTCCCAGTTCTCAGCAGAAATTTTGCCCACCTCAACAAAGATCAGTAGCAATAAACAGTTCCCAAAGTTTGCCTACTCCCATAACTGTGGTCAGCATACACAATTATATAATCTACAATAATATGCCCCCTCTGATAGCAGTAGACAAGGTTGGCCATGCTACCCAGCATATAGGACCCTTGTCCCCTAGTCAGCTGTAACCAGTTCACCAGGCATAGTGTTAATCAGTTTACAGTTGTCATGTCCCACAGCAGTAGGTAGCAGGTAGTCAATGGTGCCCAAGCAGGCACAGCATACAGTTCTCTTTTCCCTCAATCAGCAACAATCTAAATCACCCTCTCTCAGCTTGCCCCTCTCCAAGGTAGCAGGTAGTCAGTGGTGTCCAAGTGGGCATAGCATACAACTCCCTTTTCCCCAAATCAGCAACAGTCCAGGACACCCACTCACAGCTTACCCCTCTCCAAGGCTCCACCCCATCGACCATTTAATAGAGGTTGGGGCATGGGTGGGTGGTGTGGGACAAAGACCAGCTCTCCTGATTGTGACTGGGCTAAGGGTCTTTATAGCCCAGTCGCACAGTCAAAATTTGCACCCTTAGCGCTGATTGGCCCCACTGTTCCTTGCTTTGTAGCTGCTGGCAGCCCTCCGCTCAACTGTCCCACCACCGATGTGGCTCTGGTCAGCCCAGTCCTGCTCAGAGAGGCATTGAAAAGTGCAGCTATATATCTATATAGCGGTGAGGGATAAAAAGGCTGCCTATGCATGTTTTAAGTGCTCCAGAGGGACAAGGGAGAGAGGCGACTATGAGTTGACATCAAAGAGGGTCACCAGAGTGGTGAGGGGAGCCAAGGCAAGGATGGAGAAAAAACTGGCTAGGGATATCCGAAGGGGTGGAAAGAGATTTTATAGATACATAGGGGAGAAGAGAAAAGGGAAAGCACAGATCTCTAGGATTAAGACTGGGGAGGGATGGGCTAAGGAGGTGGAGGAGCAGGTAGAGGTGCTAAATGAGTATTTTGCTTCAATATTTGTGGAAGGAGATAGGGGATCCATTCAGCCAGAGGGAGAGTGGGCGAGACAGATGAGTGGAGAGGTCAGATGGAGTCGAGATGACTGGAAGAGGCTGGGGCACCGGGTGGGCCAGGCCTAGAAGGGGATGGGTGTTTAGTTGAGGGGGTGGATTGGGAGGGAGAAATCGCAGAGGATAGGATGAGGGCAGCCCTTCAGATGCTGAAAACTGATAAGGCACCAGCACCAGATTGGCTGCATCTGAGGGTTCTGAAGGAACTGGCGGACGAACTAGCAGCTCCACTAGCTGCACTTTTCAACACTTCTCTGCAGACAGAATGAATGCCTCAAGACTGGAGGGTGGCTCATGTGGTGCCTATCCACAAAGAGGGGGGTCTAGGGAGGAGATGGGAAACAACAGGCCTGTCAACCTAATGTCTGTGGTAGGCAAACCAATGGAGGCCTTCATCAAGTAGAAGCTCAGGAGGCAACTGGAAAGGTTGAGGCACCTGGATGAAAAACAGTATGGTTACGTCACGGGGAGATTATGTCAGACCAACCTCATAGATTATTTCGACTGGGTGACGGAGACCCTGGACCAACAAAAGACCAGTGGACGTCCTATATCTGGACTTCAGTAAGGTGTTTGACTCAGTACCCCACATCGGGTTGTTGACAAAGCTGGGGGGAATGAGGTGGGAGGATAGTTGCTTAGTTGGGTAGAAAATTGGCTAACAGGGAGAACACAGAAGGTAGTGGTTGGTGGGATAGTCTCCTCCCCTGAGAAAGTCTTCAGTGGGGTTCCCCAAGGTTCGGTACTGGGCCACTCCTGTTCAATGCCTATGTCGCCGATATAGGGAGGGGGGGTTAGGAGTAGGGAAAGCCCCTTTGTGGATGACTCAAAACTGGGAACACTGGCAGACGGGGATGAAGCAAGAGAGACAGTCCAGAGGGATCTCTATACTCTGGAGGGGTGGTCAAGAAGATGGGGACTGAGGTTTAATCCAGGGAAGTGTAGGGTTCTGCATCTGGGGGTCAGAAACCCAGGTCATGTATACACCCTGGGGGGGGTCTCACTGCAAGCCACAATGAGTGAAAGGGACCTGGGGGTGGTGGTAGACACCAAAATGAATAAAACTGAAAACTGCAGAAGATCTGCAGCAAAAGCAAACAGGATTATGTGCTGCATAGCCCGGGGAATTATGCCCAGGAGGAGGGACGTGATCCTCCCTCTGTATAATGCCTTGGTCAGGCCACATCTTGAGTACTGCATGCAGTTCTGGAGACCTCACCTTAAGAAGGGCATAGCACTACTGGACAGGGTTCAGAGGAGGGCAACCAGGATGATTCAGGGCATGAGAGAAAGGACCTATGAGGAAAGGTTGGAAGTCCTTGGGCTGTATTCACTGGAGGAGAGGAGAGACAGGGGGACATGATAGGGGTCTTCAAATATGTGGAAGGGATTAACAGGGGTGGAGCCAAAGAAATGTTCAGACTAAAGAATGGGGGCACAACCAGGGGGCATAAGTGGAAGGTGGGGGGGTAATTACAGGGGAGAACGTAGAAGGCATTACTTCACTGAGAGGGTGGTGGGATCATGGAATGCACCCCGAGAGTATAGTGGAGGAAGGCACAGTGGAGGGCTTCAAGAGGAGGTGGGACAGGTGCATGGGTATACTGAAGCTGAAGACATGTATGAGGTCTCCGTAGCCCCCTCGGGCTGTGGCCGCAGCCACGGTTCGGCATCAAGCAGCAAGCGCCCCATGGTGCTCCAAAGCCCAGCTGCCCAGCAATCAGGTCTCCATAGTCCCCTCGGGCTGTGACCACACCCACAGTTCGGCATCAAGCAGCAATTGCTCCACGGCGCTCCAAAGCCCAGCCCACCCAGCAATCAGGTCTCCAAAGCCCTCTCGGGCTGTGACCACAGCCGCGGTTTGGCATCAAGCAGCAAGCGCCCCACGGCGCTCTGAAGCCCAGCCACCCAGCAATCAGTTACAGACTACAGCGCTCCTGCCCCAGCTCCTCAGGGGTGCTTCTGGACTGTTTCCTCAACTTCAGATTTTTGGCGCTGGCCTGGGACCCACGCTCATTGGCTCTCACGTCAAGCAGTGCTCCCTGATTGGCCCGCCTTTCCTTCTCAGGTCTATTTGAGCTATTCCTTCTGTGTTGTTGCTAATAATATTGAGATGGCTTAATTTATTGCTGTGGCAGCTCTCCTCACTCAGGCTACTGCTTGCTAGTTACCAGCAGAGGTCTTGATGGTGTTGCAAGCTGGCTAAAATCATGCTGGTACCTGTGTGCTGATGTAGTCCATCGCTGCATTCAATCAAGTCTCCTCTCTCCTGGGAAACAGCGGTCTCCGCTCGGACCCCTGCCTCAAATTTAGCTAATGTGTTAAATTGTACCTTGATTGTTCATTGCCTGCTTCTGATCACCTAGCGAGTCTGCTGCTTATTTCATTCAGTTGTTTGGTAACAAAAGGCCAGATTGTCTGACCCTGACTTTTTTTTCTTCCCTTTGTTGCTTTGACTCTAAGCTCTCAGACAGAGCCAGTGCCTGATTACAGCCTGTACACGCCCCCAGATTTACAAAGTTAATTAAGTGCTCAGCTCTTTTATGACTCCTGTTGTAAGCAAACTCTCCCTTTTCTCTGGGGCTTTATTAACCAGTGCTTCTCCTTCCACCCCAGGTCTCCATAGCCCCCTCGGGCTGTGACCACAGCTGTGGTTTGGCATCAAGCAGCAAGTGCCCCATGGCACTCCGAAGCTCAGCCACCCAGCAATCAGGCACGGAGTACAGCGCTCCAGTCCAGCTCCTCGGGGGAGCTTCTGGACTGTTTCCTCAACTTCAAATTTTTGGCCCTCCCCCGACCCCCTCACTATGCCACCTTAAATGCCCCTTGCTCCCCGACCACTTCATTAAGCCTCTTCTTATTGGATCTCTACCTAACCCATATTGGTTCTTTATCCAATCCTCATACTTTAACCTCTTCTTACACTTTGTCTCTCCAACTCATATGGTAACTTCAGACCTGTTCAGCCCTTATCACTTGTCTCCTATACAATGTCTTACCATTAACTTCAGCTAAGTTAACTTCTTGGCGGAACCCTTTCCCCCTTGCCCCTATTAGATGCTAAGCCTCGTTCACTCCATCTGTCAACTGACCAAGACATTTTTTGAACATGGACGCGGGCCAACTACTGTTAAGATTGTGGTTGTTCTCTTCCTTGTATTTGCTGCTCTCTATTTCATCTTATCCAAACTCCTCATCTTGCATGTTGTCAGCCACAGATTCTGCGCATGTGCCCAATAGTGATATATCAAAGTTACTTGATCACCTCATTTTTACCTTCAATCCCTCCTATGTGTTACTGAATATCTACTTCTCTCAGCAGACTGGTCATGTAGACTTGCTCTTCCCAATGGATTCAAACGTGCCTCCCATTACTGCTCACTTCACCCTGTCCTTCACCAGCAAAGTCCTGTTTTACATAATATGCAGCAGCTAGGGTTTAACCCTAGGGACCCTCCCTGCCTTAACCACAGTCCCCGCAAGCAAGTACTGACTAAGCTTGTAAGGTTGCTTCTTGACGCACTTAAGAAAATCCTGCTCCTCCTACTATTGTGATCTGGAAGCATTGAACTCAACCCTGGTCCTCCAGCACCTATTGGAGCTCCTGCAGACATTGCGAACCTTAAAGGGCTAAGCTTCATGCACATTAACACTTGTAGCCTGCTGAGAAAAAACTCCTCTATCCAGGCATGGATATGTCACACTGCCCCTGATGTACTGGTTGTCACTGAGACTTGACTTCACCCGGCAACAAGTAACAATGAAGTAAACATTCCCTCTTACTCCTTGTTCCGAACAGATAGACGCACAAGAGGTAGTGGCATGGCTACTTACATTAAGAACAAATTCTCAGTCTCTATCATTGACTCAACCTCTGTCCAGAGTGAATCTGAATGTCTCTCTCTGCAGGTAGAAATTGCACCTGATGCATCGCTCTGTGTGACAGGTTCCTATAGGCCCACATCTGCTGGGTTGCAGCTGCTGAGTCACTTAACCTCTATCCTAGGTCATAGGCCTATCGAGACTATACTTTTAGGAGATCTCAACCTAGACTGTCTATCCAGCGCATCTTCACCACTAAAATCATTCAGTGACTCTCTAGGACTGACTCAACTCATCAGTGAAACCACATGACCAAATAAAACCAACCCTGCCAATAGCACCCTGCTAGACATCAACCTTATTAGCAAACCACATTTATTCACCCATGCTGGTGTCTTTGTCTCAGCCATTAGTGACCACTGCTTTATTGCCTGTGTAAGATCCAACCGCACCTCATCTCTGGGCTCCAAATTCTCTACCAGAAGGTGTCTACGCAATTTCGACCTTAGGGCATTCATCTCAGAACTAAATCACTCTGTGTACTGGCCAGACTTCTACCTAGCAAAATCTGTGGCTTCTGCCTATGATATTTTCCAAGCCATTACCCTAAACGCTATCAATAAACATGCACCACTAGTGAAAACTCGGGTCAGAAAAAAAACCTGTCAGTGGTTTTCTGGTGAGTTGAAAGATACCTTGGGCAACAGAGATCTACTCTGGAAAAAGCCACGCAAGACAAAACTTGGGAAGGATTGGGATCTGTTTAGGAGGGTGAGGAATCAGTGTACTAAAATCGTCAGCGATGCTAAGGTGACCTTCTAACGCATTTAACTTGACCTCTCATCCAATTGCTCCTCCAAATTCTGGAAACTAATTAAGGATATCGAAGGCCACTCCCCTGGTGCCAGCCTGCCAACAAAAATCTCGATAGGCTCTACCACAATTACCGACAAGCGATCCATATTAGATTCCTTCAACAATCACTTTGCCACCGCAGGGTTAGCTTTCAATACTTTCTCAGTCAGTACTCTTCGCATACATCTTGGTCTCAACAATCAAGGAAGTTCCTTTCCTAACCCGTCATTCTCTCTCCAATCAACAACCCTGAAGGAAGTTGAGGACCTCTTGCTCCAGCTAGATGTTAGGAAAAGTGCTGGTGCAGATCTTATTGGGCCTTATTTCTTACGGCTAGGTTACCATACCCTAGCAGTACCCATTACACATTTGTTTAACCTGCCCCTTTCCCAGGGGGACCTTCCTGCCATCTGGAAAACAGCCCATGTCATCCTTCTGTTCAAATCTGTCGATCCCTGTGATATGAACAATTATAGGCCAATCTCCGTTTTACCAATCCTGTCTAAGAAGATGGAAAAAATCGTGAATTCACAGCTTAGGATTTTCCTGGATCAGACAAATTTGCTCAACCCTTTACAGTCAGGATTCAGAGCTCAGCACAGCACGATCTCGGCATTAGCCAAAGTAACTAATGATTGGCAGTGTGAGTTGGACAACAAGCACTTTGTTGGTGCAGCATTCTTGGACCTAAGCAAGGCCTTTGATACAGTCAATCACTGCCTGCTCCTCACATCTCTCTGACACATTGGCCTAGATGCTTTATCCATCAAATGGTTTGAGAGCTACCTTATAGGACGCTCACAGCAGGTAAAAGCAGAAGGTGAAGTCTCCCCCTTAAAGCCCCTTCTGAGAGGAGTCCCTCAAGGATCCATGCTGGGTCCCCTGCTATTTGCAATCTATATTAACGGGATAGATGCTAATATCAATAAGGCTAAAATACATCTTTTTGCGGATGACACCGTGCTTTAATGTCAGTGGACCCTCTCCCAATGCAACGCTTTCAGTCCTCCAGGAAGAATTCAATCTGTTGCAGTGTCAGCTCATAAACCAGAAGCTGCTTCTGAATGCCAAGAAAACTAAAGCTATGTTCCTCTCGCCTTTTCCTAACCTATCAAACCCTGCCTCAAATGGGTCCCTTCCCCTGGTAACTACACTTCTTGGTGAGCAACTGGAGTATGTAAACAATTTCAAATATTTGGGGGTGTGGCTTGACAATAGACTCTGCTTCCTGGTACATATTGAAGAATTAACAAAGAAACTTCATCAGAAGCTTGGACTCTTCTTCAGGATAAAAGATCTTCTCCCCAGGGAAGCTAGGGAGAGGCTAGTCCAAACCACCTTTCTTTCCCTTCTTGATTACACTGACTTCTTGTATAACCAAGGTCCTGCTGGTGCCCTTTGTTAAATTAGATATTCTTTTTCACAGAGCCCTAAGGTTTGTAATGGATCTCCCTTACTCCACTCATCACTGTCTGTTGTACAAGCAGTTAGGCGGTCCTCCCTTAGCTTCAGGCACCAAAGAAACGCTGCCTTGTGGCCTTACAAAGTCTTACTAAATAAATTGCCTAACTATATCTCTGACTGCCTACCATCTTGCACTTCTAATAGGTATGCCCTGAGAAGCATCTCTTACCTATTATTGAAGGTCCACAAAGCCAGGTCTAGCTTTGGCTGTGCTGCTATTAGTTGTGTGTTACCTTTATTGTGGAATAAACTGCAAAAACCCCTAAAATTAAAGATAGCCATCAGTTTGGCATCCTTCAAAGCACTATACTCTCACTACTTTACAGAATCTTGTGCCTGTTACTCCTGATCATGGATTCTCTCAACAATCTGGAGTCCACTATTTTTCCGTGTCCCCTTTTAGTTGCCAGTCCAGCTCCCCCTGGCCTTCCCCCCCCTCTGTCTCCCCCTTCCTCCCTCTCTCTCTCTGTCTCACCCTCTCCCTGCTCTCTCTCTCTCTCTCACCCTCCCACCCCTGTCCCTATTCTTGCCTTATTTCTCCTTCTTTCCCTTTCCTAGCCAGCTCTAATATTGAGTATGCTACTACAATGGTCTGTATGTACATAATTGCTCTTGGCTGAATCTGTCCGACTTAGCTGTGTTATTGTGTACGCCTGTTTCGCACATGCTGTTCATTGATATTGCTTGTATTATAATTATTAAAATGTTATGCCTTATATATATTGTTGTACTATTGCCTATGCCTGTTCTGCACATGATGTACACTGATATTGCTTGTACTTCAATCACTGAAATTGTGTGCATTATATGTATTGTTGTACCCTTTCCCCCCAGGTCCACCTTGCAAATGAGCTTTGCTCAATGGTGTTCACCTGATTAAATAAAGATTTTGACTAGAATTGAATTGAATTGAAGATGACCCTCTCAGGGGCTGGGGTGGGGGAGCGAGTGCCCAATAGGTGCTGGCTACCGAGCAGCCATGAAAAACTGTCAGGCCTAATCTGATGGCTTTTAGTATGTTAGTACATTAGTATGTTAGTATTATAGAAAAATGAAGAAAACAAACTGTACATTTCTAAAATTAACAGTTTTAAAAGAACTGTTCTCTACTGAATTTCTGTAGTTACATAACAGTTTTTATTGAATACAAAGGACACCTTCCTGGCTTACACAGTACTTTGCCCACTCCATCCTTTCCTCCCTCCCTGGTGCTGCATTAAATTACAAATGTGAAGGCAGCATAAATAAATATTATAAGACAAGGAAAATGTGGGTATAGCAAATATCAATCACATGCCTGTCCTGTGCTATGCTGCACCCACAGTCCTCTCGCTCTCACTCTCTTTCCCTTCCCTTTCCCTTCCTCCCTCTCTCTCTCTTTATCTCCACAGCCGAGTTCCATGTCAAAACTGCACTTGCAAAACTGCATGAGGCAATATGAGCAACTCCAAAACTATAACAGTACAATGGAACTTAGTGCAGAACAATGACAGCAAAATCCCCATTTGAAGTCACTTATGGGGAGCTCTGCCCTCCACACCCCCCTATCAGGAGGCTTCGATCCCCCAAACCCCCAACTAAAATAACCATCTCTGACCCTACGTTTTTATAGAATTGGGCCCAGGATCCCTGGCGCAGCCAGAGTTTGCAACAGCTCTTAGAGTGGCACAACTTGCATCACTCTAAGGGCTCTTTGAAAATTAGGCCCAGATTGTCTACAAATAAATCCTTGGTAGAATTTCTAAGAAATGCCTGGGTCTTCCAATTTTCCCACATTCAGCTCTTCTTCATATTGAAGTTGGAGCAACCAGCCTCAAAGTTCTGTCTGATACCTCTGTCATAAATTATTAGATTAGAATAACTAATATGCCAAAGAAAATATTATAGTACCTTGTATGGTTCTCAGAGGAAATCTTAAGTTAAAGGAAAATCAATTTTACTTGGTTTGGTTCAAACATCTTTATTGTTTGATTATATGAATGGCTTTTATTATCCATGGAGCTACATTGAAGTGAACCTTAAGATTAGTTCTAGGTATGCTAAAATTAACGACATGTCTTTGCAAGATTGTGCCAGAAAAAAAGGATTTGACTAATGTTAAACCATCTAAATCAGCAACTTGGCTTGCTAGGAATGTTAAAGAGCATGTAATAAAACATCCTTTATATACTCTTACTGATCAAAAACATTGCAATATTATTACACTATTCAGGTTTGAATACTTTCCTAGCACAATATGAGAAAAAAATGTATACCAAACAGAAAAAGAGATTAATCTCTGAGGTTTGCAAATGTACAATTTATACCACATACTGATAATTTGCCCATGGTATGATACTATTAGATGCAAATACTTGGGTTCAGTGCTGCCTATGTTGTAAATTCCTGCTGATTTTATGTTAGATCAGCTATTTAACTCTGAGGACCTGAGTATTTTACAATCTTTAGCAATATTCCTTATGAAAGTAAAAAACAAAATTATAAAACAACAACAACAAAAAATTGTAAGGGAAAATGAGACATAGAGATATAGAATTTGTTGGAAGAAAAGGACCTGTTGGCCCACACAGTCTGCCCAGACATTCCCTGCCTAATCTGTCTCTGAAGACCCTATCTTGTCTTGGGCAACACTTCCTCCTCCTTTTCTGTTTCCTAATACACCACTATGTCTATCACATGCATGCTTGAAGCCCCCACTATTTTTGCCTCCGCAACTTCTGCTGTTTACCACCCTTTCAGTGAATAAATATTTCCTCACATCTTTATTAAATTCCTACCTCAGCTTCATGTCATGCTTCGCATCCTAGTGCTCCTTCACATTTGAATGAGACTTCCCTACTGCACCCTGTTCACCCCTGTGAGGTACTTTAGGTCTCTATCATGTCATATCACACTCTTCTCTCTTCTCTTCCAAGGTGTACATATTGGCATCCCTCAGCCTCTCCTCTTGGGCTTCTTCTGCTACCCCAGTACCATCTTAGTTGCCCTCCTCTGGAATGCCTATATCCTGCCTATGTCCTTCCTGAGGTGTGGCCTCGAAAACCGGATGCAGTACTCTAGGTTGTGTCTCACCACCTATTGATACAGTGGTAATGCCACCTCCCTTGTCTTGCTGGATAAACCCCTCTCTATGCACCCCAGCATCCTTGAACCCCTCTCTATGCACTCCAGCATCCCAGTAGCCCTACATACTGCTTTATCAATCTGTCCTGCTACCTAGAAGTCATCAGATATGATAACATCCCCCATCTTATACTCACTGTCTGAGTTTCTATTCCCTAGCTGCAGGATTTTTCACTTTTTGGCATTATACCCCAACTCCCATGCTTTTGAGCACTCCATGAGTTTCCATTGATCTTTGCTCATTCTCTTCACCCACTCCTGAGTGTCCACCCTATTGCAGATTTTGGTATCATCTGCAACAAGTTTGTCACATATGAAGACATTGAAGAGGACCAATCTCACTACTAAACCCTGTGGTAGCCAGCTGGTCAGTCCTTCATCATTCAAGTGAGTTCCATTTAGCACCACCCTCTGCCTCCCATCTGTTAACCAGATTCTAACACAATTTAAAAAATTCAACACTTACTGTAGGTATCTGAAAAAAATGGTATCTCCCTTAGTGACCATTAGACAGAGGAAAGAATTGTCCAAGGGGTCACACTGAATGGTACAGAGGTTGCACAAGAAGCCATACTAGGAGAGGCTAAGGGATCTCTACATGTACACCCTGAAGACAGGAGACTAAGAGGTGACATGATAAAGACCTACAGTATAAGTATCTCACAGGGGTGAAAGCGGTGCAGGAGCTGAGCCCCTTGCAAATGAATAAAAGCACTGGGACCAGGGGGCATGCAATGAAGTGTGTGTGTGGGGGGGGTAGTTTAAGAGAGAGTTAAGGAAATACTTATTCACTGAAAGGGTGGTATATACCTGGAACAGACTGCCAGTGGAAGTGGAGGAGGCCAAAACAGTGGAAGGCTTCAAACATGCCTGAGATAAACATAGGGGCATATTCAAAAACAGGCAGGGAGGAGGTAGGGTCACCAAAGATGAGTTAGAGCCTGGGGAGACAGACTAGAGAGGGAACATCTGGACAGAATTGGGTGGGCCAAGCAATCCTTTTCTGTCAACACATTCTGTACTTTCATGTTTCTACGTTACACTTGAGTAACAAAATAAATACATTTTTCTTATTTTTGTCAGTGGAAAGGAGCTTCAGTTATCAATAGAACCTAGAACTGGAAGGTTCAATGGTCAGGAGAGGAGTCTCTGTGGTTTGGTATTGCCTCAAAGTTTGATCATCATTGGGACTGTCTCTGGAACTGATTGCTATCAATTACCTGAACTCTGGTTCTGTTGGGGGACAAACTGAGGCAGTTGTGAATTTTGGGGTAATACTGCCGAAGGTGGTTGCTGTTGTCGGTTGGGTCTGGAGTGGGTGGTGCTGGTCTTGAGCCTGCTGGAGGGCAGTCACATGCTACCGATGCCTCCTAGGCCTCCCGGGGGGGTCTACTGGTGAGTGGACACTGGACTGGGGACTGTTGCTGTGAATCTGACCAGGTGTAGTGGTGAACTAGATGTGGTTATTTTCCTCTTCACGCTGCTGGATTTTACTCGGATAGCATTCCTAGATGTGAGATGTGAGAGCTGACCCGACATCAACAGCTGAGAAAACTTGCAGCTTTTCTGAGGACCCTACTGGTTTGAATTTCTTTTTTCTTTACTGTATACTCATATCTCAGATTCTTAGTGAAAGAGGAGTCTGGGGCTAAGAGTTCTGGCAGGTGGCTAAGGGAGGTGAGAGCTCGCTTGGCCTAGTCATAAAACATTTAAAGTCCTCTGCCTGATCTACTGTTCATGAATACTGGACTATTGATACTGAAATTGAAGCTAAGGTTGTTACAATTGGGGAGCTGTGAGATGATTTTTAAAGGCAAACTGACTATGAACTGCAAGCTTTATAGGACTTAATTTTCGAACTGTCGTTTTAATATTTTTGTTCAGTTTTTAGTTTGTGGGGTTTATATTGCTTATGTTGGGGGGACTGATAGTTGTGTGAATTGGGTGTGATTGTAGTGAGTGTGTTGGTTGCTTGGATCTTTGGTGGGGTTGTGTGAGAGGCATCCCATCGAAAGTGTTTGCGTATCTGTGGGGTGGTATTGTATAGTGAAATTATTTAACTGGTAATTCTGGGGTTTAATTTGTTAATTGGTGAATTTGAAATTTGTTGGGAAGATTTTAAGGTGGTCAGGCATTATTCTCTGACCATGCTCAGAGATTTACACCCTTTGAACTGTCCTCCATTACCAACTGAGGTGTAGAAGAGATGTCGAGCCCTGGGGATAGTCAAAAGTCAATTGAAAGGGGTGTGATCCAGGCATGGTGGGAGAATGGAGTGGGGTGGATGGATAGTGGTCGTGGGGACCAGGAGATTCCCTGTGGAGAAATGGGTTCAGGAAAGGGGTGTCTCCTGCCTGGTCCTCATACCCAAGAGCTTGACAAGTAGTGGTCAGGTCCCGGGATCTTCCTTGATGACCCATCCAACCCGGGTTGTGTTGTGCAATGCCAGATTGATTAGGAACAAGACAGCTATTATAGCTGATCTTGTTGGAACATCTGATCTGGCTTGCATCACCGAGACCTGGCTGGATGAAAATGCAGGCCCCATCTTGGCATCTCCTGTACCAGCTGGGTTTTCGGTGATATATCGCCCAAGATTGGATTACAGGGGAAGGGGTGTAGCAATTATGTTTAAAATGGAACTGGGCCTTGTGGATGTGCAAGTGGGGTGCACTCGATGCTTTGAGTGTATCCTGGGAGCAGGTGTAGGGTTCAGAATACTCCTCTACCATCCACCCAGTGATGGAGGTGAATTCCTGAAGGAGTTGGTGTACATCATTGTCGATATGGCTTTGGAGTCACCCAGATGGTTAACTCTGGGAGACTTCCATGCCTGGGTTGATGATGAACTCTTGCAATTTGGAAACAATTTCCTCCAGCTTATGACTATGCTGGGCCTTACACAGGTGGTTACTTCTGCTACTCATATAGGGGGTCACTCTTTGGATCTCGTGTTCCTCCTGGGGATGGAGATCATGGATTTGGGGGTGGAACCAGTCATTTGGTCAGACCGTCACACCATAAGGTTCAGCTTCGGGGCACCCCCAAGTAGGCCTGCCCCCATGGAGATGGTCCAGTGCCGCCCTTTAAGGGGAGTTACCCCAGAGGACCTGTTGGTGGTGCTGGACCTATCAGGTTTATTGAGTGAATGCATGAGTCCAAGGGGGCTTGTACTGACCTATAATAAGGCAGTGGATGATGTCCTGGACTCAATTGCTCCTGTTTGTGTCCGCCCAATCACTCTGCGCCCAAACACCCCTTGGTCTGATGGGTCCTTGAAGGAACTGAGAAGAGTGGGTCAAAGGCTAAATAGAGCTTTGTGGAAATCCGGCCTGGATGCTGACAGGTTTAGATTGATGGAACATTATAAGGGCTATCAATCAGTAATCTCCCATAAGAAGGCAGAATTCCTGTCCGGGGAGATTGCTGCTCCATGGAATCTACTCGCTCAGCTCTTTCGGACTGTGGACAGACTGTGCAATCCAGTCTGTCTTCAGTCTGGAAGAGACTTTTTTCAAATGAAGTGTGATCAGCTTGCTCAATTCTTCGCAGATAAGGTTGCCAGCATCAGGTTGGGTAATGGCCCAACTCTCACTATGAGGGATTGCAGAGATCGGAGGAAGGTGGCGAGCACTATTCTACCTGGTCTGACTTTAGCCATCTGGAATTAGTGGACATTGTGAGGATTGTCCAGACTTTGTGATCAACCAGCTGTAGTTTGGATCCGGGCCCAATGTCATTATTGGTAGGTTGCGTAGATGTTATCTGCTCTTCCTTGGAGAAGGGGGTCTTTCTTGATCCTCTAAAGGAGGTGGTCATGCGACCACTCCTTAAAAAACCCTCCTTGGATCCAGACCATCTAGCTAACTGTAGACCTGTCTCTAACCTGCCCTTTGTGGGTAAGGTTATTGAGAAGGTGGTTGCGCTGCAGCTGGATGCCCATCTTATAACCCAGAACGTCTATGATGTTCTCCAATCTCAGTTTAAGAAAAGACATAGCACCAAGACCGCCCTTATTTGAATTTTAAATTATCTCCTAATTGCGAGAGATCGAAAGGCTCGTACTATCTTTGTCCTTCTTGATCTCTCTGTGGCATTCCACACTGTGGACCATGGTGTGCTTTGGGAGTGCCTACCGCTTCTTTGTGGACTGTCTGCAACAGTTCTAAATTGGTTTTGATCTTTCCCCATGTGCAGGTCGCAGAGGGTTGTCACTGAAATTTATTCCTCTGATGCTTTCCCCCTGTCCTGAATAGGTGCCGCAGGGCTCCATATTGGCGCCCATGTTGTTTGCAGTGTACATTCTGCCATTAGGAGATATCATTAGGTGATACAGTTTGGGTTTTCACTGTTATGCAGATGATACCCAACTGTATATGTCCTTCATTCCTGTACAGGATGATGCGATCTCCATGCTTAACAACTGTCTAGCTGAGATCAAAAATTTGATGAGCACTAGCTGGCTGACGTTGAATCCAGATAAGACTGAGGTGTTGGCTATGGACCCGGGCCATCTGGAAGCAAGTCTTGGGGCTGGGCACCCTTCAGGCTTATGGCTTGATGGTGTCCAGCTTGTGACCTCAGACCGGGTGCGTAACCTGGGAGTTATTTTTGACAGCGTTTTGACCCTGAAATTACTGGTGTCTGCCATTGTCAAATCCTCCTTTTACCATCTAAAGAATATCGCCCCGGTCAAATGCCTGGTTCCACTGGCTGACCTTCCTACACTGTTCCACGCCTTTGTAACCTCCCACCTTGATTACTGCAATGCCCTCTACCTAGGGCTTCTAGGGATTGATATCCAACGCCTGCAGCTAGTGCAGAATGTGGTGGCCAGGCTTTTGACTGGTACATCTAGGACTAGTCATATTATGCCTGTTCTGCGTGGACTGCAGTGGCTGCTGGTACAGTGGTGGATTACCTTCAAGGTTGGGTTACTGACCTACAAAGCCCTACATGAACAGGAACCCTGGTATTTGCAAGATCTCCTTAATCCCTACTGCCCCTCCCACTCACTCAGATCTGCTGAGGAGGGATTGCTAGAGATTCCCAGGGTCTGGTTAGAAACATCTGGGGCACGTGCTTTTTCTTATGCTGCCCCTACCCTGTGGAATTCTCTACCTCGTCTGTTAAGAGAATGCCTGACTGTCTCGAGTTTTAAATTGGAGCTCAAAACATAATTGTTCTATCAGGCTTTTTCTGATAGTTTTTAAATATTTATGGATGTTTATTATTTGATCATTTTGTTTGTGTATTTTACTGTACAGTGTCTTGGTACCTGAAAGGCGCTTACAAAATAAATTTTACTTACTTACTTACTTAGAGCAGCACTGCTGTTTTGTGAAATCATTGAATTTCTGTATATGACAGAAATACCACCTAGCTGCAGACAGGAATTGTGAACAATAGTAATATTTGATTTTCTGATCTTCTGCTGTTTACACATACAGTGTACACAAAAATGGTTAATGTCAGCGAAACCGGCCCCAATGAGATATCTGCCACAAGACGACAATGGACAGACTGAAAAGTATTGCAGTAGCCAAAGATTTATCAGTGGCGCTTCTCCATGATATCTAACCTTACCCTGGGAAGGGCCAGGTAGTTCCTCCCGCTGGGGAGGGGGGCAACTAGAGGGGAGTTTAGCCATTGGGGATGAGCAAGGGGTTGAAAATGCCCTGCATAAGCCTAGTTTCTCCATCTCTCGCTCTCTCTCTCTCTTCAATTGTAATTACAGGACCATTTGACTTCAGGGCTGGCAGGTCAGCACCTGGCTAGCATAAAGGATCAGGGCATAGCTTGCTTATAAAAGGCTGTAGAGCTAAAGGACAATACCTAAGCCTTCCTTCTTCACAGGATGTAGGAGAGCTGGTTAAGGGGGTTCCCCAAGCAGAGTGATGGTTGGTGCATGATCAGCCTGGGCCTCCTGGAGCCAGTGTTGGATGAGTTGTCACATGTCTGCTCAGCAATGTTTGAGGCCTATTATTCTGACTTTTTTGATGACTTTCTGTGGTGCATTCAGGATACATGAACTGGTTCAACCTATAAAGGACCACCCCACTGCCCCAGTAACAGTAGGTGACAAAGATGTACTCCTAACTCTCAATGGTGTCTTTGGTCGTGTAGGAACAAAACTGACCACCTAGTACAGTGATGCTGGTGCAGCATGAGGGCTTCCTCGGGGGTATGATGGGATCCGGAAGCAATAGTGCAGCGATATATGGCTCAAAAGCCAACCAGTGGAGCTTCTTTCATAAAGAGGGTAGGTTTCCACTGACTGTGTATGTGATGAGCATGTCAGATGGAAGAGAGGGGCTGAACTCAAAGGAGTTCAAAACCAACTATTTCAACATTGCAGCAGCCATCAATGCATTTGCTGTGGGAGTTGACTGACAGCCAGATAGAGTCCACTGGGCAATGAAAGTCAGAGGCTTTGAAGGCTATGAGTGTCCTCATGTGCTCTTTGCCCTACCTTAGGGTGAGACAGTTTTGGAATTGTGGATATTCTTTTAATCACTGGGCAGCAAGATGGGCCAGGAAGTACCCTGTGGGTGAGAATTTCTATTAGATGTGCCAGCATGGGATGCAGTGTTGGGACTCTGCTCTGGGTTGATGCTGAGGCCTGAGGATGAGATTCCCCCATGTGCGGATGATATACCTTGGTGACAACAACTTGGGGCTGGACAAATCCCTCAATCTGCTGTACAACATGAATGATGATGACCTGCATTCCATCTAGGTAGCCTAGCTGGGAATTGTGCTAGTTTTGTCTCACATTACAAACAGGCACCATTGTCACCTTCAGGAGGATTCAAGAGCAGTCTAGAAGGCCCACAGAAAAATCATTATGGAGATGTGCTTGTTTAGGAACTTGATTGGTGAGACTATGCTATGGAACAGTAACATACAGTACAACAGTTCCCGAGTTGTATGCTAAGGATGGTGTATATTTATAAGACATATTATAGGTTGTGACATGTTTTTACACCCATACAGGCAGTCATGGAGAAGTGGTACTATGAGTAGTCTTGCATGGAGTAGCAAAAGGGAGAAATGGGGTGATCTGTGTCTTCTTTTTTTTTTTTCTATATTAGCTTTTTAACCCTCCGCTGGCCTATAACTGGAGGCGGCTTCCTGTCTCCATCACCCCTTCACACCAATTATGGGAGACACGCTGCTCAACAGTAGGGGGGCAGAGGGTTGGGGTATTTTTGTGGTTGCTTTGTAGTAACTACTTTAAGCCCCAAACCTACCCCTAGGGATGCTGGTGCACAGGACAAGGTTCAGGCAGGAAGCCATGTGGAGGCACGGTTTTCACCAAGCACCTAAAAGCATCCCCCTGACATTGTCTGATAGTCAGATCAGTGCCCGCCCTCCCTTGGAGAAGAGAGCTGCCTATCAGTAGCTCAGTCCAGCTCCCTGCTCCCCGCACTCCACTGATGGCCAATAACCCAGGCTCATTCCCGAACCTGGGTCACTGGTGCAGCGCGAGGTGTAGCATCCAGTGCCGCAACCCTCAGAACCACGGGGCCAGCAGGGTAATCTTCTTCTGTTCAAGACAGATTCAGTCCAGTGAGAAGAACAGCCCTTTTAAGGTTGTGCCTTGTGCTGGGAAGTTAGCAACGTGTCCAAAACAATCATGGCACCAACCACCGAAATAAATGCAAAGATGTTTCTTACTGACAGTTCTGAGCTTACAAACATAAAGTGTCATACAGTGCACAGTGTAATCCTCACACCAAAAAGGCCCGACCAGTTCTGGGTATGCGCGCTTCCTCAGGGACGGCCTTTCCCATTCACAACATTACTTAAACAGTATTTTTACTTAACGTGACAGTGCACAAATCTTATGAATGAAACAAAGCATTTAAAAACTTGGTCAAATATTCATATAGCTATAGTAAAACTATAATAGTATATATACTATTATTTTTTCATCAATACCTTAATTGCAGAATTTATAAATAGCAGTAAGGCTTACAAGAGCCAGCAAAGGACCAAGCTAAATTGCCTTAAATAATATTGAGAAAAGGATTATCGCACAAGTGACCATATGTAGAATAGTGACCATTAAAGCATCATCTTATTGTTCACATGGAACATCATGCTGTGGATATAAAAACAAAAAGAACATATCAATTTTAATAATCCAAGAAATAACCTTTCTGAAATCTTTCCAAACTGCTGCTGGGGACCATCAGTACCAACTGAATTTTCTTGAAATTAATGTGTTGTTTTTTTTTAGATATGGGGTAATATCAAATTAGTCATTGAGACCAGGAAGATCCAATGACCCGAAGTGATAGATCCAGAAAGTTTTTCTACATAGCAACTTATCATTTGGCTTGCCCCCTCTAGTGCCCAAGGTAACTATTTCTATGCCACTAAATGAAAACTTATGTGTTGAATCATTTTGATAATATAGCAAATGTCTAGCTAGGGCATTCTTTTCATTCTTACATCTGATGTTAATCTGTTGTTCCCTTATGCAGGTTTTCAAGGGCCTGGTAGTTTTTCCCACATAGAAAGAGTGGCATGTACAGGTGACCAAATACATCACACCTGCTGTAGAACAGTTAATTAATTGCCTGATTTCATATTCCTTCGAAGTGTTTGCACTCATAAAATGGGATCCTTTACTTACTATTGTGCAAAATTTGCAATGGCCACAAGCATAGCAACCTTTGGGGGATGGGGCAACCATTGTGAAGTAGGTTCCTGAGTCAGGCGAAGAGAATGGACAAGAATATCAGAGAGGTTTTTACCTCTGTTATATACACTGTCCTAGGAGGGGTTTGAGGTTTAGAGCAGGATCAGTTTTAAGGATGTGCAAGTGTTTTTCTATAACTGCTTTTACACCACCAGAATTAAATCCATAGGTACAGTAGTAATAAAGTTAATCTGATTCACTTCAGATTGTCCTTTTTCTTTATGTTCAAGAAGATCAGAACATGACACAATCTTTACCTCTTCATTTGTCTCCTGCATTGTCTTATCACTATAGCCCCAGCCCTTAAATCTAAAATACATCTGTTCCATCCTTTCTTCAAAATCAGAAGGTTCGCTGTAGTTACGTTTGGTTGTCATAAATTGTGATTTTGGGATCTTCCTGATGGTGTGACAGGGATGACAACTGGAGGCATGTAATATTGTGTTCCTATCTGTTGAGTTATGAAATAGATCTGTGCTGACAGTTCCATCTTCCTGATACTCAAATTCAGAAAATGAATCTGAGATGGAACTGCCTGCACTGAGAATCTCAATTGCAAGTTGGAACAATGGAGATACTTTACAAAACACTCCAGCCTTTCCATTGTTTCCCACCACACCATCAGGACAGCATCAATATATCGCATCCACAAGTCAATCCTGTGAAAAAATGGTTACAGTCTTGATTATAAATAACCTCTTTTTCCCACTGTCCTAAAAAAAGGTTAACATAGTTTGGGGCAAATGTGGCCCCCATGGCTCTACCTTTAATTTGGTGGTAATATTTACCCTGGAAAGTAAACGTGTTGTATTTCAAA
The DNA here is from genome assembly GCA_016271365.2 of Neoceratodus forsteri. Lineage (NCBI taxonomy): Eukaryota > Metazoa > Chordata > Ceratodontiformes > Ceratodontidae > Neoceratodus > Neoceratodus forsteri. The sequence continues at coordinate 107,625,438 of CM057456.1, read as the reverse complement.
ACAAACTCAGACAGGGTACATAATAACTCCTTCTGTCCCTTTCCCAGACAGATTGTTTCATCCAACCAAGTACAGAGTGCCTGCAATTCACCCTCAGGGGAAATGTTAGTATATAAAGACTCTATGTTCACTGAAGCAAGAAGTCAGTTCTGTTCTATCTGCAGGTCTCCCAGTTGGTCCAGAACCTCCATAGTGTCATGTAAAAAGGAGGGTAGCCCCTTAACAATGTCCTTAATATGGGCATTGACATACTGCAAAAGTGGCTCCATTAGTGGCCCTATACCAGAGACTATGGGCCTCCCTTGGGGATTCCTCAGACTTTTGTGTATTTTTGGAAGAACATGCATAGTTGCCTGAACAGGTGGGCTATTTGTAAAAACTCCAGGGTAGCTAGTAAGATGATGCCATCAGTAACAGCTGTGGATAAAACCTTATCAATTTACTGTTTAAAGTCAAGCGTGGGGTCCTTATCCAGGAGTTTATAAAAGGTGGTGGTGTTCAGCTTTCTCATGATTTCAGACACATAGTCCACAGAGTTCAGCACAGCTATTGCACCCCCCTTGTCTGCAGACTTAATTGTAATAAAGGTGTTATTTTCCAGGTCAGTCAGAGCATATCTTTCTGCCTTACTGATGTTACAAAAGCCACAAGAGTCCCCAACAGAAAAGAGCACATCAACGTCATCAAGGCGAGCTTTTTCAAAGACTTGTATGAGTCCAGTAGATGGGGGACAAAATACAGACTGTGGTTTAAAAAGTTGTAAGTTACCTGTGTCAGAAGAGCTCAGTACCTCATTTTGAATGCTGACTATGTGCTCAGCTTCCAATGAAATGCACTTACTGGATTTGTGAAAAAAAACGCTTTCAAGCTTAATTTACGTACAAGCTTTTTAAGACCCAAAAAGATGTCAAATTTGGATGTGCAGCACATGGGAACAAAACTGAGCCCCTTACTTAAGATTGCAGTCTGGTCTTTGGTAAGTGTGATATCTGAAATATTAATCACACTTCCCTTTGCCTTTCGATTTGACTCCCTTGAAGTTGCTCTGTTTGGACTCTATGGTTTGTTTTTTCTGAGGAGCAACTCTGCTTCCTGTACCTCTCCTCCCCCCCATATCAGGTTCTGGAGTGTCCTCGGACTGGTCCAGTCTCCCTGAGCACCACAGATTGGAATCCTGTTCCACTGCTTTTTCCTCTAAAAAAAGATCTTCAGAGGAATCAGTGTCTGATTCTGATGTGGAATGATAGCTTGTATTGCTCGTATTACTGCTCCTTAAAATTGTTTTAGGATGGACAGAATTCTTTTCTTTATTTTTATTTTTGTTCTTTTGTTTATTAGTATTATACCATTCTTCTCCCTTCCAGGTGAACACACGGTCTAGGAGGTAATCCTGCCAGTCCCGTTCAAATTTTCTTAACTTGACAGGCTTTATCCGATTGTCTTGTTTGATAATTGCAGTTCTAAGTGTCTTCTGTAAACCCTCAAATTCTGGATTGCTTTGATGTTGTGAGAATGCAGCCTCTTTTTCGTTCAGGATTAATTCTACTCCTGTATGTTGACAGCAATAGTCCCACATAATGCAGCTTTGGAACAATTCAGATGCGGTTTGCATTTGTTGAATCCAGTCAGTTTAAAAAGTCCCGCAGTCAACACCGTACTGTGGCCACTTAAGAACTCTATGTCCTCGAGGCACATGATCAACTCTCACATAGCATTCCAGGCTGGCAAGATTGAAATAAATGCATCTGGCTCATAAAGCTATTTTTTCTAGGTTGTGCTATGCAGTGTAAATACTAGCAGGGGCCTCAGCGGTAGCTATATCTGCCCCCTCTGTGTCTGGGTATGGAGTTTGAAATGCTGCATCAGGATCTTCTCTCACAAAAGGGTTTTCAATGCCTAAATCAGAAAATAATGCACAACTAAAGGTATGGGGACTACTGATACCTGCGTGCTGGTCCTCGATATTTGAGGACATGACAAATAACACCAAATCCACCAATTTAATACTGCTGTAACAAATCTTGTGCACTTCCTGGTTCGATGTATGAATGAGCCTGTTCATAAACAATAACAGTCCAGTGAGAAGAATGGCTCCATTTAAAGTTGTGCCTTGAGCCATGTGCTGAGAAGTTAGCAGTATATCCCAAAAAAATCATGGCACCAACCACCAAAATAAATGCAAAGATGTTTATTACTCACAGTTCCAAGCTTACAGACATAAAGTGCCAAGCAGTGCACAGTGTAATCCTCACACTGAAAAGGCCTGACCAGTTTCACATATGCACACTTCATCAGGGATGACCCTTTCCATTCACAATATTATTTAGATAGTGTTATTACTTAAAGTGACAGTGCACAAATCTTATGAATAAAAAAAACGTTTAAAAACATGGTCAAATATTCATATAGATATAGTAAATCTATAATAGTATATATACTTTTTTTTATTATTTTATCAATACCTTAATTTCTGAATTTATAAATACCAGTTAGGCTTATAAGAGCCAAAAAATTACAACACTGAAGTGCCTTAAATAATATTGAAAAAAGGATTATCACAGAATTAACCACATGTAGAATAATGACCATTAAAGCATCATCTTATTGTTCACATGGAGCATCATGCTGTGGATATAAAAACAAAAGGAACATACCAATTTTAATAATCAAGAAATAACCATACTGAAATATTTCCAAACTGCTGCTAGAGACCATCAGTACTGACTGAATTTTCTTGAAATTAATGGGTTTTTTTAGATTTGGGGTGATATCAAATGAGTCATTGAGACCAGGAAGATCCAATGACCCTGTGTGATTGATTCAGAAAGTTTCTCTACATAGCAACTTGCCATTTAGGTCCATCCTCCCCAGGACAGTATATAAGTGAGGTAAAAACCTCTCTGATATTCTTCTCCATTCTCTTCACCCAACTCAGAAACCTACTTCACAATGGTTGCCCCCACCTCCCAAAGGTTGTTACATGTGGCCATTGCAAATTTTGCACAGTAATAAGTAAAGGATTCCATTGTACAAGTGTAAACACCACCAAGGAATATGAAATTAGATAATTTAATTACTGTTCTACAGCAGGTGTGGTATATTTGGACACCTGTACATGCCACTCTTTCTATATGGGAAAAACTACCAGGCCCTTGAAAACCCACATAGGGGAACATCTGAGTGACATCAGATGTAAGAGTAAGAATGAAAAGAATGCCCTAGCTAGACATGTGTTATATTATCAAAATGATTCAACACATAAGTTTTCATTTAGTGGCATAGAAAAAACTACCTTGGGCACTAGAGTGGGCAATCTAAATAACAAGTTGCTATATAGAAAAACTTTCTGGATCTATCACTTAGGGCCATTGGATCTTCCTGGTCTCAATGACTCATTTGATATTACCCAACATCTAAAAAAAAAACGTTCATTTCAAGAAAATTCAGTTGGTACTGATGGTCCCCAGCAGCAGTTTGGAAAGATTTCAGAAAGGTTATTTCTTGGAATATTAAAATTGATATGTTCTTTTTGGTTTTATATCTGCAGCATGAAGCTCCATGTGAACAATAAGATGATGCTTTAATGGTCAGTATTCTATATATGGTTAATTCTGTGATAATCCTTTTTTTCAATATTATTTAAGGCTCTTTATTTATTTAGTTTTTGTTAACCGGACAGGTGCACTAGCCATGAAATGACTATTTTCAGACACTACCCGGGGGAGTACAACAATAGCTTAGTCTTTTGTTGGCTTTTATAAGCCTTACTGCTATTTATAAATTCTGCAATTAAGATACTGATAAAAAATTAAAAAAAATAATAGTATATATACTATTATAGATTTATTATAGCTATATGAATATTTGATCAAGTTTTTAAATTCTTTTTTTCCTTCATGAGATTTGTACACTGTCACTTTAAGTGAAAACACTATTTAAGTAATATTGTGATTGGGAAAGGCCATTCCTGAGGAAGCGTGCATGCGTAAAACTGGTCAGGCCTTTTTGATGTGAGGATTACACTGTGCACTGCATGGCACTTTATGTTTGTAAGCTTGGAACTGTGAGTAATAAACATCTTTGCATTTATTTCCATGGTTGGTGCCGTGCTTTTTTTGGACAAGACAGATTCAGGCCACCAGGAGGGCAGGCCACAATGATTGGGGTTCCAGTTTGGCCTGGTAAAGGGATAACCTCATCTGGCTTGTCCTGTGGTTGAACCTCCATCCAACGGGGGATGGGTACATGTCACCTAACCCTATGCCCCCCCAACTCAAAGGTGGATATCTCTCTAAAGTCCATACCTTTTATACCTAACTCTACTTGGATGGTCCTTTGGGGTATGGGATGGACAACTGTGAGGAGTTGACTGTCATGAAACTTGTTGAAACTCCTGAACTTCACACCGCACACTGCAGGATGTATTTTTCTTCAACTGAATAAACATATGGCTGTGAACAGGTACTTCAACACATCATATATAGTCATATTGTTCAGGTACAAGATAATGGGGCCTAAAAATACAATGGACTGCTTGCAAAATGTTGAGGAGGCAAGGATTTTTCTGGAGCCCCTTCTCTAGATACCTAAACTGGTTAGATACAGTAAGCTCAAATAGTTGTTGTAGGCAGGGCCTTCTGTCCAGAAAAGTATATCTGAGGCTTAAAATGACCTGCATGGGACCATGTTGCCTTGTTGCCCTCTCCCTCTGGCTGGAATTCCCACCTACCCACAATCCAAAAAAAACGGGATCTAAGTCTGGCTAGCATAGAGTAGGGAAACTATTCCATCCATCCCACTAAAGGAGATCGCTTTAGCAGTCAGGGGGAAGTTTCTAATTTTCTCAATAGATTTTCCTGGGTATTTTAAGTACTCTGGTGGGTGCTGTAAAATTTTGAAGAAAAATATTATCACAATCACTGGAAAAGTGTCATGCATGGTACTCTCTCAATATATAATACACATGGGAAAATGGCTTCTGTTTCAGACAGATTCCCCTCCAGGCCAGCAGAAGTTGAGGTCTTGATGACTGCAGACTGTTTTGGGCTGGTCAGCAGATAACCTCATTGTGTTCATTCTGTGGTGAAGCACCATCTGACAGGGAATGGACACACATCACCAGGTCCTAGGACCTCCCATTACCCTGAAGGTGGTTATCTCTCTGGAGGCTGTACCATTGTGACCTGGATCCACTCAGAGAGTCCCTTAGAGTAAAGGATAGACCAGAGTGAGGTGATAATCATTCAGTGCCTTGTTGGGAATCCAAGGCTATGCAAATTACTCTTCAGTATGTACTTTGCTTAAGCTTAAATAACCATGGCTGTGATAATTTCTGCCAAGACTTTGTGTATGGTTATTTTGTTCAGGTAGATCTAGATAAAGTGCCCACATAGACAAAAACATAGGTATGGTTTATATTTCATCTAGTCAACATAACCTCTTTTTCCAACTATATCCCACAAGTCTACTGCCAATTATTTGAACAACACTTTCAGACAGCAACAGATGCATGAACCAGAGCCCTGGAAGGTTTGTTTCCAGTTGTGACTGGGGGTACAGATTAGTTTATAAGATTGCATGCAACAAACAATCATCACAGCATAGAAAATACATAGCAAATTAAAAAAAAAACTACAGGTAAAAATAAAACTATGCAAGAATCAGGGACACAGAATTGCAAGATTATGTCCAAATATCCTTCCACACACTCACAAACCTTATTGAAATTTGAGAGGAGTGCAAGAATGTGAATGTGTGAGAGGTAGTTTTCTGCTATAAGGAGAAATATAAAATGTTACAATAAGTGGTATGGTGCAAGGGAGTATATGAGAAAAAAATCTATAATGAGCAGGAGCATGAGGCACAAGACCAAATGCTGGATGCTGTTTCACCATTGGGGAGTGCATTTAGATCCTTAAACACACACCCCGGTAGCTTATTGTGCTTATAAAATGGCTCACTTCTCTTTTGCTTTATAGTACATGTATAGTGAAACATTTCTTAATATGATTTTTTTACATAAATCATTTGTTTACATACACTTTAAATAAAAAAAATACTGAATATACATTAAATAGTCCCTGATTTTGTACAGAATGAGGCTTTGATGCCCTGGTAATAAGATCCAGCATCTGGTCGGGCTGTGCTAAGAATTTTCTTCTTGTCATTTTATAATGCAGAATTATCAGTGGAGGTAGGGATTTATATGAAGGATTATTTGTAGGAAATAGGAAGCTGTGTACTGTTTTGGCATAGAATATACAGCAGGTTTAGGGACCAGGAAACCAAAGTTAAAATCCAGCAAGAGTCACTTAGTCACTGTGTAACCTTGAGAAAATCAGTTCAGCTTCTAATGCATCAGACCTACCAGATATAGTAAACTCTTGTCAGAGCTGATACGGCTGCACAGAGCTTTTATGAGTGCCACCAGAGTATTTTGTTCACAAGATGCTACCAATGACAGAATTGTGCATGTGTGATACTCAAGCATGTGCAGTCTGACTCGGTGGCCATCTTGTGCATGGTGCCCATCATGTCCGCAGTTGTGGAAGAAAAAGAAGTACCCCATGAAGTGGGAGTTTTTATGCAGCTGGCTGAGGGGAAGGGCCACATAAACACAACCACTAGAAACTATGCCAGTACACTGTGGAAGCACACCGGACAGTTGTCAACTCACATGCTTCCACTGTGCTCTTCTGAGATGATGATGATGGCATAACGTCTGTGGGGTTCCACCCATGCAGCTGTAATAATTAAGTAAGAGCTTGGCATCACTGAAAATGAGATATCACATTTCAGTTGGGCTATCCTGCACATGTAGAAGAGAAAATATGTTGAATATCTGATAGTTTTATACACAAATATGGGCAAAAGCAAACATGCAGAACTATAAATCAGGTTACTGGTGTATAAGTTAGCATGATTCCTCAATTACTGTCTAGAAATATGTTGGTGAATTACTGCTGTCACAATGTCAGGGCAATGAGCAATATCTTTACATACTGTTAGTAGGGACAGAAGAACATTAATGTACCAATGAAATGCAAACATGTCAGTATAAAATTATAATGTCAAATTGCACAATGAAAAAGCATATATTTTCTGTAAAATACCACAACACATTTTAAATGTATTTAAAAAAATCCCAAATTGGCTATTTTGGTGACATTTTAAATATATGGATGCGTGAGGAAATATACTACGTGATATATATATATATATATATATATATATATATATATATATACACAAGTATATATGGAAAATATGTGACAATATGTATAGAATATAACATGAGAAAGTATTATCTATATATTGTTCATACATATTGGTCTATATTTTTCCATTGCTTCATGCATTTAAATCATTCCCCAAAACAGTCAGTTTAAGCTTATATTAAATAATTTTGTCATATATGAAAAATATATGATTCTTCCTTACGGCATTTGTCACTCGTGAGTGCTAGACATGGTCTGAGAATCATTTCCATAACCGAAAGGGGTTGGGTGCAAAGTTAAAAGTAACAACACTTATGAGTACTAATTCAAACTCATTTTAAAACTACAGTATATTTGTGCTATATGTTTGAAGTTACTTAAATTAATTAACATAAATAATAGGAACAAACTTAATGTAGAACACCTGAGAACAGGGATTTGGAATATATAGTGAAATTATCAGTGTGGTTTATTTCATGATAATTGTAAATCAACAGAGTGTAAGCTTAGTGGTATGCTTGGAGCACAGAGAACTGTGCAATGTTAAAGACTGTGAATAATTTTCATATTTCAGCAATGAATGAAATATGGAGTAAGCCAGATGGGGCTACATGGTTTAGCACATCCACATGAAACTCATGATTTGTGCACACACTATCAGCTACTTGGACTTTTGCTCAGACCAATTAAGACCCAGGAAATGTTTCACAAGGGCATTTTAGAAGTGTTTGATAACATAGAGCTCTCCCTTCATACAAAATAAATACATCCTCTGGTATTCAGCAAAGACAAACAATACCATGATCACAGATGGAAAAATAATGAAGGAAATGTGAAATAAGTAAACTTGAAATTCAAATTGATTATGCAAATTCAACCTGGAGGCAAAGCAACAACCGGGGACTATGAGAGAAGCTTCTTTTTTACATAATAAACAAGGGTGAATTATACTTGGATGTAAAGCAAAAATTTCCAGGAAATTCATATTTAATAAATGGTAAACCTTTATTTAAAGGGAAACACTCAGCATTAACAGGTCCACATCCAAGAGTGGGAATGGTCTCAATTTGCACTTTGTGTACAAAAACATTTTTTTCACTTACTGTTTACAGAAGTAAAATACTGTAGATTGTATTGGGAACGTTTCTTTTGACATGCAAGCTGACATTTTCTGTAACTACAAAACCCAGGATGTCCTGCAGCTGACAGGAGGACTGCAGCAATGGGAGATTCAATAGCCAACAGTGCTTGTTAGAACTTTCTTTTTTGCCGTGAAGCTTTTTCTACTATCAGATGAATGAGCAGCTCTTCATCCTTGTAGCCAGTTACAGTCCCTTCTGCAGTAGCAGGTTTGATTTCTCCATGGATCCCCCCCACATCAGTACTAGGAGAGGAAAGTCCCCCCCCAAGAAAGACCTATCTAGAAGTCCCTGGTTAAAACTGGAAGAGAGGGCCACAGGGAGAAAGGCAAGGCTTCATGTAGCCTGTCCTTCCATTTTTCCATTTTCTTCCCTCCCTGATGCTGGATAGTGCACGTACGCATGTGGCAGCACATATGCTCTGCAGACTTCCTGCAGCTCTTTCCCTTCTGTTTCAGTCACTGTCCCATCCTATCAACAGGCCTCCACCTGGAGGCAGTCTTGTGGTAGAGTTGGCATCCACCCTCCCCAGGAGAGGAGATCAGTCCTTCAGATGCTCAATCATCTCCCGCCCAAGCTGTCCCCCAGTGACTCAAGTGCATTTCTGAAACTGGGTCGCTGACATGGCATGAAGTAACACATTAGCACCTCAGTCCTCTACACCACTGAACTGGCTTCATGTTAGAGCTTTTATAAACTCCGATCAGCTGTTTATTGGTTCCCCTGTTCTCTCAGGACTAAGTACGGTCCTTTGAGACTGGAAGGGAGGACAGCAGGACCAGCAAAAATAAATAAACAAATAAATAAATATAGTAGATAAATAAATAAATTGATAAACAAATACATAAATAGATAGATGGACAGATAGATAGACTGACTGACAGACAGACAGACAAATAAATAAATAAACAAACAAATAAATAAATATTGGGCCTTACAGAAATGCTAACATGAAGAGCAGGCTATTGAATCCTCCATTGCTGCAGTCTTCTGGTGTCAGCTGCAGAAGATTATTGGATTTGTATTTACAGAAAATGTCAGCTAGCAAGTCAAGAAAATAAGTCTGATACAATGTGTTATACTGAAGTAAACAGTAAGTAAAAAAAAATATTTTTGCACACTCAGAGCAAATTGGAATCAGTCCCACACTTAGGTGTGGAGCTCTTAGAGCTGACTTTTCCCATTTAATAAAATAATTGATTCCCCTTTAATAAAATGATTAATAACTCCAATTTGTAAGGTTAGTTTGTCACTTTTGACAAAACCTCTTCTTACAAAGTGAGTGTTTGTGAATGTGGGGCTGCTGCATATTTTGTATTGTACTGGCACTTGTTTGTATCTAATTTTAACTTCCTGATTGAATTGTTGTTGTCACTGTGGCTTAGCTGATATCACATCTACCTCTGGGAAAGAAGGTTGTGATTTCTAGTCCATACCAATATTGGGTTCATACAATAAAAATTGCACCTGAGTGCAGTTTTAAGGGGAATGCTGTCCTTTCAGGGTGTGACATCCTTTTGATTAGAAGATAAACTGAGTTCTCATTTCTGATATGTCCTGGTGGGTATCCAGGTAGAAGTAAAAGATGCCAGTGTCTTGGCTAATGAAGTTTGCCCTTTAAGGGGCAGACCAGGTTGTCCCGGTGCACCCCTTCCCCTTTTGTTAAGATGGTTGTGCTCAGAAAAGGAGGGGACATGGGATAGAACAATGGTCAGGCAACAGGAAGGGGAGGGCAAGTGGAGGTACATAATGGACAGCACAGAGGGGTTTCAGCCACTTTTGCTGGAGTTTTTGATCTTTTGGAACTGCAGCATGTCGGACTGGCAGATTAATTGGAAGGTTGGTACAGCAAGGAAAGAGGTAAGGAGAAACAAACAGTATGGTACAAGTGTTTGAGTTAAAAAAAAAGAAAAGAACAAAAGAAAGAAAGCATGAGAGAGATGAGAATGTAGAGCCTGAAGGATAAGGCAGAAGGGCAGGGGGATTTGGCTGTGATGTGAAGATTTTTGGGATAAAGCACGTGGCAGAATGCTTGAGTTTGCAAGGAGGCTCAGTCATTGTATCAATAGCATTTATAGTGCAAGGCAGAGGTAAAAGACAGAATTTTTACAAAAAAAAAAAGAGTTTCGTTTAAGCAGGGAAATGAAGGCACATTCCAGTATAGGGTGCATCTGTGTGGTATTTATGAGCGTGAGATACAGTCGGCAGGGGGAAAAAGCAGGCTGGTAGCAGCAAGAGCTTGAGGTTGTGGACGCAGGCAGCAGTGGCTGTTTTCAGGGAGCGAGGCATATATAGCAGCAGGAAGGTTATGAAGGAGAAGAGAAGTGGCGGATTTAATGAGGGTCTGCAAGCGCTTTGAGGCAAAAGGAGAATGCAAGGGGTTTGAAGGACAGAGGATTGTGCAGTTGGACAGTGGCGGCGAATTGGAAACAGGGACCAGAGAAAACATGTTGAGGGGCCTGGCGGAACGGCCCTGGAAGGAAAGGGGGGTTTCTAAAAAATGAAACCAGGACATAGGGCTGAAGAAAAGGAGCCGGGGGATTGGAGAATACAGGGGCCCTAGGCAGGCAGCTGGTGGTCCGATGGGGCCTGGAGACCGCAGTGGGGAGGCTTGCATAGGAGGCCCAAACAGGAGGGCCTAGCGCGAGGATGGAGCAATGGCGGATGCAGGCGGCCATGTGGGCGTGATGTCACACACCACGCATAGGGCGCGAGGAAGGGGAGCGAGCTATGGGTGAGGGTGGGGGCCTAGAAGACTACAGGCAGTAGAAGGCAGGGTGGGGGAGATTGGGAGAGTGCAGGTAAAGAAGGGGCCTGCACAGAGCAGGCCGCGAGGTGGTCATGATGACGTCACACACCGCAAGACCACGCGGTCCGGGACAGAGGTTTGCTGGAAAGCGGAGGCAAGTGATGATGCTCAACCATAAAAAGGGGAGCCAGGACAATGCACACTGGGGGGGAGGCACAGAGAAAGGGGGGAGGGCCAGAGCTGCAAAGGAAGAAAGGGGTGGAAACAAGGAAGGCGGCGGTGGCAGCCGCAAGGGCATGAGACCAAAAGGGAGCAGGGCACGCAAAGTGGGAGGCTGGGCTTCAGCTTGGGAGCCAGAAGGGCATGGAACAAAGGGGACAAGGCCAAGGACAGGACAGGAAGGGCATCACGCACTTGAATTTGTGCCTGCAAAGAGTTCACCAATCAGCATGGGCACACAAACGCTCCTGAGGAACAGACATTATACCGGAGAGTTGATCCCTTTTTTGTTAAGGCTATTTAAACAGTGCAGTACATCTAATTAATGGAGAGAGCCTCTAAAAAGGGTTTTTTTTGTGCTATGTGCAGGCTGAATAGACAGTTGGTTAAAAGGCTTTCATTGTAATATTGTTACTGAGTTTCCAGCTAAGGGGCATTGTATTAGAGATTTTCTGATGAAGGGGCATTGTACTGGAGACTTAGAACCTGAATGAAGGTGGGGTCAAGCCAGGGAGGACCGGGGGTCAGTCAGCTGGAAAGGGCTTGTAGTATGGGTGCAATGTAGGATGGCCACATGCGGGTGCGATGAAAACATAAGTTAACAACAGAATCTTGTTTTCTTCTCTTCAGTTTGTCTTTACAGTGAGAGAGGATGGAAGATATGGCACTGAAGAAGAGCAGGCCCTCGAAGGAAGACGCTTGCAGGGCTATAGTCAAGTTGGTAGAAAAAGCCAACAGGATGTGGGAGCTGGTGGAAGGGGAGGAACCAGGGAGACCTGGGGAGAAGAGGAAAGTGGGAAGGGAAAAGGGGGGCACAGGGAAGCGGCCAGTCGAAGGGCCAAGCAGTCCCACCAGGGTACAACCAATGGTGGTGGGACCCACCAAGGTGGCTGATCCAGTACCTCTGCATCCTAGTGACCCGGTACCACCAGTACCTCACCAAGACCAAGTCAGGTTTCCCCAAGGGGAACCCGGACTGGATCTCCTGAGCACGGTGGTTCCCCCTCAGCCGATAGTGGCGTATCCACCCCCTCAACCAATGAGTGCCGTAACGGGTCACCAAGAGGATGCCAGGCAGCAAAGCTTGGACAAGGACCCAGGTAATGCACCCTGTGCAGTGGGTGACAGTATAAAAGAGTACATTAGTCAAATTGTGTCGGCACTGGGGACAGGGAGCTAGGGCAAATGGAGTCAGCCCTAGCAGAGATCAGGACGTAAAAAGAGGTACCGAAAGGGAAGGAGGGAGGTATAGAGAAAGAAAGAAAGTAGAAGAACAAGGGAGATAGGTGCCCCTGGGATGAGGGTGGGTGAGCATGTTCCACTGGCCACAAACGAAAAGATATGGAAAGGAGAATATGTGGATATATTTGCATTGGTGAGCTGGGAAGCGGCAGTGAAGTATGAGAAATCAGAGAACATAGGGAAGAGTGAAATGGCAGGAGCAGTAGTATTGTTAGGGAAGAAGGAGGAAGAAAAATTCACAAAAGGGAAGACTTGGGATGGGTGGTATGTAGGTTTTGCCACTTTCTCAGCCATAGTATTAGAAAAAAGGCCAGAACTGGGCATCCTGCTCATCACATACTCCCTAATAATAAGACGGACAAAAGCAAAAGGGGGGGATGGAATGGATATACTATGATGAATTTTTTCAGCAGAGAATGGCAACATATGGGGATGTGAGATGGGATACAAAGCAGCTAGACTTATGGACAGACTTTATCACAGATCAGTCCACACCCGAAGGGGAATGGTGGAGAAAAGGTGTTGGGCCCCAGAGGTACTGTTGGGCATACAACAGGGCCTTTTGTTCATGGCCCCAATGTAGTTTTCGACACGCATGTTCAAAATGCAGGGGAACGCACATGGCAAACAGATGCAGAACGACATGGGCCCAGGGAGCACAGGGGTCTGGGGGTCAGGTCTCAGGTCAACAGTTTTTTCGTGAAGGACAGGGGTTTAAAGGGCAGACATGGAGCAGGGGAGGGAGGGGTAGGGGGAACTCGAGCAGAGGAGGTCAGAATCACTGATTAAAAAAGCCAGACACTGAGCGAGAGACAGGGTCTGGGGAGAGAGAAAGGGAAAACAGACAAGGGGCAATTTGGGATAGCCAGAACCCCCATCAGGACAGAGGCATGGAGAGGTTGGTTGGACAGATATCCGAACAAAAAAGTGGCAGGGATGATGGAAAAAGGTTTTAGCACAGGTTTTTCATTGCAGTGTGATGGGCCCAGACAAGCAAAAGAGGCACGCAACCTGGGGTCAGTAAAAGAGAAGGAAGAGATGTTAAGACAAAAAATAGAGAAGGAAAAGGTAGAGAGAAGAGTAGAAGGCCCATTTGATACCCCACCATTACAGAACATGAGGATCTCACCATTAGGGCTGGTACCCAAAAAACAGGAAGGAGAGTATAGGGTGATTCACCACCTGTCCTTTCCAGAGGGGGATTCGGTGAATGACTTTATCGGGGAGGAGTATAGTAGGGCAACATATTCAACATTAGAAGATGCAGTCCGGATAATCTGGGCTATTAAGGATGCATGGATGGCAAAGACAGATATTGAATCCTGGTTCAGGTTTCTGCCAGTCAGGAGAGAGGACTGGGATCTTTTGGGTTTTAAAGTTGGGGGGCAGTACTATTTCGACAAAACCATGCCCATGGGATGTTCAATAGCATGTGCAACATTTGAAGCATTTAGCACTTGTTTGCAGTGGATATACCAAGAGAAAACTGGTCATAGAGTGGTTATTCACTATTTGGATGATTTCCTTTTCATCGGTAGTGGCAAAAAAGAGACGCAAGAAAAGTTGGGCAAATTTCAAGAGATGTGCACAGAGTTAGGGGTGCCACTGGCACTGGAGAAAACAGAGGGGCCCTGCAGGGTGCTAGAATTCCTGGGTATAGAAATAGATGCCCCAAGGGAAAGATTGGGCTGCCGGCCCAAAAAGTAGAGAAACTGAAAGAATTGATCCTAGTGCATACCAGCAGGAGAAGGGTGCAGCTAAAACAAATACAGCAGGTTCTGGGGCACCTGAACTTCACCTGTAGGGCTATTGAAGCAGGAAGGGCATTCGCAAAAAGGCTAGCAAGGGCTATAGCCAGGGTAACCAAATCACACCATTGGGTAGACCTGACAAGAGGTGTTAGGGAGGACTTTAGCATATGGGAGGAATTTCTCAAGGAATATAATGGCTGCTCTTTCTGGCAGGAAGAATGGGTAACACAGACCTCAAGCTTTACACAGATGCAGCTGGGGGAATAGGCATGGGGGGCTACCTGAAGGGCAGGTGGTTTGCGGAACCATGGCCGTCTGAGTGGGTAAGGGATGGCAAGGTAATAGATATAACATTGCTAGAGATCATACCCATCTGTGCATGTACCCTGGTGTGGGGGGAAGAGTTACGGGATCAGAGGATGACATTCTGGTGTGACAATAGAGCAGTGGTGGAGGTTCTAAACAACAAGGGGTCCAGGTCAGAAACGGTCATGCAAGTTTTGCATCATTTAGTTTTAAGGGCCCTGCAACTGAACATGTCATTCAGAGCAAAACACATAGAAGGGGTACACAACACCCTGGTTGACAGCCTTTCCCATCTGCAGCTGGATCATTTCTGGAGGCTGGCACTGGCAGCGGAGGAGCAAAAAACACCCATACCAACGATCATCTGGGACATTGGCGAGATGGAGCAGAACTGTTGTTTCACAGCTCATGGGCACCTCGGACTCTGAGGGCCTATGATGGGGCCTGGTGAGTGTTTCAAACATTCAGGGCAACACACCAGATGGAGGTAAGTAGACCACTCACAGAAGAACAATTGGAAAAGTTCATCATGGAGCAATGGCAAAAAGGAATAGTCCACTCCACAATGGGGGTCTGGTTAGCAGGGATAAGCATCATATGCAGCCTAAAGGGATGAAAGGACCCAACAAAATTGTGGTTTATTACAAGGATGATGCAGGGATGGGGTAGGTTGAAGCAAGGGCCAGCAGACAATAGAAGACCAATAGGGAACAGTGGCTAGCAAAACTAAAGGAGGTGTTACCAGCAATATGCAGGTCAAAGGCAGGGCCCAATATTTCACACGATCTGTAACCATGTTAATGTTTGCAGGAGCTATGAGTGAGTGAGGGTGGTAGGCCATGGCAAAGAAGACAAGAAAGGGAGGTGGAATGGGGAGATATAAATTGGGGATGAAAGAGATACAGATCAAAATTAAGAGGTCAAAGACAGATCAAAAGGGGCAGGGTTGCATGGTGACACTAAAGTCAGGTAGGGGCATGATATGCCCAGTGCAGGCTTTAGGGGACTTTAGCCAGAGCATGGGACCAGAACAGGGAGATTATTTGTTCATGGTGATGGAAAAGGGTCACCAGTTATCAAGTCACAGCACTGCTCAAAAAGGATGCAATTACAGGAAGGACCCGGTTAACTTCTCGTCCTCCTTGGGATTGAGCCGCCCATGCTTGGCGCAGGCTTAACTATGGTAGTATTTTGGGAAAAGGACACTGTGGCCAGTTATAAGAGATATATCCGAGCACTGAAGTGAGAAAGTGCCGTGTGCTTATGTGTGGTTAACAAGTGTGAGGGTGAATGGGGTGGGAGGGAGGACAGGAGGGATCTGATGATGATGAAATTATGACAACATATGAGATAACTAATTTGCTTGAACCCCATAGGAAGAGGGAGGACCACGGAGTCTGGATCTGTGGCCACTCCTATATTTACTGGGCAGAAGGAGGCAGAGAAGAAGGCTGAGGGAAAACAGCTGTACCAGGATGTAAAAACAGTGTAGGTTGGTTTGGCGGGGCATCAGGGGGATGAGATGGGCACAACTACTTCCCACCTTGAAGGAACTTAAAGAACGGTGACCCAGCCATGACTTACTTATTATACATTTGGGGGGCAATGATCTTGCGGGCAAACCATGGGTAGCCACATACTTGCAGATAAAAAGGGACCTGGAAACAATACAGCAGTGGTGGCCACAGGCAAGCCTTGCTTGGTTGGATATGATACCAAGGAGGGTTTGGAGGCACGAACACAGCCATAAAGCAGTGGGTAGGGCCAGGAAGTAGATGAACAGAAGGATAGGGACATTGGTAAGGAATATGGGAGGACAGGTAATACTGCGGGGCATAGAAGAATGGGTAGAAGATTTCTACAGATCAGATGGGGTTCACCTGTCAGATCTAGCCATAGATATGTTTAACACAGAAATGACGGGCTTTATAGAAGCATGGACGAGACATGCAAAAAACGGAAAAAAAAAAAAAAAAAGAGTGGTTCAGAAGGTTTCTCAAGGTAAGGGAAAGCTATACCCTAAGTGAGGGGAAAGCCAATCATCCAATGCAAGCTGGAGACTGGCTAGTGGGGAAAAAGGGAGGGAAGGAGGGGAGGGGGGAAAAGAAAAGGAATAACACCAAAGAGGAAGAAGATGAAGGAAAAAGTGGTCTCGGTTTTCACCGTTACCTAACAGAAAAGGAGAAGAAGAAGGCACCCAAGTTTTCACCTGGGGGGAGAAAAAGAGGAAAAAGAGGGATGATCAGAGATTGATATATGGATGAAAATAAAGGAAATTCTGAGAGATGTAATAATAAGATGATGAAATGAAACATGGAATTATGATATATAAATAAATTAATTGCCAATCTGAGCACAACAACAAACAATGGTCTATGTCTTTTTGTAAGGGAAAAGGGGGGGAATCCGGAACAACATTCCCCTTCTCACAAAACTGTTCTGAACAATTGTCCAAGGCTGTGTGTGGGTGTTGATATGCAAAATGGCTGCCACTACATCTGCACAGTCACTTCACTATCAAGCTTTTATTGCTTACAAAGCATTTTAGAACACAACGACTATTAAGCATGCTATAAATAAATTTTTCTTCATCTTCTTCTTCTTCTTCCCACCTCAGTCTGGACACAGAGCTGGTCAGGGGCTCTTTCATGCCAGCACTCATAAAAGTGCCCTGGCTGAATAAGAGGGGAAGATATGGCATGTGGTGACATTTTCTCTGCAAACTACCACCAGAATACCCATTATAGCACTTTGGCGATGATCCCAAATACTGATTGAAATGTGTTACACCAGGTGTGCACTCCTGGTGTGGGATCAAGACTAGTGCGGAAACAGATCTTCATTGTGAATTCTTGTCTGTCTAGGGAAGGGTATTCACAGACTACAAGTGAATGACATTAATCGGGAAATTGTTTGGGGTCCACTCAACTACCAGAGAGGATGTTGGGGGATGAACTGAAAATGCCATCAGAGAGCCAGAAATGGCCCACATGTAGAGAAAAGGTAGGTAGTGGGGTGGCTATTAGAACTATGCCATCACACATGTCTGTGCTTGGCACTGCACCATGCCCATATATGCCTGTGGCAATATTTAGTGCTGTTACTATATGCAAACCATGTTTGCACACAGTAACATCAAGCAAGGTTTATTTGCATCTTTTAATCTGCACCAGAGCTCCACTTCCTTGTTCAGCTGTCTCCAACTCAGTATAGCATTTTAATGTACTGATGCTATGGGGCACACTTCTTGCCCTGTTTTCTGGTGCATACAAGTGCAGCTGAGAGCAGACTCATAATATTTAGGCATAGTTTGTCTTATGTTTTACATTATCTGCACTTCTCATAAGTGCTATATAATGTGCATGACATAGAATCAATGTGCCCTAGAGTTCATCTTCTTCTTCATTTTAATCTTTTAATGAAGTGTGTGATATCTCTTTTTGTTGCTTTGGAAATGATTATAGTCACTCATAAACAGAGGAATGCAATTTCAGCAAAAGAATAAACTGCAGAAGTATAACAGATCAACAATAAGAGACAGGGGACCCGTTCCCATGTGCAGTATATGAGCCTAATAATAAAGAATAAAATTAATAAAAAAGGAACATCTGTCATACATAAATTGAGTTGTTTCTAAAATTATGTTTGTTAAAGTTTTACCATACCTAACAAACTCAATATGAAATTGGAAACAATTATATTTCTGTTCAGATGATGCAGCCAACACTGTTTGGTAGAAACATTCCTGTCACTGCCAAGTGCTCACTTAATTAACTCTAAGAATTGGGCCAGAGTCATACAGCTGGACCCCACAACACCCCAAATGTTCAAACTAACTATGGTGAAGCATCATATACATATGCAGATATCTCACTGTGCTGTTATGCTCCTAATAAAATCCTATTGCTTTTATGCTTTGATTACAAAACACTTGGACTAATACCAAACAGGATAAACTTGCAGGACCTCTATAAATGGTGAGTAGAAGACTGTAGACCCACATGTGACAGATAGAGTTCAACATGGTTAATGCATTAAGGGAAGGAAACAAAATAAAGTACAGCCTAAATGTGCCAGTAGCTCAAAATGGTTGCATACTTCTGACTGGGGTTAAAAGATTGGAAGGTTATGGATTCTACTCTCAATGGAAATTGGCTCAGTGGAGTAGCTGGGTGGAGGAGGGACAACCTGCCCCCATCAGATGTCAGAGTGGAATGTCTTGTGTAAGTTATGAAGATCTGAAAATGTTTTCTCCCCGTATTGTTTGTGATCTAGATTCAGGACTCCAGATTTCTGGGGGGGGGGGGGCAGTGCCCACCCGCCTGCCTGACAGTCTGCTGCCGCCCTGCTTGCATTTTTTTAAATGTCTTTGCTTGCAGCCTATCATGTGGAAACAACTCCTTAGCTCAGCCTATTGAAGTGGTCATTGGGTGGGTCACACAAACTCACATGCTAGTTCATGTGAGTCTGTGTGCCATCCAAAAGCACGGTGGGCTGTATTTTGTTCTGCAGTGCTCTGAAAGTGTGACCCAATCTGACCTGCTGCTTGAACAAGATGCCCTCTCAGTAGGTCTTTTAAAAGAGTCTATTCCCCCCACCATTTAGATGTGGCAAGGTAGTTTTTGTTTCCTTCTTAGTTGCAGACTTTCCATGTAGAGTCATGGAGCAGTGGGCAAGTGCCTGGGGATGTGCTTGTTGCTGCTGCTGCCACTGCCTGAGTCTTGTGTCCTGTGTTTTTACATTCAAAGCTTGTACTTAGAAAGTTTTTAAGGTGGAAGCACTCACCAAATGCGAAAGGAAACAATGTCCAAACTTGTATTTAACTCATAAAGTTCACAGTTTATTCACATCCAGATACCAAAAAAACAGGCAACAGGAGCAGTGCAAATGCACTGCCTCCAGCGAGCTTACATTTCACCATGTACTCTGGGCTTCCTCAGAGCTAGTGCAGCTTATTGTCCATGAGTTTAAATACAGGTAACTTAATCAATCAATTCATTTTTAGCCAATGGCTAACCACTTCATAATACCAAACTGATTACACTGAACACATTCATTAAAGACACACAGCCATAGGAAGAGGCATACAAAGTGTAAAAAATATACATTTTTTCTCTATTCTACTCAAACAAATCATACAACACCCTAGTGAATACAGTGCTTATTATTTGCAACAAATATCTTCATGATTTTCAAATAACTTACTCACTGTACACTAGCAATCCCAAGGAAGATGGTATGCAGGACATCAAACAGGCACTGTTAAAGTTTAGCAACATGGGTCAGTCCCAGATAAACATGATCACTACACTTAAAGATATGGTGTTAAGTAATAATATTTTTTTGTTTAAGGATACTCTTTACAAACAAGTGAAAGGCATCAACATGGATGCCACCCTTGCCCTGAACCTTGCCAATCTGTACCTCAGTGAGTGGGAAGAGAGGCTGATTTATAATGAAAAAAATTAACAGGTATGCACATAAGACAGACATCTATAAACAATATATAGATGGAATCTTTCTCATTTGGAGGGGTACTGAACAAGAACTCAGAAATGTAGAATTTTTGGAACAGAGTAATCAAAATTTACATTTTAAGACCACTGTTGTGAGATAGTCCATTAACTTTTTGGGCCTCACCATTATTAAGAATCGAGATGGGACACTAACCACAGATCTGTTTACAGAACCAGTGGATAAGAACAGCTTTCTGTTAGCTACAAGTTGCCACTTTCCCAATCTGGTAAAACAATTACCAAAGGGACAGTTGTTGAGAGTGAGATGAAATTGTTCAACAACTGAGCTATTTGTTAGCAGAATGAAGGAATTGCCTGATAAAGTTACAAAAAGGAACTATAGGAAAACACTGATAGAACAAGTAGCACATGAGACTAGGGAGGTCACTAGAGAAGTCTTGTTTCTGCCAAAAAAAGAGAGAAAATAGGAGTCTCCATTAATTTTTGTAACTACTTATGGGGGGAGGGGGTACACAATAAATTGTTGACATTCTGAAGCAGAATATGCTTGTATTACATAGTATCCCAGAACTCAGACCCATGTTGAATGAACCACTTAGAGTAGCATACCATAGAGGTAAGAACCTCAGAGACCATCTTGTTAGTCGTTAAAAACCAGACCCCAAGGCTGATAAATACAAGAGAAAATGGGGGACTAGAAAATGTGGCTTCTGCAAAACATACAGTGTGATGGAAAATAGGAACAGTATTACCAACCCAAGAAATGGTAACAGGAAACAATTTTGGAAAGTATTGATTGCAGTACAAAGGGGGTAATTACATTGCTTGAACTGCTCATGTGGTGCCTTTTATGTAGGCAGAACTAAGAGGAAGTTACAATTTAGAATTAATGAGTATATCAGCCATTAAGAAAAAAACTAACATATGCAATGGCTGCACATGTACATGCAAATCCAGGAAGTTACTGCCTGTGGGTTGGAATTTATCCCCAGGGATGTCGGGGGGTAATTTTGAGAACTTTTTGGATTGCTGTGACCAAAAGTGGATCTACAAACTAGGATCCCATCATGGGAGGGATCTGAATGAGAAATTTGAAATAACACCATTTTAAAAATGAAAAAGAAGACACTGATTTGACCTTCTGATGTCCTGCCACATATCTACCTGTGGACCCTCCAGCTACATATAAATGGGGAAGGATTATGGTTCTTTCCTTTTTATACAATTTTTATGCAATTATAATAAAGTTTTGTTTAGGATAAAATAGGAATCTTGTTTTTGCAATTTTTGTTTGACCTCCTGACCTCCCATCTATTTATTGGTCTTTTGCTGTAGTGGAGATGTATTTTCTCCCTTATATGATGTGCTCTATTGTTTCCTTTATGTTACTTACAAAAATGGAAAAAGAGAAACAGTCTCCTGGGGTGGAGAATCGGGACATGTCCCTGGCTGTCACATGATTCTTTCAAGAAATATTTAATCCAAAAATAAGAACCTTTAATGATTTATTTGAAAATCATAAAGATATGTGTTACAAATAATAATCACTGTATTCACTAGGGTGTTGTATGATTTGTTTGAGCAGAATAGAGAAAAAATGTATATTTTTTACACTTTGTATGCCTCTTCCTATGGCAGTGTGTCTTTAATGAATATATTCAGTGTAACCAGTTTGGTATTATGAGGTGGTTAGCCACTGGCTAAAAATTAATTGATTTATTAAATTAGCTGTATTTAAACACATGGACAATAAGCTGCACTATCTCAGAGGAAGCCCAGAGTACTGGGTGAAATGTAAGCTTGCTGGAGGCAGTGTGCTTGCACTGCTCCTGTTGCCTGTATTTTGGTATCTGGAGGTGAATAAATTGTGAACTTTATGAGTTAAATACAAGTTTGGACATTGCTTTGTTTTGCATTTGGTGAGTGCTTCCACCTTAAAAGCTTTCTAAGTGCAACATATTGCATTTTGCACCTCTTTCCCAGTGCCACACTCTGCTTGAGTATGTTCAAAGCTTGTACTCTAATTTCCAGGCTACTGGATTCCAGAAGATACCATATGTATATTCTACAATATTAATCTTTAGAACTAATGAGATGGGGAGACTAGAGATTGAAAGAAATTGGGCAAAAAAGACACTGCAGGGCTACAGTGCCATACTGTTCACACATCAATTGAGAGCTCAATTCTTTGGGACTAATCCAAGGACTCTTTTGGGTTTTGGCCACATCTAAGTTTCTCTCTTTGCCATTCACATTGCAATACACATTCAGTTGCCTTCTTGATATAGATTTTACCAGTAAGTGACTTTTGGAATATCATATGTTGTTCATGGTTTCTTATTTTGTTTTAATCCACACACGATGTAATGCATCGACCTGTATACCAGTGTGCAACCCTGTCAGTCTTGAGAATTTCTGTAGTGTGTGTGTGTGTGTGTGTGAGACCCTGGGCCATGCTACAGTCCCAGGGCTGGTAAGTGAAGGTAGAGCCTGCTGCTGATGGAAAGTGATAGGCTTCAGTTTGGGAGCCAAAGGTAGTCCCGATTTAGAAGGGGAGGCTACACTTGCAAAAATAGCCAAGGATGTCTGAGGCCTAGTTCCTTCCCCTGAGAACATGTATGTATAAGTACGGAAGAGTAACTTGGTACTAAAACTTTTTCTAAGGTGAAATAAACTTTAAAAATCCTGAAGCAAGGTGTAAAATTACACCTTGAATGCACCAGAGCACATCTTATACCCTATGGCTTCAAGGGACTACCTAGGTCCCCAGATCCCCAGTTTATTGCTTGGCTCGATATATGAAAATCTTTTTTTAGTACTTTGCCATCCCAGTAAAAAAAACAACCTTTTTTAAAAAATGTAATAAACTTTATTAGAGGTTTCCAGAAATGACAATAATAACACAAATAACAAACAATCAATACACAATAGAACAATAAATAACAACACATCAGCACAACCCCCCCAACACCCCAATGCCAGAAGTGGAGACGATGCCCATAAACTAAAAGCCCAGATAGCACAATTAATACTATAAAGGGATCTAGTAGAACCAGATGAACAAAGAACATAAGAGGGTAACATTCCAAACCACATGGTACGTGATAAGGGAAATACCAGAGATACGGTGCAGCCCAAACGCAAGTAATTTCAAACAGCAAAGGTGACCCAGGTCCTATCCATACCCAATGTGATTCAACTATCCATATATAATCTTACAGAGTGTAAATAGTGTACAACCTTCCTCACTTTTTGTAAAAATTAGGCATTCTATGGCATATACTAGCAGTCATTTTCCCAATACAAAGGTTATAGAGTAGCTCCTGCAGCCATTCGCTATATGAAATACATGACTGCTCCTTCCAGTGGTGTAAGACTACATTCTTTACTGACAGGGAAATTAAAGCCATGCAGTATTTCCTCTCCTTGACCGAAATAGTGGAGAAGCCACCAACAAAACAAATCTCAGGAGTGAAATACTCCTTCAAGCCAAGCAGGGGGATCATGTATGACTTTCTATATTCCCACAATATACTCCCACAATGGGGCCACTTTAGGGCATTCCCAAAATATATGTAGCAACGAGTCTTCTGCCTGCCCACACTTAGTGTAGAAAGAAAAGCCCAGTTTCCCCATTGCAGCTAATTTGACTGGGATGAAATAAATGTTATGGAGGATATTAAATTGAGTCAGACATAGTCTATCAATGGCTGAATAATGGTATAGCCCTCTCCAAATATGGTCACATTTAAAACTGGCTTGTGGAAAAACCGAGGACCAACATGCAGAGCTCCCAGAGATATTGGGAAAGAGGGTAGGAAAAAGTAATGAGTATATATTGGAAATAGAATGAGGCTGCATAGCCATTTCTCTAAAGGTCTGCAGGAGCGCCCCCTTTGTTGACTAGGCCCTTTCTCCATCCCATTTTATGGCAGCGGAGATGCCTAAGCTGGAACACCTTGAAAATATGTTGTGTTGGCAGATGTAACTGCTGCAAGATATCTGGGGAAGACTTAAGACAGCTATCTGAGAAAAAGTCCACAGCCACGATATCTGGAAGATGAGGCAGCCAGGTGACTAATAACAGTTTGCTAACCATGATGAATCTGGGATTAGCACACAGGGATTGGGACAGATCCATGATGTAATTATACTGCATAAAATGACACACTTGAACATGCACTCTGAACGAGCTATGGATCATGGTACCACAAAGGGAGCCAGGGGGTTGACTGGGAGAGATATAAAGAAGACTAGTGCATGAAAGCCCTGCCACCTTCATCAACTCTCACTCAAGATGCAACCAAATGGGTGTGCAACTGGTTTAATGGGTGTAGCGGGGAGGTCATGCATTCTGGAGTATTTGAAGAGATGATTCAACCAGTAATACAACAGGAAAGTAGGCAATTTAAGCCCTCCCAATTCCCTAGGAGCCGAAAGGAAAAGATAAGAGCATCCTGGCTGTTTCCAATTCCACACAAAGGCATAAATCATGCCATGGACTCTCTGAAACCAGGATAGTGACAGAAACATATTAAGAGAATGGAGAGGATAGAATAAATGGTGCAAAATATGCATTTTAATTATGCTAATTCAGTCAACAATCTATCAAGCTCATCAATCAATCAATCAAGCTTTATTTTTAAAAAGTGCCTTTCCAAAGCCAAAGCGCTTTAACAATAAGTAAATCAAATACATAAATTAAAACAACAGTCTAAAATTAATCATTAAAATATATTTAAAAATCAGGATATACCAAACTAAATAAATGTGTTTTTAAAACTAATTTAAAACTTTGGACAGTCAGGCAATTTCGCACCCGATGAGGTAGAGAATTCCACAGGGTTGGGGCCATAAAACTAAATGATCTGGCCCCTGATGTCTTTAAATGAACCCTGGGAATCTCCAGCAATCCCTCATCGGTGGATCGGAGTGGATGGGAGGGACTGTAGGGGCGAAGAAGATCTTGCAGGTAGCTAGGTCCCTGATCGTGTAGGGCCTTATAGGTCAGCAAACTGACCTTGAAGGTAATCCACCACTGTACAGGCAGCCAGTGCAGTCCACGGAGGACAGACATTATATGACTGGTCCTAGATGTACCAGTCAAAAGCCTAGCCGGCGCATTCTGCACTAACTGCAAGCAGCAGATATCCACCCCGGTAGCCCTAAGTACAGGGCATTGCAGTAGTTCAGGCAGGAGGTAACAAAGGCATGGACCAATGTTGGAAGGTCATCAGCAGGAACCAGATGCTTCACCTGGGCTATATTCCTCAGATGATAAAAAGAGGTTTTGACAACAGCTGACACCTGGTGTCTAAGAGTCAGGCAATCATCTAATATAACACCCAAGTTCCGCACCCGGTCTGAGGTAGCTAACTGGGTCCCCCCAAGCCAAAGACCCAAGCTGACCCCATTGGCAAACCCACCCCTCGATGACCTGGGTCCACAACCAACACCTCAGTTTTATCAGGGTTTAACCGCAACCAGCTCTCAGTCATCCAGTCCTGAATCTCGGTGAGACAGCATCACGCTGGTCGGGCACAAAGGACATGTACAGCTGAGTATCATCTACATAGCAGTGAAAACTCAAGCTGTACTACCTAATAATCACTCCCAATGGCAGCATATATACTGCAAACAACACGGGCACCAAAATGGAGCCCTGCGGCACCCCAGAAGATAGGGGGAGTGATGTCGAGGAAAAAATCCTGGACACCAACCTCTGAGTCCTACCTTCAAGGAATGATCAAAACCAACTGAGGACTGGGCCTGATAGTCCACAGATAAACTACAGGCACTGCAAAAGCACTCCATGGTCAACAGTATCAAATGCCACAGAGAAATCAAGAAGGACCAAGATGGAACGGGTCTTTCGCTCTCTCGCTATCAGGAGGTCATTTAGCACCTGAACAAGGACTGTCTCAGTTCTATGTCTCTTCCTAAATCCAGACTGGAGAGAATCATAGACATTGTGGCTGATCAAATGACCATCTAGCAGCAACATGACCACCTTCTCAATAACCTTACCTACAAAAGGCAGGTTAGAGACAGGCCATGAAGTTAGCTAGACAGTCCGGGTCTAAGGAGAGCTTTTTAAGAAGGGGCTGAATCAGAGCTTCCTTCAGGAGATCAGAAAAGATCCCTTTCTCCAATGACAACCAGACTATCTTAACGAGTACCGGGCCGATTTTATCCACACACCCTACTAAAAGGCGAGTGAGGCCCAGGTCCAAACTACAGTTGGTCGGTCGCAGTGACTGGACGATCATCACTATGTCATTGATTGTGGGCTGGTTGAAGTCAGACCACATAAATTGGGTGTCTGGCATTTCCTGCCAACCACTACAGCTCCTGTTTGAGAGAGATAGGAGGAGATCGGACCTGAATGTGGCAACCTTATCTGTGAAGAATCGCGCAAACTCCTCACACTGTTTCTGTGAAAATGCTCCCTCAGGCTGAAGACAGATTGGATTGCACAATCTGTCCATGGTCTGAAAGAGCTGGGCTGGTCGATTCTGCACAGCAGCAATTTCCCTGGACAGGAATTCTGCCTTCTTATGGGTAATTGCTGATTGATAGACCCGATAATGGTCCATCAAACTAAGCCTGTCACACTCCAGACCCGACATCCACCAACATCTCTCAAGCCTTCTTCCCACTCCCCTCAACTCCCTCAAAGTCTAATCAAACCAGGGAGACTTGAAGCGAATGGTGAGGGGTTGAACACGAACAGGAGCAATGGAATCCAGGGCCCCTACTACTGCCTCATTATAGGCAAGAACCGGGTCCCCTGGATCCATGCATTCACTCGGCAAACTCGTTAGATCCAGTACTGCCATCAGGCCCTCTGGGGTAATACCCCTCAAAGGGCGGTACTGGACCATTTCTGTAGAGGCTGACCTACCGGGGGGGTCAAGAAGCTGAACCCAATGGTGTGATGGTCAGATCATCTGACTGGCTCCACCACCAAGTCAGATATCTCCATTCCCAGGAGGAATACCAAGTCCAATGAATGACCATCTATATGGGTCGAGGAGGAAATAACTTGTGTGAAGCCCAGTGAATTCATCAGCTGGAGGAAGTCATGACCAAACTGCAGGAGTTCATCAATCCAGGCATTGAAATTCCCCAGGATCAGCCATCTGGAGGATCCCAATGTCATGTCGACAATGAAGTCTGCGACTTCCTGCAGGAAAACATTCCCATTACCTGGTGGACGGTAAATGAGAAGAATCCTGCACCCCACACCCTCACCCAGGATACATTCAAAGGAGTTGGTAATTCCTACTGGTACTTCCATCAGGTTCAGTTCCATTCTAAAACAGATTGCCACTCTTTCGCCCCTAAGATCCAGCCTCCGACGGTGTATCACTGAGTACCCGGCTGGTACTGCTGAAGCCAAAACAGGGCCAGCATTATCATCCAGACAGGTCTCAGTGATGCATGCCAGGTCCGATGATCCTACAAGATCAGCTATTACTGCAGTCTTGTTTTTAATGGACCTGGCATTCCATAACACCATCCAAGTAGGATAAGTTGCCGGTGAAGACTGAGCCACCTGTCTGCCACAAGCAGAGCACTTGGATATGGGAATCAGGCAGGGAAGACCTCTCTGTCAGCGTGGCTCAGTTGGTAGCACATCTGCCTCTGGACCAGAAGGTCATGGGTTCTCGCCCCACACTGGGATTGGACTTGCACCTAAAAATCGCTGGCATCCGAGTGCAGTATTGGGGGGGTGCTGTACTGCTGGGGTGTGCTGTCCTTCAGATGAGATGTTAAACTGAGGTCCCTTCTACCCATCCTGGTGTTGTCCTGATGGGTGTCCAGGTGGAAGTAAAAGAACCCAGGGCACTCTTCGCAAAGAGTAGGGAACATTCCCGGTGTCCTGGCCAACATTCCCCTTCCCATAAGCCGGTTCATGCAATTATCCAGGCTGTGTGTGGGTGATGATGTGCGATATGGCCGCCACCACACGTTCAGTCACTTCACTAGCAGTCTAGCATTGCTTGTAAAGCTCTTTGGTTGTAAGAAAAGTGCTATATAAATGCAGATTCTTCTTCTTCTTCTTCTTCTTCTCCAGAACCCATTTCACTCCAGGGCGTCTTCTCGACCCCAATGTCCCAATCCGTCCACTCCTTTCCATTCCACCTCCAGGCCCCGCCACCGCCCTCCATCTAAAGGGGCAAATGGTGACACCTCAATAAGTTCTGGTGGAGGACTACCAACAAGTCCTCGAGATTGTACTTCTTCATTTGAGACACCTTCTTGGCCAGCCAGATCCCCGGATATTTAATACAGGGAGCCCAAGAAAACCCCAAGGCCTCCACATCTGCTTTGAAAACAGTAGGTGTAAGGGGCATAACAATTTTATCGAGGTTAAGTTTATAATTCAACAGAGTCCCATACTCCTGAATGAGCTCCAGGGCTGCAGAATGGAATACGTAGGGTAGAGTACATGCAGCAAGATATCATCAGCATATACCAACATCCTGAGGTCTAAGGGACCAATCAGTACTCCATGAATCAGTGGGGAATCCTTGAGCCAGACAAGTAGGGGTTCTAAGTATAAATTAAACAAGAGAGGGAATAGGGGACAACCCTGTTGGGTACCAGAAAATATAGGGAAATGTGAAGAAAGAACCCCATTACAATAAATCTTCACCATAGGGCATGAGTAGAGGGTCTGTATCCAGGTGATAAAGGTCTTGGGGGAGCCAAAATGGTGCATGGTGGAAAAAAGAAAGTCCCAATTATCTCTATCAAATGCCTTCTCCATGTCCAGGGACACCAAGGCAGCCTGCACCATGGAGTCCCTGAACGTGGAGAAGATGCATGAAATTTTACAGAGATGGTCTGCAGAAGAACGAGAACACATAAACCCCACATGCTCAGGGCTTATAAGAGATTTCCATACCTGACTAATCCTAGAGGCCAATACCTTGGCAAGGATTTTGACATTGTAATTCATAGGTGAAATGGGTCTATAGTTACTAATCCAATCTACTGGCCTCACTGGTTTGTGCAACACCATGATGACAGCCTCCAGTAGTGCAGAATCTACAATTGAGGCATCATGGAGATAGTTAAAGAGTCACTGCAACAATGAGGCCAGTTCTGTTGCAAACACCTTATAAAAGCATGGGGGGAAGCCATCAGGGCTGGGGGCTTTATCCAGATGCAAAGATTAACCTCATGTAGGGAAATTGACTGATCAAGGAGCAATTGCTGGACCAAGGTCAGACGAAGAAGGGGGGTAGCAGCCAGGTAATTGCAGATTGCCGACCCATGGGATGAGGTAGGGGGTGGACTGTGTAAAGACTGGTAGAAAAGTTTGAACTCCTGAACTACATCCCTGGGAGATGTCTTAAAATAATCATCTTCCAGAGAATGGATCACTGGGACTAGTCTAGAGGCTGTCTTAATGCCAGCAGGTGCCCATTTTTTTCACCTTGATCTAAATAGGAAGCTTATATCCACATGATGGAAAATTCTGCCTTTTCATGCAAAAGGTCAGCATACTTTTCTCGGAGACTGAGTAACTTCAGATTATTCACATGGGTGTCTGTCAGGGGAAGAGACTGTTCGAGAGTGGTGATATGTGAAAGTAAACATAGAGCTTCAGCCTTATGCTTACTCTTTCCAGTAGCTGCCATTCTGAAAATATCCCCATGCATAAAACATTTAAGGGCAACCCATTAAAGATCAAGTCTAGCAACAGAGTGAGCATTCTGGGAGATAAAAAGATCTATTTGAGAACGAATCCTTTTGATCACCACCTCCTCCTTGACAAGCTGGGTGTTCAACTTCCACATGGTGTTGTGTTGGATATTTAGAGAAATAGATCCCTAAACCCAGGTTAGGGAGTGGTCCAACAGAACATGGGGGTGATATCACAGCACAAGACACCAAGCATAAGATGTTGACTAATCAAGAAGTATTCTAAATGGGAAGAGGAACCGTGTGCTGAAGGGAAAAAGGTGAACTCCTTAACGGATGGGTGCAAGGTTCTCCGTGGGTCATACAGTCCAAGTGCCTCCATCCTTTCCTGTAAAGACAGTTGTACTGGGAACAAGCCTGCCCATGTATTGTGGATATGGTCTAAATCCTGGATCATAGTGAGATTCCAAACACCCACTAGGATAATCGGCATAGACAGAAAAGGGATCAACAAGTCAGACAAACCAGTGAAAAAATCAAGGGATTACAAATTAGTTCCATTAAACACTCCCTAGTAAGACTTCCATATGGTTCAGCACCCCTTTGACCAGAATGTAGCACCCCTGTAGGTCGGCTAAAGTCTGTAAGTCTTGAAACCTACAGTAGTTGCCACAGACATTGCCAGCTATTGCCAGATATTACACAAAATTTCTAAAGAGTTTCTCTCTGCTGCCTCTACTGTGGTAATGCAGAAAGCAGAAGATTTCTCTGGAAATATCACAGAAGTTTTGGCAAATAGCTGGCAATGTCTGTGGCTGCTACTGTAGTATTTCTAGAAATCAAAATAGCCACCCTGCAACAGGCCGTATTACATCCAGCAGCAAATATTGGCCATTTCCTGCCTGTGAAACCAGTGCCCTTCAGATACCAGGAGGTGGGTTTCTTGCAAGAAACCTACTTGTCATTGTAGAGTTTTTAAACGTTTCAGAACCTGGTATCTTTTAAGCTTGGTGCGAGCACCTCTAATGTTCCATGTGGAATACTTCATAAAACAGCAAACAAAAGTTCATACCCGAAGGTCCCCAGAGTACCTACAGTAAATGGCAACCTCAAGAAGAATATATTGAGATGTCTCCACTTCCCAACAACCCCCCCAAAGACAACCCTATGGGAGTAAACCCCTGACAGCAAGAAAGGAGGAAGGTCCTCCCAGGTTCGACAGATAAGACAGGGATATAAATACCCGTAAGCTGGAAAAAAGACAATGGTCCACCAAAAAGAGGCAAAACTGGCAGGGTGCTCCCAGCACCCTTCATTTCTTGCAGCCTACCATCCTGGGGCTCCATGCAATGGGGAATCCCAAGAGTAGAAGAACAACTACACACATGGTCAAAGGGTATAAAGGACTTAATCAGAACTTTAGACCCCATAGTAGACCTCATGTACAATCGACCAGATAAAGGCGAGAACAATGAGGCAGCAACAAAGGAGACCTCACCATCCCCGCGCCCCTGGAAGGTACACTCCAACAAAATACATACTACAAAAGTGAGCCAAAGCATTACTCTTTAGGCAGATGGAAAATGTTATCAGGGGATTAGTCCCACCACCCCCCAACAGGCCAAAAAGAGGTAGAAACAGCCTCCCCACCCCAAAACCCCCCACCACCAACAACAATAATAAAGTGTCCCCAGTCCTATCGACTACATTCCAATAACCTCTTGGGTCATGATGCTATCTATCCCTACCCTCCACACGCATCCCCACCCTCCTTCTGCCAGAATATAAAAATAAAAAGTAGCAAAATGTATTCCACCACTTCAATATTAAGATAAATGCTGGGTGGGGGGGATGCAAATAAGACTAATACTAATACAACCAGTGCAAAACTGCTCCCCACAAAAAAATAATATCAACAATAACACTGAGATATTGGTAAGGCAAGGGCTCAATGCTCTGGGAGAAAAGTTCAATGTACAGTTTAATAGTTCGTAGAGGCGGGCAACATTTCCATAAGTACCAGAGTTGTAGGGGTCCACCCAGCATCCCTGCCTTCTAACTAAACAAGAGTCATATGGCACCTCTACTTAGAAATACAATGCAGCAGCCCCTGGTGAAAAAGTTGGGTATCTCAGTTGATAGGTCCGACTGCAAACACACCTGTCCACCCAAAGTCCAGGACAGCTGTGAGGAGAAAGTTAGCCAGCTGCGTAACATCTTCAATGGCCACGTTATCCCCCCAAAGTAACTATGTACCCTAGGGGTGCTAAAACATATCATGCCCCAGGTAACATGAAGGAACATGCCAAAGCTTCAAAGGGGCCAGCCACATGTAGCCACACCAAATCAGACCAGGTGACTCAGAGAAAATGCATCTATGGAAAACCCTAGTGGTGGCACTCATACAAGTACAAATGCCAGTATGTAGATCTGCCCATCAGGCTCCCTTCAAATAAATAGCAAACACAGGAGATACTGTAGGTACCGGGAGGGAGATCAGAGAGAGAGAATAAAGACTCTGGGACAGGACAAAAGCAGCCATCATGGAGCTGAAGGTGAACATGAGAGTAGGCAGGTCCAAGGAGAACCCAAATGCCATGAAGTACACCCTGATTGCCAGTCATAGTGGAAAAAGCCCAAAGCAGCAGAAGCAACTCAGTGAGATGGGTAAAAATAAACTTAATTTGGCAGAGGGACGGGAGCCATTGAAGAACACATCCGTTCTGGCAGCCATCATGTGACCTTCCATCATAAAAAAAAAAAAAAAAAAACTAGCTATGCCCCTGCTTGGCTATTACCCCACAGTTGCACTGTAGACTTGTACTAGGTAGTGCTGCACTGTTGTGGTGCAATCCTTCAGATGAGATATTAAACAAAGGTCCCTTCTGCCCAGCCAAGATGGATGTCCAGACGGAAGTCAAGGAGTCCATGTCGCTCCCCAGGAAACACCTTGAAACAAGCTGTCCAGCTCAGTGTGCCCTTATAGTCAACATTTACAAACAAATAAATAAATAGATAAATAAATAACTGAGTAGACAACTCTAGAATCCAATCAAGATCTAGACTTGGGAATACTAATAGTGGATTCACTAAAGCATGGGGAGCTATGATTTCACTTTCACAATGCCCTCTACCCTAACTGAGAACTGTGCAACCATTACTAAAATTTAAATTTTGAAGGAGACATGTTCCTCGCCACCAATGGTCAAGTACGCTAGAATCAGTTGAAGCAGCATACCTTACATCTGCATACATGTGTTAGGATACCTGTGTTGCACGTTGCTATGATATTGGAAAACCCAATTGTAAAGTTTACTTTTCAAATATTTGTGGTGATTCAATTTCTACTAACATTAGTGCTTATAAAGACATTTTGTTGTTTAAGGAAAACCCTGAAACACCATCGTGGCCATTTAAAATTCCTCTGCCAGGCTCGTGCTTTGGGCCTGTAGATGATTGGTGCCTAACTGTCGTCTTTTTGTTGTGGTGCCACTTTTTGCAATTAGGGCAACAACGAGGGGACTGTTGCTCCTGGGTTATGCCTGTATTACCCCACATATGCCTTACACTATATCGCTGGTCTATTATACTGTGATACTGCTATTTTGCACTAGCATTGTAGATTTGGGGCACACATCATATAAGCATGGGTGCTAGGAATGTGCTTTGCTGCGAAGATATGCTAATGCATCATGCATGGTTTAATATACCTCATTATACTTACATTTATCCAGATTATTTTTATCTTTCATATATACTCCATATATAATTGACCTAATCACTGCTAAGATTCTCTGAGGGATCATCAGTGATTATTGTGTACTTATATTCTCATATAATTATATGTAGTGAGCGTTTTACACTCAGGCACATTCCATGTGTAATAGAGCTTTGTAAGCAATTCTCTATGTTCTGCTGACAAGAGACAGACTCCTTGTTTAGTGTCTCATCTAAGCACATGTAGATTGGGAGTGTCAGCATTCTCTTTGTCCAAGGTCTATGTAACAGAAACATTATTTCTTATACTTCTTAGTAATTCTGTCTCCTAAGTAATTATCCAATAGAGAATGTATTGTGTAACATTGTTTACAAGGTAGAACCAATACATGAGGTTCTGTATATCTCTGAGTTAGACCTTATCTTAATATATATAACACTGTTTTGCCAGTTCTTTTTCTCTAGAAGATTTATACTTACTTCTTTAGACTGGCAAGTCACCCTTTTATCTGTGATTTACTGTCATATGCTTGGCGTGAGAATAATAAGTACTTTATTTATCACTGCTTGTGAGTGTTATCTCTGGCTAACATTGTAGACATAGAACAAATCTGATTTATTATCTTATCAGTTAGTCTTCTAACTGACACCTGCATTTAGCTGCCTTAAGAATGTGATCAATATTGACAGGGGATTGAACTGGACATTATATCAGAACATGCACATAGGTTACATAGGTAGTTTCAAGCTATAGTAGACTTTCATCCATAGTGCTTGCCAAGTTCCCTTAAATCGCTATGGTTTTGTTTTTATAATAATTATCCAATCTTATTTTAAAAATGTCCATTTTTTCACTTGCCACCACTTCCACTGGCAGCTCATTCCATAAATGTATCACCCTCTGGCTAAACCAATGCTTCCTCTTCCGATTATTCCACCTCCCCATACTAAGATTCAGTGAATGACCTCTTGAAATATGTACATTATTTTTAAGTACTAACCTCAATTCTCCCCATAAGGTGTTATCATGTAGGGCCTTGTAGAGCATACACATATCTCCCCTTACTTTTCTATATTGCTATATATACAGATTAAGATGTTTAGCCTCTGCTCATATGTTGTATTCTGGAGTGATTTCACTACTTTAGTTGCTCTTTTTCGAATTTTTTTTTATTTTAATGATATCTTGTTTTTTATATGGTGACCAAACCTGGGCACAGTACTCAATGTGTGGCCTCACCAATGACTTATACAGCAGCATGATAACCTTGCTTTCTCTACTAGTGATGTGCCTAAGAATGCAATTTAGTACCTGATTTGCTTTTTTAACTATCTTCTGACAGTGAACATCAAATTTCATATCTTCTGTTATGGTGACTCCCAAGTCTTTCTCCTCTAGTGAATCTTTCATTTTGAAACCCCCTAACTTGTAATGGTGATGTTAATTTTTTTACCCATTTGTATTGCCATACATTTTCCTAAGTTTAACTCCAGTTTATTTATTGTAGTCCATTCAAATATGTAGTCCAACATATATTGTACATTTTTTATATCAGTAAAGCTTTCAATTACTGCCCCTATTCTGCAGTAGTCTGCAAATTTGGACATCCATACATTAGTACAACTGGTTTGCAGTGATGATGATATATTTATATATATTGAAGAGACGGGGGCCCAACACAGAGCTCTGGGGAACCCCACTAGCCACCTCCACCCAATCCGAAATCACACCATTCACTGTCACCCTCTGACTCCTACCCCCAGCCACTCTTCAATCCATCTCACTATGTTATTATTTATTTTGAACTCTCTTAAGTGTTCTTACTAATTCTCTGTGGGGAAGTTTATCACATGTTTTAGAGAAGTCCAAACACACCACATCCACCACACTCCCGCCATCTAATGCCCTGCTCACTCTCTCATAGAAAGTAAGCATATTTGTCTGGCAAGATAGTGATTTAGTGAATCCGTGTTGTACTGGATCTATAAGATTATGGTCTTATAAATATGTCAATATATTACTCTTTAAAATGCCTTCCAGAACCTTCCCCACCACCGAAGTCACACTTACAGGTCTAAAATTCTCCGGTCTTGACTTGGCTCCTTTTTATGTTGGCTCATGCTTGCACGGCCAACATATTGCATTAGTAGCAGATTTGGAGGCACGGTCACTGTGGGAGAATGCAGGGCACACATCAGTAGGTGTGTCTCTCATTCCCCAATAAGGCAGCATCCAGGCACCACACCAGGAATACATAATATGGAGAGCACATCTAAGGAAAGGTCTGCTGCAATGAGAACCAAGCTCATCACACAGCACACCTCCCGATGTGCCTTTCCTGGTGAAGCATTCTAGTAAATATGGTGGCAGGGACTGCCACCACCACCTGCCACAGTGCCAACTTCAGGGGTGCCCAATCCACCTATTAGCATGCCCTGAATTAGTTCATGTGCCGACTGGGGAGCCCACTCCCCATCAGTATAATGTCCCCATTTGTTGTGTGCCAAGGGGGATGCCCTATCCCCCTTGACTCATACCCCTCCCTTCAATCTGTGCTGATGGGGTGCCCAACTCCCATCAGTTAGCCCCCAGAAATTAGATGGCATGCTGGGGCCCATCCCAGCATGCTAAATACCCTGTAAAAAATTCCACAATGTTGTTGTTTTTACCCTGTAAAGAAGGAAATGGTCCTTCGTGGTCTGTCCTGCTCCCTCCCCCACCCTGTGACCACCTTCTGTACACCCTGCCTCCCCACACCCCTCCACTTACTCCATACTTACCTATGGAGTGTGGCGTGATGATCTTCGGTGGACCGGGAACACGTCTGCACTCTTCAAAACCAACCGTGAACTGAAGAAATGCTAGTAAGCTGTATAATGGTATAAATAGGTTATTTTTCAGTTTTAGTGCATATCTTGGGCATTTTTTGGAATTTTTGCACCAAATTTTCAACATGGAGTTATTGGGGCCCCTCCTCATGAATCCAGTCACTGTCATGGTGTTATTCTGTCCCAAAAGGTGATTTTGTGGTCACTGCACAGAATCACTTTTAGGGACCAATTAATAAAATGACAGTGCCACTGCTCATGAGGCGGGCCTTCAAAAAGCCTATATTGCAAATTTGGTGAAATAAATTCAAAAAATGACTGTTTTACAAACGTGCGTTGCACAGTTTCCACGCAGTTCGTAACTTTGTGAATTTGTAATATTTTCACTCCAGATGTTCAACGTTGGCATTTTTCCACACCTCCTTATGAACAGTACAGCTGACATTTTACATATCCTGGCTGAAATTTGTTTTCACACTTCCAACACAGAATAGCGCGGTCACTGTGCGAAATCAGTTTTTGGGACAGTTTGAGAAGATGACAGTGACACTGTTTGTGAGCAGAGGTCCTACAATGCATATGTTGAAAATTTGGTGATGAAAGTCCATAAATTGACTGTGTTACAAGCATGCAATGCGCAGTTTCCACGCACCCTTGTAACTTCGCAAATTTGCAATATTTTCATGCCAGATTTTCAACACTGGCATTTTTTCACACCTCCTTATAAACAATACAGCTGTCATTTTTCACATCCTGCCCAAAATGTTTTTTTTTTTGCAGTTACTTTATTTTCTCCCTTGGAGTCCTCTGCCAGCATCTGACGTCCCCCCCCCGTGTAGGCGCCAGGTATGAGACCCCCTCCCCATAACCCCACAACTTACCCTTCATGACGGGGGGAGCGACTCAACCCACTGGACTGGATGAGCAGTTTGGGGAGGTGCCTTCCCAGGCCGTCATGGATGGGGACCATCGTCATTCGCAGAGGACTCCATATTTTCTGTGTTTACTCTGTTCCCCTGGAGGTGCAGCGTGTAATGGCATCAGCGGCAGCAACATGCATGCTCCAGTGCGTATCCTGCCAAGCACATGCCACATTCTCACCCTACATTCAGTGCTGATGTGCCACCTCCCAGTCTCCGCTAGGTGGCAGGATATCGCTGAGCCCTGCAGTCCCCCCTCCCCAGAGAAGGAGGGCAGTCCTAGGGATGCTTGATCCTTCTTCTCCCTACCAACCCCCGGCACCCCATGTCCATTCCAGAACATGGGTCACTGGTGTGGCGCAAGGTAAGGCATCCAGCACCTCAGCCCTCAGCACCACCGGGCTGGCCCAAAATGTGTTTTTGCACCTGTGGTGCACAATGGCATGGTGGCTGTGGGAAATCAACTTTTGGGACAGATTAACAAAATCACAGTGTTACTGTTCATGAGGGGAGGTCCCAAAATGCTTGTGTTGAAAATGTGTCTCTTCAGGATGGGGGTGAGGTTGGCATCAGTTCAATACTTCACTGCCATTCCTATTACGCATCTCTAACTCCTGCACTACCAATGCCAATGCCAGTGAGACAACAGTCTCATTGACAAATGCTTGTTTATATAGTGGAACCACTGTTTCTTCTCTCCAACCCTGTGGCACCACTCCATTATCCAGTGATTTTTGGTAAATGTAAGCTAGTGGGGGCGCTATGTCCATAGCCAGTTCCTTGAGAACTCTTGCATGAATATTATCGGGGCCTGGTGATTTATTAATATCTAGTTGCTGTAACCTTTCTTGGACTTCATTTGGACAGATTTTGATTTGCCCCGAAGTGGTTTCTATTATTTCTTTTACCTTGTCCTCATCATCTTTATTATATACTGAAATGAAATACTTGTTTTGTAGGTCTGCTATTTCCTTACTATTTGCCAACTCTCCACCCTTATTAATAAATAGTCCATTTTGTGTGGAACTTTTATTTTTTGCTGTTTATGGATGTATAAAAAGATTTATAATTATTTGCTACCTTAGATGCTAATATCACCTCATAGTTTAATTTAGCCCTTTTAATTTCCTTGTTTACCTTAGTTACCATTTCTTTATAACAGTTATTAGTTTCCTGATTTGGGTTATACTTGAATTCCTTATATTTTTTTTTTTTTTTTGCATTATCATTCTTTTAATGTTCCAGTTTAGCCATCCCAGCATGATCTTTTTGTTACCAGTCCTTTTCTTCTTGGGTATGTGTAAAACTGTTACCATTTGAATTTTATCTGCTAATATGTTCCATAATTCGCTTACATTTTTATTTTGGAATTCTGTTTCCCATTTCCATTTTTTAATGTCCGTCTTTATGGACTTGAAATCTGCCCCTCTGAAATATAGCTTGTCTGTATAACTTATACTGGTTTCCATGTTTATTTCCTGAATAGTAAAAAAATATTGTATTATGGTCTCTGCTGCCTAATGGAGCTCCCACTTCTATATCTACAACTGCATCACCCATGTTTGTCTGGATAATATCTAATGTATCTAATGCTACCTCTAGTATGTTGTAACACTTTCTGTTCTAGACCTATCTGGTCAATGACATCCAGAAAATCCCTTTTATTTTTAGTGTTTCCTTTAATTTCTTTCCAATTTATGCCTGGCATATTAAAGTCTCCCATCAATATGATTTCTTTTTGCTGGGTCTACTCCAGCTATATATTCTAATAATATAGTATTATTTTCTGGTGATGTTGATGGAGGCCGATAAACCAATCCTAAAGTTAATTTAGTTAGGGTTTGGGGTATTCATTTTAACCCCAGCATTTCTAAGTTATTTAGGTCTAAGACTACATCCTGCATTTTAGTGATTCTGCAATATAAATTGCAGCCCCACCACCATGCCTATGCAGTCTTGATTTGAACAAGAGGTTATAGCCTATTATGTTTTTGTCCCAGACATCATCCTTCTCCCACCACGATTCAGTAATTAGAGCCACCTGGATGCTATTTGTTTCAAGGAGGTATTTGAATTCATCAAATGTATTGTCTAGGCTCCTAGCATTGAAAAGTACCACTTTTATTCCTTGATTGTACTGTTCATCCTTTATTGGTTTTGTTATGTTTTTATTCTTATATTCCCCCCCTTTTTCCAGTTTAAATGAAACCTAACCACTTTCATTTTTCCCCAGTATTCTTGCTCCTAGTCTAGTGAGATGGAGACCATCTTGTTTGAACAATGCTTTACTCTGGAATGTCTTTTCATTGTCCATAAACCCTACGTTGTGTGCAATACAAAAGGATCTTGTCCAGTAATTTACATTTTTCGTTTCATTATTCTTTTATTCATTATGTCCATGTGTCGGTAGTACCCCAACATTATCATCTTCCCATTTTTTTCCTCTGTTCTTTTAACTAGCGTTTTTTATATTTTGTTGAATTTCTGTGTCCATTTTCGTACCTATGTCATTTACTCCTACATGGAGTATTACTAGAGGGTTTACCAAATTTTCCATTAACCCATCTAGCATACTATCAATATCTAATAACCTAACTCCAGGTAGCATGCTTACTGTAGTGTTTTGTTTTCTGCCCTCACATACTATTGAGTCTATTCTTCTTGTAATTGAATCTCCTCTTATAAGCATGTCCCTTGTTTGGGGGTCATTATTAGTTTCCTGTTTTTTTTTTTTTATTAAAGAGGTATTTCAATCTATATTCCTACTAGGCATGTATGTTTATTTTTTTCATTTTAAGATCAAAGTGTATTAAAGTCTGTTTTGAAAACTACATAACATTTGTTAAGAAAGCATGAAAAGGTGTTCAACTACAGTGGGATGCAAGGTGATGCACCAAAACAATAATAAACAAAGAAAACACAAATAAACAGCACACCTACCTCCCCAAAGTTCTGTATGCACTATGTGCAATATCTGTTGCTGAAAATACAACGACACAATCACCACAAAAATATAATCCACAAAACTGGCTTAAATACAAAACTTATAGTGGCAAGAACAGAAAAACATACATAATGTTATATTTAAAAGCTGGTATAAGACACTCTCATGGATAGGGTAAAAAGCAGCAGTCCACAAGCAATGGCAGTTACGTCACGGAACCCTGGTGGGTAAACTTCACTATGCTCATTTCCATTTTTCCCAAAAATCTAAATTGACCACTACTTTTGGACAATTCTTCTCAGGTTTCCTACCCCATGTGTATAGGTAGTAATCAGTCTTGGAAAATTCTGATTATTTTCCTGCTGTCTGCTAGATCTAGAACACATTTATTTATTTGAATTTTGTTAACCGGGTGAGCCAGCTGAGACATTATAGTCCCTTTTCAGGGGCGACCCGGAAAGTGCAGAACATAGACAATGACATGGCAGTAGCAGTGGATGCATTTACATCATTCACTGATTTACAAAAAAAATTATCATTTACAGAAACTTTCACAGATTAAACATTTACATATCACAGACATGGCGGTTACAGTGGTTATAATTACATCATTCGTAGATTTACAAAATTCACCATTTACAGATACACTTACATCAAACATTTACATAAACAGAAGGGGCCCTGGAGCATGATTCTTATATATATGATGATCAGTGAATGGGGAAAATTTATGCATAGTGTTAGGGAAGCAGGACCAAGAGTCAACAGAAGCAGGAGCAAATTGATAAGAAATTGAGGTGGTGTAATAAGGAGGATTGGAACTTAACAAGGAAGGTGCAGGATAAGGTAGAGTGTGGTAATGAGTTCCAGCTAGACACCACCAAGAAGACAAAAGATCTCCAGGCCACTGCTAATCGAGGTTTGGGCAGTATGAGAAGAGGGAGGGAGGCAGATCTAAGAGCATGTGGAGGTTGCCGGAGCTGAATAAGTTCAGTAAGGCAAGGAGGGGTGTAATGTTGCACCAGTTTGTGCAATACACACAGCGTGGCATCCTGAAATTTGGATTCATAAGTTAGCCAGCCCAGGGAGGAGAGCACATCACAGCAGTGGTGACGGACATTGATCGCTTTAAGGTAAACCTTCCCACCCTATGATAGGCCTGTTTAAGGCAAGATAGGATGGTTATGTTGGTTGTAAGTAGTAGCAGGTTGCCATAAGTAAGGAGGGGCAGGAGGGTGGCAGACACGATCTTGTGGCATGAAGCCGATGTGAGGAAGGGTTTTATGCCATACAGCAGACCCAGCTTTTGATCTAGAGTTTTGGTTAGGAGGGTGACACGAGTGTTCAGGGAAAGTGAGAAATCTAAGGTAATACACAGATATTTAAAGGATGGGAAGGTTTCAAGGGCATTACCATTATGGAAGAGTATCACAAGAGGTGAGTGGGGATGCAGTGAGAAGGAGGGATTGGAGAACAGCATGCATTTGTTTCTTTTGGTGTTGAGAAATAGCTGGTTATCTAGAAACCTGCCCTCAAGAATTCAGAAGTCTGAGGCGAACATGTTGTTGAGCCACCCAACATCAGATGAAGAATGGTAAACAATGGCATCATCCACGTAAAGGTGCACAGAGGCCCCTCTGCAGTTATTTGAGGAGGAGAAGGACCTAGGGGTAATGATAACAGAGATCATGAACAACACTGTCCAGTGCAGAAGAGTGGCTGCAAAAGCAAACAAAATGCTGGGATGTATAGCGAGGGGTTGTTCATCCAGGCAAAGAGAGTGATCCTGCCCCTCTACAGGTTGCTGGTAAGGCCGCACTTAGAGTATTGTGTGCAGTTTTGGAGGCCATACCCAAAGTGTGATATCAGGCTACTGGAAGGGGTGCAGATGAGGGTAACAAAGATGACATGTAGATTGGAGGGGAGAGACTATGACAGCAGGCTGGGAGACCTGAATATGTACACCCTGGAGGATAGAAGGGACAGCGGGGACATGATAGAGACATTCAGCTATCTGAGGGGAATCAATAAGAATGGGGCAGATGGGGTCTTTAAGTTAAGGAGGGGAGGGTCACCAGGGGGCATTGGCT
The DNA here is from genome assembly GCA_016271365.2 of Neoceratodus forsteri. Lineage (NCBI taxonomy): Eukaryota > Metazoa > Chordata > Ceratodontiformes > Ceratodontidae > Neoceratodus > Neoceratodus forsteri. The sequence goes on along the minus strand of CM057456.1, from coordinate 107,583,181 downwards.
AAGAATAGAGGGGGGAAGATTTAGGAAGGAAATGAGGAGACACTATTTCACAGAGAGGGTGGTAGCAAAATGGAACACCCTACCAGAATTGGTGGTATCATGTAAATCTGCAAACAGCTTCAAAAGGGCATGGGACAGGGAACAGGGGAGAGTGAGGGTGGGGGAGGTGGGGGTGGCAGTGGGATGACAAAGAGGAGGGCGGTGGGGCAGCTGTAAACTAGGGGTGTTGGCTGCATACTGGAGCAGACTTAGATAGACCGGGTGGTCTGTTTCTGTTGGCACATTTGTATGTTTGTATTTGGTAATTCATTAATGAATAAGGAAAATAATAGTGGGCCCATGATGAGCCCTGAGGGACATTGTGGGTTATTTGTCTGAGATCCAAGAGAGAACTGGACCACTTGATCATTTGAGTGTGGCCAGTAAGGTAACTTTGGAGCCAAGTTAATGCACTAACATCAAGGCCTAGTGAGTGTAGCTGCCGTAGAAGGAGATTGTGGTATGTTAAAATTACCAGAGAATGAAGTCATGGTGAGGGAGGTTGGCAAGGGAGAGTAGAAAGGGGGGTATGCAGATGGAGGCCTCTTTGAGAGGAAGGTAGGCACAAACCACTATTCATTTTTTGAAGCAGCTAAAAGTCAGGGAGAGAAACAGTGACTCTGCCGGATGGGGTTCAGGGGCAGGTTAGGGATTTCAATGGCATCTAAGCCAACCTGGACATATATGATGACATCACCTCCCCCATCTACCCAGCCTGTCCTTCCTGAAGATAGTGTAACCTGGGCGCCGTGTAATTGAAGGCTGCTACCCATGCCTGCTGGGGTCCAAACAGGTTGAGAGCTCTGGGCTCTTTTCTGATAGTGAAAGGGGGGTTCTTTCCCAAATAGAAATAAGTAATAGCCGGGCCTTAATAGCTTGGCCTCCACCAAGAGTAATGTTAAGTGGGAGAGCTGTTTGTAGGGTACAACCCCCCTGCATGCTGTACCTACCCACCTCCCCTTCCATTCATCCCACACACAGAATACCCTATACCAACTTAATACTCTATGTTGCAAGCAATTAATGGCTATCACTTATAATATGCTCACAATCAGTGTTATTCAGTAACCGCAATAACAGATTTATTATTACGGTAAAGAGAATTGGGAGAACAAAAATTGCAACAGCAGACTTATTTGATGAACTGGTAACTTCATAAATAATAACAGCAATGGTTCTCACCCCCAACAACAACACTATTAAGCAAACCCAGCGGGTTTCTCCCAGTGCTGATTACTGTCAATGGAACACATTGTAAACTGTCCCCTTGTCCAATAGAAGCAGCAATGTACTGTCCTCCATTTGTAGAATGGGTGATTCTGGTCTACCTGTCGCTAGCACTGTAGTGCTAAGTCCACAACGCAGCAGGCAGAAAGCAGTCACAAAGCCGTCTTTACCATTTACAGTAACAGTACACATATTTACAGATTATCCATTCATTTACTTAAAACATTTCTCTTTGGTCCCCGTTGAATGTTTCTGAGCCCCTACATATGTTTTGGGATCCCAGGAGTCAGAACACATTAGAAACATGCCAACTTAGCCAACTGGGGCAGAAAGAACAGGAGCTAGGCAACACCTCAAACTGCGCTGTGCCACTAGGGAAAGAGCATCAAATATTTACATAACCCCTCCACACCTTGGAGCAAAACAGACTCAACAGGTTGGTAGAGACATTGCTGGGCACTATTGATCCAGGGCTGGCAGGACCAGACACCGGAAGGCAAAACTAGTAAGCCCTACGCATGGGGGGGGGGGTTACACTCTTTTGAGCCTAAATACTTGGCATCCTTGCCAAGCCTTAAACAAGGTCCTGACATCTGAAGATTTGAGCCATAGCAACTTTAAACATTTTTAATCTATCCAGACAATTATTTCCTAGCTAGCATAAGCAGTTAACATCCTGTACTAGACAAATACTTCATTTAATGTCACAAAAAATACCAACACTATGGAAATGAATCGATCTCTCACATGTTCAAACAGCTAATAACACTTTTAACTTTAGCAAACATCTGCAGATAAAGTTAATCTAGTTCTAGTACTTTGTAATATTTCAATACTTTATTTTTTTTTATTTATTTAAATCTCTGACTACAAATACCTTTGAGCTTGAGGCAGCTCATTTACAAAGGTTCCACATCAAAGGAAAGGGTTACAGTAAGGTAGGGAGGTATAGACAACATTCATGGTATCAACGGAGGTACAGACAACATTCATGGTATCATCGGAGCACAGCAAGTCAATTGGTAAATAAGCGGGAACAGTGCTACACATTCAAGATTACAAGCAAGGATAGACAACAATAAGGTACATTTGAAACAACATTGCTAATCAGAGGTGGGGGTAAGGGGAAGAATAAGGAAAGGGTAAGGGGAGATGAGAGGTCAGAGTCCAGATAGAGAAGGAAAAGAAAATATGGTAGCCAGTAGCCTTGCCGTAGGGTGAGAGGGATAGGAGGCTAAGGTGGGAGAAGGGGTAAAAGAGGGGAAAAGGAGGGCAGAGGAAGGGAAAGAAGAAAAGGTAGAGTGGGGACCAGAGGGCCTGGACAAGTCCAGGAAGAGGGGGGTCAGTGGGATAAGAGCAAAGAGGGGGTGAGGTAAGGGAGGAGGTGGCAGGGGGAAAAGGGAAATTGTTCTGTCAGGAGAGGTGAAACAAAACAGGGAGCCAAGTAAGAGCCTCAGAGAGTGAGAAAAAGTGATATAAGGGTGTCTGCAGAAGTGGGAAACTAGGTGTAACAATCACAAGTGCTTTCGGTTAGGAGATGCTGATGAAGCATACGTTTAAATTGGGACACACTAGAAAGACTGCTCCATTGGTTGCTTAGATTATTAAACCACAGGGGGGCTCTGTATTGAAAGGATCACTGGTATTGAGCAGTCCGACAGTGGGGTAATAGAAGAAGGTCAGAAACTGAGGTAAATGTGTGTTGGGTCTTAGGGGATTTGTTTAGCAGGCAACCAATGCTCGGGGGTATTAATCCAAGTAGAGCTTTTTTGGACAGGAGGGAGGTTTGATATTTGATCCTGTTACTTAGTTGAAGCCAGCCAGATTGAGCATATAAATCACAGGTATGAATGAGGTGCACAGCACCCGTAACTAACCTATAAGCATTGCTCGGGGCCACTGTGAGTCATTTTAGAGATGTGGAGGTTGCAGCACAGTATATGATTAGACCATAATTAATGATCGAGAGGACCGAGCTGTGAACTTCAACTTTCAAGGCTTATTGGGTAAGACTTCATCTGTGTCTAAAGAGGAGCCCAATTCTGGTAGTAATATCTCTGGCAACATTTTCAATGTGAGGCAGAAAGGTAAGGTGACTATCCAGGGTTAGACTTAGGTATCTGAAAAGCTGAGTTTGTTCAAGAGCATCTCCATAGTTGTTGGTGATAGTGAGTTGATGGGCCTTAAACTTATTCTGAGAGAATGAAAACAGCTGGACTTTAGTTTTTTTGTAGTTTAGCACTAGTCTGTGACAATTAAACCATCTCTCTGCTTCTATGAAGCCTTGTTGAACACTGTTTTCAAGAGCATTAGGATCCGGGTGGCTAGTAAAGATGACCACGTCATCTACATAGAGGACAGTACGCTGGTTGCAGACAGCTGGAAGGTCATTCAGGAAAATACTGAACAACAAGGGACCCAGGATTGAGCCTTGAGGTACCCCTGATCTGACAGCCCTCTGCTCCAAAACTACATTTGATATCCTCACGCTCTGCAGTCTATCACTGAGGTAGCTTCTGAACCATTTCAGGGTGTTTGGGGCAATACCAGTTTTAGAGAGTTGGCCAAGCAACAGTGTGTGATTCACTGTGTCAAAGGCTTTTGTTAGGTCAACAAAGGCTGTACTTATAATCTTGCCTTGATCGATGGCCTGTTGTATGAAGCTTGTGAATTCTAATAATGCTGTGATAGTACTGTGCCCCTTTCTAAAGCCATGTTGTTGTGGGCACTGGATGGAGTATGTGTCCAGATAAGCACCAAGCTGGTTGGTAACAATTCGCTCGAGCACCTTGGAGAGTGTAGGGAGAATGGATATAGGCCTATAGTGACCCTGTAAGGAATGATCACCGGTTTTATGCACCAGAGTTACAATGACCATTTTCCAGGCATCAGGAAATTGTCCCAGTGTAAGAGAAAGGTTTAGAATCTTAGTTATAGGTAGGATAACTTTATCTAGGGTTAGGGTGATAAGCTTAAGGTCTAGTCCGTCACTACTGTGTCTTGCGTTTCTTAGGACCTTAGCTAGTAGTTTTCTAACCAGGTTGCATGATACCCTTTTGAAATAGAAAGGTGGTGCTCAGGGCTATTTTCATCACTGTGGCTTGTAGAGCGGGCAGCATCATCATCGAAAAAGTCAGGTGGGAGAACACAGCTCAAATTGGTAAAAGCATTGTTAAAGGCATTAGCAATTTCCAGAGGGTCAGGGGTAGGGGTCTCATTTATGTTTAGCATTGTAGGCGATACTGTAGGTTTTTTTGCCAGGGACGACATTTATATTAGACCAGAACCTTTTGCTATCACCCCAGGAGTTGGCAAGCAGCTTCCTATGGTACTTGTCTTTTGCCTGGCGAGTCTCCCTTGAGCAGTTGCTTCTAACAGCTTTATAGGCTTGTAGGTCCAGCTGCTTACCAGTGTCTTTTGCACAGTGCCAGAGATGGTCCTAAAACTTCATGTGGGAAAGGAACTCAGGAGTGATCCAGGGGTTAACCTTGCCAGAGACCTTAATCTTTTTCAGAGGGGCATGAGTATCACAAGCAGTGTTGAAAACCCTTATAAAGTGACAGAGGGCTACATTAATATCATTAGTTGAGTCCAGGATGTTCCAATTTTGGGCACAAAGCTGTTATTTTATGAGGTCCAGGTGGCCCTTTCTGAGAAACCTGCTGTAGATAGTTTGGGGAAGGGGGGATAAGGAATTTAATAGTCCAACTGCATGAGATTGGAGAATGGTCACTGATGGAGTCAGGGTACACAGTTACATTGGAAAGGAGGTTAAATTGGTTAGAAATTATCCAGTCGAGGGTGGTGCTAGTCCCCGTTTTATAGTTTATCCAAGTCATTGTATTAACAAGTTGAGTTAGGTGAAGGGCTGTTATTGCGTCCTTTAGTGAGTTGGTCGCAGGTGACAGCCAGTTTATGTTAAAATCGCCCATGATAATTGTCTCTGTGAGGTGATTTTGTGAGTGGAGATGGTCAAGAAGACTGAGGAGACCAGTGGCCAGGTCTTTGGGATGTATGTAGACTGAGAGTACTGATATTGTTTTATGGTGAGACCCCAAAAGCACTTTTATTGTCAGTACCTGGGTATTGCCACTGAGATAAATTGGTGGCATGACATACCGCTTTAGAGAATTTTTTTGAAATATAGTGCATCCACCCCCACGTTTGGTAAGCCTGTCCAGCCTGAATATGGTGTATCCAGGTATAGCTACTGCAGAATCCGGTATTTTCGGGGTCATCCATGTCTCAACGACAGATACTATGTCAGGGTTGTGCTGAGTTACCCAGATTTCAGGACATCAATTTTGTTTAAAAGGCTACAGATATTAATTCTGGCCAGTTTGATGGGTGCCTTGTTTAGGGTGTGCATTGCAGGTGGGAGGTGCTTCAGGACCTGGATTAGGATGAATGTTTCCAGATAGCAGAAGTAGCATAAGGGCTATCCTGAGTAGGAGTTCTCTTCAAGCCTTGGAGAAACATTTAACTTTCATGCAAACACAGTGAGGTTTTGTCTTCTCCCTATATAAAATGAGGATGGTGTGGTCCTTAATGACACAGTAACGGGGATGTGATCCACCTGGGGGTCAAATATTTTTAGGGGGAAGGATCATTGAGTTAGATCAAGGTCCTTTATTAATAGTGAAAAGGTTCCCAGATGAGCAACCTATGTTGACGTGAAGGTTTTTCAAGATTTCAGTATTTGGTGAGTAAACCAAACTATGGCTTGTCTTGCTTGTGGGAGTGGGCAAAGACTGAAATATGAGAATGGGAAAGGCACTCAGTAAGAGCTTAAAATTTGGGGCCATGGTTACTTAGAGAGTGAGCAGACAGTGGTAGCTATGTACTACTATACTCCTCTAAGAATTTTTAAGCACACTGAGGTATTAGGTTTCAGATTGACTGATTCCAATTCAAAGTAAGAAATTGGAAGTGACATATATGCACTTATGAACTACATTCATGGGCAACTCAGTTGGTGCTCCTGAATATCATAAGTCAGTCACAGTAGTGGCTTAATTGCTCTATCTAAATGTCTTAGTGGCACTAGCAGTTCTTCTTTGGTATTCAGGGGTGATCAGTCCTGTTCATCGACCAGCGATGGAACATCCTGAGACAAAGTGGGCAGCTCATTCTCTTCTGAGGTGTCAGCTAATTCAGTAGTTACTTCAGCATTGTCAGCCTTAATAGAGTCATTATCTGATTCAACAGAGATTACTTCAGATGTGGAATGTTCATCGGTAAGCATACTGTCACTTGGTAATTCACAATCCACTGTAGGAGCGGGGGGGGGGGTTGGTCATCCACAGGTGTACTGGTCAAATTTTACTTGGGAGCAGGCCAACCTTGAAATAAATTAGCCCCCTCAGGCATAGGGTAATAAGCTGGAAAGTAGTAGCTTCCTCTTAAGAGTCAGAGTCTGATTTACTTTGTCCTGCATTGGGCTGTTAACAACATGAACAAGTTGCTTAGACTTATGCTTGTTTTTATATCTACAAGAAGCAGATGGAGTCAGAGGAAGTTGAGGTGATTCCAAAAAGTCAGCCTTCGCAGCATCCTAGCATAAGTCACCACAATCCAGGGGCCAGAGAAGCCATCCGAAAACAACTCAATTGGCACACCTTCACCTCCATTTGCTTAGTTACAGTCAACCGACACCCTTAAAGTCCAAGAGTAAGCATTCATGTAGCTCCCACAAACAGCCAAGGCACCCATGACTCTAATGCCAAACAATACCTCTTCATTCTTCCTTGAATTGGTTTTGGGTGGAACCCCTCAAAGCATAAGGGCCTTCTGAGTATCCACCTGCTCACTCACGCACCAGCTGCAAAATAGTGTATAAATTGTAGTATCCACAGCTCCTTTACAGGAAGCTTTTTGAAGCATCCCCTTCAGGTGGGTCAAATATGCAGACAAAGGTTCTCCTTTAACTTGGCATTGTAATCCTCTTGCTTGGGTAAGGTTTCTCTTCCTGAAATTGCACTGACTTGGGTTACCAAAGTCAGTACAATCCTTGAACCCTCAGGGGTGATCACATTAGGTACTCGGGTAGCATCAACAGTATTTCTGCTTTCAAGCAATACAGTCAATGTTTTAATGGCGGGGTTCATCACTTTCCCTCAGACAGCAATTACCCCAAGGCGCTTAATATTGAACAGGGAGTTTCCCATGGTCTCTCTGTCAGTTCTGGGGGGGGGGATCCAGGAGCAGCAGAGCCTTTTGGTGATCCACAGTTTCTCCCTCACACCAGTCTGTTAGTCAGGGGAAGCAATAATGTCAGAACTAACCATGGGTTTGGTGATTACAGCATGTTCTTCTGAAGCAATGGCTTCCATGTGGAGCATGGCTGGTATTCAGAAGATCCTAGCAGTGCCTCTGAAGATGTAACCTGGGTACCATGTAACTGCGGGCTACTCTCCCTGCCTCTTGGGGTACAATCATGTTGAAGGGCCTGGACTCTCTTCTGATGGTGAAAGGGGTGCTCTTCCTCAAATAGAAATAAGTAATAGTGTTGTGCCTCTACCCAGATTAAGGTATAGAGGGCCAGTTTTGTGAAGGATACTTCCCTAGGATGCTGTACCTCGCCTCCTCCCCTTCAAGTCACCCCACACACAAAGTACCATATACCAGCTTAATACTCTATGTTGCATGCAATTAATGGTTATTGCTAATAATATGCTCACAATCAGAGTTATGCGGTACACACAATAACAGATTTATTATTAGGATATAGAGAAATGGGAGAGCAAAAATTACAACAGCAGACTAATTTCATGAACTGGTAACTTCATAAACAATAATAGCAATGGTGCCCACCCATAATAGCAATGGTACCCACCCACAATAGCTACACTATCAAACAAACCCACCTCCCTACTGGTACCAGTGTCCCTAAAGTCTACCTGGGTACCTGGATTGAGGTGCAGGCCTGATCATTGCCGTGGGTTGGCAAGCACTGGTGAACTGAACCTTAACAATAAACTTTTTATCACATGGATTTATTTCCACAGATCAGCCCAGGCCCTGTGCTTATTTATGGTTCTGCAGTTCACAGCACAGGGTCTGAGCAGACTCAGCAAATGGTGGTTGTCTCTGTTGAAGCTGAGGACTTGAATGGCAATGCTGATGGTTGTAGTGGCTGATCTTTGACATCTGGCAGCTTTCCCCCTTCAGATAGTTGCAGGCTCTTGCAGTTTGTCACCTTCAGGCTGTTCGTCTGTGGATGCTGGAATAGGCCAGTCTTTGGGACCAGGGCCACACAATCACCCCACACATCAAGGCTTCTATTTGTCAGGGGCAAATATTCACTAGTGCCTAATATTGACAATACTGGGCTGACTCCACAGACCATCCTGAGTGTTATGCAGGTCCGAACAGTCTCAGTTTCTGCAGGTTGCAAACACAACTTTGTGGCAGCTTTGGTGCACTCACTAGCAAACCAGGCAAAGAGTCTCTTTGCAAAACTCCAACTTCTCGGGCAGCCATTGTTAGCACTCTCAAGATCCCCTGGTAACAGAAAGCCAGTGGACTTCTCCCAATGTTAAATTCTGTCACTGGAATACATTGCAAACTCTTGTTACTCAATCCCAGACCCCATAATGGCTAGAGACTATTTTGCTGGGTACCCAGTTATCTGCTTTCAGCTGAAACTGGGATTCTGGCCCTCCCAGGTAGTGGATGACTTTAGCAAGTGTCTTTGCAGCCACAACAGAAGCCATGGGGCGACTTCTGAAAAGTCTGTCTTGCTCACTCACAGCTCCTCTCTCTCCTCAGAGAGCTACAGCCATGATCTGCCACAAGCAGCATTCTCCCCAACTTCCTCAGTGGGAAAACGCCACTCCTCATCGAACAATACAGGTGTCCATCACAGAAATTACTGTGCATTAGGGGTTTTTGTTAAATAATTGGTTAGTACTAAAAGCGCCAATAACATCCTTCATACCCTCTATCCAGGAGCCATAGCTACAGTCCTTCATGCTCCTTGATCACTGATTGGGCAGTACAGGATCAGGGACACAAATACAGCATCCAAGTGAACAGTTTAAACTAAGTTTCAAATCTGCAATCTTGCTGCAGGCAAATTAAACTGTGTTAACACACAGCTGTCCCTTGTCCAATAGCGGCAGCTGTTTACTATCCTCCAGTTGTGGAATGGGTGATGACAGAGTACTAGTCTGCCTCTCACTTGTGCTGTAGTGCTAAATCTCCACTGCAGCAGGCAGAAAACATTCACAAAGCAGTCTTTAACTTTTAAAGTAACTACACATATTTACAAATTACCCATTCATTTACTTAATACATTTCTCTCTGGTTCCCATTGGATTTTTCCAAGCCCCTAAATATGTTTTTGGATCTCAGGAGTCATAACACATTAGAGACATGTCCACTTAGCCAACTGCAGCAGAAATAATGGGAGCTAAACAACATCCCTGGTGCAAACCGTGCTGTGGCACTTGGAGCAGAGTGTTAATTATTTATATAGCCTCTCCGCACCTTGGAGCAAAACAGGCTCACCAGGTTGACAGAAGCATTGTTGAGCACCATAGATTCAGGGCCGGCAGGACCAGATGACAGGAGGCAAAACTAGTAAACTCTACCGGCAAGGGAGGAGGTAACAGTAGCAATACAGTCCTATTCACAGGTTCAACTTCTGTTGCCGTATGTTATGCTCCTTTCTCCCAGGTCTGAAATATCTGTTGTTTTGGAAGTGCTTACTTGTTTTCTCAGTCACACCACTTTAATGTCCCTATTCACTTTTTGTATTAAAAAAAAACGTTATATTATGTTCATTTCTATTTTTTTTTCTCCAACAATCACAATTGTCCACCATTTTTGGACAATTTCTCTCAATTTTCCTACCACATTCAGTATGTATTGGTAGCAATCATAGGAACATAGAAGTTGTCAGCAGAGAAGGACCTCTTGGCCCACCTAGTCTGCCCTATTTTCCCTACCTACAGCGCCACCACAGACCCTACTCGATCTCCAGTCTTTTCTCTGCCTTGCCTTATTTCAAAGGTCCCCTTGTGTCTATCCGTTACATGCTTGAATCCTCTTACTGTTTTAGCACCCACCACCTCCTCTGGGAGGCTGTTCCAGGCATCCACTACCCATTTCTGTGAAGAAGTACTTCCTCACATCTCTTCTGAGTTTTCCACCTCCAGTTTCATAGTGTGACTCCTTGTCCTCGAGCATTTTTTATTTGTAAAATGCTACCCTCATGTACCTAATTAATATCTGTGAGGTATTTGAACATTTCTATCTTGTCCTTCCTTTCTCTTCTTTCCTCTAGAGAGTACCTATTTATTTCCTTCAGTCTTTCCTCCTAGGACTTTTGATGCAGGCCCTGCACCATTTTGGCTGCCCTCTTCTGTACCCCCTCCCCCAGTCTATGTTCTTCCAGAGATGGGGCCTCCAGAATTGGACACAGTACCCAAAGTGATGCTTCACCATTGATCTATACAGGGATAATGCTAACTCCCTCCTTCTGCTAGTGATACCCCTCCCTGTGCACTGAACATTCTGCTAGCTTTCCCTACTGCCTTGCTACCTAAAGGTAATCAGAAATTATTACCCCCATGTCCCTTTCCTGTGTTGTGGTTGACAATGCCTCATCAACCCTGCCCAACTGGTACATTGCCCCCGGGTTTCTGTGCCCCATGTGCATCATTTTGCACTGTTTTGCATTGAACCCAGTTTCCAACTATTTCAGATCATCCCTCATTCTCCCTGTGTGTCAACTGTCTTGAGAATGTTTGTGTCTTTCATGAACAGGCATACTTTCCATCCAGTTAATAAAGACATTGAAGAGTACCGGGCCCAGTACTGACCCCTTTGGTACCCAACTGATCACATTGCCTTCTATAGAGTGAGCCCCATTTACCACCACCCTGTGTGTCATGTTGCTTAGCCAACTTCTTACCCATTTTACTACTTTTGGACCCACTCCTAGGCTGCCCAGCTTGCTCATCAGTCTTTTGTGTGGAACAGTGTTGAAGGCCTCACTGAAATCCAGGTAGGCCACATCCACCACTCTGCCATGATTCATTTCCTTGGACACCCAGTCAAAGAACTCGATCAGGTTTGTCTGGCAAGATCATCTCCCTGTGAAACCACGCTCCCTTGGATCCTGTAATCCACTGGTCACAAGGTATTCTCTAATCCTTTTCTTCAATAGTGATTCCATTACTTTACCCATCACCAAAATCAGGCTGATAGGTCTGTAATTTTCTACCTCTTCCCTGTTACCACTTTTGTAAAGTGAGACCACATTTGCCCTCCTTCAGTCCCCCAGAACTTCCCCTGTATCAAATAATAGGTTAAACAGGGCTGTCAGCACCTCCTTTAGCTCCTTCAGTATCCTAGGACATACCTTGTTAGACCCCATTGCCTTGTCCACTTTTAGGGCTTTCTCCTCTGTAAAAGGATTAGTGTCCACCTCCCTTCCTTTAATGCCCTTGTCCCTTAGCTGTGGCCTGTCACTTACCCCTTCCTCCGTAAATACTGAATAGTCACCTATGCTAACCACCAGACCTCCACCTGGTAGCAGCAGAACTATGGTGGGGGCAGCGACCACCCCCAGGAGGGGAGAGCTGCCTTGCAGCTTGCTCAGTCCTGCTCCAACCCTCCCCACCCCGTGCTGGCACCCTGATGACCCAAGTCCCTTCCCAAACCCAGGTCACCAGCATAGCGTGAGGTAAGGTGTCCAGCACCTCAGCCCTCAGCACCACCTGGCAGGCTTGGATGTCCCTGCTTCTAACTGTTGCCACAGCTGACAGGCTCCAATTCACTTCTGGTATATTGAAGTCCCCCATCAGCAGTACCGCTCACTTGCTTGCCAGCCTTTGGATTACTTCGAACATATCCTTATCCACCTCTATCCCCTTTGCTGGAGGTCTGTAGATCACTAGTGTGGGAATACTGGCCTTCTTCCATGTATCCAGGGTGACTCACAGTACTTTAAAAGATGTGAACTCAGGCACTCACCACCCACTATAACAATACCACATGATTCTTCAAAGTGTGCAAAAAATATTTTTATAATATAAAAACAGACATATACACCTCATGCATTTTGGACTCCATGTGTACTTTACCCACAGTACCTCTGCTCCTCCATGTAGGCACCTATATTTCTGTAGCTTTTATGTTTTTCCTTACATAAAGAGCCACTCCTACTCCCTTTTTACCTACCCTGCCCCTTCTGAATAGAAGACGCCCAAAATAGTGAAGCATTCACAAGAATAATTCAGCTGAATTCTGAAATAAGTGGCAAAGCAATAATTAACAATTCCAATATATTTATTGCTGAAATACTTTGCACAAGTAACAATACGTTTAGCAATAAGCCACACAAACCCCTGTGCTTCGACCAGAGATCTTCCTGAGGAGATGCTGTTTACGTGACTAGGAAATACCTTTATATACCGGTTGCTTTTATATATTATATATAATGCTGCTATCTAGTGATATAGTGTATACATTAATATGACAGATCAATAGTTCAGTGGGGACCTGTGGAAACTGGATAAGGTAATAATACAACATCATTTTTCAAAAAATCAACTTAGATACCTCAAAAATTAAATTAAAGAAAGGAAAATTGAAAAATAGAAAAATTATACTTAATGCATTGTCCAGCATTTCACTAGATACCTTGTATTAGGGTACATTCTTATATGCAAACAAATGTAATATGTCACATCCAGGCTGTATTTAGCTAGAAATTGCTTAAGTTTGCCAGTTCTAATTTACTAATGCACTAGAAAGACAGGGTTGCAAAGGTAAAAGGCAGAAAACCCTCAAAAAGTAAACAGTCCCTCCAAAGCTCTTATGCTTGCCACTTTATCTAGATAAAGTGGCAAACACAAAAGCCACGGATGGACTATTTACTTTTTGTGGTCCCCCCTTTAGAAATTAAATGCAACCATTTCAAAACAAAAGATAAAGGACCTAAACATTAACAAGGATTGACTTGACTGCATGATACTCAAATTGTTAATGTTGGAAAAATTTTAGCCAGTATTTCTTGATAAAGGGGCTTTCCCCTAAACATTAGACATTTTTTTTATTTTGCAGAATATTTTATTAAATAAACATGTATTATACATTGTAAGTGAGATCTGTGGTCCAATCTGTTTGTAGTTTGTGTTTTGGCTTGATTTTATCTAGCTTCTTCCATTTTGCTGAAGTCTGTGGTATATTATGTTTTACCATGGTGAGCTGAGCCACAGGTTCATCATTAGAGATGTTGCAAAATTACATTTCTCCAGCAAAATTGATGCAAAATTGGCAATTTCACCATGCAAAGCATTTCTTGAAATCTCACCATTACGTGAACTTTTTCACAGGGTATAAAATTGTGAAATCTCACTTGTAAAACACAAAATTTCACTGTGGAATTTGAAATTTCACCGAATTTTGCCCAAATTTCACCACATTTTGCCCAAATTTTGCCATTTCACAGGTAAAATTTTGCATTTTGCCTGCAGAATTTCACAGTTTGCACCCGAGAAATATTTTGTGAAATGCACGGATTTTGCAAAATATTTTGCAGAACAAAATTTTCCAGTTTTGCACATTGCTAGTCATCATTTGAAGTAATCCATCTTATAAAATTATGGCTATTATCCTGCCATCTGTTAGATCTAGAATACATATTAAATAGCAATACAGTTCTATCCACTGATTCAGTTTTTGTCACTTTTCTCTTGACATCTTAAATTTCATAACCCCTTGGCACAAACCCTTGAACCTGTTGTTTCTCTTGTTCCCTGTAAGTCACTGGGTCAGCACAATTATATTTAATTCTCAGAAGTTATCCCTTTGGAACTGCCTGTATCATAGGCTGAGGGTGGCAACTACTAGCCAATGATAATGTATTTTTGTTAGTATCTTTTACAAATCTCTTTACTGGCTAACATTTAAAAAATTCATGCTGTCCTTCCCCACCATCAAATTAAATTTGAAAGTAGGATTTGTGTCTTCCAAATACAGGACAAACTGTTATATTTAAAGTATATGAGCAGATCAGGGATAGGCAGAGGGAGTCCACCAGATCACCAGGGATGTGATTTGTTTAGTACAAGGGGATTGGCCTGGGGGGACTGCTAGACACCAAGGACAATAATTAATTGTATTTAAATAGAGATCAGGGCTTTGGTGAAGCACTAGCCACCAAGGACATTAATTAATGTTGTTTGAAAGGAGATTGGGGCTGGGAAGGACCACTATCCATCAGAGACATCAGCTATTTTTATTTAAAAGGTAATCAGGTCTGTGGGGATCATGACTCACTGGTGTAGGAATCTAAAGCCTCCTTGAGGACATCTAAGTACACTTAGACAAATCCTGGGTGGTCTAACAGTACTTAGATATTTGCCTTCTGGGAGAGTTTTGTGAATACCAAATCAGGGGATATGGCAGCTTGCACCTGCCATAAGTCCCCTTCACCATGCCACAGTTCATTTTGTGCTGCAAGGATGGCAAAAGCCCCTTTGATGCATGCAGCCTGCATTTGCCACAGGCTGTGTTTGTGAATTGCTCCTGGAGCATCATTTGTTGCAAGTGGCACCTTGTGCCATTCCTCATGGTACAGGCCCCTTGCACCATTCAAGGGGGCTTTGTGAATTGAGCTCCTAGTTTTTATCAAGGGGAAGCCTAGCGAGGAAGATGAACCCTTCAGAGGTAAGTGATAGAAGTTGGCCCCTTGAGGTGCTAAGACTTGCATCATTTTATGATCTTCACCCTTGGGAGGTAGAGGAAGGGGGGTAAGTGGAGACCAGGTGAACCTTAGGTGGCCGTGGGGGGAATTGCTTTTTAAGGTACTACTGACATGGTCTGCAAAGCTAAAGAATTTCCAGTGGACTTTGATCCATAACCTTCCAGCAGTTGAAGTTTTAAATGCTACATCAAGTTTTGCTGCTGAGTCAAGCTGCATGGTCAAATCTTCCCCCAGATCACAGGACATTCATGCATGAAGGATAGAAAGAAAAGGACCCCACCCAAGATGAAGGCCTTCAAGATGCAAACTTCCATGCCACTCCTGAGACTTGGGTTTGGGAATGACCTCGGGTCACCAGGGTGCCGTCACGGGGGGGCAGAGGAGGATCATGCACCTAACCACAGCTCTCCTCTCCTGGGTGGTTGTCACCCCCCCTGTAGTTCTGCTGCCACTGGGTGGAGGTCCAGTGGCAGCACAGGCAGGAGGTGGTGGCAAATCAGGAGGGCATCTCAGAATGTGACACATGCATGCAATCACATAAGCACACATCCAGACTGGGGGCGGGTGAAAAACTGAAAAAACACATCAAATACAGAATGAGAAGATGGAGACTTCAAGGTAGCAGAGTGAGACATTAGTACAAAGGGAAGGGAGCCCTGGAAGCCATGCTATGGTCATGGCTGGCATGTGTTCCAGTGCTGGAGTAGTGGGAGACTGATGGCAAAGCCTGACGGCCATGTGCACAAAGTAGAAACATAACATAGGCAAGACTGAATGACTGAGTGAGACATCAAATGACCACTATGACATTGTATGAGACTGAATGATGTGTGCTAGGAGTAAATGGTGGATGCATGCCAACCAGTTCCATAAATGAGGTCTGTTAGGTGCTGTTGCACTGCAGGCCAGGTAGTTCTGAGGCAATAGACAAAAAAAAATTGCTATGGAAAAACAGGAGTATATGAGAACCAAAAACTAGGAAGCAGGACACTGCTAAGCTGAACAACCAATTAAACTAGCAGAACACAAAAGAGAGTGGCTTCCTTTGTTTGAGCTAAGTGTAAACATTTAAGGATTGTAGTTGAACTGGAAGTTTGCAAATAGTATGGAAGGAACAGCAAAAATAAAAGCCTGAAATAGCACAACTCAAAAGTAATAATAGTAGTAGTAGATTTCATTGCTATCTGGCACCTTTCCCCCAAGGATCAGGGCTCCATTACAATAAAGATACAGAAATTAAAACAATACAATCAATAGAACCATAACAATTTCCAGTGCATACAATAACTATTGTTAATCCAGTAAAAAAGGGTTTCTATGTTAAACATATGTTATGTTGCTCAGTTTTACTATTCACTTGAAGAAGGGACCTGTGAGGCCCTGAAAGCTTGTGTATAATTCCATCTTTGTACACAATACTTGTTGGTCCAATAAAAGGTATCAAACCTTCCATCCTCCCCTGTTTTGCAAGGACCAATAAGGCTGGAATCTCTTTTATGTTAAACATCAAATTTTGCAGTTTAATGTCTTCACAACTGTTCAATGGACATGCATGAAACTTTGCACAGGTGGTCTAATGCCATAGATCTCTTGATGTTTCACGTTACAGTCTGGTTGGATGTGCGAATTCTGAAATCAAGATAGTGAACAAATGAAAAATTGATGTTTTTTGCTATTTTTTTTTGCCATCACCTAGCACCAAGATGGTTTGGAATTTTGTTCTGAAATGTTCAGGCAGAAAGTGCTTGGTTCACATTAGTTTCCTTTGCTGGTTTGGTGAAAAAATAATAATCCATTCCAAAGCTGCTAAATTTAATAATGTTGGGTCCTAAGCATGCTCAGTAAGCTCTTCAAAACAGCTGTGTGAAATAATAGTATGGTGACAAAAGTTTCATATGAAAACTTCATGCAAATATTTTCATATGATATTTTCATTCATACAAAATATTTTGTAATGTCTTCACTACTGTTAAATGGATTTGCATGACATTTTGCATGCCCAGTATTGTGTAGTAGATCTCTGGATGTACTAAGTTTTGCTCTAGTCAGATGTGTGGATTCTGTCATCCAGACAGCAAAGTAAACCCATAACAAAATAATTGTTTTTTGCTGTTTATTTGTCAGTGTCTTGTGCCCAGATGGTTTAGAAGTTTCATCTGAAATTTTCACAGTAGAAAGGGCTTGGCCCAAAAATGTTCCATTTGCTGGTTTGGTGAAAAATATTAATCTGTTGCAAAGTTATTAAATGTTAAAATAGTTGTGTGAAACGATTGTATGGGCATGTAATTTTCATATGACAATTTCCCTGTGATATTTTCATTTATACAAAATGTTGTTTAATATCTTTGCAATCATTACACAGATTCACTCAATATTTTGCATGTGTGGTCTCATAGGGTAATAAACGAATCCGTTTTTTTTGTTTGTTTTTTTTTGCTGTTTGTCGTCGCCTTGTGCACAGACCGTTTGAAATTTTGGTCTGAAATTTTCAGGGTAGAAAGGGCTTGGCACGCAGATGTGCCTTTCACTGGTGTGGTGAAAAAAATATTATTTTGTTCCAAAATTATTTTTAAAATTTTAGTTCAGAGCATGCTCAGTAAGCATTTCAAAAGAGATGCATGAATTGATTGTATGGGGACACAGTTTTCATAAGAAATTTTTGTATGAATGAAAATTTCATATGAAAATTTTCATTCATGTGAAAATGTCACACATATTTAATAATATAATTGAACTAGCTCAAAAAGCATGGATGGATGGGAGCACAGGGACTGGAGGGCCCTGCGCTCCAAAGGCAAATAAGGATATGATTATACTATCTCAAAAAGTAAGGAAATTCTTTGCAGAAAACTACATGACTGCAACATTTATTGTTCTTTGTTAACCAGGTAAGACCCACTAGGCACCAGTGCCTGTTTTCAGGAGAAGCCTGGGAGCACTGGGGTGGTTAAGTAACTAGCTCATACTCACACAGTATGCAAGCCGAGGCTGTGGGAATCAACCCCAGGTCTGTTGTATGTGCAAAACTCACTCATAGCCTGTTAGTCTAATCTCTAGGCTATACTGCCAACCCACTAAGGGTTCAGGCTATATTGAAAAAAGCAGGGATATGTGGTTTTAGGGTTTCCAGTGCTAAAACCCCAGCCCACACCTAAAACAAATCAGTGGTGCAGTTTTCCTTGGGATTGACAACCCTAAAGCTCACCCCATTCTATGCACTCCAGAAACATACACACCTAATGGGGTGAGGGATTTCTATGTTAAAACTCAGATTTTGCACTTTAATATCTTCTCAATCATTTAACAGATTTGCAGGAAATGTTACAAGTGTGGTCTCGTAAGGTAGATTTCTTTATGTGCCAAGTTTTGCTCTTCTTGAAGGTGCAGATTTTGAGATACAGATAGTAAAAAAAACATTAAAAGTTGTTGTTTTTTGTCATTGCCTAGCACCCAAATGATTTGAAATAGTGGTCTGAAATTTTCAGGGTTAAAAGTGCTAGGCTCACATAAGTTACATTTTCTGGTTTGGTGAAATAATATTAATCCATTCCAAAGTCATAAAATTTTAAAATGTCAGTTGCTGAGCATGCCCAGTAAGCACTTCAAAATAGTTGTATGGAATGATTGTATGGGGACAGAAGTTTCATATGAAAATTTTAACCCATAAGAAAATTGCTGTAATATCTTTGCAACCATTCAGTGGATTTGCACTAAATTTTGCATGTGCAGTCTCATGGGATATTTCTCTTGAGAAGCAAAGTTTCATTCAAATTGGACATGCAGATTCTGAGATCTTGATAGTGAAGAAACCTAAAAAAAAAAATCACTGTTTTTTTGCTGTTTTTTTGTCGTCACCTTGTGCCCAGTTGGTTTGGAATTTTGGTCTGAATTTTTCAGGGTGGAAGGGGCTTGGCCCACAGATGTGCCTTTTGCTTGTTCGGTGAAATAAAATATTAATCAGTTCCAAAGTTATTTTTAAAACTTTCAGTTCTAAGCATGCTCAGTAAGCACTTAAAAATAGCTGTATGAAATGATCATATGGAGATGAAATTTTCTTTTGCATGAAAATTTTCATATGATAATTTCATACAAATAAATTTTTTTGTATTAACTCCAAATGAAAATATCATACAACTTTCATTGGAATGAAAATATCATACAAAAATGTTCATATGAAATGTTCATTCATACGAAAATTTAAGGATATGATTACGCTATCTGGAAAAGTATGTATGGATGGGATTGCAAGGCCACAGGGGCCCTGTACTCCCTCTGGCAAATAAGGATATGATAATATTATCTCAAAAATAATAATACTTTGTAAAATCTGCATTAATGCAAATTTAGTTGTTTACAAGCAGAGAATGTGGTTTTAGGGTTTCAACCCTAAAACCACATCCCCACACCTAAAATAAATCAGGGGTGCAGTCTTCCTTGAGGTAGTCACCCCATTCTATACACTCCAGAAACATACACACCTGTTGGGATGAGCTTTAGGGTTGACAACCCCAAGGAAGACTGTACCCTTGATTTGTTTCAGGTGTGGAGGTGGGAGTCTAGTGTTGGAAAAACTAAAACCACATTTCCCTACTTTTTTTGCTTTAGCCTGAACCGAAAATGTTGCATTAACGCAGATTTTTGAAAGAATATACTTTACAGAGCCTATCCAGAAGTTTGCTGAAATAAGTATGTTTTACGACTCTTTTTAAAAATGTCCACTAAGGAGGCATCCCTCAAGGTCATGGGCAAGGAATTCCAAAGGGATGGGACAGCTACTTCAAAGGCCGAATCACCTAAGGTTTTCAATTTTGCCCTTGGGACCATCAGTAGGCCCTTTCCAGAAGATCAGAGTGGGCGAACTGGGATGTGCAGGTGCAGAAGCTCTGCCAAGTAGGCTGATCCCAGTCCATGTAGGGCTTAATAGGTTAACAAACCTATCTTAAATGTAATATGCCACTTTAGCAGCAGCCAGTGCAGATCACACAGTGCAGGAGCAATATGGCATGATCTTGACAAGCCTGTAAGTAACCAGGCAGCTCTGTTGTGCAACAGCTGCAGGCATTGTAGTGTACCCCAAGGTACAGAACATTACAATTGTCTAGTCTCACGGTCACAAATTCATGGATCAGTGTGGTCAGTTCTTGGGGGAAATGAAGGATCTGATCTGGTGGATGTTCCAAAGATGAAAAAAGCCATTCCAGACTATGGGCAACACCTGGGCCTCCATTGTCAGGCCTTCATCCAGTATAACTCACAGATTCTTCACCCTAGTTCAAGCTAGGCCTGGCTCAACCACTAACACATCAGTCTTCTCTGGGTTTAATATCATCCAATTTGAAGCAATCCAGTTCTGATTCTCAACATAGCATTTATTAAATACATCGATGGCACCCTGAGTTCCGGGAGCAAAAGACATGTAGAACTGGGTATAATCCACACAGCAGTGAAACTCCAGCCCCAAATGTCTAATGACCATGGCCAGGGTTACACATACACCACAAACAGCATTGGTGATAGGACTGAACCCTGGGGCATGCCATAGGAAAGAACCACTGGGTCTGAGGAATGATTTCCTAGAGCTACCCTCTGGTTCTATCCCATAAAATGAACTCACACCAGTGGATCTCAGTGCTGTTGAGTCTGGCATACTCCTTTGGATGGTCTAAAATCACACCATGATCTAAAGTATCTAATGCCGTAGAGAGATCAAGGTGGATGAGAATTGATTGCTCTCGTCTAGCATTTGCTCTGAGCAGGTCATTGAGCACCATGACCAGTGCCTTCTCCATGCTGTGCCTAGCTCTGAAACCTGACCAGAATAGCTTGTAGATGTTAGAAGCTACCAAGTGTTCCACAAGTTGCAGAGCAACCACTTTCTCAATAACCTTCCCTAGAAAGAGAACGTTAGAGACTGGACGATAGTTCACCAAAACATCCATTTCCAAAGATGGTTTCTTCAGAAGAGGCTTTACTAGAGCTCATTTAACTACTACTAGAAACAGCCCCTCCCACAAAGAACACTGGACAATTTTGGTGAAAACCAGGCCCAGTGGGCAACACAACTCATTAACAGTCACATTGGGCCTTGGTCCAGATTACAGAAAGTCAGTGACAGTGCCAAGATGATCCGATAGATATTTTCCACTGTCACTGGCCAAAATATGCCCCAAGAACACCAACTGTGCTCGTGACCCAAAAGAAGACCACTGCTGAGTTCAAAAGGCCCCACTGGAGAGATACCAGCCCTAATGGAGGACACCCTAGCCAAGAAGAACTGTGTGAAATCCTAGCATTTTGGGGGTGTAATATCTTTCATGGGCTCTAGACAGGCATGGTTGAGCAGCCTGTCTACAGTCTGAAAGAGCTGAGCCGGTCATTTCCTCCCAACAGCAATCTCTCTCAACAGAAATTCTGCCTTCTTCTGAGTGATTGCCTTCTGATATTTTCATAATGGGAAACCAAAACTAGTTTGTCCTCCAAAGCCTTAAACATCCTCCAGTGATACTCCAACCTGCATTCCCTAGTTTTAAATGCCCTCAGCTCTTCACCCTCAAACCATGGAGAGCTGAGATGCGATACCTTGGATAGTACATGGACCGGTACTAGAAGGTCAAAGTCCTCAGTGACCAAACCTGTTATAGGCCAACACTATGGTCTCCAACCTTCAGTGCATGCCGCCAACTTTTCTGAGGTGTCCAGTACCAACATCTTTCCTTTGAGTCCTAACCCTGTCAAAGTATGGTACTGAACCACCTCCAAAGGTGATGGACTACAAGGAGGGGCCCTGAAGCAGAATCTGATGACACAGTGGTCTGACCAACTAACCGGATCATGCTTGAGGCTTTTCACCTCAACCCCCAGGGAGAATATCTGATGCAGTGCATGGCTATATTGATGAATCATGTTGTTAATAACCTGTGTTAGGCCCTGAGTATCCATAGTCTGGAGGCAATCTGTACCGAAGCATGAACCTTTATTGTCGACTCAGGCATTGAAGTCACCAAATATAAGCCACCTATGTGACTCCAGGACCAGGTCAGTGATGAAGGACATGATTTCCTGAAGAAACTCCCTAATGTAGTGTGGAGGCCGATACATGGGGAGGATTCTGTAGCCCACATTTGGACCAACATGCTTGCCAACACACTCAAACGTTTCAGCATCCCCCACTGGGTGTCCCAACTGGTTCATTTCAGTTCTTAAACAGATTACCCCCCCTCCACAATCACTCCTTGGGCAGTGCACCACTGAGAAACCAGCCTGGACTGACATCTCCTGAACTGAGCCAGCATTGTCCCCAGCCAGGTCTCAGTAATGCATGCCAGACTGACAGAGGAAATAAGAACTGCCATAATTGTGAACTTATTCCTCATCGACTTGGCACTGCACAGCACTGCTTGAAGTAGACAAACTAGTGAGGAGGCCCATTGCCTGCCTACCCACTTGGTTGGCAGGAATGCTGGGCACAGGAGTCAGACAGGAGGAACCCCTCTCTAGTCTTTTCCTAACCCCAAGGTGTCTCCTGTTCTGAACAAAAAGAAAAATGACAAAGGCAGAAACTGAAAACTAGAAGCACAGAAGAACCAAAACAAAAAGAAACACAAGGTGCAGCAGTTCAGCAAGAACAGTTGACTAACAGTGCACAAACTGTAGCCAGAAAGGTAGAAAGCAAAACATTGACCTAGAAAGTCAGTGGAGGCATAAACCAAGCAAAGCATCAAAGCAGAAAGGAAAAGCAGGAAATAAGCATGGGGAGAAGGGGGGATGGCAGAGCCTCCAGCTGCAACAAAGAAATAGTGCCTCTGAGTGAGGATGTATAAAGCTACAGCTCAGCTAGGGGACATGGCTGGTTGCTCCCAGCTACTGAACTGCTGGCACAGCCTTTGAATTAGGAGTGACTAGTTGGGGGTGCATAGGATTATCATGTAATAATGTGAGGTGAGGTGATTGGATGATTAGGCACTAGGGCTGAGTGTGAGTTTTGTTTTTTATATTTGTTGGGTGGAGGAGGTTTTATTGTGGGTGGGAGGGTAATTTTAAGTAGATGTGGGATGTGTTACCTGCAGTTGGCCCCCTAAGCTCAGTTACTCCCCATCCCTGTTCTGGAACCTGCAACCTTTTTGTGACTCCCTCACCTAGTACAATGTACTGATATTGCTGAGAGGTGGAGACTGGGAGGAGGGGTTGGGAGCAGCAGGTGACTTTGTAAGGTGCTATAAGGACTATAATGACCATGCTGTGAGGAGAAATAGGGGCCTGTTAGAGGTCCTATGTGTTTAACACCCTTACCCAGGGGTCCCACCAGACCAAGTAGGCATGTAGCTGAGTGGTTGGCTGCCTGCACCCATCCTTTTCAAACAGTGATGGGCAATGCTAGATCAGTGAGGAACATATCTGCTGTTATGGCAGATCAAATTTCCTTTGTCAATATAGCTTGCATTATGGAGACCAAACTGGGTGATGATGATGGCCCAGTCCTGGAGTCATCAATCCCGGCTGGGTACTCCATAGTGCACTGCCCAAGGAAAGACTGCAGGGGGTTGGGGTAATCATCTGCTTAGATATAAGGTGAACTTAGTGCTACTCTCACTTGGGGATACTTTGTTGTTTGAATGCACATCTGTACATGGGGTTCAGGGTGCAAGCTGCAGAATCCTCCTTGTGTATTAGACTCCAGGGTGAGTGAGACAATTTCTGCAGGAAATTCTGGACCTTGTTGCCAACATGGTGTTGGAGTCATCCAGGTGGCTTATTCTGGGAGATCTGAATTCCTTGGGTTGATAATGAACTCTTGCAGTTTGCTCAAGGTTTCCTCTGGGATATATAATCCCTGGATCTTGCACAAGCTGTTCCTTCCACGACTTACCAACATGGCGATGCCTTGGACTTGGTATTTTCTCTGGGGATATATGCTGGTAATCTCAAGATTGATCTGGTCAGCTGGTTGGATCACTATGCCATCAAGTTTACCTTTAGGGCCCCCCCATGTAGTCCACTCACTGAAGAAATAACCCCTTCAGCCATTTATGAGAGTTTCAGCAAGAAGGACTCTTAGTGGTTCTGGATACCTCAGTTGTTTTGGAAGCATGCATCAGTGGATCAGAAGAAGCAATCATGGCCTATACTAGAGTGATCACTGTGACTTTTGATCTAATGATATCAGTCCATGTATGCCGGCTGGTTTCACACCTTGGCTCTCCATAGTTTGATGGAGAGCTCAGGGAGTTGATAGAAAAGAGGTGGAGGTTGGAGCATTGTTGGAGCAAATCCAGGGCCCAGGAGGACAGTCTGACTTTGATGGATCATTATGGTGAGTATAAAAGGGCAATTACCCATAAAAAGGCAATGTTCCAGTATAGGGAGATCACTGCTGGAAGGAATAAACTGGCTCAGCTCTGTTGGACTATAGACAGGCTTCTCCATCTCTCCTGTTTGCAGTATGTAAGAGTGTTTTCAATCACAAAGTATGAGGAGTTTGTTCCATTCTTCTCGAACAGGGTGTCCTCTATTAAGGTTAGATTTTGCCAAATGGGCTGTCACACCCCAGTAGTGCTGCGATAGCAATTCAAGGATGCGTTTAGTGATGCTGAGGAGGGTTTTGGTCAGTGACGGTGGAAGAGATGAGTGAGCTGATGTTGAAGCTGCTGTCAGTGTTTTGTGATTTGTATTTAGGCACAACACATTTACTTGTGACCTGCCTTGGGCAGCTGGGCCCAGTGTTCATTGAGATTGTCCAGTGCTCCTTGTCAGAAGGGGTTTCCCAGAACTATTGAAAGGTGCACTGGTGAAGTTGCTTCTGAAGAAGCCATCCTTGGACCCGGACATACTGGTGATTTATTGAATTGTCTCTAGCCTGCCCTTTTTGGACAAGGTTACTGAGAAGGTAATGGTGCTGCAGCTTGATGCATACCTTACTATCATTGATATCTGTGAGCCTCTCCAGTCTGTCTTTATTTATTTATTTATTTGCTTTTGGTAACCGGGTAAGCATGCTAGACAGCAAGTGCCTATTTTCAGGTGTGACCCAGGAGAATTACAGGGTAATTACATAGGAGAAATACATAGTCAACATTACGATCTGGAGCAGCATACTCCAACAGTGGTATTTACATGGGAGAAATACATAGTCAACATTACAATCTGGAGCAGCATACTCCAACAGTGGTATTTACATGGGAGAAATACATAGTCAACATTACAATCTGGAGCAGCATACTCCAACAGTGGTATTTACATGGGAGAAATACATAGTCAACGTTACAATCTGGAGCAGCATACTCCAACAGTGGGATAAGACATCAGGGATTATAAGGCGGTAGAACACAGCAAACGGAATTACATATCAACAATCACAGATTTCCAACATACAGGCCCGGGGGCAACATGGAGGTATAGGACCTCTCCTAGGTTGAATAGGAAACAATAAATCACATACCTACTGGTACAGTGCAAACACCGAGGCGGCGAGGGGGCAAGAGCCTAACTGGGGTACCAAAGCAGATGGGTTGGTGGGCTGGACATTAGGCGGCACACAGGCAGGTTGCAGCAGATTTCAGGAATCTCCAATGGGAGGTATTGAAGGTGGAATGAGAGGGGGAAGCACGAACTTGTGGGGGAAGGAAGTTCCACAGCTTGGGTGCGTTGGATGTAAATGCTCTATCCCTAGTGAGGGTGCAGGTCTTGGGGACCAGGCGGGTCTGGGATGCACAAGACCAAAGCTGGTAGACGGGGGAGGCATGTTTCAGGGGGAGGGAGAGCGAGGCAGGAGTGGCCATTCAAATTATGTTGTCAATAAAGTTTCCCATGTTGTAGATCCGGTGTTTTTCTGGGGGGAGTCATTCCAGATGAGAGTAGAGCGTGCATCAGTGGGTGAGGCGGGGGGCCGCGAGTGCAAAGCGGCATATGTTGTTGTATGTGGAGTCCCACTTGGCTAGGCTAGAGGAAGGGACTGAGGCAAAGGGCAAAGGCAACAAGACCATAGGAGAGGGTGGGCAGTAGTATCCCCCTAGCAAGTGCCAGCCGGGCAGCCAGGGTAAGGCAGTCCTTAGCCCTATATGCTAGGCCAAGTTTGCCATTTGTGGCATTGCATATGGTTCTGATGTGCCTGGAAAGGTCAAGTTGAGGGTCAAGGGTGACTCCAAGGTACTTAGCAGAGTCAATTATCAGCAGGAGGGAGTTGCAGGTACCATGAATTTTGAGGGGCGTTATGCAGGAGGAGACTTTTGTCACGGTGTCAAAAAGCATGGCCTGTGTTTTCTTAAGGTTAACTACTAGTCTGTGCCTGTCCAGCCATGCTCTGATGCGAGAGAAGTCTGAATTGAGTTGGGCATTGATGCTGGAAACATCAGGGGTGCTGGCTAATAATACAAGGTCATCTGCATACATAGTAAGGTGCCCTTCTGTGGCAATGGAAGGTAAACCATTGACAAACAGGGAGAACAGGATCGGTCCAAGAACAGATCCTTGCTGTACTCCACTGTAAATGGGTAGGAGGGGTGAGAAGGTCTAGGCACAACACAGAAACTGTACTAGTTAGGGTGCACAATGATCTGCTCAGAGTGAGAGAGAGAGAGAGAGGAGAACTGTCAGTTCTCATGCTCCTTGACCACTCTACAGTGTTTGACACTGTGGACCATGGACCATTACTGGATCAGCTCAGGGAGTACGTAAGTCTCAAAGGCAAAGTCATCTGCTGGTTTAAGTCCTATCTTAGTGCTGGCTTGGTGGCGCTGAGGGTTGAGGCATCTGCCTTACCTCACGCCACACTGGCAACCCAGGCTTGGTAGCGAGTTTGAGTCACTGGGGGTCGGACAGGTGGAGATGATCGAGCATCTGGAGGATGGCTATCCTCTCCCTGGAAGGGGGGGGTATTGATCCATGGTGTTAGTGGACCCTAGTGGAGACTAGATGCACAACCACTGTTTGATTCCATAGCAGCGGGAAGGTGTCTCATGATGCCTATGTGTGGGAGTGGGAGCGCGCCTGCCATGCGCTGGCCACCATTGCATGTTTGTACCTTGGGGAGGGGATACATAAAAGAGGAAATATCCCGGAGCACAGGAGGATGATGGCAGACCTCAAGGGACTGGCTCACATACCTGATGCCTAATTCACCCGACCAGCTCTACTGGACTCTCCCTCTCTCTCTGCTCCTTGACCTCAACTGTCTGGATTCTAGAAAGAGCACTGCGTAGGTGTTGGGGGTCCTGCCTCAGGGTGTGTGGAAGCAAGGTGGTCAACTGACACTCCGGGGAGTGGGAGTAGAGTGATCCTGTCCCCAATTTCCTGGTTGGAGGGTTTCAGGTAATGTAGTAAAAGTCATCTGAGAGTGGTCTTGCCAAAGGGAGGTCTTGTGCACCGGCAACTAGAGGTAGAAAGAGTTCACACAAAAAAAAGTCCTATTTTAGTGTCAGAACTCAGAGGGTGGTGCTTAGATGATTTTCCTCACTTCCAGTGACTCTGCCTTGTGCCATACCACAGGGTTTGGATCTTTCAACCATGCTGTGCACTGTGTATATGTTGCCCTTGGGTAAGATCATAAGGCAATATGAACTTAGGTTTCACTGCTATAAAGATGCCCAGCTGTATGTGTCCTTTGCACGGGGCACTGGAGGTAGTGGATGTGCTTAATAGATTCCAGTCTGAGATCCAAGATTGGATGTCATCAAGCTGGCTGAGACTTAACCTTGAAAATTTGGAAGTACTACTGGTGGACCCATGTCATACAGTGAGTGAGAGGGAGACAAGGCTTCGACTCAGCCCCTCTGGGCTCCTGGCTGCCAAAAATGTTAATAATCTGGTAGTCTTTCTGGATGAGAGACTGACATTTCAGGTTCAGGTGTTGGCAATGGCCTGGAATGGCTTTTTCCATCTGTGGAACATCAGTTGAATTAGATCCCTTTTCCTCTTCCAGTGACCTGGCCACACTGGTTCATAGAGGTGTGTGAAAGTTGCCATTTCTGCCATAGGAGAACTTTTGCAAAATTTGGTAACTTTTGCAGAAGTTTCTGAGCTTCCACCTGTGGCGGATCGGAAAACTTCTGAACATTTGGGGTGATAATTTGTCCTGTTCGACCCTGTCCAACATGTTAACAGCCCCCGAGTGGCTAGCAGTTCCTCCCCCATCCCATCACCCACCTGATGTGTCAATAACCCCCCCTGGTGGCTAATGGTCCCCCCACCTGATCACCTGCCCACCCAACATGTATTTAAAAAAAAAACTGGCCCATTGTGTTGTCCTGTAATTAATAGTATCTATGGGCTGGATTCACAAAGCTTTCTGAAGGTTCAAAACCTTCCCTAAGTCCCCAAACCCGCTGTAGCTATAGAAACAAAGGGGAACTTGCACGGAGTGCTATTCACAAAACCCTCTGCAGCTGCAGAAAACAATACTAAGGACTGTGGAAAAAAGTGCAGCTGCGGAAGTCCCTGAGGGAAAAAAAGGTGTGAGATAAGTAAGGCACTGCCTCTGAAAGGCTATTCACAACCAGATTTTTTCCTCAGCTGTGGGAAAAATGTTACACACAGTGGAATGAGATGTAACTCTCCCTCAGAAAACTGCAGTAGTGCCCCAGCAATTGGAATCAATTAAGGTGGAGGTGAGGCACAGGTAATAGCATATCAATAGTATAACAGTAGCTGCTGTAACAGTAACAAAAGCTCACATTGCCAAGATATGGCAACAGGCAACAACCACCAGACACAGTGCAGCCCATGACAGAGCCCCACAGGCAGTAGAGCCTGGCCAGTCTGCAGTGAGTGCTACACCTGCAGGCAACAGGAACATCCCAGGGAGGGGGAACAAGCAGTAACAGTTGGCCACTGTGGTGCCATGTATTACTGGTACCTGTGGTGCTGCAGTGGTCCCAGTTGAGGGACTGGTTGCTGGTCTCTTTGTGGGTGCTTACAGCTTCATTCTATGGCAGCCCTGTTACAGTCTGCAGTTTCAGCTAATTAAGTTCACCTGTTGCTATGCCTCCTAAGCTATTTCTGGAGCTGCGAATCCACAGTTGTGGATTTTCAGCACTTGTGTAATTTCCACAGCTGCTGAAATTCCACAGCTGGGGGGATTTTATGAAATTCTACACCTGCTCAATTTTTCTTTGTGACTATCACACAACTGTGTTTCTGCAGTGCTGCAGGCCTTTTTCCCGCAGCTGCTGGATTTTTGGCTTTCTTTGTGAATCCTGCCCTATGTCTTTTTGTAATATTAATATCTCTTCTAGTGTGTCACAAGATCCACTTAGTTTCATATCATCAGCACACTTAATTATATTATTGCCCTTGTCTTCTAGATCTGTTATAGGTATTCTGAAGTTTATTGGACTCAGGAACGACCCCTGTGGTACCCCACTGAACACATCCTCCTCCACCGATAAGTAACCTCTTATAGACACCTTATGTTTTCTCCCTGTCAGCCAATTATTTATCAACTGTCTAATTCCTATGTCAGTGTTAAATTTACTCAGTTTTTTGTTAATTGCCCAGTGTGGAACCAGATCAAATGCTTTGCTGAAGTCAAACATTACCACATACATAGATCTATTTTTGTCCAAATTATTATTTATATTTTCGTAACAACTAACCAAGTTTGTAATACATGACAGGCCTTTACTGAATCCATGTTGATTCTGATCAAATATATTAGTACTATTTAACTTTAGAAAACATTTGTTTTTGATTAGTGTTTCTAACATTTTACATGGGGCAGAGGTCAAACTGATTGGTCTGTAATTGGCTGTGTCAGTTTTTTGAACCCTTTGTATAAATAGATAAAATAGTTGATTTTTTCCAATCTGTTGGAACTTCACCTGTGCTTAATGATTTTTCATATCATATTTTTAGGGAAATATATATATATAGTTTTTCATAATCTTTAACATGTCTGTTGTTATATTGTCTGGACCTGGCGAACTGTGATTTTTCAAGTTTGATATTAATTCCTTTATTTCATCAAAGTTAAAGAAGTAAGACTTTCTCTCTGTATCCATGTCATTGTTTGTTTCCTCACTTCCTTTATTTTTGTTATGAACAGAAATGAAATATGAGTTAAATAAATTTGCTATCTCAACTGATTCTGTGATAATTTTGCCATTATTTATTATTGTAGTTAGTTCCACTTCTGATTTTTTTTTCATTGAATTTATATAACTATAAAACTGTTTACTGTTGGATTTTGTTGCTTCCTTTGCAAGTTTCACTTCAAAAATGTTATTTGCTTTATTTATTTTATTTTTCACTTTCTTTGTAAATCTTTGAATGATTCCCAAAATGCCTCTGTGTTAAGGTTTTTATATAATCTGTAAGCCTTATTTTTTTAATTAAACTGTAAATATTTTTGATAACCATTTAGGTGGTTTTCTTTTATTGTTATATTTCTTAATCTTTTTTTACATATTTATGCATTCATTTATCTATTGTGTTTTTTTATGTATTCCCATGCATTTTTAACTGATTTGTGTTCTAATATATTTTGCCAGTCAGTCTCTGAAAGTTCTTTGCTACTTGCTTCAGTGTTGGCAGTTTTATAAAAATACATTTCTGTATAACCATTTATGTTTGATATTTGATTTACTAGCATGAATAATACTGTAGAATGATCACTGTTCCTGATTGGTGCTCCAGCTTCACACTTCTCAATGATAATGTCTTCATGTGTTAGAACAAAATCTAGTGTTTTGTTATGCCTAGTAGGAAATTTCACATGTTTAATTAA
Source organism: Neoceratodus forsteri (assembly GCA_016271365.2). NCBI lineage: Eukaryota > Metazoa > Chordata > Ceratodontiformes > Ceratodontidae > Neoceratodus > Neoceratodus forsteri. The sequence continues at coordinate 107,552,480 of CM057456.1, read as the reverse complement.
TTTATTTTCTAGACATAACTCTAGAAACTGTCTACCTGATTTGGATCCACAATTATTGTTTTTCCAGTCAATATCTGGGTAGTTAAAGTCACCCATAAGTACTGTATTAGATTGTCAAGTTCAATAGCTTTTTCTATCTCCTGACGTATTTCATCATTAACTTCATTGGTTGAGTCAAGAGCTCTATGACATATACCTAATATGATCTTTTTATTACTTACCAAGTCTAGTTTTATCCAAAGTGTCTCTGTTTTGAATGTTTCTTCTTTTATTTTTGTTGTAACATTACTGTATTTTATGTTATTGGATAAGTAAAATGCTATTCCTCCCCCCTTTTTATTTATATGATCAGATCTAATCATATATGTTTGATATAACCAGATGTGTCTTTATTCCATGAATCTTTATTGTCAAGTTATGTTTCTGTTAACATGGCCATGTCTATATTTAGTGTTCTTAATATTGTCTCAAATTCTGTAAATTTATTATTCAGACTTTGAACATTAGTCAGCATGCATTTTAGTGTTTTGTTTGTGTTATGTTTATTGTTTAATTGTTTTTACTGCATGTTTTAGGTTGTTCCTCCCTCCCCCTCCATCATTAGTTTAAACTAGTACCTTCCATTTTGTCTTTCAGTAAATTGCCTAGTATGTTTACACCCTCTATGTTGAGATGTATCCCATCCCTGCTATACAGGTATCCTTTGTTGTAAAAACAATCCCATGAGTCCAAAAAATCAATTGCCATAGTATGACACCAGTTTTTTAATCATGTGCTAATTCTCTGTATGGTTTGATTCTTTTCATGTACTACTTTTAGAATTGGCAGTAAACTTGAAATAATAACATGTAGACCTTTTGTTTTTTAATATATTAGCTGTTTTAATTAATTCATGGCAGATGTCTTTTTCGTAGTTTCCCCTTTTCCCCGTTTGAAACGCTAGACATGCGCTAAGACATGCATGTCTCTGAGTGCATCTCCACATGTGGCTACACTTGCTTAGACAAATGCTTACATACTTAACGAACCCAGAAGTCTTGTTTGGGTCATGTGACCAGACCCTCAAGATAGCAAGATTTAAATTAAATTTGTTCTCTTTCTAAAATATCCTGGAGGTACAATATAGTGTCCCCAATAAACTGCTGTCCAACTCGGGAAATATGATTACCCGCTACTTTTTAATGCTCCTCACTCCCTAGTAAGCTGTTTGACAGTTTACAATAGCACTGTCCTCCAGTATTACATCAAGCACATACCACACAGTACACTTAAGAAATAACCAGCACTCTGTTCATTTGCAGTATAGCTAGCTGGTAATCACATTTCCCAAGTTGGACAGCAATTTAATGTGAACACTACATTGTACCTCCAGGATATTCCAATAGCCTGAAAGGACTGGTCAGGACCACAATGTGTGTGAATGTGCCTGCGTCCCCCAGCCAGCAGTAGCATAGGTCTGTGGAGAGGAAATTCATCTTTTTTGGTAGTATCGGTATGAAGTACCACATATGAAGAATCTTTTTCTATGTAAGTTGATATTTCATGTCCCTGTAACCTATGTGTGCATGTTTGAGCAGGCCATCCCATACTTCTTCAGAGATAGATGTCAGAAGCTCCCTCTCCCAGGCCATGAGGCAATTCCAAAGAGGTGGGACTGTGTGAGAGAGAAGATATGAGTAGATTTTCCCTCGGATCCCTTGAGGATTTTTAAGCCATCTGGTAGGTTTCATTGGCAAAATGTGGAATTTCCTCATTGGGTGGAATTTGAATCTTTCCCTGATAGTTGACATGATCTGGAGATAAATTCAGAAGTCTCATTAGGGCAAGAAGAATTCTTCAGACAATTTTTCAAAAGAGCAGATCTGGCCAGTCCCCGGATCTTGCAGCTGGGACACTGTTAGTATCCCTTTATTTTCCCAAGAGGACTAATACACTGACTGTCCATCTATGGTAAGATTTGGATTTTTCCATAATATTTCCCATTTTCCAAGGGGCTGGGATGACCAGATAAGGTGATATAGCAGGGTTTTCCAGGCCATTCTTGCAAACTGCTCCACTGGAGATAAGACTATGCTACTCACAGGGTACAATGCCCATGGAGGCTTTCCCATAAATCTTTTCTCTAAGAGAAGCCAGACTGGTGCCCTGCTTCACTGGTCCTCTAGCCAACTAAGAGTGTGCCAAATGCCCAAACAGCAATTTCCCCCCCAAGACAGGTTAAGTTTACACCATTGATGGAGGCCTGCTTCCAAGCTGGAAATCAGGGGATCAAAGTTAAATTAGATCAGATCCTTTTTTTTTTGGTGGTTAGCCATATACCCAGATATTTGATTTTGTTATTCTTTTTTATTTATTTCTTTATTCATTTATATAGTATGGTCTTGGATTACAATACCTTTGAGCAATAAACTCATTTACAAAGGTTCCATGTCAATATGCAAAAACAAACAGGTAGTACATAGTTATACATAGACTAGATTATACCAGTGAACAAATCATTGCTGAATTGAGAATATAAGATCAATGGAAGCACTTTGCAAAACATCTTAGAAAAATAATACATACATAAATCAGCCAACAGGCCTAGTCAAGACAAAAGGACATGTGGGAGTACATAATAGACATCAGGGAGGAGAAAAGGTAGATAAGACAGGGAAGAGAAGGAAAGATTAGTGGAGAGAAGAGAAGTGGGAAGAAGGTGACAGGAGGTAGGGGGAGCTAGAGAGGGGAGGGGAGGTGTAGAAAAAATGGATGGAAGGTGAACTGCAAAAAATCTACTGCTTTAACAGAAGTGTTATGGTGTCACAGCTGGAGGGACGGGGCAAGAAAATTAGGGGAAGCAGTCACAGTTACTGTCAGCAGAGAGGTGCAACCACAGCCTGGATTTGAACAGATTGAGCTTGGTTTCAGAGGAGGTGTCAGTGTTGAGAGCGTTTAACCAGAGAGATGCTCTGTAGGTGAAAGACCTCTGCCTCAAGAAGTGTGGCATTTAAGAATCTGGAGAAACTGTCTTTCAGAGTCCCTAGTGCAGCAAGGATTACGGAAAGGTCTTAGTAGATTCTGTATTCTGGGAGGCATGAGACCAATAGTAATTTTCTTGGCCAAGAGGCAAGTTTGGTACTTTACATGCCCTTTTAACTGCAGCCAACATGTTTGGGTATAGAGGTCACATGTGTGGGTGAGATGTGGGGCCCCTGACACAAGTCTACACACTTTGTTAAGGGCAATGGAAATGCACCAAAGGGCAGTATTGGTGATGGAGCCATAAACGGTTAAACCATAATCAATGATAGAAATGACTGAACTCTGAGCTAGGGTTAGTTTCAAACTGCACTTGTGTCAATGGAGTAGGTCAATACATATATTTACCACTTTGGCAATGTTATCTTTATGTGCCCCATAGGATAAAGAACTGTCAATGGTTACTCCTAGGTGTTTAAGGTTTTGCTCTTGTTACAGAGTAGTACCAGTGCAGATCCTGCCATTCAACAGATGATGCCAGTGTTTATTGTGGGAGCTACTGAAGAGCATTACCTTGGTTTTATTATAGTTTAGTACCAGCTTGTGTGCACTAAATCACTTCTCCACAGAGTCAAAGCTTAGTTGCAGCTGACTTTTAAGATGAGAAGGAAGAAGAAGGAGAAGGAGAATAAGCATTTATATAGTGCTTTTCATAAACAGTGTATCCCAAGGTGCTTTACAAGCAATGCTAGGCTGGTAGTGAAGTGACTGAGTGTGTAGTGGCAGTGATATCACACATCAACACCCACACACAGCCTGGACAAATGCATGAACTGGTTTATGGGAAGGGGAATGTTTCCCAGGACACCGGGAATGTCCCCTACTCTTCTTGAAGAATGCCCTGGGTTATTTTACTTCCATCTGGACACCCACCAGGACAGCACCAAGATGAGTAGACGGGACCTCAGTTTAACATCTTATCTGAAGGACAGCACACCTCAGCAGTATAGCAGCTCCCTGATACTGCACTCGTATGCTAGCATTTTAGGTGCAAGTCCAATCCCAGTGTGGGATGAGAACCCATGACCTTCTGGTCCAGAGGTGGATGTGCTAGCAACTGAGCCATGCTGACACCTGAGGGATCAGTGTGCTTAGAGAATATTATGGCATCATCATTGTATAGCAAAACTGATTCTTGGTAGGAGTTCAGAAGATTGTTCAAAAAGATGTTAAAGAGAAGTGGGCCAATATGGACCCTTGAGGTACCCCAGAATAAACAGGTCTCTATTCATAGAGGACACTAGAGATTTTTACCTGCTGTGTGCAGTTTTCCAGGTAACTTTGAAACCATGAAACAGTGTCACATGAGAGCCCAGTGTTGGTAAGTTGATCCAGCAATAGGGAATGATGGACTCTATTGAATGCTTTTGTCAAATCAATAAAGGCAGCACTCACACGTTGGCCATTGCCAGGGCATTATGGATTGAACTGGTGAATTCTGAAAGGGTAGAGGTGGTGCTGTGCCCTTTTCTGAACCCATGTTGTTGGGCACATTGGGTATTATATTTTTCGAGATAATCAACCAACTGATTGGCTACGATGCGTTCAAGTGCCTTGGAGAGGGGGGAGTATCGAGATTGGCTGGTAGTTCCCAGGCTGTATTCTGTCACCACTTTTGTGAACTGGAGAAACCATGGCAGATTTCAGTTTTTGTGGAAATTGAGAAAATCTGTGGGCGAGGTTTATAAGAGAGGTTAAGGGAGCTATCACTTCATCTAGGGTAAGTGCCAGCAATTTGAGATCAAGTGAGTCCCTGCTATGTCTTGACTTTCCAGTTGCCTTATCTATGTACTTTCTTGCCTCCCATGGGTATACTGTTTTGAAGTAGAAAGGTGGGTGGTCAGCGGGCAGTAGAATATTTCCAGAGATGACTTAGGTAGCATCGGCATCAAAAAAGTTGTGGGGAAGCACACTGCTGAGATCTGTAAAGGCATCAATGAAAATGTTGGCAATGGACACAGGGTCCGGGGTTGTGGTACCATTGATGTTTAGTACAGTGGGAGCCAGTTTAGGATTTTCCCCAGTTACCTCCTTTATGTTGTTCCAGAATGATTTAACATCACCCCAGGTGGTAGTAAGTATATCTTTGAAGTATTTATTTTTCTCTATCTGGTTAGATCTTGTGCAATCATTCCATGATCTTTTGTAGTTTTAAACATCAACTTGCTTGCCGGTGGCACATGAATGATGGCATGGATGGTCTCTTTTTTTCATACGAGTTATAGGTCAGCAGAGAACCATGGGTTATAGGAGCCTTTAATTTTCCATGTTTTGAGAGGTGCATGAGCATCACAGGCTGCATTGAAGGAGTTAATGAAAACACTTGTCACCTGCCACTTAAGGCCCAGGTTTGAGACAGTGGATTCCTGCACTTGTTTGTGAAGGGGAAGGACTTCATTCTTACCCCAATATGACTTAAGTCCTGACAATGTCTTAAACTTGGATAGCACAGGAAGGACCACTGGCAGTGAGGCCTATAGATTTGACAAGGTGAGAAGTAAATCATCCTAATAGGCCAGTCTTTTGACCTGGGTGTGTCCATATTCAATACCACTTATGAGCGCACTGTTTCTTATTTTACAGAGGACCAATTCAGCTGCAATGAGGAATAGCAAGGGCAAAAGGGGGCAACTCTGACAGGTACCCCTCTTTAGTTTAATTGTGGTTGACACCTGGCCATTTGTAAGAATTTTTGCCATTGGTGAAGCATATAAAGTCCAGACTCATGATATGAAACCCACTCCCAAACCCATGCATTCCATTACTTGATAAAGCTAGGCCAACTCTTATGAGTCAAATGCCTTTTCTGTATCAATGCTAGTGAGTACCACTGGGTTATGTGAGCCTGACGCAGCCAAAATGGTGTTCATGACCGCTCGTAGCTTGTCCATCATCTTGCACTTCATAAAGTCCATTTGGTGGTGGTGGTGGTCAATTAAATCTGGAAGCAGATTACTGAGACAGATAGCTAGTACTTTTGTGAGAATCTTAACATCTACATTCAACAGGAAGATGGGTCTGTAGTTAGAGACCAGCTGGGGGTCTTTACCCAGTTTGGGCAGAAGAATAATCAGTGCCTCGTTTAATGAAGGGGGAAGAGATTTCTTACAGAATGACTTTTGAGAATCCTGTAACAGAGTATTGTCTAAGAGTGAGCTGAATGCCTGACAGAATTCCCCTGTTAAACTGTCTGGACCTCTTTGTGTTTTTCTTGGGCAGTGACTTAATTGCAGCCTTTAGTGCTGCCAACTTAATTGGAGAATCCAGGAAAGCTGATTGCTGAGGTGATAAATACTTTAGTTGGACATTACTCAATAAATCACAGAGATTTATGGGATTACCATTACTCTGAGACTTGTTGAGAGCCATATAATACTCCTGAAAGGCATTTATTTTTTCTGTTTCATCGGAACTGTATTATTGTGCTGATGAATGGAGTTAACATCTCACCTGTTGCCTGATTCTAGCATAGTATGCGAGAAGTTTACCCACTCTTTCACCAGATTCCTAATATCTATGAGATGTTCTGGTTCTATGTGATAATGGTGAAAGTCTATAGGCGATCACCGTTATCGTGCAGTCACAGTGCCAAAAACATTTTAGACACTCTGACTCCCCGGTGTCCCCTGCACCCCCCTACTAAAGGATTCTCAACTCCGGGGGCATGCATGTCAGGGGTGTGTGTGAAAACATGTAAAATTAAAGGTTCAGGCCAGGCTCAATAAAATCGCACCAGTGCCCGGACCCAAACCAGGTACCTCACCCACCCCAACCACAGGCCAACCCCCACTGCCACAACACAGCTTGGCAACCCACCGCAGGGCCAGAAACTCTTTTATAGAAAAATGACTTGCTGAACCACCAGTCCAGTGGGGGGGGGGGTGGCACCAGACTGGAGAAAATAGATGCAATTCTTTGGAGTGCATAGGTTTACACTAATACCTTGACCGATCTGAAAGGGAAGCTTTAGAGGACTCATATGCTGGAGCACTGGTTAGGAGGGATCTTAACTAAGACAATCTTACAGTGCAGGTGGAATGATAACAGTCAAAATACTTTGTAACTTACACATGGACTTTATGTTGCAACTGACTAATTAGATTACAATTAGAATTACCACACTAATACCACTGCAAGAAATAGCACTTTGCCCAACAAAAATTTCCAGTTGGATTTGTGGCACCATCGTATCGAGAAGGCAGACGGTGTTTATGCCACAGTTCTTGGGAGGCCTCTGCCCACGAACTCCTGCCATATTCCAATTGTACTCTGTTGTTTTCTTGCAGACAAGAGTCTCTCTGTGATGAAGGATGGGGTGCTTGACTGTGTGGCAGCAGTTTGGATGTATTTGTTCTTTCAGGAGGTGAGTCGGAAGCCAAGGAGTCCACCACCAAAGCTCTGGAGCCCCTACTCCCATATACCGTTATGCAGGCAATGCAATTAGGGCACTGCAATTAGAGCGATGGGAAAATGTCATGAGTGACAAAGGCATGCTGGATTTTGCAGCACCCCATACTCATGGACGTTTTTACTGCCAACACTGTTCTCGTCTGGTCCACTCATGCCCTGAACCCTGAGGAAGTTATATTTAGTGTTGGGGGTGCTGGCCAGACCCAACCCCCCAGCAAAAAACAACTGTTCTTCCTTGCTGTCCCTTGTCGCCCTACCTGGGTTGTGGTGGGATGTACTGGCATGGTAATTTTGGGCAACATGTTTCTGGTGCCCTAACTTATGGTGACCAGATTCATGTCACAGTGGCATGGGTGAACCCCCTACTCCTACTTTTGTGTTGTCTGTTTAAAGAAGCTGATTTTGTTGAGGGGAACTGGTGCCATTTTTTCAATCTCCCCCCAATTTTTGGCCACTAATTAGGAGAAGCTGAGCTGGTGGAAAGCACTGGAGAGAAGGTATTGTGTCCATCAGTTGAGCAGAGCTTGGTTGTCAGTTTCTGGGCACATTGTCTTGTTGTAGTGATAGTAGTTTTGTATTTCCTACCCAGAAGCAGTGGGCAAAAGCTGCAGCCTCAGATGGGTCAGTGAAATTATGAAAAAATATATGTCTCTCAATTTTGAAGATCGCTGGATAAGATATGTAGTATTTTACACCCACAGTCTGCAGCAGATGTTTTACTTCATTGAAAGCAGCTATTTTTTTAGAAATATGTGCAGAGTAGTCCTGATACAAGGATATTCTGAGCTCATGCCACATTAGGAGCTCTTTTCTCTTGCTAACTATAACAGGCTCTCCTTAGTAGTAAACTTCAGAAAATATGCAAGAATAAGTCGAGGTTTGCCTCCTGGTTTAAATTTTTCAACAAGGGATCACTGTGTTCTCTGAATCTCAAGGGAGCTATTTGAGATGTTTAGAAGCTCCATGAGAAGGGATTATTGGAAGGCAGGCATATCATTCTCCTCTGCCCCTTCAGGAACTTCAATAATTCTGAAGTTATTTCTGCTTCCCCTGTACTCTAGATATTCACACTTTTCCCACAGCAGCTGTATTTCAAATTTGAGTATTTGAATGTCAGTGTCCTGTTTGTACTCTTGAATGTCCATTTGCCTGTGCGAGATTTCAGTATCAAATGCTCATAAAGTGTGGTTGTCCATTTTTTCTTCCAAACATGCCACAGATTGTTTTACTCCTGTCACCTCCACCAGAATATTTTTTAACATTTTATGAACATTCGAGTTATTGTCAGTTTTGTGAATTTTAACAGCGTCTGACTTTGCAGCTGCCGCACTGGCCATATTCCCCTTAAGATTCACAAATATTTTCTAACAGGAAAATCTTCACTAATGCCAGAAAAAACACTTATTTCATTTCTGGAAAACAAAAGCTAATGAACTTGGTTAAAAAACGTGACTTTGGTTCTATTTTCCTTCCATTTAAAATGAAATTTGACAGCCTGAGGTGAAGAGCACTAAAGCTAAATGGCTATCTTGGTCATGGCCAAAGAGGAAATTCCTTTTTTACACTTATTTCCTAGCGGTTTAGTGGCCCTGAATCTCCCCAACCAGGAAGGTAGGGTTCCAGCCTGCTCCCCACATCCCAAAACGGAGTTAGTGACTGGCACAGGCACAACCCTCTAATTTCCTCCACACCTCGGTGACCTACTGAGCTGTCAATGAATGAGTGCATGACTGTACAGCATGCACTCATTCACTGACATTTTGGTGGGCAGCCAGCCATGGAGGAGAGCAGAGGGTTCTGCTGGTTGCCTGCTCCACTTCGGGAAGGGGGGAAAGTGGGGTGGGACACACCGTGGAGGTGGGGGGGCAGGGAGGCCACTAGATCACCATGGAAAAAGTAAATAAAAAAACTACATACTGGAGATTAGGGATAGGGAATGACGGGGGTTCACTACACATCCAGGTTAAAAAATATTTTACTATAGCGGGATAGAGTTGGGGGATTGCATCACCAACTAATGACTACTACTGGATACGGGTGGGTGATCAGGTGGGGAAGGAACGCTAGCCACCTGGGGTGGGGTTACTGACATGTCAGGAGGGATGGGGTTTTCATCACTGTGTAGGACTGAATACTACTGGACACATGTGGGTGATTGGGTGGGGGAGGGACTGCTAGCCACTAGATTTTTTTTTTTAAATGCGCATTGGTTGGGTGAGTGATTTGGGACTGCTAGCCACCAGAGATTTATTTTATTTATTTCAGGCAATCAGGCAGTGATCAGTGACTGGCGGGGGGGGGTGGGGGAGGACATTAAACATTAGGGATAAGGTAGGGTGCAGGGCAGCTGGAATTTCCGTCAAAGTTCGGAAATGGATTTCTGAAATTTCACAGAAGCATTCAGCCTGTGGAATGTTTTTTTTTTTCCTCACACCCCTACTAGTGCATACATTTGGAATATCATGACTTAATTACTGCAATACCTCTCCCTTGGGGTCAATGGACGTATGCTTAGACACCTTCAGCTAGTGCAGAAAACAGTTGCTAAGTTGCTGATCAGTTTTCTGAAAATTGTGTCATGTCTCACTGGTGCTGCATGACCTCTACTGGCTATCGGGCAGGTGGCATATGTCCTATAAAGTTGGCTTGCTGTTTTATAATGCCCTACTTGGGCTAGGCCTGGGTTATCTGGTAGATCTTCTGACCCTTACATGTCACCACATCTTCTTGGCTACACTGAGGCAAGCCTTGTTGTAGTGCCCAGGGCAAGGCTAACAAACTTGGGGGGACTAGACATTTGAGATGGTGGGCTGGTCCTAGAGAATACTTTCCCAAGAGCTCTGAAGGAGGACCCCTCGGTGGAGGCCCATAAGCAGGATCTGAAAATGTACCTGTTTGTTTGATTGCTCGCTTGGTGAATATTGCCCTTTTTTTCTCCCTGTCTGTAGCCTTCTTAATTATCTGTGTACAATATCTATCTATCCAACAGCTTAATCTGGTTCAAGGTCAGTTGGCATTCATCTGTATCCCCCTCCCCCGGGTCGTGCCTGAAAATAGGCAGGATTTGTTTAGTGCACTTACCCGGTCAACAAAAACTAACTAACTAAATAAATATATAAATCTATCTATCTATCTATCTATCTATGTATCTGTCTATCTAATAATATTGCTGCTATATTAATACTTTATTTCTTATTTTATTAATTTGGGGTTTATGAATACACAAGATCAATCCTATTGTTTTATATCTATAAAGACACATTGAACCTCTGAGGAAGGGCATCAAATATAAACACATCAACTACTACTGCTGTACTACAAACTCAAAAACACAAACCACTGATGAGGACTATGTGCAGTAGATATTCCATGTACCACATGGCAATATAACACATCTAATGGACAGTAGAGAAACCCAGGCTGCATCTTGTTCTAAGAAAGCATTGGTGAGGTGAGTCCTACTGCATCTAGTTTCCATGTAAGCTTGGACTACTGTGTATGAGCCCCCAATGCTTTGGTGTGATTTAACACATCTTGAGTTCTTCTGAATTATCTTCCAGCCTGTCTACCACGTCTTTCAATAATTCTGACTTCCTTGATAAGTAGTATGCATTCTGTCACTTTAGGAACAGTAGAGAACTTCCTCTGTCTAGTATATACTTTATGAGCATTTGCTGTAAAGATACAGGACAGTGGTGAATTCTCAAATCCTAGTTTTAAACATAATAGGTGTTTAAACATCTAGAATTCTATGTCAGCCATTAAACATCTCATGAAAATTACAAATACTCCCCAGTCTCCAATATCTATCAGATGATTACACCCAAAAATGAGTGATGCTATCACAAACAAAAATTATCTCATCATTAACATTCCAAAGGAATTACCTTCATTGTGCTAACTGAGTTGATCTTTTTGGATTATAGTGCCACTCCAATGGCTGAATTCCTCACAGTGTTCCCATCTGATTTCTCATCCCACTGAATTATTAATAATCAGTGTAATGTCTATTGTGTCCCCATGACTGTTCCACAAAGGGATGGGATTTGTTTTTTATCCTTACTGATGGTGTATGCTAGCTCAAAATATCCCTTCATAAGTCCTTAATTTTAAAAGTTTGACCATTCTTTTTGAGAGGATAGATAACTCCTGGGCTCTAGGTACTATAAAAAATTAATGCATGCTTTTTCATATTTTTTTTTAAAGGGACACTGTCAACCTCTTTTTGAATCATGTTATTTCTGTGTAAAAACCCACATTTTATGATTGCTTGTGATCTCTAAAATTCATTGATGTTGCTAGTTGTTTTATCTGCTTCCTTTCTTAGTAGGACTGAAATGCATGATATTGATATAACTATACCAAATCTTGTTTTATTTCAAATCCTTGTTTTGCTCTTATTAAATACTACCAGAACATTAGGAAAGCTCCATAACTGTGCAGTCACTAATTATTCAATAGCCCCCTCCCCCCCACTGCATCATAAGTGGATAGACTCTATTCAGGGTGATCCCAAGTCCAGGAAATATGCAGTGGGAATTGATCATGGGAATGCAAGCATGTTTTGGTGTGGAAACACCAGTATGGTGTGCAATCTGTTTGTCACTTTTTAAAAGAAAAAAGGAATGAGAATCAAACTACCTTTAACATATACAAAATGTAGTTTTTTTGTTTGTTTAAACTAGGGACCTTTTGAGTCCTAAGGGGGGTTCACAGTGTCCCTTTAAGATATGCAAAATGATTGTACTGTACCATTATCCAACAATTGGTCTATGTAATACAATGTCTTCTATATCCACAATTCAAAACTTTTATCTCTACCTCGGGGGGTGAATTCCACATTTTGAGAGCTAGGCAACATTCTAAGCATGTCACTCCCATTTATGCTTAGTCTGTATTGATGCCAGCATGCTATGATGTTTTTAACCTGATAATACATGAAAACTCATCCTGTTGCTGATCACTGTGGGATATGGGTGAAGCGATGCTGAATTGGAGTTTAATGGTATCACCAAAATGCGGCACTTTTGAAACTGGTGAAGCTAGTCTGAAGTTTCCTGGCTACCCTTTGGCAGTTCTTTTCTTCTCCAATTTATACAAAAAACCTCTACCCCTCTCTAGGTGACAAGGCCTAGTCTCATGACCACCCTTCCCCCACCTAAGTTACTTTCACCATCCTCACTATCCCATTGCACAAAATATTTTTTTCTGAGTTACAATGACATTACAGTGTGTTTTTGTAGAACCCATTACCAAACCCAACCTCCTCAGTAATTAAAAACTATTTTGATTAGAACATCCCTTCATAAATGCTCACGTTTCATTATTTTTTGGAGGGCAGGAAGGATAGATCCTCCCCCCTCTGCACACCTGGGTCATGATTTTCAAAGACCCCTTAAAGAGATACAACCTGCATCTCTCTAAGTGTTGTGGCAAACCCCAGTTGCACCAGGGACCTTGTTCCAGATTTTATAATCTGCAGGGTCCACATGCCTAACACCCGGGTTTGCCTCAGACCACAAGATGTGCCAAAGAGTTTGACGCATCTGTGAGATTTGCTGCAGGCATGTGGTGGCCTCCACTCTACCCTGCACAACACTAGTGAGGCTGTGATGGTGGTGGTGGAGGGGGGTGATGAAGTACAGTGCCAAGAGGGACCCTGGGGCACATACCTCTCAACCTCTTGTCTCCTGAGTCAGGGACAAGGTTTAAAAACATCAGGGGCAAAGACCCCAAATCAGGGACACATCTTAAAAATGTGTAATATTCACTCAGAAAGCTGATAGAATAAGGGAATTAGTATAAGATGCATTTTCTGAAGAAGAACATGTCTGTAATTTTGATGTTTGTTATTATATTGTGTTTACAGTCCCCACTCTTCAGTCACAAAAACACAAATTTTATGAGGGACAGAGGAACATTCTGAGGCGAAATCAGGAACTTTCCAGAAAATCAGGGACTGTTGAGAGATATGCTGGGGCATAAGGGCTACTGAGAAGGCAGTAGGGTAGTGGGGTACAGATGCACAGAAAGTCAACTATGCGGCATGGAGCGGTGTGCCATTGTAATGTGCCATCAGAACATGAATATGTAAACTGGTGCTAGTACATTGACCATCCTGACAGTGTAGTGCCCCTGCAGTCAGACTATGCATGTGTCACTAGTATCGTAGTGATCCCCCAAGACCATCAAACTCCTCCATGTCGGTAGTTAAAACTGCCCCTGTGCTCAAGCACCCCCCTGGTCCCCGTTCACACTGTAATGCGTTGCGTGAATTAGCCTGGTGGCATAGTGAACTCCCCACCCTCCCCACCCCGTCAGTCATTGATAAACCACCCCCTCCCTTCCCATTCCATGCTCTGATACTGTGACTGGCACTGCCCTTCACAGAAGAAGTGGGATTTCATGAAGACATGCTGTCAGCTCCTGGCCCAGTAGTAGGAGATGGCATTTCTTTTGAACTCAAAAATATGTGTCTGACAGAATGGAGGAGGGAGGAGAGTAGGAAGTAACTAGGTTTGGAGGGGTGGTAGAGGGGCTTTAGATAACCCTGTTTCAGTCCATTAAAACCATCACCATCATGTGAAGAACTGTATTTGGATGAAGAATCAAAGGCAAACTAAAGTTATGGGGTACAGCTTGAAGCAGAATTGAAGTTGCCTCTAGCCTGCTGTGCTCATCCTTACAGTGGGATAAGCTTAAACTGGATTAACAAACCTAAGTGAATAGAATTGTTCAGTATCTCACCACCTTGTCCCCTCTGGTTGCTTCAGTTATCTAAGCACTGGAACAGCCTGTGCTGCCAAATAAAAATCGTAAACCTTTAAATGTCCCAGGACCCCACCCCACTTCCATCTTAAGGATAGCTTGCACTAACCAGTGTTTTTGGATATATGGAGGGTTCCCATCCCATATAGTATGTAGAAAAAAAGTAACTTATCTATTGCTGTCCTGAAATCTTGTTGCACCTGAACAGGGAGCATCCTGAAAAGATATAATAATCTAGGAAAAATGGTCATTTTTGTCAAGTCCAGTTCACTATTAATTGATATAAGTAGCTTAGACCATCTATTAAGGTCCTCAATTACTTCACTTCAGTTTACTCTTATTTTCCAAATGATAATGCCTATCTTTAACCCCAGTTGCAAATCACTGCAAGGGCATTCTTTGATCTCATTTGAAAAAGATCCCCTAAGTTATCACTCTTCAGACTTATTAAAATGTATTTTAAGCTCATGCACAGAAAACAGTGGAGTCAGCCACAATGCAATGCAGCAGTTAGCAGTAAATTAAATGTCACAAAATATTGCAGTAAAAAGGGCTTAATTGCCATTGAATTACACTCTTCCGTGCAGCATACTGTAGCATTTTATGATATAATGCAGCATTACTGCATGATATCCTGTCGGGTGCCACTGTATCTAACCTTCTACATTATGTGCCTTGTATTTCAGCACTGTTGAACAACTGCCTATGGTTCTGCTCCTGGGTGAAAAGAAGTGGTACCACAAGAGTCCCTGCCTTGCCCCAAACAGCAATTTAAAATATTATTTCTTTCAACTTATTTGTCTTCAGTTGCCTAACTGTGATGCATCATCTCAGTTCCACAGCTGGATTGAATAGAGCACCGAGATATTAAGTGATTTTCTCACACCCATGTCTTGAGTCCTGTATTTGGCTCTGGTGGAGTTTGAACCTGTAATCACCCAGTTCCCAAGCCTGTACCGTAATCACTAGACCATACTGCCTCTACAACATGAATTCTGAAATCAATAAGAAGAAGCACCATTCACCCCTACCAGGGCATGATACCCACAGTACAAGGAGACAACCCATTAAATAAATGGGTCCCATACACTTGAAGACATATAGGGACCTATTCTCAAAGCACTTAAAATGACACAAGGAGCCTCCATCAAAGATAAAAGACACAAGTCTTACCTTGCATCAAAAAATGTGCCCCAAGCAATTATCAGATGCAGCCTCTGACAAACATGAGCTACTTGCAGCAAAGGGGGCTTGTGCCAGTCCTGCCCATAAAATGGGCTGCAGCATGGCACTAGGGGGTTTGTGGCAGATGCAAACTGCCACGTCCCTGAAAACAGTATTCTAAAACTACCCACAGAGGAAAACTGTTTAAATACATTTTGACCTGCCTGAGGTTTGTCTAAGTGTACCTAGGTGACCTCTGGGGGTTGATTCACTGTGCTGCCAGGGTCCTGATCCCCATGTAGTTAGTGCTGTGTGAAACTAAATTTCACCTATTTTCTTGATTTTATGTAATGGTGACATTTCGCTTACCATGACAATTTCACCCATTGATGATCCAAATTTCACCTTGTGGTGGAATTTCGCCAATGTGACTTTTGATTTTGCCATCGAAATTTTGGTACAAAGGTGAGAGGTGCAATGCGTTGTGGGTAAATAGGTCAAAAGTCATATGTAGCTTATTTCCAGCTCATTCTGCTGCATGCTGAGTCAGAGAGTAGTGTGTTGTGGTGCATCAGAGCCAATGAAGCTAAAACTTGTTTTTGAGAGCTAATTGCTGCAAAATATAAAGTTTTTTCCTAGTGCTGCTGTGCTGGCAGTGACTGGTATTAGGGAACATTTTCTAATTTTGTGAATTTTTGTGTAATACATGGTTTGAATTAGGTTTACTTTTCTCCCTGTCTTTGAAAGAGTTGTGTGGGGTAGGGTAGTAGTGTAAAGCAGTGCAGGTTATTTCTAACCAAGCAGATTGGTATTTACTTACAATTGTGAGTTATTTATTCACTGTTATTTCTTATTAATTTTGTTATATCTTGCAATTTATTTTCTCTGAAATGTTTCTCTGTCCTGTTTGAGAGACTTCCTGCCACTGTTAGCTGTGTTATATATACCATTCTTCCTGTTTTAGTTGTGAATTGATTTGGAATTCTAACGTTTTAAACACACAGAGCTGATCCTTTCTTTTATTTGTTTGTGGTTAGTTCTTTTAGCTGGAGTGTTAACTTGTGTGTTACTAAAACTGTGGAAATCAACAGTTGTAAAGTACTTCTGCTCGATCACTTGAACTTGTCTATTACATTTGCACTGCATTGTTGAATTGTTCTGCTGTATGTTATTGCTGAAGCTTGACTCTGCACACTGTGTGGTGTTCCTGTTTTAGTTAACTTATATACTGTACATTACTCTTTCTCTGTTATAGCATTGTTTGTGTATCACCTGACGCATGCATTATAAAACAGTATATACTAAAACAGTCATTTTCAAGAGATTTCTTGTTGATCCCTCCCATCCAGACCACTAACGTATTGTGTGGTACTAATTTCCTTTGTTGCTGTTTTATGGTTGTCTCTGTCCGCATATAAAAAACAAATTGTGTTACTGAGTAACATAACACATTACAGTACTGTATTTGTCCAGAGAGACACAGGTGATCTGTATTTAAAGTGTGCCACTTGTGCCCTTTTTCCTTGTGTGAGTTTCTTTAATTCCTTCCTGTTTGGGCAAAAAGTTACCTTTTTGGTTTTTTTCTACATCAGGTTGCCTACCATATACAGTATTAGTTCTACTGTAAGTGATGCTACCTGTCCTGATTGTTTTTGGACTTTTAAGGAAGCCAGTACTGTAGGTGTGTGACATCATCATTCACATGTGAGGTATTATTCACACAGTTAGTAGTAATACATCCTTTCTTCAAATACTCCCAGAGAAAGGCAAAGCTTTGAAGCAGCAGTCAGCAAAAAATGCCTGGTAAGAAGTGGCCGAGTATAGGGGGGGATTGTGGCAGGGTGGATGAGGGAGCTAAGAAGTCTGGTGAAAAAAAGTGCAATTTTAGTTCCAGTTCCCCATATCAGTGAAAGCACAGGCATGTCTGCATCACTGTCTTCAAGTTCTGATATGGACCCTCGTGGTGCTGCAGGAACCAGCAAAGGAGCTGGTGGCCAAACTTGGTCAGGCATACCTGTGTCTTACTTTTTTTTTTTTTGCCATTAACTCTTTATTCATTTTCCATTACAGGGATATAATCCAACAATTACAGGTACAGACAGAAGATGGTACATACATGTATGTATTCGTACATAAAATGAAGCGAACCCTCTAACATACCCACCCAGACCCTCCCCGCCCAAGCCCAACCCCCCATCCCCTAATCCCCCTGGCACAAGTCCAATAAGATGGCATACCATCAAACCATTATAAATCTGTATTCTCCTAAAGAGGTGTCTTACTTTTTTAAAGCTCAAACTGTTGCAACCATGCTGGTGGACAATGCTGACAGTGAGAAGAAGGGAGGCACTGACACCGGCACAGGAACAGTGGTCCAGGACTCGGAGGAGGGTGATAATAAGTCTGTCAGTGTGACTGTCCATGTTTCTGCAGGAGCTAGTGATGACAGTGTTCAACAAGAGTCTGATAGTCCTGGAGATAAGGATAGTAAGCCCCTTGAGATAGTTGTAGAGAAAGAAAAAGGTGCTGCCCTCCAAGAAGACAGTGATGGGGGGAGAAGAAGAAGGAAGACAAGGACATCATTGCTGTTGGTGGTGATAATGATGATGACTGGGATGATTCCACATGGGAGCCTGAGTTAAAAAAAGGTCAAGGGTGATGTAGGCCATTTACATATACAGCCCATGGTGGGCCAATCTGTCACCAAGCCTATGAGAACACCTCCAAGCAGTCAAGTAACCACCCTTCCCAAAAGAAGTCTTATGGAAGTCATGTTGGCAGCTCAAAAAATACACATTTCCATACCAGTTTCTGAATCATCCCTTTTCCAGAAGCATCTGAAGTCCAGAGGTCAAAAGTCCCTAGTTTGGGACTTTTAAGTGCTAGATCCTGCTGATGAGACCACAGCAGTATGCCAACTTTGTCAAGCCCGTGTTAGTTGTGGGTGAAAAACAGAAGCCACATAGGCACTGGTGGCCAACACGCCCACCTGAAAAACAAGCACCTGCTGAGATGGCATCAACACCAGAAGGATGCCAGAGCTGTTGGTAGCAAGGTGCATGTAGTAGAGCAAGAACATGAGGAGGGAGGGCAGAGTGGGTCAGTGGTGGAGGAGGAGGAGAGTGAGTAATCCTTTGCTCTCTCAAGTAGTGGGCACAGCAGTGGCAGTGCGAATCCCAGTCCCATGAGTCTTAAAAGTACACCACTCCCACACTCACAAGCAACCAAAATAACTGGTTTCATGTGGTCTCCACCGCCCAGCCATGAGTCAATCGTTACTCCTAAAAGAAAATCATTGCTGACACAAGTACAGCGTACTGCTCCAACAGCCCCAAAGATGCAGCCCAGTCTGAAGACCATCCTTGAGCGGCAGACAAAGTTCCCACTCAATCATGCTGCTGCATGAGAATTAAATGCTGCCACTGGTGAAATGTTGGCCATCAATCTGTTGCCATTCTCATTAATAGAGAATGCTGGTTTCTGCAGGTTGATGGCACATGCCTGCCCCAAATGGCAAGTTCCATCACAAACCTGTTTTAGTAATCATGCCACGCCGGAGCTGAACAGTAGAGTCACTGATTACATTAGACATGCAATGAAGCATAGTGCATCACACTATATCCATCTTAGCATGGATATGTGGACCAGTGGACAAACAGCAGCAAGCTCATATATGTGCATGACAGCAAACTGGGCACATTTGCCTGGTGTGGTACTTGATTTTGGGCATGGAAAAACATGCATGAAGCAAAATTGTGGTCACAGCAACACATCTGGTATGCAACCCTGACTATGACAAGTGTCACAGGTACTCACACGGCTGTGAAAATGCTTAATGTTCTGCTGGACAAGATTGATGGGCGGCTGCATACACAGTCACTCAAAGCAGGATTCATCGCAAGTGATGATGGCTCCAATGTAGTGAAGTGCATTAGCAATGGCATTTTTTTCAGAGTGCCCTGCCTGGCACACTGCCTTAATCTTATTGTTCAGCAGTTTCTCAACCATGCAGACAATAAGGAAACAGTTACTCTTGCCCGTCGCATCTGTGTTCACTTTGCCCATTCTGCAAAGGCCCATGACCATCTTTGTGAGCTACAGCGCAATAACGGTCTGCCTCAGCACCTGATGAAGCTTGATGTTGTCACCAGGTGGAACTCCACACTGTACATGCTTGACCAGCTGTATGAACAGTATAAAGCTGTGTCAGAATACCTGTTGCTCCACACCACCCGTGACAGTGCTGGAGGGTCCATCGCTCTAACAACAGAGCAGTAGCACCAAAGTGATGGGCTAATATGCATTCTCCATCCATTCGAGCATGCTACACAGGCAGTGAGTGGGGACACTGCTTGCATAAGTCAGTCCATACCTCTCATACATGTGCTGAGGCAGACACTAGTGAATGTGCGACACCAGACAGAAGCAAGTGGGGATCATGGCACTTGTGATCTAATGGATCACATGCTCCATGTGCTGGACACAAATACCCATGTATCTGGCATTTTACCATCAGCAGAGTTTGCAATCGCCACCATGCTGGATCTACAGTACAAACATGGCCTGCCCTCTATAATTGAAGGAGGTTGTCAGTGAGTACAGCAGTTGTCAGAGAACCTCATTAGATTGGTGCATGCTGTGTTGCTTCTTTGCTGGTTCCTGCTGCACCACGAGGGTCCATATCAGAACTTGAAGACAGTGATGCAGACATGCCTGTGCTTTCATTGCTATGGGGAACTGGAACTAAAATTGCACTTTTTTTCACCAGACTTCTTAGCTCCCTCATCCACCCTGCCACAATCCCCCCCTATACTCAGCCACTTCTTACCAGGCATTTTTTGCTGACTGCTGCTTCAAAGCTTTGCCTTTCTCTGGGAGTATTTGAAGAAAGGATGTATTACTACTAACTGTGTGAATAATACCTCACATGTGAATGATGATGTCACATACCTACAGTATTGGCTTCCTTAAAAGTCCAAAAACAATCAGGACAGGTAGCATCACTTACAGTAGAACTAATACTGTATATGGTAGGCAACCTGGTGTAGAAAAAAAACAAAAAGGTAACTTTTTTCCCCAACAGGAAGGAATTAAAGAAACTCACACAAGGAAAAAGGGCACAAGTGGCACACTTTAAATACAGATCACCTGTGTCTCTCTGGACAAATGCAGTACTGTAATGTGTTATGTTACTCAGTAACACAATTTGTTTTTTATATGCGGACAGAGACAACCATAAAACAGCAACAAAGGAAATTAGTACCACACAATACGTTAGTGGTCTGGATGGGAGGGATCAACAAGAAATCTCTTGAAAATGACTGGAGTACAAATGAAAAATTCATGCACCGGATCAAAAACTGGTGTTGCTACCACCACCGGCAGCTCACAGGGAACCAATCAGAGAAAATGGGCAAGGCAAAGCAAAAAACAGCAAGCAATCCTATTTTAGATGTTCTCTTTCAGGTGGGAGTGGAAGATATGGAGGAAAAAGAAGAGGAGACAGATGAGGCAGCTGGACTCCAGGCAACAGAACAAATGGTGGAGGCCTACATGGGGGGCCCAAAGCACCTTGCCATTCATGACAAGCCACTGCTGTACCGGAGCAGTGAAATAACTGAATGGCCAACACTAACATCGGCTGCTGTGAAATACCTGAGCTGCCCACCATCCAGTGTCACTGTGGAACGAGTGTTTAGTGCAGCTGGGGCAATTGTGAGTGACTGTAGGACCAATTTGTCACCCAAAAATGTGTCCATGCTAACATTCATCAAAATGAATAAAAGGCACATTCCACACAACACAGTGATGTCAGTGGTGTTGCCACAGCAACTGTGTCTCAGTGATGAGGATGATGACACGCCCTTGAGTAAGGCAGCCACCGGCAGTGAGGTGGTTGAGGCAGCACTGCTGAGAGAATTGCCACCTGATGAGAACTCCAGTCTTGAAGACTGTGAGGGGTGCCTCTTGGATGATGTGGAATTGGAAGTTGAAAAATGTTGAGTTTACTCCAAGGCCCCCCTCCCCCCACAAACAACAACTTTCAACTCAGTATGGTTGCTGGTGTGTGTATGTTACACCTTATTTTTAGAATTGTACCACTGGATTGGTTATGGAAATATGTTGTTATATGCTTCAGCCTGCAGTGTATAAGTTTAATTTCATCAGCCTTTGCCATAACCCATTGATTGGTCACCTCACCACCTCCACCAGTCCCCCAAAGCCACAAGCCTATATAAAGCAGCAGCAATGTAATTACCATAACCGTAAATATTTTGCAACTGCATGATTAATGTTTTTCTTAAAAAAATATATTACTTTTCATGTTGACTATATCAACACATCATCTTACAGCAAGATATGTTGACTTGATGTCCTTAAAAGTGCCCAGGATGGCAAAGTCCACACTGCCCCACTGCCCCCTCTCATCACCTGATCTGACCTGACATACCCATGCACTCCATGCAACTGAAAAAAAATGTTTCTGCCTCTTGGTATTGGTGACATGTACAAGAACCATGGCTCCTAGACAAGTGTACAAGTAGCATATGAATGTAACATGCTAATTTAACAGTTAACACCAAGTTGAACACATTTTGAAAAATGGTGAATGGTGACCATCTTTAATATGCAAGTCATTAATTACAAAAATAACCATGAAGAGGCTTATCAACTTACAACATCAAGTCCCCTCCCAAAAAGTTACTTATACAGTACCAGGTTAAAGTACAGCAAAATTGCAATGGTTCCTGGGGGGAAGGGTGTCAGGGCAGGGTGAGTGTCCTGCTGTCCTCACTTTTGAATGTATTCTAAATGTTCATGAGTACTGCAACTATGCAATCCCCATTGAGTAGACAAGACATTAACCCCCTCCACCTAATTATTTACTAAACATCATATCAACTGTCTGTGTTTGCATATAGTTCCTCCCTGTATGTGGGTGGCAGTGGTGATTACTCATTAATGGTAATGGCATGAACATTAGTCCAGTGGTCAACACTGCAGTCCAAGCAACAGCCCTGTCTTCCAACGACACAACACAGCTCCTGCTCCTGCATGGCCTGGATTGATCATGTAGTCATCAAGATACGGCATACTGAAACCTCAACAGAGGAATATGACCTAAGCAAGAGCAAAGATGAGAAAAAATGTTGGGTACTAATCAATCTGCATACCTGCTTTTACCTATCAAGTTGGAAGATGAAGCAGAGAAAAAAATGTATACTTAGCATACCCCGTGATGTGATGCATTCAACTGAGGACATTTCCCACAGGAACATGCTGTGTGGTGCATATGATTCCAATCCATGCAAAGTCCGATGAACCACAGTAGCACTAGCAGGCATTCCCCTTCCCCTATCAGCACTGCGTACCTTGACAAAAGAAAAAAATTAAGAACAAATTTTGGTGATTGTTAAAAACTCCCCACCACCACCTGTGAGTCTGACTATGCACTCCACTCCCCTCTCCCGCCTCTGAGAACAATACAAAATGAAGACATACTTACCTCAAGGACTGTTAAAGTTGAACCATCGTGCAAGGGTGCTGTTAATTAAATCCCCCAGACCAGGTTCAGCAGCCAGCAGCAGCAGCGTGGAAAAATATTTAACTTCACCTGAATTCCTGATGCTGAAAAAAGCAAAAAATCACACAATTACTATCAAGCTCAGACAACCATATGGCAGTAACAGACATACCACACTTGTATGAAAATTCCAGTACTTACCATCTGCATTGAGAAATTGGGAAGATCCATACATCTGACATTTCCCTCCCTCACGGCCTGGCATGATGATGTGATTCACAGCACACTGAAAAACAAGCATTTGTCAATGCAGAATGTTGTCATGCTGGCATTGGCTTTGGTAGGATGTAAAAAATGATAGCTGTACTGTTCATAAGGAGGTGTAAAAAAATGACAGCGGTGAAAATGTGGCATGTAAATATTGCAGATTTGCAAAGTTACAAGGGTGCGTGGGAAATGCACAATGCACACTTGTAACACAGTCATTTTATGGAGTTTAGGCACCACATTTTCAACATAGGCATTTTAGCACCTCTGCTCATGTACAGTGTTGCTGTCATTTCCTCAAACTGTCCTAAAATGTGATTTCGCACAGCAACCATGCTATTCTGCGCCAGATGTGCGAAAACACATTTCGGGCAGGATATATAAAATGACAGCTGTACTGTTCATCAAGTGGTGTGGAAAAATGCCAATGGTGAAAATCCAGAGTGAAAATATTACAAATGCGCAACGTTACGAGCGTACGTGCAAACTGCGCAACACACGCTTGTAACACAGTCATTTTATGGAGTATGGTCACCAAATTTTTAGCTTAGGCATTTTAGGACCTCTGCTCATGAACAGTGTCACTGTCATTTTTGTAATCTGCCCCAAACACTGATTTCCCACAGCGTATTGTGCTCTGGGAGTGCGGAAACACAGTTCGCCAGGATGTGAAAAATGACAGCTGTACTGTTCACAAGGAGGTGTAGAAAAATGACAATGTTGAAAATCTGGCATGAAAATATTGCAACACGCGGAAGCTACGAAGCGCTGAAGCAACCGCAAACACATGCCAGAAACAGCCATTTTTTTATTTTTTCCACCAAATTTGCAAAATAGGCTTTTTGAGAGCCCACCTCATGAACACTGCCACTGTCCTTGCATTAATAGGTCTTGAAAGGTGATTCTGTGCAATGACTGCGAAATCACCTTTTGGGACAGAGTAACATCATAACAGTGACAGAATTCATGAGGAGGGGTCACAAAAACCCCATGTTGAAAATTTGGTGTGAAAATTCCAAGAAATGCCCGAGATATGCATCAAAGTTGAAAAACCCCTATTTATTCCATTATACAGCTTACCGACATTTTCTCAGTACATGGTCGGCTGTAAAGAGTGAAGACGTGTTCCAGGTCCACCGAAGATCATCGCGCTGAGCTCCGGAGGTAAGTATGGGGTGAGGGGGAGGTGTGGGGAGGCAGGGTGCGCAGTGGGTGGGTATGGGTGGTGGGTAGGGAGACTATGAGGGACCATTTTCTGTTTACAGATAGTAACAAAAACATCGTGGACAGTTTTCTTTTTTACAGTTGGTTTCTTTTTTGGGGGTACAGTAGCCAACGGGGGATTGGGCACCCCCGTCGGCACAGAAGGGGGGGACATCATACCAATGGGGAGTCTCCCCCGTCGGCACATTAAAGACGGAAAAGGGGGGACGGATGCCGACGAGGACTGGGCACCCCTGTCAGCAAGCAACAAAAGCGTGGGGGACACATTCTGCCAACGTGGAGTGGGATCCCCCATCAGCACATACTTGAGGGGCAGGGTAAGCTGACCGGGGTATTGGGCATCCCTGAAGTCAGCAGTTTAGCGACCACTGTGCCGCCATGTTTCTAGCTGGCAAAGCACGTAGGAAGGGTCTGCTGCGTGTGATGAGCTTTGTTCGCATTGCAGCGGACCTTTCCATAGATGTGCTCACCACATTAGTATGCATGGTGTGGGGCTAGCACGCAGGCTGATTGGGGAATGAGGGACGCGCCTACTGGTGCATGCCCTGCATTCGCCCAACAGTGACCACGCCTCCAAATCTGCACTACAGCAACATGTTGGTTGCGCAAGCGCACCAACGTAATAATATAAGAGAAGTACAAGCATATTAAAACTCAGGATGCCATAATACCAACCCACCAACATCCTTACCTTGCACAGGAAAAACAACAAAGATGGATACGTACATGTTCATTAGCAGCAGTATGGACTATGTGAGGATAATGCACCAGGCATCATCCATCCAGAACAGTAGTTCTTGCGGCATCTTGGAAAGTAGTAGTCATAGACAGCAACAGGCAGCAAGCTACAGTGCCCCAAAATTTCATTCACTCCCCACCACCAGGAAAGGTACTACCACAGAGACGGTCAGTCAACACAACTAGACAATCAGAACAGCAGCAGAGGGATAGGGAAATTATACTTTCGCATTTCTAGGTCAATCAATTGAAACACAGCAGCAGCAGGAAAGAATTTAAAGTAGCAGCAGCATTTTGCAGGAGGAATTCATTTTCTCTGCATGTTGGCACCCCTTTTCAGGTCCCTGAGGTAGTGGGGCACCATAAAACATCAGGACAGACAGCCATTTCACTTTCAATTTGATGTCACATTTTTGGTTAAACATTTCTGGACTTGTAGGCCCTGTTTGGCATCAGCAATAGTGAGTTTCAAGCAGAAATATTGTGTAAAGAGGCCCTAAAACAGTTATTTAATGTCTAGGTGTGGGGGAGCACCCTAAAACATAATGGCTTAGACCAGATTCCACTTCCAATTTAATGTGCCATTTTTTCTGCAACATTTGTGGACATTTACTGCTTGTGCTGCAGTGGCAGAAAGAAGAGAGGGCCTAAAGACAATTGAAAAAGTTGACCAAAGACCATCGTTTGGTCGGGTGGTGGGGCACCATAAAACAACGTGGCTGAGACCTGATTTCACTATCAATGTACTGTGCAATTTTTTGGGCAATATATCTGGACATGTGGGACATGATTTGAACATACAGCCACACACTTAGGCCCAAAAAAGTATTTCAAACGTGCAGAAAACAGCGCATTTTAATCAATCAATCAAAATCTTTATTTATCCAGGCGGGCACCATTGAGCAAGGCTCATTTGCAAGGTGGACCTGGTCATGAATACATCAAAGTACAGTACAGAAGCAGGTATACAAAAAGCAATAATATACAAGGAAGAAAAAATATATACAGTATATACAGTACAGTACAAGATTGAAATAAAAAAAAACAGCATTATTTTACAATTGAAGAAGTCAGCAGATGTACAATCAACCATAGGCATACAAGGGTTAAAAGCAGAGATCTTTTGAGTGAGGCAGCCAGCAACTACACATATAGGGAAAAGAGGCCGTGTATGGAGTGGCAGGTTAGAGAGGTAAAGAAGAGGAAGGATATATTACCGATGACTGGGGGAAAAACTGGGGCTAAAACCACAGAAAGTGACGATGGCTGTCATATACTTGTTTATTATGATAATGACGGAGGAAGGGTAGATAATTGGGACACTACTATGGATGGGGTGGGACTTTAGCCAGGCTGGAGCGGACAAGGAAGGGTGGGTGCAGCAGGAAGAGTTAATAGGGAAAGAGTGAGAGCCAGGGGTAGAAACATGGAAAGCGTCAGGATGGAAAGGGGGAGTTGAGGAATTTAATTTATTTATTTACGAGATTTACCAGGAAGGCATAATGAGCAATGAGCTTGATTCCAGATGCGACCTGGGGGCCGAGGCCCAAATACAAACATGAAATATATACATATGCAGTACATTTTGGGAAAGCCAAGGCTTACCTATAAGCATTTGGATGATTGATTACAGACAGGGGTAGATACATATAGTGTAAAGAATGAGAGGGTGGGTACATTTCATATAAGTTTATAGTACAACAAGCATAATATTAAATTGTTAATTGTAACAGGAGCAGCTGGAGGAGAAATGCACTCTAAGTAGAAGGTTGTGATGGTAGGGGTTCAGTGCATGTCTTATGGGGGCCGATAGGGCATTCCAAATCTGTGGGATTCGGTAGTTAAAGGCAGCCTGGCCTTTGGTTGTGCGCATAAATGGGACGTGTAGTAGTCTGGGGTCCATGTTCCTGAGGGAGTACGCAGGAGGGGATTGTTGGGAGAGGGTAGAGGCCAGATAAGGGGGGGGGAGGGAGAGGGACCAGAATTTGGCAGCGAACCTAGCGCAGTTTATTTGTCTTTGATCATGGAGGGACGGTAGGGTTAAGGAGCTGTATAGGTTGCAATGGTGTGTGGATTGTGGGCAGTCAAGAATGAAACAGCTGAAGGAGTGGAACAGGGTGTCTAGGCTGGCCAGGGTAGACGCGGGGGCAATGGAGTAAACTATGTTACTGTAGTCGAGTACGGGAAGAATAATTTTTTGGACAATGGCGTGCCTAGTTTGTGTGGGGAGGCAGCTTTTGTTACGGAATAGTGCACCAAGTTTGGGGAGTAGCCTCTTGTGTAAGGAGTCGATGTGGGAGGTGAAATCTAGGTGCTGATTTAGCCAGATGCCTAGATATCTGAAGCTAGTGCAATTGTCAAGGGGAGTCCCGTCCGAGGTTTTGAAAGGAGGGCTGGGGGCTTGGCGGGAGAGTCTTTGTTGGGAGCCAAATGTTAGTGATACTTTTTTTTAAGGTTTAGAAATAGCTGGTTTGTCCTAATTCATCTCTGGATGGCATAGAAATCCTCCTGAAGGAGGGCTGCTAAGCTTTGTGTAGTGGGACCTGAGGCATACAGGACAGTGTCGGCCGCATACATTTGGATGGATGAATGGGAGCATGCTGATGGGAGGTCGTTAGGAAAGATGGAAAAAAAGGTAGCGGACCTAAGACAGATCCTTGGGGGACACCAGCAGTGACTGGCACAGGGTTTGAGGTCTGAGAGGCCAGTTTGACTGTTTGTTTCCTGCCCACCAAGTAGTCATGGAACCACTCAGTGGCTGGTTTTGAGAGCCCTGCTTCTGTGAGTTTGGAGAGGAGTAGGGAGTGTGAGACGGTATCGAAGGCCTTGGCAAGGTCAATAAAAATGGCCGAGGTGATATGTCCTTTGTCCATGCCGGTGAGAATGTCACCAGTGACACATAGCAGGGAGGTGGTGGTGGAGTGGGATTTACGGAAGCCCGATTGGAAAGGAGTGAAGAAGGAGGAGGCATCCAGGTACAGGGTGAGCTGGGACATGACTAGACGTTCCTGTATTTTGGCCAGGATAGGAAGTAGGGAGATGGGTTTGTAATTGCCTGGGGAGGAGGAGTCACCACCTTTTGGCAGGGGTATAATGGTAGCTAGCTTCCAGGCCATTTTTAACTTGCCCAGAGAGAAAGATAGGTTGAAAAGGGCTGCAAGAGGGGCAGCTATGGCTGGGGAAGACAGAAAAAGCATCTTGGTGTCCAGGGACGTAGGGCATTTGCCTTTGTTTGGGTTCAGGGCTCGTAGGGAACAGAAGACTTCTGCTTGGGATATTGGGTGGAATGAGGATGGCAGGACTGGGGGGGCAGGTTTAGGGAGGCATGTGAGGTGGGGTGGGGACTGGGGGAGTATATACGGGAGGGAGTATAGGAACTTGTCAGCACAGCTGGAGAAATGTGTATTAAAAGCTTCAGCTATGCAGATGGGGTCGGAGATGAGGGAGCCCTGAGCTGATAGTGTAGGGGCTGGGGGTAGAGTGGGGGGGAGCAGGGATTTGAGTGATTTCCAGAAATCAGTCGGGTGGTTAATGTTTTTGCTAAAGGCCGATAGGAAATAAGTCTTTTTGGCTTGGCGGATGATGTTTGTGCATGCGTTTCAGAGGGTTCTGTATGTAGTGAGGGAAGCCTGTGTTCCAATTTTCTTGTATGTTTTCCAGGTGTGGTCCCTGGAGTGGCATTTTCTGGTTATGTCAGCCGAGATCCAGGGGAGATGTGCACCTCTAACTCTTTTTGTATGTAGGGGGGCATGTTTTTCCCAGACTTTAAGGAAACAAGTTTTGAACCCCTCAAAGGCTGTGTCAATGGAGGGTGTCTTGGGGATGAAAGACCAGTTTTCACATACTAGGTCCAACTGGAGAGATGCTAAGATGAGGGAGTTATAGTACCTGGTGCGCAGTGTCTTTGGGGGGCAGTGGGGCTATGCACCTTCCTGATCAGGAAAATCATGTGATGATCACTTATAGAATCGGGTAGTAGGCCAGTGCTTAGAATCCTGTGTGGGTGGGACGTGAGAGCCCAATCTAGTAAAGAGTGATTTTGTGTCTTGTGATTGAGTCTGGTGGGATCAGCAATGAGCTGGGTTAGGTTCAGAGCCTTAATTTTGGTCTATAAGTGGGCTTTATCTGTACCTAGCCAGTTGGTGTTAAAATCACCGGTGGCATGTAGCTCACCCCTGACCGCTAGGGACTGTAGGGTGATTAGGTGGGAAAGGATATCCTTGGAGGGTGTATGGGGGGGGCAGTACGAGTCTGCCATGTATACAGGGGTGGAACGGGGAGAGAGAGTTTGATGAGTATAGTGTTTATGTTGGTAGGGGTTGAGGGGATATCCACTATTGTGAACTGACGACTATTGGCGATATACATTGCTAGGCCACCGCCTCTCTTTTTGCCTGGCCAGTCATGTCTAATTATTGTATACCCTGGTATGGAGACTTCTGCATCAGTATGATGTGGTTTTAACCAGGTTTCGGAAATGACTAGGATGTCAGGGTGCTGTGTTAAGGCAATTGGTTACAGTAGAGAGATTTTGGATAATAAGCTGCAGGTGTTTAGGTGTACGATGTGGAGGCCTTTGGGTAAGGAGAAAGGGGAGTGGGAATTTGTAGGGGTTAGGGCCGGGGTTTGCCTCTATGTCCCTGGACAGGAGTAGTAGTAGAGAGATGAGATGCTTTATTTTTGTCCTAGGATGGTATGGGTAGGATGTGGTGGTATGAGTGGTAGAGAAGATTGGGGGGCAGCGATGGGCTGGGGTGTGTAAAACCGCGAGCCCCTGGTGAAAGGAAGGTGGAAGGATACTGGCACTAATATGCACATAATGGTTTTGGACCATGTCATGAGCAGGCAAGTGTGAGGAGGCAGCGTGGCAAGGCTGTGGGGTATGCCGAGGAGGCAGGGATGGCGGGGGTTCTCTGTTTGGGAGGATGATGGTGGCATGGAGGAGAGAGTGGCCAGAGAGAGAAGAATAAGGGATGTTGGCCGCAGCATCCTGGCCTTTTGTGTACAGGTGGCTGGAAAAATTGGATTTGTGCCCTCTGGTGGTCGCAGCTGATAAGCTGCAAATGGAGAAATAGGCTGATAGGTTTTTGAAATCATGTGACATCAGCCAATATGAGGAGGAACTCACCAAGGGTGGTGGTGGGGGGCGGGCAGAAACTCCAGGCACTGAGAAGCACTGTGCTGGCTTTACAGGAGGCAGCAGTTCGTTATTGAAATATGGCGCCAGAACTGCATACTGCTTTGTTACCCATTCATACTTGGGTGCTTGGGGTGGGGTCAGTGTTCAGGAGCTGCAGGGAGGGCTGGGCTATGGTCTAGGAGCCCATGACCAATTCAATTCCCAACGTCTGCGGAGAGAAGAGAGGTGCTTTATAGTCAGGTAAGTGGGAGGAGTAACTCTGCCTAAGGTAAAAACAGTTGTTTGTTTGGTCGTTTGAGGGGCTGGGGGCAATTGGTAAAATGCGTGGATTTGAATCACAGCAGTACCTGCTGCGTAGCTGTTTTTGGCTCTAAGTTTCTTTGCAGCCTGTTTCATTCAGAGAACCACCGTTCTGCTCTGTAAAGAACGTGATTTTAAAATGGTTCAGTTTATTTTTTTTTGCCTTCCTAGGAACTGGGATTCGGGCATAACGTGTAATTTGCTGGCTGGGGAGTCTGGAGGAGCAGCAAAAGCACTTGGCCTACCATCAGATGGGAAATGCTGGCCGAATTTGCCTTAGGCTATTTCAACTCAGGAGAGGCTCTAATATTCACAATACAGCCAAACTGCTGAAATTTCTAAGCCTTAAGGGTCCCAAAAATGCTTTTAAAAGCACCGCGTGCATGCAGAACAATGCAGGATACAGGACACTAAAGACCACTGAGAGTTGTGTGCCATTAAGGGATTCTAAATGCATTTAAAGTCTCCTCATGCATGCAGTATTAGTGCAGGGTTCAGTAAAGAATATAGTACATTTCTTCCATTTAAGGCACTCTAAATCCTAGTAACAACTCCCTACAATCAGACAGAGCACTTAACAGATGTTTTAGGCAGGTTAAAATTCCATGTAAAGTTACGAGTCTAGATGAGACAATGCAGTGATTAAGCAGGAATAAACTCGAGTTCTTAAAGCACAATTATGATGGTCTAAATGGGACAAATGCAGTAATTTGGCACAAATAAGTTCAGGTTCTTATAGCACTACTACAATGGTCTAAATGGGACAATGCAGTAATTAAGCACAAATAAATATGAGTTCTTAAAGCACTGCTACGATGGTCTAGATTTCTGTGCTGCATGCTGTGAAATTGTGCAAAATAAAACGGTCATCACTTGTATGCTGACAAATAAAGCTCATAGGCACTGGGAAGCACTGTGCTGGCTTTACAGGAGGCAGCAGTTTGTTATTCAAATATGGCGCCAGAACCATGTACTGCTTCATTGCCCTTTCATACCTGGGTGCTTTGGGGGGGTTGGGGTCGGCATTCAGGAGCTGCAGGAGAGGGCTGGGCTACGGTCGAGGGAGCCCTCACGACCCAAATTCAATTCCCAGCGTCTGGGTGCTTTGGAGGGTGGGGGGTCAGCATTCAGGAGCTGCAGGGGAGGGCTGGGCTACGGTCCTGGGAGCCCTCACGACCCAAATTTGTTTCCCAGCATCTGCGGAGAGAAGAGAGGTGCTTTATAGTCAGGTAAGTGGGAGGAGTAACTCTGCCTAAGGTAAAAACAGTTGTTTGTTTGGTCATTTGAGGGGCTGGGGGCAATTGGTAAAATGCGTGGATTTGAATCACAGCAGTACCTGCTGTGTAGCTGCTTTTGGCTCTAGGTTTCTTTGCAGCCTGTTTCACTCAGAGAACCACCGTTCTGCTCTGTAAAGAGCGTGATTTTAAAATGGTTCAGTTTATTTTTTTGGCTTCCTAGGGAACTGGCATTTGGGCATAACGTGTAATTTGCTGGCTGGGGAGTCTGGAGGAGCAGCAAAAGCACCTGGCCTACCATCGGATGGGAAATGCTGGCCGAATTTCCCTTAGGCTATTTCAACTCAGGAGAGGCTCTAAAATTCACAATACATCCAAACTGCTGAAATTTCTAAGCCTTAAGGGTCCCAAAAATGCTTTTAATAGCACCGTGTGCATGCAGAACAATGCAGGGTACAGCACACTAAAGACCACTGAGATTTGTGTGCCATTAAGTGATTCTAAATGCATTTAAAGTCACCTCATGCATGCAGTATAGTGCAGGGTTCAGTAAAGAATATAGTACATTTCTTCCTTTTAAGGCACTCTAAATCCTAGTAACAACTCCCTACAATCAGAGCACTTAACAGATGTTTTATGCAGGTTAAAATTCCATGTAAAGTTACGAGTCTAGATGGGACAATGCAGTGATTAAGCAGAAATAAACTTGCGTTCTTAAAGCACAACTACGATGGTCTAAATGGGACAAATGCAGTAATTTTGCACAAATAAGTTCAGGTTCTTAAAGCACTACTACGATGGTCTAAATGGGACAATGCAGTAATTAAGCACAAATAAATACGGGTTCTTAATGCACTGATATGATGGTCTAGATTTCTGTGCTGCGTGCTGAGAAATTTTGCAAAATAAAACAGTCATCACTCGTATGCCGACAAATAAAGCTCATAGGCATTGGGAAGCACTGTGCTGGCTTTACTGGAGGCAGCAGTTCGTTATTCAAATATGGCACCAGAACCACGTACTGCTTAATTGCACTTTTGTACCTGGGTGCTTCGGGGGGGGTCAGCATTCAGGAGCTGCAGGGGAGGGCTGAGCTATGGTCCAGGGAGCCCTCATGACCCGAATTCGATTCCCAGCATCTGGGTGCTTCGGGGGGTGAGGTTGGCATTTAGGAGCTGCAGGGGAGGGCTGGGCTATGGTCCAGGGAGCCCTCATGACCTGAATTCGATTCCCAGTGCCTGGGTGCTTCGGGGGGTGGGGGTCGGCATTCAGGAGCTGCAGGGGAGGACTGGGCTACAGTCCAGGGAGCTCTCACGACCCAAATTCGATTCCCAGCATCTGGGTGCTTCGGGGAGTCAGGATCGGCATTCAGGAGCTGCAGGGGAGGGCTGGGCTGCGGTCCAGGGATCCCTCATTATCCGAATTCGATTCCCAGCATCTGGGTGCTTCGGGGGGTCAGGATTGGCATTCAGGAGCTGCAGGGGAGGGCTGGGCTATGGTCCAGGGAGCCCTCACAACCCAAATTCGATTCCCAGCATCAATTAATAGCTGTAAAATGTTTTCGTTGGTAAACTACGCTCAGCTGATTCTCATCAGGCCGCTCTTGCTTTCAAGACTGCATCCTATTGAACTCTAATTAGTCTGGTCTCCTTATGCTGAATGGACTTGTTGCACCTTTCTGGCTCACTCCCTACACCAACGCTAACTACTGTATAGTGTTGTAACGAATACGATATACCCAGAAATACATAAAATAAGAATCTAATTCTATCTCAGGGTTCTGGTGACGAATATAAACCATAAGTACAAAACCAAAGATCCAGGAGAACGTGACTCTGCCAAAAGTATTGTAGACTGGAGGAATTCTTCTGCAGGCAGAACGTTCCTCAGCAACATCACTTGCATTCTAAAGGGTACGTCAGCATTCGAAGTTTCTTCCACATGGCATGGTGACAAGCGATTAGTGGGCTAGCGGTGAGGAAAATATTTGCAAGGAGCTTTCATGTAGTGATCGTAGAGCGCCTTGAAGATGATCAAGCTAACAGGGCAGCTCAACTTCAAGTTCCTTTGTAAACCATTCCACAATGTAGGTAAAGAGAAGCTTAGAGCAGCTATGCCAAAACGAGTATTGACCCTTGGAACCTGGAGGGCAATTAGGGAATAGCTCCTTAGAGCGTAGGTACCTAACACACTCCAGGGAATACAATCTGAGACATATGAGGGGAGCTTGTTGGTCACCACTCTGAAGGTCCATAGGGCGGCGTTTCTATTCCTCCTATAGTGAAGGGAAGTCCAGCCTAATGATGAGTACAGGGGGCAGTGGTGTGTGGAAAGTGGAAGGCCAGTAATGAACCTGATAGCTCTGTGGTAGAGGGTGTCCAAATTAGCCAGTGCAGAGGCGGTGCAGTGGCTGTAGAGCAGGTCCGTGTAATCTATTAAAGATAGGAAGGTAGCTTGAACCAGTTGAATCTTTGCCTCCTTTGTGAACAGGTGGTTATTTCTGTAGAATAATCCTAATCTTTGCCTTAGTTTCTTCTGTAGTTCTTTGAGATGGTTGGCAAAGGAAAGTTTATGATTGAGCCAAACTCCTAGATATTTGAATTTAGCTACATACTCTAGTGTTTCTCTAAGAACAGTGGTAATTTGTGGGGTAGCCCCCCCCAGCAGGAATTACCACATGCAAGGAGGGGGAGAAGAGCATGGCTTTTGTCTTTTTCGCATTGAGCAAAAGCTTTTTGTTTATGAGCTGGTATTGTAGAAGGTTAAATTCTGCTTGGAGGTCTTCACAGGTTGCTTCCAGCATGGGATGACTCAAGTACAGTACAGTGTCATCTATGAATAAGTAGATGTTGGCTTTTTTGATGGGGTCATTGATGTTGTTAATGTAGACTGCAAAGAGGAGGGACCAAGGATAGAGCCCTGGAGCATGCCCCTCAGCATAGGTTTTAATGGAGAAAGAGCACCTTCAGCTTTAACCTGCTGTTTCCGTTCTCTGAGGTAGTCTGCAAACCAGAACATAGATTTATGGTCCAGGCCTAAGGTGCTTAGGGAGGAAAGAAGCAGGCTGTGATCGATTGTGTTGAATGCCTTACTAAGATCCAAGAAAATGGCACAGACATGCTTCTTGTTGTCAAGGTCTAGGAGCCAATCATTGGTCACCTTAGCTAGGGCTGTTATGGTGCTGTGCTTTGCTCTGAATCCAGACTGAACTGGGTTTAATAGGCTTCTGGATTCTAAGTATACTCCTAGCTGGCCACACATTATTTTTTCTAGTAATTTAGACAGGATGGGGAGGAGGGAAATCGGTCTGTAATTATTTAGATCGCAGGGGTCACTTGCTTTTAATAGAAGGATGACATGGGCTATTTTCCATTGAGGGGTGAGGCTACCCTGGGAGAGTGACATGTTGAATAAGTGGGTGATTGGCACTGCAAGCACATGGTAGGCACATTTCAGATAGTATGGTTCTATGAAGTTGGAGCCAGCTCCCTTCCTGTTGTCCAGTTGCAGCAGTAGGTCTTCCACCTCTTTCAGAGAGACAGGCAGGAGGGAGAAGGCCTCCTCGGTAAGGGGGGACTTGTGGGTTGGTGGGCCCTGAGCTGTGCGGAGGTCATTGGCAGGGGAAGTATCAAATGCTAGCCCTGCAGTTGCAAAATGGTTATTGAGGTCTTCCAATATCTCCGATCAGTTAGAGATAGTGCTGCCACCAGACTTAAGTTTTGCTGCAATGGAATTACCAGGTGTGTGTCCAGACATGTCTTTTAATGTTTTCCAGAGCTTTGAAGGATTTCTTGAGGCAGAGGCTAGCTCTAAATGATAGTAGGTGGCCTTGGCTGCTCTGACCAACTTGGTGCACTTGTTACGTGCTCTGTTAAAAAGACACCAATCAGAGTCTTTCTTGCTTCTTCTGGCTTTTATTCCATAAAGTATCCCTTTCTAACAGGGAAGCTTTGAGCTCAGGTGAGAATCAACGGTAGGTGCTGCTCCTGACCCGCACCTTAACCAAGGGTGCATGCTTATTTAAAGCCTCATTTAAATATCATGAAAAATAGTATATGCTTTGTTAACCATTTTGGCTGGAAGAATTCCTGCCATTGCGGTGAATGTTTCAAGTCATGGACATATGCAAACAAATCGAAGTTGCGTTTGTACCTCTTGATAGAGAACTTTGTCACAAACTGTGAGTTGTGCACGGATCTAATGGTGATGATTATACAATGATCGCTAATGTCTGAGAAAAATGTTCTGACATGAGAGAACAGATGTAGGTTGCTAACCAAAATTACATCTAAGAGGGAACTGTTGTTAAGGTTCTTTTTATTTGGGCGAGTAGGCTTGCCAGTGAGTTGCACCAGCCCTAGAGTGTCACAAAAGGATTTCAAGGGAGCTGATGCACTTGATAGCCAATCGTAGTTCAGGTCGCCAAGAATAATGGTTTCCAAGGAACTGAGCCTCAGTACGGCTCAGACCTGATTTCACTCTCAATGTACTGTGCAATTTTTTTGGCAACATTTCTGGACATGTGGGACATGATTTGAATGTGCAGCCACACACTTAGGCCCAGAAAGCATTTAAAACATGCAGAAAAAAGGACATTTGGGTCCGCAGGGTGGGTGTGAGCCTGTAACTGCGTGTCTCAGACCTGATTTCACTCTCAATGTACTGTGCAATTTTTTGGGAAACATTTCTGGACATGTTTTGAGCCAGCAGCAGTGAGTTTCAGGCAGAAGTATTGTACAAACAGGCCCTAAAACAGCTACTTAATGTCTGGGTGGTGGGGGCAGCACCCTAAAACATATTGACTGAGACCAGATTCCACTTCCAATTTAATGTACCATTTTTTCTGCAACATTTCTGGACATTTACTGCCTGTGGCAGAAACAAGATAGGGCCTAAAGACAATTGTAAACGGCAGCCAAAAGAGCATTTTAATGCCTGTTTGCTGGTGGAGCACCATAAAACATCAGTACTGACAGTGCATTTCAGTCTCAAGTTGATGTCACATTTTTTGGGAAGCATTTCATGACCTGAGGGCCCTGTTTTACATGAGCAGAGCCAAGATTCACTCTCACATAGCTCTGGAAAATATATTTGTTCATAGTAAAGTGCTTATACTTAACATTTGTGGATAGGATAGAAGCAGCAAGGAGGAAACATGTAAAGGAAAATGGAGTAAGATAAAAGTAGGAAGGTACACGATTTATGGGCATGGTACTACAAGTATAATGGGAGATGGGGAGGTGGGAACCAGGGAGTGGGGACATGCAAGGTCAGGAGGAGGACAAACTTACTCATATTCATATGTGAAAGGAGATGGGAAATGGAGGGAGCATAAACCAACTGGAAAAGATAAAATAAACAAGAGGATACAGATCAGAAGACAAAGAGGACAGTAACAAATGAACGGATATAGAAGAAGAAGAAGAGGACAGAAAAAAATATATATAATTTTGTTTTTTGCTTTTTTTATTTTTGTTAGTTTTAGAGGGTGGAGATGAGGGAAGAGTGACAGTAACAAAGCAAGGACAAGAGAAAGAAAATAAAAAAGGTTGTTACCAGTGCAGTGCTAACTGGTCTAGAGGCTGAACATTACACTGCACTGGCGCCAGGTACACTTTCTGATGTGCCACCACCACTCAGCTCCTTCAGAAGGACAAATATTTTGTTTTTCTCTTGAAGGAGTTTTCTGAGTTCCCCCTTGACCACCTCTCAGAAATCATTGAACTCACCTCACAGAGCTCCCACCTCTCTGTGCAGTGCTCTCAGGTCACCACTCACAGCTGCTGGTGCTGGCCCTGGGGTGGCTGCAGGCTGTGCTGAGTCCCCACCATGAACCTAGTGATGCCTCTGTCTTTGGGGTGAGGGTGATGGGGGCACTGCACTTGCCTCCTGCTGCTGCTGCTGCTGCCTTCTGCTGTGGTGTCTATGTCCACCACTGGCCCCTGCCTCCTACTGGCCCCCTTCCCCTTCTACTAGCAGCTCAGCAGCACCCTGGGCCCCTCTAACTGCTGCAACCTCTTTTTGTTTTTCAAGCCAATCTGTAGCGTGGTGGTACTGCAGATGGCTCCTTTGCCCACTAGTCCCAAAATGACCCCCAGTCTTGTCCCTTCTCACTGATGTGCCACTCAAGGTGCAGATCACAATGGAGCTGTCACAGCAGATGACTCTGTCTATGGGGGGGGTGGACCACAGCTGATGTCCCAGGGCCTGTGAGCACATCATGCTCCTGCTCAGAGAAGGCGGGGGTGCATGCTCCAGCTGAGGGGGGTGGCATCTGGAGATACCTGGTGCTGCTGTTGCCTGTGGGTGGGTTCCACAGGAGGATTCTGCTGCTGCTGGGATGGGGCAAGGGGCTCATGCTGCTCCTGGGGAGTGGGGGCTCCATGCTCCTGCTGGGAGTGGAAGGCAAATGCTCCTGCTGCTGTTTGGGGTGGAACAGACATAAATGCCTGCCTATCAATATGGATACTGGGTCAGGGTGGTCCAACTGCCTTCTTCCCATTCCCACTAGTCTCCATAATTTTTATCTCTATCTCCTTCTCCTCCCCAGAAAAAAAAAGAAAAAAGAAAGGGGAGTTTTACACACACACACACACACACACACACACACACAATACAAAATATAAATAACTATAAAAATGAAGAAAAACCACTAGCTGAAAATATTAACTTTTAAATTAATGGGGAACAGGGATCAGAAATCAAATAAGCTGCAAATGCAAACACACACAAGCCATTAATTTTTCAATGACGTTAGCTCTCCTAGCCTCTCTCCTCTCCTCTCCTATTTCCTAGCTGAAACAGCTCTGAAGGAAGTAGATTTAGACTGGCTTCCTGCCTAAGTGCAGTCACCCATGTGACCAGCAGTCTGCCAGAAAGAAAGTCTTGTGATAAGCTTTTTTCCCCCAATTTCTCCTGACACTTACATGCAGTGAAATACGCAGTCAAAAAGTGAAATTGACTGTGAAATTTCACCAAAATTTGCAGACGAAATGTCACCATAAGGGCAAAATTACGCAAAATGTTTCATGTGGTGAAATTGGCGATTTTGCCAGGAAATTTCGCCAGCGAAATTAAATTTCACTGCATCTCTTCCTGTAGTACATGTCACCCCCCCATGATCTCCAATCCCCATGTAAAGTACAGTCAATTTATGCCTTGTAAGTCTAGGGTACCCCCCAGCCCTGATCTCTGATCCGCGTGTAAAGTATAATAAATATACAGTATGCCCTGTTTGTCTAGGGCACCTATGCCCCCACAACAGCCCTGATCTCCTGAAACATAAGCCAAACATTTCCTGGTATTCTAGTGGATCCCCACCCCCACCCCAATTGTCAGTGCCCCACCACCCCACTCCTCCCATCCCTGTGCCAGTACGCATTCATTGATAGATCAGACAGCAGCCAGCCCTGAAGGTGTAAGGAGGGCTGTGCTGGTCATTAGCTCGAGGATGAGGGGAGGGGGTTGTGGTGGGGCATTGCTAAATAGGGTTGGGAGCCGGGGGGAATCACTAGGCTACCAGGGAATGTTTGGCTTATATCTCAGGGGGATAGGAGCTGTTGCAGTGGTGGGGGTACCCTAGTCATACAGGTAATACTGTATATTTATTATTCTTTCCCTGGGGAATGATGATTGGGGCTGTTGGGGGGGGGCAGGGGTGCTGTTGACATACAGGGAATATATTTATTATTCTGTACATGGGAATTAGAGATTGGGGCTGGGGAGGTATTTGGCACCAGGCCCCTGTCCATGGTGCTATTGCCACAGGGCCGATCCATGTCTTGTGGTAAACTGCCCTGTTGCACCCTTTGTGTGGCACAGGGACAAGTTTGAGGCAAGCTGTGGGACTTAACCGCTGGTACCCTACCCAATAGAGAATTGGTTGCAGGCTCTGCGGCACATCAGCAATTGGTGCAAGCCACCTTTTGCATGGCTTTCACTCACCCATTCAGAATTGGCCACCTAGTGTATAAGCAAACCATTGCCAGTGCAGGTGATGAAAAACATTCTGTGCATCTGTTGTAATCACTTTATTCCTTGTCTGGGATTTCTGAAAGGCCAAAATAATATTACAAAAATCTCATAACTGGGCCAGCCCTCCAGCGCAGTGGTAGCACTTTCACCTATGGTGCCAATGACCCGTGTTAGGACAGGTCTCAGGAGTTGGAGGGTTGGCCAGGGTGAGGAAGATTGAGCATCCCTAGAACTGCTGTCCTCCTCCAGGGAGGGAGAGGACCAACAGCCAATGCTGCACTGGCCTCTAGTGGTAGCTGGAGGTCAGCACATTAGCCGACATTGCATTAGGATGGTGAAGACTACTGTCCGGCATGCAGCATTAGAAACATGTGCGCCACAACCACTGATGGCATGGCATGCTCAGAACTGGGGGAACAAAAAGGGACACAATAACCAATCCTCCAGCACTTCTGAAGTCTGGTGTCCCTTCTGTTCCACACCAGGCTGCTCCTTCAGTCCAGCCTTGGCCTTTTGCAGTATGCTGTGATCACCCATCATGATATGGCCTGGAGAATGGAAGGAGTCAAGCACAGTGCTGCGACTGATGTGGTGCCGTTGGATACCGACTGAATGGGGGAACAATGGATAATACCCCTGCCAAGAAAGTAATGAAACAGAAAAGGAAAAAAAAATCTCATAACATTGTTGTTGGCTTCCCTCCTGTTGGGAAGAAAAGATCTTTGATTATGACGTATCGATTTTTCATAATAGTTTATTCCACTGGAGAAAAAATCTTGACGAATTTCTTAGCATCTAGGTTTATAATGGAAATAGAACTATAGGACTGTCACATATCTTGAGATTTACATGACTTCAGAGTAACCATAATAACAGCCTATTTTCATTCATTATGGAAGTGCCCTATATCTAAAATGTTCTAAATGGCTGCATGTGAAGGAGAAACTAAAATATTCATATATTCTTTACAGAATTCAGCTGGAAAGCCATCCTCCCCAGGGCTTTTATTATTCTGCAGGTGGGAAATAGTCTCAGCTTGTTCCTTCTCTGTGAAATTATTTTTAAAATGCTGCTTTTCCTTGTCCAAAAGAAGAGAAGTTTAAATTAGCTCAAAAATCCCTGAATTTGTCCTTTGGTTTAACAATTTATTTTGGGGTATACAAGAATTCATACAATTTAGAAAATACATTGCAAAATCAGATAGACGAGTGGCTTGGTAAACTCCCATGTGTCCTTCATGCTTCCCTCTGCCCTAAAGGCTGCTCCTTTCTCAGCTGGAGACATGAAAATCCTCCCCCAACCCCAATAATCTCCCACGCCAAAATAGAAGGCATTCAATTTCACTTCTAAGACTCTTCAATTAAAAAAAAAACTACTGTTATTTTCTTTTTTATTAAATCATCCACAAATATACTTCAAAATGGCTTTATTTGCACCTCAAACACCAAAATGTATCCACTCAAATGGTTCCCAATTTACGCTTGAATACCCTTCAAAACTACAAAAATGCTAATTAGCCTTCAAACCACAAACTGAAATACTGGTCAATACCTGCAATGAAATGTCCCTTCATATTTATTTGAAATACCCTTCAGTTTTTAATCATTCAAATTGTCTGCAAACACCAGGAACTGATCAATTGCAAGAGCCAGTAGAACCAAAAAGCAGTTCATTTGAAATATCCCAAAGGGTAACTTATGAAATACTGTGCCTTCTGTAAAATACGGTACACTGTATGAATACTCTACAGATTACTGGCTATACCTCTACATTTTTACCTTTCTTTTACCATAAAATGTTTATAATAAGTTCACTTTAAAAATAAATATATGTTTTTTCTTCTTTAAAAAGGCAAAAATAGCTGACCCGGTGGCACAGCAGTTGGATTTCCACTTGTGATGCTGAAGACCCAAGTTCAGATGCAAGCTTGGGGAGTTGGAGGGCCAGCCGGGGGAGGAGGACCGAGTGTCTGGCAGCCTGCTCTCCTCCTTTTGGGGGAGGGTGGGGAAGCACTCGGTCTACAACTGACCACTGGAGGAGGCCAGGGGAGGGTGCAGCCGAGATTGAACAGTTCGTGCAGGTGTGCCAGATGTGAACATGTGCATCCTTACATCATTGCACACCTGACCTCCTACTTCACAAGGGAAAAAATTGTACAATGACACTCATTGTCACCAAACCCCACAAAGCTTATCCCAGGGACTCACTGCCACTGGACTACAAAATGTGGCACCATTCAGAGGGTTACATAGAGTGACTTTCCCAGTGGATCTGCCCTGGGGGGGCAGTCCAGGGTGAATGTCAGTGGTGGTGGTGGTTGCAGTCCCTGGGAATAGAGGCATAAGGAACGTGACAGAGCTGAGAGGAGTCACCCTGCCCCCCCAAAAAGAAGGCAAAAACAGTAATTAAGAGAAGTGAGTAGTTGCCTTTTGTTTCTAATTTATGTTTCCTTTTTATTTTGATAATTAGGTGTTTTCTACCTAATGGATATCAGTGTTGTATAAAGAACAGCATCCCCTCCCCCTGAAAGCTAACATATGTAATGCAATACAGCTTCATACCTCTCAGTATTGTGACCTTAATCACTTTGCTGTCACTCACTTGTGATGACCCAGCTATCAGAATATGAGTGGCTCAGCCCAGTGGTGCTGAGGGGTTGAGGTGCAGGACACCACACCTCGCACCACGTTGACGACCCAGGTTCAGATGTGAGCCCAGGGTGAAAGGGAGCAGTGGGGGAGATAGGATTGAGTGTTCGGAGGTCTTCTCTCCTATCCTGGGGTGGGATCCATGGTGCCACCGCTCTGCAGTGGCCCCTGGTGA
This sequence comes from Neoceratodus forsteri, assembly GCA_016271365.2. Taxonomy (NCBI): domain Eukaryota; kingdom Metazoa; phylum Chordata; order Ceratodontiformes; family Ceratodontidae; genus Neoceratodus; species Neoceratodus forsteri. Next base: position 107,509,891 of record CM057456.1, on the reverse strand, counting down.
TGACCAGGGACACTGCTGGATATGGTGTGGCTAGTGGGGAGTGCGGTAGGCATAGGCATGCATGTGCCCGATGTCATTGCATGCTGCACTCCTGGGGCATAAAGAACTCAGGAAAATGGCAGCACAGACTGCTGCAGCTTGATGGCCACTACTCCCACCAGCTGACGATGCCCAGATAGTTGCGTGCCAGTACTGGATCATTGCTGGGTGCAGGGGCAATTGGGGGTGCCCATTTCACAGGTATAGCTATATATGCTAGCTGGGCATGAAACTCTGGGGTCGGTGGTGGAGGTGGCGTGGTGGCTGGATTACGAGGCAGGTCAGTCGCTGCAGGGAGCAAAAATAGTGATATGATAAAAAAAGAATGTGAGTGGCTTCTCTTGGTCATTGTGATGGCAGAGAGGTTCAATGCTGATAACATAAAGATCTTATTTACAAAACCAATCTAGCAAAAAGCAAAACTACTTCTTATACAAAAAGTAACAGTTAACTGCTTTCATAGAAACATAGACTTTGACGGCAGAGAAGGACCACTTGGCCCACCTAGTCTGCCCATTTCCCTACCTAACGGATATGCTGCAGATCATAGTTAACCAACAGCCTACAACAGTTCAGTCAAGCAGTGTATACATTCTTGAAAAGTACACTTCAAGCTGGCCCAGATTCAGAGAGGTAGTGATACTGTCTGCTAAGTCAGTGACCTTGATTGGAGAACAGACAAGATTCACTTTTGACCAGCCGGGGAAAGGGGACTGAGTGTTCTATGGACAGCTCTTCTCTCTCATGGGAGAGAGAGAGAGGGAGGCTGCACCCTGCTGCTGGTCTGCCATCTGATGGAGGCTAGGTGGCAGAGTGGTAGGAAAACATAGAACGGGGAAGCAGCTGCTGATGACCAGGCTGCAGCATGCATGTGTATGTGTGTGTGTGTGTGTGTGTGTGTGTGTGTGTGTGTGCGCGCACGTGTGTGTGTGTTTGTGTGTCATTGCATGTGTGCACCATCAGGAAACTAAACACAAGCTGTATGGAAGAAGTCCTTGTCAGTCCATGAAAAGGTCAGTTATGGGGCTGGGAGCGCCATCTCGTGGGTGGGTGGAGAAAAACCTGAATAAAAAAGTGCACTTCAAAATAGTGACTAATGCAAAAAAGACTGTTACTTCCTTTTAACTGTATTTGTACAGTTAATTATTTAACACTGGCACTATGAAGTAGAATTAAATATGTCATAGTCTGCTCCTTGTGCTGCAAAGAATGTACTGCTCCTTGGCCCACCATGGGTGAGGCACTCCTTTATTCTACTGGTATTGTGCATTGTTCCTTGGTGCTGCTGGTAGTGTATGATGCTCCTCAATTCTGCTGTTGGAGCATGCCACACCTTTGTGCTGCCAGTAGGTGTAAGCAATTCCTGGTGCTGCTAGTCGGTTGCACATCTCCCAGTTTCTGCCTTTGGAAAGCACAGCTTTGTGGTGTTGCAGGTTATCTGATAAACTAAAAAAATACTACAAGTCTGCAAATGGAAAACAAAATGTTGATTAAGTAGGCGGATGGGTCACTGCCTGTTTCATAACTCATGCTTCTTTCAGTGGAGTGTACGGCTCCCTTGTGTAGCTGGTAGCGATGCACTGCTCTCATGTTCTGCTGTTGGAGTGTTCTGCTGTCTGGTGCTTCCAGTTAGGAACATTGTTCCATGGTGTTGTCTGTGGGGTGAGCTACTCCTCTGTGCTTTTTCTTAGTTGATAAAGAGAAAGAACACTTCACACCTATAAAAGAAAGAAAACCAGTATTACTTTGTTCTGCTCTGACAATATCCAGATCCACGACGGGTGTTCAACAAATTTCTCATTGAACGCCCCGACAGCGAAACCGGCAGGTCAACTGCATTTAGCAGTTGGCTGCCAGTTTCCCAGCACAGGATGTGTTTTCTTTGGGGGGCCTTACCCCCTACCCCCCACACGGGGGTCTGTGCCCCCCACCCCCTCACTAAGGATGATCAGCTCTGAGTCAGAGCTGATTCAGGGGGGTGCAGGACCCCCAACAGACAGTGCCTAGTTCCAGTGGGTCCCCAACAGCAGCATGGCACTGTAGTCACTGTGGGGGACCTCGCTGTCAAACTGTTGTTGTCGGGTGGGTATACCAGAATATCCTACCCTTTGACTCTGCTAGTAGGTAGGGTGATGTGCTACTTGTTGCTGCTGACTGGGTGTGCAACTCCTTAGTGAATGATGCAAGTGGGGTGCTCTGCTCCTTGGTGTTGCTAGTGGTAGTATAATATTCCTTAACACATCAGTGGGGTGTGCTACTTCTTAGGGTTGCTGCTGCTTATATAATCTGAACTTTGAGGTTGCAGCACAGGAGGAGAGACATGCACAGAATAGCATTATGGTGGTACAGAAGATGCGTGTCCAGCTCTAGTTCCCCCATGAATCCATGCTAACCATTGCGCTCTGAACCATATAGCGTTTTTTCCTTTTTAAAACTTCTGTTTGTAACTTTCTGACAAACCGAATGAAATAGTAGGAGAAAACCCCATCATTGATTTAATATATGCACTTAGAGAAAAGTTAATGGTGCTAGTGCTGCAAAGCCTTTCTTTGTGTCTGGTGTGGTCGACATAGTGCAATAGTTGAAGGCGGCTTGAAAAATCGGAGGTATGAATATGGCTTTTTTCAGTTCCCCGAAGATGCCAAAAACTTTTATTTTTTGCCGGTATGGTCAACCAATTGTGTCTTCAGAAGGCAGTACATTGAGTCAGAGGTCTGAATAAGGGATATTCATCTACTACCAGAAGATGCCGACATTTAAAATAGACCACAGCATTCTTAACATGGTGCTTTCTCAAGGTACAGATATTGCTATAGGCTGCTAGAGGGTTTCTCCTTCTACTGCTACCATATTAAAACTTAAGAGATACCAGCCCTGCATTTCTTCTTTAATGAAGAACTGTATGTGGGGTTGCTGGGCCCTGAAGTTGTCTTTTAGCTATCTGGTATGCAGGCAACCCTCACTTGAACTGTAAGACTGGAAGAAATTTTCACAACAGTTTTTGAAAGTTTTCTTTTATGAAGGGAACATTTGTATTTGCTGCAAGGTGGAAAGCGTTTATCTCTACAACCAGTTATTTTTAGTTCTGCTTGCTTTCTGTGTGCAAAATACAAAGTGTGGTAAAACCATACCGATTGAATGATAAGTGGCAGTAAGAAATCACATTGCATCACAACTTCATGGCTTCTAAATAATAAATCTCAAGGGGTGATAGACTGTGTTACCTGTCCTGGTTCTAGGTTTGGATAGTTGAATGTTAAAGTACTGAAGTGTAAAGACACCATTCTTGCCATATTAGAATATGTCTTCAAGAAGAGAATGACATGAAAAAAATATTGCAGCAGAAGCTTTAGAACGTAAACAAGAAAAAGCTCAAAGGGAATCTAAAATAAAAGGCAGACTGTAACAAAAACCTCAGACAGTGCAACACTTACTAATTTTTGGGAAAAGTATCCAATCTAAATATACCTAACCTTCTGAATCCTATTGCTTCTCCCTTTGAATTTCAAGCTAAAGGAAAATCAGAAGCTTCATGGGATAAAATACTGGAGGAAGAAAAGCCGAAAGAACAAATTGCAACTACACAGGATCATTTAAAAACCATTATGGAAGTAATAAAAGACCTTCATCCAACTGAAGAGGGTAAATTGTTTGATTCAAACCTTGTTAAAACTAGTTATATTCCCAATGAAAACACCCAAGAGAATGAGTTTTTGTCTGTAGAATCTGATGTGGAATCACAGTCTGATGAAAATAAAATGGGGCCACCCAAAAGAACAGAGAAGGATTAGTCTGATTTGGCAAAATAAAAAGTTATGAGAGCTCAAACATCAGAACCAGAAAAATCTAATTTTAAGTCTGATGGAGTTGGAAAACAGCAAGATGAGAATACAGTTGAAGAGACTATACTTGCCTGGGCTAAGGTTTTGATTGGGGAATATTAAATAAATAAAAGATGATTTGAACTTTGTTGAAGTGAAATTGGAAGAGATGGATTAAATCATATCAGAAATGGAAATGATAAAAACAAACATTCAACATCTGGACTTCTCTGTGAAAGACATTAATCTAAAAATACCACAGATGAAAAATAGAATATCTGAGGCAGAAGATAAAATCTTACATAGTGAGAGACAATTAAACTACCATAAAAAATCAATCTCAGACTTAACAAGTAAAATAACGGACATGGAACTGAGAGCTAAAAGGAAAACTCTACATTTAAAAGGGATTCCTGAATCATGGGAGCAAAAGCAGAGCTTAAAAGAAATAGTTCTGAAAATATTTGCTGTCTACTTAGACACTAATCAAGAAGATGTTAAAGACTTCTGATATTAGACTCTACAGACTTAAAATTCTTGGGTTGAGGGGAGGAGGGAGGTAGGATTGTAATAAATGGGATGTCTGCCACTGGGAGGGGGTTAGTTACTTTTACTTTAGATATTCAAGACTGGGTGTTTCCTTTCTCTCACTTTTTTCCCTCTCACACTTTACCACTCCTTATGATGGGGCTTAAGTATTGCTCTTGGAATATAAAAGGGGCACAGACTCCAGCCAAGTGAACCAAAATATTACTCCACCTTAAAAGCCCACAAATCGATGTTTCCTTTCTACAAGAAACACACCTCTTGGCCAGACAAACTCATTATTTACGTAGAAACTGGGTGGGGCAGGTTTTTGGTTTGAGTATCGATTCCCATAGAAGAGAGGGAGCCATCATTATATCCAGTAGTATTCCATTTTACCTTATACAACAAATTGCTGACCCGGGAGGTAGATTTGTTATTTTGAGGGCCTTTCTGGACCATTCTAAATTGGTATTGGGATCTATTTATGGACCCAATACTGATGACCCAGAATTTTTTGCTAATCTTATGACCATACTTGCCCCCTGGACCACGCTTAGAAAAAAATTCTGGGTGGAGATTGGAATCAGGTCCTGTCTAACAAATTAGATAGAACTGGTCCAGTTAGACAAAGTTTATCACCAGGACAAAAAGCCATTCATGAGTTAATGCATTTTCATGGCGTCACTGACCCTTGGAGGCTCTTGCACCCAGACAGCAAAGAGTTTTCATTTCACTTCCTCCCCCCTCATTCTTTCTCTCATATAGACTATTTTTAATGCCTGTTGACCATCTTTCAGGTGTCTCCCTGGCCTATTACTCATCCAGGGTCATTTCAGACCACCATATTGCCCACCTCCACCTGGATCTTGCTCCCAATATACATATAGATAGAATTTGGAAACTCAACAATCAACTTTTGAAATCCGATGAATATGTACAACTTCTCAAAACTTTCACTACTAATTGCATGGAATTCAACTCCCCATCCATGCACAAAAAGGATTTTATGTGGGGGTCCATGAAATGTGCATTGAGAGACAAATTCATTCGTCTAGTGACCAAGCATAAAAAGCAAAGAGCCACAGCTCTGTCCTCCATCTTGGATCAGATAGCAGACCGGGAGATTTATCTCCCTCCTTCCTCCCCATAGAAGAATGGGAAAAAGTAGAATCTGTCCATGCCCAATATAACCAACTACTAGCTGAAAAGGCTGAATTTCTCATGCTTTATTGCAAAATGTCTTATTTTGACCATGGGGAAAGGGCGGGGAAACTCCTGGCTCTTCGTCTTTGTACCCAAGTAGCTGATATAATAGTCATCTCCACCTACTCGACCTCTGGAAACCTTCTTACCACCCCAGATATTGTGAATGCTTTTCAAGACTATTACAGGCAATTTTACTGAACTTCTGCACTCCCCTCTCTGCCCCAACAATTCGACACTTCACTCAAGACATTGATCTCCTGATGCTATCAGATTCCCAGATAAATATTTTAAAAGCTCCTTTTACACTAACAGAAGTTTCTGATGCCATAGATTCCCTTTCTCAGGATAAATCACCTGGCCCAGATGGTTTCACAACCAACCTTTATGAAACATTCAAAGAGATACAGTAGTTGCCCCTATCCTCTTGGACACCTTTCACTACATTTTCAAGAAAGGTATATCGGATACCTCTCTGACCCAGGCCATTATAACTGTTATTCCTAAACCTGGCAAAGATCCCCTCTTTATTCCCAACTACAGATCAATCTCTCTAATCAACGTGGATCTCAAAATCCTTGCTAAAATCCTCTCTTTTAGACTAGGTAAGGTTTGGGATTCTCTCATTAGTATAGAACACGTTGGGTTTGTTAAAGGGAGGCTTTTCTCTGACCATCTCAGGAAGGTAGCATATCTTTTTTCTGTATCCAGGGACTCTTCCACGCCAACAGCTCTTATTTCCCAGGACACTGAAAAATTGTTTGACAGAGTCTCATGGGGCTATCTCTTTATGTTATTACCTAGGTATCATATCCCATCAGAATTTTATACAATGGGTTAAATCTTGTACACATCTCCTACAGCCAAAATTCAATGTAATGGTGTTCTTTCCACCTCCTTTCCCTTATCTCAGGGCACCCGTCAAGGCTGCCCCCTCCCCCCTTCCTCTTTAATCTGTACTTAGAACCCCTTATCAGAAAAATTAAAAATTCTGCACTCGTATCTGGTATACCAATAGGTAATACAGAGTACAAAATCTCCGCTTATGCAGATGATATACTCCTGAATATCTCTAATCCAACCCAATCTCTTCCTGCTACTTTTCAAATCATTTCACAGTTTGAGGCAATCTCAAACTATAAGTTAAACCTGGGAAAAACTGAAGTGAAGTCCTTCTCCTTAATAAATACACACTGAGGTTCGACCTTGACCACCTGGGACTACGTTAGAATGCTGACAAATTTAAATATCTAGGGACCCACCTTCACCCTTCTCCTTGCATTATGAAAAAGTTAAATTTAGATGTTCTTGTTAGCACATTAACAGAAGATTTTAAATGCTGGTCAAAACTACCTCTCTCTGTTTGAGGACATATGAGTATAATAAAAATCAATGTATTACCCTGCATTTTATACCCCCTACAAATGTTCAATTGGGGTCTTCCATTATCATGGTTTTTGCAAATACACAGGTTGCTCAGCACGTCTTTATGGAAGGGGAAGAGAGTTAGGTGGAATTATCAGAAGCTTACACATCAAAAAACTGATGGTGGTCTTCATGCCCTAATTTTTGCATATATTATTTAGCTATTCATTTGAATATAATTAGATATTGGTTACAACCCTTTGATGTTACTTTAGACTCTGTTTACTGTCCCTCCTGGGTTAAAATCAAGTATGCTCTCTGTTCGGTAAATGACATAGATCCCAAAGCTCTCCCTTTTATTATCAAAAGAAACCTCCCTAAATCCCTGCAGGACACACCACTAAGCTCCCTGCTGCAAACACACTATCAACTAAACACTTTCCTCAGAATGGATGGATACAGAGACATTATCCAACCCTTATTTTTAAAGCCTAATTTCTTAATCTCGGGTAGGATAATTAAACCCCACCTCTTTTGTCAGGACATGGGTGTTGAAAAGTGACCCAGTTGGTCCAGGCACAAAAACTGCTCCCTTTTCAAGAGGCCCAGTACCTTTTCAACTGGCCTACTGCTCATGTCTTTAAATATTTTCAAATATCCCACTTGTTGACACACCATTTTGGTTTAGGGGCTTGGGATAGCTCTTTCACATCTACTATGTTTCCATATATTAGCTCCATTCCCACGTCCCATTTAATATCTTATTCATATAAATTTCTTCCAACAAATGTGGCTATTTTAGAAGACTAGAGGTTCTACTGGTGGGATAATATTTTACCATTGAACTTCTCTTCTAGGATCTGGTCCAAAATTTGGACTCACCTATATGAGTATATTAAATGGGACAGATATAAAAGCAGACAATTTTATATTAATCATAATTTATATTATACACCGGCTAAACACCACCAAATGGGTATTCTATCTTCTAATCAATGCCTCAAATGTCAACAAGCCCCTGCTGGCTTACTTCATATGTTATGGTCTTGTGATAAAATGAGTCCCTTGTGGCACAGCATCAAAACCATCTGGATCCATTACTTACATTACCTGATAACTTTAATCAAGAAATTTGCATCTTGTGAGATTTTGCATAGTTACATGGGTCCCAACAGAGATCTCACATGTCCCTAATCTCAGCCTTTGCTACGAAAGTAATATTGAGGCATTGGTTGGAATTGACTATCCCCAATTATGTGGAATGGTTCAAGGAAATCATGTTTGCTCTAAAAGCAGAGTTCGCCATTGCTGGAGCTACTAACAGAATTGGTAAATATGAACAAAGATGGGAACCGCTGTACACCCTTATGTTGACTTATTAGATCTGTGCAACTTATCTTCCCCTTCTCCAATACAGGTAATTCCCATTGTTGTTATCTCCAATCCTGTCTTTCACTACTCCAGTCTCTCACAATTGTCCCTAACCACAGCTAGTGGCAGATGGGGGTGGGTGGCAGGGTAGGGTAGTTGGTGGGAGGGATGCAGACAACTATAACCTGCTACAGCTTCACCTTTACTGTAGCTCATCACTGAATGCTATGTATTTGTTTTCTACCATCTAATTTTTAGTTCAGCATTATTATGTTGTCAGTATTTGATGTTGTTTTTCAAAACAATAAAGCATATTAAATATATATATGTAAAAAAAGAAGCTGTTAATATTGAAATTGGCAGGGTACACCGTGCACTAAAAGCCAAGACAGAGGATTGTTTGCCACCACATTCTGTGATTGTTAAGCTGTTCAAAACAGAAGATAAAATGTGAATTATGAATGGAGTGTACCAGAAAAATAGACTATTATTAGAGGGTGCAAACATAGCAATTTACCAAGATTTACATTTTGAGATCACAGAAGAAAGGAAAAAAAATGACTTTCTGAGAAGAACATTGTGGCAAAAGTTTACACATCTTCTTTATTAATCCCAACCAAGCTTTAGATCATCGTGAACTTCAAACAATATTTTTTCTCTATAGTGGAACAAGCAGACAGACAGCTGAGAATGCTCATATCATATTTATTCACTTAATGTGTGTTGTACACCAGGTTGAGGCTATATAAGTGGAGGGGAGTATGTGGAATGCACCTTGAAAAGAAGAGAACGCTAGGTATCCGTATGGCCAGGATACCATTTGTTGCATGTTTAATGCAAGTGGGTCAAAATAGGGTTTTCTATTCTTTACTTGTGTGGTATGAGGTGTGTGGGTAATAGCACTACAGTTAATATTAGTCTGTGGTCTAAAAAGAAAATGAAATTAATAACAAAAATATGAGGTCTAATGATAACATACAGAGATTGGAGATGGCTACATTTGAGAAATATTTGGACATCAGGATTTCCTCCCTGAAAGCAAATGACTTAAATCGTTATAAAAGAATAATAATAATAATATTTTACAATATTCAAAATTAAATCAAATTAAAATATTTTGTCTACAAGAGACACATCTTCTAGAAAAGAAGGTTAAAAGATTAAAAAACCATGGGTTGGACAAGTATTTTATTCCACAGGAACAAATAACAGTCAAGTTGTGGCAATCTTGATCTCCAAAGTTATTAACTTTAAAATTATACAGGTAATTAAAGATGAGTAGGGATGCTATGCATTGGTTATAGATCACTCGTTTGGATCTGAAACCTTATTGGGATGTATTTATGGACCTTTAACAATGTATGAAACATTCTTAAACAGTCTCGAGATAGATTTAGTGTTCTTAGGTTGCCTGTACACCATTTAAGTGGGAGACTGGAGTGTATTAGGAGACCCTGAGATGGATAAAACATCTAAAATCACAAACAATGAGTTACATAATGCAAGTATATTAGGAGAGTTTATTAATATGAATTATTTAAAAGATGTCTAGAGAGAGAGAGAGGAATCGTAAACAAAAGGAATATACTCACAAATCTTCATATTTAAAAATGTACAGTAGATTGGATTTTTTCTTATAAATAAAAAATGTAGTTAGTAGGATTAATACACTATACATCCATAGTATCTGGGTCTCAGACCATGCAGTGGTGTCCTTGCAACTAATATCCACTTGGAATAGGTTATTTATTAGATAATGGCAATTTGATAACTCTTTGTTAAACAATGCAGAGTTTGTAGCTCCAATAAAATCTCAAATACAGGAATACTGGAATTTGAATAATACTTCAGATTTATTGAAGGCAGTAGAATGGGACTCATGGAAAGCTGTCTTAATAAGCCATAACATTTCTTATCAGATTAGACAACAGAAACAAAACAGGATACAATTTCAGAAAAATAGAAGAAGACATTAACAAGTTAGAAAAGATGGTAATGGAGAGCTTAATGGAAGTTAAAAATAAAAAAGAACAAACTAATTTTGCAGTCTTTAGAAAAAGATGCTTGGATGATTAAAAATTAATTATTCTTTCAGGGTGACATGACAGGGAAACTGTGGACTTATGCCCTTTAAAAACCAAAAAAGAGTAACATTATAACAGCAATTAAAAATGGACAAGAAGAGGTTTATACGGACAAACTTATTACCAAAGAATTTGTTAAATATTTTTCAATTTAAAATAAAGAATATGCTCATAATTTTGTTAATATTGAAAAATACACCAAAGAGGCAATCAGATATCAACTAAATATTAACCAGGAACCATTTACAATAATGGAAATAAACCAAGCAGTGGCAGATCAAAAAAAGGGCTCTTCCCAAGGGTACAGATTGATACGCATGTGAATGTTATCAAACATTTAAAGATTTGCTCGATCCCTGGCTTAAATTAGTAATTGATGAAATAATTGAGACAGATAATATACCATGATCAATTAATGATGGTACAATCATGCTATCATTAAAAGAAAACAAAGATCCTAAAAGAGTTGAAAACTATCATTCCTTCTCACTATTAAACTTAGATTACAAGAGTAGCATGAAATTAATATTTAATTGGCTCCCAGATCAGGTGGCAAATTATATAGGAGAAGAACAAAGAGAGTTTATTAAAGCGAGAAATATTTTTCAGGTGTTGGAACAAATCCAAAAAATTAAAATTTAACATGCAAAACAAAATGTGGAACATTAGGAGAAGGAAAAGGTCATGATTATGTTAGATGCAACAGAAACATTCAATTTATGTTTTGTGTATTAAAATAGTGGGGTTTTCCATCTACCATTTTGCAATTGTTATGTAAAATGTATCTTTTGGTTACTGCCAAATTAAAAGTTAACTCTTTTTTGTCTGACACCATAAAAATCTCTAATGAAGTCAGACAAGGTTATCCCTTCCCCCTTGTTGTTATACTATGTTTGTAATCTTTATTGTTGAAAATATGCAGCAGTGTGGATCATGTCAATTATAGGTATCATAAAAATGAACGTATATGCAGGTGATATGCTACTGGTCCTAACAAATCCCATAGTGTCATGGCCTAATGCATTAAAAAGAAATACATCATTATGCATTATTTTCTGGATATTAATTAAATCAAAATAAATCCTTAGCATGACCCATCATGAATTTAAATCTGGAAACAAAAAGTGCTTTGTTTCATGTTAAAATAGTAATAGGAAATATTTAGGAATGATACTACCTAACAATATGGAGGAAACAGCAAAGATTAATTTTAATATGATATTCACCAGAATTAAAAACATGCTTGATGGTTGGGAAAATTATGCCTTTTCATTTTGGGGGAAAAATCACAACTTTAAAAATGGCTGTTATGCCACATCTTATGTTATTATTTCAATCTGTACAGGGAAATATACATGAATTGTGGTTTTCTAAGGTAAAGCGCATATTTGTGAATTTCTTATGGTGTGGGGCCACCCCTCAAATTGTATAGTGTAAGTTGATTATTCCAAGAAATGAAGGGGGAATGTGTTGTCCAGACCCATATTTCTACTATGTTGCCACAAAGATTAAACTGGTGTTTTCCTGGGTGGATAAAAAAATACAGTTTTGACAACAAAGGTAAGAATGTATCATATATACAAGAACTTCCCAATGATCATAATTCTGCATTACATATAAAGGATATCATAAGTAATTATACATTATTTCTGCAGCTAGATATGAATCCCATTATTAGGAGTGTGTCTTAGGCATGTAAAGAATAGCTAAAGAAAAATAAAAATTAAAAGTTATCTATTTCAAAGTAGTATTTTGTTTAATAAATTAATTTAAAGTTAGAATGGAGAAAGGTCTTAAATGAACAAAAAATCATAAACTGGTTAGATTTGATAAAGGATACAGGTTTTATTCCCAATCAGAAATTAAAGGAAGTGGTTCTACTGAGTAGAATAAAAGATGGTTGGCTATTGTACTTGGTATTAAAGACCTAATTCATGACCATAAAAAGAAGGTGGGTAAAAGTATTACATACTGTACTGTAATTCTGATACATATATATATATATATATATATATATATATATATATATATATATATATATATTCTCATGGCAAACAACTGCATTTAATGTATCAGTTAGGGTTAAAGCAACAAAAGTGAGGAAATGAAATGTTAGGGTTGATCCGCTAACCCCCCCACACACACAACCCACACCCATATCCTCCACAGACTGACAGATGCTGGGGTGTGCAATGGGGTCATGTGGCCCAACTGTCACCCCATTCCATGGGTAAGCAGGTTGACATTTTATAGTAAAGGAGAATGGTGTGAGAGTTAGGCCTCATGACCCCATGGCACACCCCAGTGTCTGTCAGTCTGTGGAAGATACGGGTGTGGGGGGTTAGGGGCTCAACCCTAATGTTTCATTTGCTCTCTTTTGTTGCTCGCACTTACACATAGCTGCAGAGACATACAGCACCCCTATAGGGAAAATAACCCTTGTAACATGAATTTGCTGACATCTAGGGAACTGTAACAGTTAGGAACAAAATTCAACTGTTGTTGTAACCATGACAGGGAGTAATGCATGCAACAATCAATGACTGAACCTGCACCTTGCATTGTTTATGAGATACAGACACTGAAAAACACTGGACAGGCACTCTTTGAACCCTTGTGATACTTATTTGCCAACATCTCATTAACCGTGCAACCCATGAAACAAATTCCACTGCAGGTGTAGTCTGTGGTTTCCAATCTTGTTCTAGCAGCTTAGGACTAAGTGACCTAAGCTGCCAGCAGTGAAAAGTCTGTATCTGGCTTCATTTCCAAGGTACGGAAGCTGAAAAGCACAATGGATGCCACAATGTTATCCTATGGAGAAAATCTCAATTTTGTAATGGTATCTCTATGGAACTGCTTAATTTCCTAACACCTAAATGGCATAATTCACACCTGTAGTGCATCCCCTCAGTATCCTGAAAGTAGCAAGTAAAAAGACCAAACCATTCATTACCAATACAATGTTAAAGTTTTCACATCTTTAAAAATTCCTACTCCGCGAGGTAGCAAAATCCTGGGCAGTCAGATCAATCCCTGTCTATGAGGTAGTGAAATCCTAGTCCATCAGCTTAATCCTGATCCGTGAGGAAACATCTGGTCACACCATCACAGACATCTGGTCACGCAATGACAGACAAGGCTCGCAAACAAGGATCATCTCGCGGACTATGATTTTGTCAGTTCACAGACTAGAATTCTTAACGAATCACGGTGAAATAATTTTTACATTTTAAAAAGCTAGTTTTTGACCTAAACTAGCAAAACCAAAGGCATGGCTTTGTAGAGAGCATCACTCTGAGTAAAACCCATGCCTCACTTGGCCCAAAAGTCACCTGTGGAGAAAGCTACAACATTTTGTTTTGAGAAAGCACTGACAACAAGATGGCGGTTCATGGACAAAGAATTTTTCTGATGGACTAGGATTTTTTTTAAATCCTAGTCCACGAGCTGACAAAATCCTTAACAGTGAGAGCAAGCCTAGTTCGTCAAAAATACATATACATTTTGGAGTGAACTGAGCATGCTCAGAACTTGAAAATTAAAAATTGAATAACTTTTGAATGGATTACTATTTTTTTATCAAACCAATGATGAACTGACCACAAGCAGGTTTGCAAGGGGGATTTGAAAAGATAGGGAAGTCATTTGGTCTGCACTGGCTGAACTGGATTTGTATTTTCTTGAATGCCCTCTAATGTCAGTCATTTCAGCAAGCAATACAGCTTCTCAGATGCAACATACCAAGGATCATCTTTAACTTTTGATTATTTGCATGTCTCAAAAGAGACATCTGCTACCATTGTCACTTTAACACACCCTAGTGACAAGCCTCACTGGCATTGACAATTCACTCTGGCTCACCACTCTCAGCAGCTGTGGTGCATGACACTACAAAAGATTTCACAATAAAATCACCATCGAGATCAATATGATCAGATGTGCTACTGAGCACACAACATCAGAATCAGTTGAATAAGACTTGTCACTGCATCCATCATGAGTGGGATAGCAAAAGAGTGTGTGAACTGATCAGATAAGCATGAGGTCTATTTTTGCTTCGTAGTAATAGCTCTCTGACTGTAACTTGAGCAGCATAGAGGAGGGGACAGGGTGTGCAGGGACCCTGCTGCAGTGCACAGTCTATAGTATCAGCTAGTAGATAACTTACAGAGAAAAAAAAGGACAATTTCAGGTGACAAAAGGACTGCAGTACATTTGTCTCCCATTTTTTTGTTTTGCTGATTAATATATCTATGCAGAGCTTGGCACTATAGCTGCTTCATTTGTGCAGTGTGTGTGTGTGTGTGTGTGTGTGTGTGTGTGTGTGTGTGTGTGTGTGTGTGTGCAAATGTGTGTGTGTGTGTTATGGGTCTCTGGATCAGTAGCACTAAAGTACATTTTGTCTGAGGTAATAAAATGCAATGTTTTTGAGTTTGTGAGTGACAGAAAAAAATCAATTTTTTGTTTACTGCTGCAAGGGTATATTTTCTCCAATGTTTCAAGCATATCAATATAATTCAATGAAGAAAAGAAATGCAGAACATTGATGTGGGTACTGGTATGGGTAATATGCAGGCACAAGGTATTTATGGAGAAAGGGAAAGAGAGGGGTACCTCTAGGTCATTTGGTGTATTTATGCACAATTGAAAAGTCCAAAACTGTTGTGGCACTCATCGCCTAAAATCAAGCTCTGAAAAACATTACTTTTGCAGCAAATTCAATTCCATTTATTAGTAGAAAATTTCATTCAGGACAGAGACAATACAGAGACAGTACAGTGCTAATAACCCTTTGCTTTGTCTTGAAAAAACTGAAGCTTTGACAAGAAACATGGAACAGCATCTCTAGAACCACATAAACACTCAGAATTTAAAGATACAGTACATAATATAATTTTGCCTCCACTCAGCTACATAACTAGAGATGTTTTAAACTTTTACTCCACAAGCAAAGTTTTAGTGAAGTTGCCAAATGTGCCTCTTCATAGCATTTTGTGAAATTGCAGAGGCACATCCAAAATATGCCTTATCAGCTTAACCACTGACTTCCCCGGTGACTTCCTCTTGCACTTGTTAAATGAAGTTTGCCAATAAAACTGCAGGATCACATGGTAGAGTTATTGGAGCTCACATGAGATGGAAGCAGATAGGACGTGAGGTATCTGTTGTTTATCCTGGGAGGAAGTGAGTGAGTTACTTTCATTTTCACCCAGTGGTTGACACATACAGGCTCAGATCAGTTCTATGGCACACAACCTGCATGAGAAAAATCTTTAAATAATTTATAAATTTGTCATGCATTATTTATGCTTATCTGTCCTCTGCTCATAATTTGTTAGTGCTTATTGTTTGTCCTTTGTTCTGTTGTTTTTTTTTTTTTTTTTGTATTTGATTTTGTGATTCTTCACTCCTGTATTTTTTTCTTTTTTTGGGGTTGGGGTAGCTATTATAGTTAATATGTCGGAGTAGCAAGTAATGGCCCAAGCAGGACCTAGTAGGAGACAGTTGTGCAGTCTGTGTGTGGGGTTTGAATTAGTCAGGATGTGTTTTGGCCCAGGAGGAAGGCACCTGGCGAAGTGCAGCAGCAGCTGCAGGGGCAGGTGGAATAGCAGTAGAAGGTGGAGCAGCAGCAGCACACAGTAACTCCAGAGTCACTCCCATTTTATCCACAGACATCCCCAGTGTGGGAGTTATTTGTGTGTCACACTGAAGACAGCAGTAGTGTGACATGCAAACTCTGTGGAAAAGAGGTACAGAAGGGGGAAAAGGGTAACCATTTAGGTACTGTTTGGCAGCAAACCTACCTCAGTGTCCACCACGCCAATGAATGGCATGGCAGGCTGCAGGGTGAGCATGAGGCTCTTCATGGGGATATGGGTTGTGGGAGGGTCAAGGCATGCTGTCAAATGGCAGCATGCAGGTAGTGCACATGCACAGTCCAGCAGGGGCAGGGAACAGCAAGTGGCAGCACCTGAAGCTCGAGCAGCATATCACCCACTGACACCATCAGCTCCCCATGCAGTGGTCACACAGGCGGACCTTGCCATCCTGTGGGATGAAATTTCTGACATCCGGCAGGTGCTCACCGAAATATGTCAGGATGTAAAAACCATCAAGGAGAACAAGGAGAGCATAATTGCCAACCAGGAGAAGCTCCAGAAGCTAGTTGAGGGGCATCATGAATGTAGCAGTGGCAGCACCCCTTCATTTTTTTCCTGTCCTTTTTTTCAGTTCTTTATGTTGTAAGTGTATATCCCTCAAGTGTTATTGTCCCCCTACAAAAAAAAAAAAATTAAGCAGGATATAAAAAAAGTAAAAAAAATCTTCTATCGTTGTCTTTCTTGTCTAATTTCTTATCCTACTACTTTGTACTCCCTTTGTGACCTTCTCCAGGAAATAACTGTCTTGTTCTTATCTTTCTTTATATCCAAGATTTTTTTCCATTCTGTAGAAATCATCCTAGTTTTAAGGTAGAGTAGTCTGTGCTGTTTTTCATGTGTCGTATTTGTTTCCATCTCCCCCTATAAAGTACAAATTTAAAAAAATAATTATCTAAGTTGAGGTGAAAACACAACCAAAAAATCATACCTATCTTAGCAAAACTGTGCAGGCCTGAGGCCACTACATCTTGCTGCCTACTTATAGAAACATAGAAACATAAAATTTGACTGCAGATACGGACTGCTTGGCCCACCCAGTCTGCCTATTTCCCTACCTAATGGATAAGCTGCAGATCCTAGTTAACCAGCAGCCTACTTCTTCCTACCCCCACCCCCTAGAATTGCCTTATGACTTTCCCAAGCATGCTTGAATTCCACCACTGTTTTTGACTCCACAGCCTCCTCCGGAAGGCCATTTCATGCATCCACAACCCTCTCTGTGAAAAAATACTTCCTTAAATTACCTCTGAGCCGCCCCCCATCTTCAAATTGTGCCCCCTTGTTCTTGCACACCTCTTTTTTTGAAAGATGCTACCCTCTTGGACTTTGTTGATTCCCTTGAGGTACTTGAAAGTTGCTATCATGTCTCCCCTCTCCTCCTTTCCTCGAGGCTATACATATTAAGCTCCTAAGTCTCTCTTCATATGTCTTCCGGTGCAGACCCTGCACCATTTTAGTTGCCCTCCTCTGGACAGCTTCCATCCTGTCTATGTCTTCTGGAGATTGGGTCTCCAGAACTGCATGCAGTACTCCAGATGGGGTCTCACCAGCTGTCTGTACAGAGGGATAATAACTTCCTGTTTTCTACTGGAGATGCCTCTCCCTATGCATCCCGTATCCCCCAGCCCTCCTTGCTGCCCTCTCACATTGCTTGCCCACCTTTAGGTCATCTGATATGACTTCCCAGGTCTCTTTCCATTTTGTTGTTGTTAGGATCTCACCCCATTGTGTACTCTTCCCTGGGTTTTGTTTCCCAGGTGTATTACCTGCACTTCTTAGCATTGAATCTAAGCTGCCATACATTTGACCATTCCTCTAACCTTGTCAAGTCCTTCTCATCCTTTCCACCCACCTTGCGTCAGCTCTGTTGCAGATCTTTGTGTCATCTGCAAAGAGACATACTTTTCCTTCCAGTCCCTCTGCAATGTTGCTTATAATGACATTGAAGAGGACCGGTCCAAATACTGAACCCTGCGGTACCCCACTAGTAACCCTCCTTTCTTCAGAGTGGACTCCATTTACTATTACTCTCTGTGTCCTATTCTCCAGCCAATTCTTTACCCAGGCTGTCATCTTGGGACCCAGTCCCAGGCTGGCTAACTTGTATATTAATCTTTTGTGTGGGACTGTGTCAAATGCCTTGCTAAAGTCAAGGTAGGCCATGTCCACAGCCCCTCCCTGATCTACTACTTTGGTCACCCAGTCAAAGAAATCTATCAGATTCATTTGGCATGACCTTCCCGCTGTGAATCCATGCTGCCTTGGGTCCTGTGCCCTCTGGCCTCTAGATACTCAACAATTCTTTCCTTCGAAGTGATTCCATCATTTTCCCTATCACTGAGGTTAAACTAAAGGTCTGTAGTTTCCTGCTTCTGCCTTGCTCCCACTTTTATGAAGGGGAATCACATCTGCCCTCCTCCAGTCCTCGGGTACCACCCCATCCTCCCATGATTTGTTAAAAGGGTAGTCAGTGGTGTCACTAGTTCTACCCTTAGTTCTTTTAGAATTCTGGAATGAATCCCATCAGGCCCCATTGCTTTGTCCACCTTCAGTTTTAAGAGTTCTTTCAGAACCCTTTCTTCTGTAAATGGGCTGGTATCAACTTCTGTATCCAGAGTGTTTCTACTGTTTGTTTAGGTACCTCCCCTCTTCATTTGTAAATACTGAGCAAAAATATTTGTTTAGTATCTCTGCCTTTCACAGTCACCCTCTGCCCACCCTCCCTCCCTTTATTAAGCCTCACTATCTCCTCCCTTGGTCTTCCTTCGGCTCCCTGATGTACCTAAAAAGGTTTTATCCCCTTCTTAATTGAGTTGGCTATCTTTTCCTCAGTTTGGGCCTTTGCTGTTCTGACTGCCTTCCCAGCTTCCTTTGCTTTAACTGATACAGTTCTCTGTCCAGCTCCTTCTGTGATTCCTTGTACTTCCTGAATGCTTTCTTTTCTCTTGAACCTTCACTCACTTCCTTTGAGAACCATAGTGGTTTCTTACATCATTTTGTTTTGTTTATTTGCTTCACACAAAGGCTTGTTACCTCTGTGATGGCAGATTTTATTATTCCCCATTGTTCTTCCACCCCTCCTTCCTGCCCATTTGCTAGTGCATTCCTTAGGCACTCACCCATTCTGGCAAAGTCAGCCCTCCTAAAGTACAGTACTTTTGCCTTTGTATGGCTTGACTCTATTGCTGTGTTTATTGTGAACCATACTGTTCGATGGTTGCTAGTTCCCAGATGGCTACCCACTTCTACATCTGTGATCCTCTCTCCATCTCCATTTGAGAGAACCAGGTCTAAGATTGCTCCCTCTTGAGTGGGCTCCAATACTAGTTGTCTAAGGCATGCCCCTGTAGGGCATCTAGAATAACCCCACTCTTAGAAGTGGCTGCTGCAACTACACTCCAGTTAACATCTGGCATATTCAGATCACCCATCAGCAATATCTCCCCTTTTTCTGCCATTCTAAGTATACTTTCTATCATTTCCTTGTCCATTTCCTCCCCCTGAGAAGGGAGTCTGTATACAACCCCTGTGTGGATTGTGGTGCCATTGCCTTTCTCCAAATTTACCCACAGTGCTTCTTCTCCTCCCTGTTTACCCTTTTGTTCTGTTGCTTTGATTCCTTCCCTTATGTAAAGAGCTACTCCTCCTCCTCTTTTACCCTCCCTGTCCCTCCTGTAGATAGTGTATCCTGGTATGTTTACGTCCCAGTCATGGTTTTGTGTGTACCATGTTTCTGTGACTGCCACGATATCCAGATGCTCCTTCTCCATCAATGCCACTAATTCAGGAAGCTTGTTACCCAGTCTATGGGCATTGGTACTCATTGGTCTCCATTTTTTAATGGCTCTCCATTTTTTGATGGCACCACAATCTGCACAGGGGTTGTATACAGACCTCCTTCTCAGGGAGAGGAAATGGACAAGGAAATGATAGAAAGTATACTTAGAATGGCAGAAAATGGGGAGAAAAAGAGGTTGTAGCCATCTACTGTTACATAGTTGACTGTGTCTAACAGTAAATACTAAGAGGACAATTATTTACTGGATAGGAGGTGACCCCAAAAAATAGCAAATTAATTGCCTTTAGTCTTCTTGGTTTGAAAGATTTTGTAATATCCATACAAGTGCATTACATACTGCCCCAAATTCATCACACCCTGCTGTAATACTGCTTGGTCACTCTTTTGCAGTGCTGTGCAATTGCCTAGAGAAGTCACTAAGAATCATATGAGAAAATATTTAAGTCAAACACTGCTGTCCTGCTTCTACATCCCTCTCTTGTCTGCTGCACTGTATGTGCACTGCCCTGAGAAAGCACACAGAATAAGATGGTAAAACATTTATTTATGTCAAGCCTCTTGTTGTACCCCAATATGTCTCCTGCCAGAAAAGCACGTCACATAGTGGCAAAAATCAAAAACTGCTTTCCCGCTGCTATGTCCCTCTCTTGTCTGATGAACTGAATGCACACTGCCCTGAGAAATTACCCAGAATAAAATGAAAAATAGTAATGTCAAAGGAATATGCCTCTTGTTATACCCAGATATGTCTGATGGAAGAAAAACACATGTCACATAGCGGCAAAAGTCAAAAATTGCTGTCCTGCTGCTACATATCTCTCTCACTCTCTTTTCTCCTGTGCTGTATGCACACCGCCCTGAGAAATCACCCAGAATAAAATGAGACAACATTTATGTCAAGAGAATATGCACCTTGTTGTACTCCAATATGTCTCCTGCCAGAAAAGTATATGTGACATAGTGGCCAAAGTCAAAAAATGCTACTTCCCTCTCTTGCCTGCTGCACTGTAAGTGCACTGCCATGAGAAATCCCCCAGAATAAAATGAAATAATATGCATGCAAAGGGAACATGCCTCTTGTTGTACCCCAGTGTGTGTCCTACCAGAAAAATAACCAATGTGAAACAGTGGCGACAGTCAAAAAATGCATGCTCTCCTGCAGTTCGTAAGTGATGCTGCTGCTAGACAGCTGTGCAGTTGCTAAATGAGAAGAAGAAGGAAGGATGTGGATCATAAGAAAAATCCCCACTATCTGGTTGATAACATATTGTCTGAATATTTCTAACACTGAGAATTTACTGTAAAAGTCTTGTTGTTGCTGCTTCTGCTATTATTGTCATTTGTGTCCTTGGAAGGATTAGTTGGAGTGCTGCTGCTGTCTGTGTGCTGCTTCTGGTCATGGACCAAGGTGACAGATCGATGGTACCCATTGCATTCTGTACTTCTGAACAATGAGTGGTAAGTTATTTTATTTGTGTTGATTTAATGTGGTTTTGAAAGGGGTTGGTTAATCATTTGTTTTTTAAACATTGGTTGTGCCTCTTTTCTTGAAGGGATTTCCCATCATTTAGAGTCTGGATAGCTTTCTGAGAATTGATGCTTTCCTTTTCCAGTGGTGCCAGCTAATGTCATGATCTCTTTTATTTTGGGGGGAGGGGAAGGGGTGGCCTGGGTGAAAGTAAGTATTTTTTTTGGTGGTTCTGTTTCCTCTGTGGCATGTTTATCAAAACTGTCAAAACACTATATTTTTGAACATCTGTGTTTCTGCATCCTTTCAGGTATTTCTTAAGATTCACTCAATCTGAATATGATTGAAGTGTGTTGTCACTGATGTTCTAGATTCCAGCTGCTGAGTACCAGTACTGGGAGGTAAGTCTTTTACATTTTTAGGTGGTTTTCCTTTCTCAATATGTACAGTTCATTAGATGTTACACTTAATGATTTATGTTCTTGATTATATCATTTCAGGTAATTCCCTGAAGCTATCTGTTCTTTATCCTGTGCATACAGTATAAGATGAGGATGTCTCTTCTGTGTGATGATTCCAGAAACCAGCACATTAAGAAACACAGACAGCACCAGAGGCCCCTGAAGAAAAGAATAGGAATGAATATTCACATGGATTTTACTTAAAGAATCATTCATTGTGTTCTTGGATTTAAGAAAAAAAAGAACATAGTAAGTTGCCTCAACAACAGTCATTGTGTCAGCGGAGGATACTTACTAAAGTCATCACATCACAATCTATCTAACTATACCTGTGTGGCCTTTGATAAAAAAAAATCAATTATTTTGCCACACTCGAGCACTATGGGGGTCTATGCCCAGTCAAGCATTTGTCCATGCCACAACCACTACTTCTGTGCATGTCACCTTATAAAAGAACTGCACTGTTCACCCCCCCCCAAAAAAAAAAAATTGAAGTAATGATACTTAGGTCATTGGAAGTGTTCCTGATTTCTTTGCATTCTTTCTACGTTCCACACAGATATTTGCTTTGTCTGAATTTTAGTAGGCACTATTACCTGCATGGGATAACAAAACACTGTTTACAATGCTGACTACAAGAATAATAACAAGAAACAACTTTTTAAACAGCAAAGTGGAGTGCAGTAGTTGGAACAGGATTATCAAAATTGTCATAATCATGTAATGCACTCCGTGAAGCATTTTATTGTTTTAAATGTCAGAAAGACAGTAGTTATACTAACTCTATAACCTTCTGATGGAAAAATTATGCACAGTTCCACCCAAAAACTATATAACCATGACAGATTTTACTGACATAATTGTTCAATATGATATACATACTGTATATCAGTTTATGTTAAAGAAAAAGAAACAAACTTTTCAATGCCATACACCATGCAAACACCTCAAGACAGAATTGTTAAGTGATAAAAACAATCGCTCATCGGAGAGAAGAAATAGGATTATGCTTATGTGTGACTACAAACTACTGGCAGTGCGCATGTCACTCAGGTTCTGAATGATTTTAGACAGGTGATAACTTGCAGGGACAATAAAAGAAATGCAAAAACATACTTTAGTGTTAAATCAGAAGAAGCAATTAAAATGTTGACTGCAAGCCAAGTGATTCCTTACCTTCACAATCCTCAGTGACAGGACTTGCAGGGGGTGGTTGATGGTACTCACATAATTGAATTGGTGTTTCAATTACTCCTGGGACTGCCTTCATGCAGTGGAACTCCTGTGACTGTAGCATACCCACTATTGATTCACATTTCCAGTACACAAGTGTTTGTAGGTGTTCAACATTGGGGACGGGGGTCAATTCAAAATGTAGAACATAATGGGATGGGCACTGTCTATACTAACATTGAACAAGCATTTGTCAATGCTGAACGTTCGCTTGCAGGTATTTGCAGTGGTGTTTGGCACATATGGTGCTTTACTGTAATGCCCTGTGCGATTGCTGGTATTTGCACAATAAATTTTCAGCATGACCTTTTTGTTACCCCCACCTCATAAAAGCATTTGAGACCTCTGCTGATGAACAGTCCCACTGTTATTTTGTTAATCTGTCCTGAGTGTTGATTTCCCACAGCGATCACACCGTTGTGCTCCACATGTGCAAAAACACAGTTCGGGCAGGATGTGAAAAATGACAGCTGTAGCATCCATTGGGAGGTGTGAAGGGATGGCAGTGTTGAACATCTGGAGTGAAAATACAACAATTTCTCAAACTTGCAAGTATACATGGAAACTGCGCAATGAACGCTCATGACACAGTCATTTTGTGGACTTTTGTAACCAAATTTTCAGCATAGGCATTGTGGGACCTCTGCTCATGAACAGTGTCACTGTGATTTTCATAATCTGTCCTGAGCATTGATTTCTCACTGTGACCACACCATTGTGCACTGGATGTGCAAAAACACATTTCAGCCAGGATGTGAAAAATGTCAGTTGTACTGTTCATAAGGAGGTGTGAAAAATGCCAGTGTTGAAAATCTGGACTGAAAAATTTTCAAATTCTGGAAGGTATGAGGTGTATGGAAACCGCGCAAAGCACGCTCATAACACAATCATTTTTTGACATTTTTTCACCAAGTTTGCAACATAGGATTTTGGAAGCCCACCTCATTAACAGTGACAC
Source organism: Neoceratodus forsteri (assembly GCA_016271365.2). Classification (NCBI taxonomy): domain Eukaryota; kingdom Metazoa; phylum Chordata; order Ceratodontiformes; family Ceratodontidae; genus Neoceratodus; species Neoceratodus forsteri. The sequence continues at coordinate 107,485,898 of CM057456.1, read as the reverse complement.
TGTTGTTTAGTTAATCAATCCCAAAAGGTGATTTTGTGCAGTGACCATTAAATCACCTTTGGGGGCTGAATAACTCACATGACAGTAACTGAATTCATGAGGTGGTGTCCCAAGAACACCCTGTTGAAAATGTGGTGCCAAATTTGCAAAAATGACCGAGATAGCCACCTAAGTTGGAAAAAAAAAACATTTATGCCATTATACAGCTTACCGTCATTTCTTCAGTTTGCGTTCTGCTTTCAAGAGTGCAGACGTGTTCCCACTCCACTGAAGATTATTGCGCCAGGCTCCAGAGGTAAGTATGGAGTGAGGGGGAGGTGGGGTATGCAGAGCGTGGGTGTGGGTTTGGGGAAGGGGCACAAGACACAGTGAGGGACAGTTTTCTGTTTTCACAGGTTTTAAGAAAACAAAAGATGTTGCGGGACAGTTTTCCCATTTACAGGGACAATGGGCATGCTGGGGTGGGCTCCCAGCATGTCACCTCAGTGTTTGTTGGGGGAGGGCCTGGAGACAATGGGGACTGTGCACTCTGTCTGCACATACAATGTGTTTGGTGGGGGTAGTAACAAGAGAGCAGGGTAGACGGCAGCAGAGGGAGGAAGTGGGAGGGATTTTATTAGCAGCCAGAGGGAAAAGGGTGACGTCAATATGCTAAATACACACACGTTACCACCGCTAATTGCAGTGGTGCTTTTCTTTTAGCTGAAGACCACTGCAGCCAAACTGCTGTCATAGACAGCTCATGCATCCATTGGTGCAGTAGGGTTACTACGTTACACTGAGCACTGCATTGGACAGGAGGTCACACACCTTCAAAAGTCGTACTGTCCCGAACGCTCTTGCACATGCATGCAAGCGAATGCAAAAATAAGCATTTGTCAATGCCGAAGCGTTGCTTGCTTCTATGTGCTGTTTAGGTATTTGGAAGTCACTGGAGTGCAAATGTTGAAAATTCTAGCGAAAGCGCAAGGAACCGCGCAACGACGCTCATAAAACAGTCATTTTTAGGAATTTTTTCACTAAATTTTCAACATAGCCATTTTAAGACCTCTGCTCATGAACAGTGTCACTGGGGTTTTCTTAATGTGTCCCACACATTGAGTTCGCACACCGACTGCGCCATTGTGTGCTACATGGGCAGAAACACGTTTTGGGCAGGATGTGAAAACTGACAGCTATACTGCTCAAAAGGAGTTGTAGTAAAATGGCAATGTTGAAAATCTGGAATGAAAATATTGAAATTCACAAACTTACAAGCGTGCGTAGGAACTGCGCAACGCACACTGGTAAAACAGTCATTTTTAGGAATTTTTTCACCAAATTTTCAACATAGCCATTTTAAGACCTCTGATCATGATCAGTGTCACTGTGATTTTCTTAATGTGTCCAATACATTGAGTTCGCACACCGACTGCACCATTGCGTGCTACATGGGCGGAAACACGTTTTGGGCAGGATGTGAAAAATGACAGCTGTACTGCTCATGAGGAGGTGTGGTAAAATGCCAATGTTGAAAATCTGGAGTGAAAATATTGAAAATTCGCAAACCTACGAGCGTGCGTGGGAACTGTGCAACGCACACTCGTAAAACAGTCATTTTTAGGAATTTTTTCACCAAATATTCAACAATGCCATTTTAAAACCTCTGCTAATGAACAGTGTCACTGTGATTTTCTTACTGTGTCCCATACATTGATTTCGTACACTGACTGCGTCATTGTGCACTACATGGGCGGAAACACATTTTGGGCAGGATGTGAAAAATGACAGCTGTACTGCTCATAAGGAGGTGTGGTAAAATGGCAATGCTGAAAATCTGGAGTGAAAATATTAAAAATTCACAAACCTATGAGCGTGCGTGGGAACTGTGCAACCACTCGTAAACAGTCATTTTAGGAATTTTTTCACCAAATTTTCAACACAGCTATTTTAAGACCTCTGCTCATGATCAGTGTCACTGTGATTTTCTTACTGTGTCCCATACATTGATTTCGCACACTGACTGCACCATTGTACACTACATGGGCGGAAACACATTTTGGGCAGGATGTGAAAAATGACAGCTGTACTGCTCATAAGGAGGTGTGGTAAAATGGCAATGTTGAAAATCTGGAGTGAAAATATTAAAAATTCTCAAACTTACGCGCGTGCATAGGAACTGCACAACGCACACTCGTAAAACAGTCATTTTTAGGAATTTTTTCATCTAATTTTCAACATAGCCATTTTAAGATCTCTGCTCATGAACAGTGACACTGTGATTTTCTTAATGTGTCCCATACACTGAGTTCACACACCGACTGTGCCATTGTACACTACATGGGTGGAAACACATTTTAGGCAAGATGCGAAAAATGACAGCTGTACTGCTCAAAAGGAAGTGTGGTAAAATGGCAATGTTGAAAATCTGGAGTGAAAATATTAAAAATTCACAAACCTACGAGCGTACGTGGGAACTGTGCAATGCACACTCGTAAAACAGTCATTTTTAGGAATTTTTTCACCAAATATTCAATATTGCCATTTTAAAACCTCTGCTAATGAACAGTGTCACTGTGATTTTCTTACTGTGTCCCATACATTGAGTTCGCACACTGACTGCGCCATTGTGCGCTACATGGGCGGAAACATGTTTTGGGCAGGATGTGAAAAATGACAGCTATACTGCTCAAAAGGAGCTGTAGTAAAATGGCAATGTTGAAAATTTGGAGTGAAAATATTGAAAATTCACAAACTTACAAGCGCGCGTAGGAACTGCGCAACGCACACTTGTAAAACAGTCATTTTTAGGAATTTGTTCACCAAATTTTCAACACAGCTATTTTAAGACCTCTGCTCATGAACAGTGTCACTGTGATTTTCTTAATGTGTCTCATACATTGATTTCGCACACCGACTGTGCCATTGTGCTCTACATGGGAGGAAACACATTTTGGGTGAGATGTGAAAAATGACAGCTGTACTACTCATAAGAAGGTGTGGTAAAATGGCAATGTTGAAAATCTGGAGTAGAAATATTGAAAATTCGGAAATCTATGAGCGTGCGTGGAAACTATGCAACGCACACTCGTAAAACAGTCATTTTTAGGAATTTTTTCACCAAATATTCAACATAGCCATTTTAAAACCTCTGCTAATGAACAGTGTTACGGTGATTTTCTTAATGTGTCCCATACATTGATTTTGCACACCGACTGCACCATTGTGTGCTACATGGGCGGAAACACGTTTTGGGCAGGATGTGGAAAATGACAGCTGTACTGCTCATAAGGAGGTGTGGTAAAATGGCAATGTTGAAAATCTGGAGTGAAAATACTGAAAATTCACAAACTTATGAGCGTACATAGGAACTGCACAACGCTCCCTAAAAAAACAGTAATTTTTAGGAACTTTTTCACCAAATTTTCAACATAGCCATTTTAAGATCTCTGCTCATGAACAGTGACACTGTGATTTTCTTAATGTGTCCCATACACTGAGTTCACACACCGACTGTGCCATTGTGCGCTACATGGGTGGTAACACATTTTGGGCAAGATGTGGAAAATGACAGCTATACTGCTCATAAGCAGGTGTGGTAAAATGGCAATGTTGGAAATCTGGAGTGAAAATACTGAAAATTTGTGAACTTACGAGCCTGCGTAGGAACTGTGCAACACACGCTCATAAAACAGTCATTTTTAGGAATTTTTGTACCAAATTTTCAACATGGGGTTTTTGGGACCCCTTCTCATGAATGATGTCACTGTCATGGTGTTATTCAGGCCTGAAGGGTGATTTCATGCAGTGACTGTGCAGTGACTGCAAAATCACCCTTCTGGCCCAAATAATGCCATGACAGTGACATCATTCATGAGAAAGGGTCCCAAAAACCCCATGTTGAAAATTTGGTGCAAAAATTCCAAACAATGCCTGAGATATGCAATAAAGTTGAAACCCCCTTAACTAGCCCATTATACAGCTTACTGGCATTTCCTCAGTTCGTGGTCGGCTTTGAAGAGTGCAGACGTGTTCCCAGTGCACCGAAGATCATCGCGCCGAGCTCCGGAGGTAAGTATGGGGTGAGGGGGGGTGTGGGGAGGCAGAGTGCACAGTGGGTCGGTGCGGGTTGTGGGAGGGGGGCTGGGAGTAGCGCCATGGGACTGTTTTTATTTTTCAGGTTAAACAAAAAAAAAAAATGCGGGACATTTGCCACGCTGGGTGGGCTCCCAGCATGGCACCAAAAGCTTTGGGGGCATTTGGGGATGTGGTACTGACGGGGATTGAGCACCCCCGTCGGCAGCCGACGCAGGACATTTGCCACTCTGGGGTGTGCTCCCAGCGTGGCACCAAAGCTTTGGGGGGGCCTTTGGGGGGACATGGAGCCTGTGGGGGATTGGGCACCCCCATCGGCAGAGCACACAGGATGTTTACCACGCTGGAGTGGGCTCCCAGCATGGCACCAAAGCTTTGGGGGGGTGTGAGGCCTACCAGCGCTGTTTATGACAGCAGTGTTTTTCTTTGAAGCAAAGACCACCACTGTCATGCACAGCTCCTGCACCCATTGGTACAGGACCGCCATGCCTGGTCAACAGAGCAGTGCATTGAACAGGAGAGGCACACCTCCAAAGTGTGCTACTCTCCCAAAACTTTCCTTGTGCATGCACGCAAGCAAACGTAAAAAGGCAGTACAAGTGATACAGGATCTGAATACCTAATCTGCTTTCCCTCAGGACCATGGCTTCATCACCAGTGCAATGACTGGATAACGCTGTGTAATACAAAACAAAATCATACACAACAGGTTGGAGAGGAGGTGGTGGTGGAGCAGCAGGAGACAGGAACATGCCTTTCTTGGATTTTCTTCTCACAACAGGAAGTGCTTACTGGGCTGTTTAAAGGACATTTTTATGCAGTTTGCGGCAGTGCCAGTGAGGGATGACACTACTGGTGGGCTGAAGCAGGCATTTCCAGTACTGCAATACTTTACATTTATGTGCTGTTTGTTGACAGGTTGAGGACGCATGTAAATAGTCAAAATGAAGCAGCAGCAGCAATATAGTTCTCAGAATGGAACAGTAACAATCATGACAATAACTTAAATTCTGTAGACATCATATGGAAATACAAAGGGAGTGGAAAGGAGGGACAGCCAACTCTAAATATTGTTTTCTTTAAGCAGTCCTTCTTCAAAAGCAGCCCTCACAGTCCTCAGGACTAGAATTGTCACCTGATGGGAACTCACATTCCAGTATTGAGTCATCAGCATTGCTGTCACTAGTGTATGACTTCATCTTTATGCCAAAGACATCAGCTGTCTCTTCATCTTCCTTGGAAGACCCCCTGTCAGGATGTGGTAGGAACATGGATGTCATGGTCTTTCATGGAATGTGTCCCATATTCATTTTTATAAATCTTAGAATTTTCACATTCTTTGGTGACAGGTTTGTGCACCAGTTACATACAAAAGCACCTACAGCACTGAACACATGCTCAACACTGACAATAGAGGGAGAACAACTATGGTATATTATTACTACAGATGTCACTGTGCAGGCCATTCAGTTACCTTGCTCACCCAGTACAACAATGGCTCATCACCAATTGCATGGTGTTCTTGTTCAGCCATGAAACAGTCAACCATGCGTCATGAGTCCAGCCACCTCATCGTGCTCCTCTTGGTCTTCCATGGGTGCAACTCCAACCTTGCTTAAAACATCCCAAATTAGATTTATCTTTTTTGTTTTTTGTCTGCCTATTAACATAGTTCTGTCATGTGAAGATGATAGTACTGTGGTGACGGTGGTAGTGGTGGTGGTGGTGGTAGCAACAACACTCGGTGCCCTATGTGTCTTGAGCATCTGTTTCCCCTCTGATCCTTCTGACAAGAAGATTGGTAAGGTTTTCTGCCCTTTGAGGGCCAGCATCTAGTATAGATTCAATGCCTTGCTTATAATGTGGTCAAGAATGGTGGCAATGCCAAAGTCATCAGACTGCAGAATTCTAACAATATGAGGGTTGGAGTCCAACATGTGGAGGATGTGTTGCATCAAGGCCTAACTGGCACTGTCACCACCTGCCTCAGTCAATTACTGCATATTAACCAGTATCTGCCTCAGCACGCATGGCGAGGGGATGGACTGACTGATACAGGCAGTGACTCCACTCACTGCCTGTGTTGCATGTTCAAAGGGACACAGAATCATTATCAGTTCAGCCATTAAACACCACTGTTTTGGGTGAAAACAATGCACACTCCAGCACTGTTTTGACTAGAGTGTAGCAGCAGATAATTGGAAACAGCTTTTTACTCCTCATATATGCGCTCCACCATGTACAGTGTAGAGTACTATCTGGTCACCACATCCAGCTTCATGCAGTGATGAGGCAGATTTTTTTTTATCTGATGCTGGCATAGCTGGTCACGGGCCTTTCCAGAAAAGGCAAACTGGGTTCAGATGTGGCAGGCCACCAACAATATATCCTTCACATCAGGATGGCTAACAAACTGCTGGACCAGGAGGTTGAGGCAGTATACTAGGCATGGCACCCTGAAAAAAACACCATCACGTATGCATTTTACAACATTGGAGCCATTGTCACTCACAGTGGAGCTAGCTTTCATTGAGTGTGGGTGCAACCACTCATCAATCTCACCCAGTAGTATTTTGAGCATCTTCTCCCCTGTGTAGGATGCAGACATGCTTTTCATTGAGAGTGCTGCATGCTGCCTAATACTGATTATGTTGCTACCACCACAGTCTGCCTTGCTGCACTGTCTTGCAATACACCCAGATTCCAAAACCACTCCAGGTACCTGTGCCCAATGTGCTGTAATGCACATATAGGAGTTGCCAGCTGTTCTCCCACTGGTCCACATATACATGCTAAGATGGATGGTTCAGGAACAGCACATTTGGAGAAGTATGTCCTTGATGATTCCTTCCACTTTGGACATGCACCTGCAGCAAACCTTCTAAATCCTTCATTCTCAACAAAGGAGAATGGGAGCAGGTTGAGTGAGAGCATTTCTGCAGCAGCAGAACTAAGCTCCTGTTAAGTAGAATGATTCACAGGGTGTTTGCTCTGCCGTTTAAACATGCTCTTCAGAGTTGGCTGTTATTTTCAGGGTGTTGGGCTGGCAAAAGAGAGGCCACATCATGATGGCCCAGTAAGGGTTCTCTTTGACTCAGGAAAAATATATGGTTCTGATAAAGGGACACAAGTCACTTTAGCTGTTTTATGGGTTAGCAATGGTATTACTGTGGACTGACTCTAAAGGAGATTGCTGAAGCTGCCATTGCTGCTATGCCCACTAGTTGTAGCAACCACTTCCGCATCCTCCTCCTTCACTACGTACTCTTCCTCAGTGGCACCGCCTAAAGATGATAAGGATGAGGGACCAGGACCACCTACAACTTCTCCCTTCTGGTGTTTAAGCCACCGGAGAGGGTGTCAGTTCTTTAAGTATGTGTGCTAACCACCAGTGCCTAAGTGGCTGCCCTTCTTCCCCATACTAACCACACATGGCAAAGCTGACATGTTGCCACACTTTCATCTACTAGGTCCAGCACATATAAATCCCATGCTATGGATTTTTTAGGCCTTTTTTTATTGTGATGCTCGGATTGAGACAGCAGAGTTGAAGTATTGGGGGGGTACTACTGTTTTTGTAGTTTGACTCTGTCTCATGACATCAAAAATAGTACAAGGGGGAGGACTGTCAGTGTGAGATTCAGTGGTTAAATCAGTGTTGCACTTAAGAACTCCAGCACTGTTACCACCTTTCTGCATCTTCTTCTCTGATTCCCATATGGGATCCAACACCTCATCATCATCATCATCATCATCGGCATGCCATCCAATGATGTCTTCCTCATGCTCCTCCTCATGCAGAGCCTATGAGTCATGAATCTTAATCTCTACAGTTTCTGTGTCTGTCTCTTTAGCAACAGTTGCCATAGTTGTGTGACCCACATTTTTGGGCTTTCCAACATTCCTCTCAACCACTGCCTCAACTGTGTTGTGAAGAACACATTCACCACCAGCAGCAGCAATGGAGACGGGAACATGCTCCAACTTATGTTTATGAGACACTGCTTCTGGTGTAATTTTCAGGCTACTTGCACTATTGCCACCTCCCACATCACCCACTACCATGGCTACCCTAGAGGCTGCCGATAAAAATGTAGATGCAGAAAAGCTACTGGTAAATACTGCTGCACTACTGCTAGCAGCACGCATCCCAGAGCACTTAGAACTTGTTGTTGTTGGCAACACCACATCAACTGCCTAACCTTAATCCTGACTGCATCCACAAAGTCCCATGATCACACTGTATATAAACTCTGACTCAGGGTTCACTTAGGACCTTCTGTAACTGTAACCTATTTTGTATCATAACCTAGACCAAAGAACTACATAACATACTTGATGCACTATTTACACACTGAACTATGTGACCTATGTATAAATACTAGCAAATGTTGTTTTTTTTTCTCTTTTGTTTGTTTGTACTGACGTGGAGCCTTTGCAAAGGAGTCAATGACTCAAAGGATTGTAATTCCGATTCTCTTCAATAAATAAATAAATAAATAAAAGGCAGTCCTTCATTCACCATTTCAGTTGCATCACTTTTCACAAACGATGCTAAAGTCTTGCCAGTGTGACTCACTCTTCTCCCTTTCTTGATTCTTTTCACTGGCATTCTTCTTTTATCAATGTTTGGAAACACAGAAAACTGATATTTTTGGATGCTGTTTCTCGCATCACATGGGGATACAACAGCAGGGCAGGTAGGCTAGCTGAGTGAATAGCTGGATTTGTAAAGCTTGTACTTTACTAACAGAGCAGTACCACAGTATAGGCTGGGATACCACTGGTGTTCACAAACAGAGGAAAATTCAGTCAAACAAAGGAAAGCTCAGTCTGGAAAACTGATATTTTTGGATGCTATTTCTATCAGCACATGGGCGTACAACAACAGGTCCAGTAGGCTACCCAGGTGAATAGCTGGATTTCTAACTACTGCACCACAGGCTGGGAAGGATACCACTGCTGTTCACAATGCGGTTGGGGGCAGACAACAACAGGGCATGTAGGATAGATGTTTTTAATTTTTATTTTCAAAGCACAAGGGATTAGACAGATAAAGGTGAGGGGGGATTGCAAAACACAAGGGGTGGGTATGGGGTCTGAGGCACAGGGGTATTCAAATCAAAACACACACCCACTCATAAATACTCACACAGACAGTCACAATCACCACACTCAGAATACAAAACAAAAAATTAATTTAGTACAGAAATGTAGTATACAAAAAAAAACAAGTTCAAAACAGGTTTGAAAATGTTTAAACAAGAAATACTGTAGTTCAAGATCGGAAAAATGCCATTATAACACCAATATATATAAAAAAGGTTCTAAAAATGATTGTAGTAACTTTAGACTTAACAGCCTGTCTTCAATCGTCAGTAAGTTAATGGAAGGCATTTTAAAAGACCAGATAGGTGAACACTTAACAAGTAAGGGTATTGTGGCCATAAGCCAACATGACATAGAAACATAGAATTTGATGGCAGATAAGGACCGCTTGGCCCACATAGTCTGTCCAGTTCCCTACCTAATGGATAAGCTGCAGATCCAAGTTAACCAACAGCCTACTTCTTCCTACCCCCCACTAGAACTGCCATATGTCTGTCCCATGCATTCTTGAATTCCCCCACTGGTTTGGACTCTACAACCTCCTCAGGAAGGCCATTCCATGCATCTACAACCCTCTCTGTGAAGAAATACTTCCTCACATTACCTCTGAGCTGTCCCCCCTCTATCTTCAAATTGAGCCCCCTAGTTCTTGCACATCTTTTTTTCTGAAAGATGCTACCCTCTTGGACTTTGTTGATTCCCTTGATGTATTTGAAAGTTTCTATCATGTCCCCCTTCTCGCTCCTTTCCTTGAGGCTGTACATCTTAAGCTCATTTAGTCTTTCTTCATATGTCTTCTGGTGCACACCCTGCACCATTTTGGTTGCCCTCCTCTGGACAGCCTCCCCCCTGTCTATGCCTTTGCGGAGATGGGGTCTCCAGAATGGTACACAGTACTCCAGATGTGGTCTTACCAACTGTCTGTACTGAGGGCCAATAACTTCCTGTTTTCTACTGGTGATGCCTCTCCCTGTGCATCCCAGTTCCCCCAGCCCTCCTTACTGCCTTATCACATTGCTAGCCCACCTTTAGGTCATCTGATATGACTACCACTAGGTCCCTTTCCATTTTGTTGTTGTCAGTGTCTCATCCCCCATTGTGTACTCTTCCCCTGGGTGTTTGTTTCCCAGGTGCATTACTTTGCACTTCTTTGCGTTGAATCTAAGCTGCCATACATTTGACCATTCCTCCAACCTTGTCAAGTCCCCTCTCATCCTTTCCACACCTCCTTGTATATCATCCCTGTTGCAGATCTTTGTATCATCTGCAAAGAGACATACTTTCCTTTCTAGTCCCTCTGCAATGTCACTTATAAAGACATTAAAAAGGACCAGCCCCAGTACTGAACCCTGCGGTAGCCCACTAGTAACCTCCCTTTCTTCACTATGGACTCCATTTACTATTACCCTCTGTGTTCTGTTATTCAGCCAGTGTTTTACCCAGGCTACCATACTGGGACCCACTCCTAGACTGGCTAATTTGTTTATTAATCATTTGTGTGGGACTGTGTCAAATGCCTTGCTAAAGTCTAGGTAGGCCATGTCCATAGCCCCTCCCTGGTCTAATACTTTGGTTACCCAGTCAAAGAAATCAATTAGGTTTGTCTGGCATGACCTTCCTGTTGTGAATCCATGCTGCCTTGGGTCCTGTGCCCCACTGGCCTCTAGGTACTCAACAGTTCTTTCCTTCAGAAGTGATTCTATCATTTTCCCTACCACCGAGGTCAAACTGACAGGTCTATAGTTTCCTATTTCTGTCTTGCTCCCACTTTTGTGAAGGGGAATCACATCCACCCTCCTCCTGTCCTCAGGTATGACACCATCCTCCCACGATTTGTTAAAAAGGGTAGTCAGTGGTGTTACTAGTTCTTCCCTTAGTTCTTTTAGAATTCTGGGGTCAATGCCATCAGACCCCATTGCTTTATCCACCTTCAGTTTTAAGAGTTCTTTCAGAACCCTTTCTTCTGTAAAATGACTAATATCAACCCTCCTATCCAGAGTGCTTCTATTGACTGGATTATGTATCTCCCCCTTCTCTTCCATTGTGAATACTGAGCAGAAGTATTCTTTCAGTATCCCTACTTTTTCACTGTCGCTCTCTCTCCAACCACCTTCCTCTTTATTCAGCCTCAGTATCCCTGCCTTAGTCTTTCTTTGCTCCCTAATGTACCTATAAAAGGTTTTACCCCCCCTTAACTGAGCTGGCTATCTTTTCCTTGGTTTAGACCTGGGCTATTCTGACTGCCTTCCCCACTTCCCTCTGCTTTAACTGGTACAGTTCTATGTCCTGCTCCTTCTGTGTTTCCTTATACTTCCTGAATGCTATCTTTTTCTCCCATACCTTTCTCGCCACTTCTTTTGAGAACCATAGTGTTTTTTTTCTTTTCTTTTCTTTTGATTTGTTTATTTGCTTCACTCAAAGGCTTGTTGCCTTTGTGATGGCGGTTTTAATATTTCCCCATTGTTGCTCCACCCAACCTTCTTGCCTATTTGCTAGTGCTTTTCTGAGGCACTCTTCTATTTTGACAAAATCAGCCCTCCTGAAGTCCAGTACCTTCACTTTTGTATGGCTTGACTCTACAGCTAAGTTTATTATGAACCACACAGTTTGGTGGTTGCTTGTTCCCAGGTGGCTACCCACTTCAAGATCAGAGATCCTCTTTCCATCCCCATTTGAAAGTGCCAGGTCTAAGACTGCTCCCTTCCGAGTGGGTTCCAAAACAAACTGTCTGAGGCATGCCCCCTGTATGGCATTGAGAATGGCCCTTTTCTTGGATGTGACTGCAGCAAAGGTGCTCCAGTTAACATCTGGCATATTCAGGTCCCCATCAGCAATATCTACCCTTTCTCTGCCATCCCAAGGATGCCTTCTATCATTTCCATGTCCATTTCCTCCCCCTGAGATGGGGGTCTGTATACTACCCCTGTGCAGATTGTGGTGCCTTTTCCAGTCTCTAGGGTGAACCACAGTGCCTCCTCCCCTTCCCTCCCTGTTTACCCTTTAGTTCTGTTGCTTTGATCCCTTCCCTTACATAGAGAGCTACTCCTCCTCCTCTTCTTCTTCCCTCCCTGTTCCTCCTGTAACTAGTGTACCCTGGTATGTTGACATCCCAGTCATGGTTCTCTGTGCACCATGTTTCTGTGACTGCCATGATATCCAGGCATCCCTCTTCCATTGAGGCCACCATTTCAGGGAGCTTTATACCTAGACTATGGGCATTGTTATTCATTACCCTCCATTTTTTATGGCTTTATTTCTTTTTGCCCCATCCCTGTCCTTACTGCCTTTGTCTTTATCTCTGTTTACTCCTGCCCTTCTCCCTATCGACTGCTCCATTGTTTCTAAACCGGTTGGTCTTGCCAGACCAATTTGTTAAACTTCTTTAATTCACTAAGCAGTGTTTTGGATGTAGGATTACCTGTGGACATCTTATATTTAGATTTCTCTAAAACATTTGATACCTTGATTCATAAACAGCTTATTGAAAGACTGATAGATATAGGACTTGATATCAGTACTGTTAAATGAGTTAAATCCTGGCTAGAGGGATGAAAACATAGAGTGGCCCTGGTGGGTCACCTGTCTCTGTGGGCAGAAATCACTAGTGAGGTCCCTCAGGGGTCAGTATTAGCCCAGTCTTTTTCAGTATTTACATGGTACCCCTACAGACATCATCTAGTTTTTGGAATACAAAATTCACTGATGATGTCAAAATTGGCAGCATAGTGACCAACAATCAGTCTATTCACCAGTTCCAAAAGGAAAAAAAACAAGTAGGGGATTGGGTAACACATAATCAATTAACTCAATCTAGAAAAGTAAAAGACAATGCCTACGAGTCATAAGAATAAAAAGGCCAAGTACTATCTTTATGGTAACCCTATTCCAGTATCTAGTATGTAAAAATATTTTGGAGTACTAATCACAGCCTATCTTTCTTCATCAGAACAACATAGGGCTGCAGTGAGCAAGGCAAATAGAATAATGGGATGTAGCTACAGAAAAGTAAAAAGCAGAGATAGTGGTGTTGTAGTCCCCTTGTATTTGTCCCTTGTACAACCACATTTGGAGTAAAGTGTGCAGCTGTAGGCACCACATAAGATCAAGGACATAAAGCAGATAGAATGGCTGCAGAGAAAGGTGACCAAAAAAATAAAGCATCTGAGAGATGTCGACTATGGAGAAATGATGAGGTACCTTGGTCTGTACAGCATGGAATACAGGATACTAAGGGGAGTCTTGTGTTTAGTTTGTAGAGCTCTATCAAATAAAGACCTGTGGGAGACTATAGGCTTAGCTCATAACACAGAAAGATGTAGTAGATGCCACCAATATCAGCTTAAAGGAGAATTTTATAATACAAATAGAAGAGTCAGTGGCTAAGTCAGAGAGTAATTGCTTCTTGTAATAGACTACCCAGTAATGTGATGACTAGCACTACACTAGACAGCTTTAAGAAGTCCTTGGATGACTTCATGGACAACAAAAAATATGCCTTCTTAAGGTAGAAAATGGTTGAGTCCACATGGCCTCCAGCTTCTGACTCACACTTTTCTGTGATTCTGTGAAATATTCAGGTTTATCCTCCACAATCTCTTCACAATTACCTTACACCTATCTGCACCTGCTCCTGACCCCCTACTTGCCTACCTCTCTCTCTCTCTCACTTTTTTCTCTCTCCCTCTCACTCTCTTCTTTCTCATCCCCCCCCCCACCCCACCTGCACTTATACTGCCCCTTTTAGACTAGCTCTTAAAAAGGTGACTGGATCCTATGTTTTCACCCTTGCAGCATCTGAATCACCTGTGAACTGTATGTAATGTATGCATTGTCAACCTTGCATCCTATGTTTTTGACCCTGTACTGATTCTTTATGTATGCTGCTCCTATGAACCACCAGTACAGTAACTGTTGCATCAGCCTTTTATTTACCCAATTGTCTGGAACCTGTTTTGAAATTGTATGTATGTATTCACCATCTGTTATGTATGTATCAAAGAACTCTCATTCTGTACATCCCTCTCCCCATTTCCCCAGGACTTACCATGAGACAAGCATTAAGTTGCTCAGTATATCTTTCCTGGTGAAACAATTCAATCAATCAATAAATAAATAAAAAAAAATCACTAGCTGCTGTGTCCTCTCTCCTCACTCTCTTAACACTGCACAGAGGAATGTTCCCCTCAGCTTTCTATTGGCTGTTCAGCCAGATGTGACCTCTGTTTAATAATATTTGACCTCCAACCCCACAGGACATTGTAAACGTTGCCTGTTGTGGAAAATTTCACCTGCAAAGTATGCAAAGTCTGCATCTCTAACCAACACTTTACATACCTGCTTTGCGAATGGCAAAGTTAAACTGCACGGTTGTGAAGTGAGCATAATTTGCAAACTGCAGACTTCGCCTCGCATAGTATTTTGCAAAATGAAGCAAATTCATGAAATATTACGCAAAGCAAATTTTTGCAACTTCGCACATCTCTATACATAACCATAACAAGCTGCAACAATGAATGGGGTAGAAGTGTGATGTGTAGTTAATGCTAACTGGTTGCACCACTAATGAAATCAGTTCAAGTGAAAACTACAAAACATTGCTTTGTGTGTTTATACAGAGAATAAACAGGAAGGAGGCAGCTAAAACTGTATTGTACCTAAATAGATTAAACACAGTGGATGAAAATAGGCCATGTAGGAGCAATTAAGCTAAGATACACAATATTTAATATTATTATATTTAATTTTATTGGAGCTAACCATCTGAGTTTATTATTTTATATTGTTGTTACTTATCAAGCCTTAGTAGAAATATTCTGATTAAGGAAATCCTGCACAACCGTGCCAATAGATCTCTTCTTTGAAACTACGTACAGGCTGGCTATTAAAACAGTTTAGCATGCAGAAGCATGCCAGAGTGAGAAAAGAAGGATTAAATATAAGAAGGGGATATTCTCACAAAACATGAAAAAATACCAAATATTGGCTCAAATGACAACCCACACATGACCTGGGAATGTACTTTAAAGGTCAGATGACCTCCATGACTTAAAGAGGCCACAATGACAATGGAATATGGGATTGTTAGGGAACAAATAGACCAGATATTGTAAAGAAGTCTTGAACGTTTGATCAAAGGACTAATGAGTAATGTATAAAGGAGGCATGGAAAAGAGGTAGTAAACTTTTAATGAAAGGACCTAATGAATAATGTATAAAGGGGGGCTTGGCTCAAAACATAAAAAAAAATTATCCCACATGCTTTGACGGTTGGCTTTGTGCTGTTCCTGATCTTTATATATTGTTTTTGTGTAGTGGAATGTATCTACCTTTCTTTTCTATCCTTGTTCACCAATGAAAAATTTCCAGTTTCCTTCCTCCACATTTTTTAGTTTAGTACTTTGTTTCTCGGGAATGTTGCACAACAGCCATAGATTTTTCCTGTCTGTGGCTGCCAAATAAACATCCACCAGCTCTTAAACAAAACCAGGAGGAGGTGCTCAATCCCACTGATGGTATCTCCCACCTGACCCAATCAGTACATAAAACCAGTGGAGGGAGCTCAGCCCCACCACCAATATGCCTCTTTCTGCCTGACACAGATTTTAATCAAACCCAACAGCTGGTGCTTGATTGTGCCTCTGGTATCGTCCCTTCACACCTGACTACCTTTTCAATAAAACTGGCTGTGGGTTCTCATTCTTGCCTCCTGTTCCCCCAACCCCATCTTTTAAATCATGTACCTTGGTGCACAACCCCAAGTGCCAGCTAGCATCTCTCTCATTCAATGTATGCAACACCAGGATGACCATGCCTGCTGCTGCCAAACAGTCCCCCACACTGGAGTGCCAAATCCCCAGTTACAAAACCTGTAAAAAAAGTTCTTTATTGGTCTTTCTTTAAAATCTAAAAAAACTAAATCCATTGTTGTCTTCTAGCTGTCCCTGTGACACCACCCCACACCTTATCCCTCCTCTCAGCACTCACTTCCCCTCCCTTGACATACCCCTCCCTTACCTAACAAGGATCCCAGAAAGTAGTCCTCTCATGCCCATCAAATCTCCTCTCCCTTTGGTGCCCAACCACAAACTGGTGGAAAAGAAAGTATGTCCAGTAATGGCTTTTTAATGCATTCTGAACTTTACTCATAACTTTGTTATTTTTAACATTTGTGCCCCAAATGTTTAATGAAGCGTTTTTGTTTAGCCTGCCTCGTAAATAAGACAGGTGTAACTTTTAAAATAGCCTCCAAAACATCTTAATGGAGGTGCTCGGTGAAATCACATTTCAGATGGGATTTAAACATTTCTACCTGTTTTGATCATACTGTAGAATCATAAAGAGACCGTGTAAAAATGTGAGGTCAGAATATCAAAACACAATGAAATAATGAGAAACACTGACATTTTTCAACATTTACTTATAACTGTCATTTTTTGAAGATTTTGGTGTCAAATTCACCACATAGCCCCTTTGTTATCCCAACCCCAACTGAGGAGTGGTGGAAGGAAGGGAGAGGGAGGTGAAGTATCTCCTAGTGCTTCAGCTTGGAGGGAGTGAATCCAGAAGATCTCTAGGACGGCAGGAGATGGGGGGGAGCTGGATGTCATTGTTCACCTAGGGACAAATGACCTGGCCATGCATAGGGTAGAACTAGTACAGGGTAATTTCAGGGAGCTGGGGAGGGGCATGGAGCAGATAATATGCACAGTGACATTTGCCAAGATGTTACTTGGGTATAGCCAAGGTGAGAAAATGGCACTCTTCATCACAGCTTCTAACAATTGGTTGAAGGCATGATGCATAGTAGAGGACTTCAGCTACATCGGCAACTGGGGACTAGCCTGAGAGGCTATGGCCCTTTACAGGGGAGATGGGCTGTATCATTCCAAAGTGGGGACCCCAGTCCTGAGTGGGAGATTTAAACGCTACTTGTATGAGCATTTAAACTAGAAGTCTTTATTACAAAAGGAGGCAAATATTGCATCCCCACAGAGGATGAAGCAACAAGGAGGGAGATCCAGGAGGGTCTGAGGGAAGAAAGATTCCCAGGGCAGGAATGCAGGAAGATAGGGGTGGGGACAAGGTGGATGACAAGATGGGGTATAAATCAGGGTAGCATGAAGAGAGGGGTTAAGGAGACAGGTAATGGAGAGTGTAACAAGGAAAGGGGGTCACAGGTAACTTCAGGAAACAGCACAGGTGGGGGGGGAAGCAAGGAGGCAGACAGGCGGCAGTAACATATGGAGATCCATGTGCACAAATGCAATGAGTCTGGGAAATAAAATTCAGAATGGAGACCATCATGAAGAAGTCTGACCTAGATCTGGTGGCCATAATGGAGTCATGTTGCACTGACAGCCATGACTGGGATATGCCAATACCATGCTACTCTCTGTTCAGGAGAGACAGAAAATGGAGGAGGGGAGGAGGGGTTGTACTATATGTGAGGGAAATAATCAAGGCTACAGAATTGCAGGGGCACCTGGAGGAAAAGGAAGGACTTTAGTTGCTGTGGATTATTCCCGGGACAGATACTGGTGCCTCTATTCACACAAATATGGTATACAGGCCTCCAGCACAGGGTGAAAAGTTGGATAAGGCACTTGGAGAGAACATCATCATGATGGCATATAAGTGGAAGGTTCTGCTAGTTGATGACTTCAATCTGCCAGATGTGGATTGAAGCTTTCCAGCTGCAGCTTCTGCAAGAAGCAGGACCATCTTTGACTCCCTACAAGGGGCCTTTCTCAGGTAGTTAGTCAATGAATCCACTTTGTATTCTGTGTGAACTGTAAGAATGACAGAGTACAATACTCACTGCAAGCCCATTGCTTGACAGGGTCCACCAATGGGCTTTCAGTAGTACAGTAACTGTCATTTCCAGAAAGCTCTGTTGGTGGTCAGCCATGGTGGACTGCAAGTGGGTTGTGCTGCCTGCTGATCATCAGATAGTTGCAGGGACGGGGGAGAGTGGTGGGGAGATGGTGCCTGAGTGGGCAGGGGGTGGGTGGTCAGCTGGTCTAATGGAGATCATCTGGAGCGCCATCTGCAGTTCATGTGGGTCGGGGTGGGGGGTTAGTTGTGCACCTTTCTACCACCACAGTGTGTGGCATGGGAAAGGGGGATTCAGGCAGGGAGGGAGGCTTCTCTGGATACATTACTACTGCCTCAGTGTGCAGCATGGGAATGGGGATTCAGGTAGGAAGGGGGGTTTCTCTGAACACATTACTACCACCACAGTGTGTGGCATGGATACCATGACTCAGGCAGGGAGGGGGGTTTCTCTGGATACATTACTACTGCCACAGTGTGTGGTATGGACACCATGACTCCGGCTGAGAGGGAGCTTTGTCTGGACACATTACTACCGCTTCAGTGTGCAGCATGGGTACCATGACTCAGGCATGGAGGGGGGTGTTTCTCTGGACACATTACTACTGCTGCAGTATGCGGCATGGATACCATGACTTGGGCAGAGAGGTGGGTGGCAATACCCTAACAGGGGTTCTGGGTTTGTGGCTGTCCAGCAACACATGCAGGGTGCCAGGTGAATTCTGCCGGGTGCATCCCTGCACAGCGCATGCAAATGGGGTCATAATGACACGCAAATGGCCCCATTGTACCTTGCATGCCTAATGGCCCTATTTGCATGTCTATAGCTATGAATGGCAATTTTTGATGCAGCGCATCGAGAGATGTTTTGCCCCATTGGATTCCCAGCCTGACCAGCGGGTTGCCCTGGCACATCATGGGCTGGGTGCAACTGTAGTATTCACAGAGGGGATGTGCTGGGAGCATCCCCCAGTGCATCTTCTCTGAATATCACAGTTGGTGCTCGGTGCATCTCATTTTCTCCGGGGCACCCAAAATGTGCCAAGCGTAACTCCTTTGTAAATTCTACCCCAACAGTTATCAATGTGTACTCACAATGTTTCTTTTTTTTTACTTTTTAACCCACATTATTATCATACTTATTTGTTATCTTATTTCATCATGAACATGGCAGGTGTCTGTTTCAGATCCCTCCTCCAAAACCTGTTTTCACGTTCTACAAAATCACATTTCAGGTGATATTTGATAAACAACATGTCATGTTCATTTTGTATCCTAGGGTGATAAAAACAATCTATTGGAAATTCTGCATCACAGTCTAAGAGAACAACAACATTACATGTGATCCCCTCCACTTCCCATTATAGTTTTACAGATAACTCATGTCATGCATTGAGTAATTTTAACTGCTGTGTTATCGATGCTCAGCAACTACACAGTAAGTACAAGCAAGCAAACATTTGGCATCGGCCAGTACTTGTTTGTTTTAATCATAACTTGGCCATGTTTGGCCAACATTTGTAGCCCCTTCACTGCCAAGGAAATTTTGCTAGAAATATTTTGTTGTGTACAGGTGAATAAAGTTTCAACACTTCTCAGTTTCTTAGTATACGTTGTATAGGGGGTCTGCTTCCTTCCTTATCCTGCATTGCCATTTTCTGGCCATTGTTTTACTCCCAGGTAAAAGAAAAGCACATTGATGATTAATGTATGTATGGTTTACTTATCTAATGTGTTTCTGTTCCACAGAGGTTCTGATATTTTATTACACTCATTTATAAGATGCTCCATGGATGCACAGTAATTGATTCAAAGGTGCCAAAATGAGTCAGAAACAGCAAAATAAATGTCAGGATTTACAGTGTACATCCATTGGCAGTAAAGGGGTTGAGGTGGTCAAGTCACCTCCATCGCTCACAGCCACATAAGTGGCACCTTTAGATCTGCCTGCAATGTGTTGGTGGGAGGAGGTTAATAAAATGATGAAATTTCTTTGTTTGTTTGGTTTCATCTTGCTCCTTTCATACACATTGGGCTGTATTTCCGTAAATTGCATTTCAAGACTTACAGCAGTACCTGCAGCACTGTAAACATACAAA
The DNA here is from genome assembly GCA_016271365.2 of Neoceratodus forsteri. Lineage (NCBI taxonomy): Eukaryota > Metazoa > Chordata > Ceratodontiformes > Ceratodontidae > Neoceratodus > Neoceratodus forsteri. The sequence continues at coordinate 107,465,784 of CM057456.1, read as the reverse complement.
CATGCATATGAAGATACAAAGAATTCAGCAGAAGAAGGTCATTTGGTCTATCAAGTCTGCTCATATTGCAGGGTCCACAGCTTGAGTTAGTGTCCCTACCCTCCCTACCCTCTCCTCTCATCCTCCCTTCTCATTTTCCATACCTTCCCCCTATGCCTATCCTAGCCTGTCTTAAAGCTGCCCACTGTCTTCAATGAGATGACCTCCTCAGGCAGTGCATTCCAAGTGTCCACCACCCACTCTGTGAAGAAGTGCTTCCTGACCTCCCTCCTAAACCTCCCACCCTCCAGCTTAAGACTGTGTCCCCTCATGTTATGGTTGCCACTCAGCTTAAAGAGACTCTCCTTATCAACCTTATTTATCTCTTTCGAGTGCTTGAAGGTCCCATTCATGTCCTCTCTCTCTCTCTCTCTCTCTCTCTCTCTCTCTCTCTCTCTCTCACCCCTGTCTTCCAAGGAGTACATGTTCAGTGCCCTCAGCCTTTCCTCATATACCGTACCCTGCTGACTCACTATCATCTTTGTATCCCTCCCCTGGACCTTCTCCAACTGGTTAATGTCCTTTTTGAAGTAAATGTGCATGTATGTATGCACTGACACTTCACCTCTTTATGTTAGAATAAATAATGTGTGCATCGTTTTAGTATGCATTCATCATTTTCATGCACAGCTTGCAACACATGTGGCAAAACCTTAGATCATGTTTTATGTGGTCTATCAGTCCTTCCCCAGGTAGGGCAAGTGGACCACAAAGGCAGTGCAAGTGGATGAAAATCCAACCCCTTGCATCCTAAGGCACTTCATAATCCCTGAACATATACAACAAGTGTTAGCTGTACATGCAGAAAGAAGCCTGACTGGGATATTAGAGAATGCTCAGCAAGGTTAAGCAGAGGGAGAGAGACAGAGGAGTTTAAGCAAACAGAGGTTCATCGATTTTCTCAAGATGAAAGAATGGGTAAGTGGTTAGGGTAAATACTGAACCCGGGCCTCCAGGATCACAGCTCTGCATTTCACTCTCAAGGCTACAGTTTTATCATACTATTGATTTCAATAATGCAAGTCATAAAACTATATATACCGTAATTACAAATATGGTAAAAATAACTTATTTCCTTGAGGCTTCCTCAAGGTTCCCACGCCTATACATGGAACATGGGGGGGGGGGTATAATTTTTGTGGCATTAAAACTTGCTCATTGAGAAATTTATGTATGTGTGGCCAAAAAGCTTTCTGCTTTATTCTGTGTTTCAGTCAGCATGGCAGGACGTATGGGAATGCTGGGGAAATCACTGAAGAAAAGAAAAATCAGTCTTAAAATATAAGAATGCTGGAGGCCAAATCACCACCGGAACTACAACATTTGTTTGATGGAGCACATTTATGAAAGGAGATAAGGAAAAACAAAGAGAAAAAGCACGCTGCATCAGTAATTGGTAATGAGTGCTAAAAATAGAAAATACATTTAGGACTGAGATATCCCAGAGTGATCTAGAAAAAAAAAAACAAGCATAGTTAATCATATTTAAAAGGGTCTCAGACATGCTAATTACTGTAAATAAGGTGAAAGAGGTTTATGAGGCAACTTTGGGATTTATAAAGAATATTGCAGATACAGAGTAAAGGAAAAAGCTGCCACAACATGATCTTGTACATTTGCAGAGAATGAAATGTCTTTTTGAGTCCTGTGTGCCTCGCACTGCACATCTGCTGCAGCTTTAAACTAAAGAGAACCCTAAAATCCTTGCATGTGTTGCACATTGCAGTAACGTCTGCAAGACCTAACCTTAGAAATTCCTTTTACATAGCCCTTGTTGAAATTCCTCACAAAGCATGCAGAGGAAGCTAAGAGCAATATGATTCACACATATAAACTGATTCACTATTAAACATTATTCAAAGCTACTTCAAACCATGATGATCCAAAATAAAGTAGGATGCCGAAATATTTAAAAAAGTCCCATCCTGCCTGATGGCGTGGAGGGCTGAGGCATCATACCTTATCTCCTGCCATGCTGGTGACCCATCTTTGTGGTGTGAGTGGCTTACCACCATGGGTAGGCTGGGGAGAAGGAGGATCAAGCATCCCAAGGACAGCTCTCCTCTGGGGAGGGAGAGGATCAGCAATCGATGCTTGCCTGGCCCCTAGAAGAGGCTGGGGGCTGGCACACTGACACTGTATATTATGGGCAGAGGTGGGGAAGATGCCAGGCATGCTGCACATGGGAGCTTGAGCGACACTGCCACTGGTTTCAGTGCACACCCTTCCTTGGAGGGAAAAAACAAGAAAGTCTCCAATGACTGAATGAAGGAGGGGCTAGCAGGTTTCGCTCCCCAACCAGCCAGGCACGTACCCAAACTGGATCTAGTCCTCAGTTGGGGAATGGGGACCCCCTGCTGACCCCCACCAGGGAGGACAAACCCTGAGAGAAGATGGTTGGTGAACCCAGTGGACATCGGGGGGACTGAATCTGGGCATCCTCCAGAATGTGGGCCACCAGAGATAAGGGAGAGAAAGATCAACAAGAGAAAAGTCACATATTTGTTAGGTTTTTATAGTAAAAATATTATAATAGGCATTTGCGCTAATTCATTTTGATCAATGCTTCCTACCTGAGGTGCTGTGGTTTAAAAATAATTGTAAAATGTTTCAGAAAGCACTACAAAAAACAAGCCACTCCTTTTGTCCACTGGTAACACACAACCATTGCTTAACCCCAAAGAAACCACCAGCAGCTGTGCTGTAAAACATTTAATACAAAATTGTGCTTACAACTACCATAGAAACTGGTCTTTTGAAATGTTGAATGCATGATCATGCTTTAAAATGCTGTATTCAAACTACTGTCAAACCTATAGTTTATCACAGTCACAAATTCAGACCTGCAGGCCACCGAACAAATCCCGAAGACAGCTGCTACTGCAGCAGACAACAAAATCACCATTGCAACTAAAAATGAAAATGCAGCTACAGCAGAACTGTACACTGACAAATCTATTATGTCACAGCAGTATGACAGTGATCCTCCCAAGTCAGGCCTAGAATACACCACAGCATGAAAACCGAGAGGTGGTAAATGTTGCGACTCCTACCTCAAACCCAGCACTTTAAAACACCTCAACCTTTCCTTGAAAGACAGAACTAGAAATCACTACAAACTCTGTAACTCCTATCAGTATAGTGTAATGGTTAAAGGCACTGAGCTTCAAACATGGAGATCTAGGTCTGAATCCCATCAGCCCCCACTTGCATACTGCATGACGCTGAGCAAGACATTTAACTTCCTTGTGCTCCTAGGTCACATCTGGAAACAAATTCTGGCTTAGTGTGCCTTTCCTGGTTAAACAATGTCCCTTTCCCTTCATCACAAAAGAGAGTTGGACTAAAACAGTGTCAAAATAGAGAGTGACTGGCCAGCCTGGTGGTGCTGAGGGTTGAGGTTCTGGACACCACACCTTGCACCATGATGGTGACTTGTGTTCAGGAGTGAGTGTGGACCACCGGGGGTCATCATGGGAGGAGAGGGATGGAACACCTCAGGGACAGCTCTCCTTCTCCTGGAAGGGGGCATGACCAGTTGTCGGTGCATGCCTGGCCCCCTAGCGGAGGCTGGGTGTTGGCACATCAGTGCTGCCGACAAGGGGTCAGAGGCATGGCAGACGCCTGACAGGATGCACATGGAAGTGTGCATGATACCATCATTAGCATCATTGCATGCTCCACCCTTGTGGGGTTAAACCAGGAGAAGAAAACAGGCTCACGGCTGGATGATGGAGAGAGCCCACAGGTCCCATCCCTGAATAGCCATGGTGCCGACCACTCACTGGATCCATTAGTAGGTGGGGTTTGGGGTATCCTTACCAACCCCACTGGGTGGGGGGGGGAAGGCAGGCCCTGGTAGTAGACTGTCAGTGTTGGCTGGTGAACTTTGGGGGGGTGGAACTGTGGCTCCCTCCAGATCATGGGCCATTGAGCAAGGTGGCAAAAAGTGATAAAAAAAAAGCAAAAGAGAGAGAGAGAGAGAGAGAGTGGCTAACAGGCACTAGTTTGCATACCAGCAAATAAATAAACCCATAGCTTGGTCCATAGTGAAAGGGACAATTTCAACCTTTTTTGCATCATATTGTTTTTAAATAAAAACCCATGTTTTATAATTGCTTACCTTCTCTAATAGTCATTGATGTTGCTGGTTGTTTTATCTGCCTCCTTGCTTATTAGAACTTAAATGTATGCTAATGTATAGCTTTACCCAGCATTGTCTTGCTTCAAATCATTGAAGTACTCTTACTGCATTCTTCTTGAATATTAGAAATACCCTCAAATAGTGCAGCCACTCATGATACTATGGTCTTCTCTACTCCCACTGCATATGAGTGGCTAGATTGTGTTGGGGTGCTCTTGTGTCCAGGAAAGATGCAGTGGGAGTTGGTCAAGAAATGTAAACACACATGTTTTGGTGTGGTAACACCAATATAGTGGGCACTCCATGTTTTACTTTTTAGAAGAAAAAAAGGATCTGAATCAAACTACCAGCTGCATCAACAGGCTCTATAGAATCTGAAAAATCATGCCAGCCTGCCAGCACAGTGGCAAGGTGTCCGCTTGCAAAGCCAGCATCCTGGGTTTGGGGATGGACTCAGGAGTCAGAGGACCAGCTGGGGGAGGGGAGGATTGAGCACTCCATGTACTGCTCTCCTTCTCTGGAAGGAGGAGGATTGAGTGTCTAGTGCATTGCGGACCTCTGGTGGAGGCTGGGGGTAATGCAGTGGCCAGTGCCACATGTCACGGGGACAGGGCGGATGCTGGTTATCATTTCATGTCCCCACCCTGGGGATCCTTGCAGCAAAAGAAAAATGCCAGCTCCCATGCATGAAGCCATCTTTGCTGCCACCCCTGCTGTCTACCTGTGTCCACTGGGGGGGGCCACTCCTGTGTTCCAACCCAGGGAGTAAGCTGGGTCTTGCCTACCCAGTATCCATTGGGGTGGTGCCTGCCCAGTGGCCCTGCCAGAAGGGGGTAAGCCTGGGCATGGAGAACAGTGGACAGAGCTGGACTGAGCTTATGAGGGGACAGGGCAACAAAAAGAAATGAAAAGTTAAAGAATCTGAACAATCATAAAATGTGTTTTTTAAACTAGGGATACTTTGAGACCTAAGGGAGTTAACAGTGTCCCTTTAAAAAGCTTTTATTGTACAAGACACACAAACTCACCCCATCAGCATCTGTCAAAGTTTCACCCCCCGACCATGGACCTTGTCAAAGCATGGCCAATGTGGCAACCATACTTGCTTTTAAATTCCCCTATTAAAGATACACATCATATTTTCTTTTACATACAATTTTTTAAATAATCTTATTAAAAAGTTGCCACATCACCATCCAGCTAATAAAGAAATAAACATAAGATATAAATTTATTTAATTAGTTTTTGTTGACCGGGTAAGTGCACTAGGCAAATCCTGTCTATTTTCAGGCAAGACCCGGGGGAGGGGGATACAGATGATTGCCAACTGAACTTGAACCAGATGAAACTGTTGGTATTTTTAGTGAATGAGGGAAATTTGGCCAGGACACCGGAGAAATTCCCCTACTCTTTTTTCAATAAGTGCCATGGGATCTTTAACATCCACCTGAACTACCACTAATCCAAGCAGATGGGACCTCAGTTTAATGTATCATCCAAAAGACAGCACCTCAGAAGTGCAGCACCCCTCTCATGCTGCACTACAGTGTCAGTACTGGGATATTAACCCAAGTGCCAGATGTGGGAACTGAACCCACAGCCCTCTGATCTCCTGGCCTCACACTCTAGTGTACTGCCTACTGAGTCACTGACACTGACTAATACACCACTAACATAAATAAATATAAATCATCATGCAAAATAGAATGTATCCCAATATTTAAATATCATTTTTAATCCAAGTTTATTGTTCATCCAACAATATTAGGACATTACAACCAGTTTACATAAATGTACAATTAATGTGCTTCATGAAAACAATCCATTAGTAAATAGACAGGCATAGAGCAAAATGCATGTTATAAGAACTTTAACATACTAACATATTACGAAGCAAGCAGATTAGGCCCTATGGTCTTTACATATTCATTATGTGTACACATTAAGAATTTGTTTTCTTTTTGCATGCAAATTACCACAGAGATACATTTTGCTATCAACTCTAATTCCTTTTATGTTTTTGGGTGCAAAAGGCTGAAAACTAGGTCATTGTTCAATCTGTATATTTCACCAGGAAGTCCTTCAGTAAATAATTCCTGCAAACATTATATAGTGGGCACTAGACAATTTTGTGTTCAATGGATTCCTGAAAATCTTTTAAACACAGACATTGGTTTTAAATGGGATTATCATTTTTCTTATTTATGTTAAAATAGCTATATTTAGAAGTTATAATTCACAATCTTGCCCAAGTTGCTATTTCTTAAAATGGGGATTTGAGAGAATCAATAAATAGCCTTCAGTACTACGTGCTAATTTATTAGTGCCATTCCAAATTGCTTGTTTTTGTTGTTTCACTAACTCAGTATCTTTTTTTGTGCCAAGCAAAATAGTTGTCTTTTGATGGTATCTCGGAACTGCATGGAGATAGTTATGTTCCTGTTATAATAATTCCATTCAGTAGGTGGAGCATTTTTGTTCTTTGGAAAATATCCACAAGGTTTTTTAGCCAATTAGAAGAAATTCCATTGGTTTGCCAGTTTCTTTTTTCTGATAAACATTGTCTAGGCAGAATGTTGGTTGTATTATTTATTATTCGTAAGCAATAGGATACAATTCTAAGTTCTATTATATGTGAAATTTTAATTCTGCCAGTTTCAGAACCTACCATTGCTGAGGATGTGGAAATAGGCACTAGTAGAATAGACTTCTAGAAATAAAGAAGAGGGGTCTCTAATTTTAGCATTGTTCATGATCCCCAAACTTCAGCTCCACATACTGTAGGAGAAGTGGATGTAATTCAACTTCCCAAGCTTGAAGAGTTGGGAGAATAGTACTGCCTCCATATTTCTAGTAGAATCTTGTCAATGCTTTGGCAATATGTTTTGTTTGGCACATTGTTACATACAGTGAGAATTCCATTTACCATTTGAGGTAAACTTTATGCCTAAGTACATATATTCATTTACTATTTCAATATTTTCCTCATATATCTTGAACCTAGGTTTAGTTCTGTTGTTTCCAAATGTCATAACCTTTGCTTTTTTGAGATTTATTTTTAGGTCCAGTGCTTTGCATTTGACCACAGTTTGGACTATTTTTCTCTGGAGACCTATGCTAGTAAGGGCAAATAGAGCAAGGTCATCTGCATAAGCTAAAATATGACAAGGATTATTTGCTATGTTTAGAGGATCAAAGGAGTCAACTGATTTAGGCTGTAATAGTGAATCAATACAAATATTGAAAAGGATGGGGGCCAAAAGACAACCTTGTTTTAAATCCCTTGTGGAATCAAAAAACTCTGTCATGTTTCCTTGATTATACCTAATAGCCATCTTTATATTGGTGTATAACAAATAAATTGGTATTAGAAATTCAGTAGGAAGCCTTTTGTTCACTAATACCTCCCAAAGTGTTGTCCTATTAACTGAATAAAATGCAAATGAAAAATCGATAAACAAGGCATAGACCTTTAATTTACTAATTTGTAAATATTTTTCTAACAGGAGTACAAAACAGAAAATATTATCAACTGCCGAGTAGTTAGCTCTAAAGCCAGCCTGAAAAATAAATAAGGGGGAATTGGTTTCCAACCATTGAATTAATTTATTTAATACATTTTTTTAAATATTTTAAACCTGATATATAATAAACTAATTGGTTTTAAATACTAGATTCATGAAAATTACCTTTCTTATGAAGGGGAACTATAATGTTTTTTGTCCATAAGGTGGGGGTAAAGTTTTTTGATAAACGTAGGTTAAAGAAGGATATAAGCAGAGGGACCCAGAATAACTATAGTTTGTATAAATTTCACCTGGTATCTGAGCTAGTCCAGGAGTTTTGTTATTTGCCAGATTTAATATTGCTTCTTCTACTTCCAAAAAAGTAACAATTATAGGGGAATATGGTTAGGAATCGCTGGTGCCTGTTGCTACCATTTTCCAAAATGTATTTGTGTCATTAATCTTAATGATATTACACACGTTTGTCCACTGTTTCTGTCTGGATTCTTAGTTGTGGGTCCTGAAGAAATTTCTTATATTGTTTTCTGGTTTGATTAAAAGCATTGAATGTAGCTCTTGTTGAATTTTTTTTTGTTTGTTTCTTTTATTTGTCTCCTTATACAATTTTTAGCCTTTTTCATGCTGCATCAAACCAAGTTTGCTTTGAATTTGTCTTGGAATCTTTAACATATAATTTTCTTCTGATTTCTTCCTGTATTTGAGTTATTATTTTTTTTTCCATTTCTTGTACCAGTATTGAATTGTTATTCAATCAATCAATCATCTTAATTTTACCAGGTGAAACACTATTGAGACAGACTCATTTGCAAGGTGGACCTGGGAAGGTCATAACAAAAACACATAAGCTAAATGTTGCTATACTGCAATGAGACAATAGTCTGTGTAAAGCAAATATGAGCTAGGCATAAATAACAGTGCATACAATGTGGCTAACAATACAGTAGACCTCAAAAACTCAAATACAAGAATTTATGTGATAACAGCAATTGCACAAAGATGATCACCATTGCAGCAAATGTACATTGGTGAAAATCTATTTTGCCGATGTACACTCCTGTCGCATGGTAATATGGTGCTGGGGACTTGATTTTGTTTTGATTATGTTTATCCCTCCACATCCCCCTACTAAAGAATTCTCAACTCCGGGGGGGGGGCATGTCCGGGGGAGTGTAAAACCTGAACAAAAATATTTAGCTGGGCATGCAACAAAATGAACACACACCCCAGAACTGAACACAGCATCCTCAGAGCCCTAACTTGCTACCAACCCGCCATGCCACAGAGCCAGCTCAGCAACAAACCACCGCAGTACCCCTCACAAACCCTCCTTCCCCTTCTGCCCATCACACAGCATGCTTGCTCACCGCTCCGTGTGTGTGTGTGCATATAGCGACAGGATGTCACTATACCCACAGTCCCCCCTCCATCCAGTAGCCCTGAGAACAGGCACCACTACTGAGCCATCCTTTTTGTAAGCACTCAGTAGTGGTTGCCCTTCTCATGGGATTCCCAAATACAACATTGATAGGGCAAGAACAAAAAATATTTACAGAATAATACAAATCCGTATTTACAATATAAACAGTACCTGCCCAGTCACTACAAGACTTATGGGATGGGGGATTGGGTGTCAGATTAGAGGAAGTCAATGGGGGAGGTGTGAAGGGTAGGACAAGGTGAGGGCTAAGATGTCAGAGATGAGAGGAAGTCAAGGGGGAGATAGTAAAGGGAGGACAATAGGGTGTTTAAGATGAGGAGGATACTGGGTTGGCAACCAGGTGAACAAAGGAAGACTAGCAGCATGCAATGTGTTGAAGATGTAGAAGGGGAGGGCAATGTACAATTAGTATACAGGGTTCAAGATACAGGGCTCAGCTAGTTAAAGCGATCACAGGATTTACTGAACTTACGAAGGAACAGAGCCTTAAAGAAGGTCCAGTTTACTGGTATTGCAAGCTTTAGAACCTTTTGCATGTTGTTCCATATCACTGGAAGGGCATGGCTTATAACTGCTGTTCCAAAGCATGTCCTGATCTTAGGTATAACCAGGGAAATAAGGGAAAGGGTTTTTAGTGCATAGCAGCCAGAGGGAGGGATGGGCAGACGGTCAGAAATGTATTGTGGAAGGTTGTTGATTATAGCCATATAGGTCCAAAAGACTGCATTCCTATGGCATCTGAAACTAAGTGAAGTCCAAACAACCATGGTGTGAAGAGTGCAGTGATGGGTACGATATGATGCATCCATGAAAAATCTGCTTGCTCGATGATATAAAAGGCCCAATTCCAAAATACATGGCGCAACTTGTGGGCGTATGTGAGTTGCACCATGTGGCACTATGCTGGGGACCCTGCGCCATATTCCAAGACAAGCAGGGTCCTCAGCACATATGCCCATGACTTGTGGCAGCCACAGGCTAGTGACAAAGGAATGGCACACCAGAACCGGGTGCTGAAAGTCTTGACACGCAATCTACTGTCCCCTCAAAGCCCCTCCACCCTGAAACACAATGGCAAGCACCTGGGGGCATTGGGGGGGCTGGCCAGTTGGCACATGTGCTGGGGGAGAGCATCAGAAATGGACCAGGGGGGTCCCCAAATTTCAGAGGGTTGGGGCATGACAGTGCAGGGGGGGCATGGGGAGCACATCCATGGCAATTCTGTGGCACTGTGGGGGGCATCCATTGCTGTGCCAGGATGGATGCTCCTTAGATCACCTCCTAGCTGGTCTAACCCCACTATGCCATTCCCTGTTCTAGAATGGCATAAGTGGGTTATGGCAGCTGCCCTTCTGGAATAGGGCACAGGTGCTGCCATAACCCACCCTTGTGACATGCCACAGTGGGTTGCGGGTTTAGTGGGTAGCATAACCCCCCTTTGGTGTAACCCACATACGACATGGTGCAAGGCACCTTTTGGAATTGTAACTTGCATTATGCCTGGTATAAGGTATGATTTGCGCCATGGGGTTTGGCTTTAAATTGCCCTGCACCAGGTGTAATGCATCTTGGAATCGGGCCCAATGTGTCTAATTTAGGCAAGGCAGAACTCTAGCCTTGCTCATAGATAAAATCTGCATAATCCACGAGTGGCAGGAGTGTAATTTGGACTAGCCTAACTCTTGCTTCTTGTGTAAGCAGGTTCTCAATTCTGAAGAAAAGACCAAGCTTCTGTTTCACTTTCTTTGCAAGCTCCTCCACAAGTTTCACAAATGAAAGTTTGTGGTCAATCCACAGGCCTAAGTACTTGAATTTTGTCCCATATTCAAAGGGCTCACATAGTAGGGTGGTTATCTGCAGGACCATGGGAGAATTATGTGCCTTTGATGCAAGAACAAAGGGTGGAAACAATATTGCCTTGTTTTTTTGGCATTGAGTAATAACTTCAAGTGCAGAAGATTTATCTGCGGGGTGTTGAATTTGTCTTGCAGGTATGCACGTGCTGACTCTGAGGTGGGTCTCACTATGTACAGGACCATGTCATTGGCAAAGAGATATATATTGGAAAAATTGACCCCAGTATCAATTTTGTTTATATAAATTGTGAATAACAGTCGGCCTAAAATGGACCCTTGAGGGACCACCCTTAAAATGGGTTTTAGAGGGGAAATATCCCCTTCAGCCTTGACACTCTGGTGGCAATTTATTAGGTAACATGTGAAACAAGTCACGGCCAACCAGTCTAACCCAAGATTACTGAGAATAGTGAGAAGCAAGGCATGGTTGACTGTGTCAAACGCTTTGCTCAAGTTTAAGAAAAAAGTACAGACATGTTGTTTCTGATCCAAGGCCCTTAGTCAATCGTTGGATACTTTGGCAAGTGCTAAAATTGTACTGTGCTGAGACCTAAACCCAATAAAGGTTATTACTGTTGAGGAAGCACCTGAGCTGTGTATTAACAACTTTCTCCAGCATATTGGATAGACTATGGAGCAGGGAAATAGGATGGTAGTTATTTAAATCACTCTGCTTTCCAGACTTGAACAATGGTACAACATGTGCCATCTTCCAGACCATAGGGAGAACACCCTGAGACAAGAACAGGTTGAATAGGTGTGTAATAGGAGAAGATAAGGCTTGATAGCCTAGTTTTAGATAGTGCAGCTCAATCTGGTCAGCACCCCTGCTTTTTCTTATATCCAGATCCAAGAGTAAGTCTTCCACAACTTATGCATATCAGTATGGATGACCCCATCAGAGAAGACTTTAAATGGGAAAGAACTGGCAGGGCTGTGTCCCGACAAAGATTTGAGCATACTCCAGGATTTAGAAACACATTTGGAGGAGGATTCATGCTCAGTAAGAAAATGTTACTAAACTGACATTTAGTAAAAGAGTTAAGTCTAATCCTGTAATAATCTCATCTATGGAGTCCCATATTCTTTCAGATAACACTAACCGGTTCCTTCCTTGAGGGTTAAAAGTAATAGAGGGACAGTGTGTTATTTCTTTTTTTTTATTATTGTCTATGGGAGAGAATTGGAGATGTAGGGGTGCATGATCACTTTTGGATCTCACATCTATCAACAGTGACTAAAAATAACCATAGTTTTCTGGGGCAAATAGCACATAAAAGATAATACTTTGGTCATTCAGTGCAAAATATGTGGTATTTCCTTCTCTGTGTCCCACTAATCTGGCATTTAAAATAAGGAGGTTGTTGTTTTCAATAAATTGAATCAATCTTTTTCATTGCTCATTAGTATGTTTGTCTTAACTTATCTTTTCCAGATTGCCTAAATATACATATTCCTTAAGGAGATCGATTATCATATTCAGATATTCTAGATTTAAAATCACCAGCAGTCAAAACTATTCCCATGGGATATTTGGATTGGGCAGATTCTATGTCCAAGGACACATTTGCCCAGAGTTCCTTATTTGCTTCTAGTTGTGCTGGGGGGGGGGGGGATATAAACATTAATTACTATCAGGATTGAGTCATCCCACTGTAACGCTAACAAGATAGAGTTATATTTCATGATTTTATAACCCAGTGTTCTCATATCTTTCTCAGTCTAATTTGTTAACCCTCACTTGGGTCAACGAAACTTGTTTGTTTTGGTTGCTGGAGAGAAAAAGCTTTCATACCCATTTATGTTAACTTTATGCACAGTTCAAGTTTCTTGGAACAATAAAAGTGTATGGTCACATACAAGTGATTTCCAGTCAGGATCAGAAAGCTTCTGAGATAAACCAGCAATATTCCAGATCAAGATGTTTGAAGTGCCTATATTTCCTTTACTTGGCATACAGTTGGTGGTGATTCAAGATGTGAATGTTCTAGTCATATTTTCAAAACTTCTGATTTCATTCCATTCATATCTAATGTTAGGATATTTGCATTGCCCAGTTTATAAGCATTGCTTATGTTTTCTTGTGCAAATCTTTCTGATCCCAACAGGATACACATTTTTTTACCCTCATTCTGTGTTGCTATTCTTTCAACATGCAAAATATAATTTTTACCAATTTCAGATCCTAAAATGAAAGATATTGTTGTAGCTATAAACATTCTAAGCATATCATTATTTTCATTAGGAAAATGTTCCACCCCAAAACAGACAGTATTGTAGCATCATTCACATCTTTTACTTTTCCAAAACTAAAATTCTACTGTAATTTCTCCAGTGCCAAGTTAAAATCGTCACATCTTAAAATACCTCTTTAACTCATATCCTTCCCTAAAAGGTGTTCTATAGTTGACCATAAAACTGGGAAATCTCTGCCTAGACCAAGGTATTTCATTCTATTTTGTCTAAACTTGATTGTTTTGGTTGCTTCCATATCCTTGTTCAGGATATACACAGAAAATGCAGGATCCATCTTATCCCGAAATATAATGCTAATCAAATCTTTGGCTTTAGGGATTTCAAACTCTGCCTCAAGTAAGAGGTAAATAATTTAGGTTAGTGATGCTGGTGTCTCATATATTTTCACAAAGATTCCTGAGATTCTTACAACAGCTTCATTACCTATAATTAAAACAGTCTACTTTTTGAGCTTTGTCAGTGTCCACGGTTTCCCTGCGTTCCTTCTCTAATGAATTCACTGGGCTTTTTTCTTTATGATTTTCTCTACCTGTGATATTGCTTAGTATATCATTATCAGGGCACCTTCTTTTCAGAACCTGTGTTTGATTTAAACCTTTAGTTCCTTGGTTCTGTAAGTGATTGTCCTTTTTATGTTGGCTTGCCATGCTTGCGCGGCAGTCAACATATTGGGAGAGTGGAGATTTGGAGGTGTGGCTGCTGCTGGGCGATTGCAGGGCACACATCAGTAGGTGCGTCCCTCATTCCCCAATAAGCTAGCATGCTAGCGCTGACAGCAACAGTATGCCAAGTGGAGAAAACTTCGAAACAAAGTGCAGCTGCAATCAGAGACAAGCTCGTCATGCAGCGGCACAGATGACACACCTCCCGTACGTGCCTGTCCTCCCCCCAAATACAGGGTGCCATGCTGGGAGCCCACCCCAGTGTGGCAACTGATGCCATGGCCGACGGGGGTGCCCAATCCCCCGTCAACTCCACTGTCCTCCCCCCAGTACAGGGTGCCATGCTGGGAGCCCACCCCAGTGTGGCAACTGATGCCATTGCTGATGGGGTGCCCTATCCTCCCGTTGGCTCCATGCCCCCCACCAGCTGTTCTTCTGCCATGCTGGGAGCCCACCCCAGCGTGGCAAACGTCCCGCGTTGTCAATTAAAAAAAAAACAACCTGTAAATTGAAAACGGTCCCATGCAGTCTCCCTGCCTCCCCACATTCCCCGTCACCCCATACTTAACTCTGGAGTCTGGCGCGATAATCTGCGGTGGACCGGGAACATGTCTGCACTCTTCAAAGCTGACCGCGAACTAAGAAAATGCCGGTAAGCTGTATAATGGGCTAGATAGGGATTTTTTCAACTTTGTTCCATATCTCATGCATTTTTTGGAATTTTTGCACCAAATTTTCAACATGGGGTTTTTGGGACCCCTTCTCATGAATGCTGTCACTGTCATGGCATTATTCAAGCCTGAAGGGTGGTTTCACAGTCACTGTGCGAAATCACCTTTCGGGACCAATTAACAAAACGACACTGCCAGTGTTCATAAGGTGGGCTCTCAAGAAGCCTATTTTGAAAATTTGGTGGAAAAATCCCAAAAAATGACTGTTTTACCAGCGTGCATTGTGCAGTTCCTATGCACGCTCGTAAGTTCGTGAATTTTCAATATTTTCACTCCAGATTTTCAACATTGCCATTTTACCACACCTTCTTATGAGTAGTACAGCTGTCATTTTTCACATCTCACCCAAAACGTGTTTCCACCCAATGTATGGGACAAATTAAGAAAATCACAGTGACACCGGTCATGAGCAGAGGTCTTAAAATGGTTATGTTGAAAATTTGGTGAAAAAATTCCAAAAAATGACTGTTTTATGAGCGTGCATTGCACAGTTCCTATGCACGCTCGTAAGTTCACAAATTTTCAATATTTTCACTCCAGATTTTCTACATTGCCATTTTACCACACCTTCTTATGAGCAGTACAGCTGTCATTTTTCACATCTTGCCCAAAATGTGTTTCTGCCCATGTAGCGCACAATGGCTCAGTCGATGTGCGAAATCAATGTATGGCACACATTAAGAAAATCACAGTGACACTGTTCATGAGCAGAGGTCTTAAAATGGCTATGTTGAAAATTTGGTGAAAAAATTCAAAAAAATGACTGTTTTACGAGCGTGCGTTGCGCAGTTCCTATGCATGCCCGTAAGTTTATGAATTTAATATTTTCACTCCAGATTTTCAACATTGCCATTTTATTGCACTTCGTTATGAACAGTACAGCTGCCATTTTTCATATGTCGCCCAAAATGTGTTTTTGCACATGTAGCGCACAATGGCGCTGTTGGTGTGCGAAAGCAATGTTTGGGACAGATTACAAAAATCACAGTTACACTGTTCATGAGCAGAGGTCTTAAAATGGCTATGTTGAAAATTTGGTGACAAAAGTCCATAAAATGACTGTGTTACGAGTGAGCATTGCTCAGTTTCCACGCACCCTCGTAAGTTCATGACTTTGTAATATTTTCAGTCCAGATTTTCACCAGTGGCATTTTTCCACACTTCCTTATGAACAGTACAGCTGTCATTTTTCACAACATTGCCGAAGTGTGTTTTCACACTTTCAGCACAGAGATGCGTAGTCGCTGTGAGAAATCATTGTTCGGGACAGATAAAGAAAATCACAGTGACACTGTTCATGATCGGAGGCACCAAAATGCCTGACTTGACAATCTGCTGTAAAAAATCCCCAAACTAATTATATTACGGGTGTGTGTTGCACAGTTTCTATGTACGCTCATGACTTTGCCAGTTTTTTTTATATTTTTACTGCAGATTTGCAACATTGCCATTTTTTACACCTCCCCATGAACAGTACAGCTGTCATTTGTTACATCTTGTTCAGAATGTTTTTGCACCTGTGGTGCTAAATGCCGTAGTCACTGTGCATAAGCAGCTTTCGGCTAACAAACTGATATTGCCACTGTTCATGAGGTGGGGTCACAAAAAAAACCATGTTGAAAATTTGGATTGAAAATACCAACGAATGCCTGAGGTATTAGGGTGTCCAACCATAACACCCAACCCTGTAGAGAATGACAGGCATCAGGGGTGTGACTTGGGATTCTTGCCTGTAATGCTCATACCATTCCACACCCTGCAGCCAGTGAGAGGCATCGAGGTATGCCTTGGACTCTTCAGCTCCAAAGTTCACCCCATTCTCCTATATTGCACCCATCTCACTGTATTTCCTAATGGAATGGGGTGCGCATAAGGGCCAAAGACCCCAAGGAACACCGTGACACTTGTCAGTGTCTGCAGGGTGGGGTGTGATGAAATAACGTGGCCGTTATGCCTGACAACCCAAAGGCAAACCCCAATGCCTGTCACTCTCTGCAGGGTGGTGGTGGGGTGGGCTTCAGTTCAGTACTTCACTGCCATTCCTATTACGCTGCTCTGCAACTTCTACACTACCACTGCCAATGCCAGCAAGCCAACATTCGGCATTGACAAATGCTTGTTTGTATGGTTATCCTTGGAGAAAGTAGGGCATTGGTTTGTTCATTGAGTGGCAGGGATTTTCTCTCTATGTTCCCAGAGTTCTGGTCTTATAGTTTCCCTTTATCCTGTTTTTTTAATTTTTTTCCTATGCCGTTTCCCTGGTGTAACGATGGTAGAGACAGATAGTTTTCTTGCTTTACTAGTTGAGTGTCTATACTGCTGTTCAGTGAGCCTAGAGATGTGTGTAGCTTGCTCTTTTACGATATTAGTTAGATCTTCCAACCTGTTCTTTAAATCATTAAATGCTTCCATTAGCACAATATTAGCCATTATGAGGTGGGCTAATGCTTTTATTGTATATCTTGACAGATGATCTGGACACTGGGCTAAAAATTCATCATCTAGCTTAATGTTTTCTACCTCCTTATCAATTTTACCAAAGACTGTATTAGGAGAACTCACCAAAATTGACATTTGGTTTTCTTCTATTTCCTACAGGTCCACATATGAATCTGCATCTAATGGGCTGAAGAAATCAAGCTTTGTCACATGAGTTTCATGATTTTTTGGAGTACGGGGAGCTACTAAATGTCTATCACTTTGTTCTTTCTATAGTAAAGTCCCTTCTTCTTTAGATGAGGATTCTATTAATTCTTGTGTCTTCCTGCTAGTTGCAGAGGGAAAATAGACTGTAATCATCTCTTTCTTGATGAACTCTATTTCTGCCTTTTTTTTCCTGTTTCCCCTTTCATTTTTTACCGTAGGTTTAGATTTTGGAGGGGGGGGGTCCAGAAGTTCCTTTCCCAGATTTTATCACCCCTTTCTTTTTGTAAGCTGTGTTTACAACATCTTTCTTCCCCTTCTTCTTAGCCATAGGGGTGGGGAAGGGGTCCTGCTTAATAAATTAATGTTCTATAATAGTAATTATGGATGCATCTTCCCTAATTCTGTTAAGGATCTTGGGCTTATTTTCCTCCACAGAGTGTAGCTATCTTCCATTAGTTGTTATCTACTACCTTTTTATAGGTCTTCGGCATATGTAAATGGTTTAACAGTTTCTAGAGGGGTTGAAGTAATTATTGTTACTTCCTCTAGGGACACACAGTTGTTCTTACTGTGAGTTTTTCTCAGCTTTTCACACTTCTTAAAATTTTACTTTTAAGCCTCTAATAACACTAAAAAGAGGGTGTAATTATGATTTAACTTTAACTTGTTCCACAGATGTTATCTTTTGTATAGCAATAGGTGTAAATAAATTCCACCCCAGAAACACAACTGTGATTGTAAGAGTCTTTCAGTTATTGGACTATTTCTTTAGTCCATCTCTGGGGAGTGCTGGAGTCTATTTGACTCCCTGATATACCAGTATCTTAAATTATATCTTATTCCAAGTTCTTGAAGCTCTGGGAATGGGCTTAAATGAATTAACTTGCATGGTATCTTAACCTCTTCAAGTTTCTGATTTATCCAATACTCAGGTCACCTCAAGAGAGTAAGGGGTACTATCCACCGTAGGATCTTGATAGCTCCTTAATTAGACAAACCACAACCTCTAAAGTTCATGGGGCTGTCCTCCTACTGCTTTCCCCTTTTCTTCCCCTTCACTTTTACATTTTTTCATTTTTCTCCCTTTTCTTCCTCTGATTTTTACATACAGAGGGCAATGAAGTTACAAGCAGATGGGCCAAAGTAATAAAAGGCGCTGTTGTGTTACTGGACGCAGTATGGAAAAATGCACCTGTTTCTGCCCCTTAACATAAAAAAAGGGTGTGATAAGTAGTACTTAGGGATAGTTCAATTAAATTAACTTATTCATATCTAGAAGAAAAAATGTTGCAGTTCTAAGGACTTCAAGCTATCTAAGGGGGACATAGGCTATCACGTTTACTGCCAATTTATACCTAAATCAACAGGAAGAACCACAGATTTCAATTTAGTTTTCAGGTTTCATGAGCCCTAATTGTACACAGTATGCCCAGTTATGGTGCTGAGAATCATTGTATAGAGGTTACAAAAAAAAAAAAAAAAAAACAGCACGTGGATTCTTATACACAAATACAGTATCAATGGAGAAGACAAGGCTCCCTACATATTGCTAGGGTTTCACAACTATTATGTTGGGTAAAAGAAGGACAGCATTGAGACTATCCTTTCCTCGCTCTTATTAACAAAGATAAATCAAAACTCTGGTTTGTAAAATCCTGATAAAACATGTCAAATACTAACATTTCTTAACTATTTTCAAAAACATTTTAAAAACTACAGAGCCTGACATATTACTTACTGAGGGCCATAGTGAGATTTTAGGGAAGGTGCAGCTGAAGATCAGAGTTAAGAGACACTGGTGTGCATTCCCTCTGCAGCAAAATGGCAATCTGAGAAGCAGGATGCCACACATACATTTTAGAGGGTTAAGCCGTTGTACCACATTAGGTCACATGAACTGAGTGATGATGCCAGGCTTAGGCTTGCTCTCTGGGAGTGACATTCAAATTCCGCCCCCTTTCTCTCATCCAGGGAAAACGTAGGAGTATGAGTGCACTAATGCCAGAATTAACCAGAGGGGCTGTAACCTCAGGAAATAAGGCAAAACACAAAGACCAGTTTACACTTAGTTAACAAAGTCTGAGACAATACCAATCTAAAAACAATAAAACAATAAAATAACAAATACAAAAAATATCAGAAAAATATCCAAGGTATCAAAACCACACACACCTTGTATAAATAATCTCTGGAGAATGAGTGTGCAGTTTACTTTATACACATGACTCAGCATCTCCAAAAATCATTGCAGCCACTAGGTCCTGGGCAGTTGTAGCCACAATGGAACTCCAAACTCCAGACTTTAACTCCTGTGTGGGGAAGACAACAGCAAAGAATGCAACTAGGGCAGTGTGAGGCAATATGAAAATAGTGAGTGCACAGTATAGAAATAATGAGGTAGCCGACCTCTGAACACAGGCAGTGGTGCATGGTGCATGGTGCATTTCAGCTTCTTTTTTAAAGTGCACCAAATTTTCAAGGCAGTCAGCTATCCCTGCATAGCTAGGCAGCCCTGTGTGGGATGCTTGACAGTGGGAGACTTTCCACTCCACTCCACTTAGGCTTTTAGCAAGGGTTCATCAAATATTAAAAACAACTTCCTTAATAAAAGACCAAAATGTTTAAAAAGAATGCTGAGGGCCTCTGTCTAGTATAACAAAGCTGGCATACCTTTTATAAAACAGAGGTAGGCATCTCAGCAATCTGTACCCGCTTGCTCCTCCAAGGTCCTCCACAGCATGACCCATTTAACTATTTCTCAACAAATATCAGGAAGTCGAGCAAGTGACCTTTTGCACATGGGGTGACCTCCCATTATTTATATGCATGTGGTATTGATTAGAGATTGTCTTTAGTTATTAGGGGTTATTTATTAATAATTGGAAGGAATTAGGACATTATTAATTATGTGCTTTTGCATGTTTTTATAACTGAATGTGTTTTTTTGACCTTTAGCAGACCTTGTGACCTACTAAAAATGAAAATGCAGCTACAACAGAACTGGAAACTGCCAAATCTACTACACCAGAGCAGTACAACAGTGATCCTCCCAAGTCAGGCCTAGAATACACCAGAGCACAAAAACCGAGAGGTGGTAAATTTTGCAAGTCCTACCTCAACCCCAGAACTTTAAAACACCTCAACCTGTCCTTGAAATACTGAACTAGAAATCACTGCAAACTCTGTAACTCCTATCAGTATAGTGTAATGATTAAGGGTACTGAGCTGCAAACCTGGAGATCTAGGTTTGAATCCCATCAGTCCCCACTTGCATACTGTGTGACCCAGAGCAAGTCATTTAACTTCTTTGTGCTCACAAGTCACATCTGGAATCAACTCTGGCTTTTGCGTGCCTTTTCTGGTTAAACAATTTCCACTTTCCCTTCACCACAAAACAGAGATGAACTAAACAGTGTCAAAATAGAGAGTGGCTAACAGGTACTAGTGTGCATACCAGCAAATAAATGAACCCATAGCTTGGTCCATAGTTAAAAAGCTTTTATTGCACAAGACACACAAACTCACCCCACCAGCAACTGTTAACGTTTCACCCACCTGACTGTGGGCTTTTCCATCCAAGGCATGGCCAATGTGACAGCCAAGTTGCCACATCACCTTCCATCTAATAAAGAAATAAACATACAATATAAATACACTGCTAACCTAAACACATATAAATCTTCATGCAATATAGAAATGTATCCCTGATATTTAAATATTTCTTAACAAATATCAGGAAGTCTAGCAAATGACCTCTTGCTCATGGTTTGACCTCCTATTATTTATTTGCACATGGTATTGATTAAAGATTGTCCTTAGTTATTGGGGATTATTTATTAACAACTAGAAGGTATTATGGCATTATTAAGTATGTGCTTTTGCATATTTTTATACCTGAATGTGTTTTTGACCTTTAGCAGATCTTGTGACCTCCTGTAGTTTACATAGGAATTATGACAGAACATTTAGTATTTATGAAGTCACTATTCATAGGGGTGCATGTAGTTAGTATTAACTCGACCTTTGGCAGGGGCATTGACCTCCAGGGACACATTTCTGTTTTGCATGAAGATTTATGTTTGTTTAGGTTAGCAGTATATTTATATTGCATGTTTATTTCTTTATTAGCTAGAAGGTGATGTGGCAACTTGTTTCTAAGATTTTTTAACAGATTGACTGTAAAAGAAAATGTGATCTTTATCTTTATCTTTAAATGGGAAATTTAAAAGCACATATGGTTGTCACATTGGCCATGCCTTGACAAAGCCAACGCTCAGATAGGTGAAATGTTGGCAGATGCTGGTGGGGTGAGTTTGTGTGTCTTGTGTAATAAAATCTTTTTAACTATGGACCAAGCTATGGGTTTATTTATTTGCCAGTATTCACACTAGTGCCTGTTAGCCACCCTCTGTTTTGACACAGTTTGATTTTACATTGGAGTGTGCTCCAGGTGTGGACTCCCTTAGCTGCTTTACTCTTTTGGCTTGGTTTAGTTGGACTAAACACTGTACAGTTCTTAATGCAAAGCTTGAGTCTGCTCTTGAAATATTACCTACCAGCAACTCTTCCCCAAGCAAACATTCCACACTGTTCTACCATTTCAGATGAAATATCCTGGGCAGAATTTTCTAAAGGCTCTGACCAAGGTGTGTCTGCCCCTATTTTTAAAGCAGAAATGTACCCACACCTGCTAGACCATCTATTAGCTGGCCTAACAGCATCCCCAGTTTGCATCCACAAATAGATACAGCTGCATCCAAAAGGGATGCAGTTATGAGCTATGTCTAGTTTGGATGCAGTTGAATCCATTTTCTTCCAACAATGGAGTTTGCCCTTTAAGGGGTAGACCAGGTTGTCCCTGTGCACCCCTTCCCTCTGTCATGGAATGGTAGTGCTCAGAAGGGGGGGGCTAAGGACCAGAACAAAGGACAAGTAACAGGAAAGGGAGGGTGAAGGGTGGTACATAAGGGACAGTACAAGGGGCCTCAGCCACTTTTTGCTGGAGTTTTTGATTTAATTGGAACTGCAGCACATCAGATTGGCGGAACAATTTGGAGAGGTTTGTGCACCAGGTACAGCAGGTAAGATTGCTTCCAAGGAATGAAGTTTAAAAAAATAAAAAAAAAAAAGTGTTTTTTTTTAAAAAAAAAGTTACATTGTTGTGACTGCTTTATTTTTTTTTATTTTTATTTTATTGTAAGATCAGTTTTACAACCTTTGAGTCAAAGACTCGTTTACAAAGGTACCTCGTCAAGAAAGGTGGGGGAGACGACAAATAGAGTGGTGTCAGGACAGGGATGACAGACAGGTTAGATACATAAAATATACATTTGGAGAGTGCAGACAGCGAAGCTGTACTGGAGCAAACTCGTGTAAGGTGCTAACATTGGTAAAACAACAGGAGATACGTTATTCAATTAACAACATGTCACAACTAATATAAGTTAAAAAGGACCCGGACGGCGAGGGGCTTGAAAAGGTTAGAAAGGACCGCACAGGGCAGCTACAAACATTTACAGCATCGCTGTCACAATATACATGGAGGGCAATTTTGAAGCGGCCAATGCCTGGGATCTTGGAGATGGTTTCAGGAAGGGAGTTAAACCAGGACGGGCTAGGTGATGGAAAGATCTTTGGCAACGGAGGTCCTTGCTCTGGGAACGTTTGAAGGTGGCTGCGCGGTACCAGGTTGGCAGGGATCTAGCAGCCCACTGCAAAGGTCCAGAGTCCCCAGGAGGGCAGAGACCTGACATGGATTTTTGGCCAGTAGGCAGGTTTGATATTTCAGTCTTTCCTCAAGAGTGAGTATTTTTGCGGTGGAGTATAGCAGACAGGTGTGGGTTCTGCTGTGGGCACCGGTAAGGAGCCTACAGGCTTTGTTGATGGAGGTCTGGACTTTGGATAAGGCAGAGGCATCAACAGCTGCGTAAACCGGGAGTCCGTAGTCAGCCAGTGATAATACCGATGAGGTGATGGCAAGTTTTATGGCGGGTTCGGGGAGACAGTCTTTGTGGCGGTAGAGAAGACCGATCCTGGAGTTCATTGCAGATGCCAAAGCTTTAAGGTGGGTGTGGAAAGTAAGGCCGGAGTCAAAGGTGATGCCCAGGTACTTGTAGGACAAGACCTGCTCCAGAGGGAGGGGCATGCTGGTGGTGATGTGGAGGAAAGTCCCTGGCATTGTTTTGCCGATGAGAGAATAGCATGGACTTAGTTTTCTTTAGGTTCAGGACTAAGCGGTGATTATTGAACCACTTTTCGTTGGAGGAAGGCGCTTGCAGCATGACTTGGAGTGGGAGTGGGTCAGGGTGTGATGCAAGGACAACAGCATCATCAGCATAGAGTAAAATTTTACTGGAACAGGAGCTGGAGAGGGTGTTCAGGAATAGGCTGAAAAGGGTCGGGCCAAGGATGGAGCCTTGGGGGACCCCCGAGTGTACAGGAAGGTAGGGAGGGTCCCATTTAGCTTGACTCTTGGAACCTGTTGTGTAGGTAGCTTGTGAACCACTTCAGGGCGGCTGTGAGACCCAGTGCGCTAAGGGAGTTTAGTAGCAGGGGTGGCACACACGTGTCAAGGCCTTGGACAGGTCTATAAAGACCGCCCCTGCGAGATGACCTTTGTCAAGTGCTGAGTGAATGTGGTGGGAGAATTCCAGAAGGGCAGTGGACGTGCTATGGCCAGGGCGGAAACCATGTTGCTCTGGACAAAGAAGGTTGTAGTTAGTAAGATATTCCGAGAGCTGTGTGTTCACTATTTTTTCTAAGGCTTTGGATGGGGGGGAAGGATGGAGATGGGCCTGTAGTTATTAGGCAGAGTGCGGTCCCCAGACTTGTGGATGGGGGTTCCCTCAGCTTGCTTCCAGGCCTTAGGGATGGCCGAGGCATAGGGATTTGTTAATGATAGCGTCCAATGAGGTAAGCATGACATCAGCACGAGGCAGTATCCTGGAATCAAGAGGGTCATTGATAGGGTTCTAGAGGCGAGGGATTTTATTAAGAAAGGTTTGGCATCGTGGGGTGAGATCATACGGAAGTGGAATTGTGGCCTGGAAATGGGAGCGTGGGTGGGTTTTGCAACCGGGTCTGAAAAGTGGGCCGGGAGGACGGCACTTAAGTCAGTGAAGGTTTTGTTAAGGCAGTCAGCGATGCAGGTGGGGTCAGTCGAGACAGTCCCATTTATGACAATCTGGGATGGAGGGGGGGAGCAGGTCTTACCATTTAAATCTTTAATGTTGTCCCAGAAGGCTCTGGACGAGCCCCAGGAGGATGTCAACGCAGCCTGGTAGAATTTAGCTTTAGCCTGCTTGATTGACCAGGTGCATTGATTGCGCCGCTGTCCCAGGCTAGTCTGTCAGCAAGCCTACCGGAGTCATTAGCTAAGTGCCAGAGGTTATCTCTTTTTAGTTGTTGGATCAGTGCAGGAGTTATCCATGCAGCAGTCCGTTTTTTATCCTAGGAGAGTTGAGGGTGCATACAGGTCACAGGCGTGGTTGAAGGCCGTGAGAGGTAGGTTAGGGCAGAGTTAACGTCAGGAGCGCTGGCCAATGGGGACCAGTCAATATGGGCGAGGTGGACGTTTGAGGTTGGCGAGACCTCCGGGGAAAAACGGCCAGTCCTGCTGTACCCAGGGCAGAGGGTGGGGGAGGATCAGAAGCAGATGACAGGGGAGTGGTCACTGAGTGAGTCCGCAAGGACTTCAACGGAGACTATTTTATGAGGCGGTTAGAGAGGATGACATCCAGGAGGAGCTAGTTCCTGTGACTTTGTTAAGTCTAGTGGGCTGAGTGACCATTTGGAGACAGGGCAAGGGCTGCAAGCTCATTCTTCAAATTATCAGCCGACGGGCTGAGCCAATTGGAATTTAAGTCACCCATAATTAACTGTTGACTTTCGGGGTAAGGTAGCCAGGTAGTCAAGGAGAGAGGTGGCGCAGAGTCTTTGTGAGACCCGGGGTAGATAAGCCCGCAGTTAGATAGAGCAGACCACGTCCAGGGTAGGGTGTGACTTTTAAGGTGATAGCTTAAGCCCCATAGTTTAGCTCAGGATTGAAGTGAGAGGCAGCCGAGGACCGAGTTGCATGAAGTAGATAGCACACCCCCACCACACCTGCCCATCCTATCGGCCCTGAAAATGGTAAGCCAGGAAGGAGATGGCAGAGTCAGGCGTCACGGGAGGAGAGCCAGGTTTCAGCAAGCAGGAGAATATCCGGGAGTGTTGGGTGACCCAACATAGAAGGGCTGCAGTTTTCTTAGGGAGACTGCATATATTAATGAAGGCGATTCGAAGGCCTTTGCCATCTGTGGGCAGAGGCATGGCTGGGACGACCGGCCCGGGGTTTGGGTTCACGTTGCCAGAGAGCAGGAGCAGCAGGAGAATTAGGTGCCTCGCATGATGTTTGTAGCCGGTGGTGGGGTGCATAAGTGGCCGATGGGACCTTGCCTGGGAGGAGCAGGGGATAGGAAGGGAGAGAACAACTGAGGGCGCTAGTGCGGGGAGGATTCACTTGTGAAAGGAAACACAATACTGAGAGTACCACATAAGTGGTTGGTGGGTGGGGGTGACATGGTAGTCCAGGGTACGGGAGGGATTTGGGGGGATGAATAGAGGGGTATATGTGGGGTAATCCGATGGTGAAGCAGGGGATTGCAAGTGGGGGGCAGTGTGCTTTGGGTGGGGGCTGGTTTATGGGGGATATAGAGGGGCAGAGAGAGAGCATAGGGTGCTGTAGCAGGAGGAGGGCCAGCATGGCAAGGACTATGCTTGGGTGAGACATTTCCCAATATAGAGCAAGAAGTGAGGGCAGGCTCCTCTAGTGCTGGAACGATATAACCAGCAAATGGGAAAGTAGGCTGATTGGTTTTAGCCTCATGTGACAGAGAAAAATACACTATATAAGGGAGAGCTGAGCAAGGGTGGTGGTGGGGCGGTGGGGAGCGAGACGGGTAGCGTTCGGCTGGGTTTTTTCCAGTGCACCGACTGCAGAGGAACAGAGGGTGACGTGAGCCTAGTGGAAAAAAGGTGCCAAAGCCGCGATTCAAAATGCAGAGCAGAAGTCCACAGGTAGGCTGGCGGCTGGCTCACTGACTGTCGCGATTTATTTTATTTTTTGTTTAGTTTGTTTCCCCAGGCAAGAGTTCCCCAGGTAAGAGTTTACCTTTGCGGACCCCTTTGCACGACCAACGGCTCCTCGGGGGGTGGGGGTGTCCTGGCGGCAGGTAGAGTCTGCAGGGAGGGCAGTTCCAGCTTTGCCCTCGCGACCAACAGCTCCGCTCCTTACAATAAGCTGCTTTTTGAAGGAAGTCTTTAGCATTGCTGGTCTGGATGAATGTGTTTTTTTCTAATGGTTTAGGGTATATAGAGGTAGTATGCTTTGTTTTGAAAATGTCTGATTCATTAGGTTAGGTTTGAGGAAATTAAAGTATTGCTGGTCCAAGGACACGCGTTTTAGTGGTGATAGTAATTTTGCAGTGGTACGGAGATGTGTAACTGTTTTAAAATCATGATTAGGCACAGTTCTGTTGGAAAAGCACTGTTGTGCAGGGCCAGTTTAAAAATTGTGCAGAAGGCCACAGCGTCTGCCCGGTGGTGGGCTTAACAGAAGAGGAGGCGTGGAGACAGTTTGAGGATCAGAAAATCACAGTAGTGGACAAAAGATGCAGCATTGTAGGCTGGATGGTAAAGCCTGGGATTCTGGGTGGGTTTTTTCTGATTCCAAAGAATGTAGTGGGTCTAGAGGAGGCCCTAAACCAGGGGGGGCAGGAGCCCATCAAGGGCGGCCATGTAGCATGACGTCACGCCAAGCAGCAGTCGTGAGGGAGCGGAGGCTAAAAAAGAATAATGGTGGACAGAAAAGGGTTGGGGGGGTGAGCTTGGTCCATCCTTGTTGCTGGGTGGAAAGGAGAGCATGGAAGTCTCACACGCGCCAGGTGGACCGCGTGGCTGATAAGCGGACCCCCTTCCCCACCCAAAAAACCTCGTGGCCACCTCCTTGTGTGGTGGCTGGTGAGATTAGCAGGCCTGGAAGAAGCCCCGGAAGCAAAGGAGTGAAAGCTCGATCCGGAAACCATGTGACGTGGCATCACACGCCACGTGGTGTGGGCGATAACGCTTTTCCCCTTGTTTTTGTGCTGCTTGCGGCATGGTGGGCCTGTTTTCCTGTTGGGTGAGTTAGGGGGTTATGGGTGAAATTAGTAGACTGGGATGAGGCCCTAACATGATGGGAAGTGAGAGCACGTCTCAGCGACCATGTGGCGTGACACCACATGCCGAGTGGTGGGTCACGATATAACCACCTCCCTCTTGTTGGGCTGCTTATGGCATTTTTGCCTGTGTGTCATCTAGCCCAGCACAGGGGTGAGTGGCATCATCCCTTGGGAGGAAGCTCCTATGGAGGGCAGCCTGGCTCAACAAGGAATGGACAGCAGCAGTGTTGGGGCTCAAGGGGAGGTTTCTGGGCCTGCGATGGAGCATGCTGTGGTTTCCAATGAGGGGACAATTGGACTGTTCGTGGAGGGGCCAGCAAGTAGAGGCCCTCTAGCATGGGGGAGCGGAAGCACGCCATGACCACGCGGCGTGAGGTCACATGCTGCACAACGGGTACAGGGAGGAAATGGGGGGATCCAAATAGAGGATGAGTGGGGAGGACATGGAGGCCAAAAAGGTGAGGACTGGCTCACAGGGGAAAGGGGAGTGCATATGCGCATCCACACCAGAGGGTCTCAGGGGAAACAGGACACCCCCTGCTCTTAAAAAGAACCTAGGGGCTGCATCCCACTTTGGTACGTCATGGGGGGGCAGCAAGCCACCCCCCCAAAAAAAGAAGGGGGCATTTTTTACATTTAAGCCCGGGCTTCACGCATGAAGGGGTAACCCTCGAGGGAGGCCATGGCAGTAACCTTCACGGCCACAGTGGATGGCGTTGGGAGAAATAGGGGAGGGGTGGGGCATATGAAAGGGGTTGGGGAGGAATGGGAGGGGTTAAGGGAAGGCTTAAAAGGGGACCAAGGTACAGGTCCAGGGGGGTGAGTGGCCCACATGGCATGTGCCACTCAAAAAGGACATGGCAGGGAGCAGCCAACGGTGACGTGGTTGCCTAATTGAGCTTGGGGCCCGACCAGTCATGCAAGCGTGTGGCACGAGGGACAGAGGGATGGCATTACAAAGTATGTATATATATATATATATATATATATATATATATATATTTATATATTATGGTAGCACGGTAGTGCTACCATAGTTAGGGTTGAGGAGCCATTTCTATGTTAAACCCCCAAACTTTGCACCTTAATAACTTTGCAACCGTTTGACAGATTTGGATGAAATTTGGAATACATGATAAAGAACCATAGGCCTTGGGATCTGCCAAGTTTTGTAGTGGTTGGATATACGGCTGCGGAGTTATTAAGCATGATCTGTGCACATGTTTACGCTTTTTCTGGAATTCTACGGTTGCGCCTACAGGTCGTACGGTTTGTGCGACCGGTCCAAAATCTTCAGGCAACGTGCAGCCGGGGTCCCCGATGTGCCTTTCAAAGATTTCATGACAAAATATTAAACGGTTCAAAAGTTATTCAAAAAACAGTTTCCCATTATAAGTCAAAGGGAAAAGTTAACAAAAAGTTCAACACTTCCGCAAATGCATTTTTACTTTCTCAAATGGGCCTGTTACTTTCGCAAATCGGCCATTTTGTTTTCAGTTGGTGATCATAAAAATGGTTGGCATTTAAATTTGGGACCGTCTAGCAACCTAATTCTTTTTGTATTCACCTAGTCGGACCCCAAGGATGCTTGCCATGTCTTTATTTTGTGGTAAAACACCCCAGAAATATGTTTTTCAAATTTCTGGAAAAAGTACTTTCGCAAATTACTTTCGTGCTCACGAAAGTGTCAAACTTTTTTGTGAAAGCGTTCTCAAATTGCGACAGTAGTTTTCCATCTGTGGGACAGTGACAGCGATTCTTTGGCACTGCACTGAAAAAGAACCGTTGGGAGTTTTGGGCTGAAATTTGGAGGGAGAGGAGCCGACATCTCACAGATGTGCCTTTCAGTGTTGTATTGAAAAAATATTACATGGCAGCAAAGTTACAGCACCCCAAAGTTGACATTTTTTCCCATAGGATAACATTACGGCACCCGACGCATTACAGAAATCCTTTGGCACCCTGCTGCAAAATAACGGTTTGGTCTTTTTTCCTGAAATTTTGAGGGAAGACAGCTAACAGCCCACATATGTGCCTTTCAGTAGTTTAGTGAAAAAATATCACACGGCGGCAAAGTTACGGCACTCCAAAGTTGATGGTTTTTCCCATAGGATAGCATTACGGTGCCCGACGCATTACAAAAATCATTTGGATCCCTGCTGCAAAGTAACGGATTGGTCTTTTCTCCTGAAATTTGGAAGGAAGACAGCCAACAGACCACAGATGTGCCTTTCAGTAGTTTGGTGAAAAAACATCACAGGGAGGCAAAGTTATGGCGCTCCAAACTTTTCTTTTTTTTCCCATAGGATAACATTACGGCGTTCGCCACGCCTTTCAGGGCCCGTATCTTGGAAACGGTGCGAGATACGGACTTTTCGTTGGAAAACTTCTTAGCCCCCTAACAAGGACTAAGATCCAAATTAGCTAGGACAGTTGTAAATAATATGACTTTTAAATTTTTTTTCTACGTCGTACGGTTCCTGAGATATAACGTATTTAGTATTCCAAGTTCTCATTTTCTGTGCCAATACTCATTATTATGCATACATTATTTGTACTCACTGTCTTTCTCTATGCAGGTTTTGGGGAAAACCAGCCTGTGCGCTTACATTACTGTTACCGTTGCCCTTTCCGCTTGTGGTTCCGTACCCGTTTCACTTACCGTTGACGTCTGCGCCACCATGTGCGTTATCCTTTGTGTTTTCATTTGCGCTTGCGTTTCTGTCATTTTTTGCCATTTCTGTCTACAGTACTGTTTATCTTTCTGTTTTACTTTACATCACCATGCCCATTGACATTTCTGTTTGCAGGCACCATGTTACTATGTGACAACACATCACGTGGCAGACCGTTCCTGTCTACGCCACCATGTGAGTTACCCTTTCTGTTCTCATTCACACTTGTGTTACCATGTGTGCCACTGTTAGCATTTCTGTTTGCGTTGCTGTCCCTGTTAGTATGCCACAAGACATCATGTGGTAGGGCGCGGGGCTCAGAGGCCCCACGCTCCCGCCACTTCGCCCATTCACTATTTCATGGTTATCATTCTCAAAAGAAGGGAAATTAGAGGCAAAAACTCCATTTAATGCATTAGTTAGGGTTGTTCCACAGCGACAAAAGTGAGGAAATTCGCTGTTAGGGTTGAAAACCCCTTGACCTCCCCGCCCACCCCCAACTGGCATTGGGGTGTGCATTGGGATAGTGGGTCCCTAACTCTCACCCCATTCTCCTATACTTCTGCTGCTTTACACATGTCATGGGGTGAGAGTTAGGGATAACGATCGCCCTGCAATGCCACTACTTGATCATCCTTTACGTTTTCATTTGTGCTTCGTTTCTGTTACTTTTTGCCATTTGTGTCTACTGTACTGTTTCTCTTTCTGTTTCACTTTCATCACCATGCCCATTGACATTTCCATTTACAGGCACCATGTTACTATGTGACAAGACATCCAGTGGCTACACCGTTCCTGTCTATGCCACCATGTTAGATTACCCTTTCTGTTCTCATGGCGGCTTGGCGTTACCCTTATCGCCACTGTTAGCGCTTCTGTTTGCATTATCTTCCTGTTACTATGCCACAAGACATCATGTGGTGGAAGTGTGAACCCTTTGGGCCCCGATGCTCTCGCTGCTGCATTACGTGCAGGGAGCGCGGGGCCCTATGTGTGTTATCCTTTGCGTTTTCATTTGCACTTGCGTTTCTGTTATTTTTTGCCATTTGTGTCTACAGTACTGTTTCTCTTTCTGTTTCACTTTGTGTCACCATGCCCATTGACATTTCCGTTTGCAGGCACCATGTTACTATGTGACAACACATCACGTGGCAGACTGTTCCCATCTATGCCACCGTGTGCATTGTCCTTTCTGTTGTCCATTTGCACTTGCGTTACCATGTGTGCGC
Source organism: Neoceratodus forsteri (assembly GCA_016271365.2). NCBI lineage: Eukaryota > Metazoa > Chordata > Ceratodontiformes > Ceratodontidae > Neoceratodus > Neoceratodus forsteri. Next base: position 107,434,382 of record CM057456.1, on the reverse strand, counting down.
CACTGTTAGCACTTCTGTTTGCATTGCTCTTCCTGTTACTATGCCACAAGACATCATGTAGGCGGGGTCGCACGGAGCCCTTTTGGGCCCAGCTCCCGCTTCCCATGCATTATGTGCCAGGAGGCGCGGGGCCTATGTGCATTATCCTTTGCGTTTTCATTTGCGCTTGTGTTTCTAGTTACTTTTTGCCATTTAGTGTGTACCGCATGTTTCTGTTTCTGTTTCACTTTGCGTCACCATACCCATTGACATTTCCATTTACAGGCACCATGTTACTATGGACAAAGACATCGTGGAACACCATTCCGTCTCGCCACCCGTGTCGTTACCCTTCTGTTCTCATTCAACGCTTGTGTTACCATGTGTGCCACTGTTAGCATTTCTGTTTGCATTGCTGCTCCTGTTACTATGCCACAAGACATCATGTGGCGGGAGTGTGGGGCCCTCCCGCCGCTGCATTACATTCACTATTTATCGTTATCATTCTCAAAAAGAAGGGAAATTAGAGGCAAAAAACTCTGTTTAATGCATTAGATAGGGTTGGTCCACAGCGACAAAAGTGAGGAAATTCACTGTTAGGGTTGAAAACCCTAACTCCGAATTCACCCCCCCCAGCACCACACACACACAGACACACACACACATTCAAGTATGGGCGAGGACCAAGTCAACACAACAAATGACAGACATCCAGCAGCAGGTGACAGAAATAACAAACAATTGTCTAAATGTACTACGAGACATCCCCACCCACCTGACCAGGTACTGCATGCTCAGTGGAGATCAACAGCAAAACTGAGGCCATGTACACCAAATGTACACATCCCTGATTGCAGCTGCACACGACGTACCACACTTAGTAGTTGCATTTACGTAACAGATCAATCCACACCCCAAAGGTGAATGGGGAAAAAGGGGGACTGCACCCCAAAGATGCTGCTGTGCTTACAACAGGGCTTTTTGCTCATGGCCACAATGCTGTTTCCAGCATGCTTGTTCAAAATGTGGGGGAAGGCACCTGGCAAGTAGATGTAGAATGACATGGGCCCAAGGGGCACAGGGGCATGGGGTCAGGGGTCAGGTCAGCAGTTTTTTCGAGATGACCAAGGGTTTAGAGGGCAGACATGGAACAGGGGAGGGAGGGGTAGGGTGAACTCAAGTAGAGGCAGTCAGGTTCACTGAGAGAAGAAACTTTGCACAAAACAAGGGAAAGGGGCCAGGGAGGAGTAACGGGGGCATGACAGGCACCAGTTTGGGATGACCAGAACCCCCATCAACTTGGAGGCATGGACAGCCTTCTTGGATGGATATCCAAACACAAGCATGTGGGATATGATTAGAGGAGGTTTTAACACAGGGTTTTCACTACAGTGTGGGAGTCTCAGACAAGCGAGAGAGGCGAACAACCTGGGGTCAGTGAAAGGAAAGGAAGGGATGTTAAGATAGAAAATAGATAAAGAAAAGGCAGCGGGGAAGGTAGAGGGCCCATTTAACACCCCCCCATTGCGGAACATGCAGATTTCACCATTGGGTTTGGTACCAAAGAAACAGGAAGGGGAATACAGGGTGATCCACCACCTGTCCTATCCAGAAGGGGACTCGGTGAATGATTTCATCAGTGAGGAGCATAGTAGGGTGACATATGTGACACTAGAGGACACAGTTCAGATAATCCGGGCCACAGAGGATGCATGGATGGCAAAAATGGACATTAAGTCTGCTTTCAGGCTGCTGCCAGTAAGGAAAGAAGACTGGGATCTATTGGGTTTTAAAATCAGGGGACAGTATTATTTTGACAAAGCAATGCCAATGGGATGTTCCATAGCATGTATGACCTTCGAGGCATTCAGCACCTGTTTGCAGTGGATATTCCAAGAAAAAATGGGTTATAGGATGGTCATCCATTATTTGGATGATTTCCTGTTCATTGGGAGGGGGAAAAGAGACACAAAATATGCTGGGTGAGTTTCAGGAGTTGTGCCAGGAGCTAGGGGTTCCACTGGCACCAGAAAAAACAGAAGGAGCCAACAGGGTGATGGAGTTCCTGGGGATTGAGATAGATGCCCCGAATGAAATAATTAGGTTACTGGACAAAAAAGTAAATAAATTGAAGGAACTGATTCAAGTACACACCAGCAGGAGAAGGGTACAACTAAAACTAGTGCAGCAGGTGCTGGGGCATCTGAACTTCACCTGCAGGGCCATCGGACCAGGACGGGCATTCACAAGGAGGTTAGTTTGGGCTACAGCAGGGGTCACCAGACCACATCACTGGGTGGACTTGACACAAGGTGTTAGGGAGGATTTTAGAATATGGGAAGAATTCCTTAAGGAGTATAATGGGTGTTCTTTCTAGCAAGAGGAGTGGCTGTACAACACAGACCTCGACCTCTACACAGATGCTGCTGGGGGCTAGGCATGGGGGGTTACCTGAGGGGCAGGTGGTTTTCAGAACCATGGCAGGTCAGCTGGGTGAAGGATGGAAAAGTGAGAGATATAACACTACTGGAGATCATGCCCATATGGGCATGTACCTTGGTCTGGGGAGAGGAATTACGGGATCAGAAAGTGACATTTTGGTGTGACAACAGAGCAGTGGTGGATGTACTATACAACAGGGGAGCCAGGTCAGATACAGTCACGCAGGTATAACGACGTTTAGTGTTAAGAGCTTTGCTGCTGAACATGTCATTCAGAGCAAAACACATAGAAAGGGTACACAATACCCTGGCTGACAGCCTTTCTCATCTGCAGCTGGACCGTTTCCAGAGGCTGGCACCAGCAGCGAAAGAACAAAAAACGCCCATACCAATGAACATCTGGGACATTGGCAAGAAGAAGCAGAACTGCTGTTTTGCAGCTCATGGGCGCCTCTGATTCTGAGGGCCTATGATGGGGCCTGGCGAGTGTTTCAAATATTCAGGGCAGAGCACCAGATGGAGGTAAGTGGACCACTCACAGAGGAACAATTGGGAATGTTCACCTTGGAGCAATGGCAGAAAGACCGCCCACGCCACAGTGGGGGTTTATCTGGCAGGGATTAGTGTTTTTTGCAGCCTAAAAGGGTGGAATGACCTGACAAAATCACTGCTCATCAGGAGAATGATGCAGGGATGGGGCAGGTCAAAACATGGGCAAGGGGATAATAGGAGGCCAATAGGGGAGCAGTGGCTAATAAGGCTAAAAGGGGTGCTCCTGGTAATATGAAGATCAAAGGATGAGGCCCAGCTATTTCACACGATTTATGTGATAATGTTTGCGGGGGCTATGAGAGTGAGTGAGGTGGTAGATCATGGGAAAGATGACAAGGAAGAGGTTTGGATTGGGACGATGTGAGTTGGGGCTGAGAGAGATATGGATCAAGCTAAGGAGGTCAAAAATGGACCAAAAAGGGCAAGGTTGCATGATAACACTGAAAGGGCAATCAGAGATTGCGATATGCCCAGTGCAGGCTCTGTGGGTTTTTGCTGCAGAGCAGGTGGCCAGGACGGGAAAGCTATTTGTACATGGTGACAGAAAAAGGGTCACCTGCTATCAAGTCACAGCAGTGCTGAAAAAGGGCATGCATTTTCTGGGGGATGACCCAGCTAATTATTCATCCCATTCCCTACGGATTGGGGCTGTCTCACAGTGGGCAGCAATGGGGGAACCCTTTAAGGGCATTTTGGAAAAAGGGCGCTGGCGGTTGGCCAGTTATAAGAGATACATCAGAGTGCTGAAGAAAAAAAAAAGAGGAGGAAAAAAAGTGAAAAAAAAAATGGAGTTGTGGTGCTCCTGCGGGGGAGCACAGGTAATGGGGGGGAGGTTGGGGCAAAGAAATATAAGAAAAATAGCAGGACAAGAGGACACAGCATGAGATTAGAGGGGGGCCGATTAAGGGAGAATGTGAGGAAATTATTTTTCACAGAAAGGGTGGTGGATGCATGGAATGGCTTACCACAAGAAGTGGTGGCTATGAATACAGTGCAGGGCTTCAAACAGGCATGGGATAGGCATAAGGGAGCAATACAAAGGACTATGAATAGATAGGCCACTGACAGAGCAAAGGCCAATGTCACATTTATAAGGTAGAAAAAGAAATGGGCAGACTGGATGGGCCTTGCAGTCCTTATTTGCCGTCAACTTCTATGTTTCTAAAGGAAAGAGGCTGGGGGGGATAATACAGTGAGGGCACAAAGAGTATGTGTAAATTGATTAATTTTCTTTGCACTCCATAAGTAGAGGGAGGATCACGGAAGTCTGGATCTGTGGCCATTCTTATATTTATTGGGCTGGAAAGAGAGCAGAGAAGAAAGCTGGGGGAAAGCAGCTGTACCAGGATGTAAGACAGTATAGGTTGGTATGGCACGGCATACAGGGGATGAGATGGGCACAGCTCCTTCCCACTTTGAAGGAACTCAAGTGACATTGGCCCAGTCCAGACCTAATCATTATACACCTAGGGGGCAACGACCTAGCGGGCAGACCATGGGTACACACATACTTACAGATAAAAAGGGATCTAATGGCAATACGACAGTGGTGGCTGCAGGTATGCCTCACCTGGTCAGATATGATACCGAGAAGGGTATGGAGACAGGAGCACAGCCACAGAGCGGTGGAGAGGGCTAGGAAAAAGATGAATAGAAGGGTAGGGACGTTGATAAGGCAGATGGGGGGACTGGTGATACTGCAGGGGGTAGAAGAATGGGTGGAGGACTTCTACAGGCCAGATGGTGTGCACTTGTCGGACCTAGCCATAGGCATGTTCAACACAGAAACAATGGGTTTCATAGAGGAATGGAGAAAACAGGAAAAAGCTGGTATTAAAAAAAAAGGAAAAGGGGAAGAAAGGATCATCCCTGAGGTAAGGGAGAGTGATACCCTAAGTATGGGGGGAAGCCAGCCATCAAACGCAAGCTGGAGACTGGCTAGTGGGGAAAAAAGGGGGGAAGGGGAAGAAAAAAGGAATAACACAGGAAGAGGAAGAAGATGAAGAAGAAAGCAGTCTCGGTTTTCACCACTACCTAGTGGAAAAGGAGAAACAGAAGGCACCCAGGTTTTCACCCGGGGGAGGGATAATCAGAGATTGATATGTGGATGGAAATAAATGAAATTTCTGGAAATATGATAATAAAGAAATGGAAATGGAATATTGGATTACGAATATAAATAAACTAATTGCCAATCTGAGCACAACAACAAACAATGGTCTTTGTCTTTTGTGTGGGGAAAAGGGGGGAATCTGGGAAAATGGAGTTTGCCCTTAAGGGGCAGACCAGGTTGTCCCAGTGCACCCCTTCCCTCTGTCATGGAATGGTAGTGCTCAGAAGGGGAGGAGGGAAGGAAGAGGAGGGGGTAAGGACCAGAACAAAGGACAGGTAACAGGAAAGGGAGGGGCGAAGGGTGGTACATAAGGGACAGCACAAGGGGGCCTCAGCCACTTTTTTGGAGTTTTTGATTCCTCCCACCACCCTACTAGACAGATATAGAGGGAAAGACAGTCAAAAGGGGGACTGTATGGTGGGTCTGTCAAGGTGGATGACAGACGAGTCCGGTTGGACAGTTTGGACTGCCAAAGGTGGATGGCAGGTGATGATATGGTTATGAACTGCCAAAGGTGGATGGCGGGGGGGAGGGGGGGGGAGGAATAACACAAGAACAGGAAGAAGAGGAAGAGAAAGTGGTCTCGGTTTTCACAGTTACCTAGCGGAAAAGGAGAAACAGAACGCACCGAGGTTTTCACCTGGGGGAGGGATAATCAGAGATTGATATGTGGATGGAAATAAATGAAATTTCTGGAAATATGATAATAAAGAAATGGAAATGGTTTATTGGATTATGAAAATAAATTAATTGTCAATCTGAGCACAACAACAAACAATGGTCTCTGTCTTTTGTGAGGGGAAAGGGGGGAATCCGGAACAAATATGACATTTTGTCAAAAACTGACATAGTTTCTGAAAATAGCAGCAGGTCTACCTGGACATAAGTAGATGGATGCAGATGCAGCATGTATCTGTGTCTAAATCCAGCCCTTTTGAAACATTTCTTCACCTCTCTTTAATGTTATTACAAAAATCATATTGCAGAGGTTAACACACCTATGGGCTGTACACAGAAAGGTAAAATATACCCTCAGGATTTACTGCACACTCCAGGGGGCAAAGGGACTTGGCTAATGCCTCACACCTTCTTAGCACTGGAAGTGTGCATTGAGTGCCTGGATCATGCAGTATCATTTGCACTGAACAGTTTGCTTCATGTTAAATGGCTAGTGGACCGAGACCATTTTATTATATATTCTGAAGCAGCATACTCTTATGTATAAAGAAAAGTTACTTGCCATTCCCCAGTTACAATGTTGCCCCTTAATTGATTTATGTAAACCAGTTACTTATGAAAGCTGGGGCTTTTATTGGAGGCACAGCATGTGCTGCATGAAGATGTTTACAACAGTGCTGGAAGTCATGGTGCAGTGGGATGCGGAGCACTGAAAACGCAATTCAAACATTATTGTCAGAGATGCAGCATATTCCTGGTAGTGACATTCACTGTTTAAATGTAGTTATAAAACACCAGCACAAGCGTCTTCAGTGCAAACTAAAAACTGAAGGGGAACTGAGCTGAAATGCATGCAGCTGAACTTTGTATTTTATAGCCAGATGCTCTGATGAGTAGAAAGAGGAGCTGAGTGTATGTACGTACCTAGCGACAAGGGACAAGTTATTTTTAGATAAATGAGGGAATTGAGGATTGCATGTTTTGCACATAGAGTACAAATATTCTGGAAACACAAGCTGAATAGCATGCTGCTGATTTGTGCAGTTTGCTTCATGTCTGCGGATGCATCAAAGCAAGGTGACATGACAATAACTTGCAAATGCCCTCATGCCATATCCACCACACCCCCAAGCTCCCCCATCCAATGCAAGCCTAAAAATGTCTCTTACAGTCCAGCATTTTAGTGTGGGCACAGCTACATGTCCTTTGCAACATTTGGAAATGTCCGAACACATAGCTGTTTCCCTGTCACTTTAACTAACTCACGATTCCAGGTCTCAGATGGTATCATGGAACAAAGCATGAATGTTGCCACAGCTTTCAAGAACAAGATGCCTACTCGCCCACCCTCTGCATCCAAGTTCATCAGTGCAGTCTCACACCAACAATTCTTGATACTCCTTTCAATTCCATTACAGCTGTAAATACTGTTTAACATAGCTGTTAGAGATACTATGGTATCGCATTTTTATGAAATGCATAGCCAGCCAGCTTGTTGTCCAGTGCAAAACAATGTGCAGTCAGCAGTGCAAATAGCAGTGTGCCAGTTATCAGTTGGCAAAAATAATAATACAGGCTGTTGCAAACCAAATATCAGGCTCTGTCAGAACCGCTAACCAGATTTTGCCTGTTGTTGCTCTATGGCCCTCGCAACCTTCATTTATGTGATATTGCAATCCAATGAAACAAAATGTAAAAATGATCAGCCAGACAGCCTACTCCCAAAAACCATGGTACTGCTGTGGGTTTGCTCAGCAATACCAAAATGGTATTTGTCAGTGTCAGTGGCTCAGCAGGTAGCACACTCTCCTCTGAGGCCGGAAGATCTGAAGGCTGTGGGTTCTATCCCCACACCATGCACTTGAGTTAATATCCCAACACTGACGCTGTAGTGCAGCATGGGGGGGGGTGCTGCACTCTTGAGGTACCGTCTTTCAGATGAGACGGTAAACCAAGTTCCCACCTGCCTGTTGTGGTGGTAGTTCAGGTTGATGTTAAAGATCCCATGGCACTTCTCGAAAAGAGTAGGGGAATTTTGTGTTTATTAAAACTCATAAGAAAACAACAACAAAGCAATCTTACAAATAGTAACACAAGATACTAGACATTGGTATGCTACATTCACGTAATTGGAGCATCAGAATCAGTAATCCATACCATTTTTCTGTATACAGTCTCCATATAGCAAAAAGTTTGAGTCTGCTTCTCTAAAAAAGAAACTTCCCTTAATACATTTGTAATATTATTAGCAAGGTCTTCATAGGAAATGTTTTTTTTGCTGTAATGTAAACAAACATCTAGCATTCCAAATGTACCATTTAACCACTGCAAAAAGCAAATTCAAGGTACTGTGATTCCAGACCCTCTAAGACGTCCCATATCTGCCATAAATCAATTCTTCATATGAGATAAATTTCAGAATAGTAATGCCCCATTTAACAGCTAAGTACCCGTAAAATGGTGCAATATATGAGCAAGCAAAAAACAAATGATGCATTGTTTCCAATGTAGCAATACACTGAAGACTAGCACAATTCCTCTCCCCAACCGTTTTATGTTTCAGATTCGCCATAATGTTCAATTTTTCAAGACAACAAAGCCACAAAACATCTTTAAATTACACAGGTATTCGTCTATCAGTGTTCAATTTTGCCACTGTTGTCTCATATGCCACAGGACAATTAGGAAAGGTCCTGGTCTCAGTAAAATGAGTGTCCATGACCTGCCTATACATTGTTTTTTGCTCTTTGATACAATATCCTCATATTTGAGATTCCACCTGTACAGCTTCTCAAAGACTTCCCTCACATATGACATTGCAAATGGCACCGATTTAAAGACTTTGTGTACATTTGCCCACCACCCTACATACCAACATGATATTTTCCCCATCAATAAAGAAATCCACCCATGGTCCTGTTGCAAGCACAAAGGCTGCATGTTAATGTGTAAAAAATGAAAAAAGAAAAATAATATCGGGTTTAGCATACCTAAGCCACCCTTCACTACAGATAACTACAAGATGTTCCTTTTAATAGGGTTCAATCTACTACCCCAGATAGCTTGGAAAAACAAACTTAAAATTGTAGTGTCTCTCTTTCCTTTGGAGGGGGAAGTACCTAACTAACATATAAACAAGAATTTGTCAATGCCGAATGTTGATTGCGTTGGTCTGTTGAGCTCGCTCACTGCCCCTGTGTCACTCGCTCTTTCTGTTTCACCCAGGGTGCTGCAGGCTGCTCTTTTGTACAGGGTTCCTGCCTGTGTTGGCATATTTTTCTGCCCACAAAGAAATCTGCAGCTGTCCCGACAGATCTCCGTTGAGGTCGCTCTCTCTGCCTGTCTCACTCGCTCATTCTGTTACTCCTGGTGCTGAAGGCTGCTCTTTTGTACTGGGCTTCTGCCTGTATTGGCATGTTTTGCTGCCCACAAAGAAATCTGCAGCTGTCCCGACAGAGCTCTGTTGAGGTGGGTCACTCCCTCTCTCTCACTCGCTCATTCTGTTTCTGGTGGCACTGCAGGCTGGCCTTTTGTACTGGGCTCCTGCCTGAGTTTCGGCCTTTTTCTGCCACAAAGAAACCCACAGCAGTCATGATAGAGCTCCGTTGAGCTTGCTCACTCCCCCTCTGTCATTTGCTCATTGTGTTTCTCCCTGCACTACAGGCTGCCCTTTTGTGCTGGGCTTCTGCCTGCATTGTCACCTTGCTCTGCCCACAAAGAAATCCGCAGCTGCCCCCACAGAACTCTGGTGATGTTGCTTACTCCACCTGTCTCACACGCACATTCTGTTTCTGCTGGTGCTGCAGGCTGCCATTTTATAGTGGTCTCCTGCTTCTGTTGGTGCCTTTTCCTGCCCACAAAGAAATCTGCAGCAGTCCCGACAGAGCTCCGTTGAGCTCGCTCACTATCCCCTCTCACTCGTTTGTTCTGTTTCTTCTGCCACTGCAAGCTGCACTTTTGTACTGGGCCCAGCGTGCATTGCTGCCTTTTTCTGTCCCCAGTGAAATCCGCAGCAGTTCGAACAGAGCTCCGTTGAGCTCACTCACTCCCCCTCCCTCACTCACTCATTCTGTGTCTCCTGCTGCTGCAGGCTTCCCTTTTGTACTGGGTTCCTGCCTGCATTGCCAGCTTTGTCTGCCCACAAAGACATGTGCAGCAGTTCTGACACAGCTCTACTGAGGTCACTCACTCCCCCTCTCTCACTCGTTAGTTCCGTTTCTGCTGGGCCTGCAGGCTGGCCTTTTGTACTGGGCTCCTGCCTACACTGTTGCCTTTTCCTGCCTACTAAGAAATCTGCAGCAGTCACAATACACCTCTAGTGAGCTCACTCACTCCCCCTCTTTCACTCACTTGATCTGTTTCTCCCAGCGCTGCAGGCTGCCTTTTGTACTAGGCTCCTGCCTGTGTTGGCACCTTTTCCTGCCACACAAAGAAATCCACAGCCATCCCAACAGAGCTACATTGAGCTCACTCATGCCCCCTCCCTCACTAGCTCATTCAGTGTCTCCCACTGCTGCAGGCTGCCCTTCTGTACTGGGTTTCTGCCTGCATTGCTGGCTTTGTCTGCCCACAAAGACATTTGCAGCAGTCCCGACACAGCTCTGTTGAGGTTGCTCAGTCCCCCTGTCTCACTCTCTCATTCTGTTTCTCCTGGCACTGCAGGCTGCCATTTTGTATTGAGCTTCTGCCTCTGTTGGCATTTGTTTCTTCCCACAAAGAAATCTGCAGCAGTCCTGAAAGAGCTGCATTGCCCTCACTCACTCCCCATGTCTCACACTCTCGTTCCATTTCTGCAGGCGGTGCAGGCTGCCCTTTTGTACAGGGCTCCTGCCTGCATTGCCACCCTTTTCTGCCCACAAAGAAATCTGCAGCAGTCATGATACATCTCCATTGAGCTTGCTCACTCACTGCCCCCCTCTCTCACTCATTCATTCTGTTTCTCCCACCACTGCATGCTGCCCTTTTGTACTGGGCCCCTATGTGCATTGCTGCCTTTTTCAGCCTACAAAGAAATCCACAGCAGTCCCAACAGAGGTCCGTTGAGCTTACTCACTCCATCTCCCTCACTTGCTCATTCTGTGTCTCCTGCTGCTGCAGGCTGCTCTTTTGTACTGGGTTCCTGCCTGTGTTGGCGGCTTTTTCTGTCCACAAAGACATCTGCAGCAGTCCTGACACAGCTCCGTCGAGCTCTCTCTCTCTCCCTCTCCTTCTCTCACTCACTCATTCCATTTCTGCCTGCTCTGCAGGCTGCCCTTTTGCACTGGGCTCCTTCCTGCATTGCCGCCTTCTTCTGGCAACAAAGAAATCTGCAGCAGTCATGATACAGCTCCATTGAGCTCGTTCACTCACTCCCCCTTTCTCACTCATTTGTTCTGTTTCTTCCGGTGCTGCAAGCTGCACCTTTGTACTGCTCCCCTACATGCATTGCTGCCTTTTTCTGTGCACAGTAATATCCAGAGCAGTTCCAACAGAGCTCCATTGAGCTCACTCTCTCCACCTCCCTCACTCGTTCATTCTGTGTCTCCCGCTGCTGCAGGCTTTCCTTTTGTAATGGGTTCCTGCCCACATTGCTGGCTTTGTCTGAACACAAAGACAGGTGCAGCAGTCCTGACACAGCTCCACTGAGGTCGCTCACTCCCTCTTTCTCACTCGCTCATTCTGTTTCTGCTGGGCCTGCAGATTGGCCTTTTGTACTGGCTCCTGCCTGTGTTATCACCTTTTCCTGCCCACTAAGAAATCTACAGCAGTCATGATAGACCTCTGGTGAGCTCACTCATTCCCCCTCTCTCACTCGCTTGTTCTGTTTCTCCCAATGCTGCAGGCTGCCCTTTTGTACTGGGCTCCTGCCTGTGTTGGCACCTTTTCCTGCCCACAAAAAATCTGCAACTGTCCTGACTGAGCTTCATTGAGGTCGCTCACTCCCCGTCTCATGCGCTCATTCTGTTTCTCCTCGTGCTGCAGGCTGCCATTTTGTACTGGGCTTCTGCCTCTGTTGGCATTTTTTTCTGTCCACAAAGAAACCTGCAGCAGTCCCGACAGAGCTGCATTGGCCTCACTCACTCCCCCTGTCCCACTCACTCATTCTGTTTCTGCCAGCAGTGCAGGCTGCCCTTTTGTATGGGGCACCTGCCTGCATTGCCACCCTTTTCAGCCCACAAAGAAATCTGTAGCTGTCACGATACATCTCCATTGAGCTCACTCACTCACTCCTCCTCTGTCACTCATTCATTCTGTTTCTCCTGCTTCTGCAGGCTGCCCTTTTGTACTGGGCCCCTACATGCATTGCTGCCTCTTTTTGCCCACAAAGGAATCTGCAGCAGTCATTATAGACCTCTGTTGAGTGCGCTCACTCTCCCTCTCTCACTCTCTCATTCTGTTTCTCCCCGTGCTGCAGGATGCCCTTTTGTAGTGGGCACCTGCCTGCATTGCTGCCCTCTTCTGTCCACAAAGAAATCTGGAGCAGTCACAATAGAGCTACATTGAGCTTATTCACTCACTCCCCCTCTCTCACTCGTTTGTTCTGTTTCTTCTGCCACTGCCAGCTGCACTTTTGTACCAGGCCCCTGCGTGCATTGCTGCCTTTTTCTGTGCACAATGAAATCCACAGCAGTCCCAACAGAGCTCCGTTAAGCTCACTCACTCCACCTCCCTCACTCGCTCTTTCTGTGTCTCCCACTGCTGCAGGCTTCCCTTTTGTAATGGGTTCCTGCCCGCATTGCCAGCTTTGTCTGAACACAAAGACATGTGCAGCAGTCCTGACACAGCTCCACTTAGGCCGCCTCTCACTCACTCGTTCTGTTTCTGCTGTACCTGCAGGCTGACCTTTTGTACTGGCTCCTGCCTACAATATCACCTTTTTCTGCCCACTAAGAAATCTGCAGCAGTCACGATAGACCTCTGGTGAGCTCGCTCACTCCCACTATCTCACTTGCTTGTTCTGTTTCTCCCAGCGCTGCAGGCTGCCCTTTTGTACTGGGCTCCTGCCTGTGTTGGCACCTTTTCCTGCCCACAAAGAAATCTGAAGCTGTCCTGACAGAGCTCCATTGATGTCGCTCACTCCCCATCTCATGTGCTCATTCTGTTTCTCCTTGCGCTGCAGGATGCCATTTTGTACTGGGCTTCTGCCTCTGTTGGTATTTTTTTCTGTCCACAAAGAAATCTGCAGCAGTCCCGACAGAGTTGCATTGGCCTCACTCACTCCCCCTGTCCCACTTACTCGTTCCATTTCTGCTGGTGGTGCAGGCTGCCCTTTTATACGGGGCACCTGCCTGCGTTGCCACCCTTTTCTGCCCACAAAGAAATCTGCAACATTCAGGATACAGCTCCATTGAGCTCACTCACTCACTCTCCCTCTCTCACTCACTCATTCTTTCTGTTTCTCCTGCTGCTGCAGACTGCCCTTTTGTACTGGGCCCCTGTGTGCATTGCAGCCTTTTTCTGCCACACAAAGAAATCTGCAGCAGTCCCAACAGAGCTCCGTTGAGCTCACTCACTCCACCTCCCTCACTCACTCATTCTGTGTCTCCTGCAGCTGCAGGCTGCCCTTTTGTACTGGGTTCCTGCCTGCATTGGTGGCTTTTTCTGCCCACAAAGACATCTGCAGCAATCCTGATACAGCTCCGTTGAGCTCGCTCACTCCCCCTCTCTCACTTACTCATTCCGTTTCTGCCCATGCTGTAGGCTGGCTATTTGTATTCGGCTCCTGCCTGCATTGCCACCTTTTTCTGCTCACAAACAAATCGCAGCAGTCACAATAGACCTCCGTTGAGCTTGCTTACTTCCCCTGTCTCACTTGCTCATTCTGTTTCTCTCCACGCTGCAGGCTGCCCTTTTGTACTGGGCTCCTGCCTCTGTCAGCATCTTTTTCTGCCCAAAAAGAAATCTGCAACAGTCCTGACAGAGTTCTGTTGGCCTCACTCACTCCCCCTGTCTCACTCACTCATTCTGTTTCTGCCAGTGCTGCAGGCTTCCCTTCTTTACTGGGCTTCTGCCTGCATTACCACCCTTTTCTGCCCACAAAGATATCTGCAGCAGTCATGATACAGCTCCGTTGAGCTCGCTCACTCACCCTCTGTCACTTGCTCGTGCTGTTTCTCCCACTGCTGCAGGCTGCCCTTTTGTACTCAGCCCCTGCATGCATTCCTGCCTTTTCCTGCCCACAAAGAAATCTGCAGCAGTCCCAACAGAGCTCCGTTGAGCTCACTCACTCCTTCTCCCTCACTTGCTCATTCTGTGTCTCCCAGTGCTACAGGCTGCCCTTCTGTACTGGGCTCCAGCCTGCGTTGTCACCTTTTCCTGCCCACAAAGAAATCCACAGCAGTCCTGACAGAGCTCAGTTGAGCTCGGTCACTCCCCCCCCAGTTGCTCGATGCTAATTTGTCCCAAACACTGATTTCTGACAGTGACTGTGGTATTCTGCACCGGAAGCACTGAAACACATTCCGGCCAGGATGTGAAAAATGACAGCTGTACTGTTCTTAAGGAGGTGTTAACAAATATCAGTGTTGAAAATCTGCCATGAAAATATTACTAAATTGCAAACTTACAAGTGTGCGTGGAACCTGCACAACACACGCTCATAGCACAGTCATTGTATGGAGTTTCATCACAAAATTTTCAGCATAGGCATTTTAGCACCTCTGCTAATGAACAGTGTCAGTGTGATTTTCTTAATATGTCCCAAACACTGATTTCCCACAGCGACTGCGCTATTGTGCGTTGGAAGAGTGAAAACACATTTCGGCCAGGATGCGAAAAATGACAGCTGCACTGTTCATAAGGAGGTGTGGCAAAATGCAATGCTGAAAATCTGGAGTGAAAATATTGCTAAGTTACGAGTGTGTGTGGAAACTGCACAATGCACATTCATAACACACTTATTTTATGGACTTTCATCACCAAGTTTTCAACATAGGCATTTTAGGACCTCTACTAATGAACAGTGTCACTGTCATTTTCATAATGTGCCCCGAACACGGATTTTCCACAGTGACCACCTGTTCTGCACTGGAACTGCGAAAACACATTTTGGCCAGGATGTGAAAAATGGCAGCTGTACTGTTCATAAGGAGGTGCAGAACAATGGCAATGTTGAAAATCTGGAGTGAAGATATTATAAATTCATGAACTTACAAGTGTGCATGCAAACTGTGCAATGCACGCTTGTAACACAGTCATTTTATGGAGTATCATCAATAAATTTTCAACATAGGCATTTTAGGACCTCTGTTCATGAACAGTGTCACTGCCATTTTCATAATCTGTCTTGAACACTGATTTCCCACAGCGATCGCGCTATTCTGCTCCGGAAGTGCGAAAACACATTTTGGCCAGGGTGTGAAAAGTAATAGCTGTACTGTTCACAAGGATGTGTGAAAAAATGCCAATATTGAAAATCTGGCATGAAAATATTGCAAATTTGCAAAGTTACGAGCGTGCGTAACAACTGTGCAATGCATGCTCGTAAAACAGTAATTTTTTGGATTTTTTCCACCAAATTGGCAACATAGGCTTTTTGAGAGCCCACCTCATGAACACTGGCACTGTCATTTCATTAATCTGTCACAAAAGGTGATTTTGTGCAGTGACCACGGAATCATCTTTTGGGGCTAATTAATGCCATGATAGTGACAGAATTCATGAGGAGGGGTCTCAAAAACCCCATGTTGAAAATTTGGTTCCAAAATTCCAAAAAATGCCTGAGATATGCATCAAAGTCGAAAAAACCCTTTTTATTCCAGTATGCAGCTTACCGGCATTTCCTCAGTTCGCGGTCGGCTTTGAAGAATGCAGACGTGTTCCCGGTCCACTGAAGATCACCGCGCCATACTCCAGAGGTAAGTATGGGGTGAGGGGGTATGGGGACACTGGGTGCGCAGTTGGTGGGTGCGGGTTGTGGGAGGGGGGAGCAGGGAGACCGCCGAGGGACCATTTCCTTCTTTACAGGAAAATAAAGTATGACATCATGGGACTTTTTTTAAGTTTACAGGTGCATGTGGCATGCTGGGGTGGGTTCCCAGCATGCCAACGCAGTTCTGCTTTGGGAGGGCAGCTGTAGCCAACAGGGGATTAGGCACCTCCATCAGCACACAAGAAAAAGGAGGGGCAGGGGTGTCACAGTATGCCGATGGGGATTGGGCACCCCGTCGGCAGACAACAAAAGGGGGGGTGACATTATGCCGGAGGGGATTGGGCACCCCTTCAGCAGACAAGAAAAGCGCGGGGAGTAGTTTCAAAATGCCGACGGGGAGTGTGCTCCCCCATCAGCAACATTAGGGCACTGAAGCCTATGGGGATTGGGGCCCCTGTCATCAAACAAACACAGAGGAGGGGGGCACATGCTGCTGAGGGGGATTGGGCATCCCCTCGGCAGGGGGGTTGAATATTGTTTGTGAACACGGCAACAAGCTGCCACCATGTTCACAAACAATATAAGTGTTTTAAGATCCCACCCTGCAATGATGAGTCACTGCCTCATTGCTTCAAGTGGCTGACGCTGCAATGACGAGGTGGCCCCTGATTGCAGCGGCTATTTTTTTACAAGTTGGTGGCATGCTGGCTGAACTAGTGTCAACAGCAGCAGAGTGCCATGGCATTGGGGAAAGTGGGCCAAGCCTTTACAGGCTGCATGGGCATTGGCCACAACAGTGCTGCGCCTCCATAACCTGCTTCTGGAGAAAGTTGCAGCAATATATTTCTTGCACATGCGCGCAATCAACATAAAAAATAGGAATTAAATTGTTTATTACCAGATACGCTCTATTCAATTTCCTCATCGAAACTCTATTCCATCTATCCACCAGAGCAGTCCCTTTCTGTATCCTGTCATCCCAATTTTGTAGATCCTGCCTAATCCCCCCATAAGTAATACCCAAAACATGGAGTGGTTCCGAACAATAGGAATACCTCCAATATCTGCATGCTGAGTTGCCAATGGACCAAACGAAGCTCCCAACAGTTTTCCCCTACTTTTATGGGTATTAAGCTGTACACCTGAAGCAGTCCCATATAGGGGAAAAAATTCTATTACCTTTTCAACTGCTGCCTCATTTCTTACTATAACACAAATCATCTGTGTATGCAATGGCTGTGAGGGGAAGTCTAAACTTCTGCAATACTAAGAGGGTAGAAAATCTGACATCATTCAAGACCTGGAGTAACACATCAATGGAAAAAACATACAGGAGGGGGCTTAGGGGGCAACCCTGTCTAACCCATCTATTAACAGGGATTATCGGTCCTAAATAACCATTCACTAAGGGCTGAACAACCGCAGTTCTATAGGCAGATCAAATCCAATTAATAAACACCACGGGTAACCCATATGTTTCTAAGATACCCCATAAAAAGGTGTGGCCAACTGAATCAAAAGCTTTTTTCTGGTCTAATGTGAGAATATAGCCTTCTGTATTTAAAAGCCTCCCTGTTTCAAAAATTTCACAGAGGAGCAATAAATGATCAGTGATGCTTCTACCAGGGATACTACAGGTCTGAGCCTTAGAAATAACATAAGAGGCCACTAAGCCTTAGAAATAACATAAGAGGCCACTTGAACCAATCTATTATTTAAAACTTCATCAGGATTTTAAAATCTACATTAAGCAGACAAATGGGTCTCCAATTATCAAAATCTTTCTTCTCACCTTTCTCATAAATAGATGTCACAATACCCGTTGTCATACCTAATGGGAAATCTTCTGTCTGTAAAATATAATTATACACCGCAGTCAATTTCTGTGCAATCACTGGAAACAAGAGCTGATAGACCTCTCCCAGGATATCATCCTTCCCAGGAGACTTCCCTTTATTCAAAACCAAGATAACCTGAGTGATTTCCTCAACTCTCAAGTCCTGAGTAATTTCGCAATGAGTAACAAGGGGATAGTCAGGGATACTAACTAACTCTTGCAATTTTAAAAACAAATCCATATCCCCTGAATAATCATAAAGTTGACCCTGTAAATATTCAGATACAGTATCCAAAATATCCTCTTGTCTTGTCTGTGTGACTTTGTCAGAATTCCACACCTCATCCAGGTGTCTTCGCTGCAGTGTCTCAGCATAGCTAAGGAACAGACAAACCAAGGCCACCCTACCTTGTCTACCACATACTTGTTGCATCATTAGAGAAGCAAGCTGTCTAGCATGAAAGTCTTTCATGTCATGTTGAATACGAGCTATCTGGGTCATGTAATTATGTTTTGTGATCTGTGACAGACTCATCACCCATTGTAATTGCTTACGAAGAGTTTGATACCGAATCCTGTCTATATCCCTATTATGCTTACTCAAGTTGATTAATAGAGTGACCAAATCCATTTTTAAACTATCCCACCACTGCAAAGCATTATCATAAAGGTCAAATAATGTCCCCCCCCCCACTAAATACAAAATCTGTTGTGTGACGTAGTCCTTCTGTAATAAGATAGTATTGAACTTCCAAAGTCCAGGTACAAAATGATTATCCGGTTTCCCAACGATAAGAACCAATTCCTTTTGTTCTGTATATTCTACTGCATCTACCCATACCTTATGAATATGAATATATTTGCTAACAAAAAAGAAATCAATCCTCATTGTGTGCTGTCCCCTTTGAAATGTGGAAAAGCCCTTACTATGTTTAGCTGTACAAGCATCCACTAAAGATGCCAATCGAATCATAGAACTTAAAAAAATTCATGTCACTAAGCAATTTAGTTATCTTTGCTGCACTGCCACTATCCCTAATTGATAACCTACAATTAAAGTCCCCCCCAAAAATCACAGGCTGGGCAGAAAATAAATAGAGCTGGAAGGTACCAAACATATCCACCCTCTCCGCCTTAGATTGCAGTGCATACACATTAAGTAATCTAGACTACTTTGAATCATATTTAATGTTCAACAGTAACACACACCCAGGCATCAAATCCAAAACTTTCAACACATGAACCGGTATGGTAAATAAAATCTCAACTTCCACACAGTGTTCCAATCCCACAGATCAGTAAGAAGCCCCTTTATACCATGCTTTTATTGCCTGCAATGTTTCAGTAACAGTATGTAATCAGGTATCTTGGATAAAAATAATATCTGCAGTGGTATCTCTGAAATGAGAAAACACAATCCCCCTTTTAAGGCTATTCTTGATGCTATTAACATCAATAGTGAGGAATGACAATTGCTGCATCACTTAAGGGGTGCATATGCACCTCTATTTTTTCTTCACACATTTCCCAGAAATGTCAGACCTACTTTTTGGCACAGTTTTCCTCCTAGTTTTCCCAACTACCTGCATCTCATCACCCATTTCACTAATCTCTGAGTCAGACACCATGTCCACATGACTCTGATCACCATAAGATGTCTCGGACTCATTCCCTTGCTTATCTTTCAAATCTTGCAACGGGCCATATTTATTGGAGAGTGTAGTCTGTGAAACCTTCTGAACTTTAGATACCAGCTGCCTCCAGGCCTGTCTCCACCTTGTAACTCATCTCACAATTTCTGGAGCAGCTAGTGGGGGGGGGCAGAGAGGGCATGGCAGCTACACCAAGGTCATCTCCTCTGCATTCAGTGTCTACTTGTATCTCCACTGCCTGTTGTCTATCCTCACTAAAACTAGAATCCGCAGGAAAGACTGCCTCCACCTCACTAATCCCTGCATCATGTTGCTGGGGGGAAGAGACAGTGTGTACAGGAGGATGCTCTACTGAGCTCACTCTATCATGTCTTGTAATTTGTCTTTGGGCAGTAGTTATCAAGAGCCTTTGTTCCTCCAAATCCCCCGACCCTTCCTTCTTATGTGCAGCTTGTGTACAATCACTGAAACCATGCAAAATATCCCCACATAAATTACAACGGGCCTTACTGGTGCATTGAGAGCTACTATGCCCCAATAACACATACCATACATCTGATCTTATCACAGGCATTACTGATAAGACCCAGACAACCACACTTGTAACATATCTTTGGTTGCCTAGGATAAAACAAGACACCTCTGTCACCACCAATGAAAAAGGAATTAGGTAAATGCTGCACTTCATCATCAAGGGTTTTCAGTGAGACACACATTTTCCACCCACCAGTCCATATACCCTCGGCATCAAAAATAGCTTCAGGATGACCCAAAACTGTACATTTCTGTTTTAACCAAACTAGTAAATCAGTAATGCTAACCCCCTCATTATGAAAGAGAACAGCAACTAGCTTCTGCATGGGCTTTGAAAGCGGAATAACCTCGAATGGGGCCTATAAGGGGGTGCATTTAACCTTATGGTATCGAACCCCAAATTTCTCAAGGCCAGGCTGCATTTTAAAGTTGACATCAAAGGTGTTTTCCCCAGGCACATGAATCAGGGCATACAACTCAGCTGCACTAAACTTCAAAGGTTCCTTTAATAATACCCTCCCCACATATACTCTGTCTGGGAACAGGTCCAAATCCCCTTTATACACCGGCCATACTGCATTATGTCATTTGGCAGGAAAAACACATCTTTGAAAAAAAGAAGCATATGTTCTTGACTGGTGCCTCCCAGTCCCTCCCCCTGATTAGGCCCATTCAGAGGTGTCCATATTCTACTCCTCCCCTGCAGCGTGTGCACCACAGTCAGAAACATCTGTTAGCCCATCAGTATGATGTTCCTTTTCGCGCCCTCCATTCAGCTGTAAAAAATTTGGTTGCTGAAAATCCAAAGTGGGGTTCTGGGTCATTGTCAGTTCAGGAGGTACTGACAAATCAATCTCAGATTGTACCACAGTAACAGCTGCACTGGAACCATCCTTCTGGACAGCAGTTCCATCAGATACAATATCTGTTCCCTCGGGTGCCATTCCATCAGTAATAGCAGAAAACATATCTGATTCCACAAATTGTGCCCGTGGAGGAGTCTTCTGCTCCCCAACCAACAGCACCTCCTGCTCCATGCTCGTTCAGAGAAGGACTGAGATAGCCATCTCCAGCACTGCCCCCAGCCATCAAGTAGGCTTTTTTTTATTGAAAAACACATCAAAATACATATCCAAACCATATTAATACATTGAAACATCAATTGATAAGGAAAAAAAGGGGAGAGAAAAATCATAAAAAACATATAACAATACATCAGTAACCCGGGTTACAGGAACAAAAAAACAAACTATACTTCATTCAAAATCCTGTATTCTGTATCATAAGATAAATAGAAGTTCATCTCTCATTTATCTACGTACATAAGAAGAAACATATACTGGCATTAGTTATAACTGTAATTATTCTCCTCTCTTTGTTCCTTTTTTTTTACTTATATTTAATAAAAACAGGCAACCCTTTCCATCATTTAAAGACTTTCTTTGAAGAAGAGATTTCCTTATCCTTCAAATATATTAATATAATTGCTTCCATTAGTAGCACATAAAAAGTCTCATAGGGCATAAATTGTTGCTGCAAAGCCCACTGGCAGCTAGCCTGCCATAAATAATGTTTTAGACAACAAAAGAAAACTATTAACATATCTGAATCATAATAGGCAGCAAGATTGGGGGAAAAAACAGATTTAAGGTCTGGTAATCCAACTTTACTAGCCAACTAAAATTGAGTTTAA
This sequence comes from Neoceratodus forsteri, assembly GCA_016271365.2. NCBI lineage: Eukaryota > Metazoa > Chordata > Ceratodontiformes > Ceratodontidae > Neoceratodus > Neoceratodus forsteri. Next base: position 107,413,053 of record CM057456.1, on the reverse strand, counting down.
TACTCAAAAATTCCCATAATCCTTTCGCATAGGTAGATTTAAATAAAAAATTATCCATAGTCTCCTCTATAGCCTGGCACTGAAGATAAGGACAATACCTTTCATTTATCATTTTGTGTTTAGCATTCCCCTTAATATTCAATCTTCCATAAACAGAAAGCCATAAAACTTCTCACATCTGAGAAGGTACTCTGGGATTATTTAGTTGTTTAATGGCATACTATCTTAATAAGGGATGGTGGTTGACAAATTCAAGTTCATTCGGGTAAATTTTCCCAAGAATAGAGTTATATACTTTAGTTCCTATGTTATTTCTTACAAATACATGAGATATGGACCATTTGAACAATTTCTGAGCACAAGGTTTAAAAAATAATGGAACCTGGGCACATTTTGGGATCCTAGGGGGAAGGTGTGTCCATATTTCAAAGAAACTTTTAAAATTATTTAATTCCCATAATTGTTGCAAATCCATTGGAAAACAAAGATCAAAATTGAAATTCTGAGAAAGAAATAAGGCATGGAAAAAAAATTATGGATCCACCATGTCTAAGCCTCCTTTAGAGATGGATAGATAAATATAACACAGCTTAATGGGGTTAAGCCTACTTCCCCACAACATGGAAAAGAAACATGCATATAAGCATGTTTTAAGAACCAAAGGAGGGGGCTATATCATGGCAACATACAGTAGCCCAGGAATGATACATTTTTTTATTACAGAAACCCTTTTTTTTTTACAACCTCCACCCTTTCCACCTCTGAACCTTAATTCCTGCCTTTTTTAAAGCTATTTCCCAATTTTCTAGGGGGAGATTCTGGGGTCCAAAAAGTATGCCAAGTATTTTACATGGTTTAGAGGAAACAAGAATTCCTTATATATTTATTTGATGGTCTATTACTGGACCCAAAAGAAGGCCCCTAGATTTCCCTAGATTTAATTTGGAGTTAGAAACCTTCTCATATGTCCTTATATATTCTATTACAACAGAAATTTGATTCATTTTAGGTAGAAAAACACAGACATCATCTGCATAGGCTTGGACAACCACAGTATCCCCTCTCATATTCCCTGATATACCTAAAAGAGTATCAGAAAGAGCCAGGCTCCTAAGTAATGTGTCAAGAGAAAATGCATAGAGTAAGGGGCTTAATGAACAACCCTGTCTAACTCCAAAATTAATTAATATGGGAAGAGAATATTTCCCTTTGATAACTGGGTAAACTAGAACAGTTTCATACATTAATCGAATCCATTTTATAAACCCTTGGGGAATTCCATAATGTTTTAGTAAAGAAAATAAAAAAGGCTGACATACGCTGTCAAAGGCCTTATTTTGATCTAGGGATAAAATACAGCTTTGTAATGACCCTCTATTGGAAAATTCTATTATTTCTCTAATAATTATTAGAGCAGATTTAATTTTTCTACTGGGTATTCCACAGTATTGTAGGGGGTATAACAAATCACTAGAAACTGCTCTAAGCCTGATATTAAGTATCTGAGACAAGATCTTAAAATCTGAATTTAGAATTGAAATAGGCTGCCAGTTGTTCAGTGTTGTTTTATCCCCTCCCTTAAAAATGTATACTAATAACCCTGATGTAAATCTTAAGGGTAAACAAGGGGCTGTTTGTAGAAAAAAAAAATACTTTTTCTAGGCAAAACACCAATATATTTCTGAAACATTTATAAAATTCATAAGGAAGTCCTTCCGGGCCCAGGGACACCCCAAGTTTTAAAGAAGATACAACTTTAAGAATTTCAGGTCCCACTATAGGATTTGTTAGTTTCAAAAGGTCCAAGCCAGGGGATTGTGGTAAATCAATATGTTGAAGAAATCTCATAATTTCCATATGTTGTGGGATTTTAGAGGGTTCTTGTTTCATAATATGATCCTGAATAATATTATATAAGTCAATAGGGGAGGTTTTAACCTCTCCTTTATCATTTTGTAAGGTTTCCATGCCTGTGGAATTTCTTTTGTCTTTAAAGGCCTCAAAGGGATCTCCTATTGGACATTTTTGTGTTCCAAAAGACAATTCTGTATGTAGAGTCTGTGCTCTATCATACTGACATGCCCTTATTTTTAACTTAATTTGGCTAATTTGTGAAGAGAAATCAGTTCTAGAAGTATTGGCTTTAGAAAATAATTCCTACAATTTCCCTCTTAAAGATAGGTAATGAAGAAATTGAGTTGTGACTCTATGTTTCCCATAGTTTTGAAACCAGATCTTAACATCATTTTTAGTAACCACCCACCAATCCCGTACATCATCATATAATTCAGCTACAGATGTTCAAGCTCATAACTATGTTGTAATGCATTGCACAATGCTAGGGTCTTGTAGTGATGCTGTGTTAAGTTTCCATCTGGATTTCTTCATATTCCTAAAAGGAGAAGAATCAAAACTTAAAGTAATTAATAAATGGTCCGAACATTCATTTAAATGGGTATTATGAATGGGGGAGGGGAAATTAATTGAAAAGAAAAGGTGATCAATTGTCGATGATAATTTCCCTTTCCTAAAGGTGTATAATCAACCCTCCTTTTGGTAATTCCTACCATTTTTGAACCCTGCCAAATTAATAACTCTCCCTAGTGCAGTCATATCACAGTATATTTTTTTACCCACTTTGCTTTCGATGGAAGATGAAAATTTGCAGTTAAAATCTCCCCCCAAGATGATATAACTAGTAGTAGCTAAATAGGGTAAAAGGGTATTGAATAGGTTGACCTGACCAGCTTTAGTCTGGGGACCATAAACAACTATAAATCGAAAGTTAGCCTGTTTCCAAGTCCCATCTATTATTAATAATCTACCGGGTATTAGTTCTATTAATTTCCTTGGAGTGAAATGATATGAGCCAAAAAGAATCCCTACACCATCTGCTCTATCTAATCCAAAAGAGCAATAAGAAGGTCCCCATACCCATTCAGTTGTTACAAAGCGGCAATGGTCTAAAGTATAAAGCCATATTTCTTGTAGAAAACAAACATCCAAATTTGTCTGATGTAGGAATTGGAAAAGACCAGTTCTTTTGAATTTATTCAATAAACGGCTGCAGTTTAAGGACCCAACACTAATTTTAGACAGAAGAGTTTATTCAAGGCCCTTTTTTTCCTTCTTTTCTTTTTTTTCCTTTGTAATCATTTTGGGATGTTTTGCTCTCAGATGATTTTGATATTCCTATATCTGTACCAGAATCCCCTTCCATTGTATCCAAAATGGCACAAGAATTATCCATTTCAAAAATAGAGGAGTTTTCAGAAACTGGGAGGGGAGGGGGGGATGAAACGTATGCAGGGGTTTTGAACTCCTAGTTACCCTTTTTTCATTAGGAGTAGGACTTTGAGATTTCGAAGGCTCAGTCTCCTGATAACAAATAGGAGGAAAATCATCTGTATTATGAATATCTAGAATCTTTAGCTCTGTCTCTTGCTTTGCAGGAGAACCTGTATCTGGAGTATGTTTTTTCCTAGATGTTGCATCTTTCTCCGGGGGTGGGGGGGAATCGGGCTGCTTTATTTTATTTTTTGGAAAAGCTTCCTCTTGAGCTTTTTGTATCAATAATTCAGGACTAATGACTGTGGCCTTGTTTCTGGCTGCTCAAGGACAGTCCCTATATCCGTGCCCAGATTCCTTGCATAAATCACATTTTACCATATTGGCACATTGAAAACTACCATGACCTAATTCCCCACATATCTCACACTGAGTGGTATCACAATAGCTAGAGAGATGTGGCTGAACCCCACATGTATAGCAGGCCCGAGGCTGCCCTGCATAAAAACAAACTCCCCTATCTGTACCTAAAGTAAAGGAATTTGGGATATGATCAATCTCATTGTCGGTTTGTCTTAATTTCACCTTATACTTCCAACTACCAGTCCAGAAAAACTCTGTATCTAACACTGCTTCAGGAGCACTCAAGACCTCACATTTCTGGGAAAGCCAAAATGTGACATCTTCAACGTGCACCCCCCTCATTCCTAAACATCACAGTTACATATTTGATTAAGGATTGAGTTAATGGTGTAACTACAAAGGAAGACCACAGGGGGAAGAATTTGAGCTGATTATACCTCTGCCAAAAAAGATTTAACAAATAAGGGGATCTAAAGCTAACATCATAGCTGTTTTCCCCTGAAATGTTAATAACAGCAAATACATCTTTGGGTGAAAATTTGCAAGGATTCCTTCAGGAGATGCTTGCCCACAAACAGTTGATCTGGTCTCTCAGTTAGGCCTCCTTTATATCGAATCCTTACAGCATTTCTCCAAGGTGCTGCTTCTTTCCTTTTTTGAGAAAAGAAATCAGAGAGAAGAGGTCTAGGTTGAAGGGGGACCTCAGGGGCTGCACTAGTATCTGTTGCTTCCTGTGAATTGTTCTGTCAAAGTTCTGTATCTGATAGTAAAAAAACATTATTAACTTCAGTATTTATATGAAGAGGATTTGAAACAAGCCTACTAGTGTACTCAACAATAACAGGAGGCCATTCCGTTGGACATGGAGGCAAGGGAGAAGTGGAAGGCCAATCCAGGTCTGGAACCCATATCCCCGCAGGCCCCATTTTCCATCCAGATTCCGTTAGAGCTGTATTTGGGGACCAGATTTCACTTTTGGCCTGTTTACTGGAAGAGAGAGAAAAGGCTTGCTGAATAAGGGCAGAGGTTGAGGGATTTTGTATTGCTGCAGAACTAGGTTCCACATTCTGTGATAGAGGTACTGGGTTCAAATTATGGTTTTCAGCTGTCGTAGCAACTCTTCTTCATTTGAACAGTCCGGGAGATATTTTTGAAGTATGACTTTTGTTTTGAAAGGAGAAGCTAGTCGCTTGTGCTTGGGTCAGAGGGTTTGTTTGATAAATAATATCCGTATGAACACCACCCTGAGTCCTTGTTCCCTTGTCAACAACTGTGTGGGAGCCAGTCGTGAAAAGTTTTGTTTGTTCATCCATTTGCTGAGCTTCAATCAGCTTAGGTACTTGAGGTAGGATAACTTTCTCCGAATCTGCATCATGACATTGATGAGCTCAATTTGAAACCACATTCCAAAAAGGGAACGGTTTTTGGCACTCGCTACTCTTAGCGATTTCACTGCCAGCCAGTTTTTCCCACTTTTCCGGTGTTTGACAGGGTAGACACAAAGGCTGTAGTGCGTCACTGTCCTTTGATGTGACAGCATCACAGAACTTGACAGCACTGTCAGCAGGCCCACCAGTAAGAGCTGTATTATTAGAACTGTCAGCTACAATCATAAGTTCTTCTGTGTTTTGGATTGGATTTTTCAAAGCAAATGTCAGGTTTACATCACAGGGTTTAGTGAAGGAAAATCACTTATCTGGTATTCCATCCTCAAGATCTAGTGCCTTTTATCCATTGTAGTTACTAAAGCTGATAAACGTCCCGGTTCCTCTGAATCCTGTAGTTTTTCTACTAAATCGTCTTGTCCCGGATTCTCCCTTTCTCCCCCACAAAAGACAAACCACCTGTATGTTGTTGTGCTCAGACTGGCAATCTATTTATTATATATATCATAATTCCATTTCCATTTCTCATTGTCATTTATTAATGTCTTTTACAATTTTATTTGTATTGCATCCAAAACTCGAACTCTGATCCTCTCTCTCTCTTTTCTTCTCACTTCCCCAGGTGAAAACCTGGGTGCCTTCTTCTTCTCTTTCTGGTAGGTAATGGTGAGAACTGAAACCACTTTTTGTCCTTCAGTTTCTTCTTCTCATCATATTTATTTTTCCTTCCCCCCTTCCCTTTTTCCCCTCCCCTTTTTCCTCACAGCCTGTCTCCAGCTTGCATTGGATAACTGGTCTTCCCCTCTTTTAAGGTTCTTCCTCTCCCCCACCCCCCTTTTTTTATCTCCTTTCTTGTCTCCTCCATGCCTCAATAAACCCCATCATTTCAGTATTAAACATGCCTATTGCTAGATCTGACAGGTGCACTTCATCTGGCCTGTAGAATTCATCTACCCATTCTTCCACCCCTTGCACTATTACGTGTCCTCCCATACTCCTAACCAAAGTTCTTACCCTTCTATTCATCTTCCTCCAGGCTCTATCTATTGCTCTATGGCTATGTTCTTGTCTCCACACCCTCCTTGGTATCATGTCAGACCACGCTATGCTCACTGTAGGCCACCAATCCCGTATCCTCCCTAAGTCCTGTTTTACTTGCATGTACGGGTCCACCCATGGCTTCCCACCAAGGTCATTGCCCCCTAGGTGAACAATCATTAAATCTGGGATGGGCCACCTTTCCTTCATGTCCCTCAGGGTAGGAAGCAATTGTGCCCATCTCATTCCTCGGATGCCCCGCCACATGAGCCTACATTGTCTGGCATCCTGGTACAGCTGCTTTCCCCCAGCTTTTTCTCTGCTCTCTTTTCTGCCCAATAAATGTATGCGTGCCCACAGATCCATACTTCAGTGGTCCTCCCTCTGCCTATAGAAGTGAAGCAAATAGACATCTTAATCCTCTACTTGCCTTGTTTATATTTGCTTATTATTTTTTTTAATAAATCCCCTGCACTTGTTTTTGTTGTTTTTTAAACAAAATTGACATGTCCATCTCAAACCTGTATGTCCCGAATATACCTCTTATAGCTGCCAGACTGCCAGCGCCCTTTTCCATCATACTGTTCACTGTTTCCTGCTGCTGCTCATCAAGTTAGAAGTTTCTATCCGTATGAGTGAGAAGAATAATTACCCGTGTCCTCGACTAGGAATTCCATGCATGGCCTTTTTTAGCATGGCCATTACTTGATAACCCGTCACTTTCTTCCCATCCCCACGTACAAATAATCTCCCTTCTTTAATCCCACGCTCTGTGGTGTATGTCCACAGAGCTTTTACCGGGCACACTGTCCCATCCACATGAGCATTAATATTTATGGTGCATCCGTGTCTCACTTGATCCATCTTTGACCTTTTAACTAGGACTTGTATCTCCTTCTGCCCCCAAGTGATGTCTCCCCATTCTAATCCCTCATCTGTGTCTTTTCCTCCATGCCCTACTGCTTCACTTACTCTCAAGGCTCCTGCAGACATTACCAGGTAAATTGTGTGAAATAATTGTGCCTCATCCTTGGATCTGAAAATTGCTGGCAGTGCCACCTTTAATTTTGCTAGCCAATGGTCTGCTATTGGCCGTCTTCCATCCCTGGGTCTTTGCTGCAACCTGCTCCACCCTTGCATAATTCTCTGTATCAACATTGACTTTGTAGGGTCTTTCCATCTCCTTAGGCTGCAAACTACACTAATCCCTGCTAGGTAAACTCCCATCGTGGTGTGGGCCGTACCTCTCTGCCACTGGTCCACTCTAAACTTTCCTAACTGTTCTTCCATAAGTGGCCCACTTACCTCCATGTGGTGTGTTGCCCTGAATGTTTGTAGTGCCCACCAGGCCCCCTCATAGTCCTTCAAGGTCCGTGGTGCCCATGAGTTGCAAAACAGCATTTCTACTCCCTCTTGCCAATGTCCCAGATGTTCGTTGGTAGGGGTGTTCTCTGTTCCTCTGCTGTTGGTGCCAGCATCCAGAAGCAATCCAGCTGCAGACGGGAAAGGCTGTCAGCCAGGGTATTTTCTTCCCTTTCTATGTGTCTGGCCCTGAACGACATGTTCAATTGCAAACCTCTTAACACCAGCTGTCTCAACACCCCCATGACCGTTTCCAACCTGGCCCCCCTGTTGTTTAAAACCTCCACCACAGGTTTGTTGACACACCAGAATGTGACCTTCTGATTCTTTAACTCCTTCCCCCATACCAGGGTGCAGGTCCAAATGGGCATGATTTCTAACAGTGTGATGTCCCTTAACTTTCCATCTCTCACCCAGTGTCTTGGCCATGGCTCGGAGAACCCTTTCCTCTCAAATAACCCCCCATGCCAAACTCCCCCCGACGCATCAGTATACAGCTCGAGATCTGTGTTGTAAACCCACTCATCTTGCCAAAATGAGGAGCCATTATAGCTGCTGAGGAAGTCTTCCCAAACTTTAAATCTTCTTTCACTCCTCTTGTGATATCCACCCAGTGGTGTGGTCTGGTTACCCCTGCAGTGGCCCTTGCTAGTTCCTTCGTGAATGTTCTCCCTGGCCTAATAGCCCTACAGGCAAAGTTCAAATGTCCCATTACTTGCTGCACCTGCCTCAATTGCACCCGTCTTCTCCTTGTGTGCACCTGAATCAGTTCTCTAAGTTTTGATTCCTTACTATCAGGCAAGCTAAAAACCTCTTTCTGTGCATCTATCTCGATACCCAAGAATTTCAGAACCATACTGGATCCTTCCATTTTATTGGGTGCCAATGGTACCCCCAGTTCCATACATAGGTTCTGGAAGTTAGTCAGCATCTTTTTTGCCTCCTCCCTTCCACTGCCTATAAACAGGAAGTCATCCAGGTAATGTATGACTGCTCTGCAACCTGTCGGCTTGTGAAATATCCACTGCAAACAAGTACTGAAAACTTCAAATGTGGCACAAGTTATGGAACATCCCATGAGCATGGCCTTGTCAAAATAGTACTGGTCCCCTATCTTGAAGCCCAATAGATCCAAATCTTCCCATCTAACTGGTAGCAATCGGAAGGCAGAGTCTATGCCTGTCCTGGCCATCCATGTATCTGGTATCACCCTAATAATCTGCACAACCTCTTCCAATGTTGCATAAATGACCCTGCTGTGTTCCTCCCTTATAAAATCATTCACTGAATCCCCTTCTGGAAATGACAGGTGGTAAATCACCCTGTACTCCCCTTCCTGCTTTTTGGGAACCAAGCCAAGTGGGGAGATCCTCATATTCGGTAATGGGGGGGGGTGAGGTATGGTCCTTCTTCTCTCCCAGATGCTTTCTCCTTCTCTATCTTTCCCTTCAAAATTTCCTCCTTTCCCTTAACTGACCCCAGGTTTTTAGCCTCTCTTGCCTGTCTTGGGCCTTCAAACCACAGCAGGAAACCCATTCTAAAACCTCTTTTTAATGTTTCCGCTGCCTCCTTATCTGGCTAACCTTTTAACCATCTCGCCTACAATTTTATTTTGATCAGGGTTTTAGCCATCTGAAATAATTCTCCTAAACCCCCATTCTCGGCTCCCTCCCACCCCTCTATTTGTTCAGTAAGCTTGATTCCCCCTACTCCCATAACCCCTGCCTCTTGTTCCTCTATTCCACTACTGTCCCCTATAGCCATGGCCTTCCCAAAAGGGCTGTTGGCCTGTACTTTGCCTATCTTCTCCCTGGGCCCCTTGTGCCCAAGTAGTTCTGCATTTACTCACAGGATGTGCCGCCCCATACTTAGAGCAGGCATGTTGGAACTGACATTGTGGCCAGGAACAGGATGCCCTCTTATATTCTCAGCAACATTTTTGGAGTACTCCTCCCCTTTTTCCCTGTCTCTCCCTCCAGTGTGGATTGATCCATTACATAGTCAGTCCATAAATCTAACTGTTTTGTATCCCATCTCACATCCCCATAGGTTGCCATCCCGGCCGGAAGAATTCATCATAATATATCTAGCCTACTCCCCCTTTGGCCTGCACTCTTCTAATGATCAGCGAGTAGGTAATGAGAGGGATTCCCAGCTCTGGTTTCTTTTCTTGCACTATAGCCTAGTATGTGGCAAAGCCCACAAACCACCCATCCCATGTCTTTCCCTTTGTGAATTTGTCCTCTTCTTTTTTACCCAGTAAAACTACTGCTGCCACCATCTCACTCTTCCCAATACTCTCTGTCTCTTCATATTTTGCCGCCGCCTCCCTACTGACTAAGACAAAAATATCAACACTCTCCACTTTCCATATCTTTTCCTTTGTTGCTAATGGCACATGTTCCCCTATTCTCATCCCTGGTGCTCCTATCTCCCTCGTACCTTTTCCCTTGCCTTTCACCACCTTTTGTGCTTCTTCTGTCACTTCCTTACCTGACCTGATCTCTGCCAAGGCCGATTCCATCTGCCCTAACCCTCCTGCCCCTAGAGCCATAATGATATGACCTATGTATTCTTTAATGCTGTCCCCACCATACTTGATACATTACCTGCAGGTTTGTCAGCTCCTTGTGGCCTGTTATCCTCCGGAGCCCCTGGCCTGGGTTCCTGCAGCAGAACCACCATTTGTGGCATTGTATGCAAGGGGAACCCCTGTATTCGGGGGATCCATTCTGGGTTCCAGTGGTGGTGGCACCACTTGCTCCTGGGGAGATACTGACGGTTCTGGTACACTGGACGGCAGTGGTACTGGGCTGGCCGCTCGGGAAGAAACCACCTTTGGCTGTTCCAGTCTCTTAGGGCTGGGTGTCCTCCTTGTTGGCCGTTTCCCACCACCCCCTTTACCTTTACCCGCTTTCCTTTTCTCCCCGGATCTCCCCAGTTCTTCTCCTTCTACCAACTGCCACATCTTGTTGGCCTTTTCCGCTAGCTCCACAATGGCTTTGTAGGCATCTTCCCTTGAGGGCCTGCATCTCTTTGGTGCCATCTCCCTTCTTGTCTGTATGATGCTGCAAAATAAACAGAAAAATTTTCTTATTAGAACCTCTACCTGATTTCCTTGTCTTGCTTCGATCAGTTGCCCCCACTCCTGTCACCTGCTTTTATCAAAAACTGGCCAATGTATTTCCTGTCTGCCCCCTACCCTGTATCATCACCACTCCTCTGTATTATTCCCCCATCTGCAGAAAAACCCCTTCCATTGTCTTTGTTTGCTATGGTTTTTTTTGTAGCCCCTGCCCCCCCCGCTGCTCTTGCTGGTGCACAAAACATTGCTTCTGTGCCCCTTTATTTGCCCCATTCACACCTATTCTTTTCTTTTTCTTCTACCCTTTCCTTTTCATCAACACCTCAGGCCTCAGGCTTACCACGTGGCTGGCAGGCCCAGTCCACCTCACCCTATCACTCCTCTGCAGCCTTACCAACCTCAGGGCTGCCACGTGGCCCATAGGCCCAGTCCCTGTTGCCCTATCACTCCTCAACAGCCTTACCAAGCCTTAGCACTGCCACATGGTCTGCAGACCCAGCCCACGGCTCCCTTTTTCCACCAGCATAGGTAGCGTCTGCTGCTATCCTTGGATGCTCTTCCCCTCTGCTGTTGGCCTCCCTTTTGTTCACCCTCAGGTCCTGTGTTTTGCCGAACCCCCCATTCTAACCCTGAGGGCCTCTGCCTAAGATTCCTCTCCTCCCCCATAGTGGTGTGTGATGTCACGCCACACGTTTTCCCCTTCTGTCCTTGTTTCGTTCGCTTCTCCATTCAGGCCTCAGCCCGGTTATCTTCAATTGCCCCCTTTTTCCTTCATCTCACACAACCAGGCTCTCCCTTACAGCTTGTGCACATACTGGAAGCCCGACTTTGTTTTTTGCTATCCATGCCGCGGCATGTGATGTCACGCCATGTGGCCTTATCCCGCATGTGACTGCTAGCCCTTCTAGTTGGACCTCAGCACCCGCAGGCCTCCTGCTTGCTCCCCTGCCCTCATACAAAATTCCCTTTTCAGCTCACAACTCTCCTTTTTGCCTCTCCCTGTTTCTTTATCTTTCTTTTTCCAGAGCCCTCGCTCTGCCTCCCATAGCCGACCGTTTTTCCGGCGATCCCCTTTCATGACCTGCACCTGTGGCCTGCACCATATCTCTTCACCCTCCCTCCAGCCCTTTGTTCCCTTGTTTGAATTGCTCTCCGATCCAGTGCTCGCTTCCCCCCTTTTTTTTTTTTTCGGTCTGCAGGCACAAGGCAAACAAGTTGCTCTCTGCTACACCCCCTTTCTCCCTCCAGCAACCGCTTGCCTTCTAGGCTCACATTACAATGCCAGCAAGTTGCTCTCTACTACACCCTCTTTCTCCCTGCAGCAACCGCTTGTCATCTAGGCTCACATTGCAGACAGGCCCCACCACGCCATTGCACTCTCTTCAGCTGAGCTTCTTTTGCCACTAAAGATGGTTATTGGGCCACGGTCCACATCTGGACCATTAAACTTCCTCTCCCTTGCATGCCACATGTTCCAGGCCCACCACGCTTGCTCTGCATTCCTTCTGCCAGACCTCCTTGTATATCTATATATTACTTTATTTTATGAAAAACAAACCATGATTCACTTTACCTGAACTACCCATACTTTTTAAGCTGCACATCTTATACAATATCTCTTTACTATTCAACTCCCACACAAAGCCAGCTACTTTACCATATATGCTATTTCTTAAAAACAGCTCAGCCCATTCTTTCACCTACCTCCTAGTTGTCCTGGTACAATAAACCTTGCAAAAATTAGACTTTGCCCACCAAGCTTCCAACTGCCAATCCAATGTGTTGTAGCTCTATTGATTATTGTAAACCAACAAAACTTCAGCAAAAGTGGCTGAACCAGCTCTGTGCTGGCCTTTTTGTACCCCCTTTAGCCCCTCCCCTTCCTGTAGCATGTCTATTGCCCTGGCTCCCAATCCCTCCCACTCCCTTTCTCCTCCCTCCTGAGCAAACCACTTACAACATCCCCCAGGGGAAAGGGTGTACCAGGACAACATGGTTTGCCCCTTAAAGATCAAACTCCATTCTCCTCATAGAACCATGATAGCCTCTAGATTTTCGAGAACAGGGGAGGAGGCACTCTTCCATGCCTCAGCGACTTCCATATCGTCCACTGACAGAGACAAAGTGGCCATAACAATAAGCCAGCAGCTCCCCCTACTGATGTCCAGTAGGGGAATTTCCCTGGTGCCCTGGCCAAATTACTCCCCATTCACTAAAAATACCACCAACAGCTTAATCTGGCTCGAGGTCAGTTGGCATTCATCTCTATCCCCCTCCCCCGGGTTGTGCCTGAAAATAGGCAGAATTTGTCTAGTGCACTTACCTGATCAACAAAAAATAAATAAATAAATAATAAATTATTTACAATATATTTAAATGCCATCTAAAACTGGGAAATGCCTTCAAACTTGCTCCAGACAGGGGAGATCAAAAGTGCAACAAACATGACATGAAGGCAAGTCACATCCTGCAACCCAACCTGCTGTGTTATTTCTCTTTTCCTTTTCATTTCTGGATATTCTAGAGCATGCACACTCCACATACAAAATGTAAAATGCAGTGCTACCCTATGACGACTTCTAAACAAAAAACACTTTTTAATGACAAGGAAATGACACAAAGGGAACATAGACTAGGGGTTTCCCACCACAGCATAATTTCTCGTCTAGAATTCAATGAATGACTCTGCACATTTGTCAGGTCTTCTGTTCTGTTAAAACACCACAAAACAAAAAACTAACATACATGCCCTGCATGCAAGCATTAGAAAACAGGATTAACAGCAATAAATGTAACGAAAATAAAAAGAGAACTAACAACCTCCAAAGCAGTCCACTGGCTTTTTAACATAATATATTATTTATTTATTGAATTGTTGAAAAGATAAACCTACAGAGATAAAGCCAGAATCTTGTTTGCAGATGTGACCGGGGGAGAAGGTGGGGTAGGAAAAGTAGGATATCATACAGTCAGTGAAAATAGTATAAAACAGGAAATTGCTGTAAGATGTACAGAATTTACATAACTGGAGGAAAGGGAACAGACCGTCAGTGTGAGGGACACAACAGGATGCAATTACAGGTTTTAGGGACCGTGGCAGTCACAGAAACATGGTACACACAAAACCATGACTGGGACGTAAACATACCAGGATACACTATCTACAGGAGGGACAGGGAGGGTAAAAGAGGGGGAGGAGTAGTTCTTTACATAAGGGAAGAAATAAAAGCAACAGAACAAAAGGGTAAACAGGGAGGAGAAGAAGCACTGTGGGTAAATTTGAGACAGGCAATGGCACCACAATCCGCACAGGGTTAGTATATAGACCCCTTCTCAGGGGAGGAAATGGACAAGGAAATGATAGAAAGTATACTTAGAATGGCAGAAAAGGGAGATATTGCTGATGGGTGATCTGAATATGCCAGATGTTAACTGGAGCGCAGTTGCAGCTGCCACTCAAGAGTGCAGTTATTCTAGATGCCCTACAGGGGCATGCCTTAGACAACTAGTACTGGAGCCCACTTGAGGGGAGCAATATTAGACTTGATACTCTCGAATGGAGATGGAGAGAGGATCACAGATGTAGAAGTGGGTAGCCATCTGGGAACTAGCACCATCGAACAGTATGGTTCACAATAAACACAGCAATAGAGTCAAGCCATACAAAGACAAAAGTACTGGACTTTAGGAGGGCTGACTTTGCCAAAATGGGTGAGTGCCTAAGGAATGCACTAGCAAATGGGCAGGATGGAGGGGTGGAAGAACAATGGGGAATAATAAAAACTGCCATCACAGAGGTAACGAGCCTTTGTGTGAAGCAAATAAACAAAACAAGATCGATGTAAGAAACCACTATGGTTCTCAAAGGAAGTGGCAGTGAAGGTTCAAGAGAAAAGAAAGCATTCAGGAAGTACAAGGAATCGCAGCAGGAGCAGGACAGAGAACTGTAGCAGTTAAAGCAAAAGGAGGCTGGGAAGGCAGTCAGAACAGCAAAGGCCCAAACTGAGGAAAAGATAGCCAACTCAGTTAAGAAGGGAATAAACCTTTATAGGTACATCAGGGAGCAAAGGAAGACCAAGGAGGATAGTGAGGCTTAATAAAGGGAGGAGGGTGGGCAGAGGGAGAATGTGAAAAGGCAGAGATACTAAACAAATATTTTGCTCAGTATTTACAAAGGAAGAGGGGAGGTACATAAACAAACAGTAGTAACACTCTGATACAGATAATACCAGCCCATTTACAGAAGAAAGGGTTCTGAAAGAACTCTTAAAACTGAAGGTGGACAAAGCAATGGGGCCTGATGGGATTCATCCCAGAATTCTAAAAGAACTAAGGGTAGAACTAGTGACACCACTGACTACCCTCTTTAACAAATCATGGGAGGATGGGGTGGTACCCGAGGACTGGAGGAGGGCAGATGTGATTCCCCTTCACAAAAGTGGGAGCAAGGCAGAAGCAGGAAACTATAGACCTGTTAGTTTAACCTCAGTGATAGGGAAAATGATGGAATCACTTCTAAAGGAAAGAATTGTCGAGTATCTAGAGGTCAGAGGGGCACAAGACCCTAGGCAGCATGGATTCACAGCTGGAAGGTCATGCCAGATGAATCTGATAGATTTCTTTGACTGGGTGACCAAAGTAGTAGATCAGGGAGGGGCTGTGGACATGGCCTACCTAGACTTTAGCAAGGCATTTGACACAGTCCCACACAAAAGATTAATATATAAGTTAGCCAGCCTGGGAGTGGGTCCCAAGATGACAGCCTGGGTAAAGAATTGGCTGGAGAATAGACACAGAGAGTAATAGTAAAGGAGTCCACTCAGAAGAAAGGAGGGTTACTAGCGGGCACCGCAGGGTTCAGATTAGGACCAGTCCTCTTCAATGTCTTTATGTTTACATTGCAGAAGGACTGAAGGAAAAGCATGTCTTGCAGATGACACTAAGATCTGCAACAGAGTTGATGCACAGGTGGGGTGGAAAGGATGAGAAGGGACTTGGCAAGGTTAGAGGAATGGTCAAATGTATGGCAGCTTAGATTCAATGCTAAGAAGTGCAAGGTAATGCACCTGGGAAACAAAACCCAGGGAAGAGTACACAATGGGGGTGAGATACTAACAACAACAAAATGGAAAGGGACCTGGGGAGATATCAGATGACCTAAAGGTGGGCAAGCAATGTGAGAAGGCAGCAAGGAGGGGTTAGGGGATACTGGGATGCAGGAGAGGCATCACCAGTAGAAACAGGAAGTTATTATCCCTCTGTACAGACAGCTGGTAGACCCCATCTGGAGTACTGTGTGCAGTTCTGGAGACCCAATTCCAAAGACATAGACAGGATGGAAGCTGTCCAGAGGAAGGCAACTAAAATGGTGCAGGGTCTGCACCGGAAGACATATGAAGAGAGACTTAAGGAGCTTAATATGTATAGCCTCGAGGAAAGGAGGGAGAGGGGGACATGATAGAAACTTTCAAGTACCTCAAGGGAATCAACAAAGTCCAAGAGGGTAGCATCTTTCAAAAAAGAGGTGGCAAGAACAAAAGGGCACAATTTGAAGATGGGGGCTCAGAGGTAATGTAAGGAAGTATTTTTCACAGAGAGGGTTGTGGATGCATGGAATGGTCTTCCGGAGGAGGTTGTGGAGTCAAAATCAGTGGTGGAATTCAAGCATGCATGGGATAGTCATAAGGCAATTCTGGGGGGTTGGGGTAGAAAGAAGTAGGCTGCTGGTTAACTAGGATCTGCAGCTTATCCAGTAGGTAGGGAAATGAGCAGACTGGGTGGGCCAAGCGGTCCTTATCTGCCATCAAATTCTATGTTTCTATGTTTCTATGTTTCTATGTTATGTTTCTATGTTTCTATGTTTCTATGTTTCTATGTAGGGACCATTTGGCTGTATACCATTTTCAAGGCACCATGATTAGGGCACTGTAATGTGGGCACCGCAACAAGGTTGTGAGTGCCAGGCGTGTCCTGGATTTCAGAGTATCCTGCACTCACACTTTGTTCTTGTTGCCTGCCCTTCATGGCATGCTTGACCTGGAGTTCCTTATATATAGTTTGGGAGGTGCAGGGGGCATAGCCCCCCACAGGAAATCATGCATACACAATGCAGTCTGCCTGTGGGGTGACTAATTCTGTGCCTCTCACCTGTTGTGTCACCCTTTTCCTTGTGCTCTCATTTACTGAGTGCTTTTTGTTTGTGCACCGGCGTGAGTGAACCCCATTTGGCAGAGATGATACTGGTAAGTGGGCAGATTCTTGACCTGAGGAAGTCTGTGATGGAAAGAAAGCTGACTCGAGTTTTGTTTGCACCTAGGAAATATTGTACAATATGTCCAAAGCAATGCAAGTATGGAAGATCCAGCTAGTTGGGTTATATACAGCATGCATTACATTGTATTTCTTTTTATATACAAAACACATTTACTCAAATACTATGTTATGAATTCTATCAAATGCAAGTCTAATTTTACAATATACTGTATATTTGGATAGTACTCAAATAAATCTCTGTGCAGTAAGCACATTAGTAACATGAGCACTAAACTGTATAGTTATTCAGTCTGCAAGTTAAGCCAACATATATAAAGCAATGATACTTGAACATTATTATTTGCTACCAAATGATGATCTATGCTCCTTCATCCTCATTACCACGGTTTATGAGCTTTTAGACTAGAATGTACTTCAACTTCATAGCACTGGCAATAAATGCAAAAATTACATTAAACACTTAATAGCTTTAAATTAATAGGGCCCTTTTCTGGATGCAATTTACCATAAACATTTGCCTCTGACTCATTTTCATAAAACAAATTTATGGCAGTGCCTAATTAAAAATTGTGGTTATATTACACTTTCCTTTTACCCATGAAGCAACATTACAAATTTATAAACTATCCCTGGGGACCATGTTTGATTTCAACTACACATCATTGAACAGTAACAGATTCTGAAGCACATTAAGGGGAAAATGTCCAGAGACATGTTTTTTTCTCATTCCGTGATCCTTATTAACACATAGCTCTCTTTAAAGCTTGTATTAATGAGCAGTTACTTAGAAACTGCATGCTGAAATGTGCTTAATGTGTGCTGACACTCTAGCTGTAACTTACAACAACAACTACAGTACTGAACGGACAACATTGGTAGGGGATACAAGTACATAAAAGTCCACTATCTACCCAGTTTTTATAATTGTAATTTTTTTATGCAAATAATTCATTTCTTTAGCTTTTGTTAACCAGGTACAGTAACTGCACTAGTCAGCTAAAAGCCCATTTACAGGCATGATCCAGACATTTACAGTAAAATGAAAGCACAAAGTTGACACTTTAGGTAGAATGGGCAGACAACCACACCTGCATAACCACCATTTCCTATTCAGAAGTTGCAGTTATATTGTAAATAGTTCTTAAATTGCTGTTCTGTTTTAATGAGGATATGAATCAATCATTTATAGAAAACTGACCAGGAAAATGAATATCGATCCATGAAAGATAGAAACATGCCAAAACCTTGAAAGAACAGTCTTTTCAAATGTGGTAGAATATATTATTCTAGTTGTACCTAAATAATTGATATGCATAATAGATGCTAAAGTTGCTTTTTTTTTTGTCTGGGCATGACACAAATTCACTATGAAGATGTAACGTGAGGTTCTGGATATCTGCCTTTTCAATAATACCATTTTGAAAACAAAGCTATCTCTGCACACAAGTCTGTGAAATCCTTAATAACTTTATATTGAAGAAACTGGATCCATGAAAAATGTCAATCAAAGTCATATGCAGCAGTGTTGTTGATCTGTAGATGTATAGCACAGAAGACTGAGTTTGGCTACAAGCTGCTGGAGAGAAAGAATAAACAAAATAATTTAAAGAGCCAACGACACCTCGAGAAGAACTTTCAAAATTGTAATATGTGGATAAAAAGCAGCTTATATGTCTGATCAGCTCAGTATTTTTTATCCCAATTACTTATTACTGAGGTAATTTACTTCAGAAACAGGATAGTTGTCCCTTGAGGATTCATCAGCTCCTATTGCTTCTTCCCAACCTGTTGTCATAATACTCTGTTTGTGACATCACAATTATTCCCACAGCAACAGATTGTGATGTCACAACAGGGGGTATCCTGTGAAGGGGGATAACCACAAGTGGCACCTACCAAAACAATGACCTTCTTGAGGTGACTGCCCCAATGGTGAGGGCGTAGGGAGAGTGACTGGATGGGGAGGATTCACAAAATGGTGATGGGATATCGCATATGTTTATGCGCATGGGGGGGTTGGAGCGAGCACTGAGTGATGGGTGTGAGGGTTTGTGAGGAGGGGCATGGGGCCACTGCTTGGGCAAGGCCATGGCATGGTGGGTTGGGTGCTGGCCTGGGGTGGTGGGGATGCAGGGATCAGGACCGGCATCGGTGTTTTTTTTGCACCTGGCCTGAGACAGTTTTTTTATTTTTACTGAATGCCCCCAATATGCACTCTCCTGGAGTTTTATTTATTTATTTATTTATTTCATTTTGTTGACCTGTAGGTGCACTAGGCAATCCTGCCTATTTTCAGGCATGACCCGGGAGGGGATACAGCTGAATGCCAACAGACCTTGAACCAGATTAAGCTGTTGGTGGTATTTTTAGTGAATGAGGGAATGGCCAGGACACCGGGGAAATTCTCCTACTCTTTTCGATAAGTGCCATGGGATCTTTAACATCTACCTGAACTACCACCAATCCAAGCAGATGGGACCTCGGTTTAACGTCTCATCCGAAAGACAGCACCACAGAAGTGCAGCACCCCTCTCATGCTGCACTACAGTGTCAGTACTGGGATATTAACCCAAGTGCCAGATGTGGGAACTGAAACCACATCCCTCTGATCTCCCGGCCTCAGAGGCGAGAGTGCTACCTACTAAGCCACTGACATTTTTGAGAATCTTAAGCTAGGGGGTTGTGGGGGGAGTAGAGATGTTTTTGTTTTTGCACCGCTGTCAATGGCGCTGCAATTGCACATCACCAAAATTGAATTTCAGCAATGTGCACTCACCATAAAGTCATTTGCTGTTTGGCAATCGCCCTTATGACATGGAACCACAACAGGGCATTATGATTTCAAGTAGGGAACAAGCTATAGAGACAGATGAATTCTAAGGGATAGATAGCTTGTTTTTGTGGGAATTTCTTCATTAATAAATAATGGAGAGGAGTAATCTCTACAAAATATATGTAATACAAGCAGACTTTTGTCTAAATATTATATTTTCCCAAATGTGTCAGCTGCTCTTTAATAGCATAATACTTGTAAAACTGCTCCATTCATACAAAAAGCAGTAGTTATGCTAGGGGTGATATTACACTTCTCATAAGAACACATGCTGACAAGGATTAAAGATGACAGCTGAGGTAGATAGAATCATTTTAAGTCTGCTTAGTTATAACTCAGTTTTGTGAATTGCTATTTCTTGATTACATTTTTAGTAACAATTTGGATTTTTCTTTGCATTGCCATTGAACTTCCCTTATTGTAATTCATCAGTCTGCCAACTAGCCCTTACTTATTTAGTAATCTGATACCCTTTAAGCAAACATTAGGATGTAAGAATGAGCCAATGTTGACTGCATTTAAACCATGGCACTGACACAGCCCTAGTCAAGTTCACGTCGCATGTACTAGGGGCTGTGGATCAAGGTCTAGCCACTGGTGCCCTATTCCTGGATCTTATGAAAGCCTTCGATCTGGTGAATCATGATCTCCCTATTACCTGTTTTCAGAACCTCAGACTCAATCCACCTGCCTCCTCCTGGTTTCATCATTACCTCTGTGGAAGGAAGCAGCTGGTAAAATGGAAGGGTACAACCTCTACATTTAAGCCAGTGCACCAAGAAATCCCCTAAGGTTCCATCCTTGGACCCCTTGCTATTTACTATTTTCATCAATAGCATGCCAAAGCATTGCGGTGGGGCCAATATCCAATTGTATGCAGACAATGCCATTATATATAGGAGTTCAAAGGACTTAGTTCAACTAAGCCATAATCTAAATAAGCACTTCAGAGAGTTGGAAAAGTGACTAGAGGACATGAAACTAGTCCTGAACCTCAATAAATCCAAGGCCATGCTTTTCGGTACCAAATGGTTAGGAGCCAATAGATCAAACCTCCTACAGATCTCATCGGCCGGTGGGACTCCACTTGAGGTATGTGCATCCACAAAATCTCTTGGAGTGCACCTGGATCAGGAGCTAACCCTGAGCCCACACATTGAGGCTACCACCAAAATCCTCCATCAAAGAATAGGCCTTTTATACAGACTTGGCGGATTCCAATCCAGGGAAGCCCGCATGGCTATCACCACTGGTACCATTCTCCCTGTGCTTCTCTATGGTGCTCCTTATTTCAACCTCTTCGGGGCCATGATCTCAACAAACTCAGAGTCCTTTAACATAAAATTGCCCACTTTGCAGCCTCTGCCCACCTTCGTGATCACCACTGCAATGTTCTCACCTCTTTGAGCTGGCCATCACTTGAGGCCAGGCTTGCATTCCCTACACTCTGTCTGACCTTCAAAACAGCCAAGCTCCCAGCTCCTCCTAGCCTAAATGGACTTCTCCTATTCAAAACAGCTAAACGTGACCTGAGATCTACTGCCCACCCTGTCTTGGAAGCCCCGAGGACTCGAACCCAAGCTGGTGACAGATCCTTTGCCAGTTCTGCCCCGTCACTCTGGAACAGTCTACTCGCAGCCTGTGGCTAACTGCTCTACTCTGTACTCATTTAGAACTGCCCTAAAACCTCACTTACTGGTAGTCAATCAGTACTGTTGCTCTTGAATTGTTGGTGCCCCTTACACTCCTTAGTCTTGACCTGTATTGTCCTGTTTCTAATGCTACCTGTTTTCTTTTGTTTACTGTAATGCTACTTATGTATGCACCTATGCGATTAACCTTTGTCTCTTTTATGCTCTTGTGTCTCTTATCTGTAATTAATTCCAGGTGATCCCTGAAAAAGGGACTTTGTTGTCTCAGTGGGCCTACCCGGTCAACAAATTTCAATAAATAAACAAATAGTAAGCAAGCCCAAAACCAGCAGTCTGGACACTGGTGATGCGGGTGTGAGGGAATTTTGCTTCCTTTTGACATGTTGATGCTTTGACATCATAATTCAGCACTTTTTACAGAGACCACACACTGATCATGGCCATATTATTTGCAAGACACTTGACCTGTAGAAGGCAATGCTGGAGACTGAGTACTCCTCAAGCAGTGCACATTTCTGTGCCATTTCCCGCATTGTCATAGGGGAAGGACCTGACTACTAAAAGAGACTCCTTTTTATATCAAAACAAGTGGGACTTCATTAGAAAATATTATTAGCAGTAACTCATGTTATTCACATTCTAGTTAAATAAGTCACTAAATTTAATTGCAGCATCAGGCAGGCAGGCAAGCTAGTGAAATAGTGTTGCTGAAGAGAAGAGGGGAAGAGAGGGGAAGAGAGGGTAGGATGCAAAGTGTGTTTGTCAGCATTGGTGGCTACAGATCCTGAATAAGGAACAAAAGGAGCCAATTAAGCAGACTGGGAAAGTTGTAGGAAGGAGTTTTAAAAAATGTATTAGACATTTTTTTCATCGCCGACTGCTATTGGAGGTGCATGCCAGGACAGACATCCTTATTAATTGAATTTTTTAATTTTTTATTTTTGCCTTGTGTGAAAAGTAAATGAAGTCACCTGCTGCAGTGAAATAGCAGAAAGGGCGAGCATGATGGTGTGTTAGTAGGTGATGGGCATGTGTGGGGCCGATATCTGCTGTCATATATTAGAAACTATGATGACAAAAATGGTGGGAGAAAGTAATATATACGTATAATTCCACTATGCGCCTTCCAACAAGTATTAGCTTTGCAAGCACTGGTGGAAAAAAAGGAGTCAAGGAAGGGACTGGGAGTTATAGCTGTATGAATAAGCCTGAGAGGAGGACTATTGTAGGTGCATGATAGTACAGCTAGAGAAACCATAATTCATTACTCCCCAAGTTGGCCAGATATTCAAAAGTTAGCACGAGCAATAATGGGTTTTTCCTGTGTTATGTGGGTTTGCACCTGTTTTGGGGGTGTGGTCTATATTCAGAGGCTGCTGTAGTGCAAGCTAAACCCTTTAGCACCCAGGCACTAACATAACACTCTGCCAATGCAAATCAGGGGTCCTGTCCTACATACAGTTGCAGCGGCAATTTCAAAGGTTTGCATTGGTGGTAAACGGCACCCAAAGCATGCTGGGAAATAAAAAACCGAGGAGAAGAGTACCCAATAGCAGGGGAGCTACTAACAACAACAAAAATGGAACGGGACTTGGGGGTAGTCATATCGGATGATCTAAAGGTGGGTAAGCAATGTGAGAAGTCAGTGAGGAGAGCCAGGGGGATACTGAGATGCATAGGAAAGGGCATCAAGTAGAAAAAGGAAGTGGTTATTCCTCTGTACAGACAGTTGGTGAGACACCATCTGAGTACTGTGTGCAGTTTGGAGACCTCATCTATGCAAGGACATAGACAGGATGGAAGCAGTCCGAGGAGGGCAACTAAAATGGTGCAGGGTCTGCATCAGAAATCATATGAAGAGAGACTGAGAGGCTTAATATGTATAACCTTGATGAAAGGAGGGACAGGGGAACATGATAGAAACATTCAAGTACCTCAAGGAATCAACAAAGTCCAGGAGGGTAGCATCTTTCAGAAAAGAGATGTAAGAACAAGGGGACACATTTAAAGATAGAGGGGACAGCTCAGGGTAATGTGAGGAAATCTTTTTCACGGAAAGAGTGGTGGATGCGTGGAACTGCCTTCCTGGGGAGGTTGTTGTGCTAAAACAGTGGGGAATTCAAACATGCATGGACAGACACAAGGCAATTGTAGTGGGGGGTGGCAGGAAGTAGGCTGTTGGTTAACTAGTATCTGCAGCTTATCCAGTAGGTAGGGAAATGGCAGACTGGGTGGGCTAAGTGGTCCTTATCTGCCGTCAAAGTCTATGTTTCTATGTTTCTATGTATTTACTGCCTCTGAAAACCTCAGTGTTACTGGGTGCTAAACCCATGGCTCCACCCCCACTCACCTGTCCTGTGACTGTAAGACAGCTCACTGGTATCTAGTGGCATCCCCACCATCATTACCCATCCCTGTTAGTATCACTATTTCCCTGGTGTCTAGTTGTACCTTCCACCCTCTGATCATCTACCGAGTTAGTATTGGTGTTACCATAGTGTCTTGTGCCAACCCACATGCTCTGATCACTCATCAGGAGAGCAAAACCTTATCCCTGGTGTCTCTTGGCATCCCACTCTCTGATCACCCATCCTGTTTATGTTACCATTTCCTTCGTGTCCTGTGGCCCCCCACCCTCTGATTACCCTTCCTGGATCTAAAAAAATGTCCCTAGTGTCTAGTGGCACTCCTCATCATCTGATCACCTGCCCAGTTATTATACCATTTTCTTCCTATTCACTGGCACCACCCACCCTCTGATTACCCATCCTGGTTCTTAGAATATTGTCCCTGGTTTCTAGTGACACCTCTCACCATCCAATCACCTGTTCCAGTTAGAATTGATGTTATCCTAGTGTCTAGTGGCACTCCTTATCCTCTGATTTCCATCCTACTCTTTAGACAATTGTATCTGGTGTCCAGTGGCACCCCACCCCCATGAAGCCCCATCATGTATAGTGCACCATATCCTTGGTGTCCAGTAGCACTCCCCCAATCTCCCATCCTATATCTTAAACATTGTCCCTGGTGTCTAGTGGCCCCCTGCTTTATCCCAAACTCCTGGCCTGTAAAATACACCTTATGCTTACTGTTTATTGTCACCTCTGCCATGATCTCCTGTTCCATATAGTGCACCATATCACTGATATCAGTGGCATCCTCCATTCCCTGATTTCTCCATCCTATATAGTGTGCCATATCCCCGGTATCCAGTGGCAACCTCATCTCCCATCCCATATAGTGCATCATATCCCTGGTCTTCAGTGGTGCCCCATGGCCCCCCAATCTCCCAGCACATGTAACCTATAATACACCTGGTGTCCAGTGGTACCCTCACACCCAACCTCTGAATGACAGTTGATGTATGGACTGGAGAACATTGGCAGTGTTTGCCAATCAGTTTGTCAACTGGCATTTGGGGGTGGGGGCAGGGAACCACTGCATGCCAGTGATATTATAGGGTACACGGACTCAGAGATTTGGGGGGGGTGCCACTGGACACCAGAATTACAGTGCACTGTATGGGACTGGGGTTCAGGAGGACTGGGGTGCCACTGGATACCAGGGACAGTTGTCTAAGAACCAGGATATGTAGTCGGGGGGGTGCCATTAGGCACCATGGAAACATCAATACAAACTGGAACAGTTGTGAAGGAGCCACTAGACAACAGTGACAATATTCTAAGATGCAGGACAGATAATCAGAGAGTGGGAGGTGCCACTAGACATCAGGGATAATGTTTGAAGCCCTGAGATGGGCAACTAGAGGCTTGGGTGGCCACTGGACACCAGGGAGACAGTATCATAACTGGGATGGGTGGACAGAGGGTGGAGGATGCCATGCAACACCAGGGATAGGGTTCTGCTTACTGGATGGGTGATCAGAGGGGGGTGTCACTACACACAAAGGAATTTATTACCATATACAGGGCTAGTGATCAGGGGGGAGGGGTGCTACTAGACACCAGGGATGGTGTGGCAGAGGCCCACAGGATGAGTGCTAAAGGGCCATCACTTCCCATGCAACTGAGCCCATGGCCCCTTAACACCTTACATGTCCACTGGGCTAAACTGCATAGTACAGCAGAATATCTCTCTATGGCTCCTGGCACTATCCGGTCCCCGTGCACAATTCCGTGTGGCCTGAATGCACCTCAGGTCCATTGTCAAGGCAGTGCAGATTGACATTGTGCTGCACAGACATGGAACAATATTCAGTTAGATAATGCCGGTCTGCTATCCAACTAAATATAGCAGCCTCTGGGTCAATTGCAGGTGCAAGTGCAACACAAACCTTTGCACCCTACTTTCTCCTGTTTTTGAATATCTGGCCCCAGAAGTCCACTGGTTCCACTCCAGCTGCATTCAGTTTTCCCAGAGGGTCATCTAGTGCATCTAATAATGAAACCACTCTGAGCAATCCAAAAGCACCTCAGTCTCTCCCTCTTCTTCCTTCTACTGTGTCCAGTTCCCCTACTTGGGATAGAGGTCATCAGTCAAGATTTGTAAAGACAAGCCTTTCCCCATCTGTCTTGTACAAATAATATGATAATAGCTACTACCATAGTCACCTGTGCATGGATGCGAACAATGTATTTATTTATTTTTAGTTTTTAGTTTTTTGTTGCCCGGGTAAGGAGGACTACAAAATTCTGCCTATTTGCAGCCTCATCCCAGGGGAGGGGGATACAGATGGATGCCAGCTGACAATGAACCAGATTAAGCTGTTTGTGGTATTTTTAGCAAATGAGGGAAATTGGACAGGGCACTGGGGAAATTCCCCTACTCTCCTGTGGGGGTTCCCTTACATCCTGGCTTTCCACCAAGATGGCTGTCTCTGGAATTGCTGTGGAGGACATGGAGGTGTTGGAGGCAGGGGGGTTGGTCTCCTCCCCTGTCTCTGGATTGCAAGAGGCCTTGCCAATTGTTCATAAAGCTTCTCCTACTGAATCTGAGTTGAAACCATCTGCAAATTTGAATATTTCCCCAGAAACCTCGGTGGATCAAAGTAAGCAGAGATTATCTTATCCCAGAATATTACTGCACTAATACAACCAGCATCTAATATAGTCTTTACATGCTGCAGAAAGCTCTGTGAATCAAGATGTGGATGCTTTGCTTTTAATTGAAGAACAACATTATTTAGCAAAAAGACAGGAGCTTTTAGCCCTAAAGAACTCAACTGTGCAGTTGTCAAACAGTTCTTGCTCTGACCCACAGTTGCTGAATGCTGCGTCAGATGACCAAGTGCAAGCTTTGACATTTCCGCATTCCACAGTGGACCTCCCAATGCTTCCTTCTACTCCTCCTGCTGCAGTTTTTACTGGAGATCTTGCTGTTTCTTCTGACCAACTACAATGAAGTGCTTTATGTGACTCGCTTCCTGCAGAACCTGTTACACCGGGAGACTGGCTGGTTGACTCACCGCTTGCTGCAGCGGGGTGGGAGAGGGATCTGGTTGTCAGAACATGGCGCTCTGGTCCTTCCCCATTTGGATCTCACATGCAGATGTCCCAACTGTTACCACCCTGGAACACCAGCTGGATTTAACTTTAACTCCCAATCTGCGTTTAACGCAGAACTCAATTTTACAATTGCCATTTTCTACAGCTTCTGCGGTTCCAATGTTGGACTCTGACTCTCCTCAATGAAGTCTCCCACCCCAGAGCCCTTGTCTATGACCCCAAAATACAGAACAGACAAACTCTTTGAATTCTACAGCTATAAAAACATATGCTTCTTGTTTTTCTGTCCCCACTCAACAGGTCAAAAGACATAATGCTGTAAGGTTACAGTATCTGGGGGGCGGGGGGGGGGTTACCTGAAATACCTGATAGGGTTTTTGTTGGGCTTACTTTGCTAAAGAAATCTATGAAATTTGCAGCCATGCATTGATACATGTGTCTAATGAGTCACACTTTGAAATTAGTTTCAAAACTTGACAAGGTTTGGAGAAGTTTTGGTCCCAATTTCACTTGTTAAAAAATTCCCCTTTATGGACACCCTTCAGCGCTATCCCTTTAACCAAACCTGCACAAAACAATATTACCATTCTGTTTAGAAATTAAGGTGTCAGCCTGAATGATATTACGGTTTGGTTAAAACAAAGGTGTACACTACTTTCTGATCCGGAAGCAATTTTTGATACAGAGAATTTGTGGATAGGAGGGTGGAAGGTTAGAGTTATGCTTCGGAACATGGATGCTGGTATTCAACACTTGCCCAATAGTTTTATGTTAGGCAGGGATAGGAGAGTACTGTTTTATTCAGGCAGCCAAAGGCATGTTATAAGTGTGGTTCCACATCCCACCTGAGTAGCATTTGTGATACGATTAAATGTACTGTTTGTGGTGGTCTTGGACATGCAGGCTCACAGTGAATTGAAGAACCTCTCTGTATTTTGTGTGACGACCTAGGACATGCTTTTCAGCAATGTCCCTGGGCTGCTTATAATTCTCCGACCTTAGCAGATGGAGAAGAGCAAAGGCTTATTATTACAGTGGCCCAATGCTCTAAAATTAATGGTCCCTCCTCTTTTCCTTCTATGGCTAGAACTTCCCCTACTGCTTTTGCTAAACCACACAGTATTGCTTCCACTGCCACTGTAGCACCTGCTAGTGAGGATTTGACTGAGATTGTCTCAAATCATGTTAGTCTACTCTACCTTCTGATCTTCCCCCTTCCTCCCCTGTTATTCCTAGTTGTTCAACTTCAGGTGACTAGTCTATGAGACCCCCCCAGGCTCCACTGGGAATGATGGAACCCCCCCCAACCCTTTTACTACACATTCCAGAATTACAAGGGGTTCAAGGAAGTTTGGTTCACCTTCTTCAAAAGCTCAGAGGATGAAGACTCTTCCTTTATCAAATAAATTTGAATTGTTATATAATACTTCTGTAGACATGGACTCAGATTCCTCCTCTGTCTTATCCTCTCACCCTGAACTAACAACAAATACTGAAGTCCCTATTGACAATGTGGGTTCCCAAAAGAGGAAAGCAAAAGCCAAGACAAAACATAAAGAATGTTCCCAGAGAAAAGGTAGGCCGAAGTGATCCCTGCTAGTTGTTGGATTGCCATTATGTCTTCTTCTTTTGTGATACATACTGTTAATGTTAACAGTATTAAAAAATGACCTAAGAGGGATTCAGTTTTTTCCTTTTTATCCTACCTTACAGCAAGTATCATACTTTTACAGGATGTTAGGTTCCATTCCTTGTCCGAAATTATTAGGGCCCAAAAAGCCTGGCATTTAGGCCCTTCCTATTGGTCATTTGGACAGGAGACATGTTCTGGAGTGGGTATCTTGTTTAATCTTCCTAATATATCTATAGTTAAGATCTTAGATTTATGCCCTGGTAGGGTATTACTTATAGACTTTAAATTCCTTTCTATCCCCTTTCGGATAGTGAATATTTATGCCCCACAAACTAAGTCACTTAGAATTGAACTCTTGAAATTAGTTCGGCCTTATCTTTACACTTCTATGCATGTTATTTTTGGTGGTGACTTCAATTGTGGTTTGTCCACAAAGGACAGATCCTCAGCCTCGAAAACCACAAAATTATTCTGTGATACCAATTTTCTTAAAAATCTCTTATTTGCAGCAAAACTAAAGGATGCTTATCTATCTCTTTCCCAGAAACATACTCCTACCTTTCATAAAGGCTCTTTAGCTACCCATGTAGATTTCTTTTTTGTCTCCTCCTTTTTAGAAACTTCTGCTGCTGAAATACAAGTAGCTGAGTTTTTGGATCATGACTTGCTTACTATTTATTTTATTTTATTTTATTTATTTATAAAGCAATCAGTTTACAACCTTTGAGCCAAGGGCTCATTTCCAAAGGTACCTCGTCAACAATGGTAGAAAATTCGGAATAATACAAATAGAACAGATAATACAGGTAATACAGAAAAGAGGGGTACATACAGAGCAGTGCATGAGTATAAACAGACACGCATTAATGGCACATGGTAACAGCAACATTGGTAGTGTGATACAGAGCAAAATATGGTATAATTGACAACAGTAGAATAAAAGGGTTAGCAGCATAACGGTATTTTCATACAGGTGTGATTACAGACAAGCAGGTCTACTGTGCCAGATTACAGGGAACGATGGATTGAGGCAGTCACAGTACAAGGTGGTTTGAGCATCTGTTAGGCACAGGAGCAGCAGCGGATGAATAGCTCACTTTTGAGGGCATTTTGAAGGTGGAGATGGTGGGGTATCAGTGATGGCCCGAGGAAGAGTGTTGTACCAAGCGGGAGCTCTGTGGCAGAAAGATCTCTGTCCAAGTGAAGTCCTAGCACGAGGAACCAGGAAGGTGGCTTTGCAGGAGGTCCGGGTGCTGACAAGGGGCTGTGCTGGGAGGAAGGTGGAAGTCAGCCCGGGGGGAGAAAGTCCTAATAAGGTTTTTTTTTAAATGAGGCACGTTTGGTATAACAGGCGTTCGTCAAGGTCAAGCATTCCTGCAAGGTCATAGAGTTGGCAGGTATGAGTGAGCTTAGGGGCCCCAGTGATTAGCCTGAAAGCCTTATTTAGGAGGACTATTTTCATTGGTCCTAAGAATACTGCAGTTTTTGGCCCTGGTACTTGGAAATTTAATGTTTTCTTGCTAGAAAATTCTTTATTGTTGACACATCTTCAGACCTTTTTTCAAAACAGGAAATCAGTGTTTTTTCTTTATGACAATCTTTGGTGGTGGTGGTGGTTGGATACAAAGAGGGATTTAACAAAATTACTGAAGACTTTTAGCAAATTGCATCATGAGGACTGCTATTTTACATATTGCAGGACACTGAATCAGTTGCAAAAACTCCTTACCCTTTCTTATACAACAGGCCAAGATTTTTCTTCACAAATTAATACCCTTAAAAAAAACATTAATGGATTACCACTCCAAAAAACATGCTTCACTGCAACAAAGCAAATGTTTTAGTGTAAAAGGCACCTATGATGTGAATTGCCCGTTTGCTCATTTTTCTAAACAGATTACTGGTAAAACCATTGACACTATTGTGACAGAAGATAATCGTGAACTTACTGATTCGAGGCACCTTCAAAATTATGTGGTCAAGTATACACAAACTTTATTCAGTCCAATTACTACATGTCTAGATGACATATTAGCCTACCTTAGCCCCATTAAAACCACTGATGTACAATGATCAGTGTTAGATATGCTTGATTGTGACATTCAGGCATGGGAAGTAGTAGAGGTCTTCAAAACTTTGCAGTCTGGAGTATCTCTGGGCTTGGATGGCCTTCCAAATGAACTTTATAAATTACTTAGTATTGAGTTAAGTGCAGAATTGGCCCCAGTTTATAATTTCCTTTTAAAAGCAGATATTTTACCATTGGAATTTAATGTGGGAAGTACCTTCTATATTTATAAGAAAGGAGACAAAAAATGACTCACAAATTGGAGGTCTCTTAGCCTATTGAATACAGATTTTAAAATTCCAACTAAGATTCTTTCTCTCTGTCTAGCGAAGCTAGCCCCTTTTGTAATTTCAGAAGCTCAATCTAGTAATGTTCCAGGAAGAAGTATACATGATCATGTTCTTTTGTTATGGAAATTGGTGGAACATGGCAATTCAGATAGGTTAATAGGCCTCCTGTATTCTTTGGATCAAAAACAAACATTCAATTCAGTGAATCATGAATTTTTATGGCATGTTTTGAGACATTATAAAGTTCCTGATGCTACCTTCTCCTGGTTACAATTAGTGTATTCTACAGCCACTTCTATTCCTATTGTTAATGGCTGGAAGGGTCCTTTAATACCACTAAAGAGAGGTGTTAGACAAGGATGCCCACTCAGTCCTCTTTTGTATATCTTTTTTTGGATCTCTTACTTTGCACCATTAATACAGCACAAAATGTCAGGCCTATTCTTTCCTTGCCACTTTCTGTTTTAGCCTATGCTGATGATATGAGTCTAACAGTAGCTGAGGTTGCTTCAGCAAACACATCTCTCCACCTCTTTACATCTTTTGGTCATGTCTCAGGAGCATCTCTGAATTTGAAGAAATGCATCAGTCGAAGATTTGGGTCTCAGTAGTTGAATGATACGGTAGTTTCTAGTATTGCACTTTGTGAAAGCCCTATTAAGAGTTTGGGAATTCTGTTTGGGACTGGTCCTCTGGATATTCTAAATTGGACTCCTAAGTTGGAACTTGCACAGGACAAGGTTTCTCTTTGGAATACCTGGAAGCTCAGTAAGAAAAAGAGGGTTTACTTAATAAAATCTCAATTACTTCTGATTTTTTTATTTTTAGGTTATGTTCCCCCAGAGTTTTGGAAACTAAACTTTTGAATATATTTTTTCAGACCTTATGGGGCAGCTGCCTGAACCCAATTAAGCATTCTGTAACCTGCTTACCTTTAAGCGAGGTGGTCTCAACATGGTACACCCATTATTTTTTTTTATAATAGTATATTTTTTATGACTGATCTTAAACCACTTTTGCTTAATTATGATGTAGGCTGGGAATTCTATTTTTTTCAGTCTTGTGAACCTTAGTTCCATCTTTGGGAACTTAACAATTTAAAACAAATTAAACATATCTCTTCTGCCCCTTCCTATCTTTGTGATACCTTTTGTCATCTAAAGCAATGGAAGATTACTAGCCATGTGATTATGTCCCTTAATAGGAAGGCTATTTATAAATTTTTGATAGATACCACCTGTGCAGACCTTGTGATATTTCCCAAATGTCCCCCTCAACACTTACCTGCCTTACACACATTGTTAAGGAACCCTCACATCCCCCAGAAAATGTGGGATCTGCATTGGCTTAGATGTCATGAACGAATCAATATAAAGGCTAATCATAAACATAAACAGCTAAATGAAAGATTGTGTTCTACATCCTTGCGTGTGCGACAGGATGAAACATACAACATCTTTTTTTCCTTTGTTCTTATATAGCTGGTTTTTGGTTGTTTTTAACTAAGAGATGGAAAGAACCCTTATTTACTTCTATTACCTATGAGATGTTATTGTATGGTACTTTTCCAGCATGCTAGAAGAAGTGGAATATTGACACTTTAAATTTATTGTTTACTGTCATTAAATGGCATTTATGGACTGCTAGATATCTTTTCACCTTACAGCAAAAAGATATGTCCCACCTTCTGGTGGTTCGGGGCATTGAACAGGATTTGAAAACATTTATTTTTCTGAAATGCAACATTTGTCATTTGGAACATGGTTAGCTTTATGGAAATGTTTGCCATGGGTTACTGATTCTGATTTTCCTATTACATGAGTCCACTGTATTTGTTTTGACATGTGATTTCTGTTCTTCAGTTTATTTGTCACTAAAAATTTCCCCTACTCTTTGCAGAGGGTGTTGTCTCACTGCAGAGAGAATGGAGGACTCCAGTCTGGAGCTGGTAACTGTTAGAGAAGGAAGCGCAGCAGGATTTGCTGCAACAGGTGCTGTATACACCAAAATGTATCAAGATAACATTGCACAACCAACGAATTTGAAGGCAGCTACAGAACTTTCAGCAGAGATAAACACAGCAATGGACATGAGTATTGGATTCAGAGAACAGCAACAGATTTTACAAAATCAACTACAAAACATGAAGAAGAAACTGTAAGCAGTTGAAATGCAGCAGCAATCAGAGGAGGAAAGAAAAGGAAAACAGGCACTAGCAAACTCAACCAGAACTCTCAAGACATCAACTAACAAAGTTTTTTTTTTTGGAGCTGGAACCAAAGCCCCAGATGTGGCTCCCACAGAGCCGGAGGAACAGATAACACAAACAAAATATGGAGATAGCAGCTCTTGGTCTCCTGAACACGTGCTTAAAGAAGCAGGCTGGCTACAAAAGCCAAACAGCGAGTGAACACCAGATACAGCAATTCCAATCCCAGGTATAGCACAAAAGGACATGGAGGTCCACCCAGAGCAAAGGCTGGCCATGGATAAAGACACCAGCTCCAAAAAGCCCATGGAGGGTACACCAACAGGTACTCCTTTCTTTTCCTATTTAACCAACACAGAAGAAATATTTTTTGGTGCTCAGTCAGGAGAGCAGCACTTGCAAAGGGAGCAGAAGGAGGTTTCCTCCCAGCACTCAGAAAGTAGTGAAAATACTAATGCTGAACCTCCCTCAGAGCAAATGGCTGGTGCACACCCTTCACAAGGGAAACATCCTACCTATGCAGGTTTGATCCACAAACCTGTAGAACTAGCAAATCACAGAAATGCCATCAGGCTTAGATATCTGGGGTACATGGAGTACCCTTCCAGATAGGTTCTTTGTAGGCAAACGCCTCATAAAGCAATCCTTATGTTTTACTCCTGCAGTCATTTACACATTGATACATGTTCCCAGTGAATCAACATTTGACATTAGTTTCAGTACTCCGGAGCTGTTGGATCACTTCTGGAGCAAGCATATGACCTTAGAAACAAAGCCCTTATGGACTCCATTTCAAGTCATACCCTTAACCTAACAATCTTTTACAATTATAACAGTATTGTTCAGGAAGAAGCTGTCAATATTACAGATATCCTGTACTGTCTTGAGAAAAGGTGCACAATACAAGGTACTCCAGACCCTATCCTAGATGAGGAGGGACTCTGGAATGGTGGCTGGTGTATAAAGATTAAATTACATCACTCAGCAAATGAACTGGAACATTTGCCCAACTGCCTGTATATGGGCAGAGACAAAGGTTTCATTTTCTATTCTGGGCAACCACAAAGATGCTTTAAGTGTTGCTCTGTCAGGCACATAAATCCAAATTGTGAGATCTTAAAGTGTGCACAAGGTGAAGAAGTGGGCCATGCCAGTTACCACTGTACAAACCATCATTTGTGTGATGAAGAGGGTCACACTTTTCCAGACTTCCCCTGGGCAGGCCATAATGCAGAAAATGCAAACTATGGGATACAAGACTATTACATTCATAAAGCAGCCAATGCATTTTTAGGGCCAGGTCCCTCAAAGCAAGCACCACCTAAACAAACAGAAAACAAACAAACAAGCAAGTACCCTATGGGAACTGGGCAAAATGAGAAAACATAACAGGTTCCTGTGACCAGAAAAGAGCCTGGAATGGAAATTGTGGACATGTCCCCTCCACCCCCACCTGTATTGCTGGAATAGACTTAATTTCAAGTAGTCCCTAAAGGGAAAGGAAACATGTCACAACCTGGTCCTGCAGCAGTGACAGGACTACTCTCTATCCATAATCCTTTCTCAGTATTACAAGAAGGAGAATCAGAAGTGGAAATGGAGTCAGATAATGCCTCCATAACATCCTCTCAAGTAGAGGGCATTTCAGATACAGAAAAAGAGAAAGGATGCAAACAGAAAGCAAAACTGAAAAGGTGACAAATGGATACTAGAGTCATCTCTAGAAAAATACCATGACAATTTCCTTAACACAACCTTTCTCATCAATGACAATATGAAGTATCCATCACATCACTGAATGAAATTAGCATTCTCTCAGAAAGAAAAAAGCTAGCAACATATGCATTGTTTACTGATTCTGACTTTGAAGTTGTCTTCTTTTAAGACACTAGAGTGGCCACATCTCACAATATCTCCATAGCAAGAATTCCTGGATATAAGGCACCAGTTCTTTGTCTATGGGGGAAGATCCCTGTAGCAGAGCAGGAATTTTCTTAAAAAACAAAATATACACATAATACATTTAGTAGATATAGAACCAAGGTGAGCCTTGTTGCTAGATGTTCACTTGCATAATATTGATTTCCGAATGATAAATATGTACACCTCACAGACTAAGGCAGGGAGGATAGAACTGCTACTAAAAAATACAGCCATATTTATACACAGTAAGAAATGTCCTCTTTGGAGGAGATTTCAACTGTAGTAAACTTTTAACTGATATGGCTTTGAAAAATTCTAAAATATACTGTGACACAACATTTTTGAACCAATTACTTACCCAGACAGGATTACAAGATGTCTTTGCACAAACACAAGCCCCACACACATATTTCTGGGGACCAGTTTCGATGCATATAGACTACTGGTTTATATCCCCCACACTACCAATCAGAACAAAAACTGCAATACCAGCTGCACGCTCAGATCATGGCTTTCTTAGTTTGACCATTGCCAATTTCTCTGAAACTTCAAGAGGTCCAGGGTACTGGAGGTTAAATCTGAGTCTATTAGAAAACCCATAATTTTGGATGGATTTCAGCACATTTTGAAAGCAAGACAGTCAGTTATATTTTTTTATGATGCACTAGAAGAACGGTGGAAAGACAGCAAAACATACATTCGGGAATATGTTCATACTATGGGGAAAATTAATGGAAATGGAAAAGAAAAATATTTTGAGCTATGAAAACAGTTATATTTTTTTACAAACACTGAAACAAGGTAATGACACATCATACATAGATCAAATAACTGCTATAAAAGAGGAAATGGTAGAAATACAACACAGTAGAATGAAATCTTTAGAGGCAGACCAACATTTTGGTCACCAAGGTAAATAAGGGCAGATAAACCCATTTGAAACCTGCATTAACCAAACTAAGAAGAAAGTAATGCATGGAATAAAAAATGCAGAAGGACAGATACTGAGAACCAGTAAGGAAATGTTAATGGCAGTAGAAACTTATATTTCCACCATGTACCGAAAAAGATGACACACCAGAAGAAAAACTTAAAATTCAGATAGAGGCTTGTAAAGTACCACACATTTCCTCTTATTTTTTAGCCTTGTTAACCAATGAAATAACAATCCAAGAACTACATACAATAATTGTAAAATCAACCAAAGACTCAGCCCCCGGATGAGATGGAATTCCAAATGAATTATACAGTTTCATTTTTTGGAATTACCCACAGAAATGGTACAAGTATTCAATTTTTTTTTACAACAGAAAATGCTCCCAAATTGTACATATGAAGGGCTCCTAATTTTGTTATACAAAACAGAAGACAAATAACTTTTTACCAAATGGCATCCAATTACATTGTTAAATGCTGATTGTAATATAGTGACTAAACTCCTAAGCAACAGAATGGCAATGATATTAGACACTAGTATACACCCCTCACAGTTTTGTTCTGTACCGGGTAGGGAAGTAATGGATGGTTTAATTCTAATAATGGAAATCATGGAAAAAGGAAATTCATATGAGCTTAGTGGCTTCTTAGTAAGTTTGGATCAAATGAAAGTATTTGACAGGGTGGATCACTCTTATTTATGACATTGCATGACATTGTATGGTTTCCCAGAGTTATTTAGAGGGATGTCAATGCATAGTGAAGATGTTGAAGTCAAAATAATCATGTACGCAGATGATGTGTGTCTTACACTAGCAGAGCAATCATCAGATGAGACAGTTCGAAGAATTACACAAGAATTTGGTGAAGCTATGAAATCTGAATTTAGTTTTCAAAAAAAGTAAATGTCTCCTGATTTGGGAATTAGTGTAAGAACAAAAAGAATTCATGAATATCTCCATACAAATAGAGGCACACAAACTACTGGTAATTTGTTTTGGCCCAGGGGACAAGGGTTTTTATAACTGGAACCACCTATTGAAAGAAGCCCAAAATAAAACAAAAAGGTGGGACACCTGGTGTATGGTGAAGCTAAAATGTGTATTTACAGAAAACTAACAACTTTTTACTATGTTCCTACATTTAAGTGCAGTATTTCCCTCACCTAAGCAATTAGAGAAAACCCTCTACAGTTGTTTCTTCCAGTGTACTGCATTTGGCGTAGTAGGCTCAACCCTGTCAAAAGAGAAATAACCTACCTTCCTGTAAAAGAAGGGGTTTAAACATGTTTAACCCAGTGGTATTTTATATATATATATATGTCCCAATTTGCTACTGGAGAGATCAAGTGTGACATTCAAGTCCAAATGTATTTTTTGTTAATTATCACAATTATATCATGCTTACATAGGGTTCATATTGTAGTATTGTAATAGTAAATATAAAGATAGTTAATAGTTCTGAGGTTCTAGAAACATGGGAATAAAAATTCCCACAAGTCCAACATAATGTGGGTAACATGGTGTCCTTGACGTTAAATTTGCCAATTTATTAAACATAATGTTGTTTTTTTATTTTATTACTATGTCTATGGTATCTATTCAGGTAGTATAACACTTAACTTATTTTATCACAATCATTACTTGTTAGTAACTATGCCACAATATATTTTCTAATACCATTATGCATAAATTGGGACATGTCCAAGTTTAGCTGCTGCATTGATTTAATTGATTTTCTAGAATGTTTTTATTACACAACTATGTTACCTGCATGAGATAAGATAGAAATCACTGAATTTTCTTAAAGTTAATTATACTTTATTTATGAGCAGTTTTTTTCATAAGATGTCACATGGGTAACATGGACACCACAACAACAGCAATATCAGTAACACACAAAGTATCTTATCAAGTCATACCACAAGTTATTGCTGATGTACAACCTAAAAATACATAGTAAATTCCTAGTATAGGTATTTGTTGGAATATTTTAGAAAACTGTGAATATTGTGGTCAGGATTCACAAAGCATATGCACTCTGAGCATCTTAGCTGCCCCAGTACAATTAAGATGCACCAGGCCCAAACTGTGGTATTCACAAAAGATACACCAGAGGATGCTCCCTGTGCATCCCCTCTGTGAATACCAGCTTTGTGCCCAACCCGAGATGTGCTAGTGCAACCCCCTGGTTGGGCTGGGAAACCAATGGGGCAGCACATCTCCAGATGCACCACACCCAGTGTTGATTTTCACAACCCCAAACATGCAAATGGGGCCATTAGGCATGCAAGGTGCAATGGAGCCATTTGCATGGAGCCAGCATGGATGCGCCCGACAGAATGTACCAGGCTTCCTGCAAGGGCTGTGTGCAATAAAGTCCACACACAGAATTCCCAGTAGTCTTGCGGCACCCCTTGGATCCGTAGTCCCATACATCTGTACATGTGCCACAACTCTCTGGTAGTCTAGTGGTCCGCCCTCCCTTCCCATATCCCCATAATATAGAAACCTGTACACAGTCCCTGGTAGTTTAGTGGTACCCCCCCACCCTTTTCTGACCCAATCACAAAGTCCAACATCACTCTGAAACATCCCTGGTGGTCTAGTGGACCCCACACCTACTCAGGCATCCACTCCCCAGCCTGCTTCCCCATCCTAGCATGTGCCAAAAGCTGGTGGGCAGCACAACCCACCCGCATACCACTACAGCTGCCCACCAACTGTGCTGTCAGTGAATGACAGCGTACAGTACACCTGTTGGCCCGTTGGTAGACCCTGTTGACCAATGGGCTTTCAGTGTGTACTGTGAGCTCTCACTCACAAAATTGTGAATGACCTGCCATTCAAAAAGTTGTGAATGAATATCAGAGATGCACCGGTGCATCTTGGATGCACCGAGTGCATCCCTTTTGTGAATCCTGCCTGTATTCATAACATTATTTTATAATATTACCATTTTTGCTATACAGTATAGCATAGCATAGCACAGTCTGGATTGAATCTCACCTGGTCTATCTGTTAGACATACCAGCTGGTCCCAAGCCCAGAATACGAGAGAGGGAATCCAACTTATATCTCTATGTATAAGTGAGGTAAATGTGAATGTTTGGGAAATAATGCACACCCTTGGTGCATATGATATTCAAGGCTGCAGGCTGAGTGCCCTCCTATAACACATGAAGAGTATTAGTGAATTCAACTATGCCCAGGGGTGGGTTGTTTCATTGTTAAAATGTGTTTTATTAAGAAATAAAAATGAAAGCAAAAACTGACTCCAGGGACCAGATATTCAAAAAGTGTGCCTGTGTGCAAAGCCTAGCTTTTATGGATTTGCACAGTTGCCCCATATTCAAAATCCTTGTTTGTGTGGGAAAAAACAAGGCATGCACCTGGGCGATATTCAGAGGGGGGCGCAATGCAAATGAAGGGTCAGGGAACTGAATATTGGTAAATTCCAATAATCACAATATTCATGTTGTGTGTGGCTGTTTTGTGCTGTCCCCTTGTGTGGTGCAGATACCACTGACTGAAAACATGACTTACTCCCATGCAATTTTGGTTGGTGGAGGAAGTGCATTACCCCAACCCCCAGCACAGTAATCCCTGTTGTCTAGTGGTTCTGCCCCCCCAATCCAATCACCTGTATTATACAGAGTAATTTTTCCCTGGTGTCCAATACACTTATCCTGATCTGCTATATACAGTATACAGTATAACCATTCCCTGGTGTACAGTGGTACCCCCATTCTGATACCCTGTATCATACAGAAAAAACATTCCCTGGTGTCTAGCAAACCCCCTCACCACACCTGATCACCTGTCTAATAATGTAAAACCATTCCTTGGTGTCTAGCAGACCCCCTCCCTATCCATGATCCCCTGTACAATGAAGTAAAGGTGTTCAGTGGTGTACAGTGGACCCAACCCCCCCACTCTGGCAGGTAGTGCCCCACCACCCTACTCCCCACAATCTCAATCCCAAGTTGGTGACTGGCACAGCCGTCCATACTCC
The DNA here is from genome assembly GCA_016271365.2 of Neoceratodus forsteri. Taxonomy (NCBI): domain Eukaryota; kingdom Metazoa; phylum Chordata; order Ceratodontiformes; family Ceratodontidae; genus Neoceratodus; species Neoceratodus forsteri. The sequence goes on along the minus strand of CM057456.1, from coordinate 107,373,236 downwards.
AACATGGCCAGCACACCAACTGAGCTGCCATTAAGCACATACTATACAATCAGCTGTTACAGTATAAGTTCATTGACATCTCAGTTAATGGCTGGCCAAGATGGAGTATGGAGGGTTGTGCCAGTCACCAGCTCAGGGTTGGAATAGGGAGGAGCAGGATGATGGGGCATAACCTGCCGGGGGTGTGGTGTGTGGGCATCTACTAGACAAAGGGGAATGATAATATTTTATTGTACTTGGGATTGTGGATGTGGTTATGAGTACACAGTCAAGGCCATTGTTCAGAATCTGGCTCACCATTACATCACATAGAAAATACGGCCATTGCTCATGGATCTGAACTGAAGGAGATTTAGCTTAAGAAGACCCAGGGACCTATTAGGTGTGGTGGAAACCTCATCCCACACTTGGCGGAAAACCAATCAAAAATCAACAATGAGGTGTTAAGGCAGCTCACAAAATTGTTCATTACAAAGTCACCAAGCATGTTCAAACAACTGCTGCTGTCAGGATGACAAGCTTGTCCTCCTTAGAAAAGGGCTGAAAAAATTAGATACCTCAATAAAAGTGTGACTTTTTAAAGAGCTGCTGACACCACCTGGCCAAAAGTGCTACACTGCAGATTTAGAATAAACATATCTCCAGTAAACCACATACCAAAAAGTAGATTTCTATGTTACTTCATTTTAAAGTCATTAGCCATTTTGTACCCTGATTTCACTACCTGATCAAAAAAGCCTGTTTCAGTCTGTTTCAGTGAAGAGCTGCTGCTGATGTCACCTAGGGACCTTACAGTCTAGTATTTCCTGTCAGCAAGCTTACAGGACTTGTTTCTCTAAAGTTGTATAGATCATGTGCAATGGCTTTCATAAGTAAAATAGGCAGCATGAATTAGTAAACATTGCTTTAAAAACTTTGTGTTTCAAGCTTTGTAACAAAACTGACATATTTTTTCTGGGTGTCTTTTTATTAACGTCCTTTTTCCTTGGTTGCTGAATGCTGGGTCATCATAGTATACTATTGAGAGGTTTGCAGACTGAATAAGTTTCTGGTGTGGTGAAAGGCTGAACTCATTCACACCTATCAGTCAATTCAGGCAACTTCTATGAATGGCAATTTAAAAGAATTATCCCATCTCCTTATCAATGGGGTGGGCAGACTCATCTATGTTCTACTTTAAATTACAATGATCATTTTACCAGCGCTAACACTTCCACCCATAGTAGAAATTAACATATATAAGGCCGCTATTAAAACATATTGTAAAGCAGACAATGTCAAAACAGCAGTGAAATTACTGTAACAACATTACAATACTAGCAGCAAATACAATTTCCTAACTTGCACATTAGAGTAGCACTCCAAATGGCTTCAGCAGCCTGAAGGCATGCTGACTTACCATCCAGCAACCCTGGAGAAACAGACCACACAAAAACAGCATTAAATTTTACAATTTTATTAACTTTGTTACAAAACCTGAAACATACATAGTTTTTATAGCAATGTTTATTGACTGGTACTGCCTGTTTTACTTGAGAAAACCATTGCACATGATCTTTACAACTTTGGAGAAATTGGTCTTATAAGCTTGCTGATAGGGATTACTAGACTTTGAGGTCCCTATATGACATCATCAGCAGCAGCTCTTTACTGACACCTGCTTTTATTGCACAGGTAGTGCAATCAAAGTTACAGAATGGCTAATAACTTTTAAACAAAATGACGAAAAAAATCTAGTTTTTGGTATGAGATTTACTGGGAGTATGCTTATTTGGATTCTGCAATGTAGCATTTGTGGCATCAGTGGCTCTTCTGAAACCTGGGAACACCTACCACATAGGATTTTTAACACTTAGGGACACATATTCATGGGTCAGATTCAGAACTTGCAAGCTCATTCATTACAGGTGGACACCATTTCAGGAGCACAACAAATGTCCTGAAAAGAGCAAATTGACAAAGAAAAAAATAAAAAGCAACTAAACATACTTTTATCGGGCAACTGATTTTATACACAGAAGCTGTGTAACTGGCATATTATAACAATATACAGGAGTACTGAGAGGATGCATAAAGTTTCATGAGATGGACACCATGTGTAATGAACATTCATGATATAGAACTGGGACAAAAATTGAAATATGCACACTTCTTTATTAATAACTAAAGGTGTACTATAAAGTTGTTGAACAAAGCTATTAAAGCCATAATGAAAATGTTATCAAAAGCAAAGTATGAATTGGTACTTAAAATATATTTATATGTCAGTAAGCAATGCCACACTTTGGCAATTATTTTAAGGTGGTAAAATTATGATTCCATTTATGCCAGAACCAAATAAAGAGACAAAATAAGCTCACTTTATCAACATTATATCTTTATTAAGTACACTACCCATGACATCTTACATTTCAACATTTTATCTTTTTTTTTTTTTCAGATTTGGTGCAGTGTTAATGCATGGATCATTTAAGTCTCTCAAGTGCTGTACACAAACCAAAATGTATTTTCATATATGTATTTTCAACCTGACCACTGGTGCAGAATGCAGTTGCCAGGTCGTTGTCTGGATTATTTCGATGCAGTCATATTACATCTGTGCTGTGCAAACTGCACTGGCTGCCAGTTCTGTGGCAGATCACCTTCAAGGTCAGGTTGCTGACTTATAAAGCCCTACACAGACTGGATCCAAGTGACCTACAAGATCTCCTGCACCCTTATTGCCCCCTCAAACCACTCTGTTCAGTTGATGAGGGATTGCTAGAGATTCCCAAGGTATGGTTAAAAACTTCTGGATCATAACCATTTTTGTTTGCAGCCCCAACCATGTGGAATTCTCTCCCTCATTGGACATGAGAGTATCTAACAGTGGAGAGCTCCAAAACTGTATTAAAAACTTATTTATTTGTGCTCACCTTTGGAGAATTTTAATTTCATGTTCGACTACCATATTTGGGTTTTAATCGTATTGACTGGATGATTAATTTTTAGAATTTGTATTGTTTTAATTGATATTGTATAGATTGTATGGCACTTTGGTACAATGAGAATAGTGCTTTACAAATAAGTATAGTATTATTGTATATGCAAATCTGAAACCAATATTGCAAAATACTTCAAAAATTTGGGAACCTTGCATTTTAGACCAAGTGCAACCATGGTTTACCACTTGGAAACCCAATTCAGCAATTCCAAAACAAAAAATCATTGCAAGGTCTCCCCACATACATGCAACATTGTTTTGGCAAATTCAAACTCAGGGGTATCCCCAAGCAAGCTTTGCTTGTATTATCTAGAAAACAAATATACACCAAGATCATACCACTTTTTTATGGAAATATTCCAATCTGGGAATTGCCCCCAGAAAGAGACACAACAGATAGGTAGCATGTTGACAAATCCAAGATTGCAAGGTAGAAGGTGGGATGTTCGCTGGCTATGTACGCACAAAAAATTAAATGTCACAAATAACTTAAAACATAAAGATGTGGGTGAACGATATTGCCAACGGACAGTACTATGCCCAAATACACTGGAGACAATGTAACATCCTTACTTTTAATGCCTATATACAGCATATTGGCAGTTTGGAATATCCTATATACTAAATGTAAACTTTCACCATTATTATTGTTAACACCGGAGAGTCTATGTTTACATATATTACCTAAAAATGGAATAAATATGATCAGGGAACTATTCACCTTATCCTCTTATTAACTAAGTACAACATATGGTAAACAAGGTGCCAGGTAGCACTTCAAAAAAAGGAGATTTCTGTAGAACAACTCATTTGGTCTGTTCATAATACTTTATATAAAACAAAACAGACTGATAAGGTACAATGCTCAGGGCAGAAGTTTCAGAGAAGGTAAAAATATATGTAGTGGATAGATGATATATAAATACCTTATTGCTTATGTTAGGTAGATATGAACAAAGATGGTCAACAGGGAATCGATATACCAAAAATGTTTAGGCACTATCTCTACATTAGCTTACTATGTCCTATTTTAGATTGACTATATTTATTTTGGGTGTAGTTGCTCTTGTTCGAGTTATATTGGATTTTTGGGGAAGATACTCACACTCCTTGGCTAAAGTGGTCAGGGATACAGTTGGTTTTCTGACCTTTACTATTGTAATTGAACACAAACTAAAGGGGTATAACTAAAATACCTATTAGTTTTTCCTTTTAGCTTAAAACTGTGATAGGAACTTATTATGCTTGTAAATAAATTATTCTAGGAACTATTCCCCAACTCTTAAACAGTAAGGGGGGGGGGTAATGAAGTGGCCTATGTTTTATTCACTTGTAGTCAAACAAGAAACTGACTTATAGTATAGGCTAGGGTTGTACACATCAATATTTATTAGTCTGACCTTCTGTATTATATGTTTTCTGTTCAACAACTAAATTATACCACAACATGGTGTACCCTAAAGTATCATTCCCATAACCTCTTTTAGTTGAGGGGAAGGGCATGGCTTAGTTTTATGATCTCTATCTTTACTTATTATATTAATTAATTATTGATATAATGAAAGAGGTATGGCTGATATATTTATTGGGTTGTCTTTCATTTGGCTTTGATTCATATTTTTTGACTTTCATGTGAATTTAACATGTCTTGTTCCTATTTGAAGGATGGGGAAAGGGGGGATTGGGATGTAATGTATCAATACTTAATCTGCATTAGCTCAGGCCTTTGGTTATGTTTTATAACATGTTTCAAAATTGTTTTATAGAAAGAAATAGTATACAGCTCATACTGATTTGCTTTAAGGTTTCTTTGTATTTTCTGTTATCCTAAAAGTCAGATTGCTATGTATCATGGTTTCTTGAAGTACGAATAAATAATTCCCCTTCTCTTAAATTAGTGGGAGGGTGAGATGAGGGTATGATGTAATACATGTTTAGTTTTATTATTACTTTTGATTTTCATTTTATTTTCATGTGACTTTAACATATCTTATATTATTATTTTACTCTTTAAAGTGCTAATAAAAAAATTCCCAACTCTGTCAGTAGAGGGTACTGCTGGCCATCAGTAAGATGCCTGACCCTGACCTGAGGGTTTGTGGATGTGCTCTACAACAGACAGAATGACCAGTGGAAGTATGCATACAGTTTTAGTCATGATCCTTACCTTTAACTTTGGATATTCAGATTCTACAACCAGATGCCTCGATGGGGCAGGACTTGATGGACTTTGGAACACACATAATTCTTTTACCAGAGCCCATGAGTAGCTTGGTGGCAATGGCGGTCCCCCCGATGGATAAACTTTACCTACTGCATGGCCTAATTGAACAAAGGACACAGCTTTTACAGTTGCTGGACTCCACAGATTTCTCTCCTACACTGTTATTAGTGGTCCCAGGATTTGAAAAGCAGCTGTAGGCCATCAACCATTTGCCCTACAGATCTAGCTTACAGTGAGACCTGAACTCCTCATGGTGGGCAGAAGTGCTGCCTGGTAGTGGTGTCAGAATTAGCAAAATTAACTCGTGGAAATTTTGCGAATTGCACTCAATTCAGAGGCGCCAATTCATGAAATTCACCATTTGCATAAGCTTGGATCAAAGAAATGAAGCTTTGGAATTTCACATGCAAAATTCCACACTTTTGCCCCCAGCCCCCGCTCCACCAACCCCATAAAAATCCTTGTTGTCTAGTGGACCCCCACCCAGCCGATCACCAGCCCCAATAATAAAAAAACAATCCTTGGTCTCTAGTGGAACGCCCCACCCTGCCGATCACTAGCCCTGATAATCCCAAAAAATACCTGATGTCTAGTGGACCCCCTCCCCAACCCTGCTCATCATTACTTTCAATTTTTTTAAATTCAAATTAATCCCTGGTGTCTAGTGGAAACCCCCCACCTCCCCATCCTCTCAGGTAGTGCCCCTTCAACCCCAAACCACCACTCACCCTCCCTTCCCCCATCCTGTCCTCAATCCAAAGGGGCCACTGGCACAGCCCTCCACTCATCTCCATGGCCGGCAGCCCCACTGACGTGTTCATTCATTCATTCATTCATTCATTCATTCATTCATTCATTCATTCAATCATTCATTCAGCTCCTCCTCCTCCTAGCAGTGGATCTGATTTCAAGGCCTTACAGAAGGGATGGGGGCTTCTCTGGGCTTTTGTGGGGGGGATGGGGGGAATGGCATTGTGGACTCTCCATCCCGCCACCCCCGTGAAAGCCCAAAGCAGCCCCATCCCTTCTGTAGGGCTCAGAAATCAGCTCTACTACTAGGAGAAAGAGTTGACTGACTGAACAAGCATGTGCTTGTACAAGCACATGCTCATTCATTCAGAATTAGAGCTCAAGTCAGTGGGGCTGCCAGCCACAAAGGTGAGTGGAGGGCAGTGCCGGTGGCACCTTGGGGTCAGGGATAGGGTGGGGTCCGGAGGGATGAGTGGTGGCTTAGGGTGGGGGAGCACTACCTAATGGGGTAGGGGTGGGGGGGTTCCACTTAACACCAGGGATTAATTTGAATTTTTAAAAATTAAAAGTGATGATGAGAAGGGTGGGGGTCTACTAGACACAAGGTATTTTTGGGGATTATCAGGGCCAGTGATCATCAGGGTGGGATTCCACTAGGACACCAGGGATTGTTTTTATTATTGGGGTGGGGGATCAGTGGGGTGGGGGTCTACTAGACACCAGGGATTTGGTGATGAGGATATATATATATATATATATATATATATATATATATATATATATATATAATATACATACATATTTTTAAAACTGGAAGGGGACTAGGGATTGGCTGGGGGTGGGGACCACTAGACACCAGGGATTGATCAGGGGTGCTATCGGAGGGATTCACAATTTGTAACCTTTATTTGCTTTGCGGTTTTTAAGTGCAATTTGCACTTAAAACCCCCCAAAGCAAGGTGAAGTAATAAATGGTGAATTCTGGGTTATTTTCAAAAATTACACAAAGTGCTACATGGTGCAAAAATGCTGGCTTTGCAGCAATTTTGCCCACAAATTAAAACTTTGCAGCATCTCTACTGCTTGGAAACACCAATGTTGCTGCTCCCATTTTGGAACTCACTTCTCCCTCCAAGACAATGGATAACTCCTACCATGCAATCCAGACTACAACAGCCAGAGTGCTGGTAAGGGAGCCTTTAAAAACACACCGTTTCTTCTGGGATGCTATTGACTGGCAGTTAAGCTTTAGTCGCACAGCAAGCTCCAATGATTATTAACTTACCGAGGCTGCTTCTCTCCCCCAAGTTGCAACCAGGACTAGAGTTGCAAACCTCTCTGAGAGGTGTGGAGCCACTTGAGTTCCAGTCCCAGCTGACTGCCATACCAACAGCATTGCAGTTGCTCAGCTCTACACAGACAGGGATTGACTTTTTAGGTAGCGTTCAGCCACAAAACAGGGTGTCAGAGATAGCACCTGCAGCAATGGAAAGGTTCCCAGTTTACATTTCAGACCCCACAGTTACCCAAGCTGTGCCTGAACTGGCTGCTTTGCATTTTTCATGGGGCCAGGTGTGCTCAACATTCGCAGACACCTGTGCCCTCTGGTTTACCACTAGATTTTGACTTATCAACTTTGTGGGGGAGGGTTTCTCTATCCCTGCTTCCACTATTCCAGCTTCTGTTTCCTAGCCTCACAAGGACTTGGCACCTACAGTATGGATGACAGGGTCATGCCCTGCCACCCCTCCTTGAGCACCAATTGTGCAAACCATGTCCTCCACGCAAGCCTGGAGCACAGTTAAAGCCCTTCAAAAAGTGGACTGGATTATTGCACCTGATGGACATTCCTAGATCCCAGACCCAGCTCTCCTGCTGGACTATCATATAGATTCTTGTGAAACAACCCCTTTGAGTACTCATTAGGGGACTGCCTCTCAACCCCCAGACCCATATCAATGCTTTTTGATACCTGACCCTGGGATAGTGCCCCCCACCCCGTATCGACCTCTGTGTACGTCTGCTTTGGCTGACTCAGTGAAACCAAATGATTCCATTTCTGCTTTCTTGAATGATGCCCCAGTCCAACCTGGGTCTTCATACACTTCATAGAAATCTCCAGTTAAACTTTCTGACCTTTTCACTGCACAAGCCTGCTCCAGCACTGAGATGCAATACAATCCATCTCAAATACATTGTGGTGGAGGACCTTCCTCTCGACCATTATTTTTTGGTTGAAAAACTTTTGATGGAATCCCTTGGATTTGTCCTAGCAGATATCTTTGCTATCATCTATACCTCAGGATCAGTGTTTTATGATGTTAGTTTTCTGCTCCATTCTTCTTTAGATCACTTCTGGACAATGTATAATTCCTTGAGGTATTCTGAACTTTGACTGCCTTTTCAAGCTATCCCATTAACCAGACCTACCACTTGTACAGTGACAATAATGTTCCATAATGAAGTGGTGGATGTCCTTAATGTCACTTATTAGTTACAGCAATGCTGTGAAATGCTTGTCTGACAGGACTCCATTCTGAATAAATATGGGAGTTGGACTGGAGGTTGGAGGTATCAGATGTAGCTCTGAGCCTCTGACTCTGGACTTTCTCACCTCCCTAACAGATTCTTCTAGGGCTATGATAAGGGTGTTTGTTTTTATTTGGGTCAACCAAAGGCCTATTTCAGGTATGGTTTGCTTAAACATCTAAGTAACATCTACAACCAACGGCTGTGTATCAACTGTTTGGAACATTGACACATTGCAGCTCAATGCACCAATCAGATGAAATGCAGTCTTTGCCAAGTGGGAGGTCATTCCTTCTGAGATTGCCCATGGGCAGCTTATAATAAATCAACAGGAGTCCATCAGGATGATCCGACCACTTCAGCTACACACCAGAGTGCTAGCCCAACCTCTGAGATTCCTTCACAGCAGCCCTCAGTAGTTCTGCCCGACACTACTTTTCCTTCTGTTAAGCCCTGGTTGTCCTGTCCTCAGGAAGAGACTTTGCCGGCATCCTTGGTGCCTGTCCTGACACTCCAGACATTATCAGCCATGAATTTGCCTACCGCTCCAGAAGTCCTTGCACTGCTGCTTTCATCTGACCTCCCAGAGACTTCTTCCATGCCTTCTCCTCCTTCTTCTTCTTTTACCAAAGTGCATCACAGACACTCTCTTCAAAACTGCACACTTTGTGATAGCCCACAGGCAGCACAGGCCAAGTCACTTCCTCTTCAGAATAAAATCCATCCTCTTGCTTCCTCTGAGAGTTGGGGGGCTACTGATTTGAATATTCATTCTGATACCTCTTCTATGATATCGATGAGGTTTGATGGCTCTCCAGATACTAAGGAAGACACCCCAAACAGGTCAGCCCCTCATAAATGAAAAGATTGTCCCTTGCCTAGATCAAAAGTAAAATTTAAAAAGAAACATACCTAACCACCATAGGGTGCCAACCGCATGGCTGTTGATTCTTCCTTTTTCTCCTCTTTTGAATGACGGTAGCAACACTTAATGTCAACAGCATTAACAACCTTCTTCGTAGCAAGGTTATTTTGCAGGTCCTGCAGGATTCTATTGCAGAACTTATCTTCTTACAAGACACTAGGTTGCATTCATTGGCTGATATTGCCACTATTCAAAGACTTTGGACATCTGGTGTCTCTTATGTCTCACTGGGCACTGACACCTGTTTCAGAGTTGCTATCCTATTAACCATATTTCTCTTTTAGTTTCTAGGGTAACTGATGTATAACCAGGTCAGGCTCTAAAACTAGATTGCTGTATTGACCAGACTGGTTGTACTTTATGCCCCTCAAACTAAGTTTGACAGAATGACTTTCTTTAAATCACCCCATCCCTGTTTCTGTACTTCTAAAACACTTATTCTTGGGGGAGACTCTATTTGCCCCCTTCACCTTCGAGATAGAGGAGCTAAGATGACTAGGTTGTTTTGTGATTCTTTATGCCTACAAATCCTATCTCAAGAGTCCCACCTGGTTGATACATTTCGAGCTCTTCATCCTACTGGTGGTTTTACGTACCATCATGCATAATTGGCTTCATATATTGATTATATTTTTGTTTCTCATAGGTGATCTGTTTTGTCAGTTGCAACCTGTCCTATTGAATTTTCAGATCACTTTCTTCTAAGTTGCAGAATTTCAGTCGATCTTACCATTTTGCTGGAAAGCCTTGTTGGAGGTTGAATAACAACATCTTGTAAGAGTCTTCCTTTCAGAATTCCTTGAGATCCCTTTTGTGGGCTTACACATCAGTCCAGGATCTTTATGAAAACATGCTGCTCTGGTGGGACCATGCCAAGATAGTCATTGGAGAGTTGACTAAACGCAGTTCCATATCTGTGGGCAGATCCCCCTATCATGCCTATTTTGATTTGCATCATACACTCCTTACACTCATTTCCCTGCAAGCCGACAAATTTCCCAATTCTCTCACTCTTCTTTAAGAGTTCCTGATGATTTTCTTGTTCTGTCAGTTTGCTATATGAATGAGATATGTTCTCATTACATTATGGAGTGAGCAGTGAGCAGAGTATATTGGTGGCTGTTCTTCACTCAGTATTGCCTTAAGTTCTAAATGTTTAAATGTATTGCAATCTGCAGCAATTTTATTTTTATAATATGCATCTATTTTTACTTGTATCAGATATGTTTATGCAGAAGCTACACAATTATTGTCTTCAAGATTCTATACACCTGTTATCAATAAATGTATATCTGTTCTGGCACTTTAATAATAGCACTATTTAAGAAAAGCAGTGGCACAGGCCAGCCAGTCCTGATGAAACGCAGATATGCAAAAACAGTCAGGCTGTTGTTGATCTGGTTGGCATCTCTTTGCTGGCACGATATTGTTAGTTACTTTGCACTAATATCATTCAAAATAAACTGATGTTGCATTGCTACCTGGAGGATGGTGCTGTCTTTGTTCGGTTCTCTTAATGTTGTATGAGAAGTCGCATATTAGCAAAGAAGCAGCTGTTTTTTATGTTAATTGTGCACAGGTGCAAGAAACATATTGTGGCTGCTTGCTGTAGAAACAGGTTGTGGAGGCGCGGCACTGTTGTGGCCAATGCCCCCACAGTCTTTGGAGGCTTCACCCGCTGTTGCCAATGGGGTGGCACACTACTGCTGACACTAGTTCAGCCAGCATGCCACAACCTTGTAAGCTTTCAGCTGCTGCAATCAGGGGCCGCCTCATCATTGCAGCATAAGCCATTCCACTGCTATGAGGGAGCAACCCTTCATTGCTGGGCAGAACCTTGTTACTGTGATATTGTTTGTGAACATGGCAGTGGCTTGCCACTGTGTTCACAAACAATATTAAAGCACCCCTCCTGCTGAGGGGGTGCCCAATCCCCTGGCGCATGTGCCCCCCACCATATTTGTTTGTTGATGGGGCCCCAATACCTGTCGGCTTCAGTGCCCACATTCATGGTGCCAATGGGGAGGCCCACTCCCCATCAGCATTTTGTCCCCCCTCCCACTTTCATTTGCTTATGGAGAGCCCACTCCCCATCAGCATAATCCCCCCCAAACACCCAGTGTAGTTGTGCTGAGGGGTTGCCTAATCCCCCATGGCTAGAGCTGCCCCCCCAAAAAAAAATCAGTTGGCATGCTGGGAGCCCACCCCAGCATGCCAAATGGCTCTGTAAAAAACAACGTACCGTGATGTTTGTTTTTTTCTTGTAACCTGTCAAAAAAGAAAATGGTCCCTCGCTGTCTCCCTGCCCCCTTCCAACAACCTGCACCCACCCAATGCACACCCTGCCTTCCCACAAACCCCCTCGCCTCATACTTACCTTCAGAGTCCACCGCGACGATCTTCGGTGGATCAGGAACATGTCTGCACTCTTCAAAGCCGACAGCGAACTGAGGAAATGCCGGTAAGCTGCATAATGGAATAAATAGGGATTTTGTAAACTTTGATGCAAATCTCAGGCATTGTTTTGAATTTTGACACCAAATTTTCAACATGGGGTTTTTGGACCCCTCCTCATGAATTCTGTCACTGTCATTGCATTATTCAGCCCCGAAAGGTGATTTCATAGTCATTGCACAGAATCACCTTTTGGAACAAATTAACAAAATGACAGTGCCAGTGTTCATGAGGTGGGTTCTCAAAAAGCCTATGTTGCAAATTTGGTGGAAAAAATAAAAAAAAATGCCTGTTTTATGAACGTGCGTTACGCAGTTGCTACGCATGCTCGTAAGTTCATGAATTTGCAATATTTTCATGCCAGATTTTCAACATTGGCCTTTTTTCACACCTCCTTGTGAACAGTACAACTGTCACTGTTCACATCCTGGCCAAAATGTGCTGTCACACTTCCGGATCAGAATAGCGCAGTTGCTTTGGGAAATCAGTGTTCAGGACAGATTACGAAAATGACAGTGAACTTTTCATGAGCAGAGGTCCTAAAATGCCTATGTGGAAAATTTGATGATGATACTCCATCTAATGACTGTGTTACAAATGTGCATTGCGCAGTTCCCATGCACCCTTGTAATTTCACAGATTTGTAATATTGTCATGCCAGATTTTCAACACTGGCATTTTTTCACACCTCCTTATGAACAGTAGAGCTATCATTTTTCATAACCTGACTGAAATGTGTTTTCACACTTCAGGCACAGAATAGCTCAGTCGCTGTGGGAAATCAGTGTTCAGGACAGATTAAGAAAATGACAGTGACACTGTTCATGAGCAGAGGTCCTAAACTCCTTATGTTGAAAATTTGGTGACGAAACTCCATAAAATGACTGTGTTACAAGCATGCGTTGAACTGTTTCCATGCACCCTTGTAACTTTGCAAATTTGTAATATTTTCATGCTACATTTCCAACACTGGCATTTTTTCATAGCTCCTCATGAACAGTACAGCTGTCATTTTTCACATCCTGGCCAAAATATGTTTTTGCATTTCTGCCACTGAATTGCATGGTCACTGTGGGAAATTAGTGTTTGGGGCAGATTAAGATCGAGTGAGTGAGAGAGGGGAGTGACTGAGCTCAACTGAGCTCTTTCGGGACTGCTGTGGATTTCTTTGTGGGAAGAAGAGGCCCCAATGCAGGACCCCAGTACAAAAGGACACCCTGCAGCACTGGGAGAAACAGAATGAGAGAGCGAGTGAGGGAGGGGGGGGAGTGAACAAACTCACCGGAGCTCTGTCGGGACTGCTGTGGATTTCTTTGTGGGCAGAAAAAGGCGTCAATCCAGACAGGGCCCCAGTACAAAAGGGCAGCCTGCAGCAGTGGAAGAAACAATATGAGCAAGTGAGAGAGGGGGGCTGAGTGAGCTCAACGGAGCTCTATCAAGACTCCTGTGGATTTCTTTGTGGGAAGAAGAGGCCCCAATGCAGGAGCCCAGTACAAAAGGGCACCCTGCAGCACCAGGAGAAATGGAACGAGCGACTGGGGGGGGGGGAGTGATTGAGCTCAACAGAGCTCTGTTGGGACTGCTGCAGATTTTTTTGTGGGCATAAAAATGTGCCAATGCAGGCATGAGCCCAGTTCAAAATGGCAGCCTGCAGCACCAGGAGAAACAGAATGAGCGAGTGAGAGAGCTGGAGTAAGCGACCTCAATGGAGCTCTGTCAGGACAGCTGTGAACTTCTTTGTGGGTAGAAAAAGCAGCCAACACAGGCAGGAGCTCAGTTCAAAAGGGTAGCCTGCAGCATGTGGAGATACAGAATGAGCGAGCTGGGGGGGGGGTGAGTGAACTCAACAAAGCTGTGTTGGGACTGCTGTGGATTTCATTGTGAGCAGAAAATGGTGCCAATGCAAGCAGGATCCCAGTACAAAAGGGCAGCCTGCAGCATCAGGAGAAATAGAATGAGCAAGTGAAAGAGGGGGAGTGAGCGAGCTCAATGGAGCTGTGCTGGGACTTTAGAGTTGCTCACCCTCCCGCCCAGGGTCCTCTGTGGTCCTATATTACAGCAGGTCTCTGGAGTGGAGACAAAGCAATGACTGGATATGCCCACACTGCCTTATGAACAGTACATTAAGAAAACCACAGTGACACTGTTCATGAGCAGAGGTCCTAAAACGCTTATGTTGAAAATTTTGTGATGAAAGTCCATAAAATGACTGTGTTATGAGCGTGCATTGTGCAGTTTCCACGCAACCTTGTAACTTTGCAAATCAGTAATATTTTCACACCAGATTTACAACACTGGCACTTTTTCACATCTCCTTATGAACAGTACAGCTGTCATTTTTCACATCCTGGACGAAATGTGATTTCACACTTGCAGAATAGCTTAGTTGCTGTGGGAAATCAGTGTTCGGGACATATTAAGAAAATGACAGTGACACGGTTCATGACCAGAGGTCCTAAAATCCCTATGTTGAAAATTTGGTAATGAAAGTCCATAAAATGACTGTGTTACAAGCGTGTGTTGAACTGTTTCCACGCACTCTTGTAACTTTGCAAATTTGTAATATTTTCACACCACATTTTCAACACTGGCATTTTTTTACACCTCCTTATGAACAGTACAGCTGTCATTTTTCACATCCTGGTCTAAATATGTTTTCGCACTCCTGCCACAGAATAGCACGGTCACTGTGGGAAATTAGTGTTTGGGACAGGTTAAGATCGCGCGAGTGAGGGGGTGACCAAGCTCAACTGACCTCTGTCGGGACTGCTGCAGATTTCTTTGTGGGTAGAAAAAGGTCCCAACGCAGGAACCTAGTACAAAAGGGCAGCCTGCAGTGCCAGGAGAAACAGAACTAGTGGGTGAGGGAGGGAGAGTGAATGAGCTCAACAGGGCTCTGTTGAGACTGCTGCAGATTTAGTTGTGGGCAGAAAAAGGTAACAACGCAGGCAGGGGCCCAGTACAAAAGGGCAGCTTCCAGCAGCGGGACAAATAGAATGAATGACTGATAGAGGGGGAGTGAGCGAGCTCAACTGAGCTCTATCATGACTGTGGCTGATTTCTTTGTGGGCAGAAAAAGGCAGCAACACAGGCAAGAGCCTGGTACAAAAGGGCATCCTGCAGTGCCAGGAGAAACAGAATGAGCGTGTGAGAGAGGGAGACTGAGAGACCTCAACTGAGCTCTGTTGGGACAGCTGTGGATTTCTTTGTGGGCAGACAAATGGGCCAGCACAGACAGGAGCTCAGTACAAAAGTGCAGCCTGCAGCGCCGAGAGAAACAGAATGAGCAGCTGACAGTGGGGGAGTGAGCCAGCTCAACGGAGCAAAACAATCAGCATTCAACATTGACAAATGCTTGTTCTGATTTGCAGAGATATTTCGGACACAACTCATAGAAATATTTGACAGTGTTAGATTGGACACTCATGTTGACATGGCAACATTTTCTATTTCTTTGGAGGCATAAACTACATAAAACAGAAACTGTTGTCTACACTTATAGTAAAGCAGCAAAGACATCTTGATGAAACCAACAAGAGTATGCATACACAGTCTCCTGGCTGGATTAGTTCTCCTTTTCTTCTGCTGACTTCATGTGGTTCCAGTGCCTGGCATCAGCATGCTGTGGAATAAGATCTGGATAGTGATGATCCTAAGACAACCAAGGACATCTGGGAGCTTTTTGATACTAAATGCCAGCGCTGCATAGATATCTGGGTGAAAGAGTCATGCCTGTTTTCAGAGTACATTATGCAGGCTTATCTTGTACAGCCACTAACCAACAGAAATAGAAATCCTGTCACATGGCGGCAAGCCAGACAAGTCATTTGGCCTGCACTGGCTATATTGAATTTATATTTTCTTGGATGCCCTTCACCATCAGTCGCTGTGAAAAGATGTTTCACTTTAGCTGGGGATATTGCTTTGTCACATTGCTCAAGGCTTGATCTTGAGAATCTTGAATTCTTAGCCTTTCACAAAATCAACTTAGCAAAGATCAACACAAATTATTCAGTTTATTATTTACTGGTCCAACAAGAGTCATCTTTTACATTCCTACACCTCCTGGTGGCAAGGCTCCCCAGACTCCTTTCACTGGCACTGGGACCATGATCTGGCTCAGCACTCTGAGCAGTAGTGGCACAACCCCATCTGCTAACGAAGCAGCAGCTTTCACATCGTAATCTGTGAGATGCTCAACACGATTAGGTGTGACATTGTGAGAGCACACAGTAAGTATCACATAAAAAAGGCCCACCGTCCCACCCACAATGAATGGGATGGGGGTAGAAAAATGGCCTGACCAGCTGTGCACAAGCATGGGCAGTTCTCCACTCTGACATCATTTAATCTGCAAATAAACTGTTACTGATGTGGTTGCCATTGGGTAGTGTCTGTCTTCTAACTATGTTCAATTAACCCTTAGGCTACCAACAGAATTGGAATGTATAGTCATTTTGGACTGATGTATCAGTTCACAGCCATGCAAAGGTTAATGTTAAAGAAAAATAAAACATGAACAACAATAAAATTCACACTATTCATGGGTAGAAAATATAGTGAAGTGCAATGTAATACCTTACATTTAATGTCCAGCATGTCTTGTTATTTTTTTATGTATTTCTTGTTTTTTTTTTGGGGTATTATTATATAATTCAAGAATTAATGGGGCTACAGAAAATATAGTAATTGGCATAGAGATTAGGTAGAGACTACGAGGGGGGTATATGCCTTTAGGTCTTTAATAAATATTAAAAATTATTGTAGCTGACACTAGAACACAGAGTTGCAGTCTTACAAGGTTTTGCATACTTTCACATCACCACCAGCAGTAATCCACAGTAGATGCATGCTGGCCCCTCCTGCCTCAAGTTAGCCATAGTAATTAATATTATAAAATGGGAAAGAAATCCTGCATCCTGAATGCTTGTTACCCATTTATTAGATGTGTCTAATTCACAGGTCAAAACAAGTATTTTGAAACTGGATGCAGTAATACATATTTCAATGTACCATTAGAATTTTCATTTTTTTTAAATGCTGCCATTTTTGTTTCTGTCTTAGTGAGTAAATCAGCTAATGATCACACTGCTGCTCAAGGTCGATAAGTCCTGGCCTGCTCCCACAGTCATCAGAAGATCGCATGAGAATTCTGTGAAGCTGTGGTGCTTATTACTGTACTTTAAAAAAAAAAATCCACAACTAGCTTGCAGGCTTGCTCGTTCTTCTGTCTTGGGACTACAGTTTTCTCTGCTGCTAACCCACACGACAGAATGTAGGATTCCATATGAACATCCAATCCATTTATAGCTACTCAAAACCCCAAACAAAGACAAACAACCCATAATTATGCAGTTAACTCCCTCTGAAACCTTGTAAAAGGAAAATACAATAGTTGCTCATGCCTGAGTTTTCTGATCCCTCACCTACACCTGCCCCATTCCTCCCCTTGCAGTTGCCAACAGCTATACTACAGCTATGCAAACAATTTAGGAAAACCTTCTCTTAAGCCATCTGTGTGTTACCTCATCCTCTTGGTTCCTGCTGGCTACATAGTAGGGAACACCTCCATTCTCTACAAAATGAAAGAACATTAAAGGGGACAGGAAATCATTTTAATTGTCAGCTGTTCATTAAGTTCTTATTCTGAGAAATGATATACATTCCCCTAAATTATCCATAAGTAACTCTACCTGACTAAAAAGGGATACAAAACCTGTGTTGTTCATTATTTTGTTTTTATGGGTAGTATTCTATTATAGTTCTCTTCATGGAAGCTGTGATCTGGAGTTTTAACTACAGTATGTCACGGTTTGTGTACACAATGCTAATTATGAGCTGTTGGCCTATTAGAACTATGCTTAGAGTTCTGTGCACAAACTGTGACATAGTTAAAAATCCAAATTACTAGTTCCATGAAGAGAACTGTCACAGAATGCTGCCCATAAAAACAAAATAATGCAAAACACAGTTTTTCACATCACTTTTTATTCAGCTACAGTTAGAATATGGATAATTTAGGGGAATGCATTTCATTTTTGAGCATAGCAACTTCATAAACAGCTGCCATTAGAAATTGTTTCCTGTCCTCTTTAAAGGGAGCTGACAAGAATCCTGACTGAAGTCTGTTGAAAGACTGTTCAGTAATTTCATTTACCATTACAATGCTTGCTCCCTCTACACACTACATCTCTCTGTTGCCGGTTCCAACATGCTAAAAAGAACATAAAAAAAAAAAAAAGATTGTATTTACAATGGGATGGGGTTGGGGGGGGTCACATGCAGAACTGTTATACGTGACTGAGTGAAAACTGCATCTACAGTGGCCACCGTAGGATAAATGTGCTAAGTTAAAAAAATGCATGCAGGCTGAAGAAATATGTTATGTAACATTAAGAGAAGGATTTAACTCTTTCATGTTTAAAAGTATTATTTTATTTCTAATATAGAGATATAAAGTCCCATTTTGTTCACATAATAAGACTGTCTGGCGGTGTGCACTGGAGTGATCAAACACAGAACCAGGGCTGATGGTACTTGACCTGCAGCTTGCTGCCTTGCAATGCCCCATGTCATACCTTAACTGGCTTCTGGCCATTCATTATAACTGTAATGCACACCCCATACTGTCTTATTGCCTACTACATTGCAGACCTCAAGGAGTTTTTTTAACCCCACCTATTTGTAGTCTGCTTTACCCCCATGATAGTTATTATACTAGGAGCTAAATTGGTTTAGCTGAACTTTCAAAGTTGAAACTGCATTTGTGGGCCCCAACTCAAAGTCAAATCAAAATTGCCATTGGCACACTCCTCTCACCCTGAGTACAGAGCAAATCAGTTACATATTCTATTTTGTTCTTATTTATTTTACAACTACGAGCTTTATCCAGGATAGCCCAGCTGAGATGCAGTGTCTTGTTATGAGTGGGATCCGGCCAGTACTCACCATTTTAACTTCATGGACTGAGCACTATGAGGTTAAGATACTTGCCAGAGGTGACAGTCCCATAGTAAGTATTTGTCCCTACTTGTGGTTTGAACTTATGATCTTCCAGTATCCAAGCTGATGCTCTGACCACTACATCACACTGCCTATTATGTGCTGGAGTTAGACTTTTTACTGTCTCGCTATTTAGTCATGCTTATTCATGTGATATAATCTGTATTTTACTAACCATCCAAACTCTTTCTTTAATAACATATCTTGCTTCTTTTAACTTTCTAACATTAGAGGTTCTCTCTACTTAATGCTTAGGTCTTAATTCAGCACACTCACACAGACGATTCAGCCTTTTCAGCTCTATAATTCAATGCCTGCACTTGTCAGCATAATTCACAAACAATGGTTATTTTCATTTTTCTCTTTCAGCAGTTATTTCCCTTATTATCTGTTGAATTATCTGTTGATGCCTATACGGGCATTTTTCAACATAAAAGCAGTTACAGTAGTTACATACTATAACAGTAGATAGATCTGACCAAAGTAGAAATAATAGTTTAAGTAATTTTAAAGTAAAAGTAAATGTGTATTTTCTATGGGATATTGTAGAATATGCTAGTCTGAACACATATGATCCCAGTAACTTAAAAAAAAAATGATCATCTGAGCATACTATTCTGTAATCCTGTACATGGTTCCCATGTGTGCTGGTGATGTACCAATCACTGTGTTTCTTAATATCATGCTATAGTATCATAGCATTGTGGTTATGTACAAGCTAGAAACTTCACTCACAGCCTCATAGTGTGGCCTCATTCATGCAATAGGTTACCAGATGTCCAGATTTAGACTGGATAATCTGTTTTTCAGAGCCCATGTTTGGTCATCTGTTTTTGTTCAGATGCAGTTTTTTTTTATGCCATTTTGAAGCCTCACATAATTTTTAAATATATTATATTAAATCATGCATTATTTTGACTGAATGTCCATGTAACAAAACAAGTTGTGATATGATACAGACCATTGCTTGTAAACTTGCCAATTCTGAAGGTGAAACATATGGCTTTTACCCCATTAACAGTAAATTAACTCGGTATGGCGCTATGAGTTAGGAGGAGTGTGAGTAGTGCTAATCTCTTCCCCGATACTCCTCCTGGGCTATGGTGTAAAGAGCCAGATACTGAAGTTGTGATATTCAAATTTAGAGGGAGGCTTGAACTTCTCAGTTTGTTCGGTATCTGAAATATGCTGTGTGCTGAGAGCAATAAGTAGTGCCGGTTTTCACTGGAGCCCTCCCATGAGAGACATTAATGGTATGTGGTTTGGGGACCTCTCGGTGCACCAAGTAATGGCAGTGATTGTTATTAAAGTAAGCTGAAGGACAGAGAACTCTTACTATGAGTTCAGACTTTTGTTAGATTACACTTGTGAAAAAGTGAAAAATGATGGCACTATCAATGCTATCTGAGCAACACGAGGGAGAATGTTGATTCAAACAACAGGTAGCTTCACTATCCAGTGAAGCAGAATAATTCTTTATTTTTCTCAAGAGCCCTGTAAACTGCTTTCACTACACTACCATCTTAATGAACTGTTCACCACTGCTGCTGGTCTATGATGCTTATTCTCTGAAACATGTTTGCATTATTAATTGGCTGAACTTTCGTCTGATAACTTTGTATATAAGGCAGATTTTGGTCTCCTTTCATTAAGGAGGGATTTTGATGAGATTTCATATGAAAATGCCACTTACTGCAAGGTTGCTAGTGTTCTCCTGATGAAAATCGTAAGTTGTTCTAATTTCAGTGATTGTATATTGAAATAAATGCACTTCATTCTGCGCTATCATCCCGTGCCGTATGAGAAGCCCTTGGGTACTTGCTAGAGCGGAAGTGACCTCAGTTCCAGAACACACCAATCAGTGTGTGTTCTGAAGCGAGTGGGAATCAGACTCTAACTTCATAACAGTACATGCTGAGCTGCCCGATAACCTTGGTAGTGACAGTCTTTTTACTGTATGGAGATGATGTTTATTTGTAATGACCAGACCCCAATACTGCATTGCTTCTCATTGTATCACTTGTGCTGTGTTTTGACTCAGTAAGGTGTGTCACTCTGTGAAATCATGTTTTCGTTCTGTTGGTGGTGTCTTTTCTTAACTATTTTATGCCAGTCTGAATGTGCACACTGGAGGATTGTCAGTCTGAATGAAATTTTATTCTGCTAATTTATGGTAACTGTGCATCGCTGCAGTAATATTACTTCTGTTTGCATATAGCTATTTTATCTTCATTTACTGATACTGCTTCCACGGGAAAGGTATTGATTCGTAGTGCTGTAGGTTGCCCTTAGATTGTGGTTTGTGTGCCATCTTGTTTTGTACAATCAGGATCTGATACTGCCTTCACTGGTAAGGTACTGAATTTTGTGCTGTAGGTTGCCCCTCAATCGTGGTTTGTGTCATCTTATTCTGTACAATCGGGATCTAATACTGCTTTCACTGGCAAGGTAGTGATTTGTAGTGCTGTGGGTTGCCCCTTGATCGTGGTTTGTGTGCCATCTTGTTGTGTACAATAGGGAGCTGATACTGCTTTCACTGGCAAGGTAGTGATTTGTAGTGCTGTAGGTTTCCCCTTGATAGTGGTTTGTGGGCCATCTTGTTGTGTACAATCAGGATCTGATACTGCTTTCACTGGCAAGGTAGTGATTTGTAGTGCTGTGGGTTGCCCCTTGATCGTGGTTTGTGTGCCATCTTGTTGTGTACACTAGGGAGCACCTTTTTTTTTGCATATAGTTCTCTGACATCTTTCGCCTCATATATAGTGCTCCTCACATAGTGTGTGCTGTGTTTATTTGCTTTGTTTAGATCTCCTAAGTGATAATTTTCCAGCTGTTGCCAAACTGCTTAGGAATACTTCACTGTGCAGTCATGATTTTTTGACATTTTTTGCATTATTGCATCTCATGTAGCCTTCCCTTTATTCTGTAAATACTGTCTTATTTTTGATTAGCCCTGCACTGTTATTGTACTGTTACTGCACCACTTAGGTCTCAACAGTAGTTCATACATTACAAGTAATAAGTTTCCATATTGTGCATCTAAACACAGTTGTCATTATTGCCAGTCATTTTGTGGATTTTTGCAGTACCTGTGTATTCCCATTCAGTACTGCAGAGATGCCTACTTGTTGTGTTGCTGGACATTGTTGTCACACTACAAAAATGGGCTTTTCTTTATTCACCTTTCCCAAAGATTTACATTATAGATTGCTATGGGATCGTTTTGTAAAAACTAAATGTGCAGACTGGTTGGGTGCCAGCAATACCAGTGTTTTGTGTTCTGTTCACTTTTTAGAGTCTTGTTTTGAGCCCACAATTTTTGCAATGTATAAAATGAATCTAGCCCGTGGATTACGTCTGTTGCCTGATGCGGTACCCACAATACATAGCCCTAAGTGCAGTGAAATTGACATGTCAAGAAAATGTACAGCTGATGAATATGTGTTTGACATCCCAGTGAAGAGGAAATCTAGTGGTGCTTTTCAAAAGGGGGAACTTGCTGAGGTAAGCCTCTTTGCATGTCTTTCTTCATGCCGGACTGTTGACATGGTGCTTTTTCACGTGTTGGACACCAGACCTCGTGCCACGACACTGACTGTGGTCCTGGAATGAGCCTGTGTCATTGCATGTTGGGGAGCTGGACATGGATGGAGTAGCAATAAAGCAGCTGTCTTTTCTTGGTTACCAACCCTGTTTGTCCACATCATGGCTGTAGCAGTATGCTGTCCCAATGGTAGTGCCGATTGCATCATCAAAAATAGTGAGAATGATGCCGGTCGCTGCATGTGTGCACATGCAATTGAGCAACCCTGTGAAGGGGATGGTAGAAAACATTGATAATAATGGTGGTAGGCTCCATGATTCCCCCACAGTGATGACAGCTGTCCAGCACAATTTAGATGTTGGCCTCTGGTGTACAGTCAATGCACCCAAGTGTTGCATGTATGAGACAGTGGTACCATTTAATGATCACCTATGAGGTAGGGGCCAGACATTATTGCATGCAATGCTGGAAGTGTATGCAGAAAAATCTGTACGGAAAGCCAAATTATCTCATTCCACAGAGTATTTTATTTCATGTGGATGATCAACCTAGTGATAGTTCCAAGCCTCCCCTTTACCTCTTGATTGTTACTGACATTATTTACATGTATTCGTGTCATGTCTGTAGTGAGTTCCCTGTGCTGTTATAGTGGCGCTGAGGTCTAAGGCACTAGATGCCTTACCTCGCACCATTCACTGCAATAAATGTGAAACATCTCCCTTTATTCCTGTGTTTCCCTCATTCTAATTTCTGTCATTCATTTTTATTTGTTCTGAGATGCCTCAAGTCCCATCATCACCTACACTGTGCCCTGTTGTTATAGTACTCTCTTTAGTTTGCAAGTGGTCTCCACCCGGCATGTTGTTTATGCTCTTCAGGAACGTTAATTTTTCTGTCATGCACCCCCATGCCATCCTCTACTCCACTTATTGCATTTTTTGATATTTGAAGTTGTAGTGAAGCCTCTGTGTAGGAACTCCAGTAAGCCACTGTCCCTCTCTGCAGCTATTGCCCTCTGTCTTGACAGATTTATGTCATCAGAATTCACAACCCATAGGTCTCTTTCTTCTCTTACAGCTTCCCCATGCCCCAATGAGT
Source organism: Neoceratodus forsteri (assembly GCA_016271365.2). Lineage (NCBI taxonomy): Eukaryota > Metazoa > Chordata > Ceratodontiformes > Ceratodontidae > Neoceratodus > Neoceratodus forsteri. The sequence goes on along the minus strand of CM057456.1, from coordinate 107,349,727 downwards.
CTCTCTATCACATTTTGAGTATCCACCCAGTTGCAGATCTTGGTGTCATCAGTGAACAGTCATTCCTTTCCCGTCAGCCACCCCTCAATGTCACAAGTGAAGATATCGAATAGGACTTGTCCTAGGATCCAGCCCTGGTGAACATTGCTTTTCACCTCCCCCTCCCTCAGTTATACCACATTTACCACCACCTTCTGCCTTCAGCATGTTACCCAATTCCTGACCCAGTTAACTACGAAGTGCACCGTGCCTACTGTACCCATTTCCTTAAGCGGCTCTTATGTCAAATGGCATTGAACGCCTTGCTAAAAGAAAGGTAGCTGACATGCAAGGCCTCCCCTCCAATTCACTTTGTTCATATACTATTCCAAAAAATGTGTTTGATTTCTTCTGTGTGACATGCAATACATGTTGCCTTGGCTCATGGAAACTGTTTTATTCTGTCTGTGAGACAATTCAGTATTTCAGCATTGCCTACATGGCATTCCATACCAGCAATGTGACAATTGCCTACCTACTGGTCCCCACTTCTTTGCAACTACCACTTTTGTGTTATGTCACTACATGTGCCATTCTACAGTCCTCATGAAACACTACCATGTTGAGGCAATTTTAGAACATGGTTGCTAAAGGCAGGGCTACTTCAGTGCTGATCTCCATTAATATGCTTTGGTATATGACCCCTTTACCCGCTGCTTTTTCCAACTTCAGTTTTGAGACCTTCTGTAACAGTCTCTGCACTGTTAACAAACAAGTGACCAGTGCCTCAACCCCATTATACGTTTCCTAACTGTTGACCCTGACCTTCCCCCTCCTCAGTCCAGTATTTTTTCTGTATTTCTAACTTGTCTGTGTCTCGATCCTTGCACTATCCTTGGTCCGCTTTCAGTGTTATCCTCCTCTCCCTCCCCCCACATTTTCCTCCTTTTACTTGTGTACCTATGGAATGTCCTGCTGGAGGTGTTATAGCACCATTTTGGAATACCATGACTGCATCACTGATTTCTGCATCGTATGTCATCCATGCAATCCATCCCCCTGTCATACTGTCCCTCTTCTGGGAAGTTGTGAAGTGTACTTATGTTAACAACCTCTGACTTGTGTTATTCATTGCTTGTACTGTTGCTTGCTACATAATCATCAGTTATAGCTATGTAAAGCCCTGTATTGTCTGTCAACATATAATGTGTGTAATTGTTTACAATTATATTTGTATATGTTGTGTATGTTCTTCTGCTGTACTGTTCTGTTTCACTATCTATGTTTTTGTTGCTAGACATGTACATGGTTTGATGTGATTTCATTGTGGGCCACCACAGGCTGTCATGTCTACAACATGCTGATGAGCTCCGACAAGAGAGAAACACGTTTGTTTACACATTATCAAAATTGCATTTCCAAAAAACACCAGAGAAAGGTAAGACTTTTATTTTGTAAAGTCCACCTGACCACTGTGAGTAGTGACATCTACAAGGCATGCTTTTATTTTATGTCCATCGGACAGATTCATCTTTTGAATGTTGGTGTCTTTAGGGGAAAATCACATATATGCCTGCCATCACTGCATTGTTGTTTGTGATTTCGTGTTATGTGACAGTTTCTAAACTTTAAAATTCTCCTAATATTTTGATGGTTCTGTTTTTATACAGGTGTTACAGCACTACACCATGGAAGTTGATGGTGTTTCTTGTACAGAATCAGTAATTATTACCGGAAGATAACCTGAATGACTCTGGGGCAGATGTTGCAGCGGATTGTGTATGTGGTCGGGAAAAAAACACAGTGCAGACACGGTTCCTTGAAAACAGCACACAGTATGCTGCACCAAGACCTTATCATCGCTCCATAGGTAAGAAGTGTCACCCTGTGCGATTCACCCAGTAGCACTGGAAAGTCAATCATGGCATGATGTTTACTATCAGACCATGCAGTCCAGATCAGGACACACGTAATGCTGCATGGTGTACATTACTAGCACAATATCAAACTAAATTGATGTGGTATACTGGTGCATGAATGGGCCTGAATTACGAGTCACAGATGCATATGTAGGACATGTACTTAGGAATCTACTGATATGTCACCTCTCCACATTCCTGCATCACATGCACACAGGCATGTTCAGGGTAGCCATGGGTGGAGTACCACACACAGTCAGGCATACAATCATATGCCCACCCATGGTTCAGAGTCGAAATGTTGTGCAGGATGGCACATGTCTTGGTGTATGAATAGCACCTGCATACACCCACGCCCATGTGGCTATGACCTGTCTTGCATCCTAAGTCTGGCAGTGCCCCAGGACTACAGCATCCACTTGATATGCACCCCACACATACGGCAGCACTGAGACATACAGTACACACCCATGCAGCAAACCCACACAACATGACACCTCATCCATGCATGGTAGTTGCAGCATCATCCTACTCACCCACACATGACTGTCAATGTCCCATTATTCCTTGAATTTCACCCACACCTGGAGTGTCTATCAGGAGCCCCCTGTCCTCAATGTACAACAAGGCCTCCACTCATCCATGCACAGATGTGCCACTCTATGTCACAGCTGACTACTATTGCATACCAGCATCCCTTGTTGGAACTCAGTGTTTTAAACAATAAGGCATGACCAAGGGTTATGTTAATGGTCTGTTAATCACCTTTTATGGTTGTACTGTGGCACGAGGTGTAGCCGAGTGGCACATGCCCCTAGATGGTAATTAACTGACCATCCACATAATCCCTGGGAGTGCCTTATTGCTATTATAGTAAAAAAAATGATTTTAAACAGTGTTAAACCTTGTTCAACATATGACTAAGCTCTACATGTATGTTAATAAAAGATTAACTTAAGGCTGTTAGAATGTTTGAAGCCAATCAGAAAGCTCCATTTCTCAGACACTGTTTATAATCACCATTAACCCATGTCACTGACAACCACACCCACCTGTTGCCTAACATTAAGTGCTACTCTACTCTGGACATAGCAAGAGTAGTGGTGCTGGGGGACCTAAACATGCCAGGGATCGACTGGTACAGTATGATGTCCCCAGTGGTCAAGGAGCAGAGATTATTGTCTGTCTTCCAGGACTCATTCATAAGCCAGCCTGTGGGTGATCTGACAAATGAGGCCTGGATAATGGACATGGTCCTGGCGGACAGTGACCTGATTAGGGTCCTGGTGGTTGATGTCAAAATGAACCACCATGACACTTGTAGGAGGGCAGCAGTCAAGGCCAATAGGATGTAGGGATGCATCGCTACGGGGATAACCTACAGAAGAAGTGAAGCAATTCTACCTCTGTCTAACTGCCTGGTACTGTCACACATTTAGTAATGTGTGCTGTTCAGGAGGCCGTACCTAAAAAGGGACATTGCACTCCTGGAGAGGGTTCAGAGAAGGGAATGAAAGATTTATTTTGCATGGGGGACAGAAGATATGAGGAGACTCTTGAGGAGATCATCATGTAATCTCTACAGGACAGGAGGGATGGGGGACATGACAGAGGTCTTCAACTACATAAAGGTGATTATTAAGGCAGGCTCTGAGTGAGGATGCAGACTCAGGGGAGAGAGGAGAAGGAGTGACTTCACTGAGAGGGTTATGGAACCATGGAATGCACTGCACAAGGGAGTGGTACAGTCAGATACTGTCGATGGGTTACACAGTGGATGGGACTGGTATAGGTGTAAGGCAAATCTGAGTGAGTTAAATGCAGGGTTGAATATATGTTGGATCGGTGTTATGGAACCAAAAGAGGGTGGGGTAGTGCAGAAACATTGGTGCACATGATGGGCGCTGATTATTGAGCAGACATGAAACACCAAAAGGCCTACTGTGCTGGCGTTTTAGTGTGCTATGATGGTAATTGTAATGGTATGAAGGTGAATAAGATAAGGGGGTTGTTGAGTGTGTGATGTTATAGTGTAAGTAACTATAAATAGTGACATATGATGGAGGAAATACTCATCATCGGCCATCAAAGTCCACGTTTCCGAACTGTCGAGTTCATGACTGTTTCTTAACACAGTTTTAATGTACATGTGGTAATTTAGTGTCTTCTTCCTTTACTCTGATTTATCTTTTCTTGTGCTGTTTCCCCTTGCATCTGTCTGGCACTGTCTTCAGACCATGAATGCTTTCCCGAAGGCAGTGGCCCATGGGTCAGCAGCTCAACTGTAGTACTCACATCCGACCCTGTGGCACTGACACATCAGTATCACGTGTGCAGTGTGGGGTGGTGGGGCACAGGAGGCATCATGTGGTGCACCACAGCATAGTTTCTTATTGTCTTTGTGTGGGCCTGTAAAGGCAGAATACATGATGCAACTGAGTGATGTTCATAGGTCATACACATGTTCCCCATGTACTCATTCACAAGAAACAAATGTGATATGTTCTGTGCCTTGACATCCACTGTATAACAAAACATTTGGTTACATACTTCTTTTCCCTGCAGGAGTTAATGCCGCTGTCAAAATGGTTGATGCTTCCATTGAGACAGAAGCAGTGGTAACAGGTGGCAGCTCGAAATGCATGATTGCTTCTACTCATACTCAGTTGCCAGAGTCAGAGTGGGACTCAGGTGACGAAATCTGTGATGCCAATGATACATCGTATGAGCCATCACTGAGCAATGATGATGAGGATTATATCATTAACGAATCCATGTCATGTTGTCCGGCTTCTACTTCAACAGTGTTTGTTCAGCATACATTTAAAGACATGTCTGAAAATTGTGAAAGGGAAAGTTTCTTTAACATACATTGTGACATTCTTTTCTCACAGGGAGGATCAGCCAAACGATGCAACGCCAAGGAATGCTCGAAATGAGCGTAAATTCATAGTGTTTGAAAGTTGCCTTCTGTCTTTATTTGATACCTGTACACAGTGTAAAGAATGCTGCAAGTCCAGTATAACGACAGAGAAAGGCTCATTTGTCATTGTGCAGCAGACCTGTTCAAAGTGTGATCTCCACAAAATGTGGCGTTCACAACTCTACATTTCTGGTTACCCCACTGGCAATGTTATGTTGTCAGGTACTATCGCGTGTGACGGAGTATCATCCCAAAAAATAATTCAGCTTCTAAACCACATCAATATTGCAAGCATTTCAGCAACAACTTTTTATGAGAACTACCAAAAATTTGTTCAGCCCTAAATATTTGCTGTATTGAATGCTCAGAAATCTGAGGCCACTGACAAAATAAGGGCAGAAGGTAACAAGGTGCACCTCGGTGGTGACGGATGTTGTGACATACCAGGCCACTGTGAAAAATACGGGACCTGCAGAAACATAAAATTCTCACAGTCAACCTGGTTCAGGTACTGTAGTCATTACACTAATACTATGTCTGTGTGGGAAATTATAAAAAAGGGTTTCATGGAAGCTACCAAGCCCTACACGTGAGAAAGAAGTAAGGGTGGCAAAGGTCAGAGGAGGTCCAGGATGTGGTGAGGGAGAAAAAGGCTGCTTGTTGCCAATATCAATGCTCTCAGGGTGCTATATCCAAGGAGTAGTATGATATGGCAGTCAGGAGGGTCACCATGGTGGTGAGATCGGCTAAGGTGGGTGTAAAGCTGAGATTAATACTGGATATTAGAAGGGGTGAAAAAGGGTTATTTAAGGAATATCAGGGAAAGAAGAAGTGGGAAGGGGCAGATCAGTTGGCTCAGGATAAGGTGTGGGTGTGTGGGTCGAATATGCAGGACAGAAGGCAGAACTACTAAATTATTTTTTTGCCTCTGTCTTTATGAAGTGAGGGGAAGGTGGCACAGTTAGGAGAGGGGGTAGGGGATACAGCGGATGAAGAGTGGGAAAAGGATGATGAAATACACAGAGTTAGGGTGTTGGATGCACTCAGGGCCCTAAGAGGGGACAAGGCAAGGGGCCGTGATGTAATCCAACCCAGGGTGGTCATGGAGCTAGCAGATACCCAGGCCACTCCTCAAGCAGATCTTTTTAACTCCTCCCTGCAGTCTGGGCGGGTACCTCAGAAGTGGAGGATGGTCCCTATTGTGACTATCCACAAGGGGGACCCACAACAGGAGCTGGATAAGTATAGACCGGTTTGCCTGACGTCAGTAGTGAGCAAACTGATGGAGAGCATCCTGAAGGAAAGGATAGAGGAGGTCCTGAGGGCACAGGGTCACATACACATTCACCAGCACTGCTTTGTTAATGACAGATCATGCCACACAAATCGGGTGGACTTCTATGAAGGGGTGACAAAGGCGCTGGATCAGGCAGGCCAGAGGATGTCCTGTTTTTGGACTTAAGTAGGGCTTTTGACTCTGTGCCACATCATGGGCTACTGGAAAAGCTGGAGAGTATGGGGTGGGGGAGCAGGATGGGCAGCTGGATAGGAAACTGTCTGCTGGGGCAGGTACACAGTGTGAAGTTGGGGGGGACATCTCAACCTCAAGGTTAGTGATAAGCGGGATACCACGGGGGTCAGTGCTGAGTCCACTCCTATTTAATGCCTATATCACAGACATCAGAAGTGGTATCAGGAGTGGGATGAGCCTCTTTGTGGCTGACTCTAAGTTGTGGATGTTGGTGGGTGGGGAGGAGGGAAAGTTGGATCTCCAACAGGACCTCAGCACTCTAGGGAGGTGGTCACGAATGTGGAAACTGATATTTAATGCTGCAAAATGCATGATTCTGCACCTGTGGGCTAGAAACCTAACTCATAAAGACACCTGGGGGGGGTGCAGGCTTCCAGGGCGAAGAAAGACCTTGTGGTGGTGGCGGATATCAAAATGAACAAGTCAGAGCACTGTAGAAGGGCAGCGGCACAAGCAAAAACATGATGGAGTGTATAGCCAGGGGGATAACCTCAAGGAGTAGTGTGGTACTCCTTATACTGTACAATAGCCTGTTTAGACCACACCTTGAATACTGCATGCAGTTTTAGCATCCCTACTTAAAGAAGGACATTGCATTACTGGAGAGGGTAGAGAGGAAAGTGACCATGATGGTAGTGGGGCTATGGGAAAGGCCCTATGAGGAGCAACTGGGGCAGCACAACCTATACTCGTTGCAGGATAGAAGAGACAGGGAGACATATGATACAGGTCTTCAAGTATCTCAAGGGGATCAATAGGGTAAGCCTTGATGGTTTCCTTCAGCTGAGGGAACTGAGTGCCACCAGGGGACACACCATGAAGCTGGATTGGGAGAGGCTGAGGGGGGGAAACAAGGAGGCTCTAATTCACTGAGATAGTACTGGAGCCCTGGAATTCACTGCCCAGAGAACTGGTGGCTGCCACTAATGTGAAGTACTTCTATAACGGCTGTGATAGGTGCAGGAAGAGGGAACATCTAGGAGCCATCCTGGGAAATAGGAGTCCTTTTTGGGAGGGAGGGATGGCTAAAATTTGTGCCCTGCATAGGCACTGACTATCAAGCAGACTAGATAGACCATAGGGCCTATTCTGCTGGATTCACAGTATGTTACTATGTGTTACTGACCGATGATTGGCTTACATGTGGTTATCCGAATACTACTTGTAATCACCACTCATCCATTTTTTTATATACTGCTATGTACCAGTATTGATACAGTCATGTTGTAATCCTAAATACTGTGCTGTGATTTCTGACACTGACAATTTCAATGCCATTGTCTCAACTCAATCACTACTTTCATGCAGTCCAATGAGGTACACTCGGCATACCACATGGAACTTGAGGGACTGAAGTCATGACTGGAGGATGTCAGGAAAGCAGACTTGAAAATTGAGTGTCTGGTGACTGATTATCACTCGCAGATACAAAAGTACCTGCGTGAAAATCATTGCGTATTCCACCACTTCTATGACATGTGGCACTTTGTGAAAGGTAAGAGTTGCAAACTGCATGTATGTGGTTGTGCAATCTAGGTATTTTCAATAACTATGTAGGAGAACTGTAGCGATGCATACAGTACACAGCTTCAGTTAGTGCTACTTCAAAAAGGCACACTGTGGTCACAGTGGGTGTGACGGTCAAAGTGGTGGGCAGTGGTAGGAAGAGGTAGGACATCAGGATGGAAGGACTTTGGGAGGCCATGTGCAAACTGCCAGGAGCCTGGGCAACAAGGTTCCATACCTGTCAGCAGTCCTGGCAGAGGCATTACTACAGATGGTGTGAATTACTGATCCTTGCTGTCAGGAGGGGTACAGGACTGGGACATGAACATACCAGGCTATAATGCATTTAGGAGACAGTGTGGAGCACAGGACTGGTCTACACACCACCAGGAAAACAACATAGCCTGGACAACCAGATGATGGAAGATATGTTACAGATTGCAAAAAGAAGTGAGGTGCTCCTGATGGTCGACTTGAACCTACTGGATGTGATGTGGTACATACTGTCAGCAGCATGAACCAATATTAGGGTGATTATGGACTACCTTCATGAGGCCTTACTAAGACAGTTGGTCAGGGAGCAAACCAGGGAAGTGGTGGTATTACATGTGGTAATACCAAACGGTGGTAGGGTACTGGACATATGGGTGTGTGAAAATCTTGGTGCGATTGAGCCTGTTACTGTGTGGATCACGATTCGCACATCTTACCCAATAAACAGTACCAGAGTGAAGGTGCTTGATAACAGAAAACCATTCTGGAGTTTTTGTCTCTGCTACATGAATACAGATCACTTTTAACAGGGATACACTGCAGATGACTGTCATTTTGCTTCTGTTTCCAATGGTGATTATGGCACATACAGTACTTGCACAGCTGTGAGAATTTTTGACACCTGAGTGATTACTTTTTTTTTTGTTTTTAATCACCTTTCCTGTAAAACTGACAAAAAGTGTAACTAGTATTGCATGTCACTTGGCGTCTGTCAAAACTGTTGATCTTAAATGTCCAAATCAATTCAGTGAAGCAATGACGCATGCACTTTTGCACATGGTGATGTATCATCAGCGGAAAACAGGAAGCAGAGAATATATAATGAATGGTTCATTCTGTAGGCTGGAAACAGGGCACAAAAGGCTGAGGAAGTGGACCTTATGTGATGTCAAACTTTATTTTTCTATGTTACCATGAGTCTATGACATTGTTTTGAGGCTCGATTTTTGTACATCACACAATGTTCTGAAAGCTGTGTACATAATTATTTTCTGTTACCTAAAAGCCATAACTAAGAAGCTGGAAGATGCATAGTGTCAAACTGGATGTCAAGACATTAAACCATGGATACCAAGCTTTAAAAATATGATGCATTGGATCTCACATTGTACCCCAGATGCCAATGGCGATGTTATGCAGGCGAGGATGAAATCTATCACAAATCACATCCAGAATATCCACATCCATGATGAGGAGTTATTTCAGGAATGTGCACGTGGTCCACTACAGCACAACAACAGGACACAGAAGTGGATAAACCCACGCAAATACATGCTTTCTGTCTAATGCATCTTGATATTTATATGGGTAGCACTGTTACATTTATAGTATTGAGGTTATCAAGCAGGTTTACTTGAAAATCACTGAAATGGGTACCTAATGTGAAAGTACAACAACTGTGCTGTGCAACACTGGAGAGGCTCAATGTCTCTTGTGGTGAATTGCATTTTATGACAACAGTGACAAAGTGCAGCATGTTTGCTTACACCTTTTCACTTCTCCTCATACAAAATGCCCCTGACTTGTGTAGTTCCGCAGGGCTCCATCTTGTCACTGATGATATTCACAGTTTAAATGCTACACCTGGGCGACATCATTAGACACTACAGCATTGAGTTTCACTGTTCTGCAGATGACAACCCAGCTGTGCTTGTCATTTCAAGGTGCGTCCTTGGACTGTGTCATTTACCTGTCAGAACTCCTGACACTGTTTATCTCTGCTCGATCCCTAAACTCCTCTGAGAGTGGCCTCTGGGACATTCCCAGGGTTTGGCTCAAGAAAGTGGGAGATCATGCATTTAACGTCTGTGGTCCAACCATGTGAAATTCATTAATATTTTCTGTCCTGGAGTCCCCTTCAGTTGACAGTGTTGAAGCAGAGGCTGAAGGCCCACCTCTTTGTCCTGTCTATTCCATATTTCCGAGTCCATCCCAGTCGGGTTCATTATGTGTCTGTGTGAAAGTCTTTTAAGTCATTTTAAAGTGTTATAACTATATTTATTGAATTATTTGTTTTTTTTATGGTTCTCTTTTTATGCCTTGTTATAACTGGCCTTACCTGTCATTACACGTCCAGATGACAAGTCATATGTTAAAACTGAGAGAATTCTAATGACTAACACCATGCTACATGACGCAAGGAAGTTGTCGCCACTGTACCAGACCTCTTAACTGGAGACCTTCCATTCTTTAGTTATTCAGTATGCTCCAAAAAGTTCAGCATTCAGATTCAAGGGGATGTTATGTAGGTAACTCCATTGTCAATAACACTGGTCACAATTTTGAAGAATGGGAATATCACCACATAGTTCCAGTAACATGATGTAAAGTTCAGCAAGGCAGGAATTCACTTCATGTGTGTATTTATGAACACATGACAAAGTATCATGAAACTGTTGCTTACTAAGGTGACATGAACAAATGGTCATGCGGTCAGAAAAAGTGGCGTGACTGAAGAATGCATGGGACAGACATAAGGCAATTATGGTGGAGGGTATGAAGATGAAAGGCTGTTGGTTCACTGGGATATGCAGCTTGTGAAATAGGTATGGACATGGGCAGACTAGGTTGCCCAAGGAGTCCTTATCTTATGTTAAACTCTAAGGCCCAGATATTGAAACTGTGCCCAAAAAGTGCGCAATAGCAGGAGCAAGCACAAGTCTATTGTGCCCATGTGCAAGAGACACGATATTCAAAAACAGAGCAGGCCATGCTGCGCCTGCAGCCGACGACTGAATATCACACCACCTGTGCCATAGTGTAACTAGGGAGGGGAAGCTGAGCAGATCTGATGCACCATAGCGCAACAAGGGATGTGCAGCTGAGCAGTCCAGAGGCACCATAGCGCAACCAGGGATGCCCCCCAGCAGCAGAGCACTGTAACTGCATAACCAGGGAGGTAGTGGCCCACCACCCATGCCACAGATGGGCACAGGAACACACAGCAGAACAGACATCGTCCCCCCACACCTCATGCACTGCACAACTGGGGGAGAGCCGGAATAACCACTGGCCCGTGGAGACAAGCAAACAACCCACAGCCAGGCCACAGTGCCCCATCACACCTACCAGCAAGCTGTGACTGGCACACAAGGAGGGCTAACCACCTCGTGCCACAACATCCCCCCCAATGCAGAGCACACCCTGCAATGTGACCCCCAGACACCCCCCCATGAGCAGTGACCACCACTGCAGGAAACCCCATGCATGCCACCACCACCACTGTGACACTGCAACCCTGTGCACCACAGAACCATGCAAGCCAGCCCCACCACGAGCACCCATCAGCAGGTGGCAGCACACAGCAATACAACAACGGCAGACACAGTGCCACCATGCACAGTCCCCCTGAGGTACTGCTGAGAGACCAACCATGCATCGGCACAAGAGGTACCCCACACAGGACAGGGCGTGCCCTTGACACCACCACCAGTGGTGCAGCACCCTGCACAGTAGTCCAGTGACACACTCTGACCCACCACTGGCCACAACAGCCAGCACAGCCACCCACAGTGGTGCGTGGAAGCATGCACCACACCAGATGACTCACAGTGTATGGACAGACACCCACCCATACCCAAGGGCACAACAACACAGGGACGCAGTGGTGTGGCAACCAAACCCCCATTGTGGGCCCATGTAAACTGAGTACACAGAACCTGCAGTTCTCCATGGCACTGGAGTGCCAGCCACCCTGCGCAGGCACTGTGGACCCGTGCACCACCAGCAGTCGCCGGGAGCACAAGTCACAGACGGTGGGGCACATCCCCTGCAACACACACAAGGCACAGCATGGAGGTGGGACAATGACTGTGGTGCCCACAGTGCCACCCGAGCCAGGTATGCACCACACCAGTGACAGGAGTCAACCCAGCAAAGTGACGGGTACAGTGGCCTCCCTGCAGGGACTGCCACCACTGACATGCCAGTGGACCTTGCAGGCCACAGACATGCATGTGTGTCAGCTGCACAGGCCATGGATGGGCCGATGGGTGTGCCATGAACACAGAGCATGCATCATGGCCCACTGCACACAGTCAGCCAGTGCACAGGGAACAACACACACTCCACAGACACTGAATGATAGCTACCCCCACACCATAGTCACCTCCACACTGACGCACACACACACACACACCTATGACTGCACCACCCCTGACACCATGCACACCACTGCAGCTGAGCAACCTATAGCCCGCTGCAAATCAGAGACCACATCGGTATTCAAATCAAAATTAAATCTATTGCAAAAATATATAACCATCAACTATATACAATAACACAAACTATAAACAATAAAACATTGGAACTATATACAAGGTTGGGGGGCACAAACAAGGTGGGGGTGGGTAGAAGGCAGGGGTGGACAAATGGGATGGGGAAGAAGGGGCGTGAGGGTGGGTCCAGGGGGGTAGGGGAATACTGCCAGCCATCCACACTAGTGGGAGCGCCTCTCCCTGCTTTGGCTCCTCTGGACCCTGTGCCTCCTCAGAACCCCGGTCTCATCCAATCTATGCAGGATTTCCAGTGATGCCCATGCGACCACCAGGATCTCCTGCAGTGCTTTCTGTATCTCTCGAAGATGGCGGGTACCTAGGACAAGGGAGCACAGTCAATAGGTGTGAATGCACAATCCCATACAGCCCGCCCACTGTGCATGGCATATGGCCATGGGACATAAAGGCAAAGGCAAAGGCAAGTTTATTTAAAAAGACGCCCAATCCCGAAGGCTCTAGGCGTCGCACAAAAATTTACAGCATTTCATACCGCATAAATATATAAAATAAAAGTAATAAATATAAATAATCAGAATTACACCCCAAAAACTTGCAGAAATAGGAAGGTCTTCAGGTGAGCCTTAAAGGTAATTATAGTGGGGGCCTTCCTAACTACAGCTGGTAAGGAGTTCCAAAGAGCGGGAGCGGCAACACTAAAAGCTCGGTCGCCTGCAGATTTCAATCTCGCTCTTGGAACAGTTAGGAGGCCACCACTAGAAGAGTGGAGATTATGGGTAGAGGAAGAAGGTACCAGGAGAACTGACAGGTAACCAGGGCCCTGTCCATGTAGGGCCTTATAGGTGAGAAAACCCACCTTGAAGAGCACTCTCCACCTGACAGGCAGCCAGTGCAATTCACGCAACACAGGTGTAATATGGCAAAATTTACTTTGCCCAGTCAAAAGCCGGGGCAGCAGCATTTTGCACTAGCTGCAGTCTGCAAAGAGAGCCCCCAGAGACCCCGAGATAGAGAGCATTACAGTAGTCAAGCCTAGAAGTGACAAAGGCATGTATCAAGGTAGGGAGGTCCAGAGACGGAACAAGGAGCTTAATCCTGGCAATGTTTCTAAGATGGAAAAAACAGGAATGAACCACGGAAGATATTTGAACCTCCACGGACAGATTCCTGTCAAGAATCACACCAAGATTTCTCACCCAAGGGGAGGCCATCAATGACGCAGCTCCTTGCACAAGTCCAGTTGCAGAGTCAGAGGCCATCCCATCACGAACTCTGTTTGACTCCACTACCAATACCTCAGTCTTGTCAGGGTTCAGTCGTAGCCAGCTGGAGGCCATCCAGTAACTAATCTCAGCCAGACAGATATTTAACACATCCACTGAATTTGATGTTCCTGGGGCAAAGGATAAGTATAGCTGAGTATCATCAGCATAGCAATGAAAACTCAGACCATGCTTCCTAATGATCCCACTCAGGGGCAGCATATATACTGCGAACAGCACTGTGGCCAGTACTGAACCCTGAGGGACTCCACACAAAAGGAGGCAGGGTGTAGACGAGAAATTTCCCATCACAACCCGCTGTCTCCTATTGGTGAGAAAGGACTCAAACCACTTGATGACAGTACCGGTGAGTCCACATAACTCCCTCAGGTGGAGAAGCAACACACAATGGCCCACAGTATCAAATGCTGAAGAGAGATCGAGGAGAACAAGAATTGTCCTGTCCCCTCGGTCTCTAGCCCTGAGGAGTTCATTCTGCACCTGAACTAATGCAGTTTCAGTGCTATGTCTGGCCGGAAAAGCCGACTGGAAAGGATCATACAGCTCGTGAGTCATGAGATGTTCCTCCAACTGAAGCGATACCACCTTCTCAACAATCTTCCCCAAAAATGGGAGATTGGAGATGGGATGGTAATTTGCCCTGACCTCCGGGTCCAAAGAAGATTTCTATAAAAGGGGTCTCACCAGGGCCTCCTTCAAGGCATCTGGAAAGACACCATGACTCAAGGAGCACAGGACAATCAGGGCAAACACCAGGCCAACAGAGTCAATGCATCTCATTAAGAAATGCGTTGGCACTGGATCCAGTTAACAGAAGGTATGCTTCAGATTGACTGCCACCTCAATAACATCACGGACCTCCACTGACCTAAACTCTCCCCAACTAGGCGGAGTGCACTCAGCACACAACTGGCGACCACTGTCAGCAATGGTATTGCTGGCTGAAGAAACCTCCCGCCGGATCAAAAAAACCCTGTCCGAGAAAATCGAGCAAAATCCTCACAATCCTCATTTGAGGAAACTCTTCCGGGCTGGAGACAGACAGGATGGAGAAGTCTATCAACAGTCCGGAAGAGTGAGGCTGGTCGCTTTCTCCCAGCAGCAATCTCCCGAGACAAAAATGCTGTCTTCTTTCAGTTGATTGCCTCCTGATATGCACAATAATGCGAACGGAGGACCAGTTTGTCCATCTCCAGGTGGGACTTCCTCCAGCAGTGCTCTAATCTCCGACCCATCTTCTTCATTTCCCTAAGATTTCCATCATACCAAGGAGACCTCAGGTATGAAGTTCTGGGTTGTACACGGATAGGTGCGAGGGAGTTGATGGTGTCAGATAACACCTTATTATAGGTGTCCACACCGACATCAACAGCTCCGACGCATGCACAACCCATACTAGATAAATCGACATACCACTGTGATGGTGTATGACCACCCGCAGTGATCAAGTCCACAGGACCTGCCCACCCAGGCGCATACAGCCATGCGGAATGCTGCACATACCCACTGGCCAAGTCACGCACAGCACCACCATGGCTGTTCAGTGACATGGCTATGTGGTGCAAAGGCAGTGGCACAACCATGTACCTGGTGCATACATGGACCACCATTGATGCACTCCCAGACATGCATTGTCACTGGACAGTGTTGACTGTAACAAGTTGCGTGCATGGCAGTGGTGTCGATGTATGGTGGCCATGCCCCGCTGCCCACCCTGTCACACAGCATGCAATAGTAATCATGGATGTATGGCACTCACCCTCATCAGGCCAGTCAGGTGGGTGGTGATGACCCTCGCCCCGCCTGGCTGCAATGACCTCCTCCCTCCGCCGATCCTCCCTCACATGATAGCATTCTTCCTGGCCTGTGGGGCAAAGAAGAAGAGAAGAACATCAGTACAATCCCAAAGCAAAGTCCCCCTGCCCCCAGGTGTGTGCCCTCCCACCCAGCCAGACCCACCCACCCACACCCTGTGAACACCACCACAGCCAACCCCAGATGGTCCTTCCCTTATGTGCTGGACACATACAACACTGTTACCCATATGGATGATAAAAGTGTGTTGACAGAACCCCTACCTGGCAGTGGCACCGTGCCCCTCCTGGCACGTGCTCGCAGTCATGCCAGTAGCTCTGTCTCCCTCCTCTGCGGGTCCCCGCAGTGGTGCCTGCACTGATCCACACTGCTCCCCATCCAGTGTCCTCCTCTAGGGCAGTGGCCACCTCCTGCCACACCAGGGTCCTGGTCCTGTCCAGGGGTGCCTCCTCAAAGAGAGGCCCATGGTGTGGCTCCACAATTGCCACCAGATTGGCTAATTCTATCTCAGACCACTGCGCTGCCCATCTGCGTGCCATTCTCTCAGTAATAGTTGGCAATATGGCGCTCTGCAGCATGGCTCCCCAAGTGCAGATGCTGCAGGGTACAGCACTGCCATTCCCTATCACGCTGTTACCGAACAGCATGATAGAGGTGCACCCATACCTGACGCATCGCACCTAGAGGCAAAGGTCGGGCACAGGGTCAAGGGTCTCTGGCGCATGGCCATGCACAGCACCATTGGAACACAATGCGTGTAGCATGATTGTCTGCCTGTGTGCCAGCACCATAGTGGCCTACCACGCAGTTGGTCCATTGCACCTATGATGGCCCAGTGCCACAGCGCCATGTAGTGACCATCGCTATAGCTCCACTGGCACAATTTTGGCTGTGCCCTGCATTGCCTACCGTGCACAGCACGTCATCAGCATGGCAGACGCCTGTGTCAGCAACCCGGGCATGCGCAGTGAGGTGCGTACTATGCATGTCACAGAACTGCGCCATTGGCTCAGCACATTCAACACAATTGCGCAAAGCACAACAGCGCAATATTCAGCCATCATATGCAAATCATCAATGGCGCAGTGCTGCAATTTGCATCTACTTAAAGTTGCTCCTCGCCTCATTTGCATGGGTTGCACTACAAAAGTGTGACATTGTGCTGCAGTGGCCATAGTCGGTTACTGCAGTCTATTGGTGAGTTGCATGCTGTTTGGGAGTGTGGACTGTGGATTCAGGGACATGCATGGGACTGCAAAGTCACAGATAACAACTGCCATTCTTACAGGCTACATAATGACCGAGCAGGTTGTTGGAGAGGAGGAACACAGTGGTGGGAGGAGGAGGAGGCCTAACTTTACAAAGGCCAAAACCAGGGCCCTGTTCAAGGCCTGCCTGGATCAGGAGCCACTTCTCAGTGGACAGCGGGGAACACCTCAAGCGTGTGCTGCTGCATGGGAGGAGGTGACACGTGCTGTAAACCTGCATGGCAGCCACCAGCACTCCATGCAGGAGTGTAAGAAAAAGATGGGCATGGACAGGAGGAGGATAAAGGAGAAGGTGGTTGCCATCAGGGCAGCACGTGCTGCAACAGGTGGGGGACAGCCGGAGGTGGTACAGCTGACCCTAAGGAGGAGAGGCTTTCTGGAAGCATGCAGCGCAGTGCCATTGAGGGTGTTCTGGGTGGTGGCTTCCAGATGGGTGGTGGCCCATCACTGCATGGTAAGTCATGGTCTGTCTATGGGGGGGTAGGATAGGTCACATGCAGTAATGCAACTTTGCTTTCCCTTACAGATCCTGAGCATCTGCATGGGTCAGCGGTGGTGGGTCTGTCCACTGCGGATAGTCAGCTGGAGTTGGAGGAGGGAACATCCACCTCCACAGGTATATGTGGAGCATTGAGACAGTGGGGCCGCCTAGCTGTCCACACTGATGTCATTGTACCAGGTGTGGAGGAAGCCCTGCCTGTGTCACAGCATGCTGGCATCCATGGATGCCAGCATGCTGTGACTGAGGCTGGTGCAGAGTCCATCACTGGTGATGATGACACTACTGTCATGGGCAGTGACATGTATGTGCCATGGGATGGCCATACAGCAGGGCAATTCGCACCCATGGCTGTGGGTGGTGCCACCTTGGAGGCCTGCATGTCAGCACAGTCCCAGGTTGTGCCTGTCAGCGCCGGTGGGGCAGCAATGGTGTCTGTTCAGGACAGTGGGACTGTTGCGACCACTGCAGCAGCACCACTGAGCCCTGAGGATTGGCAGCCGGAGGGGCAGCATCAGCAGTAGCCCAATGGGCTTGGGGGTACAGGGTTCAGCGGCGGCATCTGTGCACTGACTGTGGACATGCCCAGACCTGGTCCTGGTGCACAGCACCCACCCTCAAGGGGTGCTGATCATCAGGGCCGTGCACACCCTGAGGGACAGGATGCCAAGGAGGCTGATCGACCTCTTGGACGAGCACACCCACCTACTGCAAGCATCAGTCCAGCAGCAGATGCAGCTTGCAACGTCTGTGGATGCACTGTGTGTGGCTCTGGAGCAGGCAGAGAAGTGTCGCAGCAGGGACACTGCACTGATCCTGGCAGGGATGGACTGTTTGCGGGAGGATGTGACCACTGCCATTGACAGGCATTCACAGGCATTCATTGCTGTCATGGCCACAATTGGCACACAGTCAGGTGCCCATGCATTGCGGACACCACACAGTGAACTATCCACCCCCCATTCCCGGCATCATGTGACTCCCACCCTGTCGATGTCGGGTTCAGCTGTGGGCATCCCGAGCACTCTTGGCGCAGGCATGTTTGGTGTGCTGCAGACCCCTGCGCGAGCACGGTCACCTTCACGCAGTGGAACCCCTGAGGGACCATCGGTGCCACCCCATGAGGCCAGTGGTCAGCCTGTCAGTGCTGGTGGGTCTTGGCGGGGCTGCCAATGCATCCGTGGTGGCTGGGGCACTGTCACGTGACTGACCTGTCTCCCAGCACGATTACTGTCTGGTGCTGCCCTGTGTGCATTGTGTGTTTCAGTGGGCAGTGCACGGGTGGGTACACAGCCCTGCACGTAAACACACAGTCCACCTGCACACCCTCCCAGCTGCTGTCCACAGTTGCATGTGCATGATGATGCCTGCATTGTGCTGTACACCAATGTGCAATGGTGCTCAGCATCTGACACACGCACATGGACAGGCAGTGGGCATGGTGGCCTTTGGACATGTGTGTTGCTAGGGTTTGCATTCTGGGTCAGTGTGCCTTTTGCTCTCTGTGCACATTTGTTGCGTTGCGTGTGTGCGTGTGTGTGTTTGTCCATCTGCGTGGCATGTTAATCCTCACCCATCCCTGGTTGTGTGTATGCTTCTGTGCCCTGCCACTTCCCTTGATGGCATGCACCCCTGGTGTGTGTCCATGCATGTTTGTGGGTTGTGCCTTAGCCACTGGTGTTGCACATGGCCCCATGACTTACCTGGGTTGGCTAAAGTGCTCCTCCATAATGGTCTCCCGGTGCAGCTGTGCCAGCCGGAGCAGTCAGGGGTCCCGTAGGCCATGGGGGGGCTGCCCATCACCATCATCACCGGTGTCCCCATCATCCCCATTACTGTCCCCCTCTTCAACCTGTATGGCTATCCCACATTCATTGGCCATGTTGTGCAGGATGCAACAGGCCAGCAATAGCCCACAGGCCTTTGAGGGGCTGTACTGTAGGGCACCGCCAGAGGTGTCCAGGCAATGGAAATGTGCCTTCAGCATCCCAAACACCTGCTCAATGACATTACATGTGGTGGCGTGTGCCTCATTGTAGCGTTTCTGCGATGGGGTCGCGGGCCGCCTGTAGGGTGTGAGCAGCCAGGGAGGGAGTGGGTATCCACTGTCACCTGTATGTGGATGGCAGAGGTTAGTTTTGTGAACAGCATTGCCCTGCCCCAGGCCATGTAGGCCACTACCCATGCCACCTCTGGCCATGCCCCCCTAGGCCCTATGATTGTCCATGTGGTTTGCATACTCACCCACTAGGTGTCCAGTGGGGATGTCCCCACTCTCGAATCTGTGGCACAGTGCCGACTGGTGCCAGATGAAAGAATCGTGTGCTCCACCAGGGTGCATGGCACAGACATTGATTATGTGCCCTCTGGCATCACAAACCACCTGGCAGTTGATGCTGGCATAGCCCTTGTGATTTTTTGTATGCGGCCCCCTCGGTGCCAGGTGGTGTGCGTATGGCCACTTGGGTGCAGTCTATTGCCCCTAGCATGCCAGGCATATGTGCTACCCTGTGGAACTCTCGTATGTTTGCTGTGCGCTCCGCCACTGTGCTGGGGAAATGGATGTACTCCGCAGCATGTGGCAGCAGTGCGCTGAGGAATTGGGTGAGGTGGCATGACGTGGCCGACTGGGTTATGCCTGTGGTGTCCCCAGTTGGTCTCTGGAAGGTACCCATGGTGAGCAAGCACATACAGGCTGTTACCTTAGTCTCCACTGACAGGGCATGGCTCCGTCGTGTGGGTGCCTGCATCACATCACTGCACAGCTCACAGAGCCGACTCAGAATTGCCCTATTCAGGCAGTACTGGCCCATAATCTCAGTATCAGTGTACAGCTCAAAGCTGGTGTGGGCTCGGTACTGCCTGTTGGGGGCATACCACCTATGGGCCCTTCCATGGCCATGCCCCCCTGCCGCCCGCCTTCTCACCCCTCTCATAACAGCCTCCATTTGGAAGGTGGCACTGGCCATGTCCCTGGCTTGTGTTCACCCCCCCCAGCAGCTGTTGCTGTATTCCCCCCGCTGTCCTGGCTGCTACTTCCCCTTCACCGGGTACACCTGCCTGTGGTGACCTCTGTGCTGTGTGGCTCCCCACACCTTCCCTGTGCCTGGCTGTTCAGAGTGCCCTTTCCCTGGCCTGCCCTGTTTGTGCCTCCTGCCCTGTCTGTCTGCCTATGTTTCTGCCTCATGTGGCTTCCCTGTAGCGTTCTTGCACCTCTCCCTTGCTCCTTTTTATTTTGGCTCATTTCTGCTACGGGTGCAACTTCCGCTTGCTCCCCTATTGCGCATGGCGCAAGTCATTGAATATCACACTGCACCATTTATGCATGGTTCCTCCCCCCTTCGGTTGTGCATGCCTTCATTATCTTTGTGCTGTTGCTCAGCATGATTTCGGGGGCCCAACTGCCTCCTGCTGAATATATTGCAGAATGGCGCAATTTCAGACTTGCGCAGGCACAACCCTATTGCGAATGGCTCAACTCTTTTGAATATCTGGGGCTAGGTCTCTAAGTTTCAATGTCCAGGGTAATTATTTGCTAGTTTGTGGTTGTGTAACTTTGGCAGGACTTGCCAGCATATGCACATGATAGTGATATGCCCATGACCCAGTGTCACATGCCATAACAATTAAAATGCTGATGCAAGGTGGTCGCATGACTATGCATTACCATTCTGTAATATGTAACACTAAATTCAATCCTTTTTCATGCAGGACACTTCTTGCTGTGTTACATTTCAATGAAAATGCTGACAGTTGTCAAGCCACTGGTGCCACTGAAGAGCAATGCTTTTGGTTGGACATGCCAAAATACAAGAAGGGGAAGAGGTGGTCAGATCTGTGTAGATCAACCCGACATACAGTAAGTGTACTATACATGTGTCATGAACTGATTACCCATATGTGGTACCCTCCCCAAAACTTTCTTAGGTAATACATAATCATGTATTCCTTGTTTGGCACAGCATTGAAATGACATAGCAGGCAATAATAACAATGACATTGGTGAAAAGAAATGACTACAGGCTACAATCGAGTCCATGGGGGTTAGTCGAATCCCATAAGTGTCAGCACTAAGAAGGAAGTGCATTGACGGTCACAGATCATTATGTGCTTCTACAAGAAGCTGTTGAGGGGTGTCCGATCAAACAGGGACTAGGTCTCCACCCCCATAGAGAGCAGGAGTAATATGAGAAAAGGGTGGTGTATATTGTGCCTATCCACAAGGGGCGATAAACAGAGGAGGCAGCGAACTACAGGCCCGTCACCCTGACATCGGTGGTGGGCAAGGTGATGGAGGTTATTATGAAGGAAGTGTTGGGAGGGGTGGGAAAGGTCAGGGTACCTGAATCAAAGATAACATGGCTTTGTCCCAGGGAAATCATGTCAGACAAACCTTGTGGAGTTTTACAATTGGATGTTGAGTGCCCTGGACCTGGGTAGGCCAGTGGATGTACTCTTTCTTGACTTCACCAAGACATTTGACTCAGTTTCTCACAGGGGCCTGTTGAATAAGCTTGGGAAAACGGGGTGGGGAAACGGATGATCAGATGTATAGGAAACTGGGTCTCAGAGCGTACTGAGAGGGTGGTGGTTGGGAGTATAGTCTCATCTCCAAAGAGGGTCATTTGTGGGGTCCCTCAGGGATGGGTCATAGGGCCCCTCTTGTTCAAGTCCTATGTCTGTGACATAAGTAAGGGTATCAGGAGTGAAATGAGTGTCTTTACAGATGACTCAAATCTGGGAGCGGGGGTGCATGGGGATGAGGGGAGGGTGGTCCTACAGGGTGACCTAGATGCTTTGGAGAGGCGGTCAAGGATTTAGGTGTTTTGGCAACCAACAGTTCTGTAAGAAATATGTTGCATGGCTCTGACACCATTTCTGTGGAAAGTACTTCCTTAGATTACCCGGGTCACTGATGACATCCAGTGTCATATCATGCCTGAAGTGATGTACATTCATGACATGCATAATCACTAGTGTCAGGATCCCAACAGTAATTGCATGAAACTCATGCTACCAACAATAAGAATTTTACCACGACACACTTTGCACTGATAAGGTGGATGAGTTCATGTCTGTGTGTCAGTGCAGACAAAGAAACATCTTACAATGTCACATTTTGCATGTCAGTAAGTTACTTTGTAGCTCTTGACACTCGTGATTATTCATGTCAGGATTCTGTTCTGAATACTATCATGCTACATACTTAAAAGTTACAATAAACCATCCATTGCTTTATGAAGTCACATGACTTCATTACACAACTTCTGGTGACAAAGGAAATAACATTATTGACAGGTTCATTTGTCGACCATGTGGGAATACCATGGTTAAACCATCATTACTGTGAATGTATAATTGTAGCACGTACTTGGTAACACAGTACACTGTTGCCATACTGTGGAATCACACACCTGTCCCTATGCTTCTGAAAGAATGACACATCCAGTATGCAACAGACTTTGGTCAAGCCAATACATATGCATTTGTCTATGCAACTGCGACACTGAGAAATGTGCTGCTGTGTACACCTTCTCGTTCCTACTGTCATACTCCAGCAATGCATGTGCCAAGCATTCCTGGTTCTCCAAATACTGCACTAATGAAGTCCTGATTTCAGTGGCAGAATACAGTTTTGCTGTCATGGTACTATACTTTGTTTGTTTCACTTCACTGAGTCGCAATCAAAATTGATTCATCCAGCTACATTCTCCTACCACCTATTAGCAGATGTCAGTACACCGTATCAAACAGTTGGTGACCGTTCATTATTTGTAATTGTAACAATAATGTACAAACAAACAAATATATGAAATTGCCAGCAGAAAAGGGCCCACAGGTCTATCAAGTCTGCCAGATTTTGCAGCTTTTACTTTCAAATAACTACCGCTGCCCTACTCACACCCAAATCACTTTCTTCTTCCTCTTTTGCGGTCCTTCAACCCTTTGTTTTGTTGTCTGTAGTAACTGTGCCCTTGACTCTATCACTACCCTTCTTAAAGCTATTCACTGCCCTTTCAGAGATATCTTCTCTGGCACTGCGTTCCAACATGACACCACTGTCTCTGTCAAGTACTGTCTCCTCATCTCCCTCTTAAACCTTCCCCCTTCCAACTTCAGACTGTGCACCCTACTGAACCTTATCACCTTTAAGTGGAACAGTACTGTCTATGTGACTTTCTTTATGCCTTTCAAGTACTTCAAAGTCTCTATCATGACCCCCTTACCCTTTTGTCTTCCAGCGAGTACATGCTGAGTTTTTTTAACCTTTCCTGGTATGGCAACTCCCCTAGTCCCATGATCATTTTTGAATCATAACAAAGAAAACCTGTTATTGTGAAATAACTTTAAAATGTTTATTATGGATGTGGTGAAACCACATGTTTAGAATATTACATTAAAAATCTTGTTATGTCACTTGGGTACTAATAACAATGCACAGGAAGGTTGAAAATAAGATCATGTACCAAAACTGGGAAAGGTGTATATATACTAAATGTGGATGCATCACATACAACATGGATCAGTAACTGTTCCCAGTGTAAACATTCAAGAACTGTCTGTCCCTGACAACTGTGTAACCATTTAGCATAATAATGTACAGATTGTACAACACAAACATGAGACTTGCTTTTACATTGAAACGTATATTGATGCAGTAATGTTTCAAGGTGCTATTTTAACCGGTAAGTGACAACAAACAATAACAGTATTGGCATCATTGCCGAAGATGTGTTTTCTTGCTGAAAGTCCTCGAAGATAACAATATTGTTAGCACTATATCAACACAATCTCAGATGTGGAAATCTGAAAGACAAAAATGAAAAGAATACTGTTCTGATCGTCCAGAACCCTATAACACAATGTTTCCTTTCCCTGCACAGACTTTGCGTATGCAATACTTGATGCAGTTGAACGACAGGTGACAAAAGATGAGAGCAACTCAGAATGGGACATTGTGGCACTGCCACCATCCCTGACATCATAGTTTCCAAAACCCGACAAACAACAGATAGTAAAATGTTGGAAAAAAAAAGCAGGAATACTGAATGAATATTTCTGCTCAGTATTCACAAAAGAGGAGGGGGAAGTGCCTAATCCAATTAACAGAAGCACTCTTGATAGGGGGGTCGATCCCAGTCCTTTCACAGAAGAAAGGGTTCTGCAAGAACTCCTAAAACTGAAGGTGGACAAAGCAATGGGTCCTGATGGAATTCACCCCAGAATTCTAAAAGAATTAAGGAAGGAACTAGTGAAACCACTGGCTACTCTTTTTAATAAATCATGGGAGGATGGTGTGGTACCAGAGGACTGGAGGAAGGCGGATGTGATTCCCCTTCACAAAAGTGGGACCAAAACAGAGGCAGGAAACTACAGACCTGTCAGTCTGACCTCTGTGGTAGGGAAAGTGATGGAGTCACTTCTGAAGGAAAGAATAGTTGAGTACCTAGAGGTCAGTGAGCACAGGATCCAAGGCAGCATGGGTTCTGCCAGGAAGGTCATGTCAGATGAATCTAATAGATTTCTTTGACTGGGTGACCAAAGTAGTGAACCAGGGAGGGCTATGGACATGGCCTACCTAGACTTTAGCAAGGCATTTGACACAGTCCCACACAAAAGATTGATAGTCAAATTAACCAGCCTGGGAGTGGGTCCCAGGGTGGTAGCCTAATAAAACATTGGCTGGACAACAGGAGACAGAAGGTAATTGTAAATGGAGTCCACTCTGAAGAAAGGGCGGTTACTAGTGGGGTACCACAGGGTTCAGTATTGGGTCCAGTCCTTTTAATATCTTCATCAGTGACATTGCAGAGGACTGGAAGGAAAAGTATACCTTTTGCAGATGACACAAAGATCTGCAACAGGGTTGATACACAAGGAGGCATGGAAAGGATGAAAAGGGACTTTGCAAGGTTGGAGGAATGGTCAGACATATGGCAGCTAAGATTCAATGCAAAAAAGTGCAAAATAATGCATCTGGGAAACAAGAACCCAGGGGAAGAATACACAATGGGTGGGGAGGTACTAACAACAACAAAACAGGAAAGGGACCTGGGGGTAATCATATCAGATGACCTTAGGGTTAGCAAGCAATGTGAGAAGGCAGTAGGGAGGGCCGGGGGTATACTGGGATGTATAGGGAAAGGCATCAGCAGCAGAAAACAGGAAGTTGTTATCCCTCTGTACAGACAGTTGGTGAGACCCCATCTGGAATACTGTGTCCAGTTCTGGAGACCCCATCTCCACAAGGACATAGACAGGATAGAGGCAGTCCAGAGGAGGCAACTAAAATGGTGCAGGGTCTGCAAGAAGCATGAGGAGAGACTAAAGGAGCTTAATATGTGTACCCTTGAGGAAAGAAGGGAGGGGGACATGATAGAAACTTTCAAGTACCTCAAGGAATCAACAAAGTCCAAGAGGTAGCATCTTTCAGAAAAAGAGACTTGCAAGAACAAGGGACACAATTTAAAGATAGAAGGAGGTGGTTCAGGGCAATGTGAGGAAGTATTATTTCACAGAGAGGGTAGTGGATGCATGGAACAGCCTTCCTGAGGAAGTTGTGGGGTCTAAAACTGTGGGAGAATTCAAGAATGCATGGGACAGACATAAGGCAATTCTTGTGGGGGGCAGGAAGATAAAGGCTGTTGGTTAACTAGGATCTGCAGCCTATCCTGTAGGTAGGGAAATGGGCAGACTGGATGGGCCTGGCGGTCCTTATCTGCCGTCAAAGTCTATGTTTCTATGTTTCTATGAAGCTGCATCACCATTTCCATACTCGTTGACATTATCAATACACAGACAATGGAAACCCACGTTGGCATTGGAGTGCAGTACACAGACTGTTTAGTTATAAGGGAAATTGTCTTCAATATGTGCATCACATTGCTTGATGAATGTTAGATGCTGCTTACTGTTACGTTGCAGAACACATGTTTTGTTATGAATCCCATGTTGATTTAACCACAATTTAAAAATGTCAATGCAATGTTACTTGCAATGCATTAACAGTAATATGCATTCAAACTTGCAATAAACATTTAATAACTTGTTGATCATCTCTGTCACTATGTGGTAAGACTGGACAAATGTCAGTGTAGCATTGTAACTGGTACTGGACAGTTGAAAGTTACATCACAATGTTTATTTGTTATGGTACAAGGTTCCTGGTTCAAGATAAAATTTTTTAATGGTTTCAGTTCATTGTCTCTTGCCATGTTACTCTGTATGCACTATCAACCATATGCAGCAAACAGACGATGACATGCGGCTGCCCATGCAAAGCATGCTGGTGTTACCATTAGTATTTTAACATGGCAACAAGCAAAATCAATAGCAAAAATACAAAGTTCAGATTGTTAGTATGTAAAAACAGGGAGGAACAGACAGGCATCAATGATTATTTTTTGTGTGGTGGATTATGAGATTGACACCGAATTTTTAAATAATGTTCCCTCACTTTCTTCAACATTTGGTACAACCCACAGTTGACAATTTTGATACCCCTTTGCTTGTCTCATGGGAACTGCACAGTCAG
The DNA here is from genome assembly GCA_016271365.2 of Neoceratodus forsteri. Classification (NCBI taxonomy): domain Eukaryota; kingdom Metazoa; phylum Chordata; order Ceratodontiformes; family Ceratodontidae; genus Neoceratodus; species Neoceratodus forsteri. The sequence continues at coordinate 107,322,961 of CM057456.1, read as the reverse complement.
CGTTATGTAGGTTGTAAAGTGCTGTTTTATCAAAAGTGAGTTGCCTGAACAGTATTACAAATATTTTTGTAACTTAAACCATATCATTTAATAATCATCAGGTCATTGTTCCACAGACATAACTATTGGAAAGGAACGCGGTGCATCTATCTGTATGGATGATCCGATACTATAGCAATTGCTTCATGTGTTTGTAAGACAGTCTGCTTGCTTCTTTACTGTGCAGACAGTCAAGGAAGTAACACTGAGAAGGGTATTGGAGGGCACTGGGCATGGACAAGGCATGGGGTCCTGATGGCTTACAACACAGACTGCTACTGAAGCTTGCATATGTGCTGGAAGAACCAGTGGCAGACCTGTTCATTGCCTCTGTGTTCTTGGTGTGTGTGTACCACCGTACTGAAAAATGGCACACATGGTGGAACTTCCACAAGACTGCATGCAAAGAAAACATTATCCAAATGTTGTAGGACTTGCTGTATAACAGAAGCTGAGGGAGCTGAAGATGTACTCTAGGGAGTAGAATTGGGACGGGGGGGACATGAATTATACCTTCAGATCCATGAAGGAAATCCATAGGACGGGCATGGTAGAGCTTTCACGATTAAGGAGGTGGAGGGAAACCAGATGGCACAATCTGACATTGTTGGGGGAGGGGGGGGATACAGGAGGAAAATTAGAAGAAACTTTTTCATGGAGAGGGTGGTGGCAATTTGGAACACATTACCAGTGGAAGTGGTATGCTGAAATATGGTGGGCGGATTTAAAAGGTGCTAGTACAGGGTAAGGGTGAGGGTCAGTGGAGAGGGAGAGATGGGGCAGATGCAGTAAAGGGGCTACTACATGCACAATCAAGACGAGTCGATGGACCGTGACTCCTTAATTGGCTGTCATGTTTGTATGTAAATATATTTACATTGTGTGTTTGGTGGACTATACAGATTTGCTGATTTTGGAATGGGTTCCCAGTGAGGTATTGGGGAACAGGACTGTGCATGGACTCCAGAGGGCATGTCATAAACATAAGTTGTAGTGGTGTCACAGGGTGAAGAGTAAAGTGATGTCCTACTGGAAAGCTAAGCAACCTGGGCAGCCTTGTTGCCTGAGTATTTTACTATGTTCAGATATAACATACTCACAATATAGTGATCTACCACTGGCCAGCCGTCCGCCTACCCAGGCTCGTTCACAAACGTGGGTCGACAGCATCACGAGCAGTTGTGCTATCATTGTGCCGGCATGCCAGCCATAACACAGACTTTCACAATCAGATCAGGTGCAGGTGACAACCTACAAACCATGAACTCACATGATGTGATTAACCAATGAGGTCACAGTGACAGTTACCATTCTCACATTTTAATAATGCTTACCATCAGTTTGCATCACGAAACCCTGTGTAATGCTGAAAGGACCACCTTTGCCTAATGGCAAGGACAACACAAGCTGGAAGAATTACTCTCACGTGTCTCCCTAGACATCCCCAGAACCACCCTGAGAAGCATCTGTAGGTGAGGAAATGACTCCGGCTGTGAAATAAAGGGAAAAAGCAATAGGCTTTAATTGCATATATACAGAACATGAAATGCAAATTAACATTGCATGATTATGGTATTGTGTACAATCAGCAACTCATGAGTTAATGGCTTTTGTGTGGAACACTGCAAAGGAATTGAGTGTTTTGAGTTAACAACTGGGAGATTACAAAATGATAAGTGGTTACAAACCACCTACAAAGATGTTTCGGGGAACAAGTTTAAGATTTTGGGAAGCACTTACAAGCCATTTGCCATGTTACTTGGAAAGATGCTTGGTGGTACATGCTATGGTATATCAGCAGAGGTGTCAGCACTGGAATGCATGTTGCTGGGATGCCATTGTATAAAACACTTTTAAGGCATCACCTAAAGTACTGTGTGCAATTCTGGACACACCTCCCTAAGGACACTGAAATGGTGGCGACCTTTCAGAAATAGGCAAGTAAGACGGTAACAGGCTTGCACCACAATAACATGTCAGAATAGATGAAAGTAAATCAATATGTTATGACTTCAGGACAGGGGGGATCAGGGTGAACATGATTGTACAGAATACACAGTGTGAAGTGGAGTAAATAATGTAAAATGTAGGATTAGTACAAGAAAGCGGGAGTATGATATAAAATAAGAAGGGGACACTAACTGTAGACATAAGCTTTTCTGTGTGTGCAATGTGGAGGACACATTGAATTGTGTGCCACAGCAGCAGAGAACAGAGTACTACATTGCAAAGGTTCATGTTACGCCGATGGAGGAGGAAAAAGATCTAGGGGTGATAATTTCTACTCACCTAAACCACTGGACTCAATGCAAAAAGGGAGTAGAAAAGACCAATATGATGTTAGGGAGTATTGCTAGGGGGTGTAGCAGTAGGAGTAACGTGGTTATTGTACTGCATTACAGGACATTGGTTAGACCTCACTTGAAATAATGAGTAAGACATTGGAACACACACCTGAACAATGACATAAACATGATGGAAAAGGTCCAGAGGAGAGTGACCTAAATGATAGAGTGACAGCAGGACAGATCATATACAGAGAGGTTGGAGGGCCTGGGGATGTACACTGTGCAGTAGAGGAGGCAGAGGGTGGACCTGATTGAGACATTCAAATACTTGATGGGACGTAAAACAGTGTGGTGCGGGAGCCTATTTAATGAAAGGGCCACACGCAACATCACCAGAAGGCAAAATGTAAAACTGGTGGGGGTTACTTTCAAGAGGAACATAAGGAAGCACTTTTTTACAGGAAGAGTGGTGATGTCATGGAATGAGCTGCCACAGGAGGTGGTGGAGTAGAAATCAGTGGAGGCATTCAAGAGACCCTGGGACAGGCATAAAGGAATGTCAGGAGCCGTTGGAAGGGGAAAGACAGGAAAATTCAGAGGGGGGGGGGAGTCACAGATGTATGCTGAACACTGGAAACTATCCATATAATTTCAAGCAGACATGCTATACCAAGAGTTCTTCTTCTACTGGCAATTTTCTTTATGTTGTAACTTGCACTACATACAGGAATACATACCCCACACCCCAAAAGTGCTGTGCCATGGTCACACAAATGAGCAACACCTGACATGATAGAACATTATTAACATTGGTGGCCAGTGTACCACCCACATACAGAAACACCTCCCAAGACAACCCACCATACCTGTCATTTGTTGCCGCAATCGCTGAACAGACATAGCCATATTCTTGTGCACACCTCCTTGGCCAACAGCCATATAGATGCTGATGTGAGCAAGCATCTATAAATAGTGAGCACGCTCACAGTATCAGTTAGACATCTGGCAGCCAAGGGGCCCACTACTATTGCAGGCAATGGATGATTGTGCTGCAATTGACACCAATAAGTCATGTGGTGGTGGGGTGTATGCATTGTGAGAAAGTGGAGGGGGCAGTCATGTTGCATGGGGGGAGGTTGGACACATTGTGAAAACGTTGAAAGGGCAGAAACATGCAGGTACAGGTGATGGCATTCAGTACTCGGACAGTCGGACCTACACCTTCACATGAAGGAAATGCAGTATGGCCCACAGAATAAGCATCGGGTAAAATGGGCTCCTGTGTCCATTAGAACTCCCCATGCAATCCTCATTAGTCTTGCAAACTGTTGAGGGGGCACATCCACACACAGGTGCTGTAGAAGACTATGCTGTACTAAGTGCCGCACACAATGCACATGTCCAGTGCTGTGCAGCTTTGCGGGCATGGTGCTAAACTTTGTTACACACTTTAGGACACTTACTGCAGAATCCAACACAAGGTACCATAGGCTGGCATACAGCATATGGACAACATTACTTACAACCATCCCAGTGGCACTGAGGGTTGATGTGATGGACACCACACCTTGCGACACACCAGCGACACGTGTTTGAAAATGGACTCATCAGGTGGGGGTCTGAAGGAGTCAGGAGAGGATCAAGCGTCTGGAGGACTGCTCTCTTCTCCTGGTGGAGGGATGTTGCTGCTCCATGCATCCATAGTGGCACCTGGCAGAAGCTGGCAATCGCTGCATGAGTAGAGCATGTACAAGGTGCTTGGCGCATCAGCACACACCCTGCAAGCGGGTGCATCAGTGCACCTGCATTGTGCTGAACATCATTGCATGTCCACACTCAACAAGGGGGTCACCAGTAAAAATATCCATTCCTGGAGATAGGTGAAGGCATCTCTGCCTCCGGACCACACTACCAATAGCGGGCCCTCTCCTCTCCGGTAATGGCTCTCAAAGACCAACACTCTACACTATAACATACAGCGCCATGGGTGGATAGGGTGGCCCTTGCTCTGGAGGGTTCTGATCCTGAGTTTGTGTCAATCAATGCGAGGGAGAGGAGTGACAGTCTCAGGTGGGAAGAGGTACAGCAACTAAAAGCCGAGGATGATGGAGAGCACTTACCAGGGAAGGCACAGAAACAGAGTTAAAACAAAAAAAACACCAAACATTACTTACTCATTGACTGGGAAATTCTGACATCCATGATACTGCCTGTACTCTGCCAATGCTAGTTCAAGCACCCACTGGCTATAACATACATCAGAAAAACCTGGATGTGTGGTGATGCACTGCGGAATCTACCCAAGACCAAGTTCGTTCTCCACATCATTTATCTTATCTAGCACTAGTGGAACCTCACAGCAACAAAGGCACTCTCTCACAGTTTCCATCAGTTCACAACTACCACATAGACACCTGTGAAAAAGCAAAAAAAAAATTTCACAATAAGCATTCATAATACACAGCATAAGTAAGACAATAATAGCAGCACAAACATGACATGACATGATGGACAATGTAGATTGTAAAAGTATCAGCAGAAGAGACGGTGGGGGAGGGGTGGTTGCAGGGGCTACATCAACATAATAAAGGCAACATCACATCAGTCAACATCAGAAATGTGTGGGTGTTGCCCTAATCATTACACCATAGAAGTGCAACTTCGTTGCACTGCACAATAGTCACAGAATGAGAGAAATTTGGCAGCAGAAAAGGATCACACTAGGCCATCTAATCTGCCCTTTATATCCTCACCTATGCCCACTATTCATTTTTACTGGTCGTGAACTTTCAACCGTACTCCAAACACTATATGTCTGTCCCATGATCTCTTCAATGCCAGCAACATTTTTGATCACACCACCTCCTCTGTCTGCCATTTCCAGGCCTTCACTACCCTCTGTGAGAAGAACTGCCCCCTTAAATTGCCTCTGTATTTCCCTCCTTCCAGTTTGAGGCCATGGCATCTTGTTTCAGCTCCTTCCTTCTTTTTGAGCAAGATCACCTCCTTCACCTTATTTACTCTCTTGAAATACTTACAAGCTTCCATCATATCACCCATGTGAATTCTAGACTCTAATGACTATAGACTCAGCTCCCTCCACCTTTGTTCGTATGTTTTTCCCTGCATCACATGCTCCATATTGTTTGCTGTTCTCTGACCCCCCTCTCCATCACCTCAATGTCCATACGTAGTTGCAGTATCCCAAACTGTACACCCTGCTCCAGATGCCACCAGGTAGTGCCTCAGCATTGTTTTCTACAGCTGCATTATCACAAGTCTGCTTCTGCTACTTACGCCCCTTACAATTCAGTCCAACATACCATTTACCTTTCAAACAGCCTATGTTAATGTGGTGCCCAACCTTAACATTTCTCGATATCATGATCTTCACATCCATCTACTGCTATGCTTCACTGATTTCACTACACCCACAAAGGTATAAGGTCATTAAATGTTTTTCCTCCCAAGGTGCATCAACGCACACATTTTAGCGTTTACTTTTAGTTACCAGGTTTCAGACCACTTCTCCCTGTTCTCCAGGTCTTGCCTCATGACCTACAATCCTCTTTGGGTGTCCATCGTATTGCAGACCTTTTATTGCCCCTATATAGGCACACCCTGCCCTCTACTCTTTCTGCTACATCACTGATATGTTAAAAAGTCGGGGTCCCAGTACTGACCCAAGGTACCACACTCATCACCCTGTTTACCCTAGAACATACATCATTTGCCACCACTTTTTGGCTCACGCCCCTCAACCAGTTTTCCACCCACCTACTAACCTTCTGGACCAACCATAAGCTCTGCAGTTTATTTAATAGTCTTCTGTGCAGGATGGTGTAAAAGCCCTTACTGAAGTCCACATAGGCCACGTCCACCACCCCTCCATGATCCACTACCTGCATCACCCAATCTAAAAAATATAACAGGTTGGTCAAGGACATGACTTCCCATTCGTGAAGCCATGCTGTATTTCATCCTGCATAACATTGCCCACCAGGTATTCCAACACCATTTACTTTGCTGATGTTTCCATTACTTTACCCAACAGTGACACAGACAGGATGTACTTCTCAACCACATCATTCCTGACACCCTTATGTACTGCAACCACTTGCACCCTATTCAATTCACCAGGCACCCACCATGTATACATGGGCAAGTTACACAGTCTTGTCAAAGGTTCAGCCAGCTCCTCCATGAGTTAGTACAGTACCCGTGGATGCAAGCTGTATGGCACCACTGCTTTATCCACCTTTAGCCTGCTCATTTTCTTCCCTTACTTTATCTATTGTGACCATTGTAGAATCCATTTCCCTCCATGCCCCTCCCTTCACCTCCCTCTCTTATCCTATGCACTAGCCCATATACATGGGCATAATGCATGTGTTGTTATGTGATTCAAAGTATCACAGAGGAGGGTGACAAGGATGATTAAGGGCATGGGGGGGAGGCACTATGAGGAGAGACCAGAGGAACTCAGGCTGTATGCACTGGAGGAGATGAGAGACGGGGGACATGTCTTCAACTATGTAAAGGGGGTCAACAAGGGTGGAACCAAGGATGTCTTCAGGCTACAGAAGGGGGGAACAACCAGGGTGCATGAGTGTAAGCTGGAGGGGGTAAATTACATGGGGGAGCATAGGAGACACTATTTCACTGAAAAGGTGGTGTAGCCATGGAACACACTGCCCAGGAGTCTGGTGGAAGAGGACACAGTTGAAGGATTCAAGACGGGGTGGGACATGTAGTGGGGTAAACTGAAGCTGGGGAAGGCCCTTTCCGTTGGTGGGGGGGTAGAGAGAAGTGAGCACCGAGTAGGGGGCTGGCTTCAGAGCAGACATGATAGACCATGATGCCTTTTCTGGTGGCTTTCACTATGTTACTATGTTAGTCTGCAGTTGGACATGATGGCATTCAATAGGAATATGATAGATATAAGCAGTTCATGTGCACTTGTGATTGCATCAAGCTGACTACAGCAAAAGCCACAGGACATACAGCAGCATAAATCTGACACTGTGTTCATGTGTCAAACAAGTTACAACACTTATTCAGCAAGCACAGAGTGAATGATTCAGAACTGCAATGCAAGGCTAAATTTGGGGGGGGGGCTGACTTCTCAATGTGACAGTCATTGACATGAAAAAAGAGGGGAATCTATCATCAGCAACATTTAGAATCAGCAGTGCATAGATAACATAGCTTTGCTACAGTGTGCAATATAAATATCGTTGTCAATACTGACATTCACTAGGGCTATAATTTGAGTTAGTGGCCAACACAACATAGAACTGACAAACGTTTCAGGGTAAGGGGCGAGGATTGCAAATAAATAGTATTATGCACACCATTATGCATATCTGGAATCATAGTATTCTACTTGTGCTTTGCATTCCTGGTCTATGTCTGGGGAAGGTTAGAAAATCAATAATGCAAACATATTGTGGCTTGCATAAGTTACATCCACAATATTCAATGACTGTACAGGGAGTACATAAACTCAGCAGTCTGAGTTAGTAGTATGTAATGGCTCAACTTCTGTTTCATCAAAGGCACATTCTGCATCACTCGATCCCTCACTTGCAGTGGGGTCTAAAAAATATAAATCATCTTAAATAACATCAGTGTCCCAGAAGCTCTCCTCAGACAGGTCCGCCACATCCACATCATCACTTCTACTCATACCTTTCAAGTGTCCCTCATTACGAGGGACATCCCTCATTTTAACCCTTACAGTTGGTCTGCCCTTCACCTGTCTCTCATGGAAAAGGTGCTACCCACAAAAAGAATGTGATGTAAATTGAGACGTTAAAGAAGAAATTCAGAATATTCTAAAATACTAAATCAAAAGTAAACTTTATGCAAGTAAACACTATGGTTTTCACAGTGTTCTGAGCTTCTATCTCCATGTTTGAGGATGTGTCCCTCATTCTGAGGGTCTGTGTCCCTCATCATCCTTCATTTTGAGTGTCCAGAGATGTACATGTTCCTCATTTCAGTGACAAAATGTTGAAAGGTATGCTTCCACTGACAGTCGAAAGGGATGGTCTAGACATGTTAGAATCTGTGCCAGCAGCTGCTGAATGGGAGCTCATCGGTTCTTCAATGCCAGCCATGGTCTTCAAATATTGCTGTGATTCTGGAGATGACATGCATGATTCGCTCATTCGCACTCATGTTTTTCAGTGGTCAACACAGAAACAAAAGCAAAGTACACAGAAGAAGCAGGCAAGTTAAAAATTATATTTATTTTGCTGAAAAAGGAATACAGTGGGGTATTTAGGATTGCATTAGCCACCAAACCACAGTTTGTAGAGTGTATGGCCTGATTCCCTCTTTAGTACAACTTTTTGCAAATAATTTATGAAAACAAAATTACATAATGTCAGCAAGGAGGGAAAGGAAAAAAACAGCACTTGCAGAAGAAGCAGTAACAAGGAAACAAGAACAATTAAATAAAGAGAGGCTGAAGATCCCCAAAGAAGCTTCTGAAAGTAAAATTAAGCAACAATAAACCAAAACACAAACCAGACAAGATCTTTTTAGTTTTTGTTTTGTAAAAAAACAACCTCTGAATATTGAAAATCCTTTGAGTCCCATGCTGTCACCAAATGAGGGAGACTTAAATTACAACCAGCAGGAAAACAATTTACAGATGGAACCCCATCTATCAGAAGTAATACATTCTAACCCTGTATTTAAATGTACAAAACCTGACTGTAAGGAACAAAGTACAAGTAGAGGAATGATTAAATCTGTTTCAGCTACTGTCTTTGACACATCTAAGTCACATGAAACAGAAGGGGGGGCAACTTATTAAATGAGAAAAAAGCAGATGGCAAATCAGATAGATCTGAATTTATTTCTATAGAGTTAGATGTGGAATTTGAAACCGTAGGGTCTGAATTTGTTACAAACTTAGATAAAAAAGCATAAAGATGTACAAAAGGAGCAGTCTACTGTGGAGTCTCTTGCTACTCCAAACATTTATCCCCCTGAGCATGGTCAGAGTTGGACTGATTGTAAAGACAGTCTTCAAATTTCAAACCCTCTAATTCAAAATCCTAAGATATCCCTGAATGACTCAAACCCACTTGGGTTTGTGTTCTATTAAGTGATATTAATTCTGTTAAAAGAGACTTAAACTTTGTTAAACAAAAAGCTGAAGGGGTTGATAAAATTATACAAGAAACTGAAGGGATTAAAACACCTATTTTTCAGCCGGATAATTTGATAAAATACATTAATGCAAGGATGACTCAGATGAAAGCTAGCCTTTCAAAGTCTGAGGATAAAGCCCCTGTATGGGAGAGACAAATATCTAGACAAGAAAACAAAAGGAAAGTGGAAATTGTTTAACCAGGAAAGGCACACTTTATAGGATACTACATGGGGAACAGTTGACAACAGGGCTATTCTTTCAGAGAGTGGGCACTATGACGATGGATTACCTTGAGAGCGCAGCTCGAGAAGTAATCTGTCATCATTGTGCCAACAAGGTGAAAGATGCCCTTTTGTCAACTGTTCCCCATGCACTTTTCCTTATAGTGTATGGTGGAATGTCGTTCTTTTGGAAAAAAAAATCACTACAGCATGTTTCTGCTTCAAAACAGTTTTACTGTGTTACTAGAAGGAAAAAAGAATGTTACATTTTGAATGTGTTCACGCTTGACATTTTAACTGTTTAAGAACTTTACATTTTGAACGTTTTAACGCTAAACATTAGTACTGCTGCCGACATTGCTGCTTTCGCTATGTGTCCAGTCTATGGAGTGAGCTCTAACTGTCAAATGCTGCTCGAGGACACTGTGTGACATTCACAGTGCAGTAGAAAAAATCATTCTACTGCACTGGGAACGTCACTAGTGTGTGACTACAAGGTTTCAACAACGATGGATTTCGGTGGAGAACGACGTTCCACCATACACTATAAGCCAAAGCTTGTTTCCAGGTGTGATCTGGGAGCACAATGAAGTTAAGGATCAACTGCAGCTATATTACAAACATTATAAACTGCACTCCTTTCCCCTAACATAAGGACAAGCAGGCCTTATTTATTACATATGAAATGAAAAAACTGCCACTTGTCATGAATGGATATTATTTTAATGCTCGCCTATTTGATGGTTTCACAGAATATCCCTCAAATGTTTTTAAACCAGCTGGCAGAATCTTGGGTGAGTGCTCATTCCATTGAGGCAACAATTACATTGTTTTCCTCAAGGTTCTGGCAGCCCAGTACACACAAAAACACCCACCCACACACCTATATATATATATATATATATACACTCCCATGCACACACACACACGCATGCACACATATATGCACGCACACACACACACCCATATACAACAGATTGCAAAATGGAAAAACTCATGTTTACTTTCAATTGTCTGCAGATCTTTGCCTATTGAATTTTTTTTTGATAAAGCATTACAGATAAATATTTAGTTACTTTCACAGATTAATCAGTATTTTTAGGGGACAATACTTTAAAGTAAGGAGGAAGCTGTTGGGGCTTCATTTGGGGCAGGAAGAGAACAAAGGCAACACAAATGTTTATGTTAAGAGGCTGTTATGTTGTTAATGATTTTTGGGGGGATGGGTGATACTGTGCACCAAGTGCTGATCAGCTTAAGGAAAATGACAGATATTTACTCATGGGCCCAGATATTTAAACTGTGCCCAAAAAGTGTGCAATAGCAGGAGCAAGCGCGATATTCAAAAACTGAGCCGGCCAAGATGCGTCTACAGCCAATGACTGAATATAGCACCACCTGCACCATAGCACAATTAGGGAGGGGAAGCTGAGCAGATCTGATATGCCATAGCACAATAAGAGATGTTCAGCTGAGCAGTCCAGGTGCACCATAGCACAACCAGGGATGCCCCCCAGCAGCAGTGCCGCAATGCAACTGCACAACCAGGGATGTAGGGGCCCACCACCCATGCCACAGATGGGCAGAGGAACACACAGCAGAACAGACATCATCCCCCTACACCCCATGCACTGCACAGCTGTGGGAGGGCTGGAATAACCACTGGCCCATGGAAACAAGAAACCAACCCACAGCTGGGCCATGGTGCCACATCACACCCTCTGGCAAGCTGTGACCGGCACACAAGGAGGTCTGACCACCCCATGCCACACCATCCCCCCAATGCAGAGCACACCCTGCACTGTGACCCCCAGACACCCTGCCCAGGAGCAGCATTCACCACTGCAGGAAACCCCATGCATGCCACCTCCCTCACTGTGACAATGCAACCCTGTGCAGCACAGAACCATGCAAGGCAGCCTGACCATGAACACCCATCAGTGGGTGGCAGCACACAGTGATGCAACAATGGCATACACAGTGCCACCATGCACAGCTGCCCCAAAGTACAGCTGAGAGACTGATCATACATCGGCACATGAGGTACCCCACACCTGACAGGGCATGCCCCAGACACCACCACCAGTGGTACAGCACCCTGCACACCCTCCCAAGGACACACCCCGACCCAGCACTGGCCACAACAGCCAGCGCAGACACCCACAGTGGTGCGTGGAAGCATGCACCACACCGGATGCAACACAATGCATGGACAAACACTCACCCATACCCAAGGACAAAACAACACAGGAACACAGTAGCGGGGCAACCAAGCTCCCAGCATGGGCCCATGGAAACTGAGTACACACAGCTACAGTCCTCCATGGCACAGGAGTGCCAGCCACCCTGCGCAGGCACTGTGGACCTGTACGCCACCATCATTTACCCAGAGCACAAGTCACAGACAGTGGTGCACGTCCCCTGCAACACACACAAGCCACAGCATGGAGGTGGGACAACAACTGCGGAGGCCACAGTGTCACCTGAGGCAGACATGCACCACACCAGTGACAGGAGGCAACCCAGCATTGTGACGGGTACAGTGGCTGCCCTGCATGGACAGCCACCACTGACATGCCAGCAGACTGTGCAGGTCACAGACATGCAAGGGTGTCAGCTGCACAGGCCATGGGTGGGCTGACAGGGGTGCCATGGACACACAGCATGCACCATGGACCACTGCACACAGTCATCCACTGCACAGGGCACAACACACACAACACAGACACTGACTGATAGCTACTCCCACACCATAGTCACTTCCCCATGGACACACACACATACCCATGACTGCACCACCCCTGACACCATGCACACCACTGCAGCTGAGCACCTATAGCCCACTGCAAATCAGAGACCACCACAGTATTCATATCAAAAGATTTGTATTCAAAAATATCAAAAATAACTATTTACAAAACTATGTAAAAATGTGGGGGGAAGGGCCACAAACAAGGTGGGGGTGGGTAAGGGGCAGGGGTAAACAAATGGGACAGGAAAGGAGGGGTGTGAGGGTGGGTCCAGGGGGGTAGGGGATATCAGGGGCAGAAGGATGATCAATGGGAGCCCCGCTCCCCACTCCGGCTGCTCTGCCTCCTGTGTCTTCTCCGGACCCCAAGCCGGTCAATCCTTTGCAGTATCTCAAATGATGCCCATGCCACATTGAGGATCTCCTGCAGTGCCTCCTGTATCTCTTGCAGCTGGTGGACACCTAGAACAAGGGAGCACAGTCAATAGGTGTGAATGCAGAGCCCCATACAGCCCACCCACTGTGCATGGCATATGGCCGTGGGACATGCCTCTGTGATGGTGTGTGACCACCCACAGTTATCACATCCACAAGACTTGCCCACCCAGGTGCATACAGCCATGAGGACTGCTGCACACACCCACCAGCCAAGTCATGCACAGCACCACCGTGGCCATTTAGTGACATGGCTATGTGGTGCAAAGGCAGTGGCACAGCCATGTACCTGGTGCATGCATGGACCACCATCGACACACTCCCAGACATGCAGTGCCACTGGACAGTGCTGACTGTAACAAGTTGTGTGCATGGCAGTGGTGTCAATGGATGGTGGCCGTGCTCCACTGCCCACCCTGTTACACAGCATGCAATAGTAATCATGGAGGTATGGCACTCACCATCATCAGGCCGGTCTCTCGGGCGCTGTGGACCATCGCCCCTCCTACTGGCCCTGTCGTCCTACTGACACCGCATCTCCCTGGCCAGACACCTCTCTTCCAGCCCTGTGGTGCAAACATGGAGAGAGGAACATCAGTACAATCCTGTAGCAAAGTACCCCTGCCCCCATGTGTGTGCACTCCCACCCAGCCAGACCCACCCAACCCACACCCTGATAACACCACCACAGCCAACAACAGACAGTCCCTCCCCCATGTTCTGGACACATACACATACCGTGATACCCATATGGAAGATAAAAGTGTGTGGACATAACACCTACCTGGCCATGGCACTGTGCCCCTCCTGGGATGTGCCCGCAGGCAGGCAAGCAGGTCCAGTTCCCTCATACTCAGGTCACCATACCTGTGGCAGCACTGCTCCACCATCTGCCCCCTTCCTGTGGCCTCCTCCAGGGCATCGGCCACCTCCTCCCACACCTGGCTCCTGGACCTGTCCGGGGTGCCTCCCCAAACAGTGGGCCATAAAGTGGCTCAACAATGGCCACCAGGTTGGCAAGTTCAATTTGGGTCCACTGGGCAGCCCTCATCCGCGCCATCTCACTTGTTCAGTCAGCTCAAAATGGCGCTCTGCAGCACAGCTCCACCACATGCAGATGCTGCATGGTACAGCGCTGCCATTCCCTATTGCGCTGTCACCGAACAGAGCGATAGTGGTGCACCCATGCCTGGCACATGATGCCTAGAGGGCAAAGGTCAGGCACAGGATCAAGGGTCTGTGGCACATGGACAGGCACAGTGCCATTGGAACCCAATGCGTGTAGCACAATTGGGTGCCTGTGTGCTACCTCCAGTAGTGGCCTACCGCGCTGTTGCCCCAGTGTGCCTATGATGCCCCAGTGCCACAGCGCCATATAAGTGAACATTGCTGTAGCGCCACTGGCACAATGGTGGCCATGCTCTGCATTGCCTCCCATGCACAGCCTGTGTCAGCAACCCGGGCATGCGCAGTGAGGTATGTACTGCACATGTCACAGAACTGCGCCCTTGGCTCAGCACGTTCAGCACAATTGCGCAAAGCACAACAGCGCAATATTCAGTCATCATATGCAAATCAGCTAATCAGCCATTCAATTGCGCAGCATTGCAATTTGCATCCACTTAAAGTTGTGCCTCACCTCATTTGCATGGGTTGCGCTATAAAAGTGCGACATTGGGCTGCACTGGCCACAATTGGTTACTGCAGTCTATTGGTGAGTTGCATGCTGTTTGGGAGTGTGGACTGTGGATTTTGGGACATGCATGGGACTGCACAGTCACAGGTAACAACTTTCATTCTCACAGGCTAAATAATGACCAAGCGAGTTGTGGGAGAGGAGGAACATAGTGGTGGGAGGAGGAGGAGGCCTAATTTCACCAAGGCTGAGACCGATGCCCTGTTTGAGGCCTACCTGGATTGGGAGCTGCTTCTCAGTTGATGGCAGGGAACACCACAGGCCTGTGCTGCTGCATGGGAGGAGGTGGCACGTGCAGTGAACCTGCATGGCAGCCACCAGCACTCCATGCAGGAGTGCAAGAAGAAGATGGGCACAGACAGGAGAAGGATAAAGGAGAAGGTGGCTGCCATCAGGGCAGCACAAGCTGTGACAGGTGGGGGACAGCCGGAGGTGCTACACTTGACCCCACAGGAGGAGAGGGTTGCTGGCAGCATGCAGCATGCAGCATTGTGCCATTGAGGGTGTTCCTGGTGGTGGCTTCCAGACAGGTGGTAGCCCGTCACTGCATGGTAGGTCATGGTCTGTCTATTGGGGGGGCAGGGTAGGTCACATGCAGTAACACAATTTTGTTTTCCTTTACAGATCCTGAGCATCTGCATGGGTCAACGGCGGTGGGCCTGTCCACTAAGGACAGTCAGATGGAGATGGAGGAGGGCCCATCCACCTCTACAGGTATACGTGGCTCAGTGCAAAAGTTGGCCCGCTTGGCTGTCCAGACTGATGTTGTTGGAACAGGTGCGGTGGAGGCCCTGCCCATGTCCCAGCATGCCAGTGTCCATGGATGCCAGTATGCTGTGACTCGGGCTGGTACCAGGTCCATCACCGATGATGATGTTGCTAACGGCATGAGCAGTGACACGTGTGTGCCATGGGATGGCCACACAGCAGGTAACATCGCGGCTATTGCTGTGGGTGGTGCCACCGTGGAGGCCTACGTGTCATCACAGTCCCAGTCTGTGCCTGTCAGCACCAATGGGGCAGCACTGGTGTGTGTACAGAACAGTGGGACTGTTGCAGCCACTGTGGTGGCACCAGTGAGCCCTGGTGAGTGGCAGCTGGAGGGGCAGCATCAGCAGTTGGATAATGGGCTTGGGGGTACAGGGTCAGGGGGCAGCATCAGTGCACCACCCGTGGACACACCCAGACCTGGTCCTGGTGTGCAGTGCCCACCCTCAAGGGGTGCTGGGCATCAGGACCATGCACACCCTGAGGGACAGGATGCCGAGGAGGCAGATGACCTCTTGGATGAGCACACTTGCACACTTCAAGCATCAGTCAACCAGCAGATGAGGCTTGTGACATTGGTGGATGCACTGCATGTGGCTCTGGAGTGGCAGAGGAGCGTCGCAGTAGAGACATCACTCTGATCCTGGCAGGGATGGACCAGTTGTGGGAGGATGTGACCACTGCCATTGACAGGCAGACACAGGCATTCACTGCTGTCATGGCCACAATGGGCACACAGTCATATGCCCATGCATCGCAGACACCACGCAGTGCACTGTATACCCCCCGATCCCAGCGTCATGCGACACCCTCTTTGTCGACACCGGGTTCAGCTGTGGGCATCCCGAGCACACCTGGCAGGCATGTTTGGTGTGCTGCAGACCCCTGCGTGAGTACGGTCATGTTCACGCAGTGGAACCCCTGGGGGACCATTGTTGCCACCCCATGAGGCCAGTGGTCAGCCTGTCAGTGCTGACAGGTCTCGGCGGGGCCACCCACGCATCCATGGCAGTCGGAGCACTGTGGCACATGACTGATCTGTCTCCCAACGCAGCTACTGTCTGGTGCTGCACGGTGTGCATTGTGTCATTCAGCAGGCATTGCACGGGTGGGTACCCGGCCCTGCACGCAGATACACAGTCCATCTGCACACCCTTCCAGCTGCTGTCCACAGTTGCATGTGCATGATGATGCCTGCATTGCACTGTACACCAATGTCAATGGTGCTCAGCATCTGACACACGCACAAGGACAGGCAGTGGGCATGGTGGTCTGTGCAGATGTGTGTGGCTAGGGGTGGCATTCTGGGTTGGTGTGCCTCCTACCCTTTGTGCATGTCTGGTGCATTGTGTGTGTGTGTGTCTGTCCACGTGGCATTTTAGACCTCACCCATCCCTGGTTGTGTGTGTGGTTCCATGCCCAGCCACTTCCCTTGACGGAATGCACCCCTGGTGTGTGTCCATGCCTGTTTGTGGGTTGTGCCTTAGCCACTGTTGGTTGCACATGGCCCCATGGCTTACCTGGGTTGGCTGAAGTCTTCCTCTGTGATGGTGTCCCAGTACAGCTGTGCCAGCCAGAGCAGTCGGGGGTCCCATTGGCTAAGGGGGGGCTGCCCATCACCACTGTCACTGGCGTCCTCATCGGCCCCCTCACTGTCACCCTCTTTGACCTGTCGACCTGTACGGCTATCTCACATTCATTGGCCATGTTGTGCAGGATGCAACAGGCCAGGAATAGCCCACAGGCCTTTGAGGGGCTGTACTGTAGGGCACTGCCGGAGGTGTCCAGGCAACAGAAACGTGCCTTCAGCATCCCAAATACCCACTCGATGACATTACATGTGGTGGCATGTGCCTCATTGTAGCATTGCTGCGATGGGGTCGTGGGCTTCCGGTAGGGTGTGAGCAGCGAGGGACGGAGTGGGTATCCACTGTCATCTGTGTATAGATGGTAGAGGTTAGTTTGGTGATCAGCATCACCCTGCCTCGGGCCATGTAGGCCACTACCCATTTCACCTCTGACCATGCTCCCCCAGGCCCTATGATTGTTCATGTGGTTTGCATACTCACCCACTAGGTGGCCAGTGGGGATATCCCCACTCTCAAATCTGTGGCACAGTGCTGACTGGCGCCAGATGAAGGCATCATATGCTCCCCCAGGGTGCGTGGCACAGACATTGCTTATGCGCCCCCTGGCATCGCACACCACCTGGCAGTTGATGCTGGCATAGTCCTTGTGATTTATATATGCAGCACCCTCAGGAACAGGTGGTGTGCAGATGGCCACATGGGTGCAGTCTATTGCCCCTAGCATACCAGGCATAGGTGCTACCCTGTGGAACTCCTGTATGTTTGCTGTGCGCTCCGCCGGTGTGCTGGGGAAATGGATGTACTCTGCAGCATGTGGCAGCAGTGCGCTGAGGAATTGGGTGAGGTGGTGTGACGTGGCCGACTGGGTTATGCCTGCGGTGTCCCCAGTTGGTCTCTGGAAGGTACCCATGGCGAGCAAGCACATGCAAGCTGTCACTTTCGTCTCCACTGACAAGGCATGGCTCCATCGTGTGGGGGCCTGCATCACATCACTACACAGCTCACAGATCCACCTCAGAATTGCCTAATTCAAGTGGTACTGGCCCACAATCTCAGTATCACTGTACAGCTCGAAGCTGGTGCGGGCTTAGTATTGCCTGTTGGGGGCATACAGCCAACGGGCCCTTCCATGGCCATGCCCCCCCACTTGACTTCTTACCCCCCTCGTTACAGCCTCCATCTGGATGGTGGCACTGTCCATGTCCCTGGCTTGTGTTCACTCCTCGGCAGCTATTTCTGTATTCCCCCTGCTGTCCTGGCTGCTACTTCCCTTGCACCAGGAACACCTGCCTGTGCTGGCCTTACTTCTGTGTGATGTACTTTCCTGGCCTGCCCTGTGTGTCACTGCTGCCCAGTGTTTCCAGCTGGATTTTGCCCTCATGTAGCTTCCCTGTAGCGTTCTTGCACCTCTCCCTTGCTCCCTTCTATTTTTGCGCATTTTCGCTATGGTGCAACTTCTGCTGGCTCCCCTATTGTGCATGGTGCATGTTGTTGAATATCACACTGCGCCATTTATGCATGGTTCCTCCCCCTTCTGTTGCGTATTCATTCATTATCATTGCGTTGTTGCTGAGCGTGATTTAGGGGGCGCAACTGCCTCCTGCTGAATATCGCAGAATGCCGCATTTTCAGACTTGCGCAGGTGCAACCCTATTGCGCATGGCTCAACTCTTTTGAATAACTGGGCCATGGTGTTTTACTGGAATAATGTGATTAGTACAGGCCGCTACCAGAAACCTGGAAGCAAAGACTTTTTTTTGAATGTCATAGTATGATGTACTGAGCTGCCAGGACTTTCAGAAAAATGATGTCATTTTTCCTTGAATGGAATCAGCACTCACCCAATGTTCTGCCAGCTGGTCTGAAAATGTCAGAAATTGTCTGTGAAACCTTCAAAAAAGACGAGCAGTAAAACAGCATCTGAGCATGAGAAATTACTGTTCCTGCACATTGCTTGCAATATATATGGAGTGGCTATCCTCATGATGAGCAAATAAAATATGGTAAAAGCATTTTAAAAACACAAGAAATTGATCTTTAAGTGACTTGCTCAAGGTCACACAATATGCAAGTGAGGGCTGTAGGATTCAAACCCAGGTCTCCAGGTTTGCACCTCAGTGCCCTAGACTACATTATAAAATGGGCATCCAAAATAAAGAAGTCTCATTGGTCAAAACATGTCATATGACCATGTATTAAATCTCTTTAAATGAACAGTCATCCTGGTCCTAAATCACTTCACACAATGTTAAAATCAGTCGTTCTAGAGCCAGAACTGTCTTTCATCAGTGCCCCTACAACCAGAATTCATCTTCCATTACAAACATGGCTGCTACCTTTACACTGTTAAAAAAAATTCAACTAGCACCTAAAAATAGAACTATCTTGAATAAAAAAAAAAAATTAATGTTTCCATGATCATCACACTCGCCTTACACACATAAACAAATTAAGAAACGTTAAGTATTATTTATAATTTTCCTTACAACTGTTTCTTTGCTGACAATGAAACATCCCCCTTCTTTCTTTGCCTGCTCAACAGGGAAATCTCTTCCTCTTGCCCTGACAGTGAGATAACTGAGTCTCTGGCTCCAGAAGAGGCCTTTGTTTTGCACATGTGTGTGTGTGTGTGTGTGTGTGTGTGTATGTACAATATGTTAGGAGAGAAACATTCTGCCATTGGACCTGAGCAGAATTTTGAATCCATGTATTCCATGGTAAACATTCCACATCTTGAATTTGGGGAAAAACAAATGGGAAAAAACAGGAAGAAGAAAGTAAGCAATAACATTTCATAAACAAAGAGAAAAGATGGGAAACACACAGTTACATATGCAGAGGCAGACCAAAACTGCTCAAATACCTTCATGAAGTATATAAAATCATGTACATTTGAATCATATATGGGTGTTTGAAGGTAAAATCTATCAACCCCATCACACACACACACACACACACACATGTACACCTCTCCTCTCAAGCAGAGTTACTTCCCATTCAACAAAAAGGAAACCACACAACAGTACACAGATGCATGGGGGATGGGTTGTATTCCTGCATCACTACTGGCAACAAAGTAAAACAAGTAGTACTGATGCCAGCAATGGACACACTTTGTCCAGCAGTAATACAATGACATCATTTGCAGTGGCTGGAAGGACCATTTTATCATAAATGCACACAAGTAAATCTATTGTTTCTACATATAAACATGTTTTTCACAACTGTAAAAATTAAAAAAAAAAAAGGGGCCCATTTTATAAGCACAATAATACACTCCGTGGGTGTTCATGGAACAGATTTTACTGCACTTCCAGCGGCTGAAGGCACTTGGCCTGCAGCCTCATGTCTCACTACACCCCTGGGTATGCAGTAACTTCTGTTCTATGCACACCCCATCATGTCTTATTGCTTACATAATATACTGCTTCCTAATGACTGATCTAACTATGTTAACAGATATGGAGCTGAGATCCAGGAGGAATAATTTAATATCGATTGCCATCCCTGAGTCTTGGGAAACTAAACAACAATTTAAAGATACTGTTTTGGAAATTTTTTGAGCCCTACTGGATACTGTTTCTACTGAAAAAAAATAGAAACAGACTGCGTTCACAGGAATCTGTGGGCTAGACCAGAAGATGGCCTCCCACCACATCCTGTCATAGTAAAATTACTTAGAGTGGATGAGACTAACAGGTTAATGAATGCTGTTTACCAGAAGAAATGAGTGTTAACGAAAGGTTGCAGTATTGCAATTTATCAAGACTTACCTTATGAAATAGTTAATGAAAGAAAAAATATGATACTGTAATCTGTAATCTGAAGAATCATTTGTGACAAAAAGGCATTAAATCATCTGTTTTGATACCTGCAAAGCTTTGTGATACTTTCCATGGCAATCACCATATATTTTTCATCCCCAGAACAAGCTAAGGAAGAATTAAAACTGTTATTAGCTGATATATTTATGTGAAAGTTTCCAGTGCTTCTCTTTATCTTACCTTGGGGGGGGGGTGGGCTTGATCCTATCACACCAGATAAACAAATCAGTGCTTGGTATCCATTGGGGAATGGATGCCATTCTTCTATTTCAGAGTGGGATGAGGATTATACTTATGTATTATAAGGCTGAAGAGTTTTTTATCTAACTGTGTTAATCATACTCTGGCAAGAAGGATACAGTATTAAAACATACAGGCCCGGATATTCAAAGCTGCGCAACTTAGTTGCACCGCTGCAACTGCGGACATGCACCAAGAAGCAATATTCAGTGGGAGCCATTGTGCAAATGCACAACTATAATGAATGCAGGTGCAAGTGCAGGGGGAATTCCCATGAATATCCATCTCAGTGGCATATTTAACTGTGAAACCATGGCACAAATGCAGAGCAAATCGAAGTTGCTCTGAGCAGACTTGTTCCTATAAATACAGCGTGCAAGCACACAGACAGCACTTGCGCCAGGTGAGAGGGAAAGAAAGAAAGAAAGAAAGAAAGAAAGAAAGAAAGAAAGAAAGAAAGAAAGAAAGAAAGAAAGAAAAGACTGACAGACCAAGGCAGACACAGAGGGAGAGGGACAGAGGTGGCATTGGAGAGGAGAAAGGGACAGAGAGAGTGAGAGAGAGACACACACACTGCCAGGCACTGCACCAGGGTGGCACACAGCCAGCAGCAGCCAACTGCCCAAGGGGATATTGGACAGCAAGGGCCATGGACAGTGTGCCCTTCATGATGAAGGCCATAATGAGGGGAGTGTGCGGGCAGAACGTGACTGAGGAAGGGCCCTTCAACGTTATGCCTGACACAGGTGGTACCATGCCTGCATCACCTTCGAGAATTACTGTGACATGGAGATTGTGGGCTGGTACCACCTGAACAGGGCCATTCTGAGGCAGCTCTGCAAACTGTGCAGTGAGGAAATGCAGGCACCCACCAGACGAAGCCACACCACGTCCATGGATATGAAGGTGAATGCCGTCATGTGCCTGCTCACCAGGGGCACCTTCCAGAGACCAACGGGACACCACAGGCATAATCCAGAGTGCCACATCCTGCCTTCTCACACAGTTCCTCAATGCTATGCTGCCATGTGCATCAGAATACATCCTTTTCAACAGCACACAGGTGGATTGTACAACAACCATGCAGGACTTCCACAGGGTCACACACATATGCATAGCTTGATAGGGGCCATTGCCTGCACGCACATGGGCATCCACATGCCACCTGGCCCCGAGCATGTGGTGTGCATAAACAGGAAGAGGAGCCTGAGTGTCAACTGCCAGGTGGTGTGCGATGCCACAGGCTGCATTACCAGTGTCTGCACCACACATCCTGGGAGTGCACATGATGCATTTATCTGGCACAGCTCTGACAGCCCCATGTGCCACCTAGTGGGTGAGCATGGCACAGGCAATGGGTGATGGGCAGAGTAGACCTTGGGATGGGGAGGGCAGGGTGTGCATGTTGGAGTGTGCACCAGGGACAGGCAAGGGGCACAGCATAGAATAGCAGATGGCTAACCATATCATTATCCACACAGGAGAGAGCGCATATCCACTGAGGCCCTGGCTGCTCACCTCCTATCGACACCCATCGTCCCCAGCAGAGAAATGCTACAGTGAGGAACATGCCAGCATGCGCAATATCATCAAGCATGTCTTTGGCATGCTGAAGTCATGGTTCCATTGCCTAGATATGTCAGGCAGTGCCCTATAGTACAGTCCCTTGAAGGCCTGTGGCCTATTCCTGACATGCTGCATCCTGCACAACATGGCAAATGACTGTGGGATAGCTGTCGAGGCTGATGAGGGTGACAGTAGTGTGGACGATGGAGGGAAAGGTCCGGAGGGTGGTGGACAGCTACCCCCTGGATGAAGGGATCCCTGGCTGCAACAGCAGGTGCGATGACACCGGGACACCATTGCACAGGAGCTCTACTGTGCACACAGGTAGGTGGTGTGATACACATGCATGGCCCACACAAACAGGTACAGCACACATGTATGGGCATGCATGGCAGTAGGCATGCACACACAGAGGCATGATGTAGGGGCAGAGGAGTCAGTGGCACACAATCACAGACAGCAACACACACACACACACACATATGCACCCACACACCCAGGCATTGGTATGTGACGTGGATCAGATACATTGCACAGGTCCACAGGTACAACCGGTGATAGACTACCCTCATCATGCCCATGTCACATCTTCTAGTGGCCGGGCAAGCACACACACAGGCAGCATGTGGTGTGACACACAGGTGCCACACCAGTGGTAGACATACACACACACTGTCCATGTGTTCACAGAGCAGCGGCAGTAGACTGCTGGTGGGGTGGACACATACTTCAGGTCCACTGCACAGAACCATGGCCACCCCAGCCATGGGGTGGCCATGCCTGGGCTGATTGGAAGCCACAGGCTGCATCTCTGCAATGGGGTGAGTAACAGCACCCCAGGGGTTGAACTGCAGGACCGTGACTGTGTTCACACATGGGTGTGAAGGAGCAGGCATGCCTGGGATGCCTACATCAGAGCCTGGCATTGACTGTGTCATGGTCACCCAAAACAGAAACGTGCCTTCAGCATCCCGAACACCCACTCGATGACATTACATGTGGTGGCATGTGCCTCATTGTAGCATTGCTGCGATGGGGTCATGGGCTTCCGGTAGGGTGTGAGCAGTGAGGGACGGAGTGGGTATCCACTGTCATCTGTGTGTAGATGGTAGAGGTTAGTTTGGTGATCAGCATCACCCTGCCTCGGGCCATGTAGGCCACTACCCATGTCACCTCTGACCATGCCCCCCCAGGCCCTATGATTGTTCATGTGGTTTGCATACTCACCCACTAGGTGGCCAGTGGGGATATCCCCACTCTCGAATCTGTGGCACAGTGCTGACTGGTGCCAGATGAAGGCATCATATGCTCCCCCAGGGTGCGTGGCACAGACATTGCTTATGCGCCCCCGGCATCGCACACCACCTGGCAGTTGATGCTGGCATAGTCCTTGTGATATATATATGCAGCCCCCTCAGGGACAGGTGGTGTGCTGATGGCCACATGGTTGCAGTCTATTGCCCCTAACATGCCAGGCATAAGTGCTACCCTGTGGAACTCCTGTATGTTTGCTGTGCACTCCGCCGGTGTGCTGGGGAAATGGATGTACTCTGCAGCATGTGGCAGCAGTGCGCTGAGGAAGTGGGTGAGGTGGTGTGACGTGGCCGACTGGGTTATGCCTGCGGTGTCCCCAGTTGGTCTCTGGAAGATACCCATGGCGAGCAAGCACATGCAAGCTGTCACTTTCGTCTCCACTGACAGGGCATGGCTCCATCGTGTGTGTGCCTGCTTCACATCACTGCACAGCTCACAGATACACCTCAGAATTGCCCAATTCAAGTGGTACTGGCTCACAATCTCAGTATCACTGTACAGCTCGAAGCTGGTGCAAGCTCGGTATTGCCTGTTGGGAGCATACAGCCGACGGGCCCTTCCATGGCCATGCCCCCCTGCTGCCTGCCTTCTTACCCCCTCATTACGGCCTCCATCTGGATGGTGGCACTGTCCATGTCCCTGACTTGTGTTCACTCCTTGGCAGCTATTTCTGTATTCCCCCTGCTGTCCTGGCTGCTACTTCCCTTGCACCGGGAACACCTGCCTGTGCTGGCCTTACTTCTGTGTGATGCACTTCCCCCGTCTGCACTGTGGCTCCCCACACATTCCCCTGTGCCTGTTGCTTCCAGGTGTCCTTTCCTGGCCTGCCCTGTGTGTCACTGCTGCCCAGTGTTTCCAGCTGGATTTTGCCCTCATGTAGCTTCCCTGTAGCGTTCTTGCACCTCTCCCTTGCTCCCTTTTATTTTTGCTCATTTTCACTATGGTGCAACTTCTGCTGGCTCCCCTATTGTGCATGGTGCATGTTGTTGAATATCACACTGTGCCATTTATGCATGGTTCCTCCCCCATCTGTTGCGTATTCATTCATTACCATTGCTGTTGCTGGCGTGATTTGAGGCGCAACTGCCTCCTGCTGAATATCGCAGAATGCCGCATTTTCAGACTTGCGCAGGTGCAACCCTATTGCACATGGCTCAACTCTTTTGAATAACTGGGCCATGGTGTTTTACTGGAATAATGTGATTAGTACAGGCCGCTACCAGAAACCTGGAAGCAAAGACTTTTTTTTGAATGTCATAGTAAGATGTACTGAGCTGCCAGGACTTTCAGAAAAATTATGTCATTTTTGCTTGAATGGAATCAGCACTCACCAATGTTCTGCCAGCTGGTCTGAAAATGTCAGAAATTGTCTGTGAAACCTTCAAAAAAGACAAGCAGTAAAACAGCATCTGAGCATGAGAAATTACTGTTCCTGCACATTGCTTGCAATATATATGGAGTGGCTATCCTCATGATGAGCAAATAAAATATGGTAAAAGCATTTTAAAAACACAAGAAATTGATCTTTAAGTGACTTGCTCAAGGTCACACAGTATGCAAGTGAGGGCTGTGGATTCAAACCCAGGTCTCCAGGTTTGCACCTCAGTGCCCTAGACTACATTATAAAATGGGCATCCAAAATAAAGAAGTCTCATTGGTCAAAACATGTCATATAACCATGTATTAAATCTCTTTAAATGAACAGTCATCCTGGTCCTAAATCACTTCACACAATGTTAAAATTAGTCGTTCAACAGCCAGAACTGTCTTCCATCAGAGCCCCTACAAGCAGAATTCATCTTCCATTACAAACATGGCTGCTACCTTTACACTGTTAAAAAAAATTCAACTAGCACCTAAAAATAGAACTATCTTGAATAAAAAAAAAAAATTTATGTTTCCCTGATCATCACACTCGCCTTACACACATAAACAAATTAAGAAATATTAAGTATTATTTATAGTTTTCCTTACAACTGTTTCTTTGCTGACAATGAAACAGCCCCCTTCTTTCTTTGCCTGCTCAACAGGGAAATCTCTTCCTCTTTCCCTGACAGTGAGATAACTGAGTCTCTGGCTCCAGAAGAGGCCTTTGTTTTGCACGTGTGTGTGTGTATGTACAGTATGTTAGGAGAGAAACATTCTGCCATTGGACCTGAGCAGGATTTTGAATCCATGTATTCCATGGTAAACATTCCACATCTTGAATTTGGGGAAAAACAGATGGGAAAAAACAGGAAGAAGAAAGTAAGCAATAACATTTCATAAACAAAGAGAAAAGATGGGAAACACACAGTTACATATGCAGAGGCAGACCCAAACTGCTCAAATACTTTCTTGAAGTATATAAAAGCATGTACATTTGAATCATATATGGGTGTTTGAAGTTAAAATCTATCAACCCCATCACACACACACACACACACACACACACACACACACACACACACACACACCTCTCCTCTCAAGCAGAGTTACTTCCCATTCAACAAAAAGAAAACCACACAACAGTACACAGATGCATGGGGGATGGGTTGTATTCCTGCATCACTACTGGAAGCAAAGTAAAACAAGTAGTACTGATGCCAGCAATGGACACACTTTGTCCAGCAGTAATACAATGACATCATTTGCAGTGGCTGGAAGGACCATTTTATCATAAATGCACACAAGTAAATCTATTGTTTCTACATATAAACATGTTTTTCACAACTGTAAAAATTTAAAAAAAAAGAAAAAAAAGGAGCCCGTTTTATAAGCACAATAATACACTCCGTGGGTGTGCATGGAACAGATTTTACTGCACTTCCAGGGGCTGAAGGCACTTGGCCTGCAGCCGCATGTCTCACTACACCCCTGGGTATGCAGTAACTTCTGTTCTATGCACACCCCATCATGTCTTATTGCTTACATAATATACTGCTTCCTAATGACTGATCTAATAAGTTAACAGATATGGAGCTGAGATCCAGGAGGAATAATTTAACATCGATTGCCATCCCTGAGTCTTGGGAAACTAAACAACAATTTAAAGATATTGTTTTGGAAATTTTTTGAGCCCTACTGGATACTGTTTCTACTGAAAAAAAAATAGAAACAGACTGTGTTCACAGGAATCTGTGGGCTAGACCAGAAGATGGCCTCCCACCACATCCTGTCATAGTAAAATGACTTAGAGTGGATGAGAATAACAGGTTAATGAATGCTGTTTACCAGAATAAATGAGTGTTAACGAAAGGTTGCAGTTTTGCAATTTATCAAGACTTACCTTATGAAATAGTTAATGAAAGGAAAAATATGATACTGTAATCTGTAATCTGAAGAATCATTTGTGACAAAAAGGCATTAAATCATCTGTTTTGATATCTGCAAAGCTTTGTGATACTTTCCATGGCAATCACCATATATTTTTCATCCCCAGAACAAGCTAAGGAAGAATTAAAACTGTTATTAGCTGATATATTTATGTGAAAGTTTCAGTGCTTCTCTTTATCTTACCTTGAGAAGTGGGCTGATCCTATCACACAGATAAACAAATCAGTGCTTGGTATCCATTGGGGAATGGATGCCATTCTTCTATTCAGAGTGGGATGAGGATTATACTTATGTATTATAAGGCTGAAGAGTTTTTATGTAACTGTATTAATCATACTCTGGCAAGAAGGATTCAGTATTAAAACATACAGGCCGGATATTCAAAATACGCAACTAGTTGCACCTGCAACTGCGGACATACGCCAAGGAGCCATATTCAGTGGGAGCCATTGTGCAAATGCACAACTATAATGAATGCAGGTGCAAGTGCAGGGGAAATTCCCATGAATATCCATCCCAGTGGCATATTCAACTGTGAAACCATGGCACAAATGCAGAGCAAATCGAAGTTGCTCTGAGCAGACTTGTCCCTATAAATACAGCATGCAAGCACACAGACAGCACTTGTGCCAGGAGAGAGGAGAGAAAGAAAGAAAGAAAGAAAGAAAGAAAGAAAGAAAGAAAGAAAGAAAGAAAGAAAGAAAAGACTGACAGACCAAGGCAGACACAGAGGGAGAGGGACAGAGGTGGCATTGGAGAGGGAGAAAGGGACAGAGAGAGTGAGAGAGAGAGACACACACACTGCCAGGCACTGCACCAGGGTGGCACACAGCCAGCAGCAGCCAACTGCCCAAGGGGATATTGGACAGCAAGGGCCATGGACAGTGTGCCCTTCATGATGAAGGCCATAATGAGGGGAGTGTGCGGGCAGAACATGACTGAGGAAGGGCCCATCAGCGGTATGCCTGACACAGGTGGTACCATGCCTGCATCACCTTCGAGAATTACTGTGACATGGAGATTGTGGGCTGGTACCACCTGAACAGGGCCATTCTGAGGCAGCTCTGCAAACTGTGCAGTGAGGAAATGCAGGCACCCACCAGACGAAGCCACACCACGTCCATGGATATGAAGGTGAATGCCGTCATGTGCCTGCTCACCAGGGGCACCTTCCAGAGACCAACGGAACACCATAGGCATAATCCAGAGTGCCACGTCCTGCCTTCTCACACAGTTCCTCAATGCTATTCTGACATGTGCATCAGAATACATCCTTTTCCCCAGCACACAGGTGGATTGTACAACAACCATGCAGGACTTCCACAGGGTCACACATATGCATAGCTTGATAGGGGCCATTGCCTGCACGCACATGGGCATCCACATGCCACCTGGCCCCGAGCATGTGGTGTGCATAAACAGGAAGAGGAGCCTGAGTGTCAACTGCCAGGTGGTGTGCGATGCCACAGGCTGCATTACCAGTGTCTGCACCACACATCCTGGGAGTGCACATGATGCATTTATCTGGCACAGCTCTGACAGCCCCATGTGCCACCTAGTGGGTGAGCATGGCACAGGCAATGGGTGATGGGCAGGTAGACCTTGGGATGGGGAGGGCAGGGTGTGCATGTTGAGGTGTGCACCAGGGACAGGCAAGGGGCACAGCATAGAATAGCAGATGGCTAACCATATCATTATCCACACTGGAGAAGCGCATATCCACTGAGGCCCTGGCTGCTCACCACCCTATCGACACCTGTCGTCCCCAGCAGAGAAAATGCTACAGTGAGGAACATGCCAGCATCGTAATATCATCAAGCATGTCTTTGGCATGCTGAAGTCATAGTTCCATTGCCTAGATATGTCAGGCAGTGCCCTACAGTACAGTCCCTTGAAGGCCTGTGGCCTATTCCTGGCATGCTGCATACTGCACAACATGGCAAATGACTGTGGGATAGCTGTCGAGGCTGATGAGGGTGACAGTAGTGTGGACGATGGAGGAAAAGGTCTGGAGGGTGGTGGACAGCCACCCCCTGGATGAAGGGATCCCTGGCTGCAACAGCAGGTGCGATGACACCGGGACACCATTGCACAGGAGCTCTACTGTGCACACAGGTAGGTGGTGTGATACACATGCATGGCCCACACAAACAGGTACAGCACACATGTAGGGGCATGCATGGCAGTGGGAATGCACACACAGAGGCATGATGTAGGGGCAGGGGAGTCAGTGGCACACAATCACAGACAACAACACACACACACACACACACACACACACATATGCACCCACACACCCAGGCATTGGTATGTGACTTGGATCAGATACATTGCACAGGTCCACAGGTACAACCAGTGATAGACTACCCTCATCATGCCCATGCCACATCTTCTAGTGGCCGGGCAAGCACACACACAGGCAGTGTGTGGTGTGACACACAGGTGCCACACCAGTGGTAGGCATACACACATACTGCCCATGTGTTCACAGAGCAGCGGCAGTAGACTGCTGGTGGGGTGGACACACACTTCAGGTCCACTGCACAGAACCTTGGCCACCCCAGCCATGGGGTGGCCATGCCTGGGCTTATTGGCAGCCACAGGCTGCACCTCTGCAATGGGGGTGAGTAACAGCACCCCAAGGGTTGAACTGCAGGACCGTGACTGTATTCACACATGGGTGTGAAGGAGCCCAAACAGGCCACTTCCAGGCATGCCTGGGATGCCCACACCAGAGCCTGGCATTGACTGTGTCATGGTCACCCAAAACCAAGATGGTGGGGTGGACAGGGCACTGTGGGGTTCACCTGTGCATAGCCATGCCCTGTGTCAGCCAGAAACACAAAGCCATCCATGATCACTGTGGCAATGCGATCCAAGGATGCTGTCGTGACCTCAATGAATGCATGCTCTGCATCCCCATCAGGATCTGGTCAGTGCCCCTCTCCTGCTGCTCAGCTAACTAGTGCACCTCCGCATGCAGTGCATGCACCCCAGTGGCAAGCAACACCTGTTGCTGTATGGATGCCCACAGCAGATGGGTGTGTTCAGCCAGTGGGTCAGCATCCTGGGGCTTCAGGATGGGATGCTGATCCACATGTGGTGACCAGCCATGCTGCACAGCCCCCCTTTCTGGTGGATGCTGCACAGTGGGATCTGCAGGGGGAATGGGCACAGCAGGCATACCGGCGCCCGACCCTGTGTCTAGCTGCCCGGTGTCACCTGCAGCCTGCTGCTGTCACCTGTCCGGCTGCTGTATGTCACCCAGCACCTGCATGGCCATATCAGCACCACTGCAGGGTACAATCAGGGCAGTGCACACTGCTGCACCCACAGTTGTGGCAGGCAGCTGTTCCACCACTGGCAGAGCACTGGGAATGCTAGCTGTGTTAGTGGCCAGCAGAGGAATCTCACCCACAACGTTGCCCATGCTGTCCAAGATAATCGTGATGTCATCATTGGTGTCGGACCCTTCCTGATCTGTGTCTCTGTGCAGAGGACACCAAGGCCGGCATCCTACTGGAACACATCCAGGGCCTCATCCAACCACAGGTAGAGGACATCTGCCTGCACTATGGTGGTAGACTGCAGCCTGTCAGGCACCTGGATGCCAGTGGAGGTGGACAGTTGGTTCTCCGGGGTCGTTCAGTCCACGGCTGTTGTGCTGCTGGTGCCCCATCATTCACATGGAGGCATGCTGGTGCTGCAAGAGGAAGAAAGGTGTGTCAGTGCTGCAGTGCCCACATGTGCCCCCCCACACTGCTACTGCATGTGTCCTGCAGCATAGCATGCATGTGGGTGGGGTGTGCACACATACACATGACATGCATGCCGGCTGCAAGCACACCAGCATTCCCATGCCACCAGCTGTGCATGGCTGACATACTACCATGCAGTGATGGGCTGCCACCTGTCTGGAGTCCACCTCCAAGCACACCCTTAACCATCCTGTGGTGTATTTTGGCTGCCACCAACTCCTCCCATGCCATCTGCATTGGTGCATCAGCAAACCCTCCTCCAGTGGCATTCTAGGATACAAGGATAACTGCCACATTCTCTATACTGTACCTCTTGTCCATGCCCACCTTCTTCCGGCACCACTGTGTGAACCACTGGTGGCTGCCATGCTGGCTGATGTGTGCTGTCACCTCCTCCCAGGCTCCAACCCTGGCCTGTGGCATGCCTGTGGCACCACTCAACAGGTACTCCCTGTCTAGGTATACATCAAACAGGGCCTCTGTCTCTTCTTTAGTGAAATTGGGCCTGCCTGTGTCAGTGTCTGCTTTGCAAGTGGCATGAGGAGCCATGCTGCAGTGACCCAGTGTCTGTCCGTGTGGTGTACATGTGTCACGGCATGTGTTTTGCTTCTGTGGTTACTGCTGTGTGCTGTGGTGTATCCCACTGTGGTGGTTTCCTTTCTCTCAGTTTTTGGCTGTGCCTTGGGGTGCCCATGGGGTGGCTGTCAGGGGTGAGTGGGCGTGTGTGTGTGTGTGTGTGTGTGTGTGTGTGTGTGTGGTGGCGGCACATGTCCATGGTCTTTGGTTGAGTACTAGCCCCACACTGTGTTGGAGCCTCTGCTTGGTGTTGTGCAGCCTGTCGCATGTGGTCTGCCATGCTACCTGCCTCCCAGCATGTTCAGTGCCTACTGTGTGGGCTTCCTGTGTGCTTGTGTGTTGTGTGTGTATGCTTGGCTGTGTGGTCCAGGGTGTGGCCTGCTGTGGTCTGGGTGGGGGGGGGCATGGCAAGCAGCCTGTGGGTGGGGCTCCCTTGGTGGCCCTCCATTGGCCATTGGAACCTCCTGTTGTCTGTTATCTGTGCCATTGTGTTCTGTGGATGGGGTGTCTGGGTGCCTGTGTGTGCCCTGTTGATGGAAGCCTCCTGTGACCTGTCACAGTGCTTCTCTGGCTCTGTTCTCTGTGCCATGCTCCCCTCTGCTGCTCTGCTGCTTTGCTCCCACAATTGCACTGGAGCATCTCTTTCTGTGGCATGGCACAACTGTGTTTGCACCATGGCACAACTCTGGTTGCTCCATGGTGCAACTGTGCCATTTTCAGCTGGGTTGTGCTGGCACAGTTTGGCCAGAGCAACCTCTGATTATGGCTCCTGTTGCACCATGGTGCATCGGCTTTGTGCTGTGCAGCACTTGCTCCGGCCTTAGGGGCATTTCTGAATATCTGGGCCACAATATTTAGTCAAGAGTGGGATCCTTAAACGAGCACATTGATATCACAATTGCTACACAAAATGTGACAGGATTAAATAATTACAGAATGATAAATAAGGCACTACATTATACAAAATCACATCAGATTAAGATTCTTTGTTTACCAGAAACACATATATTAGACAGTAATATTAAAAAAAGAGATAGTGTGTAGGACAAATCTTTCATGCAGGAGGCTCAAATAACTTCTTTGGCACAGCAATTTTGATAGTCAAAGGTAGAGACTTTAAATGTTCTCAGCAAATAAAAGAGGTTAATGTTCAATATATTTCATTTAATGGAGAATTATATGGTACAGCAATTTTGTTAGGGTCAGTATATGGTCTTTTTATTCAATATAAAGACTTTTTTATTGAAACTGGAGAAGGACACTGTTGCTCTAAATCATATGGATATTATACTGACAGGAGACTTGAACTCTTCCTTGGCACCCCATATTGATAAAACTTTGAAACCAGTTAATAATGATTATAATTCTCCTTCATCTTTGAACAATTTTATGCTAAAAATCAATTGATTGATGTTTGTTGGGATAGAAATCCAGTGAACAAGAAATATACCTTTAGGTCCAAATATTTAAAAATGTGTAGTGTGTCACAAACCTACTCAGCAGGTCAGCCCTCTACTCCCAAAGTGCCAACCTCCAAGTGCAGTCTTGTGAACAGTTAACAGAAACAGGGTAACCCTCCTGTCTGTTTTGTGGGTTCAAATCAACCTTTGGTCTCCAGTCTTGGAGGGATTCAAACTGTGAACCTCTTGTTAGCATACCCAATGTACAGGCTCTGATAATTTTGCTGTTCGGGGGGGGCAGATATCTTTTGCCTATGGGCACCTAACCAGGCATACAAAATGAACCCTTAAAACTCTATTAAAGACCTCAGAATAAATTCTTACCTTTTCCCAGTTTGGTAAAACCAGTAAGCCTTGTGCAGTGTCAGTTTTAACCATGTATGCTTCCCTTGTCAAGAAAAAGAAATTCAAAAGCACACCAAATAGTCTCTAAAGTAGAGGTTTACTTCAAAAAAGATAAAAAATGTAACATTTAAATACAGAACCCTATATCACAAAACATACAAATCACTTAAGCAAAACAGGTTTAAAAGTGCAGACAGAATCTCTTATCACAGTATACTTATCACCTAACAGTGCCTGATGTTACTTTTTCAGAGTCCAAACATTTGTGCCAGTAAAGGTCTGTTACAGCATAATTAAAACACTGTCTTGACCCTGCCTTCTCCATGATGTCACCCAGCTCCTCCTCTGTTTATTAAAAAATTATACAATAAGAATGTCTATCCAGCAGGAGGTAAATTAATACAGGTTACCCCAGCAAAACTCATGTCCCCACATGACTTACTTTAAATAACATTTCCTCTTTGATCTCAAGTAGCTCTTCTTCCCAGGACACAAAGAATCTTTTATGACTTCGCACTAAAGCGTCATAACCTGCTCTCGTCCTCTAACCGTTATAAAAATGTATGATTTCCCATCCTAGCAGCTGGCAAGCTACTATTAAGCTAGATAAACAGGAGATGCTTAATTTAGGCCTCTTCTACCCTGTAATTATCTCCTGGCCTTCCAGGTAACACCTTGTAGCCAAAACCTGGGAGGGGGGGAGAGTCATTCCACAGGATGTTTCAGCATGTCTCATGAGAGACACTCAATAACACATTTCTGTGTTGTAAAAATCATAGATTAATCAGAACCAGCTGTCTGAGTGTCAATTCCTCCTCACCTAGACTGAATTTGGGGGCTCTATCCCCTGCATGGGATGAACTTCCCAAATCAGTTCACTCCTATTAGACAAGAGACAGCCCTTTGGAGTTCTGATTTTTGGCTCCAGCCCTATGTAATATTGTCATATTATACCTTTGCAAAGCAAGACTCCATCTTGGCAATCTACCATTGTTTTTTCCCTTCTGCGACAGCCAAACCCGGGGGTTGCGGTCAGTCTGTAATACAAAATGCTGCCCACACAAGTATGGCTCTAATTTCTTTAGGGCCCACACTATGGCAAGACACTCTTTTTCCACAGTAGAGTAAGCCTGCTCCCTGGGAAGTAACTTCTTACTCAGATATGCTACAGGGTGATCTTTCCCTTGGCTGGATGTCTGAATTAGTACTGCCCCAATACCCACGTCTGAGGCATCAGTCTGAACTATAAAGGGTCTGCTATAGTCAGGACTTGTCAAAACAGGAGCACTGCAGAGTGCCTCCTTCAATCTGGTAAAGGCTTCTTCAAAGGCTGGTCCCCAGGTAATTTTCTTTGGCATCCTTTTCTTTATCAGGTCAGATAGGGGAGCAGCCAAGGCACTGTAATTGGGTACAAATTTTCTATAGTACCCTGCTGTTCCAAGAAAAATCCTGACCTGCTTCTGCATTTCTGGTCTGGGCCATGTCTGGATTGCCTCTATTTTTATTTGGTAAGGTTGGAGCTGTCCCAGGCCTACCACATGCCCAAGGCATGCCATTTCTCCCATGGCCACCTGGCACTTCCTGGCTTTGACAGTGAGCCCGGCCCTCTGTATCCTGTCCAGCACTTCCTTAAGGCAGGATAAATGTTCCTCCCAGCTGGTACTAAAGATGGCAATGGCATCCAGGTATGCCATGGTGTACTCCTCAGCACCATTTAACACCTGGTTCACCAATCTTTGGAAAGTGGCCAGGGCATTCTTCATTCCAAAAGGCATTACTTTAAATACAAATAAGCCTATTGGAGTGATGAAGGCTGACCTCTCCCTAGCTCTGTCCATTAGCTCTACCTGCTAATACCCCTTTGTCAGGTCAATAGTCATAAGGTAGGTCGCCCCTCCAACTTGTCCAGAAGTTCATCCATCCAGGGCATCGGGAGGGAATCTGACTTTATGATTGCATTCAGTCCATGATAGTCCACATAGAAATGAGTAGAGCCATCTGGCTTGGGCACCAGCACTATGGGTGAGGCCCAGGGGGTTTTGGCATCTCTGGATTCCCCCTAAATCCAGCATCTCCTACACTTCCTTCCTAATGTCCTTTTGGACAGCCTCTGACACAGGATATGCTGTTCACTGTATGGGTGTCTGTGTCCCTGTCTCCACATCGTGTGTCACTAAGGTGGTTAGTCCAGGCTTGGCGCTAAACAATGGGACAAAGTCTGCTAAAACCTCCCTTACTTTCTGGATCTGGTCCAGAGCCAGCTGGGGAGACAATTTTACTGCCTCCACAGAGGACTCTGGCTTACTTTCTCCCAGCAAGTCCAGAAGGGTGTCTCCTTCATCTGTCCCCCTCCTCAGGACTACACACTGCAAACACCATGTCAGCCCTATTTGCATATGTCTTCATCATGTTGACATGGTACATCCTTTCTGTCTTCAGTCAGATAACTCTATAATATAGTTCATGTCATTTACCTTCCTAACCACTTTGTACAGTCTTGCCCATTCAGCCCGCAGTTTGTCTTTCCGGAACAGAATAAGGACCATGACTTCCTGACCCACCATGTATGAGCGAGCTTTAGCTCTGTGGTCGTACCACACTTTTTGTTTCTGTTGGGCAGCTGCCAAGTTGTTCTGGGCTGTCCCCATAAGCTCCTTCAGCCTTTCCCTAAACCTAAGGACATAATCCACTATGGGAGTTCCCTGGGTGGCATGCTTGCCTTCTCAGTCCTCCCAGATCAAGTCTAGGGGCCCATGTATCCGGCGTCCATATAAGAGTTTGAAGGGGAAAAATCCTGTTGACTCTTGAGGCACCTCTCTGTATGCAAACAACAGGTGGGGAAAGTATTTCTCCAAGTCCCTCCCATCCTGTTCAGCAAACACCCAGAGCATTGACTTCAGGGTACAATTGAATCTTTCCACAAGCCCATTGGCTTGTGGATGATATGGTGTTGTGCATCTCTGCATCACCCCACACTTCTCCCATAAACATTTCATTGGGTCCAACATGAAGGAACCCCTCAATTGGTGATAACCTCCTGCAGAAACCCAACACAGGAGAAAATCCCAAGAAAGGCATCTGCCACTTTGTCTGTCCTCAGTGAGGATAGGGTGACTGCCTCTGGGTACCGGGTGGTATAATCCACCACAGTCAGGATGAATCTCTTCCCTGAGGAGCTGGGGGTATTTAAAGGCCCCACAATATCCATTCCCACCCTCTGGAATGGCTCCTCCACTATGGGCAGTGGAATCAGGGCGGCTTGGGTTTTCTTGCCCGCCTTCCCTATTTCTTGGCACCGATGACAAGACCTGCAATACTCCTTCACCTGCTGGGTGAAGTTAGGCCAAAAGGAATTCTGGGCCAACCACTGTGTAGTGTGCATGATTCTCAGATGACCAGACAAGGGAATATCATGTGCAGTCTTGAGCAACTGCTCTCAATACCCCTGGGGAATGACAAGCTGCCTGCCTAGCACCCCTCCTTCTGTCTACACAGCCTGAGTATACATAAGTCCTTTTTCCCAATAAACCTTATGTCTGCTGTCACCTCCCTGTGCCCTGTCAGAGTCTGCCCAAGCCCTCAGCTTCTCTAGACTAGGGTCACTTCTCTGAGCAGCTGCAAACTCCTCCCTTATCCTTTGCATCTGTATATCATTCACCATGACTGGGTGCATGTGTTCCTTCATGTTCTCAGGCATGCTTCCAGGGACACACAAACAACCCACTTCTTTTCTAGTATCATTCTGCACATTATTGCTCATTCTTTTGGGACACTGTCTGGCAATATTCCCAGTTTCTTTACATAATCAACATTCACTTCTCTTTTCAGAGAAATATTTTCTCTGAAACCTGGGGCTAACTGGTTTCAGTGGAGGCAGTGAGGGTTTTAGCTGCACTGAAGGCACGCTTTTCCCTTTCTGTACTGCCATGCCCACCCCATTCACTCTCAGAGTAGGTCTGCTTTTGACATAGCTGATTGAGAGTTCTGCAGCCTCTCACACTGTTTTGGGATCACAGTTCTCCAGCCATGTTTTTAGCTCTGCTGGGCATGCCCAATAAAACTGTTCTAACAGAATCACATTTGCAATTTTATCAACAGAGTTTGCTTCAATTCCTTCCCACCGACATTTTAAAAACTGACATTGTTTTGTGGCTAGCTCCTCGTAGCTCATGTCTGGGCTTCTCCTGAGCTTATGGAATTAGCTCTGTATGATTCAGCAGTTAATTCAAATTTTTTTAACAGTGCAGCTTTAAGTTTGCTGTAATCATCACTGTCCTCATTGTCCATTTGGCCCAATGCATCCCAGGCTTTCCCAGTAAGTAGTGGGGATAGCTGGAAGCTCCAGGATTTTCTAGGAATTTTAGCCTGAATACAAAGTCTTTCAAAAGAATTTAAAAAGGCATCCATGTTCTCCCCCTCTTTAAATTCGGCTATCGATTTGGAATTCAATTTGTAACCCAGTCATGTAATCCCAGTTAAACCCAAGCCACTTACCTGCTCTGGTGCCACTGGTTGGAGTCATAGCTTCTCCAGTTCATGTTGCTTCTGGCACTCCTGCTCCTCACGGTCTACATTTCAGCATTCTCACTCCCTCTTCTGTTCTGCAGCTTGCTGGCGCTCATGCTCCTTATGGTCTGCCTCTCGGTGTTCTCGCTCTGCCTCATGGTCTACCTCCTGCTGTTCACAGTCCTTGTCCCTCAGGAACTCCAGCTCCATTCTGCAAAACTCAGTTTGCAGCCTGAGTACTTCTGGATCCAGGATACTGGTGACCTTCCCCTGCTGCTGTGGCCCTTCGCTGACAGTGGCCCTGTTGCCCTCCTCATTTGATCTGGACACTGCACTGGCTGTTAGCCCTGCCACACTCAAGGTTTGGTCCTTTTCAGTCACTGTCTGTGACTCAGTGCTGTGGGTATCTGCTACCATGAGGGCATCCACAAGGTTCTGTTTGCTGGCTTTCTCCTTGAACGGAACTCCTCTGTCCCCACACAACTGCTTTAAGTAGACTACTGTGTGTCTGCTGTAATTGGATGCCATCTTCTTCCCTAACTAGGGCTACTCTGACTTGCACTTTAGAAAAAAAATAAAACTGGTAGGAACTTGACTGTACACCAAGTGATATAGTTCTGTTTCCTTTTTAAAAAAGATACTGCCCTTTTTCTTTCTTTGCAAGCGAGCTGATGGTCTCAAGCTGACACACTGAACAATACAAGCTTTTAATACCAAAATTATTCACACCACTGCCAACCAACCTATCACAAACCCACTCAGCAGGTCAGCCCTCTACTCCCAAAGTGCCAACCTCTAAGTGCAGTCTCGTGAACAGTTACGCGGGTGACCCTCCTGTCTGTTTTGTGGGTTCAAATCAACCTTGGGTCTCTAGTCTTGGAGGGATTCAAACTGTGAACCTCTTGTTAGCATACCCAATGTACAGGCTCAGATAATTCTGCTCTTCGGGGGGGCAGATATATTTTGCCTATGGGAACCTAAATTCTTACCTTTTCCCAGTTTGGTAAAACCAGTAAGCTTTGTGCAGTGTCAGCTTTAACCATGTATGCTTCCCTTGTCAAGGAAAAGAAATTCAAAGGCACACCAAGTAGTATCTAAAGTAGAGGTTTACTACAAAATAGATAAAAAAATGTAAAATGTAAATACAGAACCCTATATCACAAAACATACAAATCACTTAAACAAAACAGGTTTAAAAGGGCAGATAAAATCTCCTATCACAATATACTTATCTTCTAACAGTGCCTGATGTTGCCTTTTCAGAGTCCAAACATTTGTGTCAGTAAAGGTCTGTTACAGTATAATGAAAACACTGTCTTGACCCTGCCTTCTCCATGATGTCACCCAGCTCCTCCTCTGTTTATTAAAAATTATACAATCAGGATGTCTATCCAGCAGGAAGTAAATTAATACAGGTGACCTCAGCAAAACTCATGTCCCTGCATCAATTTCATTAAATAACATTTTCTCTTTGATCTCAAGTAGCTTTTCTTCCCAGGACACATCAAAGAATCTTCTATGACTTCGCACTAAAGCGTCATAACCTGCTCTCTTCTTCAAACCATTATAAAAGTTTATGATTTCCCATCCTAGCAGCTGGCAAGCTACTATTAAGCTAGATAAACAGGATATGCTTAATTTAGACCTCTTCTAGCCTGTAATTATCTCCTGGACTTCCAGGTAACACCTCGTAGCCAAAACCTGGGAGGAGTGGTGTAATTCCACAGGATGTTTCAGCATGTCTCATGAGAGACACTCAATAACACATTTATGTATTACAAAAATCATAGATTAATCAGAACCACCTGTCTGAGTGTCACACAGTGATATAGATTTCATGTTAATAAACAAAACTATTTCTACTAGGACATTTAATCCAAATATCCATAGTATAATTGCTTCAAACTATGCAATGATGTCTATTCAAATGATTCCTATGTTAGATAGAGTGAATTCCCCCTTATTGAGATTTGATAATACTCTACTACAGGATCATATGTTTATTAATTTAATAAAGAATATTATAATGAGGAATTTTGGTTATTTAAAAGCCTACATGAGTTGTCTATGGCAATTAAATAAGATGCTTTCATAGCTCATCTACGATGGGTTATCATCTCATACCAAATTAAAAAGAATAAACAATAAAAGAATACACGTATAAACCTGGAAGAGGAAATCCAAAGATTTGAGTATAAATTAATAGAATTTTGATAAACATTGAACTTTAATGTTCTACAGCTAGAAATAATGATCAGTTATCACTAATTGAAAAACATGTTCTAAAAATTAAAAAAAAGAATTACATTGCTGTGGTGAGAAAACTGGTAGATTTTATCCTATGGCCTTAGAAAACAAAAATAAAGGAACACTATAACCTCCAATAAAACAGAACAAGGGGAAGAGTGTGAACAGATAAACTAATTTTGGCTGAATTTATAAAGTATTTCCATAAAATCCACAATAAAGAATACAAATTTCCTGAAGAAATGAATAGTGGATTAGTTACCAAAACCCCAAATACCTAAACATGATATAAATAAGAAACCCTTTTCCTTTATTAAAATTACTTTAGCCATCACTGAACAAAAAGAAAAACGTGCTATGTCTGGCTCAAATGACTTTACCAGTGAATTTTACATAACTTTTAATGACCAACTTATACCTTGGTTAAAATTAATGAAGGATAGCATCACTTTTTTAGAGAAGATTCCTGATTCCATAAATGATTCTATCATTATTTTACTAATGAAGGAAAATAAAGATCAAAAGAAATCAGAAAATTGTCACGTGATATTTGGTTCCACAGCTGAAGATGCTCTTTTTGGATCCACATCTACTCCTGCACTTTGCAAGCACCCCCCCCCCCATCTTCACCTCCCTGCTGATCCATGACAAATGCCACCCAGCTGCACTACCTCTATTCTTATTCACCTTCCACCCCTCCTGTCTCTGTCCCCCCACCTACCTTCCCTTTTCTCCCATCCACTTAGTCTCCCTGATTTCACCCTCCTCCTTTCCCTTTCCCCTTCCCAAAGTTTCACCTTATTGTTCTTTTTTCATCTACAAACTGTGTGATTTTTTTTAATTTTATAAACTGTTATCTTTGCTTATGATTGTCTCAATTATGCCAATGCTGTGGAACCTTTGTAAAAGAGCCTTGGCTCAAAGGTATTTGTAATCTTAGAACAAATAAATAAGTAAATAAATAAATATCCCTTTTAAATATAGATTATACAATTATTTATAAAATGATCACAACCATTCTCAGAAACAAATATCCATACATATTCAAGTTGAGCAAAAGGGTTTTATTAAGAGCCATAATATTTTTGAGGATTTGGAACATGTTCAAGAGATTATTGCTTTATATTTATCTAAATCACATATGTCAATAGAAGAAGAGAAAATATTGGTAGCCTTAGATGCTACCAAAGCTTTTGATTTGCTTTCATGAGAATACATAATTATGTGTCTGAAACAGTGGCGATTTCTTCCTATAATAATGTCCATGTTGCAAAAACTATGTCATATTCCACTGACCAGGTTTACAATAAATACCAGTTTATTAGATTTCTTAGGGTATTAAACAAGGTGAGACAAGGCTGCTCCCTGTCTCGTTTGATATTCATACTATGTTTGGAACTTTTGTTGAATCATATTAGAGACAACTAATAAATTAATGGGGTTCTGACTGGTTTTGGATACACTAAATTAAATGTATATACTGATGATATGATGTTGAGACTAAAAAATTCTCAACTGCTGTGGCCTTCGACCTTGACAGAAATTGAAGTATTTTCCTCTGATTCATGTTTCAAACTGAATCAAGGTACATCGCAGATCTTGCCAATCACACCTTTAAGTATGAGAACAACTTTGATCCTTTCTCATGTCAAGATTGTACAAAATCTGAAATACTGTATCTCAGTGTAATTCTTACTAGTGATATGCAGGAAACTATTATAGTAAATCCAAATGAGATTTATAAAAGAATGACAAAGTTATTGGAGGGATGGGAAAATCTAATATTTTCCTTATGGGGAAGGACAGAATCTTTGAAAATGTCTGTTATGCTCCACTCAGAGTATCTGTACTAAGCTGTGCAGAGTGGAATCCCCCAAAAATGGATTTCTCAAGTTAAACACATTTGTAAAATGTTTGTGGCGAGGAACTTCTCCTCACATAGCATGGTCTAAATTAATAACTCCTAGAAACCAAGGAGGTAAAAGTTGCCATATCATTTCACATATTACATTGTGAATAAAACGAAGATTGCATTCAGATGGTCTGATAAGTATAACTAATGTGTAGACTCTCAGGGCAACTATTATTCTCTGATACAATAGCTTCTTTACAAACAGGACCCAAATTTAGTGGTTCAAGAGGTTATGCCATCACATAAAAAAAATTTGCAAATATCCTCTAATCCCATAATTAGAGGTGTAGTGAATGCTTGTGAAATTTGGATTAATATACAGTAGTAAGGTTATGTCCAAAAATCTTGTTTTTTTGTCAATTCTATTTATTCTTTGGTGGCACCACGGCATCTCACTGGAGAACACATGTGATCTCTGCCTCTACTGTCAGCCTGAAGCCTCCCTTTCACCAGTCTCCAACTAAGTCCCATGGACTCATCCAGCCACTTGGATCACCCCCCAGGGGAGGGCCCACCTCACCTACCTGGCGGCCTATCTAAATTAGAAGGACAGTCCTTGGACTAGGTAGAGAGCCTGGAGATCTGATGAAGGGTTGTCCCAGCAGTGGGATGTGGGACTTGGTCCCCGGGGTCTCCTTTACCTCCTCTAGTCCACTGGGGTTTTTCCTTAGTGTTTTGCCCTCAGAGCATGGACATGCAATGATGACCAAGCACCTGCATGCTGACATCTGCTGCCACTCCACCTCCAATAACTATAATGCTCGTGCAGGGATCCTGATCTCCATCGGGGGCCATTGGTGAGCAGTGCGAGCACCTATACCCACCCTGAGAATGGAGAGCAGTCCTCCAGATGCTCAATCCCTTACTTCCCCTTCTGACTCCCAATGACCCTAGTCCATTCCCATATCCGGGTTGGCAACATGACGCTAGGTATGGCATCCAGTGCCTCAACCCTCAGTGCCACTGGGCTGGCTCCAAAAATTTTTTATTATACTTGAATGTCTTGTCTAGATTGTATCAATATAAGTTTACTACTCAATACAAACAGTGAAAAAAAAATTCCTTCTTGAAGCCAATATCATGAATTGGCAAGATCTTATTTCTGAAGGAAATTTCATTCACATAAATAAATTTAAAGATTATCATTCAAAATTTAAAATGGGTGATAACTGGTATTTATATTCAATATTAAACTTCAGATGCTCTGTACTAAAAAAAGAAGATGGGGAAAGTATATGTTACTGTGACTGAAATACTTACCTGAACAGCAACTTGGTTAAAAATGCTAGTATCATTGCTTAAATATATCAACAATTGTGAAACTTAGAGAATACACAATTTACAAGTAGAATGTGGTACACCAAAGAAAAATGAAAGATAATGATAGGAGAAAAAATACATAATCACAACTGGAAAAATTAAGGATTAATGGCAATAAATTACATACGTATGCCAAAAATAAAAGTATACAGTATGACACTTTAGACAGAGCGTATATTACTCCTGCCACTGTCTCTCATTTTCAGTCTGATAAAGGAAAGAAATGCTGGCAGATTGGTGATTTTTTGCGTATGTTCTGGAAATGTGAAATGATTAATTCTTGGTGGAGAATAATCTTCTTACTAGTGTGAGTGATATCGAACTGAACCCTGGACCTTCTTACCCCCAACCACTGAATGCGATCTCCTAAAGGGTGAAAATTTGCCCACATAAATGCTCAGATCCTGCACCTCAAGATGGCCGAGCTTGAGGCATGGTCATTCAATACTACCCGGACATATTTGGTA
Source organism: Neoceratodus forsteri (assembly GCA_016271365.2). Taxonomy (NCBI): domain Eukaryota; kingdom Metazoa; phylum Chordata; order Ceratodontiformes; family Ceratodontidae; genus Neoceratodus; species Neoceratodus forsteri. The sequence continues at coordinate 107,279,158 of CM057456.1, read as the reverse complement.
TTTCTGAATCCTGGCTAAAGCCTAGCATCAAGCAACAGGAGGTTGCTCTTTTTATGGCTACAACTGCTTCAGGAAGGATATGTTAGGAAAGCAAGGAGGTGGCATTCTACTGTATGTAGGGTCCAGCTTAGATGCCACTGAAATATCTACCCCAACCTCTAAACTCCCAGCAGCAGAATCACTGTTTCTTTCACTTATGCTTGGCAATGTCAAAAAACTAATAGTGGGCTGTGTCTGCCTGCCCCCCAGTGAGGTCACTCTCTGCCTTCTCACCTTATAGCCTCTCAAACTAATCTCCACTGTCATGACCTCATAGTCTGTGGTGACTTCAATGTAGTCTGGCTGAACCCCAGCTCTGACTAGATACTTGTCACTCATGCCAACTGTAACCTAGCCCAACTCATCTCTGACCCAACAAGAATCATCACAAAAATGGACAATCACTCGCTGATTGACTGGGTGATCACTAACGGTGTACTTGAGGTGAAATCAGTGGGCATGCTTTCTGACAGCATCAGTGATCACTCCCCTATCTTTAGCATCTGGTGAAATAACTTCCACAATCCCCAAACTAAGGTCTTCTTGGTCCAGGACATGTCACGACTTGATCCAAGTCCTTTCTTGTCTCTATCTCAGATGCCAACTGGGATCCTATAAACACACTACCGATGTCAGTCAGACACTTTATTTCTTCATGTCCACCCTCACCAATATAGTTGATCTTCATGCCGCCATGAAGAGGTGCAGAGCTAAAGGACTCAAAGCTCCCTGGATCTCTAAGGACCTAAGAAAACTCACAATCTCACATGATTGGGCCTGGAGAACCTTTAAATGAAGTGGGCTTCCCTCTCACTGGCAAAGCTATAGGCAGCACAGGAATTTATGTAAAAACTCCATTCAGAAAGCCAAGCTCACTCACATCAGGTCACACCAAACCAAACATCTTTGCAATCCAAAAGAATTCTGGAGACATGTGAACTACCTAATCAAAAGCAAGTCCTCTGAGGTCCCTAGCTCCCTTACTGCCTAAGGCACTGTCCTCAAACACACCCCCAGCCATTGCTGCTAGATTTAATAAGTTCTTTACTGAACTACCCAGGTACACATTGATCTTTACCAACTCCCCTCCCCTATTCACCTCCACTTCCCCTCAGGTTGACACTGGTGCTCGCCCAACCTTTCACCTTAAACTCACCACTCTCAAAGAAGATCTCTGGCAACTCACTATACTGAAAGTGGATAGCTCCCCAAGTTATGACACCCTTGAGCCCAAATTCCTCAAGCTGGAGGCTCCAGTCCTTGCCTGTCCAATCTGTGACTTGATCAACCAATCCTTCCTCATGAGGACTGTCCCAGATAAATGGAAGGTTGCAGTGGTTGTCCCCATACACAAGGGCAAATTTACCACAATTGTTGAACATTTTAGACCCATTTCCATCCTCTGTCCAGTGGCAAAAATCCAAGAGTGAACACTCTACAACCATCTTCAGGATTATCTGGACTGCCACCACCTCCTTTCAAAGTTCCAACACGGGTTCAGAAAAAAAAACACAGTACTCTCACTGCCTTAATAAAAGTGACCTCCTACCTCTTCCAGACCATGAACCAAGGCACTGCCACCAGTGCTATCTTCATCAAATTGAACAAGGCATTTGACTTGCTCAATCACAATCTACTACTCTGGCAGTTACACTTTCTTGGACTAGATACCAGTGCCTTATCCTGGCTCTAAAATTACCTGTCAGGCTGCACGCAGCTGGTCAAGTGCTCTGGAACACTCTCGGACCTTAGACCTATTACCCACGGCATACCTTGGGGTTCCATCCTAGGCCAGTTATTATTCTCCCTTGTTATTAACAAACTGCCAGATAACTGTAGTGGGGTCTCTATGGATCTTTATGCTGACAACACCATTATCTACCACTTTTCACCTGACATCGGGTGGCTCAACAGTACACTAGCCTCGGACTTCCAAACACTTGAGGGCTGGTTCCAAGAGAACCAACTAGTCCTCAACACCAAAAACACAAAATGCATGTTGTTTGCCAACCACTCCCCCACAACACTGATGTACCACCCTCTTGTGAATTGCTCAAGCAATGGTGATGCCCTTGAGCCAGTCCAATCCTTTAAATATATAGGCATCATCTTAGACACATCACTTTCCCTGGACCCTCATGTCACACTACTGACCGAAACACTAAACCAAAAGCTGGGCCTTCTCTCTCATATCCGTCCCTTGATCTCTTCAGCATCCTTCCTTAACATTGCCTCTGCCACAGTCCTTCCACTCCTTTCTTATGGCACTCTGCTAGTACTCACAACCAATGAATCCATCCTCTCTCACCTCAAACAATCTTATCATAGGGTGAGAAGGTTTGCCTTAGGTGTCAATGTCCATAGCCACCACTGTGATGTTCTCTCCACCCTGGGCAGGCTTTCATGTGAATCCAGACTACAGTATATCACCCTGACTCTAGTGTACAAACGGGGGTACATTTTCACCTCTCCTTGCCTAGTTGAGCGCATCCAGCTGCAACAACCTCCATGTGCTCTAAGGTCAGTCTCACTCCCTCTCCTTAAAGTGCCATAATCATGGCTAGTAGTGGCCTGGTGATCATTTGGATACTCTGCAGTGTCCACCTGGAATTCCTTATCATATTCTATCCTTTCCTGCTGTTCTCTGGCTAAGTTTCAGTCCTTCCTATTACTCCATCTTTTTGACACCTTGCCTTGCTTATGCTTCCACTAACTCTATTGCCAGCTTCCCTACCACTGTAGTTAGGTGTCTATGCTCTTTGAATATTGTATATCTATGTTCATATACTTGTGATATGCAATCATAGTTGAATAAACGTATGTGTATTTGTAAATTAAGTAATGTTAATCTGAATGGTGTAAATGTATGCAAATGAATTTTGTATATAATGTAATGTATAATCTGTGAATGATGTAACTGAATGTAAATGTAACCGCTGTTTCTGCCAAGTATTTTGTCAAGGTATTGCACTTTGTAATCGCTTTATCAATGTATTGCACTACTCGGGTCACCCCAGAAAAAGGACTGTATTGTCTCAGAGGGTTCACCTGGTTACTAAAATTCAAATAAATAAATAAATATGGAATTGGAAGGAATATTAGAAAAGAAACTTCATTTCAAAATGAACTTTTACCATTTGAATGATTTTGAAAATATGAGTCTAAATCAAACAGAAAAGAATATTCGTGCTCTTGCCTCCATGACTATCAAGAGACTAATTTTGCATTAATGAAACTCATCTAACTTAGGAAACTTTGATTAAAATACATGGATATTCATGTTCTGTGAAACTTTAAGTTTAGAGAAAATAATAAATTACATGGACCTGAATGGTAAGGCTGCTTTCAGAATATACTGACTGGAAAGGCATTATGGCCATCTTGGTTCTTATTTTGAAATTAGAGTCATTTTACATAATGTAATGTAGACTATGGTTCCCATATAGGTGATTGAGAAGGAAACTGATTATGTTATCTTGACTTTTTTGTTTCATTGTACAGCTGGCCAAAAGTATGTATAGCAACTCTGTCATAAAGTGCATTTAAGTTGTTGGTCATATGATAGAATCCTTAGTATAGGAGAAAAAATGCACAATATGAGTTCTATCTATATGTACTCATACCTGTAAATTTTAAATAAAGATTTAAAATTAAAACAATATATTTGCAGTAAATTAACTAGGCATGGGAGGGTAGTAAAATGCCCTACCCTGTATGCTACTGTAGGCACCTCCAAACTACCATGCATTACCCTAAAGATACTTAAATGAGAAAGCAGGTAGTTGGTTAGGGTAAGGTAGTTACTACCCTGATTTTTCTATTACCCTTTTGTTTGTTTCTTTGTGTGCTTTATTTTTAACCAGGAAGTGGACTGGACACAGCCCTTTTTCAGCCACACCTGACACATAACATCACTGTACAAAAATTACATTTACACAATAAACAAAATAATTATTCACATTTACAGACAGTATCACAATATAACTTCTTTAACATTAAATGTTTAAAATGGATTCAGAATGTGCTTTTTGAATCCATTCTCTATATTCATTTAAAAATGATGGTGCATACCAGGAAAATGCTTTTCGACTCATTTGTAGCTTGAAACTGGAATGGTATATTGATTTAAACAATTTTGTCTTGTTCCCCGACCATTATCTTTAGCAACAATTGATTTGGATGAGGACAAGGGATCTCCTGAACATTTTATCCGAAAAACAAAATTTACTAACATACATTTTAAATGATTAACTGGGGAAAGTACTCCTAGAGCTAAATAAAGCTGACAATGGTGAGTTCTGAATGGGGCAAGAAGGGTAAATCTACAGATATCATTATACAAAACTTTACATTTTGATTCAAACAACTGATTACAATGTGCAAAAGTAATTCTTCCATAATCTAATGATGGAAGAAGGACTCGTTTACCTATGGTATGTTGAGCTTCTTCTGTCAGAAGTTTAATATTTCTATAAAGAAAGCCAAGTTTTTGATGTATCTTTATACTCAGCATCTCTAAATGAGGAACTATACTAAGTTAGAAACTAGTTATAAACCTAGATATTTAACAATTGTAACCGAAGGAAGAGGATTATCTCCAAGACCCACTATATGAATTGGGCTGAGTTTCTGAAGTCTTTGCAAGGAACCAAACAACTAGTGGTGGGCGAAGTGGATGAAATTCACTTTGCGGAATAATCACAAAATTCTGCCCATTTCACAGAGCAAAACGCAAAATTTCGCCTAGCAGAGTGGTGAAATTTCACCTGGCAGAATGCCAAAATCTTGCCTTCCGCAGCCAAATTCTGTCCACAGAGGAGAAATTTTGCCCTCGAATAGGGGGGCAAAAGTGCAATTTTATGGGCAAATTTTCACCCATATTTAAAAAAACAGACCCTGGTTGTTAGTGATCCCTCCCCCCCCAGTTCACCCGCCTGCCACCCGACATAAACAAAATCTTTATAAATAGCACCCCCCCGCCTGACAGTGCCCACACATCCAAAAATGCCCTTATGCTCTGGTGGCTAGTGGTTCCTCCCCTATACCCCTTCACCCCAAGCCCACGTGCATAAATTTATAGTAGTCACTCAAGTCCATCCCACTCCCTACCACAGTCATAAAAAAATGCTCTCTGGTGGTCTAGTGGTTTGAGGTTTCCATAATAGGCAGGCTGCCCTCCCCATCTTGAACTCCCATCCAGGTCACCCAGTCACATCACATTAATCCCTCCTGTCCCTGGCGATCTAGTGCCTCCCACCCCCCACCCCAGTGGGAGTGAGTCCAGCCAACCACCCTGCTTCCCTTCCACCCCTAAATCCTGCAGCGGGTGGACTGGAACATCCCTCCTCTCCTCCACGGCCGGCCTGCCCACTGACTGAACTTTTAATGAATGAGCACATAGATCACGTTCATTCATTAAAAGTTCAGTCAGTGGGTGGGCCGGCCATGGAGGAGGAGAAGACTCAGTCCGCCCGCTGCAGGATTTAGAGGTGAAAGGGAAGCAGGTGATTGACTGGACTCACTTCCACTGGGGTGGGTAGTTGGAGGCACTAGATCACCAGGGACAGGAGGGATTATGCAGAGAAAATGTAATGTGAATGGGGGATCAGGATGGGAGTTCGGACGGGGAGGGCAGCCTGCCTATTATGGAAAACTCAAACCACTAGACCACCAGAGAGCATTTTTTTCACAACTGTAGTAGGGAGTGGAACAGACATGAGGGGGTACTATAAATTTATACACTTGGGCTTTGGGCGAAGGGGTGTAAGGGAGGGACCACTAGCCACCAGGGCATAAGGTCATTTTTGGATGTGTGGGCACTGTCAGGCAGGGGGGTTCTATTTATATAGATTTTTGTTTTATGTCAGGTGGCCAGTGGGTGAACTGGTGGGGGGAAGGACCACTAGTCAGCAGGCATAAGGGTATTTGGATGTGTGGATACTGTCGGGTGGGGGGGTGCTATTTATAAAAATGTATTTTTTTTATGTCAGGTGGCTGGCAGGTTAACTGGTGGGGGGAAGGACCGCTAGCCACCAGTGATTTAATTACCTGCCGCGGAAGGTGAAATTTCACCTAGGTGAAATTCCGCCTTCAGAGGGAAAATTTTGTGAAGTGCTCCACAAGTTAAACTTGGCCACTTCACTGGCACTTCAACAGTGAAATTTAAATTCACTGCATCAATGCAAACAACATAACATTCATTTTAACTTTGTTTATCCTACCAAAGCCATAACAATTATATCATTAGCAGACACAGCCACTCTGAGTGAACTTGTTGCTGTTCTTAAAAAATATACCCATGGTAGGCATTGCTGTGGTAGGTAGGAAAGGCACGGCAACTCTGAGTGAGCCTGCTGCTATTTTCAAAAATTATACCCATGGCAGGCATTGCTGAGGCAGGTAGCACACGCATAGCTGATCTGAGTGATCCTGCTGTTGTTTTCAAACATGATACCAATGACAGGCATTGATCAGGCACAAAAAAGACACAGAAAACTGATGGCTGACAAGAGCAGTGAGCAAGGATGGCTAGCAGGGGTGCAGTGTTGATGATGACTGTTTTCATTATGTGTCAAGAAGAATGACATCAAAATTGAGGAACGTGATGCCAATGTGAGCTGTGGTAACAATTCTAATATAGATAACTGCTCTTATAGAAATATAAGTGTGCTGTGTACATGCAGAATGCATGCCACATGCTTACTTGTGCAATGTTTGCATGCAGTTCACATACACAAAATGAACCTAAGTGAACCAGGTCTAAAAAGCAAGCCAGGCTTGCATGCTGCAAGCAGGTAAGCTGGTGCAAACATCATTTAAAAATCACATCAGCTTCACATGTTGCATGCTTGCCATTTGTGCAGCAACTAAGCCAGTATAAATCTCATCTGAAAAAACACATCAGTTTCTATTTCTCATACTACTGCTAGCAATTAGAGACATTAAAATACATTTTTCATTGATTTTCCATTAAAATGAAGTAAACTCATTAATTTTGATCCTTTTGCAAGTTATTTAATGGCTTTTGATTTTTGTCATTAAATTGTCATTCATTTGTAAAGTATTGTTTGCTTACTGCATTAAATGCCTAGAATGTAGTCAGATAATGCCCCCAATTCCATGTGAGCGAAGAGAGGCCTCTGTGTTGTGAATCCCTTTATGCACATTTAGTGCTACTTATGTGTTTCTCCATGACTGTTTTGGCTCACTTACTTTCCCTTTGTCATTCTTTATGGAGCATATGCACTATATCTATGCTCAGCACTCTTTGACCTGAGAAGGGTCTTGGAAGCATGCACCATACCTCACATTTTGTCAGTGAAATAAGGAACATGGACACTCAAAATGAGGGACAATGAGGGGCACTAACCCTCACAATGATAAGGGTACATCCCTGAAATATAGAGATACAGTACCTTAGAACGCAGTGGAAACCAATGGGCTGGATATTCAAACGGCACTATTTTGTGGCGTGAGCCCTTGCGCTGCACAAAATAGTTGCGCAGGGGTGTGGCCATGGTGATATTCAAAGGAGTTGTGCTATTGAGCAACTCCTTTGAATATCACCCCCCGGCCACAGCCACTATGCATGGCGCAGTGGAACTTGTGCCACCGCAAGTGGCCAGAGTGGAGCAGTCAAGTTGCAGTGGCACAAGTACCATTGTGCCATGCGCAAATTTCCCATATTCAAAAGGTGACATGAAAATGGGGCCATAATTCATGCAAGGCGCAGGGGGGACCATTTGCATATATTTATGGCCCCATCTGCATGCCTTTAGCATGCAGGTGCACCGATCCCTGAGGACTTGTGCCTGGCGCCCTGCCAGGCAGCAGCCGTCGGGGACTGATGCCCCCTGCAGCCCGATCGTGGGCAATGGTGTAAAACATCCCCCCAACCCCTCGACTGGCCCGATCATGGGCAAAAGCTTTAATAAACCCCCCCACTAGCCCGATCACAGGCATAAGCTTTAGTAAACCCACCTACTAGCCCGATCGCGGGCATAATTGTAAACTACCCCCCCACCAGCCCGATCATGGGCAGCACAGAGTCCAACCCCCCCAAGGACATATCCCTGGTGGTCCAGTGGACCACTAAGCCTGATCACGGGCTGCAAAATGTGGTGAAACACCCCTCAAGAACAGATCCCTGGTGGTCCAGTGGACCACTAATCCCGATCGCAGGCTGCAAAATGTGGCAAACCCCCCCAAGAACAGATCCCTGGTGGTCAGTGGACCGCTTCATGTCTTGAGCTGCAAATGTGCAAACCCCCAAGACCATATCCCTGGTGATCTAGTTTCCCCATCCCACTCACCCACGAAGCCCCACCACCCGTTCCCCTCGGCAGCCGGTAGTGGTAGCATCCCACCCGCCTGCGCCCTGCCCCCACCGACTGACTGCTTCGGTAGGCCTGCAAGCCCATTGGTGCAGAGAAAGAGCCAATGGGCATGCAGCCCATACCGTACAAGGCAGTCCAGATATGTGAATGAATGAACTTGCGCAGGTGCAACCCTAGTGTGCATGGCGCAACCCTTTTGAATATCCAGCCCATTGTATTTACTTGTACCGATATTAGCACCTGAGAATGAAATTCTGCCATTAAGCAGGGGTGCCATTTGGGTAGGGCAGAGGAGGGGCAGTTGCCCCCACACACACACACACATTTGTGCCTAGGTTGTTCTTATGTGTGGAATTAATAGCAATAAATTTGGATGTAATCTTTTACACATAAGTGCCCCCCTGGCCTGTGTGTGCTTACGCTGCACGTACACTCCTGACTCGACTATGTCTGTATTGCATTGTCCACTTTTTCCACCTTTTAGTGTAGCACCATTGCACATGATGTGGAAGACTTCTAGCCAAGTCAGAGCACATGAGTCATGCGCGAGTGTGACACTGTCTTTCCTGCAACAGAGTAGACAGGCTGCACACTACATCTTGGATGAGTCAGTGAGCACTGAACTCTCAACAGCAAAGTTGTGGCTCACATTTTTGTTGTTCAACTCTTAGTGAGTCTGTCTTCCCTGGTGGTTAAAGGGGCAGAGGGTGAGCTAGAAGCTAACTCAAGACTTGGCTACCTACTTACTCTACTAGGCTTGTCTCATGAAAAAAACAGCACAGGCCCCACCATGGCAGCATGCTATGCCTAGCAGCGGTAATGACTGTTGTGGGATAGCCTTCATAGGCCTTGATCATTGCAGTGCAGTAGAAGCCACAGCAGCAGCCAAGCAAGGAGCAAGCAACACAGGTTGGGTGAGTTTGGTTGGTGAGGTGACTTGGTCGCAGACCATGTTGGTGACCTGGGATGGTTGGTTCTAGCATCCAACGTCTGGCAGAAGGATGGAGATGGGGCAAACTGAAAACTGGGCTGGTGTCACACTGGGCCAGGCTGCAGGTTCTGGCTAAATGGCTGGATATGTAGAGGTAAATAATTTTTTTTACAGGGAATTGGGGATGGAGGAAGGATTGGAATATTGGTGTGCTTTTCACATTACTGTGCCTTTGGACAGCTTCACTACCCATATGGGATAGGTATTGAATGGAATGGAGTTGGGGAGAGTAATTGGGATCAAGTTTTTTCGGTGCATGTGGTCAGGACTTCATCCAGGAAAACATTGGTTAGAAACTGGATGGGTTTAAACCCAAATCTGATGCACTACTCTGGGTTATAGACAGATGAATCTTATACATTTTAATTTTTCCTCATTTGTGAATCATTTTTCAGTCACAACAAATAAGTTTTACCCTTTAGAGATGTTCCAGACACTCTAGAGCTTGCCACGTAGGGGCTAACTAGCACATGGCCTCCACTGGTTGTTGGCTCCTGCCTGCTGAAATCTGAAATGGCACCCTGGCCATAAAGTCTAAATTTACAAGCAAGTAGCTACTTCTGTCACCTTGTCGGAAGTACTACCTTCTTGGAAGTACTACCTGCGAGAGGCAGGGGAGAGCAGAGGGGTACATGCACCAGGAACTTTAACTCATGGTTGAAGAACTGGCACTGTGAGGAAGGGTTTGGATTCATTGGTGACTGGGACCCCACCTGGAGGAATGGAGGCTTGTTCAAGCCTGACAGCCTGCATCCATCCTGGAGGGGAATCCAAGCACTCAATGATAAGTTTAAATGCTACATTGACAAGCATTTAAACTAGTCAAGTTGAGTGGCAGGCCAGCAAGTAGAGTACCTAACTGCCCACCCCCTACAGCTAGCAGTGGAACCAGTGAACCAGAGGAGTGGATATCTCTACAAAGCAGTGTGCAAAAGATGGAGATAAGTGCCCAAGAGGTGGATAGGCAGAAAAGGGGAAAAATTCAACAGAAGGCAGACAGCAAGGAGAACCAGAGATAAAGGACAACCAGGGAAGGGGCTGGAGTAGAACAGGTAAGCAGTCTAGGGAGGTCAAATCATGGAAAGCCATGTGTGACAATGCCAGAAGCCTTAGCAACAATATGGAGTATCTGGAGGCTGTCATGGTGCAGTCCAACCTGGAAATTGTAACCATCACAGAAACCTGGAGTAATGACAACCATGATTGGAAGATGGCCATACCCGGCTACAACAAATTCAGTAGAGAGGGCAGGTAGGAAGGGAGGAGGAGTGGCACTGTATGTGAAAAATGACATAAGAGCAACAGAGATCCAGGAGGAACAAAATGGGGGAGAAATGCTGTGGGTTAAGCTGGAAAGGAAAATGGGGCCAGCCATCCACACAGGTGTGGTCTATAGACCACCAGCCCAGGAGGAGGAAACAGATAGGGAGCTGATGCTAGCCATCCAAAGGATGGCAGAAAAGGGTGAGGTAGTGCTGGTTGGAGACCTCAATATTCCAGATGTGGACTGGAGCATCCCAGCAGCAGCATCAACTAGGAGCAGATTTATCCTGAACTCCCTTCGGGGTGCCTTCCTCAAGCAACTGGTCATGGAACCAACTCAGCAGAAGGCAATACTGGACCTTGTGCTCACAAACAGGGACAGTGAGATGGGGGTAACAGTGGGGGAGCACCTGGGGAACAGTGACCACCAGTCATCATGGTTTGAAATCACAGAAGGAGCAGAACCAAACCACACAAAAACATGTACCCTGGATTTTAGGGGGACAGACTTTGGGAAAATGGGGATATGCTTGAAAGAGGCATTAATGGGAATGGGGCAGGAATCAGGTGTTGAGGAACAGTGGGCAGTATTTAAAATGGGGATTACAAGAACAACAGAATTATGCATTTCAATTTTCAATTTCAATTTCAACTTTATTTTTAAAAGGCGCTTTTCTTAAATCAAAGGGCCTGTACAAATAAATATGACAATAAATATAGTAAATCAAATCAACAGAAATCCTTAAAAGCTATATTAAAAAGGTGGGTCTTCAACTCCCTTTTAAAACTAAGGACGGTCGGGCAATCTCGCACCTGACGAGGTAGAGAGTTCCACAGGGTAGGTGCCATAAAACTAAGCGATCTAGCACCAAATGTTTTCAGGCGTGCCCATAAGTCTCTAGCAATCCTTCTTCAGTGGATCGGGAGGGCGAGAGGGACTATAGGGGCACAGGAGCTCTTTCAGGTAGGCAGGTCCCAGATCATGTAGGGCTTTACAGGTCAGCAAACTGACCTTGAAGGTAATTCACCAAAACACTGGCAGCCAGTGCAGTCCATGGAGCACAGGCATTATATGACTGGATCTAGCGACTCCAGTCAACAGCCTGGCTGCCGCATTCTGCACCAGCTGCAGATGGAGAAGTTCAACCCCCGATAGCCCTAGGTATAGGGAGTTACAGTAGTCAAGCCGGGAGGTAACAAAGGCGTGGATTAATGTTGGAAGGTCCTCTGAGGAACCAAGTGCTTCACCCTGGCAATATTCCTCAGATGAAAAGGAAGTCTTTATAAGTGCTGACACCTGGGATTTGAGTGTCAAACAGTCATCAAGTACTACACCAGATTTACACCTGGTCAGAGGTGCGTCAGCTGGACACCTCAAGCCATAGGCCTGAGGGTGATCCTCTGGCAGACCCTTCTCACAGTGACCTAAATCCACAACCAACACCTCAGTTTTCTCCAGATTTAACCTCAGCCAACTCCATTCATCCATTCTTGGATTTCTTCAAGGCAGTTATTAAATACCGACAAGGCAGCGTCCTGACCGGGCACAAAGACATCTACAGCTGGCATCATCAGCATAGCAGTGAAAACCAAACCCATACCGTCTAATAATCACCCCAATGGTAGCATATACACGAAAACAACATGGGTGCTAAAATGGAGCCCTGCGGTACCTACAGGGTAGGGAGAATGATGTTGAGGAAAAATTCCGACACCACTCTCTGAGTCCTACCCTCAAGGTAAGATTGAAACCATCTGAGGACCGTACCAGACAGTCCACAGACTAACCGCAGGTGCTCCAACAACACACCATGGTCAACGGTGTCAAACGCTGCCGAGAGATCAAGTAGTACCAAAATGGATCGGGTCCTACGATCTCTTGCCATTAGGAGGTCATTTAGTACCCGTACGAGCGTTGTCTCGGTACTATGCCTTTTCCTAAATCCAGACTGGAGCGAATTGTAGATATTCATTAAGCTGGTTAGCAAGGGGAAAAGGAAAAGGATGTCATTACGGTTTTCCAAGGAGGTAGTGGAGAAAGTGAAAGCCAAAAAGATTTCATTTAGGCAATACAAATGACATGGGCAGAAGGGGATAGGGAGAAGCACCAGGAGAAGCAAAGGGAGGCAGGGAGGTCAGTAAGGGAAGCCAAAGCTCAGACAGAAGAACACATTGCAAAATCAGTGGGTAGAGGGGACAAAACCTTTTACAGATACATAAGTGAAAAAAGAAAGGCAAAGGGATGGATAGTGAGACTGAAGGGGGAAGATAGGGGCCATGTGGAGGATGACAATGGTAAAGCTGATGTATTGAACAGGTATTTCTGCTCAGTCTTTACTGAGGAAGAGGAGGGTAATGGGTCTGAAGGGAGTACAAGGGATGGGAATGGTGCAGAAATGGACACAAGTCCATTTACATGAGAAAGGGTCATGAAGGAACTGGAAGTAATAACAGTTGGTAAAGCAATGGGACCAGATGTGGTTCCCCAGGGTCCTTAAAGAACTAAGAGAGGTGGTGGCTGAACCTCTGGCAATCCTGTTTAGCCAATCACTGGAAACAGGAGATGTACCCAAAGACTGGAGGACAGCAGATTTAGTCCCCTTATACAAAAGTGGGAACACAGAGGAAGCGGGGAAGTACAGACCAGTCAGCCTCACCTCAGTAGTGGGGAAGATCATGGAAGCACTACTGAAGGAGAGATTGATGGAACATCTGGTTGTCAATGGACTACAGGACCCAAGGCAGCAAGGTTTCACCAGGGGGAGGTCATGTCAGACCAACCACATTGAATTTTTTGACTGGGTGACTAGGGAGGTGGATTGGGGAGGGCAGTGGACATGGCCTATCTGGCCTTCAGCAAGGGCACTGACACTGTGCCACATAGAGGACTATTACACAAACTGGGGAATATGGGTGTGGGCAGGACAGTAGTACCATGGGTAGGTAACTGGCTGGGTGGCAGAAAACAAAGGGTGGTGTAAATGGCTGTCACTCCACAGAGGGAAGAGTGACCAGTGGGATACCACAGGGATCAGTGCTGAGACAGGTCCTATTCAACATCTTCATCAGTGACATTGTGCAGGACCTAAAAGGCAGAATTTCCCTGTTTGCTGATGACACAAAGCTCTGTAACAGAGTAGACACACCAGAGGGTGTAGACAGAATGAGAAGGGACCTGCATACTTGAAGAATGGTCAGGGGTTTGGCAGTTGAAATTCAATGCAAAGAAGTGCAAGATAATGCATATGGGGGCACAAAAACCCTGGCACAATATATCAGTTGTGGGGTGAGGATATAGCATGCACCAAGCAGGAAAGGGATCTTGGGGTTATCATCTCTGATGACCTCAAAGTAGGGAAACAGTGTGACAAGGCAGCACATAAAGCAAACAGGATGATGGGGTGCATAGACAGGGGCATCACCAGCAGGAAAAAGGAGGTCATAATTCCACTATACAAGACACTAGTGAGGCCTCACCTGGAGTCTGGTGTACAGTTTTGGAGACCTTACTTACATAAGGACATAGACAGGATAGAGAAGGTTCAGAGGAGGGCAACAAAGAGGTCCATGGATTGCATCACAAGTCCTATGAGGACAGGTTGAAGGAACTGAACATGTACTCCCTGGAGGAGATGAGGGAGAGAAGGGATATGATAGAGACATAAAAGTATCTTACAGGGAGGAACAGGGTGCAGAAAGACACTATTTTTAAGTGAAAAAGATGTTCCAGGACTAGAGGGCATTGGATGAAGTTCAGAGAGGACAATTCAGAGGAAACATGAGGAAGAATTTTTTCACAGAATGGGTCGTGGACAAGTGGAACACCTTGCCAGAGGAAGTGGTGGGGGCTGAAACAATCACAGGACTTAAGAATGCATGGGATAGACATAAAGGAATTCTGGAGGTCAGAGTTAAGGGGCAATATACTTCTAGGAAAATACAAAGTAAACTTAGAAGCTCAACTGGGCAGATGGGTGGGCCGTAGGCCCTTATCTGCTGACACTGTCTATGTATCTATGTATCCTCTGTGTGAGTAGCATGTTTCCATGAGGTCTTGATGAGGAGGAAAGCAGTTTTCAGGGGTAAAATGAGGCCAGTCTCTTGCATTCAGGGACAATTGAGTGGTATGGTATCCACAGATTACTGGAGCCCCACTACAGTCAGGCTTATGATCCCCCCAAAGAAGCTTACCTCCACATCTCCACAATCAGGCACATTATGATATAGGGCAAGGGAGACTGCAGGGGCATGCCCCATTGAAATGAATGAGGGTATTTTTTTATTACTATGTTATACATTATTTATGGGGAGTTGGAGATTAGTGAAGCCCACTGCTTGACTAACAAGGACCTTGTTAGTAGAACAAGTGGCCTTTATTATTCTCAAACTCACAATCATAATGTATAAAATAGTAATAAAAAATAACTCTATTCATTTCAAGGGGGTATGCCCTATCACTCTGACCCATGGACATCATCTCTTAAAGCCACCTGCTTCTGGTTCCCTAGCACTCAGGTAAGAGACTCTTGACTTATATCTATACTCGGTGGGTTGTCTGTAGCAGAAGGGCTACACCAACTACAGTGTGTGTGCATTTGGTGGGGAGGGACTGGCCATGTGGATGGGTGTTGAGTTATTGCCATTTTTGTGCTTGCTCCTTAAAGTTTATTTGCAAGGAAGCATTCAAAACTATGGAGAGAAAATAGGAGTACAAGCCATACAGAAGTAATTGAGTAGTTTTGTGGATAAGTGTGTGTATTGGGGGTGCGAAGAACCACATGTGTTTCCATTGGTAAGTGTGCTACAGTTCAACTGTGTAGCTGAGATGTGGCAGGACAAGAAAACTAACAAGTAAAACAGTGGCTATAAGCATGCTACATGTGTGCAGATTAGTCAGTTCCGTATTGAAGTACAAGAGTGCCATATGTGTGCAGGCAGTATAGCTTAGTGGTTAAAGGCACTGCACTGCAAACCAGGATACTGGAGACTTGAAGACCTCAATCTGAATCTCATCAGCCCCCACTTGTATACTGTGTGATACTGATCAAGTCACTTAACTTTTATGTGTGCAGTTATCAGTGACCATTTGCTTTTTTCAAGTATGCCAGATGCATGCAGTCTGTTCCAATTTAACATAAAAAGTATGCTTTCCATACTTGATTGCTGAACACATGCCACATGCATGCAATTGGTTCCAATTTAACATTTAAATCATGCTTGCAGCACACATATCACATGGGTAGTTTTATGTGCACAGCATGAAAACATTTCATATAATTATTTCTGTAAGGGTTGCCTTTCATTATTGGTTTAGTGCTTATATGGGACAGGACTGATACATTATTTCAGAAAAAAAGTTTGATGAGGAATTGAGGAAAATAAATAGTAAATGCAAGATAATGGTGCCAAAATAGAAAAATGACAAACATACCTGTTTGTCCATTAATTGTATCCTTGGTGGGATGCACTTCACAGGGTCTGTTTCAGCTGCTGAGAGAGAGAGAGAGAGAGAGAGAGAGAGATGCTTGTTAACCAAATTTGGCAGTACATCAGTCCAGACACGATACTCTTGTTGTACACACCCTACACATAGTCATTATATTTGGTATCACTGTTTGTAGGTGGCCATATAGGTTCAGCATCAGAATTGCACAATTCAGTGGTTGGTATGATTAGTGGACAGAAATTTCCAGCACTCATTTTGATAAATGTAAGCCACTCCACATTTCCAGGACATTATTCCTTCAGCAGCACTAAATATGTACTATGAATATAATCTTGAAGGTGGGCAACTGAAGAACATTTCTGCAAGGTTTGCTTGACCTGGTCATATTGTTTTCTTTTGTTTCCAATAGAGTAATGGATCTTTCTTGAGTCCAGTTACAATACTATCTGCAAAATACCGCTGGATCATTGCACTGGGTGACACAGCTAACAGTCTGGCAGATAAACCAGTTGCACTCTCCCAAAAAGATACATGTCTATGTTGTTGCAGATGACTCAGAATTGATTTGCCTTTCCAGCCCTGAACATGGGAGGCCCAAACAGTAGCAGTAGATGCCGTTTCCCTTGTTGATGCCACTGGTGATTATGAAAAATGTGTAGACGTGCTATCATGTGTGCCAGAGGCATACTCAGCTGGTACGTCGTGTTTTGTCTCACATATTAGTTAATGATGTTGTTGCTGTTCTGTCAACATTTTAGTTGTAGATCTCTCCAATAATCAATGTCTTCCCAGGCAGTAAGGATGGCTTCAATGTTTCCATTAAAGCAGGGATCTAGCAAAGTATCAACACATAGTTTTCATTCTGAAACATGATGTTTTATTCTCTGATCAGCTAACAGTTTGTGACTCATGTCATCTGCCAGAATTGCAGTGTTGCCATCATCTTTTGACTGGAAGTCTTTCATTATGCCATCCAGAGAAATTAGAAGAAATCTTATTTAAGGAAGAATCCAACTCAGAGTTACACTGTTAGCACTTACATCATGGCACCCTCAAAAGGTTCCAGGAAGGTGACCAAATATTCAACCAGGCTTCAACTGCTGGAACTTAGCACTATGTCTACTTTACCTATTGGATTCTGCATGGTTTAGTCATGTACATTTTGTTATGTTCGAGATGTCTTTCCAACAAGCAACGTGTGGAATTCCTTTGGGATGAAACTTTCTGCTTCAATTTATGCAGTGATTACTTGTTTAATCTCCATAGATCCTTTCTGACTTTTTGTGCTTTCATGAAATGGCTGAAATAACCACCTATTTTCTGTGCAAGACCTATCAGGTTTTCAACCTTTCTGTTTCCATTTAATAAATGATGAATGAGAAGATTTAAACAGTGTGCAAAACATGATATGTGTTGGTGACTGCCATCTCTTAAAACTTTGACTATGTTGGCACCCTTATCTGACTCTATGAACTCTGTAAATAGGGAATTCAGGGTCATCCTTTTTCGGAATTTGTTTTGCATCTCATGCAAAATATTGACTGAAGTGTTTTTTTCCTGACAAGTGTTCACAAAAGATACAGCATGCTTCTCACTGATTTCAGTAGGTATGTTTTTATTAATTTCTGACAGAAAATGAGTCCAATAAGTTGTAGCACTCATGTTATTAATTGTTTGATTGCTTGTCCATATATTTGTCATTATGTGAATCTGCTTTTCGCACTTAGTGTTTCAATTTCTTAATGACTTCATTACACACCAAGTCATACAAGCAAGGAGCAGCCTTTTTTTTAAAAAAAATATGATTGGTAGGGCATAATGTGTTATGGTTCATTGTGGTGCATGAACTTGAGAAAACTTTTCTGGACAACAAAAGCATAATGGATTTGAAAATCATCCTACAGTTTTGCAATGGCTCTATTTAAGTGTTGGCATGTTGGATGCATGTGGGTAAATGTTGATGTGCTCGCAACAATTTATTTCACTGTTAGTTGGCAATATATTTTTGATTTGCTTGGGAATGTGCTTTTAATTCCGTTCTCATGGGGAGTATTAATGTGGGATTTTCCATTATTTAACTGTGTCAGAAAACAGTCTGTGTTTGTCTAAGATGACTGCAGTGACACTTCCGCAGATTTAATGTTGCCTACTACTTCCAGTTTATTGTTTTTTATTTATTTGAATTTTGTTGACCAGATAGGCCCACTGAGACAAAACTGTCCCTTTTTCAGTGGTGACCAGGGGAATATAAGCATCCCATGCATAAGATAAACATTGCTATACAGTGGGGGAAACAAATTACACTTATAAGTACAGGAAATTAAAACATAAAGTACAGAGATACATTCTGACTTGTGGTTATACTCAATATATCATACAATAAACAGGACAAGAAATCCAAAAATAGATGAGCTTAACATAATTACACAGGATTAGAGTACTAGGTAGGTCTAGTAAAGGCAGTGTGGTACATACACATACATATTGTCTATTGAGCATTCAATACATGTAACTAGGAGAATTGAAGAGAGGAAAAAACCCACAGGTGAGGAGATATCACTATGTTCACCACCACCACCTCCACCACTGCATGTCTACCACACTGCACCTCTCTACATTGCCACACTCAATTGGGTGTTTTATCTTTTCATGTTGCATCATTACTGATGTGCCACACTTTGTCAACTTTGCACAGACTGCATACAGCTCGAGAGTTGTTTGCAGGGTCAATATAAAAATATATTGAGTTGTCATTATGTGGGACATACAGTACCCTGGGGTATCTTTTTCCCAGTCCACACTATCTACCCCAGCATTCTCTGCCTCAGTATCTAAGTTTTCATTTGAGGAGGATGTCTCTTTGTGTGCTGTGTCATCAGTTAGAATTATCCAGGCACCTGTGACAAACATTTTGTACCTCTATGAGTAACTCCGGTCAGTTGTTTCTGAAGCTTTATTATTGCTTTATTGCAAATCTGCTTTTTCTTAGAAGGAAATTTTGTGCTGGTCATGGTGTTATTATTAGTACCATATTCTGATCACTATATTCGGATTCATTAGTGGTATGATTATTGAGGTTCATAACATCAACAGGTTCACATGCAACAGTAAAATTGTGCTTCCTGTTAGTAGACCTATTAGTAGTAAACATAGTTACTGATCACAACCATACTGGGAATAGCACAGTGGCCCTAAGACAAATGCTTTATACAGCCATAAAAGGCTACCCGTTTTACTAAGTGCCAGGAGTCTCTGGAGACTCACTAGGTCACATCAGTTAATGTCTTACAGTGGCCCTAAGATGAATGCCTTATATAGCCATAAAAGACTATCTGTTTCAAGCTCTCTAACAGTAGCCATAAGAGGAACAGCAGCTTATACAGACATGAAAGGCTATCTGTTTCAATAAGTGCTATGGGGTTGATCTGGCTATGCCTAATTAAGCTCTACCTCACATCACCACTAGATACAATCAACGCTGAAGTAGGACTCATGGCACGGTCGCTTAGTCTCCCCATCTCCTCTTTTCCCCATCATTAGTTCCAGACTAAAATCCATTTTCCCATTTTCCCATTTTCTCCTTCCAACAAATTACACTCATGAAATATATATATATATATATATATATATATATATATATATATATATATATATATATATATATATTTAATTGCATTCACTCTCATGATCTTGGTCTATTGCCACACAATAGAATGTCTTGCTTTATTTTTAAAGGTGTCACTTTAATAAGGATTTGACATTTACTTGCAAAAACTGGCAAGGACTGAGGGGCTGCTTTATTTTGCTGACAATGAATTACAACTACAGTTGTCCACTGGTAATGTTGCTAGATTATATTTCTTGCTGATGCCTGGATATAGTAGTACAATCAAATATACAGTACCATACAGTATGGTGTTCATCCTCAGAATTCAGGAAAGTAATGTCAATTAAATTTGTGTTGCAAGGGGAGTTTTTTAATACCTACTGCTATCTGCCTCTCACTCCAGATGATACAGTGGTCTACGCCTCCAATGCTTTGGTTGAGGTAGTGCAGGTTTGTCTACAGCAGGCCTTTGATGGCCTTCAATCATTTTTTTTTACACAGGCTTCATTAAAATTTCATGAAAATAAAGCAAAAGTGAAAAGTTAAATAAACCGTGTAACAACTCTTTAGTTATTCAATCAAGAGAAGTAAATCAGCTGGAGCAAGTTGAAGGATACAAATAACTAGTTTTTTGGATTGATACCCAGGTGTCCAGCAACTACATGTTGGGAAGCTTGTAGACAGATTAAGAAAACGCCTGGGTTCTCTCTACCAGAATACAAGTTGCCTGAACTATGAAGCAAGACTTCAGATATCCCAAACTCAAATACTTTCCACTTTTTCATTATGCTGATTCTATCTGTGAGTTTTATTCAAAGGTAAGTTACATAAGTTGGACATGTTATGCAACAGATAAAAACAGTAGAGAGAAAGAAGTAAGTGCCTCAGCTGGGACTTGAACCCATTCCACATGGAATACCATTCTGGTTGCACTAGCAGCTGCGCAATCAAGGCAACTGTATCCAGAACCATCCCAGAGCACATTACTCTTTCTCCAATGCACGACTTGAGGCTGCATAGTTAATTACATTTTCAATCCCAAGACTGAAGTGTGGATATTTATGGAACACATACAAACAGGAGAGAGAAAGAAGTAAGTGCCTCAATGGGGACTTGAACCCAGGCCACCCAGAATGCCATTCCTGTTTTGTTACCAGCTGTGCAACTAAAGCAACTAGCATGGTTTGTCTCAAATTGTCCCTTTGATACTTCTGACTCTCCCTGAATGAAAGACATAAGCTACATAAAATAATTTTTTTGTCCTGAACTGTTAACAGGATAAAATACCAGTTTATCTAGCAGAATGTTTGGTACTCAGGGAAAAAAAAACATATCACTGAGAGGCACCCTGGATACTGATGGCTATAGCATGGTTCTTTCTTAGCAATTGGATTCCACAGGTAATGAACTCTCTCCCCAAGTTCTTCAGAACTCAAGAAAATAAGGTACCAACTTATAAATAAAGAGTCACTCACAACATGGCCACCTGGTTGTGTCTGGGCACCATCTTGGATTTAATGCTGGCTAGTGTACAGTGCCCTCAAGAAGGTGGCCTCCATGCAGCCCTTGTAACAAACAAAAACATGGTTCACTTCCCAACTTCAAATGTGTGATAAATGCAGAGAAAGTATAATGTAATACTAAGCACAAATGCTGAAGTCCTCCACAGGTGTTTTAAACAAAACAAATTGTTATATGATTATGTCGGTAAAATTTATTGTTGACATTTTATAGTTTACTAGTACACTGTTATTTTTTTACGATGTGACTGTGGCATGAATGTTGTAGGGGCATCACTGTAAATAAACCTTGGCTCAATCACTCATCACTAATAAAACTTGAAATTTGAGTGAGTCAGAGTCTGTAATCCAAATGGGTGATGTACTCTGTCATAAAAAGGGATGTGGCTCAGTATCCAGTTTTTGCCTTTCCCAAATGTAACAACCATAGTCTGACATCTCACCACAATGCGATTGAGAGTTAATGTTTTCGCACACTAAATGACTGACAATTGCAAATGTAATGTTACCTTAAACTTTAGCAATCTTACTGAGACATACACAACTAAGACAAGTACCTTGTTCCTGCTTTGTCCAATCGCAATTGTTTAGAGTCACTGTTCCAGCTGCCACAGTCTCCTGAATATAGAGTCACAGTATCATGACAAGACCTATGAAACACGACCTATGCTCCTCTGACTAACAGGACTAGCTAGAGCGGTAGCACCTGCACGTACCCATGCTTTTTCTCTTCTAATGGAAGTTCAGCAGAAGCACTCACTTAGGATCCCTCCCTCACTCTTTACCCACCAGTCCAGTGACCATGCCAATCACCAGCCAAACAACATAGGCAATGCCACACACCAGTAGTTCTCTTTTCTTGTCCTACCTACAGAATGGACATGAGGGACTTTCTCTCATGACGTTATCCTGTTAATTGTGTGCCACACAGTGCTCACAAGCAACTAACCCCCAAGTCTCACTTACACCTTGCATGGTTGTGCCATAGTTATTTTCCCCTGGCCTGAAGCTGGAGCCAGCTGTGAACAAACTGCTATGCATACATATGTACTCATGCCCAAGTAAGCCCAAACCACATTTCTCCTCAAACCTGTGGCTGCACTGTAGCCAGCCTATATAACCTGGCCCCTAGTTATCCCAAATGTCGTCATCATTATGCTTGCACAGTGGCATGCCAGGCCATGTACAACCACGAAGCACCCCATCTTGACCCAGGTTTTTTTCCAAAAGCATAAATGAAACTGTGTCTCCAGTCATTCAATCATCCAGCTCAGACCCACCCCAACAACCCAGCACATCTGTGGTTTGATAGACAGAAGCATGCCAGACACAAAACAAGCCCCATGCAAAAATCAGAAGAAAGAATTCTGTTTTTAAATTATCATCGGACGCCAAGCAATTGCCTAGGAATCATATATGATCCCCTGCAACCTTTCTGGGGCTCATAAATCCTCACAAATGGGTAATGCTCTGCCATCCCATTGGCCAATGCATGATCACAAATCATTGGTCTGTTGGAGGCCAATCCCCCAAACTCTGGCCAGAGAAACCAGTTTTCTTTGTGCATCTCTAGGAGGTCGGTCATGATCTGAATCATTCCCTCCATGGGTAATTATTTATTTCTCTGATTTCTCTTATTTCAACCTGTCCTTCTCTATAGATAGTAACATTGACAGACTATTTGCGTAGGAGCTAGGGCTTCTCTTATCAACAACAGCTTCATATTACAGATATTAAGTTTGTCACTATAACTATTCTGGATAGATATTTGTCTGCTTAATACTGCAGCGGCAGGAGGCTGGTGGAGCCAGACCCTCAGGTAGTGTCTGGCTGTCACCCCTGCACCAGTTGGGGACCCTTTTAGTATCATTCTCAATGCTGTTGTGATGTGGAAGGGTCCCTCAGGTAGCAACCACTCCAGAGGCACAGGTGGCAGTAACAGAAGGGATATTAAGGCAGAAATTGGGGGACCAATAACAGCAGCAGTCTATGTTTTCTTTTTTGGTTAGCCCAACTGCTCCTTGAACCGAGGAATCCCTCGGTTCACCCCCCCACTCCCTCCTCCTCCAAATCAGCTTTCTCATCCTTAAGGCTCACCTGCAGCAGTTGTTCCTCACCTCTGCCCTCAGGGATCCAGCCTGGCTGGGCTATGGTGCTTCCTCCATTGCCCCCACTGCTGTTCCAGAGCTCATCATTGGTTGAGGGGGCCTGGGGAGCATTCACATCATTCGTGAACTACCGAGTCCCCCACACATTCTACAGAACACCATCCTGTCTCTGACTCACACATCCACCAGATAAGATGGTGGCTTTTGCGGGACTTGTGCCTGAAGCCTCGCAGCCACCGGGAAACATGATGTCCCATGTGGAACTTGCATGGGTGGAGCAAATGCCTGCGAGTGAAGTGGGCAAGGATTGCAGCCCCCCACGGTCCCAGACAGCAGGTGGGGAGCACAAAACTGGGTTCAAAACAGACTAGGTCCATAAATAAATAGATGGAAACCAGAACAGGCCATCAAAGGGAACACTCACCCAATGGGAAATCTCACGAGAGGAAGTACTCCTGTGAGAATTTGGGAGTTGGCAGATCACCTTTCACAGGGTCTTGCAAGACTGGCTGCCATCTTATGAGGGCCACATGGAGGCCACTATCTTGAGGGCACTGTATGTGAGCCAGCATTAAATCCAAGATGGTGCCCAGACACAACCAGGCGGCCATGTTGTGAGTGGCTTGTTATTCTCTTAAAGGGACATACTGCAGCATAGTTCCTTACATTACACCACCCTCTACTAAGAAGATGCTGCTTTGAATTCAAGGAGTACAGAACTATGTTCATGATGCAGTTCTTTCTCTCTCTACTCCCATAGATCTGATGGCTCACATCTGGTCATGGCCATATCTGCCTGCCTGGAATGTGGCTCCACGCTCCCAGAGACTCATGTGGGGGAAGCTCTATGTGTGTTTGCACAGTATCAGAAAATGGGGCTTTGCAGAGTCAACACCTGGATGTGGTGTCAGCCCAGGTGGAGGCAATTCCACTTATAGAACCACTAACACTGAAAGCCACCCAAGCCGGCCTCCATTTTCAGTGGCAGGTAAGGATGGAGCATCAGTCACATGAGCAACCACAGGACACAGCCTCAAAATGTCCAGGGTCAGCTCTGGCTCTGCATCAACCAAAGAAAAGGTGCGATCAGGCAGAAGGTACAGAGGACTCCTCAGAGGAGGAAGAAGCAGAACAGGACTTGGGGCAGGCTTCAGGCTGGCTCTGCCAACAGGAGGACATAGTGGAATTGCTGAAATTGATTCAGGAGATATTGCAGGTCCTGGATGAGCCAGAAATGCCCCATGCCTCAACGGACCCCCTCCTGTCCTCCCAGACCAGGACCAAAGGGCTGTCACTCCCCACATGTACAGCCCTCAATGCTATCCTAAACAAGGAAATGGAGGCACCAGAACCCACAAGGATCCCGGAGAAGAATTATGTCCAGAGGCTATACCCACTGTTCCAATCACACCTGTCCATTTGGTATGTGGCAACCAAGGTGGACACTCCAGTGTCGGCCCTCACCAGGTGCATAGTTATACTAGTTGAGAGCAGTGCAGCTCTGAAAGACCCAATGGACAAGAAAGCCAAAAAGTCACTTAAGAAAATTCTTGAGGTGACAGGAATGGCCCTTTCAGCGGGGAATCCGGTTTGGTAAACCAGCAAGGCCATCTTGCAATGAGTTGAGGCCATCGCAGATGAACTCCCAGAGGAGTCACCACTGACAGAACAGGCAGACTGTGCCATGCAGATATCATGAAATTTGGTACCAGGGCCATGGTCCTGACCAACCATGCCAGGCGGGCCCTCTGGCTCAAACTTTGGCAGGCAGATGCCAAATCCAAGGTGACGCTGATGAAGCTTTCATGTAATGGGGGGCCATCTCTTCTGTGACACCCTGACCTCTTTCCTCAGGGATAAGGCCAGGATGAAGCAGATGGCCAACAAGAAGGACATGTACCTTCCGTTGGGCAGCCTGTTTGTCCCAAGTTCAGAGGCAACAAGGGCTAGGCAAAATTGACAAAGTCTAATTCCCAGAGAGGCGGAGCATCGATGGCTCAGTTTCAGGACAAATCTAAGTTCAGGAGTGGCTTTGGCAAATGCAGAGGTTTCCACAGCAACAGAACCAGTGGAGGCACTGTGGGAAAAAGTCAATGAAATAAGGTGGGCCCTGGTGGACAGCCCCCCATAGGAAGACACCTTCAGCAGTTCATGATCAATGGGCCCAGACCACAAAGGACAAGTGAGTATGCAAACTAATGTTTCAGGGTTACACCATAAAGTTCACACAAAAGATAATTCCTCACAAACCAATGATATCCCCAATGCCTAAGAAACCTTAACGGGTGCCGGCAATCCAACAACCCCTCCGCAACCAACTCATGAGCAGGGCCATAATACCGGTGCCACCTCAGGAAAGGAAGACAAAAGTGAATTTGTTGTTCTTTATGATCCCAAAGAAGATGGGGGGGTCTACACCCAGTGCTCAGCATAAAGTTCCTGAACACATTTGTGGTGTACAAGAAATTCAAAATGGAAACGCTGTAGTTAACTCTGATGGCGATTCAACCCGGGCACGTCCTAACTTTAATAGACTTAAAGGACCCATTCCTGCATATTCCAATCTGCCCCAATCACCACCGCTACCTCAGGTTTCAAATTATGGGGGCCATTTCCAATACACCTGCCTACCCTTCGACCTGGCCTCAGCCTCATGAGTCTTCACAAAAACACTAATTATGCTTGCAGTGCCCCTTCAGCAGTGGGAGATACATGTCATTCCATATCTGGAGGATTGGCTCATAAGAGCCAAGTCACAGGGTCAGGCCCAGATGGACACAGATGCAGTGGTTGAGTGTCTGCAATGGCATGGCTAGATTGTCAGCTGGAGCAAGAGCCAGTTGATCCCAACACAGGAGCTGATCCACCTGGGGGCAAAGATCAATACCAGTGTGGACAGAGTCTTCCCAACAGAGGAAAAGATAGATATCCTTCTGTGACTCATAGAGTAGTTTCAGGTGCAGCCTTGAAGACTGGTATGCTTGTACCTTCAACTGCTGGGCCTGATAGCTTCCTTGATAACAGTGGTGCCATGTCCAGGCTACACATGCGTTCACTTCAGAGGTACATTCTAGATACATGGGAGCAATCCTCCCAGGACTTCAAGTACATCCTCGAGCCCGGTCGAGTTATACTTGGGAGCCTCGATTGGTGGGTAAACAGGACCAACCTGTCCAAGGACGTCCCAGTTGTCCTTGACCCCAGCGGTGACAATTACAATGGAGGCCAGCCTCCTGGTTTGGGGAGCCATGATGGGGCAACATGTAACCCAGAGAAAATGGTTCTCACTGGAGTCCCTCCTTCCCATCAGTGTGCTAGAAATGTGAGCAGTGTACAGGGCGGCTGATATTTTTGGAGTCTGGTGGCCTAGATGGTGCTGATTCATACAGACAATCAGGTGACAATGACTTACATAAACAAGCAAGGAGGGACATGCAGCTGAGCCATACTCAGGGGAGGTGCTACATATCTTATGGTAGGTGGAGGGCCACCTCATGATGATTTATGCAACATATCTGGCCGGTATACTGCATTCCCATGCCAGTTGGTTAAGCTGAGTGACCCTCAGCCAGGCAGAATGGCAATTACATCCCAAGGTGTTTCAGACTCTAACTTGCAGATGGGGCCCTTTTCAGGTGGACCTGATGGCCTCTCGGCACAATACCCAACTGCCCTACTTTTACACCTGCCTTCCCGATAGTCAGGCTGAAGAGGTGGACACAATGGCAGCTGCATGGACATTTCAAAGAGCATATGTTTTCCCACCCATTCAGATGACAGCAAAAGTTCTTCTCAATATCAGAGCTACAAGAGTGACTGTTCTGCTAGTGGCTCTGGAATGGCCAAGGAGATAATTTTTACTTACTAATCAGGGCAATGTTAATTGACTCTCCTTGGTGACTGCAAAACAGACTGGACTTGCTGCTTCAGGATTCAGTTCATCACCACAACCTCCAGGTCCTTCAACTGACAATCTGGATGTTGAGAGGACAAGACTGATGAATGAGGGATACCCTCTGAAGGTAGTGAACCATCTCTGCAATCCCACAGGTTTCCACAAACAGGACTTACCAGAGACATTGGCATGTTTTTTGCAAGCGCAAGTGTTGTACTGCAAAGGACTTCCTCAAAATTCTTGATTTTCACAATGTTGTCTCTGTCAAAGGCTTATCTTACTCTTCCCTATGGGTCTAGGTGTCAGCCATTGCAGCAGTAGTGAGTTGTCTCCCCAGGGTTGGGAACATATGGTCACATCCTGATGTGGTTCATCTGCTCAGAGTGGTACAGATGGCATCCCCTAGGACTCATCCACTCTGTGCTCCTTGGCAGATTAACCTGGTGCTGGATGGCATGCACAAGCCGTCAATTGATTAGAATTCTCCTCATTGAGTCATCTTGAGAACCATGTTCCTTATTTCCTTGTACTCTGGCAGGTGCATGGGGGAACTGGAAGCACTGTTTTGCCTGGTGCCATTTTTGACCATCCATAACGACAGGGTTTCCTTGATGATGGTCATTGCCTTTCACTCCAAAAGTGGTCTCTCAATTTCATGTGGAGCAGGCCATTCATCTTCCAGCCATGAGGGGGACATGAGGAGACCCAGACGGAGACCCTCATGCTTTGAACATGGTCTCTCTGCTAAAGACTTACTTATCGATGTCTGAAGGTTTTCGTAGGTCAGACAAATTGTGCTCTTTTTTGGCAGGAAAATGGGGCAAGCAGCTACTAAAGAGACCATTGCCAATTGGATCAGGAGGGCAATACTTGTAGCTTACCAAGCGGCAGGGCAGGAGCCAACAAAAGGTATCAGGGCATATTCCACTAGGGCTTTGTCAGCCTCGTGGGCCGAGAGGGGCAGTGCCTCCATACAGAATATCTGTGCGGCAACTACTTGGTCCTCTGTCCATATGTTTGTGTGGCACTACAGATTAGATGTCACTTTGGCGGACAGGGCCTGAATTGGTAGAGTGGTGCTTAAGGCAGCTGAAGCTTTGTACTAGGGCAAGGGTTCATCTATTCTGTTACCATCCCATAGTTTCCTGAGCACTGTTACAAAGTCCCATTTTTGAGGATTTATGAGCACGGGAAAGGTTGCAGGGTATAGTGGCATTTACTCATCTGGTAAAGGTGATTATACCTATAACCTTTACAATGCTCATGTTCCCTCCCGAGGTGGATGAACCTAGACCACTGCGACAGCCAAAATCACCGCTTCTAGGGCACAGACCTTCATGTTTGAGGGTACTGTTTCTGGGTTACCATAGCTCGATGACAAGTTGTATGGCCATTTACTGTTCCAGCTGTCTATTACCCTTATCAAGAGGAACCGCTGAGCTAAGCGTATACACTATATTTAGTGGGCTGCATATGCACTATGTTTACTAGATATGCATATGATCTGTACTTTGTGAGCTTTCCCAGTGTATGTTATATATACTGTATATATTTAGTCATGCATCTTTTATGGATACATGTATGTAGCACAGTAAAGCATCCGTATATTATTCTCTGTTTATAGTGCTTTTTTTTCCACATAGTAAATAGCATTGTATTTCATATTATAAAAGCTCTGGTTGGTGTGGTTCTTTGTGCTTTGGCTGTTTTATCCTGTACCTGTCATATTTGTGGTTGGGGTGTTCTGTATTTTCTGTTTGTTTTTTCTGCTAGGGAAATTTAATACTGGTTTCTCTGGCCTGAGATGGGGGATTGGACTCCAGTAGACCAATGATTTATGATCATACATCAGCCAATGTGATGGCAGGGAATTACTAATTTGTGAGGATTTATGAGCACTGTAAAGGTTGCAGATATAATCACCTTTACCAGGTGAGTAAATACCATTGTTAAAAATCACAACATAACTTGGAGTCCATCCTGCCCATCATTCTTTCACATGGCAGTGACTACACCTAATTTGATCATGGACACAAATTTAAGCTTCTAAGCTAGAATTTGTTCTCATTCTTTCTGAGCATGTGAAGCATGACCACATCTCTTCAGTTCAGAAAGGAATGCATTGTTTTTTCACAGCACAGAATATGTTTTAATGTTCTAGTCTTATTTTTGACAGTCCTACCTTCAGGGCTGCTGGTGTGCTTCATGCTTTCATTTTTTTGTAAGCTAGCTATTGAAATGTGTTACTCATGGGTAGTGCTACAGTTCCATTTAAGTGGTTGCAGGCAGTTCAGAATGCAGCTGCATGGCTTTGTACTCACTCAATAAAGGATGATCCTATCTCTGCAGTTCTGAAAAAAAAATGTATAGGCTTTTTTTATCCAATGAAGCATAGTTTTCATTGTTATATTATTGTCATTGACAGTCTTACCTTATGGGTCTAGATACTTATCTGCACTGCCTTCTCCATATTTTCCAGCTCATAGTCTTTGGAGCAACTGACTCTTACCTTGCCATAACAGTAATAAAGACAACATCTAGTAACATAATCTTTTCAGTGTATACTCCTAAATAAAAGCTCTCTCAATATTCATCTTTGGAACGGTTTAAAACTGCGATTGAGGGGAGAAAAATGAGAATAAGTGGAATACATGCCAGGCACTGGGTGGGGAAGGTAGGAAAGGGAGTTACATGAGTACCAGAAGAGGAATGCAATGAGAGGTATAGGTTAGCCAAGTTTGTTATTTTAGCAAGTTATTACCTTAAAGAATATTAAATATATTAAGAGCTCTGAGTGGAAGGCTGTGTTTTATGTGACTTTTTCAGTAAACAGCATAAAGATGAGGCTGATAATAGAAACATAGACTTTGATGACAGATAAGGACCACTTGGCCCACCTAGTCTGCCAATTTCCCTACCTACAGGATAAGCTGCAGATCCTAGTTAACCAACAGCCTATGTCTTCCTGACCCCCACAAGAATTGCTTTATGTCTGTCCCATGGATTCTTGAATTCACCCACAGTTTTAGACCCACAACCTCCTTAAGAAGGCTGTTCCATGTGTTCACCACCCTCTCTGTGAAAAAAATACCTCCTCACATTGCCCCTGAGCAGTCCCCCCTCTATCTTCAAATTGTGTCCCCTTGTTCTTGTACATCTCTTTTTCTGAAAGGTGCTACCCTCTTGGACTTTATTGATTGGCATTGAGGTACTTAAAAGTTTCTATCATGTCCCCCCTCTCCCTCCTTTCCTCGAGGGTATACAAATTAAGCTCCTTGATTCTCTTCCTCACATGGATTTTCTTGCAGGCCCTGCACCATTTCAGTTGCCCTCCTCTGGACTGCCTCCATCCTGTCTATGTCCTTGCAGAGATGGGGTCTCCAGAACTGGAAGCAGTGTTCCAGATGGGGTCTCACCAACTGAGGTATGACAACTTCCTGTTTTCTGCTGGTGATGCCTCTCCTTATACATCCCAGTATTCCCCCAGCCCTTCCTACTGCCTTCTCACATTGCTTGCTAACCTTAAGGTCATCTGATATGATTACCCCTAGGCCCCTTTCCATTTTTGTTGTTGTTACTACCTTCTCTGCCCATTGTGTAATCTTCCGCTTGGTGTTTGTTTCTCAGGAGCATTATTTTGCACTTTGCATTGAATCCAAGCTGAAATACTTCTGACCATTCCTCCAACCTTGCCAAGTCCCTTCTCATCCTTTCCACACATCCTTGCTTATCAACCCTGTTGCAGATCTTTGTGTCATCTGCAAAGAGGCATACTTTTCCTTCCAGTCCCTCTGCAATGTCACTTATAAAGACATTAAAAAGAACTGGACCCAGTACTGAACCCCGTGGCACCCCACTAGTAACCCCTCTTTCTTAATAATAGGTTTAGAAATGGGAAATGGTTGGTAAAGTGGTTGTGGGTATCTGGTTGGACTACTCTACTTGATGAATTGCAGGATTTACATAGACGGAACAATTATAGTTAAAGTACAACTGGTAAATCAGAAGGAGATACCAGTGGCTATTTGAGCAGCCTGTGTGATAGAATGTACAGAAGTGTTGGAAAAAAAAACTTTGAAAATAGAACTTCAATAGTCCTATCCTGTGTAAAAATAACATTTTATTACTTTTAACATTACAGTGGATTGAGTCGATGGATGATTGTCTTTGGTTTGGTAGAAAACTAGGATGGAGGAAAGGAGGTATAATGTTATGAAATAGGTGAAAGAAGCTAAATAAATGGCTAGGGAAATAATGAGAATGTAAGAGTAAGGTGGGGGTTTGGCATTTGGGAGCAAATATGTAATAATGTAAATTCAGTGCTTCATCAGACTAGATAAGAGGGGAAGGCTGTTGATGCCAGTAAAAAAACTAATGGTGTAATCAGGAAGATATTACAGCATAGTTATTAATGTGATATAGCAACAACACAAATACATAAGGAACTCAAAACCTCTTTTTAGTGGTAGTTTGTTAAAGGGAAAGTCCCCACAAACTTTTTTCTGTTTGCCAGTGTAGTGAGTAGGCATGAAAAAATGATTCTTTCTCTTGAAGCCCCCTAATTCCATCCTAATTTAAATTTGATTGAAGTTGTTTCACTCTGTTCTGTACTGGTGTGAAAACCAGTTTGATGACATTGCAAAAGATATGACCCCACTCATAAAAGGAAACATGGGAGTTCATAATGTGTGTTTGCACATCAAACAGACTGTGAGTAAATAAAGAGCTTCTAGCACATAGGAATGAATCCATTGAATAACAAAACTTTACAAGTACCAACATCCTTCCAACTACATTTTTCCAACTCAGATACACTTTAAACTATGGAAAGCATTAAGGAACTTACCTTGAATGGTTTGAAGGACAGCATGAGACAAGAATACAGGGACTTTAGAAGACATTCTCAAATAATTTGTGTTTAACTCAAATTTCATTAATGATGAGAAACTGTTGTAAAGGGGTTGGATTGGGAATATGGATGGGTCGGGAAATTCAGGAGGTTTGGACCCCATTAATACATAAAGTTTTGAAGAGGTCTACACTGATCAAGATTTGTATTTTTTTAATATTGTTTCAAAGCGGTGATGTTGATTTAAATCCAGGTCCTTTATTAGAAGATCTTAGAACTTATAATGGCCAATTAATTTTACACTCAAATGTTAGGAGCATTACCTCTAAAATGGACCTAATAAGGGAATTTACATCTGATTACAAGCCTGAGATAATGGTCTTTAAAGAAACTTGGTTAGGATAGTCTTATGAAGATACTGATTTACATATCATCAACTCTCATGATGCCTTGCATGAGTGGAGTCATGATCTTTACAATGGCATCAAACTGGTTTTCACACCAGGGCAAAACAAAGTGAAGCAACTTCATTTAAATTTAAATTAAAATCAGATTGGGGGGTGTAAGAGAGAGAGAATCATTGTTCATGGCTACAAATTACACAGGTATACAGAAAATCGGTTGAGGAGACTTTTCCTTTAAAAGGGTTCTCCAACACTGACAGTTGTTCAACTGACAAATAATAGCAGACACTCTTTATAATGGTTATTTGTCAAATGATAGGAACAAATAGTTGGGTTGGTGCCATTGAAAAAACCACTTGCTGGACAAGGAAGTGTTCTGAAACTACAGGAAAGTTAATGTTCATACAATACCTTGAAGAATGTGATACTTATCAGTACGACTATCAACTAATAGGTTCCATTAGAATTGTTAAATCATATACAAACTATGAGCTAAAAGAAATTAGTAAATGAAGCTAGCAAGGATATTACACAAAATGTTTTCAAATTTGGGGATATACCTATTGCCCCTGAAAAAGGGACTTCTAGGCCCAGTGGGCTTACCGGGTCAGCAAAATTCAACAACAAACAAACAAACAAACAAAGCAGGTATGTACATAGATACTGTAAATTATATAATTAAGTTAAGCAAAGGTGAAGTGGCAG
Organism: Neoceratodus forsteri; assembly: GCA_016271365.2. Classification (NCBI taxonomy): domain Eukaryota; kingdom Metazoa; phylum Chordata; order Ceratodontiformes; family Ceratodontidae; genus Neoceratodus; species Neoceratodus forsteri. Next base: position 107,245,995 of record CM057456.1, on the reverse strand, counting down.
GTATGGAAAAGTATAAACAGTGTGAGAACTAGAATTAAATAATTAAGTATAATGTGCCCGTAACCACCTGCAGTACTGTATATGACACATGGTTTTCAAAACTGACAAGTTCACTGACTGAGTGGCATTGTTGAATATGCTTTGTGTATAGAGCAAAGGTAAGAGTGGGTGGGATACTGAAGGACAGATTGCCTAATAGTACTTGACAGTCAGAAGATAAAATGTAATCAAAAAGCTGGGGGGACTGAGGAAATCACCAATGAACAGAACCAAATCAGAACCACTGGCAGCTGACAGTGTCATATAGACTTCAAATGAGGGACAAGGAGGTCAGAGTGAATGAGCAAGCAGCGGTGGCTGCAGCTGCAGAATTGGTGGGCATTGAGTAACCAGCAAAAAAACTGAGCTAGTGAGGTATCAAGTAGGCAAGAGATGGGCTGCAGGGATAGTTTGGCAGGCCTTACTTATTGTAAAAAAAAAATGAAAGGCTAATTCTGAATGAGCGAGAAGTGAAAGAGGGAATGCACAGGGGAGGGCTTATGGCTGGTACAGGAATATCACTTATTAAACAAACAAATGAGACACAAAAGACTAAATAAAACAAGCATCACATATTGTTGTTTCCTTTGTGAGCCCAAATTTTCAAGACAGTATTTTTATTACCACAGCATATGAACATGACAGGTATCATTTATCAACTCTCACAAGAAACATAATAACATAGCCCAACTGCAAAAACAGGTTTGGAACCTGTCATGTTCATGAGGTGGGGTAAAAAAGGCTATGCTGAAAATTGGGGTCAAAGTCTAAAAAATGGCAAACTAGTCAACAGACATATATTCATATCATTTTTTGAGATATTTAACTCCAAATTTTCATATTTATTTATTTTGGTAACTGGGTAAGTACACCAGAAAACAGTGTGTCTATTTTCAGTCACCCAGGAGAGTACATTTCACAAGAACAAATAATAATTTACATTAACATTTCCACAGTTCATGAAAACACAGCATGGCAAAGGCAGTACATTGCAAACAAGTGGAACAGTTGCTTATACAGGCAGCTCTGATTACATGAACAGTTGTACAACAGCTATAAGATGAGGTTTAGAAACAGGGGATTACACTGAATAAAACAAAAAGATCATCTATGTGCATCAAGGTTTTACAGTACAAGCAGTTGGCAATCATTTTTTTAAAGTATTTAAACATAGATAAGTGCTATGGCTGGAGTTATCACTTTTCACTCTATAGACCATTAGTGGCAATACACTGATTTGTGGAATACCAGTGGCATAGTACATATAGGTTGTGGACTGTGGTACCTACTGGTCAGGAGGAGGTGAGGTGAGAAAAGAGAAATAAAAAGTGTAGGCAGGAGGTCAGATTTGGGAGTCAAGATGTCATGGGGGTTGGAAGCATTTACAGGTAGTGGATTGGAAGATATGGGCTTTGAGGGCTGACTTGAAGGACAGGGTGGAGGTGGAGCCACGTATTGTTTGAGGAAGAGAGTTCCAGAGTCTAGGTGAGAAAGATGAAAAGGCCTCTTCTACCCTTTTGGTAGCACACCTGGGTGTGGCAAGTTGGGTGGGATTGTGAGATCTGAGGGAGTAGGCAGCATTGGCGCTAGTAAAGGGTAGGATGGTTATAGCAGGAGAGCAGGACTTTAGTTGCTTATGTATAAAGCAGCCTAGTTTGAAGGACCGCAATGCCGTGGGGGGGGGATAGCCACCCTAGGGAGTTGTACAGTGTACAGTGATGAGTAAGGTGAGGGGGTGAATGGGCAAAGTGGCAGATGTTGTTATAATGTATGTGATGTCCCACTTGTGCAAGGAACCAGAGGGGGTGTTAGTAATGAGCAGGGACCCATGTTGTAGGCAGGAGAGGAGTAGACTCTGGGCAATGGTCTTCTGGGCAGGTGATGTGAGAAGACACTTGAGGTGGTAGACCATTGCAATACGAGTGTTGGTGGCTTTACATTCATTTGTGATGTGGAGGTGGAAATCTAGGCTAGGGTCTAGGGTGATGCCTAGGTATTTGAATTCCTGGACTGAGGAGAGAGGGGAGCCATTAACGCATCTGATGTCTAGATGGAGAGGGCAGGAGGCTCAATGGATCTGGGATCCAAATAACATTGCTTGCGATTTTGTGGCATTAAGAACCAGGTTGTTTTCCATGAGCCATTTTTGTATGAGAGTGAAGTCTTTATTTAGCTGCGAGTTGATGTGTTTGGTTCTTTGGGCACTGTAATAGATTGTTATGCCATCTGTATACATGATGATTGAAGAGGAGGTAGTGACGGTTGGTAGATGATTTGTGAAAATAGAAAATAGGAGGAGGCCGAGGATACACCCCTTGGGGACACCCCTGGTGGTGGGCAGATTGTTGGAAGAGGCTGTGCAAAACTTGACGAATTGACTATGCTCGGACAGGCAGTGGGCAGACCATGAGTCTTTTTATTGTCCCATTTTAAACATGACAGGTGCAATTTTTTAAATCCGGTCCAAAAGGTGATTTTGTGGAGTGACTGTAAAAACATGTTTTGGAAGGGATGTGTAAAATTGTACCTGTCTTGTTCATCAGATGAGATTAAAAATCACTATGTTTATAATTTGGGGCCAAAATTGTGAAAAACAATGAAATTACAGTGTGAGTAATAGCTCCAAACACATTAAAAAGATATTAAGTTGACTTATCTTTTTTTTTTAGTCAGGTTACAGTTGGGCATGGTACTGACATCATTATCAGCACTGCAGAAAGTATTACTTCATGGGATGCAAATAAAGTAAATGATGGATTGGGGTGAGTGATAAGAGGGTGGTCATTGAGGAATGGAGGGTTGGCAGCTAAAAGACATTGCTGGACATTTTTCTTTTTTCTGGGTACACAATATAGTGGGAAACAATGACAATGTTTTTCTTTTTTCAGGTATACAGCACTGGGGATTGGGCACCCCAGAGTTGGTGTGTTGTTTGGCAGCATTGAGGGTTGGGCACCTCAGTTTCATAAAGAGTAGAGGGAGGGTTTTGATTGCTGGCAGTGGGGATTGGGCACCCAAGTGTCACAGAGTGGCATGGGGTGCTGTTTGCTGGGAGTGGGATTTTGGATCCCCACTGTCAGAGTGTGCAGGGGCTGCTGGCTGACCACTTACATTCCTTTCCCTCAGTGATGCTCCCATTTGCTTCTGCAGGGAAAAAAAAATCACCCTCTTAAAAATAGAAAGAAAACTATTTAGATTTGCTTATTTTATCCTTAAAATAAGCAAAATTATATGCCAATGGGGCAAGGTAATTATCTTACTAAGACTTTTAAAAAATGAATTACTACTTGATTTCTAGATCTTACATAAAATCTTAGTTTGCCTAAAACAAGTTTATACATCTTAAAAATGACTGGGGACCAAAAACAAGAGTTCTTACTTCCTAGACATACTGAAATAAGTCTAAAAATCTTAAATCAAGACTGTTTATCCAAAAATCAACATATTTCTCATAAGACTTTTTTAATAAACACGATTTTCCATGTAGGCAATCAAGGCTATATACAGGTAATTAAGAATATTCCCAACTAAATCATGTTCAGTTAATCCAAAATTATGTTCATTGCTCTCAAAAAATTACACTTATTTAAACACAAGATTTACTAATAATATGGGCCTTTCCACCTCCATTTGTGTGCCATTGAAAACAGAATGAAGCTGAAATAATCTGGTGAACCTGCAAAAGAAGCCACTGTCAGGGGTATACCTTGTGGTGGTTCAAGAGACAGTATAGAAACATAGAAACATAGACTTTGATGGCAGATAAGGACCACTTGGCCCACCTAGTCTGCCCATTTCCCTACCTACAGGATAAGCCACAGATCCTAGTTATCCCCCACAAGAATTGCCTTATGTCTGTCCCATGCATTCTTGAATTCGCCCACAGTTTTTTACCCCACAACCTCCTCGGGAAGGCTGTTCCATGCATCCACTACCCTCTCTGTGAAATACTTCTTCACATTGCCCCTGAACTGCCCCCCATCTTTAAATTGTGTCCCCTTGTTCTTGCACGTCTCTTTTTCTGAAAGATGCTACCCTCTTGGACTTTGTTGATTCCAATGAGGTACTTAAAAGTTTCCATCATGTCCCCCTCAGCCCTCCTTTCCTCAAGGGTTTACATATTAAGCTCCTTTAGTCTCTCCTTGTATGGCTTCTCTTGCAGACCCTGCACCATTTTAGTTGCCCTCCTCTGGACTGCCTCTATCCTGTCTATGTCCTTGCGGAGATGGGGTCTCCAGAACTAGACGCAGTACTCCAGATGGGGTCTCACTAACTGTCTGTACAGAGGGATAACAACTTCCTGTTTTCTGCTGGTGTTGCCTCTCCCTATGCATTCCGGTATACACGCAGCCCTCCCTACTGCCTTCTCACATTGCTTGCTAACCTTACGGTCATCTGATATGATTACCCCCAGGTCCCTTTCCATTTTTGTTGTTGTTACTACCTCCCCCCATTGTGTAATCTTCCCCTGGGTTTTTGTTTCTGAGGTGCATTATTTTGCACTTCTTTGCATTGAATCCTAGCTGCCATACTTTCGACCATTCCTCCAACCTTGCCAAGTCCCTTCTCATCCTTTCCACGCCTCCTTGTGTATCAACCCTGTTGCAGATCTTTGTGTCATCTGCAAAGAGGCATGCTTTTCCTTCCAGTCCCTCTGCAATGTCACTTATAAAGACATTAAAAAGAACTGGACCCAGTACTGAACCCTGCGGTACCCCACTAGTAACCCCTCCTTCTTCAGAGTAGACTCCATTTACAATTACCTTTTGTGTCCTGTAGTCCAGCCAATGTTTTCCCAGGCTACCACTCTGGGACCCACTTCCAGCACAGTGGTTCAGTGCACCAAGCTGCAAACTTGGGGATCTGAGTTTGAATCACAGGGCTATCACTTGCATACCATGTGACCATGATCAAGTCAATAAACTTCCCTGTGCTCCCAGGATGCACCTGGAAACTTGCCTTGATTTAGTGATTCTTTCCTGGCAAAAAAATGTAAAATAAAACAATAGGCCTGGTTGCAGGTGGATTGAGAACAAGGCTTAACATCCAAGAGTGGTACTATGTCGAAGCTGCCCGACTTTGACTGACTATCAATGTGTCAGTTTATGTTCCAAGCCTCATTTTCAAACCACCAACAAGTATGATCTAGGAGAGCTTTTGCATCTGCAGGCCATAATACCATACAAAATTAAGGGGGAAACAGATGGGATAATTACAACAGATTCTTCTCCACCATTATAATCAAGCCATAGTAATCCACAAGCAAATTAATTAAACAATTACTTTAACAAATGTTTACACTATTTTTATGTTCACCCTGATAGTATGGAACAATTGCAGTTAACTGTTCATAAAAAGAAAAATGCCATGCGTCCTAAATCTCCTGGGTACTACCTAGATAAGAAAATGAAATAATTTCAGGAAAATTCAAAGGATACAGAGTAAAGAAATAAGCAATTAGATATTAATATGAGAGGTACTGTATGTGTGGATGTCCAACTAGCGCATCGCTTAGCTACTGACCCAAGTTCCTTTCTCCCAAGTCATTTACAAAACTCAGGTCACCAGGGTGACAGTGCAACGTGCTACTGCTGGGCTGTTGGGTAAAACTCATTATTCAAGCTTTGGAAACAACCTGAAGGTTATTAAACTAATAAAGGTGTAATTAATGCCAAACATCTCACCAATATCAAAAAACTCAGAAAACAATAGCCGCCAATGGCCAAGCAATGGCATGCCATGTTGCTGGGCATGTGACCCATGATCAGAAAAGACTCAGGTGCTGGCAATTACGGATGGTTGGTGGGTATTTTGCAGCCAGAGTATCACCTGATGGTAGACAGGGAGATTGCTGGTCCATCAGAGGGAGGGTTGCTGCCCAGGCACTTGCCAGCAATGAGTCTGTGTACCACATTGGGGTACATAGTGGGTCAGAGGTTATGAGAGAGAAAAGGAGGAAAACCTGTCAGCCATATAGATGGTGGCTACCAACACTCTCAGGCCCCCATTCTGTGTGTACCCCGTACAATTTCAAAACGGGGCTGACAGTATAGCCTAGAGGTTACTGCAATGAGCTGTGAATGAGCTTGGTGCATCCAGTAGACCTGGGTTTAATTTCCACAGCCAGTACCTGCATACAATGTGACTCAGAGCAAGTCACTTAACCTCCCCAGTGCAACCAGGTCTTCCCTGTAAATGAGGGCCTAACCCCAGTTACCAAAGAACAAAAAATAAAGAGTGGTCAGGGATGTGTGAGCTTTTGAGCATGGTGTAGATTGTTTCTTGGGACAGTGCTATTTTGTTGCAGCAACATGATTGCAAAAGCCAGAAAGTGACCATGTGATGATGGGGGACCAGCAGGAAGATGTAAAGCACCTCACATACAACAATCCCGTTGGACTTTGTTGATTCCCTTGAGGTATTTGAAAGTTTCTATCATGTCCCCCCTCTCCCTTCTTTCCTCATGGGTATACATATTAAGCTCCTTTAGTCTCTCCTTGTATGGTTTCTCTTGCAGACCCTGCACCATTTTAGTTGCCCTCCTCTGGACAGCTTCCATCCTGTCTATGTCTTTTCGGAGACTGGGTCTCCAGAACTGCATGCAGTACTCCAGATGGGGTCTCACCAACTGTCTGTACAGAGGGACAACAACATCCTGTTTTCTACTGTTGCTGCTTCTCCCTATGCATCCCCATATCCCCCCAGCCCTCCTTACTGCCTTCTCACATTGCTTGCTCACCTTTAGGTAATAGGATATAATTACCCCAGGTCCCTTTCCATTTTTATTGTTGTCAGTATCTCACCCCTCATTGTGTTCTCTTCCCCTGGGTTTTTGTTTCCCAGGTGCATTACTTTGCACTTCTTTGTGTTGAATCTTAGCTGCCATACATTTGACCATTCCTCCAACCTTGCCAAGTCCCTTCTCATCCTTTCCACTCGATCTTGTGTATCAGCCCTGTTGCAGATCTTTATATCGTCTGCAAAGAGACATACTTTTCCTTCCAGTTCCTCTGCAATGTCATTTATAAAGACATTAAAAAGAACCGGTCCCAGTACTGAACCCTACGGTACCCCGCTAGTAACTCTCCTTTCTTCTCTGTGGGCTCAGTTTACTACTACCCTTTGCGTCCTGTTGTCCAGCCAATTTTTTATCCAGGCTACCACCTTGGGACCCACTCCAAGGCTGGCTAACTTGTTTATTAATCTTTTGTGTGGGACTGTATCAAATGTCTTGCTAAAATCTATGTAGGCCATGTTCACAGCTTCTCCCTGGTCTTCTACTTTGGTCACCCAGTCAAAGAAATCTATTAGACTCATCTGACATGACCTTCCCACTGTGAATCTATGCTGCCTTGGGTCCTCTGACCCACTTGCCTCTAGGCACTCAACAATTCTTTCCTTCAGAAGTTTTCCCTGCCACTGAGGTCAAACTAACTGGTCTGTAGTTTCCTGCCTCTGCCCTGCTCTCACTTTTGAGAAGAGGAATCACATTTACCATCCTCCAGTCCTCAGGTACCACCCCATCCTCCCATGATTTGTTGAAGAGAGCAGTCAGCTGTGTCACTAGTTCTACCCTTAGTTCTTTTAGAATTCTTGGGTGAATCCCATCAGGCCCCATTGTTTTGTCCACCTTTAATTTTACTAGTTCTTTCAGAACCCATTCTTCTGTAAATGGACTGGTATTAACCCCTTCATCTCCAGAGTGTTTCTCTTGTTTGGTTTAGGTACCTCCCCCTCCTCCTCCTCCTCCTTTGTGAATACTGAGCAGAATTATTCATTCAGTATCCCTGCTTTTTCACTGTCACCCTCTGCCCACATTCCCTCCCCTTTATTAAGCCTCAGTATCCCTCTTTTGGTCTTTCTTCACCCCTAATGTACCTATAAAAGGTTGTATCCCCCTTCTTAACAGATTTGGCTTATCTTTCCTCAGTTTGGGCCTTTGCTATTCTGACTGTCTTCCCTGCCTCTTTCTGCTTTAACTGATAAAGTTCTCTGTTCTGCTCCTTTTGTGTTTCCTTATATTTCCTGAATGCTATCCTTTTCTCCTTAACCTTCCCTGCCACCTCTTTGGAGAACCATAGCATTTTTTTCCTTCATTGTGTTTTGTTGATTTACTTCACACAAAGGCTTGTCGCCTCTGGGATGGCTGTTTTGATTACTCCCCATTGTTCCTCCAGCCCTCCTTCTTGCCTGTTTGCTAGTGCTTTTCTGAGACACTCTCTCAATTCCCAAAGTCAGCCCTCCTAAAGTCCAATACTCTTGCTTTTGTATGGCTTGACTCTATGGCTGTGTTTATTGTGAACCACGCTGTTTGGTGGTTACTTATTCCCAGATGGCTACCCACTTCTAAATCTGAGATTCTTTCTCTGTCCCTGTTTGAGAGTACCAGGTCTAAGATTGCTCCCTCCTGGGTGGGTTCCAGTACTAGCTGTCTGAGGCATGTCTCCTGTAGGGCATCAAGAATGACCATGCTCTTGGATGTGCCTGCAGTAAAGCTGCTCCAGTTAACATCTGGCTTATTCAGGTCCTCCATCAACAATATCTCCCCTTTTTCTGCCATTCTAAGGATGTCTTCTATCATTTCTTTGTCCTTTCCCTCCCCCTGAGATGGCGGTCTATATACAACCCCCCATGTGGATTGTGGTGCCATTTCTTGTCTCCAGGGTGACTCTGAGTACCTCATCTGCTCCCTGTTTATTCTTTTTTTCTGTTGCTTTGATCCCTTCCCTTACATAGAGAGCTGCTTTTCCTCCTCTTTACCCTCTCTGTCCCTCCTGTAGATTGTGTATCCTGCTATGTTAATATCCCAGCCATGGTTCTCTGTGTGCCATGTTTCTGTGGTTGCCACAATATCCTGGCATCCCTATTCCATCAAGGCCACAAGTTCAGGGAGCTTGTTACACAGACTATGGGCATTGGTACTCATTACCCTCCAATTTTTGATGGCCTTATCCCTTTTAGCCCCACCCCTGTCCTTACTTCCTTTGCATTTTTTTGCATTTACCTCTGTACTGCTCCCTAATAACTTCTCTACCTTGGTGTTTACCTCACTAATTACCATGTTTTGTGGGTGACAAGATCTGCAATACTCTTTCACCTGCTGGGTGAAATTAGGCCAGTAGAAATTCTGGGCCAACCACTGCATTGTTCACGCGATTCCCAGATGACAAGATAAGGGAATATCATGTGCAGTCTTGAGCAACTGCTCACAATACCACTGGGGAATGACAAGCTGCCTGCCTAGCATCCCTCCCTCTGTCTGTACTGCCAGAGTATACATAAGTCCATTTTACAAAAAACCTTATATCTGCCGTCACCTCCATGTGTGCCGTCCGAGTCTGCCCAAGCCCCCAGCTTCTCTTTTTTCAAATTGAATAAACTTTATTTAGCACACCAAAAGAAGGAACAATATTCCCAAAAAATTTGTAGAATATGGTTACACTAGTGAGCAATAACAGAGACAAGAATAAACCAAATGGTGTACGATTTAAATAAAGTCTTACATTGCCTCTCCCCACTACTACCCCCAAATTCCCCTCCCATCCCTCCACCGGATGATACCCAGAAGAATAGAACTAGTTGGAATGATCCAAATTGTCAGGGAAGGAGGCACCTCTATTATAATGGGAATATTTAGGTTGTCAGTAAATCCTGGAGGGATTTCCAAATATTTTGGTAATGTGAGAGTCAGCCAGCCATACTGGCAATAAGGTGCTCAGCTTGCAGGGCAAATAATATCTCCATGTGCCACTCAAGATATTGAGGTATCCCTTTATCAAGCCAATGTCACAGGATAACTTTCTTTGCACATGCAGAAATCAAGGTCATATGTGGTTTATGATTCCCAGCCAAGATGTTAGTATAGTCCCCCAAAATGCATATTTCAGGAAGGAAAGCATTATTCAATCTCAAGATGGGATCTAGATGGGTTCGAATAGAGTTCCAAAAATGGGCCACTCTTTCACAGGACAATAGACTATGGAGTAAATTGCCAGGCTCTTTACCGCACCTGGAACAGAGGCCATCTGTGAGTTTACCTATTCTCTGCAGATGAACAGGAGTATAGTACAGGTTGTGAATAATATTAAACTGAATAAAGTGGTATTTGTCCAATTTGATAAGTTTATAAACATGTTTCCAGATAGTGGTCCAGTTCCTGTGAGTATCAGATAGTGGAAGGGAGTGGTCCCAGCAATAAACTCTTGGCCCCTCATTGATAGCCAGGAAATCTTACAGCACCCGATAGTAATATGAGATTTCATGTGAGACCGGAGCCTGACGAATGAGAGGGACAATTAAGGTACTTAAAGGACTAAGCCATGGACCACTGCCAAAATGTTGCAGAAGTGTATGTGGAAGTTGGAAATATCTAAAGCACAGGGAGGTGGGCCAGTGATATTTGATACAGGCACTTTGGAAGGATAACAGTTTTTGATTGAAGGTAAGATCATCAACCGACTGCACCCCCATACAGGGCCAAAACTTCTCAGAGAGAAGCTGTCCAGCTATACGGAAATTCGGATTCTCAAACAATGGTTGGGATATGTCTTTGTATGGACAGACTTTATAAAAAGAGCAGAGTGGCAAGTGAACCCATAAGAATGCTCCTAGAGGGGAATCTCATAGGGATGTGGGATGTTTCTTCTTTGGGAAATATGGTAGGGGGTGAATATCCAAACCATTATCTGAACACAGAGAACATTCAATGTCCAATCACTGCAGAATATACTGCCTAGGGGAGTCACTTCCTGGTGTTCCCACCCAGTAGGAAAGCCAAATGAAGTGGAGGGCCAAGTAATACAAGAAAATGTTTGGAGCCTGCATACCTCCATCCAATTTAGTGCACATAAGCTTAGATAATACTCTCTGTGATGTCTTACCATGCCATAAAAATGAAGAGAGAAGTCGGTGGACCTGATTAAACCATGATTGGGGAACGGCCGAGTTAAACATCTGGAGCTGGTACAATAGTCTAGGGAGAATATTCATTTTTATGATACTCATACAGCCCCATAATGTCAGTGGAAGTAAGGACCAACAATCTAGATCTACTTTAAGATGAGTCACTAGGGAATCTAAATTAAAATGACGCATTTTAGAGGAAGAAGTACTAAAATAAATTCCTAAATATTTTAATTTGTTTGGCGTCCAGATCAAACTGACATGCGCTGTATCAGCTTGGAAGGTAACATTGTTCAGAGGCATCATTTCCGTTTTAGTAAGATTTAACTTGTAGTTAGAAAGAGCACCAAACTGAGAGATAATCTGAAGGGCAGCAGCTAGGGATGTGGCAGGGGAAGAGATGTGTAACAAAAGATCATCTGCGTGGACAGAGAGCTTGTATTCTGTTCGGCCAATGGGAATGCCCGAAACCTGAGGGGAAAGATTAATTTTGTGAATGAGAGGTTCCAAGAAAAGATTGAATAAATAGGGAGAGAGTGGACAGCCCTGTCTGGTGCCCTGGTTAAGGGGAAATGGCGATGATAATACTCCGTTACACAGGATTCGGGCTGTCAGGAAAGAACACAGCACCCTGATCCACTAAATAAATGCATGGGTAATATGCTATTTAGGAAATAGTGTAAATAAGTAAGTAAAGGCCTTTTTGGCATCCAGGGACACCAAGGCTGCAGGAGCAGAGGAGTCCCTGGATACCAAAAAGAGACAGGACAGCTTCCTAAGTTGGTCAGCTGACAGTCTACCCTGAACAAAACCTTGTTCTCTACTGATGAGGGAGTCCCACACAAGTCCCAACCTACATGCTAAAATTTTAGCCAAAAGTTTCATATCAACATTAATAAGAGATATTGGCCTGTAGTTGGTGATAAGTAGGGCATCCTTGTCAGGTTTAAGTAGGACCACTATGGCTGCTGCCATGAGAGAGGAGTCAGAAAGACCATTCGTAAAAATATAATTATAGGTATCTAAGAGAATAGGGTCCAATAGGTATTTACAGGATTTGTAAAAATTAGTGGTAAAACCACCTGGGCCAGGTGCTTTGTCTGCAGCCAGACAGTCAATAGCTTGGGTAATTTCTATTAGAGTTAATAGAGCTTGTAAAATGGTAACTTGTGCATCTGTCAGCTGGGGAAGGGGCACATCTTGCAAAAAGGAATCTGTCTGGGCAGAGGAAAAAGAGAATGAAGAGGGGGCATATGAATTCTGATAAATTCTGAAGGAATCAACAATATCTCATGGGGAAGTAAGGAGAGAGCCGGACTCAGTAGGTATAGAAGCTACAATTCTATCTGACACTTGGGAGCATGACCGAAGGGCAAGCAGTTTCCCCGCTTTTTCTCCTTGGTCAAAATATTTTACTTTTGAACAAAGCAGGAAATGTTCCACTTTTTCCCATAAGATGGTATTATACTGAAATCGGAGACTTTCCAATCATTCCCACTCAGATTGAGGGGAGGTCTGGGAAATCTGTTCCTGTAGGGCACATATCTGGGTTAACAAGGAGGATAAGGTAGCAGAGGTTTGTTTCTTTCGTGTAGTTGCTAAACAGATCAGCTTCCCTTCAAGAGCACATTTCAGGGCTCCCCATAATATATCCAGAGTAGGCATGGAGTGGGAGTTAATCTCCATGAAGGAATACATAAAGGACTTAAGGTGTTGTAGTAGGACACTGGATTTAAGTAATTGGTTGTTTAGGCTCCAAACTTTATCTCTGTACAGAGAGGGAGTGAGCTGGAGATGCAAAAGGTTAGGGTGGTGGTCCAAAATTACCTTGGCTGAGTAATGACATAATATAGTCCCAGGCATGCACTCTGCCCCTATTAAAAAGTAATCAATACGAGAATAGGAATTATGTGGAAGGGAGTAGAAAGAGAAATCCAGAGTATCTGGATGGAAGGCCCTTCATGGGTCTACCAATCCCATAGAGTCTATCAATTCCCAGACAGACAGTTGGCCATGAGAGAGTGCCAAACGGGCCTTGCCAGATCTGCCAAGATCATTGGACTGGACTAAATTCCAATCTCCCTTGAGTACAGTTGGGTGGGATATCCAAAGAGCTAAGATGGACATCAAGGTAGTGAAAAAATGTGGATCATCAGTGGTGGGACCGTAAATAGCCCCAAGTATGATTTCCAAGTGGCCCAGTAAAGTCCAGAGAATTATATATTGACCTTGTGGATCTGTAACCTCTTGGAGGAGGTGGAAAGGGACACTCCGAGAAAATTAAGGTAGTCACCCCCCCTTTTACGGGTATCCAAGCGAGCTCCAAATGCATGTCCCACCCACGACCACCTAAAAAGGAGGACCTGGGATGGGAGTAAGTGGGTCTTCTGCAAGAAGACCACATCTGCCTGTAACTTCTGTAAATGAAGCAAGACCTTAGTCCGTTTAGTAGGGGACTGGGCACCCTTAATGTTCCAGGTACAGAACTTATAGGTAGTCATTGTGATATAGTAGCTGGAAATCAGAAAGCATGGGTCTGTGCAGGGAAGTAAACATAAAAGTGATATTTGACTGCTCTGACAATATCCGTCTCCCGGGAGTGCCTTCCCTCCAGTCCATTCCTCCGGTGATGCTCTCCCCTCCCACCCAAGACCCAACAACCCTCAACCAACCCCCCCCACCTGTATAGTAACACAATCATAGTAATAGGTTGATCAACATAAAACCCCACCAATTAAGTAATAACCTATACAACCAAGAAGAAAAAACTCCAATAACACCAACAATTAGAAGTATCCCAACACCCTTCCCCCCTTCTAATCAGTTCATCAATGCCATACCTTGCCCAACAACCGCTGCCCCACCCACCCAGTACTAAAACACCTATAATAGTCTAAGAAGAGTGATACATCTGTGTAAACTCAGGTTCTTAGGGAGGAGAACCTCATCCATCCAAAATTACTAGGTACCCAGAGGTGGACCCCACCCTGTATATACCTTTGGGTATTATACCAGGGTTACCAATAAGTTATAAGGGTATATAACATTGTTAGTAGCAAACTATACTATAGGAACACAAACAAAAAGCACTGTAGTTCAGTACATAAGTAAGAGCTGAATGATATGTCTGAAACTGTGTACAAGAGTAATTAGTAAATATCAGTTGAACATAATTATGACAAACTAATGAGCTCTAGGTAAACAACAAGAGTTAATGAAAAAATGAAAATGTGTCTTGTGCTCCAAACCGCTAAACAGTCTCGAGCTAATAACCCCCCAAATTTACAAATAAGAAATAAATTAACAGTGCAACCAATTGGGGGTTACAGAATCAGTACACAATGCAATACAAGTTGCCTTGCAAATCCAAAAGACGTTGGAGCACAACAGGGGAAAACATATTTAAGAACATGGATAAAAGGAGACTCTGTTGAGGTCCTGCATCTATGTAGTACTGAAAGATTTAGGTCTACTGATGCAGGAAGGAGCCCATGGCAAGTAAAAAAAAAAATTAAAAAATGAATAAAAATAAAAAAATCCTTTGTGCCAGTCGATAACTTGAGAACACTTTCTATTGGCCCTGGGTCCTGAAGGTCAGTCATCACTCCGTTTGAGAAATGCAGGAAAAGCAACACAGAAAGGCAAAATAGGGGACATCTACTGAAGGAATAATTCAGTATAGGGCTACAGGGTTGAGATCACCCAAAAGTCCATGAAGACATCCATGGAAAGAAAATAAAATTCTTGCCACTTATAACTCTAGTTCCAGAAGAGGCGAGTAGAAACCATCAACTGCTGTCAAAGTTCCAAAGAAATAAACTTCTGGGAAGAAAACCGAGAAGTAGCAATTCAGCAGCTGATGTTGCACTACTTCGGTTAACTGACAGCTATGTAGTTATGATGTGAAATATGCATCAGCCACCTTTAAACAAGTCCAGAAGGAGAGACTGAAGCTCCTTGGAGGCATGATCAGAGTCCTCAAATGTGTGCCAGGTATCCTGCAGATGAACTTGCAACCGGGCAGGATATAACATTCGAAATTTGATCCCAGCTGATATAAGCTTATAAACGGTTGGATGAAAAGATGCCCTCTTTTGTCTAACTGTAGCTGGGAGATCTTGTGAAACCCAGAGTTTATAACCTTCCCAGGTGATAGAGTGAATGTCCCTGATCTTAGCCAACACATGTTATTTGTCGACATAGTTTAGGAGACATAAAATAAGGGGCCGAGGAGGTGTGCCAGGTGGAGGTCTAGGGCACAAAGCCCGATGCGCCCATTCTATCACATATTGTGGCCTATTAGGTGATGGTCCGACCAGCTTGTCTAACAACTTTTTGGGTGAATATAATAGGCGTGGAACTTTCTGCATCCTCAGGAAGTCCTAAAATCATCAAGTTATTCCACCTACTTCTACCCTCAAGATCTTCTAACTTCAATTCCATCTTGTGCAGGCACTGGCAGAGTGAAGAGACTTCAGGTTCCAGCTGGTCTCGTCATTTCTCAAGGGATACTGACCTAGCTTCAACATCACCAACTCTCCGAGATGTATCACCAATGTCTTTTCGGATTGAACTGAGTTCTACAGCAAGGGTGCTAAGTGAGTCCTTAATTGGTAATAGTTCCAGTAAAAATCATTCCTCCAAGAGTGGGGTAGGCTCTTGTGTCTTAGAAGGAGCCTGACCTGAGACAGCATTGTGGCCTTTAGATTTCTTTGGGACCTTATCTGGAGTCTGAGGAGGTGTATGACGGAGGAGACTTTTATGCATCTCTGCATCCATCTCAAGAGAAAATATGCAACAGAAAGTTCACCTGCATCCACCAGAAACAAAAACACAACTGTAGAATTAAATATTTAGAAAAATGAGGCTATGATCTGTTAAAGAATAAAAGAAAATAGTCCAGGAGAGTGGGAGCAGGCAAGGAGAGCTGTTAGCGCAATCTGTGCATCACGTGACCCACCTCTACTCAGCTTCTCTAAACTAGGGTCACTCCTCTGAGCAGCTGCAAACCCCTCACACAGTTCCAAGGCATGGGACAGGTCCCCTTCAGTCGCTAAACTAGGTTCCCTAGAACTAGCATCAGGGCCCTCAGGATCACTGTCAATCCCAACCCTCTGACAAAGGGTTACCCCTCCCTCTTTGGAGTAACCCTCTGTAGCTGTGTAGTTACTGGCTATTGGAGAAATTTCTACCCCCTCTTCATTAGTCTGCATATCAGAAGACAGAGGATGGGGAACCAGCCTCTCAGTGGTTTACACAATGGCCTCTGTGTGGTTCAGGGAACTACAATTTTCCCTTGCCACTTGACTACGGGTCACTGCCCATACCATCCCCTGTTTTAGATTGTTACCCAGGATTGCATCCACTGCTAATGTTTTGGCTACAGCAACCTGATGCACAGTTCCCCCTGTTTCACCCCAGTCTAAGAAAACACTAGCGAAGAGCAATGTTTTCGCCTCACCAGTGAAGTCCTGTACAGTGACATATTTATCGGGTATAAGCTGACCAGGCTGTACCAGGTCTCCTTTAACCAAGGTCAAGGATGCCCCTGTGTCCCTTAACCCTTGCGTCTGTACACCATTCACCATGACTGGGTGCATGTGTTCCCTCATGTTCAACGGCATACTTCCAGGGACACACAAACAACCCTCTTCTTTTCTAGCACCCTGTTGTGTATTATTACTCACATTTTGGGGACACTGTCTGACAATATGCCCAGTTTCTTTACACAACCAACATTCATTTCTTCTCTCAGAGAAGTCTTTTCCCTGAAACCTGGGGCTAACTGATTTCAGTGGAGGCAGTGAGGATTTTAGCTGCCCTGAAGGCACGCTTTTCCCTTTCTGCGCTATCACGCCCACCACATTTTCTCTCAGAGCAGGTCTGCTTTTGGCATAGCAGTCCAAGAGTTCCGCAGCCATTTGCTATGTTTTGGGATCTTGGTCCTCTAGCCAGGTTTTTAGCTCTGCTGGGAAAGCCCAATAAAATTGTTCTAATAAAGTCACATTTTCAATTTTATTAACAGAGTTTGCCTCAATTCCTTCCCACCAACGTTTTAAAAACTGATGTTGTTTCGTGGCTAGCTCCTCACAGCTCATATCAGGGTTTCTCCTGAGCTTACGGAATTTAGCTCTGTATGATTCAGCAGTTAATTCAAACTTTTTAACAGTGCAGATTTTAGTTTGCTGTAATTATTACTGTCCTCATTGCCCATTTGATCCAATGCATCCCGAGTTTTCCCGGTAAGTAGCTGGGATAGATGGAAGCTCCAGGACTCTCTAGGAATCTTAGCCTGAACACAAACTTATTCAAAAGAATTTAAAAAGGCATCCATATCCCCCCCTTTAAATTCAGCTATTAATTTGGAGTTCAATTTGTAACCCAGTCCTGCAGTCCCAGTTAAACCCAAGCCACTTACCTGCTCTGGTGCTGCTGGTCAGAGTCGTAGCTTCTCCAGTTCATGTTGCCACTGGCCCTCCTCTCTCTTCTCCTCTACAGCTCGCTGGCACTCATGCTCCTCATGGTCTGCCTCCCTCTGTTGTCTCTCTGCCTCTCAGTGTTCCCGCTGTGCCTCTTGGCATTCTTGCTCTGCCTTCTTCTCTGCAGCTCGCTGGTGCTCACTCTCCACAAGGTCTGCCTCCTGCTGTTCCCTCTCTGCCTCTCACTTATCTTGCTCCCTCTTCTCCTGGAACTCCAATTCCATCCTGCACAACTCAATTTGCAGCCTGAGTGCCTCTGGATTCAGGATACTGGTGAGCTTTCCCTGTTGCTGTGGCCCTTCACTGACAGTGGCCATGCTGTCCTCCTCACTGTACCAGGACACAGCACTGGCCGCTAGCCCTGCCACACTCGAGGTTTGGTCCTTTCCAGTCATGGTCTGTGACTCGCTGATCTGGGTATCTGCTACCATCAGGGCATCTATGAGGTTCTACTTTTTGACTGTCACCTCGAATGGGATTCCTCCATCCCCACACTACTGCTTCAAGTAATCTACAGTGTGCCTGCTGAAGTCTGAAGCCATCTTCTTCCCTGACTGTGGCTACTCTGACTTGCACTTAAGAGAAAAAAAGTAAAACGGGTAGGAACTTGACTGTACGCCAAGTGATACATAGTTCTGTTTCCTTTTAAAATAAAACTCTGCCTTTTTCTTTCTTTGCAAGTGAGCTTACGGTCTCAAGCTGACACAGAACAATAAAAGCTTGCAATACCAAAATTATGCCACCGCTGCCAACCAATCAGTTGCGATACCGAAATTATGCCACCGCTGCCAATCAATCTGTCACAAACACACTCAGCAAGTCAGGCCCTCTACTCTCAAAGTGCCAACCTCCAAGCGTAGTCTTGTGAACAGTTTAACAAAACAAAGTAACCCTCTTTTCTGTTTTTTGAGTTAGAATCAACCTTTGGTCTCAAGCCTTGGAGGGATTCAAACTGTGAACCTCTTGCTAGCATATCCAATGCACAGGCTCAGATATTTCTGTCTTTGTGGGGCCAGATATCGATGCCTATGGGCACCTAACCAGGTGTACAGAAATGAACCCTTAAAAACTTTAATAAAGACCTCAGATTTAAAACGCTTCTCTTTCAAGTTT
Source organism: Neoceratodus forsteri (assembly GCA_016271365.2). Lineage (NCBI taxonomy): Eukaryota > Metazoa > Chordata > Ceratodontiformes > Ceratodontidae > Neoceratodus > Neoceratodus forsteri. The sequence continues at coordinate 107,227,462 of CM057456.1, read as the reverse complement.
GGTATGACCATTCAAGATTATGCCTAGTGTCTGCCATAACCATATATACTTTTCTTACAAATGAAAGAAATTCAAAGACAGACCAAGTATGCTCTAAAAAGGTTTTACAAAAATAGGTAATAATATCTGAAACATACAATACAGAACTATTATATCACAAGATATGCAAATCTATTAAAAGAACAAGGTTTTAAACAGTGCAATTCTTACTAGAGTACTTAGTCTCTAAATACCTGCTTAAATGTGTTCACAGATGTTTCTTTGTTAGAGTCTAGATAAAAGTGAGTCTGTGAAGTCAAACAGAATAATGTTTAAAATCTGATTTTCCCCACCTACTTACATGAGGTCACCTAGCTCCTCCCTGTCAGAATATATAAAAAAATATTTATATAAAATACAGGATGTCTTTTCCAAGTATTAAATTCTGCAACCTCAGCATGACTCATGTCCTCCAAATGACATTTCTTTGATCTCATGATAAGCTTCCCCCTTCCAGGACATGAAAGCATCCTTATGATTTCACACTAGTTTACTAAACCTGGTTTCCTCTCCTAACATCATAAAATGGATATGCTCAACTCAGGCCTCTTCCAGCCTGTAATTAATTTTAGATAAACTAGGATATCCTTGATCAAGGTTTGTTTTACTCTATCATTAGCTTCAGGCCTGCCATGTATCACCTGGTATCTTAAATCTGTATGTGTGTGATCTCACATGCTATTTCAGCATTTTCTTATGGCTTCCATCTTTTCAGATGAAACCTGGGGGAAGGGTGACAGATTTTCAGCATCTCTCATGACAGACAGTCCATAACCCATTTTGATATTACAAAAAATGGTACTACAGCACTCAGAACTGACTGTCCACGTCATACCCCCCTCCCACCAATCACCAATTCTGATAATATCAGCAATGCCCTGATGGACAGTGGATCCTGCATCCACTGATCATCCATCCTAATGTGATCACAGAGGCCCAGTGGCTAGTGGAACCCCCCTGCCATGGCCAACTGCCCAAATATTTCCCTACCTCTCTAGTCTCTGGTGCTATTACCCCATAAACACATAGCCCAGGTACCTGAACCTAACCCAGGTGTCCAGTGGCACCCTCCTGACTATCGATTGCTACACAGACCAGTGCACATTGGAGGTAGTACAGGCCCATGCCCCCCCGCCAGCACCTGGGAAAAACACCCAAGCGAAACCCCACAAATCTGTGATAGTGGGGCCATGCAGAGAGTCTAATATGATGACAGGCATAGCATCCTATTATCTCCTTGGTCAGCCACCATATGAGATGACAGTGAGTACATGCACAGTATGTGTGCTCCCTGTCATTCCATATGGTAGCCAGCTGAGGAGGTGAGAGGAGGGCTGTGCTGGTCATTATATCAAGCTCACCACACTGCCCTGCCATCACAAAATGGAGGTGCTTGTCAGGTGATGAGGCGGGTGTGGATTGGGCTTGCAGGGGCCTGTGGAACCTCCACGGTGCACTGGTCTGTTTGGTGACTGGTTGTTGCAGGGGGGTACCACTGGATGGCAGGGATAGACTTGGTTACCTGGGCCATGAGTTTGAGGGGGGATGCCACTGGTTACCAGGGAGGTAGAAAACTATATGCACTAGGTGGCTGTGGGTGGGGGGATTCCACTACCTAACTAGGGCCTCTGCAGTTGCAGTGGTATGGGTGCTTGGCAGATGGAGGATTCACTAGCCACCAAAGCATTACTGATATAACTGGAATGGATGGTCAGAGTTTGACGGGTATTGCTGGACACTCAGGCTTCCATATGAACATTGAGGATGGGTGTTTGGGCATTTTCATTGTGCCTCTAGATACCAGAGAAACATGTTTATGGCATCAGAACTGAGATCAGAGGGTACTGGGTACCACTTGACAGATGGGACTACAGTAATATGGAGGGGATGGGAGTTTAACATGTACGGTGTGTTGTTAGACACCAAGGATGGCCTACACTGATACAGGACAGGTGACTGGGCAATGGGGGGATGCCACTAGACATCAAGAACTCTATGACATGCAATGGAATGGGTGTTCAGAGGATGGGGGGATCCACTACTTATCAAGATGCCATCTGCCCATCACTGGATGGGCGATCAGGGATGGGAGGCTGCAGTACAGCTACTCCACCACCACAGCTTTGTGCCCCATTAAGACTAGATTTCAATTAGCTGTAAATAGCACACCTTAGGGTGCCATTTACTGCTGACACAAATCACTTAATTTGCTGCTGCAACTCGTATACAGAGGGGACCCCCTCATTGCATGGGTGCAGTGTTACTGTAGTGCTCAGTAGAGATGCAGCAAATTTAAAATCCACCGGTGAGGTGAATGTGAAGTGGTCACTTTGCTACGTGGAATGCCCCATAGAAAAGGCTCACTTTGCCTTGTTTTTATTACTTTGTGTTGTCATTCCACCTTAAATGTGAAGTAAGGTGGAGTGACAACAATATTGGCAGCATCCCACCCACACTGTCACCAGAATGAATGTGCACCCCCAAAGTGCTACTGTCTTGTGCCCAGAAAACTCTCCAGTGCTGATGAAGTGAAATGAGAGTGTAACAAGAAAAGCAAGGTGTCTTAGAATTAATGGCGCACTCAGTTATGCGTGCAGTGGTCACATCACTCATAGAGTTAGCAGAATTAATGTACATCCCCAAAATGCTACTGTCTTGTGTCCAGAAAATTCCTCAGTGCTGATGAAGTGAAATGAGACTGCAACAAGAAATGCTGTCTCCCAGAATAAATGGTGCCATGCAAACGCACAGACAGATTAAGATTACGCTGCACACTCAAGGGATGCATACGAAAAGGCACAACAACACGTAATCAGTGCTCACAAATCACAAATCCAAATCTAGAAAGGAATAAATTTTGCCAGTTGGGGGATTAGTGCATGGCAGTAACAATCCACTAAGCAGTATAAAAAATTCATGCAGGTGCAGTGGATAGCAGGTTCACACTGCTGCAATTATTCTATAACACAATAAAAGGTGTCTGATTTAATAGCATGCATCGCACACACACTCACATGCACACTCAAGTAATGTGTAACAAATTGAAAACCTTTAGTAATATAACCAAATGTTTTAAACAGACAAATTGTACACTGCTAGACCACAACAATCAGCAAAAAAATTTCAAGAATTACTGAAAATATTACTGTGTGTACATTAGCACAGTTATACAAGAAAAATATAACCAAAACAGAAAGACTACCTTTTTGTCTCAGTTAATCTACCTACACCACATATACGCCCCTCCACCAAAGCACACATCTCAGCACACAGACAGACTGTTCTAAATTAACTTTCAAAATCCACACACACCAATGAACACTCGATGATATGAGCATAGAAGGGTTTCCTACAATCAATGTACTAAATTCTGAGCAAAAAAAAATTACTCAAAAAGCATTTTATACAGCTTTTAGAGGTTTTACATCACAGAGCTCTGAGAGCAAACTGTCTCCAGCTACCACTGCACACACACTACCCAGGCCAGAACTGAGGCTGTGCCAAACATTCTAGAGCCCATGTCACTGGCAATCCCATGAATAACTGCAGAATTTCATTTGGAGCTCAATCACAGAGTGAAGTGAGGTGAATTACATTGATTTCAATGTACTTGGCCTTAAAATTGGAGGAGAAATGGTTTGGGGAAGGTGGAATAACACAACGTCATTGGTTTCAATGGACTTCGTATTCCTCATTATGAAGCGAAGTACTCCGCTTCACATTGTGGAGTTCTCAACGGATTCCACGTTACTCAATGAATCACTTCACAGAGCAAATTGGGGCCACTTCGCCAACCACTACATACAGTACTGTAACTCACATGCAGTATGGGAAGGAACGTGAATGCCTATGGCTGTACTTCCCCGATGGCCATAGCACAAAACTCCCAGACTTAAAAATGCTTATTAATGAGTACAATGGTGGAGTGGTGGAACCTGGAGAGATACTACAAATCATGCTTACAATACATCCAAGTAACTAGTAAAAAAATTAATGTTGTGATTTGTGACGTGATCGTGAATCATGATTTGTGACTGCATTTGTGACCGTGATGATGAAAAATGTGATTCGGTGTCAACAGTGTGAGAGAACCAATATGAAAACTGTATTGGGAATGCAAATGCCTATGGCTGTACTTCCCCAATTAGCTATAGCACAAACTCCCTGACTTAAAAATGCCTATTAATAAGTACAATGGCAGGGTGGTGAAGAATGGAGAGATACTACAAAACAGGCTTGCAATACATTCAAGTAACTAGTAAAAAAAATTTAAAGTAATTCATGATGTGATCGTGAATCGTGATTTGTGACTACATTTGTGACTGTGATGATGAAGAACGTGGTTTGTATCACGAGTGACTTGAGATCATGGTCCTGACTTAAAATCGCATATTAATGAGTACAATGTTCTTGCAGAATTATGCACCACAGCTGTCCAGTACTCTGAAGGGAAGTCAAAGAAATAACTGTGACTTAAGTTACAGATGGAGATTGGGCCCTAAAGAGACGCAAATGCACAGACAGATTAAGATTGCACTGAGCACTGAACAGATGCAGATGCAAAGGTACAACACCTAACCAGTGCTCACCATCAGAAATTCAAATCTGGAAAATAATTTCTTTGCTGGTTGGGGCGAGCCACGGGGGTGGGGGGCAGTGTACTGCACTGCTGCAGTAACAGTCACTAGTACCAGTAAAGATAAAGAAGTACTAAAATCACACAACTGCAGTGGATAGCAGGTTCACATTGCTAAAATTATTACGAGGCACAATAAAAGGTGTCTGATTTGATGACACGCATCACACACATACTCACATACACTCTAAGTAATGCATAGCAAATTTGAAAACTTCAGTAATATAACCACATAATTTAAACAAACTAAAATTGTGCACTGCTGCACCACAACAATCAGCAAAAAGATGGCAAGAATTATTGAAAATATTACTGTGTGTACATTAACACAGTTATATAAGAAAAATATCACCAAAACAGGGAGCCCTATCTTTTTCTCCAAGTTAATCTACCTACACCACAGATATGCCCCTCCCCCAAAGTGCACTTCCACTGCCTTTCAGTACACAGACTGAATGTTGTACATTAACATTCAAAATCCACACACAAACAATAAACACTCGATAATATGAGTATGAGCACAGAGGGTTTCCTATAATCAAAGAACTAAAGTTTCAGCAAAAAAAAAATGACTCGAGGCTTTTTTAACAGCTTCTAGAAGGTTTGAATCACGGAGAGCTCTCAGAGCAGATTGTCTCCTACAACTTCCTACACACTACCCCAAACTGAGGCTGTGCAGAACAATCTAGAGCCCATCTGACCTGAAATCCCATGAATCACTGCAAGATTTGCCTTTGGAGCTCAAAAACAAGGCAAAGTGAGGTGAAGTACATTGTTTTCAATGTAATTTGCCTTAAGAATTGGTGGAGTAGTGGTTTGGGAAGGCAGAGTAACGCGAAGTCATTGTTTTCAATGGACTTCGTATCACCCATTATGACACAAAGTACTCCACTTCGCATTGAGGAGCACTCTGCGCATTCACCTTCACTCCATGAATCACTTCACGGAGCAAATTGAGGCCACTTCACCCATCTCTAGTGCTCAGGTGCTAACATGGATAGCCTACACTGTAGGGGTCTTTGAATATAGATCCCACCCAAAAGCCAGGCACAAAACCTAAGCATATGCAAACATCTATTAGCGCCTATTCACCAGGGGTCCAAAACAGGTGAACAAGACATCTGAAGGGAGGGATACATATTGGTACAACAAATGAGTTAAAGATTACATATCAGAGATCAAGTGATGCTTTCTTACTCAGAGGATGCATGAACACCTTGCTCCCACTCCAGCTTACTAAAAAGACCTTTATAATACCTCTATTTGAGATAAAGGGACAACAGAACAACTCTTCATGGAACAAGAAATGAGGTGAGGTGATAACCATCTGAGGAGAAATAAATGAATCAAAGACACTAAAATGGAAAGCGATATGCGTCACGCCCTCCGGACCCGCACAACGCCTCAGACCCCAGATAAAAATGCAGAACACTCCAAAGCACAAGCTGCAGCCATGGGCAAAACTACAGCATCTAGTAACACCACTCTTCTCTCAGAAGATAAATTCCTTGCCGAGATGGTTCTGATTGAAGCAGCCTTCTTGGAATCGGTATCCAACATAAAAATAATACAAGCAGACCTTAAAGACGCCAGTACGAACATTTCTGATACTGCAGTATATACAATCTCATTAGAAGGCAGGCAGACCTGTTTAGACCCAGAGATTGCAGCACTGAGGCATAAAATGAGCAAAAAGGAAATCAAGCTGGAAGACCTTGAGGGGCAAAATAGGAGGAACGATTTAATCATTTTTGGCCTACCTGAAGAAGCCAAAGGTTCCTCCCCAGTTTTTTTCACACAAAATCTCCTGATGAAAATTGCAGGCCCACCACCACATTGTACAATTTATCACGTAGAAAGGGCCCACATTTACGTCCTCAACCTCCTCCCAAATCTAAGCCCAGACCACTTATTATCCATCTCCTGAGTAACATAGATAGGCAGCATATCCTGGCTAAATCTAAGGAGCTGTAGGAGATAAATTGGGAGTATGAATATATCAGGATTTTGCAAGATTTACCTTTGGCAATGCAACAGAAACTAGCCAAATATAATGCTTCTGTAATTAACTAATCGCTGCCAGAATCAAATTCTGATCTACCCAGCCAGGTTATCAGTGCTCTACCTGGGCAGCTGGAGATCTTTTGAGAATGGCAAGCAAGCTACAGGAGATCTTTCTGTCATGTTCCCTGACCTAATTGCCCGTCACTGACTGTGCTATCTTTGTGTCCTTCAAGTGTTTGTTAAGGAACTCATGAGAGCATGTTAAAGGTTTACAATGCAGTTTAATAGGTGGATCAGTTGTTTGTTTGGCCATCTTCGGTATTCCCAGATTACTTTCCCTCAATACCCTCTTGCATGAGAGTGCTCTTAGTGAAGCTAACCTGCTTGCAGATGATATTTGGAGAGAAACAGCTTTAAATGACTATCTATTCTCTGTTACTTGCTATACCTGCTTCCTCATTTAGGATTGCACACTCGACCTTTCATCTCCTTTGGGATCTCTCTCTTTACTCACTGTTTGTGATGATTGGCCTGTTCTCACAGCTGTTGGCCTGGTGCACCTGCTTGATGGATTACCCAGCATGAATGTGGGATTCATCGGATGGCTCAGATGTGTGAGTAACTGAAGAGATTCCAGCACGAATACATGATCCTTGTGGCAAGCACCTACTACCCAATATGTCTTATTAGGACTGGATCAAAAATGTATCAACAAGCTTATAACTTAATAATTGTTGATTAACAGTTTACAAAACAAATTAACCACTCTTTCCCTCTTATTCTCTTTTCTTTTTTTAATTTTCCTCTCCTACTACTTCTTAATGGCCTTGGCTCACATTTGTTTACCTCATTGTAAATCGGGAATGCAAGAGCCAGATACATACTTACTTGCAAGGGGTTAGAATCTCTTATTGTTCACCAATTTTACAAATAACCTGAATCAACCTTCTAATTAATAGAGAATATGTGTTAGTAGTCTAACCCCCCTTTTTTCTTTTTTTTTTTTTTGAAAAATTAACATTTTTTATACTAATAGGGGGTCAACATTACTAACTATTGCAATAGTAGGGTAATTGCCTTAAAAAACTTTACTATCTTTACATACTAGTTTTGCCCACTACTGTTAGGTGTAGGTGTAGAGTTTATGGATAATTAGTAATGTTATTATTAGACTTGATAAGTTGTTTCAACTGTTTATGCCCTTTGGCAACAATTAGGATATTGGTTGGGAATTCATACTTCCTTTAGATAATGATTACCAAACAGTTTATGTTTTCTGGTTACTGTTCCCTGCTTCTTGGCTGGAGTGGGAGGAGGGAGGTGTAGTGCGGTGTTATCATCAGAGAAGCAGTCATGTCTTTGTTAAGGGGTTCAGAACTCTCACTATTGCTTGCCCTCTATTGGGCTTACTTTAATGTGCTCATTAATTTGGTATCGAGGGTTTGGGTATATGTTATTTGAGAGAATTCTTTTGGAAATGTGGGGTTCTGTGGGAAGGGGATGGTACTCAAGGGATCGGGGGGGTGGTCCCTGCCTCAAATAAAGGGGTTAATATTATAATACTACTTCTGGGCACTATGAGTAACACAGTCAATGTTTATATCTTATATTCGAATTTAAATTCTGTAATGTATAATTAAAATGTCTGCTTACTGTTTCTGCACATGGAATATCAAAGGGGCACAAACGCAGGCCAAAAGGATGAAGGTCTTGTTACATCTCCATAGTACACAAGCTGATGTGGTCTTCCTACAGGAAACACACCTTCTGCCACCCAGGTGCACTACCTTCATAGACTTGGTGTGTCAGATGTTTGGTTCAGGTTTTAATTCCCACAAAAGGGGAACTGCCATATTAATTGCCCATAGAATCCCATTCCACTTACTGCAAGAAATATCTGATTCAGAAGGCTGTTACATTATTATAGGGGTGATTTTAGGTCACTCAGAGGTTATTCTTGCTTCTATCTATGGTCCCAACTTAGATAATCCCAACTTTTTTGCAGGATTAGCATCTACACTTGCCCCCTGGTTCATGGTCTCAATTATTCTAGGAGGGGACTGTAATCAGGTTCTGTCAAATAGCCTTGATAGATCAGGTCATTCTGGATCATCCTTATCTCCAGGTCAAAAAGCCTTGCATGAATTAATGCACTTAGTAGGTTTAGCTGACCCCTGGAGAATCACTTATCTTAATAGGAAAGAGCTCTCATTCCATTCCCTCTTTAATCAGTCATACTCCCATATTGATTATTTCCTAGTGAGTGTTGCTCATCTTCCTGGAATTACATCAGTCTTTTACTCCTCGAAAATGTTTTCTGACTGCCACATGGCTCAGTTACTTTTAAACATTACACCCAATATTCAACGTGATAGTCTCTGGAGGATTAATAATCAAATTTTAATATCTGAAGATCATATACATAACTTACAATCCTTCATATCTAATTTCATGATAGATAATTCCCGGGGATCACGTGATGAGCTGAGTCGAGAAAGACGTCTTCTGAGCTGCTCCGAGGCCCAACGCTATTTATAAAGCTTTAATCTCTTCGGAACCAGCTTGAACTGCATAAAGAATCCCCTCTCTGACTGGTGAGATGTTGGGGAACTGATTGGTGGTGAAGTGAATGAAGAAGTGGAGATTCAACAGGTCGGAGCTGTTGTATGCATTGAACACTCGAGAGTAACATTAGGCCACGCCAAAATGCCGAAATGGAATTTGAGGTGGCGGAGCCCCTGGTGGGGAGATCTCCTGCTTCCAAAAGGCCAAAGCCCCAATCCCCCAACCCTAGTGAACAGGAGGAGATGGCAGGAGTAGAAGGGGGGCTAAAGTGAGCAATGAGGATATCCAGGAAATAAAGCAATTACTACAGGGGTTAGTAGTGGATTTTGCAGCTCTTAAGCCAGCGCTGCAATCACTGGCCCAGAGAATGGGTGACACAGAGGCCCAGATTGTATCCCAGGAAACAAGAGTGTCTGTAGTAGACCAGGAGCTTGTGATGGTCAGAAAGCAAGTTAAAAAACTTGAAGAGAGATTGGAAGATCAAGAATCGAGAAGCCGAAGGAACAACTTGATCCTGGCAGGGCTACCTGAGAGGGCTGAAGGGTCAGAATATGTTCTTTATATTCAAGACCTGCTGCTTAAACTGTTCGGTCCCATGCCATATGGGGATGCCTACAATTTAGAGAGAGCTCACAGGGCTCTGAGAGAAATACCACCACCGGGAGCAAGACCTTGAGTAATCATCATGCGCTTTCTCAACTATAAAGAAAAAGTTTATGTGTTGTCTGCAGCAAGACAAAACTAATCAATGCAGTGGAATGGTGCCACCCTGTGGTTATTTCAGGATCAAATGCCTGCAGTGAGAGGAAAGCAGAAAGAGTATGTGGAAATTAAAAAGAAGCTATATTTGGCTGGAATTAAGGTTTGGCTCCAGTATCCTGCCACGCTGGTGGTTCAGCTTCAAGCAGGAGAGAACGTTACCTCACGGCAAAGGATGCATTGGAAGGTTTATGAGTAGAGCTTCCGGATTTATTTAGAGCACCGAGTTGAACTGCTTCAGATGTCATGGAGAGACATGGGGAGTGTCTGGACTGAGAATTCTGAGTTACAAAAGCTTGTTAAATTTAAATTGTTGAGTTTAAACTTTTATCTAGATGGTTGAATTAAGGGGTATCGAAGTGGGGGAGGAAGAAATCTCATGGATATACATGGGCTCAGAAGGAGTTAATTAGGGGGTAGAGGATTTGAAAGAGTTAGTTACAAGACTTGGGGATGGAGAGAGAGGCTGGGAAGAAGAGTGAGAGTGGGGGGGAGTATTATTAGAGTATAAGGGGAGACCGTGGAACTTGCCAAATATTTAGCATAGGACATGGGAGATGTGTATAATGGACAGGGAGAGAAGGTTGAAAGGGTAGTGAATGTGGGCTTTGAATTGGAGTATATAGAAGGGGGCTAGTTTTGAGGGATTCTAGGCATGTTAAGAGTTTGAGGGGGTAATCCAAAGGGCCTAGTAAATCACCAGCCAATAGAAGAGAGTGGGTATGGATGCTATATATGTAGGGAACACAGAGTGGTGAGGACTGCTTCCCACTCTTGGGCTATTAGGAGGACCTACCCAAAGGGAACCCTTGTCCATTTGTTTCTCTTGCTTGGTGCTCTTGGGGACACCATTGCTCCCTGTTACCTTGACTGCTCAAGGGAAAGAAAGGGGATGCAGTTAGTGAGTTGGTTACGATGTGAGTAGTAGACTTTAATAGTATCTAGGAAGGAAGCATGCCCTCAGGTGGAGGGCCATTAATGAACTAAGAGATGGCCTAATGCTATCATTAATGTAATAAATGGTGATATAGGGGTCCTCTGAGTGGTCTGGATGGGGGGGGGGAAGGGATGGGGGTAATTGGACAGGAACTGAGAGAGGTTATAAATTAGGGTGACTAGGGTTGGGAAGAAGGGATAGTCTATGTTGCCTGCCAATAACTGGAATTGGAGATAACAATGGCTAATAATCTTCTGATACGTGGAGGAGGCTACTCTTGAATGGCACGCTAGAGGCTATAGGTAGAGATGGGGTGGAAGGCTGGACAATTTGATGTGCCAAGGAAGAGGGGGATGTAGGATAAATAAGGTTATGTTATGGCAGGAGTCCCTTGTTGATTAAAAATAGAATCCAGAGTGGTGGAGGTCATGGAGGGGTGGGGGAGTAGCATAAGAAGGAGCTCATCGATGATCTGAGGATTGGAAGGCAAGCAATCTAGGGATCGGGGGCAGGGGATGAGGGGGAGGGGTTGAGGATCTGGAAAGAGAGAGAGTCTTTCACAATAGAAACAAAGGAGGCAGGCTCGGACAAGGCTTTAAGGGTCAACAGTCCCAATATAAGTTTCTGGCACGGTGTATGACAAATGTTAGATTAATCTAATGGAATGTTAAAGGACTCAGGGGTAGACATAAAAGACTGGTAATTATGAGACATCTGGATCAGTTGGGGGCCCACATTGTTGCTCTACAAGAGACACACCTACTGACAGAGGAACTGAATAGTCTTAAACGAGTCTGGGTGGGACAGGTTTTCGGGGTAGGCAAGGAGAGGGCTTCAGGAAGAGTAGTGATTTTAATTAGGAAAACCTGTTCGTATAGCATGGAACAGGTGGTTACAAGAGAGGATGGTAGAGGGATCTATATTTCGGGCTTAATATATGGTAGGGCTACTACAGTGGCTTCTATATATGGTCCAACACCCCCTAATCCGGAATACTTTGCCTCAATAGAGAGGGATATAGTTGGTTTTTCGGGGCACTCTCTTATTCTAGCAGGAGAATGGAATGTGTACGTTGATAACTGTGAAGATAAGATTATGTCAGCTAGAGGACCACTAACAAAGGCCAAAATTGCTTTAAATAAATTGTTAGAGGTTGCGGCTCTGGTGGACCCGATACAGACTCACGCTGTTGGGGGCAACAATATGACATTCTATTCGGCAGCACATAAGACTCAATCTCGAATCGATTTCTTTTTAGTTAATAGGGAGGTACTCATGGGAATTAGGGGATTGACAACGGAGGGTAGAATTTTTTCAGACCACTCCCCGATTAAATTAGACTGGGAACCGAATATAGGCCCACCTAGACCATTTCGATGGAGGCTGAGCGATTCCCTAATGATGGAACCAGCAACTAAAGATAAGCTTGAGGGAGCCCTGCTAGAAATTCTGCAACAGCAATTACCCACATTGCTAAATCAAAAGCTGGCTTGGCCAACTTGCAAAGTGCTTTATGCAGGAGTGGCCCAGGAGCTTGCAGCACAGAAAAATAGGCAGAGGGGGGCCAAAGAGGAGTTTATTTTAAGGGCCATTAGCTATCTGACACCACTGGAGGGGTCCACAGTGGAAATTGATGGGGAACTTAAAAGTCTAAGATGTGAATTGGATGCTATTGTTTATGACAAGATAGACTTCTGGTTAGAAAAGATTAAAGCTAAATATCTTTTGAAGGGAGATGTTCCTGGACGCTTGCTGGCGGCCAGAGTTAGGGAGTGGGAGGCGAGCAGAATGGTGACATCTATCTGGTATGGTGGGAAGCTTATAACAGATCCCCAGGACCTAGCAGATACCTTTGTGCTGTACTTTAAAGACCTATACCAGATTGGGAATATGGCGGGGGAGAAAGAGATTACTGCATTCTTGGAGAAAGTGCCCCTACCTGTGATAGACCCCATGCAAGCTAGGGAACTAGCTGCTCCCATAGACGCAGCAGAGATTGTGGAGGTAGTTAGGTCTCTACCTGCGGGCAATACACCAGGGCCAGATGGCCTTACAGCAAAGTTTTATCAGACCTACATTCATACTGTATTGCCTTTACTTCAGGAATTTTACAATACTATAACGCAGGATGGAGTGTTTCATCCCCCCATTCCAGGTGTACATCACATTAATCCCCAAACCGGACAAGTCTAGAGATGTACCAGGTAATTATAGGCCCATAGCACTAATGAACCAGGATATTAAGATCCTTACAAAAATTTTGGCCAACAGAATTTGGCGGATAGCGCCTGCTATAATTAGTCAGGAGCAAATGGAATTTATGCCAGGGAAGGGGGCTCACGATGCTTTGAGAAAGCTTCATTAAATTCTGAACTATGCAGCGGACTCTCAATTACCTTTAGCTTTGATATCGTTAGATGAGGAGAAGGCCTTCGATAGGGTGTCCCATCCTTTTCTTTTCGCTACAATGAAGAGGATGGGCTTCCCTGAAGGCCTTCTTAGAGGTATTAAAAACCTGCATGCCACCCCGACGGCTAGAGTCCTTTGTAATGGTTATATCTCACAGGAAATGCAGTTAGAAAATGGGACTCGTCAAGGTTGTCCTCTTTCCCCGATATTTTTTAATATTTATTTAGAGCCCCTGTTGAGAGCCATTAACAATGACAGGCAGATAAGGGGGGTTGAGATACTGGGATGGGAGTTAAAATTCTCAGTTTTTGCAGATGATGTACTTTTGCACTTAAGAGACCCGGTGGGTGGGTTTGAGAGGACTAGAGAACTAATTGAACAATTTGCTAAAGTCTCTAATTATAAACTAAACCTGACTAAAACTCAAATCCTCCCCCGGCGCCATATGTATATAAGGAAGACTTTACTCAGCTGCAAATCCAGTGGGTGACAGACAAGATTAAGTATTTGGGCATTTGGATTACAAGGAATAATGAGACAGGGGCCGAAACAAATATGGAAGGGACTTTGTCAGCTATTAAGGGAGACTTAGTAAGATGGAATAAGTTGTCCCTGAACTTTATGGCCAGACTTGGGCTTATCAAGATGGATCTGTTGCCAAGGTTGTTATACCCGGTGCATTTAATTCCATATAGTATCTCCAAAAAGTGGTTCAAAATGATTAAGAAATTACTTTCAGATTTCTTATGGGACCTTAAACCCCCAAGGAAAAAAATATAACAACGTGCGACTACCTCCTTTCTTGGGGGGGATTAAGCTACCAGATATTCATTTATATTATGTCACAGGAAAGTTGGGTCTAATGGCTCGACAGGGCAGAAGTATGGAGGGAGAAGCCTATGTCCCAGACTGGTTATATTTAGAGACTCAAATGATGAAAGAGGCTGGCCTCTCTCCTGAGGCTCCATTATATGCTAACGTAACTACTTATTGTAAACAAAGGTTGGATAGCCCAATTTTGAAGGCCGCAGAGGCTTGGTGGTCGTCTTTGACTTCCGTCCAGAAAAAGAACCAGATGAGGGCTCAAGAACTACCACTGGTGGGTAACCCCAATCTAGTCATAGGGAACCAGGTCATCAAAGGGAAATGGGCTAAGTGGGTTTTGGGCTTGAATTTAAAGGATGTTATTCAGGATAATAGGGTGGCCCATCCAGTGCAGTGCAATAGAATGCCTTCTTTTCACAGATTGCAACTCACACGTATGCTGGAGGGGGTATGAAAGAGATTGGGGGTCTTTCAGATTGTTCATTTAGGTGGGATGAGCTGAGGGAGACTGACCCGAAAGCCAGATCTCTATCGCAAGTTTATAAAATACTATTGGATTTCTTTGGTCTGTGCTCTCCTACATCAGTGTTATACTGGGACAAATTTTTGGCGCCTCAAAGTATTGAATGGGCTAATGTATGGAAGAATAGCAAATATATAGTGATACCTAAACATAGGAGTTTACATTTTTTTATTGCTTCTAATCTATACTTTACCCCTGTGAAATTATGTGACAAAGGCCATAGACAGACAGACCTGTGTTTCAGATGTGAATTTGAGAGAGGAGATCTACTACATGTGCTGTGGAACTGCCGCAAAATTTTGCCCCTATGGGATGAAATAAAGAGGTGGATGGACCCAATGCTGGATTATTTGAAATTCATAACACCAGAGATATGTGTCTTAGGGGATCTTTCACAAATTGCAGGTATTACACCCAAATATCATTTATATTTGATGGTGGCTATAATCAAATCATATGTGGTCCAGCAATGGAAGGATGATCAATTATATGTGTATAAGCATTGGGTGGGAGACCTTATTCGGGCTTTGGATAGGATAAAAACACACTTATATTCAGAGGGGAGGAAAGGGTTATATATTAAAAGATGGGCGGTATTGGAGGCGATTTACTCCCAGCAAGAGGCATATGGCTAGACACAGGTCTGTCTGTCGGGCTGTGATCAGCTGGAAAACTTGGGCTGGAATGAATTTAGGACAACAGGGATATAGTGAGATTAGAGGGTTAGGTTTGTGCTTGTATGTAAAGTGGTAGGGTCTTGGGACGAGCGTAGCAGTAAAAGGTTGGGGTCTGCTAGGAAGATAGGGGGGTTGGGACTCTTTCTCTCTCTTTCAAGGGGGCACAGAAAGGTGTCACCCCCTAAATAAGCATTAACTCATTACGAAACTGGGCTAAAGAGTATCTATCAGGCTGCAGGCTGCAGGTGACTGGGGGTAAGGGGAGAAGGTTGGTTTTGTAATCATCCTGACACCTTTATTTTGGGGTGTTGTTGGAGTGGGTCTAGAGTTGGTGGGAGGGGGGGATATTATCTCTGTGCATGTAAATAGTTAGATTGTATATAGTTTACACAGTCAGTTTTTGGATTGTGTGCCCTGGGGTTCCAGGTTTATGTTTGTCTTGTCTTTTGTTTGAAAAATGAATAAAGATGTTTTTTAAAAAAAATGATAGATAATTCCCTAACTATGCCAAAAACTGGTGTCTTATGGTGATCATTAAAATGTGCTTTAAGGGGAGAGTTGATACGCATAGCTTCAAAATGCAGAAAACAGAGGGAACAAACCCCCTCCGCGTTATTTGACCAGATTACCAAATTTGAGGCAAACCTCTCGGAAGTCTCAGTCTTATCTCCTGAAGAGTACTGGGAGAAAGCTGAGTCCCTTTGGGCCCAATATAACCAGTTGCTGGCCAAAGAGGCTGAACTCATGATGCTTAGATCTAAGATAACCTATTTTGACCAAGGTGAAAGAGAGGGGAAACTTCTAGCTCTTAGACTAAGATCTCAGGTAACTGACAGGATTATTACTTCCCTTCAACTACCCACAGTTACCCTCCTTACCTCACCCAAGGATATCTGTGAAGCTTTCAGGGATTACTACAAAAACCTATATACTCCTACTAACCCCTCTTTTTCCCTAACAAATGCTTGATTCTTTTATTAACAGTATTAATTTACCAATGCTGTCTGACCTACAATCCTGTAGTTTGAAAGACCCTATTGCAATAGAAGAAATAATGGAGGTCATTGATTCATTACCACTGGATAAATCCCCAGGTCCAGACAGATTCTCTTCTAATTTTTATAAAGCCCTTAAAAGTATATTGGCACCTATCCTTCTAAATGCATTTCAATATTTTTACGACAATGGTATCTCTGATTTTTCCCTAACCCAGGCCACCATAGTGATTCTCCCTAAATCTGGTAAGGGTCCTTTATTCGTACATAACTATAGACATATCTCACTTATTAATGTGGATTTTAAAATTCTGCCTAAGATCTTGGCTTCAAGGCTAAGCCGGGTTTGGGATTCCTTAATTAGTGCAGAGCAAGTAGGATTTATTAGGGGCTGTCACTCATCTGATCACCTTAGGAAGCTCACTTATCTCTTTTCTGTGTCCAAGGATTCTCTTATCCTAGCTGCTTTAGTTTCCTTGGATGCAGAAAAAGCGTTCGACAGAGTGTCCTGGTAATATTTATTTTCCTTACTCCCCAAATATGGTCTCCCTCAGGAATTTATAAGATGGATTATAATACTCTGTTCTTCTCCCTCAGCATGTGTCCAATGTAATGGTGTGTGTTCCACACCTTTCCCCTTAGGACAGGGCACTCGCCATGGGTGCCCCCTCTCACCCAATTTGTTTAACCTTTTCCTAGAACCTCTCTTAAGAAAAATAAATTCTTCCTCATTAATTTTAGGCATCATGATAGGGAACTCAGAATACAAACTATCCATGTATGCAGATGATATTCTATTGCATATCGTGTCCCCTTCACAATCTCTCCCTGCTGCACTTACAATAATCTCTCAATTTAGTAGTATCTCTAATTACAAACTAAATCTTGATAAAACAGAAGTCTTCCCTCTAAGCCAATGCTTTCAGAGACTAGTGATAGCTAATATGGGTCTACATTGGAGATCAGATAAGCTTAAATACCTGGGTATTTTACTACATTCCCCCCCTAGGACAATGAAAAAAACTCAACCTCGACACCATCATAAGTAATATAAAAGATGATATCAAATGCTGGTCTCTGTTTTCCATCTCTTTGTGCGGTTGCATGAGTATAGTAACATTAACATATTACCCAGCATACCATACCCCTTACAAATGTATAACTGGGCCCTGCCAAGTACCTGGTTTATTCAATTTCACAAAACCATTAATTCCTATTTTGGGCTGGGAAAAACTCAAGAAGGACCTATTGTAATCTCACCCATCAGAAAATTGATGGTGGCCTACAAGCTCCTGACTTTTGCTTTTTTATTTGGCTATCCCTCTAACTAGGATGAGACACTGGATAACCACTCCAGGCTATCTCTCTGACTCCCTCTACTCTACTCTCCTCTCTGGCTGGATATTGAGAAGACTTTATGCCTTACACAATGTGTAGATCTGAAGGTCCTTCCCTTTCTAATTAGAAAGACTCCCCATTAGATTCCCTTCTGTTCACACAACACCAATTCAGCACCTTTCTTAAGACTACAGGATACAGACATGTAACACAACCCCCCTTCAGTAATCCTAATTTCCTAATTTCAGGTGCACCACTCAAATCTAATCTTCATTGGCCCAATATGAGAGTTGAGAGAGTGGAAGATTTAGTTAAAAATCTCAAATTGATGCGATTTCAGGAGGCCTGTACTCTCTACCATTGGAATTTCACCCACATATTCAAATATTTGCAGATTTCCCACATGTTACTGCAACACTTTGGCACTGGATTATGGCCTATGACCTTATCAGCAGTCTTGATCCCCTATGTTAATTCACTTCTGTCAACTCACTTAATTACATATGCTTACAGATTTTTGCAAACTACAGTTGCTGAGCTAGAAGGACAAAGGATTTACTGGTGGGATCATTCTTTACCGGTTTCTATATCCCCAGATTATGGTCAAGAATCTGGAAGCATTTATATAGATGCATTACATGGGACAGATATAGATTCATGCAATTTTACATTAATCATAATTTGTATTATACCCCGGCTCAATTACATCAGATAGGGTCTTTGTCATCAAATCTCTGTGCCAAATGTTCACAGTTCTGGGGAGATCTGTTGCACATGTTATGGTCCTGTGACAAGTTTTCCCCTTTTTGGAATGGTATCAAACCTCATTTGAATCCACTATTATCTCTTTCAGATAAGTTTACTACTGAGATTTGCATTTTAGGGGACTATGCAAATCTCCAAGGCCATACTCAGTGAGCTCATATGGCATTTATCTCTGCGTGTGCCAAAAAATTCTGCATAGACACTGGATGGATGCACTTATCCCTTCCTACACTGATTGGTACAAGGAAATTATGTTTGCCATACAGGCTGAACGAGTTATTGCCAGGATTACTCACAGAATGGAAAAATATAAAAAAGTCTGGGACCCTCTTTACAATTTGTTGTTAATCCAGTCTAGACCAGCAACTTCAAGTTAAGTGCCCCTTTTTAACTTACCTTTTCCCTTTCTCTAAGGTATGCTGGAGAACATACCCAGAAATTATATATGGTTTTAATCTTGTGGTGAGGGGGCTAGGGGAGAAGTGAGGGGTGGAATGGGGTAGGATGGGGGGTTGGAGGAATGGGGAAAACAGACATTGATCCATAAATGTGTTTGACAATTGCTGTATATTCAAGTTTGTATTAAGGGTGTTTTTTGTACATATACACAGCAATGTATGACCTGGTTGTTTTAAGAAGCCTATATATCAGACAAGGAAACTTAATACAGAATAATTAATAGAAAAAAAAAGATTACGTATGTAGTTTTTTTTTCCCAAGAGTATATTTTCCTTCAGAGTGCCATCTCTTCAATTTGAAAGGCGAAAACAGAGTAAAAATTAGTCATGCACTGATGTGCTTAAATTCAAAGTGCAAAAGACAGGTCTTGTCAGACTAACCAGATACAGTTGCAGCCATTGCCATGGTCAGATGTTTCCTGAAATTTCTATAATATATCTTGGGAAATCACTGCTTGCCTGCAGTGCTGCTTTAGGGCCACCAGAGAGATTCTCTTTTGAAATGTCATTAAATATCTGACCATGTCAATGGCTGTAACTGTAGTTGACTTTGACTCACTGATGAGTGAATTGGATAGGGCCTACAATGTATGGAGGATCTGGATGTGGCTAAGATCATAGTAAACTGGGTTGGCAACTGGCTAAAGGGTGGCAGCAAAGGGCAATGGCCAATGGGGTTAAATCAGAAGCGAAGGATGTCACGACTAGGGTTCCACAGGGATCTGTCTTGGGTCCAGTCTTCTTTAACATGTTCATTGGTGACATTGGTGAGGGAATCTGTGGCAGGTTGTATCTCTTTGCAGATAACACTAAGCTCTGATGGAAGGTGGATAATGATGAGGGAGTAAAGGAAATGATCAGAGACTTGAAAAAGCTGGGGGGATGGTCAAGGGTTTGGCAATTGAAATTCAGTACCAAAAAAGTGCAGGGTTATGACCTAGGGAACAAGAATCCCATGACAGAGTATTGGATAGGAGGAGTGAAACTTAGTACTACAGCTGAGGAATCCCTTAAGAAACCGAATCAGTGCAACAAGGCTTATAGCAAGGCAATAGGATGCTTTAATGTATTAGGAGGGGTATTTACAGAAGAAAAGCAGAGGTAGTACTTCACTTCTTTAGATCCTTGGTAAGGCCACACATGGAGTATTTCACCCAGTTCTGAAGTCCTCACTTCAGGAAGGATATGGCTAGGCTGGAGACAGTGCAGCACAAGCTAAAAGTGATTCAGGGCCAGCAGGACAAGTCCTATGAGGAGTGCCAAAAGGCACTGAACATACACTTAACGGACACCAGAAGAAAGACGAGAGATATGATAGAGACCTTCAAAGTCCTAAAAGGAATTAACAGGGTGAACTGCGGGGAACTATTTAATTTGAATACTAACACAAGGTCACATGATCATGACTGGACACTAACAGGAGGGAGGTTCAGATGGGATGTGAGGAAGCACTGATTTACAGAAAGAGTGGTGGAGCCATGAAACAGGCTGCCAGCCAAGGTGGTGGGTGCAAACATTGTTAGTGGCTTTAAGTGGGGCAGGTACAGAATGAAGGATATTGTGGTTACTCAAGGCATCAGAAAAAGGAAAGGGAAGGGAAGGGAATGGAATGGGTGGACGATGGGAGGGATACGACCCTTAAGGAACAAGTCCCAGGGTTAAATAGGTTGCTCAGGTAAATTGGACAGACCATTGTTTTTTCTCTGCAATCATTGTATATGTTTCTGTGTTTCTACCAAAGATGGCTATACCAGTACACTACATCAAGGTAAAGATCCAAAACAATTTAAACTGATTCAGTGCATCAGTTGGCATCTGTATCTCTACCCCCAACCCACACTTGGGGTGAGGCTAAACATAGGCAAAAATTGCCTGGGCCTCCTTTCTCAGTCATCAAAAACTAAATAATATAAATAATTAAATATGCTGTATAAAATGCCCTTCAGGCCCTGCTTACTGATTGATGTCAGGTTTGGGCTGGCAGTATAGCCTATAGGATAGAATAATGAGCAGTGAATGAGCCTGGTATATCCAGTAGACAGACCTGGTTTGATTCCCACAACCTCCAATTGCATACTGTGTGACTCCAAGCAAGTCACCTAACATCCCCAGTGCTCCCATGTCACCCCCTGAAAACAGGCACCCGTGCCTAGTGGTCCTTACCCAATTACCAAAGAATAAAAGTAAAAATAAATTTCAAGGACTGCCATGCCAGGACATGCAGGGCCAACCAGACCATGCACTAAGGCAAAGGTCCATCTGGCTGTGCACAGGGCACTTTGGGCCCAGTATATAGGCAGACACCAAAGTATGTCATGCAGCAATTTCGCCAGTGAAATAAAATTTCGCAACATCTCTAATCTATTCTGAATGTTTCAGATTTCAAATTACAACTGTTTACTTGGCTATTGAGGAGCAAAATATTTCTTAATTTAGGTAAATGTATGTATTTTTTAACCATTTAGAACTTCTTCCACTGAACCAATTACTACAGAGGGATTCAAAGATCCTGGCACTGTCTCTGCACTTGTCAACTTTCAAGTAAATTCGCTGAACAATGGTCCCACTATAAAGGTACAAAAATAGGTGTTTAACATTTAAATGTCAATTTACCCTTAATATACAGGAGGTACTGCATATACTTGTTTGGGGGAAGGATTTTTAATTTTATTTATTTCATTTAAAATCTAGGATTACAAATACCATTGAGCTGAGGCTCTTTTACAAAGGTTCCACATCAGAGAATAGTAGATACATAAAAATAAGCAGTACTGCTACAATTTACAGCAATCAAGAACATAAATCAGAAGTCACAAAGGTGTCACAACTAGGGGGAATAGCAGGGGGCAGCCCAGAGAGGGCAGCTAGGGGAAAGGAGGAGAGATGAGAGAAATGAAGGGGACAAACACACAGAAAGAGACTAGCGCAGCACAATGTCATTGTCAAAGAACTACAGGGAGAGAATCTAGCAGTTAGGACCAGTTAGGAGTGGCAGTCACAGGAGATGGAGGCAGCAAGATGGAGGCGTAGTCTGGTTTTGAACATTCCCACAGTGGAGGTAGGGAGGATGTCAGAAGTAATGGCATTCATCCAGCTAGGAGCACAGTGAGCAAAGGATCAATGGATCTGTGTTTTGCAACAATGGGGAACCTGAAATAGCTGATGTTTAGACCCTCTGGTGTTGTGTGGATTTAAACTAGGGTGTAGGAGAGCTCAGACACCAGGGGGAGCAAGGTCTAAGGTTATTTTTTTTCATCATCAGGCAGGTTACATACTTTGTGCGGTTGGCAAGTTGTAGCCATCCCATTTGGACATATAGGTCACAAGTATGCGTGAGTCAGTGGGCTCCAGTAATGAGCTAACAAGCCTTGTTTAAGGAGGTCACAACACGTTTGAGATCAGTAGCAGGTGCAGAGCCATATATAATGAGGCCATAGTCAATGATGGAGACAACCGAGCTAAGTACAGCAGCCTTAAGGGCATCTGGGATGAGGTGTTGTCTATTCCAGTAGAGTAGTCCAGTGAGTGAGTTGGCAGCTCTGGCAACGTTGTCAATGTGTGCCCCATATGATAGGTTAGGGTCAAGTGAGATTCCAAGGTATTTAAAGGATGCCACCTTTTCCAGGGTAGTCCCATGGCTTGTAGTAATGACCAGGGGGTGTAGCCTGTACTTGTTTGGGGAGCTGCAAAAAAGCATTGACTTGGACTTTTTGTGGTTTAGGACCAGCTTGTGGTCAGTGAACCAATTCTCAACTGTAGTGAATCCTAGCTCTAAGTTATGTTGAAGGGTCTCTGGATCTTTGTGGGAGGTGAGGAGAACAGTGTCACCAGCACAGAGAATGATTTGTTCAGGGCAGGAAAGTGGAATGGAGTTCAGAAAAAGGCTGAAAAGTAGAGGGCCCAGGATAGATCCTTGGGGGACACCAGAGAGGATAGATTTAGAGGTGGAGAGTACACCAGTGATTTTTACTCTTTGAGAGTAATTTTCAAGGTAACTTTTGAACCAGGCAGTAGAGTCATTGGAGAGACCTGCATGTAGCAGCTGTTTCATTAACAGGCCATGGTGAACTGTATCAAAAGCTTTAGTCAAGTTAATAAAAGCTGTTCCAGTTAGTTGGCCCTTGTCCAACAAGTTGTAAAGGACTCCAGTAAATTCCAGGAGGGCAGTTGATGTGCTGTGACCATACTGGAACCCATGTTGCTGAGTACACAAGATGCTATATTTGTCCAAGTGATCAGTAAGCTGGTCCACAACAATCCATTCAAGTGCCTTGGATGGGGGGGTAGTATGGAGATTGGCCGGTAGTTGCCCTGGATGGACTTGTCTCCACTTTTAAGTACTAGGGTGACAATAGCTAATTTCCATAAACTAGGGAACTGACTGATGCTGAGAGAGACATTGAAAATTCTTGTTATCGAGTGTAGTACCTCTTCAAGAGTGAGGGACAGTAATTTAAGGTCCAGAGAGTCGCCACTGGCTCTGGTGTTCAAGACAGTTTTTTAATGTTTTTACGGGCTTCACACACCTTGACTGCTTTGAACTAGAATGGCGGATGCCTGGAGGGGGAAGGGAGGGTACTGGGAGTAGGGAAGTCATTGTCCAAAAAAGTCCTGAGGGAGAACACTACTGAGATCAGTGAAAGCCATGTTGAAAGTATTTGCAATGACCATAGTGTCAAGGGTGGTAGTCCCATCAATATTTAGTAGAGAAGGGGTGGACTTGAGCTGCTTCCCAGTGATTTCTTTAATGTTGTCCCAGAAAGCCTTACCATTTCCCCAAGTGTTAATTAGAGTTTCCCTGTAGTATGCACTTTTCTTCAGTCAAATTAGTTTAGTGCAGTTTTTGCGAGCCTGTTTGTTGGTTTGAATGTCTGGTTGAGCGCCTGTAGCCCTGGCTGTTGCCCAGAGGTGGTCCCTAGAGTTGAACTTGGCCAGGAGCTCAGCAGTGAGCCAAGGATTGGAGAGAGAGAGTTAACTTTGCACTTTTTGACAGGGGCATTGTTATCACAGGCTGCATTGAAGATGATGATGAAATAACTAAGGGCCGAGTCAACATCCATCGCATTGAAGATGGGGGTCCAGTCTGGATGACTAAGGCAGGATATGAGATGGGTCAGCTTGCCACAGGAAAGAACTTGACTGGTAATGACTTTGGGAGAAGGTTTACAGAATTTGTTTGACCATTCACAGATGACTGGGGAATGGTCACTGATAGAATCCGGGAGGACAGAGGTGTTCATGACATGGGTTAGGTGGCTGGCAAGAGCCCAGTCCAAGAGTGTACTAGAGCCTGATTTGTAGTTCATTCTAGTTGGAGAAGTAACCATCTGTGTTAGGTTGGCAGAAGCTATAGCATCCTTGTAAGGTCCTTCTTTAGGTGCGAGCCAGTTGATATTGAAATCCCCGAGAAGGAGGATCTCAGAGCTGGGAGGTAGGGATCGGTCAAAGTCCAGGACAGTATTAAGCCCAGTTCCTTGGTCTTTTTGGAGGCATGTAGACTGAGATGACTGTGAGCACTTTATTGTGGGCTCCAAAGAGTAATTTGATTGGGAGAAACTGCAGTGGAGACTTGGGGGGGGGGTAGTGGGAATGAAGTAGCCAAAGATTTCTTCTTTGACATAGATTGCACAGCCCCCACCTCTTTTGGTTCTCCAGTCAAGTATAAAAACATTGTAACCTTGCAGTGCAATGGCCTGGTCAGGAATTTTAGGGGTTAGCCAGGTTTCAACAACTGCAAGGATATCAGGGTTGTGCTGGTTGACAAAGATTTGTAGGTCATCCAGTTAGCGGAGAAGGCTGCATATGTTGAGGGTTGTGAGGATGATGCCCCTCCTTGGTTTAGGATTATCGGTAGGACTTGAGGTGGGTGGGCAAGGGTTTGGGTGGACATTCCCAGACATCAGTAGAAGCAGGAGCAGGAACTTCAGTGCAAGCTGTCGTAGTTCAGCACATGAAAGGTTGTGCCTCTGTTTCATTGTATCCTGGTTACTGCATCTCAGTCGTATGTCCCAGGGCAGAATGCTGGCTAGGAGCAGCACCAGGTTAGCCAAGTGACCCCAGTCAGGGTACGTGAGAGTAGCCAGTCCATAGTAAGGGGGGGGGGGCCCAGGGGAACATGAGCAAGAGTGCCAAGGGGGTGGTGTGAGAGGGTTAAGAAGAAGGTGGGGGGTGGAGTGGGGCGGCACGCACCCAGAAGGTAGCAGAGGGTAGGAAGCAAAGTGAGAGAGAAAAGAAATGGGAAAAGGTGGTGAAGGAAATGCATAGTTATAAGAGAAAGTAGGATAGGGGAGTAAAGTCAGTGTGGATGTGAAGAACAGACCAAAAAAGTAAACAGGGGAGGGAGAGGAGGCGAGGTGGAGCAATCGGCAAAAGGGGATACGAGGAGAAAGAAGCAGGGGAGGGTCAAAAAGACAGGTGGACAGAGCAAGGGTCTACTTAATTAAGGTTGGAGTGGGGGATGGGTTGATGGGCATAAAATTTCAGCATCCAGCAATGGAAATGAATGGGTGCAGAGCCCAGACAGCACAAAATCAAGAAAGTCCAATCGGAGGGCTGAGACCCAAACCGGAGACCAATCAGGTGCTGGTGCGGTAAGCGATCGACCTATAGCAGCTGCTCCCGGCTTCCCCGGCCCAGGCTGATTTCTTACCCGGCACTGATGATTCTCGGTTGCAGGTAACAGGTGGTGGCTAGGGTGGCAGCTTGAGGAGCTGCGGCCGTGCCTGCTGGAGACCCGGCGAGCCCAATCAGGGGCATGATCTAGTTGTGGGAGACAGAACAGAAGGGTTAGATGTAATGGGTAGAGAAACAAAAGACAGTGATGCAGGAGCTTAAATGAGGAGTGGGAGGATTGCTCCGGAGATGGCAGCGTGGGAGGAAAGGGACAGAGATTAGTTTCAGAGGCTTTGTAAGGAAGAAAATAAGGGGGGTGGGGCACAGGCCAAGGACAAGAAAAGAGTCAGTAGACTTGCCCCAGCACTAGAGAGGATGAGGTGTTAGAGTGCAGGAACAGCATGGGGGTGTGGAGAGTAGGAGTCAGGGGTCTGGAGCAGAGAAATAGATTAGGTAGGGAGAAAAATGTGAGAGAGAGAACAACACAGTTTCCCTGGGAGCTCTAGGAATCTTCAAACTACAACTGTAAAACCTACAAACAATTTGAAGTATTCTAGCATGGTAGGCACATAACTAATTAACTGTAGAGGATTACAGAGCTATAAAACCCAGAATAGGTTAGTGCAGTAAGCAACAATGTAAAATATTAAAACATTTTAACTAAATCACTCCCCTATTAAGGGGCCCACAATGCTTACAATTTACTGTGTTATGTTCATCAAACCATCTTAAAACTGAACAATTAAGTCTCACAAGGTGACTTGATTTTTTTCATCTTTAAAAGGTTTATAATGCTATAATTTGGCCAGCTTAAATATTTTAGTCCCAAACATGTTGGATAACTTAGTTAGGACCTTTCATTCTCATCACAGGCTGTAAGTTGTGCAACTTAAATTCCATAACTGGGTTTGTGGCTTTACCCCCAAAATCTTAATTTCTGGTAATTTTTATTTCACCATCTATGTGGTCATGAGGAGATGGCTATGTAACCAATACCTCATGTTAAGGCTTAAATATTCATAATCTGCCATGCTATGGCCTTTTAGAAATTCACAAAGTCTGCTTCAGGTCAGGTACAAAGTGTATGCTGATGGCCATTGCTTAGGGCTGCCAGTGAAGTCTGATAAAAGTTCAGCACAGTGAGAGATGGTACAGTGAAGTCTGCTATGAGTATGGTGTAATGTGTGCAATAATGCTGCTTCCTTGCAAATGGCCCTCTCTGCCACTAATGAAGTCCTCTACAGTTCTGTCCAAAGTGAGACATGACACAGCTACTGCGCGAGTAGACAGGCCTGTCACATTGAGTGTCACTATGCAGTGTTTGTCATGGGGTGAAAGAAAGGTGAAATCTTAAAGTGTCAGTTGTTACATGTCTTTGCAAAAAGTAAGGATATAAATATACACACACACAAAACAACTATGTTACTGATTATATTTAAGTTGAAGCACAAAGTGAACAAACTAGAGAAATTAAAAATTAGGGTAAGGTCCCTGGAGCCTTGACAAATCTATGTGGTGATGTTCCTCAAGGTTTGAATGCTCCTGCAGTATAGTGCTGTAATTACCCTAACATCAGCAATATCTTGTCTAAGAAAGAAAAAAGTGGCAGAACAATGATTACGCAGAGGAAGCTGATATTAGGGTAATGCAAACATTGCACTGCATGACCATTTAAACCTTGAGAAACACCACAACACAGATTTGCCAAGGTACCAGGGACATTTTACCATCATTTTTCATTTCCATATACTGTACAATTATCTATCTATCTATCTATCTATCTATCTATCTATCTATCTATCTATCTATCTATCTATGTCTGTCTGTCTGTCTATCTAGCCGTGTGTCTGTCACTCTACCTATCTCTCTCTCTCTCTATTTTTACATAGTTTTTATGTTTGCTTGCGCGCATGCTCAAGAAACATTATGTGGCAGCTTAGGAGAGAAGTGGGTTGTGGAGGTGCAACACTGTGACAGCCAACACTGGCACTGCATTTGTGAGCTTGGCACTGTTTACCTAATGTAGGCCCAGTGTCCTGATGACACTGGTTCTGCAGAACTGCCACCAAATTGAAACGATTTGGCCGCTGCAATGAGGGGCTGCCTCATCACTGCAGCATCAGCCATTCCACTGCAATGAGGCAGTGACCCATCATTGCAGGGCGGTACCTTGCCTGGTGTAATATTTCCTTAATCTGCCCTGTCGGCATGCCCCCAGCCCAGTCCATTTGCCAATGGGGAAGCCCGCTCCCCATTGGCATAATGCCTCCTCCTTTTGTTGTGTGCTGAGGGGGGTGCCCAATACCCCCTCAGCATCATGTACCCCTAACACACATTTCTGTGCCATTGGGGGGCCCAATCCCTATTGAATTCAGCCCCTCACCCTCAAAATCCAGGTGGCACACTGCAAGACCACCCCAGTGTGCACTTAGCAAGCCTGCAAAAAGAAAAACCTTCCTGTGATGTCTTTTATTTATGCTGTGTCCCTGAAATAAAGAAAATTGTTCCTCGTGGTCTCTTGTGCACCTTCCCCCAACCTGCAACCACCCTCTGTGCACCCCACCTCCCCGCACTTCCCCTCACCCCATACTTACCTCCGGTACCCGGCGCAACAATCTTCAGTGGACCAGAAACACATCTGCACTCTTCAAATCTGATGGAAACTGAAGAAATTCCAGTAAGCAGTATATAGTGAATAAAAAGGGTTTTTCCAACTTATATGGATATCTCTGCCATTTTTTGAACTTTTGGCACTAAATTTTCAACATGGGGTTATTGGGCTCCCTCCTCATGAATTCAGTCACTGGCATGGTGTTATTCAGTCCTGAAAGGTGATTTCACAGTCACTGTATGGAATCACCTTTTGGGACTGATTAATGAAATAACAGTGCCACTGTTCATGAGGTGGCTCTCAAAAAGCCTGTGTTGCAAATTTGTAAAAAAAATCCAAAAAATTACTATTTTATGAGCGTGTGTTGCTCATTTTTCACGCACACTCATAACTTCGGGAATTTTTAATATTTTCACTCCAGATTTTCAACATTGGCATTTTTCCACACCTCCTTATGAACACTACATCTGTCATTTTTCACATCCTGGCCAAAATGTGTGTGTTAGCACTTCTGGCACAGAATAGCGCAGTTGCTGTGGGACATCAGTGTTCAGGACACGTTAAGAAAATCACAGTTAGTCTGTTCATGAGCAGAGGTCCTAAAATTCCTATGTTGAAAATTTGGTGACGAAAGTCCATAAAATAACTGTGCTACTAGCATGTGCTGTGTAGTTTCCACACACCCTTGTAACTTCACAAATTTGTAATATTTTCACTCCAGATTTTCAACATTGGTATTTATTTACACCTCCTCATGAACAGTACAGCTGTCATTTTTCATAACCTGCCCAAAATATGTGTTTACACATCTGGTGCAGAATAGAATGGTCACTGTGGGAAATCAATGTTCTGGACAGATTAAGAAAATCATGGTGACAGTGTTCATGAGGTCACAAAATGCCTATGTTGAAAATTTGATTAAATAATTCTACTAAATGATTTTGTTATGCACATGCATTGCACAGTTTTGATGTATGCTCGGAAGTGCGAGCATTTTTAAATATTTTCCCTACAGATTTTAAACATTGCCATCTCTTCACACCTCCCTATGAATGGTATAGCTGTCATTCTTCACATCCTGCCTGATCTGTGTTTTCGTACATCTGGCACAGAATGGCATGGTCACTGTGGGAATTCAAAGTTCGGGACACATTAATAAAATCACACTGCCACTGTTCATGAGAAGAGGTCCCAAATTCTTCCATGAGGTGGGGTCACAAAAAGGCCATGTTGAAAATTTGTAGTGCAAATACCAACGAATGTCCAGGGCATTAGGGTTTCTAACCATAATGTCCCACCCTGTACACACTGACAGACATCAGGGGTGTGCCTTTGGATTGCTGCCTGTAATGCTCATACCATCTCACCCCTACCCCCCAGCCAGTGACAGGAATCAAGGTGTAACTTGGACTCTTTGGCCCCAGAATTCACCCTATTCTCCTATACTGCACCCATTTCAGCATATGTCCTTATGGATTGGAGTGACTGTAAAGCCGAGCACCCCAAGGCACACCTCAACATGTGTTGGTGTCTGCAGGATAGGGTGAGATGAAGTGGTGTGAACGTTATGGGTGACGACCCAAATGCATACCCCAATGACTGTCTGTCTCTGCAGGGTTGAGGTGGGGTGGGTGTGAAGTTCAATACTTCACTGCCATTCCTATTCTGCATCTAACTCCTGCATTTCCAATGTTAATACGAGCAAGCAAACATTCAGCATTGACAAAAGGTTGTTTATATTGTGCCACTGTACTAAATATTACTTCAGTATTTGAACCTTTCTATTACATTGCTTGATTGTTTCAGCTTATAATCATGTTGCTACTGTATTTTGCATGAATTATATCCTTATACTGTGTTTACTCTATATCTTGTATCACATGCACCTTTCCCCAGCTTACATCAGAGAAACAAGCCTCAGCTCTCTGTTCTTTCCTTGGTCAGCATTTTTAAATACATAAACATTAGCTGCATGTTTTGAGTCATGCCATTGTGAAGCCTTTATTTATATAAAAAAATACAAACAAGAAAACAATCCCCCCAGCACCCCAAAAATTA
The DNA here is from genome assembly GCA_016271365.2 of Neoceratodus forsteri. Taxonomy (NCBI): domain Eukaryota; kingdom Metazoa; phylum Chordata; order Ceratodontiformes; family Ceratodontidae; genus Neoceratodus; species Neoceratodus forsteri. Next base: position 107,197,251 of record CM057456.1, on the reverse strand, counting down.
CAATATGGTAAACATGATACATTTTCTCACAGCATTCTTTTATTTAACATAACAAATTACCCTTGAATTCCAAATACAAATAGGCAACAATTAAAAAAATACAGAAAATAAAGATAACACAGTAAGCCATGTCCTTGCACTTAATGTAGTCATGTGCCCTGTGGAGCTGGAGATCTTATTCAAATCAATCAATTCTGAAAATGTCATTCCAAAAATTGAGGGCAGGTGTTTCCATAGTAAAATACTGAATGCATAGAATTTTCACACTGCATACTTTATTAAAAGCATCTTCAGTCAGTTAAGCATTCATGGAATGACAATTATATTATCCTCTTGGGGAAGATATGGTTGCAAAAAAGTTGTTTTGTACAGAATAAAAAAAAATACTACATATGAAATACTTTGGTCAAACTGTCTTTTTTCCAGTTAAAAAAAAAATAACCATTTAGTGCAAACTTCTCCTTTGATGAGTTCAGTATCGTGGATCTTACTTTAAAGTATATTATAAACTAATATTAATGGAGCATTCATGTGGCTCTGTGATGCAAAGTAGCTGTGGATATCATATTTACACCATTGCTTAAATAAGTAATAATACCCAACAGGGTGGGGATTATTGGGAAATACCGGACCGCACAGGGGCATAATGAGGCCCAAAGCCACAGGAGGAGTAGATCATTATAGCCCCTGGAAGGTCCAGTATTTTCCAATAATGCCCACCCTGGAGGGTATTATTGCGCTTAGAAAAAGGCTATATTTGTAAATGTTCATGAATTTGTAAAATAACAGAGCTAATGACTGTGCAAACTGAGTAGAAATGTTAGAAAAAAGTATATTGAGAAAGTAGTCCATAGGTTGTTCCTGCTGCTGTTTCTCCTCACCACAGAGCCATTCTGGTGGATTGCACACACACACACACACACACACACACACACACACACATATTACCTGAGGAAATTCTTTCCAGGAGTCCTTGGCAAGTTTCTGTTATTTTTCTTTTTCTGCGTGATTATTTTTTTTTCCAGTGGAATTTGCGTCTGTGAAACGTGTGACCTTTGAACGTAATGTATGACGTGTGTGTTGTACAAGGTAAATCATTTCTTTTTTTAGTATTTAAAATTGCGAGGTAAATTATTGCTATTTCTTTTTGTTCAGCAGACTGACTAAATGTGGGGCCCTTGTGCCAGAATGTTGTATGGCACAGAGTATGTAAGCTGACTGACCGCTTAGTTTCTCTTTGCGGTCAGCATGGTAGTACAAGAGCACGGTTGGAAGACTGGTGCTGTTATGGAACAAGATGGCTCTGTCACTCTTCCGACCACAAGATGACTGCAGTGTGTTTTTTGAATTTTTTTTAATGAGGCAGCAGACTGGCCACTGCTAAACTGTGATTGGGTTTTTTGGGGGGGACCAATAGCTCTCACTAAGCGAGAGAAAAACATGAGGGGATTTCACATTTTCCAGGGTGCTTTCAGCCAATTAGAAAGTCAGCTACACAGTGAAGTGGCACTTGGACTGGTGTTTATTTTTGACTGGGCATCTATTGAACAATAGATGCCTAAGTTAGAAGTGTTTTTAGCCAATCAGGAAACAGAACACATTCTTGCCATTTTCTAATTAAAGGCAGAATGCCACTTGGCCCAAAATCTGTTCTATGTGTTTCAGCTTGATCTTCAGAAATAAGAAAGTAGATAGTGAGCTGGATTTTCAAAGGGTGATGCTGGGCTTGCATCAATCCCGGTGCCATAACACTCTGAATCTGGCAGTGCACCAAAGGGTTCTGCCACAACTGCTTCTGATTTTATTGGGTCGGACACAGTTGCAACAGTTTACCTGATTTATGGCAGTTTGCACCAAATTTTTGTCCCAAGCACTGTAAAAAGGGTGTCCAGGATTGATGCAAGCTGGACCACAAAAAGCTCATCTAACTTGCAGCAATTGCTGCATAGGATTGAAAATCCTAGCAGATTGCCTCAAACCCAATGTGCCATATCTTTGATGCACCCCAGGACTTACGGCAGTGAGTCTGCTTTCAAAACCTGCCCATTTTCTCAAACAGTGGTGGTCTCTGATTTACATGCACTGTATAAGCAAAGCTCAAGAGAGTTCTAACAGTTAGATCCAGATAGACATGCATCACTCCAAGGCTCCAAAATAAGGCAGTTGTGTTGAAGCACTCGGGTAGTTTGGCTCTTGCTCCAACACCGTTTGGAATTTACTACAATAAATGTAACATTTTGCTTTTGTATTAACATTGTGTGTCATAGACTTATTTTGGAGCCTAGGAGTGCTGCATATCTGGATCTGATTTATGTTTTGGGCTGACTGCCCTTTTGCAGTACCCACCTCGACAAGCTGCTTGCAGTGACCCCTCTTTGGGATAAGTTCTAATAGTTAAAAGGAAAAACTTTATAAAGGTTGCTTTTCCATGTACTTGAAGTATTAGACATGGTCCTGCAGTTCATGTGGTTCATGATTGCTGTTTCAGGCTCTAATAGCTCAAATGCAGCGAGTGACTAGATAAGGCTGGATGACTACATAGGAACCAGCACACTATTATCAAGCCAACTAAGTGAAACACACAACTGCTCACCAACACCTTGGTGCCGCATTGAAAAATGTGTTTTCCTTGGCTTGTTTTTCATTCTTGCTATGTTAATTATTTTACATTTATTTTGATTACTTGTTTCTGTGTACCTCATCCTAGCACATTCTTGTGAATCTGCTGCTTATAAATTCCATATTCGACTTTGTAATACCTTATTATGTAATGCTGTTGATTTATGTAAAGCAACCTGTCCTAACCAAGACCTCCTTAAAAATGAGCAATGTTCAATGGAGCTTTGTCCCGGTAAACATGTAAAACAACAAACAACACAAGAGAACTAAAACCTTGTTAGCATGACCATGTTACCACAGATTTATCACTCTTGTTAAAACACATTTTTTTAGCACAACACTGAAAGTGTTTGTGAGCAGTTGAGTCTTTTATTGAGTCTCCAAGTTTTTGTAGAGAGACTGTGGAATCCCACACTGAGGCACCAGCAGTGTTTCTGCTTGAGCTGCTTATTTTGTTTTGAACTACATTGTTATCAAGTAAATTGTTGTACTGGGGGAATATTTTATTTATAATCCTAACTGGATGTAATGTTACTAAAGAAAACAATTAGAGCCCTATTTATGAACAGGTGGAGGCAAGTAGCAATGGCAAGAAGTAAAAGAAGTGGCACTGTTCACTGTCACCAGCACACAAAACCCATGGTATGCATGAACAGCCAGCAACACAGACACCACTGTACATGAGGTCATACAGTACATGAGTTTGGATACAGTAGCATGGGAGGAATGAGCAAACGTGGATATGCCCTTGACCCCACCAGGTAAGGTGTTCCACATCTGGATAGATACAGTACATAAATACCCAATATGCACAAATGAAAATGAATTTGGGCATGGAAGCACAGTAGCAGAACCCACAAACATTCACTCAAATATCAAATCCTGGCAATGGTGATTGGACCCATGCTAAAGTTGACAGCCCATCACAGGCTGCCGCAGAGCAGGACCGATGCTTCACACATGTAGGTAGTCACAGGAGGGGATCTGTGCATGGAACAACAAGGGTAAGGTCCACCAACTTCAGTTCTCATCAGGTGACAATGCTGGCATCCATAATACAAACCCACTATAGCACACTTTATGGTGCTGCTGCACTCAAGGCACCTTCAGAAGAAAAGCACACATCTGGCTGGACATATTGACTACTATGAATGCATGTGGGCTGGAGACACACACACTAAGTGCTCATTGGACCCGGACTGTCTCAGCAACTACAGATCAATCTCAAACCTCCCATTTTTTAGGGAAGGTTTTAGAAAAAGTAGTGGCCATTCAGCTCGAGACTCACCTCACTTTCTCTGCCACTTTGGAGCGCTTCCAGTCTGGATTTAGTCCTGGGCATGACACAGAGACTGCCCTGGTGAAAGTACTTAACCATCTCCTAAAAGGGAAAGATAGGGGAAAGCGTACCATCCTTGTTCTCCTGGATCTCTCTGCAGCGTTTGACACCATGTACCATGAGGTGCTATTGGACTGCCTGCAGAACTGGTGTGGATTAACCAGCACTGTCATCAGCTGGTTTAGATCCAACCTCATGGGCAGAGTGCAGATGGTGATGATGGGGTTGTTCTCATCTAACCCAATGCCGCTGATCGGTGGAGTTTCACAGGGTTCGGTCCAAGCGCCTCTGTTGTTCACAGTGCATATGCTGCTGTTGGGAGATGTTATCAGGTGGTATGGGATGGGCTTTCATTGCTATGATGATGATACCCAGCTATACCTGTCCTGTGCACCTGGAAACCAGATGGCAGCCTCCGTGTTTAACATCTGCCTGCCCAAGATCCAGAACTGGATGACTCAGAACTGGCTATGACTCAATCCAGATGAGACAGAAGTACTGGTGGTGGGTCATCGACAGGATGGAGTAGGATTGGGGAATGACCCTGGCTTGAGGCTAGGGGGTGTCCCTTTGATCCCCTCCAACCAGATTAGAGATCTGAGAGAGTTCCTTGACCACATCTTGATGCTTGTTGATTGGGTGTCGGCCATCAACCAAAGTGATTTTTGCCATCTGAGGAGCATTGCCTGAATCTGAACCCTGATATTGGCCAAGGACCTTGCCACCCTAGTGCATGTCTTTTTCATGTCTTGGCTAGATTACTGCAATGCTCTCTACCTAGGGTTATCTGGAGGCAATGTCCTCCATCTGCAGCTGGTGCAGAATGTGGCAGCCAGCCTGTTGGCTGGTGCAGTAAGATCTGATCATATCACGACTGTCCTCCATGGTTCCATGTCAGAATAACAATCGCAAAACAGGAATTGCTATTATGGTGAGTGTATAGCACCAAGAAGCAAATCAGCAATATACACTTAAAAGCAACCCAACATCTGGATTGATAAAAAGTGTTTTTGTTGGGGGGGGGGCTTCTCGCACCCCCTGAAATAGGATTCTCAGGTCCGGAGTGGGGGTGCATGTCATGGAGGGGGCAAAATCCAGATTTAGGGAAAGATTTAAGTGCCGCAGCTCACAGCTGCAGCAAAATGTAAATGATCCTGGTCCTGAACCCTGTACCTGCTACACCACTGCTGGCCACCTACACCACTACACCACATAGCTAGTTCAGTGGCAAGAGGTACACCTGTGCCTGAAAACCCCTTCCCTGTGCTTTCCTTGTCCCGCTCCTTCCCCTCGCTATTCCTCCCTTCCATTTGTCCTTCCCCATGGTCGCTATCCCATACCCTCTCTATTCTCTAGGGTAGCCTACAATAATAGCTCCCAAAAGGAGTCACTGTTTTTATAGTCACTCCTTTGGGATCACTATTTTGATGTAATACCTCCTCAGTGGACTGCACTGGCTGCCGATAAGGTGGAGGATTGCCGTCAAGGTCGAGCTACTGACTTATAAAGCCCTACACGACCAGGGACCAGACTACCTACAAGATCTCTTGGTTCCTCATTGCCTGACCCACTCTCTCCATTCTGCTGAGGGTTGCCTCCTAGTGGCTACTAGGGTTAGATTGTTGCATTCAGGAGATTGGGTCTTTTTGGTGGCCGCACCAGCCCTATTGAACTCTCTGTCATGTAGTTTGAGGGAGGCACCCTCAGTGAAAGAATTTAAAAAGGGCCTGAAGACATTTTTTATTTGGTCTGGCATACAAGCCGTATAATTTTGAAAACATGTATGCATGTTTTGACTGACTTGTTGGAATGGATAGATATGCTATGCATAATTAGTTTTTAGAGCATCCTGATATTATTTTAAATGTTTCTTTATCTGCAAGATGATTGCTGCTGTTTGTACAGTATTTAAATTCCTGTTTTATGAGGTGTTCAGTGCTCTGAGCCTCCGGGAAGAAGCGCTATATAAATAAAATTATCTATCTATCTATCTATCTATCTATCTATCTATCTATCTATCTATCTATCTGTCTATCAAGCACAAGTTAAACGGACTACAGTATGAACATCTACCAAATAGAAGGTGGCAGTGTCAGGCCTGTCCAGCAACCAGTAGATGATACCCCCACACCCAACAGATGATGAAGCTGACACCCATAGAGGCTATTCTGGCCAAATGATTTGCACAGACAGTGGTGGGTGGTGAGAAGGAGGGAATGAACACTATACAAGGTAAGGGCACCCCTACTGCCATGCCCATCACATTGTTATTGACATAGGTCTTTCCAACAGGCACCCTACAAGCAACTCCAGAGGAGCCCCCACAATGAGATGCCACAATGGACACAAAGGAAAGCAGGCATGTCTACCTATGTACCAGCCAGGGAAAGCAGGACAATCCACCCCACAGTAGGTAAGTGGTAACTATGCCAACCACTGCACAGTAATGACTGGTTAATATGACCAAATGTGACATGCATGTAACCACACCCTTTCATACACAGGATGTACAGGAAACAATGGTAGATAGGTTCCATGCCAAGAACCAAGTATACCAGAACTGTGGACCAGGGTGTCCACAGCACAAGCAATGGACACAACAAACATGCACCCATACCACCACACCGTCACATACCATAGCCTGAACAAAAGAATGGGTCATCAGCAAAGGTCATTGCAGCCAGCACCACACAACAATATCCCAAGGTCCATGTCTCAGACATAATCACCCCACAGGCAGCACACATGCAGAATATGGAGGCAGCAGACACACTGAACCCAGTAATGTGACATGGGCTACACAACGGCAGTAACAACATTATCAGCAGCACATCATACATGCAGGAGGAAAACACAACATGGACAGGCATAGACAGAGGTGATGACAATGTGTCAGCAGCCATAGGGAGGAACACAAGGAGACCCTGCCATGTGAGCATCCTACATCAGTACTATATAGAGCAGCGGCAGCTGGAAATGGAACATCTCAGTGCCACAAAGGCAAACACCATACAGTTGAAGATGCTTGCCACTGAGTTGCAAGGAGTCCACATTAAGTTGAGCCACATCAGGGACATCCTTGAACAACAAGCACAGCAGTACAGCACCTCCTGCAGTGCACAGGCAGCACACAGGCACAAATGTAGATGCAGATGTCAGCACTGGGAGACAATGGGACACCCACAGAGGAGCCATCTGTACAACAGAACACATATGGTCACAGCACAAGACGTCAGATACAACACTTCAACACCCAGCCATCCACCCATTGCAGCAAGTCACCGTAGCATCCCACTGCACACATCATTATCACACTCAGTTGGCACACCACTTAGGCACTAGCATATCATCACAGTGGTCACCACCAGCCCTCCAACACCCATCTACCAACAACACATACACACACACACACACACACACACACACACACACACACACACCATGTTGAGATGCAGCCAGCACATTATATGCTCTATGCACTCTCCACAAGCAGATGCCTTGCCAGTCCTTCATCCTTGTATCAAACCCGGGCAGGTCAGCTAACATTCTGCCCTGTATTGTCATTGCCCTTTTGTTCAACATCAGGTGCATCATCTGGCATGAGTATGCATTTCCAGGCAACTATGTTGTGCATCACAGAGCATACTACAAACACTAAACAAAGCTTTCCAGATGTCAGCATCATTGTGGTACCAATCTTCCCCAGACAGTAAAAGTGCATCTTCAGTAGGTTGAATATATGTTCCACCACAGAACAGGTCCTACTGTTCTCCCCATTGTACTGTGCCTCTGTTTCTATTGCTAGTTACAGCAAGGGTGTAAGTAGTTATGGCCTCAGAGGGTACCAATTGTCATCTGTGTGGGGAACAACAAACAATATCATACATGTGTGTTTTGACATAATGCCCACCTCCTATGCACCAAGCAGCAATACTATCTACCTCCATAGGCTTTCATGAGAGACTGTGGCAATGAGTAGTCTAACATGAATGAGTCATGGCAAGACCCAGGGTATTTAACATACACATTTCTGATGATACCATCTGTATTACATGCTACTTGCATATTAATGTTGTGATAACCCTTCAAGTTGTGGTATGCCTCATCATGCGGTGACACTGTCAATAGAGCCACATGTGTGCAGTCAATTGCCTGAGCATAATTGGGAACCCATGGTGGGCATGAATGCCCACATTTGTGTACCACATAGCCTGCTCTGTGGTTAGAAAGGTAATGAAGGTGGTAACATGTCAGACTAGGGCACTGGTCATCCTCTGCAGCACACAGGACACTGTGGACTGGCTGACACCAGTAATATCACTGGTCACCCTCAAGAGGCCTGTGGCATAGTTTGCAAGGTCATATTGTAGATTCTGCTCCACAATCATTGAATAGGGTCTTCTCATACTGGGTGCTGTGTTGTTCCACAATAGGTTGCACAATTCCAGAATGGTAGCATGTCCCATGCAAAACCCTGAATGTATTGCCTGTGCTGAATGGTGTCCTCCTGAAGTCATTTCCTAAACATCCTTGGTCGTGTATGGCAGTGGGCATACATATGTTTCCTTTGCACCTTCTCTCAAGTAGGAGGATATTAAGCAGCAGTGATGGACACATGTACAGTCCCTCTTCCCTGTTCCTAGGTTTGTGGTCTGTGGCCTACTGGGGTCACAGGAATGCCATGTGTCTTACTCTTAATAATGCTGTGGCATGTGGAGTCTATGTAACACAGTGTGGGGATGCATGCAGACATACACACTGTACATGGCTTTTATTTATTTATTTAGAAAGTTGGATTTACAACCTTTGAGTCAGAGACTCATTTACAAAGGCACCTCATCACAGGGAGGGTAGACATGGTCACAGTGTGAGATACAACAATGGTAACATACAGGTGCAATACAGATAACAAAAATAACACAATACAACTGTGGTTTACGGAATAAAGTTACATGCAGTAAATAGCAATTGTATGGCTGTGTACAGTTATGATTGTTACATGTCTCATAGCCTAATCCACCCTGAACCCATTCACATTCAAGGTAGGGGTGCATGTCCCACTGTATGACATAGTCCAATGTCTGTATCACAGTGAGCTTCAGTATGTGGGACATCAATGTGTGTACAGCCTGGTCATATTGGTGATGTGTCAGTGGACACCACAAACAGTGCCCTGTTCAAGGGCCATGGGTGTGCCCACCTTTGGGGAGGTTGTATACAGCACAGACCTTCAAGTGTACATGCCTACCATGGTATCCCCTGCATTGGCCAGCATGGGACCTTGTTCCATGAGCACCCTTTAAGGGACATGGCTAAGCACACCTGGATGGACATCACTGGGTGTGTGATACTGCAGTTCTCAAGGTGTTGCAGTGATGGCGGGTACTGGTTCTTATGTTGCAGCAGGAGGGAAAGCCGGTGACTAGTGTAGCACCCCCCCATTTTGAGCTGGTGTCCCAGAGATAAAACACAAGACAAGGCCAATCAGGGACTGTTACTGACTGTCACATGGCCTAATCAGGTGAACATCGTGTTTGTGTGTGTGTGTGGGGGGTTCTGTGTGCTGTGTGCAGGCCTTCTAATGTTGTTTTCCAGTGCCTCCCACACAGGGCCATGAGGTGAGACTGGGCTGAATGATCCTACAGCTGGAGGAGTATCATGTGGCCGGTTGGCTAGTTATGGTGGTGAGCTATGGGAGGAAGGACATAAGTTCCAAGATGAGTACTGTATTGTAAAGGATTCCAAAGTCATCTCAAGTATATGTGTTCATGGTTGCTAGGGCATGTCTTACTCAGTGATGTTACACTGCTGCCAGGTCTCTCTGTCACTGGGTGAGCATGTGGATTGCTCTGCATGGTGTGGGCTTTCATAGGAGCTAGGCTGATATGGTGTCCCACTGTTCATGTCATTACAGACCTGCTGTGGTCCACAATCCCAGCTGTACATGTGGGAGATCAATCTGCTTGGAGCAAATATCTGCAGTCAAACTACATCAGGCCCATCTGGGGAAGCAGTGACTAGTCAGATGGCATGGGGGTCCAGGGCATCGTGGAGGCCTAGGCCTCCATGTTGTGACATGGGACTAATATAGACTGATGTGTTGCATTTGTGGATGTCCATTGATGATTAGAGTAGTGGTCCTGATGTAAATGCCTAGGGATATTTGGACATGATTGGACAGGCTGGAGTATTCTGTATTCTGCATCCCACTGGGAGGTCCAGTGGGGCACACAGTGGCAGTATGGTGCATGACGGCATTTACTGTATGGGAAGAGGGAGCATTGCTATGCACAACCATCATATGTTGGTGTGCTAGTACAAGTGATATATGGTGCCCTGTCAATGTAATTGGCACTGCAGTGTTGTTCACATCTGTACTGGCACTTTATTGTCTGTGCCCTCTTGTACACAGTCTCAATTAAAAGTACTGCACCTGCACTTGATAATAGGTGGTTTGCTGTGGGCCTGTTGGCTGTGTGGGTTAGGATTCCTGCACTGCTTAGGAACCATTAGTGTGATGCTGGGTGTGCAGTCTGGCAGTGGGGTGATGGTACCATGGGTATGGGCTGACAGGAGCACTACAGGAGGTGGCAGGTGTTCAGAGGTCTCATCCACTGCAGAGAGATTCCTAGCATGTGGATGGGGGACAGTGGGGTCATTGCAGTCAGCCCTATGGCTTCCAAGGGGCATTGGATATATTTGTATGGCAGTCATGGATGCTGTGTCTGTGGCCCCCACTTCAAGAGCTTATGTGTTTGCATGGCTCTCTCCTGTGGTCCTAATGAGGTACTGGTCTGGTGTTGTGTGAATGAATTTATGCCTGACATATTTCCCTTCCAGCTTATAAACATTTATTTGATGCATCAATGTTATTTAGCATGCTCAGTTAACTGCCTCTGTATGGCATGTCAAGAGTGCCACTCCCTTGTGCACATTTGCACATATGAGCATCGCTGGTTCACACTGTGTGTATATTTTGGTTGCTCATGCTGCATATTCCAGTTTGCATGTGGCTTCACTGATTGCCTGTCTTTCATATGTTGGGGCAAACACACATTGGATATGTGCTGTGCCCCACTCTATGCAGGTTCATAAATAGGATCCCGTATGTGGATATTGCATTTCTGTGTGCTGTTAGAACACCAGTTTGACTAATCTGCAATCATCCAATTTTGGCGGAGACACACTGAGTTAAAAGGGTGGTGTCAGTTAGTTGACCATTTCTCATTGGTGCTTAAATTGAGGCTGAGGAAGGACCTGGCATATGTTTAATCAACTAGCATACTAGCCATCAGCAGCATCAAATTACTGGAGACCTATTCAAGGTCATTGTCACCCCTACATGGATAAACTATAAACAGTCTACTGAGACACTAATAGATTGGACATTGGTGTCCAAGCCAGATCAAATAGACTAGGTGGATGATGCTCCTTGTTGACATTGGACTACAAGGAAAAAGAAACCTCTGTCAAAATGTGTTTTCAACTGAACTATTAAGGAGGGTAAAATCCATCACATTAGATGATACCTTAACCAAACTGACCTGACATTTCTTGACTGCATCCCAGATTTTAATCTTGGTTTTGATTACTTCTTCCAAACCTTTCAGAAAGTTTTTGACCTCTGTGCCCTCCTAAAGAAGTAGTAAAGTAGTAAACTTTTATTTATACAGATATATCATTGTTATGGCTATATAAACCCTTTTTACAAGGTGCACCTGTTTAACAAAGTTTCTACAATAGAACAGTATAAATATACAATACTAGAGCACATAACACAGACTCAGATAATGGATAAGGAATTAATTACAAATACCAACAAAAAACAATATTAGTGCTACAATAAACAATGATGATTCAGAAGAGGCTCTAACCATTGGCTCACCCCTGAACTACTTAATTTACCATCTTTAAAGACAGAGATAAATAGTGGGGACTGTATAGCGCCACCAGCTCTGATCAGCACCTAATGAAATTCAAAGAATTAAGGATCCATTGCAAGTCAGTCATAAATAAGGCCAAAATGGACTACTATAAACTTAATCTACAAGAGGCCTGTAATGACCACAAAAAACTGGGAGAGCAACAGTGGTGTCCTTGGCGGGAATAGCTGTTAAAAACCTTCTATTCTAAAGGTAAATGACACTAAAACTCCACACACCAGAAAACCACTGAGTGCTTCGACTACTTATTTTTCAATGTAGCAAAGGACTTGCAAACTAATGCCCTGCCTAACGCATGTTATAGACCACTCATACCTCCCAGCTGCATCAAGGCCCAAATTCAACTTTAAAAGAATAACTCTGCTATAACTCTGTGCAAAGTCAATGTTTTACTATGCTGATTGCTGCACTATGCACACACTGTGACTTGTGGTGAATTTTATATAAATGCTATGCATAGTCCATAGTGGCTGAATTCACCACAATTCATATCTGAAACACACTTACTCCTCTGATGGTTTAAACAAAAAATACCAACAAAAGTTCAATGCTAAAACTAGGATTGGCCAAGACCTAGTGGACTAGAACATGCTTAAAATGGTCATTGGTGAGCTCACCCTGCTAATTAAAAAATTATTCTTCTTCTCTCTCCAATTTGTTTCCATCCCAGATGTCTGGAAGCAAGATAAACAACAGTTGTAACTGGCCATTTTTTTTTATCTCAAATAGAAGTGGGGATCTCTTGGTGTTCAAATCATAGCCCAGCTGTGAAGTCTCCTGGCTACCAGACATCAAGTTGGGTCACCCATCAGCTGGGCTGGGCCCAATTCTAAAATGAAACTTCCTCAGTTGGCTTCTTTTAAATAAGGTGCACTGCCGGAACTGGCTTATTTTAATTCACATGCAATTCCCAACCAATGCAGGTAGCTGGTGAGGAGTTTGCTAATGGCTAATTTTGTATTGTGTGGTGTGAACAACAAGAGACACCCCCCCACACACACACACACTTCTAATGAAGAAAAAAATAAGTAAGTGCCAATTCAGGAAGAAAAACTGCACATTTGAAAAAGTTGCCATGAGGAAGGTGGGTGTGCACTCAATTCTCTGTTTTAACTGAGGTATGCCATAAAGCATTAGCATCCCTAATAAAAGTGCCATTCAAAGTTTTTGATTAAGCAAGGATTCGGCTGCTGATTTTGTTTTTAATGCTTGGAAGATGATTGTCTCTCTCATTATTAGCAAGATCCTTGCCAGTTGCCTACACATTGGTTGAGGATTGCACCTTCATTAAAGGAAGTCAGTTTAGGCAGTGCACCTTACATAAAATAAGTCAATTCAGGCAGTGGCATTTTAGAATAGGAGCAGGGCTGATGGGTGGGCATCCTTGAAATTTGGTAGCTGAGAAACTTCACAGCTGGGCAGCTCTGATATGAACTCCAAGAGACCCTTACTTCAATTGTAGATAAAATAAGTAAGTGGCCAATTCAGGGAGAAAGAATATTACATCTGAAAGATTTTTCATGGGGGCATGTGTGCATTAAATTCTCTTTTCTGATGCATGCAATAACATACAGCAGTAGATTCTCTATGACAAAGTCATTTAAAGCTGGGAATGGGCAAGGGTTCAGCTGCTTATTCTGTTTGCAACTCCAGAGCTCACAGCCGACCCTTACTGCCAACATCAGGCAATTTATTTCTCCAAATTTTAAGAATCTATAATTGTATTAATCATTGAACAAACAACAACAAAAAAGCTTGACCCTGGGTGGGAGTGGTGTATGCATTTCAAAAATGTTCAGATGCATGGTAACATACTTTAGAATGTGGCACGTAGGTGGTTTTAGAATGCATCAATGAAAACTTTTATGATGTCAATGCTGTGTGCAATTTTAGCATACTACAAAGATGATATTTCAGTATGTGGCAGAATCACAGTTTTGCAATGCAACAGGGAAACAATTTCAGAAGGCGGCGCAAATAAACAATGCTGGAATGTGTCAGGAACATAATTTCAGAACCTGGGTTAGCGAGATTTTCAAATGAGGGATATGTAATCTTGGACTGTGTTGAGGATATGCAATCTTAGAATGTGGCTGCGGAAACACAATGTCAGATGTGGTGAGGAAAGGAAGTCTCTGAACGGGGCGAGACATAATTCAGTAAAAGGGATAGCAATCTCAAAATGTGATAAGGATGCACAATCCCAGAATGTTCCAGGGACCCATAATTTTGGCATGAGGACCAAGCAGTCTCAAAATATGGTACAGATAAGCAATTTCAACTGTGACAAAGATGTGCAATCTCAGAATGAGGCAGGGATGCCCAGTCTTAGAATTTGGTGGGAATATGAATCTCAGAATGCAGTAGGGGCACACAATAGCAGAATGTGGGGGTGACATGCAGTCTCAGAATGGGGGAGTCATTTCAAAATGAGGGGCAAAGCAATCTTGCAATTGGGTGAGAATAGATAACCTAAGAATGAGGTGGAGATGTGCAGTCTTAGAATGTGTCAGGGAAGCACAATTTCAGATATGCTAGGGACATGCAATTCTTAGAACGAGGGAGACAGTTTTGAAATGAGATACATGTAATCACAAAATGTGGTGAGTACAGTATGGACAATCTCAGAATGACGCAGGGATGTGCAATCTTTGATTATCAGAGAACATGCAATCTTAGAGTGTGTCAGGGACACGCAATTTTAAAATGAAGGACATCAAATCTCAAAATGGGGCCAGGATGTACCATCTCAGATTGTGTCTTGGATGTGCAATCTCTGTACAGCTACCTGGGGTTGCCCAGGTGGCAGTATCACAGGGGAGGCTGCTGCCATCCCTATTCAGAGAAGGG